>CM060924.1:971618625-976508625 GCA_030737875.1 Allium sativum
GCTCTTAACTTTGTTTAGATCATTTATGAAGTATTGAAACGCACCTTGGGGTGTTGGTGCTAATTTTAGCATCAACACCTACACAGTACTAAGAACCCATCACCGAATTTCTTCCCAAACCCATCTCTCCCTCCACTCTTCAAGTAATTTGTAACCAAGGCTACCACCTTCATCCTCATCTCGAGCTCAACGTTCTCCACTATGCCATGTCGAGCTCGTAGTCTCTATCACTAGTACAAAACTGCTTATTTGCGACGGTTTAGCTAAAAATTGTAGCATATATGGTTATGTGCGACTGTTTTAGTTACAATCGTAGCAGATTTTCAGGGAAATGATGCGAGAATACAAACTTGAGACGGGTTTTTATAAAAACAGTAGAAAATATTACCATTTTCTACGGTTATATATAAGTCCATGGCAAATAAAATGGAGGTGGAATTGGTGAAATTTTATTCTACGACGGTTGAATATAAAACAATCGCACATAGCAAAAAAGGTTTTCTTCAACATGACCATTTCTGAAGCGAGTTATATTCGGTCGTATTATCTCATTTCACGTGACAATTTCTTCCATGCTCGTCCTCCATTACTATTCCGATTATATTCACCATCTTCCTCTCTACTCCGATTCTTCCTCTGCTGAACAAATCAATACGTGAATTTTGATTTTACTTTCCTTTTCCTCTTTTTCCGATTTTTATGTCACCTAATAATTAGGTTTTCAGCACTTTCAGAACTATCATGTTTTTGGGCATACTAATTTGATTTCTTACATCTTTCAATCTCTTTCAATCGTTATAAGATCTTACATCCTTCTCTCTGCTTTCATTCTACTTTATCATCTTCTGGAAAAGACGCACGAATATGTGATGCATTCCAGGCAGTTAAATTGCAATACTGTGTTTATTTTCTGATAATTAGTTCAAATTTCGTTTGTTCCTAATTTTAGCATTTTATAAGAAGTGATAAGCGGCTTTGTGTGTCTTCAGTAATGGTTGGTTTAATTGGGGAAAAGAAATTTGATTAAGTCAGTCAAGTAATGCTATTAAATATAAAAATGGATTAAGAAGTTCTCACATGCTTTGTTTGTTGTTGTCCGATGATATAAGAATAATTAGCATTTTGTTAGTTTATATTATTTTTTAAGTAGGATGCTTAGACTGTAATGTGCCATTGAAGAGAGGGGGCCAAGAGATTTACTCGGGTCCGCTGGGTAAAAATTCTTGCAAGATGATCAAGTATTTTGAGTCTATTCCTGGAGTCCCTAAGCACAATGACAAATGCAACCCTGCAACATGGATGCTGGATGCTAGTTCTGTAGCCAATGAAGTAAGATAGTAATTGACTTTGCTAATCTCTACAAGTCATCTTCCTTATACAGGCATAACAAGGCTTTAGTTGAAGGACTTAAGAAACCACTTCCGGGTACAAGTGATCTATATTTCCCAACACAATATGCTCAGTTTGATTATCAGCAAGTCAACTCCTGTCACTGGAAGCAATGGTGGACCTACTGGAGGTGTCCTGATGACAACCTTGTTCAGTTTTCCTTCTATTGGTTCACTGGTTTGCTTTTAGGTTCAATTTTTGGGGATATCTGACACATTAGAGAATCTTCGCTTGATTTCACGATGATAATTGGAATAATGTATTCAGCTATATTATTCACAGGATTCAGCAATGCCTCAACAGTTCAACCTTTTGTTGTAGTTGAAAGGATGGTATTTTATAGAGAAAGGACTTATGGAATGTACCCTGCTCTTCCTTATGCTTTTTCCAGTTACCTTATGTATTTCTTCAGACCCTAGTCTATGATCTCATATTATATAGCATGTTGGGTTTCAGGTGGATATTGTTGAAGTTTTCATGGTTCTTTTTTGCTTCCTTCACATCCTGTACTTCACTTATTAAGGGATGATGTGTGTGGCCATCTCATCAACCTTCAAGTAGTATGCTGGTTTTCCTACATTTTATACGCTCTTTAATCTGTTCTCTGGTTTTTTGTTGCTAAAGCGAGTATCCCTAAATGGTGGATATGGTATGATTGGATATGCACTGCTACATGGACAATCAATGGATTGGTAACTCCATAGTTTGGAGGCTTGGATGATATCATTAGGGTTCCGAGTCAATAGAACCAAAGTATCAAGGCATACATCGACGACCAGTCTGGATTTCATAGGTGCAGTCACATTTCACTTTACTCTTTGCATTTGTCTTTGCTTATGGTATAAAAGATATGAATTTCCAGCAAAGATAGAACTTATGGTTGTTTAAGAGGCTTAAGGCATATCATGCCTACTTTTTTAAGCTATGTTGGTGATGAAGAGTTCACAAATCAAAGAAATTGTTGTTGGAGTGTAGGTTAACTTACCTAACCATGTGAGTATGAACTCCTAATTAAGTAATTTCAGCTTAAGCTGTATTTATCCAAATGAAAATTTAGATGAGCAGTTTTGTTTAACAGCTACTATAAGCTGCGTACCTGAGAGAAAGTTGTAGCCTTTACAAGCTAAATATTTATCTTTGAACTAAGCAAGTTGGTTGGAGTTTTACTGTTGCTTTTTCCAGAATAAATGCATCATTTTTTTTCTTTTTTTGGTTTTTTGATAAATCGTTCCTCTATGTTAGTGGATTGACATGAAAGTAGTAAAGTTACACAAGTTAATAAAACAATCAAATGGTAATGGTAGGTGAAAAGAATATCCTTTGCTAGGATATTCATTTGTGATATATTATTTCGGGAAAGTCTAAAAGAACACAAAATTAAACACACAAAATCCGGGCCATTGGATCTACCCATGAATTACACCTCACACATAAAGACAAAAAAATCTTACGGTCTAGATTTTGTGTGCATAAGTTTGTGTGTAATTTTGTGTCTCAATAGCCGCTTCCTATTATTTCTGGTTATCTTTTTTTTTGACGTATACTAATTTAAAATTTCACAATGTACTATAATTATAAGACCATTACTAATATATCAAATGGCAAGATCATATGAGCTAATACCACTGCCTAGATTCTCACTAATGTACTGTTTTACTGATCTCAAAGTATATGTCATCATAAATTTCCTTTTTAAGCTACCACCATCTGGCATCCTAATATTGAGATTAATATCATTAGACTTCCCCATATTTGAACAGTCCGCAGGCTCAAAGACTTCTTCATTCTTTATTTTGTCATCTTTCACCATAGTATTTATATTAGAAAGTTTTTCTTTAGTTTCTTCAGGTATAACATAGCTATCAATATCTCTTGAAGCCAATGACGAGTGTATGTCTGTAGTCACACTGCCTAAAATTTCCTTTTTGCTACTTTGTGGAATCTTTGGATCTTCTTTGACACTAACAGTAGTATTTGACAGTAAAGAAGTTTGCAGACCAGGCATTTTATTATTATCTTTCAATGTTTCACTTAGCATCTCCTATTCCTGTTGTTTAGGTTCTTATGTAGGTTTGTCATCCAAGTTATCTATGACTTTGGCGGCAGATGATGATCTAGTGTTGAAGGTAGAACTTTCTCCAGCAATCTGTGAACTGGAACCTAAAGTCTTTGGTTTCTTTGCTGCCAGTACTTGTGTCAATAATATTAAAGTTGTTTCCTGAAGATGGAGAGAAGCCCAAGCCTTCTCTACGTTTGCTACAAAATTTTCCACACTGATGTAACCCTCATGCTGCCATAACTTTATGCCATTGTAACCAATGGCCGTCGTACTAGGAACAAACTTCAGCAGGTATAAGGTAGAAAATTGCATTGCATCAATGCTTCCTTGCACCAGATGTTTCTCTAGAAGTGTTGAATCTGCATCGTTGCCTGAAATATAGACACAATTTTTTTCTGCCTTTGTGTCTTGGAGATCGCATCAGTTACCGATCCTTTGTATGATATATTAGTTGTAGATCCTTCCATCTTGATTAACCGGCATTAAATTGGGGCTTTTAAACAACAATAGAAGGAAAACTGCGGTGGCAGTCTGGCTCTTAAAGAGAAGATTCATGTTTTGGTTATCCTTTTTCATTCACTTTTTCCTTTTACTTTTTCTTAACAATTTGCCTTTATATTTATTTTCATATTTCCCTCATGTTCACACTAAAAGAAATCCATATGTAAAATACGGAGAAAATCAGGTTCCATGTATTTTTATTATTGCAAAAGATACGTGGAAGTAAATTTGGAAGTTTTTTTTATTTTTCAGCCTTTTTTTTTCATTTTTGTTTGTCCTTTATAACTGGAGATATTCGATTTCTAGACTACATTTGGAACAGATAACGTAGAGCCAAAATCATGGGTTTTTCCATAGTTGTTTTTCTAAATTTCTGTCAATCATATTACTTTTCTTAAAATCGTATTTGGATGTTATGTTAGATGAATACATTGGATAGAGAGAACTGTCACGCAAACCAGAGGAGCCTATGTGACTACTGAAGGAGATCCGACATGTTATTACAGATGAAGAAACTTTCCATATGGTAGTCAAGGTTAGTTCTTTAGTCAAGAAATTACTATAAAAATCAAATCATATTATTGATTTTTCACTTATGATTTCCTATTTTTCTTATACTATGATGATTGGGGGTTTAATTTTTATTATTGAATGCTCTTTATCAATTTGCAACATTGTTATATATGTCGAGCTCACCCTTAGACCGTATATTTGGTTTTGATAAGTAATTTTTTTTTAAAAAAATCACGAGCTTTCATTCAACTATTTGGTTAGAAATTAATTACATATATTTTTTTGTCAAAAATCTTTTATATGAAAATTATAGGATTGCATCAAAGAAGCAAGTATATTAGACATGCCGTATAACGTGCAAGTATATTAGACAAGACATATAAAATTTTGTTTCCTTTTTCATTCATTTAATATATGATTCAATGGTTTGTGGACCTACTGAACCTTACAACATAACTGCTGCTCTTATGTAATTTTTACTTATTTTCCTGCAGCATCTAATATTACTGCAACTGCAAACATTTTTGCCTGAAATCATTTGCAAGAATAGGACAAAGGTAACAAATAGATTAGATGGTTTGGATTTATGGCTATTCGTCAATGGAAAGTTAAAGAATATTAGATACAGTTGAGCTCTGATTATTGGCTAAAGTTGCTCATCTGTTTTGTTCCTGCTAACTAATTGCTTGCTTTCTGATGTAAGATACTGCTTCAATTTTGTCCAATTTTACCTTTTTGATAATGAATAACTCAAGGCTTTTCTTTCCTAAATTGTAACATCTTTGTCTCACTTTGATTCAGTCATGCTTTAATTATTAAAATAACTGTCAAACGTGTGACATGTTCGTAACATAGATTTTTATGTTGCCTATTTTATACTGGGATAATGTTTTACCCATTTGTATATTCAATTTCATACAATGCATCTTTCCCCGATTTCGTGTTTTTCTCTTGAATATTTGTTGTTTTCAATCCAACATGTGAACCTATAACTAATTTTAATTGAACACAAAAATGGTAATACATGATGGACAGGCTACAGGATTTTTACATTTCTGGGAAATGGTAATACATGATCGAAAAAAAGTATGTCTATAAAATGAAATAACACCAACTTTATCACAGCCGTGAGCTATTTGCATTTTGTTTCATTTTATGGTTTTCTTAATAACTGCGCATGCGTATGCTTCTCAGTGATGATAAGTTATGCTATAATTTTATAATAAAAGAGTAGTCTTGCTTGTATAATGATTCCAGAAAATTGCTGTAGCCTAGGTTTTACAATTTTGTAACTATTTTTTTAATCTATCTTTTTTGAAGTCCGACTATTCCCATCAGTTATTATTATTAATATTCACAATTTCTGTTGTCATTTTCTCTTTTGTTCAACTCATTTTCATAATTTTTCCTATTTTCTGATTTTTGAACATTATTATCAGTAGATTCTTTTCCATTTCATTTCTGAACGATTATTGACCAAAAAAAGGCATGGACCTGGAAACCAGCGGTGGAAATAAGGGGTGGGAAGAGGGGGGTATATGTGTTTGGGGGGGGGGGGGGGGTGCGCGTTTAAATTGCTATTTGGTTCGGGTTGTTGCCGCATAAACCCTCATTGTAGGTTCTACTTATTATTTACTAACAACGGTTAACGCTATGAATTATGTTAGGGATTCATCCGAGAACCAGTTAAATGGAATGATACCTAATTTTCTGTCAGAGTTAACTTCCCTCAAAATCATGTAAGTTCATGCTTACAACCATCAAATCTTATAAGTATGTTTTTGATGTTCATTCCATCAGTACCATCTTGCAGGGACTTATCAGGAAATCTGTTTAGTGGATCAATAACTCCAGGTCTTCTTGCTAGAAATCGGAGTGGGAACATTACATTCAGGTTCTATCAGTTTTTTCTTTTCTTTTGTGTTATGTTAATAAATTCCTCAAGTAATAATATTATTGGCACCAAATAAAATGAATTAGTCGATATTGTTAATCACACAGGTCTGGAAATTATGTTAGCATGGAGCATAGCTATTTAACTATTAATTATAATGTAGTTTTATTGCGCATCCGAAATTGACATACATGTAGCATATCATGGTTAATGTTGTGCATGTTTTTTTTCTTTTTTCTGATAGCAATATCTTATATATTTCAAGCTCCAATTACTTCTTACTTTTCAAAACCATCATCATGCAAGGAAAAAAACCAGGACTGTCGAAATTGTATTGCTAGTTATTTTTTCAGGACTCTTCACACTTGCTTTTTATTTGTTTCACTCATCTTTAAGTCAAGCAAAAAGAAACAAGGTTGCTCACCCTTTTTTTTTTGTTTGCCCTAATTTCAGATTAGAAGAAGCCCTGTATGTTCTGCCTGACTCTCTTTGCACTGCATTTGGTAGATAGGAAATGTCGGAATCTGAATGATAATGCTGAAATCACAGTTGTAAGAAAGAAAATAAATTTCACATTTTCCGAGTTGGGAATCATCACTAATAACTTCCAACGTGAAATTGGAAAAGGTGGGTTTCTGAACAATCCTCTCACCTTCCCAAATGAAGCCGTTCAACTCAACAATGGATTCGGTTTCCCGAAATCATACTAATTGTCAACTGTGACGCATCTTTACGTCAGGACATGGTAGGTTAGTCATTCCTTTATTTTCTTCGCTTTCTACTATATCTGCATCATAAAACCTAATTTTTCATTAATTCTCTCTGTCTGGATTTACGGTACTGAATATCGGTATGCTGCAGCTCAATTTCAATCTCAGTCTCAGTTTTATTTTATGGTTTCAGTCAACAAGGCGTAAACTCTACCTATTGCAGGAATCAACTATTTTGTGTATCATTTCTAAATGGTAAGAGGGTTCTAATCATTATGCCTATTGTGATTTCTACTCATGAATCAAAGATTGACAGAGGGGTGAAACCAAGACAATGTATGAGGACAGGACCAATTCAGGTATGCATTGCTGTTGTTTCTTTTAGTTCTCTTTATTCTCTTCTGGCTGTTGAATTTGGTTCACTATTCCCAACTGCACCCATTTTACTTTTGTATCAATTTGATGTTTAAACTGAAATCACAATTAAATATGGGCATTCAGTATCTGACTTCAGAATATAATTGTACGGCTTACATGGACTGAGATCTAACTTCACTCTTGAACTGCGAAGGCTATTATTAGTTCCAAATCTTTTTTTTTTCAAATTTCTACCAAATTGACAAAATGATTTTACACTTTAATCAGATCACTGTGTACTTGATTCATTAGTCTTGATGGTCAGCTGTATAATTGTACAACCGTCTATGCAAACGCATGTGCTACTTGTATGTTTTGCTTTTTCTTTGGAGTTGCAGTAAATTTATTTACTGCTTTTCCTTCTAATGACAATAGTCTACTTTTGAATCTTTTCATCTGTTATGCATTTAAAGATTTCAATTTGTAAAAACAAGTGAGTAAACATGGATTATGTACACCACTCTATTGCATGTCCTACTGTCAATGGCAATGCAATATATTCATATTCATATGAACTGTAGATAAAGATACCAGTGACCGCGATTTTGCACTTTCTCAGTATATGAATATCACAAGCTTCAATTACATATGACAAGTTTTCAGTGCACAATGTTAAATGAGATTTCTAACACAATCGGAAAATATCATTATCAGATCTTTATTTACCAACATACCTGGCAATAATTTTATGTAATATGTTTGTTTTAGTTTAATCAAATTATTGTATAATAAAATGCTATTCCATAAAATTAAGCAATTTTTACACAATCGGTCATGGGGTTATAATGAAATTAGCACTGTACACAAATAGGTAAATGACAAAAGCGGTCACACAGTAGTCTATGGTTACATTTTCGCTTAATTTTACTTCCAATCATATTTACTAACTATAGTCTATTATGTATTCATTCCACATTTTATTCTGTATTATAGAAGTTCTCCCAGTCCCATGTATGCATGTGCACGTACAAAGGTATGTTTGTATATGCATAATTTTACTACTATCTCCCTAGCTTTATTTAAAACTAAATTCTTATCAAACTGTTCAAAAATAGTTATTTTCTTTTGCAATAAAGGTTCAACCAACCACAACCGATTTGTATTAGCTTACCTTTTTTTTTTACAGTTGATGAAGCAAATTTTATCTGTCTGCCATTTCATATGAGGTAACATTTATAATACAACGATTACATTTTTATACCCATATGGTATTTTGATGCTGATTTTTTAGATTTGTTAATAATTGTCACTTTTAAATCTATTTTCTAAAGACCTTGTCAATCAGCATGGTCTATTTTTTAGTATTAACATGTTATACCCCAAAATATGTTTTTATGAATTATGGAAGAGCTAGATTCTATCTGTTACTTGATGTACACAAAAAATTGAAATATAAAATATTTTGTTCAAGAGAATAAAATAGATCAGTTATTTGCCATGTAGTAGAAGTTGAGTTTGTACCGCAAAAGTGGATCACCATTTGCTAGAACCCTTAATCGAACATTTGAGCAACAAAGGGCAAGTCGAGAAAGTTGGGTTAAAAATTGAAAATAACAGTCCATCCTCATTCCCTCATTTTTTTAACAAATTAGAAGCTAGTTCAAAAAAATGCATTCGGGGGAAAAAAAAGGAAGAACATTATTTTAAATGGTGTATTGTTATTTTAAAGTGCGCTTATTTGAAATATGCTGACTTACGTCGTGTGTTTAATTTTTTCATTTAGATTTGATGAATTGTTAGAGCTAGCCAAAATCAACACAATTGTAACATTGACTTATGTAAGGATGGTTGGATCATGCAGAGGTTATGCATTCCTTTTCTTCTATCATTTTAGTTGTGTAATTATATTCGTGTAATAGATATTCAGTAATATATTTTTACTTTGAAATGTTTTGTGTCTGGATCCATATATATTTTAAAGTATTATGAAGTTAATGGTAAATTATGTAACATATGAAATTGTGTTAAATATGGTAAATTTGACTATTGTTATTATTTTGATTTATACATATAACATTGTTTGTGTTAAATGTTGATTGTTGGAAGTGCGTTTGATGCATGTTCATTTATAGTCTATGTTGAGTTACGTGGATTGTTATCTAAGCTCATATGCATATTAATTCTATGATACTCATAGTTTTTTGTTGTTTTGAAATATAGGATAGTGTGGAGTAGCGAGAAAATTGTTATTTGCGATGGTTAATATTAAAAACCGTAGCAAAAAGATAAACTTTTAAAAACACCAACAAGTCTACTACGACGGCTATATTAAAATCAACCGCAAAAAAATATCTTTTTAGCTACGGCAAAAAGCATAGTTTTGAAACCATGCAACATTAATTTACGACTACTATTTACAAAAAACGGTTGTAAATACTCTATGTTATGCGACTGCTTTTGTAAAAACTATCGCAAAAAGGAATATTGAACGACGGTTTTAAAACCGTCGCAAAAGGTTTTTACATTTTGCGACGTCTGCAATTGCTGCGGTTTGTAAACCGTCGCAAATGGATAGATACAACCGTCGCAAATGACCTATTTTGTAGTAGTGTATGTTCATCACGACCTAGAGCTGGTCTCCATGCTGCTATAGAAGTAGCATATTTTTATCACTGTATTTATCCAGATTTCGCACCACGGTGCGCCTCCTCTCCCCGAATCCGACTACACACTCCTCATCGTCGCCAAAGCCTCCTAACAACATCATTTTGTGTCGTAAACCATACTATTGAAAATCGGGCTTCCCAAATAAAGATCGCACCTAATGAAAACTGGATAGAAGTCAAGCCCTCCATTTCACGAGTTCAAATATATGAGTTTTTCGATTAGGAATTCAGTTTGATTTTCTAACAATTTTTGCAAGGCGACGTTGTATATGGTGGAGACAGTCTATTCAACGAAGATGGGAAGGAAGAATGGAGAGAAAGTGAAGTTTGTGTACTTAAATAGTTCAATCCTTGGCATGCACGATGCTAATGTATAATAAGGTAGGTAGGCTAGGGTAGGTCTACAAGTATTGTTTACAGTGTTTTGATAGAAGGTCGCACGATACTTGGCTACCAAGAAATGGAATATATATATATATATATATGTATATATATATATGTATATATTTAAAAGAAAATAATATAAGATTGATATTTACCAGTTCAATTAAAAAGAAATACACCAGAATATAAGCTTTACACGAAAGAAACTTAGGAGTTAGAACTTTCAAATGGTTGTCTTCTTCCTGGAAGAATACTGCATTGTATATGTACTGATCAATTTGTGCATGCACATTGACTTAAAATCTCATTCTCACTCACTGTTTGTGATAGTGGTGCCTGTAGGCACATAACATATTTTTAATGAATAATGGGGTTTTGCATTTTTATTTTTGTTTTGATTGAACCATAACTACATTCCATCCAAAACAAAAACTTGCCTATTTATAGTAAGCTATTTATGTTCTAGGCAATAACCTAGGATATCATGGCATGAAAGGGCATAATAAATTATGGTATAACATAACTTACGTACATATTTTCCAAAAAAAATCAATTGGTCGGGCGTTAGCATAAGTGGTAGGTAAGCTCAGACTTAGAAACTATGGTTACACTAAGATGGAGAGAAACATTCAAGCTTTATATATTATATTTTTGCAAATAATAGATATTTATTAAGGGTACCCCATTGCGTAAAATTTCATTCGTTTAGGGATCGCTATCGATAAAAATAAAAATACCATTGTGACAAGCAATATGCCAAGATCCCGAAAGTATAATAAAATGGACAAGATAACTTATTTTGTAAAATTTATAAAATGATGAAATAGGGTGTAAATTACATCGAATGAAAAGTAGCTTATTTTTCCAAAATAAAAACTATAGAAAAATTCTAAATGTCATTACGAACTCAACGGAACTTGCCTTGCGTCTTGATTCGATCGTTTGCTCAAGTTACACACATATATTCATTTAATTTTGATAAAATAAATTGTTATGCAAAATAACTGGGCGTTTTTTGATAATGTAGTCACACATGGCATCGGATTGCCATGAAATTTCATTTTGCACAATAATATAACAATACAGATACAATGAAACTAATTTTGTTGAAATCTATGACCGCTTCTGAAATGGCTATTTTCTAGGCTTAGATAAAATCGATAAAATATAAATTAAATTCAAAATAATTCAATTTAATAATAATAAATTAGTATTATCATATATATATATATTCAAACAGAATATCATATAGCTCCAAAATAAGCATACTTGTATTTATAACTCGTCGTTTTAAAATCAAAGTAAAATCGACTTTCAATTTATATTAAAAAATTTATTTATTTAATAAATTATTATAATTTATAAACAACTTTATAACGACTTTCATAAAATATGATTTGGATATAACTCACAATCTATAGTATAAAATCCCCAATTTTCACTTTCATTAGAAAAATATAGCTCAACTCAATAGATTCGAACGTTTCTGGATTCAGTGAATTCCAACTTATATCGAATCCTATATATTCATTTGAAGTTCGAAATGTAAAACTATGAACTACTGCGTTGATGCAAGCTCGTTTTAATTATAAATTATACATTCAAACTCCATTTTTAAATAAATTCGTTATTATAATTCGAATTTATACTCAATCAAATCTCTTAAATTTTCCAATTCATATAATATTGCAAACTCCACAATTTATATTAATTAAATATTAAAAATATTTGAATCCAAGACATTTAAATCTTCAAATCCTTATTTAAATAAATAAATTATTCAACCACTAAAAATCCTGGTCGTTACAGTTATGCGCGGTTAATGAGTTCTTAAAATAAGAAGAAAATAAAATAAAATAAATAAAATAAAATAAAAGGAAAGGAATTTTTTTCGTATATACATATATGAAATCCTCCTCGTTATGTGAAAGCCAACCTATCGATCCATTTTTTGAAATGTGAAATGTATTACGATGTTATGAAATATTGTGATTTTTTGTTCGATTGTTTTGGGATTTGCGATATTCGATATTTTTTTCTCTTGATTTGAATTTATAAATATTGTCCAATTCCATGCTATTATGTGCTTAATTTTAAATTTAATTGATTTTTTTTGGAATTCATATATTTAAAGTTTTATAACTCTTTCCATTTTATAAAATCCATCATAAATCAGTCATTCTGAAAAGTAAATTTTGCTTCTAGTTTGAAGAATATTATGATTTTGTTTGATTAAATGAGGTTTACGATATATATCCTCTTTCTTGATTTGAATTTATATTTCTAGTCTATATTGATCACTATTTCGATTCCTACTATCCTTTTGATGATAACAAAGGGGGAGAATGGTTAAGATTTTGATTGATGGATGAATAATTCAAGAATATTTTAACTTAGTTAATTTAAAACTCACTCATGTGCATATATATAGGGGAGTTCAGTTGCCGAGGGAGCGTACAAATATGGGAATACTACATTTCATATTCAAACACATTTATCACTCTCGAAACCTTTGTGTATGTTTGTCATCATCAAAAAGGGGAGATTGTTGAATATAACAATATGATTTTTTTATGATAGCAAGCATATATAAATGTGTTTTTATATGTACTATCCTATATTGCATCACATACAGAAATAAATACTTATTTTTAATAAAAAACTATTGCACATAATCTAATATTCAAACAACGTTTTTATTCAAATAAATATTTTATTTCAACATTGAAATAGTACAAACTTCTGACTCCACTATTGCACAGTTCACCGTAATATAATACACTCAATTCACATTTGCATTCATTCCTCACTACAACACTCATTTCACTCAGATTTCACTCAATTTCATGTACAGACTCATTTACACACACAAACACACTTTATCTTCAGACTGGTTCAGATCCAGTCTAGTGACCTGCATACTTGTCACAGAAACACACACACACACACAATAAACTAGTGCTGACGAGCAAAATTTTCGCACGCCAACACCCAATGTGTATGTGTGAACAATTATCCAAATAAGCAGTAAATAATGAAAGTACGGGGAAACATGGCTTTTATAGTGGTTTGGCACTAACGCCTACATCCACTTTATAATCATCGTTCATCATATCTTTGGTTGATTACAAGGTTGCACAAGTTTGTACAATAGCTAAGTTCAAAATGTTACAATAAAATAACAAAATATATGTTTGTCCTACACTTTGACTAAATTGCCCTTCTTCTTCATTGAGAAGCGTTGACTTGGTCAACAATATCAAAGTTTAGTGCGCATGTCTATGAAGGTCCAAAGTAGCATAACAATCCTTGTTAATGTTCAGGTGTTGAAGGAAAACATGCATGTGTGCCATGTTTTAATTGTCCATTCCATCTCCCATGGCCATGGTGGAGGTGTTGGAAGCCATTAATGAGTGTTTGGAGCTCTCAAGGTCCAAAAATTCCAAGAAGGATCCAAATGAAGGCCAAGGCTTGGGGTATTTATAGGAGGAAGGTTAGGTGGGAGTAGGTGAGCAGCGGGACCTACAGAAGGCAATTTTCGCACCCAAAACAAGGCCTTATACAAAAAATTCGCACCCCCGATGCGGAGTTCGAAATTTCGCACCCTTCCTTGCGGAGTCGAAATTTCGAACCCACTGGTGGGGTTCGAAATTTCGACCCCACCAGGGGTGTTCGAAATTTCGACCCCACCAGGGGTGTTCGAAATTTCGACCCAACCAGGGTGTTCCAAATTTCGACCCCACCAGGGGGGCTCGAAATTTCGACCCCACCAAGGGGGTATGAAATTTTGAATACCCCGGTGGGGCGCAAAATTTCGACCCCACCCGGTGGTGCGAAATTTCGACCCCACCCGGGGGTGCGAAATTTCGAACACCATGGAGGGGTTCGAAATTGATAGAGAATGATGTTGAAATCATACTGCCTAGGTTAGGTCGACCGCCGCCGGGACTGTGGGGCCCGGACCCCCACCGGCTCTGCGCTCAGACCCGCTTGACGGCATGCCTTCGGCTCGGAGCACGATTCAACTAAGAGTTCATTGGGCCCGATAGAGGCCACCTAGTAGAGGTTTCGGGTCTCCTTGCATTTGCGACGAGACTTCGACCCAACTGCTTTGTACTTTTTGACGCTTGAGCGTGTCGCTCACCAAATACTTGACGTATGACATCTTCGACAAAAAAGCGTGTCAACAACAAGAATAAACAGAATTTATTGTAGAAAATATAAATTTATTTTAAAGTTTATTTGCCTTAGAATTTTTGTGTGTTTCTCATCAAATTTCTAGACTTGGTCTGATATATATACATTTTGTTAAGTCTAGACTGCTTGTCATATTCACAGTGATTCACTGCAAATACCACAAGGTAAACTGAATACTAGTGCTCGCAGATCAGCCTCAACATAGCTATAGTGGTCTGCTGATCAAGATTAACCTCAACTCACATTTCTGGCCTGCTGGTCTTGACCAGCCACTACACAATGTATAGCGGTCTGCTGATTTAAAATAGAAAAACATATTTGCACTTATATATAGTTCTTTTCAGGTGAACTAGTACAAAACTCAAGCGTGCTAGATAAAATGAAGCACAATATGTCACAACATATATGGATGCACAAGTTTGTTTGTGTGAATATATTTATACACACACACGTACTTACGTACATGGAGGAAAATACATGAACAACATAACGCCATAAGTAACGTAGCCAGTAAGGAGAAAATTTCAAGTGCAAGCATGGGTTACAACTAATCAAGTTACATGATGGCCAAACACAAAATTGGTGCAAAATATCATGCCTGTTTCAAGTATATAGTTGTGCACAAATCAGCCAAGTTCAAGAAGCCAAACAAATCTAGACATGGTGCAACTTGGAGAATTCAAACCAACCAGGAAGGAAGGCCAAAGAGTTGGCATGTATACATTGTTGCCAACATTTTAGCAACTGAATACAAGTGGACAAAGACAGTGGCATGAAACAAAGCATGTGTATGGAATCGCAATAGAGTACAAATCAATGGCATGCAACTATATAGAAGTGCTATAATATTGTACGTATACAGTATAAGAAAAGTGTATGGCGCAGTGAACATGGTGATGTGGGCAAGAATGGGAAGTGAAACAAGTCACATTCAATAGTGCACAATATATAACAATGCCAAAACCAAATGGGAAGTGCAAAATGAACCAAGCCAGAGTATAGCTTGCATATGGAGTAAGCAGAGAACAATTGGACATGGTGACACAACAGATGTGCATCAAGTAGGACAAGGTTAACATGTGTGCAAGCAAATGCAAGTGCTGCAGCATCAAGCCTCAAAGTGTCTAAATCAAGACAAGCAACTTACAAGAAATACAAAGGGGAGAAAACACATGAGTGCACCAAGTCACTAATGCAAAGAAGCCATAAACTAGTGCACAAATACAGGCAGTTTTCAAGTCAATGAAACAAAACAGGGAAGTGGACAAGTATACAAGAATGCAACAATGACCTGACATACAACAAAAGATTCAAATGTAACAACAATGCGAAGGTGATCAATAAATACACCATGGTGCACGAAGAAGCAAGTGCACATGCTCAGGTGAAATGAGCATAAGTCAAGCGACAAGGCCAAAAACATGTGCACAACATAACAAATGGCTCTACAATTATGTAGAAGTACAAATGTACAAGCTCAAGTAAGCTTGGACACATTGGCAGCTGTAACATGAAGATCAGGACAGTGTCACAAGACCAAAAAAGGTCCAGTTAAAACATGGCAGTGCACACGACAATAAAGTCATTACACAAGCATGATAACACAGCTCAATGCAAGGGTACATGATCACAAAGCATGCAAAATCAGTTGTTTAAAACGATGGCAAATACCAACCAGTGACATAAACTCAAATATGCACAAGTGATACAAGTACCAAACAAGCCAGATGTTTAAAAGCTGAAGCATAAGTGCAAGTACATGTAGCAGCAGACTAAAACAAATCAAGACAGTGGAAATGCTCAAATGAAATAGTGAAGTACGCAGTATTTTTTTTGGAGCTAAAAAGCATGGTCTAGTGCAACAGCATCACTATGCAAATCAAAACACATATGAACATAATATGTATATATGAAAAAATGTGTATTGATATGAGAGAAACAAACAAGATCAAAAGAAACATCTGCTCTTATCAGTGTATCCAAGCATAAAGTGAATAATCTGTTCGAGTATGGATGAGCATTGTCAATTGAATGATTCAAGCAGTATCTTGTTCAGGGATAAATCAAGGAGAAATCTTTTAATTCGAAGGAAATGTAATTAAGTGCCAAAATTTAAGGAAAGCTATTTTCAGGAAGATTTGAAATATTCTCATTCTATTATTGGTAAGAAGTACAATTTCAAATATTCCAAATTTCCCTAAATATACAAAAAAAACAAGCTTGGCAAGAATGTTTTGTTAAACGTGTTCAAAGTTATTTTAGAAACAACATTTCTACCAATTTCAAAACTTTCCAAATAACCACATGAGCAATTTTGGGTTAGAATATCAATCAAACATTTTCAAAAATCGAATTGGTAATCACGGCAAGCCATAATGAAATCAGAGAACATTTTGAATTTCTAACCCCATAAATACGCCTACTTCATCACTGGCATAAGTATCAAAAACCACAAGCATTCAATCGAAAAATTAAATCATAGAAAATCACATACTTTGGAGATTTTCGATTAAATTGCAACACCAAATCGAGCGACCGAGAGAAAGAACCCATCCAAGCAAAAAAAGGAACAGTTTTATTAAATTTTAAGAAGTCCCTATTTAGGGAAAGCAAATCCCTAGATTACAAAGGGTCGTCCATCAAGGAGAAAAGGAGGAAGCATATATCGCAAGTTACAAAATAAAAGGGGAGCCGGTTTTTCTTTGTGTTAACCTAGCTAGGGTTTTGTTTTTTATTTGTTTTAAGTTGCTTCAATTTTGCAAATCAATCTAAAGTTTCTCTAGTTTTTCTTTAAAATAAGGTTTAGCTACAGAGTTTGTAGTTAGGAAAAATCTCATCTCGGGGTTTTGAGATCAATGCAGGGTTTTGAGGGTAGGATTAGAACAATAGCGAGGGATCGTGAGTGTACAAGCGTTATATGCGGGATATTGCTTTCAATACCTAGTAGAAATCTTGGGGAATGCAGCAGCAGACAGGGGTTTTGCCGAAGCTGGGTAAATTCCATGTCGCTTATTTTCTACATTTATTTATTCTGCCATGATCTATGCTGTGATAATTTTTATATTTCGCAAAAATGCAATACACTCTATTCACCCTCCTTCTATGGTTAATTTAGGTCCTACAGGTTAAGCATAGTGAAATCAACATTTTGATCGAATCTCTTATTGATGGCTGAGCTATTTGAGTTATTAATATCTAATGCATTTGACTGATGCAAGGATTTTTTGAGAGATGCCATATCTGCTATGTTTGGTCTATCACCCAACAACTATCACTTGACGAGGCATTATGACTCGGATTCCCAAGCTGACATTTTATTTATATTGTATTTCAGTCATGATGATGTTAGTAGATTAACATATATTGATGTGATGTGCTAACTCTTTGGATATAGGTACAAGTCAATTATGATTCTCCATATCATATGCTCTATTTTATATTGACTTTATTATTAATTTGGGATTGTTTATCGCTCACACTAACTACTGTCTAACTCGAGAATTTATATTTTTCGCCTTATTATCTCGTATATTATCAAATGAGTAAACCAGATAGCAAGCTTGTGATGACACATAAACTATGTAGATGGACTAGCGTGTTAATGCTAGTGACGAATTTGGAGCTCTACTGGTCATCACAATCTAAGTTTTGAAATTTGTAGTCATTACTCACCTGAACAGGGTTCATCCTTGCCTATCGAGTTGTCGTTGTCCCCTTCTAAAGTCATGTTTTGTGCCCACACTTAAGTCACGATGCCGATGCGATTGTTTCTCTTTTTAATTGCTGTTACCTTTGAAATTACTACCCTAAAGTACTAAATAACGAATATGAACCAGTGCCTTAGAAAAATAGCAGTCCAAAGTTGTACCTTCTCCTGATTTACCAAACCGTCGACTTTAATGTATGGACATAAATGAAAATTTTCAGGAAAAAAAGGACATCTATGAATAATCATACAAAATTTTGGAAGTATGCGTTATATATTATCATAATTTTTTTGTATGTTAATAATCATACAAAAAGAATGCACACAGAGAAAAATTGGATGGAAATTCAGCACCAGCTAACAAAACAGAGAAGTTCATGAGTTCTTCAAACAAACACTAACATAAATACGTAAAAAATAATTCCTAGAAATTTGCTTTCAAATTGATATATCAAAAAAATGTATTGCTAAAACAGACATAACCGTCCCTGCTAAATACCTTGACATAGCAAACTGAAAGCACCCAACTAAAAACGTAGAACATACCTAACATCAATCACACAAGCAGAAGAAGCTCAAACGGTAAAACACACACGAACACTTCCAAATCAAATGATATTACCAATCCTATTTCTCATAAATAAAAATCATACAAACACAAACTAGTCATCATACTTCCTTAGGCCAAACTGGAACATGTAACAGTGCAATTTCTTTTTACGACTTTCAAAACAGTTTGAAACATTCTAATACCACATCATGTGATAGCTTGTACATATATTTTCAAAGTGTACTCATTTTGTAACTTATACTATCCATCGATCAGATGTGATATTTTGTTCTATCCAATCTTATTTTAATCCAACCTAACTCAACCCTGTATTAAAAAACTAATTTAATATAAACTCACTTAAAATTAGAATAGTCTAATCCTAGAATAATGTTTGTGTATTCTATAGTAAGTATACAAAAAAATTCCATGTGAATCCGACTGAATTTGACAAAGATATTTTTAAGTAGCATTTTAATTTATTTTAAAATGAAACACTTAATTTACTATATAATATAGAGAAACAAATTTCATATCTATCCACTTGTTCTATTGTTTTTCAATCAAACAATAGCATTCTTGTATTTTTTAGACTCATTAGTCAATATAAATTATTATGGTTTTGAGATCTTGTTGGAATTTAACTTCGAAGTTCGTATATCAATGAAATCTTGTGTAAGGAGGTGCCTTAACCCAATACAAATTTGACAGCACGAAGCCTCATGTTACTAAAGCTAACTCAGAAATTTTTGGATGCCATATCAACTAGAAAACAAGGATCATTCATGATTCTTTCAGCTAAAGGAACTAAATCCGAAAGCATCGCGCACACAACTGAAAAATAGCCAGATCTGAGAAAGACTTTCAGAACCTTTTGCAGTTTCAGTTTAGTCACAACCAGAGCCGGTCCATTGATTTCGTTGCCCATGTCCAAAATTATTATCAAAAGCAATTCAAAATGAAAAGAAGCAACATAATGTAAAAAATTTGCCCATACTGGCATTCGGTCCTTGGTCAAATAGGACTATACTGCAAATGTTTAACATCAGGCTAGCATCCCCACCATGTAAGACATAAGGCTCACATTTTTATATTACAGACCTTAATGTAAAATATTATTTTGTTGCCCTGAGCCTAGTGGGCTACCCAAGCCCGAGGGCTTGGTGGGCTGCCCACTGGGCCGGTGAAGAGCCTTCATGGCGACTATTCCAGTTCTCATGAAAGAAGCATTTATATATTAGGAATGCACATGATTATGTGAACTGAATTTGGGAAATGACAACGTGTAGTAAGCATTTATCAAACCGACCGTTAGGGAGGTTTGCCTACTGTGAGAGCTAATGGAATTTTGTCCAAAGGTAAAAAAACACGCACAATGTTTTTTTCATGCGATGTTTTCTCGCCCTTTTCCTCCTTTTAAATCGTTCAACCCAACCGAATTTTTCTCTCTGATCTTTCACTTCTCAAATCGTCATCTCAAATCATGGTTCGGATGGATCTAAAAAATGACCGATTTTTCTCAACCGTTCCTCAAATCGTTGTGCAATTTTCTCCGAACTTTTACCATCCATTTTTCACATTAGCACTCCAAACTTTCAAAACCAAGTTCCAAAATTAACATTCGAAAGCGAAAAAAATAATTTTCGATCCGCAAAATCAAATTAGAAATCAATAGTCAAATTTCAAAGTTAAAAGGATGATCCGGATTTGCAATAATTTGGTTGTCGTGGATTTTGGGCTTTTATTGCGGATTTTTGAGTGTCAATTCTGAAAAGGTAAAATTTTTACTTTGATTTATATTCAAAATAAAAAAAAATAGTGGCATTTTTTTAACTTTGACTTTGCGTTTAGTTGACATGGATTAATTTTCTATTAATTATAATCAAACTTGGGATGTGCTATTAAAGTAATATATATTAACATAATCAAATTTGGGGATATGTTATTAAAGGAATATAAATTTATATGCTTAAATTTGGGGATGGATTCTCTTTATCTGTTTGTGTAAATTTTTTTTTAATTTTTTTTTAACATTCGTTTATTTGGTATATTCATTTTTCTTGGTCACATGTTGGTATATTTCTTTTTTTAATCTCAATTTAGGGAATGCCATTGCTTTAGTATTCAAGACAGTTTGATAGTGTCCTTTTCTTTTTTTCCTTTGAATTTTTTTCACTACAAGAAAAATACCTTATTGCAAATGGCTATTTGCAACTGGCAACACCGGACAGTTGCAATAAATGATAGGCTAATTCTATTCATACACCGATAATTCCTTAACATACACCGTAAAATGAAATAAAATAGCATACACCAAAAATTTCTTTTCATACACCATGTCTTTCACAAAATTACCCTTTTATATTTTCATTGCATTTCCTCAATTTGACCTTAAAACTAAATTACATAAAACTAGGAATCATTGCAATATATTTACCTAAAACTAAAAAAAAACTTTTATTTTGACACTATTAACTTAAATTACTTGATTGTTTTATTTTTAAATCACTTTTAATTTTTGATGATGGAAATTTGATCTTATTTTTTTAAATATTAGAAAGTTAAACTAGTTAAATTTTGGTGTTAAATTTAAACATGAATAGATTTGAATGAAAGATTAAAGAATTTAGTACTCTATATAACATTAATTTTAACAGTTAGTTTAAAATTTAAATTTTTATATTTAGTTAAAGTGAAAACTATTAAAATTGACTGTATATAAATGTTGTTTGTAACGATATGAATATATTTTAATCTTCAAAAGAACTATATAATAATTTAACCAGTGATATAAATTAATTTATAATATACTAACTTTACAAGAGAATTATATTGAGCATACATAATGCAAACAAGGGAGAATTGTATATATTTTCATTCTTTGATATTGAACCTTTTATAATAAGGTCATTTTGGTTTGAAATTTAATTTAAAATCCCATGGTGTAGGTAAAGCAATTTGCGGTGTTTGAATAGAATTTGCCTAAATGATATTTAGCAACATACCTTTAATGGCAGTTGCAATATATGAGATTTAACAACATGCCCTTTTTTTCCTGGTGCGAAAACCATATTTTTAGCAACTGCGTTTCCCTACCAGTTGCAAAAACGTACTTTTAGCAAGTGCACTTCTTTAACAGTTGCAATAAACATATTAATTGCAACTGCGCTTCCAAACTCGTTGCAAAAAATATCTTTAGCAACTATTTTCATCACTTGCAATAACTGTATTTTTTTAATAAATAAAGCCAATTGCAAAAAAATACGCTTAAAAATATTTGTAATTATTATTTAATATTTAATATTTAACAATATGTAATTGATAAGTAATATTTATAATTAAGTTTTGAACAAAAATTACTTTTGGCATTTGTAAATGTGATACTTTTTCAAAGTTTTTAAAAGGTTGAGAAACTACTGTTACTAAGTCTGTTTCAGGGCTTTTTCTGCTTGATGGCGGGAATTGAAAATTTCACGACTAACGCACCTATATAATTATTTTTTCCGCATTGATTTTCTTCTGCCCTACGCCGCACGCCCCTAATTGCCTACCTCCCCATTCTTTTTTTTGAAAGGCAACAGAGCTTTATTCATAATGCAACAATTACAAATATTCAATTACAAAAGAAGTAAAAATAATACTACATGAACATAACACTCAATCAGTATTGAGAAAAAAACCATTAAAAACATACAAATCACACAGGAAAAAAACTTAATACTGACTGATGCAAAATAACTAAAAAGAATCAAATCTTCACAAAAAAACACCATTCCACACTTCACAAAGAGGCACCAGATTCCAGGTTTGAGGAGTGAATTACAACAGATCAAAGCTCCTACTAAGAATAAGATAAGTGATCAAGTCCAGTTATCTACACTGCATAACAACAAGGTCTTCATGTATCTTTCAAGAAATGAAGTATTTTCCTGTGAGTAGTTGCAAACAACTCATTTGAATTCAATGATATACCACTAAAAATTCTCTTGCTCCTTTCTGCCCAAACTTCATATATAAACCACTTCAAGATCTTAAGTAACAAAATACCTTTTCCACTTTTCCATCTCGAAGCCTTAAACACATTAAACCATTCAGTTCTACTATGCCTCATTCGTCTATAAAAGTTACCAGTGGCCAAAATTCTACTCCAAACCAAGAACACATAGGAACATTCGAAGAATAAATATGTATTGCTTTCAACCTCCACTCTACAAAATGTACATAAATTCTGAGGAATAATACCCATGGAAAACAATTTATCCTTGGCATTTAAAGCATTGGACATGACCGTCCATATCAAAAAATTAACCTTAGCAGAAGATTTCATATTCCAAGTACGAGCATACCATGGAAAAAGGGGTTTCTGACCCTATAAGATATTATAGACACGCCTTATCTAATGTTGTTTACCCAACCAAAGCAAATTTTATCATTATTAAGACTAAAATTAGCCATTATTTCACTCCATAAATTTCTTATAAGAGCAGAGCTGGTATGTGGCAATATCAATTCACCATAATGTATATAATCTTCTACAAAAGCACCTTCAGATATACCATTATTTCGTCTAATATTATAATCAACAATGTCACTTAGAATTAGACCCCTACCTACCCAAGGTGAGTGCCAAAAAGAGAGACTCTTGGTTATTCTAGCATTGCATTAAATGTAAGGCAGAAAGGTGTTTCTGAGCTTTAGAATTTGTCTCCAACTCCAACTGTAGTTTTGGGGTATAGCCATTGTCTAGAAATCTTTTTTTCCTATTAGATTATTCCACACAAATTTTGACCAAAGACAAGGAATATCAGAGAAAAGCCTGTTGAATACACAGATATGGCAGCTTTATTCCACTGCAAAAGATTTATAATGCCAAGTCCCCACTTCTCTTATCATCATGCAACTTACTAAAAGCAATAGGAATCAAGTTCTTAGCAAAGGGATCACCATGCCACAAAAACTAATTCATCGCGCTGATTACCGTATTCATGACCTTCAATTGTGGGATATAATGCTCTATATAATAGGTAGTCATAGAAGAAATTATATATTGTATAATAGTCAATCTTCCCGCTTGTTAGAGCTTGCATGAAGGCCATTGTTTCATCCTATCTATAATTTGTTTTCATACAAAGGCATGCATTTAACTTTAGATACTCTTGAACTGAATAGTGGTAAACCTAAATATAATGAGTCTGAAGGAAGTTCATTAAGACCAGAACTCATAATTAACTCATTCTTATGAAACTCAGGCAAACCAGCTATTTCAATGTGTGACTTACTTACATTAATTTCCAAACCAGTTATCTCATAGAACATTCGCAATGTTGAAAGAATACACTGTATATTTCTAATCTTAGGCTTTATGAAAATGATTAGATCATCAGCAAATAATAAGTGTGTAATTAGTGGATTCTTACAACGAGGATGCACTTCTAACTTTTTATTCTTCACTTGATTAACAATAAGTGAGTTAAGAAGCTCCATTACTATGATAAAAAGCTGTGAAGAGATGGGATCCCCTTCTCTCACGCCACGTTTCCTTCTAAAATATCCTTGCAAACCACCATGCCTTGAGATAGAAAACATAGGAGAAGAGATGCAAGTGTATATCCCAGCTAGAAAAGGAAGAGGAAAATTCATCCTGGACATTATGGCTAAAACTACATTCCATGAATCCGTATCAAAAGCCTTTTTAATATCAAGTTTCAACATGCATTTAGGAGAAGTATACTTCCTATCATATCCATAAAGTAGCTCTTGAGTAATAAGGATATTATCACTTATTGATATTCCACATATAAAAGCCGATTGGTTACTCGAAATAATAGAAGGCAGAACCTACTATAGCCTATTAGCTAAGACCTTTGAAATGATTTTACAAAAAACACTACAACACGATATAGGTCTAAAATCAGAAATAACATAAGGGTTCTCAACTTTGGGTATTAATGCAATAGTTGTTGCTGACAGTGTTGAAGGAAAAGAGTTCTTCAGGAAAAAAATACTGAATAGCATCCACTAAATCTACACCAATAGTTGGCCAACATTTTTGCAGAAAGTAGGCATTATATCCATCGGGTCCACCACCACTACTAGGATCTAATTGAAACACTGCAGTTTTAATATCTTCCTTAGTAATCGTTGTAACCAACTCCAAAGATTGTTGAGAAGAAATTGTGGGCAATAATAATTGAAACAGAGGTTGAATATTCGATGTAGGTAATGAAGAAGGAGCTAAAATAGAAGTGAAATAATTAACAAAAGCTTCACCAATACCAGCTTGAGTAGAAAAAATGTTACCATCAGTATCCTTTATCATGAAAAAAGCACCTCTAGTTTTATGTATCCTCAAAAATTTATGAAAAAACTTTGTATTTCTATCTCCCTCCAACTCCTTCCTTAAAAAAGAACACTGCCTAGCTGAATGCATTTTCATTTCCAGGGTAGATTTAAGCCTGTTTTGCAATTCTGCCTCCAAAATTTGTAGATGATAATCAAAAGGCTTCTCATTCAATTCCTCCAGCACTTTAAAAAGTTCAGCTCTCACCAAAGAAGATTGCTTCGACCCATTACCAAATTGAAAAGAAGACCAAGCTCTTAGATGAAATTTAAGAAGCTTAAGTTTATACAGTAGCTTATCCGTAGGGTTAGAACCATTGCAATTTGACCAAACCTGTAACAAAATATTAGAAAAATCCTCGTGCAAGAACCAAAATGTAAAAAATTTAAAAGAGAACTTCCCTTTACTAATGGCTTCATTTACTCTCGAATTTAAAAGAAGAGAACAATGATCTAAAATAGATGGGGGCAGAATTTGATAGAATTAATTAAGCCAATTATTTAAGAAAGAGGAATTGTCTAAGATGTGGTAAAGCTTACACAATGTGGATATACCAGAATGGCTTTTTAGACCAAGAATGTTCAAAACCAAAGCTATTGAGAGGAATGAGGTTAAATTTAACAATTGCTTGATTCAGACGTGCAATATCAATAATAGAAAGAGCACAACCACTCAACTTCTGATTAGATGAGTACGTACAATTAAAATCATCTCTAAGTAGCCATGGATCAGATTGAGAATAGATGAGGCTTAAATTAATGAGAAAATTTAGCCTCAAAGAAACTATATTTTGAGCATATACTGATGTCAGATAGAAAGAAAAGTTAGATGGAAAATGAATGCATTTATAGTGAATGAACT
The DNA here is from genome assembly GCA_030737875.1 of Allium sativum. Lineage (NCBI taxonomy): Eukaryota > Viridiplantae > Streptophyta > Magnoliopsida > Asparagales > Amaryllidaceae > Allium > Allium sativum. The sequence continues at coordinate 971,644,753 of CM060924.1, forward strand.
TATCAGAAGATGATTACTTAGTTAATCTGAAAAAAGATGGGTTCCACATGGTTAATAATCGACCAAACTTGCATCTGCAAGATTATGGTCAAATAACCAATCATGCGAAATGAAAGAAAAAGCTTTAGATGTAGATAGAATGTCAAGTTTAGTTTCAGAAAGACAAAGCAACTTAATATTCCTTTCTTTGATGAAAACTCTAATTTCACTTTGCTTAGAGGATAGATTCATTCCTCTAACATTCCATAAAGATATATTGTGCATCATCATTTGAAGGTTAAAGGATCTATTAAAGGTGTAGGATGCTTCCTCGTATGTCTTTTAGAAAGGGTTTTATGACTACCCGAAGGCATTACATCATCAGGCTTAAACTCTACCCCTTCATCTAAATCATCCACATCTGATAAAGCCTTTTTATCCTTTTTCTTCTTTCCTTTTTTTGATTTGGAAACAGATTTAGATAGAGTATCAAACTTATCCTTGTCATGAGGTTTGGCTGAGGGAGAACACTTAGCATCTGATAAAGAATTAGATAATGAGGACATATCATGATTCAATGACAAATCATGACCTGCATTTGGAGGAGGAGGGAGAATAAATTTGATGGAGGTGCATGGTGGGAGTAAGGAGAAGATGAAGAACTAACAACATTGTTTAACTTGTAGCTGAAGGCCTGAAGGAATTTGAAAGTTGAAATAGGAATTACAAAAAGTGGAATGATTAGCTAAAAGTGAGGGTACATTGGTAGAGGTAGAAGGCACATTTGAGATATCAAAAAGGATAGAGAAAGGATTATTAACATGAGATTCATGGTCTACTGCTTCCTTAAGCACAGTTTCAAAAATTTGTTTGCCTTTTTCTTTATCTTCCTGCTTTGATTTTCTTTTAGATGCTAAGTCCTCTTTAATGTGCACAACACTATACCCATTTTCATCTACTATCACAATATTTTGATTTCCCCTACCCAAAACTGACTTATTTATATTCATCTGCTGCTCATTATTAACAACCTCTACAAATGTACTATCACTTCCCACAACTTCAACAACTTTACTCATTACTTCATCGATAATTTTTGCTACATCTGTACCATATTTACTTTCCTTCTTTCTCCAATATTCCTTCTTCTTATTTTCTACTCTTTTCCACCCAGTTTGTTTACCCTCTTCAGGAAAATAGCTCCTTACTCTTCTATCATCGTCGCTAACAAAAGCTTCCTTTTCCACAACTTCCTCAACAATATGATTATCCTGCTTTATATCTTCCTTCAACAACAAATCACAACTTTTAGTTTCATGTCCAAAAACTTTACAGTGGGTACAAATGCTTGGCCTCCAATCACATGAAACCACAACTGGTGGACATTTTTCATCCAAACCTCCCACTTCAATGCACTCTGAAAGATCAACATCAGAGGATATTTCTACCAAAACCTTGGCATACTTGAACCTCTGCATCTTTTCAGTGCTAAAGTCAAAGAAAATCAACTTACCCACATGGAAAGCAAGCTAATTAATCCCAATCAAAGTCCATAATAGTAGAGGAATTCTATGCAGATGAATCCAAATGGGAACTTTTTTAATTTGAGATTGTGCACTTCCAGTACTAGGATTCCATTTGGTAACTATGAACATTCTACCTCTAATGAATATAGGGTCTGCCTTCAATACTTTCTCCCTATCCATTTCATTCGAAAATTTAAAAAAGAAATTAATCCCATCTGACTTTATATCCACTTCACCAAAAAGCTTTCAATAATTTCGCAAGAATTTAACTACAGACAAATATGACAATGATCCATCAAGAAAGAAGCCAACCAAATAGTTTTGCCAGTACTTCATGCCTTCTTGCTTAACACTTTCAGGAGGAGACCGTGGAGAACCATCTTTTACTATCACAAAATCAACAGGTTTATAAATGTCTGCATTCCGACGTAAAGAATTAAAAAGAGAACGATAATTCTTTTTAATCATTGGTAATGACAATTTGGAAGAAGAAGGTAAGTTGACATTGATAGGATTATTATGTGGAACTGAAATCGAATTGGGAAATGGGTTTGATTGAGAGATGTTTGGAGTGACATCAGAGTTTATAGATGTGACAATCGAATTACACTTATCAACTTTAGGTGAATCAATTTTATGAGCAATGAAATTTACATCAAGAAGAGGAATATTCGAAGTGTTCAACAAAATGCCAGATGTAGGAACATCAAGGTTTGCAGATGAATTAAATTGATTAAAATCAATTAAAGAATTTACAAAACAAGAAATAGATTTAGAAGTATTAACATCTTTATCGACATTAACCAATGAGGAAGGATCAATATTAACCTGATTTATAGAATCCAGATTGCCATCAAATTTAGGTTTGCAGATTGGATCAACCAAATCAGGACAGGTAACAGATTTACAAGATGGATTAACTCCATTCAAAGCTTGAAGCAAATCAAAATTAGGGTTGATAGAATCAACAATACCATCACCACTAAAAGAAGATGATGAATTCCCATTGGAGGAAGTTAGCAAGTGTTAAATAATATGTGATTTATTTATTACATCCGTATTTGCATTTTTCTTCTTTTTTAATTGAATATTTATAAAGGTAATGATATGTTTTGAACTAATATGTAACACCCCACGTCCGCTAGGGTCACTCACTAGGGGAATGCCATAGCATCGGTGGAGCATTTTAGTGAATATAGAACAGAAAAATTACAACAAGACAGATATAAATAGTACTTGAAATTCTAAAACATCATCTCATAACAGCGGAAATAAACATGTCTGGTTACATCATAAAACCATGATAAAAGTCAAGTACAACATCTGTCAAAATAAAGAAGTACATAATCCCACTCTCATATACAATAGCCATAAGAAAAGAAAAGATAACTGGAGCTTTACATCTACCCAAGCTCCTCAAGACTGGAAACAGAAATCCGATCAAGCTCTACTACCGCTAGGATCCACCGTAGGACCTGAGGGTTGGGAAAAAGATAAAAACAACGGGGTCAGACATAAGTCTGAGTGAGTCCTATAACTTTAACAATACAATCATTAAAGTAACCAGAGAAGACATAAACTTGACCTACGGTAATATCTGGGGATGAATGGCTACACTAAGCAGCTTGGTAGACTTAGAATAAACTAAGATAACCGTCAGGACGCATCTACCCACCCAAGGATAATTACTAACTGCACCACACCAGTCATTCCTACTTAAGGTTGATCCCTTCTAAGGACTTAGAAAATTTCCCCAGTAGTTCCATGTACCCCTAGCCCACTACATAGGTGCCGTCTGCCCCTATCTCTACTAGGTGTACCCAGTAATTCTTACCCAGTAGTTTCGTGTACTCCTACATAGGTGCCGTCTGCCCCTATCTTCATTAGGTGTACCCACTACTTCCCATCGATCGGCTCCCTACCGTAGATACCCGTGCTGGTCCCACAGTGGGGTGTATCATTCCCCTAAAGTGGCTACCCAATACTATCAACGGTGCACGGCTTTATATCTACACGATGCAACAACGACTTATCTACCAGCCCGGGCCCACACACGCATATGAAACCCGTTGGACTTGCGTTGCCACCGCTAACCCGTTTTGGCCTCTTATAGTCAAGCCCAATATGCGTGTCCCGTCACCCGACTAGAGTCGAGCCCACAAAGATACGTTTGGGATATTGGTTGAAATGGGCCCCCACAAGCTACCCACCTAAGCTTGTTACTTATCTAGTGTATCCCACTTAACCCTTTAATCATGTTTAATTACATGTTTCCACTTGGTTAAGTATTCTAATCGTATTTTCTATTGCCACCCAAGGCAACCCACTAGATTCCCCATGCCACCCAAGGCAACCACAAAATTTCCTCATGCCACCCAAGGCACCCACTTAACCCCTCATGTCCCACTACATGCTAATATGGTTAAGTGTTTCTTAATTAATTAAGACCGTGATCTCCATAAAGACCTCCCACATTAGACTAGCTGTTATGACCGCCTGGTTAAGCCGGTAGAGTCCGGGCAGTCTTACGTCATAACAGAGTCTAACCTCGTGTCTTTACCTTAATCACGTATTTAATTCATGGCTAAGACCTCTCACATTGGGCTGACATTTGTAGCAACTGGTTAAGCCGGTCGGGTCCGGGCAGTTTTACACTACAAATGAGTCCAACCTCGTGTCTTAGTCGATTAATTACACCTAATTAATCACCCCCATATTAATTATCCCTAATTAATATCAAGTTTTCCATAACATGGGTAGACCTAACTCAATAGGTAAATTCCCATGGGGTAGACCTAACTCAATAGGTAAATTCCCACTTATGGTAATTTATTTTTTATGGTATGCTTAATCATACCCAATCATTCATTTATTAACTTATTTACCACCCCATCGTTCCCCACGTAAATCGTTCTCGTTACATGACATAATAAGGGGAAGATCATCACAAATATCATGGGTTTAACATACAACTTTGTCATGGGTTAAGAGGATGTCAACTTGCATATATGAGCATATATTAACCCAACTACATACAACCCAAACTTGAATATTATCATACACATGATTTGCATAACATGTTGCATATGAGCTTGCATATTATCATACACATATCTTTCATAACATGTTAAACTTGCATATAGGCATTCTCAATCTTGCATAACATGTTAAACATGCATTTAAGCATACACATAACTTGCATAATCATTCACATACTTGCATAGGCATTCACATACTTGCATAACTTGCATATCATGTCATTTAAGCATATACATATCTTGCATAAGTATTCATATACTCGCATAAGCATGCATAACTTGCATATCACATAAATCTTGCATTTAACCATATACATGACTTGCATAAGCATCCATACACTTGCATAAGCATGCATAACTTGCATATCACTTTCAACTTGCATTTAAACATACACTTAACTTGCATATCACTTTCAACTTGCATTTAAACATATACTTAACTTGCATATCACTTTCAACTTGCATTTAAACATATACTTAACTTGCATATCTCACTTTGATAAACATGCATAATTCCACTTATTAAATATGCATAAATCCACTTATTAAACATGCATATATCAACTTGTTAAACATGCATAAATCAACTTATTAAGCATGCATAAACCAACTTATCACATATATGCATAAACATAGAACAACATAGAGTAACATATCATTATACATGTTTTAAACTCACTAATCCGCATTTAAGACCATAAGTCTCATTACACCCAATCTACTTACTTTAACAATTAATGTTAAAGTGATAGAAACTCACCAAAACACAATTAGCAAGCTAATGAAGAAGATTAAGATACTTAGAATGGATTAGAGAATGATTTGAGAGGGATTTGCTTGCAACTCCTTCATGAACTAGTGGAGGCCATGCTCAAATTTCATTTTGCCATAGTTTAGTTACAAGACTTAATTATGAATGAATTAGGGTAGGGTTGGGGTCTTATTTATAGGATTAGGTGAGTGTTTTAGGCCCTTAGATTAACCCTAGATTAGGTTAGGACCCTTAGATTTAGGAAATCTCTAGAACCAGCCCTCCTAGCCAGCCTAAACCCAACCTGGTGCAACCTGGTGCACCCAGGTTCACAGAACGGCGCCACCCTGTCGACAGGCAAGTCGACAGGCATGTCGACACACCTGTCGACAGGCCTGTCGACAGCCCTGTCGACATGGGCTGGGCGGGAAGCTTCCCGCCTGACCCCGCCTGGCCCATTCCAAACCTGAATATTTTAAATTTTTAAATCTGTTTTAATTTTGAATTTTCTGCAAACTTCATCGGGCCATAACTGGGCCATACGGACTCCGATTTTCGAAAACTCGGACTCTATTTCGCGTATTTTTCCGAGACGAACGTAATGACGCAGCCCGTTTCCCCTAATTCCCACATCTGAGATTATTTATCCTGTAATTAGTGAATTTTAGTATTAACTAAAATTCGGGGTGTTACATTCTCCCCTCCTTAAAGGATTTCGTCCCCGAAATCTCTAAGCTAAGGAGAATGCCTATCCTATCATCCAAACAACCATCTACTCAAACCATCAACCACGGGCATCCATTGTCCTTAGAATAATTTCTAATGATGTATGAGCATATGCAAAGAGTGTGTGTATATGTTCCCTATCTAATGTATGAACATATGCAAACCATGATAGTGCCATGCATCCATTATGTATGCGAGAGAACACCCTATCGACACATACAATATCTACATGAGTGCACAATCATTCACCAAAATGCATCATCCATGTGATAACACATCCATTATTCATCCATAAATATCTTCCTACACACAATTTTATGCAATATGCAATATGAAGTGACTGAGCCGATCTAGTGCCTAGAGTGTGTGTATATGCATCCACGAGCAACCACTAGCAACCACTTGCATCCACTTGCATCCATCAACCATAACATGTCTCAAACACATGTTTCAACCATAGGTTTACCCTATCTAAAGGTCAAAGGTACTAACGAGAGGACATACCAAAGATAAGATAAGTACTAGACAAGCGATAAAGGAGAAAGTAAGGACATACCCTCAAAAAGAAATGGGTACAATGAGCGCATCTTCGCTTCCGTCTCCCAAGTCGCGTTGCTCTCATCTTCTCCCCATTGCACTTTGACTAGTTGAACCTCCCGATTCCTCAACTTCCTAGTCTCTGACCCAAGGATGCGAGTAGGAGCTCGTCGAATAGTCGCATCACGCTCTACCTCTACATCTCTAAGCAAGCTTGGCTCTACCACCTCTGCGGTCTCGTGTAAGCACTTCCTCAAATGTGATACATGGAATACATCATGAACACCACTAAGTCTGTCGGGCAACTCCACCCTATATGCCATCCGTCCAATCCTTTCCTTAATAGGAAACGGCCCAACAAACCTTGGTGCTAACTTCCCAGCGGATCCGAAGCGAACAACATTTCTCAACGGAGATACCTTAACAAAAACCATATCCCCAACCTCAAACTCAAGATCCGTCCTTCTCTTGTCCGCATAAGATTTTTGCCTATCCTGCGCTGCATTCATCCTTCTTCGAATCAAGTCAATCTACTCAGAAGTCTCCCTAACCATATCGGGCCCAAGCAAGATCTTATCCGTAGACTCCCACCAACATGTAGGTGATCGACAAGGCCTTCCATAGAGAGCTTCGAAAGGAGCCATACCAATACTGGACTGAAAGCTGTTATTATATGCGAACTCCACCAATGGAAGATGCTCTTCCCATGTACCTCCAAAATCTAGGATACAAAGCCTCAAAAGGTCTTCTAGAACACGATTCACCCTCTCAGTCTGGCCGTCTGTCTGAGGATGATATGCGGTGCTCAGACACAATTGAGTCCCCACTGCTTCTTGCAAACTTCTCCAGAACTCGCTAGTGAAGATAGGATCTCGATCACTCACTATGCTAGAGGGTACCCCATGCAATCGAACTATCTCCCGAAGATATACTGAAGCTAACCATGGAGCAGTCCTCTTACTCTTCACAGGTATGAAATGGGCGCTCTTAGTAAGTCTATCTACCACCACCCAAATTCCTGTATTACCCTTCCTCGACCTGGGTAACCCGTCAATAAAATCCATCGAGACGCTATCCCACTTCCATTGCGGAACCTCCAATGGGTGAAGCAACCCACCTGGTTTCCTTTGCTCCGCCTTCACTTGCTGACATACCAAGCATCGAGCTACATATTCGGCCACATCTTTCTTCATACCGGCCCAGAAGAAAACCCTCTTCATATCTTGGTACATCTTGTCCCCACCGGGATGAATGGTCATCCTAGAACGGTGTGCGTCATCAAGAATAGCCTTCCTCAACCCTTCATCTAGCGGTACACAAAGTCTACCGTCTCTGCGCAAGCACCCTCTATCGTCTAGGGTGTACCTACTCAAATGGCTGGACGACTCCCCCCTTATGAGCTTCTCTATCAACTCAACCAACTGTGGGTCGTCCCTCTGTGCTTCTCCAATCCGCCCCAAAAGAGTAGGTCTAACTTCCAAAGAAGCTAGCAAACCGGGTACATAGTCAATGGAAGGTCTGAAATCAAACATCGAGATATATTCCAAGCTTTGTCGTTCCACGAACAATGGACTCAAAGACAACCTCTTTCTGCTCAAGGCGTCCGCCACCACGTTACCCTTGCCAGGGGTATACGCTATCTCGAAATCATAAGATGCTAGGAACTCCATCCACCTTTGCTGTCTTAAGTTTAGATCCTTTTGAGAGAACAGGTACTTCAAAGATTTATGGTCAGTGAACAGCTCGAATCTCTCACCAAGAAGATAATGGCGCCAAATCTTAAGCGCAAAAACAATAGCGGCCAGCTCTAGATCATGGGTAGGGTAATTTTTCTCATGTGGCCTTAACTGCCTTCCACCATAGGCTATCACCCTTCCCTCTTGCATTAAGACTGCGCCAAGGCCTGTCCCACAGGCATCGGTATAGACAACAAATGGCTTGCTCCCATCTGGCAACACTAAAACTGGAGCCGTGGTTAAGGCTCTCTTTAACCGTCGGAACGCATCATCACAATCTACGTCCCATGTGAAAACAAGATTCTTCTTTGTTAAGCGGGTTAATGGGGCTGATATCTTCGCGAAGTCTTTAATAAACTTCCTATAATAACCTGCCAACCCCAAGAAACTTCTTACTTCGGTAGCATTCTTCGGAACCTTCCAATCCTGAATTGATACTACCTTCGCGGGATCCACAGCTATCCCTTCCTTGGAGACCACATGCCCCAAGAACCGCACTTCCCTCCTCCAGAAGTGACATTTAGAGAATTTAGCCTTAAGGCTATGTGCTCGAAGAGTCTTCAATACTTCCCCAAGATGTAGGGCATGCTCTTCTTCACTCTTAGAAAATACTAAGATATCATCCACAAAGACCACCACGAATTTATTAAGAAACTCCCTGAACACCCTACTCATCAAATCAACAAAGTATGCAGGGGCGTTCGTCAACCCAAATGGCATCACCAGCCACTCATAGAAACCATCCGGAGTTCTAAAGGCAGTCTTGTCTATGCTATCCTCAGCCACCCTCAACTGATGAAACCCCGTGGCCAAGTCCAACTGAGAAAATACTGAAGCGCCAACCAACTGATCGAAAAGATCATCAATCCTCGGCAATGGGTGTCTATTCTTCTTTGTGAGCTTATTGAGTTCTCTATAGTCTACACAAAGTCTGAGGGACCCATCCGCCTTCGTAGCAAATACTACTGGAGCACCCCACTCCGATATGCTCCGTCTTATGAACCCCTTCTCAAGTAACTCCCCTACTTGCTTATGGAGTTCCCTCCTCTCACGAGGAGCCATGTGGCGCACTGGTAAAGATACCGGTTTAGCATTATCCACCAGATATATTCGGAAGTCAATCTCCCGCTTCGGAGGTAAGCCCTTCACCTCCTCAAACACATCCGGATATTCCCGGACCACTCTAACAGATTGCAAGTTCTCGACCGAAGCGTCAAGCGATTCAAGATAACTTAGCATAACAGAGTCCCTGGGGTTACAAGAAATCTCGAGAGTGTTACCCAAGCGGGTCATCAGCCTAACAACTCTCCTTTCACAATCAAGAACGGCACCATTACTGGATAACCAGTCCATGCCCAAAATCAACCCATAGCCCGTGAAGCCCAATACAAAAGCATCACATCTAAACTCAATGCTAAGTATAGAAATCTTCAAACCCAAACATATCATGGACAAATAAGTGGAGCCCCCAATTGGGTTTGAAACAACCAAGGGATCATCTACCAGACTGGTGTCTAAGTGCAGTGACTCAACTAATGATGATGAGATAAATGAATGCGATGCGCCTGAATCAAACAATGTACGGACAGGATGGTCAAATAGAAAAACCAGACTTTCAACGGAAATAGTTCTACCTCTCTCCTGAATCGGTGGAACCGCGAGAGCCTGTACTTGCCCCCTAGCCTGACTCGGTGCCATAAGAGCTTGCACCTGTCCTCCTGAGGTAGATCCCGTCCTTTGCCCTTTCTTAGGGCAATCCTTCACTAAATGCCCTGCTTCGCCACAGTTGAAGCAGCCAGTCTTCTTCTTCTTGCGACAATCCTTGGTTAGGTGGCCAGGTGTCCCACAATTGAAACACTTCTTCTTCTTGCTCTTGCCGCCGTTGCCTTTCCCACCTTTGCTTTGTTGTTGTTGAGGTCTCTTTTGATCTCCCTTCTTCTCGGGTGCCTTACTAGCATTAGGACCCTTCTCTTCCTCATACATGAGTGCCATATCAACTAGCTTCTCAAAGGTGGCTCCCATAGGGATATGCGTCATAGCCAACCCATGCATCGGTTCATTCAAGCCTTTCACGAACCTCAAAGCCTTCTTCTCCGGTGTATTCACCATGTCTAGGCCAAACCTTGCCAATTGATTAAACTTGTTAACATATTCCTTCACCGAAAGATTTCCTTGCTTTAGAGTCAAGAATCTTTCCATATACAAGTTTTACTCCGCCCTTGAGAGAAACTTTGCTACAAATCTTTGCCTAAAATCCGCCCAAGAGTCAACGGGGCGTTCTCCATTAGTAACCTCCCACCAGAATGAGGCCTCTCCCTTCATTAACCAAGCAGCCAACTTGACTTTCTTCCCTTCTTCCATCTCAAAGATATCTATCAACTCTTCCACCTCCTTAAGCCAATCTCTAGCCTCCACAAAGGTTTCAGATCCTTGAAAAGGTTTTCCTCCCATAGCTTTGAATTCCTTACAAGTCTTAGCAAAAGTATCCGTGCGAGGAGGAGGGGGAGGAGGAAGATCGGGTGCTACGGTTGGTGGAGGAATATTCGCTGGACCCGCAGTGGTGGCCCTAGCCTCCATCAATCTCCTATACCATACTGGTACCGTCACACCCTCCGGAAAGTTAAGATCCTCAGCCATGCTGAAACGAAAAAGGAAAGATTCAAAACGGAGAATTCGAAGGATATAGATATGGCTATTGGGGATTATGCTTTTCTTTCAAAAACTTTTCTCTTAAAAGACATGTTTTTGAAAATATCTTTTCCAAAAATGTTTTAGAAAAATAGTTTTCTAAAAATTTTATCTGTTCTGGTAACCTTGGCTCTGATACCACGTGTAACACCCCACGTCCGCTAGGGTCACTCACTAGGGGAATGCCATAGCATCGGTGGAGCATTTTAGTGAATATAGAACAGAAAAATTACAACAAGACAGATATAAATAGTACTTGAAATTCTAAAACATCATCTCATAACAGCGGAAATAAACATGTCTGGTTACATCATAAAACCATGATAAAAGTCAAGTACAACATCTGTCAAAATAAAGAAGTACATAATCCCACTCTCATATACAATAGCCATAAGAAAAGAAAAGATAACTGGAGCTTTACATCTACCCAAGCTCCTCAAGACTGGAAACAGAAATCCGATCAAGCTCTACTACCGCTAGGATCCACCGTAGGACCTGAGGGTTGGGAAAAAGATAAAAACAACGGGGTCAGACATAAGTCTGAGTGAGTCCTATAACTTTAACAATACAATCATTAAAGTAACCAGAGAAGACATAAACTTGACCTACGGTAATATCTGGGGATGAATGGCTACACTAAGCAGCTTGGTAGACTTAGAATAAACTAAGATAACCGTCAGGACGCATCTACCCACCCAAGGATAATTACTAACTGCACCACACCAGTCATTCCTACTTAAGGTTGATCCCTTCTAAGGACTTAGAAAATTTCCCCAGTAGTTCCATGTACCCCTAGCCCACTACATAGGTGCCGTCTGCCCCTATCTCTACTAGGTGTACCCAGTAATTCTTACCCAGTAGTTTCGTGTACTCCTACATAGGTGCCGTCTGCCCCTATCTTCATTAGGTGTACCCACTACTTCCCATCGATCGGCTCCCTACCGTAGATACCCGTGCTGGTCCCACAGTGGGGTGTATCATTCCCCTAAAGTGGCTACCCAATACTATCAACGGTGCACGGCTTTATATCTACACGATGCAACAACGACTTATCTACCAGCCCGGGCCCACACACGCATATGAAACCCGTTGGACTTGCGTTGCCACCGCTAACCCGTTTTGGCCTCTTATAGTCAAGCCCAATATGCGTGTCCCGTCACCCGACTAGAGTCGAGCCCACAAAGATACGTTTGGGATATTGGTTGAAATGGGCCCCCACAAGCTACCCACCTAAGCTTGTTACTTATCTAGTGTATCCCACTTAACCCTTTAATCATGTTTAATTACATGTTTCCACTTGGTTAAGTATTCTAATCGTATTTTCTATTGCCACCCAAGGCAACCCACTAGATTCCCCATGCCACCCAAGGCAACCACAAAATTTCCTCATGCCACCCAAGGCACCCACTTAACCCCTCATGTCCCACTACATGCTAATATGGTTAAGTGTTTCTTAATTAATTAAGACCGTGATCTCCATAAAGACCTCCCACATTAGACTAGCTGTTATGACCGCCTGGTTAAGCCGGTAGAGTCCGGGCAGTCTTACGTCATAACAGAGTCTAACCTCGTGTCTTTACCTTAATCACGTATTTAATTCATGGCTAAGACCTCTCACATTGGGCTGACATTTGTAGCAACTGGTTAAGCCGGTCGGGTCCGGGCAGTTTTACACTACAAATGAGTCCAACCTCGTGTCTTAGTCGATTAATTACACCTAATTAATCACCCCCATATTAATTATCCCTAATTAATATCAAGTTTTCCATAACATGGGTAGACCTAACTCAATAGGTAAATTCCCATGGGGTAGACCTAACTCAATAGGTAAATTCCCACTTATGGTAATTTATTTTTTATGGTATGCTTAATCATACCCAATCATTCATTTATTAACTTATTTACCACCCCATCGTTCCCCACGTAAATCGTTCTCGTTACATGACATAATAAGGGGAAGATCATCACAAATATCATGGGTTTAACATACAACTTTGTCATGGGTTAAGAGGATGTCAACTTGCATATATGAGCATATATTAACCCAACTACATACAACCCAAACTTGAATATTATCATACACATGATTTGCATAACATGTTGCATATGAGCTTGCATATTATCATACACATATCTTTCATAACATGTTAAACTTGCATATAGGCATTCTCAATCTTGCATAACATGTTAAACATGCATTTAAGCATACACATAACTTGCATAATCATTCACATACTTGCATAGGCATTCACATACTTGCATAACTTGCATATCATGTCATTTAAGCATATACATATCTTGCATAAGTATTCATATACTCGCATAAGCATGCATAACTTGCATATCACATAAATCTTGCATTTAACCATATACATGACTTGCATAAGCATCCATACACTTGCATAAGCATGCATAACTTGCATATCACTTTCAACTTGCATTTAAACATACACTTAACTTGCATATCACTTTCAACTTGCATTTAAACATATACTTAACTTGCATATCACTTTCAACTTGCATTTAAACATATACTTAACTTGCATATCTCACTTTGATAAACATGCATAATTCCACTTATTAAATATGCATAAATTCACTTATTAAACATGCATATATCAACTTGTTAAACATGCATAAATCAACTTATTAAGCATGCATAAACCAACTTATCACATATATGCATAAACATAGAACAACATAGAGTAACATATCATTATACATGTTTTAAACTCACTAATCCGCATTTAAGACCATAAGTCTCATTACACCCAATCTACTTACTTTAACAATTAATGTTAAAGTGATAGAAACTCACCAAAACACAATTAGCAAGCTAATGAAGAAGATTAAGATACTTAGAATGGATTAGAGAATGATTTGAGAGGGATTTGCTTGCAACTCCTTCATGAACTAGTGGAGGCCATGCTCAAATTTCATTTTGCCATAGTTTAGTTACAAGACTTAATTATGAATGAATTAGGGTAGGGTTGGGGTCTTATTTATAGGATTAGGTGAGTGTTTTAGGCCCTTAGATTAACCCTAGATTAGGTTAGGACCCTTAGATTTAGGAAATCTCTAGAACCAGCCCTCCTAGCCAGCCTAAACCCAACCTGGTGCAACCTGGTGCACCCAGGTTCACAGAACGGCGCCACCCTGTCGACAGGCAAGTCGACAGGCATGTCGACACACCTGTCGACAGGCCTGTCGACAGCCCTGTCGACATGGGCTGGGCGGGAAGCTTCCCGCCTGACCCCGCCTGGCCCATTCCAAACCTGAATATTTTAAATTTTTAAATCTGTTTTAATTTTGAATTTTCTGCAAACTTCATCGGGCCATAACTGGGCCATACGGACTCCGATTTTCGAAAACTCGGACTCTATTTCGCGTATTTTTCCGAGACGAACGTAATGACGCAGCCCGTTTCCCCTAATTCCCACATCTGAGATTATTTATCCTGTAATTAGTGAATTTTAGTATTAACTAAAATTCGGGGTGTTACATAATATTTGTTTGATTTGCCTTTTTATTTTTAAAATCCACTAATCATTTAGAGCTACAAAGAAGCTCATTATTTTAGAGAGAGAGAGAGAGAGTAACTCATATCATTTAGAGCTACAAAGAAGTATACTAATCGTTCTTGATATAAGACATTTGCTTGTGTGATAGAGAGAGTAACTCATATCAATACATAGATACCAGATCTTTAGTATCAAATTGGCTTACATGTACAAAAAATTTCAAATCAATGCATTAGATTTTTCATGAAGTTTATGTTTAAGAATTTTTTTATCAAAGATTTGTTTCTTTCAACCACATACAACTTAACGGTCGGTTTTTCCATCGCGGTTATAGCAGTATATGCAAATGTTTAGAACAACAAAATTTCTTTCCACTTTTACCGAATAAATTAAACGGATAGCTGTCATCTAAGGATAAATTTCTTTCTACTTTGACCATGTAAACTAAAACGTATTAAATAAAACATCTATCATCTAGGACTCGGTCAATGGTTTGCCATTACATATTGCGCTTTTTCTTAGTGATTATATCTATTTAAACTCCAGCTCATGCTGTAAAAATCTACTCTTGCCGCCAAGTCACATTTATCCACCGCATCCAAACAAAGGTATTTCTTTATATTTTACTATTACCTTTTAATGAAAAACGTTATGCCCATTTTCTTTCATTCAATCTTCTTCTTGTATATTCATTCTCATTTACTTGGATATTTTGAATTTTAATACTATGATAGATTATTTTAATACTAAAATATATTATTTTTATAGCATCTACTCTTGTATTTTTAATTTCAATTAAATATTCATCGAGATGATTATATATTTTAAGCTTATATTCGTTTTGTTTTTTCATTTTATTTCTTCAATCCTTTAGAGCTATAAAATAGCAAAATATCAATAGTACATAGGTTTCTACTTGATATATAATAAGAATGTATGTATGTGTTTGTGATTGATTCAAATCAATAAATTAATTATATATTTTTAGGCTTAAGTTGACTTATATGTACAATCCACCGTAACTGATTTTTTTTTTTTTTTTTTTATTACTTCCATTTTTTCCTAAAGAAAATTATAATTTTTTCACTAAAATATAACTTAAAATAAACTTTAATAAATAGTTTTGTATTTTATGTTAAATATATTAACGGTCGGTTTTCCCACCGTTGTGCGGTAATACTAGTATATAAGTTTTAATTATGGATTGAAAAATCAAAAGTAAACAAATATAAACGCTTTTGTAGGAATTTAGGTATGAAGTCATATTTCCTATTCGTAACCCATATTTCCTATTCATATTTCCTATTCGTAACCCATATTTACTATTCGTAAATACTCCTGTGTATACAGTCGAATGGACTTTCCATTCGTAACCCATATTTCCTATTTGGGTTGATGGCCCAACGTAACCCCATATTTCCTGCAACCCTTTATAAACTCTCGGTCGCCACCTTAAGCCTAGCTTTCCCCTAAAACCACAGAACACAAAAATGTCTTCTCGCTCAATATCCTCCTTGGTACGCTGGTCTATCCCCAGATTTTCTTTGATTTACAAATCTCGATTTCACACGACTACCTCTCTCATTCCAAGGACTTTGATCCTTAGAAATTTAATCAGCCAACCATGCTGTGCAATTTCTGTCAAATCCGCTTCTTCAAAAAGTGTAGGCAGTGAGAATGATAAGTACTTGCGTGCTTACGAGATTTTCTTGCTTGTTGTGGAATCGGTGGCGGCTGAAAGAAATATGGTAATAACGTCGGTGATGGCTGAAGGAAATATGGTAATAACGTTTATCTTTTATTGAACGCTCCGAATTCAAATTCTGATTTATAAATCAGAACTTTACATATTTGTTTTTTGGCATTTCAAAACAAATTATTCAGAGTTTGCAAACTTGGCGTATATCCTCTAGCATGAGTGATAAAATTGCTTGATTAATATATCTTGTTAGTTTGTTGTTTGTAAAAAAAAAAAAAAAAAAAAAAAAAAAAAAAGAATGAAGTTTTATGTGTGGATGGTTTTTCTTGCAACAATGTAACATTCTTAGCATATACTGAAGCAGATATATGTCATATGGTTAGATTGTCAGTTGTCATTTGTATGAGAAAAAGTTGAAGTGTTTTGTGGATGAGTTATCTCTATCAGCGTGTTTGTTTGTTTCTTACATCAGCGTGGGCAGTTTCATGCTACAATTTTATGGTCTTAGCATATACTGAAGTATAAATATTCTTTTTTCCTTTATTGCACTATAATTCTATACACAAAAAAATAATATGTTATTTTGTTGCTTCATAGCAGGAGTTTCTTTTTACTGTTGCCTAAATGAATAGTATATCTTGTTCAATTGAATTTGTGAACTTAGCACACTGTCCTCTAGCATGAGTGCTAAATTTACTTGATGGTTATCGTTATGTGACCAATAATTTATCCCAATTTCAATGATACATGAACAAAATCAAAACTGGTTGATGATGTTGTGCTTTACCATTATAATAATAGTTACTTTAAATCATTAATATATGTTTTTGTTTTGGCATTTTAACAGACAAACATGTTGCCAAAAGATCTTCAATTTGAGATTATTGATAATCCTGAATCAATTACGCTTAAGAAAGTATATGGCGGTGAGCAGATCGAAGCTATAGCGTCCATGGATAATGAACACAGGATAAAGTTATCTGTTGCCATAGAGAGGAAAGTGGGCCATACCCTAAAATTCTGCTGCAATCTCACATCAAATGATTTCGAAATTGAAAGCATGTCATTTAGTGATCAATGCAATTTTGATCTAACGTAAGATTTCTTTATATTTGCTGATATTGCTGAGAGCGAGTATGTTCACGTCACTTTTGGTGAGGTGAACAAAACTCTATATCCCATTAGTGGCAAGCAGTGAAGACCCGGTGGAATTCGGGGGTCCCTATGACTACCACCAATGGGAAGTAGGAGTTTTGTTCACATTTCTCCAAATAGCGTGTACAAACTTCTACTGGATATTGGTTGAAGCTTATCCGTCTTGTTTGATGTTCATCTTTATCGTGGCACTAATTATACGAATTCTAGACTATCAATTATTTGTCTTTTATCATTGAGAATAAACCAATCTATCAGTTTGAAACTTTTTTTTTAAACATGTTGGGAATCGTGATTTTTCCACATTTCATATTCATAGGGTAATGATGACTCGAAAAATAAACAATTTGGAGTTTGGATTAGAAAAATATTGGATGAAAGGAAACCAAAAGGAAGTGAAAATATTAGGAAATAGAAAATCATTAACAACAAATGTTTGATACATTCTCAATCATTAACAACAATGGTTTTGAAATTAGTAGCATGTCATTGAAAATTTCAGAAAACTCCCATGTAGACTATTTTCAAGTGCCTGTTTTGTGGTAAGATTTCTTTATACTTGCTGAGATTGCTTGAAGCTTATCCTTACTTGTGTCTGACTTTGCATTTGGATATAACTTTTTTTATTTAATTATAAATCTATTGACACCCCTGACTTGAGGGGGTATATGGATTTTTAATCATAATTAAATTGTGAAACTATTATTATTCCATTTTTTCCTCCTGTCTATACAAAGCATCTGAAATAAATATTGTCCATCTTAAACATTTGGATGTGGCTGTAGTAAATTTTGTGAAATTTTGCAAATCATCTAATAAATCATGGATATTCTTTAGCTTACTATAGATTGTGTAATTTTGCAATTTACCATTGCTGAGGTTTGTACTAAGTACATGAAGGTCTACTAATAAAAAATTGGAAATGAGGTTTTATTTTATATTTATTAGCAAAAAAGGTCTACCAAATACATTGTGCGCTTCATATTTTCCCACTAGTTTATTGATAAAATGATTAAATTTATTTACCATTGGCATTCCATTGTATAAAACAACATGTAGATTTTATTTTCTTTTTTCTGTTTCTTTTGCAAAGTGCAAACCTATTATCTTATATAGCATATAATAAGAGTTATTCTCAATTTTCAACTATTTACATGCTACGGATGCTACACTAAAAGGCTTTAGTAGGTCTTTATATGTGCATATAGCTAACTGGCTTCATCTGGGTAAGTAATACCTGTTGATGAGTCTCTTTCTCATGTTGGTTTTTTTCCCTATTCTTAAAACCTTCTCAGTTATGACAAGAGATATAAAAGTGTCTTTCAAGAGTATTTGGCTGCAAGGGGTTTCGAAAAATCCCTCTACGATTACGTGCATTGTCGGATGGAGCAGAAGGGTTTTGCTTCGCAAAGCTTGAAGGAGTCTTCTGAGAAGGATGTGCCTCCTCCAGAGGTTTGTGTGATAATCGACCCGTAGGAAGGACTGTTTTGAGTTCATGCTCCTTCAGAGTTTTGTTTGTTAATCTTAAATGAGAAGGATGTGCCTCCTTCAGAGTTTGGTTGTTGCATATGTTTACTCTTTTACTATGAAATCGTGTTTGGAAATTATTTATTTGACATGTTGCTCTGCGTCTTTACTATTCTGTGCACGTCAAAAAATTTAGGGTGCGTTTGGTTCACCATTTTTAGTTTTCGGTTTTCACCGATACAAAATTGCAAGCGATGCATATAAAACATGAAAAACGACCGTTTTAGAAAATAAAGTTAACAAATAAAATGGAAAACAACTTTTTCTTGTTTTTCATGCTTTCGGAAACAACGAATAAACGGCACATAATTCATCCTTCCGTCGTCCTCCAACCTCTCCGTGGTCCCCTCCATGTTCCTTTCATCCCCTTCGTCATCCATTTAATCTCTTAATCTTATATAGGTAACATTGAAAACTTAAAATGCAAAACAAAAAATAAACCAAACGCCACCTTACCTTTTTACTGTAGTTATCAAAAACTTAATCATTTTACTGTTGAGCATATCAGCCATTGGTTAGGTGAGCTACAAGGCCAACAATTTGATTGAAAGCTTCTTTTCAAAATTCTATGCACAGGGACGGATGTTCAAGTGAACTTCTTTGACTCTGGTATAAACTTTTAGTTATTTAATGGGTGCTATAGATGGTAGAAGAGCTGCCCATTATTGGTATAGATGAGCAATGAATATTAACAACGTCTGTTCATATTTTACTTATATTCTACCGTCATAAAGCAAGCAATAGTCTAATGGTCAAATACTGTATAAGTTATCCAAATTAAATTGCTCATTTAGCATTCCACATTACTGATTACATCAACTCACTAATTTTCTAAGATTTTAATATTCTATCTAATTCGTTACTTCTTACCTGAATTTTAATTGCATATTTTGGTTGTCATGAATAACTTTGTCCAATAGAAACATAATACCAGTATCAAATGGCAGCAAATAACTTTGTTAAATTTCACTACAAAAATAAAATAAACATCCTGCATTCGATTTAACATTTTGATCCTTGCAACATGTTAAAATTCTACTTTATATATTTATTAACTTCTTTTGTGACAGGATGATGTCCTCATCTTTCTCAAATCGGATTCCTTTCGGTCTATTTTTCGCCTTCATTCCGGTGATGATATTCTCATCTTTCTTTTTCTTTTTAAGCAACTTAAGAGAATAAATATGTTCATTGCTCCATCTCTTCCTTTTCAACGTAATCGGTTTCAGATCTGGTTTGTTTCTTCGTGCAGATCTCGGAAAGACGATTCCAATGCACCAAACTTCATCGAATTCTGCTGATGTACGAGGAAGTTATAGATGTTTAAACATTATATACTTTAATTCTATAATTAATATAATTAATTTGCCATTAACTAACAATTAGGTTTCTAAACCTTCATCCTCATCACGATTGTCTTCTAGAAAACACTGAAACCCATCACGATCTGAGAAGCTCAACGCAGCCGCCACCTCGCTTGATCGGATCATCATCAGACGAGCCCACCTCGACCGCCGTCACATCACCTAGTTGCGCCCTCCACTATCTCCAATTCGGCAGCCCCATGATCCTCCTGTTTCCCTTCAACCGTCGCCACTTAGTGACTAAAATTCGATCATCTCAGTGCTTTAAATCTCATCCTGACCGTTAAGATACAAGATGTCAACGAGGTAAATGGTTTCCCAATTGTAGATTCTTCGAATTAGTGTGTAGATTAGGAGATCTAATTGGTTTAGGTTCGGAGCTTTCTAGCCATACAATGAAGAACGGCGGCTGCTCATATGTTTAAAATTAGGGTTTGGTTTTTTAAAGAGGGTTATTTATAATATTATTTAATTTAATTTTCTAATTTCCAGAAAAAGCCCACTACCTTATAATAACTCCAAATTCAGCCCAACCAATGTTGCCCCTAGCTAAATACCCCCCTTCGGGACACAATGGACTACGTCCCGTCAGCCCGTTTGTTCGTCTCATCCTTCTTTTCTCTAATTTAAAATATAAAACATTTATTTAATTAATTCAATCTTACATTTAAATTCACCGGGGCCACATACGGCCTCTTAAAATTCCAGAAAAAATATTTCTAGTTATGGTTTGATGATACGGTCCTAACAAAACTAACTTCGTCGAATTTGAAGACTGTTTGAAAAATGACCATTTTCAAGTCGATCGAATTTGACTGAAATTGACAAAACACATTTTCTTTTTCCATGCTCACATATTAATTCTAAAAATCATAAAAATTGAAACCTAGCAATAATTTGACATTCCGGATCGAACAAAAGTGGTTTCATCGAAAATGGAGGTCGTTTGAAAAATGGCTATTTTTAATATATATATATATATATATATATATGTATATATTCTACAGTGACTATTCTGAATTTTAAACTAGACGTAACTTTTGATTCCCGCTATGAGATTTCGATTTTTCAGATTCTTGGAAAGATATTTTTAAATAGATTCTAATATTTTTGGTTTCACTAAAATCTGATTTATTTTTAATCCTGTACAGTTAGTCAAAGTTCAAATTCAAATTTTCAAACTACCGCGCTATTTCTATCTCCTTTTATAATTAAATAAAATTTATTCGTTTTAACTTTGATTTAAATAAATTTTTAGCCGTTATTATTTAAAATAAATTATTTTAAATATTCAAAATTCACTAGAATTACTAAAACAAAATTTTTTAATTGGTTCAGAATTTCCAGGTTGTTACATATTTACTATAGAATACATAAAGATCATTCTAGGATTAGATTACCCAAATTTTACGTGAGTTTATATTAAATTGGTTTCCAATATATAGGGTTGAGTTGGGTTGGATTGAAATAAGGTTGGATAGAACAAAATATCACATTAAATCCATGTATAGTATAAGTTACAAATTAATTACGCTTTTAAAATATATGTACAAGCTATCACATGATGTGGTATTATAATGTTTCAAACTATTTTGAAAGTTGTAAAAAAAAATTGCACTGTTAAATGTTCCAATTTGGCCTTCGGATTGTGTAATGCTCCTACTTATTTTGTAGATTTAATGAACCAGGTGTTCCGAGAGATGTTGAATAAGTTCGTGATAGTTTTTTATGATGATTTCTTTATCTTCTCTAGGACAAAGGAAGAGCACGCGAAGCATTTGGTACAAGTATTGGAGATTCGAAGAAGAAATATATTAAAGGCCAAAATTTTCAAATGTCAATTCTGGAAAGAAGTAAAATTTCTTGGACATGTGGTGTCGAAGGAAGAAATCTCGGTAGATCCGAGCAAGATTACGGTCATCCAAGATTGGAAGCAACCGAGGACTCCCACGGAAGTCAGAAGTTTTCTTGAGTTGGCCAGTTATTACAAAAAGTTTGTGAAGGGTTTTTCGGAGTTGTCTTGTCCTTCGATGAAGCTGACGAAGAAGCACACTTAGTTTACGAATTTCCGATAATAACTAGCCAATCCTAGAAAACTTTGGACTTCTATGGGCGTGCTAGGCTATTTCAAATCTTGAATAAATGTAATTTTTCTTGGATCCACTGAGGTTCCTTCCTTTGATATGACGTGACCAAGGAATTTCACTTCTTTTTGCCAGAACATACATTTGGAAAATTTGCCTTTTAAAACGTTCTTTCTAAGAATTTACAAAACTTGTTCTAAATGTTTCGCATGATCGGCAGTTGATTTAGAGAAGATTAAAATATAATCAATGAAAATCAGCACAAATTTATTTAACACCTCCCAGAATACTCTGTTCATTAGAATGACAAAATAAGTTGGAGCGTTACATAAGCCGAACGACATTACCAACAACTCATAGAATAAGTATGGACCTTTGAATGCTGTCAAAGGAACACATTCTTCGGCAATACGAAGTTGATGGAAACCTGTAGCTAGGTCCATCCTTGAAAACACTTGCGCTTCATTCAAACGATCCAATAAATCATCTATATGAGGCAATGGACATTTATTATTCAATGTCTGCTTGTTGAGGTCTCGGTAATCAACACATAATTTGAGAGTACCGTCTGATTTAGTAACAAATACCACGGCTGCTCCCCAATTCGAAAAGCTAGGCCTGTAGACCCTTCCATAGCAATTGTCGAGTTTGGTCACCCAATTCTTCTTTTTCCTTTAGGGTCATTCTCCGAATTGCATTCGCTACTGGCCTGATATTCGGAATTAAATCAATTTTGAAGTCAATTTCTCTTCGCGGAGGTAAGCTATCGACTTGTTCAAACACATCGGCATAATTCTTGATGACAGTAATATTTTCGATTAAAGTGGGAGAAATCTAGAGAGCCGGCCAAAATTCTTTTTCTATTTGAACCTGAGCCTTCACATGGTATAACAATATTTGCCAGTTGCATCCTAACTTTAACTACTCTTTCTGCACATTTAACTTCAGTTTCATATTTAGTTAACTAATCCAGCCCAATAATGATATCAAATTCAAAGACATTCATGACAATCAAATCGAATGTAAAATGATAATCAGAATAAGAGACGTGCACTCTGCAATACTAACTAAGAATGAGGGAACCTCCTATCGGATTATGAACTCTTATCGATTCCTTAAGATTTCTCAGTATTAATTTCAACTTCTTTACCACATTACTTGAAATAAAGATTTGTGACGCGCCCATATCAAATAATACTTTAACTGGAATATTATGGACAGTAAGAGTGCCTTCCAAAACATCTGGCCTATCCTGACGAGCTGAGGGTGCTGGATTTTCTGCCACTTCATTTACCTGTGCTATTTCAGTTTTTTTTTAATAGTTGGCGATTTTTCGAAATATGACAAGCCTGGTGGCACTTATGGCATTTTTTGCTCTCTTGAAACTTCTTATTAGATTTGGATCCATCCTTCTTTCGATTCTTCGAAGATTTGCAATTTATCGACAAATGTCCTTTCTTATTGCAGTTAAAGCATGTGGCAGTCGTTAATAGTTTTTCCTTAGATTTAACCCCTTTCTTATCAGCTTTAGGCTTCTTACTGACCTCAGGCTTCGTACTTGCCTCAAGACTATCAGTTTCAAACTTCCTTTTGTTACTAGAACTGCGTTCTTCTTCATCTTCCAAAACACCTTGCTTATCTAGATTCTCATAGCGATAAGCCATTTGTATCATCTTCGAAAAAGGAAGATTCACATATGCAGTTACTCTACTTTCGTATTTTCTTTAAAGTCCGTTAATAAATCTTAGATTCTTCCTTAAGGGATCTCAAATTAGTTCTGGGCCAAAGCGGAAAAGTTCATTGAATTTATTCTGATACTCCCGAATGGTCATATCTCCTTGTTTCAGATGGTTGAACACATCATATAGCCACTCAGTTGCTTCTGGAGGAATAAATCTTTCTTTTAAAATACATTTAAATCTATCCCAGGTAATATTACCTTTTGGATTTTCACAAGTAACGGATTCCCACTAGACTAAAGCTTCGTCTTTGAGTGCCCAAGATGCCAGTAATCTTTTCTGATCATCTCCCAGCTTTAAGCCTTCAAAAATTCTCTCAGAAGAATGCATCCACGCTTGTGTTTCAATAACAGATTCTTTGCCCAAGAATGGTACTCCACCCAGATTTCAATACTACTCTACTAGAACTTCTGGATCTGATTCTGGCTGTGAGAGCACAATTGGCTCATTAGATTGCTGAGCCCTAGAATCACTTCTTCTGCCTCTGCCACTCATTTTCTACTATGTCTGCAAATAGCAGACCAAGTGTCAGGCCAACAGAAAAGATATTGTAAAGCATAGAGACATATATTTAACGATAAATGCATCTATCGGGGTGTATTTTATTCTGTTATACTCATTCTGGGACATTACTGATCCCATCTATAATGAGTCACTCGCCCTAGAATACTACTGATTCTATTTCTGACGAGTTCGTTAATATGTTATATTCCGGAGCTAAGGTTAACCAAAGCTCTAATACCAACTTTGACGACCCAAACCCCCGTGCCATGGAAGCAAGGATAATCGTTGGAATATAACACATAAACAATAACAGCAGAACAGAAATAAATCATTACTCTAGATAACGTACACCAAAATACATTGGAAATAATATAATCATCAAAGTTACACAGCATAACAGGATCATACTTAGTACAGAATATAGTTTCAGCTTAATATAAAATATCTGCAGCGGAATCAAACATAATATACATAATGAAATCTGAATAGCATAATAGAAATGATAGAATCCATATTCAGCTCCATAGATATCCAGAATGAGCCTGCTAAAACCTGAATACAAGGCTGTGCGTGTAGAAATTAGGGGCACCCGAGTTCGCAAAGTGAAACAAACTACGAGTCAGTCATGGGACTGGTATGAGAAATCTTACTTAACCTATTTAATAATAAGGTCAATCATAGGACCACGCCGCTAACGCAGAATGGGTTTACTCCATTGGATTGCCAGTGCATGAAATAAAATAAATCATTTATACAACACAATTCTTTTTAGAAAAATGAAGCCATTATAAGACTGAGGTCCCATCACACAATGCAACGCAAGCCGGAGGATAGAGTTTTACCTTATAATGGCCAAAATATGATATGTATAAAACAAAATCATTTGATATTATTATTAGTGTTTATATGTTTCAAAAACAATTTCAATCTTAATGTATCAATCATAGACGACATGAGCGTCCCATGTCACTATGTCGCCATATAGGTTTACAAACAAAACCGCACAATGTCATATTGGAAGTTGGATTTCCATTTTGAACCAAGGCAAGGGATCGTCCTTATCGAATTCGAGACTCTCTAACCGGAGCCTCAGGATCCAGACTCAGGTAAGCCCTTGGAGTAGCAGGGCCGGTCCACTCTTACATTTATGAATTGGTTATTCTTGAACAATAGGTTTGTAACGACACAGCTTTTTGCCCGGATTTCTCCGGTAATTAAACCAACTTAAACCGTTCATAAAAACGGATTATTAGGGGCACTTACACATTTGCACAAAATAAAAAGAACTTTTCCATTAGAATTACATCAGAATTACAAGAGATACATCAGAGTACATCGGTTACACAGCGGAAACGATACTAAACTCAGCGGAAGAATGCGAATGCTCCAAGACATAGTAGCTCCAGCTAAAACCAAAATCCTGCTCCAACCAACTCCAAGACTAAATCTACGAACCAAACTACTAGGCTGCCCGCGTAAAAATTATGGGCACCCAGAGTTTAGGTGTGGGAACAATAAACTCTAGGTCATTCATGGGACTGGTGTGAGAAATCAAAGCATTTGTTTTTAGGATTTATTTTAAAGTTAGGTAATTAACCAGACCACGCCGCTAATGCGGAACGGGTTTACTTCATGTGAATACTAGTGCATAGAAATCCGCAATGAATTTTTGAAAAATGAAGCTATCATAAGCTCGTCCCACATCACACAATGCAAGCGCACAACAGATGGGCGAGTTTTGCCTTATGATAACCAAAAATGCTTTCATACGTGAAAATCCTCTTTTACTACTATATATAGTGTGAAAAACCTTTTCGCAAATAGATGTATTAATCTTATCCAGCATAATGCTCCATCCCATTATACTAACAATCCTGCTGGTAACCAGCAGGCTATACATCAAAACCGTACAGGCTTGTAGTGGAGATTGGGTTTCCAACATGATGGTTCCTGGTACGAAAGATCATCCGTGGGCTCACAAACTTTCTTACGCGCATCATCCCAGTACTCGTGGATAACGTCAAAACTCGGACTCCGTTATACTAACCCACCATACATGAATCAGAGTACCCAATAAATAGCGTTACAGACTGCGGACTTCATAGTACCCTTTCATCATCACATTTCGGTGCATCTAACATACGAAACGAACATATAAATCTGACCACCAGTTTACCATCAATCCGCGGTGTGAGGTTCATTGAGGTCACGATATACATAAAGCTACGCTTAAATAAGCCATGCTTTGATCATCCATACCTCATCACATAACTTAAGTATGCCACATTGTCCATTCACTACACATCACTTATTTCCATCAATATATAACCTCTAAGCTCATACGTCTTAGAGAAGGGTGTTAAGCAAGAGAATAAATTCTCCGCCACCAAACAAATATATATTAATAAAGATCAGTGCTACGTTGTCAATTACAATGTCAGACACATAATCCATACATGTCGGTTCTTGATCTAAACAAAACAACAATCCTGAATTCCTTGACATACGTTCGGGCTTCTTGCCACTTAACTAATGCATAAAATTCATCTGCGAATAGGAGCCAGCCATTCGAGACATTTAGCAAGTCGTCCTTACGACATGAAGGGTCCCGGTCTTCAATGCCGCCTCCAATGTCTTCAATTGCTGCACAATGTCGTATTATTACTTGTAATGGTTTTCCGACATAATTCTGATTCCAGTTTTTCCAAATAATAAGCGCAATTAAAAACACAATTACGGAACACACAGGCTTTCTACCATTCTCCTTCCGTCTTGAATTTTGTTAAATTAAACTTCTTCATTCTCAAATTATAACAAAATCCATATTTAACCTTTCTCTTTAAAAACACATCCCTTAAATCAAAGATAATTTAACCTCAAAGCCTTATTTAATATTCCGTTTGATAACTCATTATCAAAAACCCAGTTTCCTTTGAAAATCCTTACCCTACATTTCAACCATAGTTTCCGATTAAATTGATTTCTCAACATTCAATTCTGTAATCTTAACTAAAAGAATATACTTCCTTCCCAATTCCTTATTTTGATTTTCACAAATCAAATATTTGATTAAATCCCCAAATTACGATATGAATTTCCATAATTCAATCTCATTGGGTTTCAAGAATGATATTATTGAAGATATGATTCACGATAAAACCCAAATCAATTGATATTGAACATAAATTACACAGAAATCGCTTCTACTTATATTCGATATCAATCCTCTTAATTAACGAATACTATAAGCGGAATAACGATATAATAATACCATCCAAATTCCTCAAATACTGTACGTTTACACTACAGAATTTCATATCAAATATCTGAAGATTATTTTTATCCAGCTTATCCCAATCAAATTGGGAAACTCATACCTTAATTAAAAGATTTATCCAATTCTTTGACATTAGATCTAGATAGAAATATCATCAACTTATACTTAATATTAATCTCTATATCCAACTCACACTATAAGTGGAATAATGGTGAACTACCTTTTAAATTCCACAAACAGTAAGAGTCATCATCTACCAAAATAATATCAAACATCCGAAGATTTATCTCCAACGATATCCAATTATTTAAAATTGAAAACACCGTTTTAGTATCAAATAAATCAATTTAATTTGCATATAAAACATTTTCAATACTTTTAAATCTTTGAAAACATCCCACCAATCATTTACAAATGATTACTTATAGTTCGGGAAATAGTTCGCGGTTTACAACTTCAAAATAGATTGTTTTCGGAGACAGTGTTACAATAGTGTTTTCAAAAGTGTTAAAAAAGTGTTACAAAAAGTAATCTTAATTACTTCGGTCAAAATATCATTTATCTTAGTCAAAACTTAAACTATACAATTCAAAACATTTTTACATAATTTATAATGATTTTACTATTTTTTTCCATATTTTTAGAAACATTAAAAATTGGCTTTTTATGGTTATGGTCGATAACTTCTCTTACATCGATCTTTTCCAAAATGGTTTTAAACATAAAATTATAACCCGAAATTAAAATCCGCTTTCACTCATTTAAAAGCTCTTATTAATATAAATCAATTGTTTTTCATTTCTTGGAAATCCGATTTAGATTGCAAAAGTTATAAGCGTTTAAAGTTTGTAACTAAAATACACAAATTACCATAGTGCGACAAGCTCTATTTTGACTGAAATAAAAATTATTCTTCAGGACTTCAAAATACCTTAGAAAACCATCATATACTCATGTAAATCATTTAAAACCATTTATAGTAATTTACATTGAGTTTCCAAATTTATTTTGGGTTCAAAATTAAACTTTTATTTTCTACTTAATCAATCAAATTCCAATTCATTTCTAAATTCAAATAATTTCAAATTAACCATCCCATTTGTCGGATCAGTTAGGGATAGCCATGGAGAGTGGGAAACTATATTTTCTAAACCCAAGCCTAGACACTATGCTCTCTGTCGTCCTAGAACATTCCGGTATTTATTTATTCATTTAAAGAACTTTATCAATATATATGAATTCATACATATGGTCTTTCCCAATTATTAACCTTCAATTTCAATAATGATATTGCTTTTAATTACGAAGGAGATTTGCCGATCACCAATGTGATAACATACTTGTTGTGTCATAGTGTGTGCAAAACAGCATCAACAACCACTATAAACATCTATAGCAACCATCATCAACATAATTAAATAAATTATAACTGTGCACAAGCGTTATAACACTAACGCTTAATAGTGTGTGTTTTCTAAACTACGCATCCATCATCCATCACAACAAACATCAATCATCATTAACCACTAATATTCATCACTATATTTAAATTAGTCTAACTACTAATTAAATATATAAACCATGGTTAAAGAGTTCTCACCTAACAACTTTCCAAATCTTTACGGTATGCGACCTAGCCGAGTGAACCGTCAGACAGTATTTCGGCGCATAGTTTTCTTCACCAATGTATATATACTATATATTAATCTCTCTCTTTATAAGGGAAGGAGGAGGAGGATGACGACGAACTTTGGCAAGGTGGTGGTGGAAAAGAGGAAGACTTATGTTATGGAAACCATGTCCATAAGATTTAAGAAGAAGTTGAAAAGGTGGAAATGGAATGGAATGATAAGAAAATGGATAAAAGGCCTCCTTATATAGGAATGGAGAGTTAAGGAGGTAATGACACCTAAGAGGGCAAGTGGAAGGCTTGCATGGAAGGAGGCATGCAAAAATACAAGTGTTCTCACACTTGTGTTAAGGAGAGAAGTGAACTTTTTGTAGCATTTTCCCTTAAATGGTATGAAAACTAAGGGCAACACTTAATTCTAATGCTACTAATTCATTTTATGGTTTGACAAATCTGATCAAACGACAAATAGTATCCATAAATCCAAACTCATTAATAATCATTCTCATTTATAATTCAAGTAAAATCTGTCATCTAACTTATCAAAATTATTAAATATTATTAACCATATATATCTATGTTAAATTCAAATTAAGTAATAAAAATTCCAATTTTAAATTACTTAAAAATTCTGGATTGTTACATTCACCCCCCTTAAAACTTTTCGCCCTCGAAATGGAAAGGGAATCATAACTACTCATTCGACATCTTGTAGATTTAAAAATTCAATATTAAAATTCTTTATGCCAAAGCTCCCTGTTCTCATAATGGATATACTAGGTAGAATATTATAACTATTTACGGACAACCTTTTCTACATGTCCTCCAATGATAACCTCCAGTTACCCATTATATTCGATTGATCTTTTACCGTGCCAATTACTTATACTCAACCATTTACTTCTTACTACTCCCTCTTGCCAAATATCCTTTAATCCAATTGTGAAACTTAATTCACAAGGTGTTCATGCTCACTTAAATAGTTCCTTTTGTTGCCACAATATACTTTATAACTTATCGACTTGTCCAAAATCGTCGATAATTCAAATCTTCCTATTTATACCTTTAATTAAATTCAATAACTTTTTCATTAGAATAGGATGTATTTGGATATATGATAGAATATATTAAAAAGATTTATAAAAGAAGTTTTATATATATACAGAATTAACATCATATAGATACATTTATTCATGCATCCAACTTTTCAGAGATAATTCCCTTGGGGTTGAAGAGCTTGCTTTGATTACATAATTCTTGTGTTCCTTCTTCTTCACTTATGACCGCGGGTGGTGTTGCTTTAGCTGGTCTTTCTCCCTTCTTTGATTGACAATCCTGGACTACATGCCCTGCTTTTCTATTTAAGTTCACATTAATTTACCAAACAATTTCAAACACTTATCTAAATGGGTATAAGTATATATTGATGTTTTAATCAGAATCATATAGTTATCCCACTTTCGAAACTCGAAAATACATACTGATAATGCTGCAGCCATCAACAGAATTATCTTCAAGTTACTAGAGTGTGATTCTATATCTATCTAGTATACTTAAGACTTCGTTTATACGTCAGCTAGGCGTATATTCAAAATCTTCTTATACTCGATAGTCCAGCCTCAACATGGAATACAATACTCAAATTCTAATTTTTATTTTCTAACCATATTGATTAGTTACCTTAACAAATTTGATCCAAGTTTATCGATATTTCGAAATATTACCCAATAGTGAAATTAAATCCAAAAGGCATTTGTACTCAGATCATTTTTCTGATCAATGGAAGGGGCTTAATTACCATGTCATAAGAAGTATTTTATGTGTAATTATAATCACAAAATGCAAACTTAATCTTAATCGCTTGATTAAGTATCCAGGTTATAATTTACCATATATTTCCAAAATATGTTTCTTTCTTAAATTATAACTTTTCAAAACTCATTTCATATTTTCAAATACGCTCTCTGAAATATAATACTCCAAAATATCATTTTAGGGCATTACTAACCCTATCTCTAATGAGATATATAAGTCTGATGAGTCTTTCCTTTTGTTCGAATGTGTCATACCCCATTGCTTTGTATAAACCAAAGCTCTGACACCAAATGTAACGACCCGGCTATTTTCCCGGTTTTCACCGATAATTAAACCAACTTTAACCGTTCAAAAAGACGGATTGTTAGGGGCACTTACACATTTGCACAAAATAAAAAGAACTTTTCCACTAAAATTACATCAGAGTTACAAGAGGTACATCAGAGTACATCGGCTACACAACGGAAAAGATACTAAACTCAGCGGAAGAATGCGAATGCACCAAGACATAATAGCTCCAGCTAAAACCAGAATCCTGCTCCAACCAACTCCAAGACTAAATCTGCGGACCAAACTACTAGGCTGCCAGCGTAAAAATTATGGACATCCAAAGTTTAGGTGTGGGAACAATAAACTCTAGGTCAGTCATGGGACTGGTGTGAGAATTCAAAACATTTGTGTTTAAGGTTTATTTTAAAATTAGGTAATTCACCGGACCATGCCGCTAATATGGAATGGGTTTACTTCATGTGAACACCAGTGCATAGAAATCCGCAATGACTTTTTGAAAAATGAAGCTATCATAAGCTCGTCCTACATCACACAATTCAAGCACACACCAGACGGGCGAGTTTTTCCTTATGATAACCAAAAATGCTTTCATACATGAAAATCCACTTTTACTACTATATGTAGTGTGAAAAACCTTTTCGCAAATAGATGTATTAATCTTAGCCATCATAATGCCCAATCCCATTATACTGACAATCCTGCTGGTAACCAGCAGGATACACAATCAAAACCGTACGGGCTTGCAGCGGAGATTAGGTTTCCAACATGATGGTTCCTGGTATGAAAGATCATTCGTGGGCTGATAAACTTTCTTGCATGCATCATCCCAATACTCGTGGATAACGTCCAGACTCGAACCCCATTATACTAACCCGCCATACATGAATCAGAGTACCCAATAAATAGCGTTCCAGACGGCGAACTTCGTAGTACCCTTTCATTATCACATTTCGGTGCACCGAACATACGAAACAAACATATAAATCTGACCACCATTTTACCATCAATCCGGGGTGTGAGGTTCATTGAGGTCACGATATGCACAAAGCTACGCTTAAATAAGCCATGCTTTGATCATCCGTAGCTCATCACATAACTTAAGTATGAGACATTGTCCATTCACCACGCATCACTAATTTCCATCAATATATAACCTCTAAGCTCATTCGTCTTAGAGAACGGTGTTAAGCAAGATAATAAATTCTCCACCACCAAACAAATATATATTAATAAAGATCAGTGCTACGCTGTCAATTATAATGTTAGACACATAATCCATACATGTCTGTTCTGGGTCTGAACGAAACAAGAATCCAGAATTCCTTCACATACATTCGTGCTTCTTGCCACTTAACTGATATATAAAATTCATCAGCGAATGGGAGCCAGCCATTCGAGACATTTAGCAAGTCGCCCTTATGACATGAAGGGACCCGATCTTCAATGCCGCCTCCAATGCCTTCAATTGATCCACAACGTCGTATTATTACTTGTAATGGTTTTCAGACATAATTCCAATCCCGGTCTTTCCAAATAATAAGCGCAATTAAAAACACAATTACGGAACACACAGGCTTTCTACCATTCTCCTTCCGTCTTGAATTTTGTTAAATTAAACTTCTTCATTCTCAAATTATAACAAAATCCATATTTAACCTTTCTCTCTAAAAACACATCCCTTAAAACAAATATAATTTAGCCTCAAAGCCTTAATTAATTTTCTATTTGATAACTCTTTATCAAAAATCCAGTTTCCTTTGAAAATCCTTACCCCACATTTCAACCATAGTTTCCAATTAAATTGGTTCCCCACATTCCATTCTGTGATCTTAACTAAAAGATTATACTTCCTTCTCAATTCCTTATTTTTAATTTCCACAAATCAAAGATTTGATTAAATCCCCAAATTACGATATGAATTTCCACAACTCAAACTCATTGGGTTTTGTAACGACCCAAATTTCTGATCGACTAATTTCAAATATTTAATATCGTTTTAAATATTGAGTTGATAATATAAATGAATATTTATATTGATTTATCG
This sequence comes from Allium sativum, assembly GCA_030737875.1. Classification (NCBI taxonomy): domain Eukaryota; kingdom Viridiplantae; phylum Streptophyta; class Magnoliopsida; order Asparagales; family Amaryllidaceae; genus Allium; species Allium sativum. Next base: position 971,678,384 of record CM060924.1, read on the forward strand.
ATTTAATACTCGATATACGATTTATTTCGAATACATATAATTATCGAAATACGAGAACTGAAATAATTCAATTCGAAATTAAAACGGAGTTAAAACAACTCAGATTATCAATATAAATTCTATGTGGTTATAAACGATAATAATTATTATATTATTGTGAAGTAATTGATTATTTTGAATTTAATTTATATGGATTTAAATTAATATCTTCTCCATATGATTGAATTGGGCTTCGATACTTGTCCCTGTGTGTTCAACATAACGTTATAACCCTAGAAATGCCTGTTGTTGTGTTTAGAAAGGAGTCTGGGGTCATAGGGTATTTTAAATAAGGTAAAACACCTCGGTTCAACCGGAAATAAAATAAAATAAAAATGTTTTCCTTCACTCCTAAGCTAAAAAACACTTGTACAGGCAAGTACCTAAAACGTTTAATCGCGTCCATCACTGTCCCCTGCCTTCATGACAAAGTAAAACAACACTTTAATGGATTTGTACGAAATGTCCCTGTTCACATCTATATAAACGAGCTTAAGCCTTCATTATTTTTCCCCTTTCTAAACTCCATGAAAATCATTGAATCCATTATCCTCATTTTTCCAGTTTTGAAGAATCGAATTCACAGTTAAAAGCAGAAAAATGGGAATGAGTCCCTCCTTTTAAATGCGGTTCACTCCTTCCACTCCAGAAATCAAATTCGATAGTTCACTCCCAATTAGAAATCGAAAGTTGGCTCCTCGTTTTGTTCTTTCATTCAAAATCAATCAATATCGATACTCATTTATTTTGTTCGATAGTTTAGGGCTTCGGGTTTTTTTCAAGAGATAGAGGGAACGAGAGGCTAGGGGAGCATCGCGATCTTCAGAAAACAGGTGAACTGGATAGGGCGTGTTCGAGTTCATTGTGAGGAGTTTGTGGGATTTTAGTGGCCTTCGTTCGTGATTTCTATGGTGCGATATCGACTTTTGTAGCTCAAACCTCTACATCGTGAAGATTTGAAAGGGGTCGAGTTGCATGTCATGGTGATTGCTACAAAGGGCGTACATATGAGAGTTAAATTGGGTAGACAGCGGTGTTGATGGTAGTTAGAGGGGAGCGATGGTGCGGTTGTCCGATGATGTGGTATTGGGTTTTTAAAAGTGGCGATTGGGCTTGGGATATTTTTACACATTTATGGTTGAGCGAGACTTGCAGAGGAGTACTGGTGGAGGAGCACCTATAAGCAGAACTGGGTGAATTCCAGGCAAAGTATTGTCGAAAGTGTGGTTGGAGGGTTCAAATCTGTGAATGATGAATATGTGAGGAATAAAGTTGGTTTCACTGAGAAGCTTTGGGTTAAGTCATTTATTGTTTTTGAGGCAAAGGGGGAGACTACAGTGGTAATGAAGAGTTCACTATTGGTTGCGATGGTATTATGGGAGAGGTACTGCTCGCATTTTTCTTGGGAGTTCGAAACTATTTCTGGTGGCGAGGACTTGCCATTTGTGAAGTCTGGATAGGATTGATGCGAGTGCGTTGATGACGAGCAGTAGGAGTTTGCGGTTACTAACAATGAACATGTTGGAATCTGTAGTGAGGGTTGGTGAATTAGGGAAGTAGGGATTCAACAGTAAAGGGGTGAAACAGGAAATATAATGGATCATTACAGTATTATTAAGGTATGATTTAATAATTTATTTAATTAGTTCGCTTAACTTTTATTGATAATCATAAATCTAATACAATATAGTAAATTATACGAGGTCCAAAGTAATAACGGAAGACGAGTTGGACTCGTAATGGGAAAATGAACTCGTTGGGAAATTTTGGAATTGAATGAAATCAGAATAAATCGAATACAAAGGAAAATCATGGTGAGTAAATCTCACCCATATTTTTACTTAGAATTGTTTTATTCATTAAAACAATTGTTTGTTGATTATTTGCAAGCATTGAATATTATTGTGAGTATTAAATATATATTAGTTATTTAGGATTGGTTGTTGTGGTTATTATATATATATTGGTGTTTGGATTCCCGCAGTACCATTAGCAGATGCCCGCAGTATCATTAGCGGATTACCCTATACGCCCCACGCTATGATAGTGGATGACCTTCTATACCACGATATCCTGCTTCGAAGCAGGATGGGTATTATTTATGTTGGCTAACGTCTGTGGATGCAGGAAAACAGATTGGAGGGATCCAACTGGATTCCTCAAAAATATTATTATTTGTTTGTCTTATATATATTATCATATATGATGTGTTAGAAAACCTGTGGCTGATAATTGTGTGCTTTTGATTGGTTGAATATCACCGGCCCTAAATGTTGATTTTTAAAAATATCGCGGAAAGGGGTTTTTAGATTTAAAATGGAAAATCTATTTTTCTAAAATAGAAATTTGAATTTTTGAATGGACTATAAAGATATTGACTTGTTTTGAAGAAACAAAACAAGCACTGAAATTTATAAACGATGTTTATAAATATATAGGAAGTTGAAGTATTGAAATTTACAAACGATGTTTGTAAATTGAAAAATTCAGGGGGATTGAATTGAATTTATAAACAAGGTTTGTAAATAAAGTGGAAAAATTATCATTGGATAATTTGAATATTTAAATTCAAATGTGAATTTAAAAATAGAAATGGGGAAATCATTTCAAAGAAATAAACGATGGAATTTCTTTTGATGTTTAGAATATAAATTGAACTAAAATAAATCCGTAAGGTTTTATGATTTGAATTCGATTAATTCGAATTTATTTAAATAGAAGTTAAATTGAATATGGAAATAAATTGGGTGTTATATATATAAGTTATTATAAATAGAAATTTCCAAAATAAGATTTTGCTCTTAAATAGATTTCGAAAGACTTGTTTAAATATAAAACAAGGAAATTTATAAAATGATGTTTATAAATATAATGAATTAATCATCAAGAGAAAATTTGAATATTTAAATTTAAATATGAATTTAAAAATAGAATTTGAAATCATTTGAAATGGAACAACGATTATTATTACGCAATTTGGAATATCAAAGGGATGGTGTTTCAAATAGGAATTTGAAAAGGGAACTTATTTAAATATATGAAACAAGGAAGTTGAATATATAAATAGTGTTATAAATTTGGTGAAATAAATTATCATTTGGATAATTTAAACCATTTAAATTCAAATAGGAATTTAAAAGTAAATTGGGAAGTGTTTTGAAACAAAACGATTGATTATATTTCAGAATTCGAAATATAAGCTGAATTGAGAAGAATTCAACGGATTTATAATTGAAATTCGATTATATCGAATTTTATAATAATTTATTTATAAAAGGAATTGGAATTAAATATAAAAGATCGAAGTATAAATAAATTTATTACCGAGTAAGGAAAAATCGACAATGATAGATAATCGGAAATATTAAGTTGAATTGGGAAAATTAATTTGATATATATTAAAATATGTTAGAATAGAGTTGGAATTTATATATAAACGAAGTTTAAAATGTTTATATATTAAATATAATTAAAACGAACTCGCCGCAATGTGACAGTTCGTAAATTGGCGTTTCAAACTTCAATTGAGTATATAGAACTCAAATTAAGTCGGAATTCTTTGAAACAAGAACTGAAGCGACCCGAACTTCCCCGGTCTCCGAAGAGATGAGAAAGAACGAATTACTGTGAGGACAAAACAAATCAGAACGCAGACAGAAGAACATTTCATTGTTATTACAACAATTCCATCAGAATACAAGAATATACAGAGTATAAATGAATAAATTACATTCAATAAATATCAGAGATTACAATAAATTACATAGCAACGGAAAATAATACAAGGCACAACTGAAGGTGATATACGGATACAGAGCTTTCCGGATATCATTCCAGCTGTAAACCAGGATCCTGTGAATATAAATCTGCAAAACCAAAACTACTAGCTGCCCGTGCGGAAAATAGGGGCACCCAGAGTTTAGGTTAAAACAATAAACTCCAGAACAGTCATGTGACTGGCGTGAGAACTAAAACAGTTATCATTATTAGTTTTAAAGTTTGGCAAATCAAGGGACCACGCCGTATAACACGGAACGGGTTTCCTCCCAAGGATACCAGTGCATAGAACAAACAGCGCAATGCTAAATAAAGAAAAATGGAGCTGTTATAAGACCCAGGTCCCATCACACAATGCAACGCAAGCCGGAGGATAGGATTTTCCCTTATAACAGCCAAAGCATGCTTGATACGTTTAAAACACATTATTTGATACTATTATAGGTGTATAGTGTCAAAACAATTTCAATCATAAATATCAATCATAGGCGGCATAGCTACCATCTACTATGTCGCCATACTAGTTCTACAATTAAAACCACAATACACGTATTGGAAATTGGATTTCCGTCATGAGTCGAGGCAAGGGGCAAGCTCCTCTCCGCGTTCGAGACACTCTAGCAAATGTCCCAGGGCTACGCACTCTGGGCAACCCTTGGATCGGTTGGGCCGGTCCTCACCTACGTTAGAGGATTATTTATTCCTGAACACACGTTTCCCAGTCCTTACAGACCTATAATCGAGGCGCCTCATCCAACAACCACATAGGTGAAAAGTATATAAATGTCAGGGCTGGTAAGTCACTGACAACACCAAAGCTAGAAAGAAACGTCGTGTTCTCCCAACGGCCTGTATCCCGTTTTTAACTCATACCGAGGTGTGAGGCTCGCGAATTCACGTTATACACAAAGCTACGCCACAAAGGCCGTGCTTTGATCATCAACCACAAGACTTTGCTTTTCAACAGAAGCCTTGATCATTGCATCTTAGCGTGCCACATAGGCAATTCATGCCATGTGATTGATATCTATCGATACATAACCTCTAAGCTCGTACGTCTCAGAGAAGGGCGTTAAGAAAGAGAATAAATTCTCCGCCGCCAAACAGATATATATTTAACAGAAATCAATCAACACAGAATAAAATCCAATGTCAGACACACAATCCATTTACAAGTTCGTTCTGGGTCTGAACGAAACCGGAGGCACTGTCCTCGCATATCCATCCATCTCCAAGTACGTCTGGACGACCACCAACTATTTCCATCCAATTGGGTGTACTGCCCAATCAGGATCGTCAGTAATTATCCAAACGATGTGAAGACTTCCGGTCTTCAACCACCGTCTTCATCTTCGACAAATCGTCGAATCGGTTATTCAGAATGGGTGTAAACCCGGCCTTTCCGAACAACCCGCGTATATTAAAAACAAATGTTACACAAACTCAACATACGCCTCATTCCAATTCATACTCTTAGGTGAAAGTTCCCATTAATTTTATCCGAGATAAATTCTTTAAAATTTATCCTTTAATCTTCCTTTGGATGTCGTTCCAAACCAAATTATGGTTTTCTAAATTAGTCGAGATTAGCGAACCACACCGAAGTAATTATTTATTTTATTTCCCAATCCCAACCTATTCATCCCATGAAGCAAAACTGGTAATACTCCATATCTAACACCACAGTGTTATCGGTAATGTAACACCCCACCTCCACTAGGATCACTCCTTAGAATGTACTAGCTTTGGAGGGGCGTTATTGTGAAGGTAAACTTGCACAGAGATATCACAAGACAGAATATATAAAAATGAATATAAGTAAAGCAGCGGTAGCAGATAAAAACCCATCATCATCATCTCAGAAAACCAACATAGTCAAGTACATACTATCAAAATGTCATAATCCAAAATACAACATAAGTCTAGATACGTGATAACAAAATACATGGTAAAACATCAGTACTAATCCCCAGAAATAAAAGATAAGCCACAGCTAGCTCAGGTCCATACATGAGCTATCCAACAAGCAAGTCAAAGATCCACTAAGCAGATGTAGTCCCTCCCTGAGAACCTGTGGGGGGGGGGGGAAACGGAAGAAAAGAAGCGAAAGAAAACATGTCAGTCAAAAAGACTGGTAAGCCCTACTACGATCAATCTATAAACTAATAAAGTTAACAGTATGATGGGAACTGAGATGAACATACTGGTAATAGATAAAGGTGACATCACATAGACGAGATTAAACTTTGCACCACAGTGTACTAGCAACCCCACAAAACAGATCTTGATCCCTTAGCCCAAACTTTGGCCCAATAACATGAAGTGACCTTAGTATAAGGCCCAGCCCAACGGTCTAGTCGATCGGCTCCCTATAAACCTAACACGTCGAGTGTTGGTGTCCATACGGCCCACATGGATGTAGTCAGACTGTGCTGGGTCCACCTTCGGGTGTATCAAGCCCTAAGATGTCAACCCCAGACACCTAAGCAATAATGCACAGTCTAAGCCTACTGGTACCCGTGCCTCGAGTTTGTCCAACATCGGACTACGTGCACGTCCGTAGCCCGCCGGACCCGCACCGCTGTACCACTCAGCCGTCGCTTTGGTCGCTTACATCAGTCCAGTAATCGTGCCCCGCCCTAGCCTAGCCTCTAGGGTTGTGAATGATACCAAACTGGGATTACTGCTGGAACAGACCACGTTGCTAGGGTTTCTAAGAGGGTTAAGTGTGGTTTTAACCCCTCACTAATCCTGGATTAAATTAGTTAAGTGTAACCACTTAACCCCATCTAATCCTCGCATCCCCATTATTGGTTAAGTATTAGTGGGCCATGACTTAACCCTAATCATGAGGCATTAATTACTTAACGCACCCGACCTCTCACATTAGACATCCGTGGTTACCTGGGAAGATTTACACCACGTCTAGGTCTAACCTCGGGTCTTATGGTGCAACATGACCAACTACCCACATTAGACCCCACGTTGTGGTTACCTGGGAAGATTTACACCACAACTAGGTCTAACCTCGAGTTGGCCATATCATGTTATCTAATGTCATGTCCACTTTAGAACATATTTATAAGTTAACATATACTTGGGTAGACCTAACTTAATAGGTAAATTCCCAAGGGGTAGACCTAACTTAATAGGTAAATTCCCAATCTTTTAGTTTCATGTATTTTTAAGTTTACCCAAACCCTCCCAACGTCATTATTTCGCTTACATATTCGTCATAACGTATAAGGGTATAAAAGGTAACTTGGCATAACATACATGGTGAACTTCACATGTCATAATAAACATGCATACATGTTAAACTTGCAAATCATGTCATGGTGAATTCGCATAAACATGCTTAGCTTATTAAATATGCATAACATGGTAAGGTGAACATGCATAATCCATTAAACTTGCATAACATGGTAAGGTGAACTTGCATAAGCATGCATAATCCATTAAACTTGCATAACATGGTAAGATGAACTTGCATAAGCATGCATAATCCATTAAACTTGCATAACATAGTAAGATGAACTTGCATGAACATGCATAACCCATGAAACATGTAGAACATGACATAATAAACTCGCATAAGCATGCATAACTTGTGAAACATGTAAAACATGGCATAGAAATCTCGCATATGCATGCATAACATGTAAAACATGGTATAATGAGTTCGCATAAGCATGCATAACTTATGAATCATATAAAACATGACATAGGGAGTTCGCATAAGCATGCATAATCAACTAAACTCACATAAATCTCAACTTTCACCAAACATTAACTTTAGAGTTTGTAAAGTGAAGGTAAGAGGGCTTACAAATATAAACAAGCCACAAATCCACCAAATAAGATGAAGAAGCCCTTTTAAAAACTCAAAACAAAGCCTCAAATAAGAAAACCCTTTTTGCAAGATCCCAAAAACACAAACTTAGCAAATCAAACTTGCTACTTAATGAAGTATGCAAGTTATTAAGCACTCATACAACATAGAAAAGGTTGTATGATCATCATATCTTCATAGGATTTAACTTTGAGGAAGGTGGAGGCTAGGTTTTAGGTGGAGGCCATTTGAGGATTCAAATTGACATAGTTTAGTTGCTAGATTGATTAATGAGGCTTTAGGGTAGGATTAGGGGTATATTTATAGAAGATTAGAGTGTTTTTAGCCCTAGGATTAACCCTAGATTAGGTTTGGCCCGTCAGATCTCAGAATTCTCCAGAACCAAGCCACATGACCCAACCCAAATCAGAAATGGTGCACCAGGCTGAACTGCCTGGGCACCCCCTGTCGACAGGGCTGTCGACAGGGCAGTCGACACCCTGGGTGCCCTGTCGACATGCCTGTCGACATGGGGCCCCCTGGCGGGAATTTTCCCGCCTAACCCTGATTAGCCCTAATCCTTGATTTTAATTTGAAATTTAAATCTGTCTTTAGCATAGAAATTTCTGAAAACTTCAATGGGCCTTAACTGGGTCATACGGACTCCGATTTCCGAAAACTCGGACTCTATTTCGCGTATTTTTCCGAGACGATCGCAATGGCATAGCCCGTTTCCCCTGATTCTGATTTTTGAATTAAATTCTGCCTCGATTTATGTTATAACAGTTTATTGAAAATACGGGTTGTTATATTCTCCCCTCCTTAAAGGATTTCGTCCCCGAAATCTTCAAGTTAGGCAGAACATATCCTACCATCCAACATCCATCTACTCAAAACATCATCCACGAGCAGCCATTGTCCTTAAAAGATTCTAAATGCTGTATGAACATATGCAAAAGTGTGTGTATATGTACTTATCTAATGCAATGATCAATGCAAAATATGTTAGTGAAATGTATCCATATGTATGCAAATCCCTAACATAATGTATAATATCTATATGCGTGCTCAATTATACATCCATATGCAACATCCACGTGATTGCATACAAATTTCATCCAAGAATAAGCAAAAACACTCATGCACATGCAATATGAGGAGTGTGTGAGCCGATCTAGTGCCTAATGTGTATCATGCATCCACGAGTGACCACTTGCAAACACTTGCAACCACTTGCAACCATCAACCATAACATGCTTCAAACACATGTTTCATCCAAAGGGTTTCTACCTAAGGTTCTCATGACCAGCTTAGCACGATAACTAGATAAATATGGATTTGCAAAGAGAAAGATATTCTAACAAAGGGAAGAGATTGAGAGTGTACCCTCAAACAGGAATGGATAAAGCCCACGCATCTTCTCCTCGGTTTCCCAAGTTGCGTCCTCTTCGGCTTCACCCCATTGAACTTTCACTAACCTGACCTCGCGATTCCTTAGCTTCTTGGTCTCTGTCCCCAAGATACGAATCGGAGCTTTCCTTAAAGTTGCTTCTTTCTCTACCTCCACGTCTTCAAGCATGCTAGGCTCAACCACCTCAGCGGACTCATGCAGGCACTTTCGGAGATGCGAGACATGAAAGACATTATGCACTCCGGACAACTTCTCGGGCAATTGCACTCTATAAGCCATCTTCCCAATTCTCTCAATGATGGGGAAGGGTCCAACAAATCTCGGTGCTAGCTTCCCAACAGCTCCAAATCGGACCACATTCCGCAAAGGAGAAACCTTCACGAAAACCTTGTCCCCAACCTCAAACTCCAATTCGGACCTTCGCCTGTCAGCATAGGATTTCTGCCGGTCTTGGGCCGCTTTCATCCGTCTTCTAATCAACTCAACCTTCTCGGATGTATCCCTAATCATGTCGGGTCCAAGTATAAGCTTATCCGTGGATTCCCACCAACATGTAGGTGACTTGCACGGCCTCCCATATAAAGCCTCAAAGGGTGCCATCCCTATGCTCGCCTGATAACTGTTGTTGTATGCAAACTCGACAAGAGGAAGATGGTCTTCCCAAGCACCACCAAAATCCAGAATGCAAAGCCTCAACAAGTCCTCAAGTACCCTATTCACCCTTTCTGTCTGGCCGTCTGTTTGTGGGTGATAGGCCGTACTCAGGTTCAATTTTGTGCCCATAGCCTCCTGCAAGCTGTTCCAGAACTGACTAGTAAAGATGGGGTCTCGGTCACTGACTATGCTGGAAGGGACTCCATGTAGTCGCACTATCTCACGAAGATATACTGATGCTAGTCCAGATGCGGTCCTTTTGCTCTTCACTGGGATAAAATGAGCACTCTTCGTGAGCCTATCCACAATGACCCATATGCTCGTATTCCCCTTCCTGGACCTTGGAAGCCCATCAATAAAGTCCATAGAAATGCTCTCCCACTTCCATAGCGGGACCTCTAGCGGATGTAATAGCCCACCGGGCTTCTTCGACTCAGCTTTTACTCTTTGACAAATAACACATCTCGAGACAAACTCCGCCACATCCTTTTTCATTCTGGGCCAGAAGAAAACGCGCTTCATGTCCTTATACATCTTATCACCCCCTGGATGTATGGTCATCTTGGAGCGATGTGCTTCCTCGAGAACTTTCCTCACCAAGTCTTCTACCATCGGGACACAAAGCCTTCCATCTCTCCTCAGCCAACCCTTATCGTCTATAGAATATCGAGCAAGGTGACTAGATGTCTCCCCTCGAACCAGCTTATCCAAGATCTCAATTATCTGAGGGTCTTCCTTTTGCGAAGCCCCAACCTGATCTAGGAGGGTAGGCCTGAGCTCTAAAGATGCCAAGGAACCGGTCACCGACCCCATTGCCAGAGAGAAATCAAAGGTCGCTAAGAACTCTAAATTCTTCATCTCAACAAATAGAGGACTTAGTGTCAACCTTTTCCTACTCAACGCATCCGCTACAACATTCCCCTTGCCAGGGGTATAAGATATCTCAAAATCATAGGAAGCCAAAAATTCCATCCATCTCTGCTGTCTTAAGTTCAGATCTTTCTGCGAAAAGAGATACTTCAAAGACTTATGATCAGTATATAGCTCAAATCTCTCTCCCAGAAGATAATGACGCCATGCTTTGAGCGCATATACAATCGCTGCCAGCTCTAGATCATGAGTGGGATAATTCCTCTCATGCACCTTAAGTTGCCTTCCACCAAAACATATAACTCTGCCCTCTTGCATCAGAACGGCACCCAATCCCGTGCCACAAGCATCAGTGTACACGGTAAATATCTTACCACCATCGGGTAAGGCTAGAACTGGTGCGGAGGTAAGGGCTCTTTTGAGTCTCTGAAAAGCAAGCTCACAATCCATATCCCAAGCAAAGACTAAGTTCTTCTTCGTCAACTTAGTAAGAGGAGCGGATATCTTTGCGAAGTCTTTAATGAACTTCCGATAGAAACCCGCAAGACCCAGAAAGCTTCTCACCTCGGTTGCATTCCTTGGAGTCTTCCAATCCTGAACTGCAACCACCTTAGCGGGATCTACCGCTAAGCCTTGCTTGGATACGATATGCCCAAGAAATCTGACTTCCCTTCTCCAAAAGTGGCATTTGGAGAACTTGGCTTTTAACTGGTGTGCTCGGAGTGTGTCCATCACCTCTACTAGGTGCCTCGCATGCTCTTCCTCATCCTTGGAGAAGACCAGAATATCATCAACAAAGACCACGACAAACTTATTCAAGAACTCCCGAAACACCCTACTCATCAAATCCACAAAATACGCGGGTGCATTCGTCAAACCGAACGGCATAACAAGCCATTCAAAGAATCCGTCTGGAATTCTGAATGCAGTCTTGTCTATACTGTCTTCAGCCACTCTGAGCTGATGAAAACCCGTAGCAAGGTCAAGCTGAGAGAAAACAGAAGCACCAACAAGTTGATCAAAGAGATCATCGATCCTTGGTAACGGGTGTCGGTTCTTCTTAGTTAGCTTATTCAATTCTCTATAATCCACACAGAGTCGAAGAGAGCCATCTGCCTTAGTTGCAAACACCACAGGCGCTCCCCATTCGGATATACTCCTTCTGATGAAGCCCTTCTCAAGCAATTCTTTCACTTGCTTGCTCAGCTCCCGTCTCTCACGCGGAGCCATATGCCGAACGGGCAAAGAAACAGGCTTAGCATTATCTACCAGATAGATGCGAAAGTCAATCTCTCGTTTAGGGGGCAACCCCTTAACTTCTTCAAACACATCTGGATAATCTCGGACCACCCTTACAGACTGAAGGGTCTCCTCTGATGAGTCGAGAGATTCTAGATAGCATAACATGACGGGATTCTTCGGATTGCATGAAATCTCTAAGGTGTTGCCCAGGCGAGTCACAAGCCTTACAACCCTATGCTCACAATCCAGAATGGCTCCATATCTAGACAGCCAATCCATGCCCAAGATCAATCCGTATCCCCTGAAACCTAGAACATACGCACTACACAAGAACTCAACGCTGAGTATAGAGATCCTTAGATCCTCACATATCATAGATAGATGAGCAGAACCCCCAATGGGATTCGAAACACAAACGGGATCATCCACTAAGCTAGTACTGAGGTGCAAGCTATCAACAAGATCAGATGAAATAAAGCTATGTGATGCACCGGAATCAAACAAGGTACGTACTGGAAGATCAGAGATATAAACAAGGTTCTCAACAGAAACACTACCTCTCTCGGGAACTGAAGCGGCATTGAGAGCATGAACTTGCCCTCCTGAAGATCCAGCCTGTCCTTTCTTCTTTGGGCATTCTTTGCTGAAGTGCCCAGTCTCTCCACAAGAAAAGCATCCACCACTAAGCTTCCTTTTCTTCTTCCTGCAATCCTTAGCAAAATGCCCAGCTATGCCACAGTAATTGCACTTCCCCTTGCCTTTGTTGTTGCCCTTCTTGTTCTTATTCTGATTTCCTTGACTGCTTTGACCTTGGTTGCCTTTGCCTTGAGAATCAGCCTTCTTTGCTTGAGTATCGCCCGACTTGACTTCCTTCTTTCCCTCTCCCTGAAGCGGAGCCATATTGACCAAACTCTCGAAAGTGGCTCCATGCGGAATATGTGACATTGCCAAGCCCTGTAGCGGCTCATTCAATCCTCTGGCAAATCGAAGAGCCTTCTTCTCCGGGGTGTTTACTATATCCAAACCAAAGCGGGCCAGCTGATTAAACTTGTTCACATACTCCTTGACAGACATATCCCCTTGCTTTAATGCAATGAACTTCTCCATTTGTAAATTCGCCTCAGCTGAAGATAGAAACTTGGTCACAAATCTAGCCCTCAAATCGGCCCAAGTCTCAACGGGCCTCGTCCCATTGGTGACCTCCCACCAATAGGCCGCCTCATCCTTCAAAAGCCATACGGTCAATAAGATTTTCCTCTCGTCATCAATCCCAAAGATAGCAAACAAGTCCTCCGTGTCCTTCAGCCAATTCCTAGCTTCAACGAAAGATTCCATGCCTAGGAAATTCTTGCCTCCCATTGCCTTGAAGTCTTTACAAACCTTTGTAAACTCAATCTGAGGATGCTGAGGGGGAGGAGGAGGAAGAGGAGCCTCAGCAACGGGAGGGGGAGGAACATTAGCGACGGGAGGGGGAATATTAACTGCTGGAGGAGGGGGAGCAGGGACCACCGGAGGAGGGATATTAGGGATAGGATTCTCAACCACAGGAGGAGGAGTGGGAGTAGGGTTGGCGGGACCAGCTGCCGCCCTAGCTTCTAGGAGTCTCCTATACCAGAGTGGTACGTTCACTCCATCTGGGATGTCAAGATTCTCAGCCATACTGAAACAAAAGATAAGATAAGATTAGGTCAAGGGAACGAAGGATAACGCTGATGGCTTTTGGGGATTAGCCTTAAAATAATCTAGACTTTATTTTGGAAAATACTTAGTAGGTTTTTGAAAATAGTTTTTCAAAAGGTTTTTTTTTCAAAAGTTTTGTTCAATCTTGTTAACCTCGTGCTCTGATACCAAATGTAACACCCCACCTCCACTAGGATCACTCCTTAGAATGTACTAGCTTTGGAGGGGCGTTATTGTGAAGGTAAACTTGCACAGAGATATCACAAGACAGAATATATAAAAATGAATATAAGTAAAGCAGCGGTAGCAGATAAAAACCCATCATCATCATCTCAGAAAACCAACATAGTCAAGTACATACTATCAAAATGTCATAATCCAAAATACAACATAAGTCTAGATACGTGATAACAAAATACATGGTAAAACATCAGTACTAATCCCCAGAAATAAAAGATAAGCCACAGCTAGCTCAGGTCCATACATGAGCTATCCAACAAGCAAGTCAAAGATCCACTAAGTAGATGTAGTCCCTCCCTGAGAACCTGTGGGGGGGGGGGGAAACGGAAGAAAAGAAGCGAAAGAAAACAGGTCAGTCAAAAAGACTGGTAAGCCCTACTACGATCAATCTATAAACTAATAAAGTTAACAGTATGATGGGAACTGAGATGAACATACTGGCAATAGATAAAGGTGACATCACATAGACGAGATTAAACTTTGCACCACAGTGTACTAGCAACCCCACAAAACAGATCTTGATCCCTTAGCCCAAACTTTGGCCCAATAACATGAAGTGACCTTAGTATAAGGCCCAGCCCAACGGTCTAGTCGATCGGCTCCCTATAAACCTAACACGTCGAGTGTTGGTGTCCATACGGCCCACATGGATGTAGTCAGACTGTGCTGGGTCCACCTTCGGGTGTATCAAGCCCTAAGATGTCAACCCCAGACACCTAAGCAATAATGCACAGTCTAAGCCTACTGGTACCCGTGCCTCGAGTTTGTCCAACATCGGACTACGTGCACGTCCGTAGCCCGCCGGACCCGCACCGCTGTACCACTCAGCCGTCGCTTTGGTCGCTTACATCAGTCCAGTAATCGTGCCCCGCCCTAGCCTAGCCTCTAGGGTTGTGAATGATACCAAACTGGGATTACTGCTGGAACAGACCACGTTGCTAGGGTTTCTAAGAGGGTTAAGTGTGGTTTTAACCCCTCACTAATCCTGGATTAAATTAGTTAAGTGTAACCACTTAACCCCATCTAATCCTCGCATCCCCATTATTGGTTAAGTATTAGTGGGCCATGACTTAACCCTAATCATGAGGCATTAATTACTTAACGCACCCGACCTCTCACATTAGACATCCGTGGTTACCTGGGAAGATTTACACCACGTCTAGGTCTAACCTCGGGTCTTATGGTGCAACATGACCAACTACCCACATTAGACCCCACGTTGTGGTTACCTGGGAAGATTTACACCACAACTAGGTCTAACCTCGAGTTGGCCATATCATGTTATCTAATGTCATGTCCACTTTAGAACATATTTATAAGTTAACATATACTTGGGTAGACCTAACTTAATAGGTAAATTCCCAAGGGGTAGACCTAACTTAATAGGTAAATTCCCAATCTTTTAGTTTCATGTATTTTTAAGTTTACCCAAACCCTCCCAACGTCATTATTTCGCTTACATATTCGTCATAACGTATAAGGGTATAAAAGGTAACTTGGCATAACATACATGGTGAACTTCACATGTCATAATAAACATGCATACATGTTAAACTTGCAAATCATGTCATGGTGAATTCGCATAAACATGCTTAGCTTATTAAATATGCATAACATGGTAAGGTGAACATGCATAATCCATTAAACTTGCATAACATGGTAAGGTGAACTTGCATAAGCATGCATAATCCATTAAACTTGCATAACATGGTAAGATGAACTTGCATAAGCATGCATAATCCATTAAACTTGCATAACATAGTAAGATGAACTTGCATGAACATGCATAACCCATGAAACATGTAGAACATGACATAATAAACTCGCATAAGCATGCATAACTTGTGAAACATGTAAAACATGGCATAGAAATCTCGCATATGCATGCATAACATGTAAAACATGGTATAATGAGTTCGCATAAGCATGCATAACTTATGAATCATATAAAACATGACATAGGGAGTTCGCATAAGCATGCATAATCAACTAAACTCACATAAATCTCAACTTTCACCAAACATTAACTTTAGAGTTTGTAAAGTGAAGGTAAGAGGGCTTACAAATATAAACAAGCCACAAATCCACCAAATAAGATGAAGAAGCCCTTTTAAAAACTCAAAACAAAGCCTCAAATAAGAAAACCCTTTTTGCAAGATCCCAAAAACACAAACTTAGCAAATCAAACTTGCTACTTAATGAAGTATGCAAGTTATTAAGCACTCATACAACATAGAAAAGGTTGTATGATCATCATATCTTCATAGGATTTAACTTTGAGGAAGGTGGAGGCTAGGTTTTAGGTGGAGGCCATTTGAGGATTCAAATT
Source organism: Allium sativum (assembly GCA_030737875.1). Classification (NCBI taxonomy): domain Eukaryota; kingdom Viridiplantae; phylum Streptophyta; class Magnoliopsida; order Asparagales; family Amaryllidaceae; genus Allium; species Allium sativum. The sequence goes on from CM060924.1 coordinate 971,694,458, forward strand.
GACATAGTTTAGTTGCTAGATTGATTAATGAGGCTTTAGGGTAGGATTAGGGGTATATTTATAGAAGATTAGAGTGTTTTTAGCCCTAGGATTAACCCTAGATTAGGTTTGGCCCGTCAGATCTCAGAATTCTCCAGAACCAAGCCACATGACCCAACCCAAATCAGAAATGGTGCACCAGGCTGAACTGCCTGGGCACCCCCTGTCGACAGGGCTGTCGACAGGGCAGTCGACACCCTGGGTGCCCTGTCGACATGCCTGTCGACATGGGGCCCCCTGGCGGGAATTTTCCCGCCTAACCCTGATTAGCCCTAATCCTTGATTTTAATTTGAAATTTAAATCTGTCTTTAGCATAGAAATTTCTGAAAACTTCAATGGGCCTTAACTGGGTCATACGGACTCCGATTTCCGAAAACTCGGACTCTATTTCGCGTATTTTTCCGAGACGATCGCAATGGCATAGCCCGTTTCCCCTGATTCTGATTTTTGAATTAAATTCTGCCTCGATTTATGTTATAACAGTTTATTGAAAATACGGGTTGTTATATTCTCCCCTCCTTAAAGGATTTCGTCCCCGAAATCTTCAAGTTAGGCAGAACATATCCTACCATCCAACATCCATCTACTCAAAACATCATCCACGAGCAGCCATTGTCCTTAAAAGATTCTAAATGCTGTATGAACATATGCAAAAGTGTGTGTATATGTACTTATCTAATGCAATGATCAATGCAAAATATGTTAGTGAAATGTATCCATATGTATGCAAATCCCTAACATAATGTATAATATCTATATGCGTGCTCAATTATACATCCATATGCAACATCCACGTGATTGCATACAAATTTCATCCAAGAATAAGCAAAAACACTCATGCACATGCAATATGAGGAGTGTGTGAGCCGATCTAGTGCCTAATGTGTATCATGCATCCACGAGTGACCACTTGCAAACACTTGCAACCACTTGCAACCATCAACCATAACATGCTTCAAACACATGTTTCATCCAAAGGGTTTCTACCTAAGGTTCTCATGACCAGCTTAGCACGATAACTAGATAAATATGGATTTGCAAAGAGAAAGATATTCTAACAAAGGGAAGAGATTGAGAGTGTACCCTCAAACAGGAATGGATAAAGCCCACGCATCTTCTCCTCGGTTTCCCAAGTTGCGTCCTCTTCGGCTTCACCCCATTGAACTTTCACTAACCTGACCTCGCGATTCCTTAGCTTCTTGGTCTCTGTCCCCAAGATACGAATCGGAGCTTTCCTTAAAGTTGCTTCTTTCTCTACCTCCACGTCTTCAAGCATGCTAGGCTCAACCACCTCAGCGGACTCATGCAGGCACTTTCGGAGATGCGAGACATGAAAGACATTATGCACTCCGGACAACTTCTCGGGCAATTGCACTCTATAAGCCATCTTCCCAATTCTCTCAATGATGGGGAAGGGTCCAACAAATCTCGGTGCTAGCTTCCCAACAGCTCCAAATCGGACCACATTCCGCAAAGGAGAAACCTTCACGAAAACCTTGTCCCCAACCTCAAACTCCAATTCGGACCTTCGCCTGTCAGCATAGGATTTCTGCCGGTCTTGGGCCGCTTTCATCCGTCTTCTAATCAACTCAACCTTCTCGGATGTATCCCTAATCATGTCGGGTCCAAGTATAAGCTTATCCGTGGATTCCCACCAACATGTAGGTGACTTGCACGGCCTCCCATATAAAGCCTCAAAGGGTGCCATCCCTATGCTCGCCTGATAACTGTTGTTGTATGCAAACTCGACAAGAGGAAGATGGTCTTCCCAAGCACCACCAAAATCCAGAATGCAAAGCCTCAACAAGTCCTCAAGTACCCTATTCACCCTTTCTGTCTGGCCGTCTGTTTGTGGGTGATAGGCCGTACTCAGGTTCAATTTTGTGCCCATAGCCTCCTGCAAGCTGTTCCAGAACTGACTAGTAAAGATGGGGTCTCGGTCACTGACTATGCTGGAAGGGACTCCATGTAGTCGCACTATCTCACGAAGATATACTGATGCTAGTCCAGATGCGGTCCTTTTGCTCTTCACTGGGATAAAATGAGCACTCTTCGTGAGCCTATCCACAATGACCCATATGCTCGTATTCCCCTTCCTGGACCTTGGAAGCCCATCAATAAAGTCCATAGAAATGCTCTCCCACTTCCATAGCGGGACCTCTAGCGGATGTAATAGCCCACCGGGCTTCTTCGACTCAGCTTTTACTCTTTGACAAATAACACATCTCGAGACAAACTCCGCCACATCCTTTTTCATTCTGGGCCAGAAGAAAACGCGCTTCATGTCCTTATACATCTTATCACCCCCTGGATGTATGGTCATCTTGGAGCGATGTGCTTCCTCGAGAACTTTCCTCACCAAGTCTTCTACCATCGGGACACAAAGCCTTCCATCTCTCCTCAGCCAACCCTTATCGTCTATAGAATATCGAGCAAGGTGACTAGATGTCTCCCCTCGAACCAGCTTATCCAAGATCTCAATTATCTGAGGGTCTTCCTTTTGCGAAGCCCCAACCTGATCTAGGAGGGTAGGCCTGAGCTCTAAAGATGCCAAGGAACCGGTCACCGACCCCATTGCCAGAGAGAAATCAAAGGTCGCTAAGAACTCTAAATTCTTCATCTCAACAAATAGAGGACTTAGTGTCAACCTTTTCCTACTCAACGCATCCGCTACAACATTCCCCTTGCCAGGGGTATAAGATATCTCAAAATCATAGGAAGCCAAAAATTCCATCCATCTCTGCTGTCTTAAGTTCAGATCTTTCTGCGAAAAGAGATACTTCAAAGACTTATGATCAGTATATAGCTCAAATCTCTCTCCCAGAAGATAATGACGCCATGCTTTGAGCGCATATACAATCGCTGCCAGCTCTAGATCATGAGTGGGATAATTCCTCTCATGCACCTTAAGTTGCCTTCCACCAAAACATATAACTCTGCCCTCTTGCATCAGAACGGCACCCAATCCCGTGCCACAAGCATCAGTGTACACGGTAAATATCTTACCACCATCGGGTAAGGCTAGAACTGGTGCGGAGGTAAGGGCTCTTTTGAGTCTCTGAAAAGCAAGCTCACAATCCATATCCCAAGCAAAGACTAAGTTCTTCTTCGTCAACTTAGTAAGAGGAGCGGATATCTTTGCGAAGTCTTTAATGAACTTCCGATAGAAACCCGCAAGACCCAGAAAGCTTCTCACCTCGGTTGCATTCCTTGGAGTCTTCCAATCCTGAACTGCAACCACCTTAGCGGGATCTACCGCTAAGCCTTGCTTGGATACGATATGCCCAAGAAATCTGACTTCCCTTCTCCAAAAGTGGCATTTGGAGAACTTGGCTTTTAACTGGTGTGCTCGGAGTGTGTCCATCACCTCTACTAGGTGCCTCGCATGCTCTTCCTCATCCTTGGAGAAGACCAGAATATCATCAACAAAGACCACGACAAACTTATTCAAGAACTCCCGAAACACCCTACTCATCAAATCCACAAAATACGCGGGTGCATTCGTCAAACCGAACGGCATAACAAGCCATTCAAAGAATCCGTCTGGAATTCTGAATGCAGTCTTGTCTATACTGTCTTCAGCCACTCTGAGCTGATGAAAACCCGTAGCAAGGTCAAGCTGAGAGAAAACAGAAGCACCAACAAGTTGATCAAAGAGATCATCGATCCTTGGTAACGGGTGTCGGTTCTTCTTAGTTAGCTTATTCAATTCTCTATAATCCACACAGAGTCGAAGAGAGCCATCTGCCTTAGTTGCAAACACCACAGGCGCTCCCCATTCGGATATACTCCTTCTGATGAAGCCCTTCTCAAGCAATTCTTTCACTTGCTTGCTCAGCTCCCGTCTCTCACGCGGAGCCATATGCCGAACGGGCAAAGAAACAGGCTTAGCATTATCTACCAGATAGATGCGAAAGTCAATCTCTCGTTTAGGGGGCAACCCCTTAACTTCTTCAAACACATCTGGATAATCTCGGACCACCCTTACAGACTGAAGGGTCTCCTCTGATGAGTCGAGAGATTCTAGATAGCATAACATGACGGGATTCTTCGGATTGCATGAAATCTCTAAGGTGTTGCCCAGGCGAGTCACAAGCCTTACAACCCTATGCTCACAATCCAGAATGGCTCCATATCTAGACAGCCAATCCATGCCCAAGATCAATCCGTATCCCCTGAAACCTAGAACATACGCACTACACAAGAACTCAACGCTGAGTATAGAGATCCTTAGATCCTCACATATCATAGATAGATGAGCAGAACCCCCAATGGGATTCGAAACACAAACGGGATCATCCACTAAGCTAGTACTGAGGTGCAAGCTATCAACAAGATCAGATGAAATAAAGCTATGTGATGCACCGGAATCAAACAAGGTACGTACTGGAAGATCAGAGATATAAACAAGGTTCTCAACAGAAACACTACCTCTCTCGGGAACTGAAGCGGCATTGAGAGCATGAACTTGCCCTCCTGAAGATCCAGCCTGTCCTTTCTTCTTTGGGCATTCTTTGCTGAAGTGCCCAGTCTCTCCACAAGAAAAGCATCCACCACTAAGCTTCCTTTTCTTCTTCCTGCAATCCTTAGCAAAATGCCCAGCTATGCCACAGTAATTGCACTTCCCCTTGCCTTTGTTGTTGCCCTTCTTGTTCTTATTCTGATTTCCTTGACTGCTTTGACCTTGGTTGCCTTTGCCTTGAGAATCAGCCTTCTTTGCTTGAGTATCGCCCGACTTGACTTCCTTCTTTCCCTCTCCCTGAAGCGGAGCCATATTGACCAAACTCTCGAAAGTGGCTCCATGCGGAATATGTGACATTGCCAAGCCCTGTAGCGGCTCATTCAATCCTCTGGCAAATCGAAGAGCCTTCTTCTCCGGGGTGTTTACTATATCCAAACCAAAGCGGGCCAGCTGATTAAACTTGTTCACATACTCCTTGACAGACATATCCCCTTGCTTTAATGCAATGAACTTCTCCATTTGTAAATTCGCCTCAGCTGAAGATAGAAACTTGGTCACAAATCTAGCCCTCAAATCGGCCCAAGTCTCAACGGGCCTCGTCCCATTGGTGACCTCCCACCAATAGGCCGCCTCATCCTTCAAAAGCCATACGGTCAATAAGATTTTCCTCTCGTCATCAATCCCAAAGATAGCAAACAAGTCCTCCGTGTCCTTCAGCCAATTCCTAGCTTCAACGAAAGATTCCATGCCTAGGAAATTCTTGCCTCCCATTGCCTTGAAGTCTTTACAAACCTTTGTAAACTCAATCTGAGGATGCTGAGGGGGAGGAGGAGGAAGAGGAGCCTCAGCAACGGGAGGGGGAGGAACATTAGCGACGGGAGGGGGAATATTAACTGCTGGAGGAGGGGGAGCAGGGACCACCGGAGGAGGGATATTAGGGATAGGATTCTCAACCACAGGAGGAGGAGTGGGAGTAGGGTTGGCGGGACCAGCTGCCGCCCTAGCTTCTAGGAGTCTCCTATACCAGAGTGGTACGTTCACTCCATCTGGGATGTCAAGATTCTCAGCCATACTGAAACAAAAGATAAGATAAGATTAGGTCAAGGGAACGAAGGATAACGCTGATGGCTTTTGGGGATTAGCCTTAAAATAATCTAGACTTTATTTTGGAAAATACTTAGTAGGTTTTTGAAAATAGTTTTTCAAAAGGTTTTTTTTTTCAAAAGTTTTGTTCAATCTTGTTAACCTCGTGCTCTGATACCAAATGTAACACCCCACCTCCACTAGGATCACTCCTTAGAATGTACTAGCTTTGGAGGGGCGTTATTGTGAAGGTAAACTTGCACAGAGATATCACAAGACAGAATATATAAAAATGAATATAAGTAAAGCAGCGGTAGCAGATAAAAACCCATCATCATCATCTCAGAAAACCAACATAGTCAAGTACATACTATCAAAATGTCATAATCCAAAATACAACATAAGTCTAGATACGTGATAACAAAATACATGATAAAACATCAGTACTAATCCCCAGAAATAAAAGATAAGCCACAGCTAGCTCAGGTCCATACATGAGCTATCCAACAAGCAAGTCAAAGATCCACTAAGCAGATGTAGTCCCTCCCTGAGAACCTGTGGGGGGGGGGAAACGGAAGAAAAGAAGCGAAAGAAAACAGGTCAGTCAAAAAGACTGGTAAGCCCTACTACGATCAATCTATAAACTAATAAAGTTAACAGTATGATGGGAACTGAGATGAACATACTGGCAATAGATAAAGGTGACATCACATAGACGAGATTAAACTTTGCACCACAGTGTACTAGCAACCCCACAAAACAGATCTTGATCCCTTAGCCCAAACTTTGGCCCAATAACATGAAGTGACCTTAGTATAAGGCCCAGCCCAACGGTCTAGTCGATCGGCTCCCTATAAACCTAACACGTCGAGTGTTGGTGTCCATACGGCCCACATGGATGTAGTCAGACTGTGCTGGGTCCACCTTCGGGTGTATCAAGCCCTAAGATGTCAACCCCAGACACCTAAGCAATAATGCACAGTCTAAGCCTACTGGTACCCGTGCCTCGAGTTTGTCCAACATCGGACTACGTGCACGTCCGTAGCCCGCCGGACCCGCACCGCTGTACCACTCAGCCGTCGCTTTGGTCGCTTACATCAGTCCAGTAATCGTGCCCCGCCCTAGCCTAGCCTCTAGGGTTGTGAATGATACCAAACTGGGATTACTGCTGGAACAGACCACGTTGCTAGGGTTTCTAAGAGGGTTAAGTGTGGTTTTAACCCCTCACTAATCCTGGATTAAATTAGTTAAGTGTAACCACTTAACCCCATCTAATCCTCGCATCCCCATTATTGGTTAAGTATTAGTGGGCCATGACTTAACCCTAATCATGAGGCATTAATTACTTAACGCACCCGACCTCTCACATTAGACATCCGTGGTTACCTGGGAAGATTTACACCACGTCTAGGTCTAACCTCGGGTCTTATGGTGCAACATGACCAACTACCCACATTAGACCCCACGTTGTGGTTACCTGGGAAGATTTACACCACAACTAGGTCTAACCTCGAGTTGGCCATATCATGTTATCTAATGTCATGTCCACTTTAGAACATATTTATAAGTTAACATATACTTGGGTAGACCTAACTTAATAGGTAAATTCCCAAGGGGTAGACCTAACTTAATAGGTAAATTCCCAATCTTTTAGTTTCATGTATTTTTAAGTTTACCCAAACCCTCCCAACGTCATTATTTCGCTTACATATTCGTCATAACGTATAAGGGTATAAAAGGTAACTTGGCATAACATACATGGTGAACTTCACATGTCATAATAAACATGCATACATGTTAAACTTGCAAATCATGTCATGGTGAATTCGCATAAACATGCTTAGCTTATTAAATATGCATAACATGGTAAGGTGAACATGCATAATCCATTAAACTTGCATAACATGGTAAGGTGAACTTGCATAAGCATGCATAATCCATTAAACTTGCATAACATGGTAAGATGAACTTGCATAAGCATGCATAATCCATTAAACTTGCATAACATAGTAAGATGAACTTGCATGAACATGCATAACCCATGAAACATGTAGAACATGACATAATAAACTCGCATAAGCATGCATAACTTGTGAAACATGTAAAACATGGCATAGAAATCTCGCATATGCATGCATAACATGTAAAACATGGTATAATGAGTTCGCATAAGCATGCATAACTTATGAATCATATAAAACATGACATAGGGAGTTCGCATAAGCATGCATAATCAACTAAACTCACATAAATCTCAACTTTCACCAAACATTAACTTTAGAGTTTGTAAAGTGAAGGTAAGAGGGCTTACAAATATAAACAAGCCACAAATCCACCAAATAAGATGAAGAAGCCCTTTTAAAAACTCAAAACAAAGCCTCAAATAAGAAAACCCTTTTTGCAAGATCCCAAAAACACAAACTTAGCAAATCAAACTTGCTACTTAATGAAGTATGCAAGTTATTAAGCACTCATACAACATAGAAAAGGTTGTATGATCATCATATCTTCATAGGATTTAACTTTGAGGAAGGTGGAGGCTAGGTTTTAGGTGGAGGCCATTTGAGGATTCAAATTGACATAGTTTAGTTGCTAGATTGATTAATGAGGCTTTAGGGTAGGATTAGGGGTATATTTATAGAAGATTAGAGTGTTTTTAGCCCTAGGATTAACCCTAGATTAGGTTTGGCCCGTCAGATCTCAGAATTCTCCAGAACCAAGCCACATGACCCAACCCAAATCAGAAATGGTGCACCAGGCTGAACTGCCTGGGCACCCCCTGTCGACAGGGCTGTCGACAGGGCAGTCGACACCCTGGGTGCCATGTCGACAGGGTCGACATGCCTGTCGACATGGGGCCCCCTGGCGGGAATTTTCCCGCCTAACCCTGATTAGCCCTAATCCTTGATTTTAATTTGAAATTTAAATCTGTCTTTAGCATAGAAATTTCTGAAAACTTCAATGGGCCTTAACTGGGTCATACGGACTCCAATTTCCGAAAACTCGAACTCTATTTCGCGTATTTTTCCGAGACGATCGCAATGGCATAACCCGTTTCCCCTGATTCTGATTTTTGAATTAAATTCTGCCTCGATTTATGTTATAACAGTTTATTGAAAATACGGGTTGTTATAGGTAAGATTAATTACCATTTCACGTTCAAATCTAATTAAAGATTTGACTATCGTTCTGGAGCAAAACTGGTGATACTCCATTCTCGCTCATTTCTAAATTTGATAATTTAGATTATAGATTCACATTTCAACCTAATTGCAGATTCGTTAAAACTCCTTTTACTGGGTTAAAGAACTAGGTGTTATTTAAAACACAGTTCACGACAAACCCAAATCACATTCTATTTATTATCGAGTTAAAGAACTAGTGTTATTTAAAACACCGTTTACGATAAATCCATTTCAAATCCAATCAAATATATTAGAAATTCCGATTATTTAAAACCCCTTTTTAAATCTAATTTATTTATTTAAAAATAATTGGGTTTTAAATTTAGTTCAAAACTAGTTCATTTCGATAAAAATTTATTTTTATCTTTTCAAATATGGAGTTTTTCATCCCAATTTCTCTCAAATCATTTCTTATGATTTTACACAAATTATTTATATTTTTAATAATTTTATCAAGGCCCGTACAGTCGATTTCCAACAACGGCCATCAAACTGCACTTACAGCGACCTTTTCCAAATTTGATTTGGACGTATCTCCAAATCCAACCATTAGATTTCAAATTTCTAATATTCGTTAGAAAGCTCTTTTCGATACGAACCCAACGGTTCCGGTTTTAGGAGAATCCGACGGTCGGATCTCCCGTAATGTCCGTTTGAAATAAATGGTCGAAATTCACGAACTGCCGCGGCGCGGCGCGTTCTATTCAGGCCATTATATTATATATGTAATATATATATAATATATATTTCGTCGATTTCTATTTAAAACGAAATATATAAATAGTTTTAAATTCGTTTCAAAAACAGTTTCGACTTCCATTTCAATTCAAATCAAAATTGAATTTTTTCCCTATAAATTCGTTTTAAAATTCATTTGAATTCAATTCAAAATCCAATTCAATTTGAATTCATTTCAAATTGATTTCACTTCTATTTCAATTCGTTTTCAATTCAATTCATTTCGAAATCGTTTTCAATTCAATTCATTTCGAAATCGTTTTATATTCAATTCATTTCGAAATCGTTTTATATTCAATTCATTTCGAAATCGTTTTATATTCAATTCATTTCGAAATCGTTTTATATTCAATTCATTTCGAAATCGTTTTATATTCAATTCATTTCGAAATCGTTTTTCAATATTCATTTTAAAATGAATAAAATCGATATAAATATCGTTTACGTCAAAATGGCGTCAATCTAATCAACACGGCTTCATATAATTCTATTTTCAAATATTCTATTCGACAAATGAATATTTATCTTTTTTTTCTCCACACACGACTAATCTCAACGAATGAGTACTGTCCACGTGTGGCTATTTTTGTTATTTAAAATATTTTATAAAATTTGGGTATCTATCGTTTGATTTTCAATTAGACTCCACCGTGAAGTAGTTCTAATTTAAAAATGATAAAGATGTATATTTTATTATTAAAATATTTCGTTCAACACATGACTGATCTCAACGGATGAGTACAGTCAACACATGAACCTTTATTTATATTGATAAAGATGTAAATTTTATTATTAAAATATTTCGTTCAACACATGACTAATCTCAACGGATGAGTACAGTCAACACATGAACATTTATTTTATAATATTCTTTATTTTCTAAATTGGAATGAGGCCCAATCAATCACCATATAATATTAATTATATGGATTTTCATACATCACATGTATATAATAACATTGAAAAATAATCAATCATCAACCAAAGTGCACTACACTGTATAAGCATCAAATATAGATATCTAACGCTTATAACAGCTTGTCAATCAATCGATCGACATATTTAATCAATCAGGATGAGTGAACATCAAATTTCATCCCAACACCCGTGTGGGGTTTCAAACAATCAAACACAGATTTTATTTGTGCAGTTGGGCGATGTGTAAAATTTATCGTCCCAATCAATGTCCTTCAAATAGGTGTACATAAACAAACCGTCCGGTTTGTAAATGAATATTTTATTTATTCACATTCACTATATTCATATTCACGTTAAAAATTATATTTTTAACGATAAAACATTTTATTTTAACATATGAATTTCTATTCAGTTCATTCTTTAAATAAAATGATATTTTTATTTTTCTAACTTATTTTAGAAAATTTCGGCGGCATAACGGCACGATACTAGAAACGGGACAAGGCCTAGCCTTATCCCCGGTCTAGTGAAGGCCCACGCCATTCACACATCAATCAAATTCACCAAACAACCAAATTCAAATCAAATCATCTAACTAATTTATGCAACCAAACAAACAAGTCCATGGTCTGTGGACGGTTGTGTCGGGTGCTACTAAGCACCGTCTGCATCCTAGTATATATATATAGCTAGAAAAGAAATTGAAGAGTGAGAAATTCTCACCAATAGCTATCCCAACTTCACGACACTTCATTTAGAGAAATCTTCATCGTTCTCGCCTTTTTGTCATCTTCGTTGCCCGTATTCACTACATATGTAAAAATCGAATTTTTACTTCGCTTTTCAATACATAAAAAATCAGATTTATATTTCGCTACATATACAAAGATGATAATTTTATATTCTCTATCCTATAAAGATTATATTTTTATAGTTCACATATGCTAAAAATCATATTTTTATTATGCTATGGTGCAAATAAACATCATACTTTTACATGGTGATTATATTTTTAAAACCCATGACATATATATTTTAAAACAATGGCATGTATATATTTTTAACTGATCATAATTTTTAAAACATATGCTTTCAATATTTTCTAAACATCGCTACTTCTATCTTCTAAACATTTCCTTTTTATAAATAAAAAAATCTAATCCTTATAGAAGTAAAAATCAAATCTTTAACTAAGAAAGATCATATTTTTTTCCCTACAACTAAAAATCGAACTTTTATACTAGAATTCGTATAAAATTTCTATACGAAGAAAAAATCACATTTTTATCTTCATAATATATATATAAAAACATCATTTTTATTTTGCTAAAATATAAAAGAAAATAGAAAAAAAAAACTGATTTTTATATAAAAATAAATAAATAAATCACTTACAGTAAATCGAAGGAGGAAGAGGGGGGGTTTACTGCTGTTCTGAGGGGGGCATCGGCGCTGGGCGAGGTCGGCGTGGCCAGAGGCGACGGGGGGCCCACGATGGCTGGCAGTTCGGGTTCCAGGGTGCTAGGGCTTGGGGGTTTCGTGCGAGTCGAGGTTTCGAGGTGGAGAAGGGAGCGGGGCCAAGGAGAAGGAGGGGGACGGTCGGAGGTGAGCCGCGCCTGTGAGCGGCGGCGGCGCGCCCTGGTAGGGGGAGCGATGAGCTCCTCCTTTTTCTTTTTCTTTTCTGCTCGAATTTGAAGAAGAGGGGGGGGGGCAGAGGGAATTAAGGGGGAAGAGAGAGAGAAAGTGTTTTATTTTATTTTTTTATTATTTTAACTTCAAAAAGTTGACTTTTTACATACGACCTCAAAACGAGGCCCACCGCCTGTCGTCCATAGCGTTTTACCCCCATTCCGAAACCAATGGGATATGTATCGCAAGCTGATTCGACTGTTTTGATCAGTTTCCGTTTAATTTAAAATATAAATCTTTATAAATTCAATTTGAACGCACATTTCAATTTACCGGGGTCACATACTAACTAGAAAAATTCCCAAAAAATATTTTCTAGCTTCGTATTGATTATACGGTCCTAACAAAACTAGTTTCGTCGAATTCTGAGACCGTTTGAAAAATGGCCAATTTCCTGTCGATTAAAATCAACTAAAACTGGTCAAACGCGTTTTCCTTTGCCACGCTCACATATCGATTCGAAAAATTATGAAATTTGGAATCTAGCAATAATTTGACATCACAGACCCAACAAAAGTGGTTTCGTCGAAATCCGAGGTCGTTTGCAAAATTCCCATTTTTAAGGGCCTGAATTCCATAGCGACTATTCAGAATTTTCAACTGGACATATCTTTTGATTTCCGCTATGAAATTTTGATTTTTCGGATTCGTTGGAAAGATATTCCCAATTAGGTTCCATTGTTTTTGGTTTCACTAAAATCCGGATTGTTTTGCACCCGGTACATTCAATTGAAGTTTGAAATCGAATTATCGAACTACCGCGCCATTTTCAATTCCGTTTATAATTATATATAATTATTTATATTCTAACGACGACGTATATAATATATACGTCGAATTATATTCAAAATAAATTTCTCGTTGATTTTATTTAAAATAATCTATTTTAAATGTTCAAAATTCGCTAAAATTGCCAAAATAAAAATTTTAAACTGGCTCGGATTTTCCGGGTTATTACAAGAACTATCAGGACCAATTAGATAATAGTTTTCTAATGGAAGAGAAAAATCTAATTTCATCAAATAGATTTTGAGTTATGTCAAAATCAAATTTTCAGAAAAACAGCGCCATAACTATTATAAAACCATAAAGGTTTATTGAGTTGAATATAAGGATTTTATGCAAATAAAACTTAGATTTACACTAGAAAAATCCAGACTCGAGTTGTAAAATATATCTGAACTCAAGTGATAATGGATTGATTTTTGAAACAAAAATCAGATTTTTAATTATTGAGTAGAATTAACTAATTTGAATAATAATTAGTTAATGAGATTTTGAATTGAAATTGGGTTTTGAATAAGTGAATTCGATTTGGAAATTATATTCAATCGAAAAGGAATTTTGAATTGGAAATGGAATTCAATTTGTTTATAAGTAAGTTGATATTATATTTGAACATGTTATGTTCAAACAAAGAAGTGAAATAGGCAAAAGAGCTAATTCAAGAAAATTAGCGAATTGAGTTAAAATGACCAGACTGAGTTGGAATAAATTGGGAATGGACGTATGTAGGTTAAGCATGTTTGGAATGAAGTATATGAAAGATTATAATTCGAGTGCCTGAAAATAAGGTACATGTTTAAATTCTATATGAGATTTTATGCGCCGAATTGGTAAGCCACTTGGCTTTTTGATTTTCTTTTCAAATGGAAAGGGCTTAGAGATGCGAGTTGAGGTTTGAACTATCGACCGGTACAAAGGAAGTTATGGCGAAATTTTCCGAAAATTTAAGGAGTTAGAATATTTTTAAGAAAATTGGATAACTAGAAATCAATGTATCGATATATACAGAATTCGATAAGGAAACGAACTTGAAAATAGAATACTATAAGCAAATAGAAAATCTATAATTAAATCTGGTAAAATTAGAAAACGAAACGTATACGGGTTTAATAATGAATAATTGGTTTGTATGATGTTGATTATTCGAGGTAAGTGGTCTTGTCCGTTTTGAAGTTAAGGATGTTTTCAGTCAAGGTCTGAGAGGTTGTTATACCCCAACTTAATTGATTTCATTACTAACTGATAAACAGCAAGATCCTGTCTCGAAGAGAAATGTTTGAATAAGAGTTAGTTGAATGCAGTGTTTTGGGTGTTGTAACGATGTTTTACACAACATTCGTTTTAACCCAAGTAAGTGGAAATTTAGAAATATAATAAGTAAATATTTCCTGAGTGTAGAAATGAACGGGTGTAAAAGAGATAAGTAATTGGAACGTTCTCCAATTATAAATAGAAAATATTTTCTAACTGTAGAAAATAAAAGAAGGCGAGATATGGAAATGTTTTCCAAATAACGTAAGAGGCCAAAAAGAATATTGAAAATATTGTGTTAACGAATATTGATAAGGAAATGGAGAAGTGTTTTAATTAATGAAATATTAATCAAAAGGGGCCCAGTGATTGTTTGATGCTTTAAATGAATGTTTGTTTTCTTCTATAGTTAAATAACCGACTATCGAAGTGTTTGCCAATATCATTGTTAATATGGAGAGACCGGTTGGATTGTTATCCGTGAACCACTCTGCATTGGCAGTAACATTGCAAATCAGATTATATGAAGATAATCAAAGACGTAGTAAAGTGCAAGGACTTTTTCTATTAATAGAAATTGTGCTTTCGGTTTCGTTAAGTCCCAAAACGAAGTGTATGGACGAATGTTTGACAGAGTATTTCCAATGATCGCATATGTTGGTCTGTATAGATATATATGGTGGCGGAGAATTTATTCTCTTAGCATAATATCTAGAATATATTTGTGCAAATCAATTAATGATTTATGGATCTGACAATGTAGCATTCAAAGTGATTGTGCTATCAATGAACGACAAGAAATCGTAGCCTCAGGCCTCAACAACCGGGGAATGACAAAAATCGGGCAGGTAGCATGGCTATGTGGGTCTGTCCCATTAGGGTGTATAATCACCTATCTATAGAAATTTCTTTTACTTCTTTAATCTATCGATGTTGTCCCTTTTCGGGAAACGGTTTCTGATCCCAACCGTTGGTGACATACATTCGATACACTCAGGTGGTCGGTCATGTGTGGGCCGGGTTGCAAGATGTTCTTGTTGAACCCCAGTGTATCCCTTCTAGAGTACACTGATCGGAAGGTGGTTCCATATCTTGTCATGTTGGAAATCTAATCTCCAATAAGCGCCATGTGGTTTTTGATTTTATATTATATATGGAGCGTGAGATGCAAGCGTTCCGCTAGATTATATTTATTTGATGTAGACATTATTATAATATCGTTGGATTTGATATCAAAAATATTTTGGGTTATCGTAAGGTAAAAACCATCCGTATTTATGTGTGGATCGGTCTTATGATTAACATTTCTTTCGAAAGGGTTTTTAAATTTAAACAAATGATTGGAGTTTACTCACACCAGTCCCATGACTAACCCAAAGTTTTTTTTTGTTTTCCCTAAACTCTTGGGTGACCAAATTTGTACGGGCAGTCAAGTCGTCGGGATTTTTCAGATTCACTTGGAAGAGCTGGAAGCAGGAGGCTTCACCAGTTTGCTATAGACTATCATATATCCGCTGTGTACTATGTTGTATCTGGAAACATGTGTTTATAACTGTTCCAGGAATAACTGTTGTGCTCTGAAAATGGTATGTATATACTGTTACTGATTTGTATTTCAAAAGTTATGTTATTTAATATATTTTTTCGTTCCGCCGTGAGATTTTTGTTCTTCATTTTTCTTCTATTCTAACTTTTCTTTCTTTCTATTCCTCATCCTCTAACTTCTTTCTACTAATGATTCGTATTTCTATGCAATTTGGGTTGGACGTGTGATGTATGTAGTCAACTCAAATAGTACAGATTTGCGGGCCGTTACAGCTGGTATCAGAGCTTAGGTTGAGCGAATACCTAGGCTTTGGTGGGGTTGTGCTCGTTAGAGATAGGGTCAGTAGTGCCCTAGAATGGGTTGAGTGTATGTATACGAGAGAGCGTATTTGTTAAATTGATATAAAAATTGTTTTATATTGTGTTGGCTAGTTTGTTGAGTGGCTTATGAATTCTGATCGAATCGTGGGACGCCACGTAGTCGATAAGAATTTCTGAACACTTGAATAGAAAATTTTGACATAATATTGTTTTAAGTGTGTAAATGAAATAAATTTACTCAAAAATTCTATTTTTGATAGAAAAGGAATAATTTTCTAAAATTATTATATTATATGGTTGTGTTGGTTGTTAAAATTATAATCCAATGAGATTATAAAATTGGAATGATTATCAATAACCAAATAGAATTTGTGTAAGAATGAGATATACAAATGAAATGAATTAAAATTGGATTCAAACCAGAATTAGTAATTTTAATCCTGGGAAGTTGGAAAATATTTTCTGAAGTATATTAAAATAAAATAGTTTTGTTTTGAAAGGGTTTTTAAATAACGATCAATTTGATTGATTTTGAAAGTGATTAAGCACTGAACTCACTTCAGTGGCTAGAAAATAATTCTGATGATAACTGCAGCATTATCAGTGTTCATTTTCGAGTTCCTAAGTGATGGATTGCAACCTTAGAAAAGTTTTTGATGGAAATTTGTTCGAAAGAAAACAAATTGTTTGGAAAATTCAAATGTTTTGAATTTGAAATGGAAATAAATATATATGTATATATTTATGTGATTTCAGAAGGATTTGAAATGAAAGCCCAGGTATTTGAATCTAGAATTTAAATTTAACTTAAGAAAGTTAAATGGATCGAGGTGAATTAATTGATTAGAACCAATGTGAATGAATTTGAATTCATATGAATGGAATATGAATTGGATATGAATGTATCAGTTGTAAATCATTCAGACAAAATGAATGTAAGAAAATGTGATGTGCAATATGAATTAAAAACAAAAGTTTTGTGGGGATTCAAATTTGTTGAAATATGAAGAGTTGAGTTTCACCATAAGGCAAGTTTTTGAAAAAATAAATAGGGCTTGTAGCATTTTTCCTACCTTAGTAATTTCAAGGACAAAATTCTTTTAAGAAGGGAAGAATGTAACGACCCAGATTTCTGATCGGTTAATTTTAAATATTTAATATCGTTTTAAATATTGAGTTGATTATATAAATGAATATTTATATTGATTTATCGAATTAATAATCGATATACGATTTATTTCGAATACATATAATTATCGAAATACGAGACTAGGAATAATTCAATTCAAAATTAAAATGGAGTCAAAACAATTCAGATTTTCAATATAAATTCTATGTGGTTATAAACGATAATTATTATTATATTATTGTAAAGCAATTGATTATTTTGAATTTAATTTATAGGATTTAAATTAACATCTTCTCTATATGATTGAATTGGGCTACGATACTTGTCCCAGTGTGTTCAGAATAATGTTATAACCTTAGAAATGCTTGTTGTTGTGTTTAGAAAGGAGTCCGGGATCACAGGGTATTTTAAATAAGGTAAAAAACCTCAGTTCAACCGGAAATGAAATAAAATAAAATAAAAATGTTTTGCTTCATTCCTAAGCTAACAAACACTTGTACAGGCAAGTACCTAAAACGTTTAACCACGTCCATCACTGTCCCCTGCCTTCATGACAAAGTAAAACAACACTTTAATGGATTTGTATGAAATGTCCCAGTTTACATCTATATAAACGAGATTAAGCCTTCATTATTTTTCCCCTTTCTAAACTCCATGAAAATCATTGAATCCATTACCCTCATTTTTCCAGTCATTTGAAGTATCGAATTCATAGTTAAAAGCAGAAAAATGGGATCGAGTCCCTCCTTTTAAATGCGATTCACTCCTTCCACTCCAGAAATCAAATTTGACAGTTCACTCCAAATTAGAAATCGAAAGTCGGCTCCTTGTTTTGTTCTTTCATTCAAAATCAATCGAGATCGATACTCATTTATTTGGTTCGATAGTTTAGGGCTTCGGGTTTTTTTCAAGAGACAGAGGGAACGAGAGGCTAAGGGAGCATCGCGATCTTCAGAAAACAGGTGAACTGGGTAGTGCGTGTTCGAGTTCGTTGTGAGGAGTTTGTGGGATTTTAGTGGCCTTCGTTCGTGATTTCTCTAGTCCGATGTCGACTTCTGTAGCTCAAACCTCCACATCGTGAAGATTTGAAAGGGTTCGAGTTGCCTGTTATGGTGATTGCTATGAAGGGCGTACATATGAGAGTTAAATTTGGTAGACAGCGGTGTTGATGGTAGTTAGAGGGGAGCGATAGTGTGGTTGTCCGATGATAAGGTATCAGGTTTTTGAAAGTGGTGATCGGGCTAGGGATATTTTTACACGTTTGTGGTTGAGCGAGACTTGCAGAGGAGTATTGGCGGAGGATCACCTGTAAGAAGAACTAGGTGAATTCCAGACAATGTATTGTCGCAAGTGTGGTTGGAGGGTTCAAATCTGTGAATGATGAACGTGTGAGGAATAAAGTTGGTTTCTCTGAGAAGCTTTGGGTTAAGTCATTTAGTGTTTTCGAGATAAGGGGGGGGGGACTGCAGTGGTAATGAGGAGTTCACTGTTGGTTGCGATGGCATTATGGGAGAGGTACTGCTCGCATTTGTCTTGGGAGTTCAACACTGTTTTTGGTGGCGAGGACATGCCATTTGTGAAGTCTGGATGGGAGTGATGCGAGTGCGTTGATGACAAGCGGTAGGAGTTCGCGGTTACTAATGATGAACAGGTTGGAATCTGTAGTGAGGGAAGTAGGGATTCAACAGTAAAGGGGTAGAAACAGGAAATATAATGGATCATTACAGTATTATTAAGGTATGATTTAATAATTTATTGAATTAGTTCGCTTAACTTTTATTGATAATCGTAAATCTAATACATTATACTAAATTATATGAGGTCCAAAGTAATAACGAAAGGCGAGTTCGTCCCGTAACGGGAAAATGAATTCGCTGGGAATTTTTGGAACTGACTGAAATCGGAATAAATCGAATACAAAGGAAAATCATGGTGAGTAAATCTCACCCATATTTTTACTTAGAATTATTTTATTCATTAAAATAATTGTTTGTTGATTGTTTGCATGCATTGAATATTATTGTGATTATTAAATATATATTAGTTATTTAGGATTAGTTGTTGTGGTTATTATATATATATATATATATATATTGGTGTTTGGATTCCCGCAGTACCATTAGCGGATGCCCACAGTATCATTAGCGGATGACCCTATACGTCCCACACTATGATAGTGGATGACCTTCTATACCATGATATCCTTCCTCGAAGTAGGATGGGTATTATTTATGTTTGCTAACGTCTGTGGATGCAGGAAAACAGGTTGGAGGGATCCAACTGGATTCCTCAAAAATATTATTATTTGTTTGTCTCATATATATTATCATATATGATGTGTTAGAAAACCTAAGGTTGATAATTGTGGGCTTTTGATTGGTTGAATATCACTGGCCCTAAATGTTGATTTTAAAAAATATCGCGGAAAGGAGTTTTTAGATTTTAAATGGAAAATCTATTTTTTTAAATTAGAAATTTAAATTTTTGAATGGATTATAAAGATATTGACTTGTTTTGAATAAATAAAACAAGTACTGAAATTTATAAGCGATGTTTGTAAATATATAGGAAACCGAAGTATTGAAATTTACAAATGATGTTTGTAAATTGAAAAATGCAGGGGGATTGAATTGAATTTATAAAGAAGGTTTATAAATAAAGTGGAAAAATTATCATTGGATAATTTGAATATTTAAATTCAAATTTGAATTTAAAAATAGAATTTGAAATCATTTGAAAGGGAACAACGATTTTTATTACGCAATTCGGAATATCAAAGGGATGGAGTTTCAAATAGGAATTTGAAAAGGGAACTTGTTTAAATATATGAAACAAGGAAGTTGAATTTATAAATAGTGTTACAAATTTGGTGAAATAAATTATCATTTAGATAATTTAAACCATTTAAATTCAAATAGGAATTTAAAAGTAAATTGGGAAGTATTTTGAAACAAAACGATTGATTATATTTCGGAATTCGAAATATAAGCTGAATTGGGAAGAATTCAATGGATTTATAATTAAAATTCGATTATAGCGAATTTTATAAATAATTTATTTATAAAAGGAATTGGAATTAAATATAAAAGATCGAAGTATAAATAAATTTATTACCGAGTAAGGAAAAATCGACAATGATAGATAATCAGAAATATTAAGTTGAATTAGGAAAATTAGTTTGATATATATTAAAATATATTAGAATAGAGTTAGAATTGATGTATAAACGAAGTTTAAAACGTTTATATATTAAATATAATTAAAACGAACTCGCCGCAACGCGGAAGTTCGTAAATTGACATTTCAAACTTCAATTGAGTATACAGAACGCAAATTAAGTCGGAACTCTTTGAAACAAGAACTGTCAGGACCAATTAGATACTAGTTTTGTAATGGCCCGGTAGGGATTCGACGCCCGAATTCTGACAATAATACATAGACCCTGTATTACCTGCCAAAACTCTAGTATCGAAACCCGCCAGATAGTAATTAGAAAGAATTTAGAGGGTGAGATAAGAAAGAAAGAAATATTAGAATAGAAGAAGAAGAAGATCCAACACAACACAGAGTCTCACATCGTAGCGGAAGAAAATATAATACAGAAATAATTCTTTATTGAGAGCTTTAAAAAAAAATACTTACAATCATCAGAGTACATCACACATCTGGATAGTTATAATAATCTATCCTCATACACAACGGAAATATATAACACTATACGTTTGAACTTCTCCAACGCGTCCTTGGACTTCATAGTATTCTATAACCTGAGCCAGCAGACCCGGGCTAACCCGAGCATTACCAACACCGGGTCAGTCTGGTGAATCAGAGTGAGAAAATCCCTTAAGTTTAAAAGTATCACATAACTTGATTTTACAGTTCAAATTCCTTTCTGAAATAAAAGAATAATCGTAAGACCAAATCCACACATAAACACGGATGGTTTTTACCTTACGATAACCCAAAACAGTTTTTTTTTGAAAACCAATATCTTGTTTGATATTATTATAGTGTCTAAATACAAATAAATAGAATCTAGTAGAACGCTTGCATCTCACGCTCCACATATATAATATACAAACAAAAACCGCGGGCGCTTATTGGAGAATGGATTCCGACTATGACAAGGTATGGGACCACCTGCCAATAGTGTATCTCTAGAGGCGAATACACTGGGTTCAACAAGAACGTCTTGCAACCCGGCCCACACATGATCGACCACTCATTTTGTTTGAGTGTATCGAATGTATATCACCAACGGTTGGGTGCAACCCACCGTTTCCCGAAAAGGGACAGCATCGATAGATTTAAGAAGCAAAAGAAATTTCTCTAGATACGTGATTATACACCCTAATGGGAGCGACCCACATAGCCATGCTGCCTGCCCGATTTTTGTCATTCCCAGGTTGATGAGGCTTGAGGTTTGAATTCCTTTTCAGAACATCTGGTCACCATTCACTTTGAATTCCACATCGTCAGATCCATCAGATATCACTAATTGATGTCTACAAAAAAAAACTCTAGTAGTTAAGCTAAGAGAAGTGCCCCTCTCCGCCACCAACTATAGTACATTTGAAGAAATCAACGTACGTAATCCCTTTTGGAAATACCCTGTTAGACATCCGTCCATACAAGTCATCTAGGAATAGGATGAACCGAAGGTACCCTCCTACCACATTCTAGGAATCACCCTATGGATCAGTAGCGAGTAGTCCTTGCAATCCATAGATTTCAACCACGACTGAATTACTATCAAAATATCTCTGCTTGCAACATCAGAGAAATTTATCAAGTAGCCCTTCCGCTTATGAAGATCCACGGTCTTCAACTGCTCCATCTTCAATCATCATCCTTTCGTATTTGCTAGTTCGGAATGGTTTTCGAATATAAATTCTATCCTGGTCTTTCCGTACCAACAGCGTATTGGCCCTGATTTTGATAGTCGGTTATATAACAATCAAAATAAACAATCATGAAAATAAGATAAATTCATCGGTTTATTACACAACATCACTTGGTCATTTAAATAGTATATTAGTAGTAATAATATCTTAGTTTTAATATATAAATATTCTCAAATCTTTCTATCAAAATACTTGAAAGAAATACTTTAGAATTCTACCCAATTTCTTGTTACTATCTTTCAAAATATTTTCCACTACATTACATATCATTTAAAATGGCGAGATCAATTCACTTATCATCGTAAAACTATCGTTACAAAATCCCCTTTTTATTTCGTTACCATGGATATATCATTTCATATTCCCACACCCTCTTTATTTCCTTTTATTTCGGAATCTCACCATACATCGCAATCCTTCAAATAACGATTCACTATTATTTCCCGAAAATAATGTACTTTAACATCTCCACTATCACGATCCATAACATCCTTCGAAAATCTTGAAGTCGTTCAAGTTGGGGTATTTTAATTACCTCTCAGACCTTGATCAACAACGTTCTTATCGTAAGATAAATATGAATCGTAATTCAAAAACTCATATTTGTTTTAACACCACTTAATTATCAAAGTATGGTTTTATAAAACCATCTTGGTTTTGAAATCCCCTTTCCTAATTCTTTAAATCATCTCAATTGGGAAATATCACTTCAGTCTTTACCACTCAACGCTTTAACGCCCCATCTTATTCACAACCCGTTTACACATTTCTGGTTTAATACAAATCCCCTTTCCATCTTGAATTCTTTTACTTAAAATATTAAGTAACCTTTGATTTTAAGTTCACCATATTCGCTCAAAAACACTTTACTACTTTATTTGCTAAATTTTGTTTTAATATAAAGCCATTTATGAACTTCCTTTGAAATTCAATTATACTTTATTTCTCACTTCAATCACTTTCTTAAATGGACTTCATTTAGGAAATAGTTCCTTAAATTAAATAAAACTTTAATTTACTTTATCATAAATTGGCATTAAATTCCTTTTTTTCTGAGATTATTTATCTAAAATAAACAATAATCTACTTCTAAATCATCTCCTTTTAAAATTTCAAAAAAAAACAATAAATCCTGGTTATTAATCGTCATGTTAATTCCTGCCCACTAACTTATCAATCTTATTCATATAAGAACCATCTTTATAAAATATTTCAGTAATTACGGTGAAGCACGTGCTTCGCACACGGTAGATCTTGGTATAAAAATAGCGGTTTTATATATAATTCATTTTTCTTTTAAAACTTTATTTTAAAAATATATATATTAAAATCCACATTTAGTTATAAACTGAATTTCATTTCTCTACCTTTTCCCTTGACGATAAATCGAACTTTATAAAATAATTTGTATTTGGCCATCTGCCATGAATTTCTCCATCCATATCACAATTGGTTAATAACCAAACGAAATGCTGAATTTGGGTTTATAATCAATACCCAATTCAATAATCCATCCATAAAGGTTTAACCGTTTCATATCATGATCATACACAGATAAAAATATCAATCTAACCAATAACGGTAAACCAATAGTAATCCAAGAACCCAGTTTGATTTAAATATGTTTATATTATTATAAACGTAACCAACAAGGTAAGTTACCTTGTTTGGAAATCATCGTTAAAAATAACGACGTTCTTTCATTTAAATTAAACAATCGTTTAATTTAAATAATCGATAAAAATATTTAATACGCATCAAAAAACCATCAACAGTCAATAATTAATAGCCATAACATACAATGATAAACCCGACTTATAAACATTATAAGTGGGAAACTGAGTGAGGTTAACTCATCTTTCTGGTTTGTAAACACGGCTCGTTCCAGATAAATTCCAACTTGTCTGATTCAATTCTATTTCACACCGTCCGGCTCATGAATACGGTTCCAGTCTGTATTGAATCGGTCAATTCTGATAGAATATAAATACGTTGTTAATATTTAAATTTTTTATTTTTATAACAAATAAACTCTAAATTTAATTTAATTTATAAACGAATTACTTTGATTTAAAGAAATTACAGCTTGATTCCTTTATCCACTGCTTCGTCTATATCTGCTCTGTTCAAATCACGACCGCGAATTCCCGAACTCTAGCCGCAGTGTTATAACCCTGACATAATTAAAAATATTATATGATTATTATAAAATTAATTAACTTTTAATTCACAGAATTTCCACTAATTACTTATTAATAAACCCTAATAGGGCCATTTTCTTTTCCTTACCGAAATAGAATCCCCTTGAATCTCCAGCCCAATGACCTTAAGGCCCAACCCCTACACGTTGAATCCAAACCGGCCACATGTGAACCCTTTCCCACTAAATAACAGGAGCCGCCTCTCCTTTTACCATCTGTTTCATTTTTATTCCACCTCGTCCAAATTTTAACGAAGAAGACCGCTTCTGCTTCCAGAAAATTTGACCGCTTCCTCACTCCTCCGATGATCGGAGCACCACCAACCACCCTCAAACCGAGCGCCCTCGTCAGATCCTCCTTCAGCCTGAACCCCTCCACCCCAGGTCCAATCATCAGCTCGCGGATCATGTAGAAAGCGAACGACTTCCGATCTGGTGTTCAATGCCACTTCAAATTCCAATAATTTGAGGTTAGCGTACAAATCTCGTTTCCGTTCGTTAATTTCTGCTTTAAAATTTGGTGATTTTTTTTTGTGAATTGAGCGGATTACTGTTGTTTACACGAGTGGTTCTAGGATTTTTAGAAACATCACTGCGTTGGGTACCTATTTATAGTATGGCTTGGTTTAGATATGATCAAAGTCCATCAGACCCTAGTTTAGGTAGCTTCAGCTACTTAGTTCCTAGGCCATTTGTTTTCTTTTCCCCTTTCAAATCAGTGTACAGGTGATGGAGCTGTGTGATAGATTTTCACAGATATTTTTGATGAATTCGTATTGTATTTTCAATATAGTCTGATCGAAAATCAGTGATTGAACTCATGCATGTGTACAGATTGTAAGGCTATGGATTTGTTTATTCCATCTAAAGAATTTGAAACTGTAAGTAGATTCAGTCAAGAATCTTGTATGGTTTTGAATTCGACTGTATACATAATCTAGCAGTGATTTTGTCTGTAGATTTGGTGTATATAAATAGTGTTTTTCAGCTATGCATTGTCTATCTCCTTTAGCTGTACACTGTACTTTGATGAATAAATATAAATATCTAATTCCTTTTTATTGTGCAGATGTCTTGTTAAATCATAGCAAAGAGGGGATACTGTTTTGATGTTTTTTTTTCTTCAAATGAAAGCTTTTGGTTTCATTCACTTTCCCGAGAGAAATGGTGACAACTCATATATGGAGGCGAAAAGGAGTGTCACTTTCATATAGATTGTCGTTGGCTAGTTCAAAAATTAAAACCATAGTAGCTGGAGCAGAAACAGTGTAGGGTGTAGTAGATTCATGTGCGTAGATATTGTCTTAAAAGGATCCAACTTCATTTATTGTTTGTGACCTTGATGTCGTGTATATTTAATTGATTTTGTTGTTCTATCCTATCCTATATTTTTTCTTTGACTTTATTTGATTGATACCATGCTTTGTTGTTGTATAGTTTTTGTTGGATGTGTTCACACCAGCACTAAAGTCTGTAAATTCAATTTAGCATTGTACATGAATGTGAAATTTATCCCTTTTCTTCTTTTACTTTTCTTTGATTTTGATACTTTGCTGTGTTATTAAGTAGTTTTGGTTGGGAATTTTCTTTGTTTAAATTTGTTAATTGACCTTCTACATGAACGTGAGTAGATATTCTTGTTTTATTGTATTTTCCTTTTTTCCACTTTATTTGATCGTTGCCTTGGGTACTATTTCTAATTATCTGGATGGACGATGATTCTAGTCACAGTAGTTATGCCATGTGAGACTAAAACAAAATCGATGTTGCACTAGAAACATTAAATTTTGCTTTGATGTTATCGAATACTTGCTTGTACTACGACTTAATCATTCGTATAATATTTATATCAAACTACTTATGGTTTTAATGGATGATAACTAGCCATATCCTTCGTTAATCTATAATGTGTATGCATGCTTGTTCTACCGAATTTATTTTCTCGTAAGCTGCGATGTGCTATTTTTTTTTTCTTTTTAAAAAAATTATATACCTCTGATATAATATAACTAAATTCTAAAACAATTATATTCAATAAATTATCGACGTATATATCCGAATAGCGAATATTATAACTTCAAATGAAATTATAACTCAATGTTTGGGTTCAAACGATATTCCAAATTATATAAAGTCCTTTATATTTATCAAATAAACGTTATTGTTTATTAACGATTTCCATAGCAATTATTTAAAAATTTGAATTGGGCACAGCTAACAATCTATAACACGAAAACCCGATTTTTCTTTCTCATTAGAAAATTATGATCAAACAGATTCGAACGTTTCTCGTTTCACGAAATTCCGACTTATATCGGATCCTATATCTTCAATTGAAATTCAAATCGAAAATTTCGAACTACCGCATCGTTTTCGAGCTCGTTTTAATTAAATTATAAAATATAACGTTTGAACTTCGTTTTTAATAATGAATAAAATATTAATATTTCAAATTAAAATATTTAAAACATAATAAAAAATTCAAATTAAACTGACCAAAAGTCTGGGCCGTTACAAGTTTTCTAATGGAAGAGAAAAATTTGATTTCATCAAATAGATTTTGAGTTATGTCAAGATCAAATTTTCAGAAAAACAGCGCCATAACCATTATAAAACCGTAAAGGTTTATTGAGTTAAATATAAGGATTTTAGGCAAATAAAACTTAGATTTACATTTGAAAAATCCAGACTTGAGTTGTAATATATATCTAAACTCAAGTGGAGTAATGGATTGATTTTTGTAACAAAAATCAGATTTTTAATTATTGAATAGAATTAACTAATTTGAATAATAATTATTTAATGAGATTTTGAATTGAAATTGGGTTTTGAATAAGTGAATTCGATTTGGAAATTATATTCGAAATCGAAAAGGAATTTTAAATTGGAAATGGAATTCAATTTGTTTATAAGCAAGTTGATATTATATTTGAACATGTTATGTTCAAACAAAGAAGTGAAATAGGCAAAAGAGCTAATTAAAGAAAATTAGCGAATTGAGTTAAAATTACCAGACTGAGTTGGAATAAATTGGGAATGGACGTATATAGGTTAAGCAGGTTTGGAATGAAGTATATGAAGATTATAATTCGAGTGCTCGACATTAAGGTACATGTTTAAATTCCATATGAGATTTTATGCGCCGAATCACCAAGACACTTGGCTTTTTGATTTTCTTTTCAAATGGAAAGGGCCTAGAGAGGCGAGTTGCGGTTTGAACTATCGACCGGTACAAAGGAGGTTATGGCGAAATTTTCCGAAAATTTAAGGAGTTAGAATATTTTTAAGCAAATTGGATAACTAGAAATCAATGTATCGATATATACAGAATTCGATAAGGAAACGAACTTGAAAATAGAATACTATAAACAAATAGAAAATGTATAATTAAATCTGGTAAAATTAGAAAACGAAATGATACGAGTTTAAAAATGAATAATTGGTTTGTATGATGTTGATTATTCGAGGTAAGTGGTCTCGTCCGTTTTGAAGTTAAGGATGTTTTCAGTCAAGGTCTGAGAGGTTGTTATACCCCAACTTAATTGATTTCATTACTAACTGATAAATAGCAAGATCATGTCTCGAAGAGAAATGTTTGAATAAGAGTTAGTTGAATGCAGTGTTTTGGATTGTTGTAACGATGTTTTACACAACATTCATTTTAACCCAAGTAAGTGGAAATTTAGAAATATAATAAGTAAATATTTCCTGAGTGTAGAAATGAACGGGCGTAAAAGAGATAAGTAATTGGAACGTTCTCCAATTATAAATAGAAAATATTTTCTAAGTGTAGAAAATAAAAGAAGGCGAGATATGGAAATGTTTTCCAAATAGCGTAAGAGGCCAAGAAGAATATTGAAAATATTGTGTTAACGAATATTGATAAGAAAATGGAGAAGTGTTTTAATTAATGAAATATTATTCAAAAGGGGCCCATTTGATGCTTTGAATGAATGTTTCTTTTCTTCGATAGTTTAATAACCGACTATCGAAGTGTTTGTCAGTATCGTTATCAATATGGAGAGACCGGTTGGATTATTATCCGTGAACCACTCCGCATTGGAAGTAACGTTGCAAATCAGATTATATGAAGATAATCAAAGATGGAGTAAAGTGCAAGGACTTTTTCTATTAATAGAAATTATGCCTTCGGTTTCGTTCAGTCCTAGAACGAAGTGTATTGGCGAATGTCTGACAGAGTTTTTCCAATGATCACATATGTTGGTCTGTGTAGATATATATGGTGGCGGAGAATTTATTCTCTTAGCATAATATCCATAATATATTTGTGCAAATCAATTAATGATTTATGGATCTGAAAATGTGGCATTCAAAGTGATTGTGCTATCAATGAACGATAAGAAATCGTAGCCTTAGGCCTCAACAACTGGGGAATGACAAAAATCGGGCAGGCAACATGGCTATGTGGGTCGCTCCCATTAGGGTGTATAATCACCTACTATAGAAATTTCTTTTACTTCTTTAATCTATCGATGTTGTCCCTTTTCGGGAAACGGTTGCCGATCCCAACCGTTGGTGACATACATTCGATACACTCAAGCAAAATGAGTGGTCAGTCATGTGTGGGCCGGGTTGCAAGATGTTCTTGTTGAACCCCAGTGTATCCCTTCTAGAGTACACTGATCGGAAGGTGGTTCCATATCTTGTCATGTTGGAAATCTAATCTCCAATAAGCGCCATGCGGTTTTTGATTTTATATTATATATGGAGCGTGAGATGCAAGCATTCCGCTAGATTCTATTTATTTGATGTAGACATTATTATAATATCACTGGATTTGATATCAAAAATATTTTGGGTTATCGTAAGGTAAAAACCATCTATATTTATGTGCGGATCGGTCTTACGATTATCATTTCTTTCGGAAGGATTTTTAAAGTTAAACAAATGATAGGAGTTTACTCACTCCAGTCCCATGACTGACCCAGAGTTTTGTTTTTCCCTAAACTCTTGGGTGCCCAAATTTGTACGGGTAGTCAAGTAGTCGAGATTTTTCAGATTCACTTGGAAGAGCTGGAAGCAGGAGGCTTCACCGGTTAGCTATAGACTATCATATTTCCGCTGTGTACTATGTTGTATCTGGAAACAGGTGTTTATAACTGTTCCAGGAATAACTGTTGTGCTCTGAAAATGGTATGTATATACAGTTACTGATTTGTATTTCAAAAGATATTTTATTTAATATATTTTATTCGTTCCGCTGTGAGATTTGTGTTCTTCGTTTTTCTTCTATTCTAACTTTTCTATTCCTCATCCTCTAACTTCTTTCTACTAATGATTCATATTTCTGTGCAATTTGGGTTGGACGTGTGATGTATGTAGTCAACTCAAATAGTACGGATTTGCGGGCCGTTACAGGTTTCAAGAAGATATTACTGAACATATGATTCACGACAAAACCCAAATCAATCGCTATTGAACATTAGGTACACAAAAATTGCATCTACTTATATCCGATATCAATTCTCATAATTAACGAATACTATAAGCGGAATAACGATATAATAATGTCTTCCAAATTCTTCAAATAGTGTACGTTTACACCACAGAATTTCATATCAAATATCTGAAGATTATTTCTATCCAACTTATCCCAGTCAAATTGGAAAACCCATACCATAATTGAAAGATTTATCCAACTCTTTGACAATAGATCTGGATAGAAATATCATCAACTTATACTTAATATTAACCTCTGTATCCAACTCACACTATAAGTGGAATAACGGTGAACTACCTTTTAAATTCCTCAAATAGTAAGAGTCATCATCTACCGAATTAATATCAAACATCCGAAGCTTTATCTCCAACGATATCCAACTATTTAAAATTGAAAACACTGTTTTAGTATCAAATAAATCAATTTAATTTCCATATAAAACATTTTCAATACTTTTAAATCTTTGAAAACATACCACCAATCATTTACAAATGATTACTTATAGTTCAGGAAATAGCTCGAGGTTTACAACTTCAAAATGGATTGTTCCCGAAGACAGCGTTACAATAGTGTTTTCAAAAGCGCTACAAAAGTTTTACAAAAAGTAATCTTAATTACTTCG
Organism: Allium sativum; assembly: GCA_030737875.1. Lineage (NCBI taxonomy): Eukaryota > Viridiplantae > Streptophyta > Magnoliopsida > Asparagales > Amaryllidaceae > Allium > Allium sativum. The sequence continues at coordinate 971,724,792 of CM060924.1, forward strand.
ATCAAAATACCATTTATCTTAATCAAAACTTAAACTTTACAATTCAAAACATTTTTACATAACTTATAATGATTTTACCATTTTTTCCCATATTTTTAGAAACATTAAAAATGGTTGTTTATGGTTATGATCGATAACTTCTCTTACCAATTCAAATAATCCACCTATATACAGAATTCAAACCAATTCTTTCCTTGATTAGATTATTTGACATTCACATTTCAATTCATTACTATAATTTCATGTCAAATACATCTAACCATCAATATATACAATAAACCAAGTAAAATCGGTTTATATCCATTCCACATCATTTATAATATTTTATAACGATTTATCTCTATTTTTATTTTTATAAAAATAGCCCATTTTAATTAAATGACGCTTCAGGTCATTATGCGGCCCTGGCGCTGTTTTTATTCAGATATTAATTACAAATTTCTCAAAATCTAACCGTTGGATCTTAACAAAGTTAATATCATTGGAAAAATCTTCCCAAAGCGAACCCAACGGTTCCGGGTTCGGGAAAATCCGACGGTCGGGTCTCTTGGTATAATCGTTTAAAGTTACGATTCCAAAATGCGAACTGCAGCTGCGTGATTCATTTTATTTTAATTTATTTATATATATACATAATTCATTCGACAATTTCCAAACCATTTTCAGTTCAAAAATTTGGCTAATGCCTTTAAATTTCGAAAAATTTCGCCATAGCCTCCTGTGTACGGGGAGAGGTTTGGAAATTTATTGGGCCGTATTAGGCACCCAATAAATCCAGAAATAGCATACACAATTTTTAGTGACCTATTATATACCCAAGGGAGTGTGTAAATTACTCCAGAGATAAATCTTGTCACCTTGTCCAGCGTTGGAAAATAAATAATCCATGTGTCGTATCTAATAACTAAAGAGACGTGATTATTGTCAACTTCAGACCTGTGTGGGGTTTTTTAATTTAATCTGGCAATTTACTGTTATATTTTATTTAGCCCATATCAGTCCTCAGTTCAACCTGAAATGCAGTCATCACCATACAAGCCTCTCGCTTGTATGGTAATCCCAACCTTGTCACATAAGCTCCAAATGCTTATATGGTATATGATAGAGTATGCTACCTTCAAGAAGTATGCCATGTAGTGTAGTTCAAATTAATTGTTGCTATCTTATGGCGATGTTTATAATCTCACACAGAATAACCAGCACACCGCATCCAATGGCATTCATAGGAGTTTATATAATAAATAAAATTGCGCAGCCAACTCATTAAGGTTTACCTATTTGTCGGGAACGCAAATAAATTCTCTACTCAACAACCAATCCATTTACCTGTTTTGCATATGTATATATATGTCTAAGCTAAAAAATAATATTTTTAGCGAACAAATACTTATTTCCATACATGACAATTTTATTCACTTCCTTAACATGTTAAAAATAATATTTTTAACTAACAAATATTTATTTCAACACATGGTTATTTTTAACACTTCATACATATGATAAAAATAATATTTTTGGCGAATAAAAATATATCTCAACACATGACTATTTTATTTAGTTCATATACATGTTAAAAATAATATTTATAGCAAACAAATATTTATTTCAACACACGGTCATTCTTAACACTTCATATACATGATAAAAATAATATTTTTATCGTTTAAAGAATTTATTCAACACATGAGTATTTTTAATGGTTCATACATACAATAAAAATGTTATTTTTATTGTTCCAAGAATTTATTCAACACATGAATATTTTTATTACTTCACATACATGATAAAAATGATATTTTTATCGTCCAAAGAATTTATTCAACACATGAATATTTTTATTACTTCACATACATGATAAAAATGATATTTTTATCGTTCAAAGAATTTATTCAACACATGAATATTTTTATTACTTCATACATACAATAAATTTTTTATTTTTATTGTTTAAACAATTTATTCAACACATTAATTATTTTTAATAGTTCATTTAAGAAAATTTAGGCATTACAACGACAGGGTATTTAGCACCGGCACCGTGTCCAGCATGGCTCCTCCGCTATCCTAGGCCTTGCAGCATTACAATAATTTCATTTACATAATTTGTACAATATCATTCATTCTCAACACACAATGAATTAACCACAAACACAATCAATTTTGTTGCAACCACAATCAATCATTCACAACCACAATCAATTTCTATAACACAATACAATCAAATAAATCGTCCATAATCTGTGGACAATAGTGTCAAGAGCTACTAAGCCCCGTCTACAACTTATTATATCTTTCTCCATTTTATTTGAATTTAGAAATATCACATTGGGTTCCACTCCTTCTATTATTGTAGATAGCTCTAAATACGTTTCAGTCTCTTCTAGATTGTAGTGTACGATATCGCGAGTCCAATGTCTCTTGTTTCACTGGATTTCGACAACATATGAAAAAGATATGATTTTTATTCGATAATCTAACTTTGTAATGCTTTTATATGTTGTTAACTATTTAAATTATAAAACCCATACCTTTCAGTTTTGATTCAAAACTAGGTTTGATCTTTGCGCTCAAAACGCATAGCTATAGGACGATCGGATTTTACCATGATGGAGAGCTACGAAAGGGCTTCCCGGCGATGTGCTCCTTGTCGAGCTCAAACTGCAGATGGAGGTGCAACCCTAGGCAACGCGGCGGACCTTCACGAGCTCGATTTGAGCAAAATACACAACGGTGTATACTGTAACCTGTATGGATTTGAAGATTGGAGAGAGTACAACAATATTGCCTTGAGAATCGAATGATTTCATTGTGTGGATTAAGAGTTATTGAAGGGAGAAGATTTGAGTGGTTTCCGTCATTCGTAACTGAGAGAGGCGGCGCGGTTTTGAAATGGACGAGGATTTAACGAAAAGTACTATTGGTTGATTATTTATATTAATTTATTTTTATTTTCTTTTAATTCCAAAAATAGTGTTTTATCCTCCGGACTCCAAATCAAACCCAACGAGTGTCGCCCCTAGCTAAATACCCCCATTTCAAATACAATGGAATAAATTTCGTAAGCCCATTCAACTGTTTCAGTCAATTATTCTTCAAATTAAAATATATAACATTCAGTATTGAATTTGAATGTACATTTTAATTTACCGGGCCACATACTGATTCCAAAAATTCCTGAAAAATAAATCTAGCTTTGTTTTGACGATATAGTCCTAACAAAATAATTTCATTGAATTTGGAGACCGTTTGAAAAATGACCATTTTCTAGTCGATCCAATTTGCATTGTATTTGCAAAACACGTTTTCTTTTGCCATGCTCACATATTAATTCCAAAAATTATGGAATTTTAAACCTAGTAATAATTTGACAATCCAGATCCAAAAAAAGTGGTTTCATCGAAAATGGAGGTCGTTTGCAAAATGGCTATTTTTAAGGGCTTTGTTATTATTTAAAAATCCAATTTTTAAATTCTGACCAAATTTCTGTTAAAATTACATGAAATAAAATTTTTAAATTGGTTCTGATTTAACGGGTTGTTACAAACTGCATACCCTGCACGCGATTTTGGTCCTGCAGCTGCTCAATCAATGCTCGCAACTCCTTAATTTCTTCCTTGTCTTGTGCCTTCTTGTCTTGTCGAACCTGCAAATACAAGTATAGAAGAAAACGATCAAAAGATACTCTTGGACAGAAATGAATAGAAATCATAACAAAATGAAATCATAACAATATCATAGCAAATACAAGTATTATTTACAAAGGGTGGATAATGACGTTTTTTATAACATGCAATTTTTATACAAGTAATTTTAATAAGTAATTTTTATTTATAGTTAATTGTTATAACATACAATCCCATAGTCATTTTAACATTGCTAATTAACATACAATTTTTATAACATACAAAATGAATTCATAAAAAAATCATATTATTGAACATATAATTTTTATAACATACAAAATGAATTCATAACAAAATCATATTATTGAACATACAATTTCATAGTCATTTTAACAATGCTAATTAACATACAATTTTTATACTAGTAATTTGTTATACATACATCATTATTAGTGAACGAAGGAATTTCTAGTAGAAGTAAGTCTTAACAGAGACAATTGTAGATGTAAATAATTTAAAATATGACGACTAAGGTTTTTAAGTAGAAGTCTTAACAGAGAAGAAATCACTTAATAATGTAGATGTAAAAAATTTATGCTATTCGAGTATTACCGTCAGGTTACCGAATCCATATCGCCTGCTCCGCTGTGTTTTTTCCAAAACAACGTCAAATAGTTTGTCTTCCTCCTCCTGCGTCAACTCATCACGGCCTGATTCCTCAAGTACATGAGCCCGTGCCTCCTGGAACTTTGCCTATAATGCAAAAGGAAAATTCATGTGAAAATCAATAAAACGATGATTTTATATTACATTAACTAATAATTAATAAACTAATCGATTCATGCTTGTAATGTTTAAAATGCACATATATATGCCCGTGTCGCCTTGTCTTGATCATCCCACTGATACGTGACGTTGCCGGCCTCGTCTACCTGCCTGGATGCATGGGTGTAAGTAAAGACATCCATGTGTGACACATAATGTCCATAAAATTGTTCCTGCAGTTGGTAATTTGAATAATTCAATTCCACATAGTCAATCACTGAACTAATCAATATAGATGTAATAATTAAAAAATTTACCAAGTCCTCGCGATGATGCTGGAAAGACTTGGATCCTCCACGATGAGTTACTGGATTCTTGTTCCTATTTGCGGTGTTCCTTTCTGACTCAGCCTGGAATGTACATTAACAAATTATTTAAAATCGGTAAAAAAAAATTATATTCGTTATAAATTTACCTTGAACTCAGGCATGTCCCACCACACAACCATCTTCTCAAACACTTCATCTCCCATCCACTTTGGTTGCTTTCCCCTTTTCTTAAGCTCGTTCATCTTCTCACTATAATTCTTGGCGACCTTCGAGTTCCAGTGTCGCTGAACTAGCTTCATGTCATCCTCTTGCACATCTACTGCTCCCTGTATAATAAGAAAATCTTACTAATTTCATTTATTCGTGTTTAATTAATTAGTCTATTTGACGTACCAAGCGGTATAAACGTACCAGAAAATCTTGCCAGATAGTCTCTTTGACGTCTGTTGGGACTCTGCTCCACTTAGGCCAGAAATCGCTCATTCTGGCCATATACGCGTCCTTAGAGATATCTAACACAGTCTGAGACGGCTCTAACTCAAATCCCCTGCATTAAATATAAATTAGAACTTTATAAAATATAGTTATAGCATGTAAAAAAAAACATTAAATTGTTATTCTGCTAATTTTTATACTTACGCCCTGTCAGCCGTAGGCTTCAAATAAACCGGGTGAGCTCGCTGGCCGCCACTACCCTCGGCATGAGGGGTAATGCTACGTCGTCTAGAGCCAGAGCCAGAAGTAGGGTCAGACGATATAATACACCTGCAACATATATGAATATGTAATTAGCATTGACTTTGAGAATATGTAATTAAAATGCGTAAACAATATGGATATGAATATGAGCAACACAACATGAATGAATAGAGATGCATTTTGATAATATTTAAGTAGAAAAAGATAGATAATATGCTATATGAAGTAAAAAATACATTTGCTGTTTTTACGAATAGAGATGCATTTTGATAATATTTAAGTAGAAAAAGATAGATAATATGCTATATGAAGTAAAATATACATTTCCTGTTTTTACATACAAGACATACTATATCAAAACTTCAAAGTTATTTAAAAAATAATTTTCATGACATATTTGACTTGGTATAATTTTCATGACATACTATATCAAAACTTCAAAGTTATTTAAAAAATAAATTCGTACAAACATACTATATCAAAACTTCAAAGTTATTTAAAAAATAAATTTGTACAAAAACATACTATATCAAAACTTCAAAGTTATTTAAAAATTAATTTTAATGACATGTTTGACTTGGTATAATTTTCATGACATACTATATCAAAACTTCGAAGTTATTTAAAAAATAAATTTATACAAACATACTATATCAAAACTTCAAAGTTATTTGACTTCAAAGTTATTTAAAAAATAAATTTGTCAAAAACATACTATATCAATACTTCAAAGTTATTTGACTTGGTACAAACATACTATACAAGGTCATTCATAAATTTCATGACACATTTGACTAAAGTAAATTTATTTGTTTTAAAATAACTATGTATGCATAAATCATTGTTCATCATTCAATCAAAAACTTCAATATTTTTATATATTATACACATATGACATATGTTTTCACTAGTATATGACATATGACATATATTTAAACCATTCAATCCAACGAATTTGACAATTAGGGTGATAGCAATAGCAACTCGAGAATAATATGATGTAATATACATATTCAAACAACCAGTAACCAAATCAAAGACATGTTAAACACAAATTAGTGGTAAACCTAAAATTTAGGTATAGGAATTTCACCTAAATTCAAGAGCAACAACTAAGGAGGAGGGATGGAGGAGCTCGCAGTTGACGTCGGAGGCGATAGCGGTGGTTGTTTGGGTGGAAGAATTGATATTGGACGAGGTGAAGTGGTGGGAAGGAGTGAAAAATCGGATTTGGGGATAGGGAGGAGAGAAATGAAGAAGCAGGGCGGGGTCTCTGGAACATATGCAGGAAAATTTCCAATGGTTTCCAACGACCGCCAACGATCTTTATTTCATCGGTTTCCAATGGCTCCCAGAGATTCTGATTTGCCGTCGGCGGCCGTTGGAAACACGGCGTTGGAATACACTGTTTCTCTAGTAGTGTTTAGGCTTTGTAGTGGCTCTAAACACCCGTAGAAGAGTTTTACAAGTACATGCAATTTGGTTTTCCATCTACAATAAATAGAATTCAGACGAACGAAGATAAATCTATGGCTTTATAGTGATTACCAGTGTTTAGCTTAGTTAAGCAACTTAGTGTCAGTTTTGGATTAAAATTTAGTTTTAGAGGTTGAGTTTATAATAGGGGATTTTTTTTCTTTGTTGTAGCTTTTGAAAGAAAGAGGAAGTAGAGTTTATTGAGGAATAATACACACTGGAATAATTGCAAATATTTCCCTCCCAAATCACCTTGGTTTGGGCTTAATTAAATACTAAATAAGCTATTTGTGATTAAACAAAGCTTGGTTAAGTTAAAACGGGCTATTAACACATAATTTTACCTAATTAACACTACAGTTCATTGTTTTAACATAAAAGTACATTGTTTTTAACATTGTTTATCCTTATCAAAATTTTATACAACATATTTAAAATACCTTTAAACCTTTTTAACACTAGTTCACATATATTAACACAAAAAAAAATTACATTTTGCAAACAAATTGTATATTTTATAGTCTTATGTACAAAACTATCAAATTTAATATTATAATTGTAGAAATCGAATTTTTTTAACATAAATAAATTGTACAATCATACATAAATTATTTCAATATACAGATATCGATTTTTCATCAATATTTTCATTTTTATATTTTATTTGCAACTCGATTATATTTGGAACGCACAGTTTGCACCAAAATTCATTTTTCAATACTAATTTGCAACTTATTATAGTAAGTGACATAAAAAACTAACCACTTATTTTACCTCTGTTTCTCATTATAAAGTTTTTCCATTTTTATTCTCCATTTAGTTTAATTTATCAAACCAATGTTTAGTTTGAAACTCAACTCATCTTGAATATTAAATTAGTTCAGAGTTTAACTATGAAAACTCATATGTTACTTTTTCATTATCCCAAAACACATTATTTAATCATCTCAATGATTAACCTAATTATTCCTTCCAAATTTCTCCAAGTTAATATCAAACTCCTTAATTGATAAACCAAATGATTAATTAAATTGTTTTCTCCAAATCCCACTTTATTTCTTTGATTAATTAAACAATTATTGAAGTGAATTACATTCTCAAGCACACTTTAACTAAACCTAATGTATTTATACATTTTAACACCAACCAAGTTTTAATTACAATTAACTCGTTAACATGTTATTTAATCAATTTTCTGTGGCTAGTCACGAATCCATGATTGTTACAGGTGTCTTACATTTCAAAAAGCTTTCCCATTATTCAACTTAGGTTAGCCTACCATTCCTCGAAACTACTGATGGTTCCCTTAATATATTTCTTTCTAGTAGCAAATCAATTGGTAGACCTCGCAAAACGAATCATTATTTTCTAATCACTTCGTATTGTGACGTACGAACATATGGTTCACCTTGGACATTCAATCAGGACGATGCTTTGTACAATCACTATTTCTTTATGTACTTCTTTATTGTTAATGCTAACGGTCTCTTATGCATCAGTTTCACATCAAAAGAACTACACTGATGTTGTTGTAGGCCATAATTTTTTTTTATTGTTGTTTTTGCAAAATTTTATATTAAGCACAGTAGGTAAAAAGGTAAGAAGATTAAAAAAGTGTTGAGTCATGGGTGTATGTAATGACTCACACTTTTGTGTCTTAATGAATCATAAAATATTATTTCAAAATGCATATTAGGTCGTATTATGATAGAACTTTAAGAAATATCAAAAATCGACGGTTTCCAACCTTTAATGATTTTATAGGATGATTTTGATAATGAAAATTGGTAAGGAATATACCATTTGATAGGAGCTGATTTATGAGTCATAACTATTGGCATTGGAAAAATATGATGGCTTTTCTTACCATTGACAAGTCATAATAGATTTTTGGACTTATAGTTTAAGGGATATGACTATTAGAAGTTTTAATATGTTATAGCCAGAATAATGGGTGCTTAATTATTAGGCATATGAACTCATTTTAGGAACTGTGTCTGATTGGTGACATATGACAGTTCCAAACCATTTTCTCACATTACAAAACTGAATCAAATATTCAATAATCCATTTCTTAGACAAATACTATCACTTTCCGCACTTTCATTAGTTTAACACATCATTAATATGCAAATAGCTAGGGTTTTTAGAGATCTACTATTGGAGCCATTTTGGGATTTCTGCATATACTGCTCCACTTTAGATTTACCTCAGAATACCTGTATTTTGGTGCTAATTTAGTAGCATATCTCATAGTAAACCAAAATTTAAAAGATACATATAAAATTTGATTGTTCTTGATAACTACGTAAGACAACCCATCAATATGCATTTTCTTAAACATAAAGCAATACAAATGCTTCGATATGAATTACAGTGCTTTCATAGGATGTATAAATGATTTTCTATACTTGTATGTGCTCTTTGTTCTATTTTTAAGTTATTTTGGTACAACTAGAGAGCGCCCATCGTTTAGTGAAATCGACGACAAGAATGCTCAAAATATGATGCCTGTTGTAGAATACAGTTCAAAGGAGCAATGAAATAAGTTGCTTAGGGTTCGGATGAGATTTTTTGGAGTTCGGTGAGGTTGAAATTACTGATGGTGGAGGTGAAATCAAATCAGGATAAGGTTACTTTGGGGATCTTGATGCATTGCTTTGGTAGTGTAGTCTAGAAACTTCAGGTAAATTAATGGACTATGTGACGGCCCGCCTCGCACCAGCTGGCATTTCATCCGAAGGTGCGCTGTACACATTCCCAACTAGCACGGAACGGTCGCCAAAGAAAGGAAAGAAGAGAATGAGCTAATTGAAAACCTGTAGAATGTCTCACAGCGCATTGGAACAAAATATAATAATAATATACTTGACATAAAACAGGCGAGACAGTGCATAAGCTGATAACTAAAACTAACATCAACATCATCATCAGAGTAGCGGAAATCCAAATACAGCTTATTACAACTTCCAAATTACCGTCTCTAAACAAAAGAAAGAAAGGTACACCACTAATGCCCAAAGTAGTGACTGCAGCAACACAGGGAGAATATCTATATATATGTATCATACGTGGAAGCCTCCTGCTCGTCTCCGGTACAGCTACTCGTGCATACCACCTAACCTGTCTCTAATATGCTCGTGAGAGCACCCAGAATAATAAGAAGAGACATAAAACTCTGGGTCAGACAAAAAGTCTGGTATGAGCGATAAGCAATAAATAGAACAATAACAGGTATACTAAACCATACCTGAACTTGGACCTGCAACCAAAGAGTTAGCACTACATACCGTACAATACTCTAAAGTGCCACTAACATATGGTGTAAAGAATATGGGGGTGGGGGTGTGCATGTCATAACGATGGCAACAAATCAAACATACCAACCATCCTCACATCTCTCACTCAGTGCGTAAAGCATACGATGTCCACCACTGCCAATCACTAGACCCATCGAAGTAGTGACGGAGTTCGACTTGTACAACTACTGCTACTACCAAGCTTACCCCATGGAGTCATGACCAAATCTTTACAAATGATCCCACCTCATTGGTCTATAGCTCTTTAGTCGTACCTAGGCCAATGTGGCCCTGAATCCGTTCACGCACTCCCTACACATAGTGATCCAAAGTTATAGACATCGACAACCCCTTAGCACACGTCCCACAGCAAAGTCCAATCATGAAGTTAACTCATTGGTTCCCAACTGGATCATGAGTACAAACCTCCCACTTGGACAACCTTTGCATCTCGGGTTTTGGTTGAATTGGAGCTAGTCTTCAAAAGAAGTCGTCGAGTAGAAGTAGCTGAAGTTTGGTTCGGTTCGGCTATACATCATCCTCAGATTTCTCGTTCGGGTTCGGTTCGGATTCTCCATCGTGGTTTGGCTCAGCTCCTTCATTCGGTTCGGTTCGGTTCGGGTGTCATTCTCCAACTCGGTTTGGTTCGGGTGCCATCCTTCAACTCGGTTCAGTTCAGGTGTCATTCTCCAACTCGGTTCGGGTGCCATCCTTCAACTCGGTTCGGTTCGGGTGCCTCTGCTTGGATACGATTCGGTCCTCTAGCCCTCCAGTTAGTCTGATCCAATCCCATGTCCTCCTATCATTCCGAGCCGATCCCACTTTCTAGCTCCAATCCGATCCGATCCCCACTCCAAGCTTCAGCCTGATCCCAACTCCAACACGATCCCAATGGCCCTCCTTTTCGCCTTACTTATCTTGTGCTAAATTCCAGTTCGGCTCGGTGCTCCCTTGCCCAGTCCATTTTCCGACCCGAGCCCTTCCAACTGATCCGATCCGAAACCCTGCACAATTTTCCTGTGACTTTTTCCAGCGACTGTTTTACGCCATACGACGACGTTTTCGACCATTCTAACTTTTCTAAGCAATTGTAAAGCATACCATACAGTCATAGCAACAAATAGAAGTGACCACAAACACCAAAACAATAACTTGATAGGTTAAAATGGATCAAACATAGCCTAAACCCCATATTTTCCCTTAAACATGTTTAAGCAAATCTAATGATAGGATTAGTAAAACTTAACCAAATCAACCCAAATTTCTAACAGAGGTATAAAACAGTATTTCAGAATTTATAAATATTTTTTCAGAATTTATTTATGTATAAATTCGCTAATCAGCACTAATTACCCCTAATTAACCGTAATTAGTAAGAAACATTGCAAATCAATCACCTTGGCCACAAATAAAATACCAAATCTGAAATGATTCTCTGTTTGGCGCTGTTCCCAATGCAACACAGCAGCTCTAACCTTGCTTTGGTGCTATTCCTCCTTAATTTGATGTTGATTAGGCCAATCTTCAATTAGAAAGTGGTTTAGAGGTGTTTTGAAGAGATTTAGAGAGTGGAGGCCATGGCTAGGTTAAGAGGAATGAATAGTGACGGATGAAAAATGAGAAAAAGGTATTCTCCAAACCCTAACAGCCCTTTTAAACTCCTAATCCTGAAGTTCCCCTTTGGGCCTAGCTGTTAATCACCCGGTTAAGCCCAATTAGGCTGTTTTTCACCATCTGAAACTTGTTTCAGCCATATCTCCCAAACGGTAAGTCCGTTTTCACATGTGCCACTATACGGAAAGGTAAACCATCATCCGGAGCCAATGGAAGTGGTTCCAGGTCAAAACTCCTTTCCAATCAAAATTTATGGCCAAAACAAGATCAGCTAAGGGCAAAACGTGAAAGTGCGTGAGTGTACTTGTCAATTATAGTACACTCACAAGGATCGTGTAATATGGAAAACAATATTTGAATATGAAGTAATATATAATCACAGATAAGTAAATATAGTAAATGCAGTAAAATAGAAAAATCACACCAGGGATTTTTATATTGGTTCGGAGCACCGTCCTACGTCCAGTCCCAGACCTCTCTCTGGATTTTCACTAATCAACAACCTCACTTCACCCGGAGGAACAGATTCACAACACTACTTGATTTACAGGCCACAAGCTTACCCACTTGATTTCACGGGCTACAAGCTTACCCACTTGATTTTACGGGCTACAAGCTTACCCACACAGGACTTTAACAATTACAAGATTTTGACTTCTGAATGTGTTCTTGTTTCAACATTGATTAGTCAATAATTGAGTACACCCTTCCTATAATCTTATCCTCAAATGTAATTTGATGTTTGCGAAGATTCGGAAGTGGATTATCATTGAATCACAAGTGTATTAAATATGCTTGGAGATTCAAACGATAATATAATGATTTTGAGTGCTTTTTGAATGCCAAGTAATAATGCAAGATAGATCAGAGGATAGAGAGTGAAATTCGGTGATTTGGATGAATGAATCACTATGTATTTATAATGATTGAAAAGATGTAATTATTGGTGAAGAGTTACAATCAAAAGAAATGATTTCTAATGAAGAGAAATGGATGCAACCCTTCAAGAAGGAAGATGACTTTTCAAAAATATGCTTTGTTATTCAAAAGGCTGTTGACAGGTAAAATGTACAGGTAGACAGGTTTTTGACCGTTACCTTTAAAAAGCTGTTGACAGGTTAATTTTTACAGGTAGACAGGTTTCATTTGAAATCCTGTTGACAAGTTAAAAATAACCCGTTGACATGTTTTTGTCAACTTGCTACAGAAAAGAGTTTTCATGAATATTTTTAAAAGCAATGAGAAGTATGATTATTTGAGGATAGATTTTAACATTTATAACTCTAAATAACCAACTTCTAACCTATGAAAAAACATCAATTCTTCTTTTTGTCATCGATTCTTCTTTTTGTCGATCATGAAGGTTCTTCTTGTCATTAATCAAAATAATCATTGAAATCTTTGACTCGACATTCTCCCCCTTTTTGATTGATGACAATATTGCTTGATATTTCAATCTCCATTGCTATCTCCCCCTGTTTATATGCTCCCCCTGAATTATATAACTAAATCTCTGCAAGAAGGAATGTTAGTAACATTTTCTCCCCCTTTGTCATCGACAAAAAGGGTACACAACAGTGCATGAGATTATAGTTGTAACAACATTATGTAGATAAAACATAGAACATCACACATAGATTGTAACACATATTACAAACCATACCAGGCCAAACATACCAAACTAAGTTATGTAGCATACATACTTAATTAAAACACAACACTAATTATGTACAAGTGCTGATATAAGTGTTTGAAATTAAAAGCATAACATCACAAAATATAGGTAGAAGGAACTACTCGGGTGGTCAATCCGAATCGGTTTCATCTTCTTCTGTGTCTCCTTCTTCTTCACTTTCTTTTTCATCACCTCCTTCTTCAATATGTGATGTGCCACGACCTCGTTCACGTCCAGTACTCGTTCCAGAGATGGTACCCTCCTCTGAAGATGTCCACGTGAAAGTAGGAGGCATTGGGCGTTTTCCCGGGTCTTGAGCAAGTGTTGTGGAGGATGATGCACCACATGAAATTGCATCCCAAAGAATGCCGAAGAAAGACTTAAGTTTATTAAAACGTTTATCGAGCTTAGTATCTAAACGATCGATCTTGTTATCCGTCCGCTTAAGTCGTGCTTCGAGAAGAAATTGATTCTTTGCAATTTGTTCAAGAGAATCTTTAGTAGATGATGTAGGTGGAGGAATCCTAACGTCCTCTGGTTTTGGTCTAGAGGTTTGTGAGGTAGAAGGTTCAGGAGGGCCTTGGTGTGTATATTGTTCAAAAGGAATGATGTTTAAGTAAGGCTCTGGAAGTTTCATTCTCTTTTTTGATGCTTTATCAACACACTTAGGCCATGAAACCGTGGATTGAGGAGATTGAATACCACAATCAAGTAGGAGACGCGTTATATATTCATTGTAAAAGAGATGCGGTCTTGAATGATTATTTACCATTGAGATTTCGTCGAAGATCATCTCTATCCAATTTATGTTTATTTCTCCGTAAATGGCATATAAGGCTTTAAAATTCTCTTTATAAATTGCATCGAAATTTCTAGTCCTTGGTAAAAGAGAATGTGTGAGACAATGGTGAAGAATTCTAGCCGTGGGTCGTAAATTAATTCCTTTTGTACTTGGCTTGTGACCTTCGATAAACAAGTGACTGACTTTATCTCTAATATGAGTAGGGCAGAAATCTCTAGAGAATTTAATACCATTATTTTCTGATTCAAGAACTTGTGTCATCCTTTCTTTTGAAATAAAAACATGCTTTCCACACACAACGGATCATAAACAATTTGATGAATTCTCCGGTTTGAATTTCTCCAAGCTGAGATTAGCGTAGAACAACTTAATCATGATGTGATTGAGTTCAACGTTGTTCTTGTTGAAGTTAAGAAGAGAATCAATACCTACTCTCTTTGCAAGTATTTCAACATCATAAAGAAAGAAATCGAAGAACTTGAGGAATGATCCTTGGTGAGTGTAATCATTCATCTTGTTCCACCTCTTAACAGCGATTGGATTCATTAACCAGTGTTTAATGTGTGAATTGATAGGTTTTAGATGTGAGAAAGAAGAAGATGTTTTTGATTTCTTTTGTTTTGGAGCCATTTGAATTTTGAATGAAAATAGGAGAAATTAGGGCTGATAGGAACTTAAGTTAAGTTTTGAAGGAGTTGAAAGTGAATAGGTGTGCGAGAACCGAAATATTGGTTGATATATATTTTTTAAAAAGTTTTCAGCGAATGAGGTCGACAGAAAATAATCGGTCGGTCGAAAGGAATTGTCTTGGGTCCGAAATGCTTAAAAAAAAGTAACCGGTCGACATCAATATTTTGTCCGGTCGACAGGATTTCTTTCGGGTTGGAAATTTTGATATTACTGGTTGACAGGAATGTTTTGAGCGGTCGACAGGATTAGTTTCGGTTAAGGACCGGTCGACAGGAAGATTTTTACCGGTCGACATATTCTGATGAAATTTGTTTTTCTGGTTTTCAATGATCATTTTCAAACTCCGTCAAAAATTATTATTATAAAGTATAATAAAACATGAAGAATGAATATTAAATACAATAAGGGAATGATCTCCTTAATCATATTATAACTTTATTTTCTAGGTTCCCAAGGAGAATATTTACTGTTTGCTCCTTCATTCTTATCAAAATTCCTATCCCACGAATTTGGAGTTATTGAGGATGATGGCATATGTGTAGGCTCATGAACGTTGTGTTTGTTGGAGCTACAAAAGAATGAAGCAATTTGTTCCAAATACGTTAGACGAGATGCCGTAAGTTTCTGCTCATAATATATTTCGCTTTGAAGATCAACTTGATGCTTTTGGTAATGATGAATCTCATCTATTTTCTCTTTAGTACGTGGAGAACAAAATAACGCTTTCTTGCAACGTTTTGAGTTAGGTGTGGTACCAGGTGTACGTGAGTTTGGATGGTATCCTGGAGGATGTTCTGGTGTTTTTGGGGAGTAATGATCTTTTGATCCGGAACTATTTATGGAGATGTGGGATCGATGTGCACATTCTTCACAGATGTGTGCCATGATTTTTAAATTAAAAAGAGAGAATGAATGAATTTTTAGAAAACACTTCAACGAGGAAGAATTATATATATAAGACCACTTCTATTTTTAGAAGAGGTCCATATTAACCTTACCACAAAAAGCACTCTTCTTTAGGAGAGAAAATAGTTAAGTAATAACTATTTCTATTAGATAGAAAAGAACTCTGTTACGTTTAAAATATAGTTTAATTTTCAAGTTCCTTTCTAGATAATAAGCCTAGCTCTCTACGTAATTTTATGAAACTTGATTCGAGTAGAGGCTTGGTAAATATATCAGCTAGTTGATTCTCTGTGTTTACATATTCAAGATTTATATTTCCTCTTTTCTTAAGTGGGACCTGCAAAAAATACAATTAAGATCATGGTACCCACTTTTTATAGGGTCCTAAGAGTCAGGTCTTAGGAGTCCAAACCCATACGGGTCCGGTATCCCCTTTATATAAATAATTGGAATTATGATGCACAGTATTCAAAAAATTTTGAATGTACTTGTTCCTAATTAAATTGTTATTTGTTTTAGGAACCCATATTTTAATATTCTTGATATTTTTCTTTTGAAATTTCACAACTGATTTTGGTTTGGAATATAATAAACTAAGATTTTTCTTAGCTTTAGTTTCTTGCACCTTTTTCTTTCTTTTATTACCAAGATGTTTCTTGGTATCTTGTTTCTTATACCCCAAACCATGTTTATTTGTAGCAGACTGTGAACTTTCAATAATCTTTGTCAAATTTTCTTGACCTTTGTTGAAGTTAGAAATATTTTGAGTAATGTCATCTAACTTAGTTTGTAAGCTAGCTTTTTCTAGGTCTAGAATTTTGACTTTTGCCTTAAGCCCATGATTTTCAGCAGTAAGAGCATCATTTTTCTCTTTTTGAGTTTCAATTTCTTGACTCAAAAGAGTTAATTGAGAATTAACAATAGATGATAACTCTTGAAAATTTTCAAGTTCCTCCTCTAATATTTTCTTCTCGTCTTTTAGCATATCATGCTCCAACTCTGCTCTACGTAAGTCTGCTTGAGCTTGTTTGCATTGTCGTTTCATATCTTTGAATTTATATATCAATTCAGCATTTATATCAAGAACTTCTTCAAAAGAAGGAATTTGTATCTCATCTTCTTTTGCCATAAAACATACATTTGCTTATTTATCGTCTGAGTCACTTTCACTATCAGACGAAGATGAGTCTGAATCATCCCATGTTACTGAGAATGCTCGTTTCTTTGACTTGTCCTTCTTGTGTTTGAATTTTTCATTTTTTGTCTTCTTCTTTTGCTCCGGACAATTCTTTTGCATATGTCCCTTCTTGTGACAGTTGAAGCATTCTACATTTGATGAAGATGGTTTATTTGATCCAAATTTTTTTGTTGTTGTAACGACTAGCCTTTCGTTGCTCTAAGAATTTCTTGAATCCTTTTGCAATGTATGCTAGATCTTCATCTTCGGAATCTGAGATGTCTTCATCCTTTTCAGCATGAAATGCTATAATTTTCTTTTCTTCTTTATGTTCTTTTCTAGCCTGCAAGTTAGCTTCATAGGACATTAGATTTCCTATCAATTCATCTGGCTTCATGGTGGAAAGGTCATTAGCTTCTTCAATCGCTAATACTTTTCCTTCCTATTCACTAGTCAGAGAATGTAGGACTGTTGAAACAACATCAAAATCTGAATACTTTTGTCCTAAACCAATGAGTGCATGATGAATAGTTTGAAATCGTGAATACATCTCATTGATTGTTTCATTCGGCTTCATTTTGAAATTGACTTTTTAACATAGCTATTTTTTCTTGTTTAACCTTGTTAGTACCTTCATGAGTGGTTCTTAGCAATTGCCAAATTTGATATGCAGTGGTGTAGATACTAACACGGTTATATTCATTTTGATCCAATGCACAAAACAACATATTCATTGCTTTTGCATTTACAGTTGCTGCAGTTTTCTCAGCAGTCGTCCATTCTTTATACTCAGTTGTTGGATTTACTGTTTCCTTCTGAGTAGCATTCCAAGCATCATAGCTAGTTGATTGCATGTAAAAAGCCATACGTGTGCCCAATAACTATAGTTAAGACCATTGAAGAAAGGAGGTCTCTGTGTCGATTGACCTTCAGTGTAAGTGGTGTTTGTGCTACTACTTGGGTTATTTGCAATATTACTAAAATATATCAAATAACTGTGTTACAGTTATGAGATGACCGTGCTCTGATACCAATTGAAAGTGCGTGCGTGTACTTGTCAAGTATAGTACACTCACAAGGATCGTGTAATATGGCAAACAATATTTGAATATGAAGTAATAGATAATCACAGATAAGTAAATATAGTAAATGCAGTAAAATAGAAAAATCACACCAGGGATTTTTATACTGGTTCGGAGCACCGTCCTACGTCCAGTCCAAGACCTCTCTCTGGATTTTCACTAATCAACAACCTCGCTTCACCCGGAGGAACAGGTTCACAACACTACTTGATTTACAGGCCACAAGCTTACCCACTTGATTTCACGGGCTACAAGCTTACCCACTTGATTTCACGGGCTACAAGCTTACCCACACAGGACTTTAACAATTACAAGATTTTGACTTCTGAATGTGTTCTTGTTTCAACACTGATTAGTCAATAATTGAGTACACCCTTCCTATAATCTTATCCTCAAATGTAATTTGATGTTTGCGAAGATTCGGAAGTGGATTATCGTTGAATCACAAGTGTATTAAATATGCTTGGAGATTCAAACGATAATATAATGATTTTGAGTGCTTTTTGAATGCCAAGTAATAATGCAAGATAGATCAGAGAATAGAGAGTGAAATTCGGTGATTTGGATGAATGAATCACGATGTATTTATAATGATTGAAAAGATGTAATTATTGGTGAAGAGTTGCAATCAAAAGAAATAATTTCTAATGAAGAGAAATGGATGCAACCCTTCAAGAAGGAAGATGACTTTTCAAAAATATGCTTTGTTATTCAAAAGGCTGTTGACAGGTAAAATGTATAGGTAGACAGGTTTTTGACCGTTATCTTTAAAAAGCTATTGACAGGTTAATTTTTACAGGTAGACAGGTTTCATTTGAAATCCCGTTGACATGTTAAAAATAACCTGTTGACATGTTTTTGTCAACTTGCTACAGAAAAGAGTTTTCATGAATATTTTTAAAAGCAATGAGAAGTATGATTATTTAAGGATAGATTTTAACATTTATAACTCCAAATAACCAACTTCTAACCTATGAAAAAAACATCAATTCTTCTTTTTGTCATCGATTCTTCTTTTTGTCGATCATGAAGCTTCTTCTTGTCATTAATCAAAATAATCATTGAAATCTTTGACTCAACAAAACGGTCATTCAAAAATCGGCAAAAATCATGAACATGGGAAATGACTCCAATAGTCGTCTCCCAAAGTTACATGACCATACGACTTCGTATGTGAAAGAAATAAATATTCTACGATCCTTTGATGCATAGAATGCGGGTCGTTACACTCTCCCTCCTTAAGAAATTTTGTCCCCGAAATTCCATAACCCAAAACATACAAAGGATCCCGTATGTCTACCAATCATATACAGCAATCAAACATGCAAAACAAATAAAACAAACCTATGACAGCATGCGGGAAGACTAAATCGAAACTGAAATCTTACCAGGCGAAGATTTCTGGATACGTCTTCCTAATGCTCTCCTCTGTCTCCCAAGTACATCATTTTCGCCCCACCGAACTTTGACTAATTTCACCGCCTTCCTTCGAAGCTGCTTCGTATCGTTCCCAACAATACGCATAGGCCTGCGGTTCCCAACCGCCTCGGGTTCAACTTCGACATCATCCAACTGATCAGGTGAAATAGTCACATCTGGGTCATGTACGAACTTCCTTAATTGGGAAACATGAAACACGTTGTGAACTCCTGCCATCTTGTCTGGTAATTCAACTTTATACGCCAAATTTCCAATTTTCTCAAGAACTGGGAATGTACCAACAAATCTTGGTGCTAACTTGCCTTTCCTGCCAAATCGTATCACGCTCTTCAACGGAGAAATTTTGACAAACACCAAGTCGCTAATGGAGAACTTTATTTCTCTTCTCCTCTTATCAGCATAACTTTTCTGCCTATCTTGGGCAGCCTTCATTCACTGTTAAATGATCTTAATCTTAGCTGAAGTTTCTTTTATCACATCTGGTCCAAGCACAAACTTCTCACCAGTTTCAAACCAACATGACAGTGAGTTGCACAGTCTTCCGTACAAAGCTTCAAATGGAGCCATACCAATACTGGATTGATAACTATTATTATATGCAAACTCTACTAGATGCAGTTGGTCATCCCATGATCCACCAAAATCCAATATGCAAGCTCTCAAGAGATATTCTAACACTCAATTTACCCTCTCTGTCTGTCCATCGGTTTGAGGATGATATGCGGTACTGAGATGTAATTCTGATCCTAACGCCTCTTGTAAGCTCTTCCAAAATCCACTAGTGAACAACGGATCTCGGTCATTCACAATGCCTTTGGGTATTCCATGAAACTTCACTACCCACTTTATATACAGTTCCGCTAACTTAGCTGCCGTCCTGTTTGACTTGACGGGTATAAACCTTGCACTCTTAGTCAATCGGTCCATAATCACCCAAATGCTATCATGGCCCGATCTAGTCCTTGGTAATCCATCAATGAAATCCATTGAGACTTGTTCCCATTTCCATTTTGGAACTTCTAATGGTTGCAACAAATCAATAGGCTTCTTTTGCTCAGCTTTAACTAGCAGGCAATTCATGCATTTGGATATAAATTTCCCAACATCTCATTTCATCCCTTCCCAGTAGTATGTCTGCTTCATGTCTCGATACATCTTGTTACCACCGGGATGTATAGTCAGTTTTGAGTGATGACATTCTCTAAGCACTTCATCTCTCAATCTACTGACATTGGGTACAACTAGTCTTCCATTCTTTCTAAGCCATCCATCTCGATCAAGCCCATACTTGTTCATCTCTCTGTCGATTCCCATCTCTAACTTTGAGATGATTTCCAATAGGTTAGGATCGTCCCTCTGACTGGAACCAATCCGCTCAATCAAAGTGGGTCTGATCATCAAGTTTGCTAACATTTCTGGATCCAATTCGCACTTTGGTCTGAAATCATACCCAGCGATGTACTCCAGTTGCTTCCATTCAAGAAACATAGCCCCTAAACTGGCATGTCTTCTACTCAATGCATCAGCCACTGCATTTCCCTTTCCTGGTGTATATGCGATGTCAAAATCATAGGAAGCCAAGAATTCTAACCATCTTTGCTGTCGAAGATTTAGATCCTTCTGAGAGAAGAGATACTTTAACGATTTATGATCAGTAAACAACTCGAATCTTTCTCCCAAGAGATAATGTCTCCACATCTTCAATGCAAACACGATCGCTGCCAATTCCAAATCATGGGTAGGGTATCTTCTCTCGTGCGGTTTCAATTGCCGACTTTCATAAGCTACAACCCTACCGCCTTGCATCAATACAGCACCTAGTCCGGTACCACATGCATCCGTATATACTGTCATCTCTTCATTCCCTTTAGGAAAGACTAACACTGGTGCACATGTCAACTTTTCCTTTAGACTCTTGAATACATTCTCGCACTTTTCGTCCCAGACGAAGGCTTGGTTCTTTTTAGTCAACTGAGTCAACGGTGCTGCTATCTTGAAGAAATCTTGGATAAACTTACGATAATATCCAGCTAGCACCAAGAAACTTCTTATGTCCGTTGCATTCTTGGGCGTAGACCAATCCTGTACCGTAGCCACCTTCGTAGGATCCACGGCAATAACATTCTCTGAAACAACATGGCCCAAGAATCTCACTTCCCTCCTCCAGAAGTGACACTTATAAAACTTTGCTTTCAATTGGTGTTTTCTCAACACCTCCACCACTATTCTTAAATGTTCCTTGTGTTCTTCCTCTGTCTTTGAATAAACAAGTATATCGTCTACGAATACAAGAACAAACTTATTCAACTGATCTCTGAATACCCTATTCATAAGATCCAAAAAATATGTTGGGGCATTGGTTAACCCGAATGGCATGACCAACCACTCATAAAATCCAGACGGCGTCCGAAATGCCGTTTTAGCTATACTCTCAGCTTCTACTCTAAGCTGATGAAAACCTGTCGCGAGATCCAACTGAGAGAATACTCTCTCGCCACTCAACTAATTAAGAAAATCATCTATCCGCGGTAGAGGATACTTATTCTTCCTCGTCACCTTATTCAACTCGCGGTAGTCTACACACAAACGAAGGGAACCATCCGCCTTGGTAGCAAACACAACTGGTGCTCCCCATTCAGAAACACTCCTTCTGATAAATCCCTTCTTCAAAAGATTCCTGACTTGCACCCCGAGCTCTCGCTGCTCCCTTGGTGCCATACGATGAAGTGGCATCACCATAGGTCTGGCATCTTTCACTAAATCAATACGGAACTCAACCTCTCGGTGCGGCAGACGCCCGGTCACTTCCTCGAAGATGTCCGGATACTGGAGAACCACGGGCAAACCTGACAACTCACCATGCGAGATGTCGAGGGAATTTAGAAAACTAACCATTACCCCATCACTAGGTAGACCACCAAACACTACCCTCTGCCCATCATCCGCTCTAGCTGTCACCAAAAAACCCTCACAGTCTACCACCACCCCGTTTCTTTGGAGCCAATCGACTCCCAAAATAATGCCAAACCCAGTAAAGCCCAAAACAAAGCAATCACAAACAAACATGCATCCATGAATCGATAAGACCACATTACGGCAAATCATGCTAAAGCTTGTCGAACCACCAATCAGGTTCATCACTACTAAAGGTCTATCGACAATCTCGGGCTCCAATCCTAACTTATCTACCAGGTCACTAGATATGAAAGAACTGGAAGCTCCGGTGTCAAACAAAACTCCAACAGGTACATCGTAAACAGAAAGCATACCTTGGATAACGATATTCTTTCCCTTCTCCACCACAGTTGGGGCATTCGACGAAGAATAAATAGCATTAAGGGCATATGCTTTCACCATCTGCTTTTCTTTACGGGGTTGCAGACACTTGTACTTGTGATGTCCCACTTGGCCACAGTTGAAGCACTTCCTATCTGCTGGCTTGGCTCGACAATTACTAGCATAGTGGCCCTTCTTGCCACAGCTAAATCACTCAACATCTTTCTTCTTCTTATGGCCATCCTTATTCTGGTTCTGGTTCCTCTTATTCTGAGAACCATTCTTGCTCCACCGCTTGCTTGCGGCTTTGGCTCCTCTGCAGACGCAACCTCAGTCTTCGACTTAGGGTAAAGACTCTCTGACCTCAATGCTTTCCCCACAATCGATTCAAACGTCTCATCGATGTGGTTAATAAGATTTTCCCCTAAGTACTGATCCAAACCTGTTATAAACTTCTCGTTCTTCTTCTCGGCAGTATCTATTAGGGATAACCCATATTTCGACAAAGTGTCGAATTCGGCAATATACTCCGAGACAGCTCTGCCATTCTGCTTGAGTTCCAAGAATTTCTTAAACAACACTGACTTCTGAGCAGCTGGAATGAACTTATCGCTGAAGCAAGTCTTAAACTGATCCCATGTAATCTGATCCTCTGGGGTAGCTGCCTTTATAGCATTCCACCAATTCATTGCCCGTCCTTGCAGCTAACGGGATGCTAGCCTTCTCTTCATCGCATCCTCGATACCCAAGTCTTCGAAGATACGCTCGCAGCTATCCAACCAATCTTGAACATCCGTAGCCGACTGGGTTCCGTGGAAACGGCTTTCCACCAAGACTAGTACAATCCTTATTCAGCTTGGTGAAATCGGCCCTAGGCGCCTGCACTATTGGACCACCTCCATTACCAGCATTGGGAGCTGCCCTCTGAACATCCCTAAGCATCTCTCTCATGAGGTCAGTAAACATCGTCCTCATTTTAGCAGCATTCCCATTATTGGCTCATCTACTAGCACCCCTTGCGTATCGGCTCATCGTTTAATCTGCACAGAGAAAACGATTAACCATCATCTTTGTGGTGTCAGTGCAGTGCGACTTCATCCTTAGCTATACTAATAATATATATACATATATAGCTTTTGAAAACCAAAATAATCACAAATACGTGCTCTCATATACGTATTATCTCTCCCTGGTGTCTTTCCCTAGGTTAACTACGCAACCTAGAGCTCTGATACCAAGTGTGACGGCCCGCCCCGCACCAGTTGGCATTTCATCCGAAGGTGCTCTGTACACATGCCCGACTAGCACGGAATGGTCGCCAAAGAAAGGAAAGAAGAGAATGAGCTAATTGGAAACCTGTAGAATGTCTCACAGCGCATGGGACAAAATATAATAATAATATACTTGACATAAAACAGACGAGACAGTGCATAAGCTGATAACTAAAACCAACATCAACATCATCATCAGAGTAGCGGAAATCCAAATACAGCTTATTACAACTTCCAAATTACTATCTCTAAACAAAAGAAAGAAAGGTACACCAGTAATGCCCAAAGTAGTGACCGCAGCAACACAGGGAGAATATCTATATATATGTATCATACGTGGAAGCCTCCTGCTCGTCTCCGGTACAGCTAATCGTGCATACCACTTAACCTGTCTCTAGTCTGCTCGTGAGAGCACCTAGAGTAATAAGAAGAGACATAAAACTCTGGGTCAGACAAAAAGTCTGGTATGAGCGATAAGCAGCAAACAGAACAATAACAAGTATACTAAACCATACCTGAACATGGACCTGCAACCAAAGAGTTAGCACTACATACCGTACAATACTCTAAGGTGCCACTAACATATGGTGTAAAGAATACGGGGGTGGGGTGTGCATGTCATAACGATGGCAACAAATCAAACATACGAACCATCCGCATATCTCTCACTCAGTGCGTAAAGCATATGATGTCCACCACTATCAATCACTAGAACCATCGAAGTAGTGACGGAGTTCGACTTGTACAACTACTGCTACTACCAAGCTTACCCCATGGAGTCATGACCAAATCTTTACAAATGACCCTACCTCATTGGTCTATAGCTCTTTAGTCGTACATAGGCCACTATGGCCCTGAATCCGTCCACGTACTCCCTACACATAGTGATCCAAAGTTATAGACATCGACAACCCCTTAGCACATGTCCCACAGTAAAGTCCAATCATGAAGTTAACTCATTGGTTCCCAACTGGATCCTGAGTACAAACCTCCCACTTGGACTACCTTTGCATCTCGGGTTTTGGTCGAATTGGAGCTGGTCTTCAAAAGAAGTCGTCGAGTAGAAGTAGCTGAAGTCTAGTTCGGTTCGGCTATACATCATCCTCAGATTTCTCGTTCGGTTCGGTTTGGATTCTCCATCGTGGTTTGGCTCGGCTCCTTCATTCGGTTCGGTTCGGGTGTCATTCTCTAACTTGGTTCGGTTCGGGTGCCATCCTTCTACCCGGTTCGGTTCGGGTGTCATTCTCCAACTCGGTTCGGTTCGGGTGCCATCCTTCAATCGGTTCGGTTCGGGTGCCTCTGCTTGGATACGGTTCGGTCCTCTAGACCTCCAGTTAGTCTGATCCGATCCCATGTCCTCCTGTCATTTCGAGCCGATCCCGCTTTCTAGCTCCACTCCGATCCGATCCCCACGCCAAGCTTCAGCCCGATCCCAACTCCAACACGATCCCAATGGTCCTCCTTTTCGCCTTGCTTTATCTTGTGCTAAGTTCCAGTTTGGTTCGGTGCTCCCTTGCCCAGTCCATTTTCCGACCTGAGCCCTTCCAACCGATCTGATCCGAAACCCTGCACAATTTTCCTGCGACTTTTTCCAGCAACTGTTTTACACCATACGACGACGTTATCGACCATTCTAAATTTTCTAAGCAATCGTATAGTATACCATACAGTCATAGCAATAAATAGAAGTGACCACAAACACCAAAACAACAACTCGATAGGTTAAAATGGATCATACATAGCCTAAACCCCATATTTTCCCTTAAACATGTTTAAGAAAAACTAATGATAAGATTAGTAAAACTTAACCAAATCAACCCAAATTTCTAACAGAGGTATAAAACAGTATTTCAGAATATATAAATATTTTTTCAGAATTTATTTATATATAAATTCGCTAATCAACACTAATTACCCCTAATTAACCGTAAGTAGTGAGAAACCTTGCAAATCACTCACCTTGGCCACAAATAAAATACCAAATCTGAAATGATTCTCTGTTTGGCACTGTTCCCAATGCAACACAGCAGCTCTAACATTGCTTTGGTGCTATTCCTCCTTAATTTGATGTTGATTAGACTAATCTTCAATTAGAAAGTGGTTTGGAGGTGTTTTGAAGAGATTTAGAGAGTGGAGGCCATGGCTAGGTTAAGAGGAATGAATAGTGACGGCTGAAAAATGAGAAAAAGGTATTCTCCAAACCCTAACAGCCCTTTTAAACTCCTAATCCCAAACGGTAAGTCCATTTTTCACATATGACCACTCTACGGAAATGTAAACCATCATCCGGAGCCAATGGAAGTGGTTTCAGGTAAAAATCCTTTCCAATCAAAAGTTATGGATAAAACAAGATCAGCTAGGGGAAAAACGGTCATTTAAAAATCGGCAAAAATCATGAACATGGGAAATGACTCCAATAGTCGTCTCCCAAAGTTACATGCCCATACAACTTCGTATGTGAAAGAAATAAATATTCTACGATCCTTCGATGCGGAGTATGCGGGTCGTTACGGACTAGGACTTAGCTTTGAGCAATGCATTATGTCAAGAGAACTTAAAGAAGTGGAGGAAAATTTATCTAGATTGGCTAAGTAAACATGTGGGCACCAACATGTCAAGTCTTCGCTGACATGTTTTTGAGGACTTATGTTTGTGCTTTGAGTCAGTGAAGTTCAACTCATGGCTAAGAGGGAAGTCACTTCGAGAAAATGATGAGGCACAAGAAGGATTTGAGATGATGAAACAATTAATAATGTATGTTAAAGTCAATCATGTCTGCACCAACATGATTGGAGTTACAGTCTACCTGGTGACACGTAAGGCGTAAAAGGGTCAAAGTACGGACTTCTAGATGTGGGTTGTGTGTGTTCATTCCTTTATTAAACGTTTAACTTCTGCATTATAATGCAATGGTTTTGATGATGAAGCGATTTCATGATGTTTTGGTACGATGAATTCAAAACGTTGATGATTATGTGACACTATGACTTACGAGAGGTTGTATAGAGATGTTTCGATGATGAGATAGAGATTATGATCTAAAAGGCATGGCTAATGATAAAGACTCGTTAGCGTAACTATGATTGCATTATAAATGGAGTAGAATGTTGACTTGACTATTTATCTCCTAAGGAGATGTGTACAAAGGGATCGTTGAACCATGTGCTTCTGTAGAGTATTTAAGTAAGGGACACACACTTAGGTTATGATGGTATCTAGATCTTATGACTGTTGATTATCCTTAACTATATGACAGCACTTCTATTTCCTAGCCTTATGAAGTGACATCGGCTGAGCATCGTGAAATTTACATTTCTATCGGGTCTTTTGTTGATAGTTGACCCATTTCTTTTGTAATATCAAGTGCATTTGATTGATGCGAAGATTTTTTGATAGATGTTGTATTTGCTGTGTTTGGTTTGTCACCCAATAACTATTACATGACGAGGAGTTATGACTTGGATTCCCAAGCTGACATTTTATTTATATTGTATTTCACTCATGATGGTGCTAGTAGATTAACGTATATTGATGTGATGTGCTAACTCTTTGGATATAAGGGTAAGTCGGTTATGATTCTCCATATCATATCCCCCATGTTATGCTGACTTTATAATTAATTTGGGAATGTTTATCGCTCACACCAAACTATTGTCTAACTCGAGAATTTATATTTTACTTGTTATCATCTCGTATATTATAAAATGCGTTATGTTGACACATAAGTTATGTGGATGGACTCATAGGAGGCTACATTTTCATCTACTATTACTTAGCTTAACATTATCGCTTATTCCATTGAACGACACTATGATGTTTGGCCAATGTTTGATTATTATTTTAAAGATAGTTCATCATTTGAGTACTTATTTGATATACAAAACTCTTGTTAAGTGTTGTATAACTGTTGTGAACCTATGCCTTCTAACTATGTTGTTCATTGTGTTATTACTATCATGTCTATTTCATATATGCTGATAATTATATTTCATTTAGTTATGAGATATACAACTTGTTATTCATTAGAGATTTTATTGCTTTTTAGTTGAAAGTCATCCTAAATCGGCAAGGTTATATAACACATTATACAAGTATGTTGGATACCAAAGCGTAAAGTGGTCATCACGGCGGAGGACGGAAGCGAGTGGTAAGTTAAATATAAGGAGGCTTGTTGCCTGAGTTTTGTCGTTCACATCAGGTACGTAGGATGCTTCCGACCTAATGGTTTGTTTGTGCCAAGCCATTTTGAACTTTGAGACTCCTGAAGTATAAGAGCATCTCCAACATAAGCTAGATATGAAAGAACATTGACATTTTCATTTATTCAACCCTTCTCATGCCATAAAAACATAAGTCTAAGCGTGAAGAAAAATAGAAAGTTCAGATTTCTCTTCTTTTTAGCACAAGTATGAGACGGCCCCAAACCCCGTACTGACGGTGGCAAGGGTAATCCGTGGAATATAACACATAGACAGATAATAGCAGGACAGAAATAAATAAATACACCAGATAATGAACAATAGAATATACTGGATAAACGTAATCATCAGAGTTACACAGTATACAGGATCATACTTAGTACAAATACAGTTCAGCTATACATATATGTGGGTCAGGTCCACTTATTTTTTTAGTTACCATTTTTATGGTAGGTTTGGTGGGAACAATAGGGAAGTAGAAATATTTTAGTTTGTGATTAATAAATAGGGGTTGGATATCTAGAATATTTATATTATGTTTCCTTGAATATTTAAATAAATAATAATAAGATATAAAAAGGACTATTATGTCACTACAGGCTAGAAACCCCCACCCACTAAGTTTAATTAGTCAATATAATAATAATTAAATGTTCAAAGTACAATAAGAGCTGAACAACATAAAAAGAGATAAATGATAGAATCCAACTTGAGCTCCAGCTATCCAGAAAGAACCAGCTAAACCTGAATACAAGGCTGCCCGTGTAGAAAAAGGGGCACCCGAGTTTGAAAGTGAAACAAACTACGAGTCAGTCATGGGACTGGTATGAGAAATCTACTCAACACATTTATAATATGGCTAATCACAGGACCACGCCACTTTCGTGGAACGGGTTTACTCCATTGGATTGCCAGTGCTCTAAAAACAAATCATCCTTTTTAAACATCGCTATGCTTTTTATAAAAATGAAGCCATTATAAGACTCAGTTCCCATCACACAATGCAACGCAAACCGGAGGATAGAGTTTTACCTTATAATGGACAAAATATGATTGATATGAATAAAACAAAAACATTTGATATTATTACTAGTGTTTACATGTTTCAAAAACAATTTCAAATCATAACTATCAATCATAGGCGGCATGGGTACCATATATCATGTCGCCATATATATATATATATATATATATATATATATATATATATATACAATCAAAACCGCATGATGTCGTATTTGGAAATTGGATTTCCGTCATGAACCAAGGCAAAAGATAGTCCTTACCGAATTCGAGACGCTCTAGTCCGTGTCTCAGGATCAGAACGCATCAACCCTTTAGATCGTCAGGGCCGGTCCACCGAGGTGGATTATTATGCCTGAACAATACGTTTCCCCGCCCTTTGGGGCGTCAATGAGACAACGAATGACTTCATTGGACCCGGATCGTCTAATCTAACCGAGGCGCCTCGCAACAGCAACAACCACATAAGTCAAACTCGTCAGGGCGTGTAAAACCACTGACGCCACTTCTAACTAGAAAGAAACGCATGCCCTCCCTGAGGTCCTTCTCCCGTTTCTGGTTCATACTGGGGTGTGAGGCTCGCGATTTCACGTTGTACACAAAGCTACGCCACACAGGCGGTGCTTTGATCATCACCACAAGACTTTGCTTTTCAACAGAAGCCCTGATCACTGCATCTTAGCATGCCACACAGGCAATTCACACCGTGCAACTGATGGCTATCAATCACACAGAATAAATCCCAATGTCAAACACACTGTCCATTTGCAAGTCCGTTCTGGGTCTGAACAAAGCCGGAGGCACTATATACCTCGCAAACTCATCGATCACCACGTACGTCTGGACGATCACCACTCATTATCCATATTTCGGGATGCCTCCCAATCAGGACCTCGGTTACCATCCAAACGAGGTGAAGATCTCCGGTCTTCGACCACTGTCTTTATCTTCGATTTCTTATCGTCGATTCAGTTATTCAGAATGGGGTAAACCCGGTCTTTCTGAGCAACTCACGTATATAATAAACAAGTGCAACACTAACATATACACACATCATTTCAATTCATTAGTCACTAACCGTCAATCAGTAAGAGAACGATTTCCCAAATATTAACCCCGAAGGCCGAAACCAACATCAGATCAACACCCAGGAAACCATTCGACTTAGCCAACCTTCAGTTAATTTCTAAATCACATCCATATCATTTATAATATTTTATAATGATTTATCACCATTTTTATTTATTTTAAAATAGCCATTTTATTCAAAACGACGCTTCGGGCCATAACGCGACCGTGGCACTGTTTTTCTTCAGATTTGATTTACACATATCTGAAAATATAACTGTTGGATCTTCACAAAATTTACATCATTAGAAAGATCTTTTCAAAACGAATCCAACGGTTTTAGTTTCGGGAAAATCCGGCGGTCGGATCTCCCGGTACAATCGTTTGAAGTTTCGATTTCAAAATACGAACTACAGCGTCGTTATTCGATTAAATATAATTATATATATATAATCGATTCTGGCGCTGTTTTTCTTCAGATTTGAATTAAACATTCCAGACCATCCAACCGTTGGATTTTTACAAAGTTGGTGCCGTTGGAAAGATATTTCCAAAGCGAACCCAACGGTTGCAATTTCAAGAAAATCCGATGGTCGGATCTCCCGTACTAATCATTTGAAATCACGGTTTCGAAATACGAACTGCAGCATCATTATTCGATATATTTTAATATATATATATATATATATATATCGATTCTTCGATTTCAAAGCTATATTCTTTTCATACATTTGATAAAAACGATATTTTTATCTAACTGTCTTCTATTTCAACACTTCACTATATTTAACAATTCATGTATATAATAAAAATGTGATTTTTATTGTAAAACAATTCATTTCAAAACTCTATTGTTTTATATAGTCCATATAGGTAATAAAAATAGGATTTTTATTATAAAACAATTTCTGTCAAAACGGGATTATTTTATACATTTCATATTGATGATAAAAATGTGATTTTTATTATAAAAAAAAATTATTTCAAAATATGAATACCATTCAACACATGAATTTCAATTCAACGAATGAATATCGCCTCAACACATGAAGGTTTTCTATAGTTTATATATATAGATAAAAATGTGATTTTTATATTTAAAACACGAACACCATTCAACACATGAATTTATATCCAACGAATGAATATCGACTCAACACATGAAGGTTTTCTGTAGTTTATATATATAGATAAAAATGTGATTTTTATATTTAAAACACGAACACCATTCATCACATGAATTTCTATTCAACGAATGAATATCGATTCAACACATGAAGGTTTTCTATTCAACGAATAAATATAGTTTCAGCAAATGAAAATAATTCAAACACATGAATATTATTCAAAATTTCGGCAGCATAACGGCAGGGTAGTTAAAACCGGGACCGTTCTTAGTACGGCTCCTCGCTCTACCTTAAAACCTTGCGGTTTTTGACAATGGGGATCATGCATCTAGTTCGCACGCAGGCGGCATGTGTATATTTATTTCATTTCCATGAACTAATCCTATGTGGTTTCAACCAAATATCTCTCAACCACAAATGAGTATTTTTCAACCACCATCAATCAATATCAACCACAAACAATCCCAATCAACCATTCGCTATCAATCAATTTTCACCCCAATCACAACCAATAAATATCGTCCATGGTTTGTGGACGAGGGGCGTATATATTTATATATATATATTTATATATAGCAATTCACTTCTATTTCAACACATATATAATTTTTACAATGCATATACAACTTATACATCGAACGTACAACTTATACAATGCTTATACAAGAGGTGTACAATGCTTATATAACTCATACATCGACTACATAATTTATACATCGTCGTTTTCCATATCTTTTATAAATTAGAAATCTCACATTGGGTTCCACTCCACCAAAAATAGCAGAAGGCTTAGAAAAATATGCGGCCTCTTCTAGAAGGTAGAAGACGTCCACACGAGTCCACTGTCTCTTGTTTCACTGAATTTCGTTAACACAGCAAAAAGATATGATTTTTCAAAGTTTGCAACGGTTTAAAGGTGTTAAAACAGTTGAAAATAAAACAAGCCGTACCTCAGCTGAAAGGTTCAAAACTAGGTTTGCAATTTTCGATCAAACCGTGAATCGATAGGAGGATCGGCCGATGCAGCGACGAAGAGGGGGGAGACGCGCGTCTGCGCGCGGTGGTGGGGGCCCACTCGGTGGCGCCAGGCGGTCGGGGCGGCGGGTTGAAGTCGACGACTTCAGGGAGGTGGTTCTCTCTCCACGGCCACGAAAAATTCCAAACTTTATATGGATTTGAAGATCTCGAGAAGATCTTCAAAAAGTTCAACTGTGGCACGAGCTAATTTGGTGTGGATTGATCGGAAAATGAGGGGGAAGGTGTCGAGCGGTTTCCGCCTTCGATCGAGGAGAGAGAAATGAAGATTTTCTTTTTTTATTTAAAAAAAAATATGATTGGCCTGGGGAGTTTTAAAGGGGTTTTCTGACACGACCACCAATCTAAACCCAACGACTGTCATCTCCAGCGTTTTACCCCCATTCTGAACACAATGGGATATGTTTCGTAGGCCCATTCAACTGTTTCAGTCAGTTTCCATTTAAATTAAAATATAAAACATTCAATATTCAATTTGAACGTACATTTCAATTTGCCAGGGCCACAAACTGATTCGAAAAATTCCAGAAAAATAAATATGGCTATGTTTTGACGATACAGTCCCAACAAAACTAGTTTCGTCGAATTCTGAGACCGTTTGCAAAAAGGCCTATTTCTGGTCGATCCAATTTAACTGTAATTGACCAAAACACGTTTTCCTTTGCCACGCTCACATACTAGCTTCAAAAATTATGAAATTTGAAACCTATAAATAACTTCACATCCCGGATCCAAAAAAGTGGTTTCGTCGAATTCCGAGGTCGTATGCAAAATGGCCAATTTCACGGGCTGTATAAATTCCATAGCGACCTTTCTGAAAATTCATTTGGCCATAACTTTTGCTTTCCGCTATGAAAATTCGATTTTTCAGATTCGTTAGAAAGATATTCACTAACAGATTTAAATATTTTTGGTTTCGCTCAAATCCATTTTGTTTTGCACCCGGTACAGTCCGACAAAGTTTGAATTCAATTTTTGAAACTGCAGCGCCATTTCAGGCCTTGTTTACAACTAGAATTAATTATATTCGTTTTCAAACGTCGATTCAAACTCACTTTTCATTGCTATAATTTAAAATATTTATTTTAAATATTTACAATCCATTATTTTAGCCAATTTAAATTTTTTAAATTGGTTCAGATTTTCCGGGTCGTTACAATCTCCCCCACTTAAAACTTTTCGTCCCCGAAAAGGAACAAAGTCGAAAGTGGTTTGATTAATCAACTCTAAGTTCAATCTGGCTTCCATTCTCCAACTTTTCAGTTTTCGAGAATTTTCAAATTCTTCAAAAATTTGGCTAACACCCGGAATTTTCGAAAAATTTCGCCATAACCTCCTTTGTACGGAGAGAGGTTTGGAAATTTATTGGGTCGTATTAGGTACCCAATAAATCCTAATAAGCATACACATGTTTATAGTGATATATTCTGGTGTTTACAGGGGAGCGTGTATTGATAATAACTCCAAAGAATAAATTCTCGTCACCCTGTCAAAGCCTGAGGGAGTGTGTATTTTAAATGCTCCAGAGGATAAATCCTCGTCACCTCGTCCCGTGTGGGAAATAAATAGTCCATGTGTCGTATCTAATAACTAGAGAGACGTGATTATCATCAACTCCAGACCCGTGTGGGGTTTTTATTAATCTTGCAATTTAATCGTTATAATTTAAATAGTCCATATCAGTCATCAGTTCAACCTGTAAAATATAGTCATCGCCATACAAGCCTCTCGCTCGTATGGTAAATCTTCCACCTCGTCACACAAGCCCCAAATGCTTATGTGGCATATGATGAAGTATGCCTGTCTTCAGAAGTATGCCATGTAATATAGTTCAAAATTAATTGTTACTATCCTATGGCGATGTTTATTTTTACACACAGAATAACCAGCATTCCGCATCCAATGGCATTCACAGGAGTTGATGTAATAATATTTCGCATCTAACTCATTAAGGTTTACCTATTTGTCGGGCACACAAATAAAATCTTTACTCAACAGCTAATCCATTTACCTGTTCAAACATATATAATACACATGTATATATATTTCTATTTATCTTCTAATCAGTTCAATGTGTGATTAAATGAATAAATTCTACCATTATTCTATTGTTGATTAAATTAACTATCGTTTCAATAATTCAATTAATCTAATTTACTATCACACAATGCAAACAACAAGCAATTTGTTTTTAACTTTTCAAAAATATACTAATCAATTTCTATATTCCTTTACTTTTCAAATATATATCTTTTATATATTCAAAAATTATATTTCTAAAACCAGATTATGAATATAATCACAAATACATTATTTAAAACATATTACTCTCGACTCGTTCTAGGGCACTTCTGACCCCATCTCAAACGAATTATTCTGATTCTGCTGTACTCATACCAGGATATTGCTGATCCAATCTGTACTAAGTTACTCGCCCTAGAACACTACTGGTTCTATCTCTGACGAGTTCATTAATATGTTATATTCCAGAGCTAAGCTTGACCAAAGCTCTGATACCAAATGAGATGACCCCATACCCCGTACTGACGGTGGCAAGGGTAATCCGTGGAATATAACACATAGACAGATAATAGCAGAACAGAAATAAATAAATACACCAGATAATGAACAATAGAATATACTGGATAAACGTAATCATCAGAGTTACACAGTATACAGGATCATACTTAGTACAAATACAGTTCAGCTATACATATATGTCTACAGCGGAAAACAAACATAATGTACAATAGGAGCTGAACAACATAAAAAGAGATAAATGATAGAATCCATCTTCAGCTCCAGCTATCCAGAAAGGACTTGTTAAACCTGAATACAAGGCTGCCCGTGTAGAAAAAGGGGCACCCGAGTTTGAAAGTGAAACAAACTACGAGTCAGTCATGGGACTGGTATGAGTAATCTATTCAACACATTTATAATATGGCTAATCACAGGACCACGCCACTTTCGTGGAACGGGTTTACTCCATTGGATTGCCAGTGCTTTAAAAACAAATCATCCTTTTTAAACATCGCTATGCTTTTTATAAAAATGAAGCCATTATAAGACTCAGTTCCCATCACACAATGCAACGCAAACCGAAGGATAGAGTTTTACCTTGTAATGGCCAAAATATGATTGATACGAATAAAACAAAAGCATTTGATATTATTACTAGTGTTTACATGTTTCAAAAACAACTTCAAATCATAACTATCAATCATAGGCGGCATGGGTACCATATATCATGTCGCCATATATATATACAATCAAAACCGCACGATGTCGTATTTGGAAATTGGATTTCCGTCATGAACCAAGGCAAAAGATAGTCCTTACAGAATTCGAGACGCTCTAGTCCATGTCTCAGGATCAGAACGCATCAACCCTTTAGATCGTCAAGGCCGGTCCACCGAGGTGGATTATTACGCCTGAACAATACGTTTCCCCGCCCTTTGGGGCGTCAATGAGCCAACGAATGACTCCATCGGACCCGGATCGTCCGATCTAACCGAGGCGCCTCGCAACAGCAACAACCACATAAGTCAAACTCGTCAGGGCGTGTAAAACCACTGACGCCACTTCTAACTAGAAAGAAACACATGCCCTCCCTGAGGTCCTTCTCTCGTTTCTGGTTCATACCGGGGTGTGAGGCTCGCGATTTCACGTTGTACACAAAGCTACGCCACACAGGCGGTGCT
Source organism: Allium sativum (assembly GCA_030737875.1). Lineage (NCBI taxonomy): Eukaryota > Viridiplantae > Streptophyta > Magnoliopsida > Asparagales > Amaryllidaceae > Allium > Allium sativum. The sequence continues at coordinate 971,761,069 of CM060924.1, forward strand.
TTGATCATCACCACAAGACTTTGCTTTTCAACAGAAGCCCTAATCACTGCATCTTAGCATGCCACACAGGCAATTCACACCGTGCAACTGATGGCTATCAATCACACAGAATAAATCCCAATGTCAGACAACCTGTCCATTTGCAAGTCCGTTCTGGGTCTGAACGAAGCCGGAGGCACTATATACCTCGCAAACCCATCGATCACCACGTACGTCTGGACGATCACCACTCATTATCCATATTTCGGGATGCCTCCCAATCAGGACCTCGGTTACCATCCAAACGAGGTGAAGATCTCCGGTCTTCGACCACCGTCTTTATCTTCGATTTCTTATCGTTGATTCAGTTATTCAGAATGGGATAAACCCGGTCTTTCTGAGCAACTCGCGTATATAATAAACAATTGCAACACTAACATATACATGCATCATTTCAATTCATTATTCACTAACCGTCAATCAGTAAGAGAACGATTTCCCAAATATAAACCCCGAAGGCCGAAACCAACATCAGATCAACACCCAGGAAACCATTCGACTTAGCCAACCTTCAGTTAATTTCTAAATCACATCCATATCGTTTATAATATTTTATAACGATTTATTGCCATTTATATTTATTTTAAAATAGCCATTTTATTCAAAACGACGCTTCGGGCCATAATGCGACCGTGGCGCTGTTTTTCTTCAGATTTGATTTACACATATCTGAAAATCTAACCGTTGGATCTTCACAAAATTTACATCATTAGAAAGATCTTTTCAAAACGAATCCAACGGTTCCAGTTTCGGGAAAATCCGGCGGTCGGATCTCCCGGTACAATCATTTGAAGTTTCGATTTCAAAATACGAACTGCAGCGTCGTTATTCGATTAAATATAATTATATATATATATAATCGATTCTGGCGCTGTTTTTCTTCAGATTTGAATTAAACAATCCAGACAATCCAACCGTTGGATTTTTACAAAGTTGGTGCCGTTGGAAAGATATTTCCAAAGCGAACCCAACGGTTGCAATTTCAGGAAAATCCGATGGTCGGATCTCCCGTACTAATCGTTTGAAATCACGGTTTCAAAATACGAACTGCAGCGTCGTTATTCGATATATTTTAATATATATATCGATTCTTCGATTTCAAAGCTATATTCTTTTCATACATTTGATAAAAATGATATTTTCATCTAACTGTCTTCTATTTCAACACTTCACTATATTTAACAATTCATGTATATAATAAAAATGTGATTTTTATTGTAAAACAATTCATTTCAAAACTCTATTATTTTATATAGTCCATATAGGTAATAAAAATAGGATTTTTATTATAAAACAATTTCTTTCAAAACGGGATTATTTTATACATTTCATATAGATGATAAAAATGTGATTTTTATTATAAAAAAAAATTATTTCAAAATATGAATACCATTCAACACATGAATTTCAATTCAACGAATGAATATCGCCTCAACACATGAAGGTTTTCTATAGTTTATATATATATATAAAAATGTGATTTTTATATTTATAACACGAACACCATTCAACACATGAATTTCTATCCAACGAATGAATATCGACTCAACACATGAAGGTTTTCTATAGTTTATATATATAGATAAAAATGTGATTTTTATATTTAAAACACGAACACCATTCAACACATGAATTTCTATTCAACGAATGAATATCGATTCAACACATGAAGGTTTTCTATTCAACGAATAAATATAGTTTCAGCAAATGAAAATAATTCAAACACATGAATATTATTCAAAATTTCGGCAGCATAACGGCAGGGTAGTTAAAACCAGGACCGTCCCTAGTACGGCTCCTCGCTCTACCTTAAAACCTTGCGGTTTTTGACAATGGGGATCATGCATCTAGTTCGCACGCAGGCGGCATGTGTATATTTATTTCATTTCCACGAACTAATCCTATGTGGTTTCAACCAAATATTTCTCAACCACAAATGGGTATTTTTCAACCACCATCAATCAATATCAACCACAAACAATCCCAATCAACCATTCGCTATCAATCAATTTTCACACCAATCACAACCAATAAATATCGTCCATGGTTTGTGGACGAGGGGCGTATATATTTATATATATATTTATATATATATATTTATATATAGCAATTCACTTCTATTTCAACACATATATAATTTTTACAACGCATATACAACTTATACATTGAACGTACAACTTATACAATGCTTATACAAGAGGTGTACAATGCTTATATAAGTCATACATCGACTATATAATTTATACATCGTCGTTTTCCATATCTTTTATAAATTAGAAATCTCACATTGGGTTCCACTCCACCAAAAATAGCAGAAGGCTCAGAAAAATATGTGGTCTCTTCTAAAAGGTAGAAGACGTCCACACGAGTCCACTGTCTCTTGGTTCACTGAATTTCGTTAACACAGCAAAAAGATATGATTTTTCAAAGTTTGCAACGGTTTAAAGGTGTTAAAACAGTTGAAAATAAAACAAGCCGTACCTCAGCTGAAAGGTTCAAAACTAGGTTTGCAATTTTCGATCAAACCGTGAATCGATAGGAGGATCAGCCGATGCAGCGACGAAGAGGGGGGAGACGCGCGTCTGCGCGCGGTGGTGGGGGCCCACTCGGTGGCGCCAGGCGGTCGGGGCGGCGGGTTGAAATCGACGACTTCAGGGAGGTGGTTCTCTCTCCACAGGCCACGAAAAATTCCAAACTTTATATGGATTTGAAGATCTCGAGAAGATCTTCAAAAAGTTCAACTGTGGCACGAGCTAATTTGGCGTGGATTGATTGGAAAATGAGGGGGAAGGTGTCGAGCGGTTTCCGCCTTCGATCGGGGAGAGAGAAATGAAGATTTTCTTATTTTTTATTTTAAAAAAATATGATTGGCCGGGGGAGTTTTAAAGGGGTTTTCTGACACGACCACCAATCTAAACCCAACGACTGTCATCCCTAGCGTTTTACCCCTATTTCGAACACAATGGGATATGTTTCGTAGGCCCATTCGACTATTTCAATCAGTTTCCATTCAAATTAAAATATAAAACATTCAATATTCAATTTGAACGTACATTTCAATTTGCCAGGGCCACAAACTGATTCGAAAAATTCCAGAAAAATAAATCTGGCTATGTTTTGACGATACGGTCCCAAAAAAACTAGTTTCGTCGAATTCTGAGACCGTTTGCAAAAAGGCCCATTTCTGGTCGATCCAATTTAACTGTAATTGACCAAAACACGTTTTCCTTTGCCACGCTCACATACTAGCATCAAAAATTATGAAATTTGAAACCTAGCAATAACTTCACATCCCGGATCAAACAAAAGTGGTTTCGTCGAATTCCGAGGTCGTATGCAAAATGGCCAATTTCACGGGCTATATAAATTCCATAGCGACCTTTCTGAAAATTCATTTGGCCATAACTTTTGCTTTCCGCTATGAAAATTCGAATTTTCAGATTCTTTAGAAAGGTATTCACTAACAGATTTAAATATTTTTGGTTTCGCTCAAATCCGTTTTGTTTTGCACCCGGTACAGTCCGACAAAGTTTGAATTCAATTTTTGAAACTACAACGCCATTTCAGGCCTTGTTTATAATTAGAATTAATTATATTCGTTTTCAAACATCGATTCAAACTCACTTTTCATTGCTATAATATAAAATATTTATTTTAAATATTTAAAATCCATTATTTTAGCCAATCTAAAAATTTTAAATTGGTTCAGATTTTCCGGGTCGTTACAAAGTACCTAAACACTTTCCAAACCATTTGGGATAAATGGTTTTCTACAACCTTTTAACACCTCAAATGACATTTTCTCATCAAAATAAATATAAATTTTATGCCATATTGTCAATTACTAAGAAAGAAAAAAGAATATGCACCTTTTCAAGGTTGAAGAAAATACACATATGTTAATGTAAGTAACGAATTTGATGCTCTCCCGATCGTCGCAATCTAAGTTTTGAAATCTGTAGCCATTGCTCATCTGAACAAGGTTCATCCTTGCCCATCAAATTGGAATTATCACCTTCTGAAGTCACTATTTGTGCCTACTCTTGAGTCGCGATGCCGATGTGGTTTTTTTTCTCTTTTTAGTAGCTATTACCTTAGAAATTACTGCCCTAGAATACTAAATAAGAATATGACTGGTGCCTTAGATAATTAGTGGTCCAAAGCCGTTGCTTCTCCTGATTTACTAAACCATTGATCTTTAATGTATGGACAAAATTGCATAATATTAGGAGAAAAAAATCTATGAGTAACTGTACAAGATTTTGAAAGTATGCATTCAGAAGTTCACTAGAATAATGTAATAAGTTGGGTTTAACAAGAGTCTTGGAATTTCTTATTATTTATTTGTTATAATTAATACAAATACGCAAGTACAAAGCTTGTTGCATAAACGCTCCATTAGGGTTGCACACAACTCATATCCAATCTGACTCAACCCACCGATATGACCCAACCCAACCCATCTTTGTTCGGATCGGATATGGGTTATAATTTGTAACCCATACAATATATGGGTAAGTTGTGATATTTTGTTCTATCCAACCTTATTTTATCCCAACCCAGCCCAATCCTATATTGAAAAAATAATTTAATGTAAACCCACTTAAAAGTAGAATGGTTTAATTCTAGAATAATGTTTACGTGTTCTATTTTAAATTTGCAAAAAAAAAAATCACATGTCAATTGACATTAAACAGAATTTGGCAAAGATATTTTTTAAACAACATTTTAATGTATTTCAAAATGAAACACTTGTTTTACTATTTAGTGAAATTATTTCATATGATGTGTTTTACAACGAAATTTTACTAAAAAATATGTCATAATGAATCAGTTATTTTAAATGCATTATGCTTGCAAAAATCTGTATGTTGAATATTTTAGTATCATTTTTTAAAAAATTACCTTATATTCTCATTTTTTATTTGGTTCATTCATCCCAACCCCACTGAACCTGATCTAACTCATACTTCAACTCAACCCATATACAACCTTATGTAGGGTCGGATACGGATTTTTCTACCTCAAACTCATACCTATACGGGTTGGATGATGTATTTGGTCTAACTCGACCCAATAACCTTATGTAGGCTTGCACCCTATATAATCTCTCCATCGCCATCTTGGACCCTAAGCTTTTCTCTAAAATCATAGAACATAACGATGAATTCTCGTTTAATATACTCCTCGGTGCGCTGCTCAATTCCCAGGGTTTCACTTATTTTCAGATCTCAAGTTTACTCGACTACTCCTCTCATCTCAAAGACTTCGATCCTTACAAGTTTAATCAGCAAACCATGCTGTGAAATTCTATCAAATCCGCTTCTTCAAAAAGTTTAGCGAGTAACAATGATAAGATCAAGCGTGTCGACAAGAATCTGTTGCGCGTTTTGGAATCAGTGATTGCTTAAAAAAAAATTTTGTAAAAATACACATTAACCCGTTCGCTCTTTTTATTGAATGATATTGTAATAACGTTTGTCCTTTATTTAAAGTTTTGAATTCACATTCTGATTTTTAAATAAGAACTTTACATACTTATTTTTGGCATTTCAAAACAAATTGTTAAGAATTTGCAAACTTAGCATATATCCTCTGGCATGAGTGATAAAGTTGCTTGATTAATATCTCTTGTTATTTTGTCATTTGTAAAAGAAAAAAAATTGAAGTGTTATGAATGGATGATTTTTCTCTGTTAGAGTGCTTGTGTATATCTTAACGGATAGTTTTATGCAACAATGTTATATTCAGCATGTCTATATGTTTCTTCTTCCTTCATCCGGGCAAGCAGTTTCATGATACAATTTTATGTTCCTAGCATATACTGAAGTAATTTATTTTCCTTTACTGCAATATAATTCTATGCACCGAAAATAATATGGTTTTTTTTTGTGTGTAGAATTATAGTGCAATAAAGGAAAAAAAATCTACATCAATACATGCTAAGAATGTAAAATTGTAGCATGAAACTGCTCGCCCAGACGAAGGAAGAAGAAACATACAAACATGCTGATAGAGATAACTCATCCACAAAACATTTCATCTTTTTCTTTTACAAATGGCAATCTATTCGGCTTGGCAAATGTATACGAGTTTTGTTCATAATGTAAACCCATGAATTAAAACTAGAACTCTATGTCAATGTATGCTACCCAAAACTACTAAGTTACAAATCATTTACAAGATTCATACCCAGATCAGTCTGGTTGTGTTGATTATCAGATTCGTATATCCCAAGGATCGGTTGTGGGAACAAAGGAGGCTCGAAATAAATATTGCAGTTGAAATCAAATTCATCGAGGCACACTGTTCCCTAATGGCTTGAGCTTGACCCATGGTTGAATAGATTTGGCATCTTTCGTTCCGATCTTCATAAAAGCATCGACGCCTCCTGTTCCATGGAGATGAAATCGAATTCGCAGAACTAGAAGTTCAAAAAATCAGTTAAAATGGCTTGATTCTTTGAAGAACAAATCTGATCTATCAAACCCCATTTCGATTTTCCAAAGAGTGTTTGAATACGAAAAGCGACGCTTTCGTTTTCCTGCTGAATCTTGAGCACAAAGTTTAGATTTGGCATTTAAAACGATTTTTAATCTTGTAGCAACGAAGTGGTTATAGAACTACGATTCATTGATTTGGGATAGATATTGGATCTTGATTGAATTATGGTAGGAAGATGAGATTTTTTTTGTTGATTAAAATTGAAATGAAACATGGCTTGAAACTGCGGAACGGTTTCGTTTACATTTGGATCGCCTTTCCAGGGCACCCCTTTAGTATCTCTGTCCATTTGTGAACTATAGCTATCCACATCCAACAAGAATTTGTAAATGTTCAATCTATATAAATATAATCATCTACCAAAATTTGATCTCGTTTCAACATTCGTAACATTTTCAAAATTTTAGCTCGATTATTCAGCGTTTAGACATTTGTTTTAACTGTTAAATTTAAACATCAAATATATTATTTTATGAATGTTGGAACGAGCTTAAATTTTGGATAGATTATAACATATATATGGATTGAACATCTACAAATTTTTATCGGATTTGGGTTGGTGTAGCTCACAAACGGGTAGGGGTGTCCCGGGACTCTCCTTATACATACACACACATATATATATATATATATATTCTCTACTATTATTTTCTGGTTGGGTTAATCTCTTAATATTTATCGGCTACTATTCACTGAATCAATGAGTGATTTCATGTTAAAAGTTTTGCTTGGTTTTAAATTCAACCTGCTCAGACCTAGTTTTGAAAAATCTCCAACGAAATGACGGAAATGATAGTTACAAGTTTACTTTTTCTATGATTGGAAAATGTGACTCAATTTCCAAATAATGAACAATGTAGGTGAAAAACAGTCATCATGCTATCAGCTTGGACAACCAGCGCTAAGAACATTCCTAATAGGAGGTCGGGTCGGGGGGTCTCATCAGGGTCGGTTGACCCCACCCACCATTAACGGGAAAAAACACAGCAACTCTAATATGGGGTTGTTGTGTGTCCTTGGCTTGCTTTATAAATCCGTCTAAAGAAATGAAGTGGATTACGATCCCTGTCATAAATATAATAACCAGCTTTTTAAAAGTCGATTAAGAGAAGGTTTCCAAAGCAACCCTGGAAAGCAACTGACGCCCTGTTATGGGTCGGTTGGCTCCAATGACCTAATTGCTTTTTCAATCAATGTGGGCACATCAACTAATGATATCCTCTTGTCTCTTCTTTAGTTACTAAGAAAGTGAATTTGAAGAATATGATATCTTTTCAAAATTTTATAAATTACTTTATCGATCAGTTGTAATTTCACATTGGTTGGCAACATTTACCATCATTTTCATTCAACTACTATAACCGCATAACGGTGTGAAAACCTATTGTTAAAGTGTTTAGTATAAGATATAAAATTATTTTTTAAATTTATTTTAAATCGGATTTTAGTAAAAAATTATATTTCATGGTTTAATAGAAAACTCAAGTAATTGAAAAATTGTGAATCCAGTTATACTTCGAAATATGCATGTAAGTCAACTCTAAGGATATGTTATCAACGCATTAATTAATATGAATGATTCACAAACGCATCAAACAAATATATATACTTTTATTATATATGAAGTAGGATCAATGTGCTCTTAATGTTTACTTTTTTTACAGCTAGAAACCATAAATGGATTAAAGAAATAAAATAAGAAACGAAATAAATATAAGCTCAAAGTATATCACTATATCAATAAATATCTAATTGAAATAAAAAAATAAAAAAGTAGATGTAATAAATAAATCATAACTTATTGAATTATTCTATTTAAAGTAGATGTAATAAATTAATCACAAGTACGTTAGCACGTGCGTTGCATGTGTTCAGGAGGAATAACATTATAAAATATTGTATGTCCATATTTTGATTTCTCAAATTGACTTGACATGTACGTAACATCATAATCTGTATATGCATACTTAAAAAACTCAACCAGACATGTATAACTTGTGCATGGACGTGGATCTAGGCAAATTCGATTGTTGATTCTTATACGTTACTTGTATATGAATTATATGAAATCATTTCCTCTCCTCCTTTTCCTAGCTTGAGACCGACATTATAGTAAAGGAAATTACAGACGATGAAGCTAAAAATGATTATAGGAGTAAGCAATATTTGATTAGAACTGAATTAGCGTATTAGTCTAACTTATGTCGGCCGATTTGGTTCAGTTTTGAAACAAAACTGATTTGAACTTGAAAGTATTTTTTATTGGTTCAACTAAAATTTTGTTGTAATACCTAATTGTATGGTATTGTAATACTTTAAATAATTTTTTTGATGGAAAAATACAAATGTAAATTAGAAAAAGTAAAAAAATGGAAAATAGGCACAAGGACAAACTTTACGGATGACGAACCGTTGAGTTTTCTTTTGGCTTCGCTAAAAAAAACCTAACTTTTACGACTATTAATAAAATTACTTCACAAAATAGGGATGCTTACTTAAGAAGTATGAAATCAACAACGGGATTGCAAACTATAATAAGCATCTGGCTATCTTGGCCTCTCATCCTACTTCAGCGAGATTGCCTTGATTTATGGATTCCACAGCCTCTTGTTCGCCTTGTCGACAAGACTGCCTGGACTTCTGGCTTCCATGGCCTCTTGTTTGCCTCGTCGATAAGATTGCCTAAACTTGTACGTTCCACGGCCTCTTGCTCGCCTTGTCGAAAAGAGTGCCTAGACTTATAGCTTCCACGGCCTCTTGCTTGCCTCGTCGACAAGACTACCAGGACTTATGGATTCCACAACCTCTTGTTCGCCTCGTCGACAAGACTGCCTGGATTTATGGCTTCCACGGCCTCTTGTTCGCCTCGTCGATAAGACTGCCTGGACTTATGGCTTCCACGGCCTCTTGTTCGCCTCGTCGATAAGACTACCTGGACTTATGGCTACCACGACCTCTTGTTCACCTCATCGACAAGACTGCTTGGACATTTGACATCCACGACCTTTTGTTCACTTTCGTCGATAAGACTGCCAAGACTAGTGGCGAGCTACGGTTCTTTCTCGTCTGGCCGACAGATCCTTCTCATTTGGTTAGTGGATTGCTTCTGTGCGACAATTCATCTAGTTATCGGACCACTGCAGTCCTCGGGTTATTATGGATATCTCTAAACGATCCAGAGCAATCATCGGCTTTTATTGAATTTCATGCTTTCTATTTCTTCTTGCTAATGGATAATACGATCCGGAGCGATCATGCATTTCTGGTTTATTCACTTTGGGTTTTCTAGATTAATATGATCCTGTGCAATCTTGGCTCTTCGGTTTTTCAACTATGAAAGTTCACAATGGATTCTCCTAGCTTTGGTTTCTAGACTTCTCCTCTCCCCGCAAAACACACCTACCCTGGATCAAGCAAGATATGGTTTGGGGGGCAAATGTTGATATGCCTTTTAGTCAAAGCTGTCACAAGACAAGTTTCTGGCTAGCAACGCGTTTAAGTGTCAAGAACATCATCCGAAAACACAAAGCAGTTTGATCAAGGTCACGTCGCAAACTAAGAAGTCCTGAAACTTCTGTCAGACGACCTCTTTGGGCCCGGGAACATTTGTCTTGATGCTTTTCACCATATCACTGTAGAACGTGAGCCTTCCTTCGAGCCGAAGGCGAGCCGTCAATGGGTCCGGGCGCAGCGTCGGTGGGGGTCCCGGGCCCCACAGTCCCGGCTGCGATTTCCTTCACCTAGCCTTGCCTCAAAGGTAGGCAGCGCCCGGTTCATTCGATTTTCCTCAGCCTAAGAAGCCCGATTTCCTTCTGCTAACCTCACATCAATGGTTCCGCATCCACCACCCCGCGCCTCGCCTCAATCCACATCACTCAGCATCACCTCGCATCCACCTCCCTCTATCCCGCGGTTCGCATCCACCAAGATGCGAAATTCACGTCCGACTGGATGCGAAATTCGCATCCGTATGGATGCAATTTTCTTGAAGCGAGGAGGGGGTGATGCGATTTTCATCAGTGGTTGTTTTGTGACGCGATTTTTACCTGTGTGGTCCCCAAAACTCACCTACTCTACTACCTATCTTCACCTATAAATACCCTAAGCCTTGGCCTTCAATAGGGGGCTTCCCTCTTGGAATTTTTGGACTTTTAGAGCTCCAAACACTCATTAATGGCTGCCAACACCTTATCCATGGCCATTGGGCATGGCACAGACAATTAAAAGGTAGCACATACATGTTCCATTGCTTTTTGCACATAAACAAGCATACTTTCATCGGTTTTAGACCACTTGGGCATTAAAGCCATTTTTAGACATAGTTGACCAAGTCAACTCATCTCAAGGAAGGAGAAGAAGGATAATTCATACAAAGTTTAGCATACTTACAATATTGTTCACAAATATTGTAACATCAATTGTAATTGACAAAGATACGATGAATGATCATTATAAAGTGGACGTAGGTTTAGTGCCGAACCACTATAAAAACTGTGTATCTCTGCACTTATTTACTCAACTTTATTTTACATTCTGATTACTATGTTGCTAATGCACTCGCGTACACATTGGATGTCAGCATGTGACCGTTTTTCCACGTCAATAAATCTAGCCCGATAAATCTAAACACAATAAATCTATCACAAGGCATCTTAACACATCATATATCAAAATATATGTAAACAAACAATAATAAATTTTGAGGAATCCAGCTGGATCCCTCCAACCCGTTTTTCTGCATTCACGGATGTTAATCAATATAAATAACATAAATTTCATTTCAATATGAGATATCATAATAAATAGAATTAATATTAAACCAAATATTAATATATATAACTATATTTAAATTTTGAACCAATTTATTAGCAATTCATCCAAACAATCATCACTCAACATTCAATCATCATATATCAATATTAAATTACATTTATGATATTATAAAATTGGACAGGGTTAGTGAGTTTACTCACGTTGGTCGTTTATCGTTAAATGACGATAGACGGTCGATGATTTGAATCAGGCATTTTATTTTGCCTAAAATCTTAGCGTGCTCCAAATCTTTCCAATCCAACTTCATTGTGTAGCCTGCGTCCATACGATTCCAATGTTAACAATTTTATACGTTATTTAAATTTAATTAAACTTAATTTTAATTGAATTTGGGACTTAATAAACAACCTGGCCCAAACTTCCCACTTGAACAACCCAAACCCACACGCACTCTTCCTTCCCCTGTAACATAATGAACCCGTTGTTAACCCTGTTTTTATTACGTGGTTTCAAAGATAATGTGTATAACAAAGCATATTTGAGGGATTAGTTATTAAAATAATAATGGGTCGGTACTGTTTATGGTGGATCGGGCATTCTTTTATGCCATGGATCGGATAAGTAAACTGCACCATGGAATGGGCAGTTATATACAATGAATTAGGCACATTTACCTTGCATGGATCGGTCACCATAATACAAAGATGTGTTGGCAACTCTTCATGTATCTGGATCGGTCAGCAGCCACTTCAAGTGATGGATCAGTTACTTCTATTACAAGATGGATCAAACTACTACATTTAAATATGGATCGCTCATATGCATATTCATGGATCGGTTTTGTTAATGAAGCATGTGACAGTTGCATATATTAAATGTATACATGGTATATTTGAACCATGTATATCCTTGAGTCATCCTTACATTTACCTAGCAGAAAACGTTCATGTTGTATAGAATGGATCGTTTCTATATAAATAAATGTTTGACAATGTATAAATATACAGCAGCAAGCAAAATGTAAACAATGGGCAGTGTGCATTTATATCGGGTCGTGGAATCTTCGGGTCGCTGCACCTTCTGGTCGTGGCATCTTCGGGTTGTCTACGACCTGAACTGTCAGGCCGTTCACAGTTGGGTCACGTATATACGATATGGCGGGTCATTGAAGATGAAGAGCAGGTCACTTGTAGTCATATTTCATGAAAGGGGGGTGGCAAAAAGATAGAGCACGTGATGCCAGTTGTCTTAATATAAAACATTGATTAAGAGGCTGCTAAAATTTATTGGTCGTTTATAATAATATGTATTGGGTACATGCGACAACATAGTAAGCAAACGATCTATATTGGGTCGTTCGTACAATGGTTAATTTATATATATAATAAATAGATCATTCTAGAAAAAAACTGATAGGTTGCCATGCTTGGATACGATTCATTCTTTATATAGCTGTACACGTGCACCAAGATAAGGATAAAATAAAATTATGTATGATGGCTATGCGAGTTGTGCCTCGTTGGGTCGTAGCATATAAATGATGGATCCTTGAACAGGTCATGGCTGAAGAAAAAGTGAAGCATATGTGTACACATCATACGAAAAATGTTGGGTTGATAGCAGTATAAAGAATGGATGAGTTATGGTACATGCAGATTAGGTCCCGCGCATACAACATGCGGGTCGTTCAGATTCAGGTCATCCATAATTTCAGGTCGCCCGCCATGAAGTCTGATTACCCAATGACCCGAGAACCTGCACATCCAATCACACAATTCCAAGCCTTCGAACCACTTTCATCCACACCTACAAGTACCCCCACCGCTTCCTACATGGAGGGGACCAAATTTTCCATATTATGGGCTGCCATTTTCATTTCTCAACATCAAGCAATCATCTGAAACTCCATTAAAGCTCCATCAAGCTTCGATCAATCATCTCCATCATCATCGTGAAATCGTCAAAGATCATTAATGTTCTCGATTAACAAAAATCTACTTCAATAATCTCTGCAATTAAAGAGATCTAAGCATTTCTACGGTGAATTCAAGAGATCGAAGAGAAGAGACAGAAAATTGTAAAGGAAATAAAAGATGTGTAAAGTGAAAATGATTATGCACCTTGTAATGATGAAGATCGTAATGAAATCCCAAATTAAAGTGGATGTCGGCCGGATCTGAGGTCGAACCACTATAAATGCTCTTTACTTTACTTTTTCGCACTTATTTGCTCTTAACTTTGTTTTGATCATTTGTGAAGTGTTGAAACACACCTTGGGGTGTTGGTGCTAATTTTTTGCATCAACATTTTTTGGTGCCCACCGTGGTGCTCGAACCCACAACCACAAGGTTAAGAGCCTTGGTGGATTTTTGTGGATTGTGAAGATTTAAAGCCTGTCATCCTACGATAGATTCACACAATATAGAAGTCAGGCCCCGTGAGAAATTCCTACGAAGTTTGGAAGATTGTCTGAAACCACGGCACTAACAAAGAAAGGTAGTAGTAAGTCCGTTAGAGGGTCAGATAATGCTATTAATGATGCTCCAACTCTTCAAACTGATCATCTCGCTTATTCTCAAACTACAGGAGTTGGTGTGTGTCGAGAAGAGTTGGATACCGCCGTTGCTAGATTGACTCAGCAAATGGAAGGCTGAAACTAAGATATGATGGATAGGCTAGAAGCTCTTTTTAATACTCAAGCCAATGTGACAAATCATAAAGTTGAAATTAATCTCAAAGAAAATGCTAACTCTTCCGCTTTAGATATCAACTATGAGTACTTTGTTCAAGAGGTTGATGATTCAGATGATGATATTAAGGATTCTAAGCCAAATCCCAAAAGTCAATCTGAAAGATATACTTCTCGAAAAGTGGCAAGTCCCACCAAAGGGGAACCTCCCCATGCTGGAGGCCCAGGGCTCCGGATCCCTAACCACGATTGCTTGCCTAAGCAAGCATCTAGTAAAGGAGATGGCGTCCGCCCCGTGAAATAAACCGACAACAAGGAATATATCTCGGACGTAATAAAGAAAATTAAAAAGGAAAGTCTAGCCATAAATGATGATGAAACAGAATGGGATTTCGTTCGTATCCAAACTTCGCTTATTGATCAAATTCGAAAGGTCGAGTTCCTGAAAAAGTTTGTTCCTCTGACTTTGCGTGCTTATGGCGGAACTGGTGACCCTAACATGGTCTGGTACAAGTATGACCAACACATGAATGGTGCATAGGCTACCGATGAAATCAAATGCTTGTGTTTTCCCATCTAGTTGGAGGGAGTGGCGTCATTATGGTTCACTAGACTGCTGCCACAATCTATGGATAGTTTTTCAATTTTGGCCAAGAAGTTCGAGGAGCAGTTTTGGTTACACACTTCAAAGACTAAAGACATAATGTCACTATCAGACTTGGAGCAAAGACTAATTGAATCAGTTAGAGCCATTCTTACTCGCTTTGACGCTGTTGTAACAGAAGTGGGGAATCCAGAGCCTCGGATGGTGTTGATGGCAATGTACTGAGTTGTGGACAAGAAGACTGAATTCGGGAAATGGTTAAAAACAAAGGAGCCTAATACTCTTGAGAAATCCAATAAGAAACCAGAAGAGTTAATCAGAGTGGAAGATGACCCATCGATCACCTAGAATGTTGTTGGAAGTAGCATTGTGTCAGAAAGGAAGGATAATGATGCTCAAGGTGATAAGAAGAATTCCGAAGGTCTGAAGAGAAAAAATAAGGACAACAGAAAAGGAGGAAATGGCAAAAAAATGCTTCACTTTTTTTAATCTGATGATTTGATACCATTAAACGATACCTCGGAAAACGTCTTCTTCGCTACCAGAGATGCAGGATATTATACAAAACCTCCACAGTCAGTCAAGATAGGGAGAAAGGCAACCAATTCTGGAAAATTGTGTTGCTTCCACAATCAACCTGGCCATGAAACCAATGAGTGTTGATATCTGAAGGGCTTGATCAAAGAGTTGATCAGGCATAATAAGTTGCAAGAGTATATCAAAAAACCACGAGCAACAGGTACCTCTGCAACCTCTCAAGGGAAAAATTGAGCCAACATCGGTTGATAAAGAAAAATGTCCAGAGCTTGGAATAATGACCACTCGCGTCAAAAATTATCTTACTTAGCGCATAACCCATTTCTATTAAAAATCGTTGTAGTTTTCTGTTACAAGTTTAAACCACCCAAGCTTAAGGGGGTTGTTATGGTAAAAAAAATTCATTTTCATTAATAAGAAGTCTGCCTCTGCTTTATTTTAATCATGCCAATAACTGAAAAGTTTCCAAAAAATCAAATTAACATTGTAGGCTATTTGAAAGATGCTCGCTTGACTACAATCTGATAAGACCTGATGATCTTTATGACACATCCTGACAGAGATAGCTCAAGGTCGAGTGCTATAAAACATCATTTTGCACAAATACGAGGATGGAATGCATCGCCTTGTAGATAGAAAGAAGGAATCACTAAGAGTCAAGCGGCAAAATGCGGGACAAGTAGACACACTGAAGACCTATCCGTGGGGCATCCAATGAAGTCGATATGTCGATCCGCATAACAAATCGATGAAGTAGGATCAAGTCTAATTCCACGCCGGGGGCATCTAATGTAGTTGATATGTCGATCCGCATAACAAATCGATGAAGTTGGATCAAGTTCAAGATCTTTCCGGGGGAATCCAATGAAGTCTATGCATTGATCCGCATGACAAATCGATGAAGTTGGCTCAAGTTCAAGACCTCTCAGGGGGCACGCATGAGTCAAAGTCCTCTCTGGGGGCACGCACGAGTCAAAGTCCTCTACGAGGGAACACTCGAGTCAAAGTCCTATCTGGGGGCATATAGTAAAAGTCCACTCTGGGGGCAACACATAAGTCAAAATCCTCTCCGGAGGCACCACATTAATAAAAGTCCTCTCCGGTAGTACCACTCAAATCAAAGTCCTCTTCGGGGGCACACATAAATCAAAGTCCTCTCCGGGGGCATCCAATGAAATCGATACATCGATCCGCTCGATACATTGATAAAGTGAAATAAGTTAAAGTCCTCTTTGGAGGCACTTTGTAATAACCCGGGAATATGAGCCAATTAAAAAAAATTATTTTCGCAATTTCGATGAATTTTGAATATTTAAAATGAATTATTTTAAATAATGACGATAAGAAATTTATTTTGAATAGAATTAGAACGCATATATTTGTTTGAATCGTCGTTAGAATATAAATATTTTATTTTAATTATAAAAGGAACTGAAAATGGCCGGGTAGTTTGAAAATTCGATTTCAAATTTCAAATGAATGTACAGGATTCAAAATAAACCGTATTTTAGTGAAACCAAAAATATTAGAATCTAACAGAGAATATCTTTCCAGCGAATCTGAAAAATCGAAATTTCATAGCGGGAATCAAAAGATATGTCCAGTTGAAAATTCAAAATAGTCGCTATGTAGTTCTAGCCCTTAAAAATGGAAATTTAGCAAACGACCTCGGTTTTTGACGAAACCACTTTTGTTGGATCTGTAATATCAAGTTATTGCTAGGTTTCAAAATTCATAATTTTTCGAATCAATATGTGGGCGTGGCAAATGAAAACGTGTTTGACCAGTCTCAATTTATTTTAATCGACTGGAAAGTGATCATTTTTCAAACGGTCTCAGAATTTGACGAAACTAGTTTTGTTAGGACCGTATCGTCAATACGAAGCTAGAAAATATTTTTTAGGAATTTTTAGAGACTGTTTGTGGCCCCGGTAATTTGAAATGTGCGTTCAAATTCAATATATAGAGTTATATTTTGATTTTGACGGAAACTTATCGAAACGATCAAATCAGCTTACGATACATATCCCATTGTGTTCAGAATGGGGGTAATTAGCTAGGGACGGCAGGCAGTGGGTCTTGTTTGGAGATCGAAATTTAAAGTTGCTTTTTGGAATTATAAAATAAATAAATTATATAAATTTATATAACTTCTTACCCTCCTCTCTCTCTCTTCATTATAAATCAAAAATGAAAAATGAAAAATGAAATCGAGATTGCGCCCCCCTCCATACCGCCACCGCGCTCCGTCGCTGGCCGCCCCCACCACTGCCACATCTCCCCAAACCCGCATCCTCCTCTCTCTCCTCCCTCTCCTCTACGAACCCGACACCCCCACGCACCCAAATCCGCTCCCACAGCAAACCGGAGACCCCACCGCTCAGCCTGGCCACTGCATACCCCCCTGCGCCGCCTATTGCTGTCACTCCCTGCCAACGCCGCTCCGACGAGCCACCACTCGCCTGACCCCAAAAATAGTAAGCTTTTTTTCTTATTTATTTTATTTGCATTTATTTCAATTTATTTCTGTTTTGAGATATAATTACTGTATAAAAAAAATCTGATTTGTTTTTAAATATAAAAATATGATTTATATTCATATGAATAAAATTAAAAGGGTTTGATTTTTATATTATAGAAAGGTGAAAAATATAATCTTTATATTATAGAAAGGTTAAAAATATAATCTTTATATAATAGAAAGAATAAAAATATGATTTTTATATTATAGAAAGAATAAAAATATGATTTTTATATTATAGAAAGAATAAAAATATGATTTTTATATTATAGATAGAATAAAAATATGATTTTTATATTATATAGATAGTAAAGATTTGATCTTTATTATATGAGCATCGTTATAAAAATAGAATTTTTATCTATATAGTAGCGGTATAAAAATAGAAATTTTATCCATATAGAAAATATGATTTTTATATAATAGAGAATATAAAAATGTGATTTTTATATATGTAGTGAACACAGATGACGAAGTGACAAAAGGCGAGTGGCGAAGATTTCCTACAGACGAAGAGTCGTGGTGTATTGGTTTAGCTAGTCGGTGAGAACTCCTCACTTTTATTTTAATTTCTAGTTGAAATATATACTAGGATGCAGACGGTGCTTAGCAACACCCGACATCCGTCGTCCACAGACCATGCATGGCTTGTTTGTTTGATTGCTGTTTTGTGAAATTTTATTATGTGATGTGGAGTGAAATAAAATATTTTACAGTTAAAAATATAATTTTTTACGTGTATATGAAACAAATATTTATAAACAAATCGGGCGATTTGTTTATATACACTAATTTGACTGATATTGATTGGGACGATAAATTTTACACATCGCCCAACCGCACAAATAAAATATGTGTTTGTTGATTTGAAACCCCATACGGGTATTGGGATGATATTTGACATACACTAATCTCGATTGTTTAGTTGTATGTCAATCGATGAGTTGACAGACTGTGTAAGCGTTAATTATTTATATTTAATGCTTATGCAGTTGTGTGGTGCACTCTGGATGATGGTTGATTATTTATCGTTGCTGTTATATACATGTGTTGTAGAAAATCCATATAATTAACATTATATGGTAATTGATTGGGCCTCATTTCAATATAGAAAATAAATTCATGTGTTGAATAGAAAATAAATTCATGTGTTGAATTGAAAATAAATTCATGTGTTGAATTGAAAATAAATTCATGTGTTGAATAGAATAAACATTCATGTGTTGAATAAAAGCCGTGTTGATTAGATTGACGCCATTTTGACGTGAACGATATTTATATCGATTTTATTCATTTTTATAATGAATATAGAAAAGAAAGTGATTTTAAAATTTATCGTTTTGAAAATATTATCATTTGTATATCGATGATGTGGAATATTCAATTTTGACTAGAAATTGAATATGAAGTTGAAATCGTTTTGAAAACGAATTTAAAACGATTTATAAAATACGTTTTGAAAGGAAATCGATGAAGTATATATTATAAATATTATATAATGGCCTGAATAGAATGCGTCGCGCCGCGGCAGTTTGCGAATTTCGACCATTAACTTCGAATGGACGTTACAGGAGATCCGACCGTCGGATTCTCCTGAAACCAGAACCTTGGGTTCGTATCGAAAAGGGCTTTATAATGAGTATTAGAAATTTGAAATCTAACGGTTGGATTTGGGATTATGTCCAAATCAAATTTGGAAAAGGTCGTTGTAAGTGCAGTTCGATGGCCATTGATGGAAATTGACTGTACGAGCCTTAATAAAATGATTAAAAATAGTAATAATCTGTGTAAAATCATAAGAAATGATTTGGGGAAGAATTGGGATGAAAAACTCCATATTTGAAAAGATAAAAGTAAATTTTTATCGAAATGAACTAGTTTTTGAACTAGAATAATAATTTATTTATTTTTAAAATAAATAAAGTGGATTTGAAACGGTTTTGAAAATAACCAGAATTTCCAATAATTGAATTGGAATGGATTTGAACCGAAACTGTCTTTGGAATATTTCGATGTTGGATTTCGTGATTATGCAGATATTGTTATGGAAATTTGAAAGATATATTTATATCGTTATTTCCGATACGATATTTGTTGGTCGTAGAATTTGATATTGAATATAAGCCGATATATTTTCTATTCAGAGCCTTGTATTTAATATCAAATGTGATTTGGGTTTGTCGTGAATGGTATCTTCAATAATATTGTTCTTAGACTCATTGGAGTTAAGAAAATCAGAAACTAACTGGAGATTAGTTAAGTTGAATGGTCTCCTGGGTAATGATCTGATGTTGGTTTCGGCCTTCGGGATTAATATTTAGGGAATTGTTCACCTACTAATTTACGGTTAAAAGATGGTAGAATGGAATGTGATTTTGGGTTTACCGTGAATCATGTTTTAAATGACATTGGTTCTTTAACCCAGTTAAAGATAGGATATTGATTTCTGTGAAGATAAAAACTAAGTGGAGTTTTAGTGAATCTTTAATTAGATTGAAATGATCGAGAATGGAGTATCACCAGTTTTGCTTAAGGCAATAGTTAAATCTTTAATTAGATTTGTGCGTAAATGGTAATTGAATTTACTGAAACACAATGGTGTTAGATATGAAGTATGACCAATTTTACTTCATGGGATGAATAGGTTGGGATTGGGAGATTAAAACAAATTATTACTTCGGTAAGGTTCATTAATCCTGACTAGTTTGGATAAACCATAATTTGATTTGAATTGATACTCAAAAGAAGATTAAAGATTAAATTTAAAGAATTTATCTTTGATAAAATTAATGGGAACCTTTCCCTAAGAATGTGAAATTTAGAAACTAATTGAAAATTAGTTAAGATGAATGGTTTCCTGGGTATTGATCTGATGTTGGTTTCGGCCTTCGAGGTTAATATTTGGGGAGCTGTTCTCTTACTAATTTTTGGTTAGTGACTGATGAATTGGAATGAGGCGTATGTTGTGTTTGTGTAACACTTGTTTATTATATACGCGATTTATCCAGAAATACCGGGTTTATCCCATTCTGAATAACTGATTCGACGTGGTGTCGAGGATGAGACGGTGGTCGAAGACCGGAGGTCTTCACGTCGTTTGGGTGATTAATGATGATCTTGATTGGGCCGTACACCCAAGAGGAGGGAATCAGTTAGTGGTCGTCCAGACGTACTTGGAGATCGATGGATATGCGAGGTACAAGGTGCCCCCGGTTTTGTTCAGACCCAGAACGAACTTGTAAATGGACTGTGTGTCTGACATGGGATTTTATTCTGTGTGATTGATTTCTATGAAATATATATCTGTTTGGCGACGGAGAATTTACCCTCTTGCTTAACGCCCTTCTCTGAGACGTACGAGCTTAGAGGTTATATATTGATGGATATCAAACGCATGGAGTGAATTGCCTGTGTGGCATGCCTAAGTGGCAAATGATCAAGGCTTTTGTTGAAAAGCAAAGTCTTGTGGTTGAAGATCAAAGCACCGCCTGTGTGGCATAGCTTTATGTAACGTTGATTCGCGAGCCTCACACCCCCGTTGTGAACCAGAAACGGGAGAGGACATCAGGGAGGGCATGCGTTTCCTTGTAGCTAGAAGTGGCGTCAATGGTTTTACATGCCCTGACGAGTTTGACTTATGTGGTTGTTGCTGTTGCGAGGCGCCTCGGATATATCGTGACTGTGTGGAGCCGATGGAGTCATTTGGCTCATTTTCGCCCCAAAGGGCGGGGAAACGCAGTGTTCATGCATTTTAATCCACATCGGTGGACCGGCCCTGACGATCCAAAGGCTTTACTGAGTACCTGCCTGAGACTCGGGCTAGACAGTCTCGAATCGGTGGAGGACTATCTTTTGCCTCGGTTCACAGATGGAAATCCTACTTCCAATACGTGACTTTGCGGTTTTATTTGTAGAGCCTAGTATGGCGACATAGTGGTATGGGGCACTTATGCCGTTTATGATTGATACTTATGATTGAAATTGTTTTATACACTATGCACTTATAATAGTATCAAATGATTTGTTTTTAGCGTATCAAGCATTCTTTGGCTATTATAAGGTAAAACCCTATCCTCCGGCTTGCGTTGCATTGTGTGATGGGACCTGGGTCTTATAATAACTTCATTTTTCTTTATTTAGCATTGCGCTATTGTTTTATGCACTGGTGTTCTTGGAGGAAACCCGTTCTGTGTTATACGGCGTGGTCCCTTAATTTACCGAACTCTAAAATAAAGATTAATAACTGTTTTAGTTCTCACACCAGTCACATGAACTCTGGGTGCCCTTATTTTGACATGGGCAGCTAGTAGTTTTGGTTTTGCAGAATTATATTCACAGGATCCTGGTTTACAGCTGGAATGATATCCGGAAAGCTCTGTATCCGTATATCTCTTTGAGTTGTGTTTTGTATTATTATTCCGCTGCGATGTATTTAAATGTAATTTAAATCTCTGATATTTTCTGTGTAATATTTATTCATACTCTGTATATTCCTGTATTCGTAATAAGCAATGAAATGTTCTTCTGTTTGTATTCTGATTTGTCATGTTCTCAAAACAATCAGGGGTTTCGAACGGTCTTGGTCGGTTTAGAGACTGATTCGGATCGAGCGAAATTCCTTGTTGGCACAGTGGTATCAGAGCTTTGGTTTACAAAGCTCAGAGAACAAGACACGTTAGAACCATACGAAAGAATTCATCAGAGATTGGATTAGTAATATCCTATAAGAATGACTCGTTTGAGATGGTATCAGTAGTATCCTAGAACGAGTGTAAAGTGTATATTTTTAAAGTGAAAACAAGTTTTGTTTTGAAAATCTAAATCAATTATACGTATTTGATTATTTATTTTGTATTGATTTGGGCAGTCCACTATATAAAGATCTTGCGTATACGTCTGATCCGCGTGTATTCGAAGTTTTAATATACTGGATAGATATAGAATCACACTCTAGTTGCCCGGAGATGGTTCTGATGATCGCTATAGTACGTACATCATCAGAATTTATATTCGAGTTTCGAAAGTGGGATTTCTATATAATTCCAATTGACTGGTGTGAGAACCAAAATTAGATAGGGCTTATTGTTGCGATTTGGCATCAAAAATCTGAAATTTGGACTACGTATCAAAATTAAGAATTTGAAACGTTAATTCACTAATTGATTGCTGATTGTGTTGTTTGATTATTGTTCGTTTAATTAAATGTTGAACCTTTAGTCAAATTGAACAAAATAGTGAATTTTGTTGAAAATTTGTCGCATTTGCATGCATATACATGTACTTACATTGAACAGGTCATAGCAAGGAGGCTAGAGCAGAAGAATAAAATTGTTTGCCCGATAAATAGGTAAATGTTTATTGTATTACGTTGGGTTTGGATGATTTTATGAGCCGATTGGCTGTTTCTTTTTCTTTTTGGATTGATGAGGGCCATGGAAGGCTATTTGAAATATCCCGAAGTCCCCGGTGCAGGGGAGGTTATGACGAAATTTTTCGAAAATTTAGGATGTTAGCCAAATTTTTGAAAAATTTGAAAAGTTCTTAGAAACTGAGAAGTTGAAAAACTTAAGCCGTAATGAAAATAATGGAAGTTGAGTTGGTTTGTAAAACAACTTTCAGCTTCGTTCCTTTTCGGGGACGAAAAGTTTTAAGTGGGGGAGATTGTAATAACCCGGAAATTTGAGCCAATTAAAAAATTTTATTTTGGCAATTTCGATGAATTTTGAATGTTTAAAATGAATTATTTTAAATAATGACGACAATAAATTTATTTTGAATAGAATTATAACGTATATATTTGTTTGAATCATCGTTCGAATATAAATATTTTATTTTAATTATAAAAGGAATTGAAAATGGCGCGGTAGTTTGAAAATTCGATTTCAAATTTCAAATGAATGTACTGGATTCAAAATAAACCGGATTTTAGTGAAACTAAAAATATTAGAATCTAATAGAGAATATCTTTCCAGCGAATCCGAAAAATCGAAATTTCATAGCGGGAATCAAAAGATATGTCCAGTTGAAAATTCAGAATAGTCGCTATGGAATTCTGGCCCTTAAAAACAGAAATTTAGCAAATGACCTCGGTTTTCGATGAAACCACTTTTGTTGGATCCGCGATGTCATGTTATTGCTAGGTTTCAAAATTCATAATTTTTCGAATCAGTATGTGGACATGGCAAAGGAAAACGCGTTTAACTAGTTTTAGTTGATTTTAATCGATTAGAAAGTGGTCATTTTTCAAACGGTCTCAGAATTTGACGAAACTAGTTTTGTTAGGACCGTATCGTCAATACGAAGCTAGAAAATATTTTTTGGGAATTTTTAGAGATTGTATGTGGCCCGGGTAATTTGAAATGTGCATTCAAATTCAATATATAGAGTTATTTTTTGATTTCGACGGAAACTGATCGAAACGATCGAATCAGCTTATGATACATATCCCATTGTGTTCGGAATGAGGGTAATTAGCTAAGGACGACAGGCAGTGGGTCTCGTTTGGAAATCAAAATTTAAAGTTGCTTTTTGGAATTATAAAATAAACAAATTATATAAAATTATATAACCTCTTATCCTCCTCTCTCTGTCTCTTCATTATAAATCATAAAAAAAAGAAAAATGAAATCGAGATCGCGCACCCCCTTACCGCCACCGCGCTCCGTCGCTGGCCGCCCCCACCACCGCCACATCTCCCCAAACCCGCACCCTCCTCTCTCTCCTCCCTCTCCTCTACGAACCCGACACCCCCACGCACCCAAATCTGCTCCCATAGCAAACAGGAGGCCCCACCGCTCAGCCTGGCCACCGCACACCCACCTGCGCCGCCTATTGCTGCCGCCCCCTGCCAACGCCGCTCCGACGAGCCACCACCCGCCTGACCCCAAAAACCGTAAGTTTTTTCTTATTTATTTTATTTACATTTATTTCAATTTATTTCTGCTTTGAGATATAATTACTGTATAAAAAAAATCTGATTTGTTTTTAAATATAAAAATATGATTTATATTCATATGAATAAAATTAAAAGGGTTTGATTTTTATATTATAGAAAGGTTAAAAATATAATCTTTATATTATAGAAAGGTTAAAAATATAATCTTTATATTATAGAAAGGTTAAAAATATAATCTTTATATTATAGAAAGAATAAAAACATGATTTTTATATTATAGAATGAGTAAAAATATGATTTTTATATTATAGAAAGAATAAAGATATGATTTTTATATTATAGAGAGAATAAAAATATGATTTTTATATTACATAGATAGTAAAGATTTGATCTTTATTATACGAGCATCTTATAAAAATAGAATTTTTATCTATATAGTAGCGGTAAAAAAATAGAAATTTTATCCATATAGCGTAGTTATAAAAATATGATTTTTATATAATAGAGAATATTAAAATGTGATTTATATATATGTAGTGAACATAGATGACGAAAGTGACAAAAGGTGAGTGGCGAAGATTTCCTACATATGAAGAGTCACGGTGTATTGGTTTAGCTAGTCGGTGAGAAATCCTCACTTTTATTTTAATTTCTAGTTGAAATATATACTAGGATGCAGACGGTGCTTAGCAGCACCCGACACCCGTCGTCCACAGACCATGGATGACTTGTTTGTTTGATTGTTGTGTTGTGAAATTTTATTGTGTGTTGTGGAGTGAAATAAAATATTTTATAGTGGAAAATATTTTATAGTTAAAAATATAATTTTTAACGTGTATATGAAATAAATATTTATTAACAAATCGGACGATTTGTTTATATATACTGATTTGACAGATATTGATTGGGACGATAAATTTTACACATCGCCCAACCGCACAAATAAAATATGTGTTTGTTGATTTGAAACCCCACACGGGTGTTGGGATGATATTTGACGTACACTAATCCCGATTGTTTAATTGTATGTCAATCGATGGGTTGACAGACTGTGTAAGCGTTAATTATTTATATTTAATGCTTATGCACTTGTGTGGTGCACTCTGGATGATGGTTGATTATTTATCGTTGCTGTTATATACATGTGTTGTAGAAAATCCATATAATTAAAATTATATGGTAATTGATTGGGCCTCATTCCAATATAGAAAATAAATTCATGTGTTGAATAGAAAATAAATTCATGTGTTGAATTGAAAATAAATTCATGTGTTGAATTGAAAATAAATTCATGTGTTGAATAGAATAAACATTCATGTGTTGAACAAAAGCCGTGTTGATTAGATTGACGCTATTTTGACGTGAACGATATTTATATCGATTTTATTCATTTTTATAATGAATATAGAAAAGAAAGTGATTTCAAAATTTAACGTTTTGAAAATATTATCATTTGTATATCGATGATGTGGAATATTCAATTTTGACAAGAAATTGAATATGAAGTTGAAATCGTTTTGAAAACGAATTTAAAACGATTTATAAAATACGTTTTGAAAGGAAATCGACGAAGTATATATTATATATATAATATAATGGCCTAAATAGAATGCACCGCGCCACGGCATTCGCGAATTTCGACCATTAACTTCGAATGGACGTTACAGGAGATCCGACCGTCGGATTCACCTGAAACAAGAATCGTTGGGTTCGTATCGAAAAGAGATTTCTAACGAATATTAGAAATTTGAAATCTAACGGTTGAATTTGGGATTATGTCCAAATCAAATTTGGAAAAGGTCGTTGTAAGTGCAGTTCGATGGCCGATGATGGAAATCGACTGTACGGGCCTTGATAAAATTATTAAAAATAGTAATAATTTGTGTAAAATCATAAGAAATGATTTGGGGAAGAATTTGGATTAAAAACTCCATAAGTGAAAAGATAAAAGTAGATTTTTATCGAAATGAACTAGTTTTTGAACTAGAATAATAATTTATTTATTTTTACAATAAATAAAGTGGATTTGAAATGGTTTTGAAAATAACCAGAATTTCCAATAATTGAATTGGAATGGATTTGAATCGAAACTGCCTTTGGAATATTTCGATGTTGGATTTCGTGATTATACAGATATTGTTATGGAAATTTGAAAGATATATTTATATCGTTATTTCCAATACGATATTTGTTGGCCGTAGAATTTGATATTGAATATAATCCGGTATATTTTCTATTCAGAGCCTTGTATTTAATATCAAATGTGATTTGGGTTTGTCGTGAATTGTATCTTCAGTAATACTGTTCTTAGACTCAATGGAGTTAAGAAAATCAAAAACTAACTGGAGATTAGTCAAGTTGAATGGTCTCATGGGTATTGATTTGATGTTGGTTTCGGCCTTCGGGGTTAATACTTAGGGAATTGTTCACCTGCTAATTTATGGTTAAAAGCTAATAGAATGGAATGTGATTTTGGGTTTATTGTGAACCGTGTTTTAAATGACATTGGTTCTTTAACCCATTTAAAGACAGGATATTGATTTTTGTGAAGATTAAAACTAAGTGGGGTATTAATGAATCTTTAATTAGATTGAAATAATCGAGAATGGAGTATCACCAGTTTTGCTCCGGGCAATAGTTAAATCTTTAATTAGATTTGAGCGTGAAATGGTAATTGAATTTACCGATAACACTGTGGTGTTAGATATGAAGTAAGACCAGTTTTACTTCATGGGATGAATAGGTTGGGATTGGGAGATTAAAACAAATGATTACTTCGGTAAGGTTCGTTAATCCCGACTAGTTTGGATAAACCATAATTTGGTTTGAATTGATATTCAAAAGCAGATTAAAGATTAAATTTAAAGAATTTATCTTTGATAAAATTAATGGGAACCTTTCCCTAAGAATGTGAAATTTAGAAACTAATTGAAAATTAGTTAAGATGAATGGTTTCCTGGGTATTGATCTGATGTTGGTTTCGGCCTTCGGGGCTAATATTTGGGGAGTTGTTCTCTTACTAATTTACGGTTAGTGACTGATGAATTGGAATGAGGCGTATGTTGTGTTTGTGTAACACTTGTTTATTATATATGCGAGTTATCCAAAAAGACTGGGTTTATCCAATTCTGAATAACTAATTCGACGTGGTGTCGAGGATGAAGACGGTGGTCGAAGACCGGAGGTCTTCACGTCGTTTGGGTGATTACTGATGATCTTGATTGGACCGTACACCCAAGAGGAGGGAATCAGTTAGTGGTCGTCCAGACGTACTTGGAGATCGATGGATATGCGAGGTACAAGGTGCCTCTGGTTTCGTTCAGACCCAGAACGAACTTGTAAATGGACTGTGTGTCTGACATGGGATTTTATTCTGTGTGATTGATTTCTATGAAATATATATCTGTTTGGCGCCGGAGAATTTATCCTCTTTCTTAACGCCCTTCTCTGAGACGTACGCGCTTAGAGGTTATATATTGATGGATATCAAACGCATGGAGTGAATTGCCTGTGTGGCATGCCTAAGTGGCAAATGATCAAGGCTTTTGTTGAAAAGCAAAGTCTTGTGGTTGAAGATCAAAGCACCGCCTGTGTGGCATAGCTTTATGTAACATTGATTCGCGAGCCTCACATCCCCGTTGTGAACCAGAAACGGGAGAGGACATCAGGGAGGGCATGCGTTTCCTTGTAGCTAGAAGTGGCGTTAATGGTTTTACATGCCCTGACGAGTTTGACTTATGTGGTTGTTGCTGTTGCGAGGCGCCTCGGATATATCGGTGACTGTGTGGAGCCGATGGAGTCATTTGGCTCATTTACGCCCCAAAGGGCGGGGAAACGCAGTGTTTAGGCATTTTAATCCACATCGGTGGACCGGCCCTGACGATCCAAAGACTTTACTGAGTACCTGCCTGAGACTCGGGCTAGACAGCCTCGAATCGGTGGAGGACTATCTTTTGCCTCGGTTCACAGATGGAAATCCTACTTCCAATACGTGACTTTGCGGTTTTATTTGTAGAGCCTAGTATGGCGACATAGTGGTATGGGGCACTTATGCCGTCTATGATTGATACTTATGATTGAATTTTTTTTATACACTATGCACTTATAATAGTATCAAATGATTTGTTTTTAGCGTATCAAGCATTCTTTGGCTATTATAAGGTAAAAACCCTATCCTCTGGCTTGCGTTGCATTATGTGATGGGACCTGGGTCTTATAATAGCTTCATTTTTCTTTACTTAGCATTGCGTTGTTGTTTTATGCACTAGTGTTCTTGGGAGGAAACCGTTCCGTGTTATATGGCGTGGTCCCTTGATTTACCGAACTCTAAAATAAAGATTAATAACTGTTTTAGTTCTCACACCAGTTACATGACTGACCTGGAGTTTATTGTTTTAACCTAAACTCTGGATGCCCTTATTTTGACACGGGCAGCTAGTAGTTTTGGTTTTGCAGATTTATATTCACAGGATCCTGGTTTACAGCTGGAATGATATCCGGAAAGCTCTGTATCCGTATATCTCTTTCAGTTGTGTTTTTTATTATTTTTCCGCTGCGATGTATTTAAATGTAATTTAAATCTCTGATATTTTCTATGTAATATTTATTCATACTCTGTATATTCTTGTATTCTGATGAATTGTTGTAATAAGCAATGAAATGTTCTTCTTTTTGTATTCTGATTTGTCGTGTTCTCAAAACAATCAGGGGTTTCGAACGGTCTTGGTCGGTTTAGCGACTGATTCGGATCGAACGAAATTCCTTTTTGTCATACACTTAAGTCAAAGTTCTCTCCAAAAAGAAGCACTGGATTAGTCAATAAAGATGGGATTCCTATTGTATTGACAAGCTCAGAAGTTCCACACATATGGGCAAGAACAAAGAGCTCTCACCAACAAAGTTTACGCTTCTAGTACATCAACCATAATCAAGGAAATTCGGCACGCTGATCACATCTAGCTTTTACAGCTTGTGACGACCCATGGAATGGGGGCAATACAACCACATCAGTATTGGACCATGCTCGAAAAACATACTACTCCTCTTCAACAACCACTGCAATAGTTATCTCCCTATAAACAACAAAAAGCACTACTCCAAACTCCCTACTGAACCATTAGTTGCCAATAGTAGAGTTGCTCCTTTTGCACATTCAACTTCCCCAGGATCCTCCTGCCAGTTATTTAATAATTATACCATCTATTTTAGCTCCAAATTGCTGGTGAAGATTTGTATCATTTATGATCAAATTCGAACAGTAATCTGTTGAAGTACACAGCAAACATTGTAACACAAATCAACATCAAAATTTTGGTCGACAGAATTCTGGATTTAAAAAAAAAAGTAAAGAATATCAAAACTCAGTCGGATCTGTTCTAAAATACAAACATTGAATCTATACATGTTCAGTTAATAAGACCGATCCCAAAATCAATGGCTTTACAAACCCTAGATGGCTAAAAATTAGTTCAACACCAAAACCAATGGAAAACTGACGCCTACTGATCGGAGGGCTCATATTTTTTAGGATGGTCAGAAAAGCTTAGGTTCTGGTAGCAGGAATCTACACAACATCAACAAGGTACAACAACTAAGATCTGGAAAAGAGAAAACCTCGATTGGAATTGAAATCAATTGGAATTATGACAGAGATTGAATCTATATATGAACCTGAAATCGCTGGTGATTGGTGCTCGAAATGAAGTCGTGGATCCGGGTGGTGAAGAGCCGAATTTAAGTCGGATCACTGCGTTATTTTTAGAAAGCCCTCTCTGCCATTAAAATGCCTTTTGACCGAAGGAATAAAGCAAAAAAAAGTTGTCAAAAAAGAGTATAAAGGCATTCATAGTGGGCCTAACCGACCCATCAAGTGAGCTTGACCGACCCATCAGTAAGGCTTGACCGATCCATCAAGTGGACCGAGATTGGGCATGTAAAAAACTTTCACACTAGATCTGTTGCTATCTGATTCTTTATAGAAAAAAATGTATAATGAAAAACATGCTGATCTATCCAGAGAATTTACTGACGATCCATCAATATGTGTTGGCACAAATTATATTAAAGTTTAATTTCGAAATTTACATTTTTCACAAGAAAAATTATAAATTTCGAGGGCCAAATGCCAACCCAGTTATTATTACGCGATTTCAAAGATAATGTGTTTAATAAAGCATATTTTATGAATTGGTTATTAAAATAATAATGGGTTGGTATTGTTTATGGTGGATTGGGCATTTTCTATGCCATGGATCGGGCAAGTAACCTGCACCATGGATCGGGCAATTATATACGATGGATCGGGCATACTACCTTGCATGGATTGGTCACCATAATACAAAGATGGGTCAACAATGCTTCATGTAGGTGGATCGGTCAGCAGCCTCTTCAGATGATGGATCAATTATTTCAATTACAAGATGGATCGAACTGCTGCATTTAAATATGGGTCGTTCATATGCATATTCATGGATCGGTTTTGTTAACGAAGCATAGGACATTTGCATATATTAAATGTATACATGGTATATTCAAACCATTTATATCCCTGAGTCATCCGTACATTTACCTAGTAGAAAACTTTCATGTTGTATAGAATGGATCGTTTCTATGTAAATACATGGGTCGACAATGTATAAATATACAGCAGTAGGCAGAATGTAAACAATGGGCCGTGCGCATTTATATCGGGTCGTTGCACCTTCGGGTTGTGGCATCTTCGGGTAGTCTACGACTTGAGCTGTCAGATCGTTCACAGTTAGACCGTTTATATATGATATGGCGGGTCGCTGAAGATGAAGAGCAGGTCGCATGTGATCATACTTCATGAAATGAGGATGGTAGAAAGAGAGGGCATATCTTAATATAAGACATTGATTGAGAGGCTGCTAAAATTTATGGGTCATTTATAATAATATGTATTTTGTACACGCCGCAACGCAGTAAGAAAACGATCTATATTGGGTCATACGTATAATGGTTGATTTATATATAACAAATAGATCGTTCCAGAAAACAAACTGATGGGCCACCATATTTGGATACGTTCGTTCTACATACAGCTATACACGTGCATCAAGATAAGGATAAAATAAAATTATGTTTGACGACTATGCCAGCTATGCCTCGTTGGGTCGTAGCATATAAATGATGGATCCTTGGACAGGTCATGGCTAAAGAAAAGGTGAAGCACATGTGTACACATCATGGGAAAAATGTTGGGTTGATAGCAGTATGAAGAGTGGATGAGTTGTGGTACATGCAGATTGGGTCGCGCACATATAACATGCGGGTCGTTCAGATTTTGGTCGTCGATAAATTTAGATCATCCATAATTTTAGTTTTCCCGCCATGAAGTCGAGTCGCCCAATGACCCGAGAACTTGCACACCTAGTCACATAATTTCAAGCCTTCGAACCAATTGCATCCACACCTATAAATACCCTGTCACTTCCTATATGGAGGGGACCAAATTTTTCCACCTCGAAGGGCTGCCATTTTCATTTCTCAACATCAAGTAATCATCTCAAACTCCATTAAAGCTCCATCAAGCTTCGATCAATCATCTCCATCATTATCGTGAAATCGTCAAAGATCATCAGAATGTTCAAATATTTACTTCAATAATCTCCGCAACTAAAGAATCTAAGCATTTCTACGGTGAATTCAAGAGATCGAAGAAAAGAGGTAGAGAATTGTAAAAGAAATAAAAGATGTGTAAAGTTAAAATGATTAAATACCTCATAATGATGAAGATCATAATGAAATCCCCGATTAAAGCGGATGTAGGCAAGATCTAAGGCCTAACCACTTTAAACACTCTCTACTTTACTTTTTCCCGCACTTATTTGCTTTTAACTTTGTTTTGATCATTTGTGAAGTATTGAAACACATCCTGGCGTGTTGGTGCTAATTTTAGCATCAACACCTGCACAGTACTAAGAACCCATCACCGAATTTCTTCCCAAACCCATCTCTCCCTCCCCTCTTCATGCAATTTGTAACCAAGGCCACCACCCTCATCCTCATCTCGAGCCCAACGTTCTCCACTATGCCATGTCGAGCTCGCAAGCTCTATGTTCGTCACGACCTAGAGCTGGTCTCCATGCTGCTATAGAAGTAGCATAATTTTTGTCACCGTATTTATCCAGATTTCGCACCAAGGTGCGCCTGCTCTCCCCGAATCTACTGCACACTCCTCATCGCCGCCAGAGCCTCCTAACAATGTCATTTTGTGTCGTAAGCCATACTATTCAAAACTGGGCTTCCCGGATAAAGATTGCACCTAATAAAAGCTGGATAGAAGTCAAGCCCTCCATTTCACGAGTTCGAATACATGAGCTTTCCGATTTAAGGAATTTAGATTGATTTTCTAATAATTTTTGCAAGGCCACGCTGTAAATGGTGGAGGCAGTCTATTCAACGAAGATGGGAAGGGAGAATGGAGAGAAAGTGAAGATTGTGTACTTAAATAGTTCAATCCTTGGCATGCACAGTGCTAATGTAGAATAGGGTAGGTAGGCTGGGGTAGGTCTACAAGTATTGTTTACAGTGTTTTGATAGAAGGTCGCACGATACTTGGCTACCAAGAAATGGAATATATATATATATATATATATTTAAAAGAAAATAATATAAGATTGATATTTACCAATTCAAGAAAAATGCATATACACCAGAATATAAGCTTTACACGAAAGAAACATAGGAGTTAGAACTTTCAAATGGTTGTCTTCTTCCTAGAAGAATACTGCATTGTATACGTACAGATCAAGTTGTGCATGCACATCAACTTAAAATCTCATTCTCACTCACTGGTTGTGATAGTGGTGCCTGTAAGCACATAACATATTTTTAATGAACAATGGGGTTCTGCATTTTTATTTTTGTTTTGATTGAACCACAACTACATTCCATCCAAAACAAAAACTTGCCTATTTATAGTAAGCTATTTATGATCTAGGCAATAACTTAGGATATCATGGCATGAAAGGGCATAGTAACTTACAGTATAACATAACTTAGGTACATATTTTCCAAAAAAATCAATTGGTCGGGCGTTAGCATAAGTGGTAGGTAAGCTCAGACTTAAAAACTATGATTACACTGAGCTACACAGAAACGTTCAAGCTTTGTATATTATATTTTTGCAAATAATAGATATTTATTAAGGGTACCCCATTGCATAAAATTTCATTTGTTTATGGGCCGCTATCGACAAAAATAAAAATACCGTTGTGACAAGCATTATGCCACGATCCCGAAAGTATAATAAAATGGACAAGATAACTTATTTGTAAAATTCATAAAACAATGATATAGGGTGTAAATTATTTCGAACGAAAAGTAACTTATTTTTCCAAAAAAAATTTATAGAAAAATCCTAACTGTCATTACGAACTCAACGGAACTTGTCTTACGTCTTGATTAGATCGTTTGCTCAAGTTATGCACATATATTCATTTAATTTTGATAAAATTAATAGCTATGCAAAATAACTGGGAGTTTTTTGATAATGTGGTCACACATGACTTCGGATTGCCATGAAATTTCATTTCGCGCAATAATATAAAAATATAGATGCAATGAAACTAATTTTGTTGAAATCTGTGACTGCTTCCGAAATGGCTATTTTCTAGGCTTAGATAAAATATAAATTAAATCCAAAATCATTCAATTTAATAATAATAAATTAGTATTATTATATATATATTCAAACAGAATATCATATAGCTCCAAAATAACATACTTGGGTTTATAACTCGTCATTTTAAAATCCAAGTAAAATTGACGTTCAATTTATAATAAAAATCCTTTTTATTTATTTAATAAATTGTTATAATTTATAAACGACTTTATAGTGACTTCCATAAAATATCATTTGGATATAACTCACAATCTATAATATAAAATCTTCATTTTTCACTTTCATTAGAAAAATATAGCTCAATAGATTCGAATGTTTCTGGATTCAATGAATTCCAACTTATATCGAATCCTATATATTCATTTGAAGTTTGAAATGTAAAACTACGAACTATTGCGATGTTACAAGCTCGTTTTAATTATAAATTATATATTCAAACTTCGTTTATAAATAAATTCATTATTATAATTCGAATTTATACTCAAGCAAATCCCTTAAATTTTCCAATTCATATAATATTGCAAATTCCACAATTTATATTAATTAAATATTCCGAATATTTGAATTCAAGACATTTAAATCTTCAAATCCTTATTTAAATAAATAAATTATTCAACCACTAAAAATCCTGGTCATTACAGTTATGCACGGTTAGTGAGTTCTTAAAATAAGAAGAAAATAAAATAAAATAAAATAAAGAAAATAAAAAAAGAAAAGTAAAAAATTGTGTATATACATATATAAAATCCTCCTCGTTATGTAAAAACCGACCTATCGATCCCTTTTTTGAATTGTGAAATGTATTACGATGTTATGAAATATTATGATTTTTTGTTCGATTGCTTTGGGATTTGCGATATTCGATGTTTTTTCTCTTGATTTGAATTTATATATATTGTCCAAATCCATGCTATTTTGTGCTTAATTTTATATTTAATTGAATTTTTTTGGAATTCATATTCGTGTATTTAGTTTTATAACTCTTTCCATTTTATAAAATCCATCATAAATCAGTCATTCTGAAAAGTAAATTTTGCTTCTAGATTGAAGAATATTATGATTTTTGTTTGATTAAATGAGGTTTACGATATGTATTCTCTTTCTTGATTTGAATTTATATTTCTAGTCTATATTCATCACTATTTCGATCCCTATTATCCTTTTGATGATAACAAAGGGGGAGAATGGTTAAGATTTTGATTGATGGATGAATACTTCAAGAATATTTTAATTCAGTTAATTTAAAATTCACTCATGTGCATATATATATACATATATATATATATGTATATATATATATACATGTATATATATATATATGGGATTTCAATTGCCGAGGGAGCATACAAATATGGGGAATACTACATTTCATATTCAAACGCATTTATCACTCTCGAAACCTTTGTGTATGTTTGTCATCATCAAAAAAGGGGAGATTGTTGAATATAACAATATGATTTTTTGATGATAGTAAACATATATAAATGTGTATTTATATGTACTATCCTATATTGCATCACATATAGAAATAAATACTTATTTTAAATAAAAAACTATTGCACATAATTTAATATTCGAACAATGTTTTTATTCAAATAAATATTTTATTTCAACATTTGAAATAGTACAAACTTTTGACTCCACTATTGTACAGTTCACCGTAAAATAATACATTCAATTCACATTTGCATTCACTACATACATTCCTCACTACAACACTCATATTTCACTCAATTTCATGTACTGAATCATTTACACACACTGACACACTTTGTCTTCAGATTGCTTTAGATCCAGTCCAGTGACGTGCATACTGTCACAGAAACACATTGTGACGACCCACCCCGCACCAGCCGGCATTTCCTCCGAAAGTGCGTTGTACCCATGCCAACTAGCACAGAACAGTCGCCAAAGAAAAGGACAGAAGAGGATGAACTAATCGAAAACCTTTATAATGTCTCACAGTGCGTGGAACAAAATATAATAATAATATACTTGACATAAAACAGGCGAGACAGTGCATAAGCTGATAAGTAAAACCAACATCAACATCAGAGCAGCGGAAATCCAAATACAGCTTATTACAACTTTCCAAAATTACTGTCTCTAAAACAAAGGAAAGCTAAAGTAGAAGATACACTACTAATGCCCAAGCAGTGATCTTCAACAACACAGGGAGAATATCTATCTATATCATACGTGGAAGCCTCCTACTCATCTCCGGACCAGCTACTCGTGCATACCCAGCTAACCTGTCTCTAGTCTGCTCATGAGAGCACCCAGAGTAATAAGAAGAGACATAAAACTCTGGGTCAGACAAAAAGTCTGGTATGAGCGATAAGCAGCTAAACAGAACAATAACAGGTATACTAAACCATACCTGAACCTGGACCTGCAACCAAAGAGTTAGCACTACATACCGTACAATACTCTAAGGTGCCACTAAACAGATGGTGCAAAGATAACGGGGGTGGGGTGTGCATGTCATAATGATGGCAAACAAATCAAGCATAGCGACCATCCTCACATCTCTCACTCAGTGCGTGGAGCATACGATATCTACCGCTTCGATCACTAGACCCATTAAAGTAGTGACGGAGTTCAACCCGTACAACTACTGCTACTACCAAGCTTACCACATGGAGTCATGACCAAACCTTTATAAATGACCCCACTTCATTGGTCTATAGCCCTTTTAGTCGTACCTAGGCCACTGTGGCCCTGAATCCGTTCACGTACTCCCTACAAATAGTGAT
This sequence comes from Allium sativum, assembly GCA_030737875.1. Classification (NCBI taxonomy): domain Eukaryota; kingdom Viridiplantae; phylum Streptophyta; class Magnoliopsida; order Asparagales; family Amaryllidaceae; genus Allium; species Allium sativum. Next base: position 971,798,033 of record CM060924.1, read on the forward strand.
CCAAAGTTATAGACGTCAACAACCCCTTAGCACACGTCCTGCAGCAAAGTCTAATCATGAAGTGAACTCGTTGGTTCCCAACTGGATCCTGAGCTCTAACTTCCATTTGGATTACCTTTGCATCTCGGGTTATTGGTCACCATCTCCGGATCGGTCTTTATTCAGTTCGTGATCATCATATAGGCTCGGGTTCATATCAGTTCGTAACACCCTCTCCAGATTGGCTCGGATCGGGGTAACCTTCCTCCAGCGGTTCGGATCGGGTAACCTTCCTCCAGCGGTTCGGATCAGGTAAACTTCCTCCAGCGGTTCGGATCGAGTTCCACACCTCCTGGCTTCGTGGAAAACTCCTCTGGTTCGGTCCTTCTCCCCAAGCACTCCGGGTCGGGTCGGGTCTCACAAGCTTCTTCATAGTGCATTGGTTCGGGTCGGAGTGGCACACAAGAGGCGGATCAGGTTCAGATCGTCTTGCGGATACAACAGCTTGGAGGGCAGTTCGGTTCGGGCTTTTTCCTCCGATTCGATCCGGATCGGCCAGATTCCTGCACTTCTTTCCAACAACTGTTTACGCCATTCGACGGCGTTTTCGACCAATCTAACTATTCTAAAAAATCACAATTCATACCAAACGGTCATAGGAACATATAACATCAACCACAAACATCAAAACAATAACTTGATAGGTTAAAATAGATCAAACATAGCCAAAACCCCATATTTTCCCTTAAGCATGTTTAGGCAAAACTAATCATAGAATTAATAAAACTTAACCAAATCATCCCAAATTTCTAACAGAGGTCTAAAACATTATTTTTGAATTTATAAACATTTTTCCAAATTTTTATCATGTCTAATTTCATTAATCTTCACTAATTACCCTTAATTAATCGTAATTAGTGCAAAACTATGCAAATCACTCACCTTGGCCACAAATAAAATTTTCAGAACTGAAACCTCGCTGATTTGGGCGGATACTGATGTCTAACAGCAGCTCTAATACTAATTTGGTGAAGATCTTCTTTGATTTGATGTTGATTAAGCCAAAACTTGATTAGAAAATGATTAGAAGTTGATTTGGGTGTTTGAGGCCATTGTTAGGGTTTCAAGAATGAAAGTGGCGGCTGAAAAATGAAAATAAGATCGTTCTCTAACTGATTTCAGCCTCCTCATAACCCTAATCCCGAAATCCCCTATTGGGCCTAGTTGTTAAGCACCCGGTTAAGCCCAATTAAACTGTTTTTCACCATCTGAAACTTATTTCAGCCATATCTCCCAAAAGGTAAGTCCGTTTGGCTAATGTGACCATTTTAGGAATTGTAAACCATCATCCGAAGCCAATGGAAGTGGTTTCAGGTCAAAACTCCTTCCAATCAAAAGTTATGGCCAAAACAAGATCAGCTAGGGGCAAAATGGTCATTTAAAAATCGGCAAAAATCATGAACATGGGAAATGACCCCAATAGTCATCTCCCAAAGTTACGTGACCATACGACTTCGTATGTGAAAGAAATAAATATTCTACGATCCTTCGATACATAGAATGTAGGTCGTTACACACATACACAAAATAAACTAGAATAAATAGAATTTATTGTAGAAAATATAAATTTATTTTTATTTGCCTCAGAATTTTGGTGTGTTTCTCATCAAATTTCTAGACTTGGTCTAATATATATACATTTTTTTAAGTCTAGACTGCTTGTGATATTCACAGTGATTCACTACAAATACCAAAAGGTATACTGAATACTAGTGCTCGCAGATTAGCCTCAACATAGCTATAGTGGTCTGCTGATCAAGGCCAACCTCAACTCACATTTTCTGGTCTGCTAATCTTGACCAGCCACTACACAATGTATAGCGGTCTACTGATTTAAAATAGAAAAACATATTTGCACTTATATATAGTTCTTTTCAGGTGAACTGGTACAAAACTCAAGCATGCTAGATAAAATGGAGCAAAACATGTCACAAATATATGGATGCACAAGTTTATTTGTGTGAATACATTTATACACACACATATACTCACGTACATGGAGGAAAATACATGAACAACATAATGCCATAAGTAATGTAGCCAGTAAGGAGAAAATTTCAAGTGCAAGCATGGGTTACAACTAATCAAGTTACATGATGGCCAAACACAAAATTAATGCAAAATATCATGCCTGTTTCAAGTATATAGGTGTGCACAAATCAGCCAAGTTCAAGAAGCCAAACAAATTTAGACAGGGTGCAACATGGAGAATTCAATCCAACCAGGAAGGAAGGCCAAAGAGTTGGCATGTATACATTGCTGCCAACATTTTAACAAGTGAATATAAGTGGACAAAGACAGTGGTGTGAAACAAAGCATGTGTATGGAATCACAATAGAATAAAAATCAATGGCATGCAACTATATAGAAGTGCTATAATATTGTACATATACAGTATAAGAAAAGTGTATGGCACAGTGAACATGGTGATGTAGGCAAGAATGGGAAGTGAAACAAGTCACATTCAATAGCCCACAATATATAACAGTGCCAAAACCAAATGGGAAGTTCAAAACGAACTAAGGCAGAGTATAGCTTGCACATGGAGTAAGCAGAGGACAATTGGACATGGTGATACAACAGATATGCATCAAGTAAGGCAAGGTTAAACATGTGTGCAAGCAAATACAAGTGCTGCAGCATCAAGCCTCAAAGTGTCCAAGTCAAGACAGGAAACCTACAGCAAATACAAAGGGGAGAAAACACATGAGTGCACCAAGTCACTAATGCAAAGAAGCCACAAACTAGTGCACAAATACAGGCAGTTTTCAAGTCAATGAAACAGAGCGGGGAAGTGGACAAGTATACAAGAATGCAACAATGACCTGACATGCAACAAAAGATTCAAGTGTAACAACAATGCAAAGGTGATCAGTAAATACACAAGGTCATGGTGCACGAAGGAGCAAGTGCACATGCTCAGGTGAAATGAGCTTAAGTCAAGTGACAAGGCCAAAAACATGTGCACAACATAACAAATGGTTCAACAAATATGTAGAAGTACAAATGTACAAGCTCAAGTAAGCTTGGACACATTGGCAGCTGCAACATGAAGATCAGGACAGTGTCATAAGACCAAAAATGGTCCAGTTAAAAACATGGCGGTGCACATGGCAGTAAAGTCATTACACAAGCAAGATAACATAGCTCAATGCAAGTGTACATGATCACAAATCATGCAAAATCAGTTGTTCAAAACAATGGCAAATTCTAACCAGTGACATAAACTCAAATATGCACAAGCGATACAAGTACCAAACAAGCCAGATGTTTAAAAGCTGAAGCATAAGTGCAAGTACATATAGCAGCAGACTAAAACAAATCAAAATAGAGGACATGCACAAATAAAATAGTGCTACAACATCACCATGCAGATCAAAACACATATGAACATAATATGTATATATGAATGAATGTTTGTTGATATGAGAGAAATAAACAAGATCAAAAGAAACATCTGCTCTTATCAGTGTATCCAAGCTTCAAGTGAATAATCTGTTCGAGTATGCATGAACATTGTCAATTAAATGATTCAAGCAGTATCTTGTTCAGGGATAAATCAAGGAGAAATCTTTTAATTCGAAGGAAATGTAATTAAGTGCCAAAATTTAAGGAAAACTATTTTTAGGAAGATTTGAAATATTCTCAATCTATTGTTAGTAAGAAGTACAATTTCAAAAATTCCAAATTTCCCTAAATATACAAAAAAGGCAAGCTTGGCAAAAATGTTTTATTTCGGAAAGGTGTAAACACTCTGGAAAATCATGCAAGAAATTGTCAAACGTGTTCAAAGTTATTTTGGAAACAATCTTTCTACCAATTTCAAAACTTTCCAAATAATCACAAGAGCAATTTTGGGCAAGAATATCAATCAAACATTTCCAAAAATCAAATTGGTAATCACGGGAAGATATAACAAAATCAGAGAACATTTAGAGTTTCTAACCCTATAAATATGCCTACTTCATCACTGGCATAAGTATCGAAAACCACAAGCATCCAATCGAAAAATTAAATCATAGAAAATCACATATTTTGGAGATTTTCGATTAAATTGCAACACTAAATCGAGCAACCGAGAGAAAGAACCCATCCAAGCAATAAAAGGAATAGTTTTATCAAATTTTAAGAAGTCACAATTTGGGGAAAGCAAAGCCCTAGTTTACAAAGGGTTGGCCATCAATGAGATAAGGAGGAAGCATATATCGCAAGTTACAAAATAAAAAGGGAGCCGGTTTTTCTTTGTGTTAACCTAGCTAGGGTTTTGTTTTTTATTTGTTTTAAGTTGTTTCAATTTTGCAAATTAATCTAAAGTTTCTCTAATTTTTTCTTTAAAATAAGGTTTAGCTACAGGGTTTGTAGTTAGGAAAAATCTCATCTCGAGGTTTGAGATCAGTGCAGGGTTTTGAGGGTATGATTAGAACAACATCGAGGGATCGTGAGTGTACAGGTATTATATACGGGATATTGTTTTTAATACCTAGTAGAAACCTTGGGGAATGCAGCAGCAGGCAGGGGGTTTGCCGAAGCTGGGTAAATTCTATGTCGTTTATTTTCTACATTTATTTATTCTACTGTGATCTATGTTGTGATAATTTTTATATTTCGCAAAACTGCAATAAACTCTATTCACCCTCCTTCTAGGGTTAATTTAGGTCCTACAGGTTAAGCATGGTGAAATCAACATTTTGATCAAATCTCTTGTTGGTGGTTGAGCTATTTGAGTTATTAATATCAAATGCATTTGACTGATGCAAGCATTTTTTTGAGAGATGCCATATCTGTTATATTTGGTCTGTCACCCATCAACTATCACATGATGAGGCATTATGACTTGGATTCCCAAGCTGACATTTTATTTATATTGTATTTCACTCATGATGATGTTAGTAGATTAACATATATTAATGTGCTAACTCTTTGGATATATGGACACGTCAATTATGATTCTCCATACCATATGCTCTCTGTTCTATTGACTTTATTATTAATTTGGTATTGTTTATCGCTCACACCAAACTACTGTCCAACTCGAGAATCTATATTTTTCGCCTTATTATCTCGTATATTATCAAATGAGTAAACCAGATAGCAAGCTTGTGATGACACATAAATTATGTAGATGGACTAGCGTGTTAATGCTAGTGACGAATTTGAAGCTCTACTGGTCATCACAATCTAAGTTATGAAATTTGTAGTCATTACACACCTAAATAGGGTTAATCCTTGCCTATCGAGTTGTCATTGTCCCCTTCTGAAGTCACGTTTTGTGCCCACACTAAAGTTGCGATCTCGATGCGGTTTTTTCTCTTTTTAGTTGTTGTTACATATGAAATTACTACCCAAAAATACTAAATAACGATTATGAACCAGTGACTTAGAAAAATAGCGGTCCAAAGTCGTTGCTTCTCCTGATTTAGCAAACTGTCGAACTTTAATGTATGGACATAAATGAAAAATTTCAGGGGCAAAAAGGATGTCAGTGAATAATCATACAAAATTTTGAAAGTATGCGTCCGAACGATTTCGAAGCATTATAGTGCATGTGGGTGCTAATGGAATTTAGACTCACATTTTCATTCCGTGGGTGCTAATAGAATTTAGGCTCACATTTTCATGCGATGTTTTCTCTCCCTTTTCCCCTTTTGAAATCGTTAAACCCAACCGAGTTTTTCTCTCTGATCTTTCTCTTCTCAAATCGTCATTTCAAATCATGATTCAGATGGATCTAAAAACTGACCGATTTGTCTCCTCAGTTCCTCGAATCGTTGTGCAATTTCTCCAAACGTTTACCATCCATTTTTCATATTAGAACTCTAAACTTTCAAAACCAAGTTCTAAAATTAACATTCGAAAACGAAAAAACTAATTTTGGAAACACAAAATCAAATTAGAAATCAATAGTCAAATTTCAAAGTTAAGAGGATGATACATAAAACCAAATCGCATGAAAACGTGTAATAAGCATTATAGTGCAGCGTCCGAACTTGGCAGCTATAACAACATTGAACACTGATAAAAGAGTTTTGAGAAGAAACTAAAGTTTTATTGATACTTGATTTTGTAAAATGCAGATGTATTTCTCGAACTGGTAGTAATGTACTAGGCATTTCGTTTGACAAATAAAATCCAGAATAATTGTCTATTGGGCTGATATGATGCCTGATAGAAGAAAACCAAACCCTCTTATTTGATATATAGCTTCAACCTCTTGGCCATTTCCATATGAGATACAGATATTATCCAAAGGAGAATGCCAAAACCGTTGTAGTTATAATGTCTTTTTATCTTTATTATCAGGTATGTATATCATAAATTAAATTCAAAAGAATGCTTAGACAAGTAACAAAAATTTTGTTCAGGTATACAACTCAGTATGATCAGAATAAATTTTTGATGCTTTCTTTCTTTTTGGAATGCACAAGTAAACTATCTAAATTATTACTTCTCATGCTGTTAAAAAATGCAGGCCTATCAGGGTTCATGGAGTTTGTGCAACGTTTTTTTGAAGTTGGGGAATGTGGAGTTGAGAGTTTTCATGGTCAGGAATAGTCCTGCATGGATGTTTAGAGTGAGGCAATAGAGGATGGTGGAGAGTTCATTTAAGGCGGATAGGAGGGATGTTTGTGCATGTTTTTTAATCAGCAACTGCAGGTGCAGTAGGCCACCTTGTTGGATAGTTTGTTAAACGTATGAGTTGTTATGTGGTTGGATGTGCAGGGTTTGATGAAAAGGTACTTATAAGTAACAACCACTCTTTCATATTTTGATTTTATACATGTACTAATTGTGCATTTTTGTCTTATAACATAATCAAGTTGATCTACAGAAGACCAAACCTGGGTTCGATGAAGCCTTCAACTACAAGAAGGAGAAAGACTTTAATCTAGCATTAAAAAGGCGTGATTCATTTAAACTTAAGCGTTGTACATCATTCAGCAAAATTATAACATATATGAAATATGTATAGGTATTTCCAGAAGGACTTGACATATATTTTGAGAATGTGGGGGGAGTGATGCTAGATGCAGTGCTTCTAAACATGAGAATAAAAGGGAGAATTGCTGTATTTGTACATAAATGGTATGTAATCCTGTTATAAGACTTTAAATACATTTGTAAATAGATCAACACCTCTTTAGCACTAACCTCTGTTTCACAGATATATTAAATCGAAGCATTCAAAAGCCATTGATTTGAATTTGTTTTGGTTTCCACAGAGGAAAGTCTAAGAAGATTTAGCTTACGGAAAATAGAAAAGGCCACCAAATGCTTCAGCAAAAAAACCATGATTGGTTGAGGTGCATTTGGATGTGTTTACAAGGGAATTTTCGATGACGAAGTTCCTGCAATCAAGAGAGAGCATATCGATTCATATAAGAACCATAAGGAGTTCAAGAATGAGGTGCGCTGCTACAAAGGGTGAAGCATCTGAATGTTCTTGCTCTGGTCGGATTCTGCCACGAGTCGTCCCCTCTTGGATTGACACCAAGAAGTACATGATACAACTACATCAGATATGAAAGTAAGACTAAACTCAGTAGAAGGCACTGCATCTCCACAAAGAAACCAGAAATCAAGGTAATACAAATCAACTCACTCTACGGATAACAACATAAATATAACTAAGGATGTTATTGAGAATCTTGCGTGGGCCAACTGTGTTTCTCTACTTAGTGTGAAAAAAAACTGAAAAAAAGAGAGTTATATAGCTATAAACTACTCAAAAATTAGGAGTGACAAAACCGTGTAATGTCCTTATTAGTTTGGAATGTGATGGGACTCAATTCCCACACTAGGAAATGGGACCTCAAACATCACCTTGTTTCCTTTGATATTAGTATTATGGGTTAACTCAAACATAATCTCTCAATTGAAATATTTATATATTTGTGGAAAATAGGGAGAAGTACAAACTTAACAAAAAAATTGGTGAAAAGTATGTAAAGTTTAGAATTTAGTGAGAAGTATAAATGCTAGTGTAAATGGAAAAATGATAGCGGGCCCCCTGAATTCCACCTTTAGTGTAAATGTGTCATTCTCCCTAATTTTGAAACTTTCCATACTTTTCACCAATTTTTTTGCAAAGTTTGTCCTTTAAAAGAAAATTCTCTATATATTTGGTATTGAGAGATATTTATAGATTTGGTAGTTTTGTAAGTGAAGAGTGGGAAGTTATTCACAATAAGGATTTTGGCAATAAAGGTAGTATTCTGCTAATTTAAAGAAAATTCATTTGGTCAGTGAATAATGCTTCGAAATCAGACTAGCGTGTATAAGGTTGGTCTGAATTGTTTTCTCCTAATAATACATGTTATAAATTTTGTGCGAAGAGAGCCCTTTTCTGGAGAAAGTCATGCTGTAAATCAAACTAGCATATAATTGTTTTCTTCTAATAATATATGCCTTAGACACAATGGATTGAAGTACATGTTCATTAGGTTAGATGTCATATTCTTATTCATTATATCAAATAAAACAATTAAGAAACTAAGTACCCATGCGACTCACGCAACCTGGATATCCTAATATCCTTTTAATTTAAGGTTTATAAGCTAGTCGAAACAATCAAGGCAAAAGGCGAGGAGTATCACCCATGAGCCTGGTCCTGTTAAGGGAGGTACGTATATTACTGCTTTTGTTAAAGACCCAGATGGTTATATGTTTGAGCTTATTCAATGGGAGCCCACACCTGAGCCTCTATGTCAAGTGATGCTTTCGTGTTGGTGATTTGGATCGCTCTATTAAGTTTTATGAGAAGGTTATGTTTTCTGCCTGTCCAATTTACTTATATCTTCCCAAGGCTCATCTTATTTTCTAATGCAAAATCATTGATCTGAGCATAATCTAGTACTTTTCTCCGAGGTTTATCTTAATAATATGCAGTAATATTTCTTCTTGTTTTGTGAATGATCAAGCTGCGCTGACCTTATAACCAGACTCCAGGTTACATCATTACATCTTGATTGAAATTTGATAGTGAAAGCGACTTCAACAAAAATGACTTAGCTTTTGCTTTGACTTAATTGATGCAAAACATTAGAAATCATATTTCAATTATGTTAAGGAAAAGGAAAAAATATGAAATAACTTTATAGTAATGGTTGTCAATTGCAAATGCCCGTTGGTTGGTTCTCATTTATCTCTTGTTACAGAATACATGATTATATTGAGAGACATAAATGGAGACCATATTGCCTGTTAACCTTCATGAGCTCCCTGTACCATACAGACAACAATGTCCATCACAATGAACGAACTAACATCTTCAATTAATTTGCCGTAAATGGTGAAGATCATTAGAGGACATGGAGAATGTTAAGTTTTATGACAATGGAATTGGGATTATATGATTGGATAATATATAGTGTGTTCCCAATTTTGCTGGTGAAAGACACTACACCATAATGGCCATTTGATAACCCTTTTTTTTTCAATCGCCAACACTTATTTGTGTTGTACTGTAGTCACAAGAATAAGCGTTGCTATGTCAAAAAAGTGTTACCAAAAATACATAATTTTAATTTTTTTATTGCCAACGCTTATTTGTGTTGGTAGCGTTGATTATCAAGGGTAAAAACATAAACTGATGTACATGACCCTATTTCCCATTTTCCATTTGTTTGCCCAACGCTTTTGCAAACAAAGGCCGCCTAAATCGAATGCCCAAATCCCGATTTCAGAAGAAAAAAAAGCATGCTGAAGATTAAACACTTCAAATCCGCTGTCTATTTGGGTTTCAGGGATCACTGACGCGAGTAGATTGGAACATTCATCCGTGATTATTTGGGTTTCAGAAACATTCAATCTACCCAAGGCACTTCAGTCCCGATTCCAATCCCATTCAGTCGCTTCAGGTTTAGTTTTTTTTTTTTTTTTTGATTTTTGCTCACTTGATTCCTGTTTTTGTTGATTTGCCTCTACGTGTTTCATCTTGGGTTATGTGGTCTGATTTTTGATTCTTTGTCTTGGTTTTCTATTGTTTCTGTTGGGTTGTTTATTGAGAGGCTTCCTAGTGAAGGTTAAAGGGTATTTATGCAAGCATTGCTTTTATTAGTGTTTGTTGCGGACAGCTTGCAGCCCGTCTTGGTGATTGATTCTCAGGGTTGCAGTTTTGTGAATGGTCTGTGTTTAGTGAGTTTTTCTTAGTAGCCTCTAGTTATGATTATGTAGGAAACTGCTCTACAGCCTAGTTTATCCATTTTGCTAGTGGTCAGTGAGTTTGTGTGACTGTCTTGGTAGCATCTTATGGTGGGTTTATCAGGGACTGCCCTTTAGCCACCGTTGGTGTACTGTTTGGCAAGCGAGAACGTAAAATTATTTGATTTAGTGAAGGTTAAAGGGTTATTAATAATACTACATGATTTAGCTGCTTAAAAGGTAAAATTATCACCATCTCCTATTTTTGTGAGTTGTGCAAATGCTAGAGCTGTCAGAAAACGTAACTTATTAGTATTAACATGTTAGAAGAATCTGTGCTAGTTCTTGGTAAAGATTTGGTACTAGTATTCCTTTCTTTTCCTGACTGTATATTTTTACTAATATTGTCAAGTTAAGTTATCCCCTCCTCTGCTTTCCAAGTTGAATTTCACCAAATTATTTATTTTAGATTCGGTAGCTCTTTACTGGTCATCAACAATGTGTCATGTTCCATGTCCTTGTCGTGTTTGTCTACCTCCTACACACTGTCATCAATTGGCGGAGTCTATGCTAAACAAACCAGCGCAAACCGATTAATACACGACATGTCATGTGCACCAACTGATTTACCGCTTTCTTCTTTACAACCATAGTTGAATTTTATTCATTAGATGTACATTAGCTTACTCTGGTGCAGACTATTGTATCATACTTAACCTAACTATATTACAAAGGTTTATATAATAAACCTTAAGTCAAATGCATTCATGTATTGATGCGCTTTAAACTTAGGTGTATATTAATGAATTACATTGCAGCCATACGTGGTAAATATTATTTAACAGGCGTACTATGCTATTTGTTGTTGGTGTTAGGTCCTAAATTGATGTAATTGTATACAAAATCAAATGACGTTTTTATGATGCTAGAGTAGAACGGGTATATTTAATGCTTTTCTTCCCCATGAATAATTTTTTCTTCCCTCTATGAGTTTCAACTTATATCCAACATTATATTGTTGCTATTTTGAATCATCTACATAGCACACTGCATATCGTGTTGATGCGTGAAAACTATTGGCTTTAATGAACTTGGATTGTTGCATGCTTCTCATTTTAGCCATACAATTCACATCGTATGTTTTAACATTTGGATATGTCCAACCAAATGTATACAGTATGGTTTTTATAACGAGCTTGATAGTTTTGCTAAATTAATGATCGTTTCTTTTAATTTTCTCTGTCTTTGTTATCTTTTTTATTATCTAAGGATATGCAGGACTACTGGAATTAAATAACCAAATGTGACTAGACAAGTTAAACTGGGTAATAAATGCATTTGAAATTTGTATAACATTTTTGTTGTTGTCATTTTTATTTATCGCTGTCTGTTTTTTACAGCTTGCTTATTTGATATGTGTAACATTTGAGCGTATTGAACAGCTTGCTTATTAGTTTCAGAAGGTGAATTTAAAGTAGTACATCATATACAAAGCGAGTCAAAATAGGAAGGCATGACAAGGTGTTGTTGAGCATGATTCATATAGGCTATGTGCATGTCACTATAGGGCAAGGCATTGAGATGAACTTGTGGTTCAAAGTTTGCAGCCATAGGAATAGTTCTAGAATTAGATAAACATGTCTTCAAACGAGCCAATTTATCTTCAAAATTGTTCTTTGGATCTGGAGGAAAATCTTCAGAACGATCGTCATTTTTGCAATTATTGTCAAAAAGCTTAACAAGCTCAGGTTTTCCCCCCTTTGCACCAAATAAATATGTGATAGGTGAAGCTTTGTCAAGAACAATACTGAAAAAGTGGTAGTTCTGAATCTTTGAAACAATTAAAACAGAGAGATAATTACTATTTATACTTTTATTAAACAAAGATTTGTAATTTAATAGATCCTGTATGCTTCTCTTGCAAGGTTTATTTCTGACTTCAGAATTGGGATGGTCACTACTGCGAAGGGAGCCTGTGCTAGCGATGCTTTGACTCTTACCGTTCGTATTAGATCTGTGGTTTACTGAGTTGTGAGCTGAAATATTTGACTCTTCCACTGAAAATATCAGAAGAATATTTCTGGCTAAGTAAGAAATCTTCAAACCAGTCTTCAGAACTAGCTTTTCTGTTCTTTGTTTTTGCTATATTATGCAGCGTAATTGACTTTTGATTAAAACCTGGCTTTCTGAGTTTATGATTTTCCATAGTTCGATGCTGCTGATTTTTTTCGTATTTGTGAAACGGTGCCTGTAGTTAAATGGAAATGATTATGAGACCAACAGGTAGTGTTAGAGCAAAAATAGTTAACTTTGAGACTAGGCTTTCTTTGGAACTTTTTCCACAAATACGCTTGACTTGAAATTTTCAGTTTATTATGAATATAATCTTGTTTGCAAGGGCAGTGATATCATGCAGAAAATAAAGGCTCAGTTTGAAATTTAAATGTGCACAACCTAGGTTAGATAGCAAGAGTTAAGAACAAACGATTTTGCTACATAACCGCTATAAAAGTCGAGCCTTCACCTCTCATCTACATTACTTAAATGTGAATTACATATCATGGTTGATTCTCTTCATGTAGTTCTACTTTGACATTGTTTGCATGCTTTGGTTCTGCGTTCAAGTATGCATGTTTGCATGCTTTGGTTCTGTATTAGTTTAAGAAAAAGATCCAAACTTAGCAGGTATTCCAACAGTGAGCCAAACCCCAACTGTTGGATTGAATGTATAGTTACTTTTCGCATAGACTATTGCAGTGAACTTCCTGTAAAGAACAAGTTATTGTTCTTATGTATGGAAATGTATTCGGCTTAATTGGTTCTTATGTGTGGAAATGTGCAATTGTTCGATGTTCGCTTCTGAGGTTAATCCTATTGGTTTTAGGCATGTTTAACATGTAAGAAGTTTGCGTTAGTATAACAAGTTTATGCGTACTGTTAAAGGGAAATGCTGTGACAATTATAGTTATGACAAGTTACTATTTTTAACATTTAGGAATAAGGATGGAACCAAAAGATAAGTGAACGAAGAAGGTTTGCAAATTTTTACTTCTTACCGGATCCTTTTCTCCTAATCGTTTTGGCAAGGTATTATTTTTTAACACTTACAATGTGTTTACTTCACTTGTTACTAATAGTTATTAGTGAGACTTGAGATAGAAGTTAGAGTTGGGGAAACCTCTTGATAATTGATATGTACACTTACGGTCCTTTTCCATCTTGATACTATTGTTGTTTATCTATCTTCTGCAGATGTCCTCCTACTCAAGGCCTTCGACTGATTATCGTGATTATTTCCTAAGGTATTCTCCATCAGTCTATTCAGACGATTCGGGTGATCCTCCTCAAATTGTTTATTCATCCGAATCTCAAACACCAACTTCGTTTAGCATCTACGAGAGAATAGAGTCAAGCTTATAAAGGGATTTGGCATTCTTAAGTGTTTAGAATGTGACATCGCCTAGTAGGTCGACAACACCAACAAGATTGCCACTCCTGCCAACATTTTATGTTGGAGAAGCACAATCTCGAAGGTTGTTATGCCGTTGCAACATTGAACCAATATTCAGAACATGCTATTTGAATAAAAACGTTGGCCGTCGATATTTTATTTGTGCAAACACGGAACTCTTAGAAATTGTGGATTCATCAACTGGATTGACAAACCATTATGTGATCGTGGTGTGGAATTTGCATTGGAGGTTCTTGAAGAAAACAAAAGGCTTAAAAATGAGCTTAATTTGCAGGATTTCATCGAGTTCAATAGACAAAAGATGTGTCAAAATTAAAAAGGTATGACATTGAAATTATAACATTTACTATTATTTGAAACTTAATGGATGTTATTTGATTAAATGCACGCAGGAAGCCGTAAAAGCGGAGGAAAAGATAAATTTTGGTGGTACAAGCTATGCAAAATTTTGGATGTAAGATTTGTTATATGGCTAGAGTTTCATGTTTGGTACTTGTAGACTTCAAATATGAAAAACGTCTTGCATTATGTTAATTTTGTATTGTTGTTACTATGGAATCAGATATTGTATATGTATTGAATTTAGTATCTATATGTATTGAATTTTTTTTATTAGTTCATACTGTGCTGTTGTCACGAATATGGATTTTTTTTCCTTATTGATTTTGTTACATGTTGCTATGTTGAGATAATATCATAGCTGAATGAATGCATATTAAATAGAGCTTATGCTATCTTATATGAAAATATAAGCATTGCATGTTACCAACGCTTATAAATGTTGCGAATATAAAATTGCCAATGCTTATAAGCGTTGTGAATGAATATTTGCCAACGCATATAAGCGTTGTGAATGAATATTTGCCAACGCATATAGGCGTTGCGAATGAATATTTGCCAACGCTTATACGTGTTGCAGATATTCCCAACCCCCCAACAGTGACACATATAAGTGTCACTGAAATTACTAGCGACGCTTATACTCGTTGGGAATCCCCTGTTTTGGTGTAGTGAGAAGTCCAGTAATGGACTCGAAAATTTCATCAAAAAGCGTTGCTCCCATATATTACATGGAACAACTGTTATGCATGTTTACAAAGCTGTATTATGGCCCATTCACATTCTAGCCTTTCATATCATCCATTTAAATCATTCTTAGTGTTTAAGATTTCTAATGCTTACATACGTCTAGAATTTGGCTGCGGTACCGCAGTTTCCGATTATATGGGTAGTGTTGCAGTCATTACATGACTACTTCCCTTTTTTTCCAAAGTGAAGCGATATATTAGCATTGTATGTTTTTTGTCCTACAATAATATTGTAGAGCTATAAGCTAACTATCATTGCATTATGCATTTCCGATAGGATTTACGAAGGAATCAAAGTGACTTTGTTTGAAGCTTTGGCGTAGTGTGTTGAAATGTTCATTCATGTAATTGTTGTTGTTGTTGTTGTTATAGAAAATGGAATGTTCGTTTATGTGTTGCAGGCATATAGGACAAATCTACGAAGGAAGAAAGATAATCCAGACCATAAGGTATACTTTATGATTTTCTATGCGATAATTCCAAGGCTATACTTCTCTCACTCAACGATCGTTATATTTATAGTACACTATTGCAATGATTGGTTACGATGATGAGTACAAATCCACCGTGTTATAGTTGACATACAACTATGGGGTAACTAAGTACACCAAGAGCAATGCTTATGTACAAGTATGTCTTCTTTCCATTCTACTAATACAATAATTAGTTTTGTAATGGTTATGATGATCAAATGGTAAGAGTTCAGAACTATTCTGTTTTATTTTGATCTGTAGTAGTGTCTGAATGCTTAGTTTTCAAATTTGGTTCGTTCAAGTGATTAAAGGGCATTGATATCTTACTCTTTACAAAGACCATTTATGCAATGCAATCAAGTATCCGATATGGCATAGTTTACAAAAGAGCGTGACCAATAAGGAGGTCTAATGAACTAGAAGATCAACGCAGCTAAACCAGTAGCTTTCGATGTAGCCTTGAGTGCACGTGAGACCACCGAGGTAGCTAAAGAGATGACCAGTGGCATTTTACAATTGGGATGGGTAAAGAAAGTTGTTATAGGAGTGGAAATGCGTAGAATACCACTATGCACCAATGCTGCAAAATTACTGCTAGGAAAATGCATGATAGGTTCGTTGTTTAGAGGAATGAATGCCAAAACAGACATTCCCATGCATTCTTACTCAGCAATACCTTAAGAGCTACGTTTAGAGGAGTGTATAACACATGACGTTAATTTTAAAGATGCAAACTTTCTACTTGCTGCTTGAAGGAAAAAGTGTTGGATGCGCCATATGGATGGATAGGCTGCATTGTACCTCTCAATACCAAGAGTGAATGACAAATGCATGTGAGATTAAAAATTTAAGGACAAGACTATGTATACATAATCAGTAAATTTTTAAAGCAGTTTGTACATATATTTCTAATTATATGTATTATTTATGATAAATTCATGTAGTTGTAACTGTTTTTTTTTTATAAATATATTCATTTGTATATATAATGATCATGCACGTATATATTATTAGTTCATGAATGCACATATTATCAAACCGACTTTGTTGGATTTTCTTAATTCTACCGAGCCTTCGAAAACTTCTGTCCGTCTGAAACTTTTTTACAATACCCATTTTGTCCTCCTTTGAATGATGCATTAATTGCAATGTCTATTGAATAATCATGACAAGCCTTATATATCAGTTCCTTATCTTTTCTTTCTTTATGTGCATTTATGACCAGTTTTAACGTTACTGTTAATTAATGTAAATAATTTTCGTCAGTTTCATTTTCCTTTATTTCACAATATTTTTTTCTAATCTAATTAACGTACAAGTATATACTAACTTTAATTTATTACCATTTATTATTTCTTTTAATATATATATGTATAGCTTAATATTCTTGACTTTTTATTTCTTTTATCGCAGTTAATCTTAAATGGAATACTGATTCCCTTTAACTTAGGCAATATTTGTAGTTTTCTTCTATAATTCATTTTTTATTTTTTTCAAAATCGAACTCAAATGAAATTTTAATCTGTCTTTATCTCTAAACAATATTTGCAGATTTCCCCTTCAGTTCAATTTTTCCGCAACAAATCTCGTTTAATCTACTTCAAAAAATACCAAAAGACTTAAATGTAAACAAATTTTTGTCATATATTTTAAGGATCATTTATACTCTTATCACATTTCTTTCTACAGTGGTGCGTATTATTACATCTCTGTCTTATTCTTACTAAATTTCAGCTGTATAATAAGGTATTTGCCTACCAACTGTTCTTTTTTAGATAATATTTTAAGTTTCAACCTTTGGAACTATCAATGAGCTTTGAAAATGCTTGAATTAGCTATCAATTTTTCAAATAGAAAATGTACAACTTTTTTGCTTTAAAATCCTTCATATGTAATTGATAAATTACACTAATTAAATGCGACATTTTTCATGAATATTTATTTATGTATTAAACCTTTGTGTTTGCATGATTGCTTAAAATAATTATTTTAAGTTTTTAATAATATATGTAATTTTTCTTCTATATATTGTGATTCATGTGTAGTTTTAAAGAATTAAAAAACAAGAGCTAAATAAATTCTTTTATCTTTATTACCATTTATTATTTCTTTTAATATATATATATATATATGTGTGTGTGTGTGTGTATAGCTTAATATTCTTAACTTTTTATTTCTTTTATCGCAGTTAATCTTAAATGGAATACTGATTCCCTTTAACTTAGGCAATATTTGTAGTTTTCTTCTATAATTCATTTTTTATTTTTTTCAAAATCGAACTCAAATGAAATATTAATCTCTCTTTATCTCTAAGCAATATTTGCAGATTTACCCTTCAGTTCAATTTTCCGCAACAAATCTTGTTTAATCTACTTCAAAAAATACCAAAAGACTTAAATGTAAACAATTTTTTGTCATATATTTCAAGGATCATTTATACTCTTATCACATTTCTTTCTATAGTGGTGAGTATTATTACATCTCTGTCTTATTCTTACTAAATTTCAGCTGTATAATAAGGTATTTGCCTACCAACTGTTCTTTTTTGGATAATATTTTAAGTTTCGACCTTTGGAACTATCAATGAGCTTTGAAAATGTTTGAATTAGCTAGCAATTTTTAAAATAGAAAATGTACAACTTTTTTGCTTTAAAATCCTTCATATGTAATTGATAAATTACACTAATTAAGTGCGACATTTTTCATGTATATTTATTTGTGTATTAAATCTTTGTGTTTGCATGATTGCTTAAAATAATTATTTTAAGTTTTTAATAATATATGTAAATTTTCTTCTATATATAGTGATTCATGTGTAGTTTTAAAGAATTAAAAAAATGAGCAAAATAAATTCTTTTATCTTATAGCATTACAAAGTCAGTTTTCCCACTGTTATGCGGTTATACCAGTAAATATATAAGTTATTTATTTGACTTAAATTACCATTTCTTATATTTGAATGTTAGGTATTGTCTGAAACGATCACATATGGTCAGTATGGTTAACCATGATAATCTAATTTTTCAGTTGTTATCATTATAGATGGTAACGTCACAAATGATTGGTGCGTTTGAGCAGTTGATGGTTAACCGTAACAGCCGTAGCCAAAACAAATCTACATGCGTAAATATTTTCATAAGTGATACACACACACACACACACACACACACACACACACATATATTATATTTTCCCATAAAAAGACCTACATGTGAAAATTTTCCTTTATTTAGTAATGCTGTTAAATAATATGTGATTTATTTTGTAACGTCCCGCATTTTTGTCGGTTTATATTTGAATATTTAAATCAGTTTAAATATGAGATTTCTAATATAAGTGGATTTATATATTAATTAAAACGAAGTTGAACGTATAAAAATATATATTTAATATAATCGAGCCCGTAATAACGCGGCAGTTCGTAAATTAACGTTTTGAACTTCAACTGTGTACAGGACTCATTTTAAATTGGATTTCTTCGAAACAAGAAACGTTGGAATCTGTTGAACCGTATCTTTCTAACAGAAGTGAAAAACCAAGACTTCGTTGTGTAGATTGCAAGATATGTCCAAATCAAATATTCAGAAAGTCGCTATGAAATCGTATATCGACCGTAACGGTTATTTGAATATAACTTGATATCGGTTGCAAATCGGGACAAGGTTCTTTAGAGACATAGTGATAATTTAATTTTTAGAATTTTACTATAGTTTTTAATTAATTAAATATGCAACTTTTTATTTGGAGTATTTTGCACCCTGTATCGATATTTAGGGGGTTTCAAAATATGAATCAATCTACCGGTATTATTATATTTTTGAGATCGTGGCACTTTGCTTGTCGCAACGGCATTCTTGATTTCGTCGATAGTGGTCCGTTAGTGGATGAAATTTTATATAATGAATGCCAAACTTTTGTTTGTAACTTAAAACAAACACATACAAAAGAAAAGGCTGAAACAAAGCAAACAACTTCACACGATGATTATACGTTGGATATAGTACATAGTAAATATACAATAGGCAAATTATTGGTCTCTTGAGAAAGCAAATCAAGTGGTAACGTAGACAAAATACATATACACGTTGATACCTAAACGCAACTATTGTTTTGGGAAATTGGATCTACCTAATCTATGTATTTTCCTTTCAAGTGCCATACCATGGACTGTTCTACCTACCCTAAAATGTGTACACCATGACCTACCCCTATTTCTTTCTGTTGAAGCAAAACACACCATACCCTTGCATTCAACAAACCATACCCCTAAAGCTACCTTATTACTTGCGGCATTAATCAAATTAAATGCAGACCATCCTCGCACGATCCTAAGTTTGAAAATAAGCTATGCTATGATATTTACGTGGCTGCCTAGTTACGTTATCTCTTAAGTATGAAATGTTATATGAAACCAGTTATGTTTTTATATGAAGAAACTGTAGCCTTACAGTAAAATAAGATATACATCTACAAACCTAAACTCTGCACTGATTCACATGCCCATACTCGAATTAAAAGCAGCCATACCCTAAATAGTAAATAGTTTAGACCATGACCTACATTAGAAATATAAACACCTATTACTTGGTAGTGAAGGAATTCACTGATATAAATAACGCCCCTACTTCTCTTCTATCAGACAGCTTCAAGGAAATTCATAGTAAATATAAATAAATAAAAACGTGTTGAGGGGGGAGGGGGATGAAACCGGTTATTGGATCAGCAACTCAAGGAGTGCTACTGCCAAACTGTGGGGCGGACTTGGTGTTGTCCAGGCAACGCTGGAGAGTACAGATAGTTCGATACAAAGGGATTGACGAGGCAAGGCCGAGATGTGTGTGGAGCGTATGGCATCCGAGAGTTGCGAAGAAGAGCAAACGGGGATCCGAGAGTTGCGTATGGCAGATGCACATACCGCTCGGACGGGCTTTGTTTTAACTGGAAAAGGCCGATAAGAGTGTGACGCCATCAGTACGTTAGGTCCGTATGAATGCAGGAAATGGGTGCGTAAACAAATGGCGGTGGTAATCATACTGGAACGGAGCCATGCAGTTTAAATTGGAAAGGAGATCGTTAGAAATTATAGCAAAATTGGACGTCTGGTTTAATCGACTGACGCAAATCGTTATTTAACGGTTAACGCGCAAGATGAGTAAAATCACTAACTTTGATCTATTTTAAAATATTTTAATATATTTTAATGTTTTTTGAAATGCTGTGTGATGGTCGATTAGGTAGATTACAAATAAAATGGTTGAATATTACATATCATTGCATATGTACACATCACCAGTAGGATACTGATTCCGTCGATTATAATATTCCCTAGTATGGAATCAGTGCTAATTGTTTGACTAACATCTGTGGATGCGGAAACCGGTTGGAGGAATCCGACCGGATTCCTCAGTATTTATGTGTACTGTTTGTTTCATATGTATGCACTGTTTGAACCCAAATGACAGTAAAACCCCATGTGAATGTTGACGTTGAATGGGAATTCAACATTTGTTTGATTAAATAAATAAACGATATCAATTTAGAAAGTGGTAACAGTCGACCGTAAACCCATCGGTTGTTGAGGAGTTGATTGGCCGTCAGACGAATCAACGAAGTTAATTATAAAAATTATATTTTTATAATTAATGTGAAGTTTTATATTTATAATAAAAGTTCTATTATAAACCGGCATTTTAGAGTTCGTTTTATAAAGTAAATAAAACGATTGTTGACACTTAAATAAGTTATAAAGCAGAAATTACCATATGAGTAAATATTCGAATAATTATTTTAAGACAAACAATTTAGGAATATTATTAGATTTAATATATTAATCTAATGGTAAGAAGCAATTAAAATCAGTGAACAAATTTACTGATGGAATGAAGTTGATTTAAATTAATTGTTTAATTGAAAAATGATTATTAGATTAAATGGGTCCTTGTAAAGAAATTATAAATAGAACTGTGGATTGAAGTTAAAGCAAAGAGTTGATGTTTAAAATAAAAAAAATCATAAACAACGAAGATTTCAAAGTATGAATATGGTGTTATAAAACCATATTCCAAAATAAAACAAGGAAATACGATTTGATGAATATTATAAGTAATAAGGGATTAAAATACAGACTTATATCTGTTCTAAGGTAAGAACGTTGTCGATCAAGGTCTGAGAGGTAAATAGAATACCCCAATTTGAACGGCTTCGCTATTATCGAGAAACGATATCAGTTTGTAATGAAAAGAGATGTCAAGATTTTTGTAATAGAAAGAGATGTCAAGATTTTTGTAATAGAAACAGATGTCAAGATTTTTGTAACAGAAAGAGATGTCAAGATTTTGTAACGGAAAAAGACGTCGAGATTAGTTATAAAGTGGCATATAGCAGCGTATTGCAAGTCTTAAAACTATAGCGATAAAATAACGCTGTTGACTAGGCTTAAGCGTGACTGTTATGTCAAGATTAGTTATAAAGGAGAATATTACAGCGTATTGCAAGTTTTTACTATAGCTATAAATTAGCGCTGTTAACCAAACTTAAGCGTGATTTTTATATATGGCAGCACTTCCTAGGAAAATGAAACAGTTTAGTTGAAATCTACTTATTCAGTAAATAACGATGTTGTAAGAAAATATAAGAATCAATTTTAGAAAAAGAATTGGAGAATCGTGTTAGAAAACGATGACAGCATTTCGATGTTCGAAATGTAATTAGAATTTAACCATTAGGATTTGGAACTATAATTCGACGAAGTCGAATATATTAAAGTAAAATATTTTAGGAATTATAATCTGATAAGATCGTTAATACTGAGCTTAAACCAATAAATTATAATAGGATATGTAATCAGTATTTAGTTATAAACTTGATATTAATAAGAAGTTGACTTAGAGAACAGAGTTTATAAAGTGGATTGGGAATATAAAGTATGAAAGAGATTTCGGTAAACGAGACAATGGTATTGATTATCTAAATAAAGAGTTATTTGATAAAGGCATTCAGATTTCTAGAACAGGAATGGTATTCACATTTTTAAGTGAATAATGTTTTAAAAGTAATGGTTGGCCGATTAAAATATTTATAATGGAATTGGAAATATTTTTCCAATGAAGATAGGGTATATGATCCAAGTGTAGCAACCAAGGAATGTGAAAAGAATGAAAATGTTTCAAACATTAATAACGTATTTTTTTTCTGAAACACGAGAGAATAAGAGTTTATAATAAATGGGAAATGTTTTCCAAGAAGTGTAAAAAGGCTAAAACGGGGGTTGAGAAATATCTGGTAAGATATGAGAATTCGAATAATAAAGTCCAATGTTAAACAAAAAGTGCCTGTGATTGTGTGGTGTTAGTTGTACATTTGAATGAATGTTGTTTTTACTTCGATTGTTAAATAACCGACTATCGTAGTGTTTTGACCATCGTTGTCAATACGGAGAGACCGGTTGGATTTATTATCCGAAAACCACTCCGTATAGGCATAAGCGCTGCGAATTAGATATGCTGAAGATAATTGAAGACGGAGTTAAATGCAAGGGTCGTCCAGTTCTAGAATGGTGTTTTTGTTTTTCCAGTCTCAGGACAACTTGTATGGATAAGTGTCTGACAGAGTATTTCCAACGGTCACACCGTTGATTTTTACGAATATACCAAGTTGGTGGGGAGAAGGTAACTTCTCTTTATTCTACACCCAGTGTGCATTTGTGTAATCAATAAGTGATTACGGATTTGACGATGTGGCATTCAAAGTGAATGGTGATCAGATGTTCTGAAGATAGACGTAGCCTCTAGCCTCACAACCAGGAAGTAACAAAAGTTGGGCTAGGCAGTATGGCTAGTTGGGTCATCCCCAAGCAGTGTGTATTGTCACCGATCTAGAGAAAATTCATATTTATACTTCTTTTCGATTCTGTATCTTCGGATGACGGTTGGATGGCCTACAACCGTGGTGGCAATATATTCGCGACACTCAAGCTAAATGAGTGAGCGGTCATGTGTGGCCGGGTTGCAAGACGTTCTTGTTGAACCCTGAGTGTATCCCCTCTAGAGTACACTGATCAGAAGGTGCTCCCATACCTTGTCTGTTGGAATCTATTCTCCAATAAGCGCCCTGTGGTTTATGATTTTATATTATATATATGTGGAGCGTGAGATGCAAGCGTTCTGCTACTTGGTTATTTATTTGATTAGACATTATTATAATATCACTGAAGTTTGATATAAAAATATGTTGGGTTATAGTAAGGTAAAAACCGTCCATGTTTATGTGTGGGCTGGTCTTACTATTATCCTTTTGTTTCAAAAGGAATTTCAAAATTAAACAGTATGGTTGGAATTTACTTACACCAGTCCCATGACTGACCCAGAGTTTATTTTGTTTGTTTTCCCTAAACTCTTGGGTGCCCAAATTTGTACGGGCAGTCAAGTGTTTCAGGCTTTTACAGATTCACTTGGAGGAGCTGGAAACAGAAGGCTTCACCATTAATTAGTTAGAGATTATTTCCGCTGTGATATGATGTATTGTACTCTGATAGTGGTATGTATATACAAATTCAAATTTGTATTTCAAAGTTATGTTATATAATACATTTTATTGTTCCGCTGTGAGATTCATGTTTACTCTGATACTGTTCAGTGAGTTCTTCTTCTTCTTCTTCTATTCTATTAGTTCTATCTTTTCTATCTCATCCTCTAAATTCTTCTATTAATGTCCCGGTATTTTCGTTACTTGAATAGTCAACAGTGTGTTTTTATGTTGATTTTCTAGGTCGAAAATTCCGCGGCCGTTACATATTTATTGCATCCATATTTGCATCTTTCTTCTTTTTTAATTGAATATTTATAAAGGTAATGATATGTTTTGAACTAATATTTGTTTGATTTGCCTTTTTATTTTTTAAATCCGCTAATCATTTAGAGCTACAAAGAAGCTCATTATTTAGAGAGAGAGAGAGTAACTTATATCTTTTAGAGCTACAAAGAAGTATATTAATCATTCTTGATATAAGACATTTGCGTGTGTGACAGAGAGAGTAACTCTTATCAATACATAGATACCAGATCTTTAATATCAAATTGGCTTACGTGTACAAAAATTTCAAAATCAATGGATTAGATTTTTCATAAAGTTTATGTTTAAGATTTTTTTTTAATCAAAGATTTGTTTCTTTCAACAACATACAACTTAACGGTCGGTTTTTCCATCACGGTTATAGCAGTATATGCAAATGTTTAGAACAACAAAATTTCTTTCCACTTTTACCGAATAAATTAAACGGATAGCTGTCATCTAAGGATAAATTTCTTTCTACTTTGACCGTGTAAACTAAAATGTATTAAATAAAACATCTATCATCTAGGACTCGGCTAGTGGTTTGCCATTATATATTGCGCTTTTTCTTAGTGGTTATATCTATTTAAACTCCAGCTCATGCCGTAGAAATCCACTCTCACCGCCAACTTACATTTATCCACTGCATCATCAAAGGTATTTCTTTTTATTTTACTATTACCTTTTAATGAAAAAAGTTATGGCCATTTTCTTTCATTCAATCTTCTTCTTGTATATTCATTCTCATTAACTTGGATATTTTGAATTTTAATACTATGATAGATTATTTTAATACTAAAATATATTATTTTTATAGCATCTACTCTTGTATTTTTAATTTCAACTAAATATTCATCGAGATGATTATATATTTTAAGCTTATATTCGTTTTGTTTTTTCATTTTATTTCTTCAATCCTTTAGAGCTATAAAATAGCAAAATATCAATAGTACATAGGTATCTACTTGATATATAATAAGAATGTATGTATGTGTTTGTGATTGATTCAAATCAATAAATTAATAGTATATTTTTAGCCTTAAGTTGACTTATATGTACAATTCACTATAACTGGTTTTTTCTTTGGTGTTGATTACTTCCATTTTTTCCTAAAGCACATTATAATTTTTTCACTAAAATATAACTTAAAATAAACTTTAATAAATAGTTTTGTATTTTTTGTTAAATATATTAACGGTCGGTTTTCCCACCGTTGTGCGGTAATACTAGTATATAAGTTTTAATTATGGATTGAAAAATCGAAAGTAAACAAATATAAACGTTTTTGTAGGAATTTAGGTATGAAGTCATATTTCCTATTTGTAACCCATATTTCCTATTCATATTTCCTATTTGTAACCCATATTTCCTATTCGTAAATACTCCTGTGTATACAGTCGAATGGACTTTCCATTCGTAACCCATATTTCCTATTTGGGTTGATGGCCCAACGTAACCCCATATTTCCTGCAACCCTTTATAAGCTCTCCGTCGCCACCTTAACCCTAGCTTTACCCTAAAACCACAGAACACAAAAATGTCTTCTCGCTCAATATCCTCCTTGGTACGCTGGTCTGTCCCCAGATTTTCTTTGATTTACAAATCTCGATTTCACTCGACTACCTCTCTCACTCCAAGGACTTTGATCCGTAGAAATTTAATCAGCCAACCATGCTGGGCAATTTCTGTCAAATCCGCTTCTTCAAAAAGTTTAGGCAGTGAGAATGAGAAGTACTTGCGTGCTTACAAGGATTTCTTGCGTGTTGTGGAATCGGTGGTGGCTGAAAGTAATATGGTAATAACGAAAATGAAGTTTTATGTGTGGATGATTTTTCTTGCAACAATGTAACATTCTTAGCATATACTGAAGCAGATATATGTCATATGGTTAGATTGTCAATTGTCATTTGTATGAGAAAAAGTTGAAGTGTTTTGTGGATGAGTTATCTCTATCAGCATGTTTGTTTGTTTCTTACATCAGCGTGGGCAGTTTCATGCTACAATTTTATGGTCTTAGCATATACTGAAGTAGAAATATTCTTTTTTTCTTTATTGCACTATAATTCTATACACCAAAAAATAATATGTTATTTTCTTGCTTCATAGCAGGAGTTTCTTTTTACTGTTGCCTAAATGAATAGTATATCTTGTTCAATTGAAATTGTGAACTTAGCACACTGTCCTCTAGCATGAGTGCTAAGTTTACTTGATGGTTTATCGTTATATGACCAATAATTTATCCCAATTTCAGTTATACGTGAACAAAATCAAAACTGATTGATGATGTTGTGCTTTACCATTATAATAATAGTTACTTTAAATCATTAATATATGTTTTTGTTTTGGCATTTTAACAGACAAACGTGTTGCCAAAAGATCTTCAATTTGAGATTATTGATAATCCTGGATCAATTACGCTTAAGAAAGAATATGGCGGTGAGCAGATCGAAGCTATAGTGTCCATGGATAATAAACACAGGATAAAGTTATCTGTTGTCATAGAGAGGAAAGTGGGCCCTACTTTAAAATTCTGCTGCAATCTCACATCAAATGATTTCGAAATTGAAAGCATGTTATTTAGTGATGAATTCAATTTTGAACTAACGTAAGATTTCTTTAGAGCATCCCCAACACAGCGTGTTGGGGGACATCCCATCACGCTGGTTGGGGAAGCAACTCACCCCAACGGGGTGAGTTGCTTTTAGGGATTATCCGGCTTTTAAAAAGCCGGATAAAAAATTTGTTTTTATCCGGCTTTATAAAAGCCGGATAACACTTCTATATATAAAAAAAAAATCCAACCCTTCGCCGCCGCCACTCTTCTTCACCTTCCTCCTCCTTCTCCTTTCCTCCTTTCTTTTCCTGTTTCCAGCCTAGGTTTCCTTTAGAAAAAAAAAAGAATATGAAACGTGTTATGAGGGCTCTTCGAGGCAGCGGTAGCCGAAGCCGGAATGTAGATCCAAGTGAAGAGCACGAAGCGGTAGAATAAAACGATTCGAGTGAGGGTACGGAAGACCGTGAATCACTGTCCGTTATAAGAAGACGAGTTGCTAGGAGAACCGACGTTTTGGAGTCGCACCGGGATCCAAATTTAAGACCTGATAAGCAATTGGCCGATTTTCGTAAGTTGGCGGATAGAGAGGAGCACGTCAACACGTTAGTCGACATATCGGTACGTTTTACTTATTAAATATTACTGTCGTAATGTCGGACATAAAAAAAGTAAGTCTCATTTGTAATATTAGGCTCAAAGCGAGCGAACGCGTGGGTCTTGGGATGGTGTTGTTCGTCTGTATAGTCAGATTCATGAGTATGATACAGATGCTACTATTCATACATTTCTCAGTAGTATTGGTTTGGGCGACTTTCTGAGTACGTATTCTCGTCGTATGTACTTACTATTACCTTTTTCTTACATTCGTTGTAACTTCATAATTATTCGTTAAATAGGTATCGAACGTCTTTTAAATAATGATGTTCAATTATGTGGTGCATTGGCTGCTTGTTGGTGGAAAACTACTCATACATTCCACTTTGGTTTTGGGGAGATGGGAATCACACCACTAGACTTTTCTATGATTACTGGTCTTGCCATAGGCCAAGGGGCTCCTTTGCCGTATGATGAGGTGTACCAGAACTACGTTACTCTCCGTACGTTATTTCCACATCTTAATCCAAATGACTCCATCACCAGTAATTTCCAAATTAAATGCTCTGGTATAAAACTAGCAATACAGAAATTATTGACAAAGCAACCTAAAGTTCATCATTTGGAGATTGCACGCTTATTTGTTTTGTATATGATGGGAAATTTATTTTTCACAAATTCTTCGAGCTCATTGTCGTGTGGTTATGTGGCGGTAGTTGAACCGTTTTCATTTGATGGCAGTCCGACTGTGTATGATTGGGGAACACCTATTTTAGCATACCTGTATAGGTCATTGGATCTTCAGTGTGTCGTTCGGACTAGGGTGGGTTCGATTACTGGTTTTTGGGAGATTTTACAGTACTGGTACTTTGAGTACTTCCACAATTTGTCTTTTCCCACCGTGGATCCATCACTATCCACTTTCTATCCTAGAGTAAGAGCGTGGAGTGTCGGTAACCGTAGACTGATGCCTGGAGGACAGGCACGACATGTATTTGCTATAGCTCGCAATCAGATTGAGTTGCGGAGGACGCGTGATGCAGTTATCTGGCATCCCTTTGATGAGTCATGGGGTCTTGC
Organism: Allium sativum; assembly: GCA_030737875.1. NCBI lineage: Eukaryota > Viridiplantae > Streptophyta > Magnoliopsida > Asparagales > Amaryllidaceae > Allium > Allium sativum. The sequence goes on from CM060924.1 coordinate 971,826,302, forward strand.
TGACCCTCCGTCGGTGCATGCTCTATATCTATCTTCGAGGCGGTTTCCACTAGTATCATGCCCCCCTAGTTTAGGTTGCTTCTGGTACTTAGGGGAACGTTGTTGGAGACAGATATATGATGGGGATGCTGTTCCTGATGATCCAAACCCACATACAGCTATTCCCAGGGTTTATAGTACTAGTGCTTTACAGGAGCACGCAGACGTGTGGTGGCCTGCCAGTGATTTCATTCTTACTGGTAGGGATTATATTTCTTTCTGGCGTCAGTATTACTCCCCACCTCAGACCGGGAGTTTTGTGCATGCTGCATCCGTTGACTTGGTTGACCCTTCTGCACTCCGTACTGGCGTTGAGCCCCCTTTTGTACTTGATGTTTCACAGTCCACGCAGGTTTACCATGCCCCATAGGATCCACCTCCTCCACACTCATCCGAGGTGCCAGACTACGGTTGGACTGTTGCAGTACCAACTACATACGGATCTGATAGGTATATTGATATACCACGGCCAGAAGTAACGGAGTATCCAGATCCAGCTGTTTTTTCTTATCAGGATCTTTATCAGATGACGTTAGGTCTGCGTCAGGCAATGTATCGCGAGCATCAATGGAGCATAGAAGAGTTGACTGCTCGTATGAACGAGCTGAGGAGCGCTGATGAGGAGCAGTATGGATATAGACCGACATTCGTCCCAGGCAACGACGATATTGAGGATGTGGAGATGGTGCCTGCGGATCTAGATGATGATTAGTTGTATCTTATTTAGTAGACGTGCATGTTGTATTTGCCTGTATCTTTGTTTTACTGTGTTGTCCATTTGTAGTAGGTTATTGAACTGTAACACCCCGCCTCCGCTAGGGTCACTCGCAAAGGAATGCACTAGCTTTAGAGGGGCATTATTGGTAAACATGCACAGAAATATCACAAGACAGAACATATAACATAGCGGAAGTAAAATCAAACTTTCATAAACATTAATAATTAAGGTCTAAATCCTTTTACATCAGAGTACATCAAAACCTGTCTTGCAATAATAAAGAAGCATAAAGACTTTTTCATAAATTATTCCCCAAGTAAAAACAGTAAAGTAGCCATAGCCAAGGAAAGTCCAAGCCATCCATGATGACCTTCAAGCAGAAGAAGTCCGAACTAAACAGCAGTATTTCCTCCCTGTAACCTGGGGGGAAACGGAAGAAAAGAGGCGAAACAAAACGGGCCAGTCAAAAAGACTGAGTAAGCCCTATCTACTATTAGCATAAAAACTAGTAAAGTTAACTGACATGAGAAACTGAGATGAACATAAGCATGATAACAAGATAGATAAGCTAAATCAAAATAACAGGATGAACTACTGAACTCAGATAAACTAAGGTGTCATGATAAATTACGATGTCAAGATAAAACAAGGTATCACATCGTCAGGTTTCTATCAAGTATAATATCCCCAAGATATCTATCACGTATAACGTCCCATGGTATCTATCCTGTACATCTGCTCTGAACCTACCGTACTAGTATCCCAACTGTATCATGTGTTATCCGTGAATGACCCTTACTCAAAAGTCGTATAATGGTCCATGTCAACCTAATATATCGCATATATAGGTTACTCAACTCGTATGTTTTATTCCATAAAAGTGTCCAGTCCCTTGCCGTAGACCATACGGGCTTTCCCATGAGGTTCTATACTACTTTAACATAGTTCCAGGATCCTTAAGATCGGTTTGGACTGTTACCCTAAACCTAGCTAGGGTCTTCCAGCATGAATTATCGTTTGTACAACTAGGACTTATGCTACCTAGGGCTACTAGGGATTACGCTTACCTATTGCACGTTTTCGTATCTCGGTTCTGCTTCAACCACCCAGGGCCACTGGGATTTACGCTAACCGTCAACCGCGCCCTTTTTCCCACGCATTCATCGTGAATCGTTTTCCATGACTGTATGCACATGTATCACATCGTGCCATCCGAGTCCTGTCACAGGGCAGACCAGGAAATACAGGACTCGGTCGGGAGCTTTCGATTTATCTGCCGATGCAGATGCTAAGGTCTGTTTTTCTATACGTGGCTATGGTCCCACGCGACCCCTCCCTCAACTAGTGAAAGACAAGACAGGATAAATCCTGTATGAGAACACAACACTGGCCAACCCACATCCAAGCCTTACCGCAACCATAATTAGATAGCAATTATGGTCTATTGGGTGTTCTCTGCCTTTCCGTACGTACACGCTTGACCAAAGATGGTAGGTAGCCTAACGAAAATGCTATCTAGGGTATGACCGTGTATCGTCGACTATCCCCTATCCATCCCCGTCTTTAGGTTGCTCGTATAGCAACCAAGGCATACTCTTGGTTCTTCTAACGCAGACCTTAACCTCTCATGAGCCTAGTATGATCACCTGGCAGCTCACAGGGGGATCCCAAGAATATCCTCACGTTCCCCCGAAGCCGCTGTTTCGCTACCCAGTTCGCTGGAGCCTTTATCTAAATCAGATACTTGCTCCTACTCGTATACTTAAACGATGACCTACCGTATCAGGTTACTCATTTATCTATGAACTGGTCCAAATTTCCTTGACTAAGAATCATTACTTAGTTATTCTTCAACTAAGGTTTACCACTTAGCCTTATTCCCGTTATCCTTGTTAACTACGGTTACCCACCTAATCCTCCGAATTAGGGTTTATATAACAGATTAAGTGTCACTTAAGTTCATGACTTAATCCCGTCTACAAATCATGTCAAAATTGGCTAAGTATCCAAGTTCGAGACTTAACCCGTCTACAAATCATGTCAAAATTGGCTAAGTATCCAAGTTCAAGACTTAACCCTACAAACCATGCTCAAGTTGGTTAAGTATATATTAACTTGACCCTATCAAATTACTTAGTCAAACCGGTCAAGTGTATTCAAGCGATTCATGACTTAGCCTTATCATGTTTTCACGTTATATTGGTTAAGTATGGGTTAACTTAACCTCAATAAATTCACGAGTTAGATTGGTTAAGTATAGATCACTTAACCACATCAAATTAACGAGTTAGATTGGTTAAGTTTAGGTCACTTAACCACATCAAATTAACGGGTTAGATTGGTTAAGTATATGTCACTTAACCACATCAAATTAACGAGTTAGATTAGTTAAGTGTTTAACTTAACCCCATTAAACTACCAAGTGGGATTAATTAAGTCTAGGCTAACTTAGCCCCATCCGATTATCATGTTTAGACTAGTTGAGTCTAATCTTAACCCCATCCATTAACTGTATCTTTCGGTTAAGTGTCATTAAGAAAACTTACTTAACCTTACCAAATTATCGTGTTGGATTGATTAAGTGTTGGTTAACTTAACCCCGTCCACTAGTCGTATAAAAATGGTTAAGTGTCATTAGGCAAATCAAGTTACTTAACCTACCCAACCTTGTCATGTTTTGTTAAGTATCATTAGCCTAATCAATTTACTTAACCCCTTTGTCCATGTCATATTTGGTTAAGAGTCATTAATCAAATTAACTTAACCCTATCATGTGGCATTAATTACTTAATGCACCCCAACCTCTCACATTAGATTTTTTGTGGTTACTAGTTAAGCCGGTCGGTTCCGGGTAGCTTTACACCACAACTTGGTCTAACCTCGGGTTCAAGCACAACATGACCAACTTCTCACATTGGGTCTTATTGTTTGCAACTACTAGTTAGGCCGGTCGGTTCCGGGTAGTTTTACGTTGCAAACTCAACCCAACCTCGAGTTGGCCACACTTATATTATCTAAGTGTCATGTTCATCATGTTTCCAAAACATGTTACAAGTTTTTCAAGCATTTGGGTAGACCTAACTTAATAGGTAAATTCCCAAAGGGTAGACCTAACTTAATAGGTAAATTCCCAAGCTTGTGTTTTTATGCATACTTACATGTCAACTTCCATGTTATATTTCAAGTCATGTTTTCAAGTATAAACACATGTCATATTTAACGTTACACGTTGTCATGTTTATACCCATTTACCCACATCATGTTCATGTCATTATGTTTTCCCATAATGTGACCCCAACGCTTTTAAACTCGCATATACGTTCGCAACAACGTAATGGATTAAAAGAAGAGACTTGACAAAGGCATGACAAAAATGGATATTAAGCCACAAGTTAATCATGGTGGCAAATGAGGCACAAATGTGTTCATTAGCTTGCATGTTACATTCTTAAGCCTCAAAAACATGCATAAACCCAAACTTGGCACATAAACGAATCATGGTGACAAAAGACATGGAATGATGACTAGTAACTCGCATATATCATCATATAAGGGTTATGACTTCATATGCAAGTTGACATAAAGATTATGAAGGTTCTCATGTTGCATAATGCAACATTTCAACATAAAGGTTGTAGCTTTTAGCTCATGAGATCAAGATAATGACTTCATAAACTTGCATGACATGATAGCATGTATCATTCTCAATGATCAAACCCAAACTTGCAACATGAACATTTAACTTCATAGTTAATATCTAAGAGTAGGGAAAGGGCTTACATTGCTATGAAGGCACAAATCGATTAGATGAAAGATTGAGACAAAGCCTATGCATGTCATCATCCTAAAACCCAAAAATGAAAGCTCCAAATCAATCAAAACCACATCTTTATGAACAAAGATCAAAGCTTTAGCCTTGAAATCAACTTGAGAGGCTCTCATACTAACATAGAAACTCTCTAACACTCTCATGATCATGAAACCTCTCATAGAAATGAAGTGGAGGCTAGGATTTTGAGTGGAGGCCATGAGAGGAGCAATTTTGCCATAGTTTAGTTGCATGAATGAATAATGAGGATTTAGGATAGGTTAGGGTCTTATTTATAGATTAGGCAAGTGTTTTAGGCCATAGGATTAAACCTAGATTCAATCCAAGCCATCAAAGCATGTCTTGGGGAAGAAGTCAAGTGTAGGAACCATCTAATGCCTTTAGATTAAAGATGAACCATGAGAACCATCCAAATGCAAAATCTGCATTTGAGCGAATCGGCCCACGGGTTGACAGCCAAACACCCTGGATTAACCCCTAGTCGACCCAGCGGGCTCGGGTCGACCTCAAAAATCGGCCGGTTCGGTTATTCCCCTCTCCCAATTCGCTGTTTTGAACATTTTTGCATATTTATTTATTTAATTTTCAATTATATATATATATATATATATATATATATATATCAATATATATATATTTCTCTGCGCAACCCATTTCACTTAATTAAGTATACTTTAATTTGGGAATTTTTCGTGAAACTTCGCGAGGCCATATCTTGGTCATACGGACTCCGATTTTCGAAAACTCGGACTCTATTTCGCGTATTTTTCCGAGACGAACGCAATGGCATAGCCCGTTTCCCTTGATTCAGATTTTACAGTTTAATTCTGCCTCCATTTATGTTATAACAGGTTATTGAAAATACGGGTTGTTACATTCTCCCCACCTTTTAGGATTTCGTCCCCGAAATCTCCAAGTTAGGAAGAACATATCCTACCATCCATCATCCATCTACTCAAATCATCATCCACAAGCAACCATTGTCCTTAGATGATTTCTAATGCTGTATGAATATATGCAAAACCTGTGTGTACATGTTCCTTAGCTAATGCTAATGATCAGGCCTGAATAATCTTTCTAATGCAAAATATGTATAGTGCCATGAATCCAACATGTATGCAAATAGTCCTAGCCATATAGATACTATATGCGTGCACAATCATTCATTCATATGCGACAACGGCATGATAATACATTCGATTTCATCCATAAACAAGTATAAATACTCGTGCATATGCAATATGAAATGTGACCGAGTCGAGCTAGTATCTAATGTGTATTCGCGCATCCACGAGCAACCACTTGCAACCATATCAATCATAACATGTTTCAAATACATGTTTACATCCATAGGGTTCTACCTAGGATTCCCTGAAACAGGGTCGAGAAGATAAACAGGACAAACTCCTTACGGGGTTTGTAACAGAAAATAGGACCGAGAGGATGTCCACAAAAGATAGCCTACAAGTAAGCTCTACAGAAAACAGGGATCAAGGATATACTCCCAAAAAGAGATATCATGCGCGTATCTAGTCTTTGACCATCAAAGTCGTCTTTTAACTTCGCGATTTTGTAGCTTCTTATTCCTGTTTCCATAACATGAGCTGGAACTCATTTCTTCTTCGCCTCTCGTTCCACTTGCACTTATCCTTTTCCTAGAATACTTGACGCAAATATGACTGCGTACTCATGATCTCATGCAAGCTTTCCAAAATTCACTAGTGAATCTCGGACCTCGTACCACAGGGTATTTCTCGTAGAAGAACTTCCTCTTGAAAGTAAACAGATGCCATCCAGGTTATCAAGCGCACTTACTAGGGTGATCTCTATAACCCATGCATAAATGAAGTAAACCATCCGTCTTATCGGCGAACACCACTCGATCGGGCTTCAGATTTCCAATAAAGGCATCAAGGGATTCTAAGTAACTAGTCATGACAGAACCTCAAAAAGGTTACACGATACTTCGAGGGTATTACCAAGGCTAGTCAAATGGTCTAACTACCCTCCTATCAAAAACCGAGAGTGGCACCCCCTACTGGATAACCACTTCATCCCTAGAATCCATCCATAGCTTATAAACATAAGCATTATTTCCAAACTCAACACTTGGCATAGACATTCCCAAATCCAAACAAGTCATGTATAAACGGACTGATTCTCCAATAGGACTTTGAGACAAAAATGGGATTCTCTATTACGCTAGTACTTAAGGTGCAGAGACTCAACTATCGAAGCAGACTTAAATGATACGAACAACGAAGTCCTAACGGGATGATAGAGAAGAAAAGCTAAACCTTTAACAAGATCGTTACCCTCCTTCCGAGGTACTCTAGAAATGAGAGCATACTACTGCCCTCCCGATGATCTTGTCCTTGTCCCATAATACTTAACTATCCACCCCGTTTTACCATGCCAAAGGTACTCTCTCGTCATGGGTTTCATTGTTCATCTTTCTCCCTCCTTTGAGGACTAAGCCATACCAACAAGTTGCTCATCCTTAAGCCCGTATCCTTTATCCTCTTTCTCACTATCCTTCCTTATAACGCAGCCACTGGTCTCCCGAGAACCACCTCCATCGCATGGAAAGCACTTTCGTAGATAGAAAAGACTAGTCGCAATTAAAACCACTGTGACTACAGATGGAGGAAAGAAAGGAAAAGAGATTCAATTAAGGAAACGATGATAGTGCTAATGGCCTTTGGGGAATAGCCTTTTTCTTTTAAAAGAAAATTTTCTTGAAAAATGCTTCTTTGTAAACGATTTTCAAATAGTTTTCAGAAGGTCTTTAAAAACTTTTGCCCAGTCTGGTAACCTTCTTCTCTGATACCAAATGTAACACCCCGCCTCCGCTAGGGTCACTCGCAAAGGAATGCACTAGCTTTAGAGGGGCATTATTGGTAAACATGCACAGAAATATCACAAGACAGAACATATAACATAGCGGAAGTAAAATCAAACTTTCATAAACATTAATAATTAAGGTCTAAAGCCTTTTACATCAGAGTACATCAAAACCTGTCTTGCAATAATAAAGAAGCATAAAGACTTTTTCATAAATTATTCCCCAAGTAAAAACAGTAAAGTAGCCATAGCCAAGGAAAGTCCAAGCCATCCATGATGACCTTCAAGCAGAAGAAGTCCGAACTAAACAGCAGTATTTCCTCCCTGTAACCTGGGGGGGAAACGGAAGAAAAAAGGCGAAACAAAACGGGTCAGTCAAAAAGACTGAGTAAGCCCTATCTACTATTAGCATAAAAACTAGTAAAGTTAACTGACATGAGAAACTGAGATGAACATAAGCATGATAACAAGATAGATAAGCTAAATCAAAATAACAGGATGAACTACTGAACTCAGATAAACTAAGGTGTCATGATAAATTACGATGTCAAGATAAAACAAGGTATCACATCGTCAGGTTTCTATCAAGTATAATATCCCTAAGATATCTATCACGTATAACGTCCCATGGTATCTATCCTGTACATCTGCTCTGAACCTACCGTACTAGTATCCCAACTGTATCATGTGTTATCCGTGAATGACCCTTACTCAAAAGTCGTATAATGGTCCATGTCAACCTAATATATCGCATATATAGGTTACTCAACTCGTATGTTTTATTCCATGAAAGTGTTCAGTCCCTTGCCGTAGACCATACGGGCTTTCCCATGAGGTTCTATACTACTTTAACATAGTTCCAGGATCCTTAAGATCGGTTTGGACTGTTACCCTAAACCTAGCTAGGGTCTTCCAGCATGAATTATCGTTTGTACAACTAGGACTTATGCTACCTAGGGCTACTAGGGATTACGCTTACCTATTGCACGTTTTCGTATCTCGGTTCTGGTTCAACCACCCAGGGCCACTGGGATTTACGCTAACCGTCAACCGCGCCCTTTTTCCCACGCATTCATCGTGAATCGTTTTCCATGACTGTATGCACATGTATCACATCGTGCCATCCGAGTCCTGTCACAGGGCAGACCAAGAAATACAGGACTCGGTCGGGAGCTTTCGATTTATCTGCCGATGCAGATGCTAAGGTCTGTTTTTCTATACGTGGCTATGGTCCCACGCGACCCCTCCCTCAACTAGTGAAAGACAAGACAGGATAAATCCTGTATGAGAACACAACACTGGCCAACCCACATCCAAGCCTTACCGCAACCATAATTAGATAGCAATTATGGTCTATTGGGTGTTCTCTGCCTTTCTGTACGTACACGCTTGACCAAAGATGGTAGGTAACCTGACGAAAATGCTATCTAGGGTACGACCGTGTATCGTCGACTATCCCCTATCCATCCCCGTCTTTAGGTTGCTCGTATAGCAACCAAGGCATACTCTTGGTTCTTCTAACGCAGACCTTAACCTCTCATGAGCCTAGTATGATCACCTGGCAGCTCACAGAGGGATCCCAAGAATATCCTCACGTTCCCCCGAAGCCGCTGCTTCGCTACCCAGTTCGCTGGAGCCTTTATCTAAATCAGATACTTGCTCCTACTCGTATACTTAAACGATGACCTACCGTATCAGGTTACTCATTTATCTATGAACTGGTCCAAATTTCCTTGACTAAGAATCATTACTTAGTTATTCTTCAACTAAGGTTTACCACTTAGCCTTATTCCCGTTATCCTTGTTAACTACGATTACCCACCTAATCCTCCGAATTAGGGTTTATATAACAGATTAAGTGTCACTTAAGTTCATGACTTAATCCCGTCTACAAATCATGTCAAAATTGGCTAAGTATCCAAGTTCGAGACTTAACCCGTCTACAAATCATGTCAAAATTGGCTAAGTATCCAAGTTCAAGACTTAACCCTACAAACCATGCTCAAGTTGGTTAAGTATATATTAACTTGACCCTATCAAATTACTTAGTCAAACCGGTCAAGTGTATTCAAGCGATTCATGACTTAGCCTTATCATGTTTTCACGTTATATTGGTTAAGTATGGGTTAACTTAACCTCAATAAATTCACGAGTTAGATTGGTTAAGTATAGATCACTTAACCACATCAAATTAACGAGTTAGATTGGTTAAGTTTAGGTCACTTAACCACATCAAATTAACGGGTTAGATTCGTTAAGTATAGGTCACTTAACCACATCAAATTAACGAGTTAGATTAGTTAAGTGTTTAACTTAACCCCATTAAACTACCAAGTGAGATTAATTAAGTCTAGGCTAACTTAGCCCCATCCGATTATCATGTTTAGACTAGTTGAGTCTAATCTTAACCCCATCCATTAACTGTATCTTTCGGTTAAGTGTCATTAAGAAAACTTACTTAACCTTACCAAATTATCGTGTTGGATTGATTAAGTGTTGGTTAACTTAACCCCGTCCACTAGTCGTATAAAAATGGTTAAGTGTCATTAGGCAAATCAAGTTACTTAACCTACCCAACCTTGTCATGTTTTGTTAAGTATCATTAGCCTAATCAATTTACTTAACCCCTTTGTCCATGTCATATTTGGTTAAGAGTCATTAATCAAATTAACTTAACCCTATCATGTGGCATTAATTACTTAATGCACCCCAACCTCTCACATTAGACTTTGTTGTGGTTACTAGTTAAGCCGGTCGGTTCCGGGTAGCTTTACACCACAACTTGGTCTAACCTCGGGTTCAAGCACAACATGACCAACTTCTCACATTGGGTCTTATTGTTTGCAACTACTAGTTAGGCCGGTCGGTTCCGGGTAGTTTTACGTTGCAAACTCAACCCAACCTCGAGTTGGCCACACTTATATTATCTAAGTGTCATGTTCATCATGTTTCCAAAACATGTTACAAGTTTTTCAAGCATTTGGGTAGACCTAACTTAATAGGTAAATTCCCAAAGGGTAGACCTAACTTAATAGGTAAATTCCCAAGCTTGTGTTTTTATGCATACTTACATGTCAACTTCCATGTTATATTTCAAGTCATGTTTTCAAGTATAAACACATGTCATATTTAACGTTACACGTTGTCATGTTTATACCCATTTACCCACATCATGTTCATGTCATTATGTTTTCCCATAATGTGACCCCAACGCTTTTAAACTCGCATATATGTTCGCAACAACGTAATGGATTAAAAGAAGAGACTTGACAAAGGCATGACAAAAATGGATATTAAGCCACAAGTTAATCATGGTGGCAAATGAGGCACAAATGTGTTCATTAGCTTGCATGTTACATTCTTAAGCCTCAAAAACATGCATAAACCCAAACTTGGCACATAAACGAATCATAGTGACAAAAGACATGGAATGATGACTAGTAACTCGCATATATCATCATATAAGGGTTATGACTTCATATGCAAGTTGACATAAAGATTATGAAGGTTCTCATGTTGCATAATGCAACATTTCAACATAAAGGTTGTAGCTTTTAGCTCATGAGATCAAGATAATGACTTCATAAACTTGCATGACATGATAGCATGTATCATTCTCAATGATCAAACCCAAACTTGCAACATGAACATTTAACTTCATAGTTAATATCTAAGAGTAGGGAAAGGGCTTACATTGCTATGAAGGCACAAATCGATTAGATGAAAGATTGAGACAAAGCCTATGCATGTCATCATCCTAAAACCCAAAAATGAAAGCTCCAAATCAATCAAAACCCCATCTTTATGAACAAAGATCAAAGCTTTAGCCTTGAAATCAACTTGAGAGGCTCTCATACTAACATAGAAACTCTCTAACACTCTCATGATCATGAAACCTCTCATAGAAATGAAGTGGAGGCTAGGATTTTGAGTGGAGGCCATGAGAGGAGCAATTTTGCCATAGTTTAGTTGCATGAATGAATAATGAGGATTTAGGATAGGTTAGGGTCTTATTTATAGATTAGGCAAGTGTTTTAGGCCATAGGATTAAACCTAGATTCAATCCAAGCCATCAAAGCATGTCTTGGGGAAGAAGTCAAGTGTAGGAACCATCTAATGCCTTTAGATTAAAGATGAACCATGAGAACCATCCAAATGCAAAATCTGCATTTGAGCGAATCGGCCCACGGGTTGACAGCCAAACACCCTGGATTAACCCCTAGTCGACCCAGCGGGCTTGGGTCGACCTCAAAAATCGGCCGGTTCGGTTATTCCCCCCTCCCAATTCGCTGTTTTGAACATTTTTGCATATTTATTTATTTAATTTTCAATTATATATATATATATATCAATATATATATATTTCTCTGCGCAACCCATTTCACTTAATTAAGTATACTTTAATTTGGGAATTTTTCGTGAAACTTCGCGAGGCCATATCTTGGTCATACGGACTCCGATTTTCGAAAACTCGAACTCTATTTCGCGTATTTTTCCGAGACGAACGCAATGGCATAGCTCGTTTCCCTTGATTCAGATTTTACAGTTTAATTCTGCCTCCATTTATGTTATAACAGGTTATTGAAAATACGGGTTGTTACATGAACCGTATGTTTTGTATTTGTATTACCCTGTAAAGTGTACTCTGCTTGTACGTCCTTATGTGTAACCGTTGTGTTTTTTTATGTTATATGCTTGTTGTGCATTATATGTAATCTGCGTGATCGTGCGTACGAGTTTTTTTATAATCACTGGATTTTATTGTGGGGTGTATTTTAAATTACTGTTTGAAATATTTAAGGAATCTTAATATTGCTTACCAGAGATAACAATGAAATAAGTACTAAAATGACGATGCACATACAAGCAATATACAAATTCATTAGCCTAGTCAACTCCGTCTTCGGGTTATCCAAGTATAACGTAGTTTGTAGGCTTCGTACCCAACAAAATCAGTCCCGTACTCTGCAAGGTAACGAGAATCATAAGTAGCCCGATTCGTTTTAAATATGTTTTCATTTTCAACCGTCTGTATAATCATCTGGTATCTTTCACAAGTATTAACGAAACGCCGATGAGCCATATGAATTTCAGCAGAAGTTCGTGTAGTGGTACATTTATGATGATTGTTATTTAATCTTGTTACCATGGACCAAAATTCTTCATGGGTGAACCCACCTCCATTTTGCAACAGCAGTAATTCTCTTTTATCAACTTCTATATAGCATTTCATGAGTATAAGTAAGTCATGAGAAGAGAGTTCTGTAGTAGTACCACTGGAGCTAGCATCACTTTGGTTGGGACGATTACGGTTAACCACTAGACTTGCTATGTTTTTGCGTGGACGTCCTTTTGGTTTGTGAACTTGTACTATTTTTTGAGTACCACGAACAACTTCAGTATGAACTGCTTCATCCGCCTCTTTCGCTCGTGTATCTTGAACTAAACCACCATCCTTTTCCTCCTTCTTGTTCCGTTCATACTCATCAAACATTCTATCTACGAGTTCATCACTTATTACCCAATCGTCCATTTAAGCTACACAGAAACAAGAAACATATTATGTACACACGTAATTAGGTAACCATTTAGAAGGAAAGGAGGGTACAAGTATCTCACCTTATCGTCGTGGTTGTTGTAGAACCGACAAAGTTGTAGGTATGATTGTGGGGAAGAAGTGTAAACTATTTAAACACGGGGGTTGGTTAATGGTAAAGATCTATCATCAGTAATTGAGTTGTACGATACAAACATATGACAAGACAACACTCTTCACCACTAGGGTAACGTGCTATAGATTCTCCAGCGCATAGAAACAGCCTGACGTGACAACTCGTAACGATTATCGATGAGCCGACGACTGCTTTCATAAAACAAAGCCGAAATCAAGGGGACTTGTCGACCTTTATTGAAGAAAAGTCAAAAACTAGGGTCATCCCGCGGGCACTGACATGTCATAGCACATTAGTTGAAATGGTCCTTAGGTGTACACCGCTTTAACCCCAAAGGTTGCAACCATAAAGGTACGATAGAACCTAATATTTTATAAATCTTCAGTACAACCATGAAGGTACAACACTTTATGATACGATAAAACATACAATACGAATATTAAAAATCAACACTACAACCATATAGGTACAACACGTTATAATAATACATTCAAACTAAAACATTAATCCAGACTTAGGAAACATCAAATACATATTACATAAATCAAGACACCTACCACGGCCTTGGGAAAGGTCCAGCTATAGTTTTATCCCCAACAACCTTCTTCAAACGTTTTATTTCGGCTTGCGATTCCAGTGCATACTGACGTCCACGTTCGCACATTGGCGGGTCAATCCACTGCTTAAAATAACAACATTCAATTTCATCCGGAAAAACCTTGTGGCCCTCGTATGCGTCACAACAAAAAAACCGACGACCGGCATCTTTTTCAGTCTAAGCGACAGCCACGACCGATTCTTGACCACATAGGCAGATAGGGTTGGCTACAACAGTCCGCAGTGGTTCGGAAACCTTCCCTTCAAGTACTATTTCTTTTCCAATTCGATGATTAGCGTAACCCCCATAGTTATTTTCCCAATTTTCCATATCTCAATTTGTAAACGTGGAGTTAATGTTTTCTGAGCGGAAAGAGCAAAATACTTGGGGATATAAATACATAGAAAGAAGGGAAGCTACCGACATATACTTTATTTCAAAAGCAGCAGATTCCCTCAGCTATGTTACTGTGCAACTGTACACCTTTATGTGAGATTTGACTACTCAGCCACATGAGTGTTTCCCGTGATATGACTTACGCATCACGCGTGAACAGCGCCCGAGGGTATCCTTGTCTGAATTGCTAACATTCAATCTTGTGCATATAAATACATAAAAAGCAGGGAAGCTACCGACATATACTTTATTTCAAAAGCACCAGATTCCCTCAGCTTTGTTACTGTGCAACTGTACACCTTTATATGAGATTTGACTACTCAGCCACATGAGTGTTTCCCGTGATATGACTAATGCATCACGCGTGAACAGCGCCCGAGGGTCCTTGTCTGAATTGCTTGTTTCAACATTGGATTCCCCTTGACAGGGTATGGGTCATCCACTTGAGCATTATTTGTTTTACCAATTCGTGAAAACTATCCGCCTATAAATATATGTCTAAGTAACTACCAACTTGCCTCACTCAAATATCTTTCATCCCATTAATACATTAACCACGTCGCTTAGCACTCATTGCAGATGTCTTCTTGGTCATCAGCTACAAACTCAGATGACCAGGCGTATGAAGAGATAAGGCTAAAGGAGCTTGCAGATGAATTAGAGTTTCTCACCGAAATAAGACCCCATAGTGGACCAACACATCTACAGGGGAACATTCAACTTCCACATCAAGCTCTTGTACCACCTGCCGGAGTGTCATATGAACAGCCAATCGCTCAACCAACGCAAGAAGCAGAGTTCTATCGAGTACCACCAAATGTGCATGAAGTTAATTCATATCCAGTTCGTTGCAACTGCGGTTATGCGGTTGAGGTTGTAGTTCGAGCAGAGGGCAACAATATTGGTCGGCGCATGCAGCAATGTCCAGCATATCCAAATGGTTGCAGTTACACGGAATGGATAGACCCACCTTTGTGTTCACGGGGAATAACATATGCGAATGAACTAGAACAGGAGAGTAGACGTCTCCAAAAGGATGTCGACCAACTGCGATTGAGCATTATGAGACTCCCTTGAGACTGAACGAAAAAAGTGGTGAACTACAGTAAATGTTACCTACTGTATCTTTATGTTTATCGTTTTGGATTAGACGTCTCCAAAACGTTGTATCTTTATAAACTCCTGTATCTGTATGTTTATCGTTGGATGTATCTTTATGCGTAATATTGTTTGTGTCAGTAAAATATTGAACCATGCACGTTGTTTGTCATCAAACGCGGAATCTTCACCAACCGACATCAATGTGATTGGTCAAAACCCGCGCTTGGTTTCAAGATAATGGGTTCGGTATAGGGGACGATCCATGGTTTCAACTAAAGTGGTTTCAGTATCAGAATTATTGAGTTGTCGCGTCCGGTAAACTGTACACATTTAATATCACAATTCAAGCTACTGTACAAATGTGATACCCCTTATTTAAATAAGTAGTGGCAAACAAGCTCGTATCTCAAGGTACGTAGGTCATAAACCAATTTTAAAGTACTTCATTCGTCCGAAAGAGAAAAACTTAAACAACATAGAACTGGAACCTGGTACATAAGCAAATGCGAAAACAAAGAACCAACATTCACAAAGTGCAACAACAATAAACAGGAACTTAGTTTGTAACCAACGATACTACGCATTTCTGACAAACCCAAGTCTAGTTGCCTCAGCAACTATCTTCTGCAAGCGCCTTATTTCCGCCTGCGCTTCTAAGGCGTACTGCAGTCCTCGTTCGCACATTGGCGGGTCAAGCCATAGCATAAAATTACAACATTGGACTTCGTTCGGGTAATACCGGTGGTCCTCAAACGAAGCGCAACCAAAAAAACGACGACCAGCATTTTGTTCCGTTTTAGCTACAACCACGACCGATTCGTCCCCGCAACGACAAATTGGGTACTCCCCACCCGGTACTGTGGGCCCAATGGGGTGTAGCGGCTCGACAACACGTCCTTCGTATAATATCTGTTTGCCAGGCGTTCGATTTGCAACAACTGCGCGTAAACGAGCAGTGAGCGAAACTTTTTTCGTCTTCGGCGGAACGGAAGGTTCCTCGTTATCTTGAACAACTTGTTCCTTGCCCTTCTTACTACGTAGGACTTGACGTGAGAATTCAAATGCGTCGTAGCATTTGTTCATCTCTTCATCATCAATATCCCAGTTTGCCATTGCTGAAGCAGAAACGAGTTGAGGGTACAATGATATAGTTTAATACGGTATGAAGTGTTGGTTGTTTATAGGATGAAAATAGGGCATATTTATATACGTATACGCGAGCAAGATGGAGAAATTATTGGCATACAACAGGACTTTTAATTGAATGACTAGTAGAGCAGAACAATAATTGGATACCCGTGATACAATTACTTGGTTGCATCCTTTAATTGAATACCTGTGATACAATTATTTGGTTGCATCTATGACAATAATTGGATACCCGTGATACAATTATTTGGTTGCATCCTTTAATTGAATACCCGTGATACCATCATTTGGTTGCATCTATGACAATATTTGGATACTAGTGAGACAATTATGTGGTTGCATCTTTTTATTGAAAGTGTCGTGTAATGAAAGTGTCACTTCCGCTACAAGACAAGCACTGTGTTTGTCGCTATGTCCAAGGTGCATATACCATTATATTTAAAGTGCTGTCATCTGCTCATATTTCATACAATCAAAACATATTCGAATTCAACCAAAACATATTGGCTAACCAATGAGTGCCTTAAAAAATTTATGGTGCTGTGCTTCTAGCTCTTCGTCCTCCTCAACGTCGGATGAATATTTTGCGCATCGTAAAAGAGAACTACACTCTTTTCATGAAGAAACAAGATATGCGATAGAACGAGATACTGCTGAAAGCTCAATGTCAACCCAAGGTGGAAGCACTGATGGTAGAAAGGATTTGCGATACGGACGGGACTATCCCGCTGGACACAATCAACTGGTCAGGGATTACTTCGTGGCAAAACCCGTATACGGAGATGTTTATTTCCGCCGAAGATTTCGTATGTCGAAAACTATATTTACTCGAGTACTTACCAAAGTTTCCGCAACCAACGTATATTTCACACACAGAAGAAATGCCATCAAAGAACTGGGCATTTCACCACTGCAAAAAGTTACTGCCGCACTACGTATGCTTTGCTATGCAAGTTCCACTGATTCGTTGGACGACAAAATCAGAATTGGTGAGTCAACGACCGTAGAATGCTTGAAGCAATTTTGCAAAACCGTTGTACGTGAGTTCGGTGAAGAATATCTTAGATCGCCAACAGCTCATGACACTGCTAGATTATTACTTATGGGGGATCAACGTGGATTTCCAGGTATGTTGGGTAGCTTGGATTGTATGCACTGGACATGGAAAAATTGTCCAGTGGCACTGCAAGGACAATACAAAGGTCATATGAAAAAGGCTACGATGATTTTAGAAGCTGTTGCATCGTTTGACCTTTATATATGGCATGCTTTTTTTGGTGTTCCTGGATCGCTTAACGATATTAATGTATTACGACAGTCCTATGTGTTTAACGATTTGTACAATGACCTCTCACCACCTTGCAACTACAAAATTGGTGAATCAGAACATTCCGTTGGTTATTATCTTGTAGATGGAATATATCCGAAATGGAAGACACTAGTGCAAGCATACAAAAAACCAAACAATGCAAAAGAAGCCTTATTCACGAAACAACAAGAGAGCTTGAGGAAAGATATAGAAAGGACATTTGGAGTACTTCAAGGTAGGTTCCACATACTGCGAAACGAAGTACACTTCCACGATAAATCTGTTATAGCTGACATCATGTACTGTTGCATTATTTTACATAATATGATTGTTGAAGAAGAACGAGGAGGATATGAACTCCAACTTCGAAACTACCCGGACATTGCGGTGGAATTTAGGAAAAAACCATATAAGGACCCAAATACATTTGCAGAATACTTGCAGCGAATGGAAGAGGTGCAAGATCCACAAGCTAATCTAGAATTACGAGAAGAGCTTGTTGAACACTATTGGGAGCATGCGGGAAACCAATAGAAAATTACTGTCTTAATGATTGTAGTGAAGCCGTTAGTATCTACAATTTAGTGTGCTTACGTACTTATTATTTATATTTTATTTTAAATTAATGCTTCTATGCTTTCCTTCCCTGCCAACTGTACTCCGTAATCTCGTTCTGTTATGACATTTTATAATATTGCTGCAACTAATACCTCATTCACCGAGTAACATTTCAAAGGGCAATACAACTAAATTATAAACTTAAAGTACAAGACCTGAATTAAAATACTAAAATAACAACATTCACTTAAACACAACTACACTTAAATTAGAACATATCACTGAAACTGCCTAAAGTGCGTTACGTTTCTCGAACTCTTCAAGTCGTTTTTCCATGTACCTCCTTTGAATTGGATTTAGATCGTCCAGTTTGACACTTATAAGTGCAAAATCATCTACACTTTGTTGTCGAGCTAACTCTTCTCTTCGTAACTCCAATTCGTTGATTCTCATTTGTTGAAGCTCTTCATGTCGTCGTTGTTTTTCCGCTGCTCTCTCTCTTCTCTCTATTCTGGATGCTTCCTTTGTTTCCAAGTACTGCTGGTTTGATTCCTCCGCGGCTGCCATACGTCCATCGAGTTGCTCGTAATACTGGCTGTAATCTTTCGAAGCCTTTTTATTCGCTTTGTACTTCCCAGGTGGACGTCCTCCTGAACCGCTTGTAAAAGGGGTTTCTTCGCTTGCACCAAAGCTCCCGGGACTAACATCTTCGCTCGGCCATAGTGGCATGAACCGCTGTGTTGTATGCTTCTGTCGCACATTGCTCCATTTATCTTCTCGCGCAAGTATATCATAGCAATTGTGCATAGTGAACGGTTGGTTCTTTGATTTGGCCATATACACTTCATTTGCTCTGCTAAGCTGCATTCCAGTAATTAACATAAACGAAAATAGGATAAAAAATGAGAAATGAAAACGGTGTATTCAAAATTAGTACCAAGTCCATGTCGTTTGCTCCGCTTTGCTGTCTGCTAGCCAACCCACTCATTATTCCTTTCCAAAGTTGACAACAAGCATTGATTCTCTTCCACGACTGCTTCAAAGAGTCAATCGATCTCGGAGGCTTATACGGACTTCGACTGTTGAATAATTTACAAACCGAACTCCAAAAAGAATTTTCAGTTTGATTAGTTCCTTTCACGTTATCTTTCGAACACTGAACCCAACAAAACGCTAGTTCACCTTGTTCATCAGGTGTCCATTTGACCATTTTCGCAACCTTCGCAGGCGGACGATTCATAACTGAATCGGGAATCTCATTGATATCAATTCCCATTTCGTTGTTTTCTACACTATCATCACCGTACAACATGTTCAAGTTTCTACATAGTTGGGGAGAATTATTTGGAAATGTCGCTTCATGTTGGCTACTAGGAGATGAATATGGTTGACGGCTAAATGATTGTTGAAACGAGGAGTTATGCCCATAGGCGGATACTTGAGTGTTTTGAAAATGATTAGAATTTTGTTGTGACGGGTAGAAATTCTGATTTTGCTGCGGTGGATAACATGTAGAAGTGTTGTGCATTGTACCTGAGTTAAAATGTTCGTTGCGTTGATAAGAAGTTTGCGTTGGAAAATCTTGTTGTTCTGGATGAAAGTTGTATGGCCTTGGATTGCTTTGTGACGCCATCTTCGGTTTTCCTTTGTTATTCTTGCTGCTTGGTTTATTCGACATCACAATTGGATGATCAAGATACTTGTATGTGATATATTTGGTAAGATAGAAGAGAAAGAAGTGTGGTTGAAAGTAAAAATTTGATGTGTATATAGAGGAGGTAAGGGGTACGGATAAGGGAGCGGATAAGGAGCAACGGCTACAAAAATAGTCGTTGCCCTTATACGGCATTATTAAAGCCGTATAAGGGGGTGGACAGAATTAAATGTCCACCCCCTTTTACGGCTTATTTAAAGCCGTATAAGGGGGAAATGAATTTCCCCCTTATACGGCCGTATAAGCCATATCCGGCTTTTAATAAGCCGGATATGGCTTATGTTTAAAGCAACCCGCTGGGTTGCCTTGGCAACCTTCGGGGTTGCCAAGGCAACCCAGATGGGACTTACCGACCCCCCGTTGGGGGTCGGTTGCTCCCCAACAAACCCCGCGTTGGGGTTGGTCTTATATTTGCTGATATTGCTGAGAGCAAGTATGTTCACCTCACTAAAGTGAGGTGAACAAAACTCTATATCCCATTAGCGGCAAGCAGTGAAGACCCAGTGGAATTCTTGGGGTCCCTATGACTACCACCAATGGGAAGTAGGAGTTTTGTTCACATTTCTCCAAATAGCGTGTACAAATTTCTATTGGATATTGCTTGAAGCTTATCCGTCTTGTTTGATGTTCATCTTTATCGTGGCACTAATTATACGAATTCAAGACTATCAATTATTTGTCTTTTATCATTGAGAATAAACCAATCTATCAGTTTGAAACTTTTTTTTTTTAAATGTTGGAATCGTGATTTTTCCACATTTCATATTCATAGGGTAATGATGACTCGAAAAATAAACAATTTGGAGTTTGGATTAGAAAAATATTGGATGAAAGGAAACCAAAAGGAAGTGAAAATATTAGGAAATAGAAAATCATTAACAACAAATGTTTGATACATTCTCAATCATTAACAACAATGGTTTTGAAATTAGTAGCATGTCATTGAAAATTTCAGAAAACTCCCATGTAGACTATTTTCAAGTGCCTGTTTTGTGGTAAGATTTCTTTATACTTGCTGAGATTGCTTGAAGCTTATCCTTACTTGTGTCTGACTTTGCATTTGGATATAACTTTTTTTATTTAATTAAATCTGTCGACACCCCTGACTTGAGGGGTATATGGATTTTTAATCATAATTAAATTGTGAAACTATTATTATTCCATTTTTTCCTCCTGTCTATACAAGCCATCTGAAATAAATATTGTCCATCTTAAATATTTGGATGTGGCTGTAGTAATTTTTGTGAAATTTTGCAAATCATCTAATAAATCATGGATATTCTTTAGCTTACTATAGATTTTGTGTAATTTTGCAATTTACCATTGCTGAGGTTTGTACTAAGTACATGAAGGTCTGTAGGATCTAAATTAACCCTAGAGGGGGGGTGAATAGGGTTTATCACAGATTTTCACAGATTTTCACAGAGTAATTAAATAATCACAGCACAGATAATAATCAGAGTAAATGCGGAAAATAAATAACACACAGATATACCCAGCTTCGGCAAAACCCTGCCTACTGCTGCATTCCCCAAGGTTTCTACTAGGAGTTAAAACAATCTCTACGCTTACAATCCTCTGTAAACTCGCGACACTCGCTCCCAACTGTTCTTAACCCTACGCTCAAAACCCTGCACTGGTTTTTATCCCCAAAACCAGATTTCCCCGAATTATAAACCCTGTAATTCGTCTCCCTAGTTTTAGAGACAAACTAGAAAACTGTAGACTGATTACAAAGTTGAAATTAAAGACAAACAAAATCAAGATAATAAGAAAAACCCTTAATATAAACTTTGAAAACCCTAGTTTTTAAATAAGGGTTATCCCCTTAAACTTGGCCGGCCCCCTTTAGTTATTGCTTCACCACTTTATTCTTGAGTCCGATCTCTTTTCTCTGGAAAGAAAAATGGCGGCCTAGGGTTTGCGATCTAGGGTTTCCTTCTTGCAATCTAGGGTTTTGATTTTGCTTCGATCTGATGGGCGCCGCTATGTTGTGTGACGATCTCGAATTCCTATTGCAAGCTATCCTTCGATTGAGTTGTTGAAGCTCTGATTTGAATCCAAGACTTCTCCTTTTCCTGGTATGATTTTTAATTCGATTGTTTGCTTTTTAATTTCTTTGATCTTGGATGCGCTTGGATTTTTATGATCATTGCCGATGAGGATTGTGTGATATATATAGGATTAAAATCCCTAAAGTTCTGCTCTGATTTCGACTTAGACTTGATTTGATATATTCGAAAATTTTGGAGCTTGAAATCTTCTGGAATTCTGATGATTTCTTTGATTCAAATTTTGTGGAGTAATTTGCGTTTATCCTATACACTTTATACTTTAATTTCCTGCTTTTAAATTAATCCCTTGATTTTTTGAAACTTGAAATCTTCAAACTTGTATGTGAATTCCTGAATACTCGTATTTGATCTTACGTTTTGAACTTGAGTTTTCTGCCCTTTTGAACTGTACTTAGAATTATTCAAACAACCTTATTTTAAAAAAAAAACGACATGCTTCTTTTAATTCGCCAGTATGTCTTTGTGGTGGAGATGTTTAACTTGATAAGAACTGATACTTGAATTCTTTGGTGTTGCGTCTGCCTCCCTATTGTAATTGAGATTGTTTAGTACTTTGAATATTTTTTCTTGACCTTGTAGTGCTGCCTTGATCTTCCTTTGAGCAATACTTGAACTTGCCAAACTGTTTCACTGATGTCAAAAACTTGATCATTGAACTTGATTTAATATTTGACTGTTTTTGAACTAATAAGAACAGCTTTGCACTTGAACTTGCTTTGCCGAGAACTAAGAACTGGTGCTGTACTTGATCATACAATTGCTCTTCTAACTTGGTTGAATGCCATTTTCATTTTGCTGTTATCGAATCATGCATGCTTGAAATTGTTATGCAATTTCTTCCTGCTGATTGAACTGATACTTGCAATTGTGTATAAATATTTGTATAACTTGTTTGAACCAATGTTATTCTTATTAGCCATGACTTGATTGATCAGATACTCAACTTGTTCTGCCATATATTATTCATGTGTGAGCACCATGCTTCATGTGTTCATGTGCTTTGAACCTATTTGTTTTGTGGTCTTGTGTGTGTTTACTCGAACCTTGTTCCTGTTTGACATATATTTTGTAGTGTACTAGAATTTTAATGGTGCACCCCTGTCTTGAGTGAAATTGATGTACCCTGAACATAATGTTTTGATGCACCACTCTTGTATTTTTGTTATCGTCTTGCATACTGGATTATTGCTTTGCCATGTTGCATCGACCATTCATGTTGTACTTGTCCTGCCTCGACCACACTACTAGTACTGTTGCATGTTTCCATCTTGTTGCTCACTGTCTTGGTACATGTATACTAACTTGATGCTGATCAATGTTGGTATGGCCATTTGAGCCTGCACTTCCATTCAGTGTACAAAACTGCTTTATTATTGTTGTTACATGTACTATATCCAAATGCTTTGTAGTGTTCCTTTTTCTTGTCTGATCAATGCCTGTGTTCACTTGAATTTTCTGAAAGGTTCTGCTCCTGTAGTTGCTCTTCTAGTTTTTCATCAAGTAGTTGCACCATGACCATGCACTACTGCCACATCCTATTTACGTTGTCTTGTTGTTTTGCTCGACCATTTTGTTTCTTGTTTGTTGCTGCATTGTTTTTGTGTACTAGTAATGTGCTTGACCATTTTTTTTTTTTAAAAAGTCAGCCAAATATGTTTCCTCTGCCTTGTGCTAAGCTGTGAGTTTTACCATTTTTGTGTTTGCCTTGTGTTCATAATTACTATGCTCGACCACTTTGGTTATTTTTGTACTGTTCATTTTGACATGCAATGCTGAGTCGAGTTGGTCCTTGATGGCTACTCCTCAGATGCACACCCTGATTGGCGAGGCAGTGCACACGTATGTGTGTACATGCAGCCATGTTTTTCCTGTTCCTGCATATCAGACCAAGTCTAGAAAAATGATGAGAAACACACCGTAATTCTGAGGCAAATAAAATTTAAAAAATAAATTTTTATTTGTTTTTATTTAATTTTATTTTTGTTGCTGTCTACTGTGTGTGTTCTTTTGTATGAACAGGTATGAAGATGACTGAATTGACTATGGAATGCTGTGAAGTCAAGAAGACTGAAGACGATGATATTCATATGTGTCGGTATATACGAGTGAACTGTATAGAAATGTAGTATATATGAAAAAGTAAATGTTGTAAAGAGGAGCTAAGTACGAAATTGAATATATTGAAATGTATATTAGTGATGTATGTACAAATAGTGGAATTGTAAATCTGTACTGTTTTAAATATTGAAATAAAATATTCTTGTTCAAATAAAATACTGTGTGAATTTTTAAATTTTTGTATAGTTGTACTTTATTTAAACAGAAATATTATATTCCTGTCTGATGTGTAGTATACCAGTACAGTTACAAACACATTCAATAATAAAATAAATTTGGTTGTTATCATCAAACAAAAATCATATAATTGTGTATACAACACTGTTATATACAACAATCTCCCCCTTTTGATGATGACAAACAAATAAAAGATTTTGAATGTGTTTTGAACGTGAAATATATTACTCCCCCTTTTTGTATGCTCCCCCTACAACTGAACTCCCCCTATATATGTGGAAAAATATGAATGATGAAATCTAATTGACCATTCCCCCTCTAGATATTTAATTTCCAATCTTAAAATATTTTTGAATTAAATACTCATCAATCAAAATCTTGACCATTCTCCCCCTTTTGTTATCATCAAAAGGAAAATAGAAATTGATACAGTGATGAATATAGACTAAAAATATAAATTCATATTCAGAGAGAGAATATATATCGTAAAAGCCATTTAATCAAACAAAAATCATAATAATCTTTAAATCAGAAGCAGATTTCACTTTCAGAATGAATGGGTTTACGATGGATTTTATCGAATGAGGAGAGTTCAATAAAAATTGAATATTTGAATATAAATTTTAAAGATTTTAAATATGCAAAAAGAATGTGTTAAGCACTTTCTAACCACGCATAGCCCAAAGGTCTTTTAAATGGGGTTAGTAGTAACTTAACTTTATCCTCTCTAATGAGTTCCATCCATGCACAGCCCGAAGGTCTTTTAAGTGAGAATGGAAGCACATAGAAATTAAGGTAATTCACCCACGCATAACCGCTAGGATTTTTAAATGGGAGTGAATACCAAGGATAAATTATTTATATTTTTTTTATTTTTTTTATTTTTTTTTTAATTTTAAGAATAATTAGAACTCCCCAAATTAGATAAAACCATGATGAATGACAGAAATATGGTAGATATAGAAGATGGTCGTGAAATAAGCTCTAATTCAAAGATATTATAAAATTTGTTTAATCATCATGAGATTTAAAATAATATCTCTTCTAATTATGAATTATACCATAGTCGCAACTCATCACAGTTTCATAAATCTATCAATAATTTTGATGAGTTCCAAAACGGTTCAAATTAATCAATAATTTCAATTTTTTGAATAAATAATCAAAAATAATTTTAAAATTGAAAATATCAATTTTAAGAGGAGTTTTTGAAAAAAATGCAAGTTGAAAATCAGCTTAAAAAATCAATCAGTTTAGAAAATGAAATTTTCTAATATTTTTAACACTGATTGCTCCTAGACAATTTTTAAAACCATTTATATATTAATTCAAATTGTCCATGAATTTTAACTAAATCCAGTTACTGATTTTCCAACTTATCATTTAAACACCAATAAATCAATTTCCTTATCAGAGCAGCACAAGATCATTTTCAAAGCAAGAATCACAAGTGACATCCTCAGAGAATTTTCAAGAAACAGTCAACTTATCAAATTTGAAGATAATTGTTTGAAATCACCAAAAAAAATCAAATTTTTTATAGTCTAAGATTTTCAACAATTCATAACGAATGATTTCAAAAACAGCCAAGTAAAAAATAAACTAAAAAGATTAAAAGTACAAGTTTAGAGATCATACCTGTCTTACCATAATCAATGTGATGCAATGAATCTCCAACTCTGAATCTATGGCTAAGGAACTCCAAATAATTTGATATGTGAATCATCCTGAATTTTATCTTACTTAAGCGCAGTTGTTCCTTAGCCTCCTACGATACCTAAATGCTTATATGATCGAGTGGTCTAACAAAAGTTGTTTTACCACTCTTATCTTCGTTTACACGTTTTGGTACCCAAACCCGTTTATATAACAATCCATTACTATTCACTAGCGTACCATTTGGAACCCAAATCTGTTTAGATTTGCTTAAATTTATTTTGTAAATTTTTGGAATCCAAATAGATTTAAATGAATTGTTTTTAAACGAGTTATCAATTTGTTTATGATTTAAAAACCCTTTGAAATTATTAAATTTCAAAAATTCAATTTGATCGTTTTCAAAGCCAATTAAAGGATTTTTAAAATCATTAAAATTTTGTTTTTTAACTTGATGAGATTCAAATCCAAGTCCCTTTTTATTCTGAACAAAAAATTGATTTTTTAACAACATATTCAACGATTTCTCTCCTTTAGAAAATTTAGTCAAAGCTGACTCAAGTTGTTGAATTTTAAATTTAAGATCGCTATTTTCTTTCGTTAAATTTGAACAACGATTAATAGCGATTTTCCTCTTTTCAGCATCAGTTTGTTTTAAGATCAAATTTTTGTTTTCAAGTGCTTTGATTCTAGCATCGGACTTGGAAATTTCAATTTCAAATTGTTTTCGTTTTTCAAAATCAAGTTTTTCAGATTCTTTAAACTTTTCAATCACCTTTTCAAAATCAAGATTTTCATTTTTCAAATTCATGTTTTCACTTTTAAGTAACTCAAGATTAGTTTTTAATTTCAACAAATCGTTACTCAAAAATTGACATTTTTCGCATTCTGAAAACGATGAATTTTTAACTTTTTCAAGTTTTGTTTCTAAACTGTTATTTTCTTGAACTAGTTTTGACCTATCAGATTTCAATTTCTTAACTTTTAGTTCAAGAGAATCAACAGTTTTCGTGAGATCGTGACACATTAAAATTAAATCTTTATAAGTAAAATTCGATACCTCACTAGAACTACCTTCTGAATCAGATTGTGCCATAAGACACAAATTAGCTTCTTCTTCATCACTTTCAGAAGCTTCTTCTCCTTCCTCATCATCCCATGTAGCAGCAAAAGCCTTCTTCTTCCTTCTGAACTTCTTCCTCTTTTCATTTTTAAGCTGTGGGCAATTTGGTTTGATGTGACCGGGTTTCTTGCAATTGTAGCAAAACACTTCATCGTTTGAACTATCTGAACTTTTAGACTTGTCGGTTTTTGAATTCTTCTTTCGTGGTTTGTATTTTCCTTTGGCCCACTTTTTCAAAACCATGGCTAGCTCTTCAGCGGGATCATCATCATTACTTTCAACAGAATTATTTAGAGCGATTGTCTTTTTCTTTGATTCAGAATCCTTTCGTTCTTCTCTTGCTTTTAACTCCATCTCATAAGTAATCAGATTTCCGATCAACTCTTCCATACTTACTTTATTCAGATCTTTTGATTCTTGAATCGCCGTCACCTTTGCTTCAAAATTCATCGGTAGCACTCTCAGTATTTTTCTGATCAATTCCACTTCGGTATAGGTTTTGCCAAGAGCTTTTGCATTGTAAACCAGTGATGAGAAGCGTCCATACATCTCTTTTATATCCTCGTCTTTTTGCATAGAGAAATTTTCATATTCGTTGCTGAGTAGAGCGAGACGAGATTCCTTTACTTGAGATGTACCTTCGTGTGTGACCTCCAACGTATGCCATATTTCCTGTGCTGTCTCACAATGAGAAATTCGATTAAATTCAGTTTTATCAAGAGCACAAATTAAAGCATTCATTGCTTTGGCATTAGTTGAAAATAATTTTTTATCATTAGCATCCCACCTATCTTTTGATTTAGGAATTTCAACACCACTAACAATAACAGTAGGAGATCTATAACCCGTTTCAATAATATCCCACACATCATAATCGACAGAACTTAAGTAAATTTTCATCCTAGCTTTCCAATAGGCATAATCAGTTCCATTAAACATTGGTGGCCTAGCTATGGACTGACCCTCAGAAAAAGCGTTGTTTGACAAATTCATGACTCTAGAGTTAGAAAAACCTGGCTCTGATACCACTTGTAGGATCTAAATTAACCCTAGAGGGGGGGTGAATAGGGTTTATCACAGATTTTCACAGATTTTCACAGAGTAATTAAATAATCACAGCACAGATAATAATCAGAGTAAATGCGGAAAATAAATAACACACAGATATACCCAGCTTCGGCAAAACCCTGCCTACTGCTGCATTCCCCAAGGTTTCTACTAGGAGTTAAAACAATCTCTACGCTTACAATCCTCTGTAAACTCGCGACACTCGCTCCCAACTGTTCTTAACCCTACGCTCAAAACCCTGCACTGGTTTTTATCCCCAAAACCAGATTTCCCCGAATTATAAACCCTGTAATTCGTCTCCCTAGTTTTAGAGACAAACTAGAAAACTGTAGACTGATTACAAAGTTGAAATTAAAGACAAACAAAATCAAGATAATAAGAAAAACCCTTAATATAAACTTTGAAAACCCTAGTTTTTAAATAAGGGTTATCCCCTTAAACTTGGCCGGCCCCCTTTAGTTATTGCTTCACCACTTTATTCTTGAGTCCGATCTCTTTTCTCTGGAAAGAAAAATGGCGGCCTAGGGTTTGCGATCTAGGGTTTCCTTCTTGCAATCTAGGGTTTTGATTTTGCTTCGATCTGATGGGCGCCGCTATGTTGTGTGACGATCTCGAATTCCTATTGCAAGCTATCCTTCGATTGAGTTGTTGAAGCTCTGATTTGAATCCAAGACTTCTCCTTTTCCTGGTATGATTTTTAATTCGATTGTTTGCTTTTTAATTTCTTTGATCTTGGATGCGCTTGGATTTTTATGATCATTGCCGATGAGGATTGTGTGATATATATAGGATTAAAATCCCTAAAGTTCTGCTCTGATTTCGACTTAGACTTGATTTGATATATTCGAAAATTTTGGAGCTTGAAATCTTCTGGAATTCTGATGATTTCTTTGATTCAAATTTTGTGGAGTAATTTGCGTTTATCCTATACACTTTATACCTTAATTTCCTGCTTTTAAATTAATCCCTTGATTTTTTGAAACTTGAAATCTTCAAACTTGTATGTGAATTCCTGAATACTCGTATTTGATCTTACGTTTTGAACTTGAGTTTTCTGCCCTTTTGAACTGTACTTAGAATTATTCAAACAACCTTATTTTAAAAAAAAAACGACATGCTTCTTTTAATTCGCCAGTATGTCTTTGTGGTGGAGATGTTTAACTTGATAAGAACTGATACTTGAATTCTTTGGTGTTGCGTCTGCCTCCCTATTGTAATTGAGATTGTTTAGTACTTTGAATATTTTTTCTTGACCTTGTAGTGCTGCCTTGATCTTCCTTTGAGCAATACTTGAACTTGCCAAACTGTTTCACTGATGTCAAAAACTTGATCATTGAACTTGATTTAATATTTGACTGTTTTTGAACTAATAAGAACAGCTTTGCACTTGAACTTGCTTTGCCGAGAACTAAGAACTGGTGCTGTACTTGATCATACAATTGCTCTTCTAACTTGGTTGAATGCCATTTTCATTTTGCTGTTATCGAATCATGCATGCTTGAAATTGTTATGCAATTTCTTCCTGCTGATTGAACTGATACTTGCAATTGTGTATAAATATTTGTATAACTTGTTTGAACCAATGTTATTCTTATTAGCCATGACTTGATTGATCAGATACTCAACTTGTTCTGCCATATATTATTCATGTGTGAGCACCATGCTTCATGTGTTCATGTGCTTTGAACCTATTTGTTTTGTGGTCTTGTGTGTGTTTACTCGAACCTTGTTCCTGTTTGACATATATTTTGTAGTGTACTAGAATTTTAATGGTGCACCCCTGTCTTGAGTGAAATTGATGTACCCTGAACATAATGTTTTGATGCACCACTCTTGTATTTTTGTTATCGTCTTGCATACTGGATTATTGCTTTGCCATGTTGCATCGACCATTCATGTTGTACTTGTCCTGCCTCGACCACACTACTAGTACTGTTGCATGTTTCCATCTTGTTGCTCACTGTCTTGGTACATGTATACTAACTTGATGCTGATCAATGTTGGTATGGCCATTTGAGCCTGCACTTCCATTCAGTGTACAAAACTGCTTTATTATTGTTGTTACATGTACTATATCCAAATGCTTTGTAGTGTTCCTTTTTCTTGTCTGATCAATGCCTGTGTTCACTTGAATTTTCTGAAAGGTTCTGCTCCTGTAGTTGCTCTTCTAGTTTTTCATCAAGTAGTTGCACCATGACCATGCACTACTGCCACATCCTATTTACGTTGTCTTGTTGTTTTGCTCGACCATTTTGTTTCTTGTTTGTTGCTGCATTGTTTTTGTGTACTAGTAATGTGCTTGACCATTTTTTTTTTTTCAAAAGTCAGCCAAATATGTTTCCTCTGCCTTGTGCTAAGCTGTGAGTTTTACCATTTTTGTGTTTGCCTTGTGTTCATAATTACTATGCTCGACCACTTTGGTTATTTTTGTACTGTTCATTTTGACATGCAATGCTGAGTCGAGTTGGTCCTTGATGGCTACTCCTCAGATGCACACCCTGATTGGCGAGGCAGTGCACACGTATGTGTGTACATGCAGCCATGTTTTTCCTGTTCCTGCATATCAGACCAAGTCTAGAAAAATGATGAGAAACACACCGTAATTCTGAGGCAAATAAAATTTAAAAAATAAATTTTTATTTGTTTTTATTTAATTTTATTTTTGTTGCTGTCTACTGTGTGTGTTCTTTTGTATGAACAGGTATGAAGATGACTGAATTGACTATGGAATGCTGTGAAGTCAAGAAGACTGAAGACGATGATATTCATATGTGTCGGTATATACGAGTGAACTGTATAGAAATGTAGTATATATGAAAAAGTAAATGTTGTAAAGAGGAGCTAAGTACGAAATTGAATATATTGAAATGTATATTAGTGATGTATGTACAAATAGTGGAATTGTAAATCTGTACTGTTTTAAATATTGAAATAAAATATTCTTGTTCAAATAAAATACTGTGTGAATTTTTAAATTTTTGTATAGTTGTACTTTATTTAAACAGAAATATTATATTCCTGTCTGATGTGTAGTATACCAGTACAGTTACAAACACATTCAATAATAAAATAAATTTGGTTGTTATCATCAAACAAAAATCATATAATTGTGTATACAACACTGTTATATACAACAAAGTCTACTAATAAAAAATTGGAATTGGGGTTTTATTTTATTTTTATTAGCAAAAAGGTCTACTAAATACATAAATACATTGTGCGCTTCATATTTTCCCACTAGTTTATTGATAAAATGATTAAATTTATTTACCATTGGCATTCCGTTGTATAAAACAACATGTTGATTTTATTTTCTTTTTTCTGTTTCTTTTGCAAAGTGCAAACCTATTGTCTTAGCATATAATAAGAGTTATTCTCAATTTTCAATTATTTACAAGCTACGGATGCCTACAGTAAAAGGCTTTAGTAGATCTTTATATGTGCATTTAGCTAACTGGCTTCATCTGGGTAAGTAATACGTGTTGAATCTGTTGATGAGTCTCTTTCTCATGTTGGTTTTTTTCCCTAATCTTAAAACCTTCTCAGTTATGACAAGAGATATAAAAGTGTCTTTCAAGACTACTTGGCTGCAAGGGTTTCGAAAAATCCCTCTACGATTACGTGCATTGTCGGATGGAGCAGAAGGGTTTTGCTTCGCAGAGCTTGAAGGAGTTTTCTGAGAAGGATGTGCCTCCTTCAGAGGTTTGTTTGTTTATCGAAAAAGACCTGTAGGAAGGACTGTTTTAGATTTCAGAGATGCTGCTAACATGATTTGTGTATTATCTGTGTCGCACCTCTTTTAATTTTAATGCACTGTAGTGTTTACTGTTGATGAATTTCCGGTTCTTTCCTCAGTCTTGGTTGAAATGAGAAGGATGTGCCTCCTTCAGAGTTTTGTTTGTTAATCTTAAAAGAGCTGTAGGAAGGACTCTTTTGAGGTCATGCTCCTAAATATAACAACTTTTAATACATGGTTTCCTGGACACCAAATACATGGATTCCAGAGCTGTAGGAAGGAATCCAATGTAAATTTGGTTATTTGGAACCTAAATAGTAATGTATTTCTATCCAGCATACCATTACGTTCATTACTATGTTTGGACACCAAATACATGGTTTTCTTATTCTATTTATTTTGATAGACGCCTAACTATAACAATATAAACTTATATTTCCATGTTACTCTACATGTTGCATATGTTTACTCTTTCACTATGAAATCGTGTTTGGAAATTATGTATTTAACATGTTGCTCTACATCTTAGCTATTCTGTGCACGTCAAAAATTTTACCTTTTTACTGCAGTTATCAAAAACTTAATCATTTTACTGTTGAGCATATCAGCCATTGGTTAGGTGAGCTACAAGGCCAACAATTTGATTGAAAGCTTCTTTTCAAAATTCTATGCACAGGGACGGATGTTCAAGTGAACTTCTTTGACTCTGGTATAAACTTTTAGTTATTTAATGGGTGCTATAGATGGTAGAAGAGCTGCCCATTATTGGTATAGATGAGCAATGAATATTAACAACGTCTGTTCATATTTTACTTATATTCTACCGTCATAAAGCAAGCAATAGTCTAATGGTCAAATACTGTATAAGTTATCCAAATTAAATTGCTCATTTAGCATTCCACATTACTGATTACATCAACTCACTAATTTTCTAAGATTTTAATATTCTATCTAATTCGTTACTTCTTACCTGAATTTTAATTGCATATTTTGGTTGTCATGAATCACTTTGTCCAATAGAAACATAATACCAGTATCAAATGGCAGCAAATAACTTTGTTAAATTTCACTACAAAAATAAAATAAACATCCTGCATTCGATTTAACATTTTGATCCTTGCAGCATGTTAAAATTCTACTTTATATATTTATTAACTTCTTTGGTGACAGGATGATACCCTCATCTTTCTCAAATCGGATTCCTTTCAGTCTATTTTTCTCCTTCGTTCCGTTGATGATATTCTCATCTTTCTTTTTCTTTTTAAGCAACTTAAGAGAATAAATATTTTCACTGATCCATCTCTTCCTTTTCTTTAGTGCAACTTCTTGTAGTTTGTTCTGCTTACAGACCTCCATTTTGTTGCTGTATTTTACAGCTGCATCTTCGCATTCTGCTTGTAGGGAGCTTTCTCTTTATCAGTCGCCTTCTTCCACTCTTTGTAGCTACCTTAGATATCTCAACAATACTCTTTTAACTTCAAGTAATTCTGGTTCAAAACTTTTTCACAAACAGCTAAAATGTTGACATAGGCTTCTTAAGATCCTTCTATGCCTTTGAGCTTTTGCCTCTTTTACTATTAGCTTCTGGCTAAATTGCATTTATTGACAAACAAGCACACGTGTGTGTATACATAATGGACTGCCATTTTCATTTCTCAACATCAAGCAATCATCTCAAACTCCATTAAAGCTCCATCAAGCTTTGATCAATCATCTCCATCATCATCGTGCAATCGTCAAAGATCATTAAAGTGCTCGATTAACAAAGATTTACTTCAATAATCTCCACAACTAAAGAGATCTAAGCATTTCTACGGTGA
This sequence comes from Allium sativum, assembly GCA_030737875.1. Lineage (NCBI taxonomy): Eukaryota > Viridiplantae > Streptophyta > Magnoliopsida > Asparagales > Amaryllidaceae > Allium > Allium sativum. Next base: position 971,860,002 of record CM060924.1, read on the forward strand.
ATTCAAGAGATCGAAGAGAAGAGATAGAGAATTGTAAAGGAGATGAAAGATGTGCAAAGTGAAAATGATTATGTACCTTGTAATGATGAAGATCATAATTAAATCCTCAATTAAAGTGGACGTCGGCCGGATCTGAGGTCGAACCACTATAAACGCTCTTTACTTTACTTTTTCCCACACTTATTTGCTCTTAAATTTGTTTTGATCATTTGTGAAGTGTTGAAACATACATTGGGGTGTTGGTATTAATTTTTTGTATCAACATTTTTGGCGTCCACCATGGTGCTCGAACCCACAACCACGAGGTTAAGAGCCTTGGTGGATTTTTGTGGATTGTGAAGATTGAAAGCCTATCATCCTATGATAGATTTGCACGATATAGAAGTCTGGCCCCGTGAAAAATTCCTACAAGGTTTGGAAGATTGTCTGAAACCACGACACTATCGAAGAAAGGTAGTAGTAAGTCCGTTAGAGGGCCGGATAATGCTATTAATGATGCTCCAACTCCTCAAACTAAAAATCCAGGTTATTCTCAAACTACAGGAGTTAGTGTGTCTCAAGAAGAGTTGGATACCGCCGTTGCTAGCTTGACTCAGCAAATGGAAGGTTGAAACCAAGCTATGATGGATAGGCTAGAAGCTCGTTTTAATACTCAAGCCAATGCGACAAATCATAAAGTTGAAATTAATCTCGAAGAGAACGCTAACACTTTTGCTTCACATATCAACTATGAGTACTTTGTTCAAGAGGTTGATGATTCGGATGATGATATTAAGGATTCTAAGCCCAATGCCAAAAGTCATTCCGAAAGATATACTTCTCGAAAAGTGCCAAGTCCCACCAAAGGGGAACCTCCTCATGCTGGAGGCCCAGGGACCCGGATCCCTTACCACGATTGCTTGCCTAAGAGAGCATCTGGTAAAGGAGATGGCGTCCGCCCCGTGAAATGAACCGACAACGAGGAATATATCTCAGACATAATAAAGTAAATTATGAAGAAAACTCCAGCCAGAAATGATGATGAAAAAGAATGGGATTTCGCTCGTAGCAAAACTCCACTTACTGATAGAATTCGAAAGGCCGAGTTCCCGAAAAAGTTTGTTCCTACGACTTTGCGTGCTTATGGCGGATGTGACAACCCGGATTTTTACAACATGCTAAGACAAGAATCAAGGAAGAATTTAATTATAAAATCTGAATCAGGAGAAACGGGTTGCGCCATTGCGTTCGTCTCGGAAAAATACGCGAAATATGGTCCGAGTTTTCGAAAATCGGAGTCCGTATGACCCAGTTATGGCCCGTCAAAGTTTTCAGAAAATTTCAAGTTCAAAAACAGTTCAAATTTGAATTCAGAATTCAAATTCAGCCAAGCAGGGCAGGCGGGAAAATTCCCGCCACCCTCAAGTCGACTGGGGAGTCGACTTGGGAGTCGACACACCCCAGGTGGTGTCGACTGCCCAGTCGACACCCCTGTCGACTTGGGTGGTCGGCCAGTTTGGCCTGGGTGTACCTGACTTGTTCCTCAAGACATGCTTTTGGGTCTGGTTTATTTGCCTGTGACGGGTTTTGAGGGTTCAGATCTATCCTAGGGTTAATCTAAAGGCCTAAACTACTCCTAATCTCTATAAAAACACCCTAAAACCTAACCTAAATCACTCAAAATCAATCTAGCAACTAAGTGCTGCCAAAATCCATCTTGATCATGGCCTCCATCTCCAACTCCAAGGGCTTATGCATTCAAATCGGATTCAAATCAAAAGGTGCAAGCTTTCTACACCAAATCGAGGAGGGATCAACGTTGCTACGCAAGTTTCATGACGATTCTTTAACAAAGGAGCCACCTTTCTTCGTCAAGACGATGCATGATCCTTCCCTAAGCCTTGCTATGTAAGTTCTAGCTACTTGTAGATTCTAACGGTGGTTCTAATGTGACATGAAATAAAATGCGATGAAACATAAGTATGCCAGCCTATGTGAACCTAATTTTGCCCCTTTTCTATGATCTATGACCTTGGGCTAAGTTTTAGCGACTTAATCATGCCACTCATGTTATGTTTCACCTAGTTTATCTTGCAAGTTTGAATCTTTATCTATGAAATGTTAGCATGAACCTTTGGGATCCATTTGACTTGTGAAACATTGGCAAAAACTTGACTTTGGGGCTTATGCATGTAAATGAACCCAAACCCCTTATGTTATCATGCATGTTTGTGGCCAAATTCCCTTATGATACTATGCATGTTTGTGGCCAAATTCCCTTATGATACTATGCATGTTTGTGGCTAATCCCGATGTGACATTATGCATGTTTGAGGCCAAAAACCCCTTATGATGCTATGCATATTTTGAGGCCAAACCCCTTATGATACCATGCATGTTTGTGGCCAATCCCTTTTTGATATCGTGCATGTTTTGAGGCCAATATGTAGCATAATATCCTTACTATGTTGACTCGCTTTTACTTGGGTTGGAAACACGATTTGGGGTAGGTTAGATGAGCGTGATTACGACATGATAATTTGACATGGGATTTCATGAAAATATGACACTCATGATACACCTAAACGTGGGCATGACATGTGGGGGTAAACATGGGACTTGAAACTAGACACGTATGGGTTGTAAGTGTAACATGACACTAGACCAAACATGAAAGTGGCCAACTCGAGGTTGGGTTGAGTTTGTAGCATAAATCTACCCGGACCCGCCCGGCTTAACTAGTGGCTACAAACAATAGGACCCAATGTGAGTAGTTGGTCATATAGCACTTAAAACCCGAGGTTAGACTAGGTTGTGGTGTAAAGCTACCCGGACCCACCCGGCTTAACTAGTAACCACAACAAAGTCTAATGTGGGAGGTTGGGGTGCATTAATCTAATTAATGCCACATGAAACGGTTAAGTAATTTGGACGATGCTGTGAGGCCCGGAAATTTGGGTACGAATTAGTACGGGAGTCGCGCAATTCATGGATGGACGTGGGATTGAAGAGGGGAGACGAAGCAGCACCGCTGGATTTCATTTTCGCACATTTGGACAGAAAAACTATCGGGCCTTTTAGCATTTCTGAAGTAATTTTGACTAATGACACTTAACCGATATGACACGAATGGGTAGGTTAAGTTAAACCGGACTTGATTTCTTAATGATACTTAACCATATAAGACAATTAGGGGATGGAGTTAAGTAATTTACACTTAACTAATCCGACTTGGTAATTAGATGGGGTTAAGTAACTTAGACTTAACTAATCTAAACACGGTAATTAGATAGGGTTAAGTAACTTAGACTTAACTAATCTAAACACGGTAATAGATGGGGTTAAGTAACCTACACTTAACTAATCTAAACACGGTAATTCGATGGGGTTAAGTTAAACAATTAACCAATCTAAACTTGGTAATTCAATGAGGTTAAGTAACTAATACTTAACCAACTTAACATGATAATTTAATGGGGTTAAGTAACTTATACTTAACCAATTATACATGATGATTTGATGAGGTTAAGTAACCTATACTTAACCAATCTAATATACGGACCTAATAGGGTTAAGTCACAAGACCTTTTTAAATATACTTAACCATTGTAATACGATTAGTGGATGGGGTTAAGCTAACCCATACTTAACCAATCCGACTCGATAATCTGATGGGATTAAGATAATCTATGCTTAATCAATCTAACACGATAATCTGATAGGGTTAAGACAAACAAATACTTAACCAATTTGACATACGAGTTGTAGGGCTAAGCCTTGAACTTGAACACTTAGCCGATTATGACATGGTTGGTAGGCGGGTTAAGTCATGGGCTTGAATAACAACACTTAACCCAATAGACAAATCCCTAGTTAGAGGAACTAGGTAGAAAATCGTAGTTAATCAAGGATAACGGGAAAAGAAGCTAAGTGGTAAACCTTAGTTAAGAATAACTAAGTAATAATTCTTAGCCAAGGACATGGGACTAGTTCATAAATAGATGAGTAACCTGATACGGTAGGTCATCGCTAAGTATACGAGGAGGAGCAACTTATCTGACTTGGATAAAAAGCTCCAGCGAACTGGGTGACGAAGCGGTAGCTTCGGGGGACGTGAGGGTACTCTTGGTATCCCTCTGTGAGGTGGCAGATGGTCCATAAAACCTGGCCTCACAGAGGTTAAGGTCTGCGGTAGAAGAGCCAAGGGTATGCCTTGGTTGCTGTGCGAGCAACCTAAAGACGTGGATGGATTAGCGTGGAGTCGACGATACTTGATTTTTGCCCTGGATAGCGCATCGTCGACTACCTACCATCTTTAGTCCATGTGCTTGCTATCGAGTCATGGGTGAGGTTGACCAATAGGAAAGTGGGGCATAGTGGGGCCGGAGTATAGTTCTCATGCATGATTTTTCTTGGATTGCCTTTCAGTAGTTGAGGGAGGGGTCACGTGGGACCATAGCCACGAATACAAAAACAGACCTTGATATCTGCATTCGGCAGACGACTTAAAGCTCCCGACCGAGTTCTGTATTTCTCGATTTGCCCTGGCATGGAACTCGGATGGCACATTGAGATACATGTGCGTCTAGACATGGAAAACGATTCACGATACATACGTGGGATAAAGGGCGTGGTTGACGGGTGGCATAATCCCTAGTGGCCCTGGGTGGCTTGAACCCAAACCGAGACACGGAAACGTTCATTAGGTAGTATAATCCCTAGTGGTCCTACGTGGCATAAATCCTAAGTGAACACGCGATAGTTCATGGTAAGAAAACATAACCAGATCAGAGGTAGCAGTCCAAAACAACTTCAAGGATAAAATGGTACTACGTTCAGGTGGTATAGATTTACATGGGAAAGCCCGTACGGCCTACGGCAAAGGACTGAACTTATACATGAAAAGAAACATACGATTGGGGAAAACCTACATATGCTAGGTTGACATGGACCATTACATGACATTGGGCAAGGGACATTCATAGTTAACACATGACGCGGGTTGGGATACTAGTACGAGAGGTGCAGAGCAAATATACATGATAAATACCTTGGGATGTTATACATGATAGATACCTTGGGATGTTATACATGATAGATACTGTGGGATGTTATACATGATAGATACCTTGGGATAGTATACTTGATAGAAACCTGACGATGTGATACCTTGATTTATCTTGACACCGTAGTTTATTATGATACCTTAGTTTATCTTGCTACAGTAGCTCATCCGGTTATCTTGGTTTAGCTTATCTATCTTGTCGTCATCCTTATGTTTACTTTCAGTTTATGCATGTCATGTTACATTTACCTGTTTTTATACTGGAAGTAGATAGGACTTACCAGTCTTTATGACTGACCCCGTTTTGTTTCGCCTCTTTGTCTTCCGTTCCCCCCCCCCACAGGTTTTCAGGGAGGAAACACTGTTATTTAGTTCGGACTTCCTCTGCTTGAAGGTCATCATGCATGGCTTGGACTTTTCTTGGCTATGGCTACCTTACTGTTTTACTTGGGGAATAATTTATGAAATGGTTTATGCTTCTTTACTATTGCAAGACAGGTTTTGATGTATTCTGATGTAAAAGGCTTTTGACCTTACTATTTTATAAGGTAATGAAATTTGCTTTACTTTCGCTGTTTTATATATGTTCTGTCTTGTAATATTTCTGTGCATGTTTACCTCGATAATGCTTCACCAAACCTAGTGCATTCCCTTTGTGAGTGACCCTAGCGGAGGTGGGGTGTTACATTTGGTATCAGAGCAGAAGGTTACCAGACTGGGCAAAAGTTTTTAAAACCTTCTGAAAACTATTTGAGAAACTGTTTACAAAGAAGCATTTTTCAAGAAAAGTTTTTTAAAAGGCTATTCCCCAAAAGCCATTAGCACTATCCTTTGTTTCCTTGATTGAACCTCTTTTCTTTTCTTTCCTCCATCTGTAGTCACAGTAGTTTTAACTGCGACTAATCTTTGTCTAGCTACGTAAGTGTTTTCCCGTGCGATGGAGGAAGTTCTCGAGAGACCTGTTACCGAAGTTATAAGAAGGGATAATAAGAGCAAGGATAAAGGACACGAGCTTAAGAATAAGCAACTTGTTGGTATGGCTTGATCCACAAAGGAAGATAAGGACAAGATCAGCGAGAGGGCAATTGTATGCTCTCATTTCTAGCGTACCTAAGAGGAATGGTACCGTTTCTGTTAAAGGCTTAGCCTTTCTTCTCTATCGTCCCGTCTAGACTTTGTTTTGATCATCGCATCATTTAAGTCTGCCTCGATAGTTAAGTCTCTGCACCTTAGTACTAGCATGGTAGAAGATCCCACTTTAGTCCCAAAATCTGGTTGGAGAGTCGGTCCATTTATTCATGACTTGTTTGGATTTGAGAACGTCTATGCCAAGTGTTGAGATTAGAAGCAATGCTTCTATTGTTGAGCTATGGATGGATTCTAGGGATGAAGTGGTTATCCAGTAAGGGTTGCCATTCTCGGTTTTGAAAGGAGGGTAGTTAAACTCTTAACTTGCCTTGGTAATACCCTCGAAGTCTTGTATAACCTTTTGGGTTTTGTCATGGTTAGTTACCTAGAATCTCTTGATGCACTTATCGGAAATCTCTGATCCAATCGAGTAACGTTTGCCAATAAGACGGATGGTTCATTCCGCTTGAGCATGGGTTATAGGAATCACCTTAGTAAGTGCACGTGGTAACATGGATTGGCATCGGTAAACGAGATCCAGAATTCACTAGTGAATTTTGGAGAGCTTGCATGAGTACGCAGATATGGTTGAGCCAAGTATACTAGGGAAAGAATAAGTGAAAGTGGAACGAGAGGCGATAGTGAAATGAGTCCCAACTCATACCTTGGAAATAAGAATCAAGGAGCTACGAAGTCATGAAGTCAAAGGCGGTCAAGGCACAATGGAATTAAGCTCAAGGAAATGCGGCTTAGACGCGCGCATCATGTCTCTTTTTAAGAGTACATCTTTGATCCTTAGTCCACCTGTAGAGCTTGCTTGCACGCTATCGCTTGGTGGATATCCTCTCGGTCCTGTTTCTGTTACAAACCCCGTAAGGAGTTTGTCTTGTTTATCTCCTCGATCTTATCTTGGGAACCTTAGATAGAACACTATGGATGTAAACATGTATTTGAAACATGTTATGATTGATATGGTTGCAAATGGTTGCAAGTGGTTGCTCGTGGATGCGCGAATACACATTAGATACTAGATTGACGCGGTCACGTTTCATGTTGCATATGCACCAGTATTTATACTTGTTTATGGATGAAATTGAATGTGTTGTCATGTGGATGTTGCATATGAATGAATGTTTGTGCACACATATAGTGTTTATATGATTAGGACTATTTGCATACATGTTGGACTCATGGCACTAAACATATTTTGCATTAGAAAGATCATTCAGGCCTGATCATTAGCATTAGCTAAGGAGCATACACACACACACGTTCTGCATATGTTCATATGGCATTAGAAATCATCTAAGACAATGGTTGCCTGTGAATGATGTTTTGAGTAGATGGATGATGGATGGTAGGATACGTTCTTCCTAACTTGGAGATTTCGGGGACAAAATCCTTTAAGTTGGGGAGAATGTGACAACCCGGATTTTTACAACATGCTAAGACAAGAATCAAGGCATAATTTAATTATAAAATCTGAATCAGGAGAAACGGGTTGCGCCATTGCGTTCGTCTCGGAAAAATACGCGAAATAGGGTCCGAGTTTTCGAAAATCGGAGTCCGTATGACCCAGTTATGGCCCGTCAAAGTTTTCAGAAAATTTCAAGTTCAAAAACAGTTCAAATTTGAATTCAGAATTCAAATTCAACCAAGCAGGGCAGGCGGGAAAATTCCCGCCACCCCCAAGTCGACTGGGGAGTCGACTTGGGAGTCGACACACCCCAGGTGGTGTCGACTGCCCAGTCGACACCCCTGTCGACTTGGGTGGTCGGTCAGTTTGGCCTGGGTGTACCTGACTTGTTCCTCAAGACATGCTTTTGGGTCTGGTCTATTGGCCTGTGACGGGTTTTGAGGGTTCAGATCTATCCTAGGGTTAATCTAAGGGCCTAAACTACTCCTAATCTCTATAAAAACACCCTAGGACCTAACCTAAATCACTCAAAATCAATCTAGCAACTAAGTGCTGCCAAAATCCATCTTGATCATGGCCTCCATCTCCAACTCCAAGGGCTTATGCATTCAAATCGGATTCAAATCAAAAGGTGCAAGCTTTCTACACCAAATCGAGGAGGGATCAACGTTGCTATGCAAGTTTCATGACGATTCTTCAACAAAGGAGCCACCTTTCTTCGTCAAGACGATGCATGATCCTTCCCTAAGCCTTGCTATGTAAGTTCTAACTACTTGTAGATTCTAACGGTGGTTCTAATGTGACATGGAATAAAATGCGATGAAACATAAGTATGCTAGCCTATGTGAACCTAATTTTGCCCCTTTTCTATGATCTATGACCTTGGGCTAAGTTTTAGCGACTTAATCATGCCACTCATGCTATGTTTCACCTAGTTTATCTTGCAAGTTTGAATCTTTATCTATGGAATGTTAGCATGAACCTTTGGGAACCATTTGACTTGTGAAACATTGGCAAAGACTTGACTTTGGGGCTTATGCATGTAAATGAACCCAAACCCCTTATGTTATCATGCATGTTTGTGGCTAAATTCCCTTATGATACTATGCATGTTTGTGGCCAAATTCCCTTATGATACTATGCATGTTTGTGGCCAAATTCCCTTATGATACTATGCATGTTTGTGGCTAATCCCGTTGTGACATTATGCATGTTTGAGGCCAAAAACCCCTTATGATGCTATGCATATTTTGAGGCCAAACCCCTTATGATACCATGCATGTTTGTGACCAATCCCTTTTTGATATCGTGCATGTTTTGAGGCCAATATGTAGCATAGTATCCTTACTATGTTGACTCGCTTTTACTTGGGTTGGAAACACGATTTGGGGTAGGTTAGACGAGCGTGATTACGACATGATAATTTGACATGGGATTTCATGAAAATATGACACTCATGATACACCTAAACGTGGGCATGACATGTGGGGTAAACATGGGACTTGAAACTAGACACGTATGGGTTGTAAGTGTAACATGACACTAGACCAAACATGAAAGTGGCCAACTCGAGGTTGAGTTGAGTTTGTAGCATAAATCTACCCGGACCCGCCCGGCTTAACTAGTGGCTACAAACAATAGGATCCAATGTGAGTAGTTGGTCATATAGCACTTAAAACCCGAGGTTAGACTAGGTTCTGGTGTAAAGCTACCCGGACCCGCCCGACTTAACTAGTAACCACAACAAAGTCTAATGTGAGAGGTTGGGGTGCATTAATCTAATTAATGCCACATGAAAAGGTTAAGTAATTTTGACTAATGACACTTAACCGATATGACACGAATGGGTAGGTTAAGTTAAACCGGACTTGATTTCTTAATGACACTTAACCATATAAGACAATTAGGGGTTGGAGTTAAGTAATTTACTCTTAACTAATCCGACTTGGTAATTAGATGGGGTTAAGTAACTTAGACTTAACTAATCTAAACACGGTAATTAGACGGGGTTAAGTAACTTAGACTTAACTAATCTAAACATGGTAATTAGATGGGGTTAAGTAACCTACGCTTAACTAATCTAAACACGGTAATTCGATGGGGTTATGTTAAACACTTAACCAATCTAAACTTGGTAATTCAATGAGGTTAAGTAACTAATACTTAACCAACTTAACATGATAATTTAATGGGGTTAAGTAACTTATACTTAACCAATTATACATGATGATTTGTGAGGTGTAACCTATACTTAACCAATCTAATATACGGACCTGATAGGGTTAAGTCACAAGACCTTTTTAAATATACTTAACCATTGTAATACGATTAGTGGATGGGGTTAAGCTAACCCATACTTAACCAATCCGACTTGATAATCTGATGGGATTAAGATAATCTATGCTTAATCAATCTAACACGATAATCTATTAGGGTTAAGACAAACAAATACTTAACCAATTTGACATACGAGTTGTAGGGCTAAGCCTTGAACTTGAACACTTAACCGATTATGACATGGTTGGTAGGCGGGTTAAGTCATGGGCATGAATAACAACACTTAACCCAATAGACAAAACCCTAGTTAGAGGAACTAGGTAGAAAATCGTAGTTAATCAAGGATAACGGGAAAAGAAGCTAAGTGGTAAAACTTAGTTAAGAATAACTAAGTAATAATTCTTAGCCAAGGACATGGGACTAGTTCATAAATAGATGAGTAACCTGATACGGTAGGTCATCGCTTAGTATACGAGGAGGAGCAACTTATCTGACTTGGATAAAAAGCTCCAGCGAACTGGGTGATGAAGCGGTAGCTTCGGGGGACGTGAGGGTACTCTTGGTATCCCATCTGTGAGGTGGCAGATGGTCCATGAAACCTGGCCTCACAGAGGTTAAGGTCTACGGTAGAAGAGCCAAGGGTATGCCTTGGTTGCTGTGCGAGCAACCTAAAGACGGGGATGGATTAGCGTGGAGTCGACGATACTTGATTTTTGTCCTGGATAGCGCGTCGTCGACTCCCTACCATCTTTAGTCAATCGTGTACGAACGGAAAGGCAGAGAACTCCCAACAGACCATGTGCTTGCTATCGAGTCATGGGTGAGGTTGGCCAATAGGAAAGTGGGGCATAGTGGGGCCGGAGTATAGTTCTCGTGCATGACTTTTCTTGGATTGCCTTTCAGTAGTTGAGGGAGGGGTCACGTGGGACCATAGCCACGAATACAAAAACAGACCTTGATATCTGCATTCGGCAGACGACTTAAAGCTCCCGACCGAGTTCTGTATTTCTCGATTTGCCCTGGCACGGAACTCGGATGACACATTGAGATACATGTGCATCTAGACATGGAAAACGATTCACAATACATACGTGGGATAAAGGGCGTGGTTGACGGGTGGCATAATCCCTAGTGGCCCTGGGTGGCTTGAACCCAAACCGAGACACGGAAACGTTCATTAGGTAGTATAATCCCTAGTGGTCCTAGGTGGCATAAATCCTAAGTGAACACGCGATAGTTCATGGTAAGAAAACATAACCAGATCAAAGGTAGCAATCCAAAACAACTTCAAGGATAAAATGGTACTACGTTCAGGTGGTATAGGTTTACATGGGAAAGCCCGTACGGCCTACGGCAAAGGACTGAACTTATACATGGAAAGAAACATACTAGTGGGGAAAACCTACATATGCTAGGTTGACATGGACCATTACATGACATTGGGCAAGGGACATTCATAGTTAACACGTGACGCGGGTTGAGATACTAGTACGAGAGGTGCAGAGCAAATATACCTGATAAATACCTTGGGATGTTATACATGATAGATACTTTGTGATGTTATACATGATAGATACTGTGGGATGTTATACATGATAGATACCTTGGGATAGTATACTTGATAGAAACCTGACGATGTGATACCTTGATTTATCTTGACACCGTAGTTTATTATGATAACTTAGTTTATCTTGCTACAGTAGCTCATCCGGTTATCTTGGTTTAGCTTATCTATCTTGTCGTCATCCTTATGTTTACTTTCAGTTTATGCATGTCATGTTACCTTTACCTGTTTTTATACTGGAAGTAGATAGGACTTACCAGTCTTTATGAGTGACCCCGTTTTGTTTCGCCTCTTTGTCTTCCGTTCCCCCCCCCCCCTTAGGTTTTCAGGGAGGAAACACTGTTATTTAGTTCGGACTTCCTCTGCTTGAAGGTCATCATGCATGGCTTGGACTTTTCTTGGCTATGCCTACCTTACTGTTTTACTTAGGGAATAATTTATGAAATGGTTTATGCTTCTTTACTATTGCAAGACAGGTTTTGATGTATTCTGATGTAAAAGGATTTTGACCTTACTATTTTATAAGGTAATGAAATTTGCTTTACTTCCGCTGTTTTATATATGTTCTGTCTTGTAATATTTCTGTGCATGTTTACCTCGATAATGCTTCACCAAACCTAGTGCATTCCCTTTGTGGGTGACCCTTGCGGAGGTGGGGTGTTACAGCGGAACTGGTGACCCTAACATGGTCTGGTACAAGTATGACCAACACATGAATGGTGCACAGGCTACCGATGAAATCAAATGCTTGTATTTTCCCATCTACTTGTAGGGACTGGCATAATTGTGGTTCGCCAGACTGCTGCCACAATCTATGGATAGTTTTTCTGTTTTGGCTAAGAAGTTCGAGGAGCAGTTTTGGTTACACACTACAAAGACCAAAGACATAATGTCATTATCAGACTTGGGGCAAAGATTAGGTGAATCAGTTAAAGCCTTTTTTACTCGCTTTGACGCTGCTGTAACATAAGTGGGGAATCCAGAGCCTCGGATGGTGTTGATGGCATTGTACTGAGTTGTGGACAAGAAGACTGAATTCGAGAAATGGTTGAAAATGAAGGAGCCTAATACTCTTGAGAAATCCAATAAGAAAGCAGAAGAGTTCATCAAAGTGGAAGATGACCCGTCTATCACCTAGAATGTTGTTGGAAGCAGCATTGTGTCAGAAAGGAAGGATAACGATGCTCAAGGTGATAAGAAGAATTCCGAAGGTCTGAAGAAGACAACAGAAAAGGAGAAAATGACAAAAATGCTTTGCTTTTTCTAATCTGATGAGTTGAGCCCGTTAAACGATACCCCGGAAAACGTCTTCTTCGCCACCAGAGATGCAGGATATTATACAAAACCTCCACAGTCAATCAAGACAAGGAGAAAGGCAACCAATTCTGGAAAATTTTGTCGCTTCCATAATCAACCTGGCCATAATACCAATGAGTGTTGATATATGAAGAGCTTGATCGAAGAGTTGATCAAGCAGAATAAGTTGCAAGAGTATATAAAAAAACCGCAAGCAACAGATACCTCTGCAACCTCTCCAGGGCAAAATTGAGCCAACATCGATTGATAAAGAAAAATGTCCAAAGCTTGGAATAGCGACCACTCGCGTCAAAAACTATCTTACTTAGAGCATAGCCCATTTCTATTAAAAATCGTTGTAGTTTTCTGTTACAAGTTTAAACCACCCAAGCTTAAGGGGGTTGTTGTAATCAAACATTTTCATTTTCATTAATAAGAAGTCTGCCTCTGCTTTATTTCGATCATGCCAATAACTAAAAAGTTTCCAAAAAATCAATTTAACATTGCAGGCTATTTGAAAGATGCTCGCTTGACTATAACCCGATAAGACCTGGTGATCTTTACGACACATCTTGACAGAGATAGCTCAAGGTCGAGTGCTATAAAAACATCATTTTGCACAAATGCGAGGATGGAATGCACCGCCTTGTAGATCGAAAGAGGGAATCACTAAGAGTCAAGCGGTGAAATGCGGGACAAGTAGACACACTGAAGACCTATCAAGGGGCATCCAATGAAGTCGATATGTCGATCCGCATAACAAATCAATGAAGTTGGATCAAGTTCAAGACCTCTCTGGGGGCATCTAATGAAGTCGATATGTCGATCCGTATAACAAATCGATGAAGTTGGATCAAGTTTAAGACCTCTCCGGGAGCATCCAATGAAGTCTATACGTTGATCCTCACGACAAATCGATGAAGTTGGCTCAAGTTCAAGAGCTCTCCGGGGGCACGCACGAGTCAAAGTCCTCTCCGGGGGCACGCACGAGTCAAAGTCCTCTCCGAGGGAACACGCGAGTCAAAGTCCTCTCCGGGGGTATATATGAGTAAAAGTCCTCTCTGGGGCAACACATAAGTCAAAATCCTCTCCAGGGGCACCACCTTAGTAAAAGTCCTCTCCGGGAGGACCAATCAAATCAAAGTCCACTTCGGGGGCACACATAAATCAAAGTCCTCTCCGGGGGCATCCAATGAAATCGATACATCGATCCGTTCGATACATCGATCAAGCGAAATAAGTTAAAGTCCTCTTTGGGGGCACTTAAGTCAAAGTTCTCTCTAAAAAGAAGCACTGGATTAGTCAATAAAGCTGGTATTCCTATTGTATTGACAAGCTCAGAAGTTCCACACATGTTGGCAAGAACAAAGAGCTCTCACCGACAAAGTTGACGCTTCTAGCACATCAACCACAATCAAGGAAATTCGACAAACTGATTACATCTAGCTTTTACAACTTGTGACGACCCATGGAATGGGGGAAACACAACCACATCAGGATTGGACCATGCTCGAAAAACATACCACTCCTCTTCAGTAACCACTGCAATAGTTATCTCCCTACAAACAACAAAAAGCACCACTCCAAACACCTCTCTGAACCATTAGTTGCCAATAGTAGAGTTGCTCCTTCTGCACATTCAACCCCCAGGATCCTCCTACCAATTATTTGATAATTGTACCATCTATTTTAGCTCCAAATTGCTGCTGAAGCTTTGTATCATTTATGATCAAATTCGAACAGTAATCTGTTGAAGTACACAACAAACACTGTAACACAGATCAACATCAAAATTTTTGGTCTATACAATTTTTGTGCTTTGAAAACCAATTGAATCATAGAGTAGTTATACAAATATGCCTTAAGACGTGCAATATTAAGCTAAAAAGGAACAACGCCACTAATACCCAAAAACAGTTACTGTATTGGTTCTTGTAGTCAGCTAAAAATGAATACTGCGATTGCATGCTTTAGGAGATGTGGTGTTGCTAGTCTTGAAAATTTATACCTGTGACATCTTGGGTTTGTTACCACTGGTTTATTTTCCTGTCTATTGCAGTTTTTTTTAAATGTTTGTACGTTTGTTCTGCCACTTTCAACCTTTTGTCCATTGTGCCATTTGAAAACACAAAATATTAGAAAATACACTTTCTTTTCACTGTTGATAAGATTGTACAGTTCTATGTGTGTACTTTTGGTCTTGTTCGTCTAATCCTAACTTTTGATATTCACCAATTAGGTATGTACAAAAGCAGAGCAAGTGGGCATAATTCCTAAGCAAATTTTAGACGGTTTCTTCCCTTGGAACAAAAATGAGTGGTGAGTTATAACTACAGCCCGTGATATGGCTCATGTAGTTTTTTTATTAAAACCATAAGATTTTGACCTTTATCTTCCTTATTGAGTAGCCAATATATACCTGTAGCCTGTGATATGTCCAATTAGATTTTTGATGATACATAACTAATCCTTGAACTAATTAAATGTGCTGCATGTAGCATGTATTTTACCATGTGCATGTAGCATGCATGCTGCACTATTAAAATGCACAGCTAAGATGTATTGGGTTACCATCTTATTTATTAATCTATTGTTACCACATGTTAAGAGGAAATGGTTTATGTTCTGTTTTGATTTCCAGCATAAAAAGGAGGAATTTTGACAACGCCAACTACTAAATCTGAGGAAGAATCAATTTTTGGTGGAAGGCAGTTCAATAGAGAGTGATTATGTATAGATTATTGATGAAAATGTTGGTATTGCACTATGTTTTTGAAAATGTCAGTTGGATATAGTTATTTTTATGTATTATTTGTTTTTAATATGTTAGAACTTGAAGGTTAATGTAACTTATTAAATATTTTGAAATGTATGTTAAGAATTCGTGTATGTAATTGTATTTTTCTTTCTTTTAAGGAGTGTGCTCTTGATTATTTAATTATGATATTTGTTTTTTAGGCATGAATTATTATATATTGAAAGTGGTGAATTATAACGTATACATGTGTATTACAAGAAAAATACCCTATTACAACGGACAAAAACAGTTGTGAAAAAATATTTTGCAACATGTACAAAATTGTATAAGACTATTTTGCAACTGTTATTTGTTATTGCAAAAGAATCAGTTGCAACTGCAAAGGTCTGTTGCAAAACAGTATACCGCAACATCTTATTGCAACAGACGGAAAATGTTGCGAAAAGGGACCGACTTTTTATAACTCCGGCTATACCAACGGGCGCGAGCCTGTTGCAATTGGTCTATTACAACAGATATTGTCTGTTGCAAAAAGTGTTTTTTGTTGTAGTGGTTCACATTTTAAACAACTCCATTATCATTGTCTATTTGCTTTGTCTACGTAATTGAGTGAGTGATATTTGGAAAATCCTTATTGACAGGTGTTCTCTTAAATTTCAACACAAATTATACATTGAAATATATTTTATTAAATATACCCCATTTATTGATTTATATAACATTTCCCTAAATTTCAGCAGATCTATCTGTATAGAGAATGTAATTTTTTTTTTAAATTACCCGACCTATGAATTCTAAAATAAAGTTGGAAATATTAAATATACCAGTATAACAGTCTGCTGGCATACGAGTTTGTGACCAAGAGGCTTTGAGTTTCACTGTTAGTGCGCCAAAACATTATGTGCAGACCGTAGAGGATGAAACTAAAACAAATTATGTGGTTGTGGTATAGCAAAATATTTATGTTCCATTCATTCCTTCTATTTTAAACTACAAAAGAAAACACAAAAATATTGTTACAGTGCAGCATCCGAACTTGGCAGTTGTAACAGCATTGAACACTAATAAAAGAGTTTTGAGAAGAAACTAAAGTTTTATTGGTACTTGATTTTGTAAAATGCAGATGTATTTCTCGAACTGGTAGTAATGTACTAGGCATTTCGTTTGATATTTAAAATCCAGAGTAATTGTTTATCGGGCTGATATGATGCCCGATAGAAGAAAACCAAACCCTCTTATTTGATATATAGCTTTAACCTCTTGGCCATTTCCACATGAGATACAGATATTACCCAAAGGAGAATACCAAAACCGTTGTGGTTATAATGTCTTTTTTTAATCTTTATTATCAGGTATGTATATCATAAATTAAATTCAAAAGAATGCTTAGACAAGTAACAACAATTTCGTTAAGGTATACAACTCGGTATGATCAAAATAAATTTTCGATGCTTTATTTCTTTTTGGAATGCACAAGTAAACTATCTAAATTGTTACCTCTCATGATGTTAAAAAAAATGTAGGCCTATCAGGGTTCATGGAGTCTGTACATGTAACAACCCGGAAATGCGAGCCAGTTTAAAATTTTTATTTTGGCAATTTTAGCGAATTTTGAATATTTAAAATGAATTATTTTAAATAATAGCGACGAGAAATTTATTTTGAATAGAATTCGAACGTATATATTTATATACGTCGTCGTTAGAATATAAATAATTATTTATAATTATAAAAGGAATTGAAAATGGCGCAGTAGTTCGATAATTCGATTTCAAATTTCAATTGAACATACCGGGTGCAAAATAAACCGGATTTTAGTGAAACCAAAAACATTTGAATCTATTTGATAATATCTTTCCAAGAATCCGAAAAATTGAAATTTCATAGCGGGGATCAAAAGATATGTCCAGTTGAAATTTCAAAATAGTCGCTATGGAATTTCGGCCTCTAAAAATAGCCATTTTGCAAATGACCTCTGTTTTCGACGAAACCACTTTTGTTGGATCCGCAGTGTCAAATTATTGCTAGATTTCAAATTTCGTAATTTTTCGAATCAATATGTGAGAGTGGCAAAGGAAAACGTGTTTGACCAGTTTCAGTTGATTTTAATCGACTGGAAATTGGCCATTTTTCAAACGGTCTCAAAATTTGATGAAATTAGTTTTGTTAGGACCGTATCGTCAATACGAAGCTAGAAAATATTTTTCGGGAATTTTTTGAGTTACTATGTGACCCCAGTAAATTGAAATGCGCGTTCAAATTCAATATATAGAGTTATATTTTGATTTTGACGAAAACTGATCGAAACAGCCGAACTGGTTTACGATACATATCCCATTGTGTTCGGAATGGGGGTAATTAGCTATAGATGACAGTCGGTGGGTTCGATTTCGAGTTCGAAATTAAAAGTTGCTTTTTAGAATTAATTAAATAATTAAATATATATTATTATATAATACGTTAATCCCCCCTCACATTCATTATCTTCCCCGATTGAATCCCGCTTCCCCCAAATCGCAGTCGCGATCTGCCTCCCTCCTCCGCCCATCACCGTCCTCCTGCCGCCCTCACATCTCCGCCGCACCCTCCTCCAACGCCACCTCTCTCTCCTCCTTCTTCCTTCTTCGACGCGTGAGGAAGCAACCCCCCCCCCCCCAAACCCGCCAAGACAGACTCTGCCGCCGCCTGAAGGGCTCCTCCACCCGATGCCGCGCCACCCCACCGCTCCGGCGAACTCCCTCCTCCGACCACCCCTCAGCCACGTGAACCCCCCTCTCTCCAACAGTAAAAAGTAAGTTTTTAATTATTTATTTTGAATACTCAGATTTATTATATAGGAAATAGCATATAAATGGTAATGAAAAGGTTTGGTTTTTTTTATTGATAAAAGTAATGATTTATATGTTGATAAAAGTAATGATTTATATGTAGAGAAAGTATGGATTTTTATATGAAAAAGTAAGGATTTTTATATGAAGAAAGTAAGGATTTTTATTTGATGAAAAGATAGAATTTTTATCATAGCAAAGATATGATTTTTACCGTAGGAAAAGCTATGATTTTTAACCATGTAAAGTTAGGATTTTGGCATATGAAGTTGTGATTTTTAAAAATAGAAAGTTGTGATTTTCTTTATATAGAAAGAATACAAATACGATTTTTATAAAATAGAGAATATAAAAATACGATTTTTATATTATATAGATAGTAAAAATTTAATCTTTATATCTGTTGTAGGGAATTAACAATATAAAGAAGTGATTTTGTTTAAAATATAAGTTGAGATTTTTATATAGATAAAAATTCGATTTTTATATATTTGAAAAGATGAAATCCTTATATTTGAAAAGGAGAAATCCTTTATATTTGAAAAGGCGAAATCTTTATATTTGAAAGGGCGAAATCTTTATATTTGAAAGGGCGAAATCTTTATATTTGAAAGGGCGAAATCTTTATATTTGAAAAGGCGAAATCTTTATATGTGAAAAGGCGAGATCTTTATATAGAGAATAGCGTGATAAAAATATAATCTTTATTATATGAACATCGTTGTAAAAATATAATTTTTATCAATATAGTAGCGGTGTAAAAATAGAATTTTTATATACATAGCAACAATATAAAAATGTGATTTTATATATGTAGTGGCTACGGACAACGAAAGTGACAAAAGACGAAAAGGTGAAGATTTCCTACATTAGAAGTGTCGTGGAGTTGGGATAGCTTTGGTGAGAACTCCACACTTTAAATTTCTTTTTTTCTAGTTATATATATATACTAGGATGCAGACGGTGCTTAGTAGCACCCGACACCCGTCGTCCACAGACCATGGACGGCTTGTATGCTTGTTTGATGTGTTGTGAAATTTGTTTGTGATGTTGATGTGAAATCGATAATAAAATGTAGATGGTTGAAATAAATTAATTATCGTTAAAAATATAATTTTTTAACGTGAAAGTGAATAAATAAATATTTATAAACAAATCAGCAGATTTGTTTATATACACTGATTTGACTGATATTGATTGGGTCGATAAATTTTACACATCGCCCAACTGCACAAATAAAAATCTGTGTTTATTGATTTGAAACCCCACACGGGTGTTGGGATGATATTTGAGTACACTAATCCCAATTATTTAATTGTATGTCGATCGATTGGTCGACAGACTGTGTAAGCGTTGATTATTTATATTTGATGCTTATGCAGTTGTGTGGTGCACTTTGGATGATTGTTGATTATTTATCTTTGACTATTTATATACATGTGTTGTATGGAATCCATATAGTTAACATTATATGGTGATTGATTGGGCCTCATTTCAATCGGGAAAATAATGAATATTATAAAAGAAAATTCATGTGTTGCATATAAAAATAGTCATATGTTGACAACGTCCATGTGTTGATAATATTCATGTGTTGAAACTATTCATGTGTTGAGTAAAATATTTTAATAATAAAATTTACATCTTTATCATATTTAAAATTAGAATCAACTTCACAGTGAAGTCTGATTAAAATCAAACGATAGATACCATAATTTTATAAAATATATTACATAACAAAAATAGTCGTGTGTTGACAGTACTCATGTGTTGAGATTAGTCGTGTGTTGAAAAAAATATAGATTCATGTGTTGAATGGAATAAATATTCATTTATTGAATAGAATAACGAATTTATTGAAATATATAAAGCCGTGTTGATTAGAATTGCGCTATTTTGACGTGAACGATATTTATATCGATTATATTGGTTTTTATAATAATTATAGAAAAAGAAGTACTTTCAAAAATATAACGTTTTGAAAATATTATCATTTATATAGTAATGATATGAAATATTCAATTTTGATTAGAAATTGAATATAGTGTTGAAATGGTTTTGAAAACAAATTTAAAACGATTTATAAAATACGTTTTAAAAAGGAAATCGACGAAATATATATATATATGTATATATATATATTATATAATGGCCTGAATAGAACGCACCGCGCCGCGGCAGTTCGTGAATTTCGACCATTGACTTCGAACTGACGTTGCGGGAGATCCGACCGTCGGATTCTCCTAAAACCGGAACCGTTGGGTTCGTATCGAAAAGAGATTTCCAATGAATATTAGAAATTTGAAATCTAACGGTTGGATTTGGAATTATGTCCAAATCAAATTTGGAAAAGGTCGCTATAAGTGCAGTTCGATGGCCGTTGATGGAAATCGACTGTACGGGCCTTGATAAAATTATTAAAAATATTAATAATTTGTGTAAAATCATAATATGTGAATTGGAAAGAACTGGGATGTAAAATTCCACATTTGAAAAGATAAAAATATATTTTTGTCGAAATGAACTAGTTTTGAACTAAAATTAAAATCAATTTATTTTGAAATAAATAAATTGAATTTGAAAGTGATTTTAAAAATAATCAATATTCCCAATACGTGAATTGGACCGGAGTTGAATCGAAATTATCTTCAGAATATTTCGAGGTTGGATTTCGTGATTATACAGATATTGTTATGGGAATTTGAAAGATATATTTTATATCGTTATTTCCAATACGATATTTGTTGGTTTCAGAATTTGATATTGAATATAAGCCGGTATATTTTCTATTCAGAGCCTTGTATTTAATATAAAATGTGATTTGGGTTTGTGGTGAATGGTGTCTTCATTAACACTGTTCTTAAGCCCAATAGAGAGAAAGATTAAATCTTTCTATTTAGATTTAATGAAGTGTATCAATTAAATAATATTTAATTAGAATTGATTTTGAATTGCTTTTTGGGTTTATCGTGAGCGGTGTTTTGAACAACACCTGTTCTTTAACCCAATTAACAATAGAGTGTGATTTTGGGTTTATCGTGAATCGTGTTTTAGATGACATTGGTTCTTTAACCCAGTTAAAGACAGGTTATTGATTTTTGAGAAGATTAAAACTAAGTGAAGTTTTAATGAATCTTTAATAAGATTGAAAAGTGAATTGATAATTTAAACTATCAAATCAGAAAAGTGATCGAAAATGGAGTATCACCAGTTTTGCTCCAAAACGATAGTTAAATCCTTAATTAGATTTGAACGGGAAATGGTAATTAATTTTACCGATAACACCATGGTGTTAGATATGGAGTATTACCAGTTTTGCTCCATGGGATGAATAAGTTGGGATTGGGAAATAAAACAAATAATTACTTCGATGTGGTTCGCTAATCCCGACTAGTTTGGAAAACCATAATATGGTTTGAAATGACATCCAAAGGAAGATTAAAGAATAAATTTAGAAGAATTTATCTTTGATAAAATTAATGGGAACCTATTCCCTAAGAGTGTGATTTTGTGAACAAAAGAATATTCTGAATTGGAATGAGGCGTTTGTTGTGTTTGTGTAACATTTGTTTATCATATACGTGGGTTATTTAGAAAGACCAGGTTTATACCCATTCTGAATAACCGATTCGACGAGATGTCGAAGATGAAGACGGTGGTTGAAGACTGGAAGTCTTCACATCGTTTGGGTGATTACTGATGATCTCGATTGGGCTGTACATCTAAGATGAGGGAAACAGTTGGTGATCGTCCAGACGTACTTGGAGATCGATGGATATGCGAGGAAAGTGCCTCCGGTTTCGTTCAGACCCAGAACGAACTTGTAAATGGATTGTGTGTCTGACATTGGATTTTATTCTGTGTTGATTGATCTCTATTAAATATACATCTGTTTGGCGGCGGAGAATTTATTCTCTTACTTAACGCCCTTCTCTGAGACGTACGAGCTCAGTTGTATATCGATGGACATCAGTCGCTTGGAGTTAATTGCCAGTGTGGCACGTGTAAGTGGCAATTGATCAAGGCTTCTGTTGAAAAGCAAAGTCTTGTGGTTGATGATCAAAGCATGGTCTGTGTGACGTAGCTTTGTGTATAACGTGGATTCGCGAGCCTCACACCTCAGTATGAGTCAAAAACGGGATAAGGACCCAAGGAGTGCACGACGTTTCTTTCTAGCTATGGTGGTGTCAGTGACCTACCAGCCCTGACATTTATATACTTTTCACCTGTGTGGTTGTTGGAATGCGAGGCGCCTCGGTTATAGGTTTGTAAGGACTGGGAAACGTGTGTTCAGGAATTGCCAATCCTCAAAAGTAAGAGAGGACCGGCCTTGGAGGATCCAGGGATTGCTGTGTGCGGTCCCGAGGCATTTGCTAGAGTGTCTCAAACGGAGAGGAGCTTGCACCTTGCCTCGACACATGACGGAAATCCAGTTTCCAATACGTGATATTGCGGTTTTAATTGTAGTAGAACTAGTATGGCGACATGATAGATGGTACCCATGCCGCCTATGATTGATATTTATGATTTGAATTGTTTTGACACTATACACTTATTATAGTATCAAATGATTTGTTTTAAACGTACCAAGCATGTTTGGCTATTATAAGGGAAAACCCTATCCTCCGGCTTGCGTTGCATTGTGTGATGGGACCTGGGTCTTATAATAGCTTCATTTTTCCAAAAAGCATTGCGCTATTTTGTTATATGCACTAGTATTCTTGGGAGGAAACCCGTTCCGTGTTATACGGCGTAGTCCCTTGAATTACTCTCTTTTAAAATAAAGATTAATAACTGTTTTAGTTCTCACACCAGTCACATGACTGACCTGGAGTTTATTTTTTTAACCTAAACTCTGGGTGCCCCTATTTTCCACACGGGCAGCTAGTAGTTTTGGTTTTGCAGATTTATATTCACAGGATCCTGATTTACAGCTGGAACGATGCTCGGAAAGCTCTGTATCCGTGCATTATTTCTAGTTGTGCTTTTGCATTATTTTCCGCTGCGATGTATTTAAATGTAATTTAAATCTCTGATATTTATCGAATGTATATTTATTCATACTCTGTATATTCTTGTATCTGATGGAATTGTTTTTATATACAATGAAATGTTCTTCCGTCTGCGTTCTGATTGGTCTTGTCCTCAATTCTATCCGGGCTTTCCTTACCCGGGAAGTTCGGGTCGTCTCAGTTTGGTATCAGAGCTTTGGTTTACAGAGCTCGAGAACAAGACACATTAGAACCATACGAAAGAATTCATCAGATACTGGATTAGTAATATCCAATTAGAATGACTCGTTAGAGATAGGATCAGTAGTATCCTAGGACGAGTGTGAAGAGTATATTTTTCAAATGAAAACAATTTTGTTTTGAAATTTAAATCGTTTTATACGTATTTGAATATTTATTTATTTTGAATTTGGACAATCGAGTATATAAAGATTTTGCATATACGCGTCATGAACGTATATTCGATGTTTTAATATACTAGATAGATATAGGATTACACTCTAGTCGCTCGGAGATGATTTTGATGATGGAGCTCCATCACCAATATTTATGTTCGTGTTTCGAAGGTGTGATATCTATATATTTCCAATTGACTGGTGTGAGAACCAAAATATAGCTAGAATACATTGTTGTGAATTGGCATCAAAAACACGATTTTCTGTATATATATCAAAATTATGAATTTGAAACGTTAATCCACTAATTGATTGATGTTTGTGTTGTTTGTTTATTTGTTTGATAATTTTGAAACATTTAGCCTAATAGAATCGAATATTGATTTGTACTGAAAATTAGTCGCAATTGCATGCATATACATGTACTTACATTGAACATGTCATAGCAAGGAGGCTAGAGCAGAAGAATAAAATTTGTTTGTCCGACAAATAGGTAGATATTTACTATAATTTACTGTTTTGTTTGGGTGATGATGATTTTATGAGCCGATTGGCTTTTTCTTTTTCTTTTTGAGATCTGAAGGCCTGTATGGCAATTTCGGGATTTTCCCGGTGCTCCCGGTGCAGGGGAGGTTATGGCGAAATTTTTCGGAAATTTAGGGTGTTTGCCAAATTTTTTGAAAATTTGAAAAGTTCTTAAAAACTGAAAAGTTGAAGAACTTAAGCCGTAGCGAAAAGAATGGAAGTTGAGTTGATTAGTTAAACAACTTTCGGCTTCGTTCCTTTTCGGGGACGAAAAGTTTTAAGTGGGGGAGAATGTAACAACCCGGAAATGCGAGCCAGTTTAAAATTTTTATTTTGGCAATTTTAGCGAATTTTGAATATTTAAAATGAATTATTTTAAATAATAGCGACGAGAAATTTATTTTGAATAGAATTCGAACGTATATATTTATATACGTCGTCGTTAGAATATAAATAATTATTTATAATTATAAAAGGAATTGAAAATGGCGCGGTAGTTCGATAATTCGATTTCAAATTTCAATTGAACATACCGGGTGCAAAATAAACCGGATTTTAGCGAAACCAAAAACATTTGAATCTATTTGATAATATCTTTCCAACGAATCCAAAAAATAGAAATTTCATAACGGGGATCAAAAGATATGTCCAGCTGAAATTTCAAAATAGTCGCTATGGAATTTCGGCCTCTAAAAATAGCCATTTTGCAAATGACCTCGGTTTTCGACGAAACCACTTTTGTTGGATCCGCAGTGTCAAATTATTACTAGATTTCAAATTTCGTAATTTTTCGAATCAATATGTGAGCGTGGCAAAGGAAAACGTGTTTGACCAGTTTCAGTTGATTTTAATCGACTGGAAATTGGCCATTTTTCAAACGGTCTCAGAATTTGACGAAATTAGTTTTGTTAGGACCGTATCGTCAATACGAAGCTAGAAATTATTTTTCGGGAATTTTTCGAGTTACTATGTGACCCCAGTAAATTGAAATGCGCGTTCAAATTCAATATATAGAGTTATATTTTGATTTTGACGAAAACTGATCGAAACAGCCGAACTGGTTTACGATACATATCCCATTGTGTTCGGAATGGGGGTAATTAGCTATAGATGACAGTCGGTGGGTTCGATTTCGAGTTCGAAATTAAAAGTTGCTTTTTAGAATTAATTAAATAATTAAATATATATTATTATATAATACGTTAATCCCCCCTCACATTCATTATCTTCCCCGATTGAATCCCGCTTCCCCCAAATCGCAGTCGCGATCTGCCTCCCTCCTCCGCCCATCACCGTCCTCCTGCCGCCCTCACATCTCCGCCGCACCCTCCTCCAACGCCACCTCTCTCTCCTCCTTCTTCCTTCTTCGACGCGTGAGGAAGCAACCCCCCCCCCCAAACCCGCCAAGACAGACTCTGCCGCCGCCTGAAGGGCTCCTCCACCCGATGCCGCGCCACCCCACCGCTCCGGCGAACTCCCTCCTCCGACCACCCCTCAGCCACGTGAACCCCCCCTCTCTCCAACAGTAAAAAGTAAGTTTTTAATTATTTATTTTGAATACTCAGATTTATTATATAGGAAATAGCATATAAATGGTAATGAAAAGGTTTGGTTTTTTTTTATTGATAAAAGTAATGATTTATATTTTGATAAAAGTAATGATTTATATGTTGATAAAAGTAATGATTTATATGTAGGGAAAGTATGGATTTTTATATGAAAAAGTAAGGATTTTATATGAAGAAAGTAAGGATTTTTATTTGATGAAAAGATAGAATTTTTATCATAGCAAAGAGATGATTTTTACCGTAAGAAAAGCTATGATTTTTAACCATGTAAAGGTAGGATTTTGGCAAATGAAGTTGTGATTTTTAAAAATAGAAAGTTGGGATTTTCTTTATATAGAAATAATAAAAATACGATTTTTATAAGATAGAGAATATAAAAATACAATTTTTATATTATATAGATAGTAAAAATTTAATCTTTATATCTGTTGTAGGGAATTAATAATATAAAGAAGTGATTTTGTTTAAAATATAAGTTGAGATTTTTATATAGATAAAAATTCGATTTGTATATATTTGAAAAGGCGAAATCTTTATATTTGAAAATGCGAAATCTTTATATTTGAAAAGGCGAAATCTTTATATTTGAAAAGGCGAAATCTTTATATTTGAAAAGGCGAAATCTTTATATTTGAAAAGGCGAAATCTTTATATTTAAAAAGGCGAAATCTTTATATTTGAAAGGGCGAAATCTTTATATTTGAAAGGGCGAAATCTTTATATGTGAAAAGGCGAGATCTTTATATAGAGAATAGCGTGATAAAAATATAATCTTTATTATATGAACATCGTTGTAAAAATATAATTTTTATCTATATAGTAGCGGTGTAAAAATAGAATTTTTATATACATAGCAGCAATATAAAAATGTGATTTTATATATGTAGTGGCTACGGACAACGAAAGTGACAAAAGACGAAAAGGTGAAGATTTCCTACATTAGAAGTGTCGTGGAGTTGGGATAGTTTTGGTGAGAACTCCTCACTTTAAATTTCTTTTTTTCTAGTTATATATATATATATATATATATATATATATATATACTAGGATGCAGACGGTGCTTAGTAGCACCCGACACCCGTCGTCCACAGACCATGGACGGCTTGTATGCTTGTTTGATGTGTTGTGAAATTTGTTTGTGATGTTGATGTGAAATCGATAATAAAATGTAGATGGTTGAAATAAATTAATTATCGTTAAAAATATAATTTTTAACGTGAAAGTGAATAAATAAATATTTATAAACAAATCAGCCGATTTGTTTATATACACTGATTTGAATGATATTGATTGGGTCGATAAATTTTACACATCGCCCAACTGCACAAATAAAAATCTGTGTTTGTTGATTTGAAACCCCACACGGGTGTTGGGATGATATTTGAGTACACTAATCCCAATTATTTAATTGTATGTCGATCGATTGGTCGACAGACTGTGTAAGCGTTGATTATTTATATTTGATGCTTATGCAGTTGTGTGGTGCACTTTGGATGATTGTTGATTATTTATCTTTGCCTATTAATATACATGTGTTGTATGAAATCCATATAATTAACATTATATGGTGATTGATTGGGCCTCATTCCAATCGGGAAAATAATGAATATTATAAAAGAAAATTCATGTGTTGAATATAAAAATAGTCATGTGTTGACGACGTCCATGTGTTGATAATATTCATGTGTTGAAACTATTCATGTGTTGAGTAAAATATTTTAATAATAAAATTTACATCTTTATCGTATTTAAAATTAGAATCTACTTCACGGTGGAGTCTGATTAAAAATCAAACGATAGATACCATAATTTTATAAAATATATTACATAACAAAAATAGTCGTGTGTTGATAGTACTCATGTGTTGAGATTAGCCGTGTGTTGAAAAAAATATAGATTCATGTGTTGAATGGAATAAATATTCATTTGTTGAATAGAATAACGAATTTATTGAATTATATAAAGCCGTGTTGATTAGAGTTGCGCTATTTTGACGTGAACGATATTTATATCGATTATATTCGTTTTTATAATAATTATAGAAAAAGAATTAATTTCAAAAATATAACGTTTTGAAAATATTATCATTTATATAGTATGATATGAAATATTCAATTTTGATTAGAAATTGAATATAGTGTTGAAATGGTTTGGAAAACGAATTTAAAACGATTTATAAAATACGTTTTAAAAACGAAATCAACGAATATATATATATATATATATATATATATATATATATATATATATATATATATATAATGGCCTTAATAGAACGCGCCGCGCCGCGGCAGTTCGTGAATTTCGACCATTGACTTCGAACTGACGTTGCGGGAGATCCGACCGTCGGATTCTCCTAAAACCAGAACCGTTGGGTTCGTATCGAAAAGAGCTTTTCAATGAATATTAGAAATTTGAAATCTAACGGTTGGATTTGGAATTATGTCCAAATCAAATTTGGAAAAGGTCGCTGTAAGTGCAGTTCGATGGCCGTTGATGGAAATCGACTGTACGGGCCTTGATAAAATTATTAAGAATATTAATAATTTGTGTAAAATCATAATATGTGAATTGGAAAGAACTCGGATGTAAAATTCCACATTTGAAAAAAAAATATTTTTGTCGAAATGAACTAGTTTTGAACTAAAATTAAAATCAATTTATTTTTGAAATAAATAAATTGAATTTGAAAGTGATTTTAAAAATAATCAATATTCCCAATACGTGAATTGGACTGGAGTTGAATCGAAATTATCTTCGGAATATTTCGATGTTGGATTTCGTGACTATACAGATATTGTTATGGGAATTTGAAAGATATATTTTATATCGTTATTTCCAATACGATATTTGTTGGTTTCAGAATTTGATATTGAATATAAGCCGGTATATTTTCTATTCAGAGCCTTGTATTTAATATAAAATGTGATTTGGGTTTATCGTGAATGGTGTCTTCATTAACACTGTTCTTAAGCCCAATAGAGAGAAAGATTAAATCTTTCTATTTAGATTTAATGAAGTGTATCAATTAAATAATATTTAATTAGAATTGAATTTGAATTGCTTTTTGGGTTTATCGTGAGCGGTGTTTCGAACAACACCTGTTCTTTAACCCGATTAACAATAGACTGTGATTTTGGGTTTATCGTGAATCGTGTTTTAGATGAAATTGGTTCTTTAACCCAGTTAAAGACAGGTTATTGATTTTTGAGAAGATTAAAACTAAGTGAAGTTTTAATGAATCTTTAATAAGATTGAAAAGTGAATTGATAATTTAAACTATCAAATCTGAAAAGTGATCGAAAATGGAGTATCACCAGTTTTGCTCCAAAGCGATAGTTAAATCCTTAATTAGATTTGAACGGGAAATGGTAATTAATTTTACCGATAACACCGTGGTGTTAGATATGGAGTATTACCAGTTTTGCTCCATGGGATGAATAGGTTGGGATTGGGAAATAAAACAAATAATTACTTCGGTGTGGTTCGCTAATCCCGACTAGTTTGGAAAACCATAATATGGTTTGAAATGACATCCAAAAGAAGATTAAAAAATAAATTTAGAAGAATTTATCTTTGATAAAATTAATGGGAACCTATTCCCTAAGAATGTGATTTTGTGAATAAAAGAATATTCTGAATTGGAATGAGGCGTTTGTTGTGTTTGTGTAACATTTGTTTATCATATACGTGGGTTATTCAGAAAGACCGGGTTTATACCCATTCTGAATAATCGATTCGACGAGATGTCGAAGATGAAGACGGTGGTTGAAGACCGGAAGTCTTCACATCATTTGGGTGATTACTGATGATCTCGATTGGGCTGTACCACCAAGATGAGGAAAACAGTTGGTGATCGTCCAGACGTACTTGGAGATCGATGGATATGCGAGGAAAGTGCCTCCGGTTTCGTTCAGACCCAGAACGAACTTGTAAATGGATTGTGTGTCTGACATTGGATTTTATTCTGTGTTGATTGATATCTATTAAATATACATCTGTTTGGCGGCGGAGAATTTATTCTCTTGCTTAACGCCCTTCTCTGAGACGTACGAGCTCAGAGGTTGTATATCGATGGACATCAGTCGCATGGAGTTAGTTGCCAGTGTGGCACGCGTAAGTGGCAATTGATCATGGCTTCTGTTGAAAAGCAAAGTTTTGTGGTTGATGATCAAAGCATGGTCTGTGTGATGTAGCTTTGTGTATAACGTGGATTCGCGAGCCTCACACCTCGGTATGAGTCAAAAACGGGATAAGGACCCAAGGAGTGCACGACGTTTCTTTCTAGCTATGGTGGTGTCAGTGACCTACCAGCCCTGACATTTATATACTTTTCACCTGTGTGGTTTTCAGAATGTGAGGCGCCTCGGATATAGGTCTGTAAGGATCGGGAAACGTGTGTTCAGGAATTGCCAATCCTCAAAAGTAAGAGAGGACCGGCCTTGGAAGATCCAGGGATTGCTGTGTGCGGTCCCGAGGCATTTGCTAGAGTGTCTCAAACGGAGAGGAGCTTGCCCCTTGCCTCGACTCATGACGGAAATCCAATTTCCAATACGTGATATTGCGGTTTTAATTGTAGAACTAGTATGACTACATGATAGATGGTACCCATGCCGCCTATGATTGATATTTATGATTTGAATTGTTTTGACACTATACACTTATTATAGTATCAAATGATTTGTTTTAAACGTACCAAGCATGTTTGGCTATTATAAGGGAAAACCCTATCCTCCGGCTTGCGTTGCATTGTGTGATGGGACCTGGGTCTTATAATAGCTTCATTTTCAAAAAAGCATTGTGCTTATATGCACTAGTATTCTTGGGAGGAAACCCGTTCCGTGTTATACGGCGTGGTCCCTTGAATTACTCTCTTTTAAAATAAAGATTAATAATTGTTTTAGTTCTCACACCAGTCACATGACTGACCTGAAGTTTATTGTTTTAATCTAAACTCTGGGTGCCCCTATTTTCCACACGGGTAGCTAGTAGTTTTGGTTTTGCAGATTTATATTCACAGGATCCTGATTTACAGCTGGAACGATGCTCGGAAAGCTCTGTATCCGTGCATTATTTCTAGTTGTGCTTTTGTATTATTTTCCGCTGCGATGTATTTAAATGTAATTTAAATCTCTGAAATTTGTCAAATGTGTATTTATTCATACTCTGTATATTCTTGTATCTGATGGAATTGTTTTTATATACAATGAAATGTTCTTCCGTCTGCATTCTGATTGGTCTTGTCCTCAATTCTATCCGGGTTTTCCTTACCGGGGAAGTTCGGGTCGTCTCAGTACAGCGTTTTCTTGAAGTTAGGGAATGTTGAGTTGAGAGTTTTCATGGTCAGGAATAGTCCTGCATGGATGTTCAAAGTGAGGCAACAGAGGATGGTGGAGAGTTCGTTTAAGGTGGATGGGAGGGATATTTGTGCATGTTTTTTTGTTAGCAGCTGCAGGTGCAATAGGCCACCTCGTTGGATAGTTTGTTAAACGTATGTGTTGTTATGTAGTTGGATGTGCAGGGTTTGATGAAAAGGTACTTATAAGTAACAACCACTCTTTCATATTGTGATTTTATACATGTACCAATCGTGCATTTTTGTCTTATAACATCATCAGGTTGATCTACAGAAGACCAAACTTGGGTTCGATGAAGCCTTCACTTACAAGAAGGAGAAATACCTTAATCTAGCATTAAAAAGGCATGTTTCATTTAAACTTAAGCATTGTACATCATTAAGCAAAATTGTAACATATATGAAACATGTATAGGTATTTTCCAGAAGGACTTGACATATATTTTGAGAATGTGGGGTGAGTGATGCTAGATGCAGTGCTTCTGAACATGAGAATAAAAGGGAGAATTACTGCATTTGTGCATAAATGGTATGTAATCCTGTTATAAGACTTTAAATACATTTGTAAATAGATCAATGCCTCTTTAGCACTAACCTCTGTTTCATAGATATACTAAATCGAAGCATTCAAAAGCCGTTGATTTGAATTTGTTTTGGTTTCCACAGAGGAAAGTCTGAGAAGATTCAGCTTACGGAAAATAGAAAAGGCCACCGAATGCTTCCGCAAAAAAAAATTGATTGTGTGAGGTGCATTTGGATGTGTTTACAAGGGAATTTTCGATGATGAAGTTCTTGCAATCAAGAAAGAGCATGTGGATTCATATGAGAACCGTAAGGAGTTCAAGAATGAGGTGCGCTGCTGCGAAGGGTGAAGCATCCGAATGTTCTTGCTCTGGTCGAATTCTGCCACGAGTCGTCCCCTCTTGGATTGACACGGAGAAGTACAGGGTACAACTACATTAGATATGAAAGTAAGACTAAACTCAGTAGAAGGCACCGCATCTCCAAAAATAAACCAGAAATCAAGGTAATACAGATCAACTGACTCTACAGATAACAACATAAATATAACTAAAGATGTTATTGAGAATCTTGCGTGGGCCAACTATGTTTCTCTACTTAGTGTGAAAAAAATATATATATGAAAAAAGAGAGTTATATAGCTATAAACTTCTTGAAAGTTAGGAGTGACAAAACTGTGTAATGTCCTTATTAGTTTGGAATGTGAGGGGACTCAATTCCCACACTAGGAAATGTGACCTCAAACATCACCTTGTTTCCTTTGATATTAGTATCATGAGTTAACTCAAACATAGTCTCTCAATTGAAATATTTATAGATTTGGTATTGAGAGATTTATAGATTTGGTAGTTTTGTAAGTGATGAGTGGGAAGTTATTCACAATAAGGATTTTGGCAATAGAGGTAGTATTTTGCTAATTTAAAGCAAATTCATTTGGTCAGTGAATAATGCTTCGAAATCAGACTAGCATATAAGATTGGTCTGAATTGTTTTCTCCTAATAATATATGTTGTAAATTCTGTGTGAAGAGAGCCCTTTTCTGAAGAAAGTCATGTTGTAAATCAAACCAACATATAATTGTTTTCTTCTAATAATATATGCCTTAGACACAATGGATTGAAGTACACGTTCATGAGGTTAGATGTCATATTCTTATTCATTATAACAAATAAAACAATTAAGAAACTAAGTACCCATGCGACTCACGCAACTTGGATATCCTAATATCCTTTTAATTTAAGGTTTATAAGCAAGTCGAAACAATCAGGGAAAAAGGCGAGGAGTATCACCCATGAATCTAGTCCTGTTAAGGGAGGTACATATATTATTGCTTTTGTTAAAGACCCAGATGGTTATATGTTTGAGCTTATTCAACGAGATCCCACACCTGAGCCTCTATGTCAAGTGATGCTTTGTGTTGGTGATTTGGATCACTCTATTAAGTTTTATGAGAAGGTTATGTTTTCTGCCTGTCCAATTTACTTGTATCTTCCCAAGGCTCATCTTATTTTCTAATGCAAAATCATTGATCTGAGCGTAATATAGTACTTTTCTCCGAGGTTTATCTTAATAATATGCAAAACATTAGAAATCATATTTCAATTATGTTAAATAGAAGGGGAAGGGGAAAATATGAAATAACTTTATAGTAATGGTTGTCAATTGCAAATGCCCGTTGGTTGGTTCTCATTTATGCCTTGTACAGTTAATACATGATTATATTGAGAGACATAAATGGAGACCATATTGCCTGTTAACCTTCATGAGCTCCCTGTACCATACAGACAACAATGTCCATCACAATGAACGAGCTAACATCTTCAACGTGAATGGTGAAGATCATTAGAGGACATGGGGAATGTTAAGTTTTGCGACAGTGGAATTGGGATTATATCAAAAGGCTTGCTCCCATATATTACATGGAACAGTTGTTATGCATGTTTACAAAGCTGTATTATGGCCCATTCACATTCTAGCCTTTGATATCCTCCATTTACAACGTTCTTTTATTATTTGTTTTTTTGGGTACCTATGAGTTTCTTAGTGTCTAAGATCTCTAACGCTTACGTACGTCTAGAATTTCGTTGCGGTGCTGCAGTTTCCGACTATATGGGTGGTATTGCAGTCATTGCATGACTACTCCCCCTTTTTTCCAAAATGAAGTGATATATTAGCATTGTATGTTTTTTCTCCTACAATAATATTGTAGAGCTTATAAGCTAACTATCATTGCATTATGCATTTCCGATAAGATTTACGAAAGAATCAAAGTGACTTTGTTTGAAGCTTTGGCGTAGTGTGTTGATTTTTTTGTTGTTGTTGTTGAAAATAGAATGTCCATTTATGTGTTGCAGGCATATAGGACAAAGTTACGGAGGAAGAAAGATAATCCAGACCATAAGGTATACTTTATGATTTTCTATGAGATAATTCTAAGGCTATACTTCTCTTACGCAACGATCGTTATATTTATAGTACACTATTACAATGATTGGTTACGATGATTACAAATCCACCGTGTTTTAGTTGACATACTACTATGGGGTAACTTAGTACACCAAGAGCAATGCTTGTGCACAGGTATGTCTAGCTTCTTTCCATTATACTAATACAATAATTAGTTTTGTAATGGTTATTATGATCAAATGGCAAGAGTTCAGAACTATTCTGTTTTATGTTGATCTGTAGTAGTGTATGAATGCTTAGTTTTCAAATTTGGTTCGTTCAAGTTATTAAAGGGCATCGATATCTTACTCTTTATGAAGACCATTTATGCAATGCAATCAAGTATCCGATATGGCATAGTCTACAAAAGAGTGTGACCAATCAGGAGGTCTAATAAACTAGAAGATCAATGCAGCTAAACCAGTAGCTTTCGATGTAGCCCTGAGTGTGAGTGCACATGAGACAACCAAAGTAGCTAAAGAGATAACTAGTGGAATTTTACAATTGGGATGGGTAAAGATAGCGGTTCTAGGAGCGGAAATGCATAGAATCCCACTATGCATCAATGCTGCAAAATTACTGCTAGGATAATGCATGATAGGTTCGTTGTTTGGTGGAATCAAAGCCAAAACAGACATTCCCATGCATTCTTGCTCAACAATACCTTAATAGCTACGTTTAGAGGAATTTATAACACATGACGTTAGTTTTAAAAATGCAAACTTTCTACTTGCTGCTTGAAGGAAAAACCGTTGGATGCGCCATATGGATGGATATACTGCATTGTACCTCTGTATACCAAGAGTGAATGACAAATGCATGTGAGATTAAAATTTTAAGGACAAGACTATGTACACACAATCAGTAAATTTGTAAAGCATTTTGTACATATATTTCTAATTATATGTATTATTTATGATAAATTCATGTAGCTGTAACTGTTATTTTATAAATATATTCATTTGTATATATAATGATCATGCACGTATACATTATTAGTTCATGAAGGCACATATTATAAATATATAAGCTATTCCTTTGACTTAAATTATCATTTCTTTTATTTGAATGTTAGGTATTGTATGAAATGATCACCTATAGTCGGTATGGTTAACCATGATAACCTAATTTTTCAGTCGTTACTGTTATAGATGGTAATCGCGCAAATGATTGGTGCGTTTGAGCATTTGATGGTTCGATCATAACGGCCATAGCCAAAACAGATCTACATGCATAAATATTTTCATAAGTGATCTATATATATATATATAATCCCATAAAAAGACCTAAATGGGAAAATTTTCCTTTATTTAATAATGCTGTTAAATAATGTGATTTATTTATTACATCTATATTTGCAATTTTCTTCTTTTTTAATTGAATATTTATAAAGATAATGATATGTTTTGAACTAATATTTGTTTGATCTGCCTTTTTATTTTTTAAATCAACTAATCATTTAGAGCTACAAAGAAGCTCATTATTTAGAGAGAAAGAGTAACTCATATCATTTAGAGCTACAAAGAAGTATATTAATCATTCTTGATATAAGACATTTGCGTGTGTGATAGAGTGAGTAACTCATATCAATGCATAGATACCAGATCTTTAGTATCAAATTGGCTTACATGTACAAAAAAATTTCAAATCAATGCATTAGATTTTTCATAAAGTTTATGTTTAAGAATTTTTTTATCAAAGATTTGTTTCTTTCAAAAACATACAACTTAAAAGTTGGTTTTTGTTGGATCTTATTTTTGGCTTTGATACCAATTTGTTGGTTTTTTGAAGAAGCTTTGATACTAGTTTGATGGAGTAAAGAAGATATGATACAAATTTGTTGGAGGAAGGAGACTTTATTTTGTAGTAGGAAGAAGATAATAATTTTCTTGAACTTTTATTCTTATTTATTCACATCTTATTCACTTCATTACAACTAAAATGATAGGTTTTATATATAGCCTTTACATGACACTTGATTAATGGACATCACACTTTACTAAGAGACACGCAAACTTTAATATGACTCTTAGACTTAAAGACATAACACTTCACAAAAATACATGACACTTCGTCTAATGGATATGACACTTAATGAATAGACATGACACTTAATGACCTTTTATTTTAATAGGCACTTAAGTAATTAATGGATTTTGGTTTACGCCAACAGTTTTTCCATCGCGGTTATAGCAGTATATGCAAATGTTTAGAACAACAAAATTTCTTTCCACTTTTATCGAATAAATTAAACGGATAGCTGTCATCTAAGGATAAATTTCTTTCTACTTTGACCGTGTAAACTAAAACGTATTAAATAAAAAAAATCTAAACATCTAGGACTCGACCAATGGTTTGCCATTATATATTGCGCTTTTTCTTAGTGGTTATATCTATTTAAACTCCAGCTCATGCCGTAAAAATCTACTCTCACCGCCAAGTTACATATATCCACTGCATCCAATCAAAGGCATTTCTTTTTATTTTACTATTACCTTTTAATGGAAAACGTTATGCCCATTTTCTTTCATTCAATCTTCTTCTTGTATTTTCATTCTCATTTACTTGGATATTTTGAATTTTAATACTATGATATATTATTTTAATACTAAAATAAATTATTTTTATAGCATCTACTCTTGTATTTTTTATTTCAGTTAAATATTCATCGAGATGATTATATATTTTAAGCTTATATTCGTTTTGTTTTTTCATTTTATTTCTTCAATCCTTTAGAGCTGTAAAATAGCAAAATATCAAGAGTACACTTGATATATAATAAGAATGTATGTTTGTGTTTGTGATTGATTCAAATCAATACATTAATAACATATTCTTAGTCTTAAGTTGACTTATATGTACAATCCACTGTAAGTCTGTAACTGAATTTATATTTTTTCTTTTTGATTACTTCCATTGTTGTGCGGTAATACTAGTATCTAAGTTTTAATTATGGTTGAAAAATCCAAAGTAAACAAATATAAACGTTTTTGTATGAATTTAGGTATGAAGTCATACGCTCATTTGAATATCTAAAATTACAATTAAACATAAAATCTTTAAAAATGCTAATTGAACCCGTTATATTTTAAAAAATGATAAATGATAAAATCACCCACAACCACGCAGGTTCCAGTTCAATAGTAGAATTCTAGGATCATTTTTGACCGAATGCACTCCTACGTATACAGCCGAATGGACTTCCCATTCGTAACCCATATTTTCTCCAGCCCTTTATAAACTCTCCGTCGCCACCTTAACCCTAAGCTTTTCCCTAAAACCACAGAACACAAAAATGTCTTCTAGCTCAATATCCTCCTTGGTACGCTGCTATGTCCCTAGAGTTTCCTTGATTTACAAATCTCGATTTCACTCGACTGCCTCTCTCATTCCAAGGACTTTGATCCTTAGAAATTTAATCAGCAAACCATGTTGTGCAATTTCTATCAAATCCGCTTCTTCAAAAAGTTTAGCCAGTGAGAATGATATGTACTTGCGTGCTTACAAGGATTTCTTGCGTGCTGTGGACTCGGTGGAAACTGAAAGAATTATGGTAATAACGTTTATCTTTTATTGCACGCTCCGAATTCAAATTCTGATTTATAAATCAAAACCGTACATATTTGTTTTTTGGCATTTCAAAACAAATTATTCAGAGTTTGCAAACTTGGCGTATATCCTCTAGCATGAGTGATAAAATTGCTTGATTAATATATCTTGTTAGTTTGTTGTTTGTAAAAGAAAAAAAAATGAAGTTTTATGTGTGGATGATTTTTCTTGCAACAATGTAACATTCTTAGCATATACTGAAGCAGATATGTGTCATATGGTTAGATTGTCATTTGTATGAGAAAAGGTTGAAGTGTTTTGTGGATGAGTTATCTCTATCAGCATGTTTGTTTGTTTATTACATCAGCGCGGGGAGGTTCATGCTACAATTTTATGGTCTTAGCATATACTGAAGTAGAAAAATTTGTTTTTCCTTTATTGCACTATAATTCTATACATCAAAAAATAATATGTTATTTTGTTGCTTCATAGCAAGAGTTTCTTTTTACTGTTGCCTAAATGAATAGTATATCTTGTTCAATTGAATTTGTGAACTTAGCACACTGTCCTCTAGCATGAGTGCTATATTTACTTGATGGTTTATCGTTATATGACCAATAATTTATCCCAATTTCAATGATACATGAACAAAATCAAAACTGATTGATGATGCTGTGCTTTACCATTATAATAATAGTTACTTTAAATCATTAATACATGTTTTAGTTTAGGCATTTTAACAGAAAAACGTGTTGCCAAAAGATCTTCAATTTGAGATTATTGATAATCTTGGATCAATTACGCTTAAGAAAGAATATGGCGGTGAGCAGATCGAAGCTATAGTGTCCATGGATAATAAACACAGGATAAAGTTATCTGTTGCCATAAAGGGGAAAGTGGGCCCTACTTTAAAATTCCGCTGCAATCTCACATCAAATGATTTCAAAATTGAAAGAATGTCATTTAATGATGAAGGCTCTTTTGATCTAACGTAAGATTTCTATATATTTGCTGATATTGCTGCAAGCGAGTATGTTCACCTCACTTTTGGTGAGGTGAACAAAACTCTATATCCCATTAGTGGCAAGTAGCGAGGACCCGGTGGAATTCGGGGGGTCTCTATGACTACCACCAATGGGAAGTTGGAGTTTTGTTCACATTTCTCCAAATAGTGTGTACGAACTTCTATTGGATATTGCTTGAAGCTTATCCGTCTTGTTTGATGTTCATCTTTATCGTGGCACTAATTATACGAATTCTAGACTACCAGTTATTTGTCCTTTATCATTGAGAATAAACCAATCTATCAGTTTGATTTTTTTAACATGTTGGGAATCGTGTTTTTTCCACATTTCATATTCATAGGGTAATGATGACTCGAAAAATAAACAATTTGGAGTTTGGATGAGAAAAATATTGAACGAAAGGAAACCAAAAGAAGTGAAAATATTAGGAAATAGAAAATCATTAACAACAAATGTTTGATACATTCTCAATCATTAACAACAATGGTTTCGAAATTAGTAGCATGTCATTGAAAATTTCAGAAAACTCCCATGTAGACTATTTTCAAGTGCCTGTTTTGTGGTAAGATTTCTTTATACTTGCTGAGATTGCTTGAATCTTATCCTTACTTGTGTCTAACTTTGCATTTGGATATAACTTTTTTTGTTTAATTAAATCTATTAACACCCCTGACTTGAGGGGGTATATGGATTTTTAATCATAATTAAATTGTGAAACACTATTATTCCATTTTTTCCTCTTGTCTATACAAGCCATCTGAAATAAATATTGTCCATCTTAAACATCTAGATCTGACAGTAGTAATTTTTGTGAAATTTTGCAAATCTTCCAATAAATCATGGATATTCTTAAGCTTACTATAGATTTTGTGAAATTTTGCAATTTACCATTGTTGAGGTTTGTACTAAGTACATGAAGGTCTACTAATAAAAAATTGGAAATGAGGTTTTATTTTATTTTATTTTTATTAGCAAAAAGGTCTACTAAATACATTGTGCACTTCATATTTTCAAACTAGTTTATTGATAAATTGATTGAATTTATTTACCATTGGAATTCCATTGTATAAAACAACGTGGAGATTTAATTTTCTTTTTTCTGTTTCTTTTGCAAAGTGCAAACCTATTATCTTAGCATATAATAAGAGTTATTATCAATTTTCAATTATTTACATGCTATGGATGCTACAGTAAAAGGCTTTAGTAGATCTTTATATGTGCATTTAGCCAATTGGCTTCATCTTGGTAAGTAATACGCAGAGCCGGCTCCAGGGCTAGGCATGCCAGGCGGCCGCCTGGGGCAACCCCTGGAGAAGGGCAATGGCCATTGGAAAATCTACTGGTGGTGATTGGTGAATACCGATTTCTTGTGAATATAAAATGTTTGTTGCATATGAAACGTAAAGTATTTCATGGTGTAGTTGGTTGCCCTCTCATTTGTGAAGTGCTTGAGGTGCGTGGTTCTATTCCATGTAGTGGTTGATTTGTTTCAGGGCTTTTACCAGAATTTTTTTTCTTTTAACTTCTTCCAACTGCTGTATTGCGCTGTCCAAGGCAACCAAATTTTCTATCTTATTTTTTTTTCCTTTAACCAATTGTGTTGCCTAGGGCAACCCTGTAGCTAGAACCGGCCCTCGTAATACGTGTTGATGAGTCTCTTTCTCATGTTGGTTTTTTCCCTAATCTTAAAACCTTCTCGGTTTTGACGAGGAATATCAAAGTGTCTTTCAAGAGTACTTGGCTGCAAGGGGTTTCGAAAAATCCCTCTACGATTACGTGCATTGCCGGATGGAGCAGAATGATTTTGCTTTGCAGAGCTTGAAGGATTTTTCGGAGAAGTGATCAGTCCATCAACGATTTAGGTTATTATTTGTGTCATATTTCCGCACTGTAGTGTCTTGAATATTGTTGTTCAAATTTAGATTTAAAAGATGTTGCTAACATGATTTGTGTATTATTTGTGTCGCACCTCTTTTAATTTTAATGCACTGTAGTGTTTACTGTTGATGAATTTCCGGTTCTTTCCTCAATCTTGGTTGAAATGAGAAGGATGTGCCTCCTTCAGAGTTTTGTTTGTTAATCTTAAAAGAGCTGTAGGAACAAATTATTTAAAATTAAGAAAGATTATTCTTGCATCAAGACAACACCTAGTCCCGTACCACATGCATCCGTGTGTACGGTAAACATCTTGCTCCCATCCGTCAATGTCAGAACTGGGGCTGTTGTCAGAGCCCTTTTCAAACGTTAGAAAGAAATATCGCAATCCAAATCCCAAGCAAAAGTAAGGTTCTTATTTGTTAATCTTGTGAGTGGGGCTGAGATTTTATACATGAAATTGTGAATTTGCATATATAAATTATGGGTCTTGCTTAACTTGCATATGTGAATATAATTTTCACCCAAAAATGTGAATATAGTTTTTCACCTAAACTTGCATATGGATTTCTACAACTTGCATATGAATTTCTACAACTTGCATATGAATTTATCACATGATTTTGCATATAAACTAGCATATGTATATACTTGATTCACATATAAGCTTGTGTACAATTCTCATATGGACTTGCATAAGATTCATATTCAAACTAACATACAATTTAACACCCCAAACTTGCATAAAATTCACATACAAATTAGCATATGATTTAACATCCAAACTTGCATAAGATTCACATATGAATTAACATATGATTTAACAACCCAAACTTGCAGAAGATTCACATATGAATTAACATATGATTTAACAACCCAAACTTGCATAAGATTCACATATGAATTATCATATGATTTTAACATCCCAAACTTGCATAAAATGAATCAAGTTAAATATGAAATAGATCTACAGAATTAAACAACATCATGTGATTCAACAGACATGTTCTCATAATCCAATTACAACCATCATAATTAATTTAATAATTATATTGTGAAAGAAGTAGTAATCACAAAGATAGGTTAGAGAAGAGAATGATTTGTTCGTATTGGAACTCTGACTTGTTAAATCATAAGCTTTAGAAAGGAGACTATCCAAGAAGCAGCGTGGTGGCCATGAGACAAATTTTTGTTTTGATTTAGGCTTTGAGTCTAGGCACTCTTTTATAGAAGTTTGAATCAACCTAAGCCATTGGATCAGCATAGGAACAATCCCAACAATCCATGACTAGATAGAGTTTCCTAGAACAACCACATCAGCCCTAATGACTCAACACAGAGTCAGAAATCGTCACATTTCAGATCTGCCCGGGAAGGGGGGGGGGAGAGGTAGGTCGACCCCCAGGTCAACCCCTTGGTCGACCTGTATGGATAGGTCGACCCCTGGTCGACCTGGCCCTTGAGTGGGAGAATTCTCGCCCAGCCTTCTCCCCTGTTTGAATTTCGAATTTATTTTATTTTGAACTGTTTTATATAAAATTACTGAAACTTCCAAGGGCCATAACTTCCTCATATGAAGTCCGACTTACGAAAACTTAGACTCTATTCCAAGCAGAATTTTGAGACGAACGAAATGGCGTAATCCATTTCCCTTAATTCTCATTTTAATAATTAAGTATTCTTAAATTTATAAATTTTTATATTCACAGAAAATTCAAGGTGTTACAAGATTAGATTGAATCTTAAACAAGATTTTGGGATAAAGAGAAAGTTAGAACTTGATTGTTTTATCGTTGAGATAGATCTTTTGGGTGTTTGATCTA
The DNA here is from genome assembly GCA_030737875.1 of Allium sativum. Classification (NCBI taxonomy): domain Eukaryota; kingdom Viridiplantae; phylum Streptophyta; class Magnoliopsida; order Asparagales; family Amaryllidaceae; genus Allium; species Allium sativum. The sequence continues at coordinate 971,902,409 of CM060924.1, forward strand.
ATATTGGTGGCCTTTGGGGTCATACACTTGATAGATTATTCTCTTGGCATTGTGCAATCAAGAACTAATTCTGGTTAATGAATGGTTTTCCCTAACGACATGATTAGGAAATCGTAAGTAGGATTTTGGGCTAAAGATATGGTCAAGGAACGATAAAGTAATTTACCCTAATCAATGATCAATGAATGGGTACGGTTTGGGTAAATATATTTTCCCATAAAGATTTATAAGTTTAGAAGTTAAGCAAGATTATATGTTTTAATGGGAAGTTTATGGAATTAATCTTTTAATTAATATTTAATTGGAATATGGGTTTAAAAGGGAAACCTTGGGTAAAGCAAAGGGAATCTTGATTAAGCAAGATGATAAGTTCTATTAGAAAGTTTATGGAATTAATATTTTAATTAAGATTTAATTAGAATATGGATTTGAAAAGGGAACCTTGGGCCAAGTAAAGGAATTCTTTATTTAAAGATTTAAAGAAATGGATCTTTGATTAAAAAAAATTCAAAAATGAACTTGGTTAAGAACAAGAAACGGGGAATTATTTAAGAGGTTTTAATTAACCATTCTGAGTGGGAAGAGATTTGATTAATCTTGTATTTCCGTATGGTTTTTAAATAGCACTTGTTATTCGGAAAGATAGGATCAGATTTCTATCTGAAAACCATTTCGAATAATGATACGACGAAATGGAGCAAATGAAGATTTTGAAGGCCGAAAGCCTTCACATCGTAAGACTGTTTGTTGATGTCTCAAATGAAGAGGCCCTTATTATGAGGTTATATTTTGACAGTGGCCCAAACATACTTGGAGATTTTTCAGATTGCAAGGGCCTCTCTCTTTTATTGGACGAGGAATAAGGTGCCTTCGGGTTTCGTTCAGACCCAGAACAAACTTATATTGGATGTAAGTCTGACATTGTACTTTACATGATAATAAATTGGTTTCTATTGATGATATATCAGCTTGGTGGCAGAGGATCTGTCCTCTTAGATCAACACCCTCCTTTGAGACTTATGTACTTAGAGGGTTATATATTAATAGATACCGATTACATGTTGTGATTAGACAATGTGACATGTCAAGTGCTGAGCTATTGATAATTAAAGCATGGCTAATATAGCGTAGCTTTTTGTGGAAACGTGACTGGAAGCCTCAAACCCATAAACGAGGCAAAACAAGATGAAGCACCAGAGAGTTAAGGACAAATGTTTTGTTCTATTTGAGAAAATCATGTTATGGTAAGGAGCCCATGCAATTTACTTATGTGGAGATGGATCGATTCGCCTCAGATAATGGTCAGTTACGATCGAGAGACGTTATTAAAAGGAGAAAACCGAACTACACCAGGTATAGGTGTGCCAGCTCTGCTGCTACAGAGAAAGGGATCATCTGTTGGTTCCTGGGACATCCCACTAGAGGTGTACCCGAATCGGTAAAGGAAGATCCTTTACCTTGGTCATTGTTGGAATCCAACCTTCAATACGAACCTTTACGGTTTTAGTTGTAATCTATGTAGGAAAACGTAATGTATGAGTACATACATCTCCTAAGATATATATACGCTTATTTTGAAAAGGTTTTCAAAGATAGACATTAAAGATAATATCAAATGATTCTCACATATCAAGCATATTTGGTTATCATTAGGTAAAACTTGCTCCTAATGGTTTACACTTGTAATGTGTGATAGGATGCGGGTCATATAGTAGCTTCATTTTCAAAAAAATATTGCGAGTTTTATTTCTGCTATTCAAAAGGGGAAACTCATTCTGTGTTATATGAGGTGGTCTTATGATTTACCAAACTTTAAAATACGCGTAAATAACTATTTTAGCTCTCACATCAGTCCAATGACTGACCTAGAGTTTATTGTTCTTCCACCTAAACTCTGGGTACCCATATTTTTCGCACAGGCAGCCTAGTAGTTTTGGTTTGGGTAAAACCCAAATTCCGACAGACCGATCTTTTTTCAAAAATCCCAATCTACTAAAACCCGAGCTGACTTGTCTATTACCCTAAAGAAAAGCCGGAGACGTAAAATATATCAGAGCTTATAAAACATCTCATAGAGGAGTGGAATAAAATATATTATAATCAAATATAGCCTTACCAAAGTAATAGTATTGTCTAACCAGTATCCAAAGCTACTATACCTCTGTCATAAACCTAACCTGCGAGTGTGTTATGAGGAGGGGATCAAAACACAAGTTTTGGTGACTGGACTACATTACACATTCTGAAATAACCCAACATATATCCATTAGTTTAAATATGCACACACATTTATATGCAATATGAAAGTGATTGAACCGATCTAGTGCCTAAAGTGTGTGTACATCCATCCATGAGCAACCACTTGCAACCACTCGCAACCATCAATCATAACATGTTTCAAATACATGTTTACATCCATCGGTTTCTACCTAAGGCTAAAGAGTGGGACTGAGGAGACATAACTGAAAGATAGATATAAGCATGAATAAACTTATGGAAAAAGAGATCAAGGAGGTACCCTCAAAGAGAAAAGGGTAGGCTGCGCGTATTTTCCTCTCAGTTTCCCAAGTCGCGTCTTCCTCTGCGTCACTCTATTGAACTTTAACAAGCTTGACTTCATGGTTGCGTAGCTTTTTGACTTCCGTACCCAAGATACGAGTTGGAACTCTTCTCACAGTCGCTTCTCGTTCCACTTCTACTTCCTTTAGTATATTTGGCTCCACCCCTTCTACAGATTCATGTAAGCACTTTCAAAGTTGAGAAACATGAAAAACATTATGAACTCCAGCCAGTCTCTCAGGTAGCTCTACTCTGTAAGCCATCGTCCCAATCCTTTCAATGATAGGAAATGGACCTACAAATTTGGTGCTAGCTTTCCTACGCACCCAAAGCGAATGACATTCCTCAAAGGAGATACTCTAAGGAACACCCTATCTTCAACCTTAAACTCAAGGTCGGTCCGTCTTTTGTCTACGTAGGACTTCTATCTATCTTGTGCAGCCTTCATCCGTCTTCTTATCAAGTCCACCTTTTCTGAGGTTTCTCTAATCATGTCCGGCCCAAGTACGAGCTTGTCTGTAGACTCCCACCAACAAGTTGGTGATCGACAAGGTCCTCCATATAAAGCTTCGAAGGGCGCCATGCCTATGGTGGCTTGGTAGCTATTGTTGTAGGAGCATTCCACCAAAGTAAGATGATCCTCCCATGCCCCTCCAAAGTCAAGAATGCACAATCTCAAGAGGTCTTCCAATACTCTGTTCACCCTTTCCGTCTGACCATCAGTTTGGGGGTGATAGGCCGTGCTTAAGCATAATTGTGTGGCTACTGCCTCTTGCAAACTCTTCCAAAATTCGCTCGTAAAGATAGGATCTCGATCGCTCACTATGGTGGAGGGTGTAACACCCCACCTCCGCTAGGGTCACCCGCAAAGGAATGCACTAGCTTTAGAGGGGCATTATTGGTAAACATGCACAGAAATATCACAAGACAGAACACATAAAATAGCGGAAGTAAAAATCGAACTTTCATAAATTCAATAATTAAGGTCTAAAGCCTTTTACATCAGAGTACATCAAAACCTGTCTTGCAATAGTAAAGAAGCATAAAGACTTTTTAATAAATTATTCCCCAAGTAAAAACAGTAAAGTAGCCATAGCCAAGAGAAGTCCAAGCCATCCATGATGACCTTCAAGCAGAAGAAGTCCGAACTAAACAGCATTGTTTCCTCCCTGTAACCTGGGGGGGAAACGGAAGAAAAGAGGCGAAACAAAACGGGTCAGTCAAAAAGACTGAGTAAGTCCTATCTACTTCCAGTATAAAAACAGGTAAAGGTAACATGACATGCATAAACTGAAAGTAAACATAAGGATAACTACAAGATAGATAAACTAAGCCAGGGTGGCCGGTTGAACTACTGTGGCAAGGTAAACTAAGGTATCATGATAAACTACGGTGTTATGATAAGTCAAGGTATCACACCGTCAGATTTCTATCGAGTACATTATCCCAAGGTATCTACCCCGTCTAACATCCCACGGTATCTATTATGTATATTCTTCCTAGTTCTAACATGTATATTTGCTCTGCACCTCTCGTACTAGTATCCCAACCCGCGTCACGTGTTAACCATGAATGTCCCTTGCCCAATGTCATGTAATGGTCCATGTCAACCTAATATATAGCATATGTAGGTTTTCCCACTCATATGTTTCTTTCCATGTATAAGTTCAGTCCTTTGCCGTAGGCCGTACGGGCTTTCCCATGTAAACGTTTTATCCTTGAAGTTGTTTTGGACTGCAACCCTTGATTTAGTTGTGTTTCCCTACCATGAACTATCGCGCGTCCACTTAGGATTTATGCCACCTAGGGCCGCTAGGGATTATGCTACCTAATGAACGTTTCCGTGTCTCGGTTCGGGTTTTGGCCACCTAGGACCACTAGGGATTACGCCACCCGTCAACTGCGCCCTTGATCCCACGTATGTATCGTGAATCGTTTTCCATGTCTAGATGCACATGTTCCCCAATGTGCCATCCGAGTTCCGTGCCAGGGCAAATCAAGAAATACGGAACTCGGTCGGGAGCTTTAAATCATCTGCCGATGCAGATATCAAGGTCTGTTTTTGTACCCGTGGCTATGGTCCCACGTGACCCCTCCCTCAACTGCTGAAAGGCAATCCAAGAAAAATCATGTATATGAACCACTCCACGGCCCCACTATAGCCCCACTTTCCTACGGGCCAACCTCACCCATGACTCGATAGCAAGCACATGGTCTGTTGGGGGTTCCTTGCCTTTCCGTACGTACACGATTTGACTAAAGATGGTAGGTAGTCGGCGATGCGCTATCCAGGGCAAAAACAAGAATCGTCGACTCCACGCTAATCCATCCCAGTCTTTAGGTCGCTCGCATAGCAACCAAGGCATACTCTTGGCTCTTCTACCGCAGACCTTAACCTCTTGTGAGCCCAGGCGGATCATCTGCAACCTCACAGAGGGATACCAAGAGTATCCTCACGTCCCCCGTAGCTTCGGCTTCGACACCCAGTGCGCTGGAGCTTTTACCCAAGTCAGATAACTTGCTCCTCCTCGTATACTAAGCGATGACCTACCGTATCAGGTTACTCATCGCTTTGCGAACTAGTCCTATATCCTTAGCTAAGAATTATTACTTAGTTACCCTTAACTAAGGTTTACCACTTAGCTTCCCTTCCCGTTATCCTTGATTAACCACGGTTTTCTACCTAGTTCTTCTAACTAGGGTTTGTCTATTGGGTTAAGTGTTATTATTCAAGTCCATGACTTAACCCGCTCACAAATCACGTCAAGATTGGCTAAGTATTTAAGTTCAAGACTTAGTCCTACAAGTTGGTTAGGTGTACCCAGAGGCTCATGACTTAACCCTATCAAGTCAACTTGGTCAAGTACTAGCTTACCCTAATCCTATCGGATTATCTTGCTAGATCGATTAAGCATAGATTATCTTAATCCCATCAAATTATCGAGTCGGATTGGTTAAGTACAGGTTGGCTTAACCCCATCCTCTAATCGTACTACAATGGTTAAGTATATTCTAAAAAGGTCTTGTGACTTAACCTTATCAGGTCCGCATATTAGATTGGTTAAGTGTAGGTTACTTAACCCCATCGAATCATCATGTATAATTGGTTAAGTATAAGTTGCTTAACCCCATTAAATTATCACGTTAAGTTGGTTAAGTATTGGTTACTTAACCTCATTGAATTACCAAGTTTAAATTGGTTAAGTGTTTAACTTAACCCCATCGAATTACCGTGTTTAGATTAGTTAAGTGTGGATTACTTAACCCCATCTAATTACCGTGGTTAGATTAGTTAAGTGTCAATTACTTAACCCCATCTAATTACCGTGTTTAGATTAGTTAAGTCTTAATTACTTAACCCCATCTAATTACCGTGTTTAGATTAGTTAAGTCTTAATTGCTTAACCCCATCTAATTACCAAGTCGGATTAGTTAAGTGTAAATTACTTAACCCTATCCTCTAATCATCTTGCATGGTTAAGTGTCATTAGGAAATCAAGCCCGGTCCCACTTAACCTACCCATTCGTATCATATCGGTTAAGTGTCATTAGTCAAATTTACTTAACCTTATCATGTGGCATTAATTTAATTAATGCACTCTCAACCTCTCACATTAGACCTTGTTGTGGTTACTAGTTAAGCCGGGCGGGTCCGGGTAGATTTACACCACAACCTAGTCCAACCTCGGGCCTTAAGCGCGACATGACCAACTTCTCACATTGGGTCCTATTGTTTGCAACTACTAGCTAGGCCGGTCGGTTCCGGGTAGTTTTACGTTGCAAACTCAACCCAACCTCGAGTTGGCCACACTTATATTATCTAAGTTCATCATGTTTCCAAAACATGTTACAAGTTTTTCAAGCATTTGGGTAGACCTAACTTAATAGGTAAATTCCCAAAGGGTAGACCTAACTTAATAGGTAAATTCCCAAGCTTATGTTTTTATGCATACTTACATGTCAACTTCCATGTTATCTTTCAAGTCATATTTTCAAGTATAAACACATGTCATATTCAAGTTAAGATTTCGCGACATGTTCATGTTTATCTAACTACCCAAAATCGTGTTTTCTCTTAAGTAAAAGTGAGTCAACATAGTAGGTATACTATGGCTACATGTAGACCCCAAAACATGCACGATGCCACAAAAGGGATTGGCTCCAAACATGCATGGCGTCATAAGGGGGTTTGGCCTTAAAACATGCATGATAGAGTCATATAGGGATTGACCATAAGCATGCATACTATCATATAGGATTTGGCCACAAACTTGCATAATATCATAAGGAGGTTTTGCCACAAACATGCATGAAACATAAGGGGTTTGTGTTCATATGCATGCATAAGCCCCAAGGTCAAGTATTTGCCTATGTTTCACAAGTCAAATGGTTCCCAAAGGTTCATGCAAATCTTCCATAGACAAAGATCCAAACTTGCAAGATAAACTAGGCTAAACATAACATGAGTGACATGATTAAGTTGCTACATCTTAGTCTAAGGTCATAGATCATAGAAAAGAGACAAAGTTAGGTTCACATACATGCATACTTATGTTTTATCTCATTTTATCCCATGCCAACATTAAAACTACCGTTTTGATCCAAAAGTAGCTAGAACTTACTTAGGCAAGGCTTAGAAAAGGGGTCATGCATCATCTTGACGAAGAAAGGTGGCTCCTTTGATGAAGAACCATCATGAAACTCGCATAGCAATGTTGATTTGGCCTCTATTTGGTGTAGCAAGCTTGCACCTTTTGATTTGAACCCGATTTGAATGCATAGGCTCTAGGGATTTGAGATGGAGGCCATGATCAAGATTGATTTTGGCAGCACTTAGTTGCTAGGTTTGATTTTTAGGGATTTAGGTTAGGTTTAGGGTCTTTTTATAGAGATTAGGATAGTTTTAGGCCCTTAGATTAACCCTAGGATAGATCTGAACCATCAAACCACGTCAGAAGCTTCCAGAACAAGACCAGAGACCAGTGCAGGTGCACCAAGCCAAGATGGCTCGGTCACCCGTGTCGACAGCCAAGTCGACAGGGCTGTCGACTTGGTACAAAACAAGTCGACTCCCAAGTCGACAGGGCTGTCGACTAGGGGTGCTGGCGGGAATTTTTCCCGCCTAACCTTCCAGCCCTAATTTTCGAAATTTGAGCTCGTTTTTAAACTTGAATTTTCTGAAAACTTTGTCGGACCATAACTTGGTCATACGGACTCCGATTCTCGAAAACTCAGACTCTATTTCGCGTATTTTTCCGAGACGAGCGCAATGGCATAGCCCGTTTTACTTGATTCAGAATTTAAAATTAAATTCTGCCTTGATTCTCGTCTTAATCATGTTATCGAAATACGGGTTGTTACAGAGGGTATCCCATAGAGTCGAACTATTTCTTTAAGATAAATGGATGCTAGGGACGAGGCAGTCCTTCTACTTTTAACAGGTATAAAGTGAGCGCTTTTAGTGAGCCTGAAATACCCCACATCTGTTAAGGTCACTCACAAAGGGAATGCCTTAACTTCAATAGGGCATTATGGGCACTGGAACAAAAATGTTATAAGACAAACATATATAAAACAACGGAAAGTAAAGTAAAAGTACTTCAAATCATTAATTAAATATAATTGTTTACAATAAAAGCCCATCAACTTCCAATACTCAATTACATAGCTAAAATATCTGTCTTGCTCAAAACACAAAGAAGCATAAAAATAAACTGTAGCATTCCCCAATAAAGCAAAGAAATCCATAGCCAAGAGAAATCCAAGCCGTACATGAAAGAGCCTTGGGGCTTGGTAAGATCCGAACTAAGCTGTATTTCCACCCTGCAAACCTGGGGGGGGGGAATGGAAGAAAAAGAGGCGAAACAAACCGGGTCAGTCATAAAGACTGAGTAAGTCCTAGTGACTTTCAGCATAAAATCAGGTGAAGATAATATGGCATGAATAAATTGAAAGTAAACATAAGCATGATGACAAGGTAAGCTACAGGCACGATGAATCAAGTATAACATCACATGCTTCCTATCAAGAGTAGCATCACAAGGTTCCTACCAAGTATCACATCGCAAGGTTTCTATTAAGTATAACATCACAAGATTTCTAAATTTCGCCATTTCACTATTTTCCTTGATTTCCTATATTCTCTGCACCACCTAACTAGCGTTCCAATTAGTTTACTAAGTTGAAATTGCAAGGTAAGTGATCCCCCATAACCCACATGATAGTTTTATAGGTACATATCCCACGATGAGGGTCCCACCTCATATTGACAGTTTCATGTCCCCACCGTACCTATTTGATCGGCTCTTACTTACAATGTTTCACATGTGTTATATACTAAGGTTATCCCAACCCCATAGTTGTGGTAGCCTTCAGGACTACATCTAATATGAGGGTTTCACCTCAACCAGCCCAATTGCCATGAACATTTTAGATGTATCCTTACTACCCTAATCGATCGGCTCCTACTCGACCTAGTTCTTGTTTATATCACGCGACCCCCTACTTGTAGATACCTGTGCTGGTCCCACCCTAGGGTGTATCAATCCCTAGGATGGCAACCCCGATACAATTCTTGATGCACAGCTTTATATCTACTGATGCCCAGTGGCTAAATTTTCCACTCTGGAATACGCGCATGCCCGTAATCCGTCGGAACCTGCACTGCTGCATCACCCACCGCCGTTTTGACCACTTACAATCAGCCCAGTAATCGTGCCCCACCCTTCCTAGCTCAGGGTACCGATGATACCTAATGTGGGTTACTGCTGAAACGGGTCCCACTACTAGGGTTTTCCTAGGGTCTATTCGTATACCCCACAGGTTGTTTAAGTGTTATCTATTCAAGTTAACTTAACCCCACCCCCATCATGTTACCTTGGTTAAGTGTTCTCTCTTGTGTTACTTAACCCTACCGCATGTCTTGTTATATCGGTTAAGTGTTTCCTTCGCGTGTTTACTTAACCCTACCACACACCGTGTCATATTGGTTAAGCATCGCCAACCCATTTAACTTAACCCTCCCATTCATCAGATTGCATTGGTTAAGTATTTCAAGTAATTCATGGCTTAACCCGCCCACATATCATGTAAAGTTGGTTAAGTGCTGTCTAGTGATTCATAACTTAACCCCGCTATCTTAGCGTATCAAATTGGTTAAGTGCTTCCAAGCAGTTCATGACTTAACCCGCCCACGTATCATGCTAAGTTGGTTAAGTATTATCTATATGTTCAAGTTGACTTAACCCTGCCACGTGTCATGTTATATTGGTTAAGTGTCATTAGTCTAGTCATATTACTTAACCCACCCATTCATGTCATATCGGTTAAGTGTCATTAGTCTAGTCATATTACTTAACCCACCCATTGGTCTGATTAACAGTTATGTTGGTTAAGCGTTCTTAATTTACTTAAACCTACCCACTGGTCTAATTAACATGTTATGATGGTTAAGCCCACACTTATAAGTTTTACGTGTTCTTAACTCATACCAGTTAGGTCCATATTTACATGTCAAATTTCCATGCCATCCCACCTAACCCTCTAACCATACTCACGTCTTATTATGGTGAGTACTCCTTAATTCATTCATTATGACGCACGAATCATGACCTCTCACATTAGACCATGCACTTTGTGGCCACTGGATTTGCCGGCGGTTCCGGGCAGATTTACACCACAAACTGAGTCTAACCTCATGTCATAAACCATTACGCCTACAATTCGACCTTCGACCTCTCACATTAGACTAACACTTTGTGGCTACTGGACTTGCCGGGCGGTTCCGGACAGATTTACACCACAAACCGAGTCTAACCTCGTGTCAAAGGTTCATTAATGGTCGTATTCCCCCCAAAACCCCAATATCAGTTCACGTGTTTAACATATAAAAATATTCATGTTTCAACCACGTTCATATTTCCAGTTATATGCCAATGATCAAGTTCATAATTCACGTTTTTGCCCCAAAACGTATTCCCAAATTATTATCATAATTCACTATAAGGTTATGTCAAGTTATAGCCTTTTATTTACAATACATGCCAACTACCCAAAACCCAACCTAGGCGTGTTCATATTAAACCTCTACCAAGTCATAAATTATTATATATATTTCAACTCCAAATTTTACAATATAACATATGCCCAAGATCTAGATTTCATGTCAGTTTTACATATGCCCAATTCATACCAAATTTACATATGTTCAATTCATGCCGTTTTACATATATGCCAATTTTTATGCCAATTTACACATATACCAAGTTTCATACCGTGTTACATATGTCAAGATTCACGATTTACATGTTTACAAAACTATGCTTAATTTACATAAATCAAGTTTTATACCCAAAATTACGTGTATACCATGTATACACCAATTTACCCATAACAAGTTCTAGCCAAATTACATATATCAAGATCCATATCAAATTACATATGCCAATCCCCATTCTTGCAATTACCATTTTAATGACAATACCCAAATATCCAATTTCATGTTAATGGTAGTAATACCCAAATATCCAATTTCATGTTAATGGTAGTAATACCCAAATATCCAATTTCATGTTATGCCATCAATTCCACCCAACACATATATTCCACTAGGCAATATTCCAATATTTCCCCCGTATACCATCGCACGTATATCGTAGTTTAGGCCTAGGTCCGAAATTGACCTAGGTTCATCAAAAGAAAATGAATAGGGGATGGTAGAAGTTGCAATAAAAACAAGATAAGAGAGAAAACGGCATAAAAACATCATCTCAGGCATAAAGAATAGATCTTGATAATAATATCAACATGAACCAAGAAAATTGATTCACAACAAGCTGAATAGACCATAAACTTGTCATGAGAATAAAGATAGAAATGTTCCCAAAATCAAGATCCAAGAAGAAACAAGAATAGACTTGAATCAAAAGTCCAATTTACTTCATCACATGTCCATATTAAATTTAATTATTTTAATCTGAAAATAACTACAACTTACAAATCGTGGACAAGGAATTAAGAACTGAATTTTTTGTAAAAATGTTGCGGCTTTGTTGATTTATTATCTTGAATCATTGTAGAAGCCTTGTTCTTTGAATTGATTTGAGTTTGAATGCTTGTACTTTGATTTGGAGACGGCGGCCATGGTTCAAGAGATATTTTAGCATCATAATGGTGTAAGAATGATTTGTTATGAATTAGGTTAGGTCTTAGGGTATATTTATAGGTGTAGGAACTATTTAGGGCCCTTAGATCAACCCTAGAATCAATCCGGACCATCAAAACACGTCTCAGGCTTCAAAAATGGGTTCTGGGTCAAAACAGGCCGACCAAGTCGACCTGTAAGGGGAGAGGTCGACCACATGGTCGGCCTAGGGGATAGGTCGACCCTAAGGTCGACCACTATGTCGACCTAACCCCCAGGTCGACCCCAGGTCGACCTGCCTGGTCCTATGCTGCCTGAAATTTGCTGAATCTTCTATAGGCCATAACTTCTTCATCCGGACACCGATTTTCGAATACTTGGGCTCGATTTCATGTAGAATTCCGAGACTAACACATTGGCGCAACCCGTTTCCCTTGATTATCATTTTAAAAATTAATTATACCTTGATTTCTTGTTTTAACATGTTATTAAAATTCAGGTTGTTACATTCTCCCCTCCTTAAAGGATTTCGTCCCCGAAATCTTCAAGATAAGAAGAATGTGTCCTACCATCCAATCATCCATCTACTCAATCATCAATCACAGGCATACATTGTCCTTAAGAGATTTCTAATGTTGTATGAACATATGCAGAAAGTGTGTGTATATGTTCCTTACCTAATGAAAATGATCAAGCCTGATTGGTCTTCCTAATGCAAAATATGTTTAGTGCCATGAGTCCAACATGTATGCAAATAGCCCTAATCACATAAACACTATATGTGTGCACAAACATCCATCCATATGCAACATCCACATGATAACACATTTAATTTCATCCATAAACAAGTATAAACACTCATGCATATGCAATATGAAAGGTGACAGAGCCAATCTATTGTCTAATGTGCGTGTATATGCATCCACGAGAAACCATTAGCAATCACTTGCAACCATCAATCATAACATGTCTCAAACACATGTTTACACCCAATTGTTCCTACCTAAAGATATAGTCGAATGATAGAAGCAAGTAAAAACTTTGTGCCCATTAGGCAATGTCAAAACTGGAAATCTATGTCACATATATACTGATTAGGAGAAGAACTCTCTAAGCACCAGCCCCGAAGACCGAAATCAATATCACACTGATACCCAAAGAATTTACCAACTAATATATATGTTTCTAGGAAACTAAGCATGATGGACTCCTTTTTGGTCACAAGAAATCCCTTCCTAAGACCAACCCATATCCTATAAAACCCAAAAAGTTTAGTCAACGCAACAGACACCCTCAAGCCCTAACATGTATTACTAACAGATGAGTCATACTCCCTATAGGGTTTGCAACAAAAATAGGATGGAGAATAGGACCGAGAGGATATGCTTAAAAGATAGCATGCAAATAAGCTCTACAGGAAGAGAGGGATCAAGGATATACTCTTAAAAAGAGATATGATGCGCGTATCTAGTCTTCAATCTTCTGAGTCGCATTTCCTTGAGCTTAACTCCATTGTGCTTTCACCGTCTTTAACTTCACAATTTCGTAGCTTCTTAATTCTTGTTTCCAAAATATGAGTTGGAACTCATTCCACTGTTGCCTCTCGTTTCACTTTCACTTATTCTCCTTCTAGTATACTCGGCCCAAACATAACTGCATACTTATGGTTTCATGCCAGCTCTCCAAAATTCACTATTGAATCTCAGATCTCGTTCACTTACTATAAGGTATTCCACATAAATGAATTATCTCTTGAAAATAAACAAATGCCAACCATGTTGCCAAGTGTACTTACTAAGGTGATTTTCTATAACTCATGCATAAGCGAGATGAACCATCCGCCTTAGTGGCGAACACTACTCGAGAGGATCAATAAATGTATCAAGAGATTCTAGGTAACTAAGCATGGCAGAACCCTAAGGGTTATACTAGACTTCGAGGGCATTACCGAGGCAAGTCAAGAGTCTAAATACCCTCTTTTCATACTCGAGAATGGTATCATTTCTGGACAACCACTCCATCCCTAGAATCAACCCATAGCACAAAAACATAAGCATTACTTCTAAACTCAACACTTAGCATAGACATTCTCAAATCCAAACAAGTCATGAATAAATGAGCCGATTCCCCAACAGGATTTGAGACAAAAAATGGGATCCTCTACTACGCTAGTACTAAGGTGCAGAGACTCAACTATCGAAGCAGAATTAAAAGGATGTGATGTACAAAAACAAAGTTCTAACGGGATGATAGAAAAGGAAAGCTAAACTTTTAATAGTAACGTTACCACCTCCCTTAGGTATGCTAGTAGTGAGAGCATACAATTTCCCTCTCGACGATCTTGTTCTTGTCCTATAATACTTAACTACATGTCCCTTTTTACCATACTAAAGATACTCTCTCTCTTGTCATGGGTTTTATTATTCTTCACTCTGGCCTCTTTCTTTTCACCTTTTCCTCCTTCGTGGATCAAGCCATATCAACAAGTTTCTCATCCTTAGGCTTGTGTTCTTTATCCTCATATAGCTTGTTGACAAGTTTCTCGAAAGCTACCTCCATCGCACGGCAACCCTACAAAGCTTGAAATAAGATTAGTCACAAGTAAAACTACTGCGGCTATAGATGGAGGTTGGGCACTCCTTTGCCCTCCGACACACGCCTACAAGACTATGGTGAAAAGAGATAAAGAAGAGATTCAAAGAGAGAATCAAAAGATAGTGCATATGGCTTTGGGGAATATGCCTTTCGTAAAACAAAACTTTTCTTTAGAAAAATGCTTCATTGTAAACATTTTGAAAATAATTTCAGAAGGTTTTTAAAAGCTTTTGCCCAGTCTGGTAACCTTCTGCTCTGATACCAAATGTAACACCCCACATCTGTTAAGGTCACTCACAAAGGGAATGCCTTAACTTCAATGTGGCATTATGGGTACTGGAACAAAAATATTACAAGACAGACATATATAAAACAGCGGAAAGTAAAGTAAAAGTACTTCAAATCATTAATTAAATATAATTGTTTACAATAAAAGCCCATCAACTTCCAATACTCAATTACGTAGCTAAAATATCTGTCTTGCTCAAAACACAAAGAAGCATAAAAATAAACTGTAGCATTCCCCAATAAAGCAAAGCAAGCCATAGCCAAGAGAAATCCAAGTCGTACATGAAAGAGCCTTGGGAAGATCCGAACTAAGCTTATTTCCACCCTGCGAACCGGGGGGGGGGGGGGGGGGACGGAAGAAAAAGAGGCGAAACAAACCGGGTCAGTCATAAAGACTGAGTAAGTCCTAGTGACTTTCAGCATAAAAACAGGTAAAGATAATATGGCATGAATAAACTGAAAGTAAACATAAGCATGAGGACAAGGTAAGCTACAAGCACGATGAATCAAGTATAACATACCATGCTTCCTATCAAGAGTAGCATCACAAGGTTCCTACCAAGTATCACATTGCAAGGTTTCTATTAAGTATAACATCGCAAGATTTCTAAACTTCGCCATTTCACTATTTTCCTTGATTTCCTATATTCTCTGCACCACCTAACTAGCATTCCAATTAGTTTACTAAGTTGAAATTGCAAGGTAAGTGATCCCCCATAACCCACATGATAGTTTTATAGGTACATATCCCACGATGAGGGTCCCACCTCATATTGACAGTTTCATGTCCCCACCGTACCTATTTGATCGGCTCTTACTTACAATGTTTCACATGTGTTATATACTAAGGTTATCCCAACCCCGTAGTTGTGGTAGCCTTCAGGACTACATCTAATACGAGGGTTTCACCTCAACCAGCCCAATTGCCATGAATGTGTTAGATGTATCCTTACTACCCTAATCGATCGGCTCCTACTCGACCTAGTTCTTGTTTATATCACGCGGCCCCCTACTTGTAGATACCTGTGCTGGTCCCACCCTAGGGTGTATCAATCCCTAGGATGGAAACCCCGATACAATTCTTGATGCACAGCTTTATATCTACTGATGCCCAGTGGCTAAATTTTCCACTCCGGAATACGTGCACGCCCGTAATCCGTCGGAACCTGCACTGCTGCATCACCCGCCGCCGTTTTGACCGCTTACAATCAGCCCAGTAATCGTGCCCCACCCTGCCTAGCTCAGGGTACCGATGATACCTAATGTGGGTTACTGCTGAAACTGGTCCCGCTACTAGGGTTTTCCTAGGGTCTATTTGTATACCCCACAGGTTGGTTAAGTGTTATCTATTTAAGTTAACTTAACCCCACCCCCCATCATGTTACCTTGGTTAAGTGTTCTCTCTTGTGTTACTTAACCCTACCGCATGTCTTGTTATATCGGTTAAGTGTTACCTTTGTGTGTTTACTTAACCCTACCACACACCATGTCATATTGGTTAAGCATCGCCAACCCATTTAACTTAACCCTCCCATTCGTCAGATTGCATTGGTTAAGTATTTCAAGTAATTCATGGCTTAACCCACCCACGTATCATGTTAAATTGGTTAAGTGATGTCTAGTGATTCATAACTTAACCCCGCTATCTTAGCATATCAAATTGGTTAAGTGCTTTCAAGCAGTTCATGACTTAACCCGCCCACGTATCATGCTAAGTTGGTTAAGTATTATCTATATGTTCAAGTTGACTTAACCCTGCCACGTGTCATGTTATATTGGTTGAGTGTCATTAGTCTAGTCATATTACTTAACCCACCCATTCATGTCATATCGGTTAAGTGTCATTAGTCTAGTCATATTACTTAACCCACCCATTGGTCAGATTAACAGTTATGTTGGTTAAGTGTTCTTAATTTACTTAACCCTACCCACTGGTCTAATTAACATGTTATGATGGTTAACCCCACACTTATAAGTTTTACGTGTTCTTAACTCATACCAGTTAGGTCCATATTTACATGTCAAATTTTCATGCCATCCCACCTAACCCTCTAACCATACCCACGTCTTATTATGGTTAATACTCCTTAATTCATTCATTATGACGCACAAATCATGACCTCTCACATTAGACCGTGCACTTTGTGGCCAATGGATTTGCCGGGCGGTTCCGGGCAGATTTACACCACAAACTGAGTCTAACCACGTGTCATAAACCGTTACGCCTACAATTTGACCTTCGACCTCTCACATTAGACTGACACTTTGTGGCTACTGGATTTGTCGGGCGGTTCCCGGCAGATTTACACCACAAACCGAGTTTAACTTCGTGTCAAAGGTTCATTAATGGTCGTATTCCCCCCAAAACCCCAATATCAGTTCACGTGTTTAACATATAAAAATGTTCATGTTTCAACCACGTTCATATTTCCAGTTATATGCCAATTATCAAGTTCATAATTCACCTTTTTGCCCCGAAAACGTATTCCCAAATTATTATCATAATTCACTATAAGGTTATGTCAAGTTATAGCCTTTTATTTACAATGCATGCCAACTACCCAAAACCCAACCTAGGCGTGTTCATATTAAACCTCTACCAAGTCATAAATTATTATATATATTTCAACTCCAAATTTTACATAATTAACATATGCACAAGATCTAGATTTCATGTCAGTTTTACATATGCCCAATTCATACCAAATTTACATATGTTCAATTCATGCCGTTTTACATGTATGCCAATTTTTATGCCAATTTACACATATACCAAGTTTCATACCATTTTACATATGTCAAGATTCATGATTTACATGTTTACAAAGCTATGCTTAATTTACATAGATCAAGTTTTATACCCAAAATTACATGTATACCATGTTTACACCAATTTACCCATAACAAGTTCTAACCAAATTACATATATCAAGATCCATATCAAATTACATGTGCCAATCCCCATTCTTGCAATTACCATTTTAATGACAATACCCAAATATCCAATTTCATGTTAATGGTAGTAATACCCAAATATCCAATTTCATGTTAATGGTAGTAATACCCAAATATCCAATTTCATGTTATGCCATCAATTCCACCCAACACATATATTCCACTAGGCAATATTCCAATATTTCCCCCGTATACCATCGCACGTATATTGTAGTTTAGGCCTAGGTCCGAAATTGACCTAGGTTCATCAAAAGAAAATGAATAGGGGAAGGTAGAAGTTGCAATAAAAACAAGATCAGAGAGAAAACGGCATAAAAACATCATCTCAGGCATAAAGAATAGATCTTGATAATAATATCAACATGAACCAAGAAAATTGATTCACAACAAGCTGAATAGACCATAAACTTGTCATGAGAATAAAGATAGAAATGTTCCCAAAATCAAGATCCAAGAAGAAACAAGAATAGACTTGAATCAAAAGTCCAATTTCACTTCATCACATGTCCATATTAAATTTAATTATTTTAATCTGAAAATAACTACAACTTACAGATTGTGGACAAGGAATTAAGAACTAAATTTGTTGTAAAAATGTTGCGGCGTTGTTGATTTATTGTCTTGAGTCATTGTAGAAGCCTTGTTCTTTGAATTAATTTGAGTTTGAATGCTTGTACTTTGATTTGGAGACGGCAGCCATGGTTCAAAAGATATTTTAGCAGCATAATGGTGTAAGAATGATTTTTTATGAATAAGGTTAGGTCTTAGGGTATATTTATAGGTGTAGGAACTATTTAGGGCCCTTAGATCAACCCTAGAATCAATCCGGACCATCAAAACACGTCTCATGCTTCAAAAATGGGTTCTGGGTCAAAACCGGCGGACTAGGTCGACCTGTAAGGGGGGATGTCGATCACATGGTCGACCTGGGGGTAGGTCGACCCTAAGGTTGACCTCGTGGTCGACCTAACCCCCAGGTCGACCCCCAGGTCGACCTGCCTGGTCCTGTGCTGCCTTAAATTTGCTGAATTTTCTACAGGCCATAACTTCTTCATCCGGGCTCAGATTTTCGAAAACTTTGGCTCAATTTCATGTAGAATTCCGAGACGAACACATTGGAGCAACCCGTTTCCCTTGATTTTCATTTTAAAAATTAATTATACCTTGATTTCTTGTTTTAACATGTTATTAAAATTCAGGTTGTTACAGAGCCATTCCCCTATTACCCAAATACTGGTATTGCCCCTTCTTGACCTAGGCAACCCATCAACAAAGTCCATCGAAATGCTATCCCACTTCCACTGTGGGACCTCTAGGGGATGAAACGGACCAGTAGGCTTCTTCTTCTCCGCTTTCACTTGCTGGCATATCAAACACTTAGCGACGAACTTAGCTACATCACTTTTCATGCCATTCCAAAAGAAAACCCATTTTATATCTTTATGCATCTTGTCTCCGCCTGGGTGTATGGTCAGTTCAGAATGGTGCGCCTCTTCGAGAACCGTCTTCACTAAAGCCCTTACTTGTGGGACGCATAGCCTTCCATCCCATCTCAACCAACCCCTATCATCGATGGAGTATCTATTGAGGTTACTAGAAGTCTCACCCCTAACTAGCTTATCCATCACATCAACCAGCTGAGGGTCTTCTTGTTACGTGGTTCCTATTGAGTCCAAAAGAGTAGGCCGCACCTCTAGCGATGCTAACAGACCAAGCACAATTTCAGAGGAGGGTCTAAAATTAAAGTTTTCTATATACTCCAAGCTTTTTCTTTCTACAAAGAGAGGACTCAAGGTCAGCTTCTTCCTACTTAAGGCATCTGCTACCACATTGCCCTTGCCTGGGGTATAGGAAATCTCAAAATCATAAGAGCCAGAAATTCCGTCCACCTTTGTTGTCTTAAGTTAAGATCTTTCTACGAGAAAAGGTACTTCAATTATTTATGGTCAGTATATAATTCAAACTTCTCACCTAGGAGATAATGGCGCCAAGACTTAAGCGCAAAGACGATGGCAGCCAACTCTAGATCGTGGGTCGGGTAGTTTTTCTCATGTACTTTCAACTGTCTTCCTCCATAAGCTACTACCTTCCCTTCTTGCATCAAGACAACACCTAGTCCCATACCACATGCATCCGTGTGTACGGTAAACATCTTGCTCCCATCCATCAATGTCAGAACTGGGGCTATTGTTAGAGCCCTTTTCAAACGTTAGAAAGCAATATCGCAATCCAAATCCCAAGCAAAAGTTAGGTTCTTCTTTGTTAATCTTGTGAGTGGGGCTGAGATTTTAGCAAAGTCCTTAATGAATTTTCGGTAAAAGCCCGCTAGCCCGAGAAAGCTTCGGTCTTGCTTAACTTGCAATTGTGAACTTGCATATATAAATTATGGGTCTTGCTTAACTTGCATATGTGAATATAATTTTCACCCAAAAATGTGAATATATTTTTTCACCTAAACTTGCATATGGATTTCTACAACTTGCATATGAATTTCTACAACTTGCATATGAATTTATCAAATGATTTTGCATATAAACTAGCATATGTATATACTTGATTCACATATAAGCTTGTGTACAATTCTCATATAGACTTGCATAAGATTCATATTCAAACTAACATACAATTTAACACCCCAAACTTGCATAAAATTCACATACGAATTAGCATATGATTTAACATCCAAACTTGCATAAGATTCACATATGAATTAACATATGATTTAACAACCCAAACTTGCAGAAGATTCACATATGAATTAACATATGATTTAACAACCCAAACTTGCATAAGATTCACATATGAATTATCATATGATTTTAACATCCCAAACTTGCATAAAATGAATCAAGTTAAATATGAAATAGATCTACAGAGTTAAACAACATCATGTGATTCAACAGACATGTTCTCATAATCCAATTACAACCCATCATAATTAATTTAATAATTATATTGTGAAAGAAGTAGTACTCACAAAGATAGGTTAGAGAAGAGAATGATTTGTTCGTATTGGAACTCTGACTTGTTAAATCATAAGCTTTAGGAAGGAGACTATCCAAGAAGCAGCGTGGTGGCCATGAGACAAATTTTTGTTTTGATTTAGGCTTTGAGTCTAGGCACTCTTTTATAGAAGTTTGAATCAACCTAAGCTGTTGGATCAGCATAGGAACAATCCCAACAATCCATGACGAGATAGAGTTTCCTAGAACAACCACATAAGCCCTAATGACTCAACACAGAGACAGAAATCGTCACATTTCAGATCTGCCCGGGAGGGGGGGGAGGCAGGTCGACCCCTTAGTCGACCTGTATGGATAGGTCGACCCTCTGGTCGACCTGGCCCTTGAGTGGGAGAATTCTCGCCCAGCCTGCTCCCCTGTTTGAATTTCGAATTTATTTTATTCTGAACTGTTTTATATAAAATTACTGAAACTTCCGAGGGCCATAACTTCCTCATATGAAGTCCGACTTACGAAAACTTAGACTCTATTCCAAGCAGAATTTCGAGATGAACGAAATGGCGTAACCCATTTCCCTTAATTCTCATTTTAATAATTAAGTATTCTTAAATTTATAAATTTTTATATTCATAGAAAATTCAAGGTGTTACAAGATTAGATTAAATCTTAAACAAGATTTTGGGATAAAGAGAAAGTTAGAACTTGATTGTTTTATCGTTGAGATAGGGTGATCTTTTGGGTGTTTGATCTAATATTGGTGGCCTTTGGGGTCATACACTTGATAGATTATTCTCTTGGTATTGTGCAATCAAGAACTAATTCTGGTTAATGAATGATTTTCCCTAACGATATGATTAGGAAATCGTAAGTAGGATTTTGGGCTAAAGATATGGTCAAGGAACGATAAAGTAATTTACCCTAATCAATGATCAATGAATGGGTACGGTTTGGGTAAATATATTTTCCCATAAAGATTTAGAAGTTTAGAAGTTAAGCAAGATTATATGTTTTAATGGGAAGTTTATGGAATTAATCTTTTAATTAATATTTAATTGGAATATGGGTTTAAAAGGGAAACCTTGGGTAAAGCAAAGGGAATCTTGATTAAGCAAGATGATAATTTCTATTAGAAAGTTTATGGAATTAATATTTTAATTAAGATTTAATTAGAATATGGATTTGAAAAGGGAACCTTGGGCCAAGTAAAGGAAATCTTTATTTAAAGATTTAAAGAAATGGATCTTTGATTAAAAAAAATTCAAAAATGAACTTGGTTAAGAACAAGAAACGGGGATTTATTTAAGAGGTTTTAATTAACCATTTTGAGTGGGAAGAGATTTGATTAATCTTGTATTTCCGTATGGTTTCTAAATAGCACTTGTTATTCGGAAAGATAGGATCAGATTTCTATCTGAAAACCATTTCGAATAATGATACGACGAAATGGAGCAAATGAAGATTTTGAAGGCCGAAAACCTTCACATCGTAAGACTGTTTGTTGATGTCTCAAATAAAGAGGCCCTTATTATGAGGTTATATTTTGACAGCGGCCCAAATATACTTGGAGATTTTTCAGATTGCAAGGGCCTTTCTCTTTTATTGGACGAGGAATAAGGTGCCTTCGGGTTTCGTTCAGACCCAGAACAAACTTATATTGGATGTAAGTCTGACATTGTACTTTACATGATAATAAATTGGTTTCTATTGATGATATATCAGCTTGGTGGCGGAGGATCTATCCTCTTAGATCAACACCCTCCTTTGAGACTTATGTACTTAGAGGGTTATATATTAATAGATACCGATTACGTGTTGTGATTTGACAATGTGACATGTTAAGTGCTGAGCTATTGATAATTAAAGCATGGCTAATATAGCGTAGCTTTTTGTGGAAACGTGACTGGAAGCCTCAAACCCATAAACGAGCCAAAACATGATGAAGCACCAGAGAGTTAAGGACAAATGTTTTGTTCTATTTGAGAAAATCATGCTATGGTATGGAGCCCATGCAATTTACTTATGTGGAGATGGATCGATTCGCCTCAGATAATGGTCAGTTACGATCGAGAGACGTTATTAAAAGGAGAAAACCGAACTACACCAGGTATAGGTGTGCCAGCTCTGCTGCTACAGAGAAAGGGATCATCTGTTGGTTCCTGGGACATCCCACTAGAGGTGTACCCGAATCGGTAAAGGAAGATCCTTTACCTTGGTCATTGTTGGAATCCAACCTTCAATACGAACCTTTACGGTTTTAGTTGTAATCTATGTAGGAAAACGTAATGTATGAGTACATACATCTCCTAAGATATATATACGCTTATTTTGAAAAGGTTTTCAAAGATAGACATTAAAGATAATATCAAATGATTCTCACATATCAAGCATATTTGGTTATCATTAGGTAAAACTTGCTCCTAATGGTTTACACTTGTAATGTGTGATAGGATGCGGGTCATATAGTAGCTTCATTTTCAAAAAAATATTGCGAGTTTTATTTCTGCTATTCAAAAGGGGAAACTCGTTATGTGTTATATGAGGTGGTCTTATGATTTACCAAACTTTAAAATACGCGTGAATAACTATTTTAGCTCTCACATCAGTCCAATGACTGACCTAGAGTTTATTGTTCTTCCACCTAAACTCTAGGTACCCATATTTTTCGCACAGGCAGCCTAGTAGTTTTGGTTTGGGTAAAACCCAAATTCCGACAGACAGGTCTTTTTTCAAAAATCCCAATCTATTAAAACCCGAGTTGACTTGTCTATTACCCTGAAGAAAAGTCGGAGACGTAAAATATATCAGAGCTTATAAAACATCTCATAGCGGAGTGGAATAAAATATATTATAATCAAATATAGCCTTACCAAAGTAATAGTATTGTCTAACCAGTATCCAAAGCTACTATACCTCTGTCATAAACCTAACCTGCGAGTGTGTTATGAGGAGGGGATCAAAACACAAGTTTTGGTGAATGGACTACATTACACATTCTGAAATAACCCAACATATACCATTTAGTTATGTTTCCTTGTTTATTAGGCTAGTTCGGGTTACTAGCATTCAAGGCTTTACACACACGTCGTACCCATCTACCTCCCTGTAGATTAACCTAATATAACATATATGTAGCTACCCCCCAATATCAAGGTACTTCCCATGGTACGCTTCTCGCACGGTCTCCACCATCACACCTCGGAAGCATAGGCAACTCTCATCCTATGCCCAATGATGTACAAACCTACATATTAATATGCCACGTTACGCACAGGACTACACTCGCTATGATACGTAAGCGTACGGACTGCCATATCCAAACTCCACAGTCCAATTAAGTCTCACCACGGAGTAATGCCCTAGCGTCTACGATACACCACTCAGTGCGGTGTGCGTGTATCTAGAGCCTCACACGTACGTCATGTCTACTGTACCCCGAGTCCCATAATCGAGCTACATCCAATGCACAGAACTCGGTCGGGTTATAATGACCCGCATTTTACACATTGGAGGATCATAGGATATTTATTTTATTTTCATATGAGGTCGTATATGCGTGTAACTTTGGGGAACGACTATTGGAGTCATTTCCCATGTTCACGATTTTTGCCAATTTTTAATTGACTGTTTTGCCCCTGCCGAATCTTGTTTCTCCTATAACTTTTGATTGGTAAGGAGTTTTGACCTGAAACCACTTCCATTGAATTCGGATGATGGTTTACCTTTCCGTAGAATGGTCACATGTGTCAAAAGGACTTACCGTTTGGGAGATATGGCTGAAATAAGGTTTAGAAGGTGAAAAACTGCTTAAATGGGCTGATTAGGGTAATTAGCAAATGGGCCCATAACCCATTTCGGAATTAGGGTTATGGGGATGCTGAAATGAGTTAGATTTTCGTTCTATTTCAGTTTTCTAGCTGCCATTTACCTCTTAGAAACCCAAATAATGGCCTCTACCTTCTAATTTCATCCCAAATCGCTCTCTAATCAAGGATTAAGCTAATTTACATCAAATCAAGGAGAAATAGCACCAAATCAGAGTTGCAGCTGCTGCTAGGCATTAGAATTCGACCCAAACAGTGGAGTTTTCATATTTGAAAATTTATTTTTATTTAAGTGAGTGATTTGCATTGTTCTTCACTAATTACGACTAATTAGGGGTGATTAGTGATAATTAACGAAATCATGGCTCAGAAAAATTTGTAAAATTCTAAAATATTATTTTAGGTCTCTGATAAAAATTTGGGTTAGTTTGGATATGTTTTGCTAATCCTATCATTAGTTATGGTTAAATATGGTTAAGGGAAAAACCATGGGTTTTGGGTATGTTTGATCTATTTTAACTTATTAGATTGTTGCTTTGATGTTTATGGTTGATTATACATATTGCTATTACTGTTTGGAATGCTTTATGATTGATTGGTGAAGTTAGATTGGTCGAAAACGACGTCATATGGCGTAAACACTTGCTGGAAAAGTCACAGGAAACAGTGCAGGAAACCGGATCGGATCACCCAACCCTGACCCGTTCGTGACATGCACACCCCCTCCCCACGAACCGCTCTTCTGAACTACTGCACCACGAGCTAGTGCATCGACCCGAACCACTTGGAGATCCCGATCCGACCAGGAGCTCACGAACAGTTCACATCTGAAGCAACCGACCTTAACCGGAGCACACCACTTGCCTGAACCGGTGATGAAGGCCTGACCCGAACCGGAGCTTCATCACGAACCGATCCGATCAGGGAGCCTTCCAAGAGCCGACATGATGACCACGAGCTGGAAGAGAATCACGAACCAGACTATGAGGAGGTGCTACGAACCGAACAACCAGGAAAGGATAGTTACGACCGAATTGAACCAAAGATGAGAGGGAGGACCGGACTGATCCGGAGGAGACCAAAACCCGAGATGCAATAGTAGTCCAAATAGGAAGTAGAACTCAGGATCCAGTTGGGAACCAATGAGTAAACTTCATGAGTTGGGCTTTGCTGCGGGACATGTGCTAAGGGGTTATCGACATCCATTACTTTGATTCACCACCAAGACGGATGTTAGGCTACGGATCAGTGTAGTGGGGTAGTTATTACTCCATGGGGCAAAGTGATCGTAGCATGGCTATGAGCTAGTGCAGTGGAGTTGTCATGACTTCATGGGGCAGAGTGGACATAGCAAGGGATTAGTGGCTATGGATTAGTGCAGTGGAGCCATCATGACTCCATGAGGCAGAGTGATCATAGCAAAAGATTTGGGTGATCAAAGCGGTGGATATCGTATGCTTTACGCACTGAGTGAGAGATGTGAGAATGGTTGCTATGCTTGATTGTTTGACATCACTATGACATGCACGCCCCTCCCCCGTATCTTTACACCATATGTTAGTGTCACCTTGGAGTATTGTACATCCTATTGTGCTAACTCTTTGGTTGCATGTCCAGGTTCAGGTATGGTTATGTATACCTGTTATTGTTCTTTTTTGCTGCTTATCGCTCATACCAGACTTTTGTCTGACCCAAAGTTCTATGTCTCTTCTTATTACTCTAGGTGCTCTTAAACGGGCAGACTAGAGATAGGTCAGTGACTATGCACGAGTAGCTGTACCGAAGACGAGCAGGAGGTTTCCACATATGATATATATATATATATTCTCCCTGTGTTGTTGCTGGTCACTACTTTGGGTATTAGTACTGTACCTCTTTCTTTTGCTTTAGAGGCAGTATTTCAAAGTTGTAATAATGTTGGTTTGGATGATAAGCTGTATTTTGGATTTCCGCTGCTATGATGGTTTAGTTTTCAGCTTAAGCACTGTCTCACCTGTTTTATGTCAAAGTTATGTTATTATTATACTTTATCCCATGCGCTGTGAGACATTATACAGGTTCCTTGTTAGTTCAAATTCCTTTCTTTGGTGACCACTCTGTGCTAGCCGGGCATTGGCACAGTGCACTTTCATTGGAAATGTCGGCTGGTGCGGGGAGGGCCGTCACACTTGGTATCAGAGCTCTAGGTTGCGTAGTTAACCTAGGGAAAGACACCAGGGAGAGATAGTACGTACATGAGAGCGCGTATTTGTTATATTGTGGGTTTTCAAAAGTTATATATATATACACTATTAGTATGTCTAAGGATGGAGTCGCACTGCACTGGCACCACTGAAGGGATGGTTAATCGTTTTCTCCTTATAGATTGAACGATGAGCCGACATACGAGGAATACTGGTTCAGAAGCCAATAGTAAGAATGCTCCTGATATGAGGACAATGTTCACTGACTTCATGAGAGAGAAGCTTAGGGATGTTCAGAGGGCAGTTCTTAATGCTACAAATGGTGGTGGTGCAGCGGTGCAAACGCCTAGGGCCGATTTCGCCAAGCTCTGTAAGGACTACACTAGTCTTGGTGGGAAGCCGTTCCACGGAACGGACTCGGCTGCAGAAGTTTAGGGTTGGCTTGATAGTTGTGAGCACATCTTCGAGGACTTATGGATCGATGACACGATGAAGAGAAAGCTAGCATCACACCAACTACAAGGACGAGGTATGAATTGGTGGAATGCTATTAAGGCAGCTACTCCTGAGGATCAAGTTACTTGGGATCAGTTTAAGGCCCGATTCAGTGATAAGTTTATCCCAGCTGCTCAAAAATCAGAATTGTTTAGGAAGTTCTTGGAGCTTAAGCAGAATGGTAGGGCAGTCTCAGAATATATTGCTGAGTTCGATACTTTGTCCAAGAATGGATTATCTCTTATCGATACTGCCGAGAAGAAGAACGAGAAGTTAATAACTGGTTTATATCAGTATTTGGTGGAAAGGCTTACAAACTATATTGATGAGACTTTTGAATCGGTTGTAGGGAAAGCATTGAGATCAGAGAGCCTTTATCCTAAGACCAAGACTGAAGTCGCTGTTGCATCCGTAGAGGGGCCAAAGCCGCAGGCAAGCGGTGGAGGCAAGAATAATTCTCAGAATAAAAGGAAGCAGAGTCAGACCAAGGATGGTCAGAAAAAGAAAGACAGGAAAGATGTAGAGTGCTTTAGCTGTGGCAAGAAGGGCCACTATGCTAAAGAATGTCGAGCAAAGCCAGCGGACAGAAAGTGCTTCAACTGTGGTCAAGTAGGACATCACAAGGACAAGTGTCCGCAACCCCCTAAAGAGAAGCAGATTGTGAAAGCATATGCTATCAATGTTGTTCTTTCTTCGTCGAATGCCCCAACCGCGGCAGAGAAAGGAAAGAATGTCATTATCCAAGTATTCTTTCCGTTTATGATGTTCTTGTTCGAGTATTGTTTGATACCGGGGCTTCCCGTTCCTTCATATCTAGTGACCTGGTAGATAGGTTGGAATTGGAACCCGAGATAGTCGATAGACCTTTAGTTGTGACGAACCCGATTGGTGGTTCGACTAGCCTTAGAATGATTTGTCGTAATGTGGTATTATCGAGTCATGGATGTATGTTTGCTTGTGATTTCTTTGTTTTGGGCTTTACTGGGTTTGGCATTATTTTGAGAGTCGATTGGCTCCAAAGGTACGGGGTGGTGGTAGACTGTGAGGGATTTTCGGTGACTATTAGGGCAGATGATGGGCGGAGGGTACTGTTTGGTGGCCTACCTAGTGATGAGTTGATGGCTAGTTTTATAAATTCCCTTGACATCCCGCAGGACGAGTTAGCAGGAGTTCCCATAGTTGGCCAGTATCCGGATATCTTCGAGGAAGTGACCAGACTTCCACCACACCAAGAGATTGAGTTCCGTATTGATTTAGTAAAAGATGCCAGACCTATAGTAATGCCACTTCGTCGTATGGCACCAAGGGAGGAGAGAGAGCGCGGGGTGCAAGTGAGCGACCTTTTGAAGAAGGGATTTATCCGAAGAAGTGTCTCCGAGTGGGGAGCACCAGTTGTATTTGCTACCAAGGCAGATGGTTCCCTTTGTGTGTAGACTATCGCAAGTTGAATAAGGTGACTTGAAAGAATAAGTATCCTCTTCCATGGATAGATGATTTGTTTGATCAACTGGAAGGAGCAAGAGTGTTCTCCCAGTTGGACCTCGCGACGGGATTTCATCAGCTTCGAGTAGCAGCTGAGAGTATTCCTAAAACGACATTTCGGACGCCGTCTGGATTCTATGAGTGGTTGGTCATGCAATTCGGGTTGACCAATGCACCAACATATTTTGTGGATCTTATGAATAGGGTATTCAGGGATCAATTGAATAAGTTTGTTCTTGTGTTCGTAGACGATATCTTGGTTTACTCGAGGACAGAGGAAGAACACAAGGAACATTGAGGATAGTGATGGAGGTGCTGAGGGAACACCAATTGAAAGAGAAGTTTTCTAAGTGTCACTTCTGGAGGAGGGAAGTGAGATTATTGGGCCATGTTATTTCAGAGAATGGTATTGCCGTGGATCCTGCGAAGGTGGCTACGATACAAGATTGGTCTACGCCAAAGAATGCAATAGACGTAAGAAGTTTCTTGGGATTAGTTGGATATTATCGTAAGTTTATCCAAGACTTCTCCAAGATAGCGGCACCGTTAACTCAGTTGACCAAGAAGAATCAAGCTTTCGTTTGGGACGAAAGGTGTGAAAATGCATTCAAGAGCCTAAAGGAAAAGTTGACGTGTGCACCAGTGTTAGTCATTCCTAAAAGGAATGAAGAGATGACAGTATACATGGATGCCTGTGGTACTGGACTAGGTGCTGTATTGATGCAAGGAAGTTGGGTTGTAGATTTTGCAAGTCGGCAATTGAAACCGCATGAGAAAAGGTACCCTACCCACGATTTGGAATTGCCAGCGATCGTGTTTGCGTTGAAGATATGGAGACATTATCTCTTGGGAGATAGATTCGAGTTGTTCACCAATCATAAATCGTTAAAGTATCTTTTCTCTCAGAAGGATTTAAATCTCCGTCAGCAGAGATGGTTAGAATTTTTGGCTTCCTATGATTTCGATATCGCATATACACCAGGAAAGGGCAATGCGGTAGCTGATGCATTGAGTAGGAGACATGCTAGTTTAGGGGCTATGTTTCTTAAATGGAAGCAACTAGAGTATATCGCAGGGTACGATTTCAGACCTAAGTGCGAATTAGATCCAGCAATATTAGCAAGTTTAACGATCGGACCCACTTTGATTGAGCGGATTGGTTCCAGTCAGAGGGACGATCCTAACCTACTAGAAATCATCTCCAAGTTAGAAATGGGTATCGACGGTGAGGAGATGAACAAGTATGGGCTTGATCGAGAAGGATGGCTTCAAAAGAATGGTAGACTGGTTGTACCCAATGTAAATGGATTGATAGATGAAGTTCTTAGGGAATGTCATCACTCAAAACTAAC
Source organism: Allium sativum (assembly GCA_030737875.1). Taxonomy (NCBI): domain Eukaryota; kingdom Viridiplantae; phylum Streptophyta; class Magnoliopsida; order Asparagales; family Amaryllidaceae; genus Allium; species Allium sativum. Next base: position 971,932,244 of record CM060924.1, read on the forward strand.
TATACATCCCGATGGTAATAAAATGTATCGAGATATGAAGCAGACCCACTAGGAACAGATGAAAAGAGAAGTTTATATCCAAATGCATGAACTGCCAGCTAGAATGCTGAGCAAAAGAAACCTAGTGGTTTGTTGCAACCATTAGAAATTCCAGAATGGAAATGGGAACATGTCTCAATGGATTTCGTTGATGGGTAACCAAGGACTAGATCAGGCCATGATAGTATTTGGGTAATTGTGGACCGATTGACTAAGAGTGCAAGGTTTATACCTGTCAAGTCGAATAGACAACTAAGTTAGCGGAACTGTATATGAAGTGGGTAGTGAGATTTCATGGAATACCCAAAGGCACTGTGAGCGACCGAGATCCATTGTTTACTAGTGGATTTTGGAAGATCTTACAAGAGGCTTTAGGATCAGAATTACATCTCAGTATCGCGTACCATCCTCAAACCGACGGTCAGACAAAGAGGGTGAATCGAGTATTAGAAGATCTCTTGAGAGCTTGCATATTAGATTTTGGAGGGTCTTAGGATGACCATTTGCATCTGATTGAATTCGCATATAATAATAGTTATCAGTCCAGTATTGGTATGGCTCCATTTGAAGCTTTATACGGAAGACCGTGCAACTCACCATCATGTTGGTTAGAAACCGGTGAGAAGTTTGTGCTTGGGCCAGATGTGATAAGAGAAACTTCAGATAAGATCAGGGTTATCCAACAGCGAATGAAGGCTGCTCAAGATAGGGAGAAGAATTATGCTGATAAGAGGAGAAGAGATCTAAAATTCTCCATTAACGACTTGGTGTTTGTCAAGATTTCTCCGTTAAAAAGCGTGATTCGATTTGGCAGGAGAGGCAAGTTAACACCAAGATTTGTTGGTCCATTCCCAGTTCTCGAGCAAGTTGGGAATTTGGCATATAAAGTTGAGTTGCCAGACAAGATGGCGGGAGTTCATAACGTGTTTCATGTTTCCCAGCTAAGGAAGTTCGTGCACGACCCCGATATGACTATTTCACTAGATTAATTGGATAACATCGAAGTAGAACCCAAGGCGGTTGGGAACCGCAAGCCGATCCATATTGTTTTTAGAGCGATATGAAGCAACTTCGAAGGAAGGCGGTGAAATTGGTCAAGGTTCAGTGGGGCGAGAATGAGAGTGACTGTACTTGGGAAACAGAGGAAAGCATAAGGGAATCGCATCCAGAACTCTTTGCCTGGTAAGATTTTAATAGTGATAGTTTCTTCTCGTGTAAGTAAACCGCATGCTAGGGTAGGTTTGTTGTGTATGTTTGATTGTTTGTGAATGACTGATAGGCATGCAGAACACCTTTGTATGTTTTTGGTTAAGGAATTTCGGGCGCGAAATTTCTTAAGGGGGAGTGTAACGACCCGCATTCTACGCATCGGAGGATCGTAGGATATTTATTTTATTTTCATTGTAACTTTGGGGAATGACTATTGGGGTCATTTCCCATGTTCACGATTTTTGCCAATTTTTAATTGACCATTTTACCCCTGGAGAATCTTGTTTCGCCTATAACTTTTGATTGGTAAGGAGTTTTGACCTGAAACCACTTCCATTGGATTCGAATGATGGTTTACCTTTCCATAGAATGGTCACAAGTGTCAAACGGACTTACCGTTTGGGAGATATGGCTGAAATAAGGTTTAGAAGGTGAAAAACTCCTTAAGTGGGCTGATTATGGTAATTAGCAAATCGGCCCATAAACCATTTCGAGATTAGGGTTGTGGGGAGGCTGAAAGGAGTTAGGTTTTCATTCTATTTCAGTTTTCTAGCCGCTATTTACCTCTTTGAAACCCTAACAATGGCCTCCACCTTCTAATTTCATCCCAAATCGCTCTCTAATCAAGGATTAAGCTAATCTACGTCAAATCAAGGAGAAATAGCACCAAATCAGAGTTGGAGCTACTGCTGCTAGGCATTATAATTCGACCCAAACAGTGGAGTTTTTAGATTTGATACTTTATTTGTGGCTAAGGTGAGTGATTTGCATTGTTTTTCACTAATTACGGCTAACTAGGGGTGATTAGTGATAATTAACGAAATCATGGCTCAGAAAAATCTGGAAAAATTTGTAAAATGCTAAAATATTATTTTAGGGCTCTGATAAAAATTTGGGTTAATTTGGATATGTTTTGCTAATCCTGTCATTAGTTATTGTTAAACATGATTAAGGGAAAAACCATGGGTTTTGGGTAAGTTTTATCTATTTTAACTTATTAGATTGTTACTTTGATGTTTATGGTTGATTATACATGTTGCTATTACTATTTGGAATGCTTTATGATTGATTGGTGAAGTTAGATTGGTCGAAAATGTTGTCGTATGACATAAAAACTTGTTGGAAAAGTCACAGGAAAACGGATCGGATCACCCTACCCCGACCCGTTCGTGACATGCACACCCCCTCCCCACAAACCACTCCTCCGAACTGCTGCATCATGAGCTAGGAATCGACCCCGAACCGCTTGGAGATCCCGATCCGACCTGGAGCTCACGAACCGTTCAGATCTGGTGCCCCCGACCCAAACCAGAGCACACCACGTGCCTGAACCGGTGATGAAGGCCCGACCGAACCGGAGCTTCATCACGAGCCAATCCGACCAGGGAGCCTTCCATGAGCCAACATGATGACCATGAGCTAGAGGAGAATCACGAACCGGACTATGAGGAGGTGCTACGAACCAAACCATCAGGAAAGGATAGTTACGACCGAACTGAACCAAAGATGAGAAGAAGGACCGAACCGATCTGGAGAAGACCAAAACCCAAGATGCAAAGGTAGTCCAAATAGGAAGTAGAACTCAGGATCCAGTTGAGAACCAATGAGTTAACTTCATGAGTTGGGCTTTGCTGCGGGACGTGTGCTAAGGGGTTATCGACACCCATAACTTTGATTCGCTACCAAGACGGATGTTAGGCTACGGATTAGTGTAGTGGGGTAGTTATTACTCCATGGGGGCAAAGTGATCGTAGCATGGCTATGAGCCAGTGCAGTGGAGTCGTCATGACTTCATGGGGCAGAGTGGACATAACAAGGGATTAGTGGCTATGGATTAGTGCAGTGGAGCCATCATGACTCCATGGGGCAGAGTGATCATAGCAAAGGATTTGGGTGGTCAAAGCGGTGGATATCATATGCTTTACGCACTGAGTGAAAGATGTGAGGATGGTTGCTATGCTTGATTGTTTGACATCTTTATGACATGCACGCCCCTCCCCCGTATCTTTACAGCATATGTTAGTGTCACCTTGGAGTATTGTACATCATGTTGTGCTAACTCTTTGGTTGCAGGTCCAGTTATGGTTATGTATACCTATTATTGTTCTGTTTTGCTACTTATCGCTCATACCAAACTTTTGTCTGACCTAGAGTTTTATGTCTCTTATTACTCTAGGTGCTCTTAAATGGGCAGACTAGAGACATGTCAGGTGATTATGCACGAGTAGCTGTACTGGAGACGAGCAGGAGGCTTCTATGTATGATATATATATATTCTCCCTGTGTTGTTGTTGGTCACTACTTTGGGCATTAGTAGTGCACCTCTTTCTTTTGCTTTAGAGACGGTATTTTGAATTTGTAATAATGTTGGTTTGGATGATAAGCTGTATTTTGGATTTCCGCTGCTATGATGGTTTAGTTTTCAGCTTATGCACTGTCTCGGCTGTTTTATGTCAAAGTTATGTTATTATATATTTTATCCCATGCGCTATGAGACATTCTGCAGGTTCCTTATTAGTTCAGATTCCTTTCTTTTCCTTTCTTTGGCGACCACCCCATGCTAGTCAGGCATTGGCACAACGAACTTTCATTGGAAATGTTGGCTGGTGCGGGGCGGGCTGTCACGCGGGTGCTTTTCCATATCTTTACGAGTCGACTAACAGGGCCTAAAGTACAGACATCCAAACTATGGTCTACCTTTTCATGGTTGTTATGGTGCTACCTCGATCTCCCCCTCAAATAGTGAAAGGCTACATCAAGAGCTAAGTGACTTGCCCATATCAAACAATCTACGTCCAAATTGGCGTGTCCTGCTGCCATGGTCTCGATAGTGAAAGATCGATGGTCTATAGGTTTAGCTCTTGTCTTTACGCATCCCACTGACTGCCGATGATAGGTAGCCAACAATTATTGTCCTTAATTTGGTCCTGACCAACCTCCTTCCACGAGCGAAGCAAACCGCCGAATCACCCCAATGCCATACCTCCATAGTCTTCTGAAAGCCAAACTACCGTTGCAGTCAAGGTATACTCACTGGATGGTAACGCGCAGACCCATCCTCTACGAGTACAGCTTGAGCATGCATCGCAACAGAGGAACACCACAAAGTTCCCTACCACATCCCTCGGAAGCCGTGTGCTTCCTTTTAGTCCCGTAGAGCCAACAAGAGAATATCAAGCAGAAGAATCATATGGACATGCTCCTCTCGTGCCTTCAGACACCTCAATGATCTACCCCGTTGGGTTCTTTACCTTCTGTAATGACCCAACTTTTCGGCTCTCGAAAAACAACACTAATACATCCTCTGTATTCAAGTATCTCAAATTAAGTGCCAGAATGTCTGATAGTTAGGGGGGAAATAAAGGAGACAGAAGGATAAAAGAAAGAATATACAGAGTTGAATCTCACAACAGAACGAATAGTCTATAATTTAAACAGTGCTCTTTACAAAAAGAGGAAAAACTTTAAAATATACATACTTCAATCAGAGTACACAATGAATCAGGCTGAACAGTTATATCAACCTATTCTTACTATTGCTGATACATACAACAACATACGCCACGGAATAAATAAAAGAATACGAGTATATGTCTCGTCACCAAATCCTCTTCTGAAACTCCAAAGCAATCCAAGTCCAATCTATAAATATACTCGGTCTGACCCGAGCATTATCGTAAATTAACACTCGGATCAGGCAAGGCAACTGCGTGAGATAACTCAACTTTTAATTAACACATATCAATATAATCTGAGGTCGTACACATGTCTGTAACGGTTATCCCCTCAATAACATCCAACCATTTATTAAGAGAAGTATAATTGTACAATAGATAATGTCTAGGGTGTACCATACATAATAAATTCATGTAGAAGGAATGGTTACATTGGTTACAATCAACGACTATTAAGTGTACAAACAAAAACGATAAGGCATGTTCACATACTGGATTTTCCATCGGAGATCTATCAATACTGATCCAAACTCCATGCACAAGCGTCAGAAAGTACCTCCAAGCATCGTATACCTGTAGATAAAATATACCGTAAGGTAAACAGAACTGGCTCACGCATGAAAACATTGGAGTGCACAACGTGGAACCAAATATACCCAACTCCTGCGTGTAACTTCAAAGAGCTCGCGTTACAATTTGATAATAAGCATACACTAAATATGGAGTCAGTATATCCTGCCATAAGTTAGCAAAATCCCATATTATGCTCCAGCTCTGTTTTTAGCCATTTCCGATGTCGATGTGTCGTTCGGATTCTTTTACACGAGTCTTCATCACTCGAACAGAACAAGAATTCTGTAACAGCCCGCATTTTATGTATCAAAAGATCGTAAAATATTTTTATTTCATTCTCTGAGGGTTGGATCATTCTCATCTTTTAATATGTTGATTATGGGGATGTGAGGCATGTCCATAATTTTTACCAATTTTGTTTGTGACCATTTTTCCCCTGTCAGCATTATACAGGGCATAACTTTTGACTTAGGTCGAATCAAAGGGTGAGACCTGTGCCGTTGGAAAGGATTTGATGATTGCCTTTCCGTAGAGTGGTTACATTAAGGATTTGGCTTAGCGGTTTGGGAGAAATCGTTGTTTTAAGGTTTTTCAGTTGGTTGTTTAGGTTTGGGAGCCTTAGTGGAATCCTATAAATAGGGGGTGAGAGTGGAGGGAAATGGGTTACTTTTCCCCATTCTCTCATTGGAGGGCATTTGATCTCCTTCTTCCTCTAACACCTTTCCACTATTAAAAATCCAAATCTAAAGAGGAAATCATAGATCTACACCATTGGAGGCTAGATCTACATCATTTCAAGTGAGGATTCATCAAATCGAAGGGTTAGGAGCTATCTCTTCGCTGTCCGGAATTCTATTTCTTTGATTTTGCTTTGTTTTGGCTAATTGGTGAGTGATTTACATCTCTCACATGAATGCAATGAAGTATATGAGTGTTTGTGCATGTTTCTCATCAAATTGGGCTGTTTTGCCATAGATTTACACCATTACAAGTTCAATTTCATATGCATCGCCCTATGATCTAATCTAACAAGTTTTACTTGTTAATTTCATGTCATATTACATGTTTGTGTTAGTTAGATCTCTCATTTTGATCATATGTTCATTTTAATGGTTTTTTTGGTTAGATTTACATCATTTTTGTGGTAATCGTCATATTCATGTGGTTAGTAATGTTATGAGATGCTTATGATTGTGTTTGATGATTTTGGTTGAGTTGATTTTATCGGATTCATCATTTGGCGAAGTTTTGGTCGAAATCGGGGTTGAATTGCAAAATGCAGAAATTGGCTCGGCCATACATTGAATCGGTCAGGGATTGGTTTGGCCAGGAATTGGATCGGATCGGTTATCATGGATCATATCGGTTATCATGGATCGGATCGGGAGGTTGTAATTGTATCGGGTCGGTTGGTTGTTTTATGGATTGGATCGGACCATAGTGGATCGGTAAGATGTGGAACGGATTGGTCAGGGGTGGGGTCGGTCATTTTGGTGGATCGGTCGAGTTCTGAAGCTAGAAGGTTGCTGGATCGAGTTGGTCAATTTGGTGGATCAGTCGAATACTGAAGCCAGAAGGTTGCTGGATCGGGTCGGTGAGAGGTGGTTCGGGTCGGCCTAGTTTGGATCGGGTCGGTCTGAAAGGAGGTGGATTGGTCATGTTTTTAAAAGTGCTTTTAAACGTTGTGGTTGATAGTGATGATGCTACGGGTTGTTTCCAATTGGGTCATTTTCTGAAAAAGTACGTTTTTCGGGTACGACTTAGATTTGGAGAAAAAGGTCTGAAAAATATATTTCTCGGGGGCAAACCCCGCGAACCCTAGCCGCAGCGCAGTGATGTAATTAGCTTGGTGATGGTGTGACTTCGAAGTAAATTCAAGTAGGACGGTTCGAAGTGTTGAAAGGTGTTCGTTGATTGGAGCAGAACACCGAATGAAGTAACAACTCAAAGTTCGTGGGTTGGTGGATAATGGTTGCTCGAGAAGGTTGCTTGAGCTATGAAATGTCGTCAAGGTTGGATGACTAGAGATGCGAAGGCCGAGAAGTCATCGTTGTCGTAAGTTCTAGCAGGCTCAAAGCAGGGGTACGATGGGGGCACCCAATAGACCAGAAGGTTGCTGGTCGAGTACCTTGGGTATCGTTGAAAGGCCTAGTTGTCAATGTTGGACATTGTCAAGGTTGGACATATGGAGTTTATGCTAGAACAGGGGTTACCATTAGCACTTGACATATGGCAAGGTTGGCCGTCATACGATTAACGATGGTTTCAAAGCACGATTGGCGGTGATAGCCAGAGTCAGTCATGGATGATTGGTTGTTTTGTTTGTACTACCTCACATAGATTATCCAAATTCGAGAGAGATGTTCTTTGAGTGCTCAACCGATATTGGTTTAGGCCTCTGGGAAGAGTACTTGGGGGATATTAAACTCGATTTGGGTTGTCTGTGTGAGACTTATATAATCTGGATGTTATGTGTGTTTTCCATGATTGAATGGTTGTTCTGGTTTCCATGTATGAATTGTTATTCCTTTGGTTGAATGGATTGTAAAGGCTGTTACTGTCCGATGTGGGGAAGATAAGGTTGAGTTCTTCTCTGGTGTCGTGGGTAGATTAGTATGTTTATCTATCCCCTCTCATACACTTTATTGTTGAAGTTTGTTAGCTGTTTTATCACTCACTAAGACTGTTGTCTGACTCAAGGTTTTATGTATCCTCTTATTACCTTGGGATGTTCATCCAATTGTGGATGGGCAGACTAAGTAACAGGTGATAGGTGATGCTTTAGTGACGATGACGGTGCTGATTGGTGGCGAGCAAAAGGCTCACGTACCAGTTTTACTACTATCTAATAATTGGGTTTCCGCTGTTTTCTTTTCTGAATAATGTAGTGAGGCAACATTGTATAAACACTATTTCCATGTTTATGGATATTATTTTCTAGTTGTATGGAAGTCCAGTGTTTTTGCTTCACTATTACTACCTGTTGTATATGTCCTATTATATTTTATCCTTGCGCTATGAGTTTTACGATAGGTTCCGCTTGTGTTTACCTACTCTGATGATCGTCCATGACAGCCTTGCACATCTTTCAGCGCATTAGTTCTCTTGTATAGTGCGGGGGTTATGGGCGATCGTCACATTTGGTATCAGAGCTCCGGTCAATGACTTTTGGCCAAAGTTCAAGGACGTAATCACGTATGAGAGACGTCCTTGTAGATTTCAGTTGGATGCTTTCTATATATATTAGCATATATAGTAGTAGCGGTTGTTTTCCTTTAGCAGTTTTTCTTGAAGGTGGCTAATTATTCTAAATTGCAAATTTAGAATGAGTAGACGAGAAACAAGACACACTGCTAGGGGAGCCAATACTGGAGGGGGAAATGGTGTTAAACCTAATTACCCGGCCATGTTTGAAGCCATGGCAGAAGCAATTATGCGAAGGGTACCCGCTCCAGTGGCGGCAACGGTAGATGTTGGTGTGTGAGTTCCTAGAGCCGTAGATTTTGCAAAGCTATGCAAGGACTTTACATCCCTAGGGGGAAACCATTCAAGGGAACTGAGCCAGCTGAAGAGGTTCAGAGGTGGATGGGCACGTGTGTCCGAATCTTTGGAGACTTGGGTATTGAGGATGCAATAAAGAGAAAGCTTGCATCATGGCATCTGCAGAACAGGGCCATGGAATGGTGGAATTTTGTTACACTCGAGACTCCAAAAGAAGAAATTTCATGGGAGCTATTCCAAGCTAAGTTTGAAGCGAAGTTTATCTCCACTGCTCAGAAATCTGCTCTATTCAAGAAGTTCGTAGAGCTGAAACAGAATGGTCATTCTGTGCTTGACTATATTTCTGATTTCGAAGCCTTGTCTAGATATGCTCGTTCATACATTGATACACCCTATTAGAAGAACGAGAAGTTTGTCTTGGGTTTGGATGCTTATATCGGAAAACCGTTAGTGGACCATCTTGATAATTCATTTGAGAAGATTGTGGAAAAATCTATTTGTCATGAGAGCCTGTTTCCTAAGGAAGCAAATGTTGTCGCTGCAACCAAGGAAGCTCAGAAGCCACAGCAGGGTGGTAATAATAAAAAGAGGAAGCAGCAACAACAGAAAGGAAAGGATGGCCAAAAGAAGCCCAAGAGTGAGGTGGTTTGCTTTAACTACCAGCAGAAAGGTCATTTTGCTAATGAGTGCAAGAATCCCAAAGCTGAGAAGAAGTGCTTTAAATGTGGGAAGCCTGGGCATGAGAAGAAAGATTGTCAAGAATCAGCTAAGGGCAAGCAGGTTGCGAGGGTATATGCTTTGGATGTTGTGCCAACTTCTTCAAGGGATCCTACTGCAGAGGAGAAGAGAAAGGGTGTTGTGGTACAAGGTACTCTTTCAGTTAATGGTGTTTCAGTTTGTGCTTTTCGATACTTGAGCATCGCATTCCTTCATTTGCAATGATCTTGTGTGTCTCTTGGGTTTGAAACCTGATATTTGTGATAGACCTTTCATAGTGACTAATCTAACTAGGGGTTCATCAAATCTTTTCATGAAATGTCGTGGTCTAGTGTTGTCGAGTCATGGTTGCTCTTTTGTGTGCGATTGCTTTGTTCTTAACTTCGCTGGGTTTGGGATCATCTTGGGGCATGGATTGGCTCAAGAGGTATGTGGCAAGGGTGAATTGCGAGAAGCTAGAGGTGAGGGTCGGGGATGTGGAAGGGCGAAAGGTGTTGATTAGATGTAAGCACGAAGACGGGGTCTTCATAAGTTATCTATATTCGCTTGGGATTCCACAAGAAGACCTGTCATCAGTGCTGATCGCAAATGAGTATGTGGATGTCTTTGACGAGGTGAAAGAGTTGCCGCCGCATCGTGAGATCGAGTTTATGATCTATTTGGTTGAGGGTGTTAGACCAATCGTTATGCCACTTAGGCGGATGGCGCCTAGGGAACAACGAGAGTTAGAGGTGCAAGTTCGTGACATTTTGGGAAAAGGGTTCATTCGGAGGAGTGTTTCCGAGTGGGGTGAACTAGTCGTATTTTAAACCAAGGAGGATGGCTTGTTAATATTGTGTGTGGACTATCGTAAGCTAAACAAGGTGAAAAAGAAAAACAACTATCCGTTGTCAAGGATACATAACTTGTTCGATCAGCTTCACGAAGCCAAAGTGTTTTCTTAGATGAATTTGGCAACGGGATTTCACCAGTTGAGGATGGCTAAGGATAGTGTGCCAAAGACTGCTTTTAGGACACCATCTGGTTTCTTCGAATGGTTGGTGATGCCATTCGGGTTGACTAATGCGCCAGCGTATTTCGTGGATCTTATGAATAGGGTGTTCAGAGATCAGTTGAACAAGTTTGTGCTTGTGTTCGTGGATGATATTCTGGTTTACTCCAGAAATGAGGAAGAACATAAGACGCACTTAAGAGTTGTGTTAGAGATCTTGCGAATGCATCAGCTGAGAGCTAAGTTTTCCAAGTGTCACTTCTGGAAGAATGAAGTGAGGTTCTTAGGTCATGTTGTTTCTGGAAATGGGATAGCAGTTGACCCCGCTAAAGTAGCGGCAATCCAGGACTGGGATCAACCTAAGAATGCGACGAATGTTTGGAGTTTCCTTGGGTTGGTAGGATATTACCGACGGTTTATCAAGGATTTCTCCAAGGTAGTTGCACCATTGACAGGATTGAGAAGAAGAACCAAGTATTCACATGGGATGCAAAGTGTGAACAAGCATTTGAAATCCTGAAGGAGAGATTAACGAGTGCACCTGTGTTGACCATTCCAAGTGGGAATGAAGAGATGGTCGTATATACCTATGCATGTGGTACTGGACTTGGAGCAGTACTAATGTAGAAGGATAAGGTTGTATCCTACGCAAATCGACAACTAAAGCCGCATGAGAAGAATTACCCAACTCATGATTTGGAGTTAGCGGCGATTGTATTTGCTCTGAAGATGTGGAGACATTACCTGCTGGGAGTTCGATTCGAATTGTTTACAGATCACAAGTCATTGAAGTATCTTTTCTCCCAAAAGGATTTGAATCTTCGGAAGCAAAGATGGTTAGAGATTCTGGCATCATATGATTTTGGAATAGCCTATACTCCGGGCAAGGGTAATGCAGTTGCAGATGCGTTGAGTCAAAGACATGCAAGTTTGGGAGCGATGTTTTCGAAATGAAAGAGCCTCGAGTACTTGGCAAGGTTCGATTTCAGGCCAAGGTGTGAGTTGGAACATGAAATGTTGGCAAACATGTTGATAAGACCAACTCTTATCGAAAGGATTGGCGAGAGCCAAAAGAAGGATGCGAAGCTTGTCGAGTTCATTCAGAAACTGGAACCAGAAGATAAAGAGTTCAAGGTCGATCGAGAGGGTTGGCTACGAAAGTAAGGGCGATTAGTTGTTTCGGATATCGACGGATTGAGTGATGAGGTTCTGAGAGAATGTCATCACTCGAAGCTGACGATTCATCCCAGTGGAAATAAGATGTATCAGGACATGAGGAGAGTCTACTACTGGGAAGGGATGAAGCGAGATATTGGAAAGTTCATTTCCAAGTGTATGAACTGTCAGTTGGTGAAAGCTAAACAGAATAAGCCAAGTGGTTTGCTTCAGCCATTGGAAGTTCCTACGTGGAAGTGGGAGCAAGTATCAATGGATTTTATTGATGGACTACCTAGAACAAGGGAAGGAAATGAAGGGATTTGGGTCATCGTGGATCGTTTGACCAAAAGTGCGAGATTCATTCCTGTGAAGTCAACTAGGACGACATCGAAATTGGCTGAACTTTATGTGAAATGGATAGTTTGATTCCATGGTGTCCCAAAGAGTATAGTGAGTGACCGAGATCCATTATTCACGAGTGGATTTTGGAAAAATTTGCAAGAAGCTTTGGGAACCGAGTTGGGCTTGAGTACGGCATATCATTCCCAAACCGATGGTCAGACCGAGAGAGTCAATCGAGTTTTGGAAGATCTCCTGAGGGCTTGTGTATTAGACTTCGGAGGATCATGAGAAGACCATCTACATCTAGTTGAGTTTGCGTATAATAATAGCTACCAATCTAGCATTGGAATGGCACCATACGAGGCGTTGTATGGAAGGCCGTGCAATTCTCCAACATGTTGGCTAGAAACTGGACATAAGTTGGTACTTGGGCCTGAGATGATTAGAGAAACCTCAGATTGTATCGAGACAGTTTGACAACGAATGAAGGCAGCGCATGACCGTCAGAAGAGTTACGCCGACAAGCGTCGTAAGGACTTGGAATTCGACGTGGGCGATATGGTTTTCGTGAAAGCTTCACCGTTGAAGCACATGATTAGATTTGGTAAGAAAGAAAAGTTAGCTCCAAGGTTTGTTGGACCATTTCCGATAGTCGAGCGAATTGGAAAGCTCGCATATAGATTGGAGTTATCCGAGAAGATGTCAAGTGTGCATAATGTGTTCCATGTGTCTTTTCTATGGAAATTCATGCATGATTCGAATATAGTGATATCTCCAGAGCAGTACGAAGACTTAGAGACCGTAGTTTCGAGACCTCATAAGCCACTTCGTGTTGTGAGGAATGACACGAAACAGCTTAGGAGAAAGACGGTTAGGCTAGTCAATGGAGTGAAGATAATGACGATTGTACGTGGGAGATGGAAGAGAGTATGAGAGCGACTCATCCAGAACTCTTCGTCGGTAGGACACTTTGATATCGTATCTTCGTTATATCGTTGTATCTTGTTATGGTTTGTTAGAATTCCACGTGCTAGGATAAGGCTATGGATGCATGGCTTGATGGTTGCTAGTTTGGATGACAGAATTGGCTTTTCATGGATGATAGGCATGCGGAATCGTTGTGATTGATTGTGTTTGCTTGGAATTTTGGGGGCGAAATTCTTAAGGGGGGAGAATATAACAGCCCGCATTTTACGTATCAAAAGTTCGTAAAATATTTTCATTTCATTCTCTGAGGGTTGGACCATTCTCATCTTTTAATATGTTGATTGTGGGGATGTGAGACATGTCCGTAATTTTTACCTATTTTGTTTGTGACCATTTTGCCCCTGTCAGCCTTGTACAGGGCATAACTTTTGACTCGGGTCGAATCAGAGGGTGAGACCTATGCCGTTGGAAAGGAATTGATGATTGCCTTTCCGTAGAGTGGTTACATTAAGGATTTGGCTCAACGGTTTGGGAGAAATTGCTGTTTTAAGGTTTTTCAGTTAGTTTTTTTAGGTTTTGGAGCCTTAGTGGAATCCTATAAATATGGGGTGAGAGTGGAGGGAAAAGTGTTACTTTTCCCATTCTCTCATTGGAAGGCATCTGATCTCCTTCTTCCTCTAACACCTTTCCACCATTAAAAATCCAAATCTAAGGAGGAAATCATATATTTACACCATTGGAGGCTAGATCTACATCATTTCAAGTGAGGATTCATCAAATCGAAGGGCTAGGACCTATCTCTTCGCTGTACGAAATTCTATTTCTTCGATTTTTCTTTGTTTTAGCTAATTGGTGAGTGATTTATATCTCTCACATGAATGCAATGAAGTATATGAGTGTTTGTGCATGTTTCTCATCAAATTGGGATGTTTTGCCATAGATTTATACCATTACAAGTTCAATTTCATGTGCATCACCTTATGATCTAATCTAACAAGTTTTACTTGTTAATTTCATGTCATATTACATGTTTGTGTTAGTTAGATCTCTCATTTTGATCATATGTTCATTTTAATGGTTTTTTGGTGAGATTTACATCATTTTTGTGGTAATCGTCATATTCATGTGGTTAGTAATGTTATGAGATGCTTATGATTGTGTTTGATGATTTTGGTTGAGTTGATTTCAGCGGATTCGTCGTTTGGCGAAGTTTTGGTCGAAATCGGAGTTGAATTGCAAAATGCAGAAATTGGCTCGGCCATAGATTGATTCAGCCAGGGATTGGTTCGGCCAGGAATTGGATCGGATCGGTTTTCATGGATCGGGAGGTTGTAACTGGATCAGGTCGGTTGGTTGTTGTATGGATTAGATCGGACCATAGTGGATCGGTTAGATGTGGAACGGATCGGTCAGAGGTGGATCGGGTCGGTCATTTTGGTGGATCGGTCGAGTTCTCAAGCCAGAAGGTTGCTGGATCGGGTCGGTCATTTTGGTGGATCGATCGAGTTCAGAAGCTAGAAGGTTGCTGGATCGGATTGGTCATAGGTGGTTCGGGTCGGCCTAGTTTGGATCGGGTCGGTCTGAAAGGAGGCAGATCGGTCATGTTTTTAACAGTGCTTTTAAATGCTGTGGTTGATAGTGATGATGCTATAGGTTGTTTCCAATCGGGTCATTTCCTGAAAAAGTACGTTTTTCGGGTACGACTCAGATTTGGAGAAAAAGGTCTGAAAAAAATATTTCTCGGGGGCAAACCCCCCGAACCCTAGCCGCAACGCAGTGATGTAATTAGCTCGGTGATGATTTGAGTTTGAAGTAAATTCAAGTACGAAGGTTCGAAGTGTTGAAAGGTGTTCGTTGATTGGAGTAGAACACCGAATGAAGTAACAACTCAAAGGTCATGGGTTGGTAGATAATGGTTGCGCGAGAAGGTTGCTTGAGCCATGAAATGTTGTCAAGGTTGTATGACTAGAGATGCGAAGGACGAGAAGTCATCGTTGTCGTAAGTTCTAGCAGGCTCAAAGCAGGGGTACGATGGGGGCACCCAATAGACCGGAAGGTTGCTGGTCGAATACCTTGGGTATCGTTGAAAGGCCTAGTTGTCAAGGTTGGACATTGTCAAGGTTGGAAATATGGAGTTTATGCTAGAACTAGGGTTACCATTAGCCCTTGACATATGGCAAGGTTGGCCGTCATACGATTAACGATGGTTTCAAAGCAGTATTGGCAGTGATAGCTAGAGTCAGTCATGGACGATTGGTTGTTCTGTTTGTACTACCTCACATAGATTATCCAAAGTCGAGAGAGATGTTCTTTGAGTGCTCAACCGATATTGGTTTAGGCCTCTGGGAAGAGTACTTGGGGGATATTAAACTCGATTAGGGTTGTCTGTGTGAGACTTATTTAATCTGGATGTTATGCCTATTTTCCATGATTGAATGGTTATTCTGGTTTCCATGTATGAATTGTTATTCCTTTGGTTGAATAGATTGTAAAGGCTATCACTGTCCGATGTGGGGAAGATAAGGTTGAGTTCTTTTCTGGTGTCGTGGGTAGATTAGTATGTTTATTTATCCCCTCTCATACACTTTATTGTTGAAGTTTGTTAGCTGTTTTATCGCTCACTAAGACTATTGTCTGACTCAAGGTTTTATGTATCCTCTTATTACCTTGGGCTGTTCGTCCGATTGTGGATGGGCAGACTAAGTAACAGGTGACAGGTGATGCTTTAGTGAGGATGACAGTGCTGATCAGTGGCGAGCAAGAGGCTCACATACCAGTTTTACTGCTATCTAATAATTGGATTTCCACTGTTTGCTTTTCTAAATAATGTAGTGCGGCAACTTTGTATAAACACTATTTCCAAGTTTGTTGATATTATTTTCTAGTTGTATGGAAGTCCGGTGTTTCTGCTTCACTATTACTACCTGTTGTATATGTCCTATTATATTTTATCCTTGCGTTGTGATTTTTACGACAAGTTCCGCTTATGTTTACCTACTCTGATGATCGTCCATGACAGCCTTGCACATCTTTCAGCGCATTATTTCTCTTGTATAGTGCGGGGGTCATGGGCGGTCGTCACAAATTCCCAGTGGGAATCCCACACCTTTGTAGATCTTGGAATCATTAATAGATTCCTTCCAAGATATAGGAATCACACATGGATTCCAATACATTAACAGATCCTGGAATCACACATGGATACCTTTACAGATCTTAAACTAAATGTGTTTAGCATCTCTATAGATTTCGAATCGCCAGATAGCCTTCACTTCACAACCTCTTCCAAAACATAGAACATGTATACCAGTTTTGAAGTGGCTTTCAATAAGTAGAACACTTACCAATCTCGGTCTCCTCAAATCCCGTTGCTGGATTTAAGGTCAAGTTCTATAGTCGATTAACCGACTACAATTTACACAATAAACGGTTGTATATGGAAAACAACCTCGTTTAATATCCACAACAAATGAATAAACATTCAAGGCACTATCAAGATCACGAAGAATGTTAACCAGCCAAATCACTATCAAGTCACATAGCATGATAATAGTCAAAGCACGATTAACTCATTAAACGGCTTCTAATCCCTTTCCCATTTAATTAATCTTTCATTAATTTAAAACTCATTTAAATCTAATAAAACTTCACTTATTAATCAATAACTCATACTCGATTAATATTCCTTTATATACTAACGTATATATTCAGCTTATACATACAAAAGGGTGTATATGTATATATTCTACCAATCTCTTATTCCTTTACAGCCTTGCTACTTAAAATGGATTTTTAATATACTTATCGCTCCGGTATAAGTATAATCACAATTCAATTCCAAGACTCCCTTTTTAACTTCAAAACGTATTCGTATACTTTATCCCTCCGGTAAAAGTATATCCATAACTCATTTATAAGATTTCTTAAAATATAATCAAGAGGTTAAAATCATTGTTTAACTCTTATCTTTTATAAGTTAAACGTCTTATTCCATATCTTTATCCTGAAAGATTCCTATACATGTTTCTATCTTTAAACCCACGTTATTAAAAATCTAAATATATTGAAAACCGTTAAATGGTATTACTCCAATTTTACTATATTCCATGGGTTTAAAAACAAGTGTTGCTAAAACACTGTTCACTACAAACGTAAAACAATTCATTTTTATAATCATCTTTAATGACTGTTTAAAGATTCAATCATATTTACTTTAGTGATATAATCTGAGTGGGTTAAAGACAGATGTAATTAACACATCATAACGACAAACCCAAAATCGTTTTATAAATTTATTCACATCTTTAAAATAGTCCTTTAAAGATGTAAATATCGATAAATATTCAACACGGTGAAATACTAGTGATTTGTAAATCATTAATTATAATAGGAGTGTTATAATCCAAAATCATTTCCAAATCTTATAAAATAGCTCCATTGGTTCCAAAAAATATATAAAGTAAAATAACTTAAAAATAGGTTTTGAATAAAAGAATTTAAAAGGATAAAATGTGTGTATATATATATACATAGTAAGAATAACTTGTTAATGGGTTTTAAGAAAAGTAATTAAAAAGGATTTAAAGCATGTTTTATATTTCAAAACCATTCAGATTCACTTTTCAATTCTCGTTCCAATTCGTATTATTCCAATTCAGTCCAGTTATGCCGAACACACCAAATTGTGTGAAATGGACAAACTAAATATATTATACAAAATAACAGATTCACTTCACGACAATTTCACAAATACCAATGTTACATAATCAATGGGTCCACGGTCAGGCTTAACGCATAATCAATTCATAATGCACATATGAATATAAATACAGTAACAATCATATTGAGGAATCCTGTTGGATTTCTCCAACCTATACCCATGCATCACCGTGAATATATCAACACATATACATGTAATACAGTTCAAATTATACTAATTCATATTAGATGAATCTTCTGTTGACGCAAGTAGTGTAAAAGGATGATCCGTTCACAAACGCGAAATATATACGTTGACTACCACCAGTAAAGCAATAAATCATCCATACATCCAATTGTACATATAAATATGTAAATAACGGTCAATATTATTATATGTTACAATAGTATAGCAATAAGCGTGAGTTAAACTCACCATCCGTTCCAATTGACGATTACAGCTATTTTATCTAATTTCAAACAACCATTTTAAATTAGATAACCAAACTTCTCAGAACTTATCCAATCCAATATGGATGTGTAGTATACTTCACAACGATTCCAATGCACCTGACGGTTCGTAAAACGAACGTCGTATGAACTAGATATGATATTTACAAGTTAATACATGATTAAACGAAATTAACTTCAATAATTTAATAATTAAAACCACTCACCCCTCACGTGTTGCGTACCCATTCTTCTTTCCTATTTCAAATGCCAGAACTCCTCTTCCCCTGTACACAACACATGTGCATGCCATGAGTGATATCCATGTCTTGTCCCATATTCCACAAACCGACTCTTCCACTGAACTCCTCACCCCCGAACCGAGTTCGATCGACACCACCACGACCGACTCGGTCACCCCCTCCATTTTCCGACCTCGAGCTAGTAGCAGCGCCTCTCCACAGTGATCGACATTTTTATCCTAATATCCTACCAAAACTTCACCACACCTCCTCCTCGAACCCCAGAACCCAACGGCACATATGTCATGGCCCGACACCCCTCCAACTTCATCAACGCTGAGCCTTATCTTTCACTGCAAAATGACAAATACTAGGTATTGACATTGTACCCCTTATTTAACCCACCAAGTTGAAGCTCTTACATCACCGAATTGAATGGCACCCACGACAACCCCTCCGGTCCCCCAACGTCGAACACGACCTGTAACTCTTCAAGCCCTACCATAGAAGCCCCACCCACCCAACAATATTGAGTTGCACCTAACCATCGTCAATCGACTCCCTGGGCGACCCGACACCATCTGTTTCATTGACTTCCCCTCCGGCCTGCCCAAATCATATTTCGACCCATCCCTCTTCTCGATTGTACGTATTTGAACTCCAAAAAACACCATTCGCTCGAAATTTTGAGCATACCGAGCTGAAGCTCT
This sequence comes from Allium sativum, assembly GCA_030737875.1. Classification (NCBI taxonomy): domain Eukaryota; kingdom Viridiplantae; phylum Streptophyta; class Magnoliopsida; order Asparagales; family Amaryllidaceae; genus Allium; species Allium sativum. Next base: position 971,951,256 of record CM060924.1, read on the forward strand.
TGAGTGTACGGGTCTATCAAATCCGGAATTGAGTTATTTTGTTGAATATAGGCATTAATTTAATTTGCAAAAGGTTTGAAGAATTTTAGAGGATGTCAGCCTCTTTTTTGATCTATAGAGAAAAGAAGAATTAGGTCTTAAGGATGGTGGGAGGGGTTATTTATAAGGAAATTTAGGTTTAGATATTTTATAGATATTTTTATATTATAATATATTATATTTGTGTCGAGCTTTTAGGCAGCATAACCACATACCAAATCAGATTGCCACGAAATTTGATACTCTGCAACATTTAAATATTCCGGACTCGATGAAACTGATTTCATCGAATTCCGACACTGTTTGCAAAAACACTATTTTTACATGTCATTAAAATCGAATTTAATATTTAATCGATTTCAAAACACTCTACTTATTCGATAATAAATTAATATTATCATTTGAATTCGAATATGATTTTCATAAGCTCTGAAATCAATTTAATTCCATATTAAATTCTAGATTCGATTTAGTTATATTAAATAACTCATTTATTCTGTGTTCAAGTTATTTAGCTTCTAATTTAATCATATTCATATTTTAATAAATTAAATATTCTGATATGAAAAATCTGGATCATTGCATTCTTCCCCACTTAAAAGGATTTCGTCTCGAAATCATAAGTTAAGATGAATGTTACTAAACCTACTAACTTTACTTCAAAAATTTATTTTTCAAAATCATGTTACTAACACCCGAAAATTATAAAAAAAAATCGCCATCACCTTCTTTGTACGACTCAATCCAAAAAATATCAAATGCCATGCAAGGCCTCCGATCATTCAAAAAGAAAACAAAAGCCAAGCGACTATCCACATAAGGGACATAAAATCCATCAAACCCAATCAAATACATAAATGTGTACCTATTTGCTGGGCAAACAAATCTCCATTTATAGAATCAAAAAGCGCCTATCGCCATTTGCTTCCATGAACCTATACACACACACACTTATATAACCCAAAAGAGAGTTAAGCAAATATATAAGTAACATGATAGCAACAACATGTGAAATAACTTAGCATTCATATGCAAAAATCCAAATATGATGCAACTGGTAATAATGGTGCAAATTCATAAGCAACAATCACATAATAGTAGCATATCTCTAACAATCATAACTTGAGGTTAATTTAAGTTTTGAAACCCCATCACCGCAAAAGGATGATAAATAATCCATTAAGCAACTCTTTATGCTCAACAGCCTCGGATTAACACTTAGCCAATCATTCACACCACCTTAAACAATTTAGAGATTTATTCCCAAGTTCTCTACAAGTCAGTTGCATAGGATGAATCATTCTTAAAGTTGTATGATATACATAAGCCATTCGTACAGAATATCTAATTCAGCCGCTTACTCGATCACATAGTTTCACTTCCATACTAGTATCTTTCACTCGATCACTCTAGTGCGGACTCAGAATTGGTTTCTTGATTAGAAACCCCTATTCTCCTTACATAGCCATATACTACAATAGAGAATCCCAGACTCTTATCAAAAATCTTATAGCTGACAAGAATCGAGTGAAAAATAACAACTCGGATTGGTATAAGCTACCAAAAAATCACGCACTCGAATCTGGACTAAATCGCAAAGCGAATAAAACGACCTACGTAAATGTTATTTTCTTATTCCAATTGATTTAACTATTATACCATTTTGTTTGTTCATCTTCGTTCTTAGTACGTTATTCTTATACTAATATCCTTTATGAGTTATTCCATAAATTTCAAATTCAAGTCATTAACCATTATACAACTTAAGTTCATAGACTTAACTTCTGAAAACTTTTCTGTAATCAATTCGATTATATTTCCATAGTTCTTCATATTTAAATTCTTATTACAAACTGCATCGATTTCATTTACATTTATAATCCATTCAACACTTATCCAAATTAGTACTTAAGTGTATAAATACTAAAATGTTCAAACCTTAACTGAACTAGTTCAAAAATTCAAAACAAGTTTAAACTCATTGCTTCCCGAACTCTGAATTCTATACTTTCGATTTCGCTTCTATTTTAGTTTTAAATTGCGAACTGCCTAACCACGATTTTTCTAAAAATTTGATTTAGCCCTATCTCAAAATCTACAAGATGAAATCTAATTTTTCTTCTTCCATTAGAAAATTATAATTCAATAGATCCGGGTGATTCTTGTTTCAAAGAATTCTGACTTATATTGGATCATATACATTCATTTAAACTTCAATTCAAAAAATCATGAACTACCACTGCGCGACGAGCTTATTTTTAATTAAATTAATTCGTTTAACTTTTGTTAAGTTTATATATTACAAACCTATTCACTTACATTTTCAGATAAACTAGATAAACATTCAAATTCAACTTGGAAATATCGACTATCCAAAATCGTCAACATTCCATCCCATTGTTAGATGAAATCCGTCGAACATCATATCGACTGAGATGCAAAATCATACAACCCCAATATATAAACTATGTGCATATGCAAAATCATACAACCCCAATATATAAACTATGTGCATCCATATATAACTTAAAAGAAAAATTCACTGTAATGTCCCATATTTTTACGGCATAATAATAAATTTATTTAATTATTTGAATATTGGTTTGGTAATTTAAAACGAGTAGAATTTAAATATTTAGATTTATTTAATTAAAATAAATAATTGAGTAACATACTTAATTCCACAATAATCGGAAAATAACAGAATTCACAGTATTGTGTGAATTGGGTAATTTAAAATATATAATTCAGATTGGAATTGAATTTGAATAATGAATATATTATTTAATTGAAGTTTGGACATAGAATTATAATATAATTATAATCGAGCTCGAAATGGCGCGGTAGTTCGCAGTTTGGCAATTCGAACTTCAACTGAATATACAAAATCCGTTTTAAATCGGATTTCTGTGAAACAAGAAGTGTTCGGAGCTGGTGAAGTGTATTTTTCTAATGGAAGAGAAAAACCAGGATTTCATCGTGTAGATTTTGATTTATGTCCAAATCAAATTTTAGAAAAGTCGCTATGGAATTCCTTTATAATTTATAATGATTTATTTATATTATAAAAGGGGATTTTAATATAAATTCAATACCGACTTAACCCGGATTTGAAATATCGAGTTGTTAATCCCAGTATGGTTATTTCAGAGTTGAATGATATTATATGCGATAAAATTAATTTATTAATATTAAATTAATTTTTTTTTAATATATTTATATTTAAATGGGTTTATTTAGAGCTTTAAAAATATCCATTTTTGCAAACGGCCTCCATTTTCAACGAAACTAATTTTGTTAGATTTGGAATATTAAATTATTGTTAGATTCCAATTTTCGTGATTTTTGGAGCCAGTATGTGGCTGTACGGATTTTTAATGTGAAAAACAACCGATAATTTGACCTTTAAAAATACGTTGTGTGAGCAAACGGGGTCGGAATTCGACAAAACAAGTTTCGTTGGGTCAGTAATGTCGAACTGTAGATGCATGTTCATTTTCGTCGAATTTGGGTGTTGTAAATGATCATAGAAATTTTAAAGGATAAATATAAAAAGCGTTGGATTAAAATTGAATATAAAATTTGAATATAAAATTATTTAAATTCCCTATAAATATCCAACTTCCATCCCTTGACCCCATTTCCATTTCTTCAGTAGCAAACGTTCTGGGCGCCGCTGCTTTAACCAAAACGTGAATTTTCACTCTTCAAAAATCAAAAGAAAATCCAAAAAAAAATCTATAAAATCCTAGAAATATATGTATGAAATCCCCATGAAATTCTCTTCGATTTCATGTATGTTTAGGAGGGTGCGATGGTAGTCTTCGAGGATCCAAATTCACTAGCGTGGACTAGGGTTCTGATTCTCTGGAAAGTGGAGCTGCGATTCGAAGAGTACGTGTTGGATTCATGCTCGGGGGTAGTTTGGAATCATCGATGGTATTTTTGGGGAAAACCATGATTAAAAATGTCGACCTTCTTACAGGAGCTGTGGGTTTCAAGTGGAAAATCGCGATGTATATGATGAGCGCGAGTTGAATGATAAACACATAAAATTGTAGAGGAGATTATAATAAGATTTTTGGCATTTTTGTTTTGAATTTTGGTAGAGGAGGGAGGATGAACTGTTGAGGAAAAGGATCGGCTATGGTATTTACCGTGAGCGGCAGTATTTACAGGAAGAAGATGAAGAGGGGGTCAAGCGTGTAAAGAGAAGGATTAAAGGCGTGAAGAAGATTTAAAAGTGACTGTGTTTAAACATTTGAAGAGTAGTATTTTGGGTGGAAGTGAAGAACGGGAACACTGAGTTATTCCTAGAGGAAGAACAGGAGTATTCGAAGGAGTAGTTGTTATGGCATGGAAAACTGGTGATGAAGAGTGCGGTAGTGTAAGTATGGAGCATCAACAACATTGGGAAGGAGTATTAGGAGGGTAACGTGATGTTGATGAGAGGGGGGCACGATGGTTTGTGTTGAATTTGATGGAGTAGCAATATTTGGAATTTTGGTGTTCAACGTGGAAATAAGGTATTCGAAACACTGGAACGAGGAATGGTATTTCCTCCTTTCGATCTGGCATGAGGACCCCTGGTGATTAAGGCTAATATCAGCGGTAATGATGGTTAGAGTAATAATTAAAGGATAATTTATAATGTTAATAATGTTTAAAATCACGCATAACTTATAATTTTAACATCACATTCATGCATTATCAGAATCGAACGAAACCAGTCAAAATGGAATCGTATGGACGATGACTGCACAATGGAACTGACTGGGAGTGAATTGGAGCTCGTTAGTTATAATTTATAGCAAAATAAATTGTCGTTTGAATCAATCGATGGTTATCGTTATTTAACGATGATCGTCCAATGTGAGTAAAACTTACTAACTCTATCAGTTTATATTTTTATAAATATAATCTAGTAATAATAAATGATAATTGGTTACTGTGTGTTGATTGGTTGGTTGAATTGCTGATGTATTGGTTGAAATTATAGATAATGGTATATATATAAATCGTTAATCAAATGTTGATTCTGTTTATCAAAATATTTCATATCGAAATGAAATCGATGTTATTATATTGTTTAACATCTGTGGATGCAGGGAAACAGGTCGGAGGAATCCAACTGGATTCCTCAACATTTATTTTACTGTTTTTCATATATTGTAATATATGATGCGATATAAAATCTGTTGTTGATTATGTGTGTTTGAATGATATCGATCATTGTTATTTGGTATTTTAAATACCATATATAATACTGGAATTAAAATGGGAATTTTCAATGTGTATGTTGAAAATAAAATGCATTTATATAAAATCAAATGATCTTATAAAAAGGAATTTCAAAGTGGATATTGAATAGAAAAGGAAATATTTGTAAAACAAATATAAAAGGAAATATTTATTTAGAAAATAAATGGAATTATAAAAGAAATAATTATTTATGAAATAAATATAATTATATAAAAGGAAACATTTATGAAACAAATATGATATTGAAAAGGGAAACATTTATATGAAATAAATAGTTCATACATAGGATATTGAAAAGGGGAATATTTGTATGAAATAAATAGAATTATAAAAGGGAAATATTTTGAAAATGAATAGAGTTTTATAAAAAGAGAATTTTACATTAGGAAGGTTTAGACCTGTGCCTCGCACACGGGTGTAACATGATATTGAATTAAAGTAAATATTTTGCAAATAAAATATTATAAAGGAATTTGGGGTTTGAATTAGGAATTTAAATGGAATTACTGAAATTAGAAACTAATTGGAAGTTAGTTAAATTGAATGACTTTCTGGGTATCGATCTGATGTTGGTTTCGGCCTTCGGGGTGAATACGTTGGGGGTTGTTCTCTTACTAGTTTACAGTTAGAGACTGATATATGTGAAAAGATAGTGATGCACGAATCAGAAATGGAAACGATTTCCAAAGTTAATAACTTATATTACTAAAATTAGAAAATAAGGATTTGATGAATATATGGAAATGAGAAATGGGGAAATGAATAAATGTTGATTTATGATTGATCGATAGAATTTCCATCTGGAAATAATATCCTTGTTTGTACACATGTTTTCCTTTGATAGTTAAATCACCGGCCATTGAAGATTTTGACCATTTCCGTTGTCAATACGGAGAGACCGAGATCAGATATGTTATCAGAAAACCACTTTGTATGGCATTAGCGTTGTGAATCAAATATGATGAAGATAATTGAAGACGGAGTTATGCAAGGGCTGTTCTGTTTACAGAATAGTGCCTTCGGATTGTCCAATCCTAGGACAACTTGAATGGACGAATGTCTAACAGAGTATGTCTGGCAGATCGCGTAAGTTGATCGTTTCAAACTTATTTACGTTGGTGGCGGAGGAATTCGTTTCTCTTAGCTTATACTCGTGGTATTTTTAGGGAATTCAATTTGTGATTTTATGGATAAGACGATGTGGCATTCAAAGTAAATGAAGGAGTGATTTGTTAAAAGATATGTTATGACCTCAAGCCTCATCAACTGGGAAATGACAGAAATCGGGCAGGCAGCATGGCTAAGTAGGTCGCACCCAAGTAGGGTATATTGTCACCATCTAGAGAATATTTATGTATGTTACTTCTTTCAATTCTGTATCTCCAGGGAACGGTTATGTTGGTATACCAACCATAAGGTGATAATATATTCGGAACATTCAAGCGAAATGAATGGTCGGTCATGTGTGGTCGAGTTACAAGATGTTCTTGTTGAATTCCAGTGTATCGCTTCTAGATTACACTGATCGAAAGGTGGATCCATACCTTGTCATAGTTGGAATCCATACCCCAATAAGAGCCCGCGGTTTTGATTGTATCTTATATATGTAGAACGTGAGATGAAAGCGTTTCTGCTAGATTTCTATTTACTTGATCTAGACATTATTATAATATCAGACAAGTATCGTTTTAGAAAAATATTTGGGTTATCGTAAGGTAAAAACCATCCGTGTTTATGTGTGGATCAGTCTTACGATTATCCTTTTGTTCAAAAGGATTTTTGAAAGTTAAATCAATGATTTGAGTTTACTCACACCAGTCACATGACTGACCTAGAGTTTATTTTGTTTTGTTTTCCCTAAACTCTTGGGTGCCTAATTTTATATGGGCAGTCAAGTAGTCGGGATTTACAGTTACTTGAAGAGTTGGAGCAGGAGGCTTAAGGATTATATAGATTGTTATTTCTGCTGTGTTGTAAGTGTTATACTCTAATAATGGTATTGTATACAGATACTGTTTTATTTCAAAGTTATGAAATATATTTATTCGTTCCGCTGTGAGATTCGTGTTTACTCTGATGTTGTATGTTCTTCTTCTTCTTCTTCTTCTTCTTATATTCTAAGTTTCTATCTTATCTATTTTCACCTTCTAATTTCTTTCATGGACTATCCGGTATTTCCGATGCTTGAATAATCGACATTGAGTTTATGTCGGTTACTCAGGATCGCGAAAACCCGGGTCTTTAGAGTGGTATCAGAGTTAAAGGTTAAGTAATTACCTTGGCTCTGTGGCGTGACTCAGTAGAGATAGGGTTAGCAATACCCTGGATTGAGTTTGAGGGTATATATACGAGAGAACGTATTTGTAGATTTCAATATAAAATTATTTTATATTGTGGAGATTTATTGGTTGAGTTGTTTATAAGTTCTGGTCAATCAGTTTGATACACTGTATCGGTAAGGGTTTCTAAACACTCGAATACGATGGACCGACATGGTATGCTTTGAAAAGATGGTAAATGATATAATTTTACCAAAAATATATTTTTGATGTAAACAGATGATTTATATTGATATTATTATTGAATGTGTTAGTTGTAATTATAATCGAATAAGATTATAATTGGAATGGTTATGTAATTAGCCAATCAGAATTTATATGAATATAATACAGGAAATAAGATGAAGTAAATCTGAATTTAGAATCAGAATTGGATTTAAAAGTTGGAGAAGTGTTTGTAAATGGAAGTGAATTAAATATATGAGAATTTTAAAATCCTGGGAGATTTTAAATTGTTTACAAAGCATTGTGAATGGTATTTTGAAATGAATTTCAAAATGGAAGTGTTTAGATATGGTTTTGAAAGTGATATAGTATTGAACTCACTTCGATAACTAGAAATAGATTCCGATGATGATCATGACATCATCGGTGTTCATTTTTGAGTTGTAAGTGACGGATTACTATCAAAGTTTTTGTTTTTGAATTATTTTGAGAAAACACGTTGTTTTGATATTCCAAATGAATATTTTGATTTTTGGAAAAGGCTAAGCTGTTTAAAAATTCCCAGAAACAGATTATTTGAACTAAAACAAATTAAATTAGAATTTGTAAAAGCAAATAGAAATAGAAATTGAATTGAAACTAGTTAAGTGGAAAATGAATTGATATAGAAAGTATCGAATTAGATTGGATTAGAGAAATCCGAAATGGTATTGGATTGATGAGTTAAGAATTTGAAAATTAAAAATGGAACTTCGATTTGAAATTGAATTTGGCTTGGATAAGTGAATGGTTGTGTTGGAGATAAAAGTGATTTGAGTTTGATTGGGATAACATTTGTATATGTTGAATTAGTAGCAGATATGAAAGATGGAATGATAAGCCCGACAAAAAGGTACAAGTTTATATTTGGTATAAGCATGAGATTTATGAGTCGATTTCGCAAGCCGCTTGGCTGTTTGATTTTCTTTTTGAGTTGGAGAAGGCCTAGAGAGGCGAGTTGTAGTTGTACCGATTGACCAGTACAAAGGAGGTGTTGGCGAAATTTTTCGAAAAGTTAAGGTATTAGAATTTTTTTTAGGATTTTTGAAATTTTCGTTAGTAGGAATTAATTAATATTTTAATTGAAATTAAATTGGTTCAGTTGAAACTGAAAAAGAAGTAAACAAATAATTTGTAACTCAGTTAATAGGGTTTGTTTCCTACCTTAGCAATTTCGAGGACGAAATTATTTTAAGGGGGGAAGAATGTAATGTCCTGTATTTTTACGGTATAATAATAAATTTATTTAATTATTTGAATATTGGTTTGGTAATTTAAAACGAGTAGAATTTAAATATTTAGATTTATTTAATTAAAATAAATAATTGAGTAACATATTTAATTCCACAATAATCGGAAAATAACAGAATTCATAGTATTGTGTGAATTGGGCAATTTAAAAATATATAATTCAGTTTGGAATTGAATTTGAATAACGAATATATTATATAAACGAAGTTTGAACGTAGAACTATAATATAATTATAATCGAGCTCGAAATGGCGTGGTAGTTCGCAATTTGGCGATTCGAACTTCAACTGAATATACAGAATCCGTTTTAAATCGGATTTCTGTGAAATAAGAAACGTTCGGAGCTGGTGAAGTATATTTTTCTAATGGAAGAGAAAAATCAGGATTTCATTATGTAGATTTTGATTTATGTCCAAATCAAATTTCAGAAAAGTCGCTATGGAATTCCTTTATAATTTATAACGATTTATTTATATTATAAAAGGGGATTTTAATATAAATTCAATACCGACTTACCCGGATTTGAAATATCGAGTTGTTAATCCCGATATGGTTATTTCCGAGTTGAATGATATTATATGCGATAATATTAAGTTATTAATATTAAATTAAATTATTTTTAAATATATTTATATTTAAATGGGTTTATTTAGAGCTTTAAAAATAGCCATTTTTGCAAACGACCTCCGTTTTCAACGAAAATAATTTTGTTGGATCTGGAATATTAAATTATTGTTAAATTCCAATTTTCGTGATTTTTGGAGTCAGTATGTGGCTGTACGGATTTTTAATTTAAAAAACATTCGATAATTTGACCTTTAAAAACACACTGTGAGCAAACGGAGTCGGAATTCAACGAAACAAGTTTTGTTAGGTTCGTAATGTCGAACTGTAGATGCATGTCCATTTTCGTCAAATTTGGGTGTTTATGTGATCATAGGAGTTTTAAAGGATAAATATAAACAACGTTGGATTAAAATTGAATATAAAATTTGAATATAAAATTATTTAAATTCCCTATAAATATGCAACTTCCATCCCTTAACCCTATTTCCATTTCTTCAGTAGTCAACGTTCTGGGCGCCGTTGTTTTAACCAAAACGTGAATTTTCACTCTTCAAAAATCAAAAGAAAATCAAAACAAAATCTATAAAATCCTAGAAATATATGTATGAAATCCCCGTGAAATTCTCTTCGATTTCGTACCTGTTTAGGAGGGTGCGATGGTAGTCTTCGAGGATCTAAATTCACCAGCGTGGTCTAGTGTTCTGATTTTCTGGAAAGTGGAGCTGCGATTCGAAGAGTATGTGTTGGATTCATGCTCGGGAGGTAGTTTGGAATCATCGATGGTATTTTTGGGGAAAACCATAATTAAAAATGTCGGTCTTCTTATAGGAGTTGTGGGTCTCAAGCGGAAAGTCGCGATGTATATGATGAGCGCGAGTTGAATGATGAACACATAAAGTTGTAGAGGAGATTATGATAAGATTTTTGGTAGAGGAGGGAGGATGAACTATTGAGGAAAAGGATCAGCTATGGTATTTACCGTGAGCAGCAGTATTTACGGGAAGAAGATGAGGAGGGGGTCAAGCGTGTAAAGAGAAGGATTAAGGGCGTGAAGGGGATTTAAAAGTGACTGTGTTTAAACATTTGAAGAGTAGTATTTTGGGTGGAAGTGAAGAACGGGAACACTGAGTTATTCATGGAGGAAGAACAGGAGAATTCGAAGGAGTAGTTGTTATGGCATGGTAAACTGGTGATGAAGAGTGCGGTAGTGTAAGTATGGAGCATCAATAACATCGGGAAGGAGTATTAGGTGGGTAACATGATGTTGATGAGAGGGGGGGCACGATGGTTTGTGTTGAATTTGATGGAGTAGCACTATTTGGAATTTTGGTGTTCAACGTGGAAATAAGGTATTCAAAACACTGGAACGAGGAATGGTATTTCCTCCTTTCGATCTAGCACAAGGACCCCTGGTGATTAAGGATAATATAAACGGTAATGATGGTTAGAGTAATAATTAAAGGATAATTTATAATGTTAATAATGTTTAAAATCACGCATAACTTATATATTTAATATCGCATTCATGCATTATCAGAATCGAACGAAACCAGTCAAAATGGAATCGTATGGACGATGACTACACAATGGAACCGACTGGGAGTGAATTGGAGCTCGTTACAATTTATAGCAAAATAAATTGTTGGTCTGAATCAACCAATGGTTATCGTTATTTAACGATGATCGTCCAATGTGAGTAAAACTTACTAACTCTATCAGTTTATATTTTTATAAATATAATCTAGTAATGATAAATGATAATTGATTGCTGTGTGTTGATTGGTTGGTTGAATTGTTGATGTATTGGTTGAAATTATAGATAATGATATATATATATAAATCATTAATCAAATGTTGATTCTGTTTATCAGAATATTTCATATCGAAATGAAATCGATCTTATTATATTGTTTAACATCTGTGGATGCAGGGAAACAGGTCGGAGGAATCCAACTGGATTCCTCAACATTTATTTTACTGTTTTTCATATACTGTAATATATGATGTGATATAAAATCTGTTGTTGATTATGTGTTTTTGAATGATATCGATCATTGTTATTTGGTATTTTAAATACCATATATAATGCTAGAATTAAAATGGGAATTTTCAATGTGTATGTTGAAAATAAAATATATTTATATAAAATCAAATTATCTTATAAAGAGGAATTTCAAAGTGGATGTTGTATAGAAAAGGAAATATTTGTATAACAAATATAAAAGGAAATATTTATTTAGAAAATAAATGGAATTATAAAGGAAATATTTATTTATGAAATAAATATAATTACATAAAAGGAAATATTTATGAAACAAATATGATATTGAAAAGGGAAACATTTATATGAAATAAATAGTTCATACATAGGATATTGAAAAGGGGAATTTTTATATGAAATAAATAGAATTATAAAAGGGAAATATTTTGAAAATGAATAGAGTTTTATAAAAAGAGAATTTTACATTAGGAAGGTTTAGACCTGTGCCTCACACACGGGTGTAACAAGATATTGATTTAAAGTAAATATTTTGCAAATAAAATATTATAAAGGAATTTGGGGTTTGAATTCGGAATTTAAATGGAATTACTGAAATTAGAAACTGACTTGAAATTAGTTGAATTGGATGACTTTCTGGGTATCGATCTGATGTTGGTTTCGGCCGTCGGGGTTAATACGTAGGGGGTTGTTCTCTTACTAGTTTACAGTTAGAGACTGATATATGTGAAAAGATAGTGATGCGCGAATCAGAAATGGAAACGTTTTCCAAAGTTAATAACGTATATTTCTAAAATTAGAAAATAAGGATTTGATGAATATATGGAAAACGAGAAATGGGGAAATGAATAAATGATTATTGATGATTGATCGATAGAATTTGCATCTGGAAATAATATCCTTGTTTGCACACATGTTTTCCTTTGATAGTTAAATCACCGACTATCGAAGATTTTGACCATTTCCGTTGTCAATACGGAGAGACCGGGATCAGATATATTATCTGAAAACCACTCTGTATGGCATTAGCGTTGCGAATCAAATATGATGAAGATAATTGAAGAAGGAGTTATGCAAGGGCTGTCCTGTTTACTAAACAGTGCCTTCGGATTGTCCAATCCTAGGACAACTTGAATGGACGAATGTATGACAGAGTATGTCTGGCAGATAGCGTAAGTTGATCGTTTCAAACGTATTTACGTTGATGGCGGAGGAATTCGTTTCTCTTAGCTTATACCCATGGTATTTTTGGGGAAATCAATTTGTGATTTGACGGGAATGACGATGCGGCATTCAAAGTAAATGAAGGAGTAATTTGTTAAAAGATACGTTATGACCTCAAGCCTTATCAACTGGGAAATGACTGAAATCGGGCAGGCACCATGGCTAAGTAGGTCGCACCCAAGTAGGGTATATTGTCACCATCTAGAGAATATTCATATATGTTACTTCTTTCAATTTTGTATCTCCCGGGAATGGTTATGTTGGTATACCAACTGCAAGGTGATAATATACTTGGAACATTCAAGCGAAATGAATGGCCGGTCATGTGTGGCCGAGTTACAAGATGTTCTTGTTGAACTCCAGTGTATCACTTCTAGAGTACACTGATCGGAAGGTGGATCCACACCTTGTCATAGTTGGAATCCATGCCCCAATAAGAGCCCACGGTTTTGATTGTATCTTATATATGTAGAATGTGAGATTAAAGCATTTCTGCTAGATTTCTATTTACTTGATCTAGACATTATTATAATATCAGACAAGTATCGTTTTTGAAAATATTTGGGTTATCGTAGGGTAAAAACCATCCGTGTTTATGTGTGGATCGGTCTTACGATTATCCTTTGGTTCAAAAGGATTTTTGAAAGTTAAATCAATGATTTGAGTTTACTCACACTAGTCACATGACTGACCTAGAGTTTATTTTGTTTTGTTTTCCCTAAACTCTTGGGTGCCCAATTTTGTATGGGCAGTCAAGTAGTCGGGATTTACAGGTACTTGAAGAGTTGGAGTAGGAGGCTTCAGGATTATATAGATTGTTATTTCTGCTGTGGTGTAAGTGTTATACTCTAATAATGGTATTGTATACAGATACTGTTTTATTTCAAAGTTATGTTATGAAATATATTTCAAATTTATGCTTGAATAGTCGACATTGAGTTTATGTCGGTTACTTAGGATCGTGAAAACCCAGGTCGTTACATTCACGGTTGAAATTCTGGATTGTATTCTTAAAATACTCTGGATTCGAAATAGAAATCTATTCAATCCAAACTAATATCCATAGTAGCAAGTTCTTACCTAGAAACTCAAAAATGAATCTCTGATTTTTCAGCGACTTGAGGAAGATCAATGCTTTTATAATCTTATAAATTTATTTTAAACACTTTTGAACCAACCTCAATATACCTTTTAAGCTTCAAAAAAATTTCAAACTTACCGGAATTTCAAGTCCTTTGGTTTTCAGCTCGAATCCATTTCATATTTATAAATCTCATTTATAAATTACACTTGCATATTTCTGGTTTAAATTCATTTTATTCAAATTGAATTCTAACATAACATAATCTTCGAATGCTTTACGGTCAAATCATGAAACTGAATTCACAAGTTGTTCATTTCCAATGTTCCCATATTATAAATCTACCCATCCCATGCAAGCAAACAGATAAGATTACTATATTCCAAACATAGTAGTCAATACCCATAAACTGGTCAGGCACAACTACAAATCAACCAATGATTGTCCCCGCCCCTAAGTGAGCATGACCAACCAACCAACAAATGATAATAATTTAATATCGTTATTTCCTAACAGACAACTCACCCATAAAACTAATATAGTTATAAACTACCTTTTTATATATATAAAATATATAAATATTGGTAATTTATTTCACTTATCGAATTCGAAAATGATGTCGGGTCGAACGAATTATTCGAACGTTTCTAAACTTTCATCAAAATGATGATCAGTCGATTGATTCAGATCCATAATCCAGACTTACAAATCAGACCACCCAATACAAAGTATTTTGTATTCACTAAAAAGTACGAGCTCATATATATAATATATATACTCTCAGAACTCTATCTAGGATGCTACTAACCCTATCTCTAGTGATCTATAACCCATACAAGCCTAGGTGTTCACTAAACCTTGACTCTGATATCAAATGTAACGACCCAACTTTTCGACTCTTGAAAATCAACACTAATACATCCTTTGTATTCATGTATCTCGAATCAAGTGCCAGAATGTCTGATAGTTAGGGGAAAAGAAAGGAGATAGAAGGATATAAGAAAGAAGATACAGAATAAAATCTCACAATGGAACGAATAATCTATAATATAAATAGTTCTCTTTACAAAAAGCGGAAAAGCTTTGAAATATACATACATAAATCAGAGTACACAATGAATCATCCTGAACAGTTATAACTACCTGTTCTTACAATTGCTGATACATACAACAACATACATAGCAGAATAAATAAAAGAAAATGAGTACATGTATCGTCACCAACTCATCTTGTGAAGCTCCAAAGCAGTCCAAATCCAATCTGTAAATATACTCGGTTTGACTCAAGCATTATCGAAAAATAACACTCGGATCAGGCTAGGCAACTGCGTGAGATAACTCAACTTTTAAGTAACACATATCAATAAAATATGAGGTTGTATGCATGACCGTAACAAATATCCCCTTAATAACATCCAACCATTTATTAGGAGAAGTATAATTGTATAATTGTAATAACCCGGAATTCTAAGCCAATTTAAAAATGGAAATTTTGCAAACAACCTCGGTTTTCGACGAAACCACTTTTGTTGGATCTGTGATGTCAAGTTATTGCTAGGTTTCAAAATTTGTAATTTTCTGAATCAATATGTGAGCGTGGCAAAGGAAAACGCATTTGACCAGTTTTAGTTGATTTTAATCGACTGGAAAATGACCATTTTTCAAACGGTCTCAGAATTCGATGAAATTAGTTTTGTTAGGACCGTATCGTCAGTACAAAGCTAGAAAATATTTTTTGGGAATTTTTAAAGTCCGTATGTGGCCCCGGTAAATTGAAATGTGCGTTCAAATTCAGTATATAGATTTATATTTTGATTTTGTCGAAAACTGATCGAAACGATCGAATCAGGTTACGAAACATATCCCATTGTGTTCGGAATGGGGGTAATTAGCTAGGGACGACAGTCGGTGGGTTTGATTTCGAGTTGAAAATAAAAAGATGCTTTTTGAAAATTAAAATAATATAATAACATATTTATTTACTTATTCTCCTCCCCTCCTCTTTCTTAGTCAATGCCTTCATTTCAGAAAAGAAAAAAAAAACCTCGACATCTCGCCTGTCGCTCCTCCGATCCGCCCACACCGGAGCTCCCCACCGCCGGCCAACCTCCTTCGCCCTTCCTCCCCTTTCCCTCCCCTCCACCGCCCTCTGCTCGAACCCCACTAGCCCAAGCTCGAAACCCCAAAACCGATGCTCGAGCCGCCAGCAAACCCTAGGGCAGACACCGCTCCACCTGGCTGCACCACCCTCCGACCACTACTGCTCATCCTCGCCCCCAATGCCACCACAACAACAAACAGTGAGTTTTTAAATGCATTGATTTTAATTTCAGTTTTTAGTTTAGTTTTTTTTATATATAAGAATCTGATTTTACTTATAGAAAGATTTGAAGTTTAAAAATGGAAAGATTTGAAGTTTAAAAATGGAAAGATTTGAAGTTTAAAAATAGAAAGATTTGAATTTTAACAATAGGAAGATTTCATTTTTGAAAATAGAAAAGACGACATTTTTAAAAAAATAGAAAAGACGATATAAAATCACATTCTATTTTATCGTATGTATATTATTCATAAAATAATTATACTAAGAAATAATTATAAATATATTTAAAATATGATTTTTATATTATAGAGATAATAAAAATAGGATTTTTATATTATAGAAAGAATAAAAATATGATTTTTATATTATAGAGATAATAACAATAGGATTTTTATATTATAGAAATAATAAAAATATGATCTTTATGCCTTGTTTAGCTATATAAACATCGTTTTGAAAATATATATTAGCATGATAAAGAGGCGATTTATATGTAAATGAAAGTGATATGAAAATTTGATTTTTATATTGAAAGTGAACAAATAAAAATGTGGTTTTTATTTTTAAAGATAGCGGTTTAAAAATATAATTTTTATTTGTATAGTAGCGGCATAAAAATATAATTTTTATTATGAAACTAGCGAAAAAAATATAAATTTTAATATGTGAATAGCAAGTTAAAAATACGATCTTTATCCTTCTAGTGTTATTATAAAAATATGGTCTTTTATATACAAGTGGCAATATAAAATTATAATCTTCACATACGAAGTAACGGTATAAAAATATGATTTTTATCATATGAATAGAAAGCTAAATTTTTTTTTAATGAAAGTGAATTGGTAACGACAAGATTTTTAGCGTATATTTGAAATATTTTTATGAAGATAAAAAATCGATTTTTATATATGTCTTGAATACGGACGACGAAAGTAACAAAAGGCGAGCACGGCGGAGATTTCCTTCATATGAAGAGTCGCGGCGTTTGGTTTAGCTAATCGGTGAGAACTCCTCACCTTTAATTTATTTCTAGTTTGAAATATATACTAGGATGCAGACGGTGCTTAGTAGCACCCGACACCCGTCGTCCACAGACCATGGATGACTTGTTTGTTTGATTGCTATGTTGTGAAATTTGATTGTGTGATGTGGAATGAAATAAAATATTTTATAATGGAAAATATTTTATAGTTAAAAATATGATTTTTAACGTGTATATAAAATAAATAGAAATAAAAAAAATCAAAAGATTTGTTTATATACATTGATTTGACTGATATTGATTGGGACGGTAAATTTTACACGTCGCCCAACTGCACAAATAAAATCTGTGTTTGTTGATTTGAAACCCCACACATGTATTGGGATGATATTTGACGTACACTAATCCCGATTGTTTAGTTGTATGTCAATCGATGGGTTGACAGACTGTGTAAGCGTTAATTATTTATATTTAATGCTTATGCAGCTGTGTGGTGCACTCTGGATGATGGTTGATGATTTATCGTTGTTGTTATATACATGTGTTGTAGGGAATCCATATAATAAACGTTATATGGTAATTGATTGGGACTCATTCCAATTTGGAAAATAAAAATATAAATTCATGTGTTAAATAGAAATATATATATATTCATGTGTTGAATAAAAATATATATTCATGTGTTGAATAAAAGTATAAATTTATGTGTTAAATAGAAAGAAAATTCATGTGTTGAATAAAAATATATATTCATGTGTTGAAGAAAATATTCATTTGTTGAATAGAATAATGAAGTTATTGAAATATATAAAGCCGTGTTAGTTAGATATGCGCCATTGTGACGCGAACGATATTTATATCGATTAAATTCATTTTTAAAATGAATATAGAAAAGGAAGTGATTTCAAAATATAACGTTTTGAAAATATTATCATTTATAGATTAATGATATAGAATATTCAATTTTGATTAGAAATTGAATATGAAGTTGAAATCGTTTTGAAAACGAATTTAAAACGATTTATAAAATTCGTTTTGAAAGGAAATCAATGAAATATATATATATATATATATATATATATATATATATACATATAATGGTCTGAATAGAACGCGCCGCGCTGCGGCAGTTCGCGAATTTCGACTATTGACTTTGAATTGACATTGCGGGAGATCCGACTGTCGGATTCTCCAAAAACCAGAACCGTTGGGTTCGTATCAAAAAGAGCTTTCTAACGAATATTAAAAATTAGAAATCTAACGGTTGGATTTGGAATTGTGTCCAAATCAAATTTGGAAAAGTTCGTTGTAAGTGCAGTTCGATGACCGTTGATGGAAATCGACTGTATGGGCCTTGATTAAATTATTTAAAAATAGTAATAATTTGTGTAAAATCATAAGAAATGATTTGTGAAGAATTGGGATGAAAAATTCCAAATTTGAGAAGATAAAAATAGATTTTATCGAAATGAACTAGTTTTGAACTAGAATTATATTCTATTTATTTTTAAAATAAATAAAGTGGATTTGAAATGGATTTGAAAATAACCAGAATTTCCAATAATTGAATTGGAATGGATTTGAATCAAAATTATCTTTGGAATATTTCGATGTTGGATTTCATGATTATACAGATATTGTTATGGAAATTTGAAAGATATATTTATATCGTTATTTCCAATACGATATTTGTTGGTCGTAGAATTTGATATTGAATATAAGCCGATATATTTTCTATTCAGAGCCTTGTATTTAATATCAAATGTGATTTGGGTTTGTCGTGAATGGTGTCTTCATTAACACTGGTCTTAAACCTAGTTGAGAAAAAGATTAAATCTTTTTATTTAGATTTAATGAAGTGTACCAATTAAATGGTATTTAATTGGAATTGAATTTGAATTGATTTTTGGGTTTATCGTGAACGGTGTTTGAAATAACACTTGTTCTTTAACCCGATAATTAATAGAATGTGATTTTGGGTTTATAGTGAACCGTGCTTTAAATGACATTGGTTCTTTAACCCAATCAAAGACAGGATGTGATTTCCTAAGTTAAATAATCATTGTTAATGATTATTGGGAAGATTAAAACTAAGTGGAGTTTTAATGAATCTTTAATTAGATTGAAATGATCGAGAATGGAGTATCACCAGTTTTGCTCCAGGCGATAGTTAAATCTTTAATTAGATTTGAACGTGAAATGGTAATTTTCAATTACCGATAACACCGTGGTGTTAAATATGAAGTAGTACCAGTTTTACTTCATGGGATTAATAGGTTGGGATTGGGAAATAAAATAAATGATTACTTCGGTGTGGTTCGCTAATCCCGACTAGTTTGAATTGATATTCAAAAGAAGATTAAAGAATAAATTTAAAGAATTTATCTTTAATAAAATTAATGGGAACCTTTCCCAAAGTATAAGAATATTTGAATAAAAGAATATTCTGAATTGGAATGAGGTGTATGTTTTGTTTGTGTAACACTTGTTTATTATATACGCGAGTTATTCAGAAAGACCGGGTTTATCCCATTCTGAATAACTGATTCGACGTGATGTCGAGGATGAAGACGGTGGTCGAAGACCAGAGGTCTTCACATCGTTTGGGTGATTACTGATGATCTTGATTGGGCCGTACACCCAAGAGGAGGGAATCAGTTAGTGATCGTCCAGACGTACTTGGAGATCGATGGATATGCGAGGTACAAGGTGCCTCCGGTTTCGTTCAGACCCAGAACGGACTTGTAAATGGACTGTGTGTCTGACATAGGATTTTGTTATGTGTGATTGATTTCTATTAAATTTATATCTGTTTGGTGGCGGAGAATTTATTCTCTTGCTTAACGCCCTTCTCTGAGACGTGCGAGCTCAGGGGTTATATATTGATGGATATTAATCGCATGGAGTGAATTGCCTGTGTGGCATGCCTAAGTGGCAATTGATCAAGGCTTCTGTTGAAAAGAAAAGTCTTGTGGTTGATGATCAAAGCATGGCCTGTGTGGCATAGCTTTGTGTAGCGTTGATTTGCGAGCCTCACACCCTGGTTGTGAACCAAAAAGGGGAGAAGGATCCAGGGAGGGCATTCGTTTCTTTCTAGCTAGGGTGGTGTCAGTGACCTACCAGCCCTGACATTTATATTATTTTCACTTGTGTGGTTGTTGCTGTTGCGAGGCACCTCGGATATATCGGTGACTATGTGGAGCCGATGGAGTCATTTGGCTCATTTACGCCCCAAAGGGCGGGGAAACGCAGTGTTCAGGCATTTTAATCCACATCGGTGGACCAGCCCTGTGGTTCCTAGGTGCAGTTGCGGCTGTTCCTGAGGCATGGTAGGCTAGAGTGCCTCGAAACGGTGAGGATGATCCCTGGCCTCGGTTCACAGACGGAAATCCAATTTCCAAATACGTGACAATGCGATTTTGATTGTAGAGCCTAGTATGGCGACATGATATATGGTACTCATGCCGTCTATGATTGATATTTGTTATTGAAATTGTTTTGACACTATACACTTATAATAGTATCAAATGATTTTTTTTAACGTACCGAGCATGTTTGGCTATTATAAGGGAAAACCCTATCCTCCGGCTTGCGTTGCATTGTGTGATGGGACCTGGGTCTTATATTAGCTTCATTTTTCTTTATTTAGCATTGTGTTGTTGTTTTATGCACTGGTGTTCTTGGGAGGTAACCCGTTCCGTGTTATACGGCGTGGTCCCTTGATTTACCTAACTTTAAAATAAAGATTAATTATTGTTTTAGTTCTCACACCAGTCCTATGACTGATCTGGAGTTTATTGTTTTAACCTAAACTCTGGGTGCCCTTATTTTGACACGGGCAACTAGTAGTTTTGGTTTTGTAGATTTATATTCAAAGGATCCTGATTTATAGCTGGAACGATACTCGGAAAGCTCTGTATCCGTGTATTACTTCTAGTTGTGTATTGTATTATTTTCCGCTGCTATTTAAATGTAATTTAAATCTCTGATATTTTCTGTGTAATATTTATTCATACTTTGTATATTCTTGTATTCTGATGGAATTGTTGTAATATACAATGAAATGTTCTTCTGTTTGCGCCCCGATGTAGCTTGTTCTCAATTCAATCCGGGCTTTCCTTACCGGGGAAGTTCGGGTCGTCTCAGCTTGGTATCAGAGCTTCGGTTTACAGAGCTCGAGAACAAGACACATTAGATCCAAACGAAAGAATTCATCAGATATTGGATTAGTAATATCCAATAAGAATAACTTTTTAAAGATGGGATCAGTAGTATCCTAGAACGAGTGTGAAGAGTATATTTTTAAAATGAAAACAAACTTTGTTTTGAAAATTTATATCTAATCGTACGTATTTGAATATTTTATTTATATTTATTTTGGACAATCGAGTATATAAAGGTTTTCCATATACGCGTCATGAATGTATATTCGAAGTTTTAATATACTGGATAGATATAGAATCACATTCTAGACACCCGGGGATAATTCTGATGATGTGGCCACATCATCAGTACTTATGTTCGTGTTTCGAAGGTGTGATATCTATATATTTCCATTAGACTGGTGTGAGAACCAAAACTAGATAGGTTTATTGTTGTGATTTGGCATCAAAAACATGATTTTCTGTATATGTATCAAAATTATGTATTTGAAACAATAATCCACTAATCGATTGATGGTTGTGTTGTTTGTTTATTTGTTTGAAATTTTGAACCATTTAGCTTGATGGAACCAAATATTGAACTGTATTGAAAATTGTTTGAAAATGCATGCATATACATGTACTTACATTGAACAGGTCATAGCAAGGACTAGGAGGCTAGAGCAGAAGAATAAAATTGTTTGTCCGACAAATAGGTACATGTTTATTGTATTTCTTGGGTTTTTGATGATTTTATGAGCCGATTGGCTATTTCTTTTTCTTTTTGGATTGGTAAGGGCCATGGGAGGCTATTTGAAATATCCCGAAATCCCCGGTGTAGGGGAGGTTATGGCGAAATTTTTCGAAAATTTAGAGTGTTAGACAAATTTTTGAAAAATTTGAAAAGTTCTTAGAAACTGAAAAGTTGAAGAACTTAAGCCGTAATGAAAATAATGGAAGTTGAGTTGATTAGTTAAACAACTTTCAGCTTTGTTCCTTTTCGGAGACGAAAAGTTTTAAGTGGGGGAGGTTGTAATAACCCGGAATTCTGAGCCAGTTTAAAAATGGAAATTTTGCAAATGACCTCGGTTTTCGACGAAACCACTTTTGTTGGATCCGTGATGTCAAGTTATTGCTAGGTTTCAAAATTCGTAATTTTCTGAATCAATATGTGAGCATGGCAAAGGAAAATGCGTTTGACCAGTTTCAGTTGATTTTAATCGACTGGAAAATGGCCATTTTTCAAACAGTCTCAGAATTCGATGAAATTAGTTTTGTTAGGACCGTATCGTCAGTACGAAGCTAGAAAATATTTTTTGGGAATTTTTAGAGTCCGTATGTGGCCCCGGTAAATTGAAATGTGCATTCAAATTCAATATATATATTTATATTTTGATTTTTACGAAAACTGGTCGAAACGATCAAATCAGGCTACGAAACATATCCCATTGTGTTCGGAATGAGGGTAATTAGCTAGGGACGACAGTTGGTGGGTTTGATTTCGAGTTGAAAATAAAAAGATGCTTTTTGAAAATTAAAATAATATAATAACATATTTTTACTTATCCTCCTCCCCTCCTCTTTCTTAGTCAACGCCTTCATTTCAGAAAAGAAAAGAAAATAAAAAACCCTCGACATCTCGCCTGTCGCTCCTCCGATCCGCCCACACCGGAGCGCCCCACCGCCGGCCAACCTCCTCCGCCCCTCCTCCCCTTTCTCTCCCCTCCACTGCCCCCTGCTCGAACCCCACTAGCCCAAGCTCGAAACCCCTAAACCGATGCTCGAGCCTCCAGCAAACCCTAGGGCAGCCACCGCTCCACCTGGCCGCACCACCCTCCGACCACCACTGCTCATCCTCGCCCCCAACGCCACCACAACAACAAACAATTAGTTTTTAAATGCGTTGATTTTAATTTCAGTTTTTAGTTTAGTTTTTTTTTATATATAAGAATCTGATTTTACTTATAGAAAGATTTGAAGTTTAAAAATGGAAAGATTTGAAGTTTAAAAATGGAAAGATTTGAAGTTTAAAAATGGAAAGATTTGAATTTTAACGATAGGAAGATTTCATTTTTGAAAATAGAAAAGACGACATTTTTAAAAAATTAGAAAAGACGATATAAAATCACATTCTATTTTATCGTATGTATATTATTTATAAAATAATTATACTAAGAAATAATTATAGATAGATTAAAAATATGATTTTTATATTATAGAGAAAATAAAAATAGGATTTTTATATTATAGAAAGAATAAAAATATGATCTTTATGCCTTGTTTAATTAAAAGTATAATCTTTTCTATATAAACATCGTTTTGAAAATATATATTAGCATGAAAAAGAGGCTATTTATATGTATATGAAAATGTGATTTTTATATTGAAAGTGAACAAATAAAAATGTGGTTTTTATTTTTAAAGATAGCGGTTTAAAAATATAATTTTTATCTGTATAGTAGCGGCATAAAAATATAATTTTTATTATGAAACTAGCGAAATAAAAATATAAATTTTAATATGTGAATAGCAAGTTAAAAATACGATCTTTATCTTTCTAGTGTTATTATAAAAATATATTCTTTTATATACAAGTGGCAATATAAAAATATAATCTTTACATACGAAGTAACGGTATAAAAATATGATTTTTATCATATGAATAGAAAGCTAAAAATATTTTTTTTAATGAAAGTGAATTGGTAACGACGAGATTTTTATCGTATATTTGAAATATTTTTATGAAGATAAAATTCGATTTTTATATATGTAGTGAATACGGACGACAAAAGTAACAAAAGGCGAGCACGGCGGAGATTTTTTTCATATGAAGAGTCGCGGCGTTTGGTTTATCTAATCGGTGAGATCTCCTCACCTTTAATTTATTTCTAGTTTGAAATATATACTAGGATGCAGACGGTGCTTAGTAGCTACCGACACCCGTCGTCCATAGACCATGGATAACTTGTTTGTTTGATTGTTGTGTTGTGAAATTTGAGTGTGTGATGTGGAATGAAATAAAATATTTTATAGTGGAAAATATTTTATAGTTAAAAATATGATTTTTAACGTGTATATAAAATAAATAGAAATAAACAAATCAGACGATTTGTTTATATACACTGATTTGACTGATATTGATTGGGACGGTAAATTTTACACGTCGCCCAAATGCACAAATAAAATCTGTGTTTGTTGATTTGAAACCCCACACGGGTATTGGGATGATATTTGACGTACACTAATCCCGATTGTTTAGTTGTATATCAATCGATGGGTTGACAGACTGTGTAAGCGTTAATTATTTATATTTAATGCTTATGGATTTGTGTGGTGCACTCTGGATGATGGTTGATGATTTATCGTTGCTGTTATATACATGTGTTGTAGGGAATCCATATAATAAACGTTATATGGTAATTGATTGGGCCTCATTCCAATTTGGAAAATAAAAATATAAATTCATGTGTTGAATAGAAATATATATATATTCACATGTTGAATAAAAATATATATTCATGTGTTGAATAGAAGTATAAATTCATGTGTTGAATAGAAAGAAAATTCATGTGTTGAATAAAAAAATATATTCATGTGTTGAAGAAAATATTCATTTGTTGAATAGAATAACGAAGTTATTGAAATATATAAGGCCGTGTTAGTTAGATATGCGCCATTGTGACGCGAATGATATTTATATCGATTATATTCATTTTTAAAATGAATATAGAAAAGGAAGTGATTTCAAAATATAACGTTTTGAAAATATTATCATTTATAGATTAATGATATAGAATATTCAATTTTGATTAGAAATTGAATATGAAGTTGAAATCGTTTTGAAAACGAATTTAAAACGATTTATAAAATTCGTTTTGAAAGGAAATCGATGAAATATAATATATATATATATATATATATATTTATATATATATAATGGCCTGAATAGAACGTGCTGCGGCAGTTCGCGAATTTCGACTATTGACTTTGAATGGACGTTGCGGGAGATCCGACCGTCGGATTCTCCTAAAACCAGAACCGTTGGGTTCGTATCGAAAAGAGCTTTCTAACGAATATTAGAAATTAGAAATCTAACGGTTGGATTTGTAATTGTGTCCAAAACAAATTTGGAAAAGGTCGCTGTAAGTGCAGTTCGATGGTCGTTGATGAAAATCGACTGTACAGGCCTTGATAAAATTATTTAAAAATAGTAATAATTAGTGTAAAATCATAAAAAATGATTTGTGAAGAATTGGGATGAAAAATTCCAAATTTGAAAAGATAAAAATAGATTTTTATCGAAATGAACTAGTTTTGAACTAGAATTATAATTCTATTTATTTTTAAAATAAATAAAGTGGATTTGAAATGGTTTTGAAAATAACCAGAATTTCCAATAATTGAATTGGAATGGATTTGAATCAAAATTACCTTTGGAATATTTCGATGTTGGATTTCGTTATTATACAGATATTGTTATGGAAATTTGAAAGATATATTTATATCGTTATTTCCAATACGATATTTGTTGGTCGTAGAATTTGATATTGAATATAAGCCGATATATTTTCTATTCAGAGCCTTGTATTTAATATCAAATGTGATTTGGGTTTGTCGTGAATGGTGTCTTCATTAACACTGGTCTTAAACCTAGTTGAGAAAAAGATTAAATCTTTTTATTTAGATTTAATGAAGTGTACCAATTAAATGGTATTTAATTGGAATTGAATTTGAATTGATTTTTGGGTTTATCGTGAACGATGTTTTAAATAACACTTGTTCTTTAACCCGATAATTAATAGAATGTGATTTTGGGTTTATAGTGAACTGTGCTTTAAATGACATTGGTTCTTTAACCTAGTTAAAGATAGGATGTGATTTCCCAAGTTAAATAATCATTGTTAATGATTATTGGGAAGATTAACACTAAGTGGAGTTTTAATGAATCTTTAATTAGATTGAAATGATCGAGAATGGAGTATCACCAGTTTTGCTCCAGGCGATAGTTAAATCTTTAATTAGATTTGAACGTGAAATGGTAACTGAATTTACCAATAACACAGTGGTGTTAAATATGAAGTAGTACCAGTTTTACTTCATGGGATTAATAGGTTGGGATTGGGAAATAAAATAAATGATTACTTCGGTGTGGTTCGCTAATCCCGACTAGTTTGAATCGATATTCAAAAGAAGATTAAAGAATAAATTTAAAGAATTTATCTTTGATAAAATTAATGGGAACCTTTCCCAAAGTATAAGAATATTTGAATAAAAGAATATTCTGAATTGGAATGAGGCGTATGTTGTGTTTTTGTAACACTTGTTTATTATATACGCGAGTTATTCAGAAAGACCGGGTTTATCCCATTCTGAATAACTGAATCGACATGATGTCGAGGATGAAGACGGTGGTCGAAGACCAGAGGTCTTCACATCGTTTGGGTGATTACTGATGATCTTGATTGGGCCATACACCCAAGAGGAGAGAATCAGTTAGTTATCATCCATACGTACTTGGAGATCGATGGATATACGAGGTACAAGGTGCCTCCGGTTTCGTTCAGACCCAGAACGGACTTGTAAATGGACTGTGTGTCTGACATTGGATTTTGTTCTGTGTGATTGATTTTTATTAAATATATATCTGTTTGGCGGCGGAGAATTCATTCTCTTGCTTAACTCCCTTCTCTGAGACGTACGAGCTCAGGGGTTATATATTGATGGATATCAATCGCATGGAGTGAATTGCTTGTGTGGCATGCCTAAGTGGCAATTAATCAAGGCTTCCGTTGAAAAGCAAAGTCTTGTGGTTGATGATCAAAGCACGACCTGTGTGGCATAGCTTTGTGTAGCGTTGATTCGCGAGCCTCACACCCTGGTTGTGAACCAGAAATGGGAGAAGGATCCAGGAAGGGCATGCGTTTCTTTCTAGCTAGGGTGGTGTCAGTGACCTACCAGCCCTGACATTTATATTATTTTCACTTGTGTGGTTGCTGCTGTTGCATGGTGCCTCGGATATATCTGTGATTATGTGGAGCCGATTGAGTCATTTGGCTCATTTACGCCCCAAAGGGGAGGGAAACGCAGTGTTCAGGCATTTTAATCCACATCGGTGGACCGGCCCTGTGGCTCCTAGGTGCAGTTGCGGCTGTTCCTGAGACATGGTAGACTAGATTGTCTCGAAACGGTGAGGATGATCCCTGGCCTCGGTTCACAGACGGAAATCCAATTTCCAAATATGTGACAGTGCGGTTTTGATTGTAGAGCCTAGAATGGCGACATGATATATGGTACCCATGCCATCTATAATTGATATTTATGATTGAAATTGTTTTGACACTATACACTTATAATAGTATCAAATGATTTGTTTTTAACGTACCAAGCATGTTTGGCTATTATAAGGGAAAACCCTATCCTCCGGCTTGCGTTGCATTGTGTGATGGGACCTGGGTTTTATAATAGCTTCATTTTTCTTTATTTAGCATTGCGTTGTTGTTTTATGCATTGGTATTCTTGGGAGGTAACCCGTTTCGTGTTATACGGCGTGGTCCCTTGATTTACCTAACTTTAAAATAAAGATTAATAACTGTTTTAGTTCTCACACCAGTCCCATGACTGACTCGGAGTTTATTGTTTTAACCTAAACTCTAGGTGCCCTTATTTTGACACGGGCAGCTAGTAGTTTTGGTTTTGCAGATTTATATTCAAAGGATCCTGATTTATAGCTGGAACGATACTCGGAAAGCTCTGTATCCGTGTATTACTTCTAGTTGTGTATTGTATTATTTTCCGCTGCTATTTAAATGTAATTTAAATCTCTGATATTTTCTGTGTAATATTTATTCATACTTTGTATATTCTTGTATTCTGATGGAATTGTTGTAATATACAATGAAATGTTCTTCTGTTTGCGTCCCGATGTGGCTTGTTCTAAATTCAATCCGGGCTTTCCTTACCGGGGAAGTTCGGGTCGTCTCAATAATAGATAATGTCTGGGGTGTAGCATATAAATAAATTCACATAGAAGGAATGGTTACATAGGTTACATCCGATAACTATTAATTGCACAAACAAAACTGATAAGACATGTTTTCATATTGGATTTTCCATTGGAGATCTCTCAATACAGATCCAAACTCCATGCACAAGGGTTAGAAAGTATCTCTGAGCGTCGTTTATCTCTCGATAAGATATACCATAAGGTAAACATAACTGGCCCACAAACGAATACACCGGAGTGCACCACGTGGAAACAAATATACCCAACTCCCGCGTGCTACTTCAAAGATCTCCCGCAATCATTCGATAATAAGCATACACTAGATACAGAGTCAATATATCCTTCCACAGGTGAGCAAAACCCCAGATTGTGGTCCTACTCTATTTTTAGCCATTTCCGATGTCGAGGTTTCGTTCGGCATCTTTCGCACGAGTCTTCATCACTCGAACAGAACAAGAATTCCCAGTTGGAATCCCACAGCTTAGTCGATCTTGGAATCATACATAGATTCCTTTACAAATCTCGGAATCACACATTGATTCCAATACATCAACAGATCTTGAAATCACACATGGATTCTTTCACAGATCTTAGAATCACTATATGTGTTCAAGCATCGTAATAGATCTCGAATCTCATAGCCTTCACTTCACAACCTCTTCAAAAACATGGAACTCATATACTAGTTTTGCTATGGTTTTCGATAAGTAAAACACTTACCAATCCCGATCTCCCTAAAACCAGCCGCTAGATTTAAGGTCAAGTTCTATAGTCGATTCGCCAACTAAAATTCACACAATAAACAATTCTATAGGGAAAACAACCTTGCTTAATTTTCATAACAAACGAATAAACATTCAAGGCACTATCAAGATCACGAAGCATGATAACAAGCCAAATCACTATCAAGTCACATAGCATGATAATAGTCAAAGCACGATTAACTCATTAAACGACTTCTAATCTCTTTCCTATTTAATTATTCTTTCATTAATTTAGAACTTTAAATCAAATAAAACTTCACTTATTAATCAATAACTCATACACAACTAATATTCCTTTATATACTAAAGTATATATTCAACTTTTATATATAAAAGGGTGTATATGTATATATTCTACCAATCCCCTATTCCTTTGTAGCCTTGCTACTTAAAAAGGATTTTTAATATACTTATCCCTCCAGTATAAGTATAATCACAATTCGATTCCAAGGCTCCCTTTTTAACTCCAATACTTCAAAACGTATTCATATACTTATCCCTTCGGTATAAGTATATCCATAATTAATTTCGAATATATCTTAAAATATAATCAAGAGGTTCAGATCATTGTTTAATAAAGAATCTCTTCTCTTTTATAGGTTAAACGTCTTATTCCACATATTTATCCTGAAATAATCCTGTACTTGTTTCTATCTTTAAACTCACTTATTAAAAATCTAAGTATATTCAAAACCGTTAAATGTTATAATTCTAGTTTAACTATTTTCCATGGGTTTAAAAACAAGTGTTGCTAAAACATTGTTTACAACAAACTTAAAACAATTCCCTTTTATAATCGTCTTTAAACGTCCATTTAATGATTCAATTATACTTACTTCAGTGATATTATTCGAGTGGGTTAAAGACGGATGTAATTAACACGTCGTCACGAAAAACCCAAAATCATTTTATAAATTTATTCACATCTTTAAAATAGTCATTTAAAGATGTAAATATCGATAAGTATTCAACACGGTGAAATACTATTGATTTCTACATCATTGATTATAACATGAGTGTTACAATCCAAAATCATTTCCAAATCTTATAAAACAACTCGATTGATTCCAATATACATATAAAGTAAAGTAGCTTAAAAATAGGTTTTAAATAAAAGAATTTAAAAGGATAAAATGTATATATATTCATAGTAAGAATAACTTGTTAACAGGTTTTAAGAAAAGTAATTAAAAAGGATTTAAATCATGTTTTATATTTCAAAACCATTCAAATTCACTTTCCAATCTGTATTATTCCAATTCAGTCCAGTTGTGCCAAACACACCAAATTGTGCAAAATAGATAATCTCAATATATTATATAAAATAATATATTCACTTTACGAGAATTTCACATATAACAAACATTATATAATCAATTGGGTCCACAGTCAAATTTAACGCATAATCAATTCAAAATACAACATATGAATATAAATATAATAACAATCATATTGAGGAATCCTTGGTGTAACGACCCAGGTTTTTAGTCGTTTAATTTTGAACACTTAAATTTGTTTAAAATGTCTTATTGGTGAAATAAAGGATATTCATAATGAATTTATTTATTTAAAACGATATTTTAGCGTATAATTTATAATACAATTTAAAACAAGCTCGTAACGTCGCGGCAGTTCGTAATTTAATGTTTCGAATTTCAATTGGATATATAGGATCCAATATAAGTTGAAATTTCTTTGAAATAAGAAACATTCAGATCTATTTGACAATATTTTTCTAATGAAAGTGAAAAAACAAGATTTTGTCTTATATATTGTGAGTTATGTCCAAAACAAAAATTTTAAAAGTCGTTATGGAATCGTTTATAAATTATAATGATTTATTTTATATATAAATCAATTTTAAATAATTCGAATGTTGTTTTAATTTGAAATATCGAGTTTAAAATCCAAATATGTTTATTTTGGAGCTATATCATGTTCTATTCGGATATATACGATTATAGTAATTATTATTATTTAATTGAATTATTTTTGAATTTATTTATATTTTATCGAATTATTTAAGCACTAAAATAGCCTTTTTGCAAACGACCTCCGTTTTCGATGAAATCAGTTTCATTAGATCCGCAGTATTAAATTATTATATGAAAATAAATATTTTGGCAATTCGATATCGTATGTGACCGCGATAATGATAAACACCAAGATTTTTATTTAATCGTTTTATCAATTTAATATGAATATTAAAAATAACCAATTTTCAAACGATCTCTAGTTTCAACGAAACTAGTTTTATTATATTAGTAATGCCAATTATTATAAGATTTCCAGTTTGGAGTTTATTGGAGTTATTTTGTAACCATATGCAATATAAATGTGTGTTGTTTAATCACTTGGGATTTAAAAGGAACTTTTACAAACAATTTTTATCACGATTGGAGGTCGTGCGGGTTAGTTTAAGCTTGTTACTTCATACACAAGTTCCGTAAAGTAATATATTATTATAATCTTCCTTTGTAAGCCATTTGAAACTTCTCGTGTAAGCCATTCTTAACTTGTATACATGCCCAATCCACCCCATCATTCTTCATTTTCACCCGTCCACAGCAAGCTACCAAAACTCCTCAAAATTGAATCGGTCTCTTCAAAAATCCAAGAGAAATCAAAATAAAATTGTATAAATTACTAAACATATGGATTCGGATTCAACAATCGCTTCTCATCGACCTGGTAAGCAACTTGAAGTGTTCGATATTTTTTCAATTTGCTGGAAATATGAATAGCGTTGCCTAGGGTTTATCGAATTAGGAGTTCAAAGCACCGATTCAAGTTTTGAAGGTTGTATTTGAAATTGTTAAATGGAATAACACTCATAATAGGATATTGGGGAAATTCGACAAATATTTTTGACGCGGTTCACTATAAGGCTACGAGACATTAGTGATTGCGTGTAGTAATGTGGTGTTGAGTTCACCGTTATGGTGTGGAGGTGGTTGTCGAGCATGACTAGTAGAGGGTGCGAGTTGTTGATAATGGATATGGTAAGGTAGAGTTCTGAATTGTGGCGATGATGGTGGTGATTTTGTGTGGATTGGTGGTGAGAAGAGGCTGTTGGAGGGAACAGAATAACAAGGTGGTTTCTGTGTTGGGAATAGTGAAGCGATGTACTGGAGGGTGTTGAATGGGGTAAGGGAAAATCATAGTGATTGTCTAGTGCATTTTAGTGGTTTGGGAAAGAGAAATTGATGGTCAAAGGTGCGTTTTGAGGAGTTTTGTTGGGGAGCTCGCGGGTTGATATGCTTGACATGAAACGAAGAGGGAGGAAAGGTTGTTTAGGAAGGAAGAAGAAGTGACTTGGGTAATGAACTAAGATAATCACATTTTATAAATTAATCACGAGTGTAATTCAAAGTGTGTCAACTGTGAATGTATCGGGAAGTTTGAATGGGTGCTATGTAATTTGCGTGTG
Source organism: Allium sativum (assembly GCA_030737875.1). Taxonomy (NCBI): domain Eukaryota; kingdom Viridiplantae; phylum Streptophyta; class Magnoliopsida; order Asparagales; family Amaryllidaceae; genus Allium; species Allium sativum. The sequence continues at coordinate 971,983,866 of CM060924.1, forward strand.
GCTTTTCTGAAATGGGGATGAACGGTTGGGGAGCTAAATGTGTGATAGTTGAGTCTCTAGAACCATTTTGTGGTGATGAAGCGGACAGTGTGGTTGAATCCGATTTTTCATTGAGTAGTAAATCCTTGCGGGAAGAATATTTTTTCAGGATGGAATGGCTTCATCAGAAAAGAAGATATAGGAAATTAAGGATCGACTTTTAAAACATAATGCAACAAGATTAAATTTAATTAATTATAATTAAGAAATAAGTTATATTAACTACAATTATGGATGTTTATAACTATGTTACTCGGTCATATGTTAACAGAATCAGACGAAAATGATCATGTTGGAATCGTGACGACGAGATCTTCATTATGGAACTTATTTCGCTGAGGACAGAGCAAAAGGAATTTTGAGATAAAATCGAACGCTCATTTGATTTTAAATGAAATAAAGCAGAATCGTCAACTATGAGACAATGTGAGTAAACTCACTAACTCTGGCTCGTTTATATTTTATATAAATGAGTTTTAAATTTATATATATCATAATTTTATACTGTGTGATGGTTGTTTGGATGAATGGTTGATAAATTGGCTGAAATGATTGATTAGTCATATAAATTTAACCGTTGGTTAAACATTGATTCTGTTTACCATGATATCATATATTGAAGTGAAATTGATGTTACATATGTTGATTAACATCCGTGGATGTAGGGAAATAGGTTGGAGGGATCCAACTGGATTTCTCAACATTTTATTTACTATTTTACATTTATTGTGATATATGATCGGTGATTGATTATGTTGTGTTTGAATTACCCTGGTCCCAGATTTTTGGTATTTGAATGCCGTAAAATATTTTCGAATGTGGAAAGGAAATTTGAGATTAAAAAACGGAATTTATTTCGAAAAATAGAAATTTAATTTCGAGTGGTCTTGAAAAAATAAGAACTTATTTTAATGGATAAAACAAGAAGTGATTATAAACGATGTTTATAAATTTAGTAAAATATTTTTCTTGAAATAAATTAAAGTATAAATTAAATTTGAATTTGTATAGGAAATTGGAATTCGGTTTTGAAACCGATATTTGTAACTGGGAATCGATTCAAAAAGGATCGATGAATTCTATTTTGTAGTTAAAAATGAAAACTGAGTTGAGATAGATTCAAAGGGATTTATAATCTAAATTCGACTATGTCGATTTTTTTAAATGATTTATTTCCAAAAGGATATTTAAAATCTATTTAGCATGGAAATATAATTTAACTGAAAAAAATGTTAAGAAGTTAATATTTATGGTTATGGAAATGAAATTCTATGTTTTGAAATAATATCATTTTGAATTAGAATTATTAAATGAGACTAGACTCCTATTAGGGAAGAATATTTATATTTGAAAGTGAATAACGATCTAAAAGCAAACATTTCGCAAATGGTATAGTTATAGGTGAAATTTGATTTAAACTGAAATGGTAGGTTATTCTGAAATTCGAAATATTAATGGAATGTAGAATATTCGAAAGAGAATTATTTAGTGAAATTCGAATATATCGAATTCATGAAAGTACTTTTGTAACAACCCGGAAAATCTGAGCCAATTTAAAATTTTTAATTTGGTTATTTTAGTGGATTTTAATATTTAAAATAAATTATTTTAAGTAATAACGACGAAAAGTATGTTTGAATCGACGTTTGAAAAGAAATATAATTATTTTTAATTATAAACAAAGCCTGAAATGGCGCGGCAGTTTCAAAATTTCAATTCAAACTTTGACAGACTGTACTAGATGCAAAATAAAACGGATTTTAGTGAAACCAAAAATATTTAAATCTGTTAGTGAATATCTTTCTAACAAATCTGAAAAATCGAAGTTTCATAGCGGGAATCAAAAGTTATGGCCAAATGAATTTTCAGAAAGGTCGCAATAGAGTTTATATAGCCCGTGAAAATAGCCATTTTGCAAACGACCTCAGAATTCGACGAAACCACTTTTGTTGGATCCGGGATGTCAAATTATTGCTAGGTTTCAAATTTCATAATTTTTGAAGTTAGTATGTGAGCGTGGAAAAGGAAAATGTGTTTGGTCGATTTTTGTTAAATTGGATCGACCAGAAAAGGGCCATTTTTCAAACGGTCTCAGAATTCGACGAAACTAGTTTTGTTGGGACCGTATCGTCAAAACATAGCTAGATTTATTTTTCGGGAATTTTTAGAATCGGTATGTGGCCCCGGCAAATTGAAATGTACATTCAAATCCAATATTGAATGTTTTATATTTTAATTTGAAGAGAAACTGACGGAAACAGTCGAATGGGCCTACGAAACATGTCCCATTGTGTTCGGAATAGGGGTAATTAGCTAGAGACGACAGTCGTTGGGTTTGGATTGGAGTTCGTATGAGGCAAGGGGTATTTTTGGATTTTTAAAAATATATAAATAAATAAATAAAATATCATTGCCCCATCACACTTTCTCTCTCCCCGATCCTTCAGCGCGCAAGGCAGAAACTGCCTTCCACCTTCTCTCCTCCTTTCCTCTCGATCCACGCACCAAAACCATATGCTTCTTTGGAGTTATTTGTAGAGCTCGAGGAGAGCTTTAAATCTATACCCGTTGCCACCCTCCTCGTGATGTAAATCGTTGGAATCACGTCCCCGAAGTTGGGCACTTCAGAGCGCCGCTGCGCCGCCTACAGGCCACCAGAGTGGGCCCCGTTTCAGGCGCCAGCGCGCCTCTCTGTCCTCTTCGACGCAGCGTCCTCCGATCGTCGTAATACTTCATGGTTTGTGTACAAATTGAGACCCTAATTTTGAACTGATTTGCTGAGGTGCAGGTTTATATAATTTTAACTGATTTTGACACCTTTAAACCGTCGCAAAACATGAATGATCTCTAAAAATCATATCATTTTCGTTTCTTGTCGAAATCCAGTGAAACAAGAGAAACCAGAACCATGAGGACGTCTTCTACATTCTAGAAGAGACCGGATATTTTTCTGAGTCTTCTACAATTTTTGGTGGAGTGGAACCCAATGTGATATTTCTGAATTATAAACGATATGGAAACAACAATGTATAAATTATATAGTCGAAGTATGAGTTATATAAGCGCTGTACACCTCATGTATAAGCATTGTATAAGTTGTATGTTCGATGTATAAGTTATATATGCGTTGTGAAAATGATATATGAGTTGAAATAAATTGAAATGATGTTGAAATGAAATCAAAATATAGTTATATACATATATCTATATCTATATATATATATACACACACACTCCCCTCGTCCACAGACCATGGACGATATATATTGGTTGTGATATTGTTTGGATTATTGGTTGTTGTGAAAATTTGGTGAATATCATGAATGGTTGATTTGAAATGATTGATTGTGGTTGAAATCCCAATAGGATTAGTATATGGGAAAATTTGTCTGCGTACGAACTAGATATTGAAAATCCCCATTGTCAAAAGCTGCGAGGCTTTAAGGTAGAGCGAGGAGCCGTACTAGGGACAGTCCCGGTTTTAATTACCCTGCCATTATGCTGCCGAAATTTTCTGAAATATTTCTGTGTTTGATTTAAAATTCATGTGTTGAAATAAAATTCATGTGTTGAATAGAAATTCATGTGTTGAATAGAAATTTATGTGTTGAATAGAAATACATGTGTTGAAATAAATTCATGTGTTGAATGAAGTTCATGTATCGAATAAATTGTTTTAAAATAAAAATAACATTTTTATCATATATATAGACTATATAAAATATTAGTGTTTTAAATAAATTGTTTTAACACCAAAAATAACATTTTTATCATATATATAGACCATATAAAATATTAGTGTTATAAATAAATTGTTTTAACACCAAAAATAACCTTATTGCCTAATATATAAACTATATAAAATAATCGTGTTTTTGAATAAATTGTTTTACATTAAAAATCACATCTTTATGATATATATAAACTATATAAAATAATCGTGTTTTGAAATAAATTGTTTTACAATAAAAATCACATTTTTATTATATATATAAACTAGAGAAAATATTCATGTGTTGAATAAAGGACTAGAACGATAAAAATCATATTTTTATCGTATGTGTGAAGTCAATAATATTCATGTGTTGAATATATAGATTGAACAATAAAATCTACATTTTTATTGTGAATGTGAAGTGCTAAAAATATTCATGTGTTGAATAAATATTTTTGATGATAAAAATATCATTTTTATCAAATGTATGAAGTGGATATTGTTCTGAAATCGAAGAATGAATTATATATATATATATATAATTGAAATAAATCGAATAACGAAGCTGTAGTTCGTGTTTTGAAACCGTGATTTCAAACGATTAGTGCGGGAGATCCAACCATCGGATTTTCCCGAAACTGAAACCGTTGGGTTCGCTTTGGAAATATCTTTCCAACGACACCCACTTTGTGAAGATCCAACGGTTGGATTGTCTGGAATGTTTAATTCAAATCGGAAGAAAAACAGCGCCAGAATAGATTATATATATATATATAATTAAATTAAATTGAATAACGACGCTGCAGTTCGTATTTTGAAATCGTAACTTCAAACGATTATACCGGGAGATCCGGCCGTCGGATTTTCCCAAAACTGAAACCGTTGGATTCATTTTGAAAAGATCTTTCTAATGATATAAAATTTGTGAAGATCCAACGGTTAGATTTTCAGATATGTGTAAATCAAATCTGAAGAAAAACAACGCCACGGCCGCGGTATGGCCTGAAGCGTAGTTTGAATGAATTGGATATTTTAAAGTGAATAAAAATAGCGATAAATCGTTATAAAATATTATAAACGATATGGAATGGAAATGAACCGAATTTACCTGGTTTATTGAATATTTGATGGTTGAATGTGTTTGGCGTGAAAATTACATTTAAGAACAGAATTATTGATGTCGAATAATTTAACCATTGAAATGAATTGATTTAAATTCTACATATACGTGAATTATTTGAAAAGGCCGAGTTAAATCTCATTTCAAATAATTGATCGGCGGTAAGAAGTCGATGATGAAGACGGTGGTTGAAGACCGGAGATCTTCACCTCGGTTGGTTGATTACTGATGTCTTGATTGGGAGGCATCCCGAAATATAGATAATAAGTGGTGATCGTCCAGACGTACTTGGAGATCGATGGATATGCGAGGTATATGGTGACTCCGGTTTCGTTCAGACCCAGAACGAACTTGTAAATGGACTGTGTGTCTGACGTTGAATTTTGTTCTGTGCTGATTGATCTCTATTAAATATATATCTGTTTGGCGACGGAGAATTTATTCTCTTGGTTAACGCCCTTCTCTGAGATGTACGAGCTTAGAGGTTATATATCGATAGAAATCAGTCGCATAGAGTGAATTGCCAGTGTGGCATGCCTAAGTGGCAGATGATCAAGGATACTGTTGAAAAGCAAAGTCTTGTGGTTGATGATCAAAGCATGGCCTGCGTGGCATAGCTTTGTGTATAGCGTTGATTCGCGAGCCTCACACCCCGGTATGAACTAGGAACGGGAGAGGACCTCAGGGAGGACATGCATTTCCTTCTAGCTAGGGTGGTGTCAGTGACCTACCCAGTGTTTTATATATCGGCCGTATCGGCCGATATCTCGGGGGAGATCTCGTTTTGAGCCCAAAACGAGACGAAACATGATATATCGGTGACTATCTCGTTTCGAATATATCGGCCGATATTTACAAATATCGGCCGATATATTGACCGAAACGAAATGACGAGATATCACCCGATATTTTTTTTAAAAATAAGCAAGGCCCGTATAAGCCCATCAGCAAGAAATAGGGTTTTTTCTCAAATTAGCCCGTATAAGCCCTTCACGATGTATCTTTGCTATTTACTTCTCTCTTCAAAACATCGTTATCCATCAAACATCGATATTCCTAAATCAAAATCGTTGCTCTCAGAAAGGAAAAGAAACATTTTTTTTCTCGCTTCAGCCCTTTCCTGCTCGCAAGGCGCCTTTTCAGGTCTGATCCTTCTCAGCTCGGAAGTCGCAACAGCCGATTTTCCCTCTCAGGTACATAAATTAGGGTTTTTTCACTCATGTTGGAAGAGATGTTTTTTCAGCTTTTGTAGCTTTTTATAAATAGAAAGAATGTTCGTTTGTTTTTGTTTTTACACTTTTATTGTACCAGCTGTTTAGTTTTTCCATTTCATGTTACATGTTTAAAATTCTACTCCAGTCGATTATGGACGACTAATATTTGCAGGTCCATGGTGAGTCATATTATATAAACCCTGCAGCTGATATGTATTAACTTGAGCTTAGGTAATTTGGTTACCAGCACATTTATATACTGTATAAACCTTATATGTTCATGAGATGGTAATAACAGTTATTGTTTTATTCTTATAGCTGATAAAATTCTTGCTTTGCAGCTGAAATTTGACTGTAATGATGGTGCTCTGCATTTAGCCAGCATGTTTTCATTTTATCAACTAATAAATTTACTAACTGTGCAATCATTTTTACACAATGGTATATGATGTGATTTACAAATCAGGTAAACTCAGTTTCTTTGTATTTTAGACTTTTAGTATACATAATTATTAACATAAAATGTACGCCGATATGGTTCCGATATGAACTTTAAGCTCCGAGATGTAAATCCGATATGGACGGCCGAGATGTACTCGTCTCCTCCGAGATCTCCCCCGAAACGATACCGAGTCGCCAAAATCCCCGAGACGAAACGTGACCGATATCCGATATTTAAAACCTTGGACCTACCAGCCCTGACATTTATATTATTTTCACCTGTGTGGTTGTTTCTGTTGCGAGGCGCCTCGGATATATCAGTGACTATGTGGAGCCGATGGAGTCATAGGACTCATTTACGCCCCAAAGGGCGGGGAAACGCAGTGTTCAGGCATTTTAATCCACATCGGTGGACCGGCCTTGTCGCTCCAAGGGCTTGACTGAGTACTTGCCTGATACATAGGCTAGATTGTCTCGAATTTGGTAAGGACTATCTTTTGCCTTGGTTCATGACGGAAATCCAATTTTCAAATACGTGACTTTGCGGTTTTGATTGTATACCTATATATGGCGACATGATATATGGTACCCATGCCGTCTATGATTGATACTTATGATTTGAAATTGTTTTTGAAACATATAAACACTAGTAATAATATCAAATGCTTTTGTTTTGTTCGTATCAAGCATATTTTGGCCATTATAAGGTAAACTCTATCCTCCGGTTTGCATTGCATTGTGTGATGGGAACTGAGTCTTATAATGGCTTCATTTTTATAAAAAGCATTGCGATGTTTAAAAGATTTACTTGTTTTAAAGCATTGACAATCCAATGGAGTAAACCCATTCCATGAAAGTGGCGTGGTCCTGTGATTGGCCATATTATAAAATATATTAAGTAGATTTCTCATACCAGTCCCATGACTGACTCGTAGTTTGTTTCACTTGCAAACTCGGGTGCCCCTTTTTCGACACGGGCGGCCTTGTATTTAGGTTTTAGCAGGCTCTTTCGGGATAGCTAGAGCTGAAGATGGATTCTATCATTTATCTCTTTTTATGTTGTTCAGCTCCTGTTGTACATATTATGTTTTGTTTTCCGCTGTAGACATTTATGTATAGCTGAACTGTATTTTGTACTAAGTATGATCCTATATACTGTGTAACTCTGATGATTATGTTTAGCCAGTGTATTATATTGTACATTATCTTGTGTATTTATTTATTTTTGTTCTGTTGTTATCTGTTTACGTATTATATTCCAAAGATTACCCTTGCCACCGTCGTACGGGGTTTTGGGGTCGTCGCAACGTGGTATCAGAGCTTTGGTTAAGCTTAGTTCTGGAATATAACATATTAACGAATTCGTCAGAAATAGACACAGTAGTGTTCTATGACGGATAACTCATTACAGATAGGATTAGTAATATCCTAGTATGAGTATAGCAGAATGAGATACACCCTGATAGACACATTTACATTCAACTATATGTCTCTATGTTTTAAAATTACCTTTTTCTGTTGGCCTAACACTTTGTCTGCTATTTGCAGACATTGAAAAATGAGTGGCAGAAGTAGAAGAGGTAGGGCAGAACCAGATATTGAGGCTCTATTAATTAAGTATCGAAATATGGGTGGAGTACCGTTCTTGGGCAATGAATCTATTATTCAAACTCAAGCCTGGAAACGCTCTGCTGAGAAATTTTTTGAAGGTTCAAAGCTGAGAGATGATCAGAAAAGATTACTGGCATCTTGGGCACTCAAAGACGAAGCTTTGTTCTGGTGGGATTTGATTATTAAGGATAATCCAGAAGGTAATATTACCTGGGATCAATTTAAAGAGATTTTCAATGAAAGATTTATTCCACCAGAAGCAACTAAGCGGTTATGTGATGAATTCTGTTATCTGATACAAGGGGATATGAGTATTCCAGAATATCATAAAAAACTCAATGAACTTTCTCGTTTTGCCCGACATCTAATTGAAAATCTAAAGAGGAAGAATCTGAGATTTATTAACGGGCTTCATAGAAAGTATCAAAGTAGTGTAATGGGGGCAAGTGAAGCTTCCTTTTTCTGAAATGATATACATGGCTTATTAGTATGAAGATCTCCATAAGAAAGGTCTTTTGAACAATGAAGAGGAAGTCAGTTCTAGTAACAAAGAGGAGTCTGAGACTGATAGTCCTGAGGCCAGTATGATGCCTGAGGTCAGTGAGAAGCTCAAAGCCAAGAGAAAAAGGGTTAAATCTGAGAAAGAACCAGTAAGGACTGCTATATGCAATAACTGCCATAAGCAAGGGCATTTGCAAGGAAATTGCAGATCTTCAAAGAAATGAAAGAAGAATGAATTTAAATCCAAGAATCCACATGGTGAAAGGACATGTCATAAGTTCCACCAAGCAGGTCATGTTGCAAGGGAGTGCCAGCTGTCAAAGAAATCTGAAGCAGTACATGTGAATGAAGTGGCAGAAACTGCAGCACCCTCAGCTAGTCAGGGAAGGTCTGCTGTTTTGGAAGGCACGCTTACTGTCAAAAACATTCCAGTTAAAGTACTGTTTGATACAGGCGCGTCATGAAGCTTTATTGCAAAGAATGCAGTTAAGAAGTTGGATTTGAAATTGAAAAAGCTCAAAGAACCCATCACTGTCCATAATCCGGTTGGGGGTTCCCTCAATCTTAGTTGGATTTGTGGGGTGCCTGTCTCTTTTTCCTCTTATAAGTTCCCTACCATCTCGATCATCATGAATTTTACTGAATTTGATCTTATTTTGGGATTGGATTGGTTAACCATATACGAAGCTGAGGTTAAATGTGCCGAGAGAGTTGTTGAGGCAAAGGCCCAATTAGGGAATTATATAACCATACCATGTGAAGGTCCGAATTCAGATAGAAAAGACTTTTGGTCAGCTCTTGATGTTTCTTTTGCTCAAATAGAAAATATCCCTGTAGTCACAGAGAAATTCCAGACCTCATAAAAGATATTACTATCGTCAAGAATTATGCAGATGTGTTCGAAGAAGTTGTTAGCTTACCTCCGAAGAGAGAAATTGATTTCAAGATCGCTTTAATTCCGAATGCAAGGACAGTAGTGCATGCTATTCGGAGAATGACTCTAATGGAGAAAGAAGAATTAGACAATCAAACTCGACAACTTATATGGAAGGGTCTGATCAGACCTAGTTTCTCTGATTGGGGAGCAGCAGTGGTATTTGTCCCGAAGTCAGACGGTACTCTTCGACTATGTGTGGATTATCGTGACTTGAATAAGCAGACATTAAAGAACAAATATCCATTGCCACGAATTGATGATTTATTGGATTGATTGAATGGAGCACAAGTATTTTCAAGGATGGACCTAGCTACAGGCTTCCATCAGCTTCGTATTGCCGAAGAGTGTGTTCCCATGACAGCATTCAAAGGTCCCGATTTGTTCTATGAGTGGTTAGTAATGCCGTTCGGCTTATGTAACGCTCTTGCCTATTTTGTGGATTTAATGAATCGAGTATTCCGCGATGTCTTGAATAAATTTGTTTTGGTTTTCATCGATGACATATTAATCTTCTCTAAGTCAGAGAGCGAGCACGCGAAACATTTGGAACAAGTAGTGGAAATTCTTAGAAAGAATGTCTTGAAGGCCAAACTTTCCAAATGTATATTCTGGCAAGAAGAAGTCAAGTTTCTTGGCCATGTTGTATCAAAAGAAGGAATTTCTGTGGATCCCGGTAAAATCACCGCTATTCAAAATTGGAAGCAGCCTAGTACTCCCACAGAAGTCCGGAGTTTTCATGGATTGGCTAGTTATAATCGGAAGTTTGTTAAAGATTTTTCGAAGATATCTAGTTCCTTAACAAAGCTTACCAAGAAGAACGCAAGATTCAAGTGGACTCCCGAATGTGAGGAGGCTTTTCAGAAGTTAAAATTAAGATTAACAACTGCTCCAGTGTTAATGATTATCGATGGAAATCAAGACTTGAAAGTCTGGACAGATGCCTCTAGAGAAGGCCTTGGTGCAGTATTAATGCAAAAAGGTCAAGTGGTTGCTTATGCTAGCCGCCAGCTGAAACCACATGAGAAAAATTACGTCACTCATGATCTTGAGTTGTTAGCCATCGTGTTTGCTTTAAAAATCTGGAGGCGCTATCTTTTGGGTGAGAAATTCGAACTGTATACAGATCATCAATCGTTAAAGTATCTGTTCACCCAGAAAGACTTAAATCTGAGGCAGCAACGTTGGCTAGAATTTCTTGCAGCATACAATTTTGAGATTTTGTACACTCCAGGGAAAGCCAATGTTGTGGCCAATGCACTAAGTAGAAAGAATGTAATGATCGCCAGTTTTATTATTACGACTTCATTGATTGATAAAATATCCGCTCTTCAGAAGGACGACCACTTCGTTCAGAAGATCAGAGAAAGAATATAGAAAGGTGAACCCTTGAGTTTCCAGATTGATAACCAAGGGGTTCTATGGCTAAAGGGTCGAATTTGTGTTCCTAACATTTCTGAGCTCCGGAAGGAAGTGCTGGATGAATGCCACAAGTAAAAACTTAGTATCCATCCAGGAGTGAGCAAAATGTATAATGATCTTAAGCGTACATTCTGGTGAAGGTCAATGAAGAGAGACATTTCCTTATATGTTAGCAGGTGCTCTACTTGCCAACTGGTCAAAAGCGACCAACAGAAATTTGCCGGATTGTTGCAACCGCTGGACATTCCAGGTTGGAAGTGGGAACATATTTCCATGGACTTCATAGATGGTTTGCCCAGAACCAAGAAAGGAAATGACAGTATTTGGGTGATCATAGATCGCTTCATGAAGACCGCCCATTTTATACCTGTCAGATCCAATAGAACCGCCCAAAGTCTAGCACAGATTTATTTCAAAGAAATTGTTAGGCTACATGGAGTACCGATCAGTATAGTTAGTGATAGAGATCCAATATTTACTAGCAAATTCTGGGATTCATTTCAAGTAGAACTAGGAACGAAACTGAACTTGAGCACCGCATATCATCCTCAGACAGATGGTCAAACTGAGAGGGTGAATCGTATAATAGAAGATTCATTGCGGGCTTGTGTTCTTGATTTTGGTGGATCATGGGAAGATCATTTGCATTTGGCTGAGTTCTCATACAACAACAGCTACCAAGCGAGCTTGACAATGTCACCATTCGAAGCATTGTATGGTAGACCGTGCTGATCTCCTGCTTGTTGGGTAGAACCTGGTAATAGGCTTGTATTGGGACCAGATATGATTCGCGAAGCTGCGGATAAAGTCGATTTCATTAGGAAACGATTGCTAGCAGCTCAAAGCCGACAGAAGTGCTATGCAGACTCGAGAAGGAGGGATTTAGCATTTGCTGTTGGTGACTATGTGTATCTAAGGGTTTCTCCGATGAGAGGAGTAATTCGATTTGGCAAAACTGGGAAGTTGGCGCCCAAATTTATTGGTCCATTCCCTATACTTGAACGGATTGGGACTCTTGCTTATAGAGTTCAATTGCCTGGTTGGTTGCCTGGAGTGCATGATGTATTTCACGTATCTCAACTTCGAAAGCAAGTTCATGATCCAGACTTGATCGTGGAAGAAGCAGCACAATGGGATATAGAAGTTACTCCAGAATTGGCTGTGAGAAGAGAACCGCTAAAGATAATTGGCAAAGAAACCAAAGAACTGAGAAACAAGAAGGTTCACTTAGTCAAAGTGCAATGGAGTGGAGATCCGCAAGATTGTACTTGGGAAACTGAGGAGAGCATTAAGAAAGCCTATCCTAATTACATGGTGGATATCTTTGATTGACTCTGGTGCAAGGTACATTTACCATATTTTGCATTTCCATTTTGTTCTCTACTTTGCGGTTGTTCTCTTTTCATGCATGTAAAATTTTAATTATATAATCTGAATGTTTTCAAAAGAGTATGTGAATCAATTAGTATATTTTTGAAAGAAAAAAAATTGATTGCTGGTTGTGTTGTTTGATTAATTAGAATTTTGAACCATTTAGCCAAATTGAACAAATATTGAACTGAATTGAAAATAGATAGAAATATATACATGTGCATTATATATGTGTGAACAGGTTATGGATAAACAGCTAAGCAGAGGAATAAAATTGTTTGCCCGACAAATAGGTACATGTTTATTATATTTCTTGGGATTTGATGATTTTATGAGCCGATTGGCTAGCCGCTTGGCTTTTCCTTTTTCTTTTGTATTGGTGAGGGCCATGGGAGGCTATTTGAAATATCCCGAAGCTCCCCGTACAAAGGAGGTTATGGCGAAATTTTTCGAAAATTTAGGGTGTTAGCCAAATTTTTGAAGAATTTGAAAATTCTTAGAAACTGAATATTTAAAGAATGGAAACCAGAATGAAAAGTGAGTTGGTTAATTAAACAACTTTCGACTTCGTTCCTTTTCGAGGACGAAAAGTTTTAAGTGGGGGAGATTGTAACAACCCGGAAAATCTGAGCCAATTTAAAAATTTTAATTTGGCTATTTTAGTGGATTTTAGATATTTAAAATAAATTATGTTAAAATAATAACGATGAAAAGTATGATTGAATCGACGTTTGAAAAGAAATATGATTATTTTTAATTATAAACAAGGCCTGAAATGGCGCGGCAGTTTCAAAATTTCAATTCAAAATTTGACTGACTGTACCGGGTGCAAAATAAAACGGATTTTAGTGAAACCAAAAATATTTAATTCTGTTAGTAAATATCTTTCTAACGAATCTGAAAAATCGAAGTTTCATAGCGGGAATCAAAAGTTATGGCCAAATGAATTTTCAGAAAGGTCGCTATAAAGTTTATATAGCCCGTGAAAATAGCCATTTTGCAAACGACCTCAGAATTCGACGAAACCACTTTTCTTGGATCCGAGATGTCAAATTATTGCTAGGTTTCAAATTTCATAATTTTTGAAGTTAGTATGTGAACGTGGCAAAGGAAAATGTGTTTGGTCGATTTCTGTTAAATTGGATCGACCAGAAAAGGGTCATTTTTCAAACGGTCTCAGAATTCGACGAAACTAGTTTTGTTGGGACCGTATCGTCAAAACATAGCTAGATTTAATTTTCGGGAATTTTCAGATTCAGTACGTGGCCCCGACAAATTGAAATGTACGTTCAAATCCAATATTGAATGTTTTACATTTTAATTTGAAGAGAAACTGACTGAAACAGTTGAATGGGCCTACGAAACATGTCCCATTGTGTTCGGAATGGGGGTAATTAGTTAGGGACGATAGTCGTTTGGTTTGGATTGGAGTTCGTATGAGGCAAGGGGTATTTTTGGATTTTTAAAAATATATAAAAAAATAAAAAAATATCATTGGCCCATCACACTTTCTCTCTCCCCGATCCTTCAGCGCGCAAGGCGGAAACTGCCTTCCACCTTCTCTCCTCCTTTCCTCTCGATCCACACACCAAAACCATATGCTTCTTTGGAGTTATTTGTAGAGCTCGAGGAGAGCTTTAAATCCATACCCGTTGCCACCCTCCTCGTGCTGTAAATCGCCGGAATCACGTCCCCGAAGTTGGGCACTTCAGAGCGCCGTCGCGCCGCCTACAGGCCACCGGAGTGGGCCCCGTTTCAGGCGCCAGCGCGCCTCTCCATCTTCTTCGACGCAGCGCCTCCGATCGTCGTAATAGTTCACGGTTTGGGTACAAATCGAGACCCTAGTTTTGAACTGATTTGCTGAGGTGTGGGTTTATATAATTTTAACTGATTTTAACACCTTTAAACTGTCGCAAAACTTGAATGATCTCTAAAAATCATATCTTTTTCATTTCTTGTCGAAATTCAGTGAAACAAGAGACACCGGGACCGTGAGGACGTCTTCTACATTCTAGAAGAGACCGGATATTTTTCTGAGCCTTCTACAATTTTTGGTGGAGTGGAACCCAATGTGATATTTTTGAATTATAAACGATATGGAAACAACGATGTATAAATTATATAGTCGAAGTATGAGTTATATAAACGTTGTACACCTCATGTATAAGCATTGTATAAGTTGTATGTTCGATGTATAAGTTATATATGCATTGTAAAAATGATATATGAGTTGAAATAAATTGAAATAATGTTGAAATGAAATCGAAATATAGTTATATATGTATATCTATATATATACTCCCCTCGTCCACAGACCATGGACGATATATATTGGTTGTGATATTGTTTGGATTATTGGTTGTTGTGAAAATTTGGTGAATATCATGAATGGTTGATTTGAAATGATTGATTGTGGTTGAAATCCCAATAGGATTAGTATATAGGAAAATTCGTCTGCGTACGAACTAGATATTGAAAATCCCCATTGTCAAAAGCTGCGAGGCTTTAAGGTAAAGCGAGGAGCCGTACTAGGGACGGTCCCGGTTTTAACTACCCTGTCGTTATGCTGTCGAAATTTTCTGAAATATTTCTGTGTTTGATTTAAAATTCATGTGTTGAAATAAAATTCATGTGTTGAAATAAAATTCATGTGTTGAATAGAAATTCATGTGTTGAATAGAAATTCATGTGTTGAAATAAATTCATGTGTTGAATGAAGTTCATGTATCGAATAAATTGTTTTAAAATAAAAATAACATTTTTATCATATATATAGACTATATAAAATATTAGTCTTTTGAATAAATTGTTTTAACACCAAAAATAACATTTTTATCATATATATAGACTATATAAAATATTTGTGTTTGAAATAAATTGTTTTAACCCCAAAAATAACATTTTTGCCTTATATATAAACTATATAAAATAATCATGTTTTTGAATAAATTGTTTTACATTAAAAATCACATCTTTATGATATATATAAACTATATAAAATAATCGTGTTTTGAAGTAAATTGTTTTATAATAAA
This sequence comes from Allium sativum, assembly GCA_030737875.1. NCBI lineage: Eukaryota > Viridiplantae > Streptophyta > Magnoliopsida > Asparagales > Amaryllidaceae > Allium > Allium sativum. The sequence continues at coordinate 971,999,269 of CM060924.1, forward strand.
AATCACATTTTAATTATATATATAAACAAGAGAAAATATTCATGTGTTGAATAAAGGAATATAACGATAAAAATCATATTTTTATCGTATGTGTGAAGTTAAAAACATTCATGTGTTGAATATATAGATTGAACAGTAAAATCTACATTTTCATTGTGAGTGTGAAGTGCTAAAAATATTCATGTGTTTAATAAATATTTTTAATGATAAAAATATCAATTTTATCAAATGTATGAAGTGGATATGGTTCTGAAATCGAAGAATGAATTATATTCATATATATATATATATATAATTGAAATAAATCGAATAACGAAGCTGTCGTTCGTGTTTTGAAACCGTGATTTCAAACGATTAGTGCGGGAGATCCGACCATCGGATTTTCCCGAAACCGAAACCGTTGGGTTCGCTTTGGAAATATCTTTCCAACGACACCCACTTTGTGAAGATCCAACGGTTGGATTGTTTGGAATGTTTAATTCAAATCGGAAGAAAAACAGGACCAGAATCGATTATATATATATATATATATAATTAAATTAAATCGAATAACGACACTGTAGTTCGTATTTTGAAATCATAACTTCAAACGATTGTACCGGGAGATCCGACCGTCGGATTTTCCCAAAACTGAAACCGTTGGATTCGTTTTGAAAAGATCTTTCTATGGTATAAAATTTGTGAAGATCCAACGGTTAGATTTTCAGATATGTGTAAATCAAATCTGAAGAAAAACAGCGCCACGGCCCCGGCATGGCCTGAAGCGTAGTTTGAATGAATTGGCTATTTTAAAATGAATAAAAATAACGATAAATCGTTATAAAATATTATAAACGATATGGAATGGAAATGAGCCGAATTTACACGGTTTATTGAATATTTGATGGTTGAATGTGTTTGGCATGAAAATTACATTTAAGGACAGAATTATTGATGTCGAATAATTTAACCATTGAAATGAATTGATTTAAATTCTAAATATACGTGAATTATTTGAAACGGCCGAGTTAAATCTCATTTCAAATAATTGATCGGCGGTAAGAAGTCGATGATGAAGACGGTGGTTGAATACCGGAGATCTTCACCTCGGTTGGTTGATTACTGATGTCTTGATTGGGAGGCATCCCGAAATATAGATAATAAGTGGTTATCGTCCAGACGTACTTGGAGATCGATGGATATGCGAGGTATATGGTGGCTTCGGTTTCGTTCAGACCCAGAACGAACTTGTAAATGGACTGTGTGTCTGACGTTGAATTTTGTTCTGTGCTGATTGATCTCTATTAAATATATATCTGTTTGGCGGCGGAGAATTTATTCTCTTGCTTAACGCCCTTCTCTGAGATGTACGAGCTCAGAGGTTATATATCGATAGAAATCAGACGCATAGAGTGAATTGCCTGTGTGGCATGCCTAAGTGGCAAATGATCAGGGCTTCTGTTGAAAAGTAAAGTCTTGTGGTTGATGATCAAAGCACGGCCTGTGTGGCATAGCTTTGTGTGTAGCGTTGATTCGCGAGCCTCACACCACGGTATGAACCAGAAACGGGAGAGGACCTCAGGGAGGACATGCGTTTCCTTCTAGCTAGGGTGGTGTCAGTGACCTACCAGCCCTGACATTTATATTATTTTCACCTGTGTGGTTGTTGCTGTTGCGAGGCGCTTCGGATATGTCGGTGACTATGTGGAGCCGATGGAGTCATAAGACTCATTTACGCCCCAAAGGGCGGGGAAACATAGTGTTCAGGCATTTTAATCCACATCGGTGGACCGGGCTTGTCGCTACAAGGGCTTGACTGAGTACTTGCCTGAGACATGGGCTAGATTGTCTCGAATTTGGTAAGGACTATCTTTTGCCTTGGTTCATGACGGAAATCCAATTTTCAAATACGTGACTTTGCGGTTTTGATTGTATACCTATATATGGCGACATGATATATGGTACCCATGCCGTCTATGATTGATACTTATGATTTGAAATTGTTATTGAAACATATAAACACTAATAATAATATCAAATGCTTTTGTTTTATTCGTATCAAGCATATTTTGGCCATTATAAGGTAAAACTCTATCCTCCGGTTTGCGTTGCATTGTGTGATGGGAACTGAGTCTTATAATGGCTTCATTTTTATAAAAAGCATTGCGATGTTTAAAAGATTTACTTGTTTTAAAGCACTGGCAATCCAATGGAGTAAACCCGTTCCGTGAAAGTGGCGTGGTCCTATGATTGGCCATATTATAAAATATGTTAAGTAGATTTTTCATACTAGTCCCATGACTGACTCGTAGTTTGTTTCACTTGCAAACTCGGGTGCCCCTTTTTCGGCACGGGCAGCCTTGTATTCAGGTTTTAGCAGGCTCTTTTGGGATAGCTGGAGCTGAAGATGGATTCTATCATTTATCTCTTTTTATGTTGTTCCTCTCCTGTTGTACATATTATGTTTTGTTTTCCGCTGTAGACATTTATGTATAGCTGAACTGTATTTTGTACTAAGTATGATCCTGTATACTGTGTAACTCTGATGATTATGTTTAACCAGTGTATTATATCGTACATTATCTGGTGTATTTATTTATTTCTGTTCTGCTGTTATCTGTTTACGTGTTATATTCCAAAGATTACCCTTGCCACCATCGTACGGGGTTTTAGGGTCATCACAACTTTTTACTTTCCATTTTTAATCATGATTTAATTATTTATTTATCTATTAATTAAGATATTTATTTATTTAAATTCAATGAATAAAGGTTATATGTTAGAAATTTAATATTTCGGAAACAGTGATTAGAATGCTATCGTCGTAATCAATGTTTTCCGTAAAAGATGTGGATTTTTAAATTGAATTCGAGAGTTGCGTAAGCAATTTTTTTATTAGAAATTGATATTGTGAGCTTTGACTATTTTAAAGTTAAGAATGTTGTCTAGTTAAGATCTAAGAGGTAATTATATCCCAATTTGATTGACTTCATGATTGATGGAGGAATGGTAAAGGTTCGGTAGTGAAGATTGGTTAGTAATACAGTTGGTTAATGAATGATAATAGGTGGAGTTATAATAACAATGTTTTTATAATGTTGGGTTAATTTAAAGGATTTTGGAACGTTTCCCAAATAAGATGAGACATATTTTCTAAGCATAAAAAATGAAAAGAATTGGTTAATAAGGAATTAAGAAATGGAATATGGAAATGTTTTCCAAAATGTGATAAGAGATATTTTCAGAAATACAGAAAATAAAGAGTTTATAATATTGGAAATGTTTTCCAAGAATTGGAGGAGACTAACAATTTTTTGGAAATATCTGGCAAGATATGGGATGTTGGGAAATTAATAATTTAATGAGAAAATGATTTAAAAGGGCCCAGTGATATTTGATGCTTGATCGATAGAATTTCCATTTTGAAATAGGACTGTTGATTGTATGTATGTTCCTTTGATAGTTAAATCACTGACTATCAAAGTTTTAGTTTAGTTTTTACTTCCGTTATCAATACGGAGAGACTGGGATAGGGTTTATTATCTGAAAACCACTCCGTATGGGCATAAGCATTACGAATCAACTTATGCTGAAGTTGATTAAAGATGAAGTAAAGTGAAAGAGATGTTCTGTTAATCCTAGGTAGAAATTGTCCAAGATGGATCAATAGAATGGTGCCTTTGGCTTGTCCAGTCTCATGACAACATATATGGGCGAATATCTAAAAGAGAGTTTCTAGATGGTCACGTACATTGATTGTGATAACCCCAAACTTCCATGGAATGAAAGTAAGGAATAATCATTTGGAATACAACATAAATACAATAATACAGATCACAGATATAACATAGCATAGGAAATTCATAGAGTAACAACATCATAGCAGCGGAAATATAATGTCATCAACCACAGAAAGTCCACAGTCACAGAATTCTAAATTATTACATCAAGTTTGCAGAAAATGAAATAAGTTCCAACTCCAACTTAAACAACGTGAAATGAAACAAGTTTGATGTCTGGAATTAAAAAGAGAAAAATGCAATAGCAGCAAATGATAGATGTCTTCAAGCTCCAAGTCATCACCTCTCCACGAAAGCAAATCCAAGAAAGATAATAAGCAGCTCCAAAGAAAAGACTCCAAGCAAAGAATGAACCTGTTTACTTGGCTGCCCGTGTAGAAAGGAGGGCACCCGAGTTTGCAAAATGGTGGAAACAAACAACGGGTCAGTCGTGGGACTGGTGTGAGAATTCTTAACTAATTTAACTACTAGTAATAAGGCAAATCCAAGGACCACGCCGCTATCGAGGAACGGGTTTACTCCAATGCATTGCCGTGCATAATTTAAAGTGACAGAATAAATAATAAGTGAATCGTAAAACAACGCTATGCTTTTGAGAAAAATGGAATCACTATAAGACCCAAGTCCCATCACACAATGCAACACAAACCATAGGATAGGGTTTTACCTTATGGTGATTAAACATGCTAAATACGAGTTTAATTTTATTATTAGTATATATCAAAACGCTTCAAAATAAATGTATCAATCCTAGGACACATAGATACCATAATACTATGCTTTCATACTAGTAATACAATAAAATCCGTGGGTTCGTATTGGAAGTTTGGATTTCCATCATGAGTCAAGGCTAGGGAGGAGCTCCTTAACGATTCGAGACACTCTAGCTAACGCTTCAGGATCCCCCGCAGTGAACCCTTGGAAAGCTGTAGGGCCGGTCCACACATACGATTTTGCGGATTGGCAATTCCTGAACACACATTTCCCAGTCCTATAGGACCTATCATCCGAGGCGCCTTATTCCATCATCCATATAAGTAAAATGTCGGGCCGTGTTAAAGCCAAATCACCACTTCTAGCTAGAAAGAAACGTGCTGCTCTCCCTGCGTTCCCTTCTCCCGTTTTAGACTCCGCCGGTGTGTGAGGCTTGCGAAGTCATGCTATACACAAAACTATGCCTAAACAGACTATGCTTTGATCATCCCACAAGGCATGCTTTTCAACAAAGCCTTGATCATATGCATCTTAGCATGCCACATCATCACTCCATGTCGCACTACCATTCCTTTGCCGAAATATATGAACGGGTGTTAAGCAAGAGAATAAATTCTCCGCCACCAAACATCCATACATTCGACAGAAGATTAATAACATGATATTTAATGGAGTACGATGTCAGATACACAATCCATTTATTAGCTTATGCTCTGGGTCTGAGCGAAAACCAAACCCGTGAAATCAACACGTCCGTTTGGGCAATGACCATGACCCTTGAATTGGGAGCAAGTCAAATCAGGGCCTCGATCGTTGTCCATTCGAGGGAAGATTTACGGTCTTCATACGCCATCTTCATACTTCCATTAACGTCGTTTGATTATTTGGAAGGAGAGAACTCGGACTTTCCAAATAATCCTCGTATATATATATATATATATAATCCTTCGTACTTGCTAATATCATTTTATAATGATTACTTCCTATTTTAATTATTTAAAATAATTAAATTTTATATAACGGCGCCTTGAGTCAATGGGCGACTATGGCGCTGCATTCAACCAATTTTGATTTTTACATTTCTCAGAATCTTACCGTTGGATCTTAACGTAATATATATCGTTGGAAAGATTTTTCCTAGATGGTCCTAACGGTTTCAGTTTCAAGGAAATCCGACGGTCGGCTCTTCTTGTATAGTCGTTTAAAGGTACGATTTCAAAACGCGAACTACCACGCTCCATTCGTTTAATTTTAATTATATATATATATATAATCGTTAAATCGTGATAACGTCGTCTGATTTAAACAACGCTCTAAACCACTACCGGTCCTTATTAAATTTTAGTTCATTTGAAAAATGAAGATAATATTACCGCATCCTAAATTCATTCTTTACTTACATTAAAAATGGGAATTCCATTCTTTTCATTCACATAAAAAAATATAAATTTAATTCCTATGTAAATTCCTATTTTCTATTTACATGTAAAAATGTAAATTTTGATACATTGCAAAATCCTACTTTTAAATTACATATAAAAATGTAAATTTCAACCTCAATGTACATTCTCATCTTAATTACATAATAAAAATGTAACTTATATTTGCAGTGTGAATCCTCTTCTAAATTTACATATAAAAATGTAAATTTAATTACAATGCAAATTCTACTTCTTATTTACATTGGAAAAAATAATATGATTTTTAATTACAATGCAAACTCTCATCATATGTTACATTATAAAAATGTAATTTTTAATTACAATGCAAACTCTACTTATATTTACATTGTAAAATGTAATTTTTATCATACGGTGTATATTCACATTTTAATTACATAGAAAAATGTAATTTTTATCATACGGTGCAAATTCACATTTTAATTACATAGAAAAATGTAATTTTTATCATACGGTGCAAATTCACATTTTAATTACATAGAAAAATGTAATTTTTATCATACGGTGCAAATTCACATTTTAATTACATAGAAAAATGTAATTTTTATCATATGGTGCAAAATCACATTTTAATTACATAGAAAAATGTAATTTTTATCATACGGTGCAAATTCACATTTTAATTACATAGAAAAATGTAATTTTTATCATACGGTGCAAATTCACATTTTAATTACATAGAAAAATGTAATTTTTGTCATACGGTGCAAATTCACATTTTAATTACATAGAAAAATGTAATTTTTATCATACGGTGCAAATTCACATTTTAATTTCATAGAAAAATGTAATTTTTATCATACGGTGCAAATTCACATTTTAATTACATAGAAAAATGTAATTTTTATTTTACCGTTCTAATTTACATCTAAACTACATATAAAAATGTAATGTTTATTTCAATGCAAATTCATGTCTAAATTTACATTATAAAAATGAAAATTTATTTCACTACAATTTCCTAACTTTTATTTACATTAAAAAAAATGTAAATTTATATACATACAACATTCCTACTTTTTATATCATATAAAAAAATGTAAACTTTATTTACTATGTTGAATTGATAATCTAGATCAATTCAAATAAAAAGACAAATCTTTATTTTCTATGTTGAATTGATAATCTAGATCAATTCAAATAAAACCAAAGCACTAACACAACGATGGCAAACCATGTCTTTTTTATTATGAATCGATAAGTTTGATTAATTCAAATCATACAAAAGCGATAACATAAGAATGTGACAATCATATTTCTATTATTTTGAATTGATAAATTAGATCAATCCAAATCAACACAAGTAATTACATAAGAGGTGATAATCATACGGATCTAAACTATCCATCACAACACATACCAACCATCGTCAAATATGACAAAGCAAAATAGATCTGTATCGTAAGCATGATATTTACCATTCAAACTTCACATAACACTAGGATAATAATTAAATTAATTAAATTTAATTAAAAATAAATTCTCACATTGCTTGGGATTGAAATGAAGGACCAAACTCGATCAGATCTCGTGTTCGAAGTCACGGTGGTTTCGGATCTGAAAGATTTCAATTTAAAATTCATATGTATAAATTAGAAAACTGACTTATTACAACTGTCACTGTAACGATTAAAAGCATCGCAAAACTAAGTTAAATTTTACCTTTAAAATTTCAGTTTGTTCAAAACTTTGAATGAAGGATTCACGAGCTGTAGTTGATGTTTTCAGGAACCGATTGCTAGAGGTCGAAGGGGGTGGAGAGGCTCCTGAACGCCGAATAAGGGGGGAGGTGCGGCGGCTCGTGGGTGGCACGGTGGGCCCGCGTTCGGCTGGACTTCGCGGAGGTGGTGGAGGCGGCTCGGGCAACGAGGAGGGGCGGGGTTTGTCTGAGATGGAAGAGCGTTCAAAGTTCTTCAAAAAAGTCCAAAGGGGCATATGTCAATTCGCCATGGATTGGGAGAAATCGGAGCTCAAAGTTTTGAGCTGTTTATGGGTTCGACGGCTGATAATACGAAGAGGAAGAAGGACTGTAGCACCGTATTTATACGGCATACTGGGGTATTTTCTTTATATAATTTTTTAATTAATTAAATCCAAAATTAGGGTTTTTCCATCCGATCTCCAAATGGACCCCAACGACTGTCGAACAATACGTTTTGACGTCTTCTGAATGCGATGGTGCTATTGCCGAAGTCCAATTCTGAAGTTTACTGTATGTTTTCTTTATTTTCAAATTAATTCTATTATATTAAATTTGAACGTACTTACTAATTTTATCGGGGACACATACGAAGTCAGAAAAATCCGGAAAAATTATTTTTGGCTTTCTTATGACGATACAGTCCTAAAAAAACTAATTTCGTCAAATTCTGAGATCGTTTGTAAAATGGCCATTTTCTGGTCGATCCAATTTAACTTTATTTGACCAAAACACATTTTCCTTTGCCATGCTCACATATTAACTTCAATAATTATGAAATTTGAAACCTAACAATAATTTGACATCCTGGATCCAACAAAAGTGGTTTCGTCGAATTCCGAGGTCGTATGCAAAATGTCTATTTTCAAGCGCGTTATATTCTCTATAGCGACCTTTCTGAAAATTCATTTGGCCATAACTTTTGATTCCCGCTATGAAACTTCGATTTTTCAGATTCGTTAGAAAGATATTCATTGAAAGATTTAAATACTTTTCGTTTCACCAAAATCCTGTTTATTCTGCATTCTGCGTAGCCAGTCAAATTTCAGGTTTGACTTTTCAAACTACCGTCCTTTTTCTAATTCCTTTTATAATATATTCGCATTAGATTCAATCAAAATATATTTCTAGTCATTTTTATTTAAAATAATTTATTTCAACTATTTAAACACTTTTAAAATCTCTAAAAGGAAAATTTTAAATTGGCCCTAAATTCTGGGTAGTTACAATCTCCCCCGCTTAAGAACTTTCCGTCCTTGAAAAGAGAAAAGGAAAATAGAAGAGTAGGAACCAACTCAGAGAATGCAAAATATTTTAAGCGTACCTCAAAATAAAATCTAATTGGAGATATCCACTCTGCATTTGGGATAGGCCTTCTTGATACTGTCTTCTGTCTCCCAAGTACAGTCTCTAGGATCACCGCTCCATTGCACTTTGACTAGGTTGATTCTTTTATTTCTCAGCACTCTAGTCTCCTTGCCAATAATTTTCAGCGGTTCCCTTCTCACTGCAAGGCTTGGGGTAATCTCCAAATCTTGCTGTGCAGCTTCTTCCACAACCAGATCCGGATCATGGACATGCCTTCGAAGTTGAGATACATGGAATACATCGTGCACTTCAGGCAACCAGTCGGGCATCTGAATTCTGTAGGCTAGGGTGCCAATCTTTTCAAGAATAGGGAAGGGGCCGATGAATTTAGGTGCTAATTTCCCTGTCTTTCCAAAACGGATTACACCTCGAATTGGAGCGACTTTCAAATAGACATAGTCACCCACTACAAAAGCCAATTCTCTTCTTCTTACATCTGCATAGCTCTTTTGTCTACTTTGGGCAGCCAATAGTCGCTTCTTAATAAAATCAACTTTGTCTGAAGCTTCTCGGACCATGTCTGGACCCAATACAAGCCGATTTCCTTTTTCAACCCAACACGCTGGCGATCTACATGGCCTACCATATAAGGCTTCAAATGGAGACATTTTCAAACTTGCTTGATAACAATTGTTATATGAGAATTCAACTAAATGCAAGTGATCCTCCTAAGAACCTCCAAAATCGAGTATGCAAGCTCGCAACAGATCTTCAAGAACGCGATTCACCCGCTCAGTTTGGCTGTCAGTCTGAGGGTGATATGCGGTACTAAGATTTAATTTTGTTCCCAACTCATTTTGGAATGCTTCCCAAAATTTGCTAGCAAAGATAGGATCACGGTCGCTAACAATGCTACTAGGGATTCCATGTAGCCTGACGATTTCTTTGAAATAGATTTGCGCCATACTTTGAGCAGTTCTAGTGGACTTGACAGGTATGAAATGAGCGGACTTTGTGAAGCGATCCACGATCACCCATATGATGTCATTTCCTTTCCTAGTACGAGGCAGACCATCTATAAAATCCATGGAGATTTGGTCCCACTTCCAATCCGGAACTTCCAATGGTTGCAACAACCCCGCAAGCTTTTGTTGATCACTTTTTACTTGTTGGCATGTAGGACATCTACTCACATAAATGGATATATCCCTCTTCATAGATCTCCACCAAAATGTGCGCTTTAAGTCTTGATACATCTTGCTCACACCGGGGTGGATGCAAAGCTTTGATTTGTGACCCTCATCCAAGACTTCCCTTATGAGGTCTTTGATATATTGAACACAAATTCGCCCTTGAAATCTAAGAATTACCATGCCATATATTTGGAAGTTCGTGTTTTCACCTGCTTCAATTTTCTTAATCATTATCTGAATGAATTTATCATCCTTTTGAAGAGCAGAAATTTTATTAATCAAGGAATGGGTAATGATGAGGCTTGCGACAATGACGTCCTTTCTACTAAGCGTGTCTGCCACAACATTGGCTTTCCCCGGCGTATATAAGATGTCAAGATCGTATGCCGCCAGAAACTCTAGCCATCGTTGTTGTCTTAAATTCAAATCCTTTTGATCGAAGAGATATTTCAAAGATTGATGGTATGTGAATAATTCAAATTTTTCGCCCAAAAGATAATGTCTCCAAATTTTTAAAGCAAAGACTATGGCCAACAATTCTAAGTCATGGACACGATAATTTTTCTCATGCGGCTTTAACTGACGACTCGCATATGCCACAACTTTGCCTCTTTGCATCTGTACCGCACCAAGGCCACCACTTTAAGAAGCATCCGTATAGACTTTTAAATCTTGGTTGCCATCGATGATGGTAAGTACGGGAGCATTTGTCAAACTCACTTTTAGCTTTTGGAAGGCCTCCTCACAATCCGATGTCCAATTGAACTTGGTATGCTTCTTGGTGAGCTTTGTTAACGGGCCAGACAGCTTGGCGAAATCTTTGACAAATTTCCTGTAATATCCAGCCAAACCTAGGAAGCTTCTTACTTCAGTAGGTGTACTGGGCTGCTTCCAATCTTGAATGGCGGCAATTTTACTTGGGTCCACAGCAATTCCTTCTTTTGACACAACATGGCCTAAGAATTTTACCTCCTCTTGCCAAAATGTGCATTTGGAAAATTTTTCTTTTAGAACATTTCTTCGCAGAATCTCTAACACTTCTCTAAAATGCCCTTCATGCTCCTCCTTAGTTTTAGAATAGATTAGAATATCATCAATGAAGACTAGGACGAATTTATTTAGGACCTCATGGAAGACCCTATTCATCAAGTCAACAAAGTAGGCTGGAGCATTGCATAGACCGAACGGCATCACTAACCATTCGTAGAATATGTCAGGAGCTATGAAGGCGGTCAAAGGTATGCATTCTTCGACTATGCAGAGTTGATGGAAACCTGTGGCTAGGTCCATCTTCGAAAACACCTTGGCCCTATTCAATTGGTCCATTAAATCATCTATGCGAGGCAAGGGGTATTTGTTCTTCAATGTTTGCTTGTTAAGATCGCGGTAATCAACACAGAGTCTTAGAGTACCGTCGGATTTGGGGACAAACACCACAGCTGCACCCCAATTAGAAAAGCTAGGTCGGATGAGTCCTTTCCATAAGAGCTGCTTAGTTTGGGTTTGCAACTCTTCTTTTTCTTTAGAGGTCATCCTTCGAATAGCATGGACTACAGGTCTTGCATTTGGAACGAGATCAATCCTGAAATCGATTTCCCTTCGCGGGGGTAAGCTGTCCACTTCTTCAAATACATCCGCGTAATTTTTGACCACAGGGATCTTTTCTAAAGAAATGGGAGTGACTTCGAGGGAAGTCCAAAATGCCTTTCTATCAGATTTTGAGCCATGGCACGGTATAGCAATAGTGTTTCCGAATCCTGTTTTCACCTTCACCATTCTTTCTGAACATAGCACTTCAGTGTCAAACTTTGTTAGCTAATCAAGACCAAGTATGATATCAAACTCGAAAAAATTCATAATGGTCAAGTCAAAAGGGAACTGAAAGTAAGAATAAGAAATAGGCACCCTACAGTATACATCAAGGACGATAGAACCTCCTACAGGATTATGAACATTAATTGGCTCTTTAAGAATTCTTTGTTTTAATTTCAGTTTCTGGACCGTGTTTCTAGAAATAAAACTTCTTGATGCACCCGTATCAAACAAAGCAGTAACAGTAATGTTTTTAACAGAAATGGTACCATCTAAAACGTCTGGCTTACCTGCTCCTTTAGAAGAAGTAGGTGCGGAGGAAGGTGGTGCACTTGCCCCCTTGTACACATGTGCAATCTGAGCTCCTTTCAACAGTGGACAATTTGGCTTGATATGACCCTTTTTGTGGCAGTTATAGCATTCCTTAGTGTCGTCACGTCTGGCCTTCTTCGGATTTCTGCAGTCGTTGTTGTAGTGTCCAAACTTCTGGCAGTTGTAGCATTGCACCTTTGACTTATCATGGGTTTTAGCAGCTCTAGAACTGCTTCCTTCAGTCTTCTTCTCTGTTTGCTTCCTTTTATTGTTGGCCAAGCTCCTTTCTCTGTCTTGTTGGGAATTCTTCTTATCATTCTCCTCATATCGACAAGCAAACTCCACCAGCCTATTGAAAGAAAGGTCGATGTGGGCAGTGACTCTATCAATATATTTTCTCGCAATCCCATTTATGAACCTCTTGTTCTTCTGAAAGTCATCCTGAATCAATTCAGGGGCATAGCGGGAGAGGTCCTCAAATCTTCGTACATATTCCGAGATGGTCTTGTCGCCTTGCTTCAGATTGGCGAACTCGTCATGCAGTCTTTCTACCTCCTACCTTGGAATGTATTTGTCATTGAAAAGCTCCTGAAACCTTGTCCAAGTCATATTATCTGCAGTCCCTCCAACCGTGACTGTGTCCCACCAGTTTTGAGCCTCTTCATGTAGCAGCCATGAAGCCACTAATCTTTTCCTATGATCCTCTAGCTCCAATCCTCCAAAAATCTTTTCGCAGTTCCTCAGCCAAGCTTGAGCCTGTGTCACAGTTTCAGTACCTTTGAATGGTACTCCTCCTAGGTTTTTGAACTTCTTCGCCACCTTATCCAAATCAAAGGGCTGCGGTGGTGGTGGTGGCTGTTGTTGGACAGTGGGCTCCTCTGTTTCGGTAGTATTTTGCCATCTCCTAGCTCTAGCAGCTCTAGCAGCAGCGGTACTCATTTCTAGTTAGTTTTGTACGATCAAGGAAAGAGTCAGAACAACTATAATGGTGATTTGAAGAAATGATAAAGATGAAAGGACGGATGAAAAGATGAGGATAGAATGACTGACTATTATGTATTCACATGAAATGTTCGCCATAGAATATTGTGATTCTATGTAAACGAATTATTATAAATATGTTATATTCCAAAGCTAAGTTTAACCAAAGCTCTGATACCAACTGTGATAACCCCAAACTTCCATGGAATGAAAGTAAGGAATAATCATTTGGAATACAACATAAATACAATAATACAGATCACAGATACAACATAGCATAGGAAATTCATAGAGTAACAACATCATAGCAGCGGAAATATAATGTCATCAACCACAGAAAGTCCACAGTCATAGAATTCTAAATTATTACATCAAGTTTGCAGAAAATGAAATAAGTTCCAACTCCAACTTAAACAACGTGAAATGAAACAAGTTTGATGTCTGGAATTAAAAAGAGAAAAATGCAATAGCAGCAAATGATAGATGTCTTCAAGCTCCAAGTCATCACCTCTCCACGAAAGCAAATCCAAGAAAGATAATAAGCAGCTCCAAAGAAAAAACTCCAAGCAAAGAATGAACCTGTTTACTTGGCTGCCCAGGTAGAAAGGAGGGCACCCGAGTTTGCAAAAAGGTGGAAACAATCAACGGGTCAGTCGTGGGACTGGTGTGAGAATTCTTAACTAATTTAACTACTAGTAATAAGGCAAATCCAAGGACCACGCCGCTATCGCGGAACGGGTTTACTCCAATGGATTGCCGTGCATAATTTAAAGTGACAGAATAAATAACAAGTGGATCGTAAAACAACGCTATGCTTTTGAGAAAAATGGAATCACCATAAGACCCAAGTCCCATCACACAATGCAACACAAACCAGAAGATAGGGTTTTACCTTGTGGTGATTAAACATGCTAAATACGGTAAATACGAGTTTAATTTTATTATTAGTATATATAAAAACACTTCAAAATAAATGTATCAATCCTAGGACACATAGATACCATAATACTATGCTTCCATACTAGTAATACAATAAAATCTGTGGGTTCGTATTGGAAGTTTGGATTTCCATCATGAGTCAAGGCTAGGGAGGAGCTCCTTACCGATTCGAGACACTCTGGCTAATGCCTCAGGATCCCCCGCAGTGAACCCTTGGAAAGCTGTAGGGCCGGTCCGCACATACGATTTTGCAGATTGGCAATTCCTGAACACACGTTTCCCAGTCCTATAGGACCTATCATACGAGGCGCCTCATTCCATCATCCATATAAGTAAAATGTCGGGCGGTGTTAAAGCCCAATCACCACTTCTAGCTAGACAGAAACGTGCTGCTCTCCCTGCGTTCCCTTCTCCCGTTTTAGACTCCGCCGGTGTGTGAGGCTTGCGAAGTCACGCTATACACAAAGCTATGCCTAAACAGGCTATGCTTTGATCATCCCACAAGGCCTGCTTTTCAACAAAGTCTTAATCATATGCATCTTAGCATGCCACATCATCACTCCATGTCGCACTACCATTCCTTTGCCGAAATATATGAACGGGTGTTAAGCAAGAGAATAAATTCTCCGCCACCAAACATTCATACATTCGACAGAAGAATAATAACATGATATTTAATGGAGTACGATGTCAGACACACAATCCATTTATTAGCTTATGCTCTGGGTCTGAGCGAAAACCAAACTCGTGAAATCAACACGTACATTTGGGCAATGACCATGACCCTTGAATTGGGAGCAAGTCAAATCAGGGGCTCGATCGTTGTCCATTCGAGGGAAGATTTACGGTCTTCATACGCCATCTTCATACTTCCATTAACTTCGTTTGATTATTTGGAAGGAGAGAACTCGGACTTTCCAAATAATCCTCATATATATATATATATATATATATATATTTAAAATCCTTCGTACTTGCTGATATCATTTTATAATGATTACTTCCTATTTTAATTATTTAAAATAATTAAATTTTATATAACGACGCCTTGAGTCAATGGGCGACTATGGCGCTGCATTCAACCAATTTTGATTTTTACATTTCTCAGAATCTAACCGTTGGATCTTAACGTAATATATATCGTTGGAAAGATTTTTCCTAGATCGTCCGAATGGTTTCATTTTCAAGGAAATCCGACGGTCGGCTCTTCTTGTATAGTCGTTTAAAGGTACGATTTCAAAACGCGAACTACCGCGCTCCATTCGTTTAATTTTAATTATATATATATATATATATAATCGTTAAATCGTGATAACGTCGTTTGATTTAAACAACGCTCTAAACCACTACCGGTCCTTATTAAATTTTAGTTCATTTGAAAAATAAAGATAATATTACCGCATCCTAAATTCATTCTTTACTTACATTAAAAATGTGAATTCCATTCTTTTCATTCACATAAAAAAAATGTAAATTTAATTCCTATGTAAATTCCTATTTTCTATTTACATGTAAAAATGTAAATTTTGATACATTGCAAAATCCTACTTTTAAATTACATATAAAAATGTAAATTTCAACCTCATTGTACATTCTCATCTTAATTACATAATAAAAATGTAACTTATATTTGCAGTGTGAATCCTCTTCTAAATTTACATATAAAAATGTAAATTTAATTACAATGCAAATTCTACTTCTTATTTACATTAAAAAAAAATATGATTTTTAATTACAATGCAAACTCTCATCATATGTTACATTATAAAAATGTAATTTTTAATTACAATGCAAACTCTACTTATATTTACATTGTAAAATGTAATTTTTATCATACGGTGTAAATTCACATTTTAATTACATAGAAAAATATAATTTTTATCATACGGTGCAAATTCACATTTTAATTACATAGAAAAATGTAATTTTTATCATACGGTGCAAATTCACATTTTAATTACATAGAAAAATGTAATTTTTATCATACGGTGCAAATTCACATTTTAATTACACAGAAAAATGTAATTTTTATCACGGTGCAAATTCACATTTTAATTATGTAACAACCCGAATTTTAATAACGTGTTAAGACAAGAATCGAGGCAGAATTAAATTTTAAAATAAGAATCAAGCGAAACGGGTTACACCGTTGCGTTCGTCTCGGAATTCTGGTTGGAAACGAGTCCGAAATTTCGTAAATCGGAGTCCGTATGACCGAGATATGGCCTCTAGAAGTTTCACGAAGAATCAGAAAACGAAAACAGTTCAAATTCGAATTCGAATTTTGAATTTTGCCCCAAACATACTGGGCGGGAAAATTTCCCGCCCAGGACCCAGGTCGACTGGGTAGTCGACCTCCCAAGGACCAGGTCGACTGGGCAGTCGACTTGGGGGTCGACCTCCCTGGTCGGACCAGGTTGGCCTGGTGCACCTGCTTGCTTGTGTGGTCTGGTTGGTTGGCCTGTGACGATTTTCAGTGGCTCAGAT
This sequence comes from Allium sativum, assembly GCA_030737875.1. Classification (NCBI taxonomy): domain Eukaryota; kingdom Viridiplantae; phylum Streptophyta; class Magnoliopsida; order Asparagales; family Amaryllidaceae; genus Allium; species Allium sativum. The sequence goes on from CM060924.1 coordinate 972,015,953, forward strand.
CTAAACTAGGGTTAATCTAAGGGCCTCAACTAGTCCTAACTTCTATAAAAACACCCTAAGACCTAGCCTAATTCACTACAAACCATCCTAACAACAAAGTGCTGCCCAAATGTCTCTTGATCATGGCCTCCATCTTCATCTTCAAAGGCCTAAGCATGCAAACTTGATTCAAGTCAAAGGAGAATGCTTTCTACATCAAATCAAGGAAGTAGAGCATCATCTCAACATCGTTCTATGACAAATGCTTGCTCATAAATCTCTAGCCACGCTTTGTAAGTTCTAGCTACTTTTTATATCTAAACGGTAGTTCTAATGTTGACATGGAATAAAATGAGATGAAACCTAAGTATGCTAGTCTATGTGAATCTAGTCTTGCCTCTCTCTTGAACCTATGACTTTGGGCTATTTCTTAGTGATTAAATCATGCCGCTCATGTTGTGTTTGACTTAGTTTATCATGCAAGATTTAATCTTGACTTGTGGAAATGTTGGCATGAATCCTTAGAACAATTTGGCTTGTGGAATATTCATATGAACTTGACTTGGGGCTTATGCATGTAAAAGAACCTAAACCCCTCATGACCATTTACATGCCTATGATGATGAACCTAGTGTTATGCTATCATACATGCTTGAGGCCAATCCTTTTATGCTATCATACATGCTTGAGGCCAATCCTTTTATGCTATCATACATGTTTGAGGCCAATCCTTTTATGCTATCATACATGTTTGAGGCCAATCTCTTTATGCTATCATACATGATTTGAGGCCAATATGTTGTCATATTATTCCTACTATGTTGACTCGCATTCACTTGCGTTGGGAATACGCCTTGGGTAGTTTAGGCAAACGTGAGATGGGCTATGAAATTTAACATGAATTAAGTAATGGGACAATGGGCACAAGTGTAAAATGTGGACTTTGTCATAGCCTAAATTTGACATGAACATGATAAGTAGGAAAACATGAAAGTGGCCAACTCGAGGTTTGGTTGAGTTTGTAGCATAAATCTGCCCGGAATCGCCCGGCAAATCAGTAGCTACAGACAATAAGACCCAATGTGAGAAGTTGGTCATATCACGCTCAAAACCCGAGGTTAGACTAGGTTGTGGTGTAAAGCCGTCCGGACCCGCCCGGCGTAACCAGTAACCACAACAAAGTTTAATGTGAGAGGTTGGGGTGCATAAATTTACTTAATGCCACATGATAAGGTTAAGTTAGTTTAACTAATGGCACTTAACCGATATGACATGAATGGGTAGGTTAAGTAAGACCGGACTTGATTACTTAAAGACACTTAACCATATAACATGATTAGCGGATGGGTTAGTTTAACCTAAATGGGTTGATAACACCCGACTGGGATAACGCGATGCGTGGTAGAGTTAAGTAAACCCACAAGAATGATACTTAACCATTATAAATACAACTAGTGGATGGGGTTAAGTTAACCTACACTTAACCAATCCGACTCGGTAATTTGATGGGGGTTAAGTTAACTTACACTTAACCAATCCGACGTGATGATTTGATAGGGTTAAGTCACGAACCTCTTAAATATACTTAACCAATCTGACACGGTAAATTTGATAGGGTTAAGTTAACCTATACTTAACCAATCTGACACGGTAAATTTGATAGGGTTAAGTTAACCTATACTTAACCAATCTGACACGGTAAATTTGATAGGGTTAAGTTAATCCATACTTAACCAATCTGACACGATAATCTAGGGTTAAGTCATGAACGTCTTGATATACTTAACCAACTTGATACATGGTTTGTAGGGCTATGCCTTGAACTTGAATACTTAGCCAATTTTGACATGATTCGTAGGCGGGGTAAGTCATGAACTCGAATGACAACACTTAACCCATTAGACAAAACCCTAGTTCAGGGGACTAAGTGGAAAATCGTAGTTAATAAGGATAACGGGAAGGGAAACTAAGTGATAAACCTTAATTAAGGATAACTAAGTAATAATTCTTAGGCAAGACAATTGGACCAGTTCACAGATAGATGAGTAACCTGATACGGTAGGTCATCGTTTAAAACGAACACACGAGAAGGAGCGAATGTTTATCTGACTTAGATTAAGGCTCCAGTGAACTGGGTGACGAAGCGGTAGCTTCAGGGTACGTGAGGGCACTCTTGGTATCCCTCTGTGAGATTGCAGATGATCCTCCTGGGCTCACAGAGGTTAAGGTCTGCGGTAGAAGAACCAAGGGTATGCCTTGGTTGTTGTGCGAGCAACCTAAAGACTGGGATGGATTAGCGTGGAGTCGGCGATATCTAGTTTAGCCCTGTGATAGCACGTCGTCGACTAACTACCATCTTTAGTCAATCGTGTACGTATGCGGAAAGGCAGAGAACTCCCAACAGACCATATACTTGCTATCTAGTTATGGGTGAGGTTAGCCAATAGGAAAGTGGGGCATGGATGGCTGAAGTATAGTTCTCGTGCATGATTTTCTTAGATTGCCTTTCAGTAGTTGAGGGAGGGGTCACGTGGGACCATAACCACCGGTAGAAAAACAGACCTTAATATCTGCATCGACAGATAACCTAAAGCTCCCGACCGAGTCCTGTATTTCTTGATTAGCCCTGGCATGGGACTCGGATGGCACATTGAGATACATATGCATCTAGACATGGAAAAACAATTCACGATACATACGTGGGAAAAATGGCATGGTTGACGGGTAGCGTAATCCCTAGTTGTCCTAGGTGGCTAAAACCCAAACCGAGTTACGAAAATGTTTAGTAGGTAGCGTAATCCCTAGTGGTCCTAGGTGGCATAAATCCTAGCCGAACATTCAAGAATTCATGGTAAGAATATACACCTAGATCAAGGGTGACAGTCCAAAACGATTTCAAGGAAAATGGAACTACGTTGAAGTAGTATAGAACTACGTAAGGAAGCCCGTAGGATTTACGGCAAGGGACTAAACATATACATGGAAAGAAACATACGAGTTGGGAAAACCTACATTAGGTTGACATGGACCATTTCATGACATTGGGAAAGGGTCGTTTTGTAGCTAACACACGACACGGGTTGGGATACTAGTATGGAAGGTGCAGGGCAAATATACTTGATAGAACCTTGGGGCGTTATACTCGATAGAACCTTGGGATATTATACTCGATAGAATCTTGGGATCTTATACTTGATTCATAGTGATCTTAGTTTATCTTGATATAGTAGTTCATCTTGTTACCTTGGTTTAGCTTGTCTATCTTGTCATCATCCTTATGTTTACTTTCAGTTTATGCAAGTCATGTTACCTTTACCTGTTTTTATGCTGGAAGTAGATAGGACTTACCAGTCTTTATGACTGACCCCGTTTCTTTCGCCTCTTTGTCTTCCGTTCCCCCCCCCCCAGGTTTTCAGGGAGGAAATACTATTATTTAGCTCAGACCTCTTCTGCTTCATGGTCATCATGAATGGCTTGGATTTTTCTTGGCTATGGCTGCTTTACCGTTTTACTTGGGGAATATTTTATGACTGTGGTTTTATACTTCTTTAACTATTGCAAGACAGGTTTCCAATGTAATGGCTTTTAAAGGCATTTTGATGTAAAAGGCTTTAGACCTTATAATTTTGTGAGGTAATGAAATTTGGTTTTTCTTCCGCTATTTTATATGTTCTATCTTGTAATATTTCTGTGCATGTTTACCTAGATAATACTCCACCAAAGCTAGTGCATTCCCTTGGTGAGTGACCCTAGCGGAGGTGGGGTGTTACATTTGGTATCAGAGCAGAAGGTTACCAGACTGGGTAAAAGTTTTAAAACCTTCTGAAAACTATTTGAAAACCGTTTACAAAGAAGCATTTTTCAAGGAAAGTTTTATTTTTAAAGGCTATTCCCCAAAGGCCATTAGCATTATCCTTTGTTACCTTGATTTAATCTCTTTTCCTTTCTTTCCTCCACCTGTAGTCACAGTGGTTTGAACTGCGAATGATCCTCTTCCTACGTCAGTAATTTCGGTACAATGGAGGCAGTTCCCGAGAGACCTATTACCGCGCTACAAGAAAGGATAGTAAGAACAAGGATAAAGGATACAAGCTTAAGGACAATCAACTTGTTGGTATGGCTCAATCCACAAAGGAGGAAAAAGGGTGAATGATAAAACCCATGACAAGAGAGAGTATCTCTAGTAGGGTAAAAAGGGAAAGATAGTCAAGTATTATGAGACGAGGACAAGATCATCGAGAGGGCAATTGTATGCTCACACTGTTAGCGTACCTAAGAAGGATGGTAACATTTTTGTGAAAGGTTTAGCTTTTCTTCTCTATCATCCCGTCAGGACTTTGTTTTGATCATCGCATCATTTAAGTCTGCTTCAATAGTTGAGTCTCTGCACCTTCGTACTAGCATAGTAGAGGATCCCATTTTTTCTCAAATCTTGTTGAGGAATCGGTCCATTTATTCATGACTTGTTTGGATTGGAGGACGCCTATGACTTTTGGGAATAATGCTTATGCTTTTAAGCTATGGGTTGAATTCTAGGAATGGAGTGGTTATCCAGTAAGGGCGCCATTCTCGGTTTTGAAAGGAGGATAGTTAGGCTCTTGACTTGCCCCGGTAATACCCTCGAAGTCTCGTGTAACCTTTAGGGTTCTGTCATGATTGGTTACCTAGAATCTCTTGATGCATTTGTTGGTAATCCGTTCGAGTAGAGTTCGCCACTAAGGCGGATGGTTCATTTCGCTTGTGCATGAGTTATGGAAATCACTCTAGTAAGTACACTTGGTAACATGGTTGGCATCTGTTTGTTTTCAAGAGATAAGTTCTTCTGCGTGGAATGCCGTAGAGCGAGTAAACGAGATCCATGATTCACTAGTGAATTTTGGAGAGCTTACATGAAACCATGAGTGCACGGATATGGTTGAGCCACGTATACTAAAGGGAGAATAAGTAAAAGTGGAACGAGAGGCGACAATGAAGTGAGTTCCAGCTCATATTTGGAAATAGGAGTTAAGAGGCCACGAAATCATGAAGTTAAAGATGGTCAAAGCACAATGGAGTTAAGCTCAAGGAAATGCGACTTAGAAGATTGAAGACAAGATACGCGCATCATATCTCTTTTTTTAAGAGTATATTCGTGACCCCCATTTTCCTATAGAGCTTACCCGCATGCTACCTTTTATGCATATCCTCTCGGTCCTATTCTCGATCTTATTTCTATTGAAAACTCCATAGGGGGTATGACTCATCGGTTAATAATACATATCAATGTTTGAAGGTGTCCGTTAGGTTGACTAAACCTTTTGGGCTTTATAGGATATGGGTTGGGTTTAGAAAGGGATTTCTTGTAATCCAAAAGGAGTTTATCTTGTTTATCTTCTCGGTCCTATCTTGAGGACCTTAGGTAGAACCCTGTGGATGTAAACATGTATTTGAAAACATGTTATGATTGATATGGTTGCAAGTGGTTGCAAGTGGTTGCTCGTGGATGCGCGAATACACACTAGGCACTAGATCGTCTCAGTCACATTACATATTTCATATGTATACGTGTTTATACTTGTTTATGGATGAATTTGAATGTGTTATCATGTGAATATTGCATATGGATGAATGGTTGTGCACACATATAGTGTTTATGCGACTAGGACTATTTGCATACATGTGGATTCATGGCACTAAACATATTTTGCATTTAGAAGATTAATCAGGCCTGATCATTTGCATTAGATAAGGAACACATATACACACACTTTCTACATATGTTCATACAACATTAGAAATCTTTTAAGGACAATGGTTGCCTGTGGATGATGCTTTGAGTAGATTGATGATTGGATGGTAGGATACATCCTCCCTAACTTAGAGATTTCGGGGACGAAATCCTAAAAGGAGGGGAGAATGTAAAAACCCGAATTTTAATAAGGTGTTAAGACAAGAATCGAGGCAGAATTAAATTTTAAAATAAGAATCAAGTGAAACAGGTTGCGCCATTGCGTTCGTCTCGGAATTCTGGTTAGAAACAAGTCCGAAATTTCGTAAATCGGAGTCCGTATGACCGAGATATGACCTCTAGAAGTTTCACGAAGAATCAGAAAACGAAAAAAGTTCAAATTCGAATTCGAATTTCGAATTTTGCCCCAAACAGACTGGGCGGGAAAATTTCCCGCCCAGGACCCAGGTCGACTGGGGAGTCGACTGGGTAGTCGACCTCCTCAGGACCAGGTCGACTAGGCAGTCGACCTGGGTGTTGACCTGGGGGTCGACCTCCCTGGTCGGGCCAGGTTGGCCTGGTGCACCTGCTTGCTTGTGTGGTCTGGTTGGTTGGCCTGTGATGATTTTCAGTGGCTCAGATCTAAACTAGGGTTAATCTAAGGACCTAAACTAGTCCTAACTTCTATAAAAACAACCTAAGACCTAGCCTAATTCACAACAAACCATCCTAACAACAGAGTGCTGCCCAAATGTCTCTTGATCATGGCCTCCATCTTCATCTTCAAAGGCCTAAGCATGCAAACTTGATTCAAGTCAAAGGAGCAAGCTTTCTACATCAAATCAAGGAAGTAGAGCATCATCTCAACATCGTTCTACGACAAATGCTTGCTCATAAATCTCTAGCCACGCTTTGTAAGTTCTAGCTACTTTTTAGATCTAAACGGTAGTTCTAATGTTGACATGGAATAAAATGAGATGAAACCTAAGTATGCTAGTCTATGTGAATCTAGTCTTGCCTCTCTCTTGAACCTATGACTTTGGGCTATTTCTTAGTGATTAAATCATGCCACTCGTGTTGTGTTTGACTTAGTTTATCATGCAAGATTTAATCTTGACTTGTGAAAATGTTGGCATGAATCCTTAGAACAATTTGGCTTGTGGAATATTCATATGAACTTGACTTGGGGCTTATGCATGTAAAAGAACCTAAACCCCTCATGACCATTTACATGCCTATGATGATGAACCTAGTGTTATGCTATCATACATGCTTGAGGCCAATCCTTTTATGATATCATACATGCTTGAGGCCAATCCTTTTATGCTATCATACATGTTTGAGGCCAATCCTTTTATGCTATCATACATGTTTGAGGCCAATCCCTTTATGCTATCATACATTATTTGAGGCCAATATGTTGTCATATTATTCCTACTATGTTGACTCGCTTTCACTTGCGTTGGGAATACGCCTTGGGTAGTTTAGGCAAACGTGAGATGGGCTATGAAATTTAACATAAATTAAGTAATGGGACAATGGGCACAAGTGTAAAACGTGGACTTTGTCGCAGCCTAAATTTGACATGAACATGATAAGTAGGAAAACATGAAAGTGGCCAACTCGAGGTTAGGTTGAGTTTGTAGCATAAATCTGCCCGGAACCGCCCGACAAATCCAGTAGCTACAGACAATAAGACCCAATGTGAGAAGTTGGTCATATCGCGCTCAAAACCCGAGGTTAGACTAGGTTGTGGTGTAAAGCTGCCCGGACCCGCCCGACGTAACCAGTAACCACAACAAAGTCTAATGTGAGAGTTTGGGGTGCATTAATTTACATAATGCCACATGATAAGGTTAAGTTAGTTTGACTAATGGCACTTAACCGATATGACATGAATGGGTATGTTAAGTAAGACCGGACTTGATTACTTAAAGACACTTAACCATATAACATGATTAGCGGATGGGTTAGTTTAACCTAAATGGGTTGATAACACCCAAATGGGATAACGCGATGCGTGGTAGAGTTAAGTAAACCCACAAGAATGATACTTAACCATTATAAATACGACTAGTGGATGGGGTTAAGTTAACCTACACTTAACCAATCCGACTCGGTAATTTGATGGGGGTTAACTTACACTTAACCAATCCGACATGATGATTTGATAGGGTTAAGTCATGAACCTCTTAAATATACTTAACCAATCTGACACGGTAAATTTGATAGGGTTAAGTCACGAACCTCTTAAATATACTTAACCAATTTGACACAGTAAATTTGATAGGGTTAAGTTAACCTATACTTAACCAATATGACACGGTAAATTTGATAGGGTTAAGTTAACCTATACCTAACCAATCTGACATGGTAAATTTGATAGGGTTAAGTTAATCCATACTTAACCAATCTGACACGATAATCTAGGGTTAAGTCATGAACGTCTTGATATACTTAACCAAATTGATACATGGTTTGTAGGGCTAAGCCTTGAACTTGAATACTTAGCCAATTTTGACATGATTCGTAGGCGGGGTAAGTCATGAACTCGAATGACAACACTTAACCCATTAGACAAAACCCTAGTTCAGGGGACTAAGTGGAAAATCGTTGTTAATAAGGATAACGGGAAGGGAAACTAAGTGATAAACCTTAGTTAAGGATAACTAAGTAATAATTCTTAGTCAAGAAATTTGGACTAGTTCACAGATAGATGAGTAACCTGATACGGTAGGTCATCGTTTAAAACGAACACACGAGAAGGAGCGAATGTTTATCTGACTTAGATAAAGGATCCAGCGAACTGGGTGACGAAGCGGTAGCTTCAGGGGACGTGAGGGTACTCTTGGTATCCCTCTGTGAGGTTGCAGATGATCCTCCTGGGCTCACAGAGGTTAAGGTCTGCGGTAGAAGAACCAAGGGTATGCCTTGGTTGCTGTGCGAGCAACCTAAAGACTGGGATGGATTAGCGTGGAGTCGGCGATATCTAGTTTAGCCCTGTGATAGCACGTCGTCGACTACCTACCATCTTTAGTCAATCGTGTACGTATGAGGAAAGGCAGAGAACTCCCAACAGACCATATACTTGCTATCTAGTTATGGGTGAGGTTGGCCAATAGGAAAGTGGGGGCATGGATGGCCGGAGTATAGTTCTCGTGCATGATTTTCTTGGATTACCTTTCAGTAGTTGAGGGAGGGGTCACGTAGGACCATAACCACCTGTAGAAAAACAAACCTTAATATCTGCATCGGCAGATAACCTAAAGCTCCCGACCGAGTACTGTATTTCTTGATTAGCCCTGGCACGGGACTCGGATGGCACATTGAGATACATGTGCATCTAGACATGGAAAAAAAATTCACGATACATATGTGGGAAAAAGGGCGTGGTTGACGGGTAGCGTAATCCCTAGCGGTCCTAGGTGGCTAAAACCCAAACCGAGTTACAAAAACGTTTAGTAGGTAGCGTAATCCCTAGTGGTCCTAGGTGACATAAATCCTAGCCGAACATTCAAGAATTCATGGTAAGAAAATACACCTAGATCAAGGGTGACAGTCCAAAACGATTTCAAGGAAAATTGAACTACGTTGAAGTAGTATAGAACTACGTGAGGAAGCCCGTAGGATTTACGGCAAGGGACTAAACATATACATGGAAAGAAACATACGAGTTGGGAAAACCTACATTAGGTTGACATGGACCATTTCATGACGTTGGGCAAGGGACATTTTGTAGCTAACACATGACACGGGTTGGGATACTAGTACGGAAGGTGCAGGGCAAATATACTTGATAGAACCTTGGGGCGTTATACTCGATAGAACCTTGGGATGTTATACTCGATAGAATCTTGGGATCTTATACTTGATTCATAGTGACCGTAGTTTATCTTGATACAGTAGTTCATCCTGTTACCTTGGTTTAGCTTGTCTATCTTGTCATCATCCTTATGTTTACTTTCAGTTTATGCATGTCATGTTACCTTTACCTGTTTTTATGTTGGAAGTAGATAGGACTTACCAGTCTTTATGACTGACCCCGTTTCTTTCGCCTCTTTGTCTTCCGTTCCCCCCCCCCCCCCAAGGTTTTCTGGGAGGAAATACTGTTATTTAGCTCGGACCTCTTCTACTTCAAGGTCATCATGAATGGCTTGGATTTTTCTTGGCTATGGCTGCTTTACCATTTTACTTGGGGAATATTTTATGACTGTGGTTTTATGCTTCTTTAACTATTGCAAGACAGGTTTCCAATGTAATGGCTTTTAAAGGCATTTTGATGTAAAAGGCTTTAGACCTTATAATTTTGTGAGGTAATGAAATTTGGTTTTTCTTCCGCTGTTTTATATGTTCTGTCTTGTAATATTTCTGTGCATGTTTACCTAGATAATACTCCACCAAAGCTAGTGCATTCCCTTGGTGAGTGACCCTAGCGGAGTTGGGGTGTTACAAATTACATAGAAAAATGTAATTTTTATCATACGGTGCAAAATTCACATTTTAATTACATAGAAAAATGTAATTTTTATCATACGGTGCAAATTCACATTTTAATTACATAGAAAAATGTAATTTTTATCATACGGTGCAAATTCACATTTTAATTACATAGAAAAATGTAATTTTTATCATACGGTGCAAATTCACATTTTAATTACATAGAAAAATGTACTTTTTATCATACGGTGCAAATTCACATTTTAATTTCATAGAAAAATGTAATTTTTATCATACGGTGCAAATTCACATTTTAATTACATAGAAAAATGTAATTTTTATTTTACCGTTCTAATTTACATCTAAACTACATATAAAAATGTAATGTTTATTTCAATGCAAATTCATGTCTAAATTTACATTATAAAAATGAAAATTTATTTCACTACAATTTCCTAACTTTTATTTACATTAAAAAAAATGTAAATTTATATGCATACAACATTCCTACTTTTTATATCATATAAAAAAATGTAAACTTTATTTACTATGTTGAATTGATAATCTAGATCAATTCAAATAAAAAGACAAATCTTTATTTTCTATGTTGAATTGATAATCTAGATCAATTCAAATAAAACCAAAGCACTAACACAAAGATGGCAAACCATGTCTCTTTCATTATGAATCGATAAGTTTGATTAATTCAAATCATACAAAAGCGATAACATAAGAATGTGACAATCATATTTCTATTATTTTGAATTGATAAATTAGATCAATCCAAATCAACAAAAGTAATTACATAAGAGGTGATAATCATACGAATCTAAACTATCCATCACAACACATACCAACCATCATCAAATATGACAAAGCAAAATAGATTTGTATCATAAGCATGATATTTACCATTCAAACTTCAAATAACGCTAGGATAATAATTAAAATAATTAAATTTAATTAAAAATAAATTCTCACATTGCTTGGGACTGAAATGAAGGTCCAAACTCAATCAGATCTCGTGTTCGAAGTCACGGTGGTTTCGGATCTGAAAGATTTCAATTTAAAATTCATATGTATAAATTAGAAAACTGACTTATTACAACTGTCACTGTAACGATTAAAAGCGTCGCAAAACTGAGTTGAATTTTACCTTTAAAATTTCAGTTTGTTTAAAACTTTGAATCAAGGATTCGCGAGCTGTAGTTGATGTTTTCAGGAACCGATTGTTGGAGGTCGAAGGGGGTGGAGAGGCGCCTGAACGCCGAAAAAGGGGGGAGGTGCGGCGGCTCGTGGGTGGCGCGGTGGGCCCGCGTTCGGCTGGACTTCGCGGAGGTGGTGGAGGCGGCTCGGGCAACGAGGAGGGGCGGGGTTTGTCTGAGATGGAAGAGCATTCAAAGTTCTTCAAAAAAGTCCAAAGAGGCATATGTCAATTCGCCATGGATTGGGAGAAATCGGAGCTCAAACTTTTGAGCTGTTTATGGGTTCGACGGCTGATAATACGAAGAGGAAGAAGGACTGTAGCACCGTATTTATACGGCATACTAGGGTATTTTCTATATATATATATATATATTAATTAATTAATTAAATCCAAAATTAGGGTTTTTCCATTTGATCTCCAAACGGACCCCAACGACTGTCGAACAATACATTTTGACGTCTTCTGAACGCGATGGTGCTATTGCCGAAGTCCAATTCTGAAGTTTACTGTATGTTTTCTTTATTTTCAAATTAATTCTATTACATTAAATTTGAACGTACTTACTAATTTTACCGGGGTCACATACGAAGTCAGAAAAATCCGGAAAAAATATTTTTGGCTTTCTTGTGACGATACGGTCCTAACAAAACTAATTTCGTCAAATTCTGAGATCGTTTGTAAAATGGCCATTTTCTGGTCGATCCAATTTAACTGTAATTGACCAAAACACATTTTCCTTTGCCATGCTCACATATTAACTTCAATAATTATGGAATTTGAAACCTAACAATAATTTGACATCCCGGATCCAACAAAAGTGGTTTCGTCGAATTCCGAGGTCATATGCAAAATGTCTATTTTCAAGGGCGTTATATTCTCTATAGCGACCTTTCTGAAAATTCATTTGGCCATAATTTTTGATTCCCGCTATGAAACTTCGATTTTTCAGTTTTTTTAGAAAGATATTCATTGACAGATTTAAATACTTTTCGTTTCACCAAAATCTTGTTTATTCTGCATTTTGCGTAGTCAGTCAAAGTTCAGGTTTGACTTTTCAAACTACCGTCCTTTTTCTAATTCTTTTTATAATATATTCGCATTAAATTCAATCAAAATATATTATTAGTCATTTTTATTTAAAATAATTCATTTAAACACTTTTAAAATCTCTAAAATGAAAATTTTAAATTGGACCTAAATTCTGGGTTGTTACATTGATTTATTCAAATATACCAAGTATGGTGACAGGAAATTTATTCTCTAGCTTAATACCCAGAGTACATTTGTAGACGTCAATTAGTGATTTGACAGATCTGACGATGCGGCATTCAAAGTAAATGATGGCAAGATGATCGAAGAAGATAATCGTGACCTCAAGCATCATCAACCGGTAAATGACAAAAATTGGGCATGCAGCATGGCCAAGTGGGTCATTCGTATCAGGGCTGTTATCAAATGATCTTGAGAAATTCCATTTGCTTCTTATTCTATTCACCGTTGTATGCTTTTGGTAACGGTTGCTGATCACAACCGTTGGTGATAATATGCTCGGTACACTCAAGTTAAATGTGTGGCCAGTCATGTATGGTCGGGTTGCAAGATATTCTTGTTGAACCTTGTGTATTCCTCTCTAGAGTGTAGATGTCAATTAGTGATTTGACGGATTTGACGATGTGGCATTCAAAGAAAATGATGGCAAGATGATCGAAGAAGTTAATCGTGACCTCAAGCATCATCAACCGGTAAATGACAAAAATTGGGCATGCAGCATGGCCAAGTGGGTCATTCCTATCAGGGCTGTTGTCAAATGATCTAGAGAAATTACATTTGCTTCTTATTCTATTCACTGTTGTATGCTTTTGGTAATGGTTGCTGATCACAACCGTTGGTGATAATATGATCGGTACACTCAAGTTAAATGTGTGGCCAGTCATGTATGGTCGGGTTGCAAGATATTCTTGTTGAACCTTGTGCATTCCTCTCTAGAGATACAATAGGAAGGTGGTCCCATAACTTCTCGTAGTTGTAAATCCATTCTCCAATAAGAGCCCAGCGGTTTTTGATTATATTCTATATACAGAGCGTGAGATGCAAGCGTTCTGCATGATTGTTATTTATTTGATTAGACATTATTATAATATCATCGAATTTTGATATCAAAAAAATGTTTTGGTTATCATAAGGTAAAAACCATCCGTTTTTATGTATGGATTGGTCTTACGGTTATCATTTCTTTTGAAAGGATTTTTGAAAGTTAAATCAAATGATTGGAGTTTTCTCACACCATTCCCATGACTGATCCAGAGTTTATTTTGTTTGTTTTACCCTAAACTCTAGGATGCCCAAATTTTTATGGGCAATCAAGCCATCGGGAATTTTTTAGATATACTTGGAGGAGCTTGGAGTAGAATGCTTCGGTATTAGTTAGCTACTATTTATATTCTGCTGTGATGTGTTGTGTTTTACTCTGATAATGGTATGTATATAAAAACAAATTTGTATTTCAAATGTTATGTTATCTAATATATTTTATTCATTCTGCTATGAGATTGGCGTTCTTCGTATTCTTCTATTCTAACTTTTCTATTTCTCATCCTCTAACTTCTTCCTATTAATGATCCGCTAATTTCTGATGCTTGGTTAGGTTACATGGTGTTTTGTGTCGATGATTAGGATCAGGAATTGGTCGGTTCGTTACATTTGGATTCCTCTAACCTGTCCCACTGCATCACAGCTTATATTTCAGCACATGTATATGTAATATAGTTCATATTATAATAATTCATATAAGATGAATCTTCTGCTGACGCAAGTAGTGTAAAAAGATCATCCATTCACAAACGGGAATTATATACGTTGATAACCACCAATAAAACAATAAATGATCCATATATCCAATTGTACATTTAAATATGTAAATAACAACCAATATTATTATATGGTACAATAGTATAACAATAAGCATGTCCATGCCAATCGTCGATTACACGCTATTTTATCTAATTTCAAATAGCCGTTTGAAATCATATAAAATTCTAAACTTCTCAGAACTTGTCTAATCCAATATGGATATGCAGTATACTTTGCTACAATTCCAACGTAATTGATGGTTCGTAAAACGGACGTCGTATGAACTAGAAATGATATTTACGAGTTAATACGCAATTAAACGAAATTAACTTAAACAATTTAATAACTAAAACCACTCACCCCTTAAGTGTTGCATACCCCATTCTTCTTCTTTCCTATTTCAAATGCCATAACTCCTCCTCCACTGTACACAACACACGTGCATGCCATGAGTGATACCCACGTCTAGTCCCATATTCCACAAACCGACTCTTCCACCGAACTCCTAACCCCGAACTGAGTTTGGTCGACGCCACCATGAATGATTCGATCACCTCCTCCATTTTCCAACCTCGAGCAAGTAGCAACGCCTCTCCATAGTGATGGGCATCTTTTATTCCAATATCCTACCACAACTATACTACACCTACTCCTCGAACCCCAGAACCCAACGACACATATGCCATGGCCCAGCACCGCCTCAAACTTTGTCAATGCTGAACCCTAGCCTTCGCTGCAAAATGTCGAACACCAAGCATTGACGTCGCACCCCTTATTTAACCTACCAAGCCTAAGCTCTGGCATTACCGAATTGAACAACACCCACGACATTCCCTCTGGTCCCCCAACATCGAACACAGCCTGTAGCTCTTCAAGACATGCCATGGTAGTCTCAACCACCCAACAACATCGAGTTGCACCTACCCATCGTCAATCGACTCACTGCGTCGCCCTGACACCATCTGTGCTGTCGACTTCTCCTCAGGTCTGCCCAAATCAATGTTTGACTCCATCCCTCTTCTCGACTGTATGTATTTGAAATCCAAAAACCGCTATCGCTCAAAATTATGAGCATACCCAGTTGAAGCTCTCGAGTGTACGAGTCTATCCAATCTAGATTTGAGTAATTTTGTTAGGTATAGGCATTGATTTAATTTACAGAAGGTTTGAAGAATTTTAGTGGATTTCGGCCTCTTTTTTGATCTACGAAGAAAAGAAGAATTAGATCTTAAGGTTAGTGGGAGTGGTTGTTTATAAGGAAATTAAGATTTAGATATTTTGTAGATATTTTTATACTATAACGGATTATATTCATGTCGAGCTTTTAGGCACGCACGACCACATACCAAATCAGGTTACCACGAAATTTTGTATTATGTAACATTTCAATATTTCGGACTCGATGAAACCAATTTCATCGAATTCCGAGACAGTTTGTGAAAACACTATTTTTATGTGTCATTAAAATATAATTTAATATTTAATCGATTTTAAAACACTCCACTTCCTTGATAATAAATTAATATTATCGTTCACATTCAAATATGATTTTCATAAGCTTTAAAATCAATTTAATTCCATATTAAATTCCAAATTCGATTTAGTTATATTAAATAACTCGTATATTATGAATTCAAGTTATTTAGCTTCCAATTTAATCATATTCATATTTAAATAAATTAAATATTCTGATACGAAAAATCTGGATTATTACACCTTCGTACACGCGGACTAGTCCTAGCGCATCACGCAAACGTGTTATTTGACCCATTGTCTAATCTTTTAATCATGCACTTGTCTTATCTTAACAGATTTCCAATTAACTTGATTACCCACATTTTATCTTTTCATTCACGTTACCAGGTTTTCTACGAGCCCCTAATATCTCGAAGGAACGGACCTCATTCGCTTATTAATTCAGTGATATAACTTAACCCATTTAAGTTCATTAATAAGCCCATAACATGTTATTCCCTAGATTGTAATTAGTGAATGTAATCTGTGATCTTTTTACATTGTCATTCATTGTCCAATTTCATGTTTACAAGTTACAATAACATGTTCTACTTAATGTATAATTAAGTATGTCTTGTTTCAATCCACATGTTTTCTGTTAACATGTTACTTAATATATAATTAAGTACAACTTATTTCATTCTATAAGTCTTCTTACTTTACTCTTTCTTATTCCATCATAACAGTCACAACTTATCGTTATTGTTTACTTATTAACTCAGTTCTCTTAACTAAGGTTTATTAATAAGTTTCCTTTTTATTGATTATAAACCGTGTTATAATTACGCTAGTCCCTATGACAAGCCTAACTATTATATTACCTTCTCATCCATATAATCAGTTATAATAGGTTATATTCCTCGTTCATTGCATTTTCCTCGGTTCTTTAATATTAACCAAATTTTTACTATTGTAACAACTCTTTCTTACCATCTTGTATATTTTCACACATACCATTTATTTATTTATTGCTTGTTATATAAATATATATGTTTATGCGCCAGACCTTTCACATTAAGCTGACTACTTGTGGATGTTGGATTTGCCGGGCAGTTCCGGGCAGGTTTCTACCAAATGTAGAACTTAACCTCATGTCTAAGTACAGTTATGCAGTTATCTGCAATTTCCCAATCAATGTAAATTTTCCATTATTCCCAATTTTGTTGTTGTAATCTTTCGTTCTTTATTTACCTTCAAGTATGTCCTCTATTTCTTAAGGAAAACACTTCACGCACCTTATTAGTTTGATTTACAAAAAAATAAAGTGATTCATTTCCATAACGTGCACTTACCTAGATCCGCAATTGCAAGCTATTTCTTTTATTTTCTTTGTGGTCTTCTTGCAACTACATTCTCAGGAATAAGTTACTTATGAAAGCATATCACTTTCCCCAAATCCAACTAGCTTAGTCTACTACATACCTTCCTTTATTTTCTGAGTTAGACATTGAGTTTCTATTTCACCTAGTATTCACAACTACTGTAGTCTTCTCTTTTAACCAAAACAGGAGTATTGATACTTACTTTTTAATTTAAGTTTCACGATCACAGTATTGTAGAAGTTTCTCAATTCAAACGGAGGATATAATCAAATTTGTGTCTATTACAACAATAATAATTTCAACATATTCCATACATAATTGATAGCCAATTTCCATAATTACTAAATGTTTAGCATATTAAATATAATTGGGAATACATACGATAGATATACCATTATGTAAAACGGTATAATTTGAATACATTCATCTGATAGCTTTTCAATCTTCGAATCTAATCCAGATTTTTATTTTGTGGCCTCCTTAACTGAATCAATTATTACACAACCACAGTGTAATGTTCCTGAATTTTAACGATTGAATAAATAGGTTATTTCAATTATTGAATAGTGATTTAGAAATTTGAATTGTTTGAATTCAAATATTTTGATTATTTAAGTAATATAATTATTTGATGTTAATGACACTTATATTCAATCAACCATGTAAAATTAATAAATTGTGTATACATTATCAAAATCCGACGAAACAAGAATCTTAGGATCGTACAGACGTAGGCTACACAATGGAATTGGTTTGGATTGATTTGAAGCTCATCTCAATTTTTGGAAAATTAAAACGCCTGATTTAATCAACTGACGTAAATCGTTATTCAACGATTAACGATCAATGTGAGTAAACTCACTAACACTGTCCAATTTTATAATATTATAAATGTTATTTAAAGTTGATAAATATTGATTGAATGTTGTGTGATGTTTCTTTGGATGAATTGCAAATAAATTGATTGAAATAATACATATAGTTATATATATATATACACACACACATAAAACATTGGTTAAATATTGATCCTATTTATTATAATATCTCATATTGATACGAAATTGGTGTTATTTATATGGACTAACATATGTGGATGCAGGGAAACAGGTTGGAGTGATCCAACTGGATTCTTCAACAATCATATTGTTGTTTTTCATACATTACATTATATAATATGACAAATAATCTATGGCTGATTATTGTGTGTTTGGGATGTTTGAATAACATTGACCCTGAAATAACTGGTATTTAAATACTGTAAAATTCTGTTCGAATGAAATGGAAAAGAATTTGAGTTTTTAAAAGGAAAATTCTATTTTTAAAATGGAAATTGAATTTCGATTGGGCTAGAATATAATAACTTGTTTTAATATAAAACAAGTAGTTTAATTTTTAAATGTTGTTTATAAATGAAGTTGAATAATTAGCATAGGATAATTTGGAAATGTAAATTCAAGAGTGAAATTAAAATTGAATCATTTTTGAAAGGAAACAATGAATTTATTCCGATGTTCGGAATGTTAATCGAATAGAGACTATTTGGAAGAGAGTTATTTACCGATGTTCATTTATATCGAATTCAGGAGAGTACTATTTACTTTTTGTTTTTAATCAAGACTTATTATTTATTTAATTATTTGTTCGAATTAATGAATGGAACTTATATTTTAAAATTAATGATCCGAAAGAAGGGATTATAACGTTATCGTTATAATCGATTTTTTCTGTAAAAGAAATGTATTCACAAACTGAATAGAAGAATTGTATAAGCAATGATTTGATAAGAAATTAAGAAGTGGAATTAAGGAAATTAGGAACTGACTGGAGATTAGTCGAGTTGAATGGCTTTCAAAGTGTTGATCTTATGTTGGTTTCGGCCTTCGGGGTTGATACTTAGTGAGTTGTTTTCTTAGTAGTTTACGGTTAGGGACTAATGAATGTGGAAGAATAGTGATGTATGGATAAGAAATTGAAATGTTTTCCCAATGTTAATAACGTATATTTTCTAAATTTAGAAAATAAGAATTTGTAAATATGTGGAAATTTTTTCCTATATATTTTCTAGAATATAGAAAACTAATAGTTTATAATGGATGGAAATACTTTTTCGAGAATTATGAAAGGTTAAATGGGTTTTAAGAGATATATGGGAGAAACATGGAAAAGGGGAAATTGGGAAAACAAATGAATTTATGATAAATTAATTTAAAAGGGCTCATTGTTGATTGATGATTGATCAACAAAATTTTATTTAGAAATAAGATCGTTGTTTGTACGGATATTTTCCTTTGTTATATTAATAAATAACTATCAAAGTTTTTGGCCATTTTTCTGTTGTGAATACGGAGAGACAGGGGTCAGGTTTATTATCTGAAAACCACTCTATATAGGCATAAGCATTGCGAATCAAATAGGCTGAAGACAATTGAAGACGAAGTTTATACAAGGGGTTGTTCTAGCGATTCTAGGTAGAAATTGCCTAAGGTGGATTTACAGGATAGTGCCTTCGGTTTGTCCAGTCCCAGGACAACTTGTATGGATGAATGTCCAACAGAGTATACCTAATAGATCCCGTAAGTTTATCTCTTCAAACTTATTTACGTTGGTGGTAGAGGAACTCGTTTCTCTTAGCTTTATACCCGTGGTATTTTTAGGGATATCAATTTGTGATTTGGCGGGTTTGGCGATGTAGCACTCAAAGTAAATTGTGGCCAGATGTTCCAAAAAGATTATTATGACCTCAAGCTACAACTTGGAAATGGTATAAAATTGGGTAGGTCTCGTGGCTAAGTGGGTCGCTCCCAATTAGGGTATATTGTCACCATCTAGAGAAATTTCTATTTGTTCTTCTTTCGTTTCTAAATCTCCCGTGAATATGGTAGGCCCAAACCATGAAGGTAACTTACCATGTTGGTCACGTCTATAAAATAAACGTGTTTAATTTAATGAATTATTGTGTTAATTGGTTAATATTAAATAGTCGTTATTTACTATTATGAAAATCGTTGTTTAGTTGAATAGAATGATATTATTTGAGATAACAGACTTGGATGCATGGAAGAACGGGTTGGAGGGATCCAACCGGATTTCTCGAATTTATTAGAAGTTATTCATTTTCGTATTATCATTATATGAACTGTTCCGATTGGATGATTGATTTAATTGTTGATCATGGAATGAAAATTCAACATTTGTTTTATTTTAACCAATGGGTAATATTGGTTGAGTAATTGGCAATATATGGCCTATAAATCAATCGGTTTCTAAATATCGATTTACCGTCAAGTGAATCGATGAGAATGAAGTTATAAAAAATTATTTTATAACGAAAATTAGATTTTTTAAATCTATTGTTTGAATAAAAGTTTATTAAAATAAAATAAATATTTATTATTTACTATTTAAGTTTATAGATAATTATAAGAATGATTTTATAAAGAAAATTCTGATGTTAATCAGGCTTATGAACAAGAAAGTTGAAAATTTACCAAATGGTTAAGAGTTGAATAATTGTTTTTAAGAAATAATTAAATGGAATTTTTTAAATTAATTATATTATTAATTAATTTAAAATGAGAACTAATTGGAATCAGTTAACGAAGTAATCGTGTTTTGAGTTGAACCAAGTCAATCGTTTTAACTAGAATTGATTATCACATTAGTTGTTGTTAATTATTCTAATGAAATGATGTAATGAATATTTGATTAATTATTAATAAGGATTTAAAAAGAAATTTAATATTTATTATAGTAAGTGAGAAAGTAAATTATTAATTTAATTAATAATTTAAGGATTACTTTCTTAAATGAAATCCATTTAAGTAAGTAATTGATTTTGAAAGGGAATACAGTTAAGTTTGAAAAGAGTTTATGAATGGGTTTCAGATTAAACCTAAGTTTTTATAAGGAAGTTATAAAAGATATTTTCAGCACATACTGTTGGAGAATGGAGTTTTGATGACAACAACCTTATTTCAATATTAATTGATTATAAAAAATAAACTAACATATTTTTGTCTAGAATATATATACACATATGCAGGATTCATATATACAGGAATTATAGTAGAGACTGTACAGTTTAAAGATATTAGAGATTCAGAATTTAGAGATGATTCAAGACTCATGAGTAATCAAGATTTCAAGAGTTCAAGATTCCAAGAGTTCAAGATATATATATTAATATAGTCTAGATTATGTAAGACACTAAATAGCACTCAAGGTTCAAATTCAATTTCAAATTTAAATTCTATTTTTCAATTTTTGATTTCAAATTCTATTTTCAATCTCTATCCTCTTTATTTTATTTTCTTCACTTTACTTTTGATTTCAAACTAAAGTTTTATAAGTTTATATATCTATACTTTTAAATATTTTATATTTATATAGTTTTAACTCTATAATTTTATAAATATGTTTATATAGTTTATACTTATGTTTTCATATGATTTTACACTTTATAATATATATTTATAACACTATGATTTAATTCAAGAACTTCCAGAATTATATATCTATCAAAACACTTGAAAATGTTCTAAAAACAATTTTTAACTAGAGTATGTCTACATTTTGGCATATATCGACATATAACTATCATAAATTGAAAATTGAAATGAAGTGTCTTTTCATTATTTGAAACGCTTCAGAACCATTGCAACCTTTCAAAACTTATAAAAAGGGGTAGGTTTCGAATTTTATTATCATTATTCTTCTTCTTCTTCATCTCTTTTCTCTACACCATTATATTTTTTATTTTTATGATTTCTACACTTATACTCTGCCGAATTCAATTCTATTTTCACTAAACTTCTTCCCTTCTTATTCTCTACTCATTACTCTCGGAATCAAGTGCTACTTAAGAGTTATAGGGCTATTTTTAATTGTTTGATTTGTGTAAGTAATCAGTGGTATCCTTGTGGTTGTTAAATGAAGGACGGGTAATCGATGGTATCCCTTGTAGCCGTGAAATCAAGGACGGAATCGGTGGTATCCCTTGTAGCCATTAAATCAAGGAGGTTGATATTATTAATAAAACTCTGCGCAATCCAGCCTTGCGTGGGACTGGATGTAGAAACAAGTATAAAACCCGGTGTGATCTTTCCTTTTCTCCAGTTTACTTTTTATTATTTCTGTGTTTATGTTTAATTCTGTGTCTGTGATTATTTATGTGGTGTTTGATTCATTTAGTAGATTATTTAAGTTTTAGATTTTGTTAGAATTCTCAAAAACACTTATAAGAACCCGTAACTTCCCCGGTAAGGAAAGAGCGGATACTTTGAAAACAAGACACATCGGGACGCAAACAGAAGAACATTTCATTGTTTATTACAACAATTCCATCAGAATACAAGAATATACAGAGTATGAATAAATATTACACATAAAATATCAGTGATTTAAATTACATTTAAATTCATCGCAGCGGAAAAACAATACAAAGCACAACTGAAAATAGATACGCGGATACAGAGCTTTCTGAATACCGCTTCGGCTGTAAATCAGGATCCTATGAATATAAATCTGCAAAACCAAAACTACTAGCTGCCCGTGTCAAAATAAGGGCACCCAGAGTTTAGGTTAAAACAATAAACTCCAGGCCAGTCATGTGACTGGTGTGAGAACTGAAACAGTTATTAATCTTTATTTTAAAGTTAGGTAAATCAAGGGACCACACCGTATAACACAGAATGGGTTTCCTCCCAAGTATACCAGTGCATAAAACAAACAGCGCAATGCAAAATAAAGAACAATGAAGCTATTATAAGACCCTGGTCCGATCACACAATGCAACGCAAGCCGGAGGATAGGGTTTTTACCTTATAATAGCCAAGAATGCTTGGTACATGAAATTTCATGTTTTATTATTACTATAAGTGCATAGTGTCAAAACATTTTCAAATCATAAGTATCAATCATAGACGGCATAAGTACCCCATACCACTATGTCACCATATATAGGTTTACAATCAAAACCGCAAAGTCACGTATTGGAAATTGGATTTCCGTCTGTGAACCGAGGCAAAAGATAGTCCTCTACAGATTTCGAGAAGCTCTAGCCCGCCACTCAGGCAAGTACTCAGTCAAGCCTTTGGATCGTCAGGGTCGGTCCACCGATGTGGATTAAAATGCCTGAACACTGCGTTTCCCCGCCCTTTGGGGCATAAATGAGTCCTATGACTCCATCGGCTCCACACAGTCACCGATATATCCGAGGCGCCTCGCAACCCAACAAACACATAAGTCAAACTCGTCAGGGCATGTCAAACCACTGACGCCACATCTAGCCAGAAGGAAACGCATGCCTTCCCTGATGTCCTCTCTCGTTTCTGGTTCACAACCGGGCTGTGAAGCTCGCGAATCAACGTTACACAAAGCTATGCCACACAGGTCGTGCTTTGATCATCAACCACAAGACTTTGATTTTCAACAGAAGCCTTGATCAATTTCCACTTAGGAATGCCACACAGGCAATTCACTCCATGCGATTGATATCCATCAATGTATAACCTCTGAGCTCGTACGTCTCAGAGAAGGGTGTTAAGCAAGAGAATAAATTCTCCGCCGCCAAACAGATATATATTTAATAGAAATCAATCACACAGAATAAAATCCAAAGTCAGACACACAGTCCATTTACAAGTCCGTTCTGGGTCTGAACGAAACCGGAGGCACCTTGTACCTCGCATATCCATCGATCTCCATGTACGTCTGGACGATCACCAACTGATTCCCTCCTCTTGGGTGTACAGCCTAATCAAGATCATCAGTAATCACCCAAATGATGTGAAGACCTCCGGTCTTCAACCACCGTCTTCATCCTCGACACCACGTCGAATCAGTTATTCAGAATGGGATAAACCCGGTCTTTCTGAATAACTCGCATATATAATAAACAAGTGTTACACAAACACAACATACGCCTCATTCCAATACAGAATATTCCTTTATTCAAATATTCTCCTACATTGGGAATGGTTCCCATTAATTTTATCAAAGATAAATTCTTTAAATTTATTTTTTAATCTTCTTTTGAATATCAATTCAAATTAGTCGGGATTAGCGAACCACACCGCAATAATCATTTATTTTATTTCCCAATCCCAACCTATTCATCCCATGAAGTAAAACTAGTCATACTTCATATCTAACACCACGGTGTTATCGGTAAATTTAATTACCATTTCACGTTCAAATCTAATTAAAGATTTAACTATCGCCTGGAGCAAAACTGGTTATACTCTATTATCAATCACTTCAATCTAATTAAAGATTCACTAAAACTCCACTTAGTTTTAATCTTCCCAAAAATCAATATCCTGTCTTTAACTGGGTTAAAGAACAAATGTCATCTAAAACACGGTTCATGATAAACCCAAAATCACATTCTATTCAATTCCAATTAAATACCATTTAATTGGTATACTTCACTAAATCTAAATAAAAAGATTTAATCTTTTTCTCAACTGGGCTTAAGAACAGTGTTAATGAAGACACCATTCACGACAAACCGAAATCCCATTTGATGTTAAATACAAGGTTCTGAATAGAAAATATATCGGCTTATATTCAATATCAAATTCTACGACCCACAAATATCGTAATGGAAATAACGATATAAATATATCTTTCAAATTTCCATAACAATATCTGTATAATCACGAAATCCAACATCGAAATATTCCAAAGATAATTTCGATCCAAATCCATTCCAATTCAATTATTGGAAATTCTGGTTATTTTCAAAACCATTTCAAATCCACTTTACTTATTGTAAAAATAAATGGGATTATAATTCTAGTTCAAAACTAGTTCATCTAGATAAAAATCTGTTTTATCTTTTCAAATATGGAATTTTTCATCCGAATTCTTCACAAATCATTTCTTATGATTTTACACAAATTATTACTATTTTTAATAATTTTATCAAGGCCCGTACAATCGATTTCCATCAACGGCCATTGAACTGCACTTACAACGACCTTTTCCAAATTTGATTTGGACATAATTCCAAATCCAACCGTTAGATTTCTAATTTCTAATATTCGTTAGAAAGCTCTTTTCGATACGAACCCAACTGTTATGGTTTTAGGAGAATCTGACGGTTGGATCTCCCGTAATATCCATTCGAAGTCAATGGTCGAAATTCGCGAACTGCCACGGCGCGGCGCGTTCTATTCAGGCCATTATATATATATAATATATATATTTCATCGATTTCCTTTTAAAATGTATTTTATAAATTGTTTTAAATTCGTTTTCAAAATGATTTCAACTTCATATTCAATTTCCAGTCAAAATTGAATATTCCATATCATTAATCTATAAATGATAATATTTTCAAAACGTTATATTTTGAAATCACTTCCTTTTCTATATTTATTATAAAAATGAATAAAATCGATATAAATATCGTTCACGTCAAAATGGTGTCAATCTAATCAACACGGCTTTTATTCAACACATGAATGTTTTCTTTTATTCAGCACATGAATATTTATTTTATTCAACACATGAATATTTATTTTAATCAACACATGAATATTTTCTTTTATAATACTCTTTATTTTCCAAATTAGAATGAGGCCCAATCAATTACCATATAATGTTAATTATATGGATTCCATACAATACATGTATATAATAGCAACGATAAATAATCAACCATCATCCCGAGTGCACCACACAACTGCATAAGCATTAAATATCAATAACTAACGATTACATAGTCTGTCAACCCATCGATTGACATACAACTAAACAATCGGGATTAGTGTACGTCAAATATCATCCCAATACCTGTGTGGGGTTTCAAATCAACAAACACAGATTTTTATTGTGCAGTTGGGCGATGTGTAAAATTTATCCTCCCAATCAATATCAGTCAAATTGTAATGACCCGGAAAATCTGAACCAATTTAAAAATTTTAAATTGGCTAAAATGATGGATTTTAAATATTTAAAATAAATATTTTAAATAATCACAATGAAAAGTGAGTTTGAATCGACATTTGAAAACAAATATAATTAATTCTAATTATAAACAAGGCCTTAAATGGCACTGCAGTTTCAAAAAATTGAATTCAAACTTTGTCGGACTGTACCGGGTGCAAAACAAAACGAATTTGAGTGAAACCAAAAATATTTAAATTTGTTAGTGAATAACTTTCTAACGAATTTGAAAAATCGAAGTTTCATAGCTAAAAGCAAAAGTTATGGCCAAATGAATTTTCAGAAAGGTCGCTATGGAATTTATATAGCCCGTGAAATTGGCCATTTTACAAACGACCTCGGAATTCGACAAAACCACTATTATTGGATCCGGGATGTGAATTTATTGCTAGGTTTCAAATTTCATAATTTTTGAAGCTAGTATGTGAGTGTGGCAAAGGAAAACGTGTTTTGGTCAATTACAGTTAAATTGGATCGACCAGAAATGGGCCATTT
Organism: Allium sativum; assembly: GCA_030737875.1. NCBI lineage: Eukaryota > Viridiplantae > Streptophyta > Magnoliopsida > Asparagales > Amaryllidaceae > Allium > Allium sativum. Next base: position 972,042,420 of record CM060924.1, read on the forward strand.
TTCAAACAGTCTCAGAATTCGACGAAACTAGTTTTGTTGGGACCGTATCGTCAAAAAGCTAGATTTATTTTTCTGGAATTTTTCGAATCAGTTTGTGGCCCTGGAAAATTGAAATGTACGTTCAAATTAAATATTGAATGTTTTATATTTTAATTTGAATGGAAACAGACTGAAACAGTCGAATGGGCCTTCGAAACATATCTCATTGTGTTCGGAATGGGGGTGAAACGCTAGGGACGACAGTCATTGGGTTTGATTTCGAGTTTGTGTGCAAAAATCCTATTTTAAAATTTAATAAAGTATGGACCAATAGGAATTTTTCATTCATAATTATTTTAAAAATAAAAAAATCGAAAAACCCCCGTATCAGCGCTCTCGACGGCGGAAAGACCCTCGCCGCTTCTCCTCCTTTTTCCGACCAAACCAGGAGGAATTAGGCCCCCCTCCAGTTAAACTTTTTGAAGATCCTAACGCCCTCTACAAATCCATATAAGGTTTGCTAATTTCCACGGAGTATTCGACGAGATCCGAGCCCACGAAGTCAGCAGCTTCGCCGCGCCGCCATGACTGGATCCCGACGTCGATCTGACCGCCACCCACACCGATCTACGCGCCTCTCGAAGCTCTACGGAGTGGCGAAGGCTGATCGTCCCCTAGTGTAACAACCCGTATTTTCAATAACCTGTTATAACATAAATGGAGGCAGAATTAAACTGTAAAATCTGAATCAAGGGAAACGGGCTATGCCATTGCGTTCGTCTTGGAAAAATACGCGAAATAGAGTCCGGGTTTTCGAAAATCGGAGTCCGTATGACCAAGATATGGCCTCGCGAAGTTTCACGAAAAATTCCCAAATTAAAGTATACTTAATTAAGTGAAATGGGTTGCGCAGAGAAATATATATATATTGATATATATATATATATATGATTGAAAATTAAATAAATAAATATGCAAAAATGTTCAAAACAGCGAATTGGGAGAGGGGAATAACCGAACCGGCCGATTTTTGAGGTCGACCCGAGCCCGCTGGGTCGACTAGGGGTTAATCCAGGGTGTTTGGCTGTCAACCCGTGGGCCGATTCGCTCAAATGCAGATTTTGCATTTGGATGGTTCTCATGGTTCATCTTTAATCTAAAGGCCCCAGATGGTTCCTACACTTGACTTCTTCTCCAAGACATGCTTTGATGGCTTGGATTGAATCTAGGTTTAATCCTATGGCCTAAAACACTTGCCTAATCTATAAATAAGACCCTAACCTATCCTAAATCCTCATTATTCATTCATGCAACTAAACTATGGCAAAATTGCTCCTCTCATGGCCTCCACTCAAAATCCTAGCCTCCACTTCATTTCTATGAGAGGTTTCATGATCATGAGAGTGTTAGAGAGTTTCTATGTTAGTATGAGAGCCTCTCAAGTTGATTTCAAGGCTAAAGCTTTGATCTTTGTTTATAAAGATGGGGTTTTGATTGATTTGGAGCTTTCATTTTTGGGTTTTAGGATGATGACATGCATAGGCTTTGTCTCAATCTTTCATCTAATCGATTTGTGCCTTCATAGCAATGTAAGCCCTTTCCCTACTCTTAGATATTAACTATGAAGTTAAATGTTCATGTTGCAAGTTTGGGTTTGATCATTGAGAATGATACATGCTATCATGTCATGCAAGTTTATGAAGTCATTATCTTGATCTCATGAGCTAAAAGCTACAACCTTTATGTTGAAATGTTGCATTATGCAACATGAGAACCTTCATAATCTTTATGTCAACTTGCATATGAAGTCATAACCCTTATATGATGATATATGCGAGTTACTAGTCATCATTCCATGTCTTTTGTCACCATGATTCGTTTATGTGCCAAGTTTGGGTTTATGCATGTTTTTGAGGCTTAAGAATGTAACATGCAAGCTAATGAACACATTTGTGCCTCATTTGCTACCATGATTAACTTGTGGCTTAATATCCATTTTTGTCATGCCTTTGTCAAGTCTCTTCTTTTAATCCATTACGTTGTTGCGAACGTATATGCGAGTTTAAAAGCGTTGGGGTCACATTATGGGAAAACATAATGACATGAACATGATGTGGGTAAATGGGTATAAACATGACAACGTGTAACGTTAAATATGACATGTGTTTATACTTGAAAACATGACTTGAAATATAACATGGAAGTTGACATGTAAGTATGCATAAAAACACAAGCTTGGGAATTTACCTATTAAGTTAGGTCTACCCTTTGGGAATTTACCTATTAAGTTAGGTCTACCCAAATGCTTGAAAAACTTGTAACATGTTTTGGAAACATGATGAACATGACACTTAGATAATATAAATGTGGCCAACTCGAGGTTGGGTTGAGTTTGCAACGTAAAACTACCCGGAACCGACCGGCCTAACTAGTAGTTGCAAACAATAAGACCCAATGTGAGAAGTTGGTCATGTTGTGCTTGAACCCGAGGTTAGACCAAGTTGTGGTGTAAAGCTACCCGGAACCGACCGGCTTAACTAGTAACCACAACAAAGTCTAATGTGAGAGGTTGGGGTGCATTAAGTAATTAATGCCACATGATAGGGTTAAGTTAATTTGATTAATGACTCTTAACCAAATATGACATGGACAAAGGGGTTAAGTAAATTGATTAGGCTAATGATACTTAACAAAACATGACAAGGTTGGGTAGGTTAAGTTACTTGATTTGCCTAATGACACTTAACCATTTTTATACGACTAGTGGACGGGGTTAAGTTAACCAACACTTAATCAATCCAACACGATAATTTGGTAAGGTTAAGTAAGTTTTCTTAATGACACTTAACCGAAAGATACAGTTAATGGATGGGGTTAAGATTAGACTCAACTAGTCTAAACATGATAATCGGATGGGGCTAAGTTAGCCTAGACTTAATTAATCCCACTTGGTAGTTTAATGGGGTTAAGTTAAACACTTAACTAATCTAACTCGTTAATTTGATGTGGTTAAGTGACCTATACTTAACCAATCTAACCCGTTAATTTGATGTGGTTAAGTGACCTAAACTTAACCAATCTAACTCGTTAATTTGATGTGGTTAAGTGATCTATACTTAACCAATCTAACTCGTGAATTTATTGAGGTTAAGTTAACCCATACTTAACCAATATAACGTGAAAACATGATAAGGCTAAGTCATGAATCGCTTGAATACACTTGACCGGTTTGACTAAGTAATTTGATAGGGTCAAGTTAATATATACTTAACCAACTTGAGCATGGTTTGTAGGGTTAAGTCTTGAACTTGGATACTTAGCCAATTTTGACATGATTTGTAGACGGGTTAAGTCTCGAACTTGGATACTTAGCCAATTTTGACATGATTTGTAGACGGGATTAAGTCATGAACTTAAGTGACACTTAATCTGTTATATAAACCCTAATTCGGAGGATTAGGTGGGTAACCGTAGTTAACAAGGATAACGGGAATAAGGCTAAGTGGTAAACCTTAGTTGAAGAATAACTAAGTAATGATTCTTAGTCAAGGAAATTTGGACCAGTTCATAGATAAATGAGTAACCTGATACGGTAGGTCATCGTTTAAGTATACGAGTAGGAGCAAGTATCTGATTTAGATAAAGGCTCCAGCGAACTGGGTAGCGAAGCAGCGGCTTCGGGGGAACGTGAGGATATTCTTGGGATCCCTCTGTGAGCTGCCAGGTGATCATACTAGGCTCATGAGAGGTTAAGGTCTGCGTTAGAAGAACCAAGAGTATGCCTTGGTTGCTATACGAGCAACCTAAAGACGGGGATGGATAGGGGATAGTCGACGATACACGGTCGTACCCTAGATAGCATTTTCGTCAGGCTACCTACCATCTTTGGTCAAGCGTGTACGTACGGAAAGGCTGAGAACACCCAATAGACCATAATTGCTATCTAATTATGGTTGCGGTAAGGCTTGGATGTGGGTTGGCCAGTGTTGTGTTCTCATACAGGATTTATCCTGTCTTGTCTTTCACTAGTTGAGGGAGGGGTCGCGTGGGACCATAGCCACGTATAGAAAAACAGACCTTAGCATCTGCATCGGCAGATAAATCGAAAGCTCCCGACCGAGTCCTGTATTTCCTGGTATGCCCTGTGACAGGACTCGGATGGCACGATGTGATACATGTGCATACAGTCATGGAAAACGATTCACGATGAATGCGTGGGAAAAAGGGCGCGGTTGACGGTTAGCGTAAATCCCAGTGGCCCTGGGTGGTTGAACCAGAACCGAGATACGAAAACGTGCAATAGGTAAGCGTAATCCCTAGTAACCCTAGGTAGCATAAGTCCTAGTTGTACAAACGATAATTCATGCTGGAAGACCCTAGCTAGGTTTAGGGTAACAGTCCAAACCGATCTTAAGGATCCTGGAACTATGTTAAAGTAGTATAGAACCTCATGGGAAAACCCGTATGGTCTACGGCAAGGGACTGAACACTTTCATGGAATAAAACATACGAGTTGAGTAACCTATATATGCGATATATTAGGTTGACATGGACCATTATACGACTTTTGAGTAAGGGTCATTCACGGATAACACATGATACAGTTGGGATACTAGTACGGTAGGTGCAGAGCAGATGTACAGGATAGATACCATGGGACGTTATACGTGATAGATATCTTGGGGATATTATACTTGATAGAAACCTGACGATGTGATACCTTGTTTTATCTTGACATCGTAATTTATCATGACACCTTAGTTTATCTGAGTTCAGTAGTTCATCCTGTTATTTTGATTTAGCTTATCTATCTTGTTATCATGCTTATGTTCATCTCAGTTTCTCATGTCAGTTAACTTTACTAGTTTTTATGCTAATAGTAGATAGGGCTTACTCAGTCTTTTTGACTGACCCGTTTTGTTTCGCCTCTTTTCTTCCGTCTCCCCCCCAGGTTACAGGGAGGAAATACTGCTGTTTAGTTCGGACTTCTTCTGCTTGAAGGTCATCATGGATGGCTTGGACTTTCCTTGGCTATGGCTACTTTACTGTTTTTACTTGGGGAATAATTTATGAAAAAGACTTTATGCTTCTTTATTATTGCAAGACAGGTTTTGATGTACTCTGATGTAAAAGGCTTTAGACCTTAATTATTAATGTTTATGAAAGTTTGATTTTACTTCCGCTATGTTATATGTTCTGTCTTGTGATATTTCTGTGCATGTTTACCAATAATGCCCCTCTAAAGCTAGTGCATTCCTTTGCGAGTGACCCTAGCGGAGGCGGGGTGTTACATTTGGTATCAGAGCAGAAGGTTACCAGACTGGGCAAAAGTTTTTAAAGACCTTCTGAAAACTATTTGAAAATCGTTTACAAAGAAGCATTTTTCAAGAAAATTTTCTTTTAAAAGAAAAAGGCTATTCCCCAAAGGCCATTAGCACTATCCTCGTTTCCTTAATTGAATCTCTTTTCCTTTCTTTCCTCCATCTGTAGTCACAGTGGTTTTAACTGCGACTAGTCTTTTCTATCTACGAAAGTGCTTTCCATGTGATGGAGGTGGTTCTCGGGAGACCAGTGGCCACGTTATAAGGAAGGATAGTGAGAAAGAGGATAAAGGATACGGGCTTAAGGATGAGCAACTTGTTGGTATGGCTTAGTCCTCAAAGGAGGGAGAAAGATGAACAACGAAACCCATGACGAGAGAGTACCTTTGGCATGGTAAAACGGGGTGGATAGTTAAGTATTATGGGACAAGGACAAGATCATCGGGAGGGCAGTAGTATGCTCTCATTTCTAGAGTACCTCAGAAGGAGGGTAACGATCTTGTTAAAGGTTTAGCTTTTCTTCTCTATCATCCCGTTAGGACTTCGTTGTTCGTATCATTTAAGTCTGCTTCGATAGTTGAGTCTCTGCACCTTAAGTACTAGCGTAATAAAGAATCCCATTTTTGTCTCAAAGTCCTATTGGAGAATCAGTCCATTTATACATGACTTGTTTGGATTTGGGAATATCTATGCCAAGTGTTGAGTTTGGAAATAATGCTTATGTTTATAAGCTATGGATGGATTCTAGGGATGAAGTGGTTATCCAGTAGGGGGTGCCACTCTCGGTTTTTGATAGGAGGGTAGTTAGACCATTTGACTAGCCTTGGTAATACCCTCGAAGTATCGTGTAACCTTTTTGAGGTTCTGTCATGACTAGTTACTTAGAATCCCTTGATGCCTTTATTGGAAATTTGAAGCCCGATCGAGTGGTGTTCGCCGATAAGACGGATGGTTTACTTCATTTATGCATGGGTTATAGAGATCACCCTAGTAAGTGCGCTTGATAACCTGGTTGGCATCTGTTTACTTTCAAGAGGAAGTTCTTCTACGAGAAATACCCTGTGGTACGAGGTCCGAGATTCACTAGTGAATTTTGGAAAGCTTGCATGAGATCATGAGTACGCAGTCATATTTGCGTCAAGTATTCTAGGAAAAGGATAAGTGCAAGTGGAACGAGAGGCGACGAAGAAATGAGTTCCAGCTCATGTTATGGAAACAGGAATAAGAAGCTACAAAATCGCGAAGTTAAAAGACGACTTTGAAGGTCAAAGACTAGATACGCGCATGATATCTCCTTTTGGGAGTATATCCTTGATCCCTGTTTTCTGTAGAGCTTACTTGTAGGCTATCTTTTGTGGACATCCTCTCGGTCCTATTTTCTGTTACAAACCCCGTAAGGAGTTTGTCCTGTTTATCTTCTCGACCCTGTTTCAGGGAATCCTAGGTAGAACCCTATGGATGTAAACATGTATTTGAAACATGTTATGATTGATATGGTTGCAAGTGGTTGCTCGTGGATGCGCGAATACACATTAGATACTAGCTCGACTCGGTCACATTTCATATTGCATATGCACGAGTATTTATACTTGTTTATGGATGAAATCGAATGTATTATCATGCGGTTGTCGCATATGAATGAATGATTGTGCACGCATATAGTATCTATATGGCTAGGACTATTTGCATACATGTTGGATTCATGGCACTATACATATTTTGCATTAGAAAGATTATTCAGGCCTGATCATTAGCATTAGCTAAGGAACATGTACACACACGTTTTGTATATATTCATACAGCATTAGAAATCATCTAAGGACAATGGTTGCTTGTGGATGATGATTTGAGTAGATGGATGATGGATGGTAGGATATGTTCTTCCTAACTTGGAGATTTCGGGGACGAAATCCTAAAAGGTGGGGAGAATGTAACAACCCGTATTTTCAATAACCTGTTATAACATAAATGGAGGCAGAATTAAACTGTAAAATCTGAATCAAGGGAAACGGGCTATGCCATTGCGTTCGTCTCGGAAAAATACGCGAAATAGAGTCCGAGTTTTCGAAAATCGGAGTCCGTATGACCAAGATATGGCCTCGCGAAGTTTCACGAAAAATTCCCAAATTAAAGTATACTTAATTAAGTGAAATGGGTTGCGCAGAGAAATATATATATATTGATATATATATATATATATATATATGATTGAAAATTAAATAAATAAATATGCAAAAATGTTCAAAACAGCGAATTGGGGAGGGAAATAACCGAACCGGCCGATTTTTGAGGTCGACCCGAGCACGCTGGGTCGACTAGGGGTTAATCCAGGGTGTTTGGCTGTCAACCCGTGGGCCGATTCGCTCAAATGCAGATTTTGCATTTGGATGGTTCTCATGGTTCATCTTTAATCTAAAGGCCCCAGATGGTTCCTACACTTGACTTCTTCCCCAAGACATGCTTTGATGGCTTGGATTGAATCTAGGTTTAATCCTATGGCCTAAAACACTTGCCTAATCTATAAATAAGACCCTAACCTATCCTAAATCCTCATTATTCATTCATGCAACTAAACTATGGCAAAATTGCTCCTCTCATGGCCTCCACTCAAAATCCTAGCCTCCACTTCATTTCTATGAGAGGTTTCATGATCATGAGAGTGTTAGAGAGTTTCTATGTTAGTATGAGATCCTCTCAAGTTGATTTCAAGGCTAAAGCTTTGATCTTTGTTCATAAAGATGGGGTTTTGATTGATTTGGAGCTTTCATTTTTGGGTTTTAGGATGATGACATGCATAGGCTTTGTCTCAATCTTTCATCTAATCGATTTGTGCCTTCATAGCAATGTAAGCCCTTTCCCTACTCTTAGATATTAACTATGAAGTTAAATGTTCATGTTGCAAGTTTGGGTTTGATCATTGAGAATGATACATGCTATCATGTCATGCAAGTTTATGAAGTCATTATCTTGATCTCATGAGCTAAAAGCTACAACCTTTATGTTGAAATGTTGCATTATGCAACATGAGAACCTTCATAATCTTTATGTCAACTTGCATATGAAGTCATAACCCTTATATGATGATATATGCGAGTTACTAGTCATCATTCCATGTCTTTTGTCACCATGATTCGTTTATTTGCCAAGTTTGGGTTTATGCATGTTTTTGAGGCTTAAGAATGTAACATGCAAGCTAATGAACACATTTGTGCCTCATTTGCCACCATGATTAACTTGTGGCTTAATATCCATTTTTGTCATGCCTTTGTCAAGTCTCTTCTTTTAATCCATTACGTTGTTGCGAACGTATATGCGAGTTTAAAAGCGTTGGGGTCACATTATGGGAAAACATAATGACATGAACATGATGTGGGTAAATGGGTATAAACATGACAACGTGTAACGTTAAATATGACATGTGTTTATACTTGAAAACATGACTTGAAATATAACATGGAAGTTGACATGTAAGTATGCATAAAAACACAAGCTTGGGAATTTACCTATTAAGTTAGGTCTACCCTTTGGGAATTTACCTATTAAGTTAGGTCTACCCAAATGCTTGAAAAACTTGTAACATGTTTTGGAAACATGATGAACATGACACTTAGATAATATAAGTGTGGCCAACTCGAGGTTGGGTTGAGTTTGCAACGTAAAACTACCCGGAACCGACCGGCCTAACTAGTAGTTGCAAACAATAAGACCCAATGTGAGAAGTTGGTCATGTTGTGCTTGAACCCGAGGTTAGACCAAGTTGTGGTGTAAAGCTACCCGGAATCGACCGGCTTAACTAGTAACCACAACAAAGTCTAATGTGAGAGGTTGGGGTGCATTAAGTAATTAATGCCACATGATATGGTTAAGTTAATTTGATTAATGACTCTTAACCAAATATGACATGGACAAAGGGGTTTAGTAAATTGATTAGGCTAATGATACTTAACAAAACATGACAAGGTTGGGTAGGTTAAGTAACTTGATTTGCCTAATGACACTTAACCATTTTTATACGACTAGTGGACGGGGTTAAGTTAACCAACACTTAATCAATCCAACACGATAATTTGGTAAGGTTAAGTAAGTTTTCTTAATGACACTTAACCGAAAGATACAGTTAATGGATGGGGTTAAGATTAGACTCAACTAGTCTAAACATGATAATCGGATGGGGCTAAGTTAGCCTAGACTTAATTAATCCCACTTGGTAGTTTAATGGGGTTAAGTTAAACACTTAACTAATCTAACTCGTTAATTTGATGTGGTTAAGTGACCTATACTTAACCAATCTAACCCGTTAATTTGATGTGGTTAAGTGACCTAAACTTAACCAATCTAACTCGTTAATTTGATGTGGTTAAGTGATCTATACTTAACCAATCTAACTCGTGAATTTATTGAGGTTAAGTTAACCCATACTTAACCAATATAACGTGAAAACATGATAAGGCTAAGTCATGAATCGCTTGAATACACTTGACCGGTTTGACTAAGTAATTTGATAGGGTCAAGTTAATATATACTTAACCAACTTGAGCATGGTTTGTAGGGTTAAGTCTTGAACTTGGATACTTAGCCAATTTTGACATGATTTGTAGACGGGTTAAGTCTCGAACTTGGATACTTAGCCAATTTTGACATGATTTGTAGACGGGATTAAGTCATGAACTTAAGTGACACTTAATCTGTTATATAAACCCTAATTCAGAGGATTAGGTGGGTAACCGTAGTTAACAAGGATAACGGGAATAAGGCTAAGTGGTAAACCTTAGTTGAAGAATAACTAAGTAATGATTCTTAGTCAAGGAAATTTGGACCAGTTCATAGATAAATGAGTAACCTGATACGGTAGGTCATCGTTTAAGTATACGAGTAGGAGCAAGTATCTGATTTAGATAAAGGCTCCAGCGAACTGGGTAGCGAAGCAGCGGCTTCGGGGGAACGTGAGGATATTCTTGGGATCCCTCTGTGAGCTGCCAGGTGATCATACTAGGCTCATGAGAGGTTAAGGTCTGCGTTAGAAGAACCAAGAGTATGCCTTGGTTGCTATACGAGCAACCTAAAGACGGGGATGGATAGGGGATAGTCGACGATACACGGTCGTACCCTAGATAGCATTTTCGTCAGGCTACCTACCATCTTTGGTCAAGCGTGTACGTACGGAAAGGCAGAGAACACCCAATAGACCATAATTGCTATCTAATTATGGTTGCGGTAAGGCTTGGATGTGGGTTGGCCAGTGTTGTGTTCTCATACAGGATTTATCCTGTCTTGTCTTTCACTAGTTGAGGGAGGGGTCGCGTGGGACCATAGCCACGTATAGAAAAACAGACCTTAGCATCTGCATCGGCAGATAAATCGAAAGCTCCCGACCGAGTCCTGTATTTCCTGGTCTGCCCTGTGACAGGACTCGGATGGCACGATGTGATACATGTGCATACAGTCATGGAAAACGATTCACGATGAATGCGTGGGAAAAAGGGCGCGGTTGACGGTTAGCGTAAATCCCAGTGGCCCTGGGTGGTTGAACCAGAACCGAGATACGAAAACGTGCAATAGGTAAGCGTAATCCCTAGTAACCCTAGGTAGCATAAGTCCTAGTTGTACAAACGATAATTCATGCTGGAAGACCCTAGCTAGGTTTAGGGTAACAGTCCAAACCGATCTTAAGGATCCTGGAACTATGTTAAAGTAGTATAGAACCTCATGGGAAAACCCGTATGGTCTACGGCAAGGGACTGAACACTTTCATGGAATAAAACATACGAGTTGAGTAACCTATATATGCGATATATTAGGTTGACATGGACCATTATACGACTTTTGAGTAAGGGTCATTCACGGATAACACATGATACAGTTGGGATACTAGTACGGTAGGTGCAGAGCAGATGTACAGGATAGATACCATGGGACGTTATACGTGATAGATATCTTGGGGATATTATACTTGATAGAAACCTGACGATGTGATACCTTGTTTTATCTTGACATCGTAATTTATCATGACACCTTAGTTTATCTGAGTTCAGTAGTTCGTCCTGTTATTTTGATTTAGCTTATCTATCTTGTTATCATGCTTATGTTCATCTCAGTTTCTCATGTCAGTTAACTTTACTAGTTTTTATGCTAATAGTAGATAGGGCTTACTCAGTCTTTTTGACTGACCCGTTTTGTTTCGCCTCTTTTCTTCCGTCTCCCCCCCAGGTTACAGGGAGGAAATACTGCTGTTTAGTTCGGACTTCTTCTGCTTGAAGGTCATCATGGATGGCTTGGACTTTCCTTGGCTATGGCTACTTTACTGTTTTTACTTGGGGAATAATTTATGAAAAAGACTTTATGCTTCTTTATTATTGCAAGACAGGTTTTGATGTACTCTGATGTAAAAGGCTTTAGACCTTAATTATTAATGTTTATGAAAGTTTGATTTTACTTCCGCTATGTTATATGTTCTGTCTTGTGATATTTCTGTGCATGTTTACCAATAATGCCCCTCTAAAGCTAGTGCATTCCTTTGCGAGTGACCCTAGCGGAGGCGGGGCGTTACACCTAGCTACACAGATTTTAAGAAAAACCTAAACCTAGTTTTGAAGAGGTTTGAAATTATATGGCTGTGTTTTATTTGAACTGATTTTAACACCTTTAAACCGTTGCAAACTTTGAAAAATCATATCTTTTTCGTTTCTTGACGAAATTCGATGAAACAGGAAACATCGTGACCGTGAGGACGTCTTCTACATTCTAGAAGAGACCGCATATTTTTCTGAGCCTTCTGCTATTTTTGGTGGAGTGGAACCCAATGTGAGATTTCTAATCTATAAACGATATGGAAAACGACGATGTATAAATTATATAGTCGATGTATGAGTTATATGAGCGTTGTACACCTCTTGTATAAGCGTTGTATAAGTTGTACTTTCGATATATAAGTTGTATATGCGTTGTAAAAATTATATGTGTTGAAATAGAAGTGAACTGCTATATATATATATATATATATATATATATACCAGTACAAAGGCACGTCCGTTGGACGTGTGCATAGACACCCGGGTGTAAAGCTGGTTGAGTGTCGAAAGGGGTGGAAATCATAAGTACACAGTAAGTATGATGTAAAGAAAGCCAAAAAGCACTGTTCGTTTGTCACAGGAGTGGCAGGCACTGTTCGGTGGAAACTGAAATGCGGAGCAACAGTAAATTACGTAAGGCAGAGTATTATAAAAAGGAATTGTGGACAAATACAGTTGTACATTATACAAAACGCAGCAGAAACAGTTTGTATTTCAGGACACAGTTAAGTAAGAACAAAGAAAGCAGTTTTATTATTTTTGAAATCCGGAGATAAAAAAAAAGATGACAGCACAATTATTAAATTGGAAGAGAAAAGCAAAACAGTACAAAAGGAAGAAAGCAAATGCAGGTAGGTATTGGAAGCACCATGATTATTTGTTAGTTTGTTTCTCCATGTACTCTCTCTCAATCCTCTCTACATCTGCAAGCTGGAAAATAAAAATGGAAAAATGAATAAGTAACGTGTAAGTGTGAGGGAATGAAGGTAAGTTATAGAAAGGGGTAACAAACCAATTCAAGGGAGCAGTATAGTTCATCCTCATTAGTGTCGTCAGTGTTTTGTGTAAAAGTGGTGGGAGTAACAGCGGGCATGCCATTTGAATTGTCATTGGAAGGAGATATGTCCGGCTGATTTGGTGAAACAACTTGTCCGTGGACATGAGACACCGTAGCTGTGGTGTGAGAGGCCGAAGGTCGTTGTTGTTTTGAAAGGCGTGTGCTCTTCCGTTGAAGCTTATCACCTGGAGGTGGGGGTGTGGTGTCGTTAGTTGGCGCGGAAGTTTTGGACTGCAGTATTAAATGAAGTAGTCATTAGGAGTGAGGAGTGTAGTAAAACAGTTGAGTGAGCAGATGAAGAAAAAAATATAATATGAGTGCTATGTGTGTAGAATAAGTACCTTTGGCATAATTGAAGAACAGACTGGCAGATGATAATGGAAGGAAGGAATGGTATGAGAAGAGAATGAAGTGTAGGAGGGCATTTATAAAGGAGTTAGAAATAATGTGTAAGTGGAAAAAACAAATGATAAGCTGGGTAAACGTAGATGCAGCAGTAGTGGAGAGAAGTAAGGAGGGAAAAAGGGTGTATTGACGACTCGGTTGTGCATTAATTGTAAAAAAAAAAAAACTTGGTCAAGTATAAATTTAAGGAGGAAAAAAAGGGTGTAATGAGAAGAAAAGTCGGTAGTTCAATATGCGGTTGAAATGGTCTTAGGTGAACAATGTTTCATCAATTATTCGGAGGTGAAAATCAGAAAAGTAGTACTAAACATTGAGTATATCAGGTGAAAAACAGAAGAAAAAAAAGAGTAAACTAACCTAAGAACAATGGATGATAAAGTGAAGAGGGAACAATGTTTTATCGATTAATCCGAGGACCTGTGACCAAAAAATCAGAAGATGTTATGAAATATGATGATGGGTTGAAAAAAGTAGAAAAGAAAGCAGTGAAGTTAAGGAGAAATCAACCAAAGTGGAAATGTACTCGTATAAAAGAGGTGGATAATCAAATATCCCCTCTACAGATATAAATAAATGCATTATAACATATGTATGAATAAATGCATATGCAAGATACATTCCTGCCAGTATATACGCTGCCAGTAAGTAATGATGACGTGTTAATTACGTTCGGTTGCCTGCTGCCAGTAAATTCGTCAGCAACATTAGACAGTGAGCACTGGTTTAGGAGCAAAAAGCATGTGGCACATTTCATCATCATTCCTGGCATCATAATCCTGCACATCATAAAACTAACAATTAACATGCTGTAAACAATGGGGTACTCATTTGAATGAAACTAATTCTGTCATATATTTGTGTTCATGTAAGATAAAACATATTTTAATATCAAAGTAAATACTTACTGGTTTGGTTATGAAGGCAATACTTATTTTAAAAAAAAAATTGATATGTCATCGCACTTCCTTAGGCACTAATGTTTGTTCCTGATGTCCAGCTTCATGAATAGCGACAAACTTGAGAGCTTCATAGATTATCATCCGTCAAGAAACCTATGTGATATTTAATAAAGTGGACAAAATATGAATTAAGATTTCAGTCAAAAGATGCGTATGGTTAATAATTTCAATGATTATGGTTTAAGAAATTAATGCACGTTTTTCTGAATTTACCGTGGTTCATCCAATTTTATTTTGAGCATGAGTTATTTCGGTGATTCTCTGAAAAAAAATCATTGTCAGCAAAAAAACGTAAGTTAAAAAAATTACTTTTTGTGGAGTAGTAAATAAACATTTGCTCTCCTCCTTTTCCGGGCTTGAGACCGGCATCAAATCATTTAATATTTGATGGCGGAGTTAAAAATGTTTTTTTTTTTGGTTTTTTTTTCTGCATGAAAAAACTGTAAATGCGTAGGAGTCATATGAATAATGGTGGGAAGATAGTACTGTATGTAAGTGTGAAAAAAGAAGGCTAAACATTGCAGATAGTAGTAAGAAAAATAAAAAATGGAAGCAGAAAGAAAGTGGTAGCAGGTAGGGGTGATTTCTGGTAATTATTAAACACAGGATAAGAGAATGGCTAACTCATGTTTGAACTGAATGTTAGTAGAACATCCCTGTAAACGACATTTCTAGTATGAGTACCTTGTTTTCGTGCTATGGTTCCGTTTTCAACCAAAATTTTAGTTGTTTGTCGTGCAACACCTCTAGATAAGGCTACATATAACTGACCGTGCATGAAGACGTGTTGTTGTAAGTAGATATCAACAGTTGGAATGGTTTGCCCTTGAGATTTGTTGATCGTAAGAGCGTAAGCCAATTTAATAGGAAATTGTTTTCTAATAAGCGTGAAAGGCATGCTTACATTTTCCGAAGGCTGTAACGGTATGCGAGGAATAAATACTCTTGTACCTCGGAAATGACCAACTGCAATTTCTGCATCGATAAGATTGCGGTGGAAAACACGACATATTAACCTTGTTCCATTACATAATCCTATTTTAGGGTCAATATTCCGAAGAAGCATTATAGGACAATCGACTTTAAGAATCAGTTTATGTGGTGGTAGTCCACTGGGGGACAGAGAATTAAGGAATTCATGCTGATACAAATTATGCGTATCATCCTGAACGGAATCAAATGAATAGTAGGTATATTCCGGATCGGGAAACATGGTAACAACAGTATTGTTGATAGCGTCAACAGTTTCATTTGTGGGTGCCAAAATGGCTCTATTCAAAATATCGGAAGCATCATATATTGTTTCAGCAGGTGATGGAAAAACATGGTTAATTAATGAGTAAAGAGGGTGTGTAGTGTCGGAGGAGATAACAATATTGTCAGGGAGTCTGATCATATCATCGTGCACATACGGTTCATCTCCATTTCCAATACGCAAAACAAAGGTAACATATGAAGGATCGTGTATAGCACGCATGTTTTGTGTTAAGTGAAAAACCGTTACGTCTGACCATAAGTATGATCGTATAATGCACGCGTCAACAGTTTGAGCTCTAGTACCGTTTTGGACAATGGGCAAAACTTGACGAAAGTCACCACCTAAAATTACGATTTTACCTCCAAATGGTTTGTCTGTATTACATATATCTCTAAGTGTTTTGTCTACGGCCTCAAAAGCATGACGGTGAGCCATTGTTGCTTCATCCCAAAGGATGACTGTCGTTTCACGAAGTAGTTTTGCATTATCAGATTGCTTTGGAATGTAACAGGTGGTAGAAGAATCAAGTTTTATCGGGATTTTAAATCGAGAATGGGCAGTTCGACCACCGGGCAATGCTAGAGCAGCAATTCCCGATGTGGCAACTGCAAGGGCAAGTAAACCTTTAGTTCGTGAGTGAGCTAAAATTGACTTGTACAAAAATGTTTTTCCTGTACCCCCTGGCACATCGATGAAAAAACAGAGTTTGTGTTATGATAAATAGAGTGCATGATAACATCAAATGCATTTCGTTGTTCTAAATTTAAGTGGTTAACGGAGTCAATGTCTTCTTGCGGAATGTGGATTGATTTTTCGTTGAAAATAGTTGCACAAATGGTGTTGGCCGTATGAAAATTAATAGAAGCAAGGGGAAAATCGTACTCGAACACAGACTTGCTGTATTGGTGCAGCAAGCTGTTAAGGTCTGAAAGACAAAGATGAGTAAAATATGTAATGTCCGTAATGGAAGATGTGTGTTGGTAATCTTCTATCATGTACGGCAAAAAAAAATTCCATATGTTACGCACATCAATTGGTTCGCAGTAAACTAAAATTGTGACAAATAATCGTCTAAGTGCCGCAGGCATATGTGTCGTAGAAGCTTCACGTAAGTAGTCGTAAATAGCGTCATCATTTTCCAATAAACCCCTATGTTGAGCGGCTTCTTTAAATGTGTGGTATTCTGTTCCTTCAAAGGTAAGTAAATTGGAAAAAGATAAAGCGCCTCTAACGTGTGTTAGCAGTAATCTCAAAAAATAACGTTCACCTTCAACAGGAGACACGGTATAAATTCGGCCTAGAACACGACGATTGTTTTGTCTACGAATCCACATCTTACGTGTATTATCCCACCAATATTTTTGGGGGAACTCGTGGTATAAGTACCGTCTTGCCTCTTCATCGTTAACATTTGTAAAAAAATATTCGGTCAGCATAGTTTTGGTTCTAGTTTCGTCGTTTAAAATATCATGTAATTGTTCGGATGAAGAAAATTGTAATTGCTGTCTGTTTGGGAGATGGATGTGTAGACCAATAACAGAGGGTGTAATGTTGTTAAGCGGGAATTTAAAGATTCGCCATAAAGACTCAGGTGGACACACCCATCGAGCGTTAGCAAAGTTGGATATTTCGTCGTTGTTGTCGGACGATGGTGCGGAAACACCGACAGAAACGCGGTCAGACCCCTTGTAAACATACTTGTAAAGATATTTTACTGATTTAATACTTGAACATATTTCAACATTTAAGTGACAGTCATATTTTAGTAGTAAGTAAGGATTATACGGCACTACCCAACGATTGTCAATAGTGTTTGTGGTTGAATCATTTTGTGTCATGTTATCACGCCGCCTATATATTGGGTATGAGTCGTTTCCTTGTAACGTAACAGGAGCAAATGGTTTTGGGAACCCTTTTTTACACTCGCCATTTTTCATGCAAGTTGCATTAGAATTAAAACGTCCACATGGATGATGAATCATGTGTTTTACAACAGCTGCATGTAAATCAGGTTCTAAGTCCTTACATGGAATTTCAGCTCTAACGACAGAATCATACTCATCTGGATTATAAATCTTATCATTGTCTGCTACAATTAGTAAAAAATGTGCATGTGGCAGTCCCCGTTTTTGAAATTCGACAACGTGTACATGTGCAATAGTGGTTCCTAACACGCCTACGTCAAATAAATCATGTTTTAATTGTTCCAATTTAGCACGAAAAATTCTTGTTGTTAGGTCAGGTCTGTCATGTGGTTGCTGGCCGGGAAGCAATTCAATAGTAATTTCAGGCCATTTAGCGTTGCATGTAATCGTAACAAAAAAATATGGTTTTCCATACCTTTGAACTACTGCCATTGCGTCCTGGTAGCGTTGATGCATATCCCGTGGACTACCAATATGGGATGATGGAAGAATTTTCTTTACACCAACATTTGCTGCGATGAAGGAACGTGTAAGCACGTAGAAAGTAAATGTGTTAGAAGGAAGCGGAAATAAAAATTTTGGACACTTGCAGAATAGGTAACAAACCTGTAGAAGCCTCTCCTGCGCTCAACGCATCTTGCAAGCCTTGGTACAAATCAGCCCTGATTTTATCCTGATGACTACGAACAAACCTAAGTCTCATTGTTTCTATTTTAACAAACATATCTACGATGTACTGCTGGAAAAGGCGACCGCCGAGCAGGAGCAATGACGTGTCTCCCGGTCGTATCTGCCAGAAAATAAATGTATAAGCAGAAGGAAAGCATAATTAAAAATGTGAGCAGCTTTGTATCATCGATATAATAAAATGGAGTATGAAAAAGGAAAACTTGAAGAACTATCAGAGAGAGTAATGCAAACGCGTGAAAGTTAAAAACAGCAATTAGTAATATCAACATGCATTAAAAAGAGGCATCTGTGTTTGAGGCAGTAGAAGAGTGATTGGGCGTGGAAAGCGCTGTCTAAGCGCCCAGGCAGAAAAGGCTGCTTCAGTTTGTTAAGTGCAGATTGTTCAACTGATGCTATTTATGACATGCAGTTTGTTACCTGCTCTTTTTAAACCTGCAGTTTTTAACTGAACCTTTTTAAGCGCAGTTCTTGCTAACTTCAGTTTTGTTAAAGCAGCTTTTTTTATGTGTAGTTTATAGGTTTCATATGTTAAGTTCAGTTTTTTGTAATGGAAGACAGCGGAAGTGATGGTGAAGAGTTGCAAAAAAGGTGTAGGCACGAAAATGCGCTAGGCGCCGAGATGGGGTATTTGGGGGCTTTTTCACCTTCACCGAACCGGTATTTAGTACACTGTTTTAAAAAATGTGCACTCTCAGGTATGCAATAAATTTTAGTGCAGGTTAGTAACAGAATTGAGGACTGAAAATGATTTTACGTTGTCAAAGCATGTATCCAAATTTGAACATGTTTTTGATGATTGATATACGGAAATGGAGTATAAAAATTTGAGAAATTGAGACGATGGCAGAGAGAGTAATGGGAATAAAGTGAAGTAAAAGAATATTAATTAGTACTGTCAACATGCATAGGAAAAAATTAGTGTGTAGCCTGAGATGAGGGTGTAGAAAGGTAACATGGTATAAGCATGCAACAACATAGTGTACACAGAAGTGTAAGTAAAAGGTGTGCAAACATAAATGCAGTTAAGCATGCAGTAAGATATGATAATTTGTGAGTGTAAATGTACCTGTATAATATTTGAGTAATAAGATGCACAACTAATTTGATTGTTTTGATTATCACGTAAGTTGAGATCCCAACCATGATGACCGTAAGGTAGCTGCAGTGGATACTGAAGTGGATCGTAATATCCAGCTGTATCCGGAACTCGTTGTAAATTTCCAGATGTTGTTTCGACAAATATGTCCCTACCTTGTACATCATCTGCTTCATCGCCTACAATTATGCCTGCAACTTGTGACGCGGTAGGCAGCTCATGAAGATGTCGGTCAACTGTGATCTCTTTAATTTTAATTCTGTAGCTGTGCATATCAGGACGCTGTCCCAGCTGACGTAGAGTTGAAACAAATGGGTTAACGGAATCGAGAACTTGTGTTATAAGCTGAAGTAGCTCAGGTCTTAATACTTCAGTATCCAGTTGTCGATTTTCAATTGCATGCTCTGTGTCGTAGATGTACAGCTGCAAATATCGTGGTCTGACGCCATCGGAAGGTAGTACACTGCCAATACGGTGGTAGATGGTACCGTGAGCACAATAGGAATAAACCCCGTCCGTTGCATTAGCTAAATTTTGGTCAATATTTGCACCCATTGATGTGAAGGCGAAAGCGTTGTTGTACGATCGGATGGTAGCTCGGAAGTGGGTACCAACTTCGGTTTGATGAGCAAACAGGTCAAGTAACTGTGAAGGAGCAGATGGCAGGATAACATTATTCTTACCATTTGAACAGCACGACTGTGAAGTTTCGAAAACAAATTTCTTTGCTGTGCAAAAGGTACATGTAGTTGGTTCTGGCAACACATGTTTACGATAGGCGTTATTGGCAACAAAATTTCGTCCACAATTATGGGATGTTCTAAGTGTTTGAAGAGGAGCTTGAACATTTTGGACTGTTGCAGTTAGAGGAAAAAACATGAAGTTAAAGTAAGAGGTAACTGGAAGCAACCGTGAAGAACGTAAGAGAATATTGTAAAATTATACGAAGTAGTACCGTTGCTAGGTTCTGCTTGCTGTTCAATAGACTGAAGTCGCTGAGAACGTCGTTGTTGTCTACAGTTTGCCAGATGTTGTTCATGATCATCGTCTGACATCCTAACACGTCTAGCTCTTTGAGCAATGCGTCTGTGTTCTCGCTGTTCGGAGTCCATGAAGGTTTTGAAGTAAGAAGGTGATACAATATACGTTTGTCAGCAGAGGAGTAGAAGTGAGAAAAAGAGTTGAGATGTTAATGATAGAGTTGGAAGGGAAGAAGTTATAAGTATAAGGGGGGAAGACAGTAGCCGTTTTGCACGTATGCCTTTTCATTTGAATTGGAAATCAAATTGCTAAAAAGGAGGAGGTTAATATGGAAATTGAAATAATAGTGGATTATATGAAGAGGACTCAGTAAGCAGCCTAAAACGGTGGTATTTAAATTTTGGAGTTGTAATTTTAGCGCAGCAAATGAGGAGCAGCATGGAGTTGAATTCGACAGGGATAAAAAATATGGCACTTAGATAAATATCAGTGCATCGACAAATTCGTGATAATTTAAAGCACATAGCGGGAGTATAAATATTTGTAGAATGAAATTTACAATGTTGTAAGATGTACTATATGTATGCGTGTTCATGTAGTAATAATTTACATGTAAACAACATAAGGTCAGTGAAAAGGGGGTTTTTAAAAAACAATATAAATGAACTGAGATGAGAATGAAGGGGCATTTTAAATATAGGTTGGCACAATTTGCATTAAAAGTTGTAGTTAAACTTATTATCCATTTATTTGTCCCAATTGGCATCAGAAATATGTTGATGAATATGAAACAGTATTTGAAGCAAATGAATATGAATGTATGCAAAGTGAGCACTAATGCAGACACGCATGGTATCAGTATTAGTGTAATAGCAAAGATGGCATAACGGAAGAAATATTCATGACAGCGAGAATGAAAGACGTGTAACGCAAACCTGTGTAAGTGCGCAGACACCTCAAATGCATCAGGAGAGGCAGCAAGTCATTACGTCTATGCTAGCAGGAAGGGAAAAAGAAAACCATAAACATATGTACTTTTTATTGGTGTATAAAGGCGTGGAAAAGTTTTTAAAATAATGGAAATTGAAAGGCTGTACCATGAATAACAGGAAAGTAGCCTCCAGTGTTGATAATTTCTCGCATCAACTTATCATTGCCACTCCAGGCAGTTCGTAGAAATCATCTTTTCCCATGTCTACTGGTTAAAAAAAAAGACGGTGAGATTTAAAACTTTACGCATTAGTCGTGTTGAATCATTGCAGATGATTGTTCCCTACGTTGATGTTCGCACACACAGTAGGACGTGCATTGACATCATTTTGAAAAAAAAATTGTATGCTAAAACCACCAACAAAATGTTGACACTTAAGTAGTGGATTTGTATATGTATCCTTCATTCATTTTGTAGCTGTTCGTTATGTATCCACTTACTTGTAAATCCCATAAATTTCCCTTTCCCATTAATAACAAATGCAACCAGTCATAGTGTTCGTAATACAGTCGCATAACTGTTTGATCAGCGTCAACTGTAAACATTATTCGTCAAATACTTAATACCATGTCAGGTCTGCAAAATGAAAAGAGGGAACATGCTAATATTTAGAATAAATCAAATGTAGTGAAAACATTAATATGGACAGGGAAAAGGAAAAAAAGCATAAAGATTAAAAGGTTTAATTTGTACCGTTCTAATTTATTGAATTGTAAAAATAGCAAACTGAAGTATCAAATTTGGAAATTCATGTTTGAAAGGTCATCCGTGGTGGTCAGTACATTGCTAAATGTCTGTGTACCATGTTATGTGATTATTTTGACAAAAATCATGCAGTAAATTATACCTGTATGCGTAATATGAGTACACATATGAGAATAAAGAACCGGTAAAGTCAAGTGGAAGGAAAAAAAAATACATTATTCATGATGAAAATATACCTGATCATCATTGTACATTATTTTGACAAAAATCATGCAGTAAATTATACGTATATGCATAATATGAGTACACATGTGAGATTAAAGAACCATTAAGGTCAAGTGGAAGGGGAAAAAAGACATTATTCATGATGAAAATATACCTGATGATCATCATTGTAGACTGCGATGTCAAGTGCATTCATAGCCATTTCAAATTGACAGCACAGCTGCAGGTCCAATTCTTGCCGACTTTATCGCTTGTCCACTTTAGTTATTTGAACTGAGTGTAAGGCCGAAAATTCAAATTATGGTGTTGAACTCGCAAATCCTATTGAAGTTACAAACATTTTTATCAACGCTTAGAGCTAAGCAATAACCATTCGAAGAAGTAGAAAACTACTATACATCAACTTACAGAGTTTGTCGGCACTAACAAACAGAGCTAGTCAGCACTAACAAATCGTCAATTGGTTCTCCCTTTTCAAATTTAATGTGCAGTGAATTAGTGTAAGTTACATAAACTTGAGAGAGTAGACCTTTTTATACATAAAGAGTAGAAAGTAGAGATAGTTCAATGATGTTAGCTTAATAATTTTGTTTACTGACATTTGTTCGATTGCATAATAAGCAGAAGAACATCCGTACATAATTTAAGATAAAAAAGCAAAAGCCTAAACTTCTTAGTTTTATGTTCAAAAACAACAATAAAATTAAACAGTAGAATAAAATCACAGCCTGATACATGTGTCAAAATAGAATTAAAATCTGCTATTTAAAACAAAATTTTACAAAATATAAGTTAAACCATTTTATATAATTGATGAGATGTAAAATGGAAAGTGAACAACATGAAAGCACATGTATCATTACAGCTGTTGTACGTGGAATATGTTAATGAAAGAAATTAAAAATGTCAAAAGTTTCTTAAAACATCGGTCATACAAAGGAAGAAGCCTAAGTACATAATTTTTAACCATTTGTGTAAAAGCAAGTACAATCATAAAACAAAAGTTCATGTAACAAACAAAATCCATGTATACAATAAACAGGAATTTAAAAATAGAACAGTGGACAGGAATTAAGCTGATATAGGCGAAGAAACTGTTAAATATATAGACATTTGATCGTGGTGAAAAGCAAAATAAAAAAACACGTGGAAAATGTATGTAGATCTAACTACTGAAGTGTCTGTATCGTTTTGACAGTGAAGGCCAACCAATGAATTACCTTTAAACTTTGAATTTTTGATTTGAAGTCCGTTCATAATTTTACCTTTTTCGAAATTTATTTACAATGTCTAAATATGAGAAGATAGGACATACTACTATGGAACGGAAAAATATAACATATGAGCATTTTATTGAATCAGACATAGTAGCAAAGGATAAAAATAGTAAAATTTTTCTATTACAGTAATGAAGCAATAGAAACTTTAGAAAAAGATATTCAAATACGGTCTTTTTAGCCAGGGCTGCATTAAGTGTAAAAAGATCCATATCTTACATAGTTGACCATCAATCTCAAATCATATAACACTAAAATAAGTAATAATTATGTTGACAGTAAAAATAGCAAGAAACAATGAACACTTACAGTGCTCCATGCGTCAGTGCTTATCAAGTGCTCTTTGGTGCTGGTCCAAAGTTGACCGGAAAAATATAACATATGAGCATTTTATTGAATCAGACATAGTAGCAAAGGATAAAAATAGTAAAAATTTTCTATTACTGTAATGAAGCAAAAGAAACTTTAGAAAAAGATATTCAATTACGGTCTTTTTAGCCAAACTTACATTAAGTGTAAAACGATCCATATCTTACATACTTGACCATCAATCTCAAATCATATACCACTAAAATAAGTAATAATTATGTTGACAGTAAAAATAGCAAGAAACAATGAACACTTACAGTGCTCCATGCGTCAGTGCTTATCTAGCGCTCTTTTGTGCTGGTCCAAACATGCTTCATGTCAGTGTATATCCACTGGTCTTTGGTGTTGGACATCAATTTAGTAGAATGTAATTTTTATTGCTATTCGCCATCAATTCCAAAAGCTGGAGATCTAAATACAAAATATGAGTTAGGACTTCAGAAGATTAAAACATATGTTCATCCATTAAATGAGGAGAATCCAGTGGAAATAACAAATACAGTCGTCGAACATGAATGTAATATGCGGGATTATATTTTGCAAGGTGACAGCACATATGGAACAGGGATTATTTGCATGGGCTAACTGTATGAGTAACAAAATGCACTCAACATGCATATATTTAATCTTCATGACACCATGGAAGACAATGTAAGTAAGTTAATATATGTTTTATATAGCTCAGCAAAGGATGAAAATTTTGATAAGAAAACGTATAACAATGTAAGTTAAGAAGTAATTGAGGTATACATGTATCAGCTCCAATATATTGGGCGTACAAAGTCAGAAACGTTTACGTATCAAAAATTAAAAAAATAAGTGTGAAATTGTTGAAGAGCAAGATAAATGACCTCATACGTCGTCGTCCAAGCGTTGGAAGGGTAGATCCGGTGCGGAGAGGAGTAAGGAGTGGTACATCTGTAAGAACAGGAGAAATAGCATGGAAAATTAAAGGGATTTGTTGGAAGGAAAGGAATACAAAAAATTGTTACCTCAGACGACGTCGTGGTGGGCGATTAACAGTTGATCTGGTTGTGCAAGTGAGGATAACTTGTAGATCTGGCGGGTCGGCGGAAGGAGAGGTTAGGTTTGACAACGGTTGGGGCGGGTACATGGTCAATAACGAATTGGACATGGCTGGTGTGCAGAAAGGAAGAGAGGAAGACGGGAGAAGAGGGGGTAAAGGTGGAAGGAAGTAATCGGTGAGTAAGAGGTACGGTTTGTGAAATTTCTAGGGTTGACAGGAAGTTGACAAATGAGGAACCGTGAAGAAAGCGGATGATGGGGAGAAGAAAGTGGGTGACCAAAAAATAAAATTAGTACACCTGTTGACGATAACGAAATGAGTCGTGGGATGGCAAATGACATTGCTGCCATCGTTCTGAATTCGTAGTCTCGCCGACGTGCATGATGGGTGAAGGGGTGTTATGGAAATGTAAAAAAGCTTCACCATTGGGGATGTATTCCTATTATTATAAAGATATATATATATATATATATATATATACACGCCCCTCGTCCACAAACCATGGACGATATTTATTGGTTGTGATTGGTGTGAAAATTGATTGATAGCGAATGGTTGATTGGAATTGCTTGTGGTTGATATTGATTGATTGTGGTTGAAAAATACCCGTTTGTGGTTGAGAAATATTCGGTTGAAACCACATAGGATTAGTTTGTGGAAATGAAAAATATATACATGCCGCCTGCGTGCGAACTAGATGCATGATTCCCCATTGTCAAAAACCGCGAGGTTTTAAGGTAGAGCGAGGAGCCGTACTAGGGACGGTCCCGGTTTTAACTACCCTGCCGTTTTGCTGCCGAAATTTTGAATCATATTCATGTGTTTGGATTATTTTCATTTGTTGAAACTATATTTA
Source organism: Allium sativum (assembly GCA_030737875.1). Lineage (NCBI taxonomy): Eukaryota > Viridiplantae > Streptophyta > Magnoliopsida > Asparagales > Amaryllidaceae > Allium > Allium sativum. Next base: position 972,068,110 of record CM060924.1, read on the forward strand.
TTCATTGAATAGAAAGCCTTCATGTGTTGAATCGATATTCATTCGTTGAATTGAGATTCATGTGTTGAATGGTATTCGTGTTTTAAATATAAAAATCACATTTTTATCTATATATATAAACTATAGAAAACCTTCATGTGTTGAATCGATATTCATTCGTTGGATAGAAATTCATGTGTTGAATGGTATTCGTGTTTTAAATATAAAAATCACATTTTTATCTATATATATAAACTATAGAAAACCTTCATATGTTGAATCGATATTCATTCGTTGAATTGAAATTCATGTGTTGAATGGTATTCATATTTTGAAATAAATTGTTTTATAATAAAAATCACATTTTTATCATCTATATGAACTATATAAAATAATCTTGTTTTGAAACGAATTGTTTTATAATAAAAATCACATTTTTATCATCTATATGAACTATATAAAATAATCTTGTTTTGAAAGAAATTGTTTTATAATAAAAATCCTATTTTTATTACCTATATGAACTATATAAAATAATAGTGTTTTGAAATGAATTGTTTTACAATAAAAATCACATTTTTATTATATACATGAATTGTTAAATATAGTGAAGTGTTGAAATAGAAGACAGTTGGATAAAAATATCATTTTTATCAAATGTATGAAAAGAATATAGCTTTGGAATCGAAGAATCGATATATATATATATATATATATATATATATAATTAAAATATATCGAATAACGAAGCTGCAGTTCGTATTTTGAAACCGTGATTTCAAACGATTATACCAGGGGATCCGACCATCGGATTTTCCCGAAATCGCAACCGTTGGGTTCGCTTTGGAAATATCTTTCCAACGACACCAACTTTGTAAAAATCCAACGGTTGGATTGTCTGGAATGTTTAATTCAAATCTGAAGAAAAACAGCGCCAGAATCGATTATATTTATATATATATATATATATATATATATATATAAATATAATTATATTTAATCGAATAACGACGCGGTAGCTCGTATTTTGAAATCGAAACTTCAAACGATTATACCGGGAGAACCGACCGTCGGATTTTCCCAAAACTGGAATCATTGGATTCGTTTTGAAAAGATCTTTCTAATGATGTAAATTTTGTGAAGATCCAACGGTTAGATTTTCAGATATGTGTAAATCAAATCTGAAGAAAACCAGCGCCACGGCCGCGTTAAGCGTCGTTTTGAATAAATTGGCTATTTTAAAATAAATAAAAATAGCGATAAATCGTTATAAAATATTATAAACGATATGGATGTGAAATTTAGAAATTAACTGAAGGTTGGCTAAGTCGAATGGTTTCCTGGGTGTTGATCTGATGTTGGTTTCGGCCTTCGGGGTTAATATTTGGGAAATCGTTCTCTTACTGATTGACAGTTAGTGACTAATGAATTGAAATGATGCGTATGTACGTTAGTGTTGCACTTGTTTATTATATACGCGAGTTGCTCAGAAAGACCGGGTTTATCCCATTCTGAATAACTGAATCGACGATAAGAAGTCGAAGATGAAGACGAGGGTGAAGACCGATCTTCACCTCGTTTGGATGGTCACCGAGGTCCTGATTGGTAGGCATCCCGAAATATGGATAATGAGTGGTGATCGTCTAGACGTACGTGGGGATCGATGAATATGCAAGGTATTTAGTGCCTCCGGTTTCGTTCAGACCCAGAACGGACTTGCAAATGGATTGTGTGTCTGACATTGGAATTCATTCTGTGCGATTGATAACCATCAGTTGCATGGTGTGAATTGCCGGTGTGGCATGCTAAGATGCAATGGACCGAGCTTCTGTTGAAAAGCAAAGTCTTGTGATTGATGATCAAAGCACCGCCTGTGTGGCGTAGCTTTGTGTATAATGTAAATTTGCGAGCCTCACACCCCGGTATGAACCAGAAACGGGAGAGGACATCAGGGAGGGTCTGCGTTTCTTTCTAGCTAGGAGTTGTGTCGGTGTTTTTACACGGCCTGACATTTAACTTATGTGAATGATGGATAGCGAGGCGCCTCGGATATATTGGTCGATCCGGGACCGATTGGAGTCACTCATTGGCTCGTTTGCGCCCCATAGGGCGGGGAAACGTAGTGTTCAGGTATAATAATCCACATCGGTGGACCGGCCCTGACGATCCAAGGGGCAATTGCGGCTGTTCCTGAGACATGGTAGGCTAGATTGTCTCGAAGTCGGTAAGGACTATCTTTTGCCTTGGTTCATGATGGAAATCCAATTTCCAAATACGACATCGTGCGGTTTTGATTGTATATATATATATATATGGCGACATGATATATGGTACCCATGTCGTCTATGATTGATAGTTATGATTCGAAGTTGTTCTGAAACATGTAAACACTAGTAATAATATCAATCACTTTTGTTTTATTCGTATCAACCATATTTTGGCCATTATAAGGTAAAAACTCTATCCTCCGGTTTGCGTTGCATTGTGTGATGGGAACTGAGTCTTATAATGGCTTCATTTTTATAAAAAGCATTGCGATGTTTAAAAGAATGATTTGTTTTAAAGCACTGGCAATCCAATGGAGTAAACCCGTTCCACGAAAGTGGCGTGGTCCGTTGATTTGCCATATTTTGAATGTGTTGAGTAGATTTCTCATACCAGTCCCATGACTGACTCGTAGTTTGTTTCACTTTCAAACTCGGGTGCCCCTTTTTCTACACGGGCAGCCTTGTATTCAGGTTTAGCTGGTTCTTTCTGGATAGCTGAAGCTGAAGATGGATTCTATCATTTATCTCTTTTTATGCTGTTCAGCTCCTACTGTACATTATGTTTGTTTTCCGCTGTAGACATTTATGTATAGCTGAACTGTATTTGTACTAAGTATGATCCTGTATACTGTGTAACTCTGATGATTACGTTTATCCAGTATATTCTATTGTGCATTATCTGGTGTATTTATTTATTTATGTTCTGCTATTATCTGTTTCTGTGTTATATTCCAAGGATTACCCTTGCCACCGTCAGTACGGGGTTTGGGGTCGTCTCACAAATCAGTGTATATAAACAAATCATCCGATTTGTTTATTACTATTTATTTTATATACACGTTAAAAATCATATTTTTAACTATAAAATATTTTATTTCATTCTACATCACACAATCAAATTTCACAATACAGCAATTAAACAAACAAGTCATCCATGGTCTGTGGACGACAGATGTCGGGTGCTGCTAAGCGCCGTCTGCATCCTAGTATATATTTCAACTAGAAAACAAATTAAAAGTGAGAAGTTCTCACTGAGGGTTCCACTCCTCCATTCTATATTTCTGAATTTTGAACCGTCTGAATTTGCCCAAAATTCTACCACAGTCTGTTCCATGTTGTTCAAATTAAAAATCACATTTTTAATATGAGGTTTATATTAAAAATCGCATTTTTATATTGCTACAAATATAAAAACCAAATTTTTTATATTCTCCATCGTATAAAAATCATATTTTTATTATCTCTATAATATAAAAATCATATTTTTATGCTCGCTACTTCATGATAAAAATAAAGTTCATATTTTTATTTCACTTCATATACTGTAAAGATTATATTTTTATTATTACGCTATATGTACATAAAAGATTTTATTCCTATACTATCCCGACATGTATAAAAACACATTTTTAAAATGAAGTTATTCAAATAAAAATCGTATTTTTACTTCCCTTTCAAGATGATGAAAATCTCATCTTTATTCTAAAACCATATTCATAAAAATTAAATCTTTATATTATGAAAAATCATATTTTTATAATCATAAAAATCTATACTTTACTATAATCAAAATCTATACTTTACTATGATCAAAATATATACCTTTCCTTTTCTAAAATTCTATTCCTTATATATTCTAAAAATCTAATCTTTCACTACGATAAAAAATCTTAACTTTTTCAAATTAAAAATCAAAGCTTTATGTTTTCTAAAAATCACATCTTTTGAACAAAATAAAAAAAACATGTCTTGCTAAATTAACAATCATAACTTGCTAATGTATTTCATATAAAACTGATTTTTTTTATCACTTTTAATTATAATTACTTTAAATAAATTAAAATAAATCACTAAATTAAATATAATTAAAAACTTACAGTCTTCGTTTTGAAGAAGGGGGCGTTCTCGTCGAGAGGAGGGAGTTCAGCGCATCGCAGCGGTCAGGGGGAGGAGGGGTTGTTGCGGGTTTGCGGGAGCAAAGGGGGAGGGGGGTTGGCGGTCTTTGAAAAGAAAAGGGAAGAGAGAGGAGGTGCAGAGGGGGGAGAGGATGAGGGTGGTCTCGTGATGGCGACGAGGTGGTGTGGGGAGGCGATGGTCTGGCGTGGGGAAGGGGTTCGGTTTCTCGATTTGGGGTAAAGGGGGAGGGTCGCGCTCGTTTGGAAAAGGAGAGAGAGGAGACAGGATCGAGAGGAAGGGGAGATGCCAGAGGACCGCCGGCGGTGGCGCGAAGGGAGGAGGCGCCTGGAAGCTAGGGCTTCGTGCCCATTTTTTTAATTTGGTTCCATCGGGGAGAGAGAGAAATAGAGAGGGATGGATGTGTTTATATGTTTATATATTAAAAATTTAATATTATTATTTTTAATAAGTGTTGACTTTTCATTCAACCTCTAAAGGACACCCAACGACTGTCGTCCCTAGCTAATTACCCCCATTCCGAACACAATGGGATAAGTTTCACAAGCCAATTCGATCGTTTCGATCAGTTTTCATTAAAATCTAAATATAAATCTATATATTTAATTTGAACGCACATTTCAATTTACCGGGGCTACATACTAACCCTAAAAATTCCCGAAAAATATTTTCTAGCTTCGTATTGTCGATACGGTCCTAACAAAACTAATTTCGTCAAATTCCGAGACCGTTTGAAAAATGGCTATTTCCCAGTCGATTAAAATCAACTGAAACTGGTCAAACGCGTTTTCCTTTGCCACGCTCACATATTGATCCAGAAAATTATGAATTTTGAAACCTAGAAATAACTTGACATCATGGATCCGACAAAAGTGGTTTCGTCGAAAACTGAGGTCGTTTGCAAAATTTCCATTTTTAAGGGCCAAAATTCCATAGCTACTATTCTGAATTTTCAACTGGGCATAACTTTTTATCCCCGCTATGAAATTTCAATTTTTCGGATTCGTTAGAAAGATATTCTCAAATAGATCCTAATAATTTTGGTTTCACTAAAATTCGGTTTATTTTGAATCCTGTACATTTATTTGAAATTTGAGATCGAATTTTCGAACTACCGCGCCATTTTCAATTCCTTTTATAATTAAAATAAATTAATTATATTCTAATGATGATTCAAATAAATATATTCATTCTAATTCTATTCAAAATAATTTCTCACCATTATTATTTAAAATAAATCATTTTAAATAATAAAAATTCATTAAAATTTCCAAAATAAAAAAAATTAAATTGGCTCGGATTTTCTGGGTTGTCACAACACTATTCACCCACTTCTAGTGTTTGTTTTGCCTTAATGATCCATTCCACATTCCCTAACAATCGGTATCGGAGCATGGTCTTTCAAAAGTTTATAGTCTTATTTTTGAAAAATAGTGATAATGGCAACCAACACTGGTAGTAATAACAGTTCTTTTGTTGAGGGTCAGTCCACTATTAGACTATCTTTATTTAAGGATAGTAATTATTCATATTATTTATGTAGAATGAAAATATATTTACAGTCAGTAGGATTAGACACATGGAATAGTACACAAAAAGAATATGTTGCACCCACAATTGCATTTGCACAATGGAAAATTGATCAAAAGACTGCAACACAAAATAACTCTAGAGCCATGAATATGTTATTCTGTTCACTAGATAGAAATGTATTTAATAGAGTGTCAGTATGTAAAACTGCTTATGAAATTTGGAGAACTTTACAAGTTACTCATGAAGGAACTAGTAAAGTTAAACAAACTAAAATAGCAATGTTAGTTAATCAGTTTGAATTATTCAAAATGAACGAGAATGAGTCTATTTCTGATATGTATTGCATATTTCAAGAGATAGTGCATTCATTAACAACACTTGGAAAAACTTACTCTGAAGAAGATCAAGTCAGAAAAATATTGAGTTCATTGGCTCTAGAACGGGATCAGAATATTTTGGCAATTGAAGAAGCCAATGATGTTAATGAAATGAAAATAGAGGAGTTAATCGGAAATCTGATGTCGTATGAAGTCCAGTTACAAAAGAGAAAAGAAAACATGGCAACTGAGAAGAAATCTCTTGCATTAAAAGCAACATCAAATGATTCTGACTCAAGTAGTGAAGATGATGAAGAAACAACTCTTATGACAAATCATTTTAGAAAATTTATGAGATATAGAAGGAGAAATTATAAACAAGGAAGTTCAAAAAGTAATGATGGTCGATGTTATAACTGCAACAAGGCAGGCCATATAAGGAAAATGTGTCCACATCCTGATAAATCGACTCAATATCCAGACAACAGCAATTCGTCAAGGAAATGAAAGAAAGCATACGCATCAACATTTGATGATCAGATTCATCATCAAGTGATGAAGAGCCAGAAACTGGAAATCCAAAAAAATGTGCTTCACGGCAATTTAGAGTTCAGGAAATTACGAAGTAAAGGATCTAAAAATTGGGTATGCCTTAATTATTTTTTAAATTTTATTTGATTGAATGATTGCTTTGTTTTTTTGCTTTTTTTCGAATTCAAAATCTTTAAAATTTAAATCTTGAAATTTAAAATTCAAAATTTGAATTTTGAAATTTAAAATAATAAATAATGAATAAAATAATAAACTAAATTTTTTGAATGTGTGTTAGGATTAGAATTACTGCGGGAAATCGATAGACCTGAAATATAAATCGATAATTTTAAATCAAAAGTCAACAAAACCAAATGTCACTTGAAAAGGACATATATGTCGACATACGTTTATAGGCGTGTCGACATATCAGCCAATTTGTTATTTGAAATTTGAATTTCAAAGGTTTAAACTTTCAAACTTCCCTTCAACTTTTCACCAACTCCCAAGATCTGAAAAGGTGTCTTTTGACATCTGAAAAGTTGTACCTTTCAATTCATATCCATTTAATTTCTATATATACAACTATTCTCTCTACCTTTCATTCACAACTCAAATTATATTCTTCATATCTATTCTCTTCAAAATCATCAAATCAATGGCTTCCTCAAGTTCATCACAGAAATTAAAAATAACCAAAACCATCAAAGGTTATCTTTATAATGACAAAGAAGCTATCAAAACCCATGGTAACTATTTAGCAAGTGCTAAGGTTAACACAGGTGTTTTCGCGGTCTTTAACTATATTCCCTCTTATGATCTTACCTCTCTCTTCGAGCAAAACGAAGTCTTGAGTCTAGTTGATTCTCGTGATAATGATGAAGTGTGTTATCCTAGGCTTGTCAAGATATTCTATGTGAATCTTAATTGCGGATTTTACAAAGGCAACAAAAATCAAATTTGGAGTAGTGTCAAAGGCATGCAAATTGTTCTCGATGTCAAACTCTTAGGCGCTATTCTAAATTGTAGAAGCACGATCTCGGAATTTTCGGATTCGTTATCGATGAAATAGTTTTGGAAACCTTTCACGACATATTTGAAGACAATGCTCTAATGGTACTCAAAAATTGATTTTTCCATCCAGAAACAAGAATTGTTAATCTCCTACTTCAATATACCATCACTCCCCGTTCCGCAAACTTTAACAATCCAACTCAAAAGGTCCAAAAGGCTCTCTTTGCTATCATTGGTGGACATAACATCAATTGGGCCGATATGATTTTATAAGAATTCAAGCCCATAAATTTGTCATCAAGAGAAAACACTCTCTACTATGGTGTTTATCTCACTCGTATCTTCAAATACTTTGGAGTTGATCTTCATGGAGAAGATTTTGTACCTAGAAAAGTGTCTGACTCATCAAACATTCATCTCATGCAAATTCCTCTAACTTTCAAAATATATGAGACATTCGGAGCCAAACAAGCTCGAATGCAACAAGAACAAGTGCCATTGGAACTCGAAGAAGAAGAAGAGACTTCTCTAGAAAGTGTTGAGTGTCCAGCCAACACTAGACGTATCACCAAAGAGACAATTGTTCAAAATCAAGTCAAAATTGCCAATAATCAAAAGAAGATTAAAAAGAATCTTTCCTAAATGTCCAAGTTTATGGTCAAGATTGGAAGAAAGCTTGGAATTTCATCCTCTTCATCGTCATCTGCTGAAAACTAGCCTATCTAGTTTTACTTATCTCTATATATTTGTTTGTATTTTCTTTCGAATCTCGTATTTAGTGTGTCTTAATTTATTGGATGTATTCGCTTTCTATTAAGTGATGAATGGAGTTTTATTTACGTTAAAATTTTCTTTAAGATTCTATTATAACTTTAGAATTAAATATAACGTATAATATAAGATCAAAAAATTCAAAATTTGAAAATTTTCAAAAAATTTACTACACTATGTCGATATACATTTATAGGCATGTTGACATTTAACTGCCAAAATTTCAAAACTTTTCAAATTTTAAAAATTAAAAACTAACTCATGTCCATTCAAAATCTAATGAATTACAGACCCTATTTAAGTCTATTTCTTACAGAAAAATTCATAATTCCTTTTCACCTTCTTCCTTATTCATTTCTTATCAAAATCATAGAAAATCCTATTCATATCTTAAGCGAAAATTTTGAAGAAACATTGAATTCCTTCAAGAACATCCTCTCTATAATATTATGAAATCAGCATCATCTCGAATTGAGTCAGAGGAGAATGGTAGATCAGCAAGAGAAGCATTTTTATGTCATTCGTTGGCTAATATCTTCTCTTTTCAGAGACAAAGACAATAAACTTGCTAAAGCACCACCCAGAAAGGAAGATGATAAGTCTGGGAAGTCATCAAGAAGGATCCGATCTTTGGAGGAAACAGATGGGTAGAAGTGCCATGAGACCTTTGATTGTTTAGTATGATTTAGTCAATCTGTTTGAATTTGGATTAATTAACATTAAACTTGTATATATTAAACATATGTGCGGTGTGCTTGGATTGATTTATATATAAACATATGTAATTATAATACTTATGTTGGTCTGTATAAATTAAAGGCAGTACTTTAGTATAGGTTCTATTTTATAGATTCTACAATTAAGGGGGAGTACTTTACTATAAGAGTTATACAATTTAGGGGGAGTAGTTTTAGAATTTCTTTTTAATAATGCCAAAGCGGGAGAAATTATAAAATATAGACTTAGGATGAAGGATTCATATAGATAGGGGGAGCATTTGAAGGATCGTCATTAACATGTATATACATGTATGATATTTTATAAAACATAAGGTTGTCATCATCAAAAAGGGGGAGATTGTTGGAGAATGGAGTTTTGGTGACAACAACCTTATTTCAATATTAATTGATTATAAAATATATACTAACATATTTTTGTTTAGAATATATATACATATGCAGGATTTATATATACAGGAATTATACTAAAGACTATACAGTTTAAAGATAATAGAGATTCAGAATTCAGAGATGATTCAAGACTCATGAGTAATCAAGAGTTCAGTATATATATATACACATATATATAGTAGTAGAATCTAGATTATGTAAGACTCTGAATAGCACTCTAGGTTCAAATTTAAATTCTGTTTTTCAATATCTGATTTCAAATTCTATTTTCAATCTCTATCTTCTCTATTTTATTTTCTTTACTTTACTTTTGATTTCAAACTTAAGTTTTATAAGTTTATATATTTATACTTTTAAACAGTTTTATTTATATAGTTTTAACTGTATAATTTTATAAATATGTTTATATAGTTACATTTATGTTTTCATATGATTTTATACTTTATAATATATATTTATAACACTATGATTTAATTTAAGAATTTCCAGAATTATATATATATCAAAACACTTGAAAAATGTTCTAAAAATTAATTTTTAACTAGAGTATGTCGACATACATTTTGGCATATGTCAACATATAACTGTTATAAATTGAAAATTGAAAGGAAGTGTCTTTTCATTATTTGAAACGCTCTAGAATCATTGCAATCTTTCAAAACTTATAAAAAGGCGATGATTTCGAATTTTATTATCACTCTTCTTCTCCTTATTCATCTCTTTTCTCTACACCATTATATTTTCTTATTTTTATGATTTCTACACTTATACTCTACCGAATTCAATTCTGTTTTCACTAAACTTCTTCTCTTATCACTCTCTACTCATCGCTCTTTGAATCAAGTGCTATTGAAGAGTTATAGGGCTATTTGTAATTGCTTGATTTGTGTAAGTAATGGGTGGTATCCCTTGTGGCCGTTAAATCAAGGGCGGGTAATCGGCAGTATCCCTTGTAGCCGTGAAATCAAGGAGGAATCAGTGGTATCACTTGTAGCCGTTAAATCAAGGAGGTTGATATTATTAATAAAACTCTGCGCAATCCAGCCTTGTGTGGGACTGGACGTAGGATTTTTCCGAACTAGTATAAAATCTGGCGTGTTCTTTCCTTTTCTGCATTTTACTTTTGTTTATTTCTGTGTTTGTGTTTGATTCTGTGTTTGTGATTGTTTCTATGGTGTTTGATTCATTTAGTAGATTATTTAAGTTTTATATTTTGTTAGAACTCTCAAAAACACTATTAACTTCCTCTCTAGTGTTTGTTTTGCCATACCGATCCATTCTACATTCCCTAACAATTGGTATCAGAGTAAGGTCTTTCAAAAGTCATAATTTGATTTTTGAAAAATAGTGATAATAGCAACCAACACTGGTAGTAATAATAGTTCTTCTGTCGAGGGTCAGTCCAATGTTAGACCATCTTTATTTAATGGTTGTAATTATTCATATTGGGCATGTAAAATGAAAATATATTTATAGTCAGTAGGATTAGACACATGGAATAGTACACAAAATGAATATGTTGCACCCACAATTGCATTTGTATAATTGACAACTGACCAAAAGACGGCTGCACAAAATAACTCTAAAGCCACGAATATGCTATTCTGTTCATTAGGTAGAAATGGATTTAATAGGGTGTCAGTATGTAAAACTACTTATGAAATTTGGAGAACTTTACAAGTCACTCGTGAAGGAACTAGTAAAGTTAAACAAACTAAAACACCAATGTTAGTTAATCAGTTTGAATTATTCAAAGTGAACAAGAATGGGTCTATTTCCGATATATATTACAGATTTCAAGAGTTAGTGCATTCATTAACGACACTTTGAAAAACTTACTCTGAAGAAGATCACGTCAGAAAAATATTGAGTTCATTGACTCCAGAATGGGATCAGAAAACTTTGCCAATTGAAGAAGCCAATGATCTTAATGAAATGAATATTGAGGAGTTAATTGGAAATCTGATGTCTTATGAAGTCCAATTACAGAAGAGAAAAGAAAACATGGTAACTGAGAAGAAATCTCTTACATTAAAAGCAACAGCAAATGATTCTGACCCAAGTAGTGAAGATGATGAAGAAACGACTCTTATGACAAATCATTTTAGAAAATTTCTAAGATATAGAAGGAGAAATTATAACCAAGGAAGTTCAAAATGTAATGACGGTCGATGTTATAATTGCAACAAACGAGGCCATATAAGGAAAATGTGTCCATACCCAGATAAATTGACTCAACAACTAGACAACAACAATTCGACAAGGAAAATAAAAAAAGCATATGCAACAACATTAGATGGTTCAGATTCATCATCAAGCGATGAAGACTAGAAATTGGAAATCCAAAAATGTGCTTCATGGCAATTTAAAGTTCAGAAAATTACAAAGAAAAGGATCTAAAAACCGGGAATGCCTTAATTAATTTTTAAATTTTATTTGATTGAATGGTTGCTTTGTTTGTTTGCTTTGTTTTGAATGCAAAATTTTTAAAATTTAAAACTTGAAATTTAAAATTTAAAATTTGAATTTTGAAATTTAATATAATAATATAATAAATAACAAATAAAATAATAAACTAAAATTTTTGAATGTGTGTTAGGATTAGAATTATTGCGGGAAATCGATAAACCTGAAATATAAATCGATAATTTTAAATCAAAAGTCACGAAAACTAAATGTCACTTGAAAAGGACATATATGTCGACATACATTTATAGGCATGTCGACATATCAGCCAATTTGAAATTTGAAATTTGAAATTTGAATTTCAAAGGTTTAAACTTTCAAACTTCCCTCCAACTCCCATGATCTAAAAAGGTGTCATTTGACTTCTAAAAAGTTGTGCCTATTCAATTCATATCCATTCAATTTTTATATATACAACTATTTTCTATGCCTTTCATTCACAACTAAAATTATATTCTTCATATCTATTCTCTTCAAAATCATCAAATCAATGGCTTCCTCAAGTTCATCACAGAAATTAAAAATTACCAAAACCATCAAAGGTTATCTTTATATTGACAAAGAAGCTATCAAAACCTATGGTAACTATTTAGCAAGTGCTAAGGTTAACACAGGTGCTTTCGCCATCTTTAACGATTTTCCCTCTTATGATCTTGCCACTCTCTTCGAGCAAAACGAAGCCTTGAGTCTAGTTGATTCTCGTGATAATGAGGAAGTTTGTTATCCTAAGCTTGTCAAGATGTTTTATGCGAATCTTAATCCTGGATTTTATGAAGGCAACGAAAATCAAATTTGGAGTAGTGTCAAAGGCACACAAATTGTTCTCAATGCCAAACTCTTAGGCGTTATTCTAAATTGTAGCAGCACAGGCTTGGATTTTTCGGATTTCATTATCGATGAAACCGATTTGGAAATCTTTCACGGCATATTTGAAGACAATGCTCCAATGGAATTCAAAAATTGTTTTTTCCATCCAAAAGCAAGAATTGTTAATCTCCTACTTCAGCATACCATCACTCCCTATTCCGGAAACTTCAACAATCCAACTGAAAAGGTCCAAAAGTCTCTCTTTGCTATCATTGGTGGATATAACATCAATTAGGCCAATATTATTTTAAAAGAATTCAAGACCATAGAATTATTATCAAGAGAAAACACTCTCTACTATGGTGTTTATCTTAATCGTATCTTCAAATACTTTAGAGTTGATCTTCATGGAGAAGAGTTTGTACCTAGAAAAGTGTTTGACTCATCAAACACTCATTTCATGCAAATTCCTCTTACTTTCAAACCATATGAGACATTCAAAGCCAAACTAGCTCGAATTCAACAAGAACAAGCGCCAATGGAAGTCGAAGAAGAAGAAGAGACTTCTCTATAAAGTGTTGAGTATCCAACCAACACAGACACATCACCAAAGAGACGATTGTACAAAATCAAGTCAAAATTGCCAATAATCAAAAGAAGCTTAAAAAGAATCTTTCCAAAATGTCCAAGTTTTTGGTCAAGATTGGAAGAAAGCTTGGAATTTCTTCCTCCTCATCATCATCGCTGAAATCTAGCCTATCTAGTTTTACTTATCTTTATATATTTGTTTGTATTTTCTTTCGAATTTGGTATTTAGTGTGTCTTAATTAGTTGGATGTTTTTGCTTTCTATTAAGTAATGAATGGAGTTTTATTTATGTTAAAATTTTCTTTAAGATACAGTAAAAACTTTAGGATTAAATATAACATATAATATAAGATCAAAAGAATTCAAATTTTCAAAATTTTCAAATTTTTTACTACACTATGTCGACATACCTTTATAGGCATGTCGACATATAACTGCCAAAATTTCAAAACTTTTCAAATTTTAAAAATTAAAAACTAACTCAAGTCCATTCAAAATCCAACGAATTCTAGACCCTATTTAAGTCCATTTCTTCCAGAAAAATTCATAAATCCTTTTCTCCTTCTTCCTTATTCATTTCTTATCAAAATCATGGAAAATCTTACTCATAACTTAGCAAAAATCTTGAAGAAACTTTGAATTCGTTCAAGAACATCCTCTCTAAAATATTACGAAATTAGCGTCATCTCGAATTGAGTCAGAGGAGAATGGTAGATCAACAAGAGAAGCATTTTGATGCCATTCATTGGCTAATAATTTCTCTTTTCAAAGACGAAGACAATAAACTTGCTAAAGCACCACTCACAAAGGAAGATGATGAAGACTGGGAAGTCATCAAGAAGGAACCGATCTTTGGAGGAGACGTACGAGTAGAAGTGTCACGAGGCATTTGATTGTTTGGCATGATTTGGTCGATCTGTTTGAATTTGTTTATTTTGGATTGATTAACTTTAAACTTGTATATATTAAACATATGTGTGGTGTGCATGGATTGATTTGTATATAAACATATGTAATTGTAATACCTATGTTGGTCTGTATTAATTAAAAGGGAGTACTTTAGTATAGGTTTTATTTTACAGATTTAGAATTAAGGGGAGTACTTTACTATAAGAGTTATACAATTTAAGGGGAGCAGTTTTAGAATTTCTTTTTGATAATGCCATAGAAGGAGAAATTATAAAATATAGACTTAGAATGTAGGATTCATATAGACAGAGGATATATTTGAAGGATCATCATCAATAGGTCTATACATGTATGATATTTTATAAAACTAAGGTTGTCATCATCAAAATGGGGGAGATTGTCGGAGAATGGAGTTTTGATGAGAACAACCATCTTTCAATATTAACTGATTATAAAATATATACTAACATATTTTTTTCTAATATACACACACACATGCTGGATTTATATATACAGGAATTATATTGAAGACTGTACAATTTAAATAGATTCATAATTCAAAGATGATTCAAGACTATTGAGTAATCAAGATTTCAAGAATTCAAGATATATATATATATATTTATATACAGTAATAAAGTCTAGATTATGTAAGACTCTAAATAGCACTCCAGGTCCAAACTTAAATTCAAATTTAAATTCTATTTTCCAATTTCTGATTTCAAATTCTATTTTCAGTCTTTATCTTCTCTGTTGTATTTCCTTTACTTTACTTTTGATTTCAAACTTAAGTTTTATAAGTTTATATATTTATACTTTTAAATATTTTATATTTATGTAGTTTTAACTCTATAATTTTAAAAATATGTTTATATAGTTTACATTTATTTTTCATATAATCTTATACTTTATAATATATATTTATAACACTATGATTTAATTCAAGAATTTCCAGAATTATATTTATATATCAAAACACTTGAAAAATGTTCTAAAAATCAATTTTTAACTAGAGTATGTCAACATACATATAACTGTCATAAATTGAAAATTGAGAGGAAGTGTCTTTTCATTATTTAAAATGCTTCAGAACCATTGCAACCTTTCAAAGCTTATAAAAAGGGTTGATTTCGAATTTTATTATCATTCTTCTTCTCCTTCTTCATCTCTTTTCTCTACACCATTTTATTTTATTTTTTTATGATTTCTACACTTAAATCTGCTGAATTCAATTCTATTTTCACTAAACTTCTTCTCTTCTCACTCTCTACTCATCACTCTCTGAATCAAGCGCTATTGAAGAGTTATAGGGTTGTTTGTAATTGTTCAATTTGTGTAAGTAATCGGTGGTATCCCTTGTGGCCGTTAAATCAAGGACGGGTAATCGGTGGTATCTCTTGTAGCCGTGAAATCAAGCGCGAAATCGGTGGTATCCCTTGTAGCTGTTGAATCAAGGAGGCTGATATTATTAATAAAACTTTGCGCAAACCAGCGTTTCATGGGACTGGACATAGGATTATTCCGAACCAGTATAAAATCTAGTGTGTTCTTTCCTTTTCTGCATTTTACTTTTGTTTATTTCTATGTTTGTGTTTGATTCTGTGTCTGTGATTATTTCTGTGGTTTTCGATTCATTCAGTAGATTAATTAAGTTTTAGATTTTGTTAGAATTCTCAAAAACACTATTCACCCCCTATAATGTTTGTTTTGCCTTAACGATCCATTTTGCATTCCCTAACAAATACGATAGCTTAAATTAAATATTTACTTAAGATTTGAATTAAGTAAAAGGGAATAGAGAGAAAAGTGTTTTATATTAAACCTGAGGTTTTTAAATAAGGTTTACAAGAAGAATGTGGAGCTAAAATGTTAAGTTTAAATTAACATTACCTAATGATTAATTAAATAAAGTGAACAGAGTTCAAACGAGATTTTCAAAAGCGGGAAATGGTTGAATGGATTATAAGTAGAATAATATGGGTTGATAAAGATTTAAGATAAGAAATTAAAAGAATTGGAACAAAACTATAGATTGGCTTAGTTGAGTGATTTTCTGAGTATTCCTCTGATGTTGATTTCGGTGTTTGGGGTTGATACTTAGGGAGTTATTAGCTTACCACGATCAAGTACTAATGAATGTTGAAGTAATGGAAATAAAAAGGATTTGAGAATATATAAGGATATTTCCAAAGTAACGAAAATAAAAAAGAAGATTTTGGGAAATTATGACGATATCTGCAAAGGTAAAGAAATTAAAGAGATGGGTTTTTAAATGCACTTATTTTAAAAGAAGAAGTGTTGGATTTGGTTTTCAAGTAATAAAACAAAAGCGATCTCGTAACTTTATTTTTACGAATGATAAGTTGAATTAATTTTCCGAATATTGGATAATGAGAAGGATATAGAAAATGTTTTGAAAATGATAAAAAAATAGAAAACTGGGTATGATTAAAGGATATTTTCCTAAGTATTAAAGTAAAACAGTTCGAAAATAATATTGTGTTAAATAAGAAATAAAAGCTATATTCGTAATATTGAAATATTTAAGAGTTTTAAATTAACATTCATTAATTGTTTTAATTAAAGAGGCCAAGTAATGCCGAGTACTGAATAGTGAACCTATTTTATTTTGTTTTGTTTATTTGATATTTAAATAACCGACTATCAAATCTGACCCATATGATTGTTGGTATGAAGAGACTGAGATCGAATTTATATTCGAAAACCATTCCGAACTAGCAAATACGTGAAGATACTGATTCAAGATGAAGCAATTGAAGATCAGAGATCTTCATACGAGGAAGGATTACTTATCGAATATTCCCTGGACGTACAACCAGAGGTATTCTGATGTGATTCAGTCATGGTTGAGAATTTACAGATTGCAAGGACTACTCGCTACTAATCCATAGGGTAATTCAAGGATTCAGTAGGTTGGTGCCTTCGGTTCATCCTGTTCCTGGATGATTTGTATGGACGAGTGTCTGACAAAGTATTTCCAAAAGGATCACGTACGGTGATTTCTTCAAATGTATTTCTGTTGGTGGCGGAGAATGGCCATTCTCTTAGCTTAACAACTTGAGTATTTTTGTGGACGTAAATTAGTGATTTTTTGATGGATCTGACGATGTGGCATTCTAACCGAATGGTGGCCAGATGTTCTAAAAATAATAATAAAGGTAAATAAATAAACAAATAAGTTATGACCTCAATCCTCATCAATCGGGAAATGGCATAAAATCAGGGTGGGTCACATGGCCACGTGGGTAGCGCCTATTAAAAGGGTATATCATTACTTGATTTGGATAAATCAAATGCCTTCGGTTGTTCCTTTATTTTTGTATGCTATCGGAGGTTGACTGGCCCCCAACCGTGGTAATGATATACTCGGCATTCTCAAAGAAATGAGGGGCCGGTCATGTTTAGTCGAATTGCAAGATGTTCTTGTTGAATCCCAATGTATTCATCTCCAGAGGTACATTGTCGGAAGGTGGTTGCCCGTACCTTTTCCAGGGAATCCATTCTCCAATAAGCGCCGCGGTTTGATTGTATACTATGTATGTAGAGCGTGAGATGCAAGCGTTCTGCTAGATTGCTATTTACTTGATTTACATCACTATTATAATATCATAAGATATAAGATTTCAAAAATGATTTGGGTTATCGTAAGGTAAAAACCATTCGTATTTATGTGTGGAATTAGTCTTATAATTATCCTTTCTTTCGAAAAGATTTTAACTTTAAAATCAAGTTGGATGATGCCTATAAACTTAGCGAGTTTTTTTCACTCTGGTTCACCAGACTGATCCGTCATTTGTAATGCTCGGGTAAGACCAGGTTGTGCAGGTTTAGGTTATCGGATGATACAAATTTCAGAAGACGTGCTGGAGGAGTTTAGACGTATGATATATATTTATTTCGTTGTGTGTTGTATATAAGGACAAATTGTTATAACTGTCTAGATATGATGGTGTACTCTAATGATTGTAAGTATTTTTCAAGCTCTCAATAAAGATTTATTTCTATATTATATTTTGTTCCGCAGCGATGTGAGACTCTAATTGATGTTGTGTTCTTCTTCCTCTTCTCCTATTCTAATATTTCTTTCTTTCTTATCTCACCTTCTAATTTCTTTCTAATAACTATCTGGTGTTTTCAATACTTGAGTTTTGGCAAGTAATACGTGTCTATGTATTATTATCGAAATTCAGGCATTGAATTCTCTAAGTCGCTACAAAGCCCATGTAAATATCTATTACAGTGTGAATTTTAAAAGGAATTTGAAATCAATTCGAAGGGAAACGATGATTCTTTTTGAATTTCGAAAATTAAATTGAACTGAAATAAATCCAAAAAAATGTATAATTGAAAATCGACTTGAGTTTTGTAAAAATAAATTGTTTTCAGAAAGGATGTTATTAATTTCAATTATTTAGTAAAACTATAATTAAAATTATTATTTTAAAAGGCTTATATTTTAATATTTAAAATATAAAAATAAACTATGTGTTACTTATATATAAAAGTTTATAATAATAATATCATTTTAAATTGGAATTATTAAATGAAAAAGAATTTATGGAAGTCAAATAAAGTTGATGTTAAAGTTATGGAGATATATCTCAAGGCTGCTATAGACCACCATAAGATTTTGCTCTATTTAGATTTCCCAAACTATCAGAATTAGAGAAAATACATACACTTTTCTCATTCTCTCCTTCCATACCTGAAGATTTACGAGGAAGAATCCACGGCCTCTTCTCAAAGAAATTAAAAACCTCAAAAATCCTAAATTAAATTGAAAAATAGAAGAGTTTTATTCTCCTCTTTTCCAATAATAAATCAAGAACAGGGATATCTTCAATAAATCTTGGAATTAGAGAAAAAGAAGCTACAGTGAGGAATTTCTTATCGCATGTCAGGTCTTCTTCTTTTATAGACTGTGTAGTATTTCAAGCTCTATACTTGCAGCCAATTCAAGGTACACTACAACAAAAAACACTTTTCGCAACAGGGAAAATCTATTGCAGTAGGCCTATTGCAACAGGCATGCGCCCGTCTGTATAGCCGAAGTTGCAATAGGTCGGTCCCTTTTTGCAACAGTTATTTCCTGTTGCAGTAGACTTTTTTGCAGGCTTTTGTTGTTGCAACAGAACCTTTTGCAACAGTATATTCCTGTTGCAATAGATTCATAAATCTGTAAAAAAAAATACAGCTTATAGATATTACTTATTAAATGTATTTATTTTAGTAATAGTTATGTCAAAGAATGAAATAAACAAATTAAAATTTTATTTTAACAAAGTTTTTAAAGTGCAAACAATTACAGCAAAAAATTCTACAATTTTCATACACTATTCATGTATAATGATTTCTTCTCTCACACAACACACTGTTTTTGAGTAGAGTATTTTCTAATCATATTTCTACTCTTTCATACATATACTACAACAAGAGAATAAATATCATCAATTCACTAGAATAAATCTGCAGTTCATGCTCCAAGTTTGTTGTCACTCATGAACGGACACATGCTTGTCGCTGGTCCATGAACGGGCACATGCTCCAAGTTTGTTGTCCGATCTTTGTCTGCTTGCCAAACACGAATGGTCTGCATTTATATAGGCATATAAAATTATTTAAGTTAAATTGAAACCTCATGATAATCGAATTTCGTAAGATATACTAAGTACTGAATACTGAATTGTTAAATCCCATGGTTAACCATATTTCTTGCATTAATACATAAATATGTAATATCAATATGGTGAACATTCAATAACATTCACGAGACAACTACAGTTAGATAGTGAAGAATGCACTATCTCATTGTAATACAAAATACAGAAGTTCATAAAATAAATTCTAAGAGGCATTGCAAAGCAACAGACAAGTAAAAACTGCTATATGCAAAAGCTGGTGTTCATGACATCTTTTGCAAAAAAAATAATGAGATTGGGTGCTATAATATGATGAGTAGCTCACCAGGCTATTTACTACGAGCTTAGGATGAAAAAAACTAAAACTGAGATTATATCGGTATCAGTTTATTATACAGATATGAATATATCGGGCTCAACCATAATCATCAAGGAGAACATTCTAATATTCTGAAACTAAATATTAAACTAATATAAAAAACTAACGATGGTACTATTCCCATCCATAATCATCTGGTTTATGATGAGGATTCAAGACTGTGGATCAACCATGTTCATTGTGCCCCCGACCATAATCGCTACGACCACAAAGAGCTAACAATCAAATTATGGACTAAACGTATGGAATTGGAAAATGCCAAAACTATAGTTAAAAAATTTAAGCAATATCAATCATCACCTTGCTAATAGGATATGCAATAGGGAAGCAAATCCAGACTAAAACCCGAACAATAAGTGCAACGAGGGTTATCAATGGGTCGGGTTCGGGTCGGGTCAAGTCGTGTTCGGGTTGAGTTCGGGTTGGTTCAGCTCAACCCTTTTATTAAACGGGTCGGTTTCAGGTTGACCCATTTATAATCGTGCGGGTTTGGGGTTTGATTCATGTAAACCATTAAGAAAATATTTGTATAAAAAGATGTGAATGAACATGAAAGAAGGGTATTATCATCATTCACTTGTTGCAAGATAAGATGAGAATAAAAATGTAAAAATTTGTTAATATGGGAATAAACATGAAAACGTTAAAAGTTGTTAAGTGTTAGCGTATATGAATAATTGAATAATGACAACATCCATCATTTTCAAGCTAAGATGAGAACTTTACAATAATATAGAGCCTATAAACGGGTTTGTCGGGTCAAATTCGGGTTTCACGGGTCAACCCTAAACCCACCTGTTTATAAACGGGTCAAAGTCGGGTTGACCCTAAAATGACCCGTTATTAAATAGGTTGGGTCAACCCGCTAATTTCCCGTGCGGGTTTCGGGTCGGGTTGGGAATTGACATCCCTAGGTGCAATTGCAGCTCCAATAGCTAGGCCATATCTTGAACAAACAGATTGTGGTAGAAACATCATAATTTCACTAATAATAAAATAAAACCAAGATAAAACCGTAATACTTAATCATAAACTAACCTCTCCAAAAAGAAGAATTAATGTAACTGAAATCGATATATAGCTCCCCAGGCTGAAACTAAATTATTAAGGAAGATTGGAAGAGCCTACAACCAACATAGGCAATCAAACATAATTTCCACCTTCAAATACGAAGTTATTCACTTGATAATTCATAGCAATCAGCCCTAAAAGAACCAAAGACTTCCAATATTTGATTTTAGCAATAACTCTGTCTGTGAATACATATATAACGTGCATAAATTACTACTGTTTTAATAAATAAGAAACATGAAATTAATGATCACCCAGATAATTCGTGTTTTTAGCTTCTATTTTCTCCCATTCCGTAACCTTTGTGGATGATATACACACAAACAATTTTTGTGGATGATAATACAATTAAGGGAATCTTCCTATAAATATCGATTGGGAAAAATGATCCAATGTTCTAGAAAGGAAAAGGAACTAAAATACCATGGAAAAATAGACTAAAGGCACAAAAATACCTGATCAACTTCCTCCGCCCATGCAGCGCAGCTTTGCTAACTGCAAGAAGACGTTCTCCATAATGGTTTCCTTCAGCAGCTGGCATTGCTATTTATTGGATCAGACCTTCACATAATTCGTTGATCACCAAAGTATTCATTAGTTTCTTGCCTGAACTATTCAGACATAAGAATAATAGACAAGGTTAACAAAATGTTCGAAATTCAACTTTTTGATAAGAATAATAGACAAGGTTAACCAATAAGAACTATTAAACCAGGAAAACTCCAAAGCTCCATAACAACACCGACTCATTCAAGCCTTTCATGACTCTAAATTAGAGCATTCATATCGAGATTGATTGTTCGAAAATTCGAGTGACAACTATAACTGACCTAGCTTATTTGGTGGCAAATCAACATAGAGTCTAGCCGACACTTCAATGACTGATGTCTTTCCTCCTTCCATGTCCGGTTGTAGGCCTCATACCATCCCCTTCGCTCCTTCGAGTTCGATTTAGCACGTCATCCAAGTTCGAGTTTAATTTTTAGGGATTTGGTTGTCAAATTGGATCGTGCAATTTTCTGATGGGTTGGGATATTAAATGGAAGTAAAGTTTTTGATTTTTTTCTAAGGTCAGCTGTAGCTATAATTTCATATAGAATGGTAGATGATGGAGCCAAAATTTTGGAGATTGGAGCCAAAATTTCGGATATTGGAGCCAAAAAGTTTTAACAAAAGAACGTACGTTGTGAAAATGCGCTGACAATAGAAAGGGGAATGGACTGAAAACGCGTTAACAAAGTTTAGATGGTTATACAGTTCAGAAATATAATATGAAGCGAAAGTGTTATCACCCTAGATGTTAGACTTGTTATAATTTGAAATTTTAATGATTTTATATAAATACAAATGAGATGCACCATTGTTGGATATTTTGAACTATTATACTTTTTATTATATTTTTTCTAATTTTGACTAAACAATGACATTATCTATTTATAATTTTATATTAGTTTAGATATTGAATTTAATATAAATATAAATTTATAATTGTATATCAAATTATATATAATAAATGAATATAGATGTATAAATACATAAACAAACTAAAAACAATAATATCATCAATTATTAATTAAACAATAGTAATATTAAATACTAAATGCTAATTATATAATTTTTATTAATTATTGTTTAATAGTATTTATTAATTATGTACATACTAATTAAGTAGACATTAATTTTTAATTATTTGTTAACTGTTAATTATTATTTAATTATAGAATTATTATTAACTATAAATATCACATTATAATAATTAAATTTTATTATCAATTAATAATTATATTAAATTGTAATCTTAATGATTTGCTAAAGATATTTTTTTGCAACAAGTTTGGAAGCACCGTTGCAAATAATATGTTTGTTGCAACTGTTATAAAAGTGCAGTTGCTAAAAATATGTTTTTTGCAACAGAAAGAACATCCATGTTGCTAATTATTTATTATTAATTCTGAATATTGAGATGCAATATAACCATATTTTCACTTAGTTATTGATTATCAATTATCGTTTATTTATCTATTGTGAATTTGTTAATTATTTAAATATTTATTCTTTATTTAATATTCAAACATGTTCATATTTCAAATTAATTATTATTTATTACCCGTTTTAGTTTTTTATTACTAATTTATTATAAGCAATAATAATTTATTTATTTTATTATTTTTTAAATGTTAATTATTATTATTTGTTAAATATTAATTATTATTATTATTTAATTATCCGTTATTAATATCACTTTATAACATTTAAACTTTCTTATTAATTAATGATTATTAAATATTAATCTTATTTAGTATATAATTACTAGTAGTTAATCATTTAATAGTAACTATTTAAAATTAATTATTAAAAGTTAATCATTAAATATTGATACTTATTTTTAATAGTATGTTTTTCGCAACTGGCTTTACCAGTTGTAAAAAAATACATGTATTGCAAGTGGCAAAAACAGTTGCTAAAGATATCTATTCACAACTGGTTTGGAAGCATAGTTGCTAAAACTATGTTTTTGCAACAAGAAGGGAAGGGCAGTTGCTAAAAATATGTTTTTCGCAACACAAAAAAAGTCTGTTGCTAAATCTCATCTATTGCAACTACTATAATAGATATGTTGATAAATATCATTTACTGCAATTGTCTTATGTCACCTATTGCACATAGCTAGTTGCAATATGGCATTTTTCTTGTAGTGAAAGAATCATCATAATCAGTCAAGGTGAGTAGTTCAACTCACACTTTCTTGTTTTAATATATATATATATATATATATATCTTGGTTGAATATGAGTTTTTTGAGTTTCTAGAAATTAAAATTCAAAAGTTACAACATTATTTCTGTAAATTTCTAGGCTTGCTGAAAATAGTGCCTGGGTGTTATTTTGCGGCACCGTATCTCCTTCAATTTTTGCCTGGTCTGTGTGATTCTTTTCCATTATTTGCATGTTAATTTTGAGTCGAATCCAAGCATTTTAGGTTAAGGAAATTAGTGCTCAAGGTTGGACACATAGTAGTTTTCGTTATCGGGAAAATTATTCTTCTCGTATCGACACACCATATGGCTGTGTTGACACATCTATACATGTGCCGACACATTTTATTTTCAAGCATATAGTGTATCTACTGTGTTGACATAGCTGTTGACACACTCTTTAGGTGTGTTGATACAAATATGTTTTTAAACATGCCATTGTATGCATTTAAGCCTTCTTCAGGTGATTTTTACTAAGTGTTTCCAAGATGATTTTGGTGCATTCTAAGGTGATTTTCGATGATATTTTGTTATACTTTAACCTAAAAGGAAAAGCCAACATTAACGCCAATCCGTATATCGAATAGGTGAAGTTCTGCGGGTTTTCATTGTGGCTCCATATGTGATTTTAACGCATATTTTCATGATTTAGTGAACATGTACATGAGTTTTGTAAACTGGTTTTTAAGGAGAATTTCTATATATATGTTATTAGCTTTGAGAAAAATATTTCTCTATGTTTTGGTTTGTAAATAAACTCGTCAAAAGGCAATTTTATAAACAATAATTTTTGAAATATAGAAATTTTCAAAGAAATTATCAAAACGTTTTCTCATTTCTAAAACCATTTTCTCAAAGCTAAGTATTTTCTGTATAGAAAATCACACGATTTTGCACTCTTCGAGTAGGCGAGGTTGTGATTAAATAACGTGGTAAATCTCGCGATATAGAACACAAAGATATATTATATAGGTTGATTTCAGAGTTGTTGATCAAAGTTATTATGATTTTGTGTTTCCATGTTTTTTTTCTTTGTAGAATTGGCTAACTTTGAGTAAATCGTTGAGTGGGAATGTACGGTATGGGACATATCATTACCAATATTCGATTACTGATGGCAAGACTATGACACATACTTGGGTAACTGTGTTGGACCTTCAAGTCATTTGTGGGTTTCTTAGTGTTACCAGTACTATGACGTTAAATCCATATACATAGATTGAGAGTCTACATTTATCTGTGTTATGTGAGGTATTAATCCTAGCTAACTGTGTGGGACGCCAAACTGTGTGGTTAGTATTGGGCGATTTCAGCGGACCGTGTGGAATATGTGCAGGCAAGATAAGGTCTCGCCTTATGGATCAAAATCGTGTGGTTTTGTTATCTCTATATTTTCCCTCTGACTGTGTGGCATTCTGCTTCATAAATTTTAGGTTGGTTGTGATTTCTAGAATATTTATGGTGATTTATTGCTTCAACCATTTATGAGATCAAGTTTTATACCTAATAATGGTGTTATTTGGTGATTCTATTTACCATTTTGTGGTAAACCCTTAATTGAGTTTGATATGACATATTTGTGTGATTTTGATCGTAAACTATGATTTGTGTGAAATTTTGTTTAGACTATTGAGGACTGTGGACTTGTTCATTCAAAAAATGGAAGTAGTGGCGTTATGTTGTGTTTATTATTGTACATGAGATCCATGTGTATAAGTTTTTGAACCAATCTCATGTGTCCTATGATGATCGTGTACATGTTACACTCCACCTTCTTTGAAAGGTGTTATTCATTACACGATATCTCTTTGTACTCATCGTCTCATACTGATATGTTTGAGCCAATCTAACCCATGTATTTATACTCAGGCCAGACCGAGTTGTATCAGGTTTTTCCTTGCTATTGATTCATGGTCTAGCAGTCCCACCTTGGACCTCCTCTCTCGAAGTTGTTACCTTAATTGTGTAGTCATGTACTCATATCATTTGTATATTTATTCCCTTCAAGTATGTTGTGTATGTATATGGTTTATATGTAAGTTGTTTGATTATGTAGCACATGTATATGTTGTATTATTTGTTGTACATATATGTGTTCTGTTTTTTGATCTATTACCTATGTTTTGTTGTAATTTTTTTGACTACGATCCTAAACCATCGTAGTTTTGTATTAGACATATTGATTATGTCAATCCACTTAAGGTAAGGAAAAAATATACACTCCATCAACGTATTTGTTACTTGTCTAATATGAGATTACACATGGTCGCTGCTAACCATCCCTATTTTTAGCTCTAATAGTTGACTTACTCAGTAATGCCCTTTATTAGTGTCAACCTTGGGGTAGGGCATTACACTTTGTCTAGTTTTTGTGACATTGTGGCTATGATGCTTCTATAATATGGCACATCTATTTCATTATTATATTTTTTCCATTCTACTGTGAGATTTGATTTCATTATAGTTTGGCTCTATTTAGTTTA
Organism: Allium sativum; assembly: GCA_030737875.1. Taxonomy (NCBI): domain Eukaryota; kingdom Viridiplantae; phylum Streptophyta; class Magnoliopsida; order Asparagales; family Amaryllidaceae; genus Allium; species Allium sativum. The sequence goes on from CM060924.1 coordinate 972,094,684, forward strand.
TTTCTTTTAGAAACCAAGAGCCTTTTTAGAGTGGCTCTATGTTTTGATGGGCCTTTTTAGGGGGATTAAGGCTAGTTCCAAGTAGGTTGTTACAGGTGCTTTTGAAATTTCAGTGCGAGGGATTGTTGAATTTGGAGGGATAACCCCACAATATTTCCTTTCTCTTTCTTCCTTTCTTCTCATAGCTCAACAATGTTACATTTCCTACAGTGCTTTTATTGCCTTTTGCAACACAAACCTCATTCTCCATAGCAAATTCGATCATCAAACTGGTAGGGCAATTGGATTTTAAAGTCGAGTACAGAGGATCGCCCAAGAAAGGTACTATTAATAGACATTTCGTCCATAATAATGAAGGTATGAGTTAGAACAACCCTTATTTCTTCTTTTTCCTACTTCGATAGGTTAGTCGATTGTTCAAATAGGTTGCTTTATTCTCCGGCAAAGTCTTGAACTTTCAATTGGTAAGCAGTTACATCCGTTATGGAAAGCTTCATCTCTTCGAAGGTCGTATGTAATAGAATATTCGCTAAAGCGCCGCTATCAATCACAACTCTTTGTAACCATAGTCAACCTTATTTGGACTGTAACAATCATTGGGCCAAGAGTTGGAGCTTCAATGCCTTCAGTATCTCTTCCTCGAAATATGATGTTGTCATGAAATGCATATCTTTCAACCCCACCCCAACTCTTTCGAGCTAAATGAGGTACTCCAAAGATCATATAATAAGAGTTTCCCATTTTTACACATTAGAGTTTGATTCCTATGTCCAGGTTAACCTACTAGAATTATTTATTCTTGTGCAGCCGGTGATGAATTTTCCTCTTGTAGTATTTCCATGTATTGCTAGAGCTTGTTATTTTCGATTAACTCTTGATAAGATTTTTCAAATGATGACACTCAGTAGTGTTGTCTCCATGCATTTTGTTGAAACAATGAAACCTCCTGAAATGTTTTTCTCCTCTATATCCCTTTAGCAGTAGGTTTTGGGCAGCAATTGGTTCCTTTTGTGGACAAGAAGATACTACCAAAGCTATCATTCAAAGATGTATACTCATTTGGCATGGAACCTTCAAAGCACATATTATCTTGCTAACCCTCTCCTTTATTCTGATTTTTGGTTTTTTAATTCTAAATCTAAGTTACATTAACGTAGCCATTTCCTTCTTCTTACTGCAACAAAATTTCTTTAGGAAATTTGATTTAAAATTTTGATAATGAAGCTTTTTCCAACAGCATCCTTCTCCTCAAGTCTTAGAAATTTATTAGCTTTCTTATAAAACTTTTCCAAAGTTGCCAGTTCTTTCATTCTGATCCATCTTTCAAATTCAGATTCTTTGTTTGGTGGCACGCAACAACATTATGAGAATCATTTCTTGCTTTGGAGTATCAACTTTTGTCACTGCAACTTTGAGTTGGTTCAACGAAGATTTCAGCAATTCCTATGGACCATATAACAAACCAAATAGAGACATAATGCCCTTAAATCATATAGTGTGCAATCAGAATTGTTAAGGTACCTTTTAGCTAATTACATAAATCGAGAGATAAATCATGTAATGTGCAACTATAACAGAGATAAGTATTATACTTAGCTAACTAATTGCATTATACTTGTTCATATATAATCATAATCTTAGTTTAGTAATACTATTTGCTTGCTCAAAATTGCTATAAAGATACATCGAATATAAATCTAACTCTGTATAATGTAGTTATATATGAAAGTAGGCACACTACGTAGAAAATATAATGAGACTTCAGCAAAAGCGCTAATATTACATTCCTACTATAACACCCCGTAATTTTAAAGGGCATTATAATGTAAACTAAAGAATACTTAATTAAATAGTGGGAATTAAGTAAAAAATATTGTACCATTGCGTTTGTCTCCGAATTCTGCTTAGGATAGACTCCGAGTTTGCATAAAACAAACAATGTATGAGGAAGATACGAAGGTTAAAAGTTTGTATACATATAAGAGTCTTATGTATAAATAAATTCGAGCCATAATTCAAAATATTTCAAAAATCTGAGCGGGAGAGGTAGGTGAGATCTGGATTGGCATGGGGTGACCCAATCCTAGATTGGGTCGACCCATGGATCGACTTATGGCCAGGTGGGTCGAACCACAGGTTGACCCTGGTAGGGATGGGTCGACCCATCCCCGATCCAGCGAGATACATTATTCTGAACGTGGACTTTTTGTTGTCTGGGTTCGTTGGCAGAAGGCTATATATATAGGAAGACATTTCTATTGTTTTCGACACCTAAAAACAATGGAGATGCTGCCTCTGCTTGGATTAAATTAGGCTATCTTTGTCAACACCAGCCTGTATACGTATACAAGAATCTCTTCTGCAACATCAACATATTATTCTCTGTTCTTTAGATCCAATCTCTGTGAATTCATGTTACGAGTTCATGTTACTTTTAGATATAAAGTTTAACGGTACCCTGACGTGTTTATAAAATCTGGATCTAAACCTATGCCTGCTAAGAACCTGATTCATACCTAAACAGCTTTGCTATTACATGTATTCCTCTGTACATCTGATCTGCTATTCAGTCTTATATGCCTATTTCTGATATGCCTATTTCTGTCATCATATGCCTATTCTATTATTATGCTTATTTCTGTTATCATATGCTTATTCTGTTATTATGCCAATTTATGTTCTTCTCACTCCCTCATTCCGTTTTTTTATAGCCTAGGCTACCTTCGAGCCTAGGCCAATATCGCTGAAATATGTGAATGAACGAAATTGGGATAAATTGGGAATGGTTGGGAATGATAAATTTAGGCATATCTTGTACTATAAATCATGATTGGAGTTTGGGGGCATAACCTATATTGTGAAATATGACTAAAAATTTAGGGCATATGATATACTGTGAATTATGATTGGGATTTAGGGGCATATAAATCTATATGCTTAACATATGGATTAAGAGGAACATGTTAATAAAACTGTAAACAACCCGTGTAACCTGTTTAATCTGATTAGAGGTTAAGTAAACCTGTTTAATTTGTGGGGGTTATATGAAACTATTAGACTGTGAAACTTAACCTGTTAATATTTGGGGGTTAGGCGAACCTGTTAATCCGTAGGCTTAACTTGTTAAAAATCCTAGTTAAATGAGGGACACAAGTTAGGGGCTTGACCTGTGTCATCTGTTGTGTGGGACCCACACCAGTCAGTAACCCATTCTGGAATTAAACGGAGAACCTGTACTAGGTACGGGTCAGAGCACGCACACTGAACTGATTATAAGAGGTTCTTCTAAAAAGGGGTGTATACGTGTGCGTTCCAATGGAGTCATGTGCGTGCATGAGTCCGGTATGTAGGGGGAAATAAGCCGCTATAGCACTCAGTAAATAGGTCTGTGTTCTTCTATAGGTTGCCACTTTAGAAAGTAATACACCCTGCTTTGGGACCGACACAGGGTATTTACGAGTTAGGGAGTCGATCGATTGGGGGTAGTAATTAGGGTACATCTATAGCCCTGTCTATTTCTGTTGAGGTGCTTGTTATTTCTATTTGGGGTAACACCCGTCATTTCTGTTGAGGTGCCTATTATTTCTATTTGGGTAAAACCCATTACTAGAATACACCTAGAACTACCATTATGTTTCTGTTGGGATCATTCTGTTTCTGTTAAGTAATCAGAAGACAACTAATCCTATCATAATCTGATATACTAGTATTGGCACAGAGAAAAGTAGTTGAGAAGCATAACCTACTCTATTTATTATGCTTATCCTTTTCAGTTTTTTATACCTGTTATTTGACCCTATTATCTCTCATCTAGTTTATATGCCCATCATAATGCTTTTAATTCTTTATATGCTAAAAGTCACTGGACTCGCTAGACTTTATGTCTGACCCGTTTTGTTTCCTTTTCTTTCTCTTCCTTCCCCCTCCCCCCACCCTCGAGTTTCTCAAAATGGGAAAGCTTAGGCTTGATTAGGACTCTCTCTCTTCTGTTTCTGCTTGGATTTGGATCTGCTTCGATGTATCTGTTTGGCTGCTTGTCTACTCTATTATGGCTATTACTAGGGATTATGGTGTACGTTTATGTACTCTGGTGGTTTTTGGTGCAAGACAGATGTTTTATTTTGATGTACTCAATTTTAGTATTTTATGTCTAAGGTTGTAACTGGTTTTGAGACTATGTTATTTTTTGCAAAATAATGAAATATTAAATTTCCGCTGCTATTTTATATTTGTCTTGTGATGTTCTGTTTCTGTTTACCTATAACTCTTCATGGAACTTGATGCATTCTATTAAAGAGTGACATTAACGGAAGTGGGGTGTTACATTTGGTATCAAGGCTGAAGGTTACAAGATCAAATAAAAGGTTTTGAAAAATTGTTTTCAAAAAGAAAGTATTTTCAAGGAAAAGTCGGTTTTTGAAAAACATACTCCCTAGAGCCATATAAAATATCTTTCGATTCTCTGTTTGAACCCCTATTCCTTTTCTTTTCAACATGTCCGGGGAACCAAATCTTCCTGAGAGCATCTAGATACCATCTTTGTTCCATAGGTATCTTAAAGCTACGGCGCCTGCTAGAGGCCAAGCAGACGCCCTTCCTCTAGCTACAGCCGTTGTTCCTCCCCCTCTACGAGCGGATAATTTCTCCAAGATATGCGAAGACTTCTGTGCTGTGGGAGGAAAGTCATTCCGTGGAACTGAGAACTTTGTGGAAGCATGAAATTGGCTTAAAAAGATAGAGAATTTGTTTGGGCTTTTTGAGGTTGATGACCATAGAAAGATAAAGTTGGCTGTATGGTAGCTTAAGGATGAGGCTTTGTTCTGGTGGGAAGTGACGCAAGCAGGGCATCCAATTGATACTTGGGACGATTTCCGACAAAGATTCGAGACGAAATTTCTTTCTCAGGCATAAAAGAGTATGCAAATGGAGATATTTCTAGCACTTAAGTAAGGAAGCACGTCTATCAAAGAGTATGTCAATAAGTTCAATCAAGTGGCAAGGTTTGGTCTGGAGCTAGTGAATACCCTGCACAAGAAAGCTTTAAGGTTTGCAAGAGCATTGAATCAACCTCTTGAATCTTTGGCATTATCTTACATTCTGATGGGGCCTACTTTTGAGAGACTAGTTGACATGGAATTGATGTATGAAGATGGTAAGGATGAGAAAAAGGAGGCTAAGACTGATGAGACGCAAAACAAGAAAGTGTGGCCCAAGAAAGAACAGCAAAAGAAGGGAGGAAAGAACGACAAAGCTGAAGGCAAGAAGAAATGTCATGGTTGTGGGAGCTTGGGTCATTTGGTCAAAGATTGCAGAAAAAGAATGCTTGCTTCAATTGTGGTGAGGTTGGACACTATACTAAGGAGTGCTCAAAGAAGCAAGGACAGCACCAAAGGGCAGGATCTTCTGGAGAGTAGGTGCATGCTCTCGAGGCTAGAGTATCGAACAGAGGTAGAAAAGTTTCTGTTGATGGTTTGATTTCTCTTTCCGATCACCCAGTTATGACTCTTTTTGATTCTGGCACTTCCCACTCTTTTATATCTGATTCTGTGGTTGAGTTTTTCCACCTTAGTACTAGTATCATTTCTGATCCCGTTATTGTATCAAACCCCATTGGGGGCACGATTCTTCTGTCTATGATATGTAAGGGTTTAAGGATATCTGTGTTGGGTGTCAAGTTTGAGTGCAACGTATATGTGCTTGGTTTATGGGCTATGGTCTGATTATAGGGATGGATTGCCTAGCCATGTATGGTGCCATTCTGGATTGTGAGGGGGGCCGTTAGACTTTGGACTTGCCGAGGAAGGACTCTTGAGATTTCCTATGACCCAAAGGAGTCCGTCATGCTTAGTTTCCTCGAATAACTTGATGCATCTGTTGATGATTTGCGATCTTTACATGTTATCTGTGAGTATCCAAATGTTTTAGATGAGGTTAGAGGCTCACCTCTGAGGATCGAGATTGATTTTCGGATATACTTGGTGGATAATGCGAAGCCAGTTGCATTGCATGTGCGCCACATGAATCCTAGGGAAAGGAGGGAGATTAGCAAGCAAGTAGGGGAGCTACTTGAGAAGGGATTTATTAGGCGAAGCATATCAGAATGGGGTTCTCCAGTCATCTTTGCAACTAAAACGGATGGCTTGCTTCGCTTATGAGTGAATTATAGGGACTTGAATAAGCTAACTAAGAAGAATAGGTACCCACTTCCAAGGATTGATGATCTGTTTGACAGCTTGTTGACGCATCAATTTTCTCTCAGTTAGACTTGACCACGGGATTTCATCAGCTAATGGTGGCCGAGGACAGTATAGACAAGATCGCTTTCAGAACTCCAGATGGTTTCTTTGAGTGGCTAGTTATGCCTTTTGGGTTGACGAATGTACCCGCCTATTTTATGAATCTGATGAGTAGGGTGTTCCGATAGTTTGTGAATAAGTTCATTATAATGACATTCTGATCTTCTCAAAGAGCGAGGAAGTGCATGCCCTACATTTAGGGGAGGTTTTGAGGACTCTCCAAGCGCACTAGCTTAAGGCGAAATTCTTCAAATGTCACTTTTGGAGAGAGGAAGTAAGATTTGTAGGGCAAGTGGTCTCCAAGGATGGGATAAAAGTGGATCCCGCAAAAGTGGTTGCAATTCAAGATTGGAAGGTTTCGAAGAATGCAATGGAGGTGAGAAGTTTTCTTGGTTTGGCGGGCTATTATAGGAAGTTAATCAAGGACTTTGCAAAGATATCAGCCCCACTCACCAGACTGACGAAGAAGAATCTGGCTTTTTCTTAGGGCATTAACTGTGAGGATGTTTTTCAATGATTGAAGAGGGATTTGCAACAGCCCCAGTTCTGACTTTTCCTGATGGGAACAAAGTGTTCACAGTGTACATTGATGCATGTGGTACAGGGATTGATGTCGTTTTGATGCAAGAGAGAGGGGTAGTATGCTACGGTGGTAGACAGTTGAGGGTTCATGAGAGGAACTACCCTATCCATAACTTGGAGTTGGCTGCTATAGTGTTTGCGCTTAAGACTTGGCGACATGATCTACTTGGAGAGAGGTTTTAGTTGTACACGGATCATAAATCTCTCAAGTATATGTTCTCGCAAAGGGATCTCAATTTGAGACAGCGGAAATGGATGGAGTTCCTAGCGTCCCATGATTTTGAGATTGCTTATACCCCTGGCAAATGTTGTGGCGGACGTGCTGAGTAGGAAGAGGATGACTTTGAGTCCTCTATTCGTAGAGAGGCAAAGCTTGAAGTACATATCGACCTTTGATTTTAGGCTATCTACGGATCTTACACTTGGTTTGTTGGCATCCTTAGAGGTGGGACCTACTCTTTTGGATCAGATAGGATCTTCACAGTGAGAGGACCTACAAATAGCAGACATTTTGGATAATCTAAGTAGAGGGGAGACTTCTAGTCACCTTAGTAGATATTCCACGAATGATAAAGGGCGGTTACGACATGATGGAAGACTTTGTGTTCCCCGAGTTGGGAGTCTGTTGAAGACAGTGCTTGAGGAAGCCCATCATTCTAGGATGGCTATCCATCCGAGCGGTGATAAGATGTACAGAGATATGAAGAGGGTTTTCTAATGGGTTAGGATGAATAAAGATGTTGCGAAGTTTGTCTCTCGATGTTTAGTTTGCCAGCAAGTTAAAGCTTAACAAAGGAATCTCGGTGGTTTGCTTCATCCTTTATAGGTCCCACAATGGAAGTGGGCGAGCGTCTCTATGAATTTCATCAATGATTTGCCTAGATTGAGGAAAGGCAACACCAATATTTGGGTTATAGTTGACAAGCTTACCAAGAGCGCTCATTTCATTCCTGTTAAGAGTAAGAGAACGACAGCATGGTTGGCATCAGTTTATCTTCGTGAGATAGTCCGTCTACATGGAGTACCTTCTAGCATAGTGAGTGATCGTGACCCCATCTTCACTAGTGAGTTCTGGAAGAGCCTGCAAGAGGCATTAGGTACACAGTTATGTTTGAGCACCGCATATCCCTCAGATCAATGGGCAGACCAATGGGCAGACCAAGTTTGCAAATTTTTTGTTAATCTTTAAGCTGTTCCACATGTTTCTAAATTACATGTAAATTTTTTAAGCTGGATTTTCAACCAAGGAATACCAAATCTCCATTGAACCAAAATCCCTTTAGAAATCACCTTAATAGCCTTTGCGAATGCCCTTTAGGAAATCGAAGTGGTGTGAATACCGCTTAAATATGCGAACTCAATAGAAGTATCTCTATGTATAGGACCGAGGTGTTATACAGTGGCATCAGGATAATTAGCAATTATATGCTTTTGAATCTCTACGTTCGCATGAATTGGACTTACTTTCGAGATCATACATTATCTTAGCTGGATTCGCTCCCCCTCTTCACTTAGGAGAAAATCTTCCTTTTCGCCGATGGTTTCTCATTATTCCCTCTTTGGAGAAACTATGACCTTACCCTTACCGTGGATTTTTTGCTCATACTCTTCCTCTAGAGGATTCATCCTTTGATGATCGTTCATTTCATTGTAGGTTTCATCTCTACATGGAACTCCTTATGTGATACTCTCAGTTGGTCTTCCTCTTCTCTTTGGCCCTCCCTGCCAAAATCATGGGATGTAGAAGCTGATTGGACTTGGGATCAAGATCGAGTAGGAAAGTGATTTCATGAGTAACTATGGGTCTTTCGGGATGTAGCAATCTCTAGTTTCAATTTCCTTCTCCTAAGTTAGGGTAGCTTTTAAAGTAGAACAAATGGCCTTAACTGCCTTGTCTTTGTTTTGAGCCAGGATAACTACAGGGAAAAACACAAGTCAGATATGACAAAAGTTCAAATTAATCTAATTAGACTTGAGTTGAAGATCAAGTTCGCACCTCCTGTTGTCATGGTAGAAGTGAATCCCTTCAAAACCGAACATAGAAAAACTTATTCTTAAAGCTCAAAAATTTATTAGAAATGTTTAACGTAATTTTGACATTCCTTTGAGCCTCAATGATGATAAGAGAAAGGTAGTCTTGTCTCCTCCTAAACAGAAAAATGAATATTAACTCGCAAAAAAATGATGGACGTCTAAATCTTCACATAAAAAGGACATACGAACAGGTCAAAATGGAATAGCTTGTCTGGTGGGTCATAAAAATGAATTGAATGGAGATACCATACCATTAGAAATATGAAATGGTGATAAGCTGTAAAACTACGTGGTGGCCTATAAGCAAATTCATTACTTAATGGCAACCGCACCTCGTCAGCCTCGTCCTCTGGAATGCCAAGATGCATGTATATGTTCTTAATCATTTTCAATGGTGAAAGCTATGATTCTCAAATGAGGAGGTGATAAATCAATAATCGAACTAAAAGGAATTATCGCTTCATAAGGCGTCAAAGTGTGAACTATAGGTCCAACTAGAATAGAAGGTGTATGTATTACCGTAGAGGCTTCTACCTTAGAATAAGAACAACTCTCTCCACTAGGTTGAAATCACGATAGGCATCGAGAAGTCATTCAATACGATAAGACTTATGTTCAAAACATCAGGTATGTTTTATTTTCAAAGTGATAAATTGAATGGTCAAGTCTAGAAATTCAGAGGAGACCAACATTGCTAGCTAATTCATCAATGTTGTTGATGAGGGCACCGAGTAGCAGGTAGCAAGTTTTTTGTCGTTGATGTTGTGCGGTGATGAGCATAAGGCTGGCATACTATTACTATTTATTCATTTATTTCTTTTCTATTTCCACTATATATTGTTGTTATTAAGACTTTGAGGGATGTGGTGAGACATATCACATTCAGAGATTCATGTATTGAGATGTATTGTACTCAAGAACCTATGGTTTTATGGAAATTTGATTTTCTGTTCAGTTATTTTTCACTACTATATTATATTGTATATTTTATTACTGTATATTATCCATGCGCTATGAGTGATACAACAGATTCATTTCGAGTTATTCTGCCCAGATGACCATCCTGCATTGGCTTGGCACATTATACAGCATACTTTTTCTTTGTTCCGTGCAGGAGTACGAGGCGGTCATTACATTTGGTATCAGAGCTTTGGTTAATCAATTTTATCCTAAAGTTTGCGAACATAAATGCATATGAGAGACGTGTTTGTAATTTTATTTTGATGATTACTATAGTATATATGTATATAGTATAGAATATTGGTTATCAAGCACTTGAAGAACACTATGTCTTTCTATAATGTGAATCAGAGTAGGAATGAGTCAATGAACTTCGAGATATGCTACTAGGAATGAGCTTGCGACTGAAGGGTTAGGTGACGGTAGACAGTCAAGAGCTGCAGCTGCTATTCCGATTATCCTGCTATGTTCGAGATCATGATGGCAGCGATCATGAAGAGGATGCCCACCCCAGGAGTGGCAGTAAAACAACATGTTCTTGTGCAGGTCCCTAGGGTTGTTGATTTTGCAAAGCTCTACAAGGAATACGCTTCTCTAGGTGGAAAGCCGTTTATTGGGACGGAACCAGCTGTTGAAGTTCAGAATTGGTTAGATACGTCTGTTTGAATTTTTGAAGATTTAGGAATTGACAATGCAACTAAGTGAAAGCATGCATCGAGGCAGCTACAAGGACGGATGATGTTTTGGTGGAACTCTAACATTTTGGAGATTCTGGAGGACCAAATTACTTGGGATCGGTTTAGAGCTAAATCTGGGGAAAAGTTTATTTCTATGATCCAAAAATCAATATTGTTTAAGAAGTTTGTTGATTTGAAGAAAGGCGGGAGCCCAATCGTAGAGTATGTGAGGAAGTTCGAAGCTTTATCCAAGTATGCTCGATCGCACATTGAGACTCCTTACCAAAAGAATAAGAAGTTATAATGGGTTTGGATAAGAGTTTCGGGAAGCAATTATTAGACCATACTGGCGATCCTTTTGAGAAATTGGTAGAGAAAGATTTGAGGAAAAAAGTTTGTTTCTTCAGAAAAGTGGCGTCTGTAGTTGTGTTAAGAAGGAATCGAAATTGCAGCAACGTTGTAGTAATAAGAAAAGTGGAATGGAAAATGAAACAGCAATAGCAAGGGAAGAATGGCCAAAAGAAGTCGAAGGGTAAGGTAACTTGTTATAACTGTCAGCAGAAGGACCATTAATCCAATGAGCGTAAGGACCCTAAGGTGGAGGAAAAATGTTATAACTATGATAAACCTGGGCATGTGAGGAAGAACTGTCCAGAACAATTGAAAGGTAGGCAAATTGTGAAGGCGTATGCTTTGGATGCCTTTCTGTCTTCCTTGAGGGGTCCAACCACAAAGGAGAAGAGGAAGAATATTGTTGTGTGAGGTAAGCTTTTTGTTAAAGAATTACAAGTGCAAATGAAGGATCGTTTGAGTAAGGGATTCATTCAGAGAAGTGTATCCAAATGAAGTGCACCAGTCATTTTTGCAACCAAGGTTGATGGATTGCTATGATTATATGTGGATTATCGTGAGCTGAATAAGGTAACCAAAAAGAACAACTACCCATTATTGAGAATCGATGACTTATTTGATCAGCTTCACGAAGCAAAGGTGTTTTCCAAAATGGGTTTGGCAACGGTATTTCACCAACTAATAATGGCTAGAGATAGTCTTCCGAAGACTACTTTTAGGGCACCATCTGGATTCTATGAGTGGCTGGTGATGTCATTTGGATTGACTAATGCGACAACATATTTTGAAGATCTTATGAATTGAGTTTTTAGGGATTAGTCGAATAAGTTTGTATGTGTGTTCGTGGACGATATATTGGTTTACTCCACGACTAAGAAGTAACACAATATGCACTTGAGAATTATTTTAGATATTTTAAGGAAATATCAGCTGAGGGATACGTTTTCGAGAAGTCACTTATGGAAGAAAGAAGTGAAATTTTTGGTTCATGTCGTGTCAGGACAAGAAGTAGCGGTGGATCCTGCTAAGGTAGCAGAAATTCAGGATTGGAGTCGACCCAAAGACGGATGTTAAGATTTTCCTTAGTTTGGAAGGATATTATCGACGATTTATCAAGGGTTTCTCTAAGATAGATCCACCGTTAACTGGATTTACGAGAAAGAATCGGGTCTTCGCGTGGGCGAAGCATGAGCGAGCCTTTGGAATTCTGAAAGGGAGATTGACGAGTGCTCCTGTTTTGACTATTCCAAGTGAGAATAAGGATATGATAGTATATACTGATGCATGTGGAACAGGAATTGGAGTGGTGCTAATGCAAAAGGATATAGTTGTAGTCTACACAAGTCGACAACTGAAATCGCATGAAAGGGAATTACCCGACTCAAGATTTGGAGTTAGTGGCGATAGTGTTTGCTCTGAATATTTGGAGGCATTATTTATTGGGAGTTAGATTTGAGTTTTTCACGGAACATAACTCATTAAGGTATCTTTTCTCCCAAAAAGATTTAAATCTTCGGCAACAGCAATGGTTAGAGTTTTTAGCGTAGTACGATTTCGGTATAGCTTATACTCCAGTAAAAGACAACGCAGTGGCCGATGCATTAAGTTGAAGACATACAAATTTGGAAGCCATGTTTTCTGAGTGGAATCATCTCTAGTGTTTGGCTATATTTGATTTTAGACTTGTGAATTAGAACTTGAGATGTTAGCAAGCATGTCGATTAAGCCGACTCTTATCGAACGGACTAGTGAAAGCCAAAAATGGGACGATAAGATTACGGAAATCATTCGAGGGTTAAAGAAAAGAGTAGAACCCAAGAAATTTAAGGATTACGAAGTTGATCGAGATGGTTGGCTTCGCAGAAATGGACGACTGATTATACCTGATTTGAAAAAGTTAAGAGATGGAGTTTTAAGGGAGTTTCATCACTCTAGATTGACGATTCATCCTGGTGGTAATAAGATGTACCAAGGTATTAAGCGTATGTACTATTAGGAAGATATGAAAAGGGATGTCAAGAGCTTATCTCGAAATGTATGAAATTTTAGCTAGTTGAACCGAGCAGAAAAGGACAAGTGGGTTGTTACAGCCATTGGAAGTTCCTATGTGGAAATGGGAGCAAGTGTCGATGGATTTTAATTATGGATTACCTAGGACAAGGAAAGGGAATGATGGTATTTGGGTTATCATGGATCGATTGACAAAAAACACAAGATTTATTCTTGTCGGATCAACTAGGACGGCATCGAAGATGGCTGAGGTGTATCCTAAGTGGATAGCACGATTCCATAGGATTTTGAAAACTGTTATTAGCAATCGAGATCCATTGTTTACTAGTGGAATCTGGAAAAGGTTGCAATGAATGAAGGCAGCCCAAGATCGTCGGAAAAGTTATGCTGGTAAACGACAAAAGGATTTGGAGTTTTCTGTTGGAGATTTGGTATTTGTCACGATTTCGCCTCTGTGGAATATCGTTCCCCTCAGAGGAAAAGGAAAGTAAGCATCAAAATTTGTTGGGCCATTTCCGATTATTGAGCATATTGGAAAACTCACTTATAGATTGGATTTATCTGAGAAGATGGCGAGTGTGCATAACGCGTTTTATATATCATTTCTACGGAAGTTCGTGCACAACTCGAATGTTATGGTATCACCAAATTAGCTTGAAGATTTTGAAGTCAAGCCCAAAGTTTCTAGACCTCGTAAGCTGCTTCACATCATGGGGAATGACATGAAATAGCATAGAGGAAAGTTTTTAAGCTAGTCAAGGTACAATAAAGTGGGGGCGAGGACGATTTTGCATGCGAAACGGAAGAGAGTATGAATTTGACCCATCCAGAACTCTTTAAGTGGTATATCCCAGGTATCATATCTTACTTGTGTCATTATGTCTTGTGCTATTAGAAGTTCTGCATGCTAAGATAGAATTTTTGGATGCATGGATTGTTGGATGCTAAATTGCATGGTAGATTGGCTACTCGTGGATAGTAGGCATGCGGGATGTCATGGTTGCTCGTGTTTGCTAGGGATTTCGAGGGGAAAATTCCTAAAGGGGGAGAATATAATGATGTATTTTATCTATCGAACGATTGTAAAATAATTATATTTATTCCCTAGTGGTCAGATCGTTCTTAGATTTTGATATGTTTTTCATGAGGATGTGATACATGCCCATGATTTTCACCAAATTCAAGAATGGCCATTTTTCCCTTAAGTTTACTAGTTGGACTATAACTTTTGATAAGGATTGAATCAGGTACTGAAATTGGTTCCATTGGATCAGGATTGTTCTTTACAACTCTGTAGATTGGTCACATGAAGGATTTGGTTTAGCGGTTTGAGAGGAATCGTTGTTTTAATTTTCAGCAGCTATTTAGGCAGACTTGTCAGCAACTAATGGGCTGATTAGCCAAGCTTATTAGGCCTATGACCTACAGATATAAATAGGGAGACTTGGGGGAGAGAATTAAGTTTGCCCTCTTCATTCTAAACTTTAGGTTGGGCATCTGTGATACTCCGGTTCAACTTAAACCCTATCTCTCCATTTTCTTCATTCATATTCATAGTAAATTTCATCTTGAAGATAGATCATCTTCAACGAAGGTCAGATCACATCAAATTGCATCGAGTTCAAGGAGTTTTCAGCGTTGCCCATATCTAATCACATTGAATTTACATCACATCAAGAATTAGATGAGTGATAGATATCTCTCACATAGCAGCAGAGGATTGTATGAGTTAAATCTATGTTAATTTCATTCATATATTTTATAATCACCATAGATATGATCATATATCTTTAATTCAGATTAGAAACCCTAGGAAAATCAAATTTGATCATGTTAACTAGATAATTGTTAGACTAATCATGTTTATACATATGTTTAGATCCAAATCAAGTTAGATCTCATGTCTATGATATGTTCATGCTATACTTATGACTTGTTTATGTTTGTATGATCATGGATTGCTAAATTGACGTTTGTTTTGATTGAATCGATTGTGTTGCTTGAATTGTTTGATAGAATTGGTTATCATAGATCTTAGGGTTGAATAATAGAGAAAACTAGAGGTTCGGATAATTAGATTTAGACGAAACTTGGCAGATGCGCTCTAGAAGACGAGAGAGCGGAGCACGAAAATTTTCGTGCATTAGTAGGCAAAGTACGTAGGTCAGCACTGACCCTTGTTGGTGACCCAAATGGAGGTGATTTTTGGAGGCATTGCATTATGGTGATGAGTAGAGGCCGTGTGTAAAATTTTAGATTATTTGGAGTTGATTTGTGATGGGTCGAAGGCTGATTACTTAAGATATGGATAGACTATAACGTCCCGTATTTTCTAGTCAATTAATAAAATTATTTTAATGTTGATTCGAATCTACATAACTGAATTTTAATGTTGTCTGGTTTTAAATTATATTAACGATTTCGTTTATTAAATGACATTTGAATGTTAAATTTATAATTTAAATATAAAACGAGCTGCAGCGGCACAGTAGTTCGTAATATCACGTTTTGAACATTAACTGAATGTACATGATCCATTATTAGTCGGATTTCTTTGAAACAAAAAGCATCTGAATCTATGGGATAATATTTTTTTAATGGAATAGAAAATTTGAGTTTTCATATTATAGATTTTGTTTTATGTTTAAATAAAATTTTCAAATAGTCTCTATGGAATTCGTTATTAAAAATGTAATGATTACTATAATAGATAAAATGAATTTGTAATATATGGAATATAGTTTGGACTTAGAATTTAAAATGTCGAGAGTAAAAAATGAGTTAAGTTTGTAAATCTAAAGCCATATAGAATTTTGTTTGGATAAATATGTTAATAATAATTAATTTTTGATAGACTCGTTATATTAAAATCAGTGTATATTATATTAGTTTCATTGTATCTGGAAAATTAAATTATGGCGTGATTTCCAATTTTGTTATGACCAGAGTTTATACGGGTTTGTACGAACCGCGAACGTCAAGCACTATACACTGAAAATATCATTAGTCGTCTTCATAAAAATATCGTTGGTCACTTCTCACAAATATCGTTGGTCAAATCAAAAACACAGCCACACTGAAACTATTGCTCGTCCTATCGCAAAACACAGGCAACTGCCAAATTTTCTTCTGATCAAAACGAAGAATTCATGTGTAAGTCTCATTTATTTTATTCTATATTTCTCTGTAAATAAAGTAAACCTTTTTGGAACCAAGCAAACACTGTTTCCTTCTATGTGAAAACCATACAATTCTTTCGCCTCCAGCATATCGATTCCTCCATTCCAAACTAACAAAACAGCAAAAATTTTGAAAATCAACATAAGGTTGTTCCTTGCTCTTTTCAATAGCAAATTTTTCGAAATTCTATATACATCTCATTGTTCCCACCACTTCAATTATTTCTCACCAAACAAATCCTTTTGCTAAACCAGAAAACTTAATGCAGCAATGTCATGTTTTGTTTTTCCATGCATTTGGGAAAGGAGGACGGGCTTGGGAGTGATCGCGACATGAATGAGAGAACGAGAATGACTGCTGGGTGATGTTGCTGGAGAAGAAGGAAAGGTCAGCGCTTGCTGGTCCGATGGTCAGAGTCCAAGGGGGTGCATGGTGTCGCGATGTCAATTGCGGTGGTAGCACGAAGTCCGGCGACGTTCAGGTGGAGAGGCTGTAGCAGTTCGGTCATGGGTCTTATAATACATACATATATATATATATAAGCAAGAAGCCATGTCTGAATGGAGCTGAGGGGGAAAGGTGAAGCCACATGGGGGAGCTGTTGTTAGTTTATGGCAAGCAGGTGGAGTTTCGGAGTGTTCGAGTTGCGGTGGTGTGGTGGCCGAAGCGACAGTGAGGCGGAGGAGATGGGTCACCGGAGAAGTCTGACAGGGTGACAATAGTTTTGGTTGTGGGGGAAAGGGGTGCTGGGAAGTTGCAAACTCGGTTGAAAGAAGTTTTCTTACATGGTGTTCCAACATGGCTTTACAAATACGAAATGAGAAAGAAGAAGTTTGTAAGGGGAGTAGCAGGCTGGTTGGTGTGCGGGCTTTTGGGCTGCCATTGTTTACCAAAAAAAGAAGAAGAAAATAAATAGATGAAAGAAAAGCATATTGGGATGGTCTGGTGTGTGGAAATAGCGCTGCATGTGAAGTTTATGTGCATGGGAGAAGTGGTTACATGAAACGAGGAACGATAGGGGCATGCGGGATGAATTGGTAGGGTGGACCTTTCGATAGGAGAAAAAAAAGAGGAAATGCCTCACTTCAGCACAGGAGGGAAGGAAGATTAAGGAAAGTTAATTATGGGTTCGGGATTATTAAACGGTAACTATTTTAATAATATTAATTCAATAATTAATCTATTATAATTTAAGTTAACATTGTAATCCGTATAACCTCTTCAAATGTTATTAGAATTTCATGAGACAAGAGACGCTGAACAACATAGTCAAAGGTTACATGTACGTGCTGATTTGGTTAACATTAGGGCTGCTGGAAATTTCGTTTCATTTTAAACATTTATTTAAAGTTAAATGAAATAACGTGTAAACCATCGATCAAAAACAAATGGTGAGTTAACTCTCACAATTTTTTGGAGTACTATGATGTGCTAAATTCATATAACTATAATTTATCATTAATAATATAAAATTGGATGATTGGGTGCTATAAATGTTATTAGTTGTTTATTATTGAATTGTTTATGTTTCATCGTTTTAAATACATTATATTAATGAAATCATTTCATATATTATTATCAAATGTTATTGTGATATGTGATGCAGGAAAGAACAAGTTAGAGGAATCCAACCAGATTCCTCAAATAAATTGTATGTTATTTTTTGTTCATATTGTTCATATATATGAATTGTTAACCCCAAATGACATTAAACCCTATTTGGATGTTGATGATTGAATGGATGTTAATCGTTATTTTGATTTTAATAAATTGATAGTATTGATTTAGTGGTTGGCAGCGATGGCCTAAAATTTATTGTTTTATGATGTTATTTTTCCATTAGGCGATTGGACGAAATTTTAAGTTATAAAATTGTTTTATAACTAAATAGAAGTTTTCAAGTTTAATTTATATAAGTTAATTAAAATAGAAGTTTTATAAATATATTTATATTTAAAATCATGTTTTACAAAAGGGTCTATTAAATGTTTAATAACGAATTCTTACGTCATTTTATGAATTGAAAATCAGAAACTAACCTACGGGTTAGTAGAATTGGATAATTGTTTTTATAAAACAATGAAATAATGTTTTTCTAATTAGTTAAGTTATTAACTGATTTAGGGGGAAATTTGAATGGAAATCAGTTAACAATTTAACTGATGAATGGTTAATTATTGAAATGAACTACTTTTATTCAATTAGTAATGAAGTTAATTATTATATTAATAATAATTAAAGCTATTGCTCTAATTATTAGAATTCCTTTCCAAAAGTAAATCGAATTATAATGATATTCTAATCAAGAAAAGGTTATAAAAGGATTCTGTTGTAAATCCTAGATTTTTATAAACATTAGTTTATAGAAGACTCTCGAACTAAGGCGATATTTAAGATAAGCTTTGAACATAATGGAAGGGATGTGATTGAAAAGGAATTTCCAAAGTAAAAATTATAAAATGGATTAGCATTTAAAGGGTTTGAAATTTAGTTCAAATTGTGTAAATCGAGTTTGTAAAGAGATATTAGATTAGGATGACTTTTCTTAAAAATATATTAATAAGTGATCTTTCACTTAAGGATTGAATTAAACGTTATAATTGAATTAAGGACTTCAAAAGAGATTAGTGAATGGTTATTTAATAAATGAATTAAGTAAAGAGAATTTCAAATATAAGATATGGTTTATAAAACCATAATTGAAATCAAATGATAAATAAGATTTTAGTGAGGATTAAATACGAGTTTTTAAGTTACAAGCTTTTACCTATCTTAAGATAAGAACGTTGTCAATCAAGGTCTGAGAGGTAATTAAAATACCCCAACTTGAACGACTTCACTATTATCAAATGATGGTATTAGTTTGTAATCGTATAAGAAGTAAAAAGGAGGTTTTGTGGATATACACATAAAAATATTTCCAAAGTAAAAGGAAATATAAGGAATTTTGAGTATACATACATATAAATATTTCTGAATAAAGGAAATACAAAAAGGATTTGAGAATGAATGGGATTTGGAAAGTTATAACAATATTTTTGAGGTTAAGAGAATTAAAGAGACGAGTTTGAGGAGATGCTTATTTTATAAGAAAAGGTGTTGCTTATTATTTTTAAAGGTAACAGAAACAAAAGAGTTTTGTTAAGATAAAATTTATGAAATCGATTATAAGAATCGATGAAATGGTTTAATGAAGTATTTTAATATAAAGGACCGGAGCTGCCAATTTACTTAGATTTACTGTTATAATTTGATAGTTAAACAACCGACTATCAATTGAATTATTCTTTTGGACCTTTTGACGTTTTGTTTTGAAGAGACGGGGATGGGAAGTAGACCCAAAACCACTTCGAATCAACTGTGCGAACGCGACTAACTTGCAGGGAATGAAGATGGAGCATTGAAGACCATTGATCTTCATGAGCAGAAGATCTACTTGATGAATTTCTCTGATTGCATGCAGATATCTTTTGATTGTGATTCTATCGTGATTGAAATCCACGGATTTGCAAGGACTACTCGCTACTGATCCTTGGGGTGATTCCTATATAGGATGCAGTAGGAGGGTGCCTTCGATTCATCCTGTTCCTGGATGATTTGCATGGACGAATGTCTGACAATGTATTTACTGAAACTCACGTACGTTGACTTTTACAAATATACCAAGTTTGGTGGCGGAGAAATCATTTTTCTTAACATCCAGAGTATAATTGTGAACGTCAATTACTGATTTAACGGATCAAAAGATATGGCATTCAAAGTGAATGATGACCAGATGTTCTGAAGATTTATACATGACCTCAAGCCTGATCAACCGGGAAATAACAAAAATCGGGCATGTGGCATGGCTAAATGGGTCATTCCCAAGCAGGGTGTATTATCACCGATCTAGAGAAACTCCTTAATTGTTATTCTTTTACTTCTCGATCTCCACGGATGGATGGTGGGCCCTTAAAACCATCGGGTTATAATACATTTGCTAACTCAAGCTAAATGAGTGGGCGGTCATGTGTGGTCGGGTTGCAAGATGTTCTTGTCGAATCCCAGTGTATCCCCTCTAGAGTACACCGATCGGAAGGTGGTCCCATACCTTGTCATAGTTGGAATCCATTCTCCAATAAGCACTTTACGATTTTTGATTATATACTATATATGTAGAGCGTGAGATGCAAGCGTTTTACTAGACGGTTATTTATTTGTGATTTGGTAGACACTTATAATATCACTAGATTTTATATATCAAAAATGTTTCGGGTTATAGTAAGGTAAAAACTATCCATGTTTATGTGTGGACTAGTCTTACTATTATCTTTTTCTTTCAAAAGGATTTTCTTAAGTTAAACAAATTGTTTTTGCTGTGAATTTATCATTGAAAGTATTCCAGACTGATCCCGGTAAATTTTGCTTTGATTCAAATGGCTTGGATCAGACCGAGTACATCTCTTGGTTTTGCTTGGAGTTTCAGGAGCTGGAAGCATGAGGCTTCAACATTAGTTAATTAAAATTATTTCCACTGTATCACACATATGTTATACTCTGATGATTGGTGTATATATATACAGTTTCTTTTTGAAAAGATATTTGATATAATATTTTACTCGTTCTATTGTGAGATTTTGATGTTATTCTTCTTTTCTTCTATTCTAATATTTCTTTATTTCTCTCTCATCCTCTTATTTCTTTCTCTTGACTTTCTGCTTTTGCGTGCACTTGGGCTGGATAGAAGTGTAATTAGGCAACTCAAAGGGTATGGAAAAGTGGGACGTTACAAAGTGGTATCAGAGCTATTAGTTTAGTGATTACCTTGGCTCTGTGGCGTAACTCGATTAAGTTAGGATTAGTAATACCCTAGATTGAGTTTAAGTATACATGAGAGCACGTATTTGTAATTTGATATAAAATTATTTTTAAATTATTTTTACTTAATATATTTCGTAAAGCAATGAAAGTAATGATTTTCTCAAATTATTATAATATAGGCAACTAATGGTTATTTTAATTATATGTTTGGATTGTGTGGTTAATTGAATGAATATAAATTTGAAAATGAATTGATTTGATTGAAAATGCTTCTGAAATAAATTAGTTGAATAAGTTAATCCAAGATTAATAATTCAAAATGGATATTTAAATAAATAAATGGATTGTTAAGAAATGATTAAATAAATTTTGTGTGAATTGAATTATGCGTAGGATTGGTTGGAATGGATGATATGGATATTTGAGCTAACTGGCATTGTTTTGGAAACTAATGAAGTTCATTGGAGTTGAGAAGAGGTGCAGAAGAGCTAATTCAACTTTAAAATCCATTCAAGAGAATTTTGGAGTTAAGTGAATCCAGTTTATTAAAGTTAAATAGCAAGCTCAAGAAATAGTATCGCTTATCACATAATAACGCTCGCAAAAAGGTACGCCTACGCAAAATATAAAATTTTGGGTTTTTTTTGGGTTTTGAGAATGGATTTTGAATTTTTCCGACCGTGTTGGTCGATGAAATTATTTTTGTTGAACCTATGATATAGCAGATGTCCCTCCATACACGGGAGACACTGCCAAAAAATTCAAAATTTAAGGTGTTAGAAATATTTTGAAGTCTTTTCGAAAATTTTGTTATTTGAAATTAATTGATTTTAAAACCATTTGGATTTTTGAAGAATGCCACAAACGTTAGATTAAACTTCTTTCTACCTTAGCAATTTCGGGGATGAAGTTCATTTTAGGGGGATGGAATGTAACATCCCATATTTTCTAGTCAAAAAATTAAATTATTTTAACATTGATTCGAATCTAAATAACTGAATTTTAATGTTCTTTGGTTTTAAACCATATTAACGATTTCGTTTATTAAACGACATTTGAAAGTTTGATTTATAATTTAATTATAAAACGAGCTGCAGCGGCACGGTAGTTCGTAATATAACGTTTTAACTTTAATTGAATGAACAAGATCTATTATTTGTCAGATTTCTTTGAAACAAGAAATGTATGAATCCGTGGGATAATATTTTTCTAACAGAACCGAAAAATCATGTTTTCATATTGCAGATTTCGTTTTATGCTCAAATCAAATTTTCAAATAGTCGCTATGGAAGTTGTTATTAAAAATGCAACGATTACCGTAATAAATAAAATGATTTTTTAATATATGGAATATCGTTCGGACTTAGAATTTAAAATGTTGATATTAAAAATCAAATTAAGATTATAAATTCGAAACCATATAGAATTTTGTTTGGATATATATGTTAATAATAATTTGTTATTAGTGGATTTGTTTTATTAAAATCAATGTAGATTGTATTAGTTCCATTGTATCCGGAAAATTAAATTATGGTTTGATTTCCAATTTTGTTATGACCAGAGTTTATATGGATTTGTACTAACTGCGAACGTCGAGCGTTATACACCGAAAATATCATTAGTTGTCTTCGTAAAAATATCGTTGGTCACCTCACACAAATACCAATGGTCAAATCGAAAATATAGCCATGCTGAAACCATTTCTTTTCATGTCACAAAACACAGGCGACTGCCGAATTTTCTTCTGACCCAAATAGAGAATTCATGTGCAAGTCTCGTTTATTTTATTATATATTTCTCTATAAACACAGTAAAACTTTCTGAGACCAAGCAAACACTGTTTCCTTCTGTATGAAACCCATACAATACTTTCGTCTCCAGCATATCGATTCCTCGATTCAATACTAACAAAACAACAAAATTTCTAAAAAACAAAACAAGGTTGTTCCTTTCTCTTTTCAACAACAAATTCTTCAAAATTCTATATGCAAGTCTTCATTCCCACTGCTTCAATTATTTCTCACAAAAAAAATCCTTTTGCTAAACCAGATAAATTAACGCGGTAATGTCATATTTTGTTTTCCATGCATTTGGGAAAGGAGGACGGGATTGGGAATGATCGTGACATGAATGAGAGAACGAGAATAACTGCCGGGTGATGTTGCTAGAGAAGAAGGAAAGGTTGGCTCTTGTTGGTCCGATGGTTAGAGTTAAAAGGGGTGCATGGGAGAAAGGGGTGTTGGGAAGATGCAATTTCGGCTGAAAGAATTTTTCTTACATGGCATTCTAGTATGGCTTCACAAATCTGAAATGAGAAAGAAGAAGTATGTAAAGGGAGTGGCGGGCTGGTTGGTGTGTGGGCTTTTGGGTCGCCGTTGTTTACCAAAAAGAAGAAGAAGAAAATAAATAAACAAAAGAAAAGGAGATTGAGAAGGTCTGGTGTGAGGAAATAGTATTGTACTTGAAGTTTGTATGCATGGGAGAAGTGGTTACATGAAATGGAGAATGATGGGGGCATGTGGGCAGAATTGATAGGATGGGCCTTTCGATAGGGACAAAAAAAAGAGGAAATGCCTCACTTCAGCACAGGACGGAAGGAAGATTAAGGAAAGTTAATTGTGGGTTTGGGATTATTAAACAGTAATTAGTTTAATAATATTAATTCGATAATTAATCCATTATAATTTAAGTTAATATTATAATCCTTATAGCCTCTTCAAATGTTATCAGAATTCATGAGACAAGAGACGCTGGAACTGCGTAGACAAAGGTTACATGTACGTGCTGATTTGGTTAACATTAGGGCTGTAGGAAATTTTGTTTAATTTTAAACATACGTTTAAAGTTAAACAAAATAACGTGTAAACCATCAATCAGAAACAAATGATGAGTTAACTCTCACACTTTTCTTGAGTACTATGGTATGCTAAATTCGTATAATTATAACTTATCGTTGATAGTATAAAAATGGATGATTGGGTGTTATGGATGTTATTGGTTGTTTATTGTTAACATTGCTTATATTTCGTCCTTTTAAATACATTATATTGATGAAATCATTTCATATATTATTATCAAATGTTATTGTGATATGTGATGCAAGGAAGAACAGGTTGGAGGAATCCAACTAGATTCCTCAATAAATTGTATGTTATTTGTTGTTCATATTATTCATATATAAAAATTATTAACCCAAAATGACATTAAACCCGGTTTGGATGTTGATGATTGAATGGATGTTAATCGTTTTTTATATTTTAATCAATCGACAGTATTGATTTAGTGGTTGGCAGCGATGGTCTAAAATCTATCGTTTTATGACGTCATTTTTCCGTTATGCGAATGGACGAAATTTTATGATACAAAACTGTTTTATAACTGAATTGAAGTTTTCAAGTTTATTTTATATAAGTTAATTAAAATAGAAGTTTTATAAATATATTTATATTTAAAATCATGTTTTAAAAAAGGGATTATTAAACGTTTTATATAATGAATTCTTGCGTGATTTTATGTACAGAAAATCATAAACTAACCTACGTGTTAGTAGAATTGGATAATTGTTTTTATAAAACAATGAAATAATGTTTTTTAATTAATTAAGTTATTAATTAATTTAGGCAGAAAGTAGAATGGAAATCAGTTAACAGTTTAACTGATGAATGATTAATTATTGAAATGAACTATTTTTATTTGATCAATAATGAAATTATTTATTACATTAATAATAATTAAAGCTATTGCTCTAATTATTGGAATTCCTTTCCAAAAAGAAATTGAACTATAGTGAGATTCTAATTAAGAAAAGTTTATAAAAGGAAATTTTTGTAAATCCTAGAATTTTATAAACATCAGTTTATAGAAGATTTCAAGCTAAGGCAATATTGAAGATAAGCTTTGAACATAATGGAAGCGATGTGAACGAAAAGGAATTTCCAAAGTAAAAATTATAAAATGTGTAACGACCCGCATTCTACGTATCGAAGGATCGTAGAATATTTCTTTCTTTCACATACGAAGTCTTATGGTCATGTAACTTTGGGAGACGACTATAGGGGTCATTTCCCATGTTCATGATTTTTGACGATTTTTAAATGACCTTTTTGCCCCTAGTCAATACTGTTTTGGCCATAACTTTTGATTAGGAAGAAGTTTTGACCTGAAACCACTTCCATTGGCTTCGGAAGATGGTTTACAATTCCGTAGAGTGGTCACGTTAGCCAAACGGACTTACCGTTTGGGAGATATGGCTGAAACAAGTTTCAGATGGTGAAAAACAGCTTAATTGGGCTTAACCGGGTGATTAACAACTAGGCCCAATGGGGAATTTTGAGATTAGGGTTACGAGGAGGCTGAAATCAGTTAGAGAACGATCTTATTTTCATTTTTAAGCCTCCACTTTCATTCTTGAACCCTAACAATGGCCGGCAACATTTAGAAACATCCCCAAATCACTTTCTAATCAAGGATTAAGCTTAGCAACATCAAATCAAGAAGAAATAGCACCAAATCAGTATTACAGCTGCATTTAGACACCAGTGTTCGCCCAAATCAGCGAGGTTTCAGTTCTGAAAATTTTATTTGTGGCCAAGGTGAGTGATTATAATTGTTTTGACACTAATTACAGTTAATTAGAGTGATTAGCGATAATTAGCGAATTTATACATTAATAAATTCTGGAAAAATATTTATAAATTCTAAAATAATGTCTTAGACCTCTGTTAGAAATTTGGTTTAATTTAATTGAGTTTTGCTAATCATATCATTAGTTTTTCCTAAACATGCTTAAGGGAAAATATGGGATTTTGGGTAGGTTTGATCCAATTTACATGCTATGGTTGTTGTTTTGATGTCTATGGTTGATTCCCTATATTGCTATGAGTGTATGGTATGTTTTGTGATTGTTTAGAATAGTTAGATTGTTTGAAAACACCGTCGTATGGCATAAAACAGCCGCTGGAAAAGTTACCGGAAAATGTGCAGGGTTTCGGATCGGATCGGGATAAGGGGCTCGGATCGGATGGTGGACTGGGCAGAGAAACCGAACCGGATAGGAACCTCGCACTAAAGGAGAATTGGCAAGAAGGAAGGCCACTTGCTTAGAACTGGAGTTGGGCAGGGGATCGGATCGGAAGCAAGGGCGCATGGGATCGGATCGGAAGCAAGGGCGCACGGGATCGGATCGAAAGCAAGGGCGTAGGGATCGAATCGGAAGTAAGGGTGTAGGGATCGTATCGGAGAACCAAGCTTGGTGCTGGGATCGAAGCGAAGCGCCGGATCAGATCGGGACATCTAGGAGGGAGCAACCACCAAATCTAGGCATGAGCTATGAGTACCGAACCAAATCAGATGAGGACACCCGAACCGAACCGATGTGGCATGAAGGACCCCATACACCGAACCGAACTGAATGACCAAATGTTTCTACTATCACGCGATGACTCTTTTGAAGACCAACTCCAATTCGACCAAAACCCGAGATGCAAAGGAAGTCCAAATGAGGAGCTTTGACTCAGGATCCAGTTGGGAACCAATGAGTGGGCTTCATGATTGGGCTTTGGTGCGGGACATATGCTAAGGGTTTGTCGATGTCTGTAACTTTGAATCACTATGTGTAGGGAGTACGTGAACGGATTCAAGGCCACGGTGGCCTAGGTACAACTAAAGAGCTATAGACCAATGAAGTGGGGTCATTTGTAAAGATTTGTTCATGACTCTATGTGGTAAGCTTGGTAGTAGCAGTAGTTGTACAAGTAGAACTCCGTCACTACTTCGATGGGTCTAGTGATTGATAGGGGTGGACATCGTATGCTTTACAGACTGAGTGAGAGATGTGAGGATGGTTGTTATGGTTGATTTGTTTGCTAACATTATGACATGCACCCCCCATCCCGTTATCTTTGCACCATTTGTTCAGTGGCACCTTAGAGTATTGTACGGTATGTAGTGCTAACTCTTTGGTTGCAAGTCCAGATTCAGGTATGGTTTAGTATACATGTTATTGTTCTGTTTAGATGCTTATCGCTCATACCAGACTTTTGTCTGACCTAGAGTTTTATGTCTCTTCTTATTACTCTGGGTGCTCTCACGAGCAGACTAGTGACAGATTAGCTGGGTATGCACGGACAGCTGATCCGGAGACGAGCAGGAGGCTTCCACGTATGATACATATAATACTCTCCCTGTGTTGTTAAAGATCACTGCTTGGGCATTAGTAGTGCATCTTCTACTTTAGCTTTCTTTTGTTTTAGAGACAGTAATTTGGAAAGTTGTAATAAGCTGTATTTGGATGTCCGCTGCTATGTTGGTTTAGTTTTCAGCTTATGCACTGGCTCGTCTGTTTTATGTCAAGATTATGTTATTATTATATTTTGTTCCATGCGCTGCGAGACATTCTACAGGTTCCTTGTTAGTTCACTCTCTTCTTTCCTTTCTTTGGCGACCGTTCTGTGCTAGTCAAGCATTTGTACAGCGCACCTTCGGGGGAAATGCAGGCTGGTGCGGGGCGGGCTGTCACACTTGGTATCAGAGCTCTAGGTTGCGTAGTTAACCTAGGGAAGTTATCAGGGAGAGATAGTATACGTATATGAGAGCGCGTATTTGTGATTAATTTGATTTTCAAAAGCTATATATAAATATATATACTATTAGTATAGCTAAGGATGAAGTCGCACTGCACTAGCACCACTATGGAGATGGTTAATCGTTTTCTCTTTATAGATTGAACGATGAGCCGATACGCAAGAGGTGTCGGTAGAGGAGCCAATAATGGGCATGCTGCTGACATGAGGACGATGTTTACTGACCTCATGAGGGAGATGTGCAGAGGGCTGCAGGCGCCTAGGGCCGATTTCGCCAAGCTGAACAAGGATTATACTAGTCTTGGTGGGAAGCCGTTCCACGGAACGGAGTCGGCCACGAATGTTCAGGATTGGTTGGATAGCTGCGAGCGTATCTTCGAAGCTTTGGGTATCGAGGATGCGATGAAGAGAAGGCTAGCATCCCGTCAGCTGCAAGGACGGGAAATGAATTGGTGGAATGTTAAAAAGGCAGCTACTCCCGAGGATCGGACTACTTGGGAGCAGTTTAAGGTTCGCTTTAGTGAGAAGTTCATTCCAGCTGCTTAGAAGTCAGTGTTGTTTAAGAAAATTTTGGAGCTCAAGCAGAATGGCAAAGCTGTCTCAGAGTATATTGCTGAATTCGACACTTTGTCGAAGTATGGGTTATCTCTTATTGATACTGCCGAGAAGAAGAACGAGAAGTTCATAACTAGTTTGGATCAGTACTTGGGGGAAAGGCTCGTTAACCACATCGATGAGACGTTTGAATCGATTATGGGGAAAGCATTGAGGTCAGAGATTCTTTACCCTAAGTCAAAGACTGAGGTTGCATCTGCAGAGGAGCCAAAGCCGCAAGCAAGTGGTGGAGGCAAGAGTGGTTCTCAGAATAAGAGGAAGCAGAACCGGAATAAGGATGGCCAGAAAAAGAGGAAGAAAGAGGTTGAGTGCTTCAGATGTGGTAAGAAGGGCCATTATGCTAGTAATTGTCGGGCCAAGCCAGCGGATAGGAAGTGCTTCAACTGTGGCCAAGTGGGACATCACAAGGACAAGTGTCCGCAACCCCCTAAAGAAAAGAAGATGGGGAAAGCGTACACCCTTAATGATATTCCTTCTTCATCGAATGCCCCAACCGCGGTGGAGAAGGGGAAGAATGTTGTCATTCAAGGTATGCTTTCTGTTTATGATGTTCCTGTTAGAGTTTTGTTTGATACCGGGGCTTCCAGTTCTTTCATATCTGGTGACCTGGTAGATAGGTTGGGATTGGAGCCCGAGATTATCGATAGACCTTTAGTAGTGACGAACCCGATTGGTGATTCAACTAACCTTAGCATGATTTGTCGTAATGTGGTCTTATCGAGTCATGGATGCATGTTTGTTTGTGATTGCTTTGTTTTGGGTTTTACTGGGTTTGGCATTATTTTGGGAGTCGATTGGATCCAAAGATACGAGGTGGTGGCAGACTGTGAGGGCTTTTTGGTGACAGCTAGAGCGGATGATGGGCGGAGGGTAGTGTTTGGTGGTCTACCCGGTGATGGGGTAATGGCTAGTTTTCTAAATTCCCTCGACATCTCTCATAGTGAGTTGTCAGGGTTGCCCGTGGTTGGCCAGTATCCGGACGTCTTCGAGGAAGTGGCCGGGCTTCCACCACACCAAGAAATTGAGTTCCGTATTGATTTAGTAAAAGATGTCTGACCTATAGTGATGCCACTTCGTCGTATGGCACCAAGGGAGCAGCGAGAGCTCGGAGTGCAAGTCAGCGATCTTTTGAAGAAAGGATTTATCAGAAGAAGTGTTTTTGAATGGGGAGCACCAGTTGTGTTTGCTACCAAGGCGGATGGTTCCCTTCGTTTGTGTGTAGACACCGCGAGTTGAATAAAGTGACGAGGAAGAACAAGTATCCTCTACCGCGGATAGATGATTTGTTTGATCAGTTGAGTGGCGCGAGAGTATTCTCTTAGTTGGATCTCGTGACAGGTTTTCATCAACTTAGAGTGGAAGCTGAAAATATAGCTAAAATGGCATTTCGGACGCCGTCTGGATTTTATGAGTGGTTGGTCATGCCATTCGGACTGACCAATGCCCCAGCATATTTTGTGGATCTTATGAATAGGGTATTCAGAGATCAGTTGAATAAGTTTGTCCTTGTGTTCATGGATGACATTTTGGTCTATTCGAGGACAGAGGAAGAACACAAGGAACATTTAAGAATAGTAATAGAGGTGTTGAGGAAACACCAATTGAAAGCAAAGTTTTCTAAGTGTCACTTTTGGAGGAGAGAAGTGAGATTCTTGGGCCATGTTGTTTCAGAGAATGGTATTGCCGTGGACCCTGCGAAGGTGGCTATGGTACAAGATTGGTCTACGCCCAAGAATGCAACGGACATAAGAAGTTTCTTGGGGTTAACTGGATATTATCGTAAATTTATCCCAGACTTCTCCAAGATAGCAGCACTGTTGACTCAGTTGACCAAGAAGAATCAAGCTTTTGTCCGGGACGAAAAGTGCGAGAATGCATTCAAGAGTCTAAAGGATAAGTTGACATGTGCACCAGTGTTAGTCATTCCTAAGGGGAATGAAGAGATGACGGTATATACGGATGCATGTGGCACAGGGCTAGGTGCTGTATTGATGCAAGGAGGTAGGGTTGTAGCTTATGCAAGTTGGCAATTGAAACCGCACGAGAGAAGATACCCTACCCATGATTTGGAATTGGCTGCGATCGTATTCGTGTTGAAGATGTGGAGACATTATCTCTCGGGAGAAAGATTCGAGTTGTTTACCGATCATAAATCGTTAAAGTATTTTTTATCTCAAAAGGATCTAAACCTCCGACAGCAAAGATGGTTAGAATTTTTGGCTTCCTATGATTTCAACATCGCATATACACCAAGAAAGGGCAATGCAGTGGCTGATGCATTGAGTAGAAGACATGCCAGTTTAGGGGCTATGTTTCTAGAATGGAAGCAACTGGAGTACATCACTGGATATGATTTCAGACCAAAGTGCGAATTGGATCCAGAAATGTTAACAAGTTTGACGATCAGACCCACCTTGATTGAGCGGATTGGTTCCAGTCAAAGGAGCGATCCTAACCTATTGGAAATCTTCTCAAAGTTAGAGATGGGAATCGACGAAGAGATGAACAAGTATGGGCTTGATCGAGATGGATGGCTTAGAAAGAATGAAAGTCTAGTTGTACCCAATGTCAATGGATTGAGAGAAGAAGTGCTTAGAGAATGTCATCACTCAAAACTGACTATACACCCCGGTGGTAACAAGATGTACCGAGACATGAGGCAGACCTACTACTGGGAAGGAATGAAAAGAGATATTGGGAAGTTTATATCCAAATGCATGAACTGCCAGCTAGTTAAAGCTGAGTAAAAGAAGCCTAGTGGTTTGCTACAACCATTAGAAATTCTAGAATGGAAATGGGAACAAGTGTCAATGGATTTCGTTGATGGCTTACCAAGGACTAGATCGGGCCATGATAGCATTTGGGTGATTGTGGACCGATTGACTAAGAATGCAAGGTTTATACCCGTTAAGTCGAACAGGACGGCAGCTAAATTAGCGGAATTGTATATAAAGTGGGTAGTGAGATTTCATGGAATACCTAAAGGCATTGTGAGTGACCGAGATCCGTTGTTCACTAGTGGATTTTTGAAGAGATTACAAGAGGCGTTAGGATCAGAACTACATCTCAGTACCGCATATCACCCTCAAACCGACGGACAGACAGAGAGGGTGAATCGAGTGTTAGAAGATCTCTTGAGAGCTTACATATTGGATTTTGGTGGATCATGGGATGACCATTTGCACCTAGTAGAGTTTTCATACAATAACAGTTATCAATCCAGTATTGGTATGGCTCCGTTTGAAGCTTTGTATGGAAGACCGTGCAACTCACCTTCATGTTGGGTAGAAACTGGTGAGAAGTTTGTGCTTGGACCCGATGTGATAAGAGAAACTTCAGCTAAGATTAAGATAATCCAACAACGAATTAAGGCAGTCCAAGATAGGCAATAAAGTTATGCTGATAAAAGAAGAAGAGAGTTGAAGTTCTCTATTGGCGACTTGGTGTTTGTCAAGATTTCTCCGTTGAAGAGCGTGATACGATTTGGTAGGAGAGGCAAGTTAGCACCAAGATTTGTTGGTCCATTCCCAGTTCTTGAGCAAATTAGGAATTTGGCATACAAAGTTGAGTTACCAGAGAAGATGGCAGGAGTTCACAACGTATTTCATGTTTTCCAGTTAAGGAAGTTCGTACACGACCCAGATGTGACTATTTCACCTGATCAGTTGGATGATATCGAGGTTGAACCCGAGGCGGTTGGGAACCGCAAGCCTATGCATATTGTTGGGAACGATACGAAGCAACTTCGAAGAAAACCAGTGAATCTAGTCAAAGTTCAGTGGGGCGAGAATGAGAATGACTGTACTTGGGAGACAGAGGAGAGCATTAGGAAGACGTATCCAGAACTCTAAGCCTGGTAAGATTTCAGCTTCGATTTAGTCTTTCCGCATGCTAGGATAAGTTTGTTTTGTCTATTTTGCATGTTTGATTGTTATATATGATTGGTAGGCATGCGGGATCCTTTGTATGTTTTGGATTAAGGAATTTCAGGGATGAAATTCCTTAAATCGGGGGGGGGGGGGGGGGGGTGGGGAATGTAACGACCCGCATTATACGTATCGAAGGATCGTAGAATATTTATTTCTTTCACATACGAACTCGTATGGTCATGTAACTTTGGGAGACGAGTATTGGGGTCATTTCCCATGTTCATGATTTTTGTCGATTTTTAAATGACCTTTTTGCCCCTAACCGATACTGTTTTGGCCATAACTTTTGATTGGGAAGGAGTTTTGACCTGAAACCACTTTCATTAGCTCCGGATGATGGTTTATAATTCCGCAGAGTGGTCATACTAGCCAAACGGACTTACCGTTTGGGAGATATGGCTGAAACAAGTTTCAGATGGTGAAAACAGCTTAATTGGGCTTAACCGGGTGATTAACAGCTAGGCCCAATGGGGAATTTTGGGATTCGGGTTATGAGGAGGCTGAAATCAGTTAGAGAACGATCTTATTTTCATTTTTTAGCCGCCACTTTCATTTTTGAACCCTAACAATGGCCGCCAACATTTAGAAACATCCCCAAATCACTTTCTAATCAAGGATTAAGCTTAGCAACATCAAATCAAGGAGAAATAACACCAAATCAGTATTAGAGCTGCTGTTAGACACCAGTATTCGCCCAAATCAGCGAGGTTTTAGTTCTGAAAATTTTATTTGTGGCCAAGGTGAGTGATTATCATTGTTTTGACACTAATTACAGTTAATTAGGGTGATTAGTGATAATTAACGAATTTATACATTAATAAATTCTGGAAAAATATTTATAAATTCTAAAATAATGTTTTAGACCTCTGTTAGAAATTTGGTTTAATTTGATTGAGTTTTGCTAATCATATCATTAGTTTTGCCTAAACATGCTTAAGGGAAAATATGGGATTTTGGGTAGGTTTGATCCAATTTACATGCTATGGTTGTTGTTTTGATGTCTGTGGTTGATTCCTTATGTTGCTATGACTGTATGGTATGTTTTGTGATTGTTTAGAATAGTTAGATTGGTCGAAAACGCCGTCGTATGGCGTTAAACAGCCGTTGGAAAAGTTGCAGGAAAATGTGTAGGGTTTCGGATCGGATCGGGATAAGGGGCTCGGATCGGATGGTGGACTGGGCAGAAAAACCGAACCGGATCGGAACCTCGCACTAAAGGAGAATTGGCGAGAAGGAAGGCCACTTGCTTAAAATTGGAGTTGGGCAGGGGACCGGATCGAAAGCAAGGGCGCAGGGGATCGGATCGGAAGCAAGGGCGCAGGGGATTGGATCGGAAGCAAGGGTGTAGGGGATCGGATCGGAAGCAAGGGCATAGGGATCGGATCAGAAGTAAGGGTGTAGGGATCAGATCGGAGGACCAAGCTTGGAGCTAGGATCGGAGCGAAGCACCTGATCGGATCGGGACATCTAGGAGAGAGCAACCACCGAACCTGGGCATGAGTTATGAGTACCGAACCAAATCAGATGAGGACACCCGAACCGAATCGATGTGGCATGAAGGACCCCATACACCGAACCGAACCAAATGACCAAATGTTTCTACTATCACGCGACGACTCTTTTGAAGACCAACTCCATTTCGACCAAAACCCGAGATGCAAAGGAAGTCCAAATGAGGAGCTTTGACTCAGGATCCAGTTGGGAACCAAAGAGTGGGCTTCATGATTGGGCTTTGCTGCGGGACATGTGCTAAGAGGTTGTCGATGTCTGTAACTTTGAATCACTATGTGTAGGGAGTACGTGAACGGATTCAGGGCCATAGTGGCCTAGGTATGACTAAAGAGCTAAAGACCAATGAAGTGGGGTCATTTGTAAAGATTTGGTCATGACTCTATGTGGTAAGCTTGGTAGTAGCAGCAGTTGTACAAGTAGAACTTCGTCACTACTTCGATGGGTCTAGTGATTGACAGGGGTGGACATCGTATGCTTTACGCACTGAGTGAGAGATGTGAGGATGGTTGTTATGGTTGATTTGTTTGCCATCATTATGACATGCACACCTCCACCCCGTGATCTTTGCACCATTTGTTCAGTGGCACCTTAGAGTATTGTACGGTTTGTAGTGCTAACTCTTTGGTTGCAGGTCCAGGTTCAGGTATGGTTTAGTATACCTGTTATTGTTCAGTTTAGATGCTTATCGCTCATACCAGACTTTTGTCTGACCCAGAGTTTTATGTCTCTTCTTATTACTCTGGGTGCTCTCACGAGCAGACTAGTGACAGGTTAGCTGGGTATGCACGGACAGCTGATCCGGAGACGAGCAGGAGGCTTCCACGTATGATACATATAATACTCTCCCTGTGTTGTTAAAGATCACTGCTTGGGCATTAGTAGTGCATCTTCTACTTTAGCTTTCTTTTGTTTTAGAGACAGTAATTTGGAAAGTTGTAATAAGCTGTATTTGTATTTCCGCTGCTATACTGGTTTAGTTTTCAGCTTATGCACTGGCTCGCCTGTTTTATGTCAAGATTATGTTATTATTATATTTTGTTCCATGCGCTGCGAGACATTCTGCAGGTTCCTTGTTAGTTCACTCTCTTCTTTCCTTTCTTTGGCGACCATTCCGTGCTAGTCAAGCATGTGTACAACGCACCTTCGGGGGAAATGCAGGCTGGTGCGGGGCGGGTCGTCAGAAAATGGATTAACATTTAAAGGATTTGAAATTTAGTTCAAATCGTATAAACCAAGTTTATAAAGAGATTTTAGATCAGGATGACTTTTCTTAAAAATATCATAATAAGTGATCTTTCACTTAAGGATTGAATTAAACGTTGTAATTGAACTAAGGACTTCAAAAAGAAAGGATATTAAATAATTTAATGCATTAAGAGATTGGTGGATGGTTATTTAATAAATGAATTAAGTAAAGAGAATTTCAAATATAAGATATGGTTTATAGAACCATAATTGAAATCAAATGATAAATATGATTTTATTTAGGGTTAAATAAGAGTTTTTAAGTTATAAGCTTTTACCTATCTTAAGATAAGAACATTGTCTATCAAGGTCTGAGAGGTAATTAAAATACTTCAACTTGAACGACTTCACTATTATCGAGTGATAATTTTAGTTTGTAATGGTATAAGAAGTAAAAATGAGGTTTTGTGGATATATATTGTAACACCCCACGTCCATTAATGTCACTCACAAAGGGAATGCATTAACTTCTATGGAGCGTATTTAGTGTATAGAACAGAATATAACAAGACAGATATAAATAATGGTACTTGAAAAATTTAAAACCACTTTTATTGCAATGGAGAAATAGTTTGATTACAACAACTTCATAAACCAACTTCATAAACCAAGTAAATGAGCCAAATGACACCATCGGCTCTACACAGTCACCGATATATCCGAGGCTCCTCGCAACAGCAACAACCACACTGGTGAAAATAATATAAATGTCAGGGCTGGTAGGTCACTGACACCACCCTAGCTAGAAGGAATCGCATGTCCTCCCTGAGGTCCTCTCCCATTTCTGGCTCACAACCGGGGTGTGAGGCTCGCGAATTCTTAATATAATTTTATCAAGGCGCGTACAGTCGAATTCCATCACACCCTGGTTGTGAGCTAGAAACGGGAGAGGACCTCAGGGAATACATGTGATTCCTTCTAGCTAGGGTGGTATCAGTGACCTACCAACCCTGACATTTATATTATTTTCACCAGTGTGGTTGTTACTGTTGCGAGGCGCCTCGGATATATCGGTGACTGTGTAGAGCCGATGGTGTCATTTGGCTCTTTTACGCCCCAAAGGGTGGGGAAACGTAGTGTTCAGGCATTTTAATCCACATCGGTGGACGGCCCTGACGATCTAAGGGCTCACCTGTGTCTAGGTCCTGAGGCTCGGGCTAGAGAGTCTCGAATCGGTGAGGACTATCTTTTGCCTCGGTTTACAGATGGAAATCCAACTTCCAATACGTGACTTTGCGGTTTTGATTGTATAACCTATATATGGCGACATAGTGATATGGGGCACTTATGTCGTCTATGATTGATACTTATGATTTGAAATTGTTTTGACACTATACACTTATAGTAATAATAAAACATGAAATTTCTCGTACCAAGCATTCTTGGCTATTACAAGGTAAAAACCCTATCCTTCTGTTTGCGTTGCATTGTGTGATGGGACCTGGGTCTTATAATAGCTTCATTGTTCTTTATTAGCATTGTGTTGTTGTTTTATGCACTGGTGTTCTTGGGAGGAGACCCGTTCCGTGTTATACGGCGTGGTCCCTTGATTTACCTAACTTTAAAATAAAGATTAATAACTATTTTAGTTCTTACACTAGTCACATGACTGACCTAGAGTTTATTGTTTTAACCTAAACTCTGGGTGCCCCTATTTTCGCACGGACAGCTAGTAGTTTTGGTTTTGCAGATTTCTATTCACAGGATCCTGATTTACAACTGGAACGATATCCGGAAAGCTCTGTATCCGTATATCTCTTTTAGTTGTGTTTTGTATTATTTTCCGCTGCTATGTAATGTAATTTAAATCTCTGATATTTTCTGTGTAATATTCATTCATACTCTGTATATTTCTTGTATTCTGATGGAATTGTTGTAATAAGCAATGAAATGTTCTTCTGTCTGTGTTTTGATGTGGCTTGTTCTCAAAACAATTAAGGGTTTTGAACTGTGACGAGATGGAATTTCGCTCGGTCCGAACCAGTCGCTAAACCGATTTAGACCGTTCGAAACGCCCTAACGTTTGAGAACACGACAAAACAGAACGCATGCAGAAGAACATTTCATGGTATATTACAACAATGCATCAGAATACAAGAATATACAGAGTATAAACAAATATATATTACACAGAAATATCAGAGATTTAAATTACATTTAAAAACATCGCAGCGGAAAATAATACAATACACAACTAGAAGAGATATACGGATACAAAGCTTTCCGGATATCGTTCCAGCTGTAAACCAGGATCCTGTGAATATAAATCTGCAAAACCAAAACTACTAGCTGCCCGTGTCAAAATAGGGGCACCCAGAGTTTAGGTTAAAACAATAAACTCCAGGTCAGTCATGTGACTGGTGTGAGAACTAAAACAGTTATAAATCTTTATTTTTAAAGTTAGGTAAATCAAGGGACCACGCCGTATAACACGGAACGGGTTTCCTCCCAAGAATACCGGTGCATAAAACAAACAGCGCAATGCTAAATAAAGAAAAATGAAGCTATTATAAGACCCAGTTCCCATCACACAATGCAACGCAAGCCGGAGGATAGGGTTTTTACCTTATAATAGCCAAGAATGCTTGATACGTTTAAAAAAAATCATTTGATACTATTGTAAGTGCATAGTGTATAAGACAACTTCAAATCATAAGTATCAATCATAGGCGACATGAGCGTCCCATGCCACTATGTCGCCATATATAGGTTTACAAATAAAACCGCAAATGTCACGTATTTGGAAATTGGATTTCCGTCTATGAACCGAGGCAAAAGATAGTCCTCAACCGATTCGAGACAATCTAGCCCATGTCTCAGGTCCCAGACTCAGGTGGGCCTTGGATCGTCAGGGCCGGTCCATCGATGTGGATTATTATGCCTGAACACTACGTCTCTCCGCCCTTTGGGGCGTAAATGAGCCAACGAATGGCTCCATCGGACCCGGATCGTCCGATCAAACCGAGGCGCCTCGCAACAGCAACAACCACATAAGTCAAACTCGTCAAGGCGTGTAAAACCACTGACGCCACTTTTAGCTAGAAAGAAACGCAAGTCCTCCCTGATGTCCGTCTCCCGTTTTTAGTTCATACCGGGTGTGAAACTCGCGAAGTCAGCGTTACACAAAGCTACGCCACAAAGGCCTTGCTTTGATCATCACCACAAGACTTTGCTTTTCAACAGAAGCCTCGATCAATTGCCACTTAGGCATGCCACACAGGCAATTCACTCCATGCGTTTGATATCCATCAATATATAACCCCTGAGCTCGTACGTCTCAGAGAAGGGCGTTAAGCAAGAGAATAAATTCTCCGCCGCCAAACAGATATATATTTAATAGAAATCAATCACACGGACTAAAATCCAATGTCAGACACACAGTCCATTTACAAGTCCGTTCTGGGTCTGAACGAAACCGGAGGCACCTAGTACCCCGCATATCCATCGATCTCCAAGTACGTCTGGACGATCACTAACTGTTTCCATCTTCTTGGGTGTACAGTCCAATCAAGATCATCAGTAATTACCCAAACGACGTGAAGACTTCTGGTCTTCGACCACCGTCTTCATCTTCGACACCACGTCGAATCAGTTATTCAGAATGGGATAAACCCGGTCTTTCTGAATAAATCGCGTATATATTATAAAAGTGTTACACAAACACAACATACGCCTCATTCCAATTCAGAATATTCTTTTATTCAAATATTCCTATACTTTGGGAAAAGTTCCCATTAATTTTATCCAAGATAAATTCTTTAAATTTATTCTTTAATCTCCTTTGAATATCAATTCAAACTAGTCGGGATTAGCGAACCACACCGAAGTAATCATTTATTTTATTTCCCAATCCCAACCTATTCATCCCATGAAGTAAAACTGGTAGTACTTCATATCTAACACCACAGTGTTATCGGTAATTCAATTACCATTTCACGTTCAAATCTAATTAAAGATTTAACTAACGCCTGGAGCAAAACTGGTGATACTCCATTTCGATTTTTCAATCTAATTAAAGATTCATTAAAACTCCACTTAGTTTTAATCGTTAACTGGGTTAAAGAATCAGTGTCATTTAAAAACACAGTTCCCGATAAACCCAAAATCACATTCATTAATTATCGGGTTAAAGAACGAGTGTTGTTTAAAACACTGTTCACGATAAACCCAAAAATCAATATCAATTCAATTCCAATTAAATATCATTTAATTGGTACACTTCATTAAATCTAAATAAAAAGATTTAATCTTTTCTCAACTGGGTTCAAAAACAGTGTTAGTGAAGACACCACTCACGACAAACCCAAATCACACTTGATATTCAATACAAGGCTCTGAATAGAAAATATCCCGGCTTATATTCAATATCAAATTCTACGACTAACAAATGTCATATTGGAAATAACGATATAAATATGTATCTTTCAAATTTCCATAACACATCTGTATAATCACGAATTCCAACATCGAAATATTCCGAAGACAATTTCGATTCAAATCCACTCCAATGCAATCATTGGAATTCTGGTTATTTTTAAAACCCTTTTCAAATTCAATTTATTTATTTAAAATAAATAGAATTATATTTCTAGTTCAAAACTAGTTCATTTCGATAAAAATCTATTTTTATCTTTTCAAACATGGAGTTTTTCATCCCAAATCTTCACAAATCATTTCTTATGATTTTACACAAATTATTACTATTTTTAATAATTTTATCAAGGCCCGTACAGTCGATTTCCATCAACGGCCATCGAACTGCACTTACAGCGACCTTTTTCAAATTTGATTTGGACATAATTCCAAATCCAACCGTTAGATTTCAAATTTCTAATATTCGTTAGAAAGCTCTTTTCGATACGAACCCAACGGTTCCGGTTTTAGGAGAATCCGACGGTTGGATCTCCCGTAATGTCCATTTGAAATAAATGGTCGAAATTCACGAACTGCCGCGGCGCGGCGCGTTCTATTCAGGCCATTATATTATATATATAATATATATTTCGTCGATTTCTATTTAAAACGAATTATATAAATAGTTTTAAAATTCGTTTCAAAAGCAATTTCAACTTCCTTTTCAATTCAAATCAAAATTGGATTCTTCTTTATAAATTCGTTTTAAAAATTCATTTCTATTCAATTCAAATTTCAATTCAATTTGAATTCATTTCAATTTGCTTTCAGTTCAATTTGAATTCGTTTTCAATTCATTTCGAAATCGTTTTCAATTCAATTCATTTCGAAATCGTTTTCAATTCAATTCATTTCGAAATCGTTTTCAATTCAATTCATTTCGAAATCGTTTTCAATTCAATTCATTTCGAAATCGTTTACGTCTAAATGGCGTCAATCTAATCAACACGGCTCCATAAATTTCTATTTTCAAATATTTTATTTCAAATATTTCTTTTTCAAAATGGTTGTTGTTATCAAAATATTTCGTTCAACACATGACCAATCTCAATGGATGAGTACTGTCAACACATGAACCTTTATTTTATAATATTCTTTATTTTTCAAATTGGAATGAGGCCCAATAAATTACCATATAAAGTTAATTATATGGATTTCATACAACACATGTGTATAATAGCATTGAAAAATAATCAACCATCAACCAAAGTGCACTACACTGTATAAGCATCAAATATAGATATCTAACGCTTATAACAGCCTGTCAATCGATCGATCGACATATTTAATCAATCAGGATGAGTGAACTTCAAATTTCATCCTAACACCCGTGTGGGGTTTCAAACAATCAAACAAATATTTTATTTGTGCAGTTGGGCGATGTGTAAAATTTATCGTCCCAATCCATATCAGTCAAATGGGTGTACATCAACAAATCGTTTTGATTTGTAAATGAATATGTTATTTTATTCATTTCCAATAAAAATGATATTTTTATTTTTCTAACATATTTTAGAAAATTTTGGCGGCATAACGGCGCTATGCTAGAAACGGGATAAGGCCTAGCCTTGTCCCCGGTCTAATAATGGCCACCGCCATACCCATATCAATCAAATCACTTTCGTTATGCAAACCACAAAATTTGGAGTAAGAGTCTAACCTAGCCTTACTCCTTCGCCTTATAACGGCGCACGTCTAATCCTAACCAATTTATCGATTCGATTTTTCACACCACAAACCACATTCAAACCAATATCGCAATCAATCACCAAACCGCCAAACAAACAAGTCCATGGTCTGTGGACGATTGTGTCGGGTGCTACTAAACACCGTCTGCATCCTAGTATATATATATAACTAGAAAAGAAATTGAAAGGTGAGAAATTCTCACAAATAGCTATCCAAGCATCTTGACTCTACTTTGATATAGATCTTCTTCGTTCTCGCCTTTTTGTTACCTTCGTCGCCCGCTTTCACTACCTATGTAAAAATCGAGTTTTTACTTCGCTATTCAATATATAAAAATCATATTTTTATTTCGAAGTTCAATATATAAAAACCACATTTTTATTTCGAAGTTCAACATATAAAAATCATATTTTTCTTTCGAAGTTCAACATATAAAAATCATATTTTTCTTTCGAAGTTCAACATATAAAAATCATATTTTTCTTTCGAAGTTCAACATATAAAAATCATATTTTTCTTTCGAAGTTCAACATATAAAAATCATATTTTTCTTTCGAAGTTCAACATATAAAAATCATATTTTTCTTTCGAAGTTCAACATATAAAAATCATATTTTTCTTTCTTCCTGTTTAAAAATCCTGCCTTTACGAGGTAAATCGCGTTCTTAACATAAACCACTTTATATAAAACTGAATTAAACAATTTCAAATTGAATAAACAAACAAACAAAAATCATACTTCCTTGAAGTAAAAATCAGAAAACAAACAAAGCTATTTTAGTTAAGCTAAAATGAATATTTAAAATAAATTAAAAATAAAAAGAAAACTTACAGTGCCTTAAGGGGGTTCGATGTAATCAGTGGAGGGGGAAGGAGGGTTGTGCGTCAACCGGAGGTGGGTGGTGGCTCATGCACGGCGGCGGGTTCAAAAGGGGGGGGGGGGCGTCGAGTTTTAGGGGCATCGTTGACGGGTTGGTGGGCTTGGGGAAGGTCGCGACACACTTTAGAAGAGGAGGGGAGAGAGCAAAGACGGGAGGAGGAGATGGAGGCGAGGGGTGGTCCGGCGTCGGAGGCGACGCGGAGGGAGGAGCTTTGGAGGATGGGCGTTGACTGGTGGTTAGGGCTTCAGGCCGATTTTTTTTCTCTTTTTTTTTTGTATTGATTCGATTTTGAAAAAGTG
The DNA here is from genome assembly GCA_030737875.1 of Allium sativum. Taxonomy (NCBI): domain Eukaryota; kingdom Viridiplantae; phylum Streptophyta; class Magnoliopsida; order Asparagales; family Amaryllidaceae; genus Allium; species Allium sativum. The sequence goes on from CM060924.1 coordinate 972,136,738, forward strand.
AACGGGGGGGGGGGGGGGCAGAGAGGATAAGAAAGTTTTTTTTTCTTTTTTATTTATTTATTTAATCATTTAATTTGAAAAGGTTGACTTTTACATACGACCTCGAAACGAGGCCCACCGCCTGTCGTCCATGGCGTTTCACCCCCATTCCGAACACAATGGGATATGTATCGTAGATTGATTCGATCATTTGAATCCGTTTCCGTTGAACTTTCATTTAAATCATTATATTGAATTTTAACCGTACATTTCGAATTACTGGGGTCACATACTAACTAGAAAAATTCCAGAAAAATATTTTCTAGCTTCGTATTGACGATACGGTCCTAACAAAACTAGTTTCGTCGAATTCTGAGACCGTTTGAAAAATGGCCAATTTCCAGTCGATTAAAATCAACTAAAACTGGTCAAACGCGTCTTCCTTTGCCACGCTCACATATTAATTCGAAAAATTATGAAATTTGAAACCTAGCAATAACTTGACACCACGGACCCAACAAAACTGGTTTCGTCGAAATCCGAGGTCATTTGCAAAATGTCCATTTTTAAGGGCCTGAATTTCATAGCGACTATTCAGAATTTTCAACTGGACATATCTTTTGATTCCCGCTATGAAATCTTGATTTTTTTCGGATTCGTTGGACAGATATCATCTATTAGATCCTATTATTTTTGGTTTCACTAAAATCCGGATTGTTTTGCACCCGGTACATTAAATTGAAGTTTGAAATCGAATTATCGAACTACCGCGCCATTTTCAATTCTATTTATAATTATATATAAATATTATATATTCTAACGACGACGTATATAATATATACGTTCTAATTATATTAAAAATAAATTTTCTCGTCGATATTATTTAAAATAATTCATTTTAAATAATCAAAATTCGCTAAAATTGCCAAAATAAAAATTTTAAACTGGCCCAGATTTTCGGGTTATTACAATCTCCCCCACTTAAAACTTTTCGTCCCCGAAAAGGAACAAAGTCGAAAGCGGTTTGATCAATCAGCTCCACGTTCGATCTGGCTTTCATTCTCCAACTCTTTAGTTTCTGAGAATTTTCTAAATTCCAAAAATTTGGCTAACACCCTAAATTTTCGAAAAATTTCGCCATAACCTCCCCTGCACCGGGAGCATCGGGGAATTTCAAATAGCTTCCCCGGTCCTTCAGATCTCAAAAAGAAAAAGAAAAAGCCAAGCGGCTAGCCAATAGGCTCATAAAATCATCATCACCCAAACAAAACAGTAAATTATGTAGTAAACATGTACCTATTTGTCGGGCAAACAAATTTTATTCTCTGGCTCTAGCCTCCTTGCTATGACCTGTTCAAGGTAAGTATATGTATATGCAAGCAAATGCGACCAATTTTCAATATAGTTCAATATTTGGTGCTATTAGGCAAAATGGTTCAAAATTATCAAACAAATAAACAAACAACACAAAAATCAATCAATTAGTGGATTAGAGTTTCAAATTGATAACTTTGATACATAGTCAAAAATCAGGTTTTTGATGCCAAATCACAACAATAGGCCCTATCTAATTTTGGTTCTCACACCAGTCTAATGGAAACATATAGAAATCACACCTTCGAAACACGAAAATAAATACTGGTGATGGCGCGCCATCATCAGAATCATGTCCGGGCGACTAGAGTGTGACTCTATATCTATCCAGTATATTAAAATTTCGAATACACGCGGATCAGACGTATACGCAAAATCTATATATACTGGATTGTCCACATCAATCTAAATAGATAATCAAATACGAATAATTGATTTAAATCTTCAAAACCAAAAATTTGTTTTCATTTTCAAAAATATACTCTTCACACTCGTTCTAGGATAATACTGATCCCATCTCTAACGAGTCATTCTAAGTGGATATTACTAATCCAATATCTGATGAATTCTTTCGTATGGTTCTAATGTGCCTTGTTCTCTAGCTTTGTAAACCAAAGCTCTGATACCAACTGTGACGAGATGGAATTTCACTCGGTCCGAACCAGTCGCTAAACCGATTTAGACCGTTCGAAACGCCCTATCGTTTGAGAACACGACAAAACAGAACGCATGCAGAAGAACATTTCATGGTATATTACAACAATGCATCAGAATACAAGAATATACAGAGTATAAACAAATATATATTACACAGAAATATCAGAGATTTAAATTACATTTAAAAACATCGCAGCGGAAAATAATACAATACACAACTAGAAGAGATATACGGATACAAAGCTTTCCGGATATCGTTCCAGCTGTAAACCAGGATCCTGTGAATATAAATCTGCAAAACCAAAACTACTAGCTGCCCGTGTCAAAATAGGGGCACCCAGAGTTTAGGTTAAAACAATAAACTCCAGGTCAGTCATGTGACTGGTGTGAGAACTAAAACAGTTATAAATCTTTATTTTTAAAGTTAGGTAAATCAAGGGACCACGCCGTATAACACGGAACAGGTTTCCTCCCAAGAATACCGGTGCATAAAACAAACAGCGCAATGCTAAATAAAGAAAAATGAAGCTATTATAAGACCCAGTTCCCATCACACAATACAACGCAAGCCGGAGGATAGGGTTTTTACCTTATAATACCCAAGAATGCTTGATACGTTTAAAACAAATCATTTGATACTATTGTAAGTGCATAGTGTATAAGACAACTTCAAATCATAAGTATCAATCATAGGCGACATGAGCGTCCTATGCCACTATGTCGCCATATATAGGTTTACAAATAAAACCGCAAATGTCACGTATTTGGAAATTGGATTTCCGTCTATGAACCGAGGCAAAAGATAGTCCTCAACCGATTCGAGACAATCTAGCCTATGTCTCAGGTCCCAGACTCAGGTGGGCCTTGGATCGTCAGGGCCGGTCCACCGATGTGGATTATTATGCCTGAACACTACGTCTCTCCGCCCTTTGGGGCGTAAATGAGCCAACGAATGGCTCCATCGGACCCGGATCGTCCGATCAAACCGAGGCGCCTCGCAACAGCAACAACCACATAAGTCAAACTCGTCAGGGCGTGTAAAACCACTGACGCCACTTTTAGCTAGAAAGAAACGCAAGTCCTCCCTGATGTCCGTCTCCCGTTTTTGGTTCATACCGGGTGTGAAACTCGCGAAGTCAGCGTTACACAAAGCTACGCCACAAAGGCCTTGCTTTGATCATCACCACAAGACTTTGCTTTTCAACAGAAGCCTCGATCAATTGCCACTTAGGCATGCCACACAGGCAATTCACTCCATGCGTTTGATATCCATCAATATATAACCCCTGAGCTCGTACGTCTCAGAGAAGGGCGTTAAGCAAGAGAATAAATTCTCCGCCGCCAAACAGATATATATTTAATAGAAATCAATCACACGGACTAAAATCCAATGTCAGACACACAGTCCATTTACAAGTCCGTTTTGGGTCTGAACGAAACCGGAGGCACCTAGTACCCCGCATATCCATCGATCTCCAAGTACGTCTGGACGATCACTAACTGTTTCCATCTTCTTGGGTGTACAGCCCAATCAAGATCATCAGTAATTACCCAAACGACGTGAAGACTTCTGGTCTTCGACCACCGTCTTCATCTTCGACACCACGTCGAATCAGTTATTCAGAATGGGATAAACCTGGTCTTTCTGAATAACTCGCGTATATATTATAAAAGTGTTACACAAACACAACATACGCCTCATTCCAATTCAGAATATTCTTTTATTCAAATATTCCTATACTTTGGGAAAAGTTCCCATTAATTTTATCCAAGATAAATTCTTTAAATTTATTCTTTAATCTCCTTTGAATATCAATTCAAACTAGTCGGGATTAGCGAACCACACCGAAGTAATCATTTATTTTATTTCCCAATCCCAACCTATTCATCCCATGAAGTAAAACTGGTAGTACTTCATATCTAACACCACAGTGTTATCGGTAATTCAATTACCATTTCACGTTCAAATCTAATTAAAGATTTAACTAACGCCTGGAGCAAAACTGGTGATACTCCATTTCGATTTTTCAATCTAATTAAAGATTCATTAAAACTCCACTTAGTTTTAATCGTTAACTGGGTTAAAGAATCAGTGTCATTTAAAAACACAGTTCCCGATAAACCCAAAATCACATTCATTAATTATCGGGTTAAAGAACGAGTGTTGTTTAAAACACTGTTCACGATAAACCCAAAAATCAATATCAATTCAATTCCAATTAAATATCATTTAATTGGTACACTTCATTAAATCTAAATAAAAAGATTTAATCTTTTCTCAACTGGGTTCAAAAACAGTGTTAGTGAAGACACCACTCACGACAAACCCAAATCACACTTGATATTCAATACAAGGCTCTGAATAGAAAATATCCCGGCTTATATTCAATATCAAATTCTACGACTAACAAATGTCATATTGGAAATAACGATATAAATATGTATCTTTCAAATTTCCATAACACATCTGTATAATCACGAATTCCAACATCGAAATATTCCGAAGACAATTTCGATTCAAATCCACTCCAATGCAATCATTGGAATTCTGGTTATTTTTAAAACCCTTTTCAAATTCAATTTATTTATTTAAAAATAAATAGAATTATATTTCTAGTTCAAAACTAGTTCATTTCGATAAAAATCTATTTTTATCTTTTCAAACATGGAGTTTTTCATCCCAAATCTTCGCAAATCATTTCTTATGATTTTACACAAATTATTACTATTTTTAATAATTTTATCAAGGCCCGTACAGTCGATTTCCATCAACGGCCATCGAACTGCACTTACAGCGACCTTTTTCAAATTTGATTTGGACATAATTCCAAATCCAACCGTTAGATTTCAAATTTCTAATATTCGTTAGAAAGCTCTTTTCGATACGAACCCAACGGTTCCGGTTTTAGGAGAATCCGACGGTTGGATCTCCCGTAATGTCCGTTTGAAATAAATGGTCGAAATTCACGAACTGCCGCGGCGCGGCGCGTTCTATTCAGGCCATTATATTATATATATAATATATATAATATATATTTCGTCGATTTCTATTTAAAACGAATTATATAAATAGTTTTAAAATTCGTTTCAAAAGCAATTTCAACTTCCTTTTCAATTCAAATCAAAATTGAATTCTTCTTTATAAATTCGTTTTAAAAATTCATTTCTATTCAATTCAAATTTCAATTCAATTTGAATTCATTTCAATTTGCTTTCAGTTCAATTTGAATTCGTTTTCAATTCATTTCGAAATCGTTTTCAATTCAATTCATTTCGAAATCGTTTTCAATTCAATTCATTTCGAAATCGTTTTCAATTCAATTCATTTCGAAATCGTTTACGTCTAAATGGCGTCAATCTAATCAACACGGCTCCATAAATTTCTATTTTCAAATATTCTATTTCAAATATTTCTTTTTCAAAATGGTTGTTATTATCAAAATATTTCGTTCAACACATGACCAATCTCAATGGATGAGTACTGTCAACACATGAACCTTTATTTTATAATATTCTTTATTTTTCAAATTGGAATGAGGCCCAATAAATTACCATATAAAGTTAATTATATGGATTTCATACAACACATGTGTATAATAGCATTGAAAAATAATCAACCATCAACCAAAGTGCACTACACTGTATAAGCATCAAATATAGATATCTAACGCTTATAACAGCCTGTCAATCGATCGATCGACATATTTAATCAATCAGGATGAGTGAACTTCAAATTTCATCCTAACACCCGTGTGGGGTTTCAAACAATCAAACAAATATTTTATTTGTGCAGTTGGGCGATGTGTAAAATTTATCGTCCCAATCCATATCAGTCAAATGGGTGTACATCAACAAATCGTTTTGATTTGTAAATGAATATGTTATTTTATTCATTTCCAATAAAAATGATATTTTTATTTTTCTAACATATTTTAGAAAATTTCGGCGGCATAACGGCGCTATGCTAGAAACGGGATAAGGCCTAGCCTTGTCCCCGGTCTAATAATGGCCACCGCCATACCCATATCAATCAAATCACTTTCGTTATGCAAACCACAAAATTTGGAGTAAGAGTCTAACCTAGCCTTACTCCTTCGCCTTATAACGGCGCACGTCTAATCCTAACCAATTTATCGATTCGATTTTTCACACCACAAACCACATTCAAACCAATATCGCAATCAATCACTTAACAGCCAAACAAACAAGTCCATGGTCTGTGGACGATTGTGTCGGGTGCTACTAAACACCGTCTGCATCCTAGTATATATATATAACTAGAAAAGAAATTGAAAGGTGAGAAATTCTCACAAATAGCTATCCAAGCATCTTGACTCTACTTTGATATAGATCTTCTTCGTTCTCGCCTTTTTGTTACCTTCGTCGCCCGCTTTCACTACCTATGTAAAAATCGAGTTTTTACTTCGCTATTCAATATATAAAAATCATATTTTTATTTCGAAGTTCAATATATAAAAACCACATTTTTATTTCGAAGTTCAACATATAAAAATCATATTTTTCTTTCGAAGTTCAACATATAAAAATCATATTTTTCTTTCGAAGTTCAACATATAAAAATCATATTTTTCTTTCGAAGTTCAACATATAAAAATCATATTTTTCTTTCGAAGTTCAACATATAAAAATCATATTTTTCTTTCGAAGTTCAACATATAAAAATCATATTTTTCTTTCGAAGTTCAACATATAAAAATCATATTTTTCTTTCTTCCTGTTTAAAAATCCTGCCTTTACGAGGTAAATCGCGTTCTTAACATAAACCACTTTATATAAAACTGAATTAAACAATTTCAAATTGAATAAACAAACAAACAAAAATCATACTTCCTTGAAGTAAAAATCAGAAAACAAACAAAGCTATTTTAGTTAAGCTAAACTGAATATTTAAAATAAATTAAAAATAAAAAGAAAACTTACAGTGCCTTAAGGGGGTTCGATGTAATCAGTGGAGGGGGAAGGAGGGTTGTGCGTCAGCCGGAGGTGGGTGGTGGCTCATGCACGGCGGCGGGTTCAAAAGGGGGGGGGCGTCGAGTTTTAGGGGCATCGTTGACGGGTTGGTGGGCTTGGGGAAGGTCGCGACACACTTTAGAAGAGGAGGGGAGAGAGCAAAGACGGGAGGAGGAGATGGAGGCGAGGGGTGGTCCGGCGCCGGAGGCGACGCGGAGGGAGGAGCTTTGGAGGATGGGCGTTGACTGGTGGTTAGGGCTTCAGGCCGATTTTTTTTCTCTTTTTTTTTTGTATTGATTCGATTTTGAAAAAGTGAACGGGGGGGGGGGGCAGAGAGGATAAGAAAGTTTTTTTTCTTTTTTATTTATTTATTTAATCATTTAATTTGAAAAGGTTGACTTTTACATACGACCTCGAAACGAGGCCCACCGCCTGTCGTCCATGGCGTTTCACCCCCATTCCGAACACAATGGGATATGTATCGTAGATTGATTCGATCATTTGAATCCGTTTCCGTTGAACTTTCATTTAAATCATTATATTGAATTTTAACCGTACATTTCGAATTACTGGGGTCACATACTAACTAGAAAAATTCCAGAAAAATATTTTCTAGCTTCGTATTGACGATACGGTCCTAACAAAACTAGTTTCGTCGAATTCTGAGACCGTTTGAAAAATGGCCAATTTCCAGTCGATTAAAATCAACTAAAACTGGTCAAACGCGTCTTCCTTTGCCACGCTCACATATTAATTCGAAAAATTATGAAATTTGAAACCTAGCAATAACTTGACACCACGGACCCAACAAAACTGGTTTCGTCGAAATCCGAGGTCATTTGCAAAATGTCCATTTTTAAGGGCCTGAATTCCATAGCGACTATTCAGAATTTTCAACTGGACATATCTTTTGATTCCCGCTATGAAATCTTGATTTTTTTGGATTCGTTGGACAGATATCATCTATTAGATCCTATTATTTTTGGTTTCACTAAAATCCGGATTGTTTTGCACCCGGTACATTAAATTGAAGTTTGAAATCGAATTATCGAACTACCGCGCCATTTTCAATTCTATTTATAATTATATATAAATATTATATATTCTAACGACGACGTATATAATATATACGTTCTAATTATATTAAAAATAAATTTTCTCGTCGATATTATTTAAAATAATTCATTTTAAATAATCAAAATTCGCTAAAATTGCCAAAATAAAAATTTTAAACTGGCCCAGATTTTCGGGTTATTACATGAACGGTCTTGGTCGGTTTAGCCATTGATTCGGATCAAGCGAAATTCCGTGTTGTTACATGCGGTATCAGAGCTTTGGTTTACAAAGCTCGAGAACAAGACACATTAGAACCATATGAAAAAATTCATCAGAGATTGGATTAGTAATATCCAATGGGAATGACTTGTTAGAGATGGGATCAGTAGTATCCTAGAACGAGTGTGAAGAGTGTATTTTTAAAATGAAAACAATTTTTGTTTTGAAAATCTAAACCTTATTCAATGTATTTGAATATTTATTTGTACTGATTTGGACAATCCAGTATATAAAGATTTTGCATATACGTCTGATCCGCGTGTATTTGAAGTTTTAATATACTGGATAGATATAGAATCACACTCTAGTCGCCCGGGGATGATACTGATATTTGTGATCACATTACCAGTATTTATGTTCGAGTTTCGAAAGTGGGATGTTTATATATTTCCATTAGATTGGTGTGAGAACCAAAACTAGATAGGGCTTATTGTTGTGATTTGGCATCAAAAATGTGATTTTTGACTAGATATCAAAATTATGAATTTTAAAAGTTAATCAACTAATTGATTGCTGGTTGTGTTGCCTGATTATTGTTTGATTAATTAAATGTTGAACCTTTAGCCAAATTGAACCAAATAGTGAATTGTGTTGAAAATTTGTCGCATTTGCATGCATATACATGTACTTACATTGAATAGGTCACAGCAAGGAGGCTAGAGCAGAAGAATAAAATTGTTTGCCTGACAAATAGGTACATTTTTACTAATTTCTTGGGTTTGGATGATTTTATGAGCCGATTGGCTATCCGCTTGGCCTTTTCGTTTTCTTTTGGATTGGTGAGGGCCATGGGAGGCTATTTGAAATATCCCGAAGCTCCCGGTGCAGGGGAGATTATGGTAAAAAAATTCAAAAATTTAGGGTGTTAGCCAAATTTTTGAAAAATTTGAAAAGTTCTTAGAAACTGAAAAGTTGAAGAACTAAAGCCATAAAGAAAACAATGGAAGTTGAGTTGGTTTGTTAAAAAACTTTTAGCTTTGTTCCTTTTCGGGGACGAAAAGTTTTAAGTGGGGGAGATTGTAATAACCCGGAAATCTAAGCCAATTTAAAAATTTTATTTTAGCAATTTTAAAGAATTTTGAATATTTAAAATGATTATATTAAATAATAACAACGAGAAATTTATTTTGAATAGAATTAGAACGTATATTTTTATTTAAATCATTGTTAGATTATAAATATTTATTTTAAATTATAAAAGGAATTGAAAATGGCGCGGTAGTTCGAAATTTCAATTTCAAAGTTCAAATGAATGTATAGGATTCAAAATAAACCGGATTTTAGCAAAAACCAAAAATATTAGAATCTAATTGAGAATATCTTTCCAACGAATCCGAAAAATTGAAATTTCATAGCGGGAATCAAAAGTTATGGCCAAGGGAAAATTCAGAATAGTCGTTATGGATTTCTGGTCCTTAACAATGGATATTTTGCAAACGACCTCGGTTTTCGACGAAACCACTTTTGTTGGATCCGTGATGTCAAGTTATTGCTTGGTTCCAAAATTCATAATTTTCTGAATCAATATGTAAGCGTGGCGAGGTTAAACGTGTTTTAATGGTTTCCGTTAAATTGGATCGACCAGAAAACGGCCATTTTTCGAACAGTCTCAGAATTCGATGAAATTAGTTTTGTTAGGACCGTATCGTCAATACGAAGCTAGAAATAAATTTTCTAGAATTTTTAGAGTCCATATGTGGCCCCGGTAAACTGAAATATGCATTCAAATTCAATATATAGAGTTATATTTTGATTTTGACAAAAAACTGATAGAAACAACCGAATTGGATTACGAAACATATCCCATTGTGTTCGGAATGAGGGTAATACGCTAGGGCGAACAGTCTGTGAGTTCAAATCTGAGTTCAAAATAAAAGTTACCATTTCGGCATTAAAATAATAAATTATAAATTATAAAAATATGTAATCCTCTCACTCCCTTCCCTCTTCTCTCTCTTCCTTTACTCCAGTCCACACCAAATGAAATAAAAAAACAAAAAAAACAACAAAAACCACGTTCTCGTTCGCAGCCGCCTCCACTCGCGGTTCCTCCCAGCGACGCCGGCGCCGGCGCGTGACCCCCTCCTCTACTAATGACCGACATCAATACCCAGATCCCCCCTCAAAGCCGTCACGCCCGCTCCTGAAAACCCTACCCCCTCCGATCGGCCTCTGTCAGACCACCATCGCCGGACCCCCACCGCCTGCAGACCCTCCCTCCGCCTGAGCGTCGTGAGCTGCCTTTCCCCCCTTCCCTTTTAACTGTAAGTTTCTTTATTTGTGGATTTTTGTTAATTTAATATTTTTAAAACAGTTTTTATATGATTAAAACATATTATTAAATCATTTTTATTTATTTAAAGAGAATATATATATATATATTTTATGAAAAGGTTATATTTTCTAAACAAAATGATTTGATTTTTATAAGAGTAAAGACATGATTTTTACCTTAGGAAAGATTATTCTTTAAGTTGGAAAAGGTATAATTTTTATCGCTATAAAGGTATAATTTTTATCGCTATAAAGGTATAATTTTTATCGAAAAAAAAGGTATGATTTTTATAAACAAAAAGGTTATGATTTTGTTTATGAAAAGATTCAATTTTTCATAATGGAAAAGATTTGATTTTGATAAGTTAAAAGGTATGGTTTTTAAGTTAAAAGATTTGATCTTTATTTGTGAAGAGAATTGAAATTTATATATATGTTATTATAAACATAAATTTTATATTGAAAGTGAACAAATAAAAATATGATTTTTATTTGAAAAGAACGAAAAGATTTTTAACAATGAAAGGAGTGATATAAAAATATATTTTTAATACATGGAGTGATAATATAAAAATGTGATTTTTATATATGTAGCGAAAACGGACGACGAAAGTGACGAAAGGCAAACACGGTGAAAATTTCCTACATATGAAGAGTCGCGGCATGTGGTTTAGCTTCTAGGTGAGAACTCCTCACTTTTATTTTAATTTCTAGTTTGAAATATATACTAGGATGCAGACGGTGCTTAGCAGCACTCGACACCCGTCGTCCACAGACCATGGATGACTTGTATGTGTGATTGTTTGTGTTGTGAAATTTGACTGCTGATTGTGATGTGAAATAAAATATATATTCATGTGTTGAAATAAAATATATATTCATGTGTTGAAATAAAATATATATTCATGTGTTGAAATAAAAGAAATATTCATTTACAAATCGAACGATTTATTTATGTACACCGATTTAACTGATATTGATTGGGATACACATCGCCCAACTGCACAAATAAAATCTGTGTTTGATTGTTTGAAACCCCACACGGGTATTGGGTTGATATTTGACATACACAAATCCCGATTGTTTAGTTGTATGTCAATCGATGGGTTGACAGACTGTGTAAGCGTTAATTATTTATATTTAATGCTTATGCGGTTGTGTGGTGCACTCTGGATGATGGTTGATGATTTATCGTTGTTGTTATATGCATGTGTTGTAGGGAATCCATATAATTAACGTTATATGGTAATTGATTGGGCCTTATTCCAATTTGGGAGAATAAGGAATATTATAAAAGAAAATTCACGTGCTGAATAGAATAAAAATATATTTTCATGTGTTGAATATTCATGTGTTGAATAAAAATATGAATTCATTTGTTGAATAGAATAAATATTCATGTGTTGAATAGAATAAAATTCATGTGTTGAATAAAATTCATGTGTTGAATAGAATAAATATTCATGTGTTGAATAGAAAGAAAATTCATGTGTTGAATAGAATAAAAATTCATTTGTTGAATAGAATAACGAAGTTATTGAAACATATAAAGCCGTGTTAGTTAGATATGCGCCATTTTGACGCGAATGATATTTATATAGGTTATATTCATTTTTATAATGATTATAGAAAAGGAAGTGATTTCAAAATATAACGTTTTGAAAATATTATCATTTGTATATAGATGATGTGGAATATTCAATTTTGATTCGAAATTGAATATGAAGCTGAAATCGTTTCAAAAACGAATTTAAAACGATTTATAAAATATGTTTTAAAAGGAAATTGACGAAATATATATAATATAAATATTATATATATTAAATGGCCTGCATAGAACGCGCCGCGCTGCGGCAGTTCGCGAATTTCGATCATTGACTTCGAATGGATATTATAGGAGATTCGACCGTCGGATTCTCCTAAAACCGGAACCGTTGGGTTCGTATCGAAAAGAGATTTCTAACGAATATTAGAGATTTGAAATCTAACGGTTGGATTTGGAATTATGTCCAAATCAAATTTGGGAAAGGTCGCTGTAAGTGCAGCTCGATCGCCGTTGATGGAATTCGACTGTACGGGCCTTGATAAAATTATTAAAAATAGTAATAATTTGTGTAAAATCATAAGAAATGATTTGTGAAGAATTGAGATGAAAAATTCCAAATTTGAAAAGATAAAAATAGATTTTTATCGAAATGAACTAGTTTTGAACTAGAATAATAATTTATTTATTTTTAAATAAATAAACTGGATTTGAAAGAGTTTTAAAGTAACCAGAACTTTCAATAATTGAATTGGAATGTGTAACGCCCCGGATTTCTCCCGACTCGATCGATCGCAAAATCGACCAAGACCGTTCAAAATCCGAGAACATTAACTCTGGGAATACAACACATTAGAACAACAACAACAACAACAGACTTTTATAAACATCATAATAATGTTACATCAGAGTACAGAATATCAGAGTACATAAAATTACAACGGAAGATAAATTATAATATTTTAATACATTGCAGCGGAAGTAAAATCACTAAGGCAGCGGAAGACAACTATGCTCTGGACACAGCTTTAGGCTTCAATCCAGAATCTTGCTCGAGATAGGAACCTGTAGACAAACTACTCGACTGCCCGTGTGGAAAGAGGGCACCCGAGTTTGTAAAGGTGGAAACAAACAACGGGTCAGTCCTAGGATTGGTGTGAGAATTCTTAACTAATTTTACTAACAACAATAAGGCAAACCCAAGGACCACGCCGCTAACGCGGAACGGGTTTACTCCAATGGATTGTCGTGCATAAATTAAAGTAAATCATTAAACAATGCAATGCTTTTTAGAAAAATGAAACCATCATAAGACCCAAGTCCCATCACACAATGCAACGCAAACCGAAGGATAGGGTTTTACCTTATAATGGTCAAAAATGCTTGATAGGATAAAAACGAATTTGATATTATTGCTAGTGTGTATATGTTTCAAAAACATTTCAAAGTAAATGTATCAATCCTAGGAAGCATAGCTACCATATACTATGCCTCCATACTAGTAATGCAATCAAAACCGTATGAGGTCGTATAGGGAATTGGGTTTCCATCATGAGTCAAGGCTAGGGAGGAACTCCTTACCGATTCGAGACACTCTAGCTAATGTCTCAGGATTCCCCATAGTTAACCCTTGGATCCTGCAGGGCCGGTCCACACATACAGCTTCGTGGATTAGTTATTCCTGAACACACGTTTCCCGATCCTATAGGACCTATCATCCGAGGCGCCTCATTCCATCATCCACATAAGTAAATATCAGCCAGTTAAAGCACCGACACCACTTCTCGCTAGAAAGAAACGCGCTGCTCTCCCTGCGTTCCCTTCTCCCGTTTTAGACTCCACCGGGTTGTGAGGCTCGCGAAGTCACGCTATACATAAAGCTACGCCTAAACAGGTCGTGCTTTGATCATCAACCACAAGGCCTTCTTTTCAACAAAAGCCTTGATCATTGCATCTTGGTATGCCACACTGTCAATCCATATCATATTATTAATCTTTGCCAAAACATACAAAAGGGTGTTAAGCAAGAGAATAAATTCTCCGCCACCAAACATTCATACATTCAGCAGAAGATCAATAAGTACAATATATAAAGGAGTACGATGTCAGACACGCATTCTATTTATAAGCTTATGCTCTAGGTCTGAGCGAAAGCCAAATCCGTACAAATCAACACTACGCCCGGATGGCCACCATTTTAGCCCTTTCAAGGTAGCTACTCCAATCATGGGCATCAATGGTAACTCATCCATTCAACATGAAGATCGTCGGTCTTGTACCGTCTTCAACTCTTCGACTATTAGTCGCCATATTCATTATTCAGAATGGGTTAAAACCGGTCTTTCCGAATAACTCGCGTGATTTAAAATTAGGGGCTATATTTAAACCACATCGACGCCTCATTCCAATTCAGAATATCCTTTTTTAAAGTATTCACATTATTAGGGAAAGGTTCCCATAAATTTTATCAAGGATATTCTTTAATCTTCCTTAATCCACCTTCAATCTAATTAAAAATTTATTTAAAATTTTATTAAGTTTTAGTCTTCTAAAATCATTGTTAAATTACTAATCACTTTTCTGGAATTAATCTTATATTTAATCCGGGTTTAAGAACTAATGTTATTTAAAACATAGCTCACGAGAGACCCCATCTCATGTTTCATTAATTCCCTATTTAATATATAATATTAGGCATCTCTTCTTTTAGAAAATTTCATTTAATCTTAATTAAAAGATTAATTAATAACAAATCAAAATTTCACTATTGATTTGAGTTTCAAGAACTAATGCCCTTCAAAACATTGTTCACAACCAACCCATAATCAATTTCCTTTTTATTTCAATTATATTTAATAATTGGAAATCTCATTTAAATCTTAATAAAAATATTTTCCTTTACTCAAATGGATTTAAGAATAATGTTATTTAAGACACTATTCATGACAAACCCAAAATCTAACTTGATATTAAATATAAAGCTTTGAATGGGAATTATATCGATTATATTCAATATCAAATTCTAAAACCAACGGATATCATATTAGACATAACGATATTAAATATCTTCCAAATTCCCAAAATAATATCCGTATAATCACAGAATTAATATTGAAATAGTCCGTAGATAATTTCCATTTAAATCCAATTCAATATACTCATTGGGAATTCTTAGTTGTATCAAAAACCATTTTAAATCCTTTTATTTATTTATAAAATAAATAAATCACTTATTTTGATAAAAATATCTTTTATCTTTATAAACTTTTAGTCATTTATTGCTACGTTTATTCTTATAATATTTAAAATAATATTATAATAATATTTCCAAAATGTATAATTTTTGAATTCTGAACTTCCAATATTAATTATTTATTTATTTGCATTAGCCATTCTTGATAACTTTAGAAAATTCTGCATTGGAATGAGACTCAAATCAAATACCATTAATTAATGGATTTCGTACAACGCATTTGTGAAATAATGATAGACATCCCTTTTATTACCCAAATTACATTCAAACAATATACATTCAATTGACGACATACAATAACTTTTCACAACAAAATTCAAATAACAATAGATTATTTGTGCACTTGGGCGATGTGTGAAAATATCAGCCCAATCAACATACACAAGTCAGGCAACTTGTATATGGCAGTGTAACATATTTGAATTATCATACAAAATAAAATAACATTAATTGGTATGTTACAAATTCTCAGATTTTAAACATCGCATCACGACCAAACATATATACACAACAATCATGCATAACATAGAAATAAACCACAAACATTTCATTACATACAACTAAATATATTTATTTATGAAAATAACTAATTAATGAAAATAAAGATTTAGTGAGAAAGAGTTCTCACAAGACATTATCCTCAACAAATGACATATTCATTATATTAATGTATGTGACATATCTAACTAAAATGACCTTATCTTCTAACATGACATTCTTGTCTAAGATGACAATTTTAACTAAAATGTCTATTTTATTCTTAGGTGACATTACTAACTTAAATGACACTTTTATCTTTAGCATAAATGACCTTTTTTTGTGGAAATCCTATATGATTATAAATGATATTTATTTTGACATACATGACATTTTTTTAGTTATTTATTTTATATTCACCCATTCTAATCTCAATAAAGATGTCATGTGTTGAATTTTATTAATGCATTCTCAAAATGACACGTTAAATAAAATGAAAGCATTCTCAAAATGACACATTAAATAAAATGAATGCATTCTCAAAATGACACATTAAATACATTAAATAAAATGAATGCATTCTCAAAATGACACATTAAATAAAATGAATGCATTCTCAACTAATATGGTATTATTCTAAATAATGTATTTTTATTTCACTAAACATGTCCTAACTAAATATCTTTTTTTTTTTGCTGACAATGTTAAGTGACACAATTTTTAATGAATCAACACATGTTTTGTAATAACCCGCAAAATCTGGGCCAGTTTAAAATTTTTATTTTGGCAATTTTAGCGAATTTTGATTATTTAAAATGAATTATTTTAAATAATATCGACGAGAAATTTGTTTTCAATATAGAATTCGACGTATATATTATACGCGTCGTCGTTAGAATATAAATATTTATATATAATTATAAATAGAATTGAAAATGGCGCGGTAGTTCGATAATTCGATTTCAAACTTCAATTGAATATACCGGGTGCAAAACAATCCGGATTTTAGTGAAACCAAAAATGATAGGATCTAAATGTGGATATCTTTCCAACGAATCCGAAAGATCAAAATTTCGTAGCGAGAATCAAAAGATATGTCCAGTTGAAAATTCTGAATAGTCGCTATGGAATTCAGGCCCTTAAAAATGGACATTTTGCAAATGACCTCGGATTCCGACGAAACCAGTTTTGTTGGGTCCGTGGTGTAAAGTTATTGCTAGGTTTCAAATTTCATAATTTTTCGAATCAGTATGTGAGCGTGGCAAAGGAAAACGCGTTTGATCGGTTTCAGTTGATTTTAATCGACTGGAAAATGGCCATTTTTCCAACGGTCTCAGAATTCGATGAAATTAGTTTTGTTAGGACCGTATCATCAATACGATGTTAGAAAATGTTTTTCTGGAATTTAACGGATTCGTATGTGGCCCCAGTAATTTAAAATGTGCGTTCAAATTGAATATATATGGAATTTTATTTTAATTTTGATAAAAACTGTTCGAAACAGTCGAATTGGCTTACGATACATATCCCATTGTGTTCGGAATAAGGGTAAAATGCTAGGGGCGACAGTCGTTGGGTTTGATTTTGAGTCCGAATAGTCAAACAAGTAAAATTGGAAAAATAAAATTAAAATAATAATATAATTTATTATAAATACTCTCCAATACAAAACCCTAACCCCACCCTATACAGAACCCGCCGCCAGTCAAATACAAACGAATGAAAAGCTCCAGCGTTCGATCCCAACCCGCTCCACCCACACGTGATTTCAGAGCAAACCTCCAAAACAAAATGATAGGGATTCCTGAGCACTTTAACCTGATACCATTTTGGGTCGCGATTCATTGGGGATGTCGCTCGATTTTCGAGCTTAAACCCAGCCACTTCGTTCGCATTTCTAGGAGGCTGTGGGGGTCCGAGTTCGTCAAGGGCATGGTCAATGGAGGAGTAACGTGAGGCGCGCCGACTAGGGGTCACTGATTGTACTCCGGTGATCGAAGTTGGTTGCTGCGACGAGAGAAGTCAGGCGGTGCAAATCGGTTTTTGTTTGAGCGAGGAAACCTGAAGTAAATTGGAGAAGACAAGGTTATATCGGTCCGGTTTTTCACGATAAAGAAGAAAGGTGCTGTTTTTTTATTTATTTTATTTTATTTTATTTTACTTAAGCAAAATATATTGTTTCAAATCAGTTTTTGATTTATAAATACATTGGATAAAAATCAGTTTTTGTTTTAAAAATAAAATAAAATTAACAAGTGTTTTAGAAATAAAAACATTGCTTTAAATTTCAGATTTTTTTTAAATGTAAAAATATTGTATAATTTCAGATTTTTAAATATGAAACATAAGAAAAATGCGATTAGAATATATAATCGAATTGTTTTATTTTCAGCATTGTTTTTAAAATAAAATTCACATTGTCTTTGAAATAGAGATAGCAATGAAGATTTCTATCAATGAAGTGCCGTGGAGCTAGGATAGCTATATGTGAGAATTTCTCACCTTTCAATTTCATTTCTATTTATATATATATACTAGGATGCAGACGGTGCTTAGTAGCACCCGACACAATCGTCCACAAACCATGGACTTATTTGTTTGGTTGCATAGATTAGTTATATGATTTGATTTGGATTTGGTTGTTTGGTGATTTTGATTGATATGTGAATGGCGTGGGCCTTCACTAGACCGGGGATAAGGCTAGGCCTCGTCCCGTTTCTAGTATCGTGCCGTTATGCCGCCGAAATTTTCTAAAATAAGTTAGAAAAAAAATATCATTTTATCGAAGAAATGAATTGAATAGAAATTGATATGTTGAAATAAAATGTTTTACCGTTAAAAATATAATTTTTAACGTGAATGGGAATAAATATTCATTTACAAACCAGACGGTTTGTTTATGTACACCTATTTGAAGGACATTGATTGGGACGATAAATTTTACACATCGCCCAACTGCACAACTAAATCTGTGTTTGATTGTTTGAAACCCCACACGGGTGTTAGGATGAAATATGAAGTTCACTCATCCTGATTGATTGAATGTGTCGATCGATTGATTGACAGGCTGTTATAAGCGTTAGATATCTATATTTGATGCTTATACAGTGTAGTGCACTTTGGTTGATTGTTGATTATTTTTCAATGCTATTATATACATGTGTTGTATGAAAATCCATATAATTAACATTATATGGTGATTGATTGGGCCTCATTCCAATTTAGAAAATAAAGAATATTATAAAATAACAGTTCATGTGTTGACAGTACTCATCCATTGAGATTGGTCATGTGTTGAACGAAATAATTTAGTAATAAAATTTACATCTTTATCGATATAAAATAAAAGTTCATGTGTTGACAGTACTCATCCATTGAGATTGGTCATGTGTTGAACGAAATAATTTAGTAATAAAATTTACATCTTTATCGATATAAAATAAAAGTTCATGTGTTGACAGTACTCATTCATTGAGATTGGTCATGTGTTGAACGAAATATTTTGATAATAACAACTATTTTGAAAAAGAAATATTGGAAATAGAATATTTGAAAATAGAAATTTATGAAGTCGTGTCGATTAGATTGACGCCATTTTGACGTGAACGATATTTATATCGATTTTATTCATTTTGAAATGAATTGAATTGAAAACGATTTTGAAATGAATTGAATTGAAAACGATTTCGAAATGAATTGAATTGAAAACGATTTCGAAATGAATTGAATTGAAAACGATTTCGAAATGAATTGAATTGAAAACGATTTCGAAATGAATTGAATTGAAAACGATTTCGAAATGAATTGAATTGAAAACGATTTCGAAATGAATTGAATTGAAAACGAATTCGAATTGAATCGAAAGTGAATTGAAATGAATTCAAATTGAATTGAAATTTGAATTGAATAGAAATGAATTTTAAAACGAATTTATAAAGAAGAATTCAATTTTGCTTTGAATTGAAATGGAAGTTGAAATAGATTTTGAAACAAATTTTAAAACTATTTATATAATTCGTTTTAAATAGAAATCGACGAAATATATATTATATATATTATATATATAATATAATGGCCTGAATAGAACGCGCCGCGCCGCGGCAGTTCGTGAATTTCGACCATTTATTTCAAACGGACATTACGGGAGATCCGACCGTCGGATTCTCCTGAAACCGGAACCGTTGGGTTCGTATCGAAAAGAGCTTTCTAACGAATATTAGAAATTTGAAATCTAACGGTTGGATTTGGAATTATGTCCAAATCAAATTTGAAAAAGGTCGCTATAAGTGCAGTTCGATGGCCATTGATGGAAATCGACTGTACGGGCCTTGATAAAATTATTAAAAATAGTAATAATTTGTGTAAAATCATAAGAAATGATTTAGAAAGAATTGGGATGAAAAACTCCATATTTGAAAAGATAAAAATAGATTTTTATCGAAATGAACTAGTTTTGAACTAGAATTATAATTCTATTTATTTTTTTAAATAAATAAATTGAATTTAAAAAGGGTTTTAAAAATAACCAGAATATCCAATGATTGCATTGGAGTGGATTTGAATCGAAATTGTCTTCGGAATATTTCGATGTTGGAATTCGTGATTATACAGGTGTTGTTATGGAAATTTGAAAGATATATATTTATATCGTTATTTCCAATACGACATTTGTTAGTCGTAGAATTTGATATTGAATATAAGCCGATATATTTTCTATTCAGAGCCTTGTATTGAATATCGAATGTGATTTGGGTTTGTCGTGAATGGTGTCTTCACTAACACTGTTCTTGAACCCAATTGAGAAATGATTAAATCTTTTTATTTAGATTTAATGAAAGGTACCAATTAAATAATATTTAATTGGAATTGAATTGATATTGATTTTTGGGTTTATCGTGGACAGTGTTTTAAATAACACTTGTTCTTTAACCCGATAATTAATGGAATGATATTTTGGGTTTATCGTGAACCGTGTTTTAAATGACACTGATTCTTTAACCCAGTTAAAGATTAAAACTAAGTGGAGTTTTAATGAATCTTTAATTAGATTGAAATGATCGAAAGTATCACCAGTTTTGCTCCAGGCGATAGTTAAATCTTTAATTAGATTTGAACGTGAAATGGTAATTAAATTTACCGATAACACTGTGGTGTTAGATATGAAGTATTACCAGTTTTACTTCATGGGATAAATAGGTTGGGATTGGGAAATTAAAACAAATGATTAGTTCGGTAAGTTTCGTTAATCCCGACTAGTTGAATCGAAATTCAGAAGAAGATTAGAGAATAAATTCAAGAAATTTATCTTGGATAAAATTAATGGGAACCTTTCCCTATGAATGTGAAATTTAGAAACTAACTGTCGGTTGGCCAAGCAGAATGGTTTTCTGGGTATTGATCTGATGTTGGTTTCGGCCTTCGGGGTTAATATTTGGGGAATTATTCTCTTGATTAATTTACGGTTAGTGACTAATGAATTGGAATGAGGCGTATGTTGTGTTTGTGTAACACTTACTTAAGATATACGCGAGTTATTCGGAAAGACCGGGTTTATCCCATTCTGAATAACTGATACGACGATAAGTCGAAGATGAAGACGATGGTCGAAGACCGGAGGTCTTCACGTCGTTTGGGTGATTACTGATGATCTTGATTGGGCTGTACACCCAAGAAGATGGAAACAGTTGGTGATCGTCCAGACGTACTTGGAGATGGATGGATATGCGAGGAAAGTGCCTCCGGTTTCGTTCAGACCCAGAACGGACTTGTAAATGGACTGTGTGTCTGACATTGGATTTTAGTCCGTGTGATTTATCTCTATTAAATATATATCTGTTTGGCGGCGGAGAATTTATTCTCTTGCTTAACGCCCTTCTCTGAGACGTACGAGCTAAGGGGTTATATATTGATGAATATCAATCGCATGGAGTGAATTGCCTGTGTGGCATGCTAAGATGCAAATGATCAAGGCTTCTGTTGAAAAGAAAAGTCTTGTGGTTGATGATCGAAGCACGACCTTGTGTGGCGTAGCTTTGTGTAACGTTGATTCGCGAGTATCACACCCGGTATGAATCAAAAACGGGAGACGGACCTCAGGGAGGACATGCGTTTCTTTCTAGTTAGGAGTGGCGTCAGTGCTTGAACTGGCTGACGAGTTTGACTCATGTGGATATTACTTATTATTACTTGCTGAAAAGCGAGGCGCCTCGTGATATCGGTTTCGGCCGATGCTTCTGGTCGGCTGACGGGCCAGATTTACGCCCCAAAGGGCGGGGAAACGCAGTGTTCAGGCATTTTAATCCACATCGGTGGACCGGCCCTGACGATCCAAAGGCTTGACAGAGTACTTGCCTGAGGCTCGGACTAGACAGTCTCGAATCGGTGAGGATCTTGCCCCTAGCCTCGGTTCATACCATAAATGATAACCCAACTTCCAATACGACGTCTTGCGGTTTTGATTGTAAACTTATATATGGCGACATAGTGTTATGGGCCATTCATGCCGCCTATGATGGTTACTTATGATTTGAAGTTGTTTTATACACTATGCACTTATTATAGTATCAAACGATTTGTTTTAACCGTATCAAGCATTCTTTGGTTGTTATAAGGGAAAACCCTATCCTCGGCTGCGTTGCATTGTGTGATGGGACCTGGGTCTAATAACAGCTTCATCTTTCTTTATTTAGCATTGCGCTGTTTGTTTTATGCACTGGTATTCTTGGGAGGAAACCCGTTCCGTGTTATACGGCGTGGTCCCTTGATTTACCTAACCTTTAAAATAAAGATTAACTGTTTTAGTTCTCACACCAGTCACATGACTGACCTGGAGTTTATTGTTTTAACCTAAACTCTGGGTGCCCTTATTTTGACACGGGCAGCTAGTAGTTTTGGTTTTGCTGATTTATATTCACAGGATCCTGGTTTACAGCTGGAACGATATCCGGAAAGCTTTGTATCCGTATATCTCATTCTAGTTGTGTATTGTATTATTTTCCGCTGCGATGTATTTAAATGTAATTTAAATCTCTGATAATTTCTGTGTAATATTTATTTGTTTATACTCTGTATATTCTTGTAATCTGATGCATTGTTGTAATATACAATGAAATGTTCTTCGGTATGCGTTCTGTTGTGGCTTGTTCTCGAACTATCCGACACTTTCCTTAACGGGGAAGTTACGGGTTTTCACAGTTGGTATCGGAGCTTTGGTTTACAGAGCTCGAGAACAAGACACATTAGAACCTTACGAAAGAATTCATCAGATATTGGATTAGTAATATCCAATTAGAATGACTCGTTAGAGATAGGATTTGTAGTATCCTAGAACGAGTGTGAAGAGTATATTTTTCAAATGAAAACAATTTTGTTTTAAAGATTTAAATCGTTTTTAAACGTATTTGATTATTTATTTATTTGGAATGTGGACATTCCAATATATAAAGATTTTGCATATACGCGTCATGAACGTATATTCGAAGTTTTAATATACTGGATAGATATAGGGCCGCACTCTAGTAGCCCGGAGATGTTCTGATGGTGGTTCGAAACATCATCAGCATGTATTTTCGAGTGACGAAGGTGTGATACCTATATATTTCCATTAGGCTGGTGTGAGAACCAAAACTAATATAGTTAGAACACATTGTTGTGATTTGGCATCAAAAACATTATTTTCTTTATATGTAGTAAAATTATGAATTTGCAACTCTAATTCACTAATTGATTGATGTTTGTGTTGTTTGCCTATTTGTTTGCTAATTTTGAACCATTATGCCGTATAGCATCAAATATTGAATTGTATTGAAAATTGGTCGCATTTGCTTGCATATACATATACTTACATTGAACAGGTCATAGCAAGGAGGCTAGAGCCAGAGAATAAAATTTGTTTGCCCGACAAATAGGTACATGTTTACTACATAATTTCCTGTTTTGTTTGGGTGATGATGATTTTGTGAGCCTATTGGCTAGCCGCTTGGCTTTTTCTTTTTCTTTTTGAGATCTGAAGGACCGGGGAAGCTATTTGAAATTCCCCGATGCTCCCATTGCAGGGGAGGTTATGGCGAAATTTTTCGAAAATTTAGGGTGTTAGCCAAATTTTTGAAATTTTTGGAAATTCTCAGAAACTAAAGAGTTGGAGAATGGAAGCCTGATCGAGCGTAGAGTTGATTAATCAAACCACTTTCGACTTTGTTCCTTTTCGGGGACGAAAAGTTTTAAGTGGGGGAGATTGTAATAACCCGCAAAATCTGGGCCAGTTTAAAATTTTTATTTTGGCAATTTTAGCGAATTTTGATTATTTAAAATGAATTATTTTAAATAATATCGACGAGAAATTTGTTTTCAATATAGAATTCGACGTATATATTATACGCGTCGTCGTTAGAATATAAATATTTATATATAATTATAAATAGAATTGAAAATGGCGCGGTAGTTCGATAATTCGATTTCAAACTTCAATTGAATATACCGGGTGCAAAACAATCCGGATTTTAGTGAAACCAAAAATGATAGGATCTAAATGTGGATATCTTTCCAACGAATCCGAAAGATCAAAATTTCGTAGCGAGAATCAAAAGATATCTCCAGTTGAAAATTCTGAATAGTCGCTATGGAATTCAGGCCCTTAAAAATGGACATTTTGCAAATGACCTCGGATTCCGACGAAACCAGTTTTGTTGGGTCCGTGGTGTAAAGTTATTGCTAGGTTTCAAATTTCATAATTTTTCGAATCAGTATGTGAGCGTGGCAAAGGAAAACGCGTTTGATCGGTTTCAGTTGATTTTAATCGACTGGAAAATGGCCATTTTTCCAACGGTCTCAGAATTCGATGAAATTAGTTTTGTTAGGACCGTATCGTCAATACGATGTTAGAAAATATTTTTCTGGAATTTATCGGATTCGTATGTGGCCCCAGTAATTTAAAATGTGCGTTCAAATTGAATATATATGGAATTTTATTTTAATTTTGATAAAAACTGTTCGAAACAGTCGAATTGGCTTACGATACATATCCCATTGTGTTCGGAATAAGGGTAAAATGCTAGGGGCGACAGTCGTTGGGTTTGATTTTGAGTCCGAATAGTCAAACAAGTAAAATTGGAAAAATAAAATTAAAATAATAATATAATTTATTATAAATACTCTCCAATACAAAACCCTAACCCCACCCTATACAGAACCCGCCGCCAGTCAAATACAAACGAATGAAAAGCTCCAGCGTTCGATCCCAACCCGCTCCACCCACACGTGATTTCAGAGCAAACCTCCAAAACAAAATGATAGGGATTCCTGAGCACTTTAACCTGATACCATTTTGGGTCGCGATTCATTGGGGATGTCGCTCGATTTTCGAGCTTAAACCCAGCCACTTCGTTCGCATTTCTAGGAGGCTGTGGGGGTCCGAGTTCGTCAAGGGCATGGTCAATGGAGGAGTAACGTGAGGCGCGCCGACTAGGGGTCACTGATTGTACTCCGGTGATCGGAGTTGGTTGCTGCGACGAGAGAAGTCAGGCGGTGCAAATCGGTTTTTGTTTGAGCGAGGAAACCTGAAGTAAATTGGAGAAGACAAGGTTATATCGGTCCGGTTTTTCACGATAAAGAAGAAAGGTGCTGTTTTTTTATTTATTTTATTTTATTTTATTTTACTTAAGCAAAATATATTGTTTCAAATCAGTTTTTGATTTATAAATACATTGGATAAAAATCAGTTTTTGTTTTAAAAATAAAATAAAATTAACAAGTGTTTTAGAAATAAAAACATTGCTTTAAATTTCAGATTTTTTTTAAATGTAAAAATATTGTATAATTTCAGATTTTTAAATATGAAACATAAGAAAAATGCGATTAGAATATATAATCGAATTGTTTTATTTTCAGCATTGTTTTTAAAATAAAATTCACATTGTCTTTGAAATAGAGATAGCAATGAAGATTTCTATCAATGAAGTGCCGTGGAGCTAGGATAGCTATATGTGAGAATTTCTCACCTTTCAATTTCATTTCTATTTATATATATATACTAGGATGCAGACGGTGCTTAGTAGCACCCGACACAATCATCCACAGACCATGGACTTGTTTGTTTGGTTGCATAGATTAGTTATATGATTTGATTTGGATTTGGTTGTTTGGTGATTTTGATTGATATGTGAATGGCGTGGGCCTTCACTAGACCGGGGATAAGGCTAGGCCTCGTCCCGTTTCTAGTATCGTGCCGTTATGCCGCCGAAATTTTCTAAAATAAGTTAGAAAAAAAAATAATATAAAAATATCATTTTATCGAAGGAATGAATTGAATAGAAATTGATATGTTGAAATAAAATGTTTTACCGTTAAAAATATAATTTTTAACGTGAATGGGAATAAATATTCATTTACAAACCAGACGGTTTGTTTATGTACACCTATTTGAAGGACATTGATTGGGACGATAAATTTTACACATCGCCCAACTGCACAACTAAATCTGTGATTGATTGTTTGAAACCCCACACGGGTGTTAGGATGAAATATGAAGTTCACTCATCCTGATTGATTGAATGTGTCAATCGATTGATTGACAGGCTGTTATAAGCG
The DNA here is from genome assembly GCA_030737875.1 of Allium sativum. Lineage (NCBI taxonomy): Eukaryota > Viridiplantae > Streptophyta > Magnoliopsida > Asparagales > Amaryllidaceae > Allium > Allium sativum. The sequence goes on from CM060924.1 coordinate 972,163,185, forward strand.
TTAGATATCTATATTTGATGCTTATACAGTGTAGTGCACTTTGGTTGATTGTTGATTATTTTTCAATGTTATTATATACATGTGATGTATGAAAATCCATATAATTAACATTATATGGTGATTGATTGGGCCTCATTCCAATTTAGAAAATAAAGAATATTATAAAATAACAGTTCATGTGTTGACAGTACTCATCCATTGAGATTGTTCATGTGTTGAACGAAATAATTTAGTAATAAAATTTACATCTTTATCGATATAAAATAAAAGTTCATGTGTTGACAGTACTCATCCATTGAGATTGGTCATGTGTTGAACGAAATAATTTAGTAATAAAATTTACATCTTTATCGATATAAAATAAAAGTTCATGTGTTGACAGTACTCATTCATTGAGATTGGTCATGTGTTGAACGAAATATTTTGATAATAACAACTATTTTGAAAAAGAAATATTGGAAATAGAATATTTGAAAATAGAAATTTATGAAGTCGTGTCGATTAGATTGACGCCATTTTGACGTGAACGATATTTATATCGATTTTATTCATTTTGAAATGAATTGAATTGAAAACGATTTCGAAATGAATTGAATTGAAAACGATTTCGAAATGAATTGAATTGAAAACGATTTCGAAATGAATTGAATTGAAAACGTTTTCGAAATGAATTGAATTGAAAACGATTTCGAAATGAATTGAATTGAAAACGATTTCGAAATGAATTGAATTGAAAACGATTTCGAAATGAATTGAATTGAAAACGATTTCGAAATGAATTGAATTGAAAACGATTTCGAAATGAATTGAATTGAAAACGATTTCGAAATGAATTGAATTGAAAACGAATTCGAATTGAATCGAAAGTGAATTGAAATGAATTCAAATTGAATTGAAATTTGAATTGAATAGAAATGAATTTTAAAACGAATTTATAAAGAAGAATTCAATTTTGCTTTGAATTGAAATGGAAGTTGAAATAGATTTTGAAACGAATTTTAAAACTATTTATATAATTCGTTTTAAATAGAAATCGACGAAATATATATTATATATATTATATATATAATATAATGGCCTGAATAGAACGCGCCGCGCCGCGGCAGTTCGTGAATTTCGACCATTTATTTCAAACGGACATTACGGGAGATCCGACCGTCGGATTCTCCTGAAACCGGAACCGTTGGGTTCGTATCGAAAAGAGCTTTCTAACGAATATTAGAAATTTGAAATCTAACGGTTGAATTTGGAATTATGTCCAAATCAAATTTGAAAAAGGTCGCTATAAGTGCAGTTCGATGGCCATTGATGGAAATCGACTGTACGGGCCTTGATAAAATTATTAAAAATAGTAATAATTTGTGTAAAATCATAAGAAATGATTTAGAAAGAATTGGGATGAAAAACTCCATATTTGAAAAGATAAAAATAGATTTTTATCGAAATGAACTAGTTTTGAACTAGAATTATAATTCTATTTATTTTTTTAAATAAATAAATTGAATTTAAAAAGGGTTTTAAAAATAACCAGAATATCCAATGATTGCATTGGAGTGGATTTGAATCGAAATTGTCTTCGGAATATTTCGATGTTGGAATTCGTGATTATACAGGTGTTGTTATGGAAATTTGAAAGATATATATTTATATCGTTATTTCCAATACGACATTTGTTAGTCGTAGAATTTGATATTGAATATAAGCCGATATATTTTCTATTCAGAGCCTTGTATTGAATATCGAATGTGATTTGGGTTTGTCGTGAATGGTGTCTTCACTAACACTGTTCTTGAACCCAATTGAGAAATGATTAAATCTTTTTATTTAGATTTAATGAAAGGTACCAATTAAATAATATTTAATTGGAATTGAATTGATATTGATTTTTGGGTTTATCGTGGACAGTGTTTTAAATAACACTTGTTCTTTAACCCGATAATTAATGGAATGATATTTTGGGTTTATCGTGAACCGTGTTTTAAATGACACTGATTCTTTAACCCAGTTAAAGATTAAAACTAAGTGGAGTTTTAATGAATCTTTAATTAGATTGAAATGATCGAAAATGGAGTATCACCAGTTTTGCTCCAGGCGATAGTTAAATCTTTAATTAGATTTGAACGTGAAATGGTAATTAAATTTACCGATAACACTGTGGTGTTAGATATGAAGTATTACCAGTTTTACTTCATGGGATAAATAGGTTGGGATTGGGAAATTAAAACAAATGATTAGTTCGGTAAGTTTCGTTAATCCCGACTAGTTGAATCGAAATTCAGAAGAAGATTAGAGAATAAATTCAAGAAATTTATCTTGGATAAAATTAATGGGAACCTTTCCCTATGAATGTGAAATTTAGAAACTAACTGTCGGTTGGCCAAGCAGAATGGTTTTCTGGGTATTGATCTGATGTTGGTTTCGGCCTTCGGGGTTAATATTTGGGGAATTATTCTCTTGATTAATTTACGGTTAGTGACTAATGAATTGGAATGAGGCGTATGTTGTGTTTGTGTAACACTTACTTAAGATATACGCGAGTTATTCGGAAAGACCGGGTTTATCCCATTCTGAATAACTGATACGACGATAAGTCGAAGATGAAGACGATGGTCGAAGACCGGAGGTCTTCACGTCGTTTGGGTGATTACTGATGATCTTGATTGGGCTGTACACCCAAGAAGATGGAAACAGTTGGTGATCGTCCAGACGTACTTGGAGATGGATGGATATGCGAGGAAAGTGCCTCCGGTTTCGTTCAGACCCAGAACGGACTTGTAAATGGACTGTGTGTCTGACATTGGATTTTAGTCCGTGTGATTTATCTCTATTAAATATATATCTATTTGGCGGCGGAGAATTTATTCTCTTGCTTAACGCCCTTCTCTGAGACGTACGAGCTCAGGGGTTATATATTGATGAATATCAATCGCATGGAGTGAATTGCCTGTGTGGCATGCTAAGATGCAAATGATCAAGGCTTCTGTTGAAAAGCAAAGTCTTGTGGTTGATGATCGAAGCACGGCCTTGTGTGGCGTAGCTTTGTGTAACGTTGATTCGCGAGTATCACACTCGGTATGAATCAAAAACGGGAGACGGACCTCAGGGAGGACATGCGTTTCTTTCTAGTTAGGAGTGGCGTCAGTGCTTGAACTGGCTGACGAGTTTGACTCATGTGGATATTACTTATTATTACTTGCTGAAAAGCGAGGCGCCTCGTGATATCGGTTTCGGCCGATGCTTTTGGTCGGCTGACGGGCCCGATTTACGCCCCAAAGGGCGGGGAAACGCAGTGTTCAGGCATTTTAATCCACATCGGTGGACCGGCCCTGACGATCCAAAGGCTTGACAGAGTACTTGCCTGAGGCTCGGACTAGACAGTCTCGAATCGGTGAGGATCTTGCCCCTAGCCTCGGTTCATACCATAAATGATAACCCAACTTCCAATACGACGTCTTGCGGTTTTGATTGTAAACTTATATATGGCGACATAGTGTTATGGGCCATTCATGCCGCCTATGACTGATACTTATGATTTGAAGTTGTTTTATACACTATGCACTTATTATAGTATCAAACGATTTGTTTTAACCGTATCAAGCATTCTTTGGCTGTTATAAGGGAAAACCCTATCCTCGGCTGCGTTGCATTGTGTGATGGGACCTGGGTCTAATAACAGCTTCATCTTTCTTTATTTAGCATTGCGCTGTTTGTTTTATGCACTGGTATTCTTGGGAGGAAACCCGTTCCGTGTTATACGGCGTGGTCCCTTGATTTACCTAACCTTTAAAATAAAGATTAACTGTTTTAGTTCTCACACCAGTCACATGACTGACCTGGAGTTTATTGTTTTAACCTAAACTCTGGGTGCCCTTATTTTGACACGGGCAGCTAGTAGTTTTGGTTTTGCAGATTTATATTCACAGGATCCTGGTTTACAGCTGGAACGATATCCGGAAAGCTTTGTATCCGTATATCTCATTCTAGTTGTGTATTGTATTATTTTCCGCTGCGATGTATTTAAATGTAATTTAAATCTCTGATAATTTCTGTGTAATATTTATTTGTTTATACTCTGTATATTCTTGTAATCTGATGCATTGTTGTAATATACAATGAAATGTTCTTCGGTATGCGTTCTGTTGTGGCTTGTTCTCGAACTATCCGACACTTTCCTTAACGGGGAAGTTACGGGTTTTCACAGTTTCATAAAGGAACGTCTTTTTCTATTCCTCTATCATATAAATGATAATGTTCTAATTAACAAAATAAATTAAAAAGTTGCATTTCATGTTTTATTACAAAATGAATCAAAAAGTTGAAACTTTAAAATTCATCCTTTATAATATATTGCAAATGACATTAAGATGCAATGTTAAAAAAAAAACTTTTAATGTCAACAAAAATCCAATCTTTTATCGTATTAAAAAATCCCATCTTTTTATTGTCATCAAAATTTGCATTGAAGTGCAAATAAAATTCTAACCTCTTTTATCTATATGAAAGTGCAATAAAAATCCCAATCTTTTTACTCATAAGAAAAATGCAATAAAAATGCATTGACCAAAATCCCATCTTTTGACATTCTAAATCTTTCCTTTTAACTTTCAATATAAATCAAATCTTTTTATATTGTCCATATTCTTATTTTCATTTCCAATAAAAATCTAAGAAGGTATAAGTATGATTCAATAACTAGAAAGATTTAAGTCAACATCCATACATATGAACCCATTATGATTTCAGACTATAATTCAAACCATCCCAAACATCACAACATCAACGAAAAATCATAACACCGCAATTCAGACATAATAACATACATAACAAAGATTTATGAACGATAAATTAATTAAAAATTAATTTTATAATTAGGAATTCTCACCTTGGGTTTATGATCAGGTTTAAACCAAAAAGAGCCTAAATTTGTTCACAACAAATCTAGAATGTCATGTTGTGTGTCGCCGTTCCAATTTCACCAAATAGGATGAAACTTATATTTAATTGAAGAGGAGGATGAGATCTTTTAAAAAAAATCTAAAGAAGCATGGTGTAATTTTGAGTGGAGGAAGAGAATTTGATGGAGGAAGGAAGAGAAGAGAGCCGCCATGGAAGAGAATGAAGGAGGAAGGGTAGAATTATGTTTCGGGTTATGAGTGAGATTAGGATAATATATAGAGGTGTTGTGTTTTTAATTTAGCCCTTCAATTCTTTTATTTTATTTACATATAGGTCCATTTTCCATGTCATGATTAAACTATTCAAAAAAAATTTATTAGATAATGTCTTCTCATAATATTACTTTTGCTAAAGAAAATAATGATTTTAAACTTTACACGGAAAAATAATCACATGCACATAGATATATACACACTTGCTTAAAACTGACACCGAATTAACATTCAAAAACCTACTATTAAATAACCGTATCACATGGTTTGAACCATGTTAGGGAGAAACATAAGGTATTTTTCCCAAACACGATAGACATTCAAATTAATTTTATTAATTGCATTAATTATTATTAAACACATTAATTACGATTCATCATGTTAACTGTTATTTATGTGAGTATGTGCGTGTGTGTGTGTGTATATAATTATGTTTACTACATTAATTACTCCTAAATTGGAATTACAATATTTATTTCCCATTTATCACATTTATTGTAATTTCTTCAACTTCTAAAATTTATTAACACGTCCATTTCCAACAATGTTGCATGGTTACAATCTTTAGTTCATATTTACACTAATTGGACCCTTTTCAAATTATATAATAAATTCGACATTTGTTGCCCAGAATCCCAAGGTTACAACTATTTTTACATATTTTATTATTGGAAATGTTACCATACACATGTCATTAATGGAGAACATTCAAATTCAAACCTATTTTAACGTCTACCTATTAATAACTAGCATTAATTACGTATGTTTTTGGATGGATATAGTATTAATATATATTTTGTTTGGCGTATATTTTTATTTTCATATTTATTCATTTACAAAAAAATTTAATTCTAAATAATTTACATGCCAGTCCAAACAGGTGACAAGAACAACCTTTCTATATTTCGAGTTGCTATGATAGAAAATCCCAATAGATATATGATATGTACAAAAGGGAATATGTTTACACAATAATAATTTGTAGATCTAGAAAAGAACTTGAATAGGGAAAGAATTTAAATAATACAAACTAAGAATTTACCTTACGTGCAACGCTTAGACTAAATATTGTGAACCACTAATAAATGTCCTTTATATGGTTTCTATTATTGTTCTAGCCACTTATATTGGAATGTAAATTCCAATATACAATATAACATTAAATTAAATAATGTCAACAATCGTGTTTAGTTTATTCTTGTGAAAATTAAACTTACAAATCACATAAATTTTTAATCGTGATCATTTAAAATAAATTATTTTGAAAACTCACTAAAATTACTTAAAATAAATTTTAAAATTATCCCAAAATTCAGGGTTGTTACAGTCTTCCCCACTTAAAAAATTTCATCCTCGAAAAGGAACGAAGCTAAAAGTTGTTCGATTAATTAACCAAATTTCATTCTTTTATTGGTTCTGATAATTTTATTAGTTGATAAAAAAATAATATTTTCTAAAATAAATTTATATACAAAAAAATACGTTAATTATAAACTGGGCACTCTCAACTCATTCTAGGGCATTACTAACCCTATCTCTAATGAGTTTTCTCTTTCTAGGATACTGTTGATCCTATCTCTAATGAGTATTCTTATTGAATATTTCTAATCCAATCTCTGATGAGTCTTTTGTTCAGTTCTAACGAGTTGTACCCCAAAGATTTGAGCTAACCGGAGCTCTGATACCAAATGCAACGCCCAGGATTTCTCCCGACCTGATCGATCGCAAAATCGACCAAGACCATTCAAAATCCGAGTACGTTAACTCTGGGAATACAACACATTAGAACAACAACAACAGACTTTTATAAACATCATAATAATGTTACATCAGAGTACATAATATCAGAGTACATAATATCACAGCGGAAGATAAATTACAATATTTTAATACATTGCAGCAGAAATAAAATCACTAAGGCAGCAGAAGACAACTATGCTCTGGACACAGCTTTAGGCTTCAATCCAGAATCCTTCTTGAGATAAGAACCTGTAGACAAACTACTCGACTGCCCGTGTGGAAAGAGGGCACCCGAGTTTGTAAAGGTGGAAACAAACAACGGGTTAGTCATCATGGGACTGGTGTGAGAATTCTTAACTAATTTTACTAACAACAATAAGACAAACCTAAGGACCACGCCGCTAACGCGGAACGGGTTTACTCCAATGGATTGTCGTGCATAAATTAAAGTAAATCGTTAAACAACGCAATGCTTTTTAGAAAAATGAAACCATCATAAGACCCAAGTCCCATCACACAATGCAACGCAAACTGAAGGATAGGGTTTTACCTTATAATGGTCAAAAATGCTTGATACAATAAAAATGAATTTGATATTATTGCTAGTGTGTATATGTTTCAAAAACATTTCAAAGTAAATGTATCAATCCTAAGAAGCATAGCTACCATATACTATGCCTCCATACTAGTCATACAATCAAAACCGTATGAGGTCGCATTGGGAATTGGGTTTCCATCATGAGTCAAGGCTAGGGAGGAGCTCCTTACCGATTCGAGACACTCTAGCTAATGTCTCAGGATTCCCCGTAGTTAACCCTTGGATCCTGCAGGGCCGGTCCACACATACAGCTTCGTGGATTAGTTATTCCTGAACACACGTTTCCCGATCCTATAGGACCTATCATCCGAGGCGCCTCATTCCATCATCCACATAAGTAAATATTAGCCAGTTTAAGCACCGACACCACTTCTAGCTAGAAAGAAATGTGCTGCTCTCCCTGCGTTGCCTTCTCCCGTTTTAGACCCCACAGGGTTGTGAGGCTCGCGAAGTCACGCTATATATAAAGCTACGCCTAAACAGGCCATGCTTTGATCATCAACCACAAGGCCTTCTTTTCAACAAAAACCTTGATCATTGCATCTTGGTATGCCACACTGTCAATCCATATCATACTATTAATCTTTGCCAAATCATACAAAAGGGTGTTAAGCAAAAGAATAAATTCTCCGCCACCAAACATTCATACATTCAGCAGAAAATCAATAAGTACAATATATAAAGGAGTACGATGTCAGACACACATTCCATTTATAAGCTTATGCTCTAGGTCTGAGCGAAAGCCAAATCCGTACAAATCAACACTACGCCCGGATGGCCACCATTTTAGCCCTTTCAAGGTAGCTACTCCAATCATGGGCGTCAATGGTAATTCATCCATTCGACGTGAAGATCATCGGTCTTGTACCGTCTTCAACTCTTCGACTAATAGTCGCCGTATTCATTATTCAGAATGGGTTAAAACCGGTCTTTCCGAATAACTCGCGTGATTTAAAATTAGGTGCTATATATAAACCACATCGACGCCTCATTCCAATTCAGAATATCCTTTTTATAAAGTATTCACATTATTACGGAAAGGTTCCCATAAATTTTATCAAGGATATTCTTTAATCTTCCTTTATCCACCTTCAATCTAATTAAAGATTTATTTAAAACTTTATTAAGTTTTAGTCTTCTAAAATCATTGTTAAATGACTAATCACTTTTCTGGAATTAATCTTATATTTAATCCGGGTTTAAGAACTGATGTTATTTAAAACATAGCTCACGAGAGACCCCATCTCATGTTTCATTAATTCCCTATTTAATATATAATATTAGGCATCTCTTCTTTTAGAAAATTTCATTTAATCTTAATTAAAAGATTAATTCATAACAAATCAAAATTTGACTATTGATTTGAGTTTCAAGAACTAATGCCCTTCAAAACATTATTCACAACCAACCCATAATCAATTTCCTTTTTATTTCAATTATATTTAATAATTGGAAATCTCATTTAAATCTTAATAAAAATATTTTCCTTTACTCAAATGGATTTAAGAATAATGTTATTTAAGACACTATTCACGACAAACCCAAAATATAACTTGATATTAAATATAAAGCTTTGAATGGGAATTATATCGATTATATTAAATATCAAATTCTAAAACCAACAGATATCATATCAGAAATAACGATATTAAATATCTTCCAAATTCCCAAAATAATATTCGTATAATCATAGAATTAATATTGAAATAGTCCGTAGATAATTTCCATTTAAATCCAATTCAATATACTCATTGGGAATTCTTAGTTGTATCAAAAACCATTTTAAATCCTTTTATTTATTTATAAAATAAATAAATCACTTATTTTGATAAAAATATCTTTTATCTTTATAAACTTGGAGATTTTCATGAAAACCCTTTTTTTGGATCATTTATTATGACTTCACATAAATTTTTCCTTATTTTTACGTATTTTAAAACGTTTATAAATTCGTTTCCAAGACGATTCTTACTTTTATTCCAATCTATAATCTAAAAATTGATTATTCTATATGTTATCCTTTTATAATAATATTATTTTCCAAAATATTAGTTTTGAAACTTCTCTTTTAATATTCATTATAAAATGGATAAAACAAATCGATAAACTCGTTCGGGTTTTTAAAATGCGTTGCTATTTTTAAAACGGATTAAATAGCCCAACTTATTTTCTTATCCATTTGTATTTTATAATGGACTAGACCTCTCACATTAAGCCGATGCTGGATGTGCCGGTCGGTTCCGGGCAGGCTTATTCCACAAGTTGGGCTTAATCTCGTGTCATGGCCCGTTTCGTATTTGTGCACTTGGACCTCTCACATTAAGTTCAACATTAGTGGCTACTGGATATGTCGGTCGTGTCCGGGCAGATTTCTACCACAAATGTAACCTAACCTCGTGTTCAAGCACAATTATAATTTATAATTATAATTAATTTTTCCAAAACATATTATTTGAAATTATACTTTCCATTAAGGAATCTTAATTTTAAGATATTCTTTATTTCTAAATAACTTGATTTCAAGTATCTTAAATTGTAACTTTCCATATTCTTATAATATTAAAATAATATTATAATAATACTTTCAAAATGTTCAATTTTGAAATTCAAACTTGAAATATTAATTAGTCATTTATTTCCACATTTATTCTTATAATATTTAAAATAATATTTTCAAAATGTATATTTTTTGAATTCCGAACTTCCAATATTAATTAATTAATTATTACTGCATTAGCCATTCTTGATAACTTTAGAAAATTCTGCATTGGAATGAGACTCAAATCAAATACCATTAATTAATAGATTTCATACAACGCATTTGTGAAATAATGATAGACATCCCTTTTATTACCCAAATTACATTCCAATCACAACATCCCAATAACATTCATTTATTCATGTAATTGACATTCTAACAATATACATTCAATTGACAACATACAATAACTTTTCACAACAAAATTCAAATAACAATAGATTATTTGTGCACTTGGGCGATGTGTGAAAATATCAGTCCAATCAACATATACAAGTCAGGCAACTTGTATATGGCAGTGTAACATATTTGAATTATCATACAAAATAAAATAACATTAATTGGTATGTTACAAAATCTCAGATTTTAAACATCGCATCACGACCAAACATATATACACAACAATCATGCATAACATAGAAATAAGCCACAAACATTTCATTACATACAACTAAATATATTTATTTATGAAAATAACTAATTACTGAAAATAAAGATTTGGTGAGAAAGAGTTCTCACAAGACATTATCCTCAACAAATGACATATTCATTATATTAATGTATGTGACATATCTAACTAAAATGACCTTATCTTCTAACATGACATTCTTGTCTAAGATGACAGTTTTAACTAAAATGTCTAATTTATTCTTAGGTGACATTACTAACTAAAATGACACTTTTAACTTTGGCATAAATGGCCTTTTATTGTGGCAATCCTATATGATCATAAATGATATTTATTTTGACATACATGACATTTTTTCTATTTATTTAATATTCACCCATTCTAATCTCAATAAAGATGACATGTGTTGAATTTAATTAATGCATTCTCAAAATGACACATTAAATAAAATGAATGCATTCTCAAAATGACACATTAAATAAAATGAATGCATTCTCAAAATGACACATTAAATAAAATGAATGCATTCTCAAAATGACGTATTAAATAAAATGAATGCATTCTCAACTAATATGATATTATTCTAAATAATGTATTTTTATTTCACTAAACATGTCCTAACTAAATATTTTTTTTTTTTTGCGCTGACAATGTTAAGTGACACTATTTTTAATGAATCAACACATGTTTCATAAAGGAACATCTTTTTCTATTCCTCTATCATATAAATGATAATGTTCTAATTAACAAAATAAATTAAAAAGTTGCATTTCATGTTTTATAACAAAATGAATCAAAAAGTTGAAACTTTAAAATTCATCCTTTATAATATATTGCAAATGATATTAAGATGCAATGTCAAAAAAAAATCTAATCTTTTAATGTCAACAAAAGTCCAATCTTTTATCGTATTAAAAAATCCCATCTTTTTATTGTCATTAAAATTTGCATTGAAGTGCAAATAAAATTATAACCTCTTTTATCTATATGAAAGTGCAATAAAAATCCCAATCTTTTTATTCATAAGAAAAATGCAATAAAAATGCATTGACCAAAATCCCATCTTTTGACATTCTAAATCTTTCCTTTCAACTTTCAATATAAATCAAATCTTTTTATATTATCCATATTCTTATTTTCATTTCCAATAAAAATCTAAGAAGGTATAAGTATGATTCAATAACTAGAAAGATTTAAGTCAACATCCATACATATGAACCCATTATGATTTCAGACTATAATTCAAACCATCCCAAACATCACAACATCAATGAAAAATCATAACACCGCAATTCAGACATAATAACATACATAACAAAGATTTATGAACGAGAAATTAATTAAAAATTAATTTTATAATTAGGAATTATCACCTTGGGTTTATGATCAGGTTTAAACCAAAAAGAGTCTAAATTTGTTCACAACAAATCTAGAATGTCATGTTGTGTCTCATCGTTCCAATATCACCAAATATGTAACAACCCGAAAATCTAGGCCAGTCTAAAATTTTTATTTTGGCAATTTTAGCGGATTTTGATTATTTAAAATGAATTATTTTAAACAATATCGACGAGAAATTTATGGAGAATATAATTCGAACGTATATATTCGTTTGAATCGACGTTAGAATATAAATATTTATTTATATTTATAAAAGGAATTGAAAATGGCGCGGTAGTTCGATAATTCGATTTCAAACTTCAATTGAACATACCGGGTGCAAAATAAACCGGATTTTATTGAAACCAAAAATAATGGAATCTAATTATGACTATCTTTCCAACGAATCCGAAAAATCAAAATTTCATAGCGGGAATCAAAAGATATGTCCAGTTGAAAATTCTGAATAGTCGCTATGGAATTCAGGCCCTTAAAAATGGAGATTTTGCAAACGACCTCGGATTTCGACGAAACCACTTTTGTTGGATCCGTGATGTAAAGTTATTACTAGGTTTCAAATTTCATAATTTTTCGAATCAATATGTGAGCGTGGCAAAAGAAAACGCGTTTTACCAGTTTTAGTTGATTTTAATCGACTGCAAAATGGCCATTTTTCAAACGGCCTCAGAATTCGACGAAACTAGTTTTGTTAGGACCGTATCGTCAATACGAAGCTAGAAAATATTTTTCTGGAATTTTTCGAGTTCGTATGTGACCCTGGTAAATTGAAATGCGCGTTCAAATTCAATATATAGAGTTATATGTTGATTTTAACGGAAACTGATCGAAACGGCCGAATCAGCTTACGATGCATATCCCATTGTGTTCGGAATGGGGGTAATTAGCTATGGACGACAGTCGGTGGGCGTGATTTCGAGTTCGAATTTTAAACTTAACTTTTTGGAATAATAAATTATAAAATTTAATTCAATAAAAAGGGGCCAACCCCTTTCCCTCTTCTCTCACTTCAGAATAAAAAAAAACGTCGCCACTGGATCCACGCCGCCCTAGGGCATCACCGCGCCTCCAGGAGGGCGCGTCGCCCACCGCGCCGCCGGCGCACAGGTGGAGCAGCACCCCCTGGCCCCGCTCTCCCCCTCGCGGTTCACTCTCCTCCATCCCTCCGATGCGTCGAGCCCCTTCAATGACCCTCCCACCGCCTGAAACCCCCTGCCGCGCCTCAGCACCCCCCCCCCCGGCCCGCCAGTCGCCAGCGCAACACCCCCAGCCACCCTCTTCCACCATGCCTGACTGGAAACCGCCATCCTCCTCCTCAGCCAAGCGAGCAACCCTCCTCCGACAACTCGAAACCCAAATTAAAACTATGTAAGTTTTTATTCATGTATTTTAATTCGAAAAGGTTAGATTTTTTTAATTTATTCATGATAGATTTGTTTTTTTTTTTAAACAGAGCAAAGCATATATCCTTATTCATGAAAGGAAGATTATCATTGTTTTGAAAAGAAAATTGTCATTGTTTAATAAAAAATCGATTTTTATATATTGAATAGCATAGTAAAAATTCGATTTTTTATATATTGAATAGCATAGTAAAAATTCGATTTTTTATATATTGAATAGCATAGTAAAAATTCGATTTTTATATATTGAATAGCAAAGTAAAAAATTCGATTTTTATATATTGAATAGCGAAGTAAAAATTCGACTTTTATATATTGAATAGCATAGTAAAAATTTGATTTTTATATATTGAATAGCGAAGTAAAAATAGGATTTTTATATATTGAATAGCATAGTAAAAATTCGATTTTTATATATTGAATAGTGAAGTAAAAATAGGATTTTTTATATATTGAATAGCGAAGTAAAAATAGGATTTTTATATATTGAATAGCGAAGTAAAAATAGGATTTTTATATATTGAATAGCGAAGTAAAAATAGGATTTTTATATATTGAATAGCGAAGTAAAAATAGGATTTTTATATATTGAATAGCAAAGTAAAAATTCGATTTTTATATATTGAATAGCAAAGTAAAAATGTGATTTTTACATATGTAGAGGATACGGGCAGAGAAAGTGACAAGAGGCAAGAACGACGAAGATTTCTACCAAAGAAGAGTCGTGGCGTTGGATTAGCAATTCTGTGAGAACTTCTCACCTTTTAATTTTAATTTTCTAGTTATAAATATATACTAGGATGCAGACGGTGTTTAGTAGCACCCGACACCCGTTGTCAACAGACCATGGACGGCTTGTATGCTTGTTTGTTTGATTTTGATGTGTAGTTGATTGTGTGATGTGATGTGAAATGAAATAAAATATTTATATAGTTAAAAATATTTTATAGTTAAAAATAGAATTTTTAACGTATATATGAAAGGAAATAAAAATAAACAAATCGGACGATTCGTTTATATACACACATTTGACTGATATTGATTGTGACGATAAATTTTACACATCGCCTAACTGCACAAATAAAATATGTGTTTGATTGTTTGAAACCCCACACGGGTATTGGGATGATATTTGACGTACACTAATCCCGATTGTTTAGTTTTATGTTGATCGATTGATTGACAGGCTGTTATAAACGTTGAATATTTCTATTCGATGCTTATACAGTGTAGAATGCACTTTGGATGCTAGTTGATTATTCATCGTTGTTATTGTATACATGTGTTGTAGAAAATCCATATAAGTAACATTATATGGTAATTGATTGGGCCTCATTCCAGTTTTGAAAAAGAAATATTAGAATAGAAATATTTGAAAAGGAAATATTTGAAATAGAATATTTGAAAATAGAAATATATGAAGCCATGTTGATTTGATTTACGCCATTTTGACGTGAACGATATTTATATCGATTTTATTCACTTTATAACGAATATCGAAAGTGATTTCAAAATCTGAAATTTTGAAAAGAATTGAAATTCGAATTGAAATTGAATAGAAGTGAATTCGAATTGAAATTGAATAGAAATGAATTCAAATTGAAATTGAATAGAAGTGAATTCGAATTGAAATTGAATAGAAGTGAATTCAAATTGAAATTGAATAGAAGTGAATTCGAATTGAAATTGAATAGAAATGAATTCGAATTGAAATTGAATAGAATTGAATTCGAATTGAAATCGAAAGGAATTGTATTCGAATTAAATTTGAAATTGAATTGAAATCAATTTGAAATGAATTTAAAATGATTTATGAAGCATGTTTTAAAAGAAAATCGACGAAGTATATATTATATATATTATATATATAATATAATGGCCTGAATAGAAAGCGCCGCGCCGCGGTAGTTCGCGAATTTCGACCATTGACTTCGAACGGATATTGCGGGAAATCCGACCGTTGGACTCTCCTAAAACCGGAACCGTTGGGTTCGTATCGAAAAGAGCTTTCTAACGATTATTATAAATTAGAAATCTAACGGTTGGATTTGGAATTATGTCCAAATCAGATTTGAAAAAGGTCGCTGTAAGTGCAGTTCGATGGCCGTTGATGGAAATCGACTGTACGGGCCTTGATAAAATTATTAAAAATATTAATAATTTGTGTAAAATCATCGAAAGTGATATGTGAAGAATTAGGATGAAAAACTCCGTATTTGAAAAGATAAAAATAGATTTTTATCGAAATGAACTAGTTTTGAACTAGAATTATAATTCTATTTATTTTTAAATAAATAAATTGACTTTGAAATGGTTTTTGAAAATAACCAGAATTTCCAATGATTGCATTGGAATGGATTTGAATCGAAATTGTCTTCGGAATATTTCGATGTTGGATTTCGTGATTATACAGATGTTGTTATGGAAATTTGAAAGATATAGATATGTATATCGTTATTTCCAATACGATATCTGTTGGTCGTAGAATTTGATATTGAATATAAGCCAATATATTTTCTATTCTGAGCCTTGTATTTAATATCAAATGTGATTTGGGTTTGTCGTGAATGGTGTCTTGACTAACACTGTTCTTGAACCCAGTTGAGAAAAGATTAAATCTTTTTATTTAGATTTAATGAAGTGTAACAATTAAATGATATTTAATTGGAATTGAAGTGATATTGATTTTTGGGTTTATCGTGGACAGTGTTTTAAATAACACTCGTTCTTTAACCCGATAATTAATGGAATGTGATTTTGGGTTTATCGTGTACCGTGTTTTAAATGACACTGATTCTTTAACCCAGTTAACGAATAAAACTAAGTGGAGTTTTAATGAATCATTAATTAGATTGAAAAGGTGTTAGAATGGAGTATCACCAGTTTTGCTCCAGGCGATAGTTAAATCTTTAATTAGATTTAAACGTGAAATGGTAATTGAATTTACCGATAACACCGTGGTGTTAGATATGAAGTATAACCAGTTTTACTTCATGGGATGAATAGTTTGGGATTGGGAAATTAAAATAAATGATTACTTCGGTGTGGTTCGCTAATCCCGACTAGTTTGAATTGATATTCAAAAAGGAGATTAAAGAATAAATTTAAAGAATTTATCTTTGATAAAATTAATGAGAACCTATCCCAAAGTATAAGAATATTTGAATAAAAGAATATTCCGAATTGAAATGAGGCGTATGTTGTGTTTGTGTAACACGTATTTATTATATACGCGAGTTATTCAGAAAGACCGGGTTTAACCCATTCTGAATAACTGAGTCGACGTGGTGTCGAAGATGAAGACGGTGGTCGAAGACCGGAGGTCTTCACGTCGTTTGGGTGATTACTGATGATCTTGATTGGGCTGTACACCCAAGAAGATGGAAACAGTTGGTGATCATCCAGACTTTCTTGGAGATCGATGGATATGCGGGGTACTAGGTGCCTCCGGTTTCGTTCAGACCCAGAACGGACTTGTAAATGGACTGTGTGTCTGACATTGGATTTTAGTCTGTGTGGTTGATTTCTATTAAATATATATCTGTTTGGCGGCGGGGAATTTATTCCCTTGCTTAACGCCCTTCTCTGAGACGTATGAGCTTTGGGGTTATATATTGATGGATATCAAACGCATGGAGTGAATGGCCTATGTGGCACGCATAAGTGGCAATTGATCAAGGCTTCTGTTGAAAAGCAAAGTCTTGTGGTGATGATCAAAGCACAGCCTGTGTGGTACAGCTTTGTGTAACGTGAATTCGCGAGCCTCGCACCCCGGTTGTGAACCAGAAATGGGAGAGGACATCAGGGAGGGCATGCGTTTCCTTCTAGCTAGGGTGGTGTCAGTGACCTACCAACCCTGACATTTATATACTTTTCACCTGTGTGGTTGTTGCTGTTGCGAGGCGCCTCGGTTAGATCGGACGATCCGGTCCGATGGAGCCATTCGTTGGCTCATTTACGCCCCATAGTCCACATCGGTGGACCGGCCCTGACGATCCAAGGCTTGTCTGTGCGCTTTCCTGAGGCTCGGGCTAGAGTCTCTCGAATCGGTTGAGGACGATCCCTGGCCTCGGTTCATAGATGGAAACCCAATTTCCAAATACGTGACTTTGCGATTTTGATTGTATAACCTATATATGGCGACATAGTGGTATGGGGCATTCATGCCGCCTATGATTGATACTTATGATTTGAAGTTGTTTTATACACTATACACTTATAATAGTATCAAATGATTTCTTTTAAACGTACCAAGCATTCTTGGCTATTATAAGGTAAAAACCCTATCCTCCGGCTTGCGTTGCATTGTGTGATGGGACCTGGGTCTTATAACAACTTCATTTTTCTTTATTTAGCATTGCGCTGTTTGTTTTATGCACTGGTATTCTTGGGAGGAAACCCGTTCCGTGTTATACGGCGTGGTCCCTTGATTTACCTAACTTTAAAAATAAAGATCAATAACTGTTTTAGTTCTCACACCAATCCCATGACTGACCTGGAGTTTATTGTTTTAACTTAAACTATGGGTGCCCTTATTTTGACACGGGCAGCTAGTAGTTTTGGTTTTGCAGATTTATATTCACAGGATCCTGGTTTACAGCTGGAACGATATCCTGAAAGCTTTGTATCTGTATATCTCCTTTAGTTGTGTATTGTATTATTTTCCGCTGCTATGTAATTTATTGTAATCTCTGATATTTTCTGTTGTGTAATATTCATTTATACTCTGTATATTCTTGTAATCTGATGGATTGTTGTAATATACAATGAAATGTCCTTCCGTCTGCGTTCTGTTTTGTCGTGTTCTCAAAACAATCCGTTCTTTCTCTTCTCTTCGGAGACCGGGGGAGTTCGGGTCGTTTCAAAATAGGATGAAACTTATACTTAATTGAAGAGGAGGAAGAGGAGGATGAGATCTTTAAAAAAAAATCTAAAGAAGCATGGTGTAATTTTGAGTGGAGGAAGAGAATTTGATGGAGGAAGGAAGAGAAGAGAGCTGCCATGGAAGAGAATGAAGGAGGAAGGGTAGAATTATGTTTCGGGTTATGAGTGAGATTAGGATAATATATAGAGGTGTTGTGTTTTTAATTTGGCCCTTCAATTCTTTTATTTTATTTACATATAGGTCCATTTTCCATGTCATGATTAAACTATTCAAAAAAAATTATTAGATAATGTCTTCTCATAATATTACTTTTGCTAAAGAAAATAATGAATTTAAACTTTACATGGAAAAATAATCACATGCACATAGATATATACACACTTGCTTAAAATTGACACCGAATTAACATTCAAAAACCTACTATTAAATAACCGTGTCACATGGTTTAAACCATGTTAGGGAGAAACATAAGGTATTTTTCCCAAACACGATAGACATTCAAATTAATTTTATTAATTGCATTAATTATTATTAAACACATTAATTACGATTCATCATATTAACTGTTATTTATGTGAGTGTGTGTGCGCGTGTGTGTGTGTATATATAATTATGTTTACTGCATTAATTACTCCTAAATTGGAATTACAATATTTATTTCCCATTTATCACATTTATTGTAATCTTCTTCAACTTCTAAAATTTAATAACATGTCCATTTCCAACAATGTTGCATGGTTACAATCTTTAGTTCATATTTACACTAATTGGACCCTTTTCAAATTATATAATAAATTCGACATTTGTTGCCCATAATCCCAAGGTTACAACTATTTTTACATATTTTATTATTGGAAATGTTACCATACACATGTCATTAATGGAGAACATTCAAATTCAAACCTATTTTAACGTCTACCTATTAATAACTAGCATTAATTACGTATGTTTTTGGATGGATATAGTATTAATATATATTTTGTTTGGCGTATATTTTTTTCATATTTATTCATTTACAAAATTTCTTAATTCTAAATAATTTGCATGCTAGTCCAAACGGGTGACAAGAACAACCTTTCTATATTTCGAGTTGCTATGATTTAAAATCCCAATAGATATATGATATGTACAAAAGAGAATATGTTTAAATAATAAAAATTTGTAGGTCTAGAAAAGAACTTGAATAGGAAAGAAATTAAATAATACAAACTAAGAATTTACCTTACGTGCAACGCTTAGACTAAATATTGTGAACCACTAATAAATGTCCTTTATATGGTTTCTATTTTTGTTCAAGCCCCTTATATTGGAATGTAAATTCCAATATACAATATAACATTAAATTAATTAATGTCAACAAGTGTGTTTAGTTTATTCTTGCGAAAATTAAACTTACAAATCTCATAAATTTTTAATCGTGATGATTTAAAATAAATTATTTTAAAAACTAATTAAAATTACTTAAAATAAATTTTAAAATTATCCCAACATTCCGGGTTGTTACAGATTGGAATGTGATCTTGGGTTTATAGTGAACCGTGTTTTAAATGACATTGGTTCTTTAACCCAGTTAAAGACATATTGATTTTTGGGAAGATTAAAACTAAGTGGAGTTTTAATGAATCTTTAATTAGATTGAAATGATCGAGAATGGAGTATCACCAGTTTTGCTCCAGGCGATAGTCAAATCTTTAATTAGATTTGAACGTGAAATGGTAATTGAATTTACCGATAACACCGTGGTGTTAGATACGAAGTATTACCAGTTTTACTTCATGGGATGAATAGGTTGGGATTGGGAAATTAAAACAAATGATTACTTCGGTAAGGTTCGTTAATCCCGACTAGTTTGGATAAACCATTATTTGGTTTGAATTGATATTCAAAAGAAGATTAAAGAATAAATTTAAAGAATTTATCTTTGATAAAATTAATGGGAACCTTTCCCAAAGTATAAGAATATTCTGAATTGGAATGAGGCGTATGTTGTGTTTGTGTAACACTTGTTTATTATATACGCGAGTTATTCAGAAAGACCGGGTTTATCCCATTCTGAATAACTTATTCGACGATGTGTCGAAGATGAAGACGGTGGTCGAAGACCGGAGGTCTTCACATCGTTTGGGTGATTACTGATGATCTTGATTGGGCTGTACACCCAAGAGGAGGGAATCAGTTGGTGATCGTCCAGACGTACTTGGAGATCGATGGATATGCGAGGAATAAGGTTCCTCCGGTTCATTCAGACCCAGAACGAACTTGTATGGACTGTGTGTCCGACATTGGATTTTTCTCTGTGTTGATTGATCTCTATTAAATATACATCTGCCTGGTGAAGGGGAATTCATTCCGTTACTTCACCCTTCTCTGAGACGTATGGGATCAGAGGTTATATATCGATGGACATCAGTCGCATGGTGTGAATTGCCTGTGTGGCATGCCTAAATGGTAAATGATCAAGGCTTTTGTTGAAAAGCAAAGTCTTGTGGTTGATGATCAAAGCACCGCCTGTGTGGCATAGCTTTGTGTAACGTGAATTCACGAGCCTCACACCCCGGTTGTGAGCCAGAAACGGGAGAGGACCTCAGGGAGGACATGTGTTTCCTTCTGGCTAGGGTGGTGTCAGTGACCTACCAGCCCTGACATTTATATTATTTTCACCTGTGTGGTTGTTGCTGTTGCAAGGAGCCTAGGATATATCGGTGACTGTGTGGAGCCGATGGAGTCATTTGGCTCATTTACGCCCCAAAGGGTGGGAAACACAGTGTTCAGGCATTTTAATCCACATCGGTGGACCGACCCTGACGATCCAAGGGCTCACCTGTGTCTGGGTCTTGAGGCTCGGGCTAGAGAGTCTCGAGTCGGTGAGGACTATCTTTTGCCTCGGTTCAGAGATGGAAATCCAACTTCTAATACGTGACTTTGCGATTTTGATTGTTTAACCTATATATGGCGACATAGTGGTATGGGGCACTTATGCCGTCTATGATTGATACTTATGATTTGAAATTGTTTTGACACTATAAACTTATAGTAATAATAAAACATGAAAATTCACATACCAAGCATTCTTGGCTATTATAAGGTAAAAACTCTATCCTTTGGTTTGCGTTGCATTGTGTGATGGAACCTGGGTCTTATAATAGATTCATTGTTCTTTATTAGCATTGTGTTGTTGTTTTATGCGCTCGTGTTCTTGGAAGGAAACCCTTTCAGTGTTATACGGTGTGGTCCCTTGATTTACCTAACTTTAAAATAAAGATTAATAACTGTTTTAGTTGTCACACCAGTCACGTGACTGACCTGGAGTTTATTGTTTTAACCTAAACTCTGGGTGCCCCTATTTTCGCACGGGCGGCTAGTAGTTTTGGTTTTGCGGATTTATATTCACTTGATCCTGATTTACAGCTGGAACGATATCCGAAAAGCTCTGTATCCGTATATCTCTTTCAATTGTGTTTTGTATTATTTTCCGCTGCTATGTAATGTAATTTAAATCTCTGATATTTTCTGTATAATATTTATTCATACTCTGTATATTCTTGTATTCTGATGGAATTGTTGTGATGAGCAATGAAATGTTCTTCTGTCTACGTTTTGATGTGGCTTGTTCTCAAAACAATCAGGGGTTTCGAATGGTCTTGGTCGGTTTTAGCGATTGATTCGGATCGAGCGCAATTCCGTGTTGTTATACTAGCAGACTAAAAACAGAGGTATCTCAGGGACGCCCATAAGGATCAGGTAGGATCGTGTACCTTGGATCGAACTCAAGTAGGAGTAATCTAGTTTTCTTATGCATATGAGGCAAACATATGAGTCATGATGGCGTATGGCAGTTTGGCTACAACTAGGGTTTTCCATTAGCCCTTTTGATCAGTGAAAAGCAAGTTAGATAACTGATGGATTCACAGCTATAGTCAGTGATGGTTAGGATATTAGATGTTATGGTTGATTGTATGTTATCTTCCATATGTTCTCTGGGTAGGCCATCACCATAGGATGTCGAAGAGAAGTGAATTGGGGGTAGTCCTTTCCTGCTTCTGATGTAACATGTGACAGATGGTTTTCACATGTCGACTTGGTGGTTGTTGGGAAGATCAGATGATTGATCCATCTATACTAATATTATCATGTGTAGCTATTGTTAGCTATATTATCATTCACTAAGCCTGTTGTGTGGACTCAGGTTTTATGTTTCCCTCTTATTATCTTGGGATGTTCATCAACGTTGTTGACGTGTAGACTGAGTAGCAGGTACCAGATTTGGTGTTGTTGATGCTGTGTGATGACGAGAAGGAGGCTGACGTACTATTACTATCTATTCATTTATTTCTTTTCAATTTACATTGTATGTTAATGTTATTGAGACTCTGAGGGATGTAGTGAGGCATATTGTATTCAGAGATTCATGTACTGAGATGTATTGTACTCAAGATCCTATAGTTTTATGGAAATTTGATTTTTTTTTTTGTTCATTTCTTTATATCATGTTGTACATTTTATTTATTATATATTATTCATGCGCTATGAGTGATACGACAGGTTCATTTCGAGTTGTTTTACCCGTATGATTGTTCCGTATCAGACAATACACTGTTTCCATAGTTCGGTGTAGGAGATACGAGGCGGCCTTCACAGTACTATGGGAATTTTTTTATTTTTAGGATTTTTGGACATGAAAAATCTAAGCAAAAAGGTTTCTCAATTGCAGATATGCATGAGTTTAGTCATGTTTAGTTTAACAATATGGATTTGATGAAACATATGAAACAATCAAGTTAACATATCCAATTTGCTCGTGAAGATCACATGTGTTTGATTAGTTTTTAGGTCAACTCAATATTTATTCAATATGCTCAAATTTAAGTTCAATATCCATTTAATATGTTCCAAATCACATCCGATTGTAACTATTTTATTTTGTTTAGAATTTAACTAACTTACAAATTCCGCAAACCTCACAATCTCAATCTCAAACCACAAAAAGTTGAATTCTACATTTGTGACATCATTTAAACCTTTTGAGAAAGGAAAATTCAAACTCAATCAAATCTATGTTCAAAGCAAAGCGGGTCAGAGGATTAGGGTTTCAAAATCATTGAATTGGATTTGATTTAGGCTTGCTAAGTTGCTGATAATGCAGATTAACCGAGGGGGTGGTGATGATTACAGGAGATAACGATAGAGCAACGAAGTCGTATCATCACAAAAAACCAAAGACAAAATGAGAAGTGAAATAATGAGACTAGTCAATTTGGTAAAAAAAAGAAAGTGCAAGATTCTACTAGGTAATTGATTCTTTACCAACTCATGTCTTACGGTTAGGTACCATCAAATCTGCTAATCAGATGGACTCAAATTTTCATGTTCCACTTACCCTACCTCTCAATGCGTCTTGGAGAATTTGGAGTCAAAATAGTATTGTTGTCAAAAATAAGGATGACTCAACCCAGAAAACTCAAGAAGACAATTGATAAGTCAAAAACAACTACATGTGATCAATCAAACATATCAATTGTTCAAAAATGGTTTATTTCGAGTACATCCTTTTTTCAACAAAGACATACCATTGGGAGAAAATATTGACCTAAATTTTATCTGAGTGGATGTCTGAAAAGTTAGAACATTAAGGTCATGCCAGAAAGACTTGTAACTTGGCCAAAATACTCAAAACAATATAAGAAGGGATCTCAAGAAAAAGAAATAAAATATATGCTTAATATTTGGGTCAGCGCCGATCCATTCCCTATGGTTCAACATCAATCCAAATCTAAAAGGTGTGGTCCATCGAGTCCACTTCCATCACACTCCACTTGGTCCTGTTAGCTGGCCCTAACTTTGGTTGTAATCTGATATGCCTAGCTCAAATTTTGGCCAATGCATTCAATCTAGAATGTAGCTCAAACCAACTCAAGTATTAAGTACTAACAATTTATGTCTAGAGGCTATCATGCTTTGTAGGAAGCATCACAAAAGAGTAAAAAGGCTAACATAGAAGGTCATAAGTCATCAAATTCTATGGATTGGGCTTGATATTGATTCATATCCTAAGGATTGTACCAATTATATCTGTAACCCATATAGGCTCTAAACTTCTTGAAGAGGTCTACCTTCCCATGCAAGATTTTTGGTGTTGTGGTTTGGCCTAATACATCTTTGAAATCCTACGAATATCCCACTGCCTACAACATAAACAGGGTTTGAAAACTCTCTTCCCACACACTACTAGAATCAATCTTTAAGCTTCTCCTCACTCAATTAAGCCACAAAAGAGACTATTACGACTCTGCAGTCAGTCTTTGTATTAGTATCTTTTTATTTTTAATCAATCATACTCAAACTACCTTTAATGGGTAGTTATTGAATAAAGAATCTTCATAGTGGATGTATGGTTCCTTAAGCAGCTAACCGCTCTAAAATCTTGTCTTCTCTTCTCTGATTTCTTTCTTTTTAAGTTATCTCATTAGTTTATTTGTTGTTCGGATTATATTAATAGTATAATCTACTCAAATTATCTTCAAAGACTAATGCTTTTTTCCCTACTAGATGTGGATTTCATTTTGGAGTTAACAGTTATTAGCGTAACATAAAATTTTAATTTATAACATCAATTTTTTTACTCACATGAAAGTTTGTGATAAAATGATTACTAAGTTTGAAAATTAATGTAAAAGTTATGTTTTATATATAGATATGTTTATGTGCCATGTAAGACAATATAATTATTTAGCTTGTAATTCAAATGAGTGCATTATATTATGGAACGTAATAAATAAGTTATTGCATAACATATAATTTACATTTTTATTTACTAAATATCACAAGAATTATATATAATGATTATTATGTTTGGACTGGTTAAAGAATGTAAAAGATTATAATATAATTTACTAGAGGTAAAAATAAATGAGCACTACTAAGGAGAGTTAAAACATGGATATGAGTTTTTT
The DNA here is from genome assembly GCA_030737875.1 of Allium sativum. Classification (NCBI taxonomy): domain Eukaryota; kingdom Viridiplantae; phylum Streptophyta; class Magnoliopsida; order Asparagales; family Amaryllidaceae; genus Allium; species Allium sativum. Next base: position 972,188,494 of record CM060924.1, read on the forward strand.
TAATTAATCACTTATTATTAAAGGGTGATATTTTAGATAGTGCCCCATCATCTGCTTATATTTAAATTATCAAACTAATCTTGCTTAATTGGACCCTAAATCTCTACATGAATTCTATTCTATAGTTGTTTTTAGTGGAAACTAAGCAATGCTATGAAGATAGCATGAAAAAGGAAGTAAGGATAGGAGTAATCTAGTAAATTATCATTTTCATTAACTTTGACGACAATATATGTGTTTAAATTTTAGGGAGATAATGAATGTCAGTTGATTAAATGGTTTAAGGTCTAATTATTATTCATGTATTAAGCAAATTAACATAGAAAAAAGTTTTGAGTATCAAATTAGTGTATTAAGTAAGTATGTAGGTCAAGTGGAAAAAGGTTGTGAAAATTAAAGTAAAATAATTTTTTCATTAGGTTGTCATCTGGTTTATGTCTTCTAATTAGCATGTTATTATCGAAATAACAACTTTAAGGATAATATTAGATCGATAATACTATATCGAGGATAAGCTAAATTTTTGATAATATGTTTCGCCTAACATTAATTATAGAACCTACGTTGTTTTTATTTACCTTTTACAACTTCGTATTGACTTTATCAATGTGCTAACGAAGGATGCACAAACAAGAAGGAAAAAAATTAGATGCCCAGAACGATGGTTAAAAAAGTTGACTTTTGAAGTAACTGACAATTATAACACATAAATAAGGGAGCGTCTATTTTGACACAATTTGATGACACAAATGGTGATACAAAAGATCTGCACCATTGGATCTTTTTGTCTTTACATGGGAAGGTGGAATTCAGGGGGCAATCCAATGGTGAGAATTCATCGTGTCACCAATTGTGTCACCAAATTGTGTCAAAATAGACTTTCCCCATAAATAATGATATTATTGAATGTAAAAATTAACTTCATTATTTACAACTAATCAGATACATTTATAAATTCCACTTGTGACTTGCTATTTCACTATTGTACATTTTTATCCATCATACGTTTAATTTGACAACCCAACACATTGCACGAGAATTATATGTAAATTTAATTAAAACAAATTCATTTGAATTTGATATAAATCGTCATTATGTCCAAAAATATCTTTTTTCTTAATTAAATTATATTTAACAAAAGGTTTTGTTCAAATAAATTGAATTAGTTAATATATTTTTTTCAAACAATATATTGAAACTATGTAGAATATTTTAATGAATATAAAATATTTTTAAATTGAAAATAATTTTTTATTAATTAAATAGTTGGTAAATAATGTTATCCCATGAATAAAAGTCAACAATAACTGAATTGAAATAAAATTGTACGGTTATGGAAATATATTATCTGAAACAGATATAATTCTATTAGCCAAAATATTTACTCCATGTAAGGCATGAATGAAGACCGGTAAGGACCATAGAACAAGCCTTTGGAAGAGTTAGGAAGAGCTTTTAGAAGGATTAGAAAGAGTCTCTGCAAAGGATAGAAGAATAACAACAAGAACATTAAGGAGAAAAACCCAAGATGTAAGCTTTCATAAGGATGAAGCCTAGAAATTGTTAGGAATCGGTCACCGAGAGCATTGAGGCAGCCACAAAGAGAGATCAGAAGGTGTCACTGGGAGTTACCATATTAGTAGTAAAATAATCCTTACGCAGCAAATGAAAGCATCAAGAATAACAACGGAAGTCGCACAGAAATGGAAGAAGCAGAGAGGGCGCTTCGACCTGGTCAAAGGGATAACATTTTTGTAATCCAACAAAATGTATCTTCTCTTTTGGGTTTTTCCCATTTTTGTGGTTAACATTTTGGCACAAGAAGGAGGGCTTGAACCTCCATGATTGTATTCCTCCTTCATTTCATCCTTACAAAAGTCACAATCAATTACAAAAGAACCTAATATGATAAGACGGTTAGGCTACGAAAGAATGCCTTTGCAAGAGCTATTCAACCTCTGGCTTTAGATGGTAACACTATCTTCAATTTCATTACAGCAAATTTGGAAATAGAACAATCTTCAACTCTAATGCACGAGATAAAAAATAAGAAGGAAATATTCATCTTGGCTTTAAAATCGACGCTACTAGAAGACTTATTAAAGAAGATCTAGCTTGAAGGTCTTTCAAAGCAGAACCATATAAAATAGAACTAAAAGCGATGGTGCCTCAAAATTTTAATAGTCAAATTAAAATTACTTAAAATCTACCAAATAGCTTAGCCTCATCAAAAAGCGTTCAAGTATTAGAAGAAGTCGCCTAAGAAGAAAACATGATCTAGATGCCAAAAAAAACATAAAATTGCAGGGAATTTTCGTTTTTTTCTAAAGAAATAAAGATTTTTAAAATTCTATCCTATATAAAAGTAGTTTTGCTCAGATACGATGAACCAATGACCCATATGAATAACCTTCAAAATTTATATGAACGCATATAATGCCAATGATTTGGTTTGATGCAAAATATTCATGGCGACTTTTTGTAAAACAACTACTTAATGATGTAGGTGTTATCAAGGGCTTGTCATCGATATTTAGAGGCAACTATTTTCGTTTTCAGTACACACTTCCGTATGCACAATGATCCAACCAATAGACCTTATGAGCTAGCCAAGATCAAACAAGGACCAGAAGAATCACTGAGCAACCACCTTAAAAGAATGCATGAAGAATCATTGAAAATAATAAGAGTTTTTGACGATCAAAAGCTAATGATCGTGCACTTGGGATTGATCAAACCATCACCATTCTGGAAGGATATTTATTTAAATGAATCAAATGGACTCTCTAATTTTTACTCAAGGACGATAAATTTGTTCATATAGAGGAGAAAATGCGCACACTAAAGCTTGCACTAAGTAGGGAAGTTCTCACCTTACCCTCTTTGTCTTGAAAGACCAAAAGGGATGTAAGAAGGGGAAAAGTAATAGAGAGGGTCAATCAAATCTATGTTGTGAACTTTAATCACTCTTTTCTTACATTTATGCACTACAAAGTGATGATAGGATTTTCATAATTCCCCGTAAGGAGAATGTGAACGCTGAACCGATATGTGAGAGGGAATATCGTGATTATCTTGAAGTAAATGGACATAGCATAGACAATTGTCGAGCTCTAGTAAGAATGATTCAAGAAATGGTCAAAACTGGGCTTGTTTAAACCATTGAGAATAAAGAAGTAAGACTAACATAACATACATTTCTTGCTTATTTTTTACTTGGCCTACTCAATGGGTGCTTTATCTCTATTCATTTCTAAATTTTGTTTACAATTTAGTCTGCTTAAAACTATGTACTGATGGAAATTTAATTTTCATTATAGACCAAAACAAAAGCCAAATCAAATTTTGAAGTTTTCCAAAACATATGAAAATGAAAAAATTGACAACAATTAATTAATGAAAGGAATGCATGAGGTACGACAACTAACGGAAGAAGATTGCAACAATCATCAAGCAATCAAGCCTTATATGAGAAAATATTGAGCTTCGATAGGAGTGGCCCAAGTTAAAGAAGAATATCTACAAATACCTACGATAGACTGCTAAGGCAAAGAATGGGAAACAAGATGTGTTAAGGATGCAGATTAAGAATCTTAAGGCAAAATTAACACTAGAGAGGGGTAAATAGTGTTTATAAGGAATTTATAGAAATCTTTAACAATCTTGAATTGCTATATGAATCACACAATGATTATCACACCAGAAATGATGACAAACACGGAAACAATCACAAACACAGGTATAAGTAAATATAAAATGCAGAAAAGGAAAGAACACATCGGATTTTATACTTGTTCGGATTACTCCTACATCCAGTCCGACGCAACGCATGATTGCACAGAGTTTTATAAATATCAGAATCCAAATACAACACCCCTGATTTCACTACAACAAGGTTAACACTGATTCCACCACCCTTGATTTCACGGCTACAAGGCTAACGCCTCTTCCTTTCCTTGATTTCCGGGCTATGAGAAACACACCCTTTACCGAACAATTACAATAGCCCTAGAACTCTTCAATAGCACTTACAATCAAAGAGTATTTGATAGACATTAAGAATAGAAGAAGAATGATATAATTTGTGTTGAAATCGGTAGAGTATAAATGTAGAAATCAAGAAATTAAAGTATAACAACGATGGTAACAGAAGGGATGAAGAAGTAGAAGATAAGTAAGTTAAAATTCGAAAATGACCTCTTTATATATAGTTCCAAGTGTTGCTATAGTTTTGAAACGTCTCAAAATATGAAGAGTTGTCTCCTTTGAAATTTAAAAATGTGACGGTTATATGTCGACATGTCTAATAATGTATATATGTGTTTTTTGTTTTTTTTTAAATCATTTTTAAAGTGTTTAAACCAATATAAATATATATATATATATATTCTAGAAATTCTTGAATTAAAACTAGTGTTTCAAATGAATTTTTCTAAAGTGTAAAAATATATAAAAACATAGTAAAATATAATATAAGCATATTTATAAAGTTATATGATATAAAAACATATATTATGATTATATATATAGTTATATAACTATATTATATACATAAACTATATATTTGAAATCATAATTAAAACCTTAGTAGTTTGAAATCATTTAGAAAGGAGTTTTGAAATAATTTGAAACTAATTTGAAATACAGAATTAGAAAGTGCTAACCAGAGTTTTACATATTAAATAAACTTTAATACTTTGATAATCTTGAGCTATTGAAATCTTGATATCTTGATACTCATAAGTCTTGAATCTCCTTTGAGATCTTGAATTCCTTGATATCTTGAATCTCTATTATTGTACAGTCTTCAATATTTATATCCTGCATATATATCCTACATATACATATATATATATATAAATTCTAGACAAGGATGCTAGTATTTTTTTTTAATCAATAATGTTATTAATTGAAACAAGGCTCTTGTCATCAAAATTCCATTCTTCGACAGTCTTCCCTTTTTTTATGATAAAAACCTTAGTTTATAAAATATTCATACCTGATATTACCTGTTGATCTGATTCCTTGTAGACTCCCCCTTTCATCATGAATTCTTTCTGACTCCTCCTTAAACTATGTCTATCTTAACTATATCCTATTTTATAGTTTCTTTTCTTTGTCATTATCAAAAGTTGTACTAAACTATATTATACTAAACTAGACTAAACTAAATCATGCTCCCTCTAAATCTATGCTATTAATGATTCTAGTGACTATACATAAATAACTCCTATTTACTTTATGTAATACTCAAGAAACAAGAGTATAACTAAGAAATTCAATAAAATATTTACAAACAATTTGTTCAATGTTTACAGTCATTAAGTCAAAGCATTTCAAACTAAACAATATATAAAAGTTTGTCAAAACAACAAATTCAAAAAATTTAGACAAAGCATGCCAATCAATTCAAACATCTATTAGAACTTCCACCTATCCATCTAGCCTGAAGATTGGATCCTTCCTGATGACTTCCCAAACTTCATCTTTTTTGGTGAGTGGTGCTCCAATTATGTTATTTTCTTCATCATGAAAGAAAAGAGATCATCCAACAAATGGCATCAAAGTGTTTTTCGTGTTGTTCTATCATCTTAATATGAATTAATTCTAGATGGCATTGATTATGAAGGATTATAGAGAGGATATTCTTGAAGGAATTGAGAGTTTCTGATCGTCGTTTTCCTATGAATTAGAAAAGCGCGAATTTTAAATTAAATTACTGCAAGCGCACAGGTGTGTAGCATACAGGTCAAACACAGGGAGGTAAATTAAAATCAAATTATTTATTTAATCTCTTGGGCAAGTTAGACGATTTTCGAGGTTGGTTTTTGGCAACAATAAAAATTGAAACTGCGATCCGATTCAGAACAAATCTAATTGAACCGACGATCAAATCACAATTATCAATTGGAAATTAAAATGCAAAACAAAAATAAAATGCAGAAATTAAAATTGCAGGAAAAGAAGAACAACAAAAAGTAAATTAGGATTGTCGTTGAAACTAATCAAACGACTAATCACTAACAAAAAATGTAAAATACAATTGGTGCCCTTCCAAAACTAATTGTGAAGACAACACCGATTGCTAAGAAAGAAAAATGCAGAAATAGTAAAAAGAAGAAGAACTTTTATTAATGGAGAAGAAAATATAGAAAAATGGAGATGGTCGTTATAATGGGTACACATGTGCTTATATAGGTGAACTGAAAAACCCTAATCCTCTAATGGGCCATGACTCAACCTCTTGAAAATAATATATTCACAAATAAAAGAGATAAGATAAACTTGAAATATTCCATGCAGCTTTCCTCGTTTGATTGGTCATATGGCAAATTGATTGGCATTTTCCAAGAGATTTGAAGTTGAATGGCATCATGATTGGCATCTATCTAATCAAATCTTCATCTTTATGGAGAGTAAAAATGAAAGATTCCCTTTGATTTATCTATGAAGAATACTTCCAATTCTTGAAATATTTGTTAGTGTATATCATATATTCATACATATGAATATATATATACACCATAAATCACTAATCCATAAATTCTTCAAAGCAAGGGAGGCAGTGTGAACGCGTTCCATTCTTCAGCAAAAAGAGAGTTTGATGGGAATCGAACCCAGGTCTTTCTGTACAGATTTCCATGCCTTAACCAATGTGCTATGGCTTCCTTTGTGACTGAAAACTTGTTGAGATGGGAAAGTAGCTTCTTTTTCTTATCAGTGGTCTTTTATTTAATGAAGGAGACAATTAATCAATGACCTGTAAAAACACACAAAATACCCAAAGTAGCATTTATATACAATAAAGATAAGATATAAGCATAAAAATAAACACATTTCTATGCTAATCAGTTTCTTTAAGATTTTATCTTAAGTTGTGAATAGGATTAGCCATAATTTGGTTATATAGATAAGAAGTGAATAGAGAAGAAGGAGAGAGTTTAAAATAAGTTTTTCTGGAAGAAAAGCATATTTACAGAGTGTGGAATTCGTTTAAAATGAAGAGACATTAGTCAAAAATTCAAATTTGAAGCAATTTGAATTCCCTGGCAGTTACGTCAATTTATACATGTCGGCATACCCCTTTGATTTTTGGGTGTTTTGGGTTTTCACATATTTTTGAGTTATTTATTATTATATAATATTAATTTATTTAGTTTTAGTGTGTTTTTACAGTAGAATAAAGATTGATTTGACAGAGATAAATAACATTCATTACTAATAGAAAGCAAATACATTCAAATGATACAAGCTAACAAATACGAGATTCGAAATGGAAATACAAGCAAATATGAAAAGATACCATAGGCTAATGAATCTTAGATTTTAGCGGATTAAGATGAGGAAGATGATAATCCAAGTTTTCTTCCTACTTTGCCAAAGAACTTGTTCAATTTAGAAGACATTTCATTAAGTGTCTTCTTTATCTTCTTTTGGTTCTTGGATAAGTTGGCTTGGTTTTGGATAAGTGTTTCTTTGGTTATGGGCCTACTAGTTGCTAGACATTCTACACATTCCAAAGAGGATTCTTTTTCTTCGTTGATTTCCATTGGATTTTCATCTTGTTCCACTCGAGCTTGTTTCTCAGCAAATGTTTCATAAGGCTTAAAAGTGATTGGAATTTGAATAAGGGATATATTTCCCGAGTTAAAAACCTTTTTTTGACACAAATTCCTCTCCATTGAGGTCCACCCCAAAATACCTAAAAAAATCCGAGTAAGATAAACTCCATGATAAAGAGTGTTTTTCTTGGCGGACATCTCTTTGGGCTTAAATTCTTTCAAAATTACAACGACCCAATTAATATCATAAGTGCCAAAGATGGAAAAAGGAGATTTTTGGACCTTAAGGGTAGGGTTATTGAAATTTCTAGAGCAGGAGGGAGAGTACGTTGAAGGAGGAGGTTGATTACTCTTGCTTTTAGGCGGAAAAAGCAATTTTTAAATTCCATATGTTCATCGTTTTCAAAGATGTGATGAAAAGTTTCCAAATATTGTTTCATCAATTTCAAATTGTGAAAAATCGGTGCCCGTGTTCTTACAATTTAAAATATTTCCCAAAATATCATATTCCAAAATGATTTGAGTGCCTTTTATACTACTCTAAACTTGATTTTCATTTCCATTGTAAAAACCGTGATTCAAATTTGCATAATACATTTTGACGAGATTTGGATAACATACTTCATTGTTATCCCAAGCATTAGTCAAACTTAAAACACCGTTTTGTTCAAAAAGAGAGGAAAGATCAGAAGAAGGAAAATCTTCAAAGATAGCGAAGGCTTCCGTATTGACTTTTCCATTAGTAGCATAATCAATATATTCTTTGATAGCCTCCGCATCATTGTAAAGACGAGCTTTGAGAGTTTTGGTTAATCTCATTGCTTTTGGTGTACTTGAGGAAGCCATTGGAGATAAGTTTTGAAGAGAATTGTATGAAGAAGGATGTTTTAAATTTTGAATGAAAGGTAGAGAGAATAGAATTGAATAGATAAATAAATAGAGAGTGAATAAACAAAACTTTTCTAAAATAAGGTCACCTTTTTAGACCTTGGGAGGCGGTGAAAAGATGGAGGGAAGTTTGGAAGTTTAAACTTTTGAAATTCAAAATTTAAGTTTCATTTATTGGTGCAAATGTCGACATGTCGATTCTTGTATGTAGACATATATGTATGTTTTCATAAGTCGTGTTGCGTTTTGACTTTGTTTTATTATTTTAACGTTTTATATTTTCATTTTTATTATTTCCTGAGATGTTATTATCTTTGAAACTATTTAAAATTAATTATTATTACATTATTACTATTATTATTTTGAATTTCAAATTTGAATTTTTAGAATTTAAATTTTAAGTTCAAACAAGGAAAGCAATAAAAAACATCCATCCAACCAATTCAATAAAAAATTAACTAAGGCTACATAGTTTTTAAATCCATTTCTTCATTATTTTCTGAATTCTGAATTGTTATGAAGTACATATTCAGATTTCTGATTTCTGGTTCTTCATCACTTGATGATGAATTTGAATCATATAAAGTTGCTGCATATGCTCATTTCCTCTTCTTTGACGAATTATTATTATTTGTTTGTTGATTTATCTGGATATGGACACATTATCTTTATATGACATGGTTTGTTGCACTTATAGAATCTATTGTCATTTCTTCCCGACTTTCCTTGATTGTTTTTATGAAAATTATTCCTCCTTTTATATCTTAGATATTTTTGGAAATTTGTTGTCATTAAGGCAATTTCTCATCATCCTCACTGCTTGAATTAGAACGTCAGTTGTGCTTTGAATGCTATAGGTTTCTTTTCTATTGGCTTATTTCCCTTTCTTTTCTGTAACTGTTGTGGCATCCCGAAAATTCTCGATGCTAGATTCTAGACATTAATACATCCTGTGTCCAAACTCAAGCATTGTAAGCTCAGAAAGATAATAGAAAGACATAAAAGATATGAGAAAAGGAAAGAAAATATAGAAAAGAAGAAAAAGAAGAAAACCGACACCTAATCAGAGTCTCACGTCGCAGTGGAATAAAATATAATACAGAAATAAAGCTTGAAAAATACTTACAATCATCAAAGCACAGTGAATATCCAACACATCTGGACAGTTATAATAACATGTCCTCAAATACAACACATAGCAGAACAATATTATACATATCATACGTCTGGACTCCTACAGCTCATCTATGAACTTCACAGCATCTGATAACCTGTAACTGTACAACTTGGTATGACCCGAGCATTACAAACGCCATAGATCAGTCTGGTGAACCAGCATGAGAAAACTCACTAGATTTAAATAACATCCATATCGCTTAACTTTAGAAAATCCATTTGAAAGAAAAGGATAATAGTAAGACCAACCCACACATAAACATGGACGGTTTTTACCTTACTACAACCCAAAACATTTTTTACATGAAATCCATTGATATTTTGATAATGTCTATGTCAAATAAATAACCAAATAGAAGAACGCTTGCATCTCATGCTCTACATACATAGTCTATAATCATAAACCGCGGGGCACCTATCAAACCTGTCATTTCCCGGTTATGAGGCTTGAGGCTACGTTTTTCTCCTTTAGAACACCTATCCAGCATTCACTTCAAATTCCACATCATCAAACCTATCAAACCACTAATTGATTCCAAAAAATTTTATGGGTATAAAAAGCTAAGAGAAATGAATTCCTCCGCCAGCAGACGTAATACCTTTAAGAGATTAACCGTACGTGATTTTAAAGGCATACTCTGTCAGGCATTTGTCCATAAAAGTTATACTGGGATTGGACAAACAGAATACATCCTCCTACCGCATCCAAAGGATCATTAGCAAGCAGTCCTTGAAATCCTCAAAAAATCAACCACGACCAAATCACGTCAGAATACCTCTGGTTGTACTTCCAGAGAATATTTTACAAGTAATCCTTCCGCTTATGAAAATCCATGGCCTTCAACTGCTCCATCTTCTATCTTCAACATTATGTATTTGCTGGTCGTAATGGTTTCTGAATATGAATTCGATCCGGGTCTTTCCGTACCAACAAACGTTGGCCAGATTTTGATAGTCGGTGATTTAACTATCAAAATAAAACAACCATTCATCCATAAAAAGAAAATGAATTCATTAATTCAATACTCAGCATCATTTAGCCTCTTCATTTAACCATTGGTTAATTAAACTTCTAAAATCTTTAAATATTTCAAAGTTAAAAAAAAAACATTTCTATTCTACTATTTAATTTAAAGATATGGTATATAAAACTATTAATACTCATCAATTTACTTCATATATCCAATACTCGCTACCGAACCTGACCATTCCTTAGTCAAAATTGAATTTAATCATGTTGTGGTACACTTACCTCTCAGACCTTAACTGAACAACATTATTAACTTCAAAATAGACAAATTTCACAACACGAATCTACTTCTTTCACAAAATCACATTGATTATAATAATCGCACTTAAATCCGTGCTTTCAAAATATTTACCTGTAAAATATACTTTTCTTTATTAATATGAATAAATGAATACTTAAATAAATGATTAAATTTGGGTAAAAATAGAAAGTGGATGTTACTTTCCTAAAACTCGACATAGTCAACTTCTACATACAATTCCTTTTCGAAAATCTCTTATTCAATAAATATTCCGAACTTCGGAATATTCTCACGTATGTTTTATATTAAAAGCTTCTCTTAACTTTTTGTTTAACATGCATAAGGCTTTACAACTTCAAAAACTCCCATCAAATGAACTAAATTCTATGATTCTCACTTTGATTATTATTAATTAAATAATAATAAATTCTCATCGTTATTAGAAATCAAATTTGTTTACTTCATTATTTACTATTATTAAAATAGTATATCTTCCTTTTAAAGGTCATCAAAAATATTAATCAACTTTAATGATTCAATAATTTATTAAACAATAGATTCTAGTTAAAACAGTTGACTTAGTCAACTCAGGGCATGGTTAATTTGTTAAACAATTCCAATTAGTCTTTTTAACTAGTATAATTAATTTAAATAAATTCCATTAAGGTCATGGCATACTTATAAATTTAAATGATTATAAAACGTAAGTAACTTTGTTGTCTCAACCGAAATAATATTTCAAAATCATATATGAACATAAATTTGAAACCATTTTGAATCGATTTAATATCGATTTTAAAAATCTTTATTTTTATCGATGGTACTAAAGAGGCAAATGTCTACTAAAGTACCGAACTATGAAATATCAGTTAATTCCATATTCAATAACAATATATAGCCATAACATTATCAATAATAGTGAGGAATTCAATTTGATTCCTCCAACCTGTCCTTCTCTGCATCAAAATGGGTTACCTCAATTTCAATACAGGATTATATATCACAGTAATTGGAAATAAACAGTTTAACTAACAAAAGTCAACAATCAATTAACAACATTCATTCAAACATCCAATTATTTATTAAATACGTTTAAGTTACTGTGAACATAACCAACAATATAAGTTACTTTGTTTGGAATATAACCGTTAAAATAATGATTTAATTCAATTAAATCAAACCAACGTTTAATTTAATCAATGGATATAAAAGCATATTTAGCATCCATGCAAACAATCATCCAATCATTAACAAACATTGCACACAAATTAAAAACCGGCTAATAGAAATATAAACAGGATAAACTAAGTGAGCTTAACTCACATTGATTTCATTTGCTGTCAACCATTCATTTTAGTCAAATTAAATAGTCATTTAATTTGACTAGAAATTCAAGCAGCTATCATTTCTGATCGAACTATCTCCATAATGTAGCGTTCTTCATATGGTTCCAATGCTTGCGATCTTGTCAAATTCTGATAACGTGTAGTACGTTACACGATTTATCAGTATTGGTTAAATTTTTAATTAGTTAAATCTTAATTATAACTAAATAATTATCTAATTATTTTATACTAACCTTAATTAAAAAAATCAACCTACGTTGGTTAGACGTGCAACAATTTCAACCTGCGTATACCTTAATAACATCCTTGACTGTTCTTGAACCCCATGTGAAAAGAATAAATCTTTTAATTAAAAATTATTAGAGCTACCAGTTAATTAACATTTAATTGTAATAAAATCGGATGTGAATTGGGTTTATTATGAATTGTGTTTATAACGACATTCGTTCTTTAACCCGATTAACAGTGAAATTTGATTTGGAATTTATAAACCTTTTTATTAAGATTTAATGGAAATTGTCCAAAGTAAAGTTTTCCAATTTAATATATTGGAATTGAATGGAATTCGATTTGGTAATAATCGAAGTGAGCTTCTGTGGAGGAAGACTATTAATATATATGGAATTTAAAAGGCTTTGTCGTTATTCCATTTATATTACTAGTCAGATACATAAATTGATATCGATTATATATTGATCTGTTTCCCGTGAAGATTCCATTATTAATGGAATGTGATTTTGGGTTTATCGTGAACAATGTTTTAAATGACATTAGTTCTTTAACCCAGTAAAGACAGGATTACATGTCTAACATTGTATTTCAAACTGTATTCGTTGATCTCTGCTAAATATATATATGTTTTGGTGGTGGAGAATTTATTCTCTTGCTTAGCACCCTTCTCGGAGATGTACGAGCTTAGAGTTTATATATCGGCAGAAATCAATGGTACGGTGTAGATTATCAATGTGGCGTGTTTGATTTCCCAAAATTAAATAATCATTAATATTGATTTTTAGGAAGATTAAAACTAAGTTGAGTTTTAATGAATCTTTAATTAGATTGGAATGTGAATGAGATAATTTAAATGATCAAATTTGGGAAATGATCGAGAATGGAGTACCACAAGTATTACTCCAGGCGATAGTTAAATCTTTAATTAGATTTGAACATGAAATGGTAATTAAATTTACCGATAACACCATGGTGTTAAATATGGAGTACTACCAGTTTTGCTCCATGGGATGAATAGGTTGGGATTGGGAAATAAAACAAATGATTACTTCGGTAAGGTGCGCTAATCCCGACTAGTTTGGATAAACCCTGATTTGGTTTGAATTGACATCCAAAGGAAGATTAAAGAATAAATTTAAAAGAATTTATCTTTGATAAAATTTATGGGAACCTTTCCCTAAAGATGTGGATATTTGAATAAAGGATTATTCTGAATTGGAATTAGGCGTATGTTGTGTTTGTGTAGCACTTGTTTATAATATACGCGAGTTATACGGAAAGGCCAGATTTATACCCATTTTGAATAACTGATTCGACGATAAGTTAACGATGGAGGCGGTGGTTGAAGACCGGAGGTAGTCACATCGTTTGGATGACTACTGATGTTTTGATTAGGCTGTACACCCAAGACGAGGTAATAAGTGGTGATCATCCAGACGTACTTGGAGATCGACGGATATGAGAGGGCCTCTCTTCCATATTGGATATATGGAACGAGGAATAAGGTGCCTCCGGTTTCATTCAAACCCAGAACGAACTTTTAAATGGATGTGTGTTTGACATTGGATTTTATTCTGTGCTGATTGATCTCTATTAAATATATATCTGTTTGGTGGCGAAGAATTTATTCTCTTGCTTAACACACTTCTCTGAGAAATACGAGCTCAGAGGTTATATATCGATAGACATCAGTCGCATGGCATGAATTGCCTGTGTGGCATGCTGAGATGCAAATGATCAAGGCTTCTGTTGAAAAGCAGAGTCTTGTGGTTGATGATCAAAGCACAGCTTTAAATAGCATAGCTTTGTCTATAGCATTAATTCGCGAGCCTCACACCTCGGTGTGAGTCAAAAACAGGATCGTGACCGTTGGGAGTGCACGACGTTTCTTTCTAGCTATGGGTGGTGTCATGGTATGGAGCCCAAACATTCATATTTTTATTACCTATGTGGATGATGGATTACAAGGTGCCTCGGATATATCGGTTACTACGGAGCCGATGGATAGGTCCGATAGGACCGGGAAACGTGTGTTTAGGAACACTAATCCGCTAACGTAAGTGTGGACCGGCCCTTCCGTTCATAGGGTTCACTGCGGGGGATCCTGAGGCATTTGCTAGAGTGTCTCGAATCGGAGAGGAACCATCCTTGCCTCGACTCATGACAGAAATCCAATTTCCAATATGTGACAATTCGGTTTTGATTGTAGAGCCTAGTATGGCGACATGATATATGGTACCCATGTCGTCTATGATTGATCACTTAAATTTGAAGTTGATTTTAACACTATACACTTATTATAGTATCAAATGATTTGTTTTAAACGTACCAAGCATATTTGGCTATTATAAGGGAAAACTCTATTCTCCGGCTTGCGTTGCATTGTGTGATATGACCTGAGTCTTATAATAGCTTCATTTTTTTCAAAAAGCATTGCGCTATTTGTTTAATGCACTGGTATTCTTGGGAGGAAACCCGTTCCATGTTATACGGCATGGTCCCTCGATTTATCAAATTTTAAAGTAAAGTTTTAAATAACTGTTTTAGTTCTCACAGCAGTCACATGACTGACATCGAGTTTATTGTTTTAACCTAAACTCTGGGTGCCCCTTTTTTCCACACGGGTAGCTAGTAGTTTCAGTTTTGCAGATATTATATTCATAGGATCCTGGATTTACAGCTGGAACTATACTCGGAAAGCTTTGTATCCGTGTATTTCTTTCAGTTGTGTTATGTATTATTTTTCCCCTGCATTGTAATTTTAAAATCTCTGATATTTTTCTGATGTATAATATTTATTCATACTCTGTTATATTCTTGTACTCTTGTGTAATTGTTGTAATAAGCATTGAAATGTTATATTGTTTGCGTTCTAATTTGTCGTGTTCTCAACTCAATCTGGGCTCTCCCGTAAGGGCTAGTTTGGGTCATTTCATCGTGGTATCGAAGCTTTGGTTTACAGAGCTCGAGAACAAGACACATTAGAACCGAACGGAAGAATTCATCAGAGATTGGGTTAGTAATATCTAATGAGAATGACTCGTTGGAGATGGGATCAGTAATATCCTAGAATGAGTTAGAAGAGTATTATTTTCAAAATAAAAATAAAAACAAATTGATTTTGAAAATTTATATCTTATTATATGTATTCGAGTATATTATTTTATTTTATTTTAGACAATCGAGTATATGAAAATTTTGCATATACGCATCATGAACATATATTCAAAGCCTCAAATATACTGGATAAATATAGGATCACGCTCTAGTCTCCCAGAGATAATTCTGGTAATGCGGCCACATTATCAGTATTTATGTTCGAGTTTCGAAGGTGGGATATCTATGTGTTTCCAATTGACTGGTGTGAGAACCAAAACTTAGATTGGGTTATTAGTTGTGATTTGACACTAAAAAATTGGATTTCAGATTATATATATTAAAGTTATATATTTGAAAAGATAATCAACTAATTGATTGATGGTTTTGATGTTTGATTATTTGTTAACTAATAAAACCAATTTGTAAATGGAAGGTAAGTTTAGCCAAATTGAATCAAAATATTGAACAGAACTGAAATTGATTGGAATTTCATATATGTACATGTACATGTGTGAACGGATCATAGCATGGAAGCTAAGAAGAGGAATAAAATTGTACGCCCGACAAATAGGTACATGTTTACTGTATTTCTTGGGTTTTGATGATTTTATGAGCCGATTGGCTAGCCGCTTGGCTTTTTCGTTTTCTTTCGGATTGGTGAGGGCCTTATGAGGCTAGTTGCGGTTTTAAAGGTCTCCCCATACAAAGGAGGTTATGGCGAAATTTTTCAAAAATTTAGGATGTTAGCCAAATTTTTGAGAAATTAGAAAATTCTTAGAAACTGAAAAGTTGAAGAATGAACGCCAAAACAAAAGTTGAGTTGATTAGTTAAACAACTTTCAGCTCCATTCCTTTTCGAGGACGAAAAGATTTTAAGTGGAGGAGAATGTAACAACCCAGATTTTCAGAACCAATTTAAAATTTTTATTTTAGCTATTTTAATGGATTTTGGACATTTAAAATGATTTATTTTAAATAATAATGGCTAAAAATTTATTTAAAGCGAAGTTAGAATGAATAAATTTATTTTAATTATAAAACAAGCCTGAAATGGCGTGGTAGTTTGAAAATTCGGTTTCTAATTTCAAATGAATATACAAAATTCAATATAATCCAGAATTGAATGAAACAAGAAATATTTGAATCTGTTTAGCTATATCTTTCTAACGGATGTAAGAAACTGAGATTTCGATTTATAAATTAAAATTTAAGTCCAGTTTAAAATTCAGAATAGTCGCTATGGAATATATATATATATATATATTAATATAATATATAGCCCTTAAAAATATCCATTTTGCAAACGACCTCCGTTTTTGACGAAACTACTTTTTTTTGGATCTGGAATGTCAAATCGTTGATAGATTCCAATTTTCATAATTTTTTGAATTAATATGTGAGCATGGCAAATTAAAACGTGTTTGATCAATTTTAGTTGAATTGGATCGACCAGAAAATGGCTATTTTCAAACAGTCTCCAAATCCGACGAAATTAGTTTTGTTAGGACTGTTTCGTCAAAATATAGCTAGATTTATTTTTCTGGAATTTTTGGAGTCAGCATGTGGCCCTGCTAATTTAAAATGTACGTTAAATTCAATTTTGAACATTAAATTAATTTATATTTTAATTTTGATGAAAACTGAACGAAACAGTCGGATCAGCTTACGAGACATATCCTATTGTGTTTGGAATGGGGGTATTTAGTTAGGGACAACAGTTGTTGGGCTTGATTTGGAATTCGGATGGAAAGTCCCCTTTTTGGAAATTAAATTAAATAATTATATTTTTAAATTCTCTCTAACCCTCTCCATCAGTCAACTGTCAAACCAAAATAAAAAGAAAGAAAAAATGATCAAACCAATGTTTCGTCGCTCTAGGCCCCATCGATGCCGCCGGAGGTCCCTACCCGTCGCCGCTTCAGGCACCCCTTCTCTCTCCTCCTCCTCCCTAAAATCGAAGAAACCCGAAACCTAGCTCCTCAAATCCGCCTCCCCGACCCCGTGCACCACCACCTGACCCCCCCCCCCCCGGTGGGACCTCCATTCGCATAAAGATCCAATTTTTGCCCAACCCCGTGCGTCCATAACAGTCTAGATATGTTTTAGCCCCTTCCCCGAGCTTCCTCCGCCACCCAACACCACTGTTGAGTTTTTATTTCAATTTTTATTCATATATGCAGTTAAAAATATGATTTTTACACATGGTTTTAAATTAAAAATGTGATCTTTATATGAAATATCATTGAATAAAAATTTGATTTTTAATTGCATATGGCGTTTACAAAAATATGATTTATATATATAAAAAGCTTTAGTATAAAAATATGATTTATATATATATATTGCGTTAGTATAAAAATATGATATATATATATAACAATACGATAAAAATATGATTTTTATTATATGAATGGCAATATAAAAATATAATTTTTATTATATGAATAGCGGTATAAAAATATGATTTTTATTATAAGGATAACAATATAAAAATGTGATCTTTATATATGTAGTGGCTTTATAAAAATTTGATTTTTAATATATATATAGCGTAATAAAAGTGTCATTTTTATTTATAAAGATCGTTGTTTGAAAATGTGATTTTTAACATAAACCGCGTAAAAAAGATTGTGATGGAACTGAATGGAAGCAAAACAGAATCCCGACCATCCAATAAAGAATGACGGAGTGGATCCCAAAGGTGAGAACTTCTCACTCTAATTTTGTTTACAGTTAAATATATACTAGGATGCAAACGGTGCTTAGTAGCACCCGACACCATTGATTGTACAAACCATGGATGTTTGTTTGGATTGAATTGACTATATTGTATTCATGTGTTGAATAAAATATTTGAATAATAAAAATATCATTTTTATTGTATGAATGAACTATATAAAATATTCATGTGTTGAATAAAATATTTATCGTTAAAAATATAATTTTTAACATACATATGAACGGCATAAAATTATCATGAAAAGAAAATAAATATTCATTTACAAATCGAACGGTTTGTTTGTGTATACCCATTTAACTGATATTGATTGGGATGATAAATTTTACACATCGCCCAACTGCACAAATAATAATCAGTATTTGTTGTTTGAAAACCCCACACGGGTCTTGGGATGATATTGGACAAACACTAATCCCAATATTTGGTTATATGTCAATCGATGGGTTGACAGGCTGTGATGAGCGTTAATTACTTATTTTTAACGCTTATACAGTTGTAAATTTCACTCTAGATGATGGTTGATTGTGTGTCATTATTGTTATGTACATGTGTTGTATGAAATCCATATAAGTAATATTATATGGTAGTTGACTGTGTCTGATTCCAATTCAGAAAGAACGATATTTTAAAATAACGAATATTTTAAAATAACAAATATTTTAAAATAACGTTCAATAAAGGATTAAAATATGAATTTGATGTCCAATTTTGGATGGACACGAAAATATTAAAACATGTGAAGCCGTGTTGATTAGATTGGCGCCATTTTAACGCGAACGATTTTTATTATTGATTTTATTCATTTTTATAATGAATATCGAAAAGGAAAAGTATTCAAAATATGATATTTTGAAAATATTATCATTTATATATTACAATGATTTGGAATATTCAATTTTGGTTTAAAGTTGAAAATGAAGTTGGAATAGTTTTTAAAATGAATTTAAAACAATTTATAAAATACATTTTAAATGGAAATCGATGAAATATGCATAATATATGTATTATATATTTAATGGCCTGAAAAGAACGCGCTGCGCCATGACCGTTCACGAATTTCGACCATTGACTTCGAATTGACATTACAGGAGATCCAACAGTAGGATTTTCTTAAAACCAGAACCGTTGGGTTCGTATCGTAAAGAGCTTTTCAATGAATATAAGAGATTTGAAATCTAACGGTTGGATTTGGAATTATGTCCAAATAAAATTTGGAAAAGGTCACTGTAAGTGCAGTTCGATGAGCCTTAATAAAATTATTAAAGTTATTAATAATTTGTGTAAAATCATAATAAATGATTTGGAAAGAATTGGGATGAAAAATTCCATATTTGATAAGATAAAAATATATTTTTATCAAAATGAACTAGTTATTAACTAGAATTATAATCTAATTATTTTTAAATAAATAAATTGGATTGATAATGGGTTTTAATATAACCAGGATTTCATATATATGAATTGGAATGGATTTGAATGGAAATCATTATTGGAATATTTCGATTTTGGATTCGGTGATTATGTGAATATTGCTAAGGAATTTGGAAGATATATATATATATATCATTATTCCTAAAATAATATTTGTTAGTTTCAGAATTTGATATTGAATATGAGTCGATATAATTTCTATTTAGAGCTTTGTATTTGATATCAAATTGGATTTCGTGTTTGTCGCGAACGGTGTCTTAAATAACACTGTTCTTAAACCCAGTTGAGAAAATAATAAATCTTTTAATTAAGATTTAGTGAAGTTTCCAATTAATTAATATTTAATTGAAATTGAATAAAAGAATTGGTTTGGGTTTGTCGTGAATGGTGTCTTAAATAACACTGTTCTTGAACCCCGTGTGAAAAGAATAAATCTTTTATCTAAAGATTATTAGAGTTTCCAGTTAATTAACATTTAATAGGAATAAAATGGGTGTGAATTGGGTACATTGTGAACTTTGTTTTTAATGACATTCGTTCTTTAACCCGAATAACAGTGAAATGTGATTTGGAATTTATAAATCTTTTTATTAAGTTTCGATGGAAATTGTCCAAAGTAAAGTTTTCCAATTTAATATATTGGAATTGAATGGAATTCAATTTGGTAATAATCGAAGTGACTTCTGTGGTGGAAGACTGTTAATATATATGGAATTTAAAAGGCTTTGTCGTTATTCCATTTATATTACTAGTCGGATACGGAAATTAATATCGATTATATATTGATTTGTTTCCCATGAAGATTCCATGATTAATGGAATGGGATTTTGGGTTTATCGTGAATTGTGTTTTAAATGACATTAGTTCTTTAACCCAGTAAAGATAGGATTACATGTATAACATTCTATTTCGAACTGTATTCGTTGATCTCTGCTAAATATATATCTATTTGGTGGCAGAGAATTTATTCTCTTACTTAATACCCTTCTCTGAGACGTATGAGCTTAGAGGTTATATATCGGCAGAAATCAATGGTACGGTGTAGATTGTCAATGTGGCGTGTTTGATTTCCCAAAGTTAAATAATCATTAATATTGATTTTTGGGAAGATTAAAACTAAGTGGAGTTTTAATGAATCTTTAATTAGATTGGAATGTGAATGAGATAATTTAAATTATCAAATTTGGGATATGATCGAGAATGGAGTACCACCAGATTTACTCCAAGCGATAGTTAAATCTTTAATTAGATTTAAACGTGAAATGGTAATTAAATTTATCGATAACACCATGGTGTTAGATATGGAGTATTACCAGTTTTGCTCCATGGGATGAATGGGTTGGGATTGGGAAATAAAACAAATGATTACTTCCGTAAGGTGCGCTAATCCCGACTAATTTGGATAAACCTTAATTTTGTTTGAATTGATATCAAAAGGAAGATTAAAGAATAAATTTATCTTTGATAAAATTAATGGGAACCTTTCCCTAAAGATGTGGATATTTGAATAAAGGAATATTCGGAATTGGAATTAGGCTTATGTTGTGTTTGTGTAGCATTTGTTTATAATATAAGCGAGTTATTCGGAAAGGCCGGGTTTATACCCATTCTGAATAATTGATTCGACAGCAAGTAGACGATGAAGATGGTGGTTGAAGACGGGACGTCTTCACATTGTTTGGATGATTACTGATGTCTTGATTGGGTTGTACACCCAAGACGAGGTAATAAGTGGTGATCGTCCAGACGTACTTGGAGATCGACGTATATGAGAGGGCCTTTCTTCCGTATTGGACATATGGAACGAGGAATAAGGTGCCTCCGGTTTCGTTCAAACCCAGAACGAACTTTTAAATGGATGTGTGTTTGACATTGGATTTTATTCTGTGCTGATTGATCTCTATTAAATATATATCTGTTTGGTGGAGAAGAATTTATTCTCTTGCTTAACACCCTTCTCTGAGAAATACGAGCTCAGAGGTTATATATCAATAGACATCATCCGCATGGCATGAATTGCCTGTGTGGCATGCTGAGATGCAAATGATCAAGGCTTCTGTTGAAAAGCAGAGTCTTGTGGTTGATGATCAATGCACAGCTTTAAATAGCATAGCTTTGTCTATAGCATTAATTCGCGAGCCTTACACCTCGGTATGAGTCAAAAACGTGATCGTGACCGTTGGGAGTGCACGATGTTTCTTTCTAGCTATGGGTGGTGTCTTGGTATGGAGCCCAGACGTTTATATTTTTATTACCTATGTGGATGATGGATTACGAGGTGCCTCAGATATATCGGTTACAACAGAGCCGATGGATAGGTCAGATGGGACCGGAAAACGTGTGTTCAGGAATACTAATCCACTAACGTAAGTGTGGACTGGCCCTTCCTTTCACAGGGTTCACTGTGGGGGATCCTAAGGCATTTGCTAGAGTGTCTCGAATTAGAGAGGAGCCATCCCTTGCCTCGACTCATGATGGAAATCCAATTTCCAATACGTGACAATTCGGTTTTGATTGTAGAGCCTAGTTTGGCGACATGATATATAGTACCCATGCCGTCTATGTTTGATACATTTATATTTGAATTTGATTTTGACACTATACACTTATTATAGTATCAAATGATTTATTTTAAATGTAGCAAGCATATTTGGCTATTATAAGGGAAAACTCTATCCTTCGGCTTGCATTGCATTGTGTTATGGTACCTAAGTCTTATAATAGCTTCATTTTTCCAAAAAGCATTGCCCTGTTTGTTTTATGCACAGGTATTCTTGAGAGGAAACCCGTTCCGTGTTATACGGCGTGGTCCCTTGATTTACCAAATTTTAAAGTTAAGTTTTAAATAACTGTTTTAGTTCTCATACCAGTCACATGACTAGCCTTGAGTTTATTGTTTTGACCTAAACTTTGGGTGCCCCTATTTTCCACACGGGCAGCTAGTAGTTTCAGTTTTGCGGATATTATATTCACAGGATCCTGGATTTATAGCTGGAACTATACTCGGAAAGCTCTGTATCCGTGTATTTCTTTAGTTGTGTTATGTATTATTTTTCTGTTGCATTGTAATTTTAAAATCTCTGATATTTTTCTGATGTATAATATTTATTCATACTCTGTTATTTTCTTGTACTCTGATGTAATTGTTCTAATAAGCAATGAAATGTTATATTGTTTGCATTCTGATTTATTGTGTTCTCAACTCAATCCGGACTCTCCCGTAAGGGCAAGTTTGGGTCGTTTTAGTCATACTATATTATAATTTTTATTCTTCTCTTTTCCATTTTCATCTCGATCAAAATGAACAGTTGTGCTCACTTGGGTTGGTTTTGAAGAAGTATCTTCCATTTCAAAATGTTTTATAAAACTATTATAATATTTTGCCTGATTTATTAAAATGCTATTTTTTAACAGTTTAATTTGTAAATTAAGAAATATGAAGATTCACCCATGTGAGGAATTTCAAATTCATTATTCATAATGTTAGAAAATTAACTACATAAATTTCCGTTAGTTGAACCAAAAAGAATATCATCTACATAAACTTCAATAATATCTTGTTTTGTAAAAATGTTTGATCAACTTTATCAATTTTGAAGCTTGAATTTATTAAATAAGTTTTAATACATTATACTAAGCATGAGATGCTTGTTTTAACCCATATAAAGCTTTCTTAAGTTTATATACATGATTATGATATTCTTCATGTACGAATAGAGGAGGTTGTTCAATATATTCACTTTCTTTAACATTTAAAATGCACTTTTTACATTAACTTGATATAATTTGAAATCTTGATAATAAGTGTTGACATGGGAAATTGGTTATTTGTGCACGCCAACCCCCCAGAGTAGGTTTAGAAGTAAACCTGATATCTAAACAACCAAAGTATGACAAATGTAATTGGACACACAAATTTAAAGGGACGCACAAATTTTACAGTGGTTCGGCCCTAATGCCCACGTCCACTTTATAGTAATCATTCGTCATAATTTTGTCGGTTACAATGTTTATCCAAGTTCAAACAATTTAAATGTACAAAGTTGGACATAGAATAACAAATATCTTATTAATTCCAAACTTAGACCAAAATGACCTTCTTCTTATCAATTGTGCTAAAGTGTGTTTGAGTGAACAACAATGACCAATGAAAGACTTCAATGTCCAAGAATATCCAAAAATGTCCAAACATGCTCAAAAAATCCAAGTGAATGCCAATACATTGTAGCAATCTTCTATATGAAGTTTACAATTCCATGAAGTATCCCAAAGTCATAGGAATGAAAATGGAAGCCATTATTGAGCTCCAAAGAAAGCTCTCTTGTATGCAAGGTTTTAAATCTCGGATTTTGGCCAATATCTCAGAAAAATATCTCGACTATCTCGGGCGACATTTGAAACACTTATAACTAAACTTGCTGCCAAATCTCGGATTTTGGCTAATATCTCAGATTTTTCATCTCGGCGATCTCAGGGAGATTTAAAAGCCTGCCAGTATGCCCATGGTCCAAAAATACTAAGCCAAGCTAACCCCTTTGAATGCCAAGAAAGGGGGCATTTATAGGTGAAGTTTCCATGTATCTACCAAAATTTTGTATCTACAATGTCCTGGATTTTTTAATGATTGAATAATTAATTAATTTAAATACTTGAATAACGATTTGGAAATTTAATCGATTTGACTTAAATTATTTTGATTAATTTAATTAATGGGATTATAATATATTAATTTCGAAATAGTCGGGAATAGTTGAATTTGCAATATTGTGTGAATTTGATTATTTAAGAAATTTACTTGTGTTTATATTCGTGTTATAATAATGAATATATTAATTCAACAATATTGAGCATATTAATTATAATATAATTATAATCGAGCATGTAACGTCGCGGTAGTTCATAATTCGACAATTTGAACTTGAACTAAATATACAGGATTTCTTATAAATCAGATTTCTTTGTAACAAGAAACATTTGAATATATTAAACTATATTTTTCTTATGGAAGTGAAAAATCGAGATTTTTCCTTATAGATTGTGAGTTATGGCCAAATCAATTTTTCAGAAAGTCACTATGGAATTGTTTATAAACCATAATGATTTATTTAATATAATAAATTATCGGTTTCACATTTGAACAATATTTTTGAGATGTATGGTTAATTAAATTTACAGAATTTTTCTGTACTTTTTAATTTGGAAAATAAGCAAATTTTCATTTGACGTATTTTGTGCCTTATATCAGCGTTTTTGGAATTTCACAGAATAAGCTCACTTGTCTATTTTATTATGTTTTTGGTATCGTGGCGCATTGCCCGACACGACGGTATTTTTATTTTTTTCCGTAATGGACTATAAGTTAACTAAGCTTTTGTTATGGAGTTAAAGAACCTCTTGTTTATAATAAATGTGAGCGTTAGTTATCTCAATATACTTAAACGCAAAATTCCCACATTCTCAATACTTGTTACCCTTTCAGACCAGATATACATGTGTTGTGATATAGAAGCTGTATGGTGTATACATTAAAACATCACCCATATTTTTATGTGTGCCAAGTTTCATACAAACCATTCTTTCAAACGCAGCAGGCTATGTCCTGTTACATACCCTAATTCTAAAAAGAAAGCTATTGACCTATGTTTAAACTTAGCCTACCCTATCAACTAAAGTGTACCAGTTAAAAAGACTACTTAACCTAAATAGGAACGCGGCGGTCTATGGTTGAGAATACATGTAACCTATGCAGTACCTATTCCTTCACAGTGAAGTCTCCAGTGAAAAGAAACAATGAAACTGGTTTCGAACTTATGGGTCCTTTACTACTGACCTACCTATGATTTTAGAGCAGACCTATTCCTTAGTCATTAAGCTCTTCGTTATATAAATACACACGTCCTCCTCTTCATTCTTCCCGTTTTCAGCAAGTATAAGAACAGAACTTTTGAAGCTTGTAAATGGCTTTTAAAATCAAACTGAAGCCGAGTACCTCACGATATATATGTATATATATATATATAATATTAATAATAATACCAGAACCGCATGCATAACAGTGTGTTAGGATTCAGGTGTGTGCTCTTCTCTCTGCATGTGTATTGTGTATATGAGTGAGTGTGGGGTCATCTTGCATAGGGGGTGGGGGGACAGTGCGGAAAGTATGGGAGTGGGGAGGTTTGAATAGCACGTCTGTGAGAAAACTTGGTGGATTCGAGGAGAAAAAGTTGCGCATGTGTAATGACGCGATGAAGCTGGACGATGCGAATTGGAGGAGTATTGCGAGCTATTCCATTTTGGTATGAGTTGAAGGAGGTTTGGAAGAGGTGAAGTGTGGTCTTGGTGTCATGTAAATGATGGTGGGTGAAAGGAGAGAATGGCATTCAAAGAATTGGCCATGGTGATGTTATATATGAGTGGGCATTTTGAGTTTGGAAGAAGGATTATTTTGAAATGGTTGTGAACTTGGTAAGGTGGGCCGATGGACTTAAAATGGTAAGCCCAGACAAATAAAAAAAGGAAAACAAAAAAAGAGGGCTTGCGTTAATTTTTTGGATTGGTGCGGCAATGTTGAAATAAGAGCAGCAGTGGTTTGTTTACAACATATAGAAGAAGGTTGTTATTCGTCCGGGTTGAAATAGGTTGGACGTGGGACACTAAATAAAATTTAAAGCCTAATTATGTTTAACAATTATAAGTTTAGTTTAAATGAAATAACCTATTAATTGTAAACCTTGTAACTTATGCAAACATTATCAAAATTCAACAAGCTAGAATTCGTTGGAATCGTGTGAACGCAGGCTACACATTGGAACCAGTCTGGAGCGATTTCGAGGTCGTTACAATTTTAGGTAGAATTAAACGTCTGATTTAATCAACCAACCGTTAATCGTTTTTAACGATTAACGACCAAGGTGAGTAAACTCGCTAACTCTGTCTATTTTTAATATATTATAAGTATTATTTAATATTGATAGATGATGATTGAATGCTATGTAATGGTTGTTTGGATGATTTTTTATGGTTGAAATTATAAATACATTTATATAGATAAAACGTTGGTTGAATATTGATCCTATTTATTATAATATCTCATATTGATATGAACTAGTGTTATTTAAGTTGATTGACATACGTGGATGCAGCGAAACAGGTTGGAGAGACCCGATTGAATTCGCCAACAATTATATTGTTATATTTCATATATTGCATTATATGATGGGACAAATAACCTATGGTTGATTATTGTTTGTTTGGAGTGTTGAATCACATTAACCCTGAAATAACTAGTATTTAAATGGCGTAAAAATTTATTCAAATGAAATGTAAAAGAATTCGAGTTTGAAAAGAAATATATATTTTTAAAATAGAAACTAAAATTTGATTGGACTAGAATATAATAACCTATTTTAAATAAAGTAAAACAAACGGTTTAATTTATAAATGATATTTATGAATAAAATGGAATAATTATCATTAGATAATTTGGAAATGTGAATTCTAGAGTGAAATGAAAAAGGGAAATTGGAAATTGATTGTAAAAAAACGGTGAAATTATTTTGATGTTCGAAATATAAATAGAATGGAAATAACTCTATTAGGATTTATAATTAGAACTCGACTATGTCGAATGTAATAAAAACACATTATTTTTAGAAATTATATATATTATATAATTCAAAATTTGGCAAGATGGTTTATATTTGGTTTGAAAGCAATAATTTATAATCGAGATTAAGTTGTAACCTTAATATATATAATTAATAAGAAATAGACTTGTAAACGAAGTTTATGAAATCAAAATTTATAAAATAACTTAATACATATGGAATCTTAACCTATACTAGTATTTACTAAATAAATCAAGACTTATTTGATAAAACGAGTCCAGTTGTTGGTAAAGAAATAATATTCATGTTTTAAAGTGAATAAGAATTTAAAAGCAAATGTTTTGCAAATTTGAATTTGTTATAAAGGAAATTGGTAATGTTTGGAAGTGATAAATTCAAAAAAAATGAATTTAGAAATTGAGTTGACCTAAAATGGTAAATTTATTTTGAAGTTCGGAACGTTAATCGAATATAGATTTTTCAAAAGAAATTATATACTGAAATTAATATCGAATTCAAGAAAGATACTATTTACTTTTCGATTTTTATCAAGATTTATTATTTATTTAATTTATTAATTAATTTTGTATTTATTCAAATTGACAAAAAAAGTTATATTTTAAAGTTAATATTCTAAAGCAGGTATCGTTATAATCAACGAATTCTGTAAATGAAGTAGATTCATAAACCAAATCTACGAGTTGCGTTGTAACAACCCGAATTTTGAGCGACTTTGGTTATCGACATAAACTCGATGTCGATAACCAAAACATTGAAAAAAATCCCGGTAATTAGTAAAAGAAATTAGAGAGTGAGGAAAGATAAGATAGAAACTTAGAATAGAAGAAGAACATCATCATTAGAGTAACACGAATCTCACAGCGGAACGAATAACATATAATATATAACATAACTTTGAAATATAACAGTTATGTATACAATAGCACTTATCATAGTACAGTACTTACAACACAGTGGAAATAACTATAGTTATATGGTTCTGAAGCCTCCTGCTCCAGCTCTTCAAGTATCTGTAAATTCCTGACTACTTGACTGCCCGTACAAAATTGGGCACCCAAGAGTTTAGGGAAAACAACAAAGTAAACTCCGGGTCAGTCATGGACTGGTATGAGTAAAACAGTTTAAAACAGTTTGAACAAGTAAACGATATCTCATATGACCACGCCGTATAACGGAACGGGTTTTTCCCTTATGAGAATCCAAAATATCTTTATATCAAAAACCTTTTGGTATTATAATAATGTCTATCAACCACAATATAATAACCATCTAGCAGAAACGCTTTCATCTCACGTTCTACATATAGTATACAATCAAAACCGTAAGAACGTATTGGGTAATGGATTTCCAACTATGACAAGGTATGGAACCACCTTCCGATCAGTGTACTCTAGGAATGATACACTGGAGTTCAACAAGAACATCTTGCAACTCAGCCACACATGACCGACCACTCATTTTGCTTGAGTGTATCGAATGTATATCACCAGCGGTTGGGATCAGCAACCGTTTCCCGTATATATATGGGACAACATTGATAGATTTAAGAAACAAATGAATATTCTCTAGATAGGTGATTATACACCCTACTTCGGTGCGACCGACTTAGCCATGCTGGCTGCTCGATTTCTGTCATTTACCGGATGATGAGGCTAGAAGTTACGCGTTATCATCACATCAGATTCACTTCGAATGCCACATTGTTAGATCCATCGAAAATCACTAATTGACATCTACAACCCTACATTGCGTGTCAGCTAAAAGAAGTTTCCTTCTCCGCTTCCACTCTTGGTACGGTTGGAGAAATCAATGTACGTGACCTTCCTGGAAATACTCTGTCAGACATTCATTCATACAAGTCATCCTCATTCACTTAGAATGTCACATCGTCATACCCGCCAAATCACAAATTTACTTATCCAAAAATAACACGGGTATACAGCTAAGAGAAACGAATTCCTCCGCCACCAAACGTGAATACGTTTGAACAGATCAACTTACGCGATCCATTGGATATATTCTGTCAGACCTTCATCCATACAAGTTGTCCTGGGACTGGACCGAAGGCACTATTCAGTATATCCATCTTAGTCACTGTTATCTAAGACTTATACAACAGCTCTTGCATTTTACTCTGTCTTCAATTATCTTTGGCATATATGATTCGCAATGCTTATGCCAATACAGAGTGGTTCTTTGGATAATAATCCAACCGGTCTCTCCATATTAACAACGTTAAAATGGTCAAAACTTCGATAGCCTGTGATTTAACTATCAAAGAAAAACAAGTGTGCAAACAACGATATTATTTACAGATGGAAATTATATCAATCAATCATCAATCATTATTAACTCTTAAATTTATCTTATCATTAATTTATTCCTTTCCGTATAAATAAACATTCCATTTTCTAATTCATATTTCAATTTCCAATCTTTGATTTTATTCTGATTCTGATTTGGAAAACATTTCCAAATACTCCTTTATTTGGATTTAAATGGATGTTTAAATCCACATCGCGATGACGACCCAAACTACTATACTCATTAACTAATTCCACTTAACCACTTTCACTTTCGAACCTTAACCATTTCTAAATTAAAAACGAAGTCAAATCAAGTTGGGGTATAATTACCTCTCATACCTTAACTGAACGACATCTTTAACCTCGAAATAAGATAAGCTTCCCCTTCCTAAATCTTTAACACTTCCTTACGAAATTCTCTTTCGAATATCTCTATTTGATAACTCCTCCCTTCGAATAACTATATTCGATGCTCTCTCTTACAAATAACTAGATTCGGTGATCTTTCTTTGAATAAACTATATTCGATTTAACTCTATTCAATTTACTCTTATCGATTAACCCTTATCAATTAACTCTATTGGACTAACTCTATTGGATCAACTCTATTTAATTTAACTCTATTTGATTTCACTCTAATCTATTAAATTTTTTCCACTTAACTCCTTTTGAATAAACTATATTCGATAACTCCTTTAATTCTATTCGAATAAACTATATTCAATTAACTCCTTTACTTCTATTCGAATAAACTAGATTCGATTAACTCCTTTAATTCTACTAGATTTGATAACTCCCCTTTTCTAATAACCAATATTCAATTAACTCACTTCGAATAACCAATATTCGATTAACTCACTTCGAATAACCAATATTCGATTAACTCACTTCGAATAACCAATATTCAATAACTCTACTTGATTAACTCCATTTGGATAACTCTAAATGGTTGACTCTAACTCTAACTGGTCAACCCTAACTGGTAAATTCTAACTGATTAACTCTAACTGGTTAACTCTAACCGATTAACTCTAACTGGTTAATTCTAACTGATTAACTCTAACTGGTTAATTCTAACTGATTTACTCTAACTGGTTAATTCTAACTGATTAACTCTAACTGGTTAATTCTAACTCAAATTGATTTCTCTTATTCGAATAACTCCTATTTGATAATGTTTATTCATTTATAAAGATTTACTTTCGGTAACGGTTCTTCACTTTATAAATGTTCTCTTTAATAACGTTACTTCACTTATACAAGTGTTGTGTACCCATTCTATTTAAAACTATCGGTGTTAAAACCAATT
Organism: Allium sativum; assembly: GCA_030737875.1. NCBI lineage: Eukaryota > Viridiplantae > Streptophyta > Magnoliopsida > Asparagales > Amaryllidaceae > Allium > Allium sativum. The sequence goes on from CM060924.1 coordinate 972,219,481, forward strand.
TCTCTTCTTTATACAAGTTCAGACCTATATATTCTATTTATCGAATGATAAATATTTATTTAATTTATAAACTGTTATTTATAAATTAATCCTTTCTATTTATCTGTTAAAAACATATTTCCATTTTTCAGTTCATCTTCTAAATATTCTTTTGATTTAGTTTTATTTATCTTCCAAATAAATATTCCTTTGATTAAATCCTATTTATTTTAACGAATAAATATCTCCTTTATTCTATTTAGTTTAACAAATAAATATCTCCTTTAAATCTTTTATTTATTTCCTAAATAAATAAACCCTTTTACTTTTATTTATTTCCTAAATAAATAAATTCTTTTAACTCTTTATTTATGTTTTACCAATATATTCCTTTATATTTGATTTCAAATATATCTCAGCTCCTTTATATTTCATTTCAAATATATCTCATTTATCTTTGATTAACAAATAAATTCCTTCTATATTTGATTAACAAATAAATTCCTTCTATATTTGATTAACAAATATAATTCCCTTATATTTGATTTACAAATATATTTCTTTTATTCAAAATCCTTTTTCTTTTATAATATAAAATCCATTGATTTTATATAAATAAATTATTTTCAAAATATACTTTGAAAATCCCTTTTCCACATTCTGGTATTTCTTATGGTATTTAACACACCATATAACAACGATAAATATTGTCCAACACACATAATCAACGTTAGATTATATATCACAATATATAAATCACAGTAAAATAAATGTTGAGGATTCCAGTTGGATTCCTCCAACCTGTTTCCCTACATCACAGATGTTAAACAGTATAATCAATATCACTTTCAGTTCGATATGAAATATTCTGATAGCAGAATCAACATATAAATATTTAATGGTTTACATATATATATATATATATATACGTATATATATATATATGATTTCCTCTAATTGACTAGCAGTTCAGTCAAACAGTCAACACACAATCAAACAGACAATATTTAACAGTTCTAAGAATACGCTGTAAAAATATAACTGTTCAGAGTTGGTGAGTTTTACTCACATTTGCGCGTTAGCCGTTAAATAACGGTTTGCGTTATTCTACTCAGTCGGGCAATTTATTTCTCCATAAATTGTAACGTACTCCAATCGACTCGCGGTCAGTCCCATTGTGTAGTGTCCGTCCATACGGTCCCAACGCAACTTACGGTTCGTCAATCTGACTCCGTATGACCAAGATATTAAAGATACAAGTTAATTCATTATTTAAATTTAAATAAAACTTAATTATTTTAATAAGTGGGCCTCACCCCTTAATATCAACACCGGCCCATTATCCTCCTCAGGCCCAACGCTCCTTCTTCCTCAAAATGCCGTGCCGAATCTCACAGCGGAACGAATAACATATAATATATAACATAACTTTGAAATATAACAGTTATGTATACAATAGCACTTATCAGAGTACAGTACTTACAACACAGCAGAAATAACTATAGCTATATGATTCTGAAACCTCCTGCTCCAGCTCTTCGAGTATCTGTAAATTCCTGACTACTTGACTGCTCGTACAAAATTGGGCACCCAAGAGTTTAGGGAAAACAACAAAGTAAACTTTGGGTCAGTCATGGACTGGTATGAGTAAAAACAGTTTAAAATAGTTTGAACAAGTAAACGATATCTCATAAGACCACGCCGTATAACGGAACGGGTTTTTCCCTTATGAGAATCCAAAATATCTTTATATCAAAAATCTTTTGATATTATAATAATGTCTATCAACCACAATATAATAACCATCTAGCAGAAATGCTTTCATCTCATGTTCTACATATAGTATACAATCAAAACCGTAAGCACGTATTGGGTAATGGATTTCCAACTATGACAAGGTATGGAACCACCTTCCGATCAGTGTACTCTAGGAACGATACACTGGAGTTCAACAAGAACATCTTGCAACTCAGCCACACATGACCGACCACTCATTTTGCTTGAGTGTATCGAATGTATATCACCAACGGTTGGGATCAGCAACCGTTTCCCATATATATGGGACAGCATTGATAGATTTAAGAAACAAATGAATATTCTCTAGATAGGTGATTATACACCCTACTTCGGTGCGACCAACTTAGCCATGCTGCCTGCCCGATTTCTGTCATTTACCGGATGATGAGGCTAGAAGTTACGCGTTATCATCACATCAGATTCACTTCGAATGCCACATTGTTAGATCCATCGAAAATCACTAATTGACATCTACAACCCTACATTACGTGTCAGCTAAAAGAAGTTTCCTTCTCCGCTTCCACTCTTGGTACGGTTGGAGAAATCAATGTACGTGACCTTTCTGGAAATACTCTGTCAGACATTCATTCATACAAGTCATCCTCATTCACTTAGAATGTCACATCGTCATACCCGCCATGTAACACCCCACGTCCATTAATGTCACTCACAAAGGGAATGCATTAACTTCTATGGAGGTTTTAGGTGAATATAGAACAGTAAAATTTCAACAAGACAGATGTAAAATAGTACTTGGAAATTTAAAAACTTTATTTCAATTGCAGCAGAAGTCAAAACATGTTTGATTACATCATAACACCATAATCAAAGTCAAGTACAATATCTATCTTGATAAAATAAGTACATAATCCCATTACATAAATAGCCATTAAAAAGAAAGATAACAAGCTGGACTTTACTTCAGCAGTCCAAGCTTTCCAAGAGATAAGCAATCCAATCAGACTCCACTGGAACTTGGCCCAACCTGAGGACCTGAAGGGAGAAAAGGATGAAAAAGAGGGGGGGTCAGACATAAAGTCTGGCGAGTATGATAATTCTACAATACTATTATCAAAATAACTGGACTAAGGCATAAGCTGGAAAACAAGGAAATGCCTATGAAAGAGCAGATTAAGGACATAGACAATCGCTAAAGGAAACGTTATAGGCGCTCATAAATACTAAAGGATAAACACTATACTGCACCACACCAGTCACCCTAAAGATTGATTCCACTTAGCTTCACTTAGAAACTTTCTTAATGGCTTTACGTACTCCTAGCTGACTACATAGGTGCCGCCTGCCCCTATCTCCACTAGGTGTACCCCACTTTCCATTTTTCGATCGGCTCCCTACTCGTAGATACCCGTGCCAGCCCCACAGTGGGGTGTATCATTCCCCTAAAGTGGCAACCCGATATAACGGAGATGCACGGCTTATACCTACACGATGCAACAACGTCTTACCTACCAGCCCGGGTCCACACACACATATGAAACCCGTTGGACTTACGTTGCCACCGCTCCCTGTTTTGGCCTCTTATAGTCAAACCCAGTATGCGTGTCCCATCCTCGACTTGGGTCGAGCCCACAAAGATATGTTTTGGGATACTGGTTGAAATGGGCCCCCATTATTTCCCACAAGCATTCCACCTAAGCTTGTCCCATTAGTCCATCCACTTAACCCACTTAGTCATGTTCATTTACATGTGTATTTGGTTAAGTCTAATCGTATTTCAAATGCCTCTAAAGGCAACCACTAGATTCCTCATGCCACCCAAGGCACCTACTTAACCCCCATGTCCCACCTTACATGATTATCTGGCTAAGTATTTCTTAATTCATTAAGGCCATAACCTCATAAAGACCTCTCACATTAGACTGGCATTTATGGCAGCTGGATTTGCCGGGCGGGTCCGGGCAGTCTTACACCATAAAAGAGTCTAACCTCGTGTCTTTACAACTGTTATGCTTTAGTTTGGGCCTAGGACCTCTCACATTGAGCCGACATTTGTGACTACTGGATTTGCCGGGCGGGTCCGGGCAGGTTTACGTCACAAACGGGTCCAACCTCGTGTCCTAAGCATTGATTATTATTAATAATCAACTTTCCCCAATTTTAATAATTCCCTACTTGAATTATTAATTAATTCCAAATTTAACAATGTCCATAATTGACTCAGTTATGGACATCCATTTAAGGCATGCAAAATCATATCAATTGCACCCCAATTTATTAATTTCCTAATATTACCCCTACCCCACGTTTGAACGTTTATTCGCAAAATGTATGCTAGACCCGATTAGTCTAACTCATAGCATAAAAGAAAATATTCACAACAACAACATATATATGTGACTAAATAAATCATAACAAGGGGTAAAACTTGCATACATTACAACTTGCATAAGGTTATACATGTCATGGATCTAAGGGTGTCAACTTATTCATAATTCACATAATATGATTTTGATCAAATTTCATAAACTTGTATAGGACATGTGTGAATCAACATCATTAACAATATGGTTTTATATGGGTACACCTAACTCAATAGGCAAATTCCCAAAAATCAAAATTCATTTAATCATAGATTCATGTATATGGGTACACCTAACTTAATAGGCAAATTCCCATATTCAAGATCCAATTAATTTGTAGATTCATGTATATGGGTACACCTAACCCAATAGGCAAATTCCCATAATCAAGATCTATTATAAAAAAACATAAACTTTAAACATGATCCAATTCGCATAAATACTAACATCATGATTTTACAACTTGTATGATTCAACACAACTTAACATGACATCATTATCATATAACATAAGTATTTCAACATATGTGATAATATGAGATCTACAACATATATAAGATTTACAACATAGCATATCATAATTTGCAACATAGCATGATATGATTTACAACATAGCATAGCATGATTAATCACATATGACATAGCATAGGATTATTTACAACATAATCACTACAACATAACAACATATATATGATAACATAATAGCATAACAAGAGATCCACAACATAATTTACAAATACATAACAATTCATATCACTTTCTTGTGATCCATTCATAACTTAATCAAATTATTTTATAATAATATTGTGAGATTCATCATACTCACAATTTTAAAGAAGAGAAATAGAAAGAGAGAGAACTTTTGATTTGATTTGAGTAGATTTAGTTTGTAGATTAGGCCTTCTTCTTCTTTAGTTTGTGACGGCTATGCTGAACTCCATGGCAACGGCATGTCGGTAGCTCTCCAATTTTTCAAGTGATTTAAGGTTATAGTCTACCCACTTATTTATAGATGTTAGGATTCATTTAGGCCATTAGATTTAACCTAGGAATAACCGCAGCCATTCAGACCAGATGGAGTTTATCTTATTGACTCAGCAATGAGTCAGAAGTGACTCAGCAAACACTCAGCAAATTAATAAACTTCTATTCATGTTTACATTAACTGCCCATATATATATATATACACACACGCACCTATTCATGAATTCAAATTAATCCATAATTAACTTATGACCATTTCTACACATTAATTTTCCAATTAATGTCTTAATTCCATTTTTCGCCTTTTAAGGCAACTCACATATCTCAAATTTGTTATATGCCTTTTTAAGGCTATTTCGTGCAAATTCTCAATATTAATTCTTTTAATTTGTGAATATTAGTATTAACAGAAATACGGGGTGTTACATTCTCCCCTCCTTAAGGGATTTCGACCCCGAAATCTTCAAGTTTATATCCTATCATCAACCATCTACTCAATCAACAAACACTGGCATCCATTGTCCTTATAGACTTCTAATGCTTTCATGTTTAAATGCACAGTGTGTGTCTATGTCCGTATCTAATGCAAAATCAGGCGGTCCACTGATTCAGTTGACCTCCTTGATGCAATTCATGATAGTGCCATGCATCCATTATGTATGCAAAAGATCCTGATTGCTTACAAACTACTTCTATATGCGTGCACATCCATTCAACCGAATGCAGCATCTATATGATGGTACAACCATTATACATCCATTATACTAAATACATTCATTTATGCAATATGCAATATGTAGTGACTGAGCCGATCTAGTGCCTAAAGTGTGTGTATATATGCATCCATGAGCAACCACTTGCATCCATTTTGCATCCATCATACATAACATGTCTCAAACACATGTTTCAACCATAGGATTATCCTAACTAAAGGTCAAAGATACTAATGAGAGGACATACTAAAGATAAGATAAGATAAGCTAAGCGATAAAGGAGAAAGTAAAAGACATACCCTAAAAAAGAAAAGGGTATAGCGAACGCATCTTCCCTTCTGTCTCCCAAGTAGCGTTGCTCTCATCATCTCCCCATTGCACTTTAACTAGTCTGACCTCTCGATTTCTCAACTTTTTGATCTCCGACCCAAGAATGCATGTAGGAGCTCGTCTAATTGTTGCATCACGCTCTATTTCCACCTCTTTAAGCAAGCTCGGTTTTACCACCTCCGCGGTCTTGTGCAAACACTTCCTCAAATGTGATACATGGAATACGTCGTGTACTCCACTAAGTTTCTCAGGCAACTCCACCCTATACGCCATCTTCCCAATCCTGTCTTTTATAGGAAACGGCCCTACAAACCTTGGCGCTAATTTCCCAACGGACCCAAAGCGAACAACATTCCGTAACGGAGACACTTTGATAAAAACCATGTCCCCAATGTCAAACTCAAGATCTGTCCTCCTCTTATCAGCATACGATTTCTGCCTATCTTGTGCTGCTTTCATCCTCCTTCGAATCAAATCAATCTTCTCCGAGGTTTCCCTAACCATATCGGGCCCAAGTAGGATTTTATTGGTAGATTCCCACCAACATGTAGGCGAACGGCAAGGCCTTCCCTAAAGAGCTTCGAAAGGTGCCATGCCAATGCTAGACTGAAAGCTATTATTATATGCGAATTCTACCAACGGAAGGTGCTCTTCCCATGTACCCCCAAAGTCTAGGATACAAAGCCTTAAAAGATCCTCTAGAATACGATTCACCCTCTCGGTCTGGCCGTCCGTCTGAGGATGATATGCGGTGCTCAAACATAGCCGAGTCCCTACCGCCTCTTGTAAACTCTTCCAAAATTCGCTAGTGAAGATGGGATCACGGTCGCTTACTATACTAGAAGGAATACCGTGCAAACGAACTATCTCTTTAATGTATACAGAAGCCAACCACGGAGCAGTCCTCTTACTTTTCACGGGAATAAAATGGGCGCTCTTAGTAAGTCTATCTACTATAACCCAAATCCCCGTATTACCCTTCCTTGATCTTGGTAATCCATCCACAAAATCCATTGAGACGCTTTCCCATTTCCATGGTGGAACTTCCAATGGGTGAAGCAACCCACCGGGTTTCTTTTGTTCCGCTTTTACTCGTTGGCACACCAAGCATCTAGCGACGTACTCGGCCACATCCTTTTTCATACCGGCCCAAAAGAAAACCCGCTTCATATCTTTGTACATCTTGTCTCCGCCGGGATGAATGGTCATCTTTGAGCGATGAGCATCATCAAGAATGGCCTTCCTTAAGTCTTCGTCTTGTGGTACACAAAGTCTATTATCCCTTCGTAACCAACCCTTATCGTCTAGGGTATACCTACGAAGATGGCTAGACGACTCCCCTCCTTTGAGCTTTTCTACTATCTCAACCAACTGGGGGTCGTCTTGCTGTGCCTCACCAACTCGTCCTAGAAGTGTAGGTCTAACCTCCAAGGATGCTAACAAACCAGGTACTAGGTCAATGGAGGGTCTAAAGTCAAACATGGAGATGAATTCTAAGCTTCGCCGTTCAACAAACAACGGACTCAAGGACAACCTTTTCCTACTTAAGGCGTCTGCTACCACGTTACCCTTGCCCGGGGTATACGCTATTTCAAAATCGTAGGAGGCTAGGAATTCCATCCACCGTTGCTGCCTTAAATTCAAATCCTTCTGAGAGAATAAGTATTTTAATGATTTGTGGTCAGTGAACAGTTCGAATTTCTCACCAAGAAGATAGTGACGCCAAGGCTTAAGCGCGAAAACAATTGCGGCTAACTCAAGGTCATGCGTAGGGTAATTCTTTTCATGAACCCTCAACTGCCTTCCACCATAGGCTATTACTCTTCCCTCTTGCATGAGGACCGCGCCAAGTCCCGTCCCACAAGCATCAGTATAGACGGTAAACGGTTTATTCCCGTCTGGCAGCACTAAGACTGGGGCTGAAGTTAAGGCTCTCTTTAAACGTTGGAACGCATCATCACAATCTTCGTCCCACGTAAAAACCAGGTTCTTCTTCGTTAACCGTGTTAATGGAGTTGATATTTTTGCGAAGTCTTTGATAAACTTCCTATAATAGCCAGCCAACCCCAAGAAACTTCTTACTTCGGTTACATTTTTAAGGACCTTCCAATCTTGGATGGCCACCACCTTTGCGGGATCCACTGCTATCCCTTCCTTGGAAACCACGTGCCCTAAGAACCGTACTTCTTTCCTCCAGAAGTGACACTTAGAAAATTTTGCCTTAAGGTTATGCGCTCGAAGGGTTTCCAACACTTCCCTAAGATGTAGGGCATGCTCTTCTTCATTCTTAGAAAAGACTAAGATGTCATCCACAAAGACTACCACGAATTTGTTAAGGTACTCCCTAAACACCCTACTCATCAAATCAACAAAATATGCGGGGGCGTTTGTCAAACCAAAGGGCATCACTAGCCATTCATAGAATCTGTCAGGAGTCCTAAAAGCAGTCTTATCTATACTATCCTCAGCCACTCTCAGTTGATGAAAGCCAGTGGCTAAGTCCAACTGCAAAAACACTGAGGCGCCAACTAACTGATCAAAGAGATCGTCAATCCTCGGCAGTGGGTGTCGGTTCTTTTTAGTAAGCTTGTTTAGTTCTCTATAGTCCACACAAAGTCTAAGGGACCCATCCGCCTTTGTAGCAAATACTACTGGAGCACCCCACTCTGATATACTACGTCTTATGAACCCCTTCTCAAGCAACTCCTTCACTTGCTTATTGAGTTCCCTCCTTTCACGAGGAGCCATGTGGCGCACTGGCAAAGATACGGGTTTAGCATTATCCACAAGATAAATTCGAAAGTCTATCTCCCGCTTTGGAGGTAAGCCCTTCACCTCCTCAAACACATCCGGATATTCCCGGACCACCTCTACCGTTCGCAGATTCTCTACAGACGCGTCAAGCGATTCAAGATAACTTAGCATAACGGAATTTATGGGACTACAAAAGATGTCGAGAGCATTACCAAGGCGAGTCACAAGCCTAACTACTCTCCTTTCACAATCAAGAATGGCCCCATTTCTAGATAACCAATCCATTCCTAAAATTAGCCCATAGCCCGTGAAGCCCAATACATAAGCATCACATCTAAATTCAACGCTAAGTATAGAGATTTTCAAATCCAAACATATCATGGTCAAATGAGCCGAACCCCCAATTGGATTTGAAACAACCAAGGGATCCTCTACTAAACTGGTGTTCAATTGCAGTAATTCAACTAATGATGCAGAGATAAACGAATGAGATGCGCCAGAATCGAATAAGGTACGGACAGGATGATCAAACAGAAAAACTAAGCTTTCAACAGAAATTGTTCTACCTCTTTCTTGCAGCGGTGGGGCCGCAATAGCCTGAACTTGCCCCCTTGCCTGCCCTGGTGCCATAAGAGCCTGCACCTGTCCTCCCGAGGTAGACCCTGCCCTCTGCCCCTTCTTTGGGCAGTCCTTCACCAAATGTCCTGCATCTCCACAATGAAAACAACCAGTCTTCTTTTTCTTTCTACAATCTTTGCTGAGATGGTCAGGCGTCCCACAATTGAAGCATCTCTTCTTCCCTTTGCCATTATTGTTTTTACCACCCTTCTTATTTTGCTGTTGGGGTTTCTTCTGATCCCCTTTCTTTTCAACTGCCTTATCCTCATGCATAAGTGCCATTTCTACTAGCCTTTCAAAGGTGGCTCCCATAGGGATGTGGGTCATAGCCAACCCTTGCAACGGTTCATTCAAGCCTCTAACAAACCTCAAAGCTTTCTTCTCTGGCGTGTTCACCAACTCCAAGCCAAACCTTGCTAACTGATTAAATTTATTGACATACTCCTTCACTGATAAGCTCCCTTGCTTTAATGTCAGGAATTTTTCCATATTTAAATTCTCCTCTGCCCTTGAAAGAAACTTTGCCTCAAACCTTCGTCTGAAATCCGCCCATGAATCAACTGGACGTTCCCCGTTAGTGACCTCCCACCAAAACGAGGCCTCTCCCTTCATTAACCAAGCAGCTAAACGGACTTTCCTCCCATCTTCCACTTCAAAGATATCCAACAATTCCTCAGTCTCCTTAAGCCAGTCTCTGGCCTCCACAAACGTCTCAGTCCCTTGAAAAGTTTTTCCTCCCATAGCCTTAAATTCCTTGCACGTCTTTGCAAAAGTGTCAACACGAGGAGGAGGAGGAGGAGGAATGGGTGCAACTGGGGGTGGAGGAACATCTGCTGGGCCTGCAGTGGTGGCCCTAGCCTCAAAATATCTCCTAAACCACCCTGGAACCGTCACACCTTCTGGGAGATTAAGATCTTCAGCCATGCTGAAACGAAAAAGGAAAGATTCAAAATGGAGAATTCGAAAGATAAAGATAAGGATATGGCTATTTGGGATTATGTTTTTCATAAAAACTTTCTCTAAATAACATGTTTTTGAAAGCACTTCTTCCAAAAATACTTTAGAAAAATATTTTTCTAAAAATTTTATCTGTTTTGGTAACCTTATGCTCTGATACCACGTGTAACACCCCACGTCCATTAATGTCACTCACAAAGGGAATGCATTAACTTCTATGGAGGTTTTAGGTGAATATAGAACAGTAAAATTTCAACAAGACAGATATAAAATAGTACTTGGAAATTTAAAAACTTTATTTCAATTGCAGCAGAAGTCAAAACATGTTTGATTACATCATAACACCATAATAAAAGTCAAGTACAATATCTATCTTGATAAAACAAGTACATAATCCCATTACATAAATAGCCATTAAAAAGAAAGATAACAAGCTGGACTTTACTTCAGCAGTCCAAGCTTTCCAAGAGATAAGCAATCCAATCATACTCCACTGGAACTTGGCCCAACCTGAGGACCTGAAGGGAGAAAAGGATGAAAAAGAGGGGGGGTCAGACATAAAGTCTGGCGAGTATGATAATTCTACAATACTATTATCAAAATAACTGGACTAAGGCATAAGCTGGAAAACAAGGAAATGTCTATGAAATAGCAGATTAAGGACATAGACAATCGCCAAAGGAAACGTTATAGGCGCTCCTAAATACTAAAGGATAAACACTATACTGCACCACACCAGTCACCCTAAAGATTGATTCCACTTAGCTTCACTTAGAAACTTTCTTAATGGCTTTACGTACTCCTAGCTGACTACATAGGTGCCGCCTGCCCCTATCTCCACTAGGTGTACCCCACTTTCCATTTTTCGATCGGCTCCCTACTCGTAGATACCCGTGCTGGCCCCACAGTGGGGTGTATCATTCCCCTAAAGTGGAAACCCGATATAATGGAGATGCACGGCTTATACCTACATGATGCAACAACGTCTTACCTACCAGCCCGGGTCCACACACACATATGAAACCCGTTGGACTTGCGTTGCCACCGCTCCCTGTTTTGGCCTCTTATAGTCAAACCCAGTATGCGTGTCCCGTCCTCGACTTGGGTCGAGCCCACAAAGATACGTTTTGGGATGCTGGTTGAAATGGGCCCCCATTATTTCCCACAAGCATTCCACCTAAGCTTGTCCCATTAGTCCATCCACTTAACCCACTTAGTCATGTTCATTTACATGTGTATTTGGTTAAGTCTAATCGTATTTCAAATGCCTCTAAAGGCAACCACTAGATTCCTCATGCCACCCAAGGCACCTACTTAACCCCCATGTCCCACCTTACATGATTATCTGGCTAAGTATTTCTTAATTCATTAAGGCCATAACCTCATAAAGACCTCTCACATTAGACTGGCATTTATGGCAGCTGGATTTGTCGAGCGGGTCTGAGCAGTCTTACACCATAAAAGAGTCTAACCTCGTGTCTTTACAACTGTTATGCTTTAGTTTGGGCCTAGAACCTCTCACATTGGGCCGACATTTGTGACTACTGGATTTGCCGGGCGGGTCCGGGCAGGTTTACGTCATAAACGGGTCCAACCTCGTGTCCTAAGCATTGATTATTATTAATAATCCACTTTCCCCAATTTTAATAATTCCCTACTTGAATTATTAATTAATTCCAAATTTAACAATGTCCATAATTGACTCAATTATGGACATCCATTTAAGGCATGCAAAATCATATCAATTGCACCCCAATTTATTAATTTCCTAATATTACCCCTACCCCACGTTTGAACGTTTATTCGCAAAATGTATGCTAGACCCGATTAGTCTAACTCATAGCATAAAAGAAAATATTCACAACAACAACATATATATGTGACTAAATAAATCATAACAAGGGGTAAAACTTGCATACATTACAACTTGCATAAGGTTATACATGTCATGGATCTAAGGGTGTCAACTTATTCATAATTCACATAATATGATTTTGATCAAATTTCATAAACTTGTATAGGACATGTGTGAATCAACATCATTAACAATATGGTTTTATATGGGTACACCTAACTCAATAGGCAAATTCCCAAAAATCAAAATTCATTTAATCATAGATTCATGTATATGGGTACACCTAACTTAGTAGGCAAATTCCCATATTCAAGATCCAATTAATTTGTAGATTCATGTATATGGGTACACCTAACCCAATAGGCAAATTCCCATAATCAAGATCTATTATAAAAAAACATAAACTTTAAACATGATCCAATTCGCATAAATACTAACATCATGATTTTACAACTTGTATGATTCAACACAACTTAACATGACATCATTATCATATAACATAAGTATTTCAACATATGTGATAATATGAGATCTACAACATATATAAGATTTACAACATAGCATATCATAATTTGCAACATAGCATGATATGATTTACAACATAGCATAGCATGATTAATCACATATGACATAGCATAGGATTATTTACAACATAATCACTACAACATAACAACATATATATGATAACATAATAGCATAACAAGAGATCCACAACATAATTTACAAATACATAACAATTCATATCACTTTCTTGTGATCCATTCATAACTTAATCAAATTATTTTATAATAATATTGTGAGATTCATCATACTCACAATTTTAAAGAAGAGAAATAGAAAGAGAGAGAGCTTTTGATTTGATTTGAGTAGATTTAGTTTGTAGATTAGGCCTTCTTCTTCTTTAGTTTGTAACGGCTATGCTGAACTCCATGGCAACGGCATGTCGGTAGCTCTCCAATTTTTCAAGTGATTTAGGGTTATAGTCTACCCACTTATTTATAGATGTTAGGATTCATTTAGGCCATTAGATTTAACCTAGGAATAACCCAAGCCATTCAGACCAGATGGGGTTTATCTTATTGACTCAGCAATGAGTCAGAAGTGACTCAGCAAACACTCAGCAAATTAATAAACTTCTATTCATGTTTACATTAACTGCCCATATATATATATATATACACACACGCACCTATTCATAAATTCAAATTAATCCATAATTAACTTATGACCATTTCTACACATTAATTTTCCAATTAATGTCTTAATTCCATTTTTCGCCTTTTAAGGCAATTCACATATCTCAAATTTGTTATATGCCTTTTTAAGGCTATTTCGTGCAAATTCTCAATATTAATTCTTTTAATTTGTGAATATTAGTATTAACAGAAATACGGGGTGTTACACGCCAAATCACAAATTTACTTATCCAAAAATAACACGGGTATACAGCTAAGAGAAACGAATTCCTCCGCCACCAAACGTGAATACGTTTGAACAGATCAACTTACGCGATCCATTGGACATATTCTGTCAGACCTTCGTCCATACAAGTTGTCCTGGGACCGGACAAACCGAAGGCACTATTCAGTATATCCATCTTAGTCACTGTTATCTAAGACTTATACAACAGCCCTTGCATTTTACTCTGTCTTCAATTATCTTTGGCATATATGATTCTCAACGCTTATGCCAATACAGAGTGGTTCTTTGGATAATAATCCAACCAGTCTCTCCATATTAACAACGTTAAAATGGTAAAAACTTCGATAGTCTGTGATTTAACTATCAAAGAAAAACAAGTGTGCAAACAACAATATTATTTCCAGATGGAAATTATATCAATCAATCATCAATCATTATTAACTCTTAAATTTATCTTATCATTAATTTATTCCTTTCCTTATAAATAAACATTCCATTTTCTAATTCATATTTCAATTTCCAATATTTGATTTCATTCTGATTCTGATTTGGAAAACATTTCCAAATATTCCTTTATTTGGATTTAAATGGATGTTTAAATCCACATCGCGATGACGACCCAAACCACTATACTCATTAACTAATTCCACTTAACCACTATACTCATTAACTAATTCCACTTAACCACTTTCACTTTCGAACCTTAACCATTTCTAAATTAAAAACGAAGTCAAATCAAGTTGGGGTATAATTACTTCTCATACCTTAACTGAACGACATCTTTAACCTCGAAATAAGATAAGTTTCCCCTTCCTAAATCTTTAACACTTCCTTACGAAATTCTCTTTCGAATATCTCTATTTGATAACTCCTCCCTTCGAATAACTATATTCGATACTCTCTTTTACAAATAACTAGATTCGATAATCTTTCTTCGAATAAACTATATTCGATTTAACTCTATTCAATTTACTCTTATCGATTAACCCTTATCAATTAACTCTATTGGACTAACTCTATTGGATCAACTCTATTTGATTTAACTCTATTTGATTTCACTCTAATCTATTAACTTTTTTCCACTTAACTCCTTTTGAATAAACTATATTCGATAACTCCTTTAATTCTATTCGAATAAACTATATTTAATTAACTCCTTTACTTCTATTCGAATAAACTAGATTCGATTAACTCCTTTAATTCTACTAGATTTGATAACTCCCCTTTTCGAATAACCAATATTCGATTAACTCACTTCGAATAACCAATATTCGATTAACTCACTTCGAATAACCAATATTCGATTAACTCACTTCGAATAACCAATATTCGATAACTCTACTTGATTAACTCCATTTGGATAACTCTAACTGGTTGACTCTAACTCTAACTGGTCAACCCTAACTGGTAAATTCTAACTGATTAACTCTAACTGGTTAATTCTAACCGATTAACTCTAACTGGTTAATTCTAACTGATTAACTCTAACTGGTTAATTCTAACTGATTAACTCTAATTGGTTAATTCTTACTGATTAACTCTAACTGGTTAATTCTAACTCAAATTGATTTCTCTTATTCGAATAACTCCTATTTGATAACATTTATTCATTTATAAAGATTTACTGTTGGTAACGGTTCTTCACTTTATAAATGTTCTCTTTAATAACGTTACTTCACTTATACAAGTGTTGTGTACCCATTCTATTTAAAACTGTCGGTGTTAAAATCAATATCTCTTCTTTATATAAGTTCAGCCCTATATATTCTATTTATCGAATGATAAATATTTATTTAATTTATAAACTGTTATTTATAAATTAATCCTTTGTATTTATTGGTTAAAAACAGATTTCCATTTTTCTGTTCGTCTTCTAAATATTCTTTTGATTTAGTTCTATTTATCTTCCAAATAAATATTCCTTTGATTAAATCCTATTTATTTTAACGAATAAATATCTCCTTTATTCTATTTAGTTTAACAAATAAATATCTCCTTTAAATTTTTTATTTATTTCCTAAATAAATAAACCCTTTTACTTTTATTTATTTCCTAAATAAATAAATTCTTTTAATTCTTTATTTATGTTTTACTAATATATTCCTTTATATTTGATTTCAAATATATCTCCTTTACATTTCATTTCAAATATATCTCGTTTATCTTTGATTAACAAATAAATTCCTTCTATATTTGATTAACAAATAAATTCCTTCTATATTTGATTAACAAATATAATTCCCTTATATTTGATTTACAAATATATTTCTTTTATTCAAAATCCTTTTTCTTTTATAATATAAAATCCATTGATTTTATATAAATAAATTATTTTCAAAATATACTTTGAAAATCTCTTTTCCACATTCTGGTATTTCTTATGGTATTTAACACACCATATAACAATGATAATTATCATCTAACACACATAATCAACGTTAGATTATATATCACATTATATATCACAATATATAAATCACAGTAAAATAAATGTTGGATTCCTCCAACCTGTTTCCCTGCATCACAGATGTTAAACAGTATAATCAACATCACCTTCAGTTCGATATGAAATATTCTGATAGCATAATCAACATATAAATATTTAATGGTTTATATATATATTTACATATACATATACATATATATATATGATTTCCACTAACTGACTAGCAGTTCAATCAAAAAGTCAACACACAATCAAACAGACAATATTTAACAGTTCTAAGAATACGTTGTAAAAATAGAACTGTTCAGAGTTGGTGAGTTTTACTCACATTTGCGCGTTAGCCGTTAAATAACGGATTGCGTTATTCGACTCAGTCGGACAATTTATTTCTCCATAAATTGTAATGTGCTCCAATCGACTCGCGGTAAGTCCAATTGTGTAGTGTCCGTCCATACGGTCCCAACGCAACTTACGGTTCGTCAATCTGACTCCGTATGACCAAGATATTAAAGATACAAGTTAATTCATTATTTAAATTTAAATAAAACTTAATTATTTTAATAACTGGGCCTCACCCCTTAATATCAACACCGGCCCATTATCCTCCTCAGGCCCAACGCTCCTTCTTCCTCAAAATGCCATGCCAAATCCTGCTCCTCACAACCCATAACACAGCCGCATCCTCCCATATCCATCCTTCTCCACAACTCGTAAAATCCAACAAAAATCATCACAATTTCCCTCTTCCCGTCCTCTTCGAGTACATCTCCTCCAACCTCACTTCGATCCCCTCCCTGACATTCCCGTTCGGACCCAAATCCAACGGTACAGTAAAGGTACCGAACATTTTTAGCATAAACATCCTCAAAAATTTGCTAAATCGAGCCACTCGTCCTCCTTAACCTCAAACCAATATCAACAGTTTGGATTGATGCCCCAAAACCCGGTCACAGCGAACCCTAAGGCCACTGTCAAAATTTCTGAACCTAGAACTTTGCATCGAATTCAAATTGAAGGGTACGAGCTTGAAGCTCTTTGGTTTGTGAATCGAAATATACATCTCTGTGGGTTTATAGTATTTGTTTTCTATTTTCTCTTAATTTTTCTGTTGATGAAAGCTTTAGTGGAAAAATGAATAATTTGTGGTGGCTCAAAATTCATGCCTTGACCAGAAATGAATTGGGAATTAGGTTTACAAGGAGTTAATCCTATATTTATAGGAAAATAAATATCTAGATATTTTCTTAAAGGGAATATTCCCGGTATATTCTCCATTGTTAACTCGTTTCTGACTTCTAAAAATTCGTGTGATCACACACGATACCCAAAAATCACGAAACTGGACATGCATCTACAGTTTGACATTACGGTCCCAATGAAACTGGTTTTGTCGAATTCCGACTTCGTATGCTCACACAGTGTATTTTTAACTGTCAAAATACTGACTGTTTTCCACTCTAAAAATCCGTACGGCCACACACTGACTCTTAAAATCACGAAACTTGACATCTAGCAATAATTTAACATTGCAGACCCAACAAAATTAGTTTCGTCGAATTCCGACTTCGTTTGCAAAAGTGGCTATTTTTAAAGCTCTGGATGACCCATTTAAATATATAAATATATTTAAATATAATTAAATTTAATATTTAAAATTAAATAGTATCGTCTATATTCACAGAGGAATACTGTACAGCTTCAGAAAAACCTATATTGATTTCTAAGTCGATATTTCAATCTGGGTCAACTCGATATTCGATTTATATTGAAATTTCTTTTTAAAATATAAATAATTCCTTTATAATTTATAAAGGAATTCTACAGCGACTTTTCTAAAATTTTATTTGGACGTGAATCAAAATCTACACGATGAAATCCCGATTTTTCTCTTCCACTAGAAAGATATACTCCACCAGCTCCACATGTTTCTTGTTTCACAGAAATCCGGCTTAAAACGAATCCTGTACATTCAGTTGAAGTTCGAATCGCCAATTTACGAACTACAGCGCCATTTCAAGCTCGATTTTAATTATATTATAATTATACGTTCAAACTGTCGTCGATTGAATATATTCGTCAATATAATTCAACTCTAAGCTGAATTAAATCTAAGGGATGACCCCGTTCACAGAATATTGTGATTTCCAATATTTTTGATTATTTCTGAATTA
This sequence comes from Allium sativum, assembly GCA_030737875.1. Taxonomy (NCBI): domain Eukaryota; kingdom Viridiplantae; phylum Streptophyta; class Magnoliopsida; order Asparagales; family Amaryllidaceae; genus Allium; species Allium sativum. The sequence goes on from CM060924.1 coordinate 972,237,827, forward strand.
AATATACTATTTTATTATTTAATTTAATTAAATGTTCCATATTATTTAATTAAACCTCTATTTAATTCACTACATCACGATATATATATTTAAATAAATAAATTATAATACCCCTGACAGTGCAGGTCATTACATGCGTAAGCAATGATTTGATAAGAAACTAAGAAATGGAATTATGAAATTAAAACCTGATTGGAGACTAGTTAAGTTGAATGGCTTTCTAAATGTTGACTTGATGTTGGTTTCGGCCTTCAGGGTTGATATTCAGGGAGTTATTCTCTTACTAGTTGACAGTTAGAGACCGACGAATGTGGAAGATTAATGATACGTAAAAAAAGAAATGGAATGTTTTCCAATGTTAATAACGTATATTTTCTAAATATAGAAAATAAGAAGTTGTAGATATAAGGAAATGTTTTTCTGAGAATCGAAAAAGGGACTCAATGTTAATTGATTATTTATCTGTAATATTTCCATTTGGAAATATGACCATTGGTTGTATGGATGTTTTCCATTGATAGTTAAATCACCGACTATCAAAGTTTTTGACCATTTTTTCATTGTCAATACGGAAAGACCAAGATCAGGGTTGTTATCTGAAAACCACTCTGTATGGGCATTAGCATTGCGAATTAAATATACTGAAGACGATTGAAGATGGATTTATGCAAGGGTTGTTCTGGCTATCCTAGGTAGAAATTGCCTAAGATGGATTTACAGAATAGTGCCTTCGGTATGTCCAGTCCCAGGGCAACTTGTATGGACGAATGTCTGACGGAATATATCTAATAGATCACTTATGTTGATCTCTTCAAACATATTTACGTTGGTGGTGGAGAATTCGTTCCTCTTAGCTTTATATCCATGGTATTTTTGGGGAAATCTATTTGTGATTTGGCAGGTATAGCAATGTGGCATTCAAAGTAGATGGAGAAAAGAAGTTATAAAAATTTATTGTATAATTGAACGTAGATTTTTAAATCTATTATCTTGAATGAGAGTATAAAAAAAGGAAACAAATATGTATAATTATTAGTTAAACTTATAAACAATTATTAAATGATTTTACAAATCAAGGATATGCTTAACCTCAAGCCTCATCAACTAGGAAATGGCATAAAATTGGGTAGGTCACATGGCTATGTGGGTCGCACCCATTAAAAGGGTATATCATTATCTGATATGGAGAAATCAAACGCCTTTGGTTATCCCTTTTTATTTTTATGCAACCAGTTCGGTTGGTTGGCCCCCAACCGTGGTAATGATATATTCGGTACTCTTAAGCGAAGTGAGGGGCCAGTCACATTTATCCGGGTTGCAAGATGTTCTTGTTAAACCCCAATGTATTTATCTCCGGAGGTACATTGTCGGAAGGCGGTCCCATACCTTGCTAGGGAATCCATTCTCCAATAAGAGCCTGTGGTTTTGATTGTATACTATATATGTAGAGCGTGAGATGCAAGCGTTCTGCTAGATTGTTATTTACTTGTATTAGACACTATTATAATATCAGAACAATATTGATTTCCAAATGTTTTGGGTTATCGTAAGGTAAAAACCATCTGTATTTATGTGTGGATCGGTCTTACGATTATTCTTCCTTTCAAAAAGGATTTCAATAGTTAACCCAAATGGTTGGAGTTTACTCACACCAGTCACGTGACTGACCCAGAGTTTATTTTGTTTTGTTTTACCTTAATCTCTTAGGTGCCTAAATTTGTATAGGCAGTCAAGTAGTCGGGATTTTACAGATACACTTGGAGGAGCTTGGAGCAGGAGGCTTCAGCATTAGATATATATCAAGTTATTTCTGTTGTGATATATATGTGATGTACTCTGATAATATATTTAAGTACAAACACAATTTGTATTCTTTAAATTATGTTATATAATATATTTTATTCGTTCTACTGTGAGATTCATGTTTTCTTTAATTCTGTTCCGTTGTGCTCTTCTTCTTCTATTCTAACTTTTTTCCTTTCTATTTCTCACCCTCTAGCTTCTTTCTATTAATGATCCGGTATTCTCGATGCTTGAATAGTCGACATGGTGCTTATGTCAATTTTCGAGGTCCAAAACTCTCGGTTCATTACAATGGTATTAGAACTGAAGGTTAAGTAATTACCTTGGATTTGTGGCGTAACTCAATAGAGATGGGGTTAGTAATATCCTAGATTGAATTTGAATGTATATGTACAAGAGAGCATATTTGTAGATTGATTAAAAATGATTTTATATTATGGAGATTTATTGGTTGAGTGGCTTATGAATTCTAGTCGACGGCGGGGCACCATGATATCGATAGGGATTTATAAACACTCGAATACGATGAACCGACACGGTATGTTTTGAAAGTGGGTAAATAGAATAATTTTACCCAAAATATATTTTGATATAAAAGAATGATTGATATCAGAATTATTATAATGTTGGATGTGTAGGTTGTTATTATAATTGAGATGGTTATAAATAACCAATCAGAACTTGTATAAATGTAACACCCCATATTTCAACAACATTAAAAGAGGATAAATTAAAGAATAATTAATTTAATATTCAAAATTAAGGGAAATAGACTACGTCATTGCGTCCGTCTCAAAATTCTGGTCAAGATAGACACCTGGTTTGCGTAAAACGGATAATGTATGAAGAAGTTATAGACAGTAGAAGTTTGGCGAAAAGAGAAGGAATTCCCGGCGCACTTGACAAGTGCGCCAATGTATTTTTGCACTGGCACACCTGTAAAGAGTGCCCATGTAAGTTTTTGGGCATCCGGACCAAAGTGGGTGTCGACCCGTGGCCCAATTCACTCTAGGGCTGAGGTGGCATTCGAATTCTGGAGGCTGGCAGCTATAAATATACCTCAATTCTCTTGTTTTCTCATACTAAAAACAATGGAGGCCAGATGTCGTTAGTGCCTGAACTAAATAAAATCCTTTCTTCTTCTACAAATCAAGTTTAAAAGATTCAAGCGTTTCAACAATAGATCTGAGATTCAACATCAACAATTTCTTTTCTATCTTCTAAAATCCAAACACTGTGAGTTAGTTACTTTTAGATTTAAATGATTAAAAGTAAACATGATATGATTGTTATTTGGATTTGTTATAAATCATGAATTTATGACATCCTTGAATCTTAAATATTATCATGTTAGATCTACCTTTATAGATCTAATTCGTTTGTGGTTAATTTATCATGTCATGTTAGATCTACCTTAATATATCTAATTTTTTTGTGGTTAATTTATCGTGTCATGCTAGATCTACCTTTATAGATCTAATTCACTTATGTTTAACTTATCAAGTCACAATTGTGGATCTTAACCTTTATCCATGATTGTGGCTAATTTGGATATGTCATTATTTGGATAGCTAAAACCTTGCTTAGATTTATTTCTTCATCTAGATCATCTTGTACCTATCATGTGGTGATTAATTTAGATCTATTTCTAATTGGACATATGGATCCTTATTTATTCATGCCTATTATGACATCCTTAGTATGTTAGATCTAGTTTTATTATCACATGCTCACTAGATCTATTTTTATATGTCCACCTTACCGCTATGCCAATTACATGTTTATGCCACTTTTGTGAATATAATCACTATTGTCATCTTTTCCTTTTATTGTTTATGGCTAGGCTACTTTCTAGCTTAGGAATGATGCCAAATATATGTGAATGCTTTAGTTAGGGAACGGGGGAAAACATTAGAATTGGCATAACTTGAATGATGAATATGAATTTGGACATATAATCAATTATGAATATAATTGGGTAAATGGGCATAAACACCTATAAAGACATAGGTATAATTAATTGGTTAATAATTAAAATGCCTAGGATTACAGTAATTAGAAAACTATAATGGCATTTATGACACGAGGTTAGATTGCATTTGTGGTTGAAGTCTGCCTGGACCCAACCGGCATATCCAGCAACTGCAAATGTTGAATCTAATGTGAGGGGTTTAAGTGCACAAATACGAGACGGGCTAAGACACGAGATTAGGCCCAACTTGTGGAAGAAGTCTGCCCGGACCCAACCGACATATCCAACATCCACAAGTTGTAGGCCTAATATGGGAGGTCTAGCCTACTATAACCATAAATGGACATGGTAACGAATTGAAATACTTAACCTAGTTGAATCCATAGGGATTGTATGAGTATGAACTAAAGTTGGGGTTAAGTAAATTTGGTTGAACAGTGGGTGGGTTAAGTAAATCTGAGGGGGTGGGTAATATTTACAGATAGGTCCACAAACTTAACCTGATAAGCTTATGTAATTAAAGACACCTAGTGGTATACATAACTGGTGGGAATAATAAAGTTGGGTAATTAAAGATACCTTTTAGGGCAAACATAACTTTTGGAAATGATAGAGTTCTATAATTAAAGACACCTAGTAGTATACATAGCCAATGAAAACCTAGTGGGGGATACAAGACAAAGGGGAGAGCTTGTATCATATTGTGTGGGACCCGTTTCAGCCAGTAACTTGGAGTAGGTATCAAACATGTACTTCGAACTTGGTCGGAGAAGGGGCAAGCTTACTGGACTGATTATAAGAGATCCAAACATGGAGGACGGTGTAGGCGGCGCAAACCGACCGAACCATATGCGTGCATGAGCCGGGCAGAGGGGGATAAGACAACTGTGACACCTGTAGATATGGGATTGTGCATATCAGCGAAGGTTTTCCACTTTAGGATGTGATACATCCTACGGTGGGGCCGACACAGAGTATATACGCGGATTAGGGTAGTAGTTAGGGTACATCTAGACTCTGATAAGTTTAGGAGTCCGTTATGGGGGCTATTTGAGGATTGTATGGGGTTAAAACCTCTCACCATAAGTACGCCTAAGTCTACCATCTTATACATGTTGGGGATCGTCTCATTCTGGTTATACTAGTAGTAGTGCAGAGTAATCATTAGAAGCGTATACACCATATCTTGTTTACCTTGTCATACCTGCCTCTTATGTAGTTATCTCTCTTATCCACTTTATATGCCTGTCATGCTACTTTTATTTATTTACTTGCTAAATGTAACTAAACTCGCCAGACTTTATGTCTGACCCTTTTTGTTTCGTCTTCTTTCTTCCCTCCCCCCCCAAAGGTTCTCAGGGAGGGAATTCTCAGGCTTAGTCAAGATTCTGCTATCATCTTGCTTGGAGCTGCTAGATGTACTGCTCAAGCTTCTATCTTTGCTACTATGGCTATGTTTTCACTTGGGGATTATGCTTCTTCTATTTTGTATTCTGATGTTTAAGAATAAGACAGGTGTTTTAACAATGAAATGGTTTTCATGTATTTCAGACAAGGGATGTTTTGACTATGTTACTTTATGATAAATAAAGTTTTTATTTCCTCTGCTATTTTTATGTCTGTCTTGTAATATTTCTATTTCTATTTACCTATAACGCTTCACGAAACTTAATGCATTCCCTTTGTGAGTGACATTAATGGATGTGGGGTGTCACACTTGTATCAGAGCTGAAGGTTACCAGATTGGATAAAAGATTTTGTTAATTATTTTCAAAAAGGTTTTAGAAGAAAGCATTTTCAAAAGAAAATTTTGTTTTGAAAAACATATTCCCCAAAGCCATAGGAAATATCTCTCGATTCTCCACTTGGTTCCTTTTTCTTTTTGTCTGGGGAACGAATCCTTCCCAAAAGGTGTCCCCGTTGCGGCATGGTTCCGTAGGCATGTTAAGACTACAGCACATGTCGAAGGGCAATGAAGTGCCTAACCTGCATCTGTAGCCGCAGTAGTTTCACCTGCGGCTAACTTTCTCGAGCTTCGTAAGGATTCCCATGCGATGGAGGCAGCTTTCGAGAGACTTGTTAGCTTGTTACACATATATGGTAAAAAGGAGAATAAGGGAGTTAGGGCTAAGGAGCACAGCCCAAGGATGAGAAAAATGATGGCCCGGGAAGGGAACATAGAAAAAGTTCAAATAAAGGTGAAAAGGAAAAAGTTAAGATTGAGGAAACACAAAATAAAAAGGAGTGGCCCAAGAAAGGACGACAACAACAACAACATAAGAAGGGAGGAAAGAACGATAAGGCTAAGGATAAGAGGAAGTGCCATAATTGTGGGCGAGGAGGTCACATGGTCAAGGATTGCAAGAAGAGGAAGAACGCTTGCTTCAGTTGTGGAGAGACTGGACACTTTTGTAGGAGTGCCCAAAGAAGTAAGGACAAGGTCAAAGGGCAGGGACTTCTAGAGGGTAGATTCATGCTCTCGCGACTAGTGCTCCAGATAGAGGTAAAAAAAATTATGTGGGAGGTTTAATTTCTCTTTCAAATCCTATTAGAACACTTTTTGATTCTGGCGCTTCACATTAATTTATATCTAGTTTTGTGGTTGAATCTCTGCACTTAGATACTAGTATGGTAGTTGATCCCGTAGTCATCTCAAACACCATTTGTAGTTCGGCTCATTTATCTATGATTTGTCGGGGTTTTAGAATATCTGTGTTAGGCATCGAGTTTGAATACGACGCATATGTGCTCGGTTTTATGGGCTATGGTTTGATTCTAGGGATGTATTGGTTAACCACATATGGTGCCATTCTAGACTGTGAGAAGAGGGTCGTTAGACTTTTGACTTGCCATGGGAGGACCCTAGAGATTTTGTGCGACCTCTAAGGGTCTGTTATGCTTAGTTTCCTAGAGTCTCTTGATGCATCTATAGATAATATGCAATCTGTTCCAATAGTCTGAGATTATTCTGATGTTTTTGATGAGCTACGGGGTTTACCTCCGAGGCGCGAGATCGATTTTCGTATATATCTAGTGGACAATGCAAAGCCAGTTGCATTACCAGTGCGCCATATGGCTCCAAGAGAAAGAAGATAGCTCAGCAAAAAAGTAGGGGAGCCACTTGAGAAAGGGTTTTCTTTTGGGATGGGATGAAGAAAGATGTAGCAGAGTTGTTTCTCAATGTCTGATTTGCCAGCAAGTCAAAGCTGAGCAAAGGGAGCCCGGTGGTTTACTTTATCCTTTAGAGGTCCCGCAGTGGAAGTAGGAGAGCGTCTCCATAGAATTCATCAAAGTTTTGCCTAGATCAAGGAGGGGCAACACCAGCATTTGGGTGGTAGTAGACATGCTTACTAAGAGCGCTCATTTCATACCAGTTAAGAGTAAGAGGACAACAGCATGGTTGGCAACAGTTTACGTTCGTGAGATAGTCTGACTTCACGGAGTACCTTCTAGTATCGTAAGTGATCATGATCCCATTTTCACCAGTAAATTTTGGAGGAGCTTGCAAGAAGCATTAGGCACAAAGTTATGTTTGAGCACTGCTTATCATTCTCAGACCGATGGTCAGACGGAGAGGGTGAACAGAATTCTTGAGGATCTTTTAAGGCTGTGTATCCTATACTTCGGAGGTATTTGGGAAGAGCATCTTTCTTTAGTAGAGTTTGCCTTCAACAACAGTTATCAAGCTAGCATCGGCATGGCACCCTTCGAAGCATTGTACGAACGACCCTGTAGATCACCGACTTGTTGGTGGGGATCTACAGAAAGACTTTTACTTGGATCGGAGGTTAAGAAGATACACAAACAAGAAGTCAAGTTGGTGAAGGTTCAGTGGGAAGACAACAAAGAAGATGCAACTTGGGAGACCGATGACAAGATTTTTGTGCTTCGTACCCTTTTCCAGGGAATGTTCTTAACTTCTCTTCCAAAAGCTTTTATTCGTACTTGCTTCTATCATTTATGTATATCCCATCGATTGAACATTCGACCTTTATGTAGGAGTCCCATGATTGTAAACATGTGTTTAATACATATTATGTTTAATGGATGCAAGTGGTTGCTAGTGGTTGCTCGTGGAAGCATACACACACACATTAAGCACTAGATCGGCTCAATCACTCTCATACTGCATATGGATGTGTGTGCATTTTTATTTCTTTAATGGATGAAAATGGATGTATCATCATATGGTTGTTGCATTTGGATGGATGATTGTGCACACATATAGAACTTACATGTTATAATAGAATTATCTGAATACATGTTGGATTCATGGCACTAACATACATTGCATTAAGGAGGTCAACTGAATCAGTGGACTGCCTGATCTTTCGCATTAGTATTGGGACATATACACATACCTTCGCATATGTTCATGTAAGCATTAGAAAATTTTAAGGACAATGGATGCCTATAATTGGTGGATGAGTAGATGGATGATGGATGGTAGGATACATTCTACTTAACTTGAAGATTTTAGGGACGAAATCCTTCGAGTAGTGGATTTCAACAACATTAAAAGAGGATAAATTAAAGAATAATTAATTTAATATTCAAAATCAATGGAAACAGATTACGTCATTGCGTCTGTCTCGAAATTCTGGTCAAGATAGACACCTGTTTTGCGTAAAACGGATAACGTATGAAGAAGTTATGGATGGTAGAAGTTTGGCGAAAAGAGCAGGAATTCCCAGCGCACTTGACAAATTGCACTAGAGCACTTGTAAAGTGCGTTCATGTAAGTTTTTGGGCATTCAGACCCAAGTGGGTGTCGACCCGTGGCCCGATTCACCCTAGGGCAGAGGTGGCATTCGAATTCTGGAGGCTGGCAGCCATAAATATACATCAATTCTCTTATTTTCTCATACTAAAAACAATGGAGGCCAGATATCGTCAGTGCATGAACTGAATCTAATCCTTTCTTCTTCTACAAATCAAGTTTAAAAGAGTCAAGCGTTTCAACTATAGATCTGATATTCAACATCAACAATTTCTTTTCTATCTTCAAAAATCCGAACACTGTGAGTTAGTTACTTTTAGATTTAAATGATTAAAAGTAAACTTGATATGGCTGTTATTTGGATTTGTTATAAATCATAAATCTATGACATCCTTGGATCTTAAATATTATCATGTTGAATCTACCTTTATAGATCTAATTCGTTTGTGGTTAATTTATCATGTCATGCTGTATCTTCCTTTATAGATCTAATTCGTTTGTGGTTAATTTATCGTGTCATGCTAGATCAACCTTTATAGATCTAATTCGCTTGTGGTTAATTTATCATATCACAATGTGGATCATAACCTTTATTTATGATAATGGCTAATTTGGAACTGTCATTATTTGGACAGTTAAAACCTTGCTTAGATATATTTCTCCATCTATATCATCTTGTACCTATCATGTGGTGATTAATTTAGATCTATCAATAATTGGACATATGAATCCTTATTTATTCATTTCTATTATGACATCCTTAGTATATTAGATCTAGTTTGACTATCACATGCTCAATAGATCTATTTTTATATATCCACCTTACCGCTATGCCAATTACATGTTTATGTCACTTTTGTTAAAATAATCACTATTGTCAACTTTTCCTTTTATTGTTTATGGCTAGATACTTTCTAGCCTAGGCATGACGCCAAATATATGCGAATGTGTTAATTAGGGAATGGGGGAAAACATTAGAATTGGCATAAATTGAATGACAAATATGAATTTGGACATATAATCCATTAAGAATATAATTGGGTAAATGGGCATGACCACCTATAAAGACATAGGTATAATTAATTAGTTAATAATTAAAATGCCTGGGATTACAGTAATTAGAAAACTGTAATGGCACTTGTGACATGAGGTTAGATTGCATTTATGTTGGATGTTTGCCCGGACCCGACCGGCTTCCAGCAACCTCAAATGTTGAATCTAATGTGAGAGGTCTAAGTGCACAAATACGAGACGGGATAAGACATGAGGTTAGACCCAACTTGTGGAAGAAGTCTGCCTGGACCTGACCGGCATATCCAGCATCCACAAGTTGTAGGCCTACTGTGGGAGGTCTAGCCCATTATAACCATAAATGGACATGGTAACGAATCGAAATACTTAACCTAGTTTAATCCATAGGGATTGTATGAGTATGAACTAAAGTCGGGTTAAGTAAATTTGGTTGAACAGTGGTTAGGTTAAGTCAATCTGAGGGGGTGGGTAATATTTGCATGTAGGTCCACAAACTTAACTTGATAAGGTTATGTAATTAAATACACCTAGTGGTATACATAACCAGTGGGAATAATAAAGTTATGTAATTAAAGACACCTTTTAGGGTAAACATAACTTGTGGAAATGATAGGGTTATGTAATTAAAGACGCCTAGTGGTATACATAGCTAATGAAAACCTAGTGGGGGATACAAGACAAAGGGGAGAGCTTGTATCATATTGTGTGGGACCCGTTTCAGCCAGTAACCCGGAGTAGGTATCAAACATGTACTCCGAACTAGGTTAGAGAAGGGGCACGCTTACTGGAATGATTGTAAGAGATCCAAACGTAGAGGATGGTGTGGGCGACGCAAACCGACCGGGCCATATGCGTGCATGAGCCGGGCAGAGGGGGATAAGACGACCGTGACACCTGTAGATACGGGGTTGTGCATATCCGCGAAGGGTTGCCACTTTAGGACATGATACATCATATAGTGGGGCCAACATAGAGTATCTACGCGGATTAGGGAGCCGATCGATTAGGGTAGTAGTTAGGGTGCGTCTAGACTCTGGTAAGTTTAGGAGTCTGTTATTGGGGCTTCCTGAGGATTGTATGTGGTTAAAACCTCTCACCAGAAGTACGCCTAAGTCTACCATCTTGTACATGTTGGGGATCATCTCATTCTGGTTATACTAGTAGTAATGCAGAGTAATCATTAGAAGCGTATACACCATATCATGTTTATCTTATCATACCTGCCTTATATGTAGCTATCACTCTTATCCACTTTATATGCTTGTCATGCTACTTTTATTTATTTACTTGCTAAAAGTAACTAGACTCGCTAGACTTTATGTATGACCCTTTTTGGTTCCTCTTCTTTCTTCCGTTTCCCTCCTCCCCTCCCTAAGGTTCTCAGGGAGGGAATTCTCAGGCTTAGTCAAGATTCTGCTTTCGTCTTGCTTGGAGCTGCTAGATGTACTGCTCAAGCTTCTATCTTTGCTACTATGGCCATGTTTTCACGTGGGGATTATCCTTCTTCTATTTTGTACTATGATGTTTAAGAATAAGACAGATGTTTTAACGATGAAATGGTTTTCATGTATTTCAGAAAAGGGATGTTTTGACTATGCTACTTTATGATAAATAAAGTTTTTATTTCCGCTGCTATTTTTATGTCTGTCTTGTAATATTTCTGTTTCTGTTTACCTGTAACACTTCACGAAACTTAATGCATTCCCTTTGTGAGTAACATAACGGACGTGGGGTATCACAATAAGCATATTATATAAAATTAGACTAATTAAATTTGATCTTAAAACATATTTGGAATTTAAAATTTCAGAAAATTGGAAAGGTATTTGTGAAAGAATTTTGGATTTATATATGAAATTTATGATCCTGGGAAATTTTGAAGTGTTTTTTAAGAATTTTAAAGGATATTTTGAAATATTATCAAAATGGAGGTGCTTAAGAATGTGTTTTGAAAGTGATATAGTATTGAACTCACTTCGATCGCTGGAAAATAATTCTAATGATGACGGCCGCACCATCCGTGTTCATTTTCAAGTTTTTAAGTGATAAATTACTACCAAAGATTTTATTTTGAATTGTTTGATGAATCAAGTTGTTTAAAAAAATCAAATATTTTGAGTTGCTATTGTTATGTATAGATATATGATTTCAAACTAATTTGAAATAAAAACCCAGGAATTTGAATTCTAAAATTTAAAATTAACTTAAAAAATTTAAATGAGAAAAAATTGTGAAAGTAAATAGAAATTTTACTGAACCCAGTTAAGCGGAAGTTAAAATGGATTGAGCTTTGTATTAAAGATCAGATTTTGAGTTTGATATCAGGATAACTAATTGGAGAAATTAATTAGTTAATGAATATGAAGTTGGAACTTAACTAGGATAAGTAATTAGATTTGTAAGATAAGATTTGGAATGGAATTGGATTGGTGAGTAAGAATTTGAAATTGGGAATGGAGCTAAGATTGAAATGGAATTTGGCTTGGACACAAGAGAATGATTGGATTTGAGAATAAGTTGATTGGATATTAATTAGGAATACATGGGTATATGCTGAATGGATAGCAAATGAAAGAGATAGATGTGGATGCCCGACAAAAAGGTACAGGTTTATATTATATTTGAGTATGAGATTTATGAGCCCATTTGGCAAGCCGCTTGGCTGTTGATTTCCTTTTGGATTGGAGAAGGGCCAGAAATGCGAGTTGCAGTTGTACCGATTGAACCATGCAAAGGAGTCGCTGGAGAAATATTTTAAAAATTTAAGATGTTAGAAAATTTTCAAAATTTTTGAAACATTCATTAGAAGGAATAAATTAATATATTAATTGAAATTAATTTTTTTCAGTTGAAACTGAAATTAAGAAGTAAAAAAAATGATTTTTAACCTAGTTAATAGAGTCTATAGCATTTTTCACCTTAACAATTTCGAGGACGAAATTCTTTTAAGGGGAAAGGAACGTAATGTCCCAGATTTTTTAATGATTGAATAATTAATTTATTTAATTGTTTGAATACAATTCGGAAATTTAATTGATTTGAATTAAATAATTTTGATTAATTTAATTAATGGGATTATAATATATTAATTTCCGAAATAGCCGGGAATAATTGAATTTGCAATATTGTGTGAATTGGATTATTCAAGAAATTTAATTGAGTTTATATTTGTGTTATAATAATGAATATATTAATTTAACAACGTTTGATCGTATTAATTATAATATAATTATAATCAAGTACGTAATGTTGCGGTAGTTCGTAATTCGACAATTTTGAACTTCAACTGGATATACAGGATTCATTATAAATCGGATTTCTTTGAAACAAGAAATGTTTTAAACTGTATTTTTCGAATGGAAGTGAAAAATCAAGATTTCTTCCGATAGATTGTGAGATATGTCCAAATCAATTTTTCAGAAAGTCGCTATGGAATCGATTAAAAACCATAATGATTTATTTAATATAATAAATTATTGATTTCACATTTGAACAATATTTTTGAGATGTATGGTTAATTTAATTTGTAGAATTTTTTTCGTAAATTTTAATTTGGAAAATAAGCAACTTTTCATTTGACATATTTTGCGCCTTATATCAACGTTTTTGGAATTTCATAGAATAAGTTAACTTGTTTATTTTGTTACATTTTTTGGATCATGACACATTGCTCGACACGACGGTATTTTTATTCCTGTCTGTAATGGTCGATAAGTTAACCAAGCTTATGTAACGGAGTTAAAGAACCTCTTGTATATAATAAATGTGAGAGGTAGTTACCTCGATATACTTAAATGCAAAATTCCCACATTCCCAATACTTGTTACCCTTTTAGACCAGGTATACATGTGCTGTGATATAGAAGCTATAAAGTGTATACATTAAAACATCATCCATATTTCCTTGCATGCCAAGTTTCGTACAAACCATTCTTTCAAACGCAGCAGGCTATGTCCTGTTACATATCGTAATTCTAAAAAGAAAGTTGATGGCCAATGTTTAAACTTAGCTTACCCTATCAACTAAAGTGTACCAGTTAAAAAGACTACTCAACCTAAATAGGAATGCGGCGGGCTATGTTTGAGAATACATATAACATATGCAATACCTTTTCCTTCACAGTGAAATCTCCGGTGAAAAGAAACCATGAAACTGAATTTGAACTTACAGGGTCCTTTACTGCCGACCTACCTATGATTGCAGAGCAGACCTATTCCTTGGTCATCAAGCGGTTCGTTATATAAATACATACGTCCTCCTCTTTATTCTTCCCATTTTCAGCAAGTATAAGAATAAAACTTTCAAAGCTTGTAAATGGCTTTAAAAATCAAACTGAAGTTGAGTTCCTCATGGTATATATAATATTAATAATAATACCATATTTGCGTGCAAAATAGTGGGTCAGGATTTAGGTGTGTGCTCTTCTCTCTGCATGCATATTGTGTATATGAGGGAGTGTGGGGTTATATTGCATGGGAGGGGGCGGTGAGGGAAGTACAGGAGTGGTGAAGTGAGTGGGAAGGTTTGAATAGCACGTCTACGAGAAAACTTGATGGATTCAAAAAGGAAAAGCTGCGAATGTATACTGTAATGACGTGATGAAGCTGGGCGATGCGAATTGGGGGAGTGTTGCGAGCTGCTTCGTTTTGGTATGGGATGAAGGAGGTTTGGAAGAGGTGAAGTTTGGTCTTGGTTTCATGTAAAATGATAGTAGGTGGAAGGAAAGAATGGCATTCAAAGAATGTGGACATAGTGATGTTATACAGGAGTGGGCATTTTGAGTTTATACAAGTAAGAAGGATTACTTTGAAGCGGTTGTGGGCTTGGGAAGGTGGGAAGATGGAATTGAAATGGTAAGCCCAGACAAATAAAAAACAAAAAAAAGAGGGCTTGCGGTAATTTTTCTGATTGGTGCGGCAATGTTGAAATAAGAACATCAGTGGTTTGTTTACAACATAGAAGAAGGTATGTTATTCTTCGGGTTGAAGTAGGTTGGATGTGGGCCAATAAATAAAATTTAAGGCCCAATTTTATTAAATATTATAAGTTTAGTTTAAATCAAATAACCTATTAACTGTAAACATCGTAACTTATGCAAACGTTATCAAAATTCAGTAAACCAGGATTCATTTGGATCGTGGGAACGCAGGCTACACATTGGAACCAGTCTGGAGCGATTTAGAGGTCACTACAATTTTAGGTAGAATTAAATGTCAGATTTAATCAACTGACCGATAATCGTTTTTAACGATTAACGATCAAGATGAGTAAACTCACTAACTCTATCTATTTTTAAAATATTATAAGCATTATTTAATATTAACAGATGACGATTGAATGTTATGTGATGGTTGTTTGGATGAATTGTTTTGGTTGGAATTATAAATACAGTTATATAGATAAAACGTTGGTTGAATATTGATCATATTTATTATAATATCTCATATTGATATGAATTACTGTTATTCATTTTGATTAACATCTGTGGATGCAGGGAAACAGGTTAGAGGGATCTGACTGAATTCCTCAACAATTATATTGTTATTTTTCATATATTGCATTATATGATTTGACAAATAAACTATTGTTGATTATTGTAAGTTTGGAATGTTGAATCACGTTGACCCTAAAATAACTGGTATTTAAATACCATGAAAATCTATTCAAATGATTTGGAAAAGAATTCGAGTTTTGAAAAGAAAAAGCTATTTTTAAAATAGAAATTGAAATTTAATTGGACTAGAATATAATAACTTATTTTTAATAAAATAAAACAAGTGGTTTAATTTATAAATGATATTTATAAATAAAATTGAATAATTATCATTGGATAATTCGGAAATATGAATTCTAAATTGAAATGAAAAAGGGAAATTGGGAATCGATTGTAAAAAGAAAACGGTGAAATTATTTTGATGTTCGAAATATAAATTGAATGGAAATAAATCCATAAGGATTTATAATTAGAATTTGTGTCGAATGTTATAAAATAAATTATTTTTAGAAAGTATACGTTATATAGTTCAGAATTTGGCAAGATAATTAATATTTGGTTTAAAAGAAATAATTTATAATCGAATATGTAATCAAGATTAAGTTATAAACTTGATATATATATATAATTAATAAGTAATTGACTTGTAAATGAAGTTTATGAAATAGGAATTTATAAAATAACTTAATATATATGGAATCTTAACATATGCCGGTATATACTAAACAAATCAAGGCTTATTTGATAAAACGAGTCCAGTTGTTGGTAAAGAAATAATATTTACGTTTTAAAGGGAATAAGGATTTAAAAGAAAATGTTTTGCAAATTTAAATTTGTTATAAAGGAAATCACTAATGTTTGGAAGTGATAAATTAAAAAAAATGAATTTAGAAACTGAGTTGACCTGAAATGGAAAATTTATTTCGAAGTTCGGAACGTTAATCGGATAAAGATTTTTCAAAAGATAATTATTGTAACGAACAGGGATTTTTGACCCCGGAAATCGACACAATAACACCGTATCAACATTCAAGCATCGAAAATACAAGAACGTTTTTAGAAAGAAATTAGAGGTAAGATAAGAAAGAAAGTTATAATAGAAGAATAAGAAGAACCAACGCAACACAGAGTCTCACATCGCAGCGGAACAAAATGTAATATATAAATAAACTTTATAGAGAGCTTTGAAATAAAAACTTACAATCATTAGAGTACATCTACACATCTGGACAGTTATAATAATCTGTCCTCACATGCATCACACAGCAGAAGAATAATAGATAATATCATGCGTATGAATACCTTCAGCTCGTCATTGGACTTCACAGCATCCGATAACCTGAACGTGCACAACCCGGTCTAATCCGAGCATTACAAATACCGGGTTAGTTTGGTGAACCAGAGTGAGAAAAACGCGCAAAGTATATAATATCATCCAACATGATTTTAAAGTTCAAAATCCTTTTGAAAGAAAAGGATAATCGTAAGACCAAATCCACACATAAATACAGACGGTTTTTACCTTACGATAACCCAAAACAGTTTTGAAATCAATACTTTATTCTGATATTATAACAGTGTCTAAATACAAATAAATAGAATCTAGCAGAACGCTAGCATCTCACGCTCCACATATATAGTATACAAACAAAACCACGGGTGCTTATTGGAGATTGGATTCCGACTATGACAAGGTATGGAACCACATGCCGATAGTGTATCACTACAGGCGAATACACCGGGTTCAACAAGAACGCCTTGCAACCCGGCCCACACATGACCGACCACTCATTTCGCTTGAGTGTATCAAATGTATATCACCAACGGTTGGGAGCTACCCACCGTTTCCCAAAAAGGGACAGCATCGATAAATCAAAGAAGAAAAAGGAATTTCTCTAGATAGGTGATTATACATCCTAATGGGTGCGACCCACATAGCCATGCTGCCTGTCCGATTTTTTTCGTTTCCCAGTCGATGAGGCTTGAGGTTATTATCAACTTTTGGAACATCTGGCCACCGTTCATATCGTCTATACACGTCATCCAGGAACAGGATGAACCGAAGGCACCCTCCTACCACATCCTAGGAACCACCCTAAAGATTAGTAGCGAGTAGGCCTTGCAATCCGTATATTTCAATCACGACAGAATCAGTGTCAAATATATATCTCTAGGGATCTGCTAGAGAAATTCAACAATAGTTCACCCGCTCATGAAGATTTACGGTCTTCAATTACTCCATCTTGATCAGCTTCAGATATCTTCTTTGTTTACGAATTTGTTGGTCAGAATGGTTTTCGAATATAAACTCGATCCCAGTCTTTTCATACCAACAACGCATTGGGTATGATTTTGATAGTCGGTTATTTAACTATCAAAATAAACAATCATAAAAAAAAGTAGATACATTAGTCTATTATATAGCATCACTTGGCCATTAAAAATAGTATAGCAGTTGTAATGCCAAAATAGTATATCAGCTTTAATATATTAATACATCCAAATCATTTATTTATATGCTTAGAACAATATCTTAAAACTAACTAGTTTCATTTCCAAATTTCCCATTAGTTATCATTTCTAAACATTACTTATTATCTATAATTGCAGAGTCGATGAAAATCATCATCGTAAACCAATCCTTACGGAATCTCCTTTTATCTCGTTATTTAACAAAATAATCGTCACTTATCTCTTTAGAATAAACTCATTTTACATCTCATCTCCTTACGTTGAACATATCGTTATACTTTCCAAAACTCCTTTTATTACTTTTACTTTAAAATATCACTTCGTATTCTCAAGCCGATTTTAATTCCTTTATTTCAGAATCCTACTTTGAAATCTAACGTTCCTTAAATAACGTTACATTTTTATTCTACAAAACAGATTACTTCTTATATCTCATCCATTTCAACTAACATCGTCTCTCGATAATCCTGAAGTTGTTCAAGTTGGGGTATTTTAATTACCTCTCATACCTTGATCAACATCGTTCTTATCTTAAGATAGATATCAGTTGTAATACCAAAACCAATATTCATTCCCAATATCAAAACAAAATCCCATTTTAGTTGTCCCTCGGTGAAACCTCGTCTCTTATTTAAAATAACAAATCCAGGTCGTATCTTTGTAACTTAACTCGCCTCACTGCTTTATTTCAGATTTGAATTTCCATTTCGATTTACATTTTAAACTTCCATTGGTTCCTAACCGTAAATCAGTAAGAAAACAATTCCCAAAATATCAACCCCGAAGGCCGAAACTAGCATTCGATCAATTGTAAGAAAATCATTTACCTCAATTAATCTCTAGATAGGTTCTATATTCTTAGTTTCATATCCTGGATTTTTATTACATTTATAAACCATTTCCAATAACGCATTCCAGTAATACATTCAATAAATCTTAGGTTTTATAACTCTGTCCAACTTGTATTTTGGAAAATAACCCTCAATAAGGATTTAATTTAAACTTCGAATTAAGCTTAATTTATATTCTTATTTATATAAACTTGTTTAAAAACATTACTTTACTATAAATGAGGGTTTAAAACTTCATAACCTTTCATTTATACATTTTAAATCCCAAGATACCACTTTGATCGTCATTTAACAAATATCAACATTTAAAATGGTTTAATTATCCATTAACTATTTTCATTAAATTAATAACTAATTACATAATTCAATTTCGAGTAACCCAGTTGACTTAGTCAACTCTACACATGATTAACTGATTACTCAAATCTTAGTTCGTCTTTCCATTTAAATTAATTTAAATAATTGATTATTATTAAATAAATAGTAATCAAATCAATATAATATCATTTTAAATTGCTTCTTATAAACAATTAATCTTGGTTATTAAACATCACATTAATATCCGTTCACTCGCTAATCAGTCTTGTAAATATAAGAATCATCTTTATAAGATCATCTAATAATTGATATGAGGCACGTGCTTCGCACACGGATAAATTTTGGTACCAAAAATGGTAATTTGTGGTTAAAGTAATTAATGTATAGAAGGTTGATTTATTTCCTTTTTATAAACCCAATTAAAATAACATATTTAAAAATCTATATTTAGTTATAAATAAATTTCATAACTTCATTTATATCGATTCACCTAACGATAAATCAATCTCTATAAAATAGTTTGCATTTTGGCCATCTGCTATAAATTCCTTAATCAATATCACCAATTGGTTAATAACCAAACAAATGTTGAATTTGGGTTTAACAATCAATAACCAGTTCAATAATCCAATCATATGGGTTCAACAGTTCATATAATGATCATATGCAGATAAATAATCAACTTAACTGATAGCGGTCAACCAATAATAATAATTCGGCATCCAAAATACGTTTATATTATTATAAACGTAACCAACAAGGTAAGTTACCTTTATTGGAAATAATTGTTAAACATAATGATGTCATTTTATTCAAATTAAACAACGTTTAATTTAAATAACGATATTACAATATTTAACAACATCCAAACGATCATCAATTCAAACAACATTTAGCAAACATGGCATATAAATAATAGACCCGACTTATAAAAATTATAAGTGGAGAAAATTGAGTGAGTTTGACTCACCTTGATTTTATCCGTCAATTAAAACTTTGTTTTTAATTAAATTAAACTGGTGTTTAATTTAATCAAAAATTCATGCTGCTTCCTGTGCCGACCAAACCAGCTCCATAATATAGTCCTCTCTGATATGATTACAAAGAGATCGATCATGTTACACTCTGATAAGGTATGGCGAAAATATAGCGTAAATAAAATTTATACAAACATTGATTTAATTAAACTTTAGTTATATTTTAAAATGAGACAACTCAAATACTTACCGTATACCCGGAACTAACGCACTTCATACTCTACTACCCCAAAGCATTACTGTATCCCAAACCCATCCCCAACTTTCGTTCCCACCGCTTTTCCATTCTCATGTCTCTCTTTTTCTATTCACATGTACAAACCATCCATCCCCATGCAGCAAATTTCCCCTTTACATTTTTTCTTCATTGTTTCCACATTTTTTCTCCTTGTAGCCATTCTTTCTTTCAAACAGAGCATGTCACATGGTATAACACCACCTTACTGATCTGTAGTGCAATGCCTTCCCCACTCTCCTTCATTTATTTTCTTATGTGTCGTCTTTCCAAATCTCTTTTTCCTTTTTCTTTTTTTTCTATCCGCAAATACTGTTTTCTTCCACTTCGTACGCACAGTAACCAACTACTCCTTCCTCTATATTTTCCACATTGCTCCACCTACTTGCCACGATGCCACTCACGGTCTACTCCCTCTCTCTAGTTGGGAAGTTATGCTTTTAATCTTTTTTTGCTTCTGTCGAAACCGACATCTCCATACTTAACCGTAGACCGCACAACGCTTCGAGCTTTCACCGCTCCATTCTTCGGTACATCAATGACCCCTGAAGTCAGTCTCGCAGTATGCATCGACTGGCACAAACTTTAATACATCCAACCTCCCCATATGTTCTTCCTTTGCTTCCCTCCTGTTCATTTCACTCCAGCCTTTATATATTTTTTATTTTATTTATGTACACCTAACCAACACGCTTGCCAAAATCCCACTGCACTCTTTCTTCTTCATCCCATTTTAATGCTCATGCATCATTCTTTTCTCCACTTCGAAGAAACTCAGCACCACTTCATCACAACTTCCCCACCACCGCACCTTGCTGATCGAACTCCATCTTATCCACTGCATTATCCACGAACAGCGTTTCAGTCCCCGATCTCACACCACGCGCGAGCTGCCCTCCTCAACAGCCGCTGCCCATGCCACCTGGATCCGGCAAAATCCACTTAGCGAGACGCCCTTGAATGCTTTTCTGCCATCGCAACCTCCTGCGCTTACCAGCATTTCTATATTATCTAGTGGGTACAAACTTTCGATTTTTTTTTTAAAAAAAAAATAGGTTCAGTTTTTAGTTTGAAGAAAGAGCTTTGGTTACAGTTTTTAAAAGAAAGAAGAAAGCCCGGCATATTTATAGGAGGCAAATATGTGGTTCGCATGGTTATGAAACTTGTCTATCACGGTTGAGAAGTTTGGAGGGCACGTAACTGAGCATAGGGTAGGTAGAGTAGTTGTGCTTTCCACTCTGTGATCGGTTCCATCCCATTGAATGACATGTAGAGAAATAGGAGGCGGCATCTGCTAATCTAAAAACATAGCCGTGTTTTCTTTATGGTGATGGAATTCTGCATGTGAACTTGTCTGTGCTTGTGTGCAGTGCTTCAGGGTAGACCGCCTTGTGTTTTCTTTTCAATAGACTATACACAGTACACAAAGGCATGTGCTTAGCTGATGAAGACAGTACAAGAAAAGAGAAAAAGAGAATACTAGCTTTAGGGTGTACCAATATATATATAAGGCTTAGCGGGTAGGCATGTTTTGGTTTTTTTCCCCCATTAGTTGCATTTGATTTTGCACATATATTATTTTGTACATATCTTTAGGGACGTGATGTTGTAGTTAGACAGGGACAGCGTAGGGTACGCAATATATATTTAAGGTTGATCAATCGATTTTATTATATTGTAATATGGCATCACTATTTAGTGTTCACCGCTCCAAACGCAATGAAAACGGACATACTGATATGTCTTCACATTGTGGTCTTAGTGAAACTAATTTTTTTGAAACATGCTTTATTTGTACAAACAACGCATTTTAAATTTTAGATTATTTATCAATTCATCTTTAAATTTCGTCAACCGACACAACAACTCCATTTAACCTCAAACCGGAAATATAGAAATAACTAGCCATACGTATTCTAATAAAATTCGTTTCATCAAAAACGGAGATTGTTTGCAAAATAACTATTTATAAGACTTACATAATATCGCTATAAATATAAGTAAATTTAAAAACAACTAAAATAATAATAAATTATTATTACCGAATATATATCCAAATAATATATTATATCATTTCAAATATAAACCAATATGAAATCATAACTCAATATTATTATAATCGAGTTAAACAGTATTCAAATTATACGGAAATCCTTTTATAATTTATTAAATAAACATTATCGTTTATATACGATTTCCATGGCGACTATTTCGAAATTTGATTTGGACATAACTTACAATATATAAACCAAAATCTCGATTTTTCTCTTTCATTAGAAAATTTTAATCAATAAGATTCCAATGTTTCTTGTTTCACCGCATTCCAACTTAAAACGGATTATATATATTTGATTGAAGTTCAAAACTTAATATTACGAACTACTGCGCTGCGAGCTCGTTTATAATTAAATTTAAATATAAACGTTTAATCGTCGTTGAATAAACGAATTCTATATTTATAATCCATAAATATTTTGAATATAATATTTAAAACAAATTTAAATATTCGAATTCAAATGATCGAAAAATCCGGGTCGTTACATTCTTCCCCCATTAAAAGAATTTCGTCCCCAAAATTACCGAGTAAGAAGAATGCTCCAAACCTAGTTATTATCAAAATAATTAATATTAAAAAATTCTCTAAAATATCTAAGTTGCAATTTTATGAAAAATCCGCCAGCACCTCCTCTATACTGTTTGATCTAAACCACTACAACTCGCCACTCCGGGCGTCACACCGATCCAAAGAAAGCAAAGCCAAGCGGCTACCCGTCTCAGGGGTATAAAATCAATCACCAAATCAATATATTAAGGTTTACCTATTTGTCGGGCAACACATGCTTTAGTTATGAAGCACAACAACTAACAGCTCTTCCTCCAATCCTGAACTTAAACTCGATATATATTGCAAATAACAGATACAGGATTAAATTATTTCAATTTCATTTCATATTGATTCTATTCAAATTCATTATATCGAATTTTATTTATTTTAGTTTTCAATTTATTTAATGATTGATGAATAATATTATCGACCATTCTAATACCCAATAACAAACAATCAACATAATCAAATCATTCCATATTTAACTTATCTTACTTTTCATCTTCTGATTTTTATTTAACTGAATCATTCCATATTAACTTCTTATTCACAAATTCCCTTGGTTATATTAAACCATTCAAATTTAAAAACCAATTTCAATTCCCATCTAAATCAATCAACACAGCAATATCACAATAATTTGACAAAATTATTTCCTTTATATATGAAAATATATTTTTGGGAAAAATTATTTCATTTACCCTCTTTATAAAACAATATTGCATTATTCGCCAGTTCAAGTTGAACCGATCGAACAACGCAATATAAAACCTTTGTACATAAAATTTACAAAATATGCTCTCATATGTATACACTCAATCCCGATCTAGGGTATTACAAACCTAATCTCTATTGAGTTACACCACAGAGCCAAGGTTATTACTAAACTATTGCTCTGATACCACTGTAAGGAACATGGATTTTCGACCCTGGAAATTGACACAATAACACTGTGACGAACATTCAAGCATCGAAAACACTAGAACGTTATTAGAAAGAAAATAGAGGGTGAGATAAGAAAGAAAGAAAGTTAGAATAGAAGAATAAGAAGAACCAACACAACACAGAGTCTCACATCGCAGCGAAACAAAATGTAATATATAAATAAACTTTATAGAAAGCTTTGAAATAAAAACTTACAATCATTAGAGTACAACAACACATCTAGACAGTTATAATAATCTGTCCTCACATACATCACACAACGGAATAATAATAGATAATATCATACGTATGAATACCTTCATCTCGTCATTGGACTTCACAGCATCTGATAACCTAAACCTGTACAACACGGTCGAACCCGAGCATTACAAATACCGGGTCAGTCTGGTGAACCAGAGTGAGAAAAACACACAAAGTTCATAATATCATCTAACTAGATTTTAAAGTTCAAAATCCTTTTGAAAGAAAAGGATAATTGTATGACCAAATCCACACATAAATACGGACAGTTTTTACCTCACGATAACCCAAAACAGTTTTGAAATCAATACTTCATTCTGATATTATAATCGTGTCTAAATACAAATAAATAGAATCTAGCAGAATGATTGCATCTCACGCTCCACATATATAGTATACAAAAAAACCGTGGGTGCTTATTGGAGATTGGATTCCGACTATGACAAGGTATGGAACCACCTACCAATAGTGTATCTCTAGAGACGAATACACTGGGTTCCAAAAGAACGTCTTGCAATCCGGCCCACACATGACTGACCACTCATTTCGCTTGAGTGTATCGAATGTATATCACCAACGGTTGGGAGCTACCCACCGTTTCCCAAAAGGGACAACATCGATTGATTAAAGAAGCAAAAGGAATTCCTCTAGATAGGTGATTATACACCCTAATGGGTGCGACCCACATAGCCATGCAGCCTGTCCAATTCTTGCCATTTCCCGGTTGATGAGGCTTGAGGTTATTATCGACTTTAGGAACATCTGGCCACCATTCATATCGTCCATACACGTCATCCAGGAACAAGATGAACTGAAGGCACCCTCCTACCACATCCTAGGAATCACCCTAAAGATCAGTAGTGAGTAGTCCTTGCAATCCGTTTATTTCAATCACGACAGAATCAGTTAGAGAAATTCAACAATAGTTCCCCCGCTCATGAAGATTTACGGTCTTCAATTGCTCTATCTCGATCAGCTTCAGATATCTTCTTCGTTTACGAATTTGTTGGTTAGAATGGTTTTCGAACATAAATTCGATCCCGGTCTTTCCATAACAACAACGCATTGGGTATGATTTTGATATTCGATTATTTAACAATCAAAATAAACAATCATAAAAAAAAGTAGGTCCACTGGTTTATTATATAGCATCACTTGGCCATTAAAAATAGTATAGCAGTTGTAATACCAAAATAATGTATCAGCTTTAATATATTAATACTTTTAAATCATTTATTTATATGCTTAGAACAATATCTTAAAACCATATCTAGTTTCATTTCCAAATTTCCCATTAGTTATCATTTCAAAACATTACTTATTATCTATAATTGCAGAGTTGATTCAACTCATCATCGTAAACCAATCCTTACGGAATATCCTTTTGTCTCGTTATTTAACAAAATAATCGTCACTTATCTCTTTAGAATAAACTCATTTTACATCTCATCTCCTTACGTTGAACATGTCGTTGTACTTTCCAAAACTCCTTTTATTCCTTTTATTTTAAAGTATCACTTCGTATTCTCAAGCCCCTTTTAATTCCTTTATTTCAGAATCCTACTATAAAATCCCACATTCCTTAAATAACGTTACATTTTTGTTCCATAAAATAAATTACTTCTTATATCTCATCCATTTCAACTAACATCGTCTCTCGATAATCCTGAAGTTGTTCAAGTTGGGGTATTTTAATTACCTCTCAGACCTTGATCAACACCGTTCTTATCTTAAGATACATACCAGTTGTAATACCAAAACCAATATTCATTCCTAATATCAAAACAAAATCCCATTTTAGTTATCCCTTAGTGAAACCTCATCTCTTATTTAATATAACAAATCCAAGTCGTATCTTTATAACTTAACTCGCCTCACTGTTTTATTTCAAATTTGAATTTCCATTTTAAACTTCCATTAGTTCCTAACCATAAATCAGTAAGAAAATAATTCCCGAAATATCAACCCCGAAGGCTGAAACCAACATCAGATCAATATAAGAAAATCATTTACCTCAACTAATCTCTAGATAGGTTTTTTATTCTTAATTTCAAATCTTGGATTTTTATTACATTTATAAACCATTTCCAATAACTCGTTCCAGTAATACATTCAATAAATCTTGGGTTTTATAACTCCGTCCAACTTGGATTTTAGAAAATAACCCTCAACAAGAATTTAATTTAAATTTTGAATTAAACTTAATTTATATTATTATTTATATAAACTTTCTTAAAAACATTACTTTACTACAAACGATGGTTTAAAACTTCATAACCCTTCATTTATACATTTTAAATCCCAAGATACCACTTTGATCATCATTTAACAAATATCAGCATTAAAAATTGTTTAATTATCCATTAACTATTTTCATTAAATTAATAACTAATTACATAATTCAATCTCGAGTAACCTAGTTGACTTAGTCAACTCTACACATGATTAACTGATTACTCAAATCTTAGTTTGTCTTTCCATTTAAATTAATTTAAATAATTCCATCTAATTTCACTAGCGAATTTTGGAGAAGCTTACAAGAGGGTTGGTTACGTAGGGACGGTAGACTTTGTGTACCAAAAGACGATGACCTAAGGAAGACTATTCTTGACGAAGCACAACATTCGAAGATGACCATTCATCCCGGCGGGGACAAGATGTACAAAGACATGAAGAGAGTTTACTTTTGGGCCGACATGAAGAAAGACGTGGCCGAGTATGTCGCTAGATGCTTGGTGTGCCAACAAGTAAAAGCGGAGCAAAAGAAACCCGGTGGGTTGCTTCACCCATTGGAGGTTCCACTATGGAAATGGGAAAGGATCTCGATGGATTTTGTGGATGGATTACCGCGATCGAGGAAGGGTAATACGGGAATTTGGGTTATAGTAGATAGACTTACTAAGAGCACCCATTTTATTCCCGTGAAGAGTAAGAGGACTGCTCCATGGTTAGCTTCTGTATATGTTCGAGAGATAGTTCATTTGCATGTTGTTCCTTCTAGCATATTAAGCTTCAGATATCTTCTTCGTTTACAAATTTGTTGGTTAGAATGGTTTTCGAACATAAATTCGATCCCGGTCTTTCCATAACAACAACGCATTGGGTATGATTTTGATATTCGATTATTTAACAATCAAAATAAACAATCATAAAAAAAGTAGGTCCACTGGTTTATTATATAGCATCATTTGGCCATTAAAAATAGTATAGCAGTTGTAATACCAAAATAATGTATCAGCTTTAATATATTAATACTTTCAAATCATTTATTTATATGCTTAGAACAATATCTTAAAACCATATCTAGTTTCATTTCCAAATTTCCCATTAGTTATCATTTCAAAACATTACTTATTATCTATAATTGCAGAGTCGATTCAACTCATCATCGTAAACCAATCCTTACGGAATATCCTTTTGTCTCGTTATTTAACAAAATAATCGTCACTTATCTCTTTAGAATAAACTCATTTTACATCTCATCTCCTTACGTTGAACATGTCGTTGTACTTTCCAAAACTCCTTTTATTCCTTTTATTTTAAAATATCACTTCGTATTCTCAAGCCCCTTTTAATTCCTTTATTTCAGAATCCTACTATAAAATCCCGCATTCCTTAAATAACGTTACATTTTTGTTCCATAAAATAAATTACTTCTTATATCTCATCCATTTCAACTAACATCGTCTCTCGATAATCCTGAAGTTGTTCAAGTTGGGGTATTTTAATTACCTCTCAGACCTTGATCAACACCGTTCTTATCTTAAGATACATACCAGTTGTAATACCAAAACCAATATTCATTCCTAATATCAAAACAAAATCCCATTCTAGTTATCCCTTAGTGAAACCTCATCTCTTATTTAATATAACAAATCCAAGTCGTATCTTTATAACTTAACTCGCCTCACTGTTTTATTTCAAATTTGAATTTCCATTTTAAACTTCCATTAGTTCCTAACCATAAATCAGTAAGAAAATAATTCCCGAAATATCAACCCCGAAGGCTGAAACCAACATCAGATCAATATAAGAAAATCATTTACCTCAACTAATCTCTAGATAGGTTTTTTATTCTTAATTTCAAATCTTGGATTTTTATTACATTTATAAACCATTTCCAATAACTCGTTCCAGTAATACATTCAATAAATCTTGGGTTTTATAACTCCGTCCAACTTGGATTTTAGAAAATAACCCTCAACAAGAATTTAATTTAAATTTCGAATTAAACTAAATTTATATTATTATTTATATAAACTTTCTTAAAAACATTACTTTACTACAAACGATGGTTTAAAACTTCATAACCCTTCATTTATACATTTTAAATCCCAAGATACCACTTTGATCATCATTTAACAAATATCGGCATTAAAAATTGTTTAATTATCCATTAACTATTTTCATTAAATTAATAACTAATTACATAATTCAATCTCGAGTAACCTAGTTGACTTAGTCAACTCTACACATGATTAACTGATTACTCAAATCTTAGTTTGTCTTTCCATTTAAATTAATTTAAATAATTCCATCTAATTATTAATAAATAAATAGTTATCAAATCAATATAATCTCATTTTAAATTGCTTCTTATAAACAATTAACCTCGGTTATTAAACATCACATTAATATCCGCTCACTCGCTAATCAGTCTTGTAGATATAACAATCATCTTTATAAGATCATTTAATAATTGATATGAGGTACGTGTTTCGCACACGGATAGATTTTGGTACCAAAAATGGTAATTTGTGGTTAAAGTAATTAATGTGTAAAAGGTTGATTTAGTTCCTTTTTATAAACCCAATTAAAATAATATATTTAAAAATCTATATTTAGTTATAAATAAATTTCATCACTTCATTTATATCGATTCACCTAACGGTAAATCAATCTCTATAAAATAGTTTGTATTTTGGCCATCTGCTATAAATTCCTTAACCAGTATCATCCATTGGTTAATAACCAAACAAATGTTGAATTTGGGTTTAACAATCAATAACCAGTTCAATAATCCAATCATATGGATTCAACAGTTCATATAATGATCATATGCAGATAAATAATCAACTCAACTGATAGCGGTCAACCAATAATAATAATTTGGCATCCAAAATACATTTATATTATTATAAACATAACCAATAAGGTAAGTTACCTTTATTGGAAATAATTGTTAAACATAACGATGTCATTTTATTTAAATTAAACAACGTTTAATTTAAATAATGATACAACAATACTTAACAACATCCAAACAATCATCAATTCAAACAACAATTAGCAAACATGGCACATAAATAATAGACCTGACTTATAAAAATTATAAGCGGAGAAACTGAGTGAGTTTAACTCACTTTGATTTTATCCTCGATTAAAATATTGTTTTTAATTAAATTAAACTGGTGTTTAATTTAATCAAAAATTCATGTTGCTTTCTATGCCGACCAAACCAGCTCCATAATATAGTCCTCTCCAATATGATTTCAATGAGATCGATCGCGTTACACTACGATAAGGTATGGCCGAAATATAGCGTAAATAAAATTTATATAAACATTGATTTAATTAATCTTTAGTTATATTTTAAAATGAGCCAACTCAAATACTTACCATATGCCCAGAACCAACGTGCTACATACTCCACCACCCCAAAGCATTACTGTATCCCAAACCCATCCCCAACCTTCATTCCCACTGCTTTTCCATTCTCATGTCACTCTTTTTCTATTCGCATGTACAAACCATCCATCCTCATGCAACAAATTTCCCCTTTACATTTCTTCTTCATTGTTTCCACGTTTGTTCTCCCTGTAGCCATTCTTCCTTTCAAACAGAGCATGCTGCATGGTATAACACCACCGTATTGATCTGTAGTGCAATGCCTTCCCCACTCTCCTTCATTTATTTTCTTATGTGTCCTCTTTCCAAATCTCTTTTTTTTTCTATCTGCAAAAACTATTTTCTTCCACTCCGTATGCATAGGAACCAACTACTCCTTCCTCTATATTTTCCACATCGCTCCACCTGCTTGCCACGATGCCACTCACGGTCTGCTCCCTCTCTCCAGTTTGGAAGTTACGCTTTTAATCTTTTTCTACTTCTATCGAAACCCATATCACCATACTTAACCGCAGACGGCACAACACTTCGAGCTTTCACCGCTCCATTCTTTGGTACATCAACGACCCCTGAAGTCCGTCTCGCAGTATACATCGACTGGCACAAACTTTGATACATCCAAACTCCCCATATGTTCTTCCTTTGCTTCCCTCCTGTTCATTTCACTCCAGCCTTTATATATATATATATATATATATATATATATACCGGACCAACACGCTTGCCAAAAGCCCACTGCACTCTTTCTTCTTCATCCCATTTGAATGCTCATGCATCATTCTTTTCTCCACTTCGAAGATACTCAGCACCACTTCATCACAACCCCCCCCCCCTCCCTCCACCACCGCACCTTACTGATCGAACTCCATCTTATCCACTACATCATCCACGCACAGTGTTTCAGTCCTCGATCTCACACCACGCGCAAGCTTCCCTCCTAAGCAGCCGCTGCCCACGCTACTTGGATCCGGTAGACTCCACTTAGCGAGACCCCCTTGCATGCTTTTCTGCCATCGCAACCTCCTGCGCTTACTAGCGTTTCTATATTTTCAAGTGGGTGCAAACTTTCGTTTTTCTTTTAAAAAAAATTGGTTTAGTTTTTAGTTTGAAAAAAGAGCTTTGGTTACAGTTTTTAAAAGAAAGAAGAAAGCCCGGCATATTTATAGGAGGCAAATATGTGGTTCGTACGGTTATGAAACTTGGCTATCACAGTTGAGAAGTTTAGAGGGCACGTAACTGGGCATAGGGTATGTAACAACCCGAAAATCTGGGCCAGTTTAAAATTTTTTATTTTGGCAATTTTAGCGAATTTTGATTATTTAAAAAGAATTATTTTCAATAATATCGACGAGAAATTTATTTTGAATATATTTAGAATGTATATATTATATACGTCGTCGTTAGAATATAAATAATTATATATAATTATAAATAGAATTGAAAATGGCGCGGTAGTTCGATAATTCGATTTCAAACTTCAATTGAACATACCGGGTGCAAAACAATCCGGATTTTAGTGAAACCAAAAACATTAGGATCTAATTGTGAATATCTTTCCAACGAATTCGAAAAATCGAAATTTGATAGCGGGAATCAAAAGATATGTCCAGTTGAAATTTTTGAATAGTCGCTATGGAATTCAGGCCCTTAAAAATGGAAATTTTGCAAACGGCCTCGGATTTCGACGAAACCACTTTTGTTGGATCCGCGATGTCAAGTTATTGCTAGATTCCAAATTTCATAATTTTTCGAATCAATATGTGAGCGTGGCAAAGGAAAACGCGTTTGACCAGTTTCAGTTGATTTTAATCGACTGGGAATTGGCCATTTTTCAAACGGTCTCAGAATTCGATGAAATTAGTTTTGTTAGGATCGTATCGTCAATACGACACTAGAAATAATTTTTCTGGAATTTTTAGAATTCGTATGTGGCCCCGGTAATTTGAAATGTACAATTAAATTGAATATATACTGAATTATATTTTAAATCTAATGAAAACTGATTGTAACGATCGAATTGTCCTACGAAACATATCCCATTGTGTTCGAAATGGGGGTAATTAGCTAGGGGCGACAGTCGTTGGGCTCGGTTTGGGGTTCGTTAGAAAAGTCAACTTATAAGGAATAAATAAATAAATTATGTAATAAAGCCCCCCCCCTTTATCTCTCCTCCTCCCACCATATACGTTCAAAACCCGATTCATTTCAGAACAGAAAAAAAAATCCGCTATTCACAATAGACCGCCGCCCGGCGCCCCTACCAGCCACCACCGCTCCTCCACCCACCGCGCCAGACTCCGACCGCCCCCTCTCTAGCCCCCGACGCCCTCTTCCCTTCCTCCTTTTCTACCACCGAGCCACCCAAACCCTAGAACCCAAAATCCGCCGCACCTCCAACCTTAGCCACCGCCGCCAGAGGTCGAGCCCCCCCCCCCCACCCCCTTGCGAGCCACCGCGAGCAGCAGGCTTTCCCCCCTCCTTCGACAGCGCAGTGAACGACGGTGAGTTTGTCTGATTTTTGCTTAGGTTAAAAACTGATTTTTGCTTAGGTTAAAAACTGATTTTTGCTTAGTTTAAAAACTGATTTATTTTATTTTATTTAAAGGTTAGGATATTTAAAAATAAAAGTTATGGTTTTATTGTTAATAAAGAAGTGATATTTTTTTTAATAAAAGGAATGGATTTTTATCAATATAAAGATGAGATCTTTATGTATGTAAAGTTATGATTTTTAAAATATAATCTTTGTTTGTATAAAAATATAATTTTTATAGTATAGCAAGAATAAAAATATAATATTTTTTTTTAGTTAGAGAATATAAAAATATGATTTTTATTATATGAGAAGTGAAATAAAGGTATGAACTTTATTTTAAATGAGGTGATAAAAATTCTATTTTTACATTATAGAAATAGTGATAAAAATTCTATTTTTACAATTATAGAAGTAGCGTTGTTTTGAAAATATAAGTAGCGTTGTTTTGAAATTATAAGTAGCGATGCTTCGAAAATAGAAGTAGCGAGGTTTAGAAAATATAAATATCTTTGATTTGAAAACATGACCTTTATAATAAAAATAGTAGTGTCAAAAATATAATTTTTATAACGAAGTAGCAAATTAAAAATATGATTTTTATATAATAGAGAATATAAAAATGTGATTTTTATATATGTAGTGAATACGGGCGACGAAAGTGAAGAAAGGAAGAACGGTGAAGATTTTTACACATGAAGAGTTGCGTCATTCAGTTTAGCGAAAGGGTGAGAATTTCTCACCTTTCAATTTCTTTTTCTAGTTATATATATATATACTAGGATGCAGACGGTGTTTAGTAGCACCCGACACCCGTCATCCACAGACCATGGATGGCTTGTTTGTTAAATTGTTTGGTTGTGTAGTTGGTTAGATTATTTGGTTTGAATTGAATTGAATAGAAAACGAATTTGATTTGAATTAAATAGAAAATGAATTCGAATTGAATTAAATAGAAAACGAATTCGAATTGAATTAAATAGAAAACGAATTCGAATTGAATTGAATAGAAAACGAATTCGAATTGAATTAAATAGAAAACGAATTCGAATTGAATTGAATAGAAAACGAATTCGAATTGAATTAAATAGAAAACGAATTCGAATTGAATTGAATAGAAAACGAATTCGAATTGAATTGAATAGAAAACGAATTCGAATTGAATTGAATAGAAAACGAATTCGAATTGAATTGAATAGAAAATGAATTCGAATTGAATTAAATAGAAAACGAATTCGAATTGAATTGAATAGAAAACGAATTCGAATTGAATTAAATAGAAAACGAATTCGAATTGAATAGAAAACGAATTCGAATTGAATTGAATAGAAAACGAATTCGAATTGAATTGAATAGAAAACGAATTCGAATTGAATTAAATAGAAAAAGAATTCGAATTGAATTGAATAGAAAACGAATTCGAATTGAATTAAATAGAAAACGAATTCGAATTGAATTAAATAGAAAACGAATTCGAATTGAATTGAATAGAAAACGAATTCGAATTGAATTGAATAGAAAACGAATTCGAATTGAATTGAATAGAAAACGAATTCGAATTGAAGTGAATAGAAAACGAATTCGAATTGAATTAAATAGAAAACGGATTTGAATTGAATTGAATTCAATTGAAAACGAATTGAAATAGAATTGAAATCGATTTGAATTGAAATCAAATAGAAGTGAATGTAGAAAGAATTTATAAGGGAAAATTCAATTTTAATTTGAATTTGAATTAAAGGTTGAAATTGTTTTTAAAACAAATTTGAAATGACTTATAAAATTCGTTTTAAAAAGGTAATCGACGATATATATATAATATATATATTATATATATAATGGCCTGAATAGAACGCGCCGCGCCGTGGCAGTTCGTGAATTTCGACCATTTATTTCAAACGGGCATTACGGGAGATCCGACCGTCGGATTCTTCTAAAACCGGAACCATTGGGTTCGTATCGAAAAGAGCTTTCTAACGAATATTAGAAATTTGAAATCTAACGGTTGGATTTGGAGATACGTCCAAATCAAATTTGAAAAAGGTCGTTGTAAGTGCAGTTCGATGGCCGTTGATGGAAATCGACTGTACGGGCCTTGATAAAATTATTAAAAATAGTAATAATTTGTGTAAAGTCATAAGAAATGATTCGGGAAAAATTGGGGTGAAAAACCCCATATTTGAAAAGTAAAAATGGATTTTTATCGAAATGAACTAGTTTTTTTTTTGAACTAAATTTAAAACCCAATTATTTTTAAATAAATAAATTAGATTTAAAAAGGGGATTTAAATAATCGGAATTTCTAATATATTTGATTGGATTTGAAATGGGTTTATCGTGAACGGTGTTTTAAATAACACTAGTTCTTTAACCCGATAACAAATAGAATTTGATTTGGGTTTGTCGTGAACTGTGTTTTAAATAACACCTAGTTCTTTAACCCAGTAAAAGGAGTTTTAACGAATCTGCAATTAGGTTGAAATGTGAATCTATAATCTAAATTATCAAATTTAGAAATGAGCGAGAATGGAGTATCGCCAGTTTTGCTCCAAAGCGATAGTTAAATCTTTAATTAGATTTGAACGTGAAATGGTAATTAATTTTACCGATAACACCATAGTATTAGATATGGAGTATTACCAGTTTTGCTTCATGGGATGAATAGGTTGGGATTGGGAAATAAAATAAATAATTACTTCGTTGTAGTTCGCTAATCTCGACTAGTTTGGAAAACCATAATTTGGTTTGAAATGACATCCAAAGGAAGATTAAAGGATAAATTTAAAGAATTTATCTTGGATAAAATTAATGGGAACTTTTCCTTGAGAATATGAATTGGAATGAGGTGTATGTTGTGTTTGTGTAACATTCGTTTTAATATACGCGGGTTGTTCGGAAAGGCCGGGTTTATACCCATTCTGAATAATCAATTCGACGATATGTCGAAGATGAAGACGGTGGTTGAAGACCGGAAGTCTTCACATCGTTGGGATAATTACTGACGATCCTGATTGGGCTGTACACCCAAGAGGATGGAAATAGTTGGTGGTCGTCCAGACGTACTTGGAGATGGATGGATATGCGAGGAAAGTGCCTCCGGTTTCGTTCAGACCTAGAACGGACTTGTAAATGGATGGTGTGTCTGACATTGTATTCCTTTATATTGTATTTGTTGATCTCTGCTAAATATATATCTGTTTGGCGGCGGAGAATTTATTCTCTTGCTTAACGCCCTTCTCTGAGACATATGAGCTCAGAGGTTATATATTGGCAGAAATCAGTGGTACGATATGGATTGATAGTGTGGCATGCTGAGATGCAGTGATCCAGACTTTTGTTGAAAAGCAAAGTTTGGTGGTTGATGATCAAAGCGCAGCTGATATAGCATGGCTTTGTGTATAGCGTTGATCCGCGAGCCTCACACCCCGGTATGGTGGCAAACTGATGGTTTGATCAGTATGTTTTTTCATGGATGGGCACCTTAGTGGTGTCGTGGATTCGGTCGACCGAGATGAGCCTAGTGCTCAGGGATATATAGAGTAAGCGGTGTTTTCTCTCGCTGGGACGTAAGCCGCGGTGGTACTCTGGTCCCAAATGTGCGGATGCAGACGGTGTTTTCTCTTGTGGGGACGTAAGCCGTGGTGAATTGCATTCCGCGATCGATCTTTCGAATCAGGAGCCACCATGATGGAAATCCAATTTCCGATACGTGTATTGCGGTTTTAATTGTAGAACTAGTATGGCGACATGATATATGGTACCCATGCCGTCTATGATTGATATTTATGATTGGAATTGTTTTGACACTATACACATATTATAGTATCAAATGATTTGTTTTAAACGTACCAAGCATGTTTGGCTATTATAAGGGAAAACCCTATCCTCCGGCTTGCGTTGCATTGTGTGATGGGACCTGGGTCTTATAATAGCTTCATTTTTCGAAAAAGCATTGCGCTGTTTATTCTATGCACTAGTATTCTTGGGAGGAAACCCGTTCCGTGTTATACGGCGTGGTCCCTTGAATTACTCTCTTTTAAAGTAAAGTTTTAAATAACTGTTTTAGTTCTCACACCAGTCACATGACTGACCTGGAGTTTATTGTTTTAACCTAAACTCTGGGTGCCCCTATTTTCCACATGGGCAGCTAGTAGTTTTGGTTTTGCAGATTTATATTCACAGGATCCTGGTTTTCAGCTGGAATGATATCCGGAAAGCTTTGTATCTGTATATCTCTTGTAGTTGTGTATTGTATTATTTTACGCTGCGATGTATTTAAATGTAATTTAAATCTCTGATATTTCTGTGTAATATTCATTTATACTCTGTATATTCTTGTAATCTGGTGCATTGTTGTAATAACAATGAAATGTTCTTCTGTTTGTGTTCTGTTGTGGCTTGTTCTCGAACTATCCGCGCTTTCCTTTACGGGGAAGTTACGGGTTTTCACAGTTGGTATCAGAGCTTTGGTTTACAAAGCTCAGAGGGCAAGACACATTAGAACCATACGAAAGAATTCATCAGAATTGGATTAGTAATATCCAACGAGAATGACTCGTTAGAGGTGGGATCGGTAGTATCCTAGAACGAGTGTGAAGAGTATATTTTCCAATTGAAAACAATTTTGTTTTGAAAATTTAAATCGTTTCACACGTATTTGAATATTTGTTTTATATTGAATTTGGACAATCCAATATATAAAGACTTTGCATATACGCCTTGCAAACGTGTATTCGAAGTTTTAATATATTGAATAGATATAGAATCACACTCTAGTCGCCCGGAGATGATACTGATGATTGAGATCTCATCATCAGTGTTTATGTTCGAGTTTCGAAAGTGAGATATTTATATATTTCCAATCGACTGGTGTGAGAACCAAACTAGATAGGTTTATCGTTGTGATTTGGCATCAAAAACATGATTTTTAGTATATATATATAATAAAAAAATTATACCTTTGAAAGTTAACCAACACATTGATTGCTAGCTGTGATGATTATTAATTCAACTAATAGAAATACTGGAATGATATATAAAGCATGAATCAAGATATTTGTTAACGAAAAGTAATGCAAACTCTCTTGATAAAATCCTCAAATATAATGTAGGAGATGGTTCTCTATGGCTTATCTAATGCTGACTTCAGTATGACTCTGAAACAAACAAGGAAGGCCCAGCAGAAAGCAGAAAAAGAAAGGAAGTTGAACTTAGGAACATACGTGGGTGTTTATTGTCGTATATGTAGAGAAGAAGGGCATTATGCGGTTCGGTGCCCTGAGAGAAAGAAAATCAAGGAGAAAGAGATAAGAATGGACATAGTTTGTTTTAAGTGCAAAGAAACGGGACATTTTGTGGATAAGTGTCCAAACGTTAAGAAAAAATCCAGAAAATTAGGAAAAGAAAAGAAGTGCTTCCGATGCAAAGATATAAGGCATCTAGCCCGAAATTGCCCGTTAAAGAAGGGTGATAAGAAATCCAAAGGAAAGGAGATATCTACTTTGGAAATTATGCAAGGAGGAGGCACGACTTCCTAGAAAGTTGGGTTTTAATGTAATGAACTAGCATTTTGGATATATGTATGGATGTGTATGATGCTTGTATGAACGTAAGTATGCTTTTGTTTTAAAAATGTATCGATATTGTATAATATAGCTAGTGTAAGAAGAATGTTGAACTAAGGCAAATTTAGCACCGCATATTAGAATGTTTTGGAATTTGATTGAAATTTCTTGCATATACATGTACTTACATTGAACAGGTCATAGCAAGGAGGCTAGAGCAGAGAATAAAATTTGTTTGCCCGACAAATAGGTACATGTTTACTACATAATTTACTGTTTTGTTTGGGTGATGATGATTTTATGAGCCTATTGGCTAGCCGCTTGGCTTTTTCGTTTTCTTTTTGAGATCTGAAGGACCGGGGAAGCTATTTGAGATTTCCCGATGCTCCCATTGCAGGGGAGGTTGTGGCGAAATTTTTCAAAAATTTAGGGTGTTAGCCAAATTTTTGAAATTTTTGAAAAGTTCTTAGAAATTGAAAAGTTGAAGAACTTAAGCCGTAATCAAAACAATGGAAGTTGAGTTGGAGTGTTAAACAACTTTCGACTTTGTTCCTTTTCGGGGACGAAAAGTTTTAAGTGGGGGAGATTGTAACAACCCGAAAATCTGGGTCAGTTTAAAAATTTTTATTTTGGCAATTTTAGCGGATTTTGATTATTTAAAAAGAATTATTTTAAATAATATCGACGAGAAATTTATTTTGAATATATTTAGAACGTATATATTATATACGTCGTCGTTAGAATATAAATAATTATATATAATTATAAATAGAATTGAAAATGGCGCGGTAGTTCGATAATTCGATTTCAAACTTCAATTGAACATACCGGGTGCAAAACAATCCGGATTTTAGTGAAACCAAAAACATTAGGATCTAATTGTGAATATCTTTCCAACGAATTCGAAAAATCGAAATTTGATAGCGGGAATCAAAAGATATGTCCAGTTGAAATTTCTGAATAGTCGCTATGGAATTCAGGCCCTTAAAAATGGAAATTTTGCAAACGACCTCGGATTTCGACGAAACCACTTTTGTTGGATCCGCGATGTCAAGTTATTGCTAGATTCCAAATTTCATAATTTTTCGAATCAATATGTGAGCGTGGCAAAGGAAAACGCGTTTGACCAGTTTCAGTTGATTTTAATCGACTGGGAATTGGCCATTTTTCAAACGGTCTCAGAATTCGATGAAATTAGTTTTGTTAGGACCGTATCGTCAATACGACACTAGAAATAATTTTTCTGGAATTTTTAGAATTCGTATGTGGCCCCGGTAATTTGAAATGTACAATTAAATTGAATATATACTGAATTATATTTTAAATCTAATGAAAACTGATTGTAACGATCGAATTGTCCTACGAAACATATCCCATTGTGTTCGGAATGGGGGTAATTAGCTAGGGGCGACAGTCGTTGGGCTCGGTTTGGGGTTCGTTAGAAAAGTCAACTTATAAGGAATAAATAAATAAATTATGTAATAAAGCCCCCCCCCCTTTACCTCTCCTCCTCCCACCATATACGTTCAAAACCCGATTCATTTCAGAACAGAAAAAAAAAATCCGCTATTCACAATCGACCGCCGCCCGGCGCCCCTACCAGCCACCACCGCTCCTCCACCCACCGCGCCAGACTCCGACCGCCCCCTCTCTAGCCCCCGACGCCCTCTTCCCTTCCTCCTTTTCTACCACCGAGCCACCCAAACCCTAGAACCCAAAATCCGCCGCACCTCCAGCCTTAGCCACCGCCGCCAGAGGTCGAGCCCCCCCCCCTTGCGAGCCACCGCGAACAGCAGGCTTTCCCCCCTCCTTCGACAGCGCAGTGAACGATGGTGAGTTTGTCTGATTTTTGCTTAGGTTAAAAACTGATTTTTGCTTAGGTTAAAAACTGATTTTTGCTTAGTTTAAAAACTGATTTATTTTATTTTATTTAAAGGTTAGGATTTTAAAAATAAAAGCTATGGTTTTATTGTTAATAAAGAAGTGATTTTTTTTTTAATAAAAGGAATGGATTTTTATCAATATAAAGATGAGATCTTTATGTATGTAAAGTTATGATTTTTAAAATATAATCTTTGTTTGTATAAAAATATAATTTTTATAGTATAGCAAGAATAAAAATATAAATTTTTTTTTAGTTAGAGAATATAAAAATATGATTTTTATTATATGAGAAGTGAAATAAAGGTATGAACTTTATTTTAAATGAGGTGATAAAAATTCTATTTTTACATTATAGAAATAGTGATAAAAATTCTATTTTTACAATTATAGAAGTAGCGTTGTTTTGAAAATATAAGTAGCGTTGTTTTGAAAATATAAGTAGCGATGCTTCGAAAATAGAAGTGGCGAGGTTTAGAAAATATAAATATCTTTGATTTGAAAACATGACCTTTATAATAAAAATAGTAGTGTCAAAAATATAATTTTTATAACGAAGTAGCAAATTAAAAATATGATTTTTATATAATAGAGAATATAAAAATGTGATTTTTATATATGTAGTGAATACGGGCGACGAAAGTGAAGAAAGGAAGAACGGTGAAGATTTTTACACATGAAGAGTTGCGTCATTCAGTTTAGCGAAAGGGTGAGAATTTCTCACCTTTCAATTTCTTTTTCTAGTTATATATATATATACACTAGGATGCAGACGGTGTTTAGTAGCACCCGACACCCGTCATCCACAGACCATGGATGGCTTGTTTGTTAAATTGTTTGGTTGTGTAGTTGGTTAGATTATTTGGTTTGAATTGAATTGAATAGAAAACGAATTCGAATTGAATTAAATAGAAAACGAATTCGAATTGAATTGAATAGAAAACGAATTCGAATTGAATTGAATAGAAAACGAATTCGAATTGAATTGAATAGAAAACGAATTCGAATTGAATTAAATAGAAAACGAATTCGAATTGAATTGAATAGAAAACGAATCGAATTGAATTGAATAGAAAACGAATTCGAATTGAATTGAATAGAAAACGAATTCGAATTGAATTGAATAGAAAACGAATTCGAATTGAATTGAATAGAAAACGAATTCGAATTGAATTAAATAGAAAATGAATTCGAATTGAATTGAATAGAAAACGAATTCGAATTGAATTGAATAGAAATTGAATTCGAATTGAATTGAATAGAAAACGAATTCGAATTGAATTAAATAGAAAACGAATTCGAATTGAATTGTATAGAAAACGAATTCGAATTGAATTGAATAGAAAACGAATTCGAATTGAATTAAATAGAAAACGAATTCGAATTGAATTGAATAGAAAACGAATTCGAATTGAATTGAATAGAAAACGAATTCGAATTGAATTGAATAGAAAACGAATTCGAATTGAATTGAATAGAAAACGAATTCGAATTGAATTAAATAGAAAACGGATTTGAATTGAATTGAATTCAATTGAAAACGAATTGAAATAGAATTGAAATCGATTTGAATTGAAATCAAATAGAAGTGAATGTAGAAAGAATTTATAAGGGAAAATTCAATTTTAATTTGAATTTGAATTAAAGGTTGAAATTGTTTTTAAAACAAATTTGAAATGACTTATAAAATTCGTTTTAAAAAGGTAATCGACGATATATATATATATAATATATATATATTATATATATAATGGCCTGAATAGAACGCGCCACGCCGTGGCAGTTCGTGAATTTCGACCATTTATTTCAAACGGGCATTACGGGAGATCCGACCGTCGGATTCTCCTAAAACCGAAACCGTTGGGTTCGTATCGAAAAGTGCTATCTAACGAATATTAGAAATTTGAAATCTAACGGTTGGATTTGGAGATACGTCCAAATCAAATTTGAAAAAGGTCGCTGTAAGTGCAGTTCGATGGCCGTTGATGGAAATCGACTGTACGGGCCTTGATAAAATTATTAAAAATAGTAATAATTTGTGTAAAGTCATAAGAAATGATTCGGGAAAAATTGGGATGAAAAACCC
Source organism: Allium sativum (assembly GCA_030737875.1). Lineage (NCBI taxonomy): Eukaryota > Viridiplantae > Streptophyta > Magnoliopsida > Asparagales > Amaryllidaceae > Allium > Allium sativum. The sequence continues at coordinate 972,279,243 of CM060924.1, forward strand.
CATATTTGAAAAGTAAAAATGGATTTTTATCGAAATGAACTAGTTTTTTTTTGAACTAAATTTAAAACCCAATTATTTTTAAATAAATAAATTAGATTTAAAAAGGGGTTTTAAATAATCGGAATTTCTAATATATTTGATTGGATTTGAAATGGGTTTATCGTGAACGGTATTTTAAATAACACTAGTTCTTTAACCCGATAACAAATAGAATGTGATTTGGGTTTGTCGTGAACTGTGTTTTAAATAACACCTAGTTCTTTAACCCAGTAAAAGGAGTTTTAACGAATCTGCAATTAGGTTGAAATGTGAATCTATAATCTAAATTATCAAATTTAGAAATGAGCGAGAATGGAGTATCGCCAGTTTTGCTCCAAAGCGATAGTTAAATATTTAATTAGATTTGAACGTGAAATGGTAATTAATTTTACCGATAACACCATAGTATTAGATATGGAGTATTACCAGTTTTGCTTCATGGGATGAATAGGTTGGGATTGGGAAATAAAATAAATAATTACTTCGTTGTAGTTCGCTAATCTCGACTAGTTTGGAAAACCATAATTTGGTTTGAAATGACATCCAAAGGAAGATTAAAGGATAAATTTAAAGAATTTATCTTGGATAAAATTAATGGGAACTTTTCCTTGAGAATATGAATTGGAATGAGGCGTATGTTGTGTTTGTGTAACATTCGTTTTAATATACGCGGGTTGTTCGGAAAGGTCGGGTTTATACCCATTCTGAATAATCAATTCGACGATATGTCGAAGATGAAGACGGTGGTTGAAGACCGGAAGTCTTCACATCGTTGGGATAATTACTGACGATCCTGATTGGGCTGTACACCCAAGAGGATGGAAATAGTTGGTGGTCGTCCAGACGTACTTGGAGATGGATGGATATGCGAGGAAAGTGCCTCCGGTTTCGTTCAGACCTAGAACGGACTTGTAAATGGATGGTGTGTCTGACATTGTATTCCTTTATATTGTATTTGTTGATCTCTGCTAAATATATATCTGTTTGGCGGCGGAGAATTTATTCTCTTGCTTAACGCCCTTCTCTGAGACATATGAGCTCAGAGGTTATATATTGGCAGAAATCAGTGGTACGATATGGATTGATAGTGTGGCATGCTGAGATGCAGTGATCCAGACTTTTGTTGAAAAGCAAAGTTTGGTGGTTGATAATCAAAGCGCAGCTGATATAGCATGGCTTTGTGTATAGCGTTGATCCGCGAGCCTCACACCCCGGTATGGTGGCAAACTGATGGTTTGATCAGTATGCTTTTTCGTGGATGGGCACCTTAGTGGTGTCGTGGATTCGGTCGACCGAGATGAGCCTAGTGCTCAGGGATATATAGAGTAAGCGGTGTTTTCTCTCGCTGGGACGTAAGCCGCGGTGGTACTCTGGTCCCAAATGTGCGGATGCAGACGGTGTTTTCTCTTGTGGGGACGTAAGCCGTGGTGAATTGCATTTCGCGATCGATCTTTCGAATCAGGAGCCACCATGATGGAAATCCAATTTCCGATACGTGTATTGCGGTTTTAATTGTAGAACTAGTATGGCGACATGATATATGGTACCCATGCCGTCTATGATTGATATTTATGATTGGAATTGTTTTGACACTATACACATATTATAGTATCAAATGATTTGTTTTAAACGTACCAAGCATGTTTGGCTATTATAAGGGAAAACCCTATCCTCCGGCTTGCGTTGCATTGTGTGATGGGACCTGGGTCTTATAATAGCTTCATTTTTCGAAAAAGCATTGCGCTGTTTATTCTATGCACTAGTATTCTTGGGAGGAAACCCGTTCCGTGTTATACGGCGTGGTCCCTTGAATTACTCTCTTTTAAAGTAAAGTTTTAAATAACTGTTTTAGTTCTCACACCAGTCACATGACTGACCTGGAGTTTATTGTTTTAACCTAAACTCTGGGTGCCCCTATTTTCCACATGGGCAGCTAGTAGTTTTGGTTTTGCAGATTTATATTCACAGGATCCTGGTTTTCAGCTGGAATGATATCCGGAAAGCTTTGTATCCGTATATCTCTTCTAGTTGTGTATTGTATTATTTTCCGCTGCGATGTATTTAAATGTAATTTAAATCTCTGATATTTCTGTGTAATATTCATTTATACTCTGTATATTCTTGTAATCTGGTGCATTGTTGTAATAACAATGAAATGTTCTTCTGTTTATGTTCTGTTGTGGCTTGTTCTCAAACTATCCGCGCTTTCCTTTACGGGGATGTTACGGGTTTTCACAGGGTAGCTAGAGTAGTTGTTCTTTCCACTCTCTGATCGGTTCCATCCCATTGAATGACATGTAGAGAAATAGGAGGCAGCATGTGCTAATCTAAAAATATAGCTGTGTTTTCTTTATGGTGATGGAATTCTGCACGTGAACTTGTCTGTGCTTGTTTGCAGTGCTTCAGGGTAGACTGGTATTTTCTTTTCAATAGACTATACCTCCAAACGCAACGAAAATGGACGTACTGGTATGTCTTCACATTGCAGTCTTAGTGAAACTAATTTTGTTGGAAACATGCTCAATTTGTACAAATAATAACGTATTTTAAATTTTAGTTTATTTATCGGTTCATCTTTAAATTTCGTCTACCGACACAACAACCCCGTTTAACCTCAAACTGGAAATATAGAAATAACTAGCCATATGTATTCCAATAAAATCCGTTTCATCAAAAACGGGGATTGTTTACAAAATAACTATTTATAAGACTTATATAATACCGTTATAAATATAAATAAATTTAAAAATAATTAAAATAATAATAAATTATTATTACCGAATATATATCCAAATAATATATTATATAATTTCGAATATAAACCAATATGAAATCATAACTCAGTATTAATATTATCGAGTTAAACAGTATTCAAATTATATGGAAATCTTTTTATAATTTATTAAATAAACTTTATCGTTTATTTACGATTTCCATGGCGACTATTTTGAAATTTGATTTGGATATAACATACAATATATAAACTGAAATCTTGATTTTTCTCTTTCATTAGAAAATTATAACCAATAAGATCCCAACATTTCTTGTTTCACCGAATTCCAACTTAAAACGGATCATATATATATTCAATTGAATTTCAAAACTTAATATTACGAACTACTACGCTGTTTCGAGCTCGTTTATAACTAAATTTAAATATAAACGTTTAATCGTCGTTAAATAAATGAATTCTATATTTAAAATTCATAAATATTTTAAATATAATATTTAAAACAAATTCAAATATTTGAATTCAAATGATCGAAAAATCTGGGTCGTTACAATTATATAACGAAATTTGATTATATTGAATTCAAGAAGATACTATTTAATTTTTAATTTTTATCAAGATTTATTATTTATTTAATTTATTAATTAATTTTGTATTTATTCAAATTAATGAATAAAAGTTATATTTTAAAGTTAATATTCTAAAGCAGGGATTATAATGGTATCGTTATAATCAATGATTTCTGTAAAAGAAGTAGATTCGTAAAATGAATCTACGAGTTGCGTAAGCAATGATTTGATAAGAAATTAAGAAATGGAGTTAAGGAAATTAAAACCTCACCGGAGACTAGTTAAGTTGAATGGCTTTCTGAGTGTCGACCTGATGTTGGTTTCGGCCTTCAGGGTTGACATTCAGGAGTTATTCTCTTACTAGTTTATGGTTAAAGACTGATGAATGTAGAAGGTTAATGATAAGTAAAAAAGAAATGGAAATGTTTTCCAATGTTAATAACGTATATTTTCTAAATATTGAAAACAAGAAGTTGTAGATATAAGGAAATGTTTTTTCTGAAAATCGGAAAAGGGCTCAATGTTAATTGATGATTTATTGGTAATACTTCCATTTGGAAATATAATCGTTGGTTGTATAGATGTTTTCTGTTGATAGTTAAATCACTGGCAACCAAAGTTTTTGACCATTTTTTCATTGTCAATACGGAGAGATCAGGATTAGATTTATTATCTGAAAGCCACTCCATATGGGCATTAGCATTGCGAATCAAATATATTGAAAACGATTAAAGACTGAGTTTATGCAAGGGTTGTTCTGGTTATCTTAGGTAAAAATTGCCTAAGATGGATTTACATAATAGTGCCTTTGTTTTGTCCAGTCCCAGGACAAATTGTACGGACGAATGTCTGATAGAGCACATCTAATAGATCACAAAAGTTGATATCTACAAACGTATTTATGTCGGTGGCAGAGAAATTCGTTCCTCTTAGCTTTATACCCGTGGCATTTTTAGGGAAATCAATTTGTGATTTGGTAGGTATGGCGATGTTACATTCAAAGTAGATGGAGAAAGGATGTTATAAAAATTTATTTTATAATTAAACATAGGTTTTCAAATCTATTATCTCGAACGAGAGCTTATAAAAAGGAAAAAAAATATTTATAATTATTAATTAAACTTATAAATAATTATTAAATGATTTTATTGAATCAAGGACATGCTTAACCTCAAGCCTCATCAGCCAGGAAATGGCATAAAATCGAGTAGGTCGCATGGCTATGTGGGTCGCACCAATTAAAAGGGTATATCATTATCTGATCTGGAGAAATCAAATGCCTTCGGTTGCCCCTTATTATTTGTATGCAATCGATTCGGTTGGCTGGCCCCCAACCATGGTAATGATATATTTGGTACTCTCAAGCGAAGTGAGGGGCCGGTCATGTCTAGCCGGGTTGCAAGATGTTCTTGTTGAGCCCCAATGTATTCATCTCCAGTGGTACATTGTCGGAAGGTGGTCTCATACCTTGCCAGGAAATCCATTCTCCAATAAGAGCCTGTGGTTTTGATTGTATACTATATATGTGGAGCGTGAGATGCAAGCGTTTTGCTAGATTGTTATTTAATTGTATTGGACACTATTATAATATTAGAATAATATTGATTTCCAAATGTTTTGAGTTATCATAAGGTAAAAACCATATGTTATGTGTGGATCGGTCTTATGATTATCCTTTCTTTCAAAAAGGATTTCAAAAATTAAACTAAATGATTGGAGTTTACTCACACCAGTCCCATGACATACTCAGAGTTTATTTTGTTTTGTTTTACCCTAAACTCTTGGGTGCCCAAATTTGTACGGGCAGTCAAGTAGTTGGGATTTTACATATACACTTAGAGGAGCTTGGAGCAGGAGGCTTCAACATTAGATATATAGAGAGTTATTAACACTGTGATATATATGTGATGTACTCTGATAATATTTGTAAGTACAAACACTGTTTTATATTCTTAAATTATGTTATATAATATATTTTATTCGTTCTGTTGTGAGGTTCGTGATTACTCTGATTCTGTTATGTTGTATTCTTCTTTTATTCTAACTTTCTTTCTTTCTATTTCTCACCCTCTAACTTCTATTAATGATCTGCTATTCTCGATGCTTGAACAGTCGACATGGTGTTTACGTTTATTTTCGGGAAACACTCGGTTCGTTATAGTATCTGGGGAATGTGAAACTCGTATCCCCGATAGTTAGCCAAAAAAAATTAGTTGTAGTGGAAAAAATTCGAATCGTGAAAAAATCTAGAAGAACAATGATTGACATGTGTTAACATGTAAAAACAGTGATCAATGCGTATCTGAGGTGATCTGCCACTTTCCTAAACCATGTGTCAAACCATGATGCCAAAAACCCTGATCTGTCTGAGTTGGGCAAGCAAAAATGGTTGATCTGCATGCTTTTTCTAGTTTGCCAGATCAATGTCTTTCCATTTGCTAAATTCGCATCACCATACTGATCTCATGATTTTAGGCGTCGAATCTCTAATGTCCACCCATGAAATTCGCATCGTAGCCCATGCTGATTAAGCAATTTCTCAGTGCCATTTTTGTATTTGGAATTTCACGTCCCCGATCTACCAAATGCCAAGTGCCAGATCCCTGAGTAAGACCAACTAAAAAGGGAGATCTGGTCGTGCCCATCGGCCTATTTTGAGTGTCAAATCTAGAAATTTGTCAAGTGGATGATCTAAGCTAAATTGAGTTTGTGCAAGGGATCTTTCCTGATCGTACCACGTCAACCAGTAACTTTTGAGTGATCGATCCTAAAATTTGCTGAATGGCTGATCCAAGCCAGATGAGTTTGCGCAACCGATTTTTGGTGATCGTACCATGTCGATCAGTGGTTTTTGAGTGATTGACACTAGAATTTTCCAAATGACTAATCCAAGCCAGACGAGTTTTCCACAAGTGATATTTGGTGATCATGCCATGCCGATCAGAAGTTTTTAAGTGATCAAAACCAGAATTTACCCAAACCAAATATTTTTCCTCGATGAGTTCTGCCACGTGATTGGACCGACGTGCTCAAATATTTTGAGTTGGTCAGGAGAGTCGATCACGTATTTTTACCATGCCAGATTAACCAAGGTTATTAATGACCTTTTCTATTCGATAACAATGTTGATTCGGGATTCAATGATATTTCCAACCTTTTCCGAACACGTCACAATTTCAACCAATTCGCTTTGTGTTTTCCAACAAACATTATCGAATCTCGAGCATGTCACTAACCATATCCTGATGTGTGACTGCTTTTCCAAAAATTGGGTCAATACTTTTCCTACAAAACACTTCTTTCTTGATCGAAGAAAGACGTGTTTTGCAAGCGATGTAGAAACCTATAATGTGACGGCCCCAAAACTTCCACAAGTGAAAGCAAGGAGAAATCATATGGAATACAACATAAATATAGTACAACAAATCACAGAAAACAACATAGCACAGGAAATCCATATAACAACAACATTATAGCAGCGGATATATAATGTCATCAGCAATAGAAAATCCACAGTCACAGAATCTAAATTATTACAGCAGGTTTTCAGAGAATTGCATAAGTTCCAACTCCAAATAAAACAACGTGGAATGGAAATAAGTCTGAAAATAAAAGGAAAGAAAAATGCGATAAACGAAAAGATAGGTCTTCAAAGCTCCATCACCTTATCTTCACCAAAAGCAACTCCAAGCGAAAAGGTAAAAGTAGCTCCAAAGAAACTCCAAGCAGAAAAAGAACCTGTCTACTTGGCTGCCCGTGTAGAAGAGAGGGCACCCAAGTTTGCAAAAAGGTGAAACAAACAATGGGTCAGTCGTGGGACTGGTGTGAGAGTTCTTAACTAAAATTACTCATACTAATAAGGCAAATCCAAGAACCATGCCGCTAAAGCGGAACGGGTTGTACCAATGGATTGCCGTGCATAACTACAGTGTCAGTACAAATAATAAAACGTAACACAGCGCAATGTCTTTTGAAAAATGAAACCACCATAAGACTCAGGTCCCATCACACAATGCAACGCACACCAAGAGGATAGAGTTTTACCTTATGGTGGTTAAACATGCTAAATACGCCAAATACGAAACTAATATTATTATTAGGGTGTATATGTTTTAAAACAATTCAAAGCAATGTATTAATCCTAGGAAGCATAGGTACCATATATTATGCCTCCAATACTAGTAATACAAATCAAATCCGTCGGGGTCGTATTGGAAATTTGGGTTTCCATCATGAGTCCAGGCTAGGGAGGACTCCTTACCGATTCGAGACACTCTAGTTAATGCCCCAGGATTACCCGCAGTTAACCCTTGGAAATGGCAGGGCCGGTCCTCACATACAGCTTAGAGGATTAGTTATTCCTAAGCACACGTTTCCCGGTCCTATAGGACCTATCCGAGGCGCCTCAATTCATCATCCTCCAAAAAGTAAAATGACTACAACTAGAAAGAAACGTGCTACTTTCCCTGCGTTCCCTTCCCCCTTTTTAGACTCTACCGGTTTGTGAGGCTCGTGAGGTCGTGTATACCATACCACAGAATTTTGCTTTTCAACAAGAAACCCTGATCATTTCATCTTAGCACGCCACACCGTCATTCCATACCGTACCATCGACCGTCTGCCAATCTATAAACGGGTGTTAAGTAGAGAATGAATTCTCTACCACCAACATTTTTACATTAGCAGAAAATCGACAACATGATATTTAATGGAATACGGTGTTAGACATACTCTCCATTTACACCCATGCTCTAGGTCTGAACTAGGGTCAAACCCGTGAAATCAACGCGTACGTTTGGCCAATTACCCCGACTCGTAAATCGGGAGCTACCCAATTTAGAGTCTTGGTCGTTGTCCATTCGAGGGAAGATTTACGGTCTTCATACGCCGTCTTCATATTTAGATTCTTGAAATCGTAAAACCGTTTGGAATGGGATGAACCCGGACTTCCCAAACAATCTCGCATTCATAATTTAGAGAAAAACACATTTCATGTCGTTATGTTGTCTTATAACAATAAGTCTTTGCCTTAATTATTTAATATAATCAATTTCTTTAATTAACGACGCTTCAGGTCAGAGGCGACTTTGTCGCCGTTTTCCATCCATTTTGATTTTTACTTTTCCCCTTTACATTTTGAACAATGGACATTTTCTATGGTGTAACCCTTATACGTCCTAAATAATGTAAATCTTCTCCTATGTTTCATTTCCCCTTTTTTTTTGACAAAATATCATTTTATGCAATGCAACCTCCTATTTTTCTATTTTGACAAAATGTCGTTTTATGCGATGCAAGTTTCTACTTTTCTATTTTGACAAAATGTCGTTTTATGCGATGCAAGTTTCTACTTTTCTATTTTGACAAAATGTCGTTTTATGCGATGCAAGTTTCTACTTTTCTATTTTGACAAAATGTCGTTTTATGCGATGCAAGTTTCTACTTTTCTATTTTGACAAAATGTCGTTTTATGCGATGCAAGTTTCTACTTTTCTATTTTGACAAAATGTCGTTTTATGCGATGCAAGTTTCTACTTTTCTATTTTGACAAAATGTCGTTTTATGCGATGCAAGTTTCTACTTTTCTATTTTGACAAAATGTCGTTTTATGCGATGCAAGTTTCTACTTTTCTATTTTGACAAAATGTCGTTTTATGCGATGCAAGTTTCTACTTTTCTATTTTGACAAAATGTCGTTTTATGCGATGCAAGTTTCTACTTTTCTATTTTGACAAAATGTCGTTTTATGCGATGCAAGTTTCTACTTTTCTATTTTGACAAAATGTCGTTTTATGCGATACAAGTTTCTACTTTTCTATTTTGACAAAATGTCGTTTTATGCGATGCAAGTTTCTACTTTTCTATTTTGACAAAATGTCGTTTTATGCGATGCAAGTTTCTACTTTTCTATTTTGACAAAATGTCGTTTTATGCGATGCAAGTTTCTACTTTTCTATTTTGACAAAATGTCGTTTTATGCGATGCAAGTTTCTACTTTTCTATTTTGACAAAATGTCGTTTTATGCGATGCAAGTTTCTACTTTTCTATTTTGACAAAATGTCATTTTATGCGATACAAGTTTCTACTTTTCTATTTTGACAAAATGTCGTTTTATGCGATACAAGTTTCTACTTTTCTATTTTGACAAAATGTCGTTTTATGCGATACAAGTTTCTACTTTTCTATTTTGACAAAATGTCGTTTTATGCGATACAAGTTTCTACTTTTCTATTTTGACAAAATGTCGTTTTATGCGATGCAAGTTTCTACTTTTCTATTTTGACAAAATGTCGTTTTATGCGATGCAAGTTTCTACTTTTCTATTTTGACAAAATGTCGTTTTATGCGATGCAAGTTTCTACTTTTCTATTTTGACAAAATGTCGTTTTATGCGATGCAAGTTTCTACTTTTCTATTTTGACAAAATGTCGTTTTATGCGATGCAAGTTTCTACTTTTCTATTTTGACAAAATGTCATTTTATGCGATACAAGTTTCTACTTTTCTATTTTGACAAAATATCGTTTTATGCGATGCAAGTTTCTACTTTTCTATTTTGACAAAATGTCGTTTTATGCGATACAAGTTTCTACTTTTCTATTTTGACAAAATGTCGTTTTATGCGATGCAAGTTTCTACTTTTCTATTTTTTATATTGACAAAAATGTCAATAACATACGGTGCTCATGTTCTAATTTTAATATTGACAAAAATGTCAATTAAAATTACATTGCCAATTTGTTCCCAAAACTTACTGTCAAAACACCACGCTACATACAACGTCAATTTTCACATGTCATAACATCGCAAAATAAATGGTATCAATTTCTTGTGTCATAACATCCAACAATTTATGGTGACAATTTCTACCACGTCATAACATCACAAATATAATGGTGTCAATTCATCGTTATAGCATGGCAAATAAAATGGTATCAAATCCATCGTTATAGCATGGCAAATAAAATGTGATGTCAAATCCATCGTTATAGCATGGCAAATAAAAGGTGATGTCAAATCCATCGTTATAGCATGGCAAATAAAATGGTATCAAATCCATCGTTATAGCGTAGCAAATGAAATGTGATGTCAAATCCATCGTTATAGCATGGCAAATAAAAGGGTATCAAATCCATCGTTATAGCATAGCAAATGAAATGTGATGTCAAATCCATCGTTATAGCATGGCAAATAAAAGGGTATCAAATCCATCGTTATAGCATAGCAAATGAAATGTGATGTCAAATCCATCGTTATAGCATGGCAAATAAAATGGTATCAAATCCATCGTTATAGCATAGCAAATGAAATGTGATGTCAAATTTCTCACCACATATACACTTAACAATTTGTTTATTCAAAAATAAATTTTTGTGGTTTAGATCTCTCACCTTGATTGGATAATAAATATAATAAATCCAATTAAATTTTCAGAATGCTCCAATTGATTTCAGCAGCATCCACTCGTAGTCACGGTCCTATTGGTTCTGAAAATTTCAGAATCCGAATTCATACGAATAAGTTATCAACGTTTTACTGAATCTGACTTTTAACAACTGTTTCTGTCACGCTTAAAAGCGTAGCGAAATCTGAAATAAAACATTACCCTTATAGTTCAGAATTGTTCAGAATTTCAAAATCAGTTTTCTCTTGATTCGCTGACCGGATTGGAGCGCCGTTTGTTGGACAGCGACCGGGGAGGGGAGGTCTTTGCACGGCTCGAAGGGGGTGGGGCGCGATGGGCTGCTGGCGGCGCGGCGGGAGCTCGACCGGCGGCGGTTCGGGGGGATGCAGGCGGCGGCACAGGCGACGGTTCGGGTTGAGGGTGGTACCAAATCGAAGATCTCGGATTCCTCTTCGAAACGGTATATGGTACGATAAATATCGTTGAGTATTGGAGGAGAAATCGATGGTCAAAGTTTTGATGGTAAATGGGTTCGGCGGCGGTAAAAAGAACGAAGAGGAAGAAGACTGTAGCAACATACAGTCCGTATTTATACATGTATTTTAGGGTTTTCTAATTATTAATTAGTAAATTAATTAATTAATTTATCCGAGAAATTACCATTCTCTCATATGGACTCTGATTCGCGCTCAACGACTGTCGATCTTAACATTTTCATGCCTTCTGAACGCGATGGTGCTATCCCCATGGTCCAATTCTGAAGTTACAGACTGGTTTTATTTTATTTTCAAATTAAATTGTTTAATTTAAATTCGAACGTACATAATTTCCTGAGGCCACATACGGACTCAGAAAAATCCGGAAAAATTATTTTTGGCTTTCTTATGACGATACGATCACAACAAAATTCGTTTCGTTCAATTCTGAGCACTTTTGAAAAATGGCTATTTTCACGTCGTTCAATTTCAACTGTATTTGACCAAACACAGTTTCTTACGCCACGCTCACATATTAAATCGAAAAATTCTAAAAATTGAAACTTAGCCATATTATGACATTCCGGATCCAATGAATGTGGTTTCGTCGGATTCCGAGATCGTTTGCAAAATGGTCATTTTCAACTGCTTCAAAGTTATTTAAAATTTGAAATTTTAAATTTTGACTCAAAAACCCAACAAAATTTCTTAAAATAAAATTTTCAAACTGGTTCAGATTTTCGGGTCATTACAATCTCCCCTCCTTAAGAACTTTTCGTCCTCGAAAAGGAAAAAGGAAAACAGAAGAGTAGGATTCAGCACAGAAAATACTGAAATGATTAAGCGTACCTCAAAATAAAATCTAATCTGAGATATCCACTCTGCATTTGGGATAGGCCTTTTTGAAACTCTCCTCAGTCTCCCAAGTGCAGTCCCTAGGATCGCCACTCCACTTCACTTTGACTAGGTTGATTCTTTTATTCCTCAGAGCTCGGGTTTCTTTGCCAATAATCTTTATCGGCTCTTTCCTCACTGTTAGGCTTGGAGTAATACCCATGACTTGCTGATTTAGCTCATCCTCAATCAAATCTGGGTCATGCACATGCTGGCGGAGTTGGGACACATGAAACACATCATGCACTCCTGGCAGCCAGTCGGGCAGTTGCACTCGATAAGCCAGAGTACCAATCCTTTCGAGGATAGGGAATGGACCAATAAATCTTGGCGCCAATTTCCCAAACTTCCCAAATCGAATCACACCCCTTAGAGGAGAAACCTTCAAGTACACATGGTCACCAACAGAGAATTGCAAATCTCTTCTACGCTTGTCTGCATAGCTTTTCTGTCGGCTTTGGGCAGCCAGCAACCGCTTCTTAATTTTATCAACTTTGTCTGAAGCTTCTCGGACCATGTCTGGACCTAAAACAAGGCGATCTCCTTTTTCAATCCAACAGGCTGGCGATCTACATGGCTTATCATATAAGGCTTCGAACGGAGCCATCTTCAAACTTGCCTGATAGCTATTGTTATATGAGAATTCAACTAAATGCAAGTGATCCTCCCAAGAACCTCCATAATCGAGTATGCAAGCTCGCAACAAATCTTCAAGAATGCGATTCACCCTCTCAGTTTGGCCGTCTGTCTGAGGGTGGTATGCGGTGCTGAGATTTAATTTTGTTCCCAATTCATTTTGGAGTGCCTCCCAAAACTTGCTAGTGAAGATAGGGTCACGGTCACTAACAATGCTGCTAGGAACACTATTTAAAACAAAAGGTTTTCTTTGGTTAGACATGAAAATTTTCATTTAGAAAATGATGGAAAAAGGAAAGATTTAGTCTTATTACCCATATAGCCTGACTATTTCCTTGAGATAAATTTGTGCCAGACTTTGAGCAGTTCTGGTGGACTTGACAGGTATGAAATGAGCGACCTTGGTGAAGCGGTCCACGATCACCCAAATGCTGTCATTCCCTTTCTTAGAACGGGGCAAACCATCTATAAAATCCATGGAGACTTGGTCCCACTTCCCTTCGGGTACTGGCAATGGCTGCAACAATCCTGCAGGCTTTTGCTGATCGCTCTTCACTCGTTGACATGTAGGACATCTACTCACGTAAATGGATATATCCCTCTTCATATCTTTCCACCAAAACGTGCGCTTTAGATCGTGATACATCTTGCTAACGCCTGGGTGGATGGAAAGCTTTGCTTTGTGCCCTTCATTTAAAACTTCCCTGATGAGCTCCGGGATTTTTGGAACACAGATCCTCCCTTGCAACCTAAGGGCTCCCCTTTGATCTATTTGAAAGCTCGTGCTCTCTCCTTCTTGAATACTCTTAATCATTCTTTGAATAAACTTATCTTCCTTTTGAAGGGTAGAAATTTTATCAATCAAAGAAGGGGTAACTATAAAGTTTGCGACCATGGCAGCTTTTCTACTGAGTGCGTCTGCCACAACATTGGCTTTCCCTGGCGTATACAAGATGTCGAGGTCATACGCCGCAAGAAATTCCAGCCACCTTAGCTGCCTTAAATTCAAGTCCTTTTGATCGAAGAGATATTTCAAAGATTGATGGTCTGTGAATAAGTCGAATTTTTCGCCCAAGAGGTAATGCCTCCAAATTTTTAAAGCAAAAACTATGGCTAAAAGTTCTAGGTCATGGACGCGATAATTTTTCTCATGCGGCTTTAATTGACGGCTTGCATATGCAACCACTTTGCCCCTTTGCATCAATACAGCGCCAAGACCCCCACTTTGAGAAGCATCGGTATAGACAGCTAAATCTTGGTTGCCATCGATGATGGTTAACACGGGGGCAGTGGTCAAACTCTCCTTTAGCTTTTGGAAGGACTCCTCACACTCTGCTGTCCAAATGAACTTGGTGTTTTTCTTAGTGAGCTGTGTTAAAGGGCCAGATAGCTTGGCAAAGTTTTGGACGAACTTTCTGTAATATCCAGCCAGCCCTAGGAAACTTCTTACTTCAGTGGGTGTAGTGGGCTGCTTCCAATCTTGAATGGCGGAAATTTTGCTTGGGTCCACAGCAATTCCTTCTTTTGACACAACATGGCCCAAGAATTTTACCTCCTCTTGCCAAAATGTGCATTTTGAAAATTTTGCTTTTAGAACATTTCTTTGCAGAATCTCTAGCACTTCTTTTAGATGCTCTTCATGCTCCTCCTTGGTTTTAGAAAAGATCAAGATATCATCAATGAAGACTAGTACGAATTTATTCAAGACCTCTCTGAAGACCCTATTCATCAAGTCAACAAAATAGGCTGGAGCATTGCACAGACCGAACGGCATTACCAACCATTCGTAGAATAAGTCAGGCCCTCTGAAAGCGGTCAAAGGGATGCATTCTTCCGCTATGCGAAGTTGGTGGAAACCTGTGGCTAGGTCCATCTTCGAAAACACCTTGGCTCCATTTAAATTGTCCATCAAATCATCTATACGAGGCAAGGGGTATTTGTTCTTTAAGGTTTGCTTATTGAGATCGCGGTAATCCACACAGAGCCTCAAAGTGCCGTCTGATTTGGGGACAAACACCACAGCTGCACCCCAATTGGAAAAGCTAGGCCGTATTAATCCCTTCTTTAGGAGCTGTTTGGTTTGGGCACTCAACTCTTCTTTTTCTTTAGGAGTCATTCTTCGAACAGCATGAACTACCGGCCTTGCATTAGGGACCAGATCGATTCTGAAATCGATTTCCCTTCGCGGTGGTAAACTATCTACTTCTTCAAATACGCCCGCATAATCCTTGACAATGGGAATATTCTCTGAAGATATGGGCGTGACTTCTAAGGAAGACCAAAAAGCTTTTCTATCTGGCTTTAAGCCCTGACAGGGTATAACAACGGTGCTTCCGAAACCTGGTTTTGCCTTCACTACTCTTTCAGAACATAGTACTTCAGCGTCATATTTTGTTAGCCAATCAAGACCAAGGATAATATCAAATTCGGAAAAATCCATGATGATCAAGTTAAATGGAAATTTGAAACGAGAGTAGGATACTGGCACTTTACAGAATAGGCCTAGAGAGATGGAATCTCCTACAGGATTATGAACATTAATTGGCTCTTTAAGGCTTCGTTGTTTTATTCTCAACTTTTTAACTGCGTTGCTAGAAATAAAACTCCTTGACGCACCCGTGTCAAATAAAGCAGTAACAGGAATATTTTTAATAGAAACAGTACCATCCAGAACATCAGACTTACCTCCCTCAGTAGGTGCAGAGGAAGATGGTGTACCCGCTCCCTCATAAACATGTGCAATCTGAGCTCCTTTCAACAGTGGGCAATTGGCCTTAATATGGCCCTTTTTATGGCAGTTGTAGCAATCTTTGCTATCATCACCCCTGGCCCTCTTCGGACCTCTGCAGTCTTTGCTATAATGCCCGAACTTCTGACAGTTGTAACACTGGACCTTGGATTTGTCAAATGTCTTAGCAGCTCCAGAATTACTGCCTTCAGCTTTCTTTTCTGGTTGTTTCCTTTTGTTGTTGTTGGCTAAGCTCCTCTCTCTGTCCTGCTGAGAAACCTTCTTGTCATTCTCTTCATAACGGCAAGCGAACTCCACCATCTTATTGAAGGAAAGGTCGATGTGGGCAGTGACTCTGTCAATATATTTTCTTGCAAGGCCATTTATGAATCTCTTATTCTTCTGAAAGTCATCACGAATCAGTTCAGGTGCGTAACGGGAAAGGTCCTCAAACCTACGAACATACTCTGAAATGGACTTGTCGCCTTGCCTCAGATTGGAGAATTCGTCGTGTAGCCTTTCTACTTCCTGCCTCGGAATGTATTTGTCGTTGAAGAGCTCTTTAAATCTGTCCCAAGACATATTATCTTCGTCGCCTCCAATGTTGACTACCTCCCACCAGTTTTGCGCTTCACCTTGAAGATGCCATGCTGCAGTGAACCTCTTTCTTTGATCATCAAGTCCCAGTCCTCCAAATATCTTTTCACAATTTTTCAGCCACGCCTGAGCTTGTACCACGGTCTCAGAACCGGTGAATGGAACTCCACCCAAATTCTTGAACTTCTTTGCCACCTTGTCCAAGTCAAAGGGTGGCGGCGGCGGTGGTGGTTGTTGTTGGACAGTGGGCTCCTCGGTTTCAGTGGTATTCTGCCTCCTCCTAGCGGCTCTAGCAGCTCTTGCAGCAGCGGTACTCATTTTAAGTTAGTTCTGTACAATCAAGGGAAGAGTCAGAACAACCTTAATGACGACGATTTTTAAGAAGTGATAAGGAAAAGGGATAGATGAAAGATGATGATAAAGTGACCGACTACTATGTATTCTTATGAAATGTTCGCCGTAGAATAATGTGATTCTACGTAAACGAGTTACTATAAATATGTTACATTCCGCTTTGTAAACCAAAGCTCTGATACCAACTGTGACGGCCCCAAAACTTCCACAAGTGAAAGCAAGGAGAAATCATATGGAATACAACATAAATATAGTACAACAAATCACAGAAAACAACATAGCACAGGAAATCCATATAACAACAACATTATAGCAGCGGATATATAATGTCATCAGCAATAGAAAATCCACAGTCACAGAATCTAAATTATTACAGCAGGTTTTCAGAGAATTGCATAAGTTCCAACTCCAAATAAAACAACGTGGAATGGAAATAAGTCTGAAAATAAAAGGAAAGAAAAATGCGATAAACGAAAAGATAGGTCTTCAAAGCTCCATCACCTTATCTTCACCAAAAGCAACTCCAA
Source organism: Allium sativum (assembly GCA_030737875.1). Taxonomy (NCBI): domain Eukaryota; kingdom Viridiplantae; phylum Streptophyta; class Magnoliopsida; order Asparagales; family Amaryllidaceae; genus Allium; species Allium sativum. The sequence goes on from CM060924.1 coordinate 972,296,199, forward strand.
GCGAAAAGGTAAAAGTAGCTCCAAAGAAACTCCAAGTAGAAAAAGAACCTGTCTACTTGGCTGCCCGTGTAGAAGAGAGGGCACCCAAGTTTGCAAAAAGGTGAAACAAACAATGGGTCAGTCGTGGGACTGGTGTGAGAGTTCTTAACTAAAATTACTCATACTAATAAGGCAAATCCAAGAACCATGCCGCTAAAGCGGAACGGGTTGTACCAATGGATTGCCGTGCATAACTACAGTGTCAGTACAAATAATAAAACGTAACACAGCGCAATGTCTTTTGAAAAATGAAACCACCATAAGACTCAGGTCCCATCACACAATGCAACGCACACCAAGAGGATAGAGTTTTTCCTTATGGTGGTTAAACATGCTAAATACGCCAAATACGAAACTAATATTATTATTAGGGTGTATATGTTTTAAAACAATTCAAAGCAATGTATTAATCCTAGGAAGCATAGGTACCATATATTATGCCTCCAATACTAGTAATACAAATCAAATCCGTCGGGGTCGTATTGGAAATTTGGGTTTCCATCATGAGTCCAGGCTAGGGAGGACTCCTTACCGATTCGAGACACTCTAGTTAATGCCCCAGGATTACCCGCAGTTAACCCTTGGAAATGGCAGGGCCGGTCCTCACATACAGCTTAGAGGATTAGTTATTCCTAAGCACACGTTTCCCGGTCCTATAGGACCTATCCGAGGCGCCTCAATTCATCATCCTCCAAAAAGTAAAATGACTACAACTAGAAAGAAACGTGCTACTTTCCCTGCGTTCCCTTCCCCCTTTTTAGACTCTACCGGTTTGTGAGGCTCGTGAGGTCGTGTATACCATACCACAGAATTTTGCTTTTCAACAAGAAACCCTGATCATTTCATCTTAGCACGCCACACCGTCATTCCATACCGTACCATCGACCGTCTGCCAATCTATAAACGGGTGTTAAGTAGAGAATGAATTCTCTACCACCAACATTTTTACATTAGCAGAAAATCGACAACATGATATTTAATGGAATACGGTGTTAGACATACTCTCCATTTACACCCATGCTCTAGGTCTGAACTAGGGTCAAACCCGTGAAATCAACGCGTACGTTTGGCCAATTACCCCGACTCGTAAATCGGGAGCTACCCAATTTAGAGTCTTGGTCGTTGTCCATTCGAGGGAAGATTTACGGTCTTCATACGCCGTCTTCATATTTAGATTCTTGAAATCGTAAAACCGTTTGGAATGGGATGAACCCGGACTTCCCAAACAATCTCGCATTCATAATTTAGAGAAAAACACATTTCATGTCGTTATGTTGTCTTATAACAATAAGTCTTTGCCTTAATTATTTAATATAATCAATTTCTTTAATTAACGACGCTTCAGGTCAGAGGCGACTTTGTCGCCGTTTTCCATCCATTTTGATTTTTACTTTTCCCCTTTACATTTTGAACAATGGACATTTTCTATGGTGTAACCCTTATACGTCCTAAATAATGTAAATCTTCTCCTATGTTTCATTTCCCCTTTTTTTTTGACAAAATATCATTTTATGCAATGCAACCTCCTATTTTTCTATTTTGACAAAATGTCGTTTTATGCGATGCAAGTTTCTACTTTTCTATTTTGACAAAATGTCGTTTTATGCGATGCAAGTTTCTACTTTTCTATTTTGACAAAATGTCGTTTTATGCGATGCAAGTTTCTACTTTTCTATTTTGACAAAATGTCGTTTTATGCGATGCAAGTTTCTACTTTTCTATTTTGACAAAATGTCGTTTTATGCGATGCAAGTTTCTACTTTTCTATTTTGACAAAATGTCGTTTTATGCGATGCAAGTTTCTACTTTTCTATTTTGACAAAATGTCATTTTATGCGATGCAAGTTTCTACTTTTCTATTTTGACAAAATGTCGTTTTATGCGATGCAAGTTTCTACTTTTCTATTTTGACAAAATGTCGTTTTATGCGATGCAAGTTTCTACTTTTCTATTTTGACAAAATGTCGTTTTATGCAATGCAAGTTTCTACTTTTCTATTTTGACAAAATGTCGTTTTATGCGATGCAAGTTTCTACTTTTCTATTTTGACAAAATGTCGTTTTATGCGATGCAAGTTTCTACTTTTCTATTTTGACAAAATGTCGTTTTATGCGATGCAAGTTTCTACTTTTCTATTTTGACAAAATGTCGTTTTATGCGATACAAGTTTCTACTTTTCTATTTTGACAAAATGTCGTTTTATGCGATACAAGTTTCTACTTTTCTATTTTGACAAAATGTCGTTTTATGCGATGCAAGTTTCTACTTTTCTATTTTGACAAAATGTCGTTTTATGCGATGCAAGTTTCTACTTTTCTATTTTGACAAAATGTCGTTTTATGCGATGCAAGTTGCTACTTTTCTATTTTGACAAAATGTCGTTTTATGCGATGTCGTTTTATGCGATGCAAGTTTCTACTTTTCTATTTTGACAAAATGTCGTTTTATGCGATGCAAGTTTCTACTTTTCTATTTTGACAAAATGTCGTTTTATGCGATGCAAGTTTCTACTTTTCTATTTTGACAAAATGTCGTTTTATGCGATGCAAGTTTCTACTTTTCTATTTTGACAAAATGTCGTTTTATGCGATACAAGTTTCTACTTTTCTATTTTGACAAAATGTCGTTTTATGCGATGCAAGTTTCTACTTTTCTATTTTGACAAAATGTCGTTTAATGCGATACAAGTTTCTACTTTTCTATTTTGACAAAATGTCGTTTTATGCGATACAAGTTTCTACTTTTCTATTTTGACAAAATGTCGTTTTATGCGATACAAGTTTCTACTTTTCTATTTTGACAAAATGTCGTTTTATGCGATACAAGTTTCTACTTTTCTATTTTGACAAAATGTCGTTTTATGCGATGCAAGTTTCTACTTTTCTATTTTGACAAAATGTCGTTTTATGCGATGCAAGTTTCTACTTTTCTATTTTGACAAAATGTCGTTTTATGCGATGCAAGTTTCTACTTTTCTATTTTGACAAAATGTCGTTTTATGCGATACAAGTTTCTACTTTTCTATTTTGACAAAATGTCGTTTTATGCGATGCAAGTTTCTACTTTTCTATTTTGACAAAATGTCATTTTATGCGATACAAGTTTCTACTTTTCTATTTTGACAAAATGTCGTTTTATGCGATGCAAGTTTCTACTTTTCTATTTTGACAAAATGTCGTTTTATGCGATACAAGTTTCTACTTTTCTATTTTGACAAAATGTCGTTTTATGCGATCCAAGTTTCTACTTTTCTATTTTTTATATTGACAAAAATGTCAATAACATACGGTGCTCATGTTCTAATTTTAATATTGACAAAAATGTCAATTAAAATTACATTGCCAATTTGTTCCCAAAACTTACTGTCAAAACACCACGCTACATACAACGTCAATTTTCACATGTCATAACATCGCAAAATAAATGGTATCAATTTCTTGTGTCATAACATCCAACAATTTATGGTGACAATTTCTACCACGTCATAACATCACAAATATAATGGTGTCAATTCATCGTTATAGCATGGCAAATAAAATGGTATCAAATCCATCGTTATAGCATGGCAAATAAAATGTGATGTCAAATCCATCGTTATAGCATGGCAAATAAAAGGTGATGTCAAATCCATCGTTATAGCATGGCAAATAAAATGGTATCAAATCCATCGTTATAGCGTAGCAAATGAAATGTGATGTCAAATCCATCGTTATAGCATGGCAAATAAAAGGGTATCAAATCCATCGTTATAGCATAGCAAATGAAATGTGATGTCAAATCCATCGTTATAGCATGGCAAATAAAAGGGTATCAAATCCATCGTTATAGCATAGCAAATGAAATGTGATGTCAAATCCATCGTTATAGCATGGCAAATAAAATGGTATCAAATCCATCGTTATAGCATAGCAAATGAAATGTGATGTCAAATTTCTCACCACATATACACTTAACAATTTGTTTATTCAAAAATAAATTTTTGTGGTTTAGATCTCTCACCTTGATTGGATAATAAATCCAATTAAATTTTCAGAATGCTCCAATTGATTTCAGCAGCATCCACTCGTAGTCACGGTCCTATTGGTTCTGAAAATTTCAGAATCCGAATTCATACGAATAAGTTATCAACGTTTTACTGAATCTGACTTTTAACAACTGTTTCTGTCACGCTTAAAAGCGTAGCGAAATCTGAAATAAAACATTACCCTTATAGTTCAGAATTGTTCAGAATTTCAAAATCAGTTTTCTCTTGATTCGCTGACCGGATTGGAGCGCCGTTTGTTGGACAGCGACCGGGGAGGGGAGGTCTTTGCACGGCTCGAAGGGGGTGGGGCGCGATGGGCTGCTGGCGGCGCGGCGGGAGCTCGACCGGCGGCGGTTCGGGGGGATGCAGGCGGCGGCACAGGCGACGGTTCGGGTTGAGGGTGGTACCAAATCGAAGATCTCGGATTCCTCTTCGAAACGGTATATGGTACGATAAATATCGTTGAGTATTGGAGGAGAAATCGATGGTCAAAGTTTTGATGGTAAATGGGTTCGGCGGCGGTAAAAAGAACGAAGAGGAAGAAGACTGTAGCAACATACGGTCCGTATTTATACATGTATTTTAGGGTTTTCTAATTATTAATTAGTAAATTAATTAATTAATTTATCCGAGAAATTACCATTCTCTCATATGGACTCTGATTCGCGCTCAACGACTGTCGATCTTAACATTTTCATGCCTTCTGAACGCGATGGTGCTATCCCCATGGTCCAATTCTGAAGTTACAGACTGGTTTTATTTTATTTTCAAATTAAATTGTTTAATTTAAATTCGAACGTACATAATTTCCTGAGGCCACATACGGACTCAGAAAAATCCGGAAAAATTATTTTTGGCTTTCTTATGACGATACGATCACAACAAAATTCGTTTCGTTCAATTCTGAGCACTTTTGAAAAATGGCTATTTTCACGTCGTTCAATTTCAACTGTATTTGACCAAACACAGTTTCTTACGCCACGCTCACATATTAAATCGAAAAATTCTAAAAATTGAAACTTAGCCATATTATGACATTCCGGATCCAATGAAAGTGGTTTCGTCGGATTCCGAGATCGTTTGCAAAATGGTCATTTTCAACTGCTTCAAAGTTATTTAAAATTTGAAATTTTAAATTTTGACTCAAAAACCCAACAAAATTTCTTAAAATAAAATTTTCAAACTGGTTCAGATTTTCGGGTCATTACATATAAATATATGAGTCGATGTTTGAGATAAGTCCGACGATCGCTGGGACCGTAATAAAGAAGAAATCCAACGACCTTTGACATCATAATAAAACAAAAATCCGAACAATCATCAAGATTGTATTTTGCAAGTCGTTGAATCCGAGATGCATGGGATCCAGAGAATGGAAGCCATTGGACTTGTTGGGCCTTGCCGGAGCAAGTGTGTACCTGCAAAAGGGATTCGTACTTGGCTAACCAAGTTATGTGTTATTGTGTGATCGACGGGTTAGGTTTTTAAGATTCCCATGCTAGGAGGGTTAAAATACAGAACTTTCGTACTTGGCAGACCAAGTCATGAAGTTTTTATGCTTGGCGAACCTAATAGGAGAATTTTAACAACTGGTTGTTTAAGTTCTGAAAAGCCGTGGATATGAGTCCAAAGGCTACAAAGCGGGTTTCGTGAACCAAAGTCAATGGATATTTATCCAAGAGCTTGGTGAACCTAAGTCCCAAGACTTGAGTCTGAAGTTATGAACCGGAGTTCGAATTTTATATTTGATTGACAATGCATGGGATCGGAGTCTGAATTTTATGCTTAGCTTATCAAGTGTGGGATTGGAGTCCAAATTAACAAGTGTGGGACCAAAGTCTGATGTTTATACTTGATTGATTAAGTGTGGGACCACAGTCCGAATTTTATACTTGACTGATCAAGTGTAGGACTGAAGTTCGAATTTTATACTTGACTAATCAAGCGTGGGAACGGAGTCCGAATTTTATATTTGACTGGCAAGTGTGGGACCGAAGTCCTAAATTTTATACTTAGTGTACGAAGTATGGGACTGAAGTCCAAATTTTTATACTTAGAGGACCAAGTGTGGGACCAAAGCCCTAATTTTTATACTAAGTGGACCTAGTGTGGGACCAGAGTCCTAATTTTTATACTTAGCAGACCAAGTGTGGGACCAGAGTCCTAATTTTTATACTTAGCAGACCAAATGTGGGATGGAAGTTCTAATTTTTATACTTAGCGGACCAAATTTGGAACTGGAGTCCTAATTTTATACTTGGTTGAACAAGTGCGGGATTAAAGTCCTAAAAGTTTTGCGGACTTGAGTCCAAAAAGCTTTGCGAACCTAAGTCCAAAAGATTCGCAAGATGGAGTCCGTGGCTCAACCAATCGAAGCGTCACAAGCTTGAGTGGCATCGGGGTTAGGGGCATTGCCCCCAAGTGTAGTGGGAATGGTACTTGTCTAGGGAGAAGCATTGTCCTGTTGTTGAGTTTGCGAGGTTCCCCCAAGTCCCAAGTCATGACTTTCGAAACACTAGTTCTTGTACTGATGATATGTGCATGGCCTGTCGGCCTTCTAAAGCCTTGAGCCTTGGGAATAGCGTTGAGTTTCATGCATTCATCCATGTTGAAAAGCGAGTGGAATCTGTTTCCGAAATAAAATCGAATTTGAAATCCAAAACCAAAGTTGAGAACCCAAACTAAAGCCAAAGACCAAATCCGAAGAGCAAAACCAAAGCCGAAGTCAAAATTGGTTATTTGTGCATGCCAGCCCCAAGAGTGGGCTTAAAAAACCTAATATCCAGAAAACCAAAGTATGAGAAATGTAAAGGGACGCACAAATTGTATAGTAGTTCGGCACTAACGCCTATGTCCACTTTATAGGGATCGTTCATCATAATTTTGTCGATTACAATTTTTATCCAAGTTCGGACGATTTGAATGTACAAAATTGTATAATTGAATAACAAATATCTTGTTAATTTCAAACTTTGACCAAAATGCCTTTCTTCTTCTTCGCTATGCCAAAGTGTGTTAGAATGAACAACAATGACCGATGAAGTGCTTCAATGTCCAAGAATAAACAAAAATGTCCAAATATGCTCCAAAAGTCCAAGTGAATGTCAAAACTCAAAAGGTTGTAGGAAATCTTCTATATGAAGTTTACAAGTCCGTGAAGTATCCCAAAGTCATAGGAATGACCATGAAAGCCATTAATGAGCTTCAAAGAAAGCTCGCCCGTATGTCCATGGTTCAAAAATACCAAGCCAAACCAACCCCTTTGAATGCCAAGAGAGGGGTATGGTGAAGTTTTCATGCATTAGCCAAAATTTCATATCCATAGGGGATGCAAAATTTGTATTCTCGATACTTAGCCAAAAATCAAGTTGCATAGGAAAATTTCAAATCCTAGAAAATCTGGGAAAAACAATGATCGACACGTGTTGATAACCTGAAAAATAGTGATCAATATGTATATGAGGTGATCTACCACTTTCCTAAACCATGATTTTGCTTCACCCAAAACCATGATCTGGTCGAGTCATGCAAGCAAAAATGAGTGATCTGCATGCATTTCCTAATATGCTAGATCATTACCTCGCCATTGCCAAATTTCACATCACCATGCTAGTCCCATGATTATTTGCATCGAATCCCTGATGTGCACCCATAAAATTCACATCGTATCCCGTGTTAATCAAGCCATTTCAAAGTGTCGAATTCACATCAGGAATTTTAAATCCCTAATCTGCCACATGCCAAGCGCCAGATCCTTGAGTAAATCCAATGAAAAAGGGTGATCTGGCCGTGTCTGTTTTGAGTGTTGAATCTGAAACTTTACAAAGTGGCTAACCCAAGCCAGTTGAGTTTGCGCGAGCAATTTTGCATGATCGTTCTCCAGTTTTTGAATGATCGATATCAGAATTTTCCAAATGGCTAATCCAAGCCAAATGAGTCTGCGCAAGTGATTTTCAACGATTGTACCATGTCAATTAGTAGTTTTTGAGCGATTGATACTAGAATTTACCAAATGGCTCATCCAAGCCAGATGATTTTGCATAAGCGATTCTTGGTGATTGTGCCATGCCAATCAATAGTTTTTGAGTGATCGAAACTAAAATTTATAAAAACCAAAATATTTTTCATCGACAAGTTATGCCATATGATTAGACGGAGGTGCTTAAGGATTTTGAGTTGATCGAACCGAGTCGATCGCATATTTTTACCATGTCAGATTAACCAAGGTTACTGACGACTTTTCCAATCCAGTAACAACGGTCAGGGAATCGACGATATTTCCAACCTTCTCCGAACATGTCGCAACTTTAACTAAATCTCTTTGTGTTTTTTCAATGAACGTTATGGAAACTCAAGCGCGTCACAAATCAAAATCTTAACGTTGACTGCTTTACAAAAAAGCGGGTCAATAATAAGGAAAATCTAATTATATTTGTATTACTTATAGTCAAGTGACAAAAGAAAATGCTTCTTCGTAATCTATTCATTCTTCTTTATTATACCCTTAAGCTACTAATGGAGCTTTGTTATGAGTTACCTTACTTTATTCGTCTGCTTTCTATAAGATTTTTTTTTTTTTGTAACAATGATAATTCGTTTATTTAATCTTGGAACTAAGTTCCGAATTTCATTTCATCCAAATTGATTTAGCTCTTATTGCATACCTAAATCTAGTAATCGTCGGTTGATACTTCGTTAATACTTTTAGGTTCAATATTGGATAAAAATGCTACATGACACATTTGATTTCATTAACTTATTTTTCTTACATTTAAATTTATTTCACTGATAACATTATTGATAGGATGACTTCGTAAAATTATTGGAGGTGAATGTAGTTCGTTTATATTTGGTAAATTATTATTATCTGTATACTCAGCATTATTTTTTGAATTGGTTTCAGTAGTATCATCTTGTTATGTTGAAGTTATCTTGATATTACTTTATTATTTTTATTTTTATTCAAAAAATTTAATAAAATGATACATGAAGTGTTTCTTCAATGGTTTTTATTCTTTTATTGTACATTCTATATGCTTGATTCTTTCCGAATATCCAATAAAGATTCCTTCGTAGATTTTGGGTCAAATTTATCAAGTTGATTTTTAGTCTTTAAAGTAAAACTTAAACCAAAAATTTTAAAATATGAAATGTTAGGTATCCGTCCGTTAAATAGTACATAATCCCTTAAATACACTATGGTTAGATAAAACACATAAGTAGAAGAAAATTAGAAAGATTTTCTCTTAGAATTCGAGATTTGCTTTCAAAAGAGCCTCGAATTTCATGCCTTCTGCTTCTTAGTTGGGACTTCAGAATTAAGATGAGTGATTGCATTTCTCACTTACTAACTAGTTCGTTTAACACCTCTAGCAGTGCTTTAAAAAATATTTAAAAATACTATAAATGTTTCTAGACCATTTGAACCATATATATGAATTTTTAGATGATTCAAACTTATGAAAACATGTTCTTATAGACTCCTAAATTCCCACTTAAACGTTTATTTCTTGGTAATTGATATAGTTTGATGTTTGGCTATTGTTTGGTTTGACATATGATATATTTATCTTGCTTGAATGGTTGAGAACGTAGATCGGTTGGCGATCTAGGCCAAGGATATGATTCATGGTTCGCCGACACCAATGAACCCAAATTTTTGCAATTAGGATGAGATCGATATAAGGAGACAAGGAAGGTTTCATGAAGTTTTCACATAGAGTTAATATGATTAAGATATGGACATTTGAATCATGGATCAATGAGATTTCTATGGTTCAGTAAAGACCCATAAGGCATAGTTCGGTGAAGACCCATGATGTTATGGTTTGGTGCTTCTTTCCAAGCTTAAGGTTCTGTGTTAGTTCAAAAGGCCATGGGTAGGCGCTTATTAAACCACTAGATTCGATGAGAGATTGAAGAAGTGGATCTATGTACCAAAATTTTAGCTAAGGCTGTAGATCGGCAATGACCGGGGTTCATCAAAAATTAGCTAAGTCTCATAGTTCGATATTGAACCATAGGATTGCAAACAACCAAGAATGACCCAAAGGGAAACTTGGAAGATGTTTTGAGTTCATCAGGGTAGCATTAAATTCATAGTTATTGTTCATCGAGATCATTCATCGGCAAACATTCATCTATGGTTCAATGATGACCCAAAAAAGAAAGAGAAACTTCGATGATATGCAGCTATACTCTGAGATATAGATAAGGAGATGACAAATCGAGTTGATGGAACTATAGAGGGAGGGTCAGCGACACATGATGATATTTTATGGTAAGAAGAAATAATAAATTTTTAGGTAAAATAAATAAAATGAACAAGAGAAATAAAATCTAATAGCCAAAATGACATATATAATAATAATAAAGATACATATACTACTGATACAAATTATGTTAGAGTTGAAATATCTCACTAGTTGTACAGTTACATATTTCTTATCTTACGTTTGTTGATAAGTATACATAATAAAATGGAAAATAAAATACAACGTAAGGCGAGCATCCAAATCTACTCCATGAGCTTCCGTTCAACCAACGACCAGTTGGAAAATGTTCACTTCGACTCAATCTTTATACTGATATAAAATAAGGGTTAATCTAGAAGACCAACATGAGAACAAGTAATAATCTAAACATGCAATAATATTACGAGGCTATGTCACTAATGGGGAACATAATTTTACCTCACATGAATAACATCCATACATATTGACCTGCCTCTTTACATGGCCATTACGCTTTGGATTTGGATGCTTGGATAGTTCGGAATCAAGTATGGATGACTATAAGAAGCCGAAAACACTTGGATCCACCAAAATATCACTTTGGAATAAACTGAACTGGAATCCAGAAAATTCGAAGCACAGAGACTAAATCAAAAATTTAGCTAAGTCGAGAAACGATATAAATCCAGGACGCAAGTTTTCAAACTTCAAAGATAACTCAAAATTACGTCAATAACTCAAGATTAGGAGATAATATCACCAAACCAACTACGGAAGGAGCAATGAAATGCATATAAGGACCCACCCTGATCCTAAGAGATCAGTATTGATCCCACTATATTGGTTAGTATCGATCTTTCAAAAGTTGGATGACTCTCTCCCTACTTCCTCGACTAGGTAGTTCGTCTTCGTGGTCCCCCAACATGATTCTGGACCGATTCGACTTATATTCTTAACTATAGGCCACTAAAGCTTTGTAAAAAGGGACCTTTGTCTCCTATTGGGACTATCTTATTTATTGTCCTACTCAGGAATTTTGCCATGTTTGAACCTCAACTTTTATTTCTCTACATTCTTGTACTCAAAAATGAATTGTGTTGTAAACTAATAGTATAAATAATATATTACACTAAGTGGATGTAGGCTACGGTTTTTATTTTTTACTGCTTTTATATTTTTGTGACTACTTTGTAGTTGTGACTTAATATTATCTATAATTTAAATTAGGGTGTTACGCTCGATCATCCAAAGCACAGTCTAACTTTTTGGAGTGCCACAAAGAGGACATGGTACTTGATATAAGAGAGCACCTTCTACTTAGGAAACAAAGGGTAGGAAGAGAGAAATGGACACTCAACCTGAAGGAGTTACAATTGAAGGAAATTAGGTGGCTTCCTTTGGAGGAAACCCCTATGTTTATCTCATCCGAGAAGATATAGATGGAGTCATCAAGGATTTGGAAACTAACTGAAAGTCAGGAAGACTATTGCCAAGGCAAAAGGAAATGATGACCAATTTCCTGATTTTATTGGATATAATGGAAAATCATGAGGTCATGAAGCAACAGCTGGAGTTGGATCTAGAAATGCGAGAACTTTTAGGATGGACTCGGAGGCAACTGCCAATTTAGCACAAGGGATTAGTATCAACCCCAATCCGTAAGTCAGTGTCAATTTGGCGCAAATTGAGGCCAACCCCTCGAAGGTTTTGGACTTGTTGCTAATCATATTTGAACTCAACATTTGGGATATGGATAAGAATTCAAGCACTTACATCCTGGAATTTAAGATTGTATCAAATAGAGGTTGGACCTGTTTAAGGAAAGCATATGGATATCAACTCGACTTAGTAATAGAAAGCGGAAGCTCTGGGTTGGATGCACAAGACACATGGTCATGGGCATTGATTATGGCAATTGGCAACAGCTTATGAATGATGGCAATGAAATATTGAAATGATTCAAAGAGCTTCAAGAGGTAGATTATCTTGGTAGGATCTGAATAGTACTACTCAAAGCCTATTCAGTTCAAAAATATAGAATTCTAGGAATTCATCGGATTACGGACTTCCAACTTAGGAAGTTTCTGATGAGAGGAAGAATCCTACCATTCATCTCACGAGATATATACGTCATATGGAAGTACCATGGCATCATACAAGATTATGGTTTAGTGTTTCTCGTAGTTTCTGTCGAATATTGACGCCATGTGATTTTAACAATTGGAAAGTGGCTCTATTGGAAGTTGGAATGATACTATGGAAAGGTCCATTAAACAATATTGGGTCCACATCTCTTGACTCAAGAATGTCATGAAACTTACTAATAGCAGAGGATTGAAGAAACTCTATGAAATTTTTTAGAAAAATTTAATGTCGCGGTTGCATTAGTCAACACTGACTAGATCCATCCATGATTTTAATGGATGCACTTTCTATTATTTTGGACAATTCGGATTCCAAGATTTTTCTAGAAAGGGATCCTGGTGGATTTTACTTTGAGGTGGATCGATTTATCGGTCAAGAGGATGCAAGAGTAGACAAAGAGGCCTTAAGGTAAACGTCATCAAAGATGAAGGAGCGTCCAGATATGATAAGGATAAAGGAAAGAAAAAGACCATAATGGACTTTAATAAAATAATAAATAATAGAGAGAACCAAAATTCTCTTTGTACACATGTCCCAATGCATCTTTGGAAAGGATTTACTGGGAGATCCAAGTTCGTCTTCCATTCGGAAAACTAGCTAGGTAGGAACCTATGGAGAAAGAAATAACCTATAGAAAATATTGTTAATTCCATGACTTGGATAGTCATAAGAAAAATTGGTTTTGGCATCCAAAGGATTTTATTGCTGATCACATCAGAAGTGGACTACTGGCGCAATACATCCAGAACAGAGTAACAGCCTGCCCTTCCGTTCGCACAGATATTTTTCACAACTTATCCTCTTATAGGAGTGAGGCTTTGTTCCTCAAAATGCCTTGACACTATTAGGAGGTTGGGCTCTACTGTTTTAGGTTCCAACTACATACCCTAATTCTGTGATGTTAGGCTTCTAATTCCATCTCAATTAAAGGGTGTTACGATCACCCTCCCTCCATAACCTAGTGTCCTCGTTGGCTACTCATATCTCACCACCCAGCATTATGGCCGAGATTCAAGCCACAACTCCAGCTGGGTATTGGCTCCAATATCATTGTAATAGCATACACTTTCATGTTCTCAAATATTGTCCCCTACTTAGACCTCCTATACGAGTGGGGTTTTGTTCCTCAAAAGGCCTTGACACTATTAGGAAGTTGGGCTCTACTATTTAAGTTCTCACTTTATACCTTAATTCTACGTTGTGGGATAATAATTCCATCTCAACTAAAGGGTGTTAAAATAGGACTACAAAGACTGAACAAGAGAAGTCGTATATAGCTTGAAATAAGAGCGAACTAAGACCTATCTTGCATGAGATAATTGTTAATTATTTTGGATGGCTAAGTTTGCCTACCCATAAATGAGATTAAAATTTATTCCCTAGGTACGCTTTTGCAGATGATAAATTGTCTTGATTTTTTTCATTTAATAAATTTCTAATAAAAATGATAAAGTTGGCATACCTATGTAAGGGATTAGGACTTAGCCCCTAAGCATGCTCTTTACCGACGATGAACCATTAGTTTCCGTTCTGGATTTTGTAATAAACTTAGCATTTTGAACTTAAGCAAAATCACTTCGCTTGTATGGATTATACTTGTGAAGTGTAGAATCGAAAATTAGATTTCAAGTTTAGTAACTTTATCTTCAAGTATGGACTATGCTTACCAAGGTTCAGTCCACTTTGTTAGGACTTGGCAAGGCTGCTTGATCGATCATCGAGTTGCATTATGCTCAGGAAGGTTCCAGCCGCTTTGTTAGACTTGGCAAGACTATCCGATCAGTCATCAAATAGGGATTTTGCTTGGAAAGTGTTGGGCCATCTCAGAAACACGAAGCTTGATTGGATTTTCTAGGTATTTAATATACCAATGAGTGCTAGGGTGAAGAGGCCGTGAATTTTGATTTCAGCTTTGAACAACTATTGATTTGGATTTTTAAGATATTTTGAATTCTGGCTATGGGTTTCTTGGAATTCAGCTTTAATATTGATTCTTGGATATGAATTAGGGAGGCCCACCAAAATGAGATGACCCGGCCTAGGAACTGGGGACTGTCTCCCCACTTTTGAGGGATCGATATCGACCTCTGTAAAGGGTGAGTATCGATCTCTTAGGGGTTGCACCCTCCGGGGTATGACACTAGGTAAGTCCCTTTATCCCTTGTCTTGATCCTTATGTAGTTGGTTTAGTGATATGATCTCTTGATCTTGAGTTATTATTGTAATTTTGAGTTAGTTTTGAAGTCCAAAATTTGTGCCTTGGATTCATACCAATCCCAGAATTAGCCAATTTCTGATTCAGTCTCTATGTTTGATTCATACTGATCCCGGACTTAGCCAAATTATGGGCTTCGATCTAGTTTATTCCAAAGTGATATTCCAATGAATCTAACTGCTCATAGCTTCATAGAATCATCTATACTTGATTCCTAAGCTATTTAAGCATCCAAATCTAAAGCATAACAACCCTGTAAAAAGGGGGGGTCAAAACTTGCCCATTAAAATATATCTTTCATGGAAGATGTTCTTTGTAAAATTTAGAATTCCAAAACCTAAGGCCCATAATTCATATGTCACAATATACAAGAAATCCGATATCCAAAAACTGGAATCCAGAAAACCACGATCACACTAGATCATTTATATAGTAAAAACCTAGAAAGACCATATCCGAATACAAAAATTAAAATCCGAGAAATCCAAAATCCATGAAGTTCGAGAATTCCATAATCAAGATTAAAAAAATCCTCGATTACCTCGGATGGTTCTGGATCAATACGAGTAGTCTTCTCAGCTATTGATAGATCATTGAGGCTTCAGGACAAAGGATCTCTTCTCTCCAACTGGGATTATCTTCTTTATCTCCACTACACAGTGACTCGGTCATGTTTAAACCTTAACTTCTATTCTCCACCTTTTTGCACTCAAACCTGAACTGTGTGATAATATAGTAATATAAACGATAGATTAATACAAGTGGACATAGGCCAGTCTAACCACTATAAAAATCCTGTCATCTTTACCACTTTCATATATTTCTATGACTATTATGTGGCTCCGACTTGATATTCCCTATAATTTACTCTAATAATTGGAAAATTGGTGTGTCAGGCTCGATCGATCAAAATATAGTCTAGCAGTACATAATAACATTAAGATAAAATATAATAATGAAATAAATAGGAAAAAATTACATATGTAATATAAATATCATAACTTAAAAGAATAAATGAGATAACTAACACAGAAAAGAAAATAATGCACTTTTCGATGAAATTAAGAAAATTGATTAAAAAAATTGAATTAAATAAGGAAAAATGATATTTTCCTCCTCCAAATGACTAGGAGGGTGCAATTTCCTGATTGAAAGGTATATCTCTAGAATATATTGTAGAACTAAGATGGCTCTTGAGCACATCCGATTTGTTCCCAATATAAAATATGAGAATCCAAGTACTTGACATCTCTAAAGCATACAACCTAATCTAATAGAGTAAATGAGAAGCTATCTTAACATGAATAATCCTACATAACTTGCTTTTCACTCGCTATTTTGATTCTACCATTTCTGACAAAAGGATGTCAATGCTCAAACGAGCAACAAATAATCTGGGATTGGAAAAAACACAAGAAGAAAAAAATGATTTCAAACTTTGATTTGGAACAAGTAGAATAAATTTATGCAACATAACTAGGAGTGTTCTCCTCTTTAACAAACATATATCTATGGATAAAATACACAGTAGAGCACAAAATGCTCTCAGAAACGTCTGAACTAGACCCCGTTAAATCCACATGTGTACTAATATGCCCACGTCAATGCATGCATGATAGATATTAATAACCTAGTGGATGCGACCCATATGCCTGGGCTCCCTCACGCATTTTGATTTTAGTTTCCGATGTGGATTCCAACGCTCGAAATGGAAAACTAATCTCGAGATTGATGAAGCACAAAAAACGAAATCACATCGATAAACAAGAAAACAACAATCAAAAGTGAAAAAATTATCGTATACAAGAATATATATCGCATATACTTGTCACAAATAGATAAATTAAGATTTCAAAACATTTGATCTTACTTTTCTTCAGCATAACAACACCAATCTTTGTAAATCACTTTTGAAAATAGTCTTTCTAAATATCCTTATAAAAGGACTATTGTATTTTATGTGCATCAATAGATTAGTCCCAACAAATTTGTTATTTAACCATTACTTACTTCAAACCCAAACTTAGCTTTAATAGAAATAATTCCTTTTAGAGATCTTCTAATTTGTAAATTTTAATAAATGATATTAGTTATTCAATAGGATAATAAATCAATTTAAAAAGCTCAATAAATTTAAATCAACATTAGTATCCCAAAGGGAAATTTATACATATTCTTTTTATAGTTCTAAAATCACATTAATTTTCTCAAAGGAAAATATATCAGTATTCAATTTTTCTCATAGTTTTGAAACAACATTGATTATCTCGTAAAATAATTAATCAAATATGAATTATTTTATAATATACAATTCAGTTATCTTAAACGAACAATGTTAAGTTAATTAATTAAGCTTAAACCTTTGATAAAATCAGTTAGTTATTTTTTTTTATAAGAGAAATGATTGATCCTCACATAAGGGATATCATTCATGTAATTTTATTCCACAATTAAAAAATAGGAGCTAATATATTGAGTGGTTTCTACGAGGTTTTCGTTTCCATAACAATGGAGAGTAGGTAAAAAAATCTTCGCTGCCTCTCTCTCTTATTCGTACTTTGAGTGAGGTAATCCACTTAGAATTCATAGGTTATCAACTTGCCTTTGATTGGTTGAAAAAATATCTTCCTTCTTTTTCACTCTCAAATTTTTCTCCTCTATCATCTTTCAGCGTAGCTTTTCCCTCTGTTGTGGTGATTGAACATCATTATCCCCTTTTAGTCCCTATGCCCTAATTTTATCTCTTTTCAAATCTACTTCTCTATCTCTTTTCGATCCTACCGTCTTCACTCTTCACACACAATCGCCTCCACGCATATTTCCAATTGAGCTCACTTGTTGCTTTAGACACCCTTTTGCACTCAGCCTTTTTAATACTCTTTGCAACTTTTTCCTTTCCTCAATCCATTTCAGATCATCTGGGATTATTGTTTCAACTGAAAGGCAAGTGTATTGTTGTAGATCGAGAAATCGACATGCTGGTTAATCTCACAAATCTGGTATGTTTCTGTCTTTGGTTTTTAGGATTTATTGTTAGTTGGGTGTACGTACTGTGTTGTTATGTTTCTGCTGTGTTTACTGGTGGTGGGTGTGTTGTCTTCGGCCTAGAGTTTGGTTTGTGGGTTGTGTGTGTGTGTCTTTTGTGGTGCTATGGGATCTGAGGAGGTGGTAGTCATTGTTTGAGGCAGTGATTCCTTATGTGGGTTGTAAGGGTCTGGTGTGTTGTGGTCTTGTTTCGTGATGTTGTCTAGCACTCAACAGGGTATATTGGTGATGTAATTTACTTTGTCGTTGTTGCTTATTTGACTGTTCATCGTCATAGTAATTGTCGTGTTCGTGAAGCTCTTGCTCTAGTCGCTTTCTAGTCGAGTACTCATTGTGAAATCATAGCTTGCATATTGGGGCAGCTTGCAGCCTTGTAGTTGAGATACAAAATTTGTAACTTCCTATGTTGGTAATATAGCTTCTATGTATACTTGTAATGTGATGTTTGTAACACTAGGATAGTATTATGTGACTGCCTCAGTAGCGTCAATGTTGTAATAGTTTGTTTTTGAATTTTTGTTAGGGATTGAGATGATGATGGTGGTGGTTTTAATGACAACAACCTTGTTTTAATTATTATTGTTATAAAATATATACTAACACTATTAACTAGAATATATACATATACACAAGAAATCTATGCAAGTATTGGTTATTGAAGATTGTACAGTTCAGAGAATCAAGATTTCAAAGTAGAAGAGTTCGAGATACAAGACTCATGAGTATCAAGAATTCAAGAATTCAAGAGTTCAAGAAATATAAACTAATTATGTCTAGAT
This sequence comes from Allium sativum, assembly GCA_030737875.1. Taxonomy (NCBI): domain Eukaryota; kingdom Viridiplantae; phylum Streptophyta; class Magnoliopsida; order Asparagales; family Amaryllidaceae; genus Allium; species Allium sativum. Next base: position 972,314,679 of record CM060924.1, read on the forward strand.
ATTTTGCTAAAACTCTGATTAGCACTAAATTCTGATTTCAAACTTCTCTTACTATTTTCAAATGATTTTAAATTTACTTCTTTATTTTTAAATCTATGTCCAAAAAAATTTCAAAATTTAAATCTATATTTCTTTGTTCTTAAAATCTATTTTAACTCCTTAAATTTATTTTAGCTTCTTTTTAAAAATTATACTTAATATATTTTAACTCCCATTTCAAATATTTATTATTCTAATTTCATAGTTACTTCTATTTTCAATTTCCTTAGTTATATTTGTTAAGTTCTAAAGTATTTCTTATATTCATAGTTTTAAATATATACACTTTTATATCATTTTATATTTAGTATCTGATTATTAAATCATCTTAATGTATGTTTTTAAATATATATATTTTTACTTGAAAAAAAATCTATTTTAATATGAAGGAATATAATTTGTTTTAACTCAAGAATCACCATAATTTATTTAATCATTATTTGATTTAATTCAGAAAAAATTATTTTTAAAACATGTATATGTTGACTATACATTTTAGTATGTTGACTATACATTTTAGTATGTTGACATATGTACTGTTAGTTTGAAATTTAAATTTTGAAAATTTGTGTTTTTTGAATACAAACCTTTTTTGGATGGTTATGGCTATTGGAAAACTACAAGTAGGCTTCGAAATTCGAGTTTTTTAATAACTAATCGTTATCTTCTTCTTCCTTTCTCTTTTAGCCATTATTCTTCTTAATTTCTTAAAATCTATACTTATATTCTGTCGTTTTCCAAAGATAATCATATCAATCTCTTTCTCTTTCAATTCCATATCAAACTCTCTCTGAAATTCAAGTGCTACTCAAGAGTTATAGGCTATTCATAATCAAAGATCATGTGATCAAGTTCTATCGACTTAAATCCCCAAAACTGATACAAAGAAAGGTTAACTGTATCTCGAAAATCAACTTGGTGTGATTGTAGCTTGGAAATCAATTATGTATTCTTGTAGCCTAGTTAAATCGAGAGAGCACCCTATGCACTAAAGCAGGTGGCGGTGGACCTCGTGGCCATTGAAGTCGAGTATTATAATTTGAAGATTATATTGAAAAGAAATCTGCATAACTCAAATTTGTATATATGGGACTTGAGATAGGGTAACTATGAACCAGTATAAAATCCCGGTGTGTACTTTCATTTTACTGCTTTTTATTTTTATTTTCTGTGTCTGCTATTAATTTTATGATTGTTGATATCTATGATTTGCATAGCTTTCTGATAAATCTAAAAAGATTTCAAGAATTAATAAAATTCATAAAACACTATTCACCCCCCTAGTGTTTAAGTTTCCTTAAGATCCTTAATCTGCATCCCCAACAATTGATATCAGAGCATTAGTTTTCAAAGTTTTCATAATCTGAATGTTTGAAAAGTTTAAATGGCAACAAACAATGGAATTGTCAATAATAATAGTTCGTTTGTAGAGGGTTAATCCACTGTTAGACCACAATTATTCAATAGTAGTATTTATACATAATAGGCTTGTAGAATGAAAATTCATTTACAATCTGTAGAATTAGACACTTGGTAAATCACACACATTGAATATGTTGAACTCACTATTAATTTTGCACAGTGGACTAACGATCAACAATCCACGACACAATATAATTCAAAAGCTTTTAATATTTTATTTTGTTCATTAGATAGAAGTAAGTTCAATAGGGTATCTTTCGTAAATCTACATATGGGATCTAGAAAACTTTTCAAGTAACTCATGAAGGAACAAGCAAAGTTAAACAGACCAAAATATCTATGTTAACCAATCAGTTTGAATTATTTAAAATAATTCAGAATGAGTCTATCTCTTACATGTACTGGGGTTCCAGGAGATCGTGCATTCACTAATGGCTTTGGAAAAAACATATTCTGAGGAAGATTAAGAAAAATCCTAAATTCACTAACTTCAAAATGGGATCAAAAGACATTTACAATCGAAGAGGCTAATGATATCAATGCACTAAAAACTGAAGAATTAATTGGCAATCTAATGTCACTTGAACTCGAGATGCAATGAAGGGGAAAAAATAAGTCATCGGAAAAGAAATCGACAACATTTAATGCAACAACTGAAGATTCTTACTCAGGCAGCGACAATGATGAAGAGACAGCCTTAATAACAAAGAATAATAGAAAATTCCCGAGATAATGAAAAATAAATATTTTCAAAAGGAATGAGCAAAGAAATCCAAAAAAATATAATGAAGTCCCGAATAATGTCAAACATTTTAATTGTGACAAACCAAGCCACTTGAAAAGATCATGCCCTTATCCAGAGAGACAAACCCAACTTTTAGATGATAATTCAACAAAGAAGAGAGAAAAAGCATACGCAGCAACACTAGATGATTCTAATTCAACTTCCAATAATGAAGAACAAGAGACGAATAATTCGAATTTATGCTTCACACGGATTCGTGAATTAGAAAAAAAATCAAAGAAAAGATCTAAAAATAGGTACACCTTTATAATATTTTTTAGTTAAATTGTTTGAATGGTTGTTTGTTTATTCGCTTTGTTTGAAATTTTGAGTTTTAAATTGAAATTTTAAAATAATAATTATTTAATAAAAAATAATATAAAAAGTATTTTATAATAAATATTATTCCAGGAAATAATTAAATAAGAATATAAATTATAAATGAATCAAATAGTCAAAAATCAAGTCACCTTAAAAATTCAAAGGACATGTTGACATACAAGAATGTATATATAGACATATACATGAAATTTGAAATCTGAAATTCATATTTTGAATTTCAAACACTTGGATTTCCCCCCACCTTATCACCAAACCTAACTACTAAAAAGGTGTCCCTTAACCAGAGAACATGTCTTTTAATTCTCTATTTAACTATCTATTCCTATCATCCATATCTATCTTTAATTAAAAATTCAAAGTTATCTTCATTTTCCTATACTCCTCAAAACAACTCTCTAATTGGTTCCTCAAGCACACCAAAAACAATGAGGCTGACCAGGACCACAAAAGGCTTCCTTTAGAACAACCTAGATGCTATCAAAAGTTACATAAGCTATGTAAACTTTGGTAAAGTCGGTGTGGGAAATTTTGCAGTTTTTGGTGATTTTGCTTCTATGATCTTGAATCCCTTTTTCGTCAAAATGGAATTTTAAGTTTAGTTGATTCTCGGGAGAATAATGAAGTGCGCTACCCGTACCTTGTTAAAATGTTTTATGCAAACTAGAATCGTGATTTGTCATGGAAATGAAAATGAAACATGGAGTAGTGTAAAAGGAACTCAAGTTATCTTAAACTGTAATGTTTTGAGTACTATTTTTGATTGCAAAAATATAGAAATGGATTTCGAGACCTTTTACCATATTTTTGAAAGTGATGAAAATATGGAATTCAAAGATCGTTTTTATTGTCCTAAATCAAGAATTCCCAACTTACTTCTCCAACATACGTCAATCCTCATTCCGGAAATTTCAACAACCCAACTGTGAAAGTTTGTAAATCCCTTTTTACTATTTCTGGAAACTATGACATAAATTAGCTTAAGTGAATTTAAATGAGTTACTACTAATTGATTTATCGTCAAAAGAAAGTATGTCAAATCATGGAGTTTACCCTGCTCGTTTTTCAAATACTTTGGTGTTGATTTCAAAGGTAAATAGGTTGTTTCTAGAAAAGTTTTCAATTCTGAAAATATATCTCTTATGAAGATTCTACTTGTGTTTCATCTATATAAAATACTTGCGAAAAAACAAGCAAGAATGAACAAAAAGAAGAAGGTAAACAAACGAATATCGAAGAAGAGAAAGAAGATGAAAATACCTCCTTAGAAAGTATTGAATTTCCCTCTAACCCTTCTAAGAAAATCCTCCTCAAAAATCAGATGATTCATGCCAAAAACCAAAAGACACTAAAGAGGTCATTTAGTAAGAATTTGAAAAGATGTCTACTAAAATAAGCAAGTTCTCTAGGAAAGTTAGAAGAAAACTTGGCTTGTCCTCATCCTTATCCTCCTCCCTTGAATTCTAAGACTATTACCATGTTATGTTTGGTTTTATTTCAATTTCATATCTCTATCTCATGTAATGTATAAATCCGATGTATCATTATCATTAGTTTAAATGAAGTTTTATATTTCTGTCAATTCTTCTTTAAACATCTATGAAATATTTATTAAAGTAATAAAAACAAGTAAATGTAAGTCAAAAAGCACTTCAAAAATTGAAAAATACACACATATTTTGAATGTATATGTTCACATATAATAGTAGGATTTTCAAATTTGTTTAAATCTGAAAACTTCTTTAACCAACTAGTATCTATTCATTTCAAACGAATTCCAGGGCCTATTTATAACTGTTTCTTCCAAAAAAACTCATTTATTCATTCCTGCTTCATTTCCTTTCATTAGTTCTTAATAAAATAAAATCCATGGCTTCTAAATCCATAACTCGAGTGAAAATTATAAAGAAACACTTAACTTCTTCAAGAATATTTTCTCTATCATTCTTTGCAATCAGCATCACTTAGAATTAAGTCAAATACTGATGATAAAACAACAAGGGAAGCATTTTGTCGCAATTAGATGGATGATCTCTTCTCTTTCCAAAGATGAAATTAATAACATCGATATCACTAGATCACCTTTCGCTAAAGACAACGAATGATCCAATATTTGGCAGAGATGGGTGGGTAGAAAATCCTAGAAATACATGAATTTGTCTTCAAAAATTTGTGTGATTTGATTGCATTGTTTTGAATTTGGATTTATAAATAAACAATTTTATGGTTGGTTTGATTTGAGTTGGATTACTTGATTGTATAGGTATGTAGTGTATATATTGAATTGATTTGGTTTTTATTGTATGTTTGGAAATAAAGTTTATCTTAATATGGTCTCATTCAAGTTATTTCTTATAATAAGCAGTTATTATATTCTAATTTTAAGCGGTTAGAATCACAATAGTCATAATTTTTTTTTACTATGCTTTAGGTTTAATAGGAGTATAATTAGGAATGCATAAGTTTTTTTTGTTGATAACAAAGGGGGAGAATTATACAATATGGCTTAAATTAAGGGGAAGTTAGTAGTTTTAGTAGTTGTTAATGGGGTAAGGAGAGTAACTGAGAAAACAAGAAATATAGTATGAATATTTTGTAAACCAAGGTTGTCACTACTACAAAACAGGTTATTTGCATCAGTTGTTAAATCCCTGTTGCGTCGGCTATTCAACTGATGCAAATGAAGATGATACAATAGACAAATTTCTGTTGCATCAGTTAAAAGACCGACGCAAATGATAATAATTTGCATCAGTTGTTCGAACAACTAATGCAATGGAACAGATGCAAATGACTGCATTTGCTTTTCAAGGCTAGGTCTATAGCATCGGCCTTTATAAACGTCCGACACTACTGAACAGATGCAAAAACAACATTTGTAATAACCTCGGTGTATTAAATTAGTTGTTTGTACTATTACAACTGATGCAAATTTAATCTAAAGCAAAAGAAATATTATTTCTAGTATTATTTTATATTTTTAAATCTAAAACAATATCAAATGAAATTTAAAATTCTGCAAATGGATTATTACCACGAATCTGATCAAACAAACAATATAACCGTATTATCAATCAATATTATTCGTGCGTACAAACTCAAAAAAACATAAATTCACTTTGTCACAAAACAAAAGTCAACATACATAATAAAAGACTAACATATACATAACAAAAGATCTAGCACATCCAATAATACATGATATAACTGACTAAGTTATCTCGAACCATATCTATCTCTTGTTGGTTATATAATGTAACAACCCGAAAATCTGGGCCAGCTTAAAATTTTTTATTTTGGCAATTTTAGCGAATTTTGATTATTTAAAATGAATTATTTTAAATAATAACGACAAGAAATTTATTTTGAATAGAATTCAAACGTATATATTTATATACGTCGTCGTTAGAATATAATAATTTTATTTTAATTATAAAAGGATTTGAAAATGGCGCGGTAGTTCGATAATTCGATTTCAAACTTCAATTGAATGTACCGGGTGCAGAATAATCCGGATTTTAGTGAAACCAAAAATAATGGGATCTAATTGATAATATCTTTCCAACGAACCCGAAAAATCGAAATTTCATAACGGGAATCAAAAGATATGTCCAGTTGAAAATTCTCAATAGTCGCTATGGAATTCAGGCCCTTAAAAATGGAAATTTTGCAAACGACCTCGGATTTCGACGAAACCACTTTTGTTGGATCCGTGATGTAAAGTTATTGCTAGATTCCAATTTTCATAATTTTTCGAATCAATATGTGAGCATGGCAAAAGAAAACGCGTTTGACCAGTTTCAGTTGATTTTAATCGACTGGAAAATGGCCATTTTTCAAACGGTCTCAGAATTTGATGAAACTAGTTTTGTTAGGACCGTATCGTCAATACAAAGCTAGAAAATATTTTTCGGGAATTTTTCGAGTTAGTATGTGGCCCCGGTAATTTGAAATGTACGTTCGAATTGAATATATAAAGATTTATGTTTTAAATTCAACGAAAACTGAACGAAACGATCGAATTGGATTACGATACATATGCCATTGGGTTCGGAATGGGGGTAATTAGCTAGGGGCGACAGTTGGTGGATTCGATTTTGAGTTCGTTGTAAAAAGTTACCAAAAGAGAATTTAAAAATAAAATTAAATAATAAATAAATATATTCTTCTATATCACCCCCCCTCCTTTTCTTCCTTCAGAGTCAACGGGGGGTTTTCAAGATAAAAAAAAGAATCGACGACGCCCGCACTCAGGCCTGCCGCCGCCGCTGGAGGCGCGCCTCCACCGGCGCGTCCAACTCCCTTTCCCCGCCCCTCGTCTGGTCACCTCCGATCCCCTCAGGCCAAACGCGATTTTCCCCAAATTGAACCCATCCCAAGCCCTAGCCACTGGAAGCCGCGCTGCCACATCCGCCCTCCAGTTCATCCCCTCCAGCGCCTCTTCTCCCTCCCCTCCTCTATCAAGAACCGCGCCGAAGCCCAGTTCCGCCCAAAACCGCCGCATCTGTCACCGTGGGGCCCAATCCGCCAGTGTCGTGCCCCGTTCGAGTCAGCATACCCCCTTTGACCCCTTCCTCCAAGCGATGGAACAGCCGTGAGTTTTTACATTGTATTATACATAGAAAAAAACTGTAGTGATTTTGATTTCGTTTTGTATAGAAACAATTGTTTAAAATCAGTTTTATTTAACTGAAAATTTGTCTTCTTTAAAACTGAAAATTTGTTTGCTTTAAAAACAGAAAAGAATTGACTTTTGTTCATATAAAAGAATTTATTTTGTTTATGTAAAAGAAATGATTTTTATACAGTAAAGATTATAAAAATATAATTTTTATACTAGTGGCATGTTAAAAATTCGATTTTTATATATTGAATAGCGAAGTAAAAATTCGATTTTTATATATTGAATAGCGAAGTAAAAATTCGATTTTTATATATTGAATAGCGAAGTAAAAATTCGATTTTTATATATTGAATAGCGAAGTAAAAATTCGATTTTTATATATTGAATAGCAAAGTAAAAATTCGATTTTTATATATTGAATAGTGAAGTAAAAATTCGATTTTTATATATTGAATAGTGAAGTAAAAAATCGATTTTTATATATTGAATAGTGAAGTAAAAATTCGATTTTTATATATTGAATAGCAAAGTAAAAATTCGATTTTTATATATTGAATAGCGAAGTAAAAATTCGATTTTTCTATATTGAATAGTGAAGTAAAAATTCGATTTTTCTATATTGAATAGTGAAGTAAAAATTCGATTTTTCTATATTGAATAGTGAAGTAAAAATTCGATTTTTCTATATTGAATAGGGAAGTAAAAATTCGATTTTTATATATTGGATAGAAAAGTAAAAATTCGATTTTTATATATTGAATAGCATAGTAAAAATTCGATTTTTATATATGTAGTGGAATGCGGACGACGAAAGTGACAAGAACGACGAAGATTTCTACCTAAGAAGAGTCGTGGGATTGGATTAGCTATCTTTGAGAATTTCTCACTCTTTAATTTAATTTTCTAGTTATATATATATATATACTAGGATGCAGACGGTGTTTAGTAGCACCCGACACCCGTCGTCCACAGACCATGGACGGCTTGTATGCTTTGTTGTTTGATTTTGATGTGTAGTTGATTGTGTGATGTGATGTGAAATGAAATAAAATATTTATATAGTTAAAAATAGAATTTTTAACGTGTATATGAAAAGAAATAAAAATAAACAAATTGGACGATTTGTTTATATACACACATTTGACTGACATTGATTGGGATGATAAATTTTACACATCGCCCAACTGCACAAATAAAATCTGTGTTTGATTGTTAGAAACCCCACACGGGTATTGGGATGATATTTGACGTACACTAATCCCAATAATTAGTTGTATGTCGATCGATTGATTGACAAGCTGCTATAAGCGTTGAATATTTATATTCGATGCTTATACAGTGTAGAATGCACTTTGGATGATGGTTGATTATTCATCGTTGTTATTGAATACATGTGTTGTAGAAAAACCATATAATTAACATTATATGGTAATTGATTGGGCCTCATTCCAGTTTTGAAATAGAAATAGTTGAAAAAAAGAAATATTTGAAATAGAATATTTGAAAATAGAAATATATGAAGCCGTGTTGATTAGATTGACGCCATTTTGACGTGAACGATATTTATATCGATTTTATTCATTTTATAATGAATATCGAAAGTGATTTCAAAATCTGATATTGAATATAATTGAAATTCGAATTAAATTGAATATAAATGAATTCGAATTGAAATTGAATATAAATGAATTCGAATTGAAATTGAATATAAATGAATTCGAATTGAAATTGAATATAAATGAATTCGAACTGAAATTGAATTAGAAATCAATTTGAATTGAAATCAATTTGAAATGAATTTAAAACGAATTTATATTGGAATATTCAATTTTGATTTGAAATTGAATATGAAGTTGAAACCGTTTTGAAAATGAATTTAAAACGATTTATACAGCACGTTTTGAATTGAAATCGACGAAGTATATATTATATATATTATATATATAATATAATGGCCTGAATAGAACGCGCCGCGCCGCGGCAGTTCGCGAATTTCGACCATTGACTTCGAACGGATATTACGGGAGATCCGACCGTCGGATTCTCCTGAAAACGGAACCGTTGGGTTCATATCGAAAAGAGCTTTCTAACGAATATTAGAAATTTGAAATCTAACGGTTGGTGTAACGACCCGCCTTTTTGACCGCTTTAACCCAGTAATTAAACCAACTTAAAACGTTCAAATCGACGGTTCGTTATTTAGCTTACCGAGTTTAAAACAGAATCAACACAGAAAAATACAGAATAATTAACACACTATTTCACAGTGAAATCAACTTTTATTCATAAATCAGAGTTTGATATAAATATTTCTATACAGCGGAATAAAAGTACAGTTTTGAATACAGAAAAATATTACTGCTTTAAAATCTTCAGAGTGCGCGTTGTCGGAAATCCCCAGCTTTGCCAACCTTCGAATCCTAAGCTGTAATCTGTAAATCTGAAATGCTCGGGTCTGACCCGAGCATTTTATGTAAAACACAAAATACTCGAGTCAGGATTAAATCATAGTTCAAGTAAATCAATTTCAATAACAACTAAACAAAATAGGAATTTCTATCTTCTGAATTGTACAAAAATTAAAGGATGGGTAGTGTCTGTCCACAAGCTGAATCAGTACATCTGACTTTTCCAAACAAGATAAAGGACCTTCAACATAAGATGGAAAAGAAAAAGAAAAGAAAAAAAAATATATATATATAAATGAACAAAGTATGTGTTGATATGTATAGCCTACACATAATTAGTAACGAACCATGACAGGGCCTGCTTTAGCTTGACAGTTCATAACAGGCAACAGGGTTCATGCTTAAAATATGGGGCATCCAAGCTTCTACCAAAATATATGGTGTAGTATATTGTTCAGGTTTGGCCTTTGGTAATGCAACATATATTCAGTCCTCATCCAGATTCACAGGCTCACAGCAACAAATAACTATAGCAACATGTGTACTCAAGTGTGTGTGTTCTCCCAAGTTTAAAGCCGCAATTAGCCGTGCAGGCAAATATGGCAGCAACAGAATGCATAACCCAATCATTAAGTAAACGTCCAGAAGTGTAAACAATACATAAAGGCCTAAAGCAGTGACAGGAAAAATATGCAACAAGCTCAGGACATAAATATCCACTGTTTATGTAAGGTCATAAAACACAACATGCAAAAATGCTGCAGGTGTGATTAGTTCCCTTTTGCTTGAGGCATGCATACATGCTACAGTAATAAATTATATGCAACATGAAATCTTCGATCAACACATATATCCAATTTTTAATCAAAGTAACCAAAATGAAGAAATGTCAAGCATTATTTCGTTCAGCTTTATAAACAAATATGGGTTTCGATAAATGGTTTTGGTCATGAAAATAAAGTGACGAGTTATATACAACTAAGTAGTACCAGGTGTCATTTTGACACTAAAATAACATAGGCAATTCTGGAATGTGATAAATACGGGTACTATGCATATATAAACATAATTTTTAACTGAAAAAAAAATGTATAAATAAAATGACAGTTATATTTATATTTCTAGTTCTACAGATCACTCTCCAGTTATTAATCTTGACTTGTGTATATATCATGAGCAGTGACAGACTGATAATTCACACAATACCGGAACATGAATGGTTTTAACATTATGACTGAGACAAGGTAGCAAGCCACAGATGGGAAGTTGATCATTTTAAAGTATATGTAGGGGACAATGCATCTAAATGCTTATGTACAGAAATTGCCACTTATAGCAGGATTTTCATGTAAAACAAGGGAGGTGGCATTTTTATATAAAGTATGCAAATGCAATGGATAGCCTGACAGCCATAGATGCAGGGTTATATCCAAACAATAGCATAATGCAAGTCATGTACAAGTATAAGATAAAATCCCAAAATGTGAACAATTTTGACTTCTCATCTGTTTAGCAACATACGCCCAAACAAGGGGCAGAGGAGACAAGCAAGCAGTTCCACAATTAATGAACCATTACATGTCAACATTAAATGCAACACGCAAAATAAAGGAAACCCAAGACTGGAACAAAAGGGATAACGGTAGGCAAACTGGTTACAGGACTTAGACAAACTGGGTGCAAGACTTTCCAAAATACACTATGGTTTCTAGTCAGGCTATATGTATGAACGGGATCAGGTAGCATAGCAAGTTTCAGTGGCACAAAAGAATGTAAACATTTATATAATTGGTCAAAGTTAAACATCCAACAGCAGCCGACAAATAGCGAAATTAACCATTAAGCTTCAATTTTTAACCAAAGTTAAAATACTTGAACATGAGATAATCTGTGAGTGAGTTAACACTCACCTTGAAACTGACACAACAGGCTTTAAGGGTGGACGTGGCTTCGATTAAAAAAAAGTAACGCCTTGGGAGCCGACGATGTGGGCTTCGATTGTCTGAGCGGTCTTCAGGGCGACGAGCAGTGAAGGCTCGGCTTCGATTTGAAGGAAACGAAGCAATTCAGGGTGGAGGCGGTAACACTGATGGCTTGGTCACTCGTCTCGAGGCAACAACGACGAGATGACAAGGCGCCGGTTACGATTTGGGTAAGCCAGAGGGAGGGAGATGATTTTTTTTTCCGCAGGAGGCCATGGATTGAATTGAGGAACTAGGGATTCGGTGACCAAAAATTGAAAAGAGGAAAGTGATTTCTCGCTGAAGAAAAGATGAGGCAAGCGAGGTATTTTTATAGAAGGAAAAATGTGAAGATAGGAACAACGTAAAATCAGAGCCCTTAGAGTAGCGGCGCAAATCAGACATAGGTCTGCACGGAAATTATCTAAGGAAGGTTACGTTTAAGGTAGGCAATTCTTGGGGAGAGTTTATTTACGTTTAATATTATTTTCTACCACGAGTTATTGTCGGACGCTCGGTATTTGTACTATTAACACAATCTCCGAATGGAACGAAATTTGACGTACCACCATATTTCAATGTTCTGATTCCAACAAAATTAATTCAGTTGCAATCTGACTCTGTTTGTATCTGATGTTATTTTATTTTTAAATTATTTATCGGTTCTCCGATTTTGTTCACACAGCAACTCCGTTAGCTTCCCAATTTGAAACATTAAATTCAATTTATTTGTATATATGATTACACACATAACAAATCCCATTCTCCATATATTTAAACAATAAAATCCACCAATTTATTTAACGTCAAGAACGTATAAATCTAACCATTCATATTTTCCAGTCCTATTTCAATTCGATCAAATCTGATTCAAATATTCAACAATACATATTAAATTCTCAACCAACCATACTGAATTAAATATTGAATTCAATTTATACATAAAACCATATACTTTATAACCCAGTATCAATATAAAATTAATTGTTAACATTTAAATTTTAATTAAATTCATTTTAAATTTCCCAAATTCCTGGGACGTTACAATCTTCCCCCCTTTAAAACTTTTCGTCCTCGAAAAGGAAAAGTCGTTAGAGTTATACCAATGTACACTTCAGATTTCCACATCCGTGTGAAATTATTCCACAACTGATTTAAATATCGATATTCAAGTCATCGATCTTCTTTGTTTCCATCATATTCAATTTCCTCTGATCATTAAATTTCTCTCCAAAACTAACTTCTTCTTAAATTTCAAAATTCGCATAAGTTGGATTTACGCCTCTCAAATTATTCCAAATTTCTTTATAGACCCCATCTGTCAAAGTTTACTTATCCATCATTGTGATTGAAATGGGTCCAGGCTTAGCAACCCTCAACCCAATCTCCTTACATTCAATCCATTTAATCTTCTCCTCGTTTAAGAGTGTAATTATCATTTCTTCTTCAAGTTACAAATTGTCTACTTGAAAATTTCAAAAATTCGAAATCGTTTATATCTCTTTTTATACAAGACACGAAATGTGTATAGAAATATTTTTATTACTTCAAAAATATTCCGAAATCCTTCATTTATTCAATCAAGTACATTTTAATTTATGATTATTGATTTGAAAATACTTTATAACTCGAAGTTTGACAAGTCTATTGTCGTTCTCACAGATGTTAGGCATACGCTGGCCGGGCGCATGACTAAAATCTCTAAGTACTAAATATCCTTGCTTCAACTCCCAGTGAAAATATTTCAAAAATTCTCTTTAAAATAGATACGGAAAGTACCAATGTGATATCGATAACGTTGATTGTTCATGAATCGCAGATACACAATGGTTCCGTTTGGATCCCCCAGAAAACATCCGTATCCGTAGAAAGTCACTTCCCTGCGAATTCCGTCATGGACAGATCAACGGAAGATACTTAAGAATCAAAAGGCGATCTGAGGTCATTGAGCGTTGGTTTCTCTCTCTCAGGATCACGAAATCAAATCATCCAATTATGAAGATAAATCAAGTCACGAGGACCAATCAAGTCACAAAGACAAATCAGGTCACAAAGACCAATCAAGTCACGAAGACTAACTGCTGCATCAAACAGGTGGCTCACTATCACTAAGATATCTCAAATACTATGGACCGCAGGTACACAATGGTTACGCCTGAGTCCCTCAGGAAACATCCATACCCGTAAGCTTTCACAGCTCTGCGGATTACGCCCTTACATTCGACTGTAGATCGCAGCAGTCACAATGGTTACACTTGGTTCCCCCAAGAAACATCCGTCCGCCGTAGGCTATCTGCAGCCCTGCGAATTTCGCTACACGGTCGAATTTCCAACGACTCTAGATCGCAGCGATCACAATGGTTACACCTGATTCCCTCAAGAAACATCCGACCGCCATAGGCTATCTGCAGCCCTGCGAATTACGCTAGCAGTCGTGCTCAATGGCAACTCATGAGTTTTATGTCCGGACAACCTACCGCCACCAGCAGCACTGCAGATTGCGCTATCTGCAGTCCTTTTTCATAAGCTCGAAATTCAAAGAAGAAGGATGGTACTTCCCTTATCTTGACTTGAAAACACATAATACTATATACATATAGTATCTAATTCTCATACTTTTCATAATTCATACTTTACATAAGATTCTCTTTCCAAATCAAACATCTCATTCTTATATAAATTCTGTTATATAAGACTTTATTTCAAACTGATTATATCACATTTTTCTCCATATAAGTTTCGAAACTTCTATGCTAAATATCTAAACTCCAACATCCCTCAATTTCCATTCTAATCTTAAAATTTTAGCTTTAAACTCTTAATCAATTCAAATGATTGATTGATATCACTTCAAACTCGGCTTTCTGAATCCACTGGCTATAAACCAAATTTTTCTTTCAATTTCTAATTATAAAATTCATCACTTCATCAACATCTTTATTTGCTCAAAACTCCGGATTTTTTTCTTCTTATCACAAATTTTTCCTTCACGCATTATCACTTCTTCACATTCATACTTCGACCGTCAATTAGTAAGCGAACAACTTCCTAAGTATCAACCCCGAAGGCCGAAACCAACATCAGATCAGCACTCAGAAAATTATTCAACTTAACTAATCATCAGTCAGTTTCTAAATTCCTTAACTTCATTTCTAATTCTTTATCAAATCATCGCCCACGAAATTTCCGAATTCGAATTACCATTCCATTTCTCTTACATTCTGTCGTCCTTCATTTTCAACGTGCGGCTCTTTGTTGTTCAGTTCTCATTATTCTGATTTGTCAAAACTCGTTAACTTCTCACAATCTTTGAAAACAACCCATATTCATTTTCTACAATTCTAGAAAATCTCCTATTACCATTAGAAAACAATTCCATATTTTTGCAGATCTTTAATAGAAATATACTTTATTCTCAGGGGAAATATTTCTAAATTCGTTATTTGCATTAAACAGTTATTAAATAAAATACTGATATTTTCACTTAACTGCTAGCACTCATTTACTTACTTCACTTAACCATTCTTGCTATCGAATTTTATCCATTTCTTAGTCAATGATGAGGTCAATCAAGTTGGGGTATATTTACCTCTCAGACCTTAACTGAACAATATTATTAACTTTGAAACAGATAAGTTTGCAACTTCGAAACTTTCATTCTCATAACTTTCAAATTCAAATTAAAATTCTACTTTTTTAACGAAAATCGTTGATTGTAACAATCGTTCATGCCTCGAACTATTTAACTTTAAAATATACTTTATCCATTGAATACATAATTAAATAATATTTTCCTGAAACCCGACATAATCGTCTCCCATAAATAACTTCTTTTCGAATAATCTATTATTCAATACCATATTCCGAACTTCGGAAAATATTCTGAACTTCAGAATAATCTCACCGTACTGGTTAACTTTATCACCTCCATCTCCAATTTCAATCGCAACATATTCGTTTTCAAATGTTATTTACTTCTAAAAAAATAAATATTTCCTTTATCAAAATCTAGACTCGTCACATCCAATTAGCTTTCATTTCACTTGAACCTCGATTCAAATCTTTATTCATATTTTGCTCCATTTACAACTCTCGTTCATACTTTGCTTCTTGATAATTAATTAACAAGTTTGTACCTCACTATCGAATCCATGTATTCGATTATAAATTATTATAAATTATCTTGCCAATAAACTTCGACACAATTGAATTATAGTTATACCCTTTTCAATTTTATTATTTTATACTCCAAATTCAAAATAAAATTCATCGTCTCATTTCCGAAACGATTTTCAATTTCCTCTCAATCAAATTCTTATCTGAAATCTTATTCCAATAAATTTCAATTATCTTTGATCGCTAAAAACACACAATTGATTCATCGATTCTATTATACTTATCTTCCTTAAATGTCGTTCGATGATAGGTTCGAGATTCAAATACAAAGGAATCTTATCGAAGAATAATTCTTGCAAACCTGGATTCAAAGGCTTCTGAAGACTGGGGATTCCGAACAAAATTTTAAATCTCAAAATAAATTTTTATTTCCGCTGTACTATTTTCAAATACTAGTTTCAAAATATATAATATTTTCAAAATATTTTTCCCTTTTAAAATTTATTTTAAAATTATTTACACTTTTCAAAAATATATTTCGAAATCTTTTTATTTTCAAAATCCGTTGTTCCAGTGTCGATTCTATTTCAAACTCGATAAGCTACGCTTTGAATAAACCAAAGCTCTGATACCACTTGTAACGACCCGCCTTTTTGACCGCTTTAACCCAGTAATTAAACCAACTTAAAACGTTCAAATCGACGGTTCGTTATTTAGCTTACCGAGTTTAAAACAGAATCAACACAGAAAAATACAGAATAATTAACACACTATTTCACAGTGAAATCAACTTTTATTCATAAATCAGAGTTTGATATAAATATTTCTATACAGCGGAATAAAAGTACAGTTTTGAATACAGAAAAATATTACTGCTTTAAAATCTTCAGAGTGCGCGTTGTCGGAAATCCCCAGCTTTGCCAACCTTCGAATCCTAAGCTGTAATCTGTAAATCTGAAATGCTCGGGTCTGACCCGAGCATTTTATGTAAAACACAAAATACTCGAGTCAGGATTAAATCATAGTTCAAGTAAATCAATTTCAATAACAACTAAACAAAATAGGAATTTCTATCTTCTGAATTGTACAAAAATTAAAGGATGGGTAGTGTCTGTCCACAAGCTGAATCAGTACATCTGACTTTTCCAAACAAGATAAAGGACCTTCAACATAAGATGGAAAAGAAAAAGAAAAGAAAAAAAAAAAATATATATAAATGAACAAAGTATGTGTTGATATGTATAGCCTACACATAATTAGTAACGAACCATGACAGGGCCTGCTTTAGCTTGACAGTTCATAACAGGCAACAGGGTTCATGCTTAAAATATGGGGCATCCAAGCTTCTACCAAAATATATGGTGTAGTATATTGTTCAGGTTTGGCCTTTGGTAATGCAACATATATTCAGTCCTCATCCAGATTCACAGGCTCACAGCAACAAATAACTATAGCAACATGTGTACTCAAGTGTGTGTGTTCTCCCAAGTTTAAAGCCGCAATTAGCCGTGCAGGCAAATATGGCAGCAACAGAATGCATAACCCAATCATTAAGTAAACGTCCAGAAGTGTAAACAATACATAAAGGCCTAAAGCAGTGACAGGAAAAATATGCAACAAGCTCAGGACATAAATATCCACTGTTTATGTAAGGTCATAAAACACAACATGCAAAAATGCTGCAGGTGTGATTAGTTCCCTTTTGCTTGAGGCATGCATACATGCTACAGTAATAAATTATATGCAACATGAAATCTTCGATCAACACATATATCCAATTTTTAATCAAAGTAACCAAAATGAAGAAATGTCAAGCATTATTTCGTTCAGCTTTATAAACAAATATGGGTTTCGATAAATGGTTTTGGTCATGAAAATAAAGTGACGAGTTATATACAACTAAGTAGTACCAGGTGTCATTTTGACACTAAAATAACATAGGCAATTCTGGAATGTGATAAATACGGGTACTATGCATATATAAACATAATTTTTAACTGAAAAAAAAATGTATAAATAAAATGACAGTTATATTTATATTTCTAGTTCTACAGATCACTCTCCAGTTATTAATCTTGACTTGTGTATATATCATGAGCAGTGACAGACTGATAATTCACACAATACCGGAACATGAATGGTTTTAACATTATGACTGAGACAAGGTAGCAAGCCACAGATGGGAAGTTGATCATTTTAAAGTATATGTAGGGGACAATGCATCTAAATGCTTATGTACAGAAATTGCCACTCATAGCAGGATTTTCATGTAAAACAAGGGAGGTGGCATTTTTATATAAAGTATGCAAATGCAATGGATAGCCTGACAGCCATAGATGCAGGGTTATATCCAAACAATAGCATAATGCAAGTCATGTACAAGTATAAGATAAAATCCCAAAATGTGAACAATTTTGACTTCTCATCTGTTTAGCAACATACGCCCAAACAAGGGGCAGAGGAGACAAGCAAGCAGTTCCACAATTAATGAACCATTACATGTCAACATTAAATGCAACACGCAAAATAAAGGAAACCCAAGACTGGAACAAAAGGGATAACGGTAGGCAAACTGGTTACAGGACTTAGACAAACTGGGTGCAAGACTTTCCAAAATACACTATGGTTTCTAGTCAGGCTATATGTATGAACGGGATCAGGTAGCATAGCAAGTTTCAGTGGCACAAAAGAATGTAAACATTTATATAATTGGTCAAAGTTAAACATCCAACAGCAGCCGACAAATAGCGAAATTAACCATTAAGCTTCAATTTTTAACCAAAGTTAAAATACTTGAACATGAGATAATCTGTGAGTGAGTTAACACTCACCTTGAAACTGACACAACAGGCTTTAAGGGTGGACGTGGCTTCGATTAAAAAAAAGTAACGCCTTGGGAGCCGACGATGTGGGCTTCGATTGTCTGAGCGGTCTTCAGGGCGACGAGCAGTGAAGGGTCGGCTTCGATTTGAAGGAAACGAAGCAATTCAGGGTGGAGGCGATAACACTGATGGCTTGGTCACTCGTCTCGAGGCAACAACGACGAGATGACAAGGCGCCGGTTACGATTTGGGTAAGCCAGAGGGAGGGAGATGATTTTTTTTTCCGCAGGAGGCCATGGATTGAATTGAGGAACTAGGGATTCGGTGACCAAAAATTGAAAAGAGGAAAGTGATTTCTCGCTGAAGAAAAGATGAGGCAAGCGAGGTATTTTTATAGAAGGAAAAATGTGAAGATAGGAACAACGTAAAATCAGAGCCCTTAGAGTAGCGGCGCAAATCAGACATAGGTCTGCACGGAAATTATCTAAGGAAGGTTACGTTTAAGGTAGGCAATTCTTGGGGAGAGTTTATTTACGTTTAATATTATTTTCTACCACGAGTTATTGTCGGACGCTCGGTATTTGTACTATTAACACAATCTCCGAATGGAACGAAATTTGACGTACCACCATATTTCAATGTTCTGATTCCAACAAAATTAATTCAGTTGCAATCTGACTCTGTTTGTATCTGATGTTATTTTATTTTTAAATTATTTATCGGTTCTCCGATTTTGTTCACACAGCAACTCCGTTAGCTTCCCAATTTGAAACATTAAATTCAATTTATTTGTATATATGATTACACACATAACAAATCCCATTCTCCATATATTTAAACAATAAAATCCACCAATTTATTTAACGTCAAGAACGTATAAATCTAACCATTCATATTTTCCAGTCCTATTTCAATTCGATCAAATCTGATTCAAATATTCAACAATACATATTAAATTCTCAACCAACCATACTGAATTAAATATTGAATTCAATTTATACATAAAACCATATACTTTATAACCCAGTATCAATATAAAATTAATTGTTAACATTTAAATTTTAATTAAATTCATTTTAAATTTCCCAAATTCCTGGGACGTTACAGTTGGATTTGGAATTCTGTCCAAATCAAATTTGGAAAAGGTCGCTATAAGTGCAGTTCGATGGCCGTTGATGGAAATCGACTGTACGGGCCTTGATAAAATCATTAAAAATAGTAATAATTTGTGTAAAATCATAAGACATGATTTGTGAAGATTTGGGATGAAAAACTCCATATTTGAAAAGATAAAAATAGATTTTTATCGAAATGAACTAGTTTTGAACTAGAATTATAATTCTATTTATTTTTAAATAAATAAATTGGATTTGAAATGGTTTTGAAAATAACCAGAATTTCCAATATTTGAATTGGAATGGATTTGAATCGAAATTGTCTTCGGAATATTTCGATGTTGGATTTCGTGATGATACAGATATTGTTATGGGAATTCGAAAGATATATATATCGTTATTCCCAATACGACATTTGTTAGTCGTAGAATTGTATATTGAATATAAGCCGATATATTTTCTATTTAGAGCCTTGTATTTAATATCAAATGTGATTTGAGTTTGTCGTGAATGGTGTCTTCATTAACACTGTTCTTGAACCCAGTTGAGAAAAGATTAAATCTTTTTATTTTAGATTTAATGAAGTGTATCAATTAAATAATATTTAATTGGAATTTAATTGACATTGATTGTTGGGTTTATCGTGAACAGTGTTTTAAATAACACTTGTTCTTTAACCCGATAATTAATGGAACGTGATTTTGGGTTGTTGTGGACAGTATCTTCAATAATACTATTCTTAGACCTAAAGGAGTTAAGAAAATCAGAAACTAACTGGAGATTAGTTAAGTTGAATGGTTTCAGAGGTATTGATCTGATGTTGGTTTCGGCCTTCGGGGTTAATACTTAGGGAATTGCTCACTTGCTAATTTACAGTTAGGGACTGATTGAAATGTGATGTGATTTTGGGTTTATCATGAACCGTGTTTTAAATGACACTGATTCTATAACCCAGTCACAGATTAAAACTAAGTGGAGTTTTAATGAATCTTTAATTAGATTGAAAAGATCGAGAATTGAGTATCACCAGTTTTACTCCAGGCGATAGTTAAATCTTTAATTAGATTTGAACGTGAAATGGTAATTGAATTTACCGATAACACCGTGGTGTTAGATATGAAGTACTACCAGTTTTACTTCATGGGATAAATAGGTTGGGATTGGGAAAATTAAAACAAATGATTACTTCGGTAAGGTTCGTTAATCCCGACTAGTTTGAAGTGATATTCAAAGGAAGATTAAAGAATGAATTTGAAAGAATTTATCTTAGATAAAATTAATGGGAACCTTTCCCTAAGAATGTGAAATTTAGAAACTAACTGTCGGTTAGCTAAGCAGAATGGTTTTCTGGATATTGATCTGATGTTGGTTTCGGCCTTCGGGGTTAATATTTGGGGAATTATTCTCTTGATTAATTTATGGTTAGTGGCTGATGAATTGGAATGAGGTGTATGCTGTGTTTGTGTAACACTTATTTAAAATATACGCGAGTTACTCGGAAAGACCGGGTTTATCCCATTCTGAATAACTGATACGACGATAAGTCGAAGATGAAGACGGTGGTCGAAGACTGGAGGTCTTCACATCGTTTGAGTGATTACTGATGATCTTGATTGGGATGTACACCCAAGAAGATGGAAACAGTTGGTGATCATCCAGACGTACATGGAGATCGATGGATATGCGGGGTACTAGGTGCCTCCGGTTTCGTTCAGACCCAGAACGAACTTGTAAATGGACTGTGTGTCTGACATTGGATTTTAGTCTGTGTGATTGATTTCTATTAAATATATATCTGTTTGGTGGCGGAGAATTTATTCTTTTGCTTAACGCCCTTCTCTGAGACGTATGAGCTCAGGGGTTATATATCGATGGATATCAAACGCATGGAGTGAATTGCCTGTGTGGCATGCCTAAGTGGCAATATGATCAAGGCTTCTGTTGAAAAGCAGAGTCTTGTGGTGGATGATCAAAGCACGGCCTTTGTGGCGTAGCTTTGTGTAACGTTTTATTCGCGAGCTTCACACCGGTATGAACCAAAAACGGGAGAGGACGTCGGGGAGGGCATGCGTTTCTTTCTAGCTAGAAGTAGCGTCAGTGGTTTTACACGCCCTGACGAGTTTGACTTATGTGGTTGTTGCTGTTGCGAGGCGCCTCGGTTTGATCGGACGATCCGGGTCCGGTGGAGTCATTCGTTGGCTCATTTACGCCCCATAGGGCGGGGAAACGCATGTTCAGGATTTAAGTTTAATCCACAACGGTGGACCGGCCCTGAGGATCCAAGGGTCGATGCGCTCTGACCCTGAGGCTCGGGCTAGACAGTCTCGAATCGGTTGAGGACTATCTTTTGCCTCGGTTCATAGATGGAAATCAAATTTCCAAATACGTGACATTTGCGGTTTTATTTGTAGAGCCTAGTATGGCGACATAGTGGGATGGGGCGCTTATGCCGCCTATGATTGATACTTATGATTTGAAGTTGTTTTATACATTATGCACTTATAATAGTGTCAAATGATTTGTTTTAAACGTATCAAGCATTCTTGGCTATTATAAGGTAAAAACCCTATCCTCCGGCTTGCGTTGCATTGTGTGATGGGAACTGGGTCTTATAATAGCTTCATTTTTCTTTATTTAGCATTGCGCTATTTGTTTTATCCACCGGTATTCTTGGGAGGAAACCCGTTCCGTGTTATAAGGCGTGGTCCCTTGATTTGCCTAACTTTAAAAATAAAGATTAATAACTGTTTTAGTTCTCACACCAGTCCCATGACTGACCTGGAGTTTATTGTTTTAAGCTAAACTCTGGTTTGGTTTTGGTTTTGCAGATTTGTATTCACAGGATCCTGGTTTACAGCTGGAACGATATCCGGAAAGCTTTGTATCCGTATATCTCCTTCAGTTGTGTATTGTATTATTTTCCGCTGCTATGTAATTTATTGTAATCTCTGATATTTCTGTGTAATATTTATTTGTTTATACTCTGTATATCCTTGTATTCTGATGCATTGTTGTAATATAAAATGAAATTTTCTTCCGTCTACGTTCTATTTTGTCGTGTTCTCAAAACAATCATGCGTTTCGAACGGTCTGGGTCGGTTTAGCGACTGATTCGGATCGAGTGAAATTCCTTTTCGTTACATATGAACCATGTTGTGCAAAGACCTTCAATTCATAAATGAATGGTTTAGCAACTGATTAAAATTACTAGTATAGAAAATGAAAATACTAGATGAAAAATAAGAGAAAATTAGTAGTATAGAATATGAAAATTTTCAATTAAAATAGCTAAGACGTGATTACCAACTGATGAAGGATGTCAGAAGAGTCGGAATTACCACTATTGTCATATGATACATTTTGATCACTGCAGCCACAAGACAAACGTTTTCGCTATTTATAGACCAATAAAAATGGTTATCTAGCATTTTAGTAAAACATAAACAATGTAACTTTGGCACATAATTCTCCCCTTCTAGGCATGTTTGGAAGGACCATTGATGAAAAATGTAAATTATTTATCTTTCAAAATGAGACCATAGTTATGACTCAAAGCAATAATCAATAGGAAAGCTTGGTCTTCATTCAATGTGACGGCAAGTCTAACTTTTTAACAATGCAAACATGTGATAGAATAGTTACCCAAAAGAAATGTACCGACCACGAAAAGATTTTAGAAATGGAAATGATTTTCAATAATTGATGGAATACAAGTATATAATATTAGGGGGAAAACTGCATTCTAGCAACTGATCTCAGGACATAGCACAATTCAGCCATTACAATGCATGCAATGATAGCACTATGTCGTTCTTAAAGCCAAAGCACATTAGCAGTTAAACGGGTGTTCCAAAACATTTTAGTATTAACCTCGTACCATATCTCGATATAAAAACCACAATCAACACATCAAACGAACTTAAACAACTATGCCAATGAATAATAGCATGTAAATGGGACACAGATCTAGGAAGAGTATTGCAAATTATAGGTATTAATAGGAGTAGAGAAGAGAAATTGCAACAATTGTGAAACCATACCTTGGCCCAAGCATAGAAATGGAGTGAAGTTAATTTTCCAAAGTTCAACTGATCCATATGGATAGCATAAGCTGCTCCACTCGCAACCGCCCAAAAGCACAACCCCCCCCCCCACCATCACCACCAATGACATCACCGACCTTGAGCTCATGCCACGAATTGCCTTAGACACCCACCATCAGCTTCCTTTCTCAAGCCTTAGACCTCGTTTTGAGCAATGATGGTGAACAAGTACACAACCATACAGTTCAACTATAAGCATATCCATGGCAGCAACTTTGTCAATCCTCTTTACAGCACCACACTAACCATTACATAACTCATCCTCACCTTCGCAGCTTTCGAAATCTGGCACCCATTTTACATTTATTCACCATATTTTGTTCACAGTTTAAGCCATTATGACATGCTTATAGCTGCGACTTCACATAGATCGATTTCAGGCGACTGATGATAAGCGAATTCGAATGCGACACGTGTGATTTTAGACTGGGAGAGTTGAGGTGATTTGGATTTTAGATTTAGGGATATTTTTTTAAATAGAGAACGATGCATGCTTGGATTTGTAGCGAGAAGACCAAAAATTTGGGCTTTGGAAGCGGGAAGATGGAAAAAATGACAATGGACAAAGCAATTGATTTAACGTTGATTTTTACACCTTATTTGTTATGACTGTAATGTGAATAAAGTAACAATACAATAAACTTAAACTGACTTGGGTCTGGTTACACCTATCATTTCACTGATAACAGCTACCAATTTCATGAGCACAGCGTTTGTATATACCATTATGTACATACCAATGAATATACATTTCTACATGCATACAATATAAAATTATTATGTTCATCAAAACAATAATAAATGACAACATATATTAATTAATTATTACTTAATTATTTCGTGTTTGTTAATAAAGAGTTATTTAATATAATTAACTATTAAATATAATTAATAAAATATTAAGTATAACTTAGTAACTAATAAAAAATTCCCAATTTTGAATTTCATATATTTGCAATGGATTACCAATTTAAGTTTTAATTTTTCCATTAAATTTTTTTGTTTGTTTCAAAATAAAAAACAAATAAGATATACCGTGTTGGGCCGCTGGCCGGCACCCTCCGGGAGCACCGCCCCAGGGCCTCCGCGACCTAACTAGCTAGGTCGACCACCATCTGGGATGTCCGTCGTTTAAGTCGACTATCGTTCAAGTTTTAAACATAATTAAATTAATTAAACTAAAGAATGTTATTCTCCTTCCGGACGTCCATCGTTACTATTTTATTTTGCTTTAATGATATTGTTTTATTTTAAACATAAAGTAATTAAATTAATAAAACAAAATAAAATGGTTTGCTTAAATGGCCCATTGTAATTCCTCACTTCCACTTACCGGTACCGCAAATGCACCCTTAGTTCGGAATGTTATAAATTCATGTGTGGGAACTAAAACCTGTCAAACATTAAATATCATAGGCAATATCGTTCGTAGTGCCCCCATATTCTGGATAGAAAACTGCTCTTATGGTACTCCTAGACACTGAAAACCCAACATAAGAAATAACATGGCCTTGCTACGAGATAACATAAGAAATGAAGTGATTGTTATAGGATACATTAAATGATTGTATATGGTCAGTATTTTTTATTTTTTATTTTCGATTTTTTATCTACTTTGTACTTTTGATTTTGTTGAAATGTTTTGGTCTATTCTGTATTTTTAGTTTTGTATCTCTTTTACATTTTCAATTTTTTATATGTCCTATATTTTTAATTCAATATTTTTAATGTTTTTTCAATTCTGCATTCTAAGCACAATTAACTATAAATTATTAAGTATCAAATATTATTTATTAATAGTTAGTTATTTAGTAGTATTTATTAGTTTTTAAAAAACCAATATTAAATATTAATTACTAAATTTTAGTTAACTTTTTAAAGTAATTATTTACTGTTAATTGTTAATTATCAAAAATTAATTACTAAATGGAAAATATTGAATATTAGTCCTAATTACAAAATGGTGAATAGTTTAATATTTAATAATTAACGATAACAAATGTTAACTATTCATTACTATATTTAGTAATTGATAATTAATAATTATTGTCGATAATTGATATTTTTTGTATACCATCATAACTAATATTTAATTATAATTAAGAAGAAAAAGGCAATATTTAATGATTAATAATTTATAAATAAATAATTTTTTTTAATAATTTGTTTTATTTTGTAAATAATTACTAGTCTAAGTTTTCATTTATAAATAATTAAATTCTAAGTACCGACTAAATATTAGTTATGAAGTCGTAGTTATTAATTATTAGATAATTATTTAATCACAAAATATAATTATCTAAAGTAGTTGTTTAATAGTAATTATTATTAAAAATTACATATTTAATAGTAAATATTAATTAGTAATTATTGACTAGAAACTATTTATTATTGACTAGTAATTATTTAAAATTAATTATTTAATAGTTGTATTTATTCAATACAATTTATTTTCCTCGACTTTATTAATTAATAATTATATTTATTAACTACTAATTATATCATGTCGCCATACTAGTTCTACAATCAAAACCGCAAGGTCGTATTGGAAATTGGATTTCCATCATGAGTCGAGGCTAGGGGAAAGCTCCTCTCCGATTCAAGACACTCTAGCAAATGCCTCAGGATCCCCCGCAGTGAACCCTTGGATGCGGTAGGGCCGGTCCCCGCCTATCGGCAGTGGATTAATTATGCCTGAACACACGCTTCCCAGTTCCTTTGAACCTATAGTATGACCACTAACGACCTATAAAATTCCAAGGCGCCTCAAAATCCATCATCCACATAAGTAAAATGTCAGCCAGTTTAAGCACTGACACCACTTCTAGCTAGAAAGAAACGTGTGCACTCCCTACGGTCCATATCCCGTTTTTGAGTCATACCGGGGTGTGAGGCTCGCGAAGTCACGCTATACACAATGCTATGCCGTACTAGGATATACTTTGATCATACCACAAGGCCCTGCTTTTCAACAAAAGCATTGATCATTTGCATCTTGGCGTGCCACATTGACAATTCACGCCATGCGATCAATCACTATTAATATATACCAGGGTGTTAAGTAGAGAATAAATTATCACCACCAAACAGACATACATTAATAGAAATCGATTTAATTCAAATGAAACGAAATCCAATGTCAGACACGCATCCATTTACTAGCTTATGCTCTGGGTCTGAGCGAAAACCAAATCCGAACAATCAACAATAGTCCGGACGGCCACCACTGAAGCCCCTTCAAGGTAGCTACTCCCATCAAGGGTCTTTGTAGCAACACATCCATTTGATGTGAAGATCATCGGTCTTCAACCACCGTCTTCATCTTCGACTCTTCATCATCGTAGTAATTATTCGAAATGGGTTAAACCCGGTCTTCCCGAATAACTCACGTATTTTATAATTAAAAATCGAGTACTATAAAAACACATCCAATGTCTCATTCCAATTCATAATATTCTTCTAATAAAATATTCTCATTATTCTATCAAAGATAAAATCTTTAATTTATTCTTAAATCTTACTTTTAAAGATTTATTAAGTACCCAATTTGGTTTTAAATATCACAAATCATTATTCAATGATTAATTAAATTAAAGAAATTAATCTTATCTTTAACTAGGTTGAAGAACTAATGTCATTTTAAAACACCATTCACGGTAAACCCAAAATCGACTTCCATTAAATATGGAATCTTCACGGAAATCAAATCAATATATAATCGTTATAAATCCGACCAATAATATAAATGGAATAATGGCAAAGCATCTTAAATTACATAAGTAGTATCGGTTTTCTTTTACAAAAGCTTATCACGGTTATTATTAATTCGAATTCCATTCAACTCCAATTTAATATATTAAATTGGAAAACTTTACTTTTGGAAAATTCCCATTTGAATTTTAATAAAAGATTTATAAATTCCAAATCATATTTTCACTGTCAGTTGGGTTAAAGAACATATGTCACTTAAAAACACAGTTCACAATAAACCCAACTCACACTTCATCTTATTCCAATTACTAAATATAACTTTTAATAATCTTAATTAAAAGATTATTCATTTCTCAACTGGGTTTAAGAAAGGTGTTATTGAAGACACCATTCACGACAAACCCAAAATCCAATTGATTTAATTAAATTTAAATTTAATATTCACTAATTAGAAAACTTCATTAAATCTTAATTTAATGATTTATTCTAGTTAATAACTAGTTCATTTCAATAAAAATATATTTTCCTAAAATATATTCTTTTTCTAAAACATTTTCTAAAATATTCTTTTTCTAGAATATTCTTTATTGGAATGTGACTCACTCAACAACCATATATTGCATGAAATCAACAAGCAAGATAAATAATTATCAAACAGCCAAATAACACCCAAAGTGGATTCTACACTAAATATTGGGACTAGTGTAGATCAAATATCATCCCAACACCCGTGTGGGGTTTTCATCCAACAACCAAATAATAAATTATCTGTGCACTTGGGCGATGTGTAAAAATTATCGACCCAATCACATAAACAAGTCGGATGACTTGTAAATGGAAGTGTAGTATTCAGTTTAAATATACTAACAATATATTTAACACATTAAACATTACAACATCACAGACATATATTTCAGTTCTTTTTATTGTAAACAAATGACAATAAAAAACTATAATTTCAATTCTTTTTATTGTTAACAAATGACAATAAAAATCCTATCTTTTGTTTATTTATTTAATTTACCAAAATGTATATTTTTGGTCTCATTCATTTTTAAATGACAACATGGATACTTTTACTTCATTCCTTTAAAATGACAAAAATGTCTCTTTTTTTCTAATTCTTTTAATGTGGCAAAAATATGATAATTTTGTCAAGTTCTTTTTATGTAAACAAAATGAAGATTTTGTCTAATCCTTTTAAATTAACAAAAATGCCTATCTTTTTTTAACTCTTTTTAATGACCAAAAATGTTTATTTTGGTTCAGTATCCCCTTTTTTATATATAAATGTTCATCCTTACGTCATCCTTTTTAACATATACAAGTGTTCATCTTTATGTAATCCTTTGGCCCTATTCTTTTAATGAGAATAATATTACATAAAAATGTATGTTTTTAATTCACTCTTTTAAATGATAAGAGTGTCCTTTTTATTTCAATTTACATTTCCTACGAGAAATGTACTTTTTATTATAATATTCATTTTCTAGCAAAAAATGTACTTTTTTATTCTAATACTTTTAAAGTGACAAAAATTGTAATTTTGTCTAATTCCTTTTTAATGTACAAAATATGATCATTTTTTCAAATTCCTGTCAATGTACAAAATACGATAATTTTGTCAAATATTTTTCAATGTAACAAAATATGATACTTTTGTCTAATCTTTCAATGTAAACAAAAATGCTAATTTTTCTCTAATCCTTTTTAATGATCAAAATATAATCTTTCTTCTTAATGAACAAAAATGTATTGTTGTTTAAACTCTTTCTAATGCATAAAAATATACATTTCATAAAAATATACATTTTCAATTCTTTTTTTTTAATGTATAAAAATATACATTCCTAATTCATTCTTACTAATGTCTAAAAATATACATTTCTAATTCATTCTTTCTAATGTATAACTTTAACTAATTCTTTTCAATGTATAAAAATGTCTATTTTATATGCATAATATATTTTCCAGTAAAAACGTTGTTTTTATTTTTCTAACAAATTCCTAGTCAAAAACGTCATCTTTGATTTGCATAATATATTTCAAATAAAAATGTTGTTTTATTTTTCTAACAAATTTCTAGTTAAAAAGGTCATCTTTGATTTCCATAATATATTTCAAATAAAAATGTTGTTTTATTTTCATAACATGTTTCTAATCAAAAATGTTATTCTATTTCACTAACCAAGTTTTGACCAAAAATTGTTATTCTAATCGCTAATCAAGTTTTGACCAAAAATTGTTATTCTAATCGCTAATCAAGTTTTGACCAAAACATGTTATTTTAATCACTAATCGAGTTTTGACCAAAAAAATGTTATTTTAATCACTAATCGAGTTTTGACCAAAAAATGTTATTTAATCACTAATCGAGTTTTGACCTAAAAATGTTATATTTTAATCACTAATCGAGTTTTGACCAAAAAATGTTATTTTAATCACTAATCGAGGGTTGACCAAAAAATGTTATTTTAATCACCTTAACAATTTAAAACTAAAATATTATTTTCCTTTACCTTAACATTTTATAATTAAAAATGTTATTTTTATCTAATGCCACATTTTAGAATAGAAATGTTATTTCTTTTGCTAATGTCACATTACATTCAACAAAGATTGATACTCTTGTTACAACAATTATATTTAACAAAAATTGATATTTTTATTTCAAACAGCCATATTCAACAAAAATGGATATTTTACTTCAATAATTATTTTCAACAAAAATGATTCTTAGGTTTTGTTACAAATCTAGTTCAAAAAAATGTTAGTTTTGTTGCAAATATAATTCAACAAAATGATAGTTTTGTTATAACACAATATGATTCAACGAAAAGGACATTTTGTGTTGACACAAATATGATTCAACAAAAAGGATGATTCAACAAAAAGGATAATTCAACAAAAAGGATATTTTGTTTTTAACACTACTCTATTTAACAAATGTGAAAAATTTGTTTACACATGACATTTTTCTGTTTGACAACAATGAATACTTTTAGTCTAAGATAACATTGGCAAATAAAATGATATTTTCACTCTACATGAATATAGTTCACCAAATCATCAAAACACAATCCATCAGTTAATCTAGATTTTATACACAGCATATATGTTTCATATGACGTATATATATTTAACATCACAAGCAAGATCTATTTTAAAGAAATAAATAAATCAATATATTTATTTTAAAATTTTAAAACTGAGAAATCTCACCGTGGTTGGAAGCGGATCTAAAATTCTAAAGGTTTCAGAATCTGTTCCAATAAGTTTCATGTTGTAGTATTCTTCTTTACGGTTTCAGCAAAGTTGAAATCGCGGAATTTCGTTTCTGTTTGAATGAGATATGATAGTTTAAAGATTTGATTACATAATAATTTAATTAAATAAATAATTAAGAATTCTTAATTACATTGGTTAAGGGTGTTTAACCCTTCTACTATGTTAAGGTTACTGGCCGTTGTCGAACCCATCCACTCCAGATGAAAACCCGCCTGCGCGCCGCCCTAGGAGCTACAGGACGATCATCCGAATCCGCCTCCATCTGCGCCTTGTCGTCGGACCCCTCTGCACTCAGACCTGGCGAACTTGGCCCCACCATAGCACGCGAATTCCGGTCTAAAGAGAGCTACTTTGAGCCTCGTTTCCTCACAAACCACGACGGTAATCTCGATCATGACTGTTCATCTCGGAGAGCGCAAGAAGCTCTTCGATTCTGTGTTGGAGTTGTTGAAATCCATTGAGTATTTAAGGAGATCGAAGGGGAAGAAGGAGGGAGCACGGCTGCCTTTCATTTGTTAACGGCGGCTATTGTATTGAGTTTAGGGTTTCTGCATATTTGACCGTATTTATAGGCGTATATTTTAATTATTTTAATTATTTAATTTAAGAAAATATTTGTTCATTGATACTAACTTCGAATCGAACCCAACGAGCGTCGCCCCTAGCTAATAATCCCCATCCCGGACACAATGGAACACGTTTCGTAACCCAATTCGGCTGTTACGATATGTTTTTCTTTAAATTAAAATATAAAACAAAATATATTTAAATTCAAACGTACATTTTAAATTACCGAGACCACATACGACCTCTAAAAATTACAGAAATATTATTTCTAGTTATGTTTTGACGATTCTGTTCTAACAAGACTAATTTCATCGAATTCTGAGACCGTTTGAAAAATGGCTATTTTTAAGTCGTTTAAATTTGACTGAAACTGACAAAACACGTTTTCTTTTACCACGCTCATATATTAGTTCGAAAAATTATGAAAATTGAAACTTAGAAATAATTTGACATTCCAGTTCCAACAAAAGTGGTTTCGTCGAAAACCGAGGTCGTTTACAAAATGACTATTTTTAAGGCCAATATATTATATTAAAATATATATAAATTCTACAGAGACGTTCTAAATTTTAAACTGGCCATAACTTTTGATTTTTAAAACGAAATTTCAATTTTTCAGATTCGTTAGAAAGATATTGTTAAACAGATTTAAATATTTCTTGTTTCGCTCAATTTTGATTTATAATGAATCCTGTACATTCAGTCAAAGTTCAAATTCAAAATTTCAAACTGCAACGCTGTTTTAAACTCCTTTTAGAAATAAATTAAATTTATTCGTTTTAACTTTGATTGAAAATAAATTTTTCGTCGTTATTATTTAAATAAATAATTTTAAATATTCAATTTCGATTAAAATTTCTAGAATAAAATTTTTAAATTGGCCCCAAAATTCCGGGTTGTTACAGTCGCCTCCACTTAAAATCTTTTCGTCCTCGAAAAGGAACGTAGCTAAAAGTTGTTTAATTTAACCAACTCAAAATTTTATTATTTATTTATCGGTTTTAATTAATTATCATTCTAATATTTTAATTCATGAAACTAATTACCAAACATCACGGCCAGCAATCAATTAGGTAATTAACTTTTCAAATATTTATAACTTTTATATATAGCCAAAAATCATATTTTTAGTGCAGATCACAACAATGTGTACTAACTAAGTTTTGGTTCTCATACCAGTCAATGGAAATATATAGATATACCACTTTCAAAACTCGAACATAAATAATGGTGATGCGGCCGCATCACCATAATTATCCCCGGGCGACTAGAGTGTGATCCTATATCTATCCAGTATATTAAAACTTCGAATATCCGTTAATTACTCGTATATTCGAAATCTTTATATACTCGATTGTCCACATTAAAATATAATAATATACTCAAATACGTATTTTAAGATAAAATTTTCAAAACTAAATTTGTTTTCATTTTTTTTAAAGAAAATAATACTCTTCACACTCGTTTTAGGATACTACTGATCCTATCTCTAACGAGTTATTCTCATTGGATATTACTAATCCAATCTCTGATGAATTCTTTCGCTCAGTTCTAATGTGTCTTGTTCTCGAGCTCTGTAAACCAAAGCTCTGATACCAATTGTGACGACCCAAACTAGTAAAGGAAGGCTGGATTGCTTTGAGAACAACACACATCAGAGCACAAACTGAAGAACATTTTATTGCTGATAACAACAATTACATCAGAGTACAAGAATATAACAGAGTATGAATACTTATTACGTAATAGAAATACATTAATATCAGAGTTTTAAATTACATTTAAATAGCAACGGAAAAATATTAAAAATATACAACTGAAAGGAATACACGGATACAGAGCTTTCCGAATATCGCCTCAGTTGTAAACCAGGATCCTGTAAATATATCTGCAAAAAGCTACTCGAATGCCCGTGTGGAAAATAAAGGCACCCGAGTTTGCCAGTGAAACAAACTACAGGTCAGTCATGGGACTGGTATGAGAAATCTTAACTTAACTATCTAATAATAAGGCTAATCACAGGACCACGCCGCTAACGCGGAACGGGTATACTCCATTGGATTGCCAGTGCATAAAATAAAGTAAATCGTTAAACAACGCAATGCTTTTTAGGAAAATGAAACCATTATAAGACTCAAGTCTCATCACACAATGCAATGCAAGCCGAAGGATAGGGTTTTACCTTATAATGGTCAAAAGATGCTTGATACGATAAAACGGATTTAATATTAGTGTGTATATCTATGGGTATATATGTATTTCAAAAGCACTTTCAATCATAATGTATTAATCATAGACGGCATGGGTACCATATATCATGTCGCCATACTAGCTCTACAATCAAAACCGCAAGGTCGTATTGGAAATTGGATTTCCATCATGAGTCGAGGCTAGGGGCAAGCTCCTCTCCGATTCGAGACACTCTAGCAAATGCCTCAGGATCCCCCGCAGTGAACCCTTGGATGCGGTAGGGCCGGTCCCCGCCTATCGGCAGTGGATTAATTATGCATGAACACACGCTTCCCGGTTCCTTTGAACCTATAGTATGACCACTAACGGCCTATAAAAATCCGAGGCGCCTCAAAATCCATCATCCACATAAGTAAAATGTCATCTAGTTTAAGCACTGACACCACTTCTAGCTAGAAAGAAACGTGTGCACTCCCTACGGTCCATATCCCGTTTTTGACTCATACCGGGGTGTGAGGCTCGCGAAGTCACGTTATACACAAAGCTATGTCGTACTAGGCTATACTTTGATCATACCACAAGACCCTGCTTTTCAACAAAAGCCTTGATCATTTGCATCTGGGCATGCCACATTGACAATTCACGCCATGCGATCAATCACTATTAATATATACCAGGGTGTTAAGTAGAGAATAAATTCTCACCACCAAACAGACATACATTAATAGAAATCAATTTAATTCACATGGAACGAAATCCAATGTCAGACACGCATCCATTTACTAGCTTATGCTCTGGGTCTGAGCGAAAACCAAATCCGAACAATCAACAATAGTCCGGACGGCCACCACTGAAGCCCCTTCAAGGTAGCTACTCCCATCAAGGGTCTCTGTAGCAACACTTCCATTCGATGTGAAGATCGTCGGTCTTCAACCACCGTCTTCATCTTCGACTCTTCATCGTCGTAATAATTATTCGGAATGGGTTAAACCCGGTCTTCCCGAATAACTCACATATTTTATAATTAAAAATCGAGTACTATAAAAACACATCCAACGTCTCATTCCAATTCATAATATTCTTCTAATAAAATATTCGCATTATTCTATCAAAGATAAACTCTTTAAATTATTCTTAAATCTTACTTTTAAAGATTTATTAAGAACCCAATTTGGTTTTAAATATCACAAATCATTATTCAATGATTAATTAAATTTAAGAAATTAATCTTATCTTTAACTGGGTTAAAGAACTAATGTCATTTTAAAACACCATTCACGGTAAATCCAAAATCGACTTCCATTAAATTCGGAATCTTCACAGAAATCAAATCAATATATAATCGTTATAAATTTCTGTATCCGACCAATAATATAAATGGAATAACGGCAAAGCCTCTTAAATTCCATATGTAGTATTGGTTTTCTTTTACAGAAGCTTATCACGGTTATTATTAATTCGAATTCCATTCAACTCCAATTTAATATATTAAATTGGAAAACTTTACTTTTGGAAAATTCCCATTTAAATATTAATAAAAGATTTATAAATTCCAAATCATATTTTCACTGTCAGTTGGGTTAAAGAACATATGTCACTTAAAAACACAGTTCATAATAAACCCAACTCACACTTCATCTTATTTCAATTACTAAATATAAATTGAAAACTTTTAATAATCTTAATTAAAATATTATTCATTTCCCATCTGGGTTTAAGAAAGGTGTTATTGAAGACACCATTCACGACAAACCCAAAATCCAATTCATTTAATTAAATTTTAATTAAATATTCCCTAATTAGAAAACTTCATTAAATCTTAATTTAATTATTTATTCTAGTTAATAACTAGTTCATTTCAATAAAAATATATTTTCCTAAAATATATTCTTTTTCTAAAACATTTTCTAAAATATTCTTTTTCTAGAATATTCTTTATTGGAATGTGACTCACTCAACAACCATATATTGCATGAAATCAACAAGCAAGATAAATAATTATCAAACATCCAAATAACACCCAAAGTGGATTCTACACTAAATATTGGGACAAGTTTAGATCAAATATCATCCCAACACCCGTGTGGGGTTTTCATCCAACAACAAAATAATAAATTATCTGTGCACTTGGGCGATGTGTAAAAATTATCGACCCAATCACATAAACAAGTCGGATGACTTGTAAATGGAAGTGTAGTATTCAGTTTAAATATACTAACAATATATTTAACATATCAAACATTACAACATCACAGACATATATTTCAGTTCTTTTTATTGTAAACAAATGACAATAAAAATCTATAATTTCAATTCTTTTTATTGTTAACAAATGACAATAAAAATCCTATCTCTTGTTTATTTATTTAATTTACCAAAATGTATATTTTTGGTCTCATTCATTTTTAAATGACAACATGGATACTTTTACTTCATTCTTTTAAAATGACAAAAATGTTTCTTTTCTTCTAATTCTTTTAATGTGGCAAAAATATGATAATTTTGTCAAGTTCTTTTTATGTAAACAAAATGAAGATTTTGTCTAATCCTTTTAAATTAACAAAAATGCCTATCTTTGTTTAACTCTTTTTAATGACCAAAAATGTTTATTTTGGTTCAGTACTCCTTTTTTATATATAAATGTTCATCCTTATGTCATCCTTTTTAACATATACAAGTGTTCATCTTTATTTATTCCTTTGACCCTATTCTTTTAATGAGAATAATATTACATAAAAATGTATGTTTTTACTACACTCTTTTAAATGACAAGAATATCCTTTTTATTTTAATTTACATTTCCTACCAGAAATGTACTTTTTATTCTAATATTCATTTTCTAGCAAAAAAATGTACTTTTTTATTCTAATACTTTTAAAGTGACAAAATTTTTAATTTTGTCTAATTCCTTTTTAATGTACAAAATATGATCATTTTGTCAAATTCCTGTCAATGTACAAAATACGATATTTTTGTCAAATCTTTTTCAATGTAGCAAAATATGATACTTTTGTCTAATCTTTCAATGTAAACAAAAATGCTAATTTTTCTCTAATCCTTTTTAATGATCAAAATATAATCTTTCTTCTTAATGAAAAAAAATGTATTTTTGTTTAAACTCTTTCTAATGCATAAAAATATACATTTCATAAAAATATACATTTTCAATTCATTCTTTTTAATGTATAAAAATATACATTCCTAATTCATTCTTTCTAATGTATAAAAATATACATTTCTAATTCATTCTTTCTAATGTATAACTTTAACTAATTCTTTTCAATGTATAAAAATGTCTATTTTATATGCATAATATATTTTCCAGTAAAAACATTGTTTTTATTTTTCTAACAAATTCCTAGTCAAAAAGGTCATCTTTGATTTGCATAATATATTTCAAATAAAAATGTTGTTTTATTTTTCTAACAAATTTCTAGTCAAAAAGGTCATCTTTGATTTGCATAATATATTTCAAATAAAAATGTTGTTTTATTTTCATAACATGTTTCTTATCAAAAATGTTATTCTATTTCACTAACCATGTTTTGACCCAAAATTGTTATTCTAATCGCTAATCAAGTTTTGACCTAAAATTGCTATTCTAATCGCTAATCAAGTTTTGACCAAAAAATGTTATTTTAATCACTAATCGAGTTTTGACCAAAAAATGTTATTTAATCACTAATTGAGTTTTGACCAAAAAATGTTATTTTAATCACTAATCGAGTTTTGACCAAAAAATGTTATTTTAATCACTAATCGAGTTTGGACCAAAAAATGTTATTTTAATCACCTTAACAATTTAAAACTAAAATGTTATTTTCCTTTACTTTAAAATTTTATAATTAAAAATGTTATTTTTATCTAATGCCACATTTTAAAATATAAATGTTATTTCTTTTGCTAATGTCACATTACATTCAACAAAGATTGATACTCTTGTTACAACAATTATATTTAATAAAAATTGATATTTTTATTTCAAACAACCATATTCAACAAAAATGGATATTTTACTTCAACAATTATTTTCAACAAAAATAATTCTTTGGTTTTGTTACAAATCTAGTTCAACAAAATGTTAGTTTAGTTGCAAATATAATTCAACAAAATGATAGTTTTTTTATAACACAATATGACTCAACCAAAAGGACATTTCGTGTTGACACAAATATGATTCAACAAAAAGGATGATTCAACAAAAAGGATAATTCAACAAAAAGGATATTTTGTTTTTAACACTATTCTATTTAATAAATGTGAAAATTTTGTTTACACATGACATTTTTCTATTTGACAACAATGAATACTTTTAGTCTAAGATAACATTGGCAAATAAAATGATATTTTCACTATACATGAATATAATTCACCAAATCATCACAAACACAATCCATCAGTTAATCTAGATCTTATACACAGCATATATGTTTCATATGACGTATGTATATTTAACATCACAAGAAAGATCTATTTTAAAGAAATAAATAAATATATATATATATTTATTTTAAAATTTTAAAACTGAGAAATCTCACCGTGGTTGGAAGCGGATCTAAAATTCTAAAGGTTTCAGAATCTGTTCCAATAAGTTTCATGTTGTAGTATTCTTCTTTACGGTTTCAGCAATGTTGAAATCGCGGAATTTCGTTTCTGTTTGAATGAGATATGATAGTTTAAAGATTTGATTACATAATAATTTAATTAAATAAATTATAAAGAATTCTTAATTACATTGGTTAAGGGTGTTTAACCCTTCTTCTATGTTAAGGTTACTGGCCGATGTCGAACCCATCCACTCTTGATGAAAACCCGGCTGCGCGCCGCCCTAGGAGCTGTCGGACGATCATCCGAATCCGCCTCCAACTGCGCCTTGTCGGCGGACCCCTCTGCGCTTAGACCTGGCGAACTCGACCCCACCATGGTGTGCGAATTCCGGTCCAAAGAGAGCTACTTTGAGCCTCGTTTCCTCACAAACCACGATGGTAATCTCGATCATGACCGTTCATCTCGGAAAGCCAAGAAGCTCTTTGATTCTGTGTTAGAGTTGTTGAAATCCATTGAGTATTTAAGGAGATCGAAGGGGAAGAAGGATGGAGCACGGCTGCCATTCATTTGTTAACGGCGGCTATTGAATTGAGTTTAGGTTTTCTGCGTATTTGAACGTATTTATAGGCGTATATTTTAATTATTTTAATTATTTAATTTAAGAAAATTTTTGTTCATTGATATTAACTCCGAATCGAACCCAACAAGCATCGCCCCTAGCTAATAACCCCCATCCCGGACACAATGGAACACGTTTCGTAACCCAATTCGGCTGTTACGATATGTTTTTCTTTAAATTAAATATAAACCAATATATTTTTAAATTCAAACGTACATTTTAAATTACCGGGGCCACATACGACCTCTAAAAATTACAGAAAAATTGTTTCTAATAATGTTTTGGCGATACGGTTCTAACAAGACTACTTTCGTTGAATTCTGAGACCGTTTGAAAAATGGCTATTTTTAAGTCGTTTAAATTTGAGTGAAATTGACAAAACACGTTTTCTTTTACCACGCTCACATATTAGTTCGAAAAATTATGAAAATTGAAACTTAGCAATAATTTAAAATTCCGGTTCCAACAAATGTGGTTTCGTCGAAAACCGAGATCGTTTGCAAAATGGCTATTTTTAAGGCCAATATATTATATTAAAATATATATAAATTCTACGACGACGTTCTAACTTTTAAACTGGCCATAACTTTTGATTTTTTTAAAGAAATTTCAATTTTTCATATTCGTTAGAAAGATATTGTTAAACAGATTTAAATATTTCTTGTTTCGCTCAATTCTGATTTATAATGAATCCTGTATATTCAGTCAAAGTTCAAATTCAAAATTTTAAACTGCAGCGCTGTTTTAAACTCCTTTTAGAAATAAATTAAATTTATTCGTTTTAACTTTGATTAAAAATAAATTTTTCGTCGTTATTATTTAAATAAATAATCTCAAATATTCAATTTCCATTAAAATTTATAGAATAAAAATTTTAAATTGGCCTCAAAATTCCGGGTTGTTACAATCGCCCCCACTTAAAATCTTTTCGTCCTCGAAAAGAAACTTAGCTAAAAGTTGTTTAATTTAACCAACTCAACTTTAAATTTTTTTATTTATTTATCGGTTTTAATTATCATTCTAATATTTTAATTCATGAAACTAATTACCAAACATCACGGCCAGCAATCAATTAGGTAATTAACTTTTCAAATATATATAACTTTTTTATATAGCCAAAAATCATATTTTTAGTGCAGATCACAGCAATGTGTACTAACTAAGTTTTGGTTCTCATACCAGTCAATGGAAATATATAGATATACCACTTTCAAAACTCGAACATAAATATTGGTGATGCGGCCGCATCACCAGAATTATCCCCGGGCGACTAGAGTGTGATCCTATATCTATCCAGTATATTAAAACTTCGAATATCCGTTAATTACTCGTATATTCGAAATCTTTATATACTTGATTGTCCACATTAAAGTATAATAATATAGTCAAATACGTATTTTAAGATAAAATTTTCTAAACTAAATTTGTTTTCATTTTTTATTAAAGAAAATAATACTCTTCACACTCGTTCTAGGGTACTACTGATCCTATCTCTAACGAGTTATTCTCATTGGATATTACTAATCCAATCTCTGATGAGTTCTTTCACTCAGTTCTAATGTGTCTTGTTCTCGAGCTCTGTAAACCAAAGCTCTGATACCAAATGTGACGACCCAAACTTCCCAGTAAAGGAAAGGCTGGATTGCTTTGAGAACAACACACATCAGAGCACAAACTAAAGAACATTTTATTGCTGATAACAACAGTTACATCAGAGTACAAGAATATAACAGAGTATGAATACTTATTACATAATAGAAATACATTAATATCAGAGTTTTAAATTACATTTAAATAGTAGTGGAAAAATATTACAAATATACAACTGAAAGGAATCCACGGATAAAGAGCTTTTCGAATATCGCCTCAGTTGTGAACCAGGATCCTGTAAATATATCTGCAAAAAGCTACTCGACTACCCGTGTGGAAAATAAGGGCACCCGAGTTTGCCAGTGAAACAAACTACAGGTCAGTCATGGGACTGGTATGAGAAATCTTAACTTAATTATCTAATAATAAGGCTAATCACAGGACCACGCCGCTAACGCGGAACGGGTTTACTCCATTGGATTGCCAGTGCATAAAATAAAGTAAATCGTTAAACAACGCAATGCTTTTTAGGAAAATGAAACCATTATAAGACCCAAGTCCCATCACACAATGCAACGCAAGCCGAAGGATAGGATTTTACCTTATAATGGTCAAAAGATGCTTGATACGATAAAACGGATTTAATATTAGTGTGTATATTTATTGGTATATATATATTTCAAAAGCACTTTCAATCATAATGTATTAATCATAGATGGCATGGGTACTATATATCATGTCGTCATACTAGATCTACAATTAAAACCGCAAGGTCATATTGGAAATTGGATTTCCATCATAAGTCGAGGCTAGGGGCAAGCTCCTCTCCGATTCGAGACACTCTAGCAAATGCCTCAGGATCCCCCGCAGTGAACCCTTGGATGCGGTAGGGCCGGTCCCCGCCTATCGGCAGTGGATTAATTATGCCTGAACACACGCTTCCCGGTTCCTTTGAACCTATAGTATGACCACTAACGGCCTATAAAAATCCGAGGCGCCTCAAAATCCATCATCCACATATGTAAAATGTCAGCCAGTTTAAGCACTGACACCACTTCTAGCTAGAAAGAAACGTGTGCACTCCCTACGGTCCATATCTCGTTTTTGACTCATACCGGGGTGTGAGGCTCGCGAAGTCGCGCTATACACAAAGCTATGTCGTACTAGGCTATACTTTGATCATACCACAAGGCCCTGCTTTTCAACAAAAGCCTTGATCATTTGCATCTTGGCGTGCCACATTGACAATTCACGCCATGCGATCAATCGCTATTAATATATACCAGGGTGTTAAGCAGAGAATAAATTCTCACCACCAAACAGACATACATTAATAGAAATCGATTTAATTCACATGGAACGAAATCTAATGTCAGACACACATCCATTTGCTAGCTTATGCTCTGGGTCTGAGCGAAAACCAAATCCGAACAATCAACAATAGTCCGGACGGCCACCACTGAAGCCCCTTCAAGGTAGCTACTCCCATCAAGGGTCTCTATAGCAACACATCCATTCGATGTGAAGATCGTCGGTCTTCAACCACCGTCTTCATCTTCGACTCTTCATCGTCGTAGTAATTATTCGGAATGGGTTAAACCCGGTCTTCCCGAATAACTCACGTATTTTATAATTAAAAACGAGTACTATAAAAACACATCCAACGTCTCATTCCAATTCATAATATTCTTCTAATAAAATATTCGCATTATTCTATCAAAGATAAACTCTTTAAATTATTCTTAAATCTTACTTTTAAAAATTTATTAAGAACCCAATTTGGTTTTAAATATCACAAATCATTATTCAATGATTAATTAAATTTAAGAAATTAATCTTATCTTTAACTGGGTTAAAGAACTAATGTCAATTTAAAACACCGTTCACGGTAAACCCAAAATCGACTTCCATTAAATACGGAATCTTCACAGAAATCAAATCAATATATAATCGTTATAAATTTCTGTATTCGACCAATAATATAAATGGAATAACGACAAAGCCTCTTAAATTCCATATGTAGTATCGGTTTTCTTCTACAGAAGCTTATCACGGTTATAATTAATTCAAATTCTATTCAACTCCAATTTAATATATTAAATTGGAAAACTTTACTTTTGGAAAATTCCCATTTAAATTTTAATAAAAGATTTATAAATTCCAAATCATATTTTCAATATTAGTTGGGTTAAAGATATATGTCACTTAAAAACACAGTTCACAATAAACCCAACTCACACTTCATCTTATTCCAATTACTAAATATAAATTGAAAACTTTTAATAATCTTAATTAAAAGATTATTCATTTCCCAACTGGGTTTAAGAAAGGTGTTATTGAAGACACCATTCACGACAAACCCAAAATCCAATTCATTTAATTAAATTTAAATTAAATATTCACTAATTAGAAAACTTCATTAAATCTTAATTTAATGATTTATTCTAGTTAATAACTAGTTCATTTCAATAAAAATATATTTTTCTAAAATATATTCTTTTTCTAAAACATTTTCTAAAATATTCTTTTTCTAGAATATTCTTTATTGGAATGTGACTCACTCAAAAACCATATATTGCATGAAATCAACAAGCAAGATAAATAATTATCAAACATCCAAATAACACCCAAAGTGGATTCTACACTAAATATTGGGACTAGTGTAGATCAAATATCATCCCAACACCCGTGTGGGGTTTTCATCCAACAATCAAATAATAAATTATCTGTGCACTTGGGTGATGTGTAAAAATTATCGACCTAATCACATAAACAAGTCGGATGACTTGTAAATGGAAGTGTAGTATTCAGTTTAAATATACTAACAATATATTTAACACATCAAACATTACAACATCACAGACATATATTTCAGTTCTTTTTATTGTAAACAAATGACAATAAAAATCTATAATTTCAATTCTATTTATTGTTAACAAATGACAATAAAAATCCTATCTCTTGTTTATTTATTTAATTTACCAAAATGTATATTTTTGGTCTCATTCATTTTTAAATGACAACATGGATACT
This sequence comes from Allium sativum, assembly GCA_030737875.1. Lineage (NCBI taxonomy): Eukaryota > Viridiplantae > Streptophyta > Magnoliopsida > Asparagales > Amaryllidaceae > Allium > Allium sativum. The sequence continues at coordinate 972,357,958 of CM060924.1, forward strand.
TTTACTTCATTCCTTTAAAATGACAAAAATGTCTCTTTTCTTCTAATTCTTTTAATGTGGCAAAAATATGATAATTTTGTCAAGTTCTTTTTATGTAAACAAAATGAAGATTTTGTCTAATCCTTTTAAATTAACAAAAATGCCTATCTTTGTTTAACTCTTTTTAATGACCAAAAATGTTTATTTTGGTTCGGTACCCCTTTTATATATATAAAAATGTTCATCCTTATGTCATCCTTTTTAACATATACAAGTGTTCATCTTTATGTAATCCTTCGACCCTATTCTTTTAATGAGAATAATATTACATAAAAATGTATGTTTTTAATTCACTCTTTTAAATGACAAGAATGTCCTTTTTATTTTAATTTACATTTCCAACCAGAAATGTACTTTTTATTCTAATATTCATTTTCTAGCAAAAAATGTACTTTTTTATTCTAATACTTTTAAAGTGACAAAAATTGTAATTTTGTCTAATTCCTTTTTAATGTACAAAATATGATCATTTTGTCAAATTCCTGTCAATGTACAAAATACGATAATTTTGTCAAATCTTTTTCAATGTAACAAAATATGATACTTTTGTCTAATCTTTCAATGTAAACAAAAATGCTAATTTTTCTCTAATCCTTTTTAATGATCAAAATATAATCTTTCTTCTTAATGAACAAAAATGTATCTTTGTTTAAACTCTTTCTAATGCATGAAAATATACATTTCATAAAAATATACATTTTCAATTCATTCTTTTTAATGTGTAAAAATGTACATTCCTAATTCATTCTTTCTAATGTATAAAAATATACATTTCTAATTCATTCTTTCTAATGTATAACTTTAACTAATTCTTTTCAATGTATAAAAATGTCTATTTTATATGCAATAATATATTTTCCAGTAAAAACGTTGTTTTTATTTTTCTGACAAATTCCTAGTCAAAAAGGTCATCTTGATTTTCATAATATATTTCAAACAAAAATGTTGTTTTATTTTTCTAACAAATTTCTAGTCAAAAAGGTCATCTTTGATTTGCATAATATATTTCAAATAAAAATGTTGTTTTATTTTCATAACATGTTTCTAATCAAAAATGTTATTCTATTTCACTAACCAAGTTTTGACCATAAATTGTTATTCTAATCGCTAATCAAGTTTTGACCAAAAAATGTTATTCTAATCGCTAATCAAGTTTTGACCAAAAAATGTTATTTTAATCACTAATCTAGTTTGACCAAAAAATGTTATTTTAATCACTAATCGAGTTTTGACCAAAAAATGTTATTTATTCACTAATCGAGTTTTGACCAATTTTTTTTATTTTAATCACTAATCGAGTTCTGACCAAAAAATGTTATTTTAATCATTAATCGAGTTTTGACCAAAAAATGTTATTTTAATCACCTTAACAATTTAAAACTAAAATGTTATTTTCCTTTACTTTAACATTTTATAATTAAAAATGTTATTTTTATCTAATGCCACATTTTAGAATAGAAATGTTATTTCTTTTGCTAATGTCACATTACATTCAACAAAGATTGATACTCTTGTTACAACAATTATATTTAACAAAAATTGATATTTTTATTTCAAACAACCATATTCAACAAAAATGGATATTTTACTTCAACAATTATTTTCAACAAAAATGATTCTTTGGTTTTGTTACAAATCTAGTTCAACAAAATGTTAGTTTTGTTGCAAATATAATTCAACAAAATGATAGTTTTGTTATAACATAATATGATTCAACCAAAAGGACATTTTGTGTTGACACAAATATGATTCAACAAAAAGGATGATTCAACAAAAAGGATATTTTGTTTTTAACACTATTCTATTTAACAAATGTGAAAAATTTGTTTACACATGACATTTTTTTGTTTGACAACAATGAATACTTTTAGTCTAAGATAACATTGGAAAATAAAATGATATTTTCACTCTACATGAATATAATTCACCAAATCATCACAAACACAATCCATCAGTTAATCTAGATTTTATACACAGCATATATGTTTCATATGACGTATATATATTTAACATCACAAGCAAGATCTATTTTAAAGAAATAAATAAATGAATATATTTATTTTAAAATTTTAAAACTGAGAAATCTCACCGTGGTTGGAAGCGGATCTAAAATTCTAAAGGTTTCAGAATCTATTCTAATAAGTTTCATGTTGTAGTATTCTTCTCTACGGTTTCAGCAAATTTGAAATCGCGGAATTTCGTTTTTGTTTGAACGAGATATGATAGTTTAAAGATTTGATTACATAATAATTTAATTAAATAAATAATTAAGAATTCTTAATTACATTGGTTAAGGGTGTTTAACCCTTCTTCTATGTTAAGGTTACTGGCCGATGTCGAACCCATCCACTCCAGATGAAAACCCGCCTGCGCGCCTCCCTAGGAGCTGTCGAACGATCATCCGAATCCGCCTCCACCTGCGCCTTGTCGTCGTACCCCTCTGCGCTCAGACCTGGCGAACTTGGCCCCACCATGCGTGCGAATTCCGGTCCAAAGAGAGCTACTTTGAGCCTCGTTTCCTCACAAACCACGATGGTAATCTCGATCATGACCATTCATCTCGGAGAGCGCAAGAAGCTCTTCGATTCTGTGTTGGAGTTGTTGAAATCCATTGAGTATTTAAGGAGATCGAAGGGGAAGAAGGAGGAAGCACAACTTCCTTTCATTTGTTAACGGCGGCTATTATATTGAGTTTAGGGTTTCGGCGTATTTGACCGTATTTATAGGCGTATATTTTAATTATTTAATTTAAGAAAATATTTGTTCATTGATACTAACTCCGAATCGAACCCAACGAGCATCGCCCCTAGCTAATAACCCCCATCCCGGACACAATGGAACACGTTTCGTAACCCAATCCGGCTGTTACAATATGTTTTTCTTTAAATTAAAATATAAACCAATATATATTTAAATTCAAACGTACATTTTAAATTACTGGGGCCACATACGACCTCTAAAAATTACAGAAAAATTATTTCTAGTTATGTTTTGACGATACGGTTCTAACAAGACTAATTTCGTTGAATTTTGAGACCGTTTGAAAAGTGACTATTTTTAAGTCGTTTAAATTTGACTGAAACTGACAAAACATGTTTTCTTTTACCACGCTCACATATTAGTTCGAAAAATTATAAAAATTGAAACTTAGCAATAATTTGACATTCCGGTTCCAACAAAAGTGGTTTCGTCGAAAACCGAGGTCGTTTGCAAAATGGCTATTTTAAAGGCCAATATATTATATTAAAATATATATAAATTCTACAACGACTTTTCTAACTTTTAAACTGACCATAACTTTTGATTTTTAAAACGAAATTTCAATTTTTCAGATTCGTTAGAAAGATATTGTTAAACAGATTTAAATATTTCTTGTTTTGCTCAATTCTGATTTATAATGAATCCTGTATATTCGGTCAAAGTTCAAATTCAAAATTTCAAACTACAGCGCTGTTTTAAACTCCTTTTAGAATTAAATTATTGTTCCTTTTATTGTTCCTTTTATTTTACTCTCCCATCTTTAAAACTCCAGAGTTTTCTTTTCTTAAAAAAAAAACGGAGAATTTTTCAAAACAGGTACAGTGGTAGTTAGAAAAGGTCCTAAAAAAAATTTTTTTCGGGCTCCTAGCCCGAACTCGTGCCGCAGCGCAGTCAAGCAATTAATAGAAGGGGACAACAACAGAAATCAGCGGACGATTCAGATGGGTTGGAGCGGTTGCACACCAAGTGGGGTGTGAACGCGCTAGCGCTTCCCAGATTCACTGGAGGACTGCCGATCAAGGTGAGAAATTTTTAAAACACTACAGGTGCTCTGCTGCAAAGAAAAAAAATATATATCGACAATTGTTGTAAAAAATTTCTGCAGGGGCAGCGGCTTGAATGTAAATTTTAATTCTGCAATTTATATTTCTGTTCTATGACTGATATTTCTGAATTTGTGGTGAGGAACGGTTTTCCATAACTAATCACTCTCATCGATTTTCAATTTTAACACGTGATTTTGATTTTCAAAATAATATAACTGAAAAGTGGTGCTCTGTGAAGTTGACTGTCTCGTACAATTGGATCGCGGATATATATTAGTTCAATTTATTGAACTTCTAGCAAAAGAGGTTGCATACTACCCGTAAAACATTGGTCGTAACCCTTAGTATTTATACTATACGTGAACGGCCATAAGACCCTCTTCCCCCTTCCAATTGAGTCAGTTAATTAATAGAGCACAACTCATTATTTTATATTATTTTGAATTGAGAATAATTTCTGTCTTGCCGTGATTTCATTTCAAATGTCTAATTCAAAAAAATCATTGAGAGAAATGTGGGATAATAATCGAAGTAGACGTCCTCTTGAAGAGTATGAGTATGAATTGCAACTCATGAAACAAGATTCTCCAAAATTTCGTGAGCCCAATGTCAACAATTTTCAAAATTTTCAAAATGACCGACATTTTCAACATCATGAATATAATCGAAATGGCGATTTCAATTCAAATTTCAATAATTTCGATTATGGGCCACATCCGTATCAAAACGACTTTGAATCCCAATATAGCTTTGATCCACAACAATATGGGGTTGGAAACCAATTCGAAAATAATTTTGAAAATGATTTTCAATTCGATCAGAATTTTCAAAATTACAACCCATATCCACATCTTGAATATGACCAAAATCGCAATTTTCCCTCGAATTTCGACAGCTTTGGTTACGAACCTAATTTTCAAAATCAAAATGATTTCCAACATCATTATCATCTTTCTGAAAATTCAAATATTTTTGAGAATCAAGGAATCCAAAACGATAGCTCTCAATTCGACGATTCTGAAGAATATCATCTTAAAATTCTTAGAGAGAGGGCAGACGAACTTCTTTGTTTACTGACATCTTTGAAAGAGCAACAAGAGCAACAAAATCAAATGGGCGTTGAATCAGAAAATAATCCAATTTCTACTGACATTGAAAATTTTCAAATAACGACTTTGGACATTGAGAATAATCAGCTTGATGAAGCCTTTCAAAATTCAACAAATGATTTGGACTTCAACTCTTTTCAGGAAAAAGATTTAAGCTCAGATTTTGATCTTCCCCTTTCAGGCTATGAGAAAGTTGAAATTTTTGAAAATGAACAAAACGAAAATGTTGAATTTTTCAATTCAAATTTGGAAAAGGACTTTAATGAACATGAATTCTTTGAATTATGTGAGGATGAAAGCCTTAATTCTGACCCCAATCCCGACAATCATTTGATTCTGACCCCAATCGAAAAGCTTGACACTCTTCCAATGACAATCAAGACCAATTCTTCTGAAAATTCCAAACCTCCATCTTCTTTGAATGTTGGCAATCCCAACATTTTTTTTCTAATGTCGGCAACCCCGATAATATCTCTTCTTTGATCGTTGGCAATCCCAACAAACCATCTTTTATACCTTCACTTCCTTCACTTCCCGTGTCGACACCTTCTTCTTCGAATGACCAAGACTCCGAAACGGAACAAGAAAAAGTTGTTGATGACACGACAAATTTACCATGTCAAAAATCCTCTCGTACTTCAATTGACATATCTACGTTGTCTTTCGACGAACTCTTCGCAGATGAACTTAAACTTTTAAATGACGAGGATGAATTAGAATCAGGCCATGAATCCAAATTTGAAAATTTTGATTTTGAGAATTCAAACGAACTTGAAATGGTCAGTGTCAAAAATACCTTGCCAATTGAGAAAGGTAATCACATACTCTTGAACAACACTCAGAATTCAAATTTCACTGAATTTATATACGATCACAAATTCTTGAAAAATTACACTGACAAATTTGTTGAACACATGAACTATTTTTGGAATGTTAGCTTTGTTGAAAAACTTCGTGTCAGGACGACCCTGGATATTTATCTCCTAGACTATAAATCTAGGTTTAAAGATGATATGGTTTTCAAAAACTCTTGCTTGTTAGAAAATATGCCTAGACACAGTGGGAATGGGACCCATAGGGCTAGAACCAAGTGTGGGGGAAAAAGTTGGTGGCAATCCTTGCGTCGCATGCATCGCAAACACATTTATCATTGTACATATGATCCTTTCTTACATATAGTTAAATTGCATTTCGTTTTACAAATCATTTTACATTTAATCCATCTTTGGGTTCTATCCTTCACATTTAGGAAACGTGTTTACAGTGTGGACACTGTTTAGTTCTAGTGTGGGGGGAGTCTACATTTCACTCATTTTCGTTTTTTTTTTCTTTATTTTTCTTTCTTTTCATTTTCATCATTTAAATAGGACCATCATGCATTTTAGACTATAATAACATGCCATTTTTTTATTTTTTTTGAAATACGACTCATTTTCAATTGATACAGCAAAATAAGTTTACAATTTTTAGCCAGTTGATAGTATTTTTCTCTCTCAACTTAGATCGAATAGGAAATATAATGAAAAGTTTAATTTTGAGGGATAATAGTGTAACCGGTACGTAGGGAGATTCTTAGGTGATGGCCATGAAATCTATTATATATTGTAGACTTTGTTTAAATAAGTGGAGGACTTAAAATACTTATATTGGCTTTTCAAATCTTTAAAACTAAGTTGTGTTAAGTTGAATTCGCGTAACTCTCTTTTGTGCTTATACTTTCGATAATAATAATAATAGTATTCCAAGGGTATCCAACATTGCTTGTATATCGAGCGTTGGTGTGCAAACCCGCCAAGCTCTATCCGACACGTTGTTGACAAAGTCAAAGTTGGAATATCTTGGTCTCATTTTATGGGATTGGACACCTAAGGATTACCGACACGTTGTTGACAAAGTCAAAGTCGGCCTGCACAATCCGCCAAGCTCTTTACCTACTCTCCGTTAGTCCGCGAGGCAGTGCATGGGTGGTAAACCTTGGTCTTTTTAGTTAGGTGTATGTACTTAATCATAAATCTTAAAATTTTATAGAATAAAGAATAAGCGATGATACCCAAACACTTCTTGAACTTATTGATTTGACTAGCCATACATGAGAAAATTAGAATACCACTTTGCAAACTGTGCCAAGCAAACTAAGAATTTATTTCATGGCTGCACTATGTTATCGACCGAACTAACTGGCCAAACTGGAATTTAACATTTGAAAACTTGATTTATATTGAAAATTTGTGACTAGTTGAGGTATCTAAAATAAAATCAACTGACTAGAAATTGTTAACTTAATTTGTTGTACCACCTTCCTGAAATAAGTCGTGTTTTCTTCTTTCGTTTTATTTGCATATGTCCATTGCATTCATGTAGTTTCATTAGAATCATAGCATACTGCATTTGGATTTTGTGGGTAGTATCCGCTGAAAACCCTCACGAGACACCACTCGTCCTACTAGGGACACCTAGAGGTTTAACGGCTTGTTGCATACGCTCAATGCAATCGTGTTTCCTACGAAAGTGCGACCTATCTAGTTAGTTTTTCATTTTCTTTTTACTCGAGGACGAGTAAAAGATAAGTGTGGGGGTATTTGATTGACATAGAAATGTGTTTATTTTATGCTCTTATATCTTATCTTTCGTATATAAATAAATATTACTTGGGTATTGTTTTGTTACTTTTACAGATATTCCAACCCAGCCCGCATGCAACCAGAAATGTAGAGAAATAGAGATCAATTTGCTTTGTATTTGCAGTTTGAAGAATTATAGATGAAGATCTCACATCTAGTTGCTGTTGGACAAGAAAAGGATTGATAACAAGGCTTTGCACATCACAAATCAATGAAGAAGTGTCAAGGAAGCAAGAGGAAAAGAGAAAAGGCCCAAACTTGCTTTATTTGTCTAAGGCCCCTTTATGTTTCTCATTGTAAACTAATTAGTGATGACCAGGCCCAGTTATCATTAGGGTTAGGGTTAGGGTTTGGCTATCTACCCTATATATACCCTTGTAATAACCTTGTAGCCACCATCTCATATCTTATTCCATTTCTCTAATAAAGTTCTTCTTCCTCTTTTTATTTTTCTGCTATTTTCTAATTTCTTAGCAATTAGTGTTGTCTACACGATTAGATTCGGTAGAGCATTAATTGTATTTTTCACTTATTTTCATTAGCGATTGACCGTCTGATTAGATTCAGCGGTAATCCTAATTCTTATTTTTTGTTCGTTTAATTTTGTTCTGCAATTTTATTTCCATTGTTCTATTTTATCTTCCACCATTGAATTCATTACAGATCCGATTAGATTCGAATCTGCAGTGAATTTAATTGCATCTTTTAATTGTAGTTTCACTTTCTATTTTGTTTTGCAAAATCAACCTCCAGTTTCGTCTAACTCGCCCAAGAGATTAGATAAATAATTTGATTTAACTTTCCTCCCTGTGTTCGACCTGTATGCTACACACCTGTATGCTTGCAGAATTTATTACAAATGTCACGCTTTTCTAATTCATAGACTAGCGACGATCAATTAAATTTATTCGTTTTAACTTTGATTAAAAATATTTTTTTTGTCGTTATTATTTAAATAAATAATTTTAAATATTCAATTTCCATTCAAATTTCTAGAATAAAAATTTCAAATTGGCCCCAAAATTCCGGGTTGTTACATATTTTTACTTAGAAAACTCGATTTTAATATAAAGAAATATAGTTTGTTTAGCTCAAGAATCACCATAATTTATTTAATCATTATTTGATTTAACTTAAAGTACACATGTGCTATTAGTTTGAAATTTAAATTTTGAAAAGTTGTGTTTTTTGAATTCAATCCTTTTCTGAATGGTTATGGTTGTTGGAAAACTATAAATAGGCTTTGGACTTCTTCTTTTTTAATAACCAATCATCATCTTCTTCTTCCTTTCTCTCCATGCCATTATTCTTCTTCATTTCTTAAAATCTATATTTATATTCTGCTGATTTTCAAAGAGAATTATATCAATCACTTTCTCTTTCAATTCTATATCAAACCCTCTTTGAAATCCAAGTGTTCCTGCAGAGTTATAGGCTATTTGTAATCAAAGATCGTGTGATCAAGTTATACCGAGTCAATTCTCCAAAACTAATACTGGGAAAGGTGTGATTGTAGCCCGAAAATCAATTAGGTGTGATTGTTGCTCGGGAATCAATTCGATATTCTTGTAGCCTCGTTAAATCAAGAGAGCTCCCTATGCTCGGAAGCAGGTGGTAGTGGAACTCGTGGATATTGAAACCGAGGATTGTAATTTGAAGAATACATTGAAAAGAAATCTGCACAACTCAGAGTTGTGAGGGACTGGATGTAGGGTAAATCCGAACCAGTATAAAATCTCGGTTTGTACTTTCCCTTTACTGCATCTTATTTTTATTTTCTACATTCGTGATTGATTATGTGATTATTGATATTTGTGATTTCCATAACATTCTGGTAAATCCAAAAAGATTTCAAGGAATTCATAAAATCCATAAAACACTATTCACTTCCCTCCTCTAGTGTTTAATTTTCCTTAAGATCCTTAATCTACATCCCCGACAATTTCTAATTTCTACTTATCATCCTACGCGGTGTATATGTTCTAGATTTAGGCAATGTTTGTAGAAGATCGACAATTTATCAATCTCTTGTATTATTTTGTACCCATTATTTGTTGTAATGAGAAAAATGTTACGGACCACTTTAATAACCATTTGGTCTTGCCAAAAAAACCTATCAACAAGTCTAACAAGTAGCCAGCCCCACCTCACTCATACAAAAGAATAAAAAATAAAAACTCATCTAAACCTAAGAATCTAGAGTCCAAACAAAAAACAAACAATATAAGGGATATAGAATAACATGACTATAAAGAACAAAAAGAAAAGAACATTATCTTAGAACCTGCACCTACTAGAAAAGAAAATTCTCAAATATGTCATTATATATATGCATGTAAAGAGAATAAAAAACAAAGCCATGGATATTAGAACTAACTGTTCCAATAGTTTAGCAAAGAAAATAACAAAAAAAAACATAGGTAGAAACACACATTAACTTGACAAACACATAAAAGAAGGCAACTCAATATAAGACAAGATAAAGAAACAAGACAAACAAAAAAGAGAAATGAAAATTAAATTAAAACACTACAAGAAGATAAAATATTATTATGATTGCCTGTATCAAAATGTCTTAAAAATTCCATATAAGATTTAATAATTCTAAGAAATTTTTTAAAGTCGGAAAACTTTTTTAGCTTATAACTAGAATTCGAAATGCGATTGAATCAAAAAAACGATTCCACAAATCAAATTGTCTAAGCATAATCTATAGTTATGAAAAGCACATTGATTTCTTTCATACTGAATAAACTAACAAATAATTAAGAAAATAGTTAAATTGAATATCTATTTTTAACTTAATAATGAAATCTACAATTATTTTGAATGAAATCAATGTTAAAATTACTAAAATTAAAATCGAAATTGAATAATTTGAAATTATTAGATAAAATGTACTTAGTGAAATAACAATCAAAATAGAGATGAGCAATGATTTCCAAATTATTAATAATTAAAAAAATTCAATTTTAAAAATTCAGTAACATTAAGTTTACCATGTAAAACAAGCCACATACGGAATTTGGTTTTGGAAGGACTATTGTCTTTTCAAAGATAATCGATTTTTTTAAAACTGATAATTAAAAAGTTTAGAAAATTATAAAAAAGTGGGAAATGAAAGATCTAGTGTTATCCCAACAACAAATATTAATGTTTTTCTCATCATCAATATTATAAAAGTCTAATTTCGTACATAATAATGCAAATCTGTTAAGAGTAAGGCCTTCAATGATACGATTAAAACTAAAATTCAAAGGAAACCTCTGGATAAGATTATAAGTTTTAGAAATTAATATCTTTTTAAAATTACAAACATCATTTAATTCTTTGAATTCACTTTTCAAAAGAATAGCAAAATCCAAAAATCATCCCAAAAAGGGGTATTATCACTAGAATGAGCAATAATATTAATACCTGAATTATAAACATCAAAATTAAGAATAACTTATTTCCAAAAAGGGGGAAAATTATTAGTACAATGATTTAAATTATAAGTTCCATTGTACCATTGATTAGAAATTAATTCTATCTAACACTCCGATCATTAAACCTCAAAATCCATTTTCCTAATAAAAGAGATATTTAAATTAATAATACCTAAACTACCCTTATTTTAGGTTTACAGATAATATCCCAATTAACTAAACACCATACTATAAGAAGTCTACCCTAATCATTTTTTTTTTCAACAACCCATTCTGACAAAAATAAAAAGACATCTAATAAATGAGCAAAGCTGATGAAACGACATTAATCAAAACCACCCTAGCTACATGCTTTAGATAAAAATCTGCCATTCCATTTTGAAAATTTATTATTAATTTTATCAATAGTAACATTCCAATCATCGTGCTTAAGTTTTTGAGGCTTGATAAGAAAATCAATGTAATAAATAGGAAATTTCATTAAACTACAATTTAACATACAAACAACTTGAGTATAGTTGCTTATATCATTTAACACTAAATAAAAATCTTATTAAAATTTATCTTTAAACCAGATAGAATCTCAAAATTACAAAGGTTAAATTTAAGCGCAATGATATGATTAGGTAAATGAGAAGAGAAAATCATAGTTTCATTAGCAAATTGAAAAACAGAGTAACTATCATTAGTGACATCCCCTCCAACAACATCTAATACTCAATTTCTAATGGCAAGTTTAATAATTTTAGAAAACACATCAGCAATAAGATTAAATAACAATGGAGATAAATGATCTCCTTATCCAAGACCACATTTCGATCGGATTTTACCATTAGGAAATCCATTAACTAAAATACAAGATTTACTATATTTAAGAAGAGACGAAATCCAATCAATCCACCTAACGCCAAAGTCCCTAGCCGAAAATACATCCTTAGGAAAGTACCAATCTGTAGAGACAAAGGCTTTAGCAAATTCGAGGTTAAGAATAGCACAAAACACGTTATTCTTACATAAAAAATTAGTATATTCTTCATTAACCGCAACACCATCAGTGATATTACTTCCATTGATAAAAGAAAATTGAGAAACATCAATTAAATCATCCATTTTTATACTCAGTCTATCAGCTAAAACTCTAGGATAAATTTTAACAGAAAAATTTAATAAGGAAATAGGTCTTAAATATTTTATAATATTAGCCCTAATTTTCTTATGTGATAAAATAATATTAGCAAAAATAAATTTACTTAATTGTAATTTGCCTCAAAAATTCATTAAAAATACTAATTAAATCATATTTCAAAACATCCTAAAAAGTAATATAAAATAAACTAGGAAAGTCGCTAGGGCTATGGGGTTTTTCAATAGACGTATCTTTAATAGCTTTCAAAATCTCAAACTAAGAAAAAAGGACTATCTAAACCTACCCGCGGACCGGGCTAGGTGCACTAGTGGGGTTTTACAGCTTCAGTCGATTTCCCCCTGAACAAATTCAAAAAAAAAGACAATCTAAACCTAATGAATATACTCTAATATTCTCGTTATATAATGAATTCCAATTAGCATTATTTCTATGATCATTAGACTTACGGAAGACAATTCAATACTAATTAGTAAATTCTCTATTATGATCCTCTAGCTCAAAAAATTTAGAATTATTAATAGGAATATAATAAATAGTATTGCACCTCTTTCTACCAAGTGCAACATTACGAATTTTTTTGGGTACTTTTGTCACCTTCATCTACCCATTAAACCCTATACCTTTTCTTCTAGTTTCAAATAATTTCTAGTTACAAAAGGGTTTTACTAAGATCAATTTGAAGTTTAGAAAGAAAAAAATTAAAAAAAATATTTAAGTTTCTGCATTCCTCCATTTTATTTAAAGATAAGATTTCTTTTAAAATATTTCTTTCTTATGTTTAATGTTACCAAATGCATCTTTATTCCATTTTTTCAGAAAACCTTATAATTATCTGAATTTACAAACTAGAACTTTAGCTATGTTGTTAGGATATTTAAAATTATATGTATATGAAATCCTTTTCTTTGAAACTTGATCTTTAAAATTATTTTCAAGTAACCATATCTTTTCAAATTTAAAAATCTTAGTGATAAAAAAATTAATAAACCCACAACATAACAAATAGGAAATTAATCTTTTAATTCATCACTAATAAAAATAATCTGTCTAAAAGAGTCAAAGATGGAATATCCCTGCCATAAGACTAAATATAGAGTCTATTGCTAAGCTTGATTTCAATCAAATTATAACTAATGATAAACCGATCAAATTCTTCCATAGTAGAGAATTCACCTTCCATATGACATCTCTCTCTTAGAAATATAGTTAAGTCAAAAGTGTCAAGATTTCTATGTTAACAAATCTGCTTCATTTATTTAAAACAAGTCCGAACAAGTGCATTTCTTAAATGTATAATAGATTTCAAGATATTGTGCATTCATTAATTGCTTTAGGTAAAATTAAGGATAATTAAGTTGTAAAAATCCTCAATCCACTTACTCTTGAATGCAATCAAAAGAGTCTTATAAATGAAGAGGCTAATGTCATTGGCAGACAAAAAATTAAAGAGTTAATTGACAATTTAATGTCATGTGGACCACAAATGTAGAGAAATAGAGAAAGCAAGGCAATAAAAAAGAAACTCAACGTCTTTAATGCAATAATTGATGGTTTGAAGTTAGATGATGATGAGGTGGAATTCCCTTTCATGACCATTAATTTTAGGATAATTTTTGAAATACAAAAAGATAAATATTCTCAAGTCAGGAAAATTAATAACAAAAATCCAATAAGTGGAAATATCACTAAACGTTATAATCACAATGAACCTGGCCATATCCAAAGGGACTGTCCACATCTAGAGAAAATGAAATTCTCAATGAAAAATATTTTTTCTAGAAAATGTAAAAGATCTAAGGCTGCAACAATAGATGATTCTAATACTCCTTTGCGCCATGATGAACCAAATACTGAAGACGTATACATGTTTTTCAACAATTGTTGATTAATTCAGTTAAGACCATAAAATTAGAGCAAAAATATGTTCACTTTTAAAATTTATTTTATTATTTTGATATTTTAGTTGCTTTTGATAATTAGGAATAAACTATAAATTATTGATGACATTGAATGAATGCAATAAATATATTAGAAAACTTATAAAAATTATTCTGGTTGATAGGAATATAATATTAAATATGCATAATATATAATTTTCAAAAAATGTCTCTTAAAACTTTAACTGAATACACAAACTAGTGATAAAGATAAAATAAAATTAATATATAAGTGTAAGTGTATAAGAATAACTTATGTAATTTAAATTTTTGGAATTTACTGGACATTTATACCTTTTTTTATATGTATCAACATATGTAGCAAAAATATGAAATTTAATTTTTTATTTTAAAATTTGAGTTTCCTTTCACCACTTCACCAACCTCTATATTTTGAAACAAATGTCTCTTGACCAGATAACATGTCTATTGACATAGAAATTGGTTCTTTTGAGGACAACACCTAAAATCCAATCATAACCACCGAGTCACAATAATATCCAACATAGAAAAGCAAGAAAAGGTAAGAGACACGCAAATTTTATAGTGGTTCGACAATCAGGCCTACGCTCACTTAGTGTAATCAATCAGTTATTATATTGTACGATTACAAATAAAATTGATTTCTCAGTAAGTAGGTAAGGAGAGGGGTGAATTGTGGCTACGACAATGTCCTTGCGTGTATATCAGAAGATCAACGGAGAAAAAGATCCCTTAAAATGCTCAGAATCCTCTATTTATAGTTGAGGCTGAATCTAGTTCGGTATGCCATGTGGCAACGTGATGGAAGGAATGGAAGTAGTGGGTTTGACCACATCAAAGTAGTGGATAATGGGACATGTCGCTGGAACGTGTCCCCTCCGGTTTGGCATGGCCGGACCAGACCAATTCGACATGCCGAACCGAACAACCAATCTAGAATGGAGTAAAGTGAGGATGGCCAACCCGATCACCATGTCGAAATGGAAACTTGACCGATCTGAAAATCAACTAGCTTATCACTGTGGGCCCTACACCAAACCGGGGAAGGTCGAACCGGGCTGGCTGATCCAAAAGAGGCCGAACTGGAATCAGATGCACCAAATGTCTATGTCTTCGAGAGTTTTGTTGCTTCAACCAAGAGTGTCCGAGCTTGATGTACCCCATGCTTAAGTCTCGAGCGCTTTGATGGTTAGGAATCTGAAATGCGACTGCCTTGCAAAACGACGGGTCAACACTTGCCCCCTAAAACATGTTTTTCGCTGAAAGATGTGTTTTGAATAATCCCGAAATCCATAGAAAGCCAAAGAAGCCTAGATAGAAATCCAACATTCAAAGACCATGAATCCGCAGTTGCAATGGATAGTATTTATAGAAAACCAGAAATCCATGGTCGCATCGAACCATATTAATAGAAAATCACGATCGCATTAGATTGTATTAGAAGAAAACCATGATCACACCGAATCATATTAATAGGGAATCAGAAATCTAGAATTCCAACGAAGTCATACGATCTCTCCGGATCGTAGTATAGCCCATAATCCCTCCGCATCGTGATATAGAGTAATGATCTCTTTAGACCATACCACGGTCCATCGATCTCTCTAGATCATACTGTGCTGAATACCAGGATTGCTTCGGATCGTATTACGAGAGAAATACAAATCCAAGAAATCTGAAATCCATGGCCTCGCCGGGCCTATCCAATGTGAGTATCATCCACACCTGCAAATAAACTAAGTGAACTGTTTTGCCAAATCCTACAAAACTTTTCAGAATCTTTAAGAATAGACCATGCTTGGAAATCCATACCAGGTATAGTCAATACTGGAATCATGATCGAATCATCTTGCCAAATCCTGGCAAGACAATCCAGCCCTTCAAGCATAATTCATGCCAGGAAATCCATATCGAGTATGGTCCGTACCCAGGCTGTTACTGAGAAATCTCTCCAAATCCTGACAAGACAGCTAAGTCCATCAAGCATAGTCCATGCTTGGAAATCCATTTATTAAAGTTCATAACCGTTATAAAATTACAAGTCATAACTGTTTATCGTTGGGCACAGAGCATGCCTAGGGTATGATCCTAACGCCGTACGTAAGTAAGCCAACTTAGACATTTTAAAGTGGATGGTTTATTGTCGTGTACAAAGCAAGCCTAGAGATCAAGTCCTAGTTCCGTACATGGGTGAGCCGACGTAGCCATTCGAAAACAAAAAGCCAAAGAATTCAAATATCTAGAAAATCCATCATCCAGAGAGATGCTGATCGTTTGATAATCAAACTACGTGACCCTAATTCTGGCTCATTCTCGCTCCAAGGGACAACAAGTGGTTGCACCGACTCCACCACTACAGTCCGATTCCTTACATATTGTGCTAGCTCTCCATGTCTGACATGTTATTTAACTATATCACACAAATGCCTGGATTCGTTAGTGGTATAGCCATCTAGTTCCTGAAAGAGGCAATGTTCTCCAAACTCTGTTCTTTTGGGTGGGCTCCCTCATAGGAGGCTTCTTGAATGGTGTTATCTCATGAATATCCAGATAGATTTCATGTAGTGAGGAATTGAGTTCTGTGTATCTAGAGAACTAATTGGATTCTCTTCATGGCTGAAAATTTTGGTCATTCTTAACCGAGGCTTTTCCATTGCTTTATCTTTTCCCTTTCCAAGTCCGTACGACCCTCTGCCCTTTGCCATATTAACTTTGAGAATTTCCTTCTCGAGTATTGCATCTTCTTCACACAGAAATCTATCTGCTTCAAAGTAGTATTAGCCAAAGTCCCTCGACGGATCTCGTTACAATGAGACCCTAAAATTTGACTTATCCAGGATGTCAGATCCAACATTTATAAGTACCGTTGACGGCTCTGGTCGACCCACTGATGCCACCACCACATTGAAAATTTCCAGGAAAGAGAGAAGAGTCTCTCCGGTTCTCCTCTTAATTGATGTGAGAGTCATTACGTTTTTGGATTGTGAGATATGGACCTTGAATTGCTCAACAAATCTTGTAATCAAAGTGTTCCAACTGTTGATCGACTATGATTCCAGCTGCCTAAACCATATGATAGCAATATCCGTAAGGTAAAGCAGGGCACATTTGGCCATGACGTTCTCCGACGCTGATAACATTTCCATGTGGCACATATGCCGCATCAAATAAATGGTAGGATCCCTCCTGTCGTCATTCGTCTCCAAGATGGGCAACTTGAAATCTGGCAGGTTTAAAGAAATTCATGATGTCTCAAGTAAAGAGGCTACGGTTAACACAGTCCATGTTTGACTGAGATTCCCCGCCTCTCATAAACCATCGAATCGTGTCTACGATTTGATTTCCATTGCCAAGAAATTGTTGTCATCCTTCCAAACCAAAGTTGTTGCCCGTATTGTTTAATCTACATGAGTTTCCATGCGTGTCCATAATAACCATATCCGGATTGGCCATGCCTCTAGGTTCTAGTTCGACATGGTCAAAATGGACTTCTTGGGCACTAGCTTAATCTCTCTCCAAAGCCACATGTGGTCGAGCCTGGGACATGTTTCCAATGTTTTAATCCCGGACATCAAGAATTAAAGTATCTTGAGTCATACCAAGATTCTCGGGGTGGTTGCCCCTAACCATGTCAAATTCGGTATTGACGTCAGACCGAACCAGATCGGACATGAACCAGATCTCGATTGGGGCAGTGTTGTTAAGTGATTCACTACAGTGTTGTTGGTTCCTGCCCTCGAAGACTAGGCCTTGGCCCCTAGGCCTTCCAAATCTACCAAGTCGCAAGTGAAAAAAAATCATCATCTCCTCTTGCTTGTGGAGGAGTTCATCCTGTCACTCCATGCGCGACTCTAAATCTTTCAGCGCTCCATCTATCTCCTCTCTAGTAATATAAATGTAGGGATTGCTAATAGAGGAAGCCTCCTGACTTCCTTCATTATTAGTGTCTTCGTCTGGTGTGCTAGCATCAATTTTCTTCCCCTTAACCATCTTCAAATCCTAAAGCAATCTGTTTCCTTTAAGATGAAAATCGAATAGCTTCACCCATCCTGACGCACCAAAATATTGACACACAAATTGATTTTTTTGAATATGACACCAAAAATCCAATTACAATCACAAAATCACAAAAATATCCAAATACAGAAAAGTATGAAAAGGTAAGTGACATGCAAATTTTATATTGGTTCGACATTCAAACCTACGTCCACTTAGTTTAATAAATCGTTTGTACGATTACAAATACAGTTGATTTCTTAGTAAGAAAGTAGAAAACGAAGTGAATTATGGCTACTGCAATATCCTTATGCGTATATCAAAACTTCAATAGCTATGTGGTAGAGTTTGACCACGTTGAAGTAATGGGACACTTCGCTCGAACGTGTCCTCTCCGGTTCAGCATGACCTAATCGGCCCTGTTCGACATGCCAAACTGGATATGTCGATTTGGAATGGAGTAAAGTGAGGATGGCTGAATCAGCCATCATGTCGAACCAGAAGCTTGGCCGATCTGGAGATCAGCTAGCTTATTACTAGTGGGCCCCACACCAAACCGGGGAAGGTCGAACCAGATGATTGATCCAAAAGAGGCCGAATTGGAATTTAATGCACTAAATGTCCAAGTCTTCAAGAGTTTTGTTGCTTCAACCAAGAGTGTCCGGGGCTTGTCTAATCCCATGCTTAAGTTCTAAGCGCTTTGATGATTAGGAATTTGAAACGTGATTGTCTTGCAAAAAGGTAAGTCAACAATGTTCACTAATTCTCTATTTATTTATCCTATTTCCATCCAATAATTTCACCCATTTCCATTTCATAATTCAAAACCATTTCAATCTCTTATCTCCTCAAACTTTCATCAATGACATCCTTGAGCCAAAATCCTAAATTTATATGCCTTTTTAAGAAAATAAAACGCTACCTCTTCAACGATAGAGATGCAGTTGAAACATATGCAGAGTATTCTACTTCAGGATAAGTTTTTCCCTAAAATATTCACAAAATGCAACGATTTTCCTTCTTATCGTCTTTATGGTTAAAATGGAATTTTCAATTAAATTAATGCTATTCAAAATGATTTCTTTTGCCATCCAAATTTACTGAAATGTTTTATTTAAATTTGAAAGGGAAGTCTTATAAAAGAAATAAAGATTTTTTTTAAAGTAATGACAATGATGCAATTATCTTAGATTGTAAAGTTTTGGATCATATTATTGGATGTAATTCTAGTGGAGATAACCTTTCTCCTTTAAAGTTGATACTCAAAACTGGGATGTAATTGGATTCTCTTCATGGCTTAAAATTTTGATCATTCTTAACCGAGGCTTTCCCGTTGCTTTATCTCTGCCCTTTCAAGATCCGTACGACCCTCTGCCCTTTCCAGACCGTACGACCCTCTGCCCTTTGCCATATTAACTTTGAGAATTTCTTCTCGAGTATTGCATCTTCTTCACACAGAAATCTATCTGCTTCAAAGCAGTATTACCCAAAGTCCCTCGATGGATCTCGTTACAATGAGATCCTAAAATTTGACTTATCCAGGATGCCAGATTCAACATTTATAAATGCCATTGACGGCTCTGGTCGACCCACTGATGCCAACACCACATTAAAAATTTCTAGGAAAGAGAGAAGAGTCTCTCCGGTTCTCTTCTTAATTGATGTGAGAGCCATCACGTTTTTGGATTGTGAGATGTGGACCTTGAATTGCTCAACAAATCTTGTAATCAAAGTGTTCCAACTGTTGATCGACTATGATTCCAGTTGCCTAAACCATATGATAGCAATATCCGTGAGGTAGAGCAGGGCACATTTGGCTATGACGTTCTCCGACGCCGATAACATTTCCATGTGGCACATATGCCGCATCAAATGAATGGTAGGATCCCTCCTGTCATCATTCGTCTCCAAGATGAGCAACTTGAAATCTGGCAGGTTTCCAGAAATTCATGATGTCTTGAGTAAAGATGCTGCGGTTAAAACAGTCCATGTTTGACCGAGATTCCCCGCCTCTCATAAACTATCGAATCGTGTATGCGATTCGATTTCCATTGCCAAGCAATTGTTGTCATCCTTCCAAACCAAAATTGTTGCCCGTAATGTTTAATCTACATGAGTTTTCATGCATGTTCACAATATCCATATCCGGATTGGCCATGCCTCTAGGTTCCAGTTCGACATGGTCAAAATGGACTTCTTCGGCACTAGCATAATCTCTCTCCAAAACCACACGTGGTCGAGCCTGGGCCACGTTTCCAATGTTGTAATCCAGGACATCACGAATTAAAGTATCTTGAGTCATACCTAGATTCTCGGGGCGGTTGCCCCTAACCATGTCAGGTTCGGTATTGACGTTAGACCGAACCAGATCGGACACCGAACCAGATCTCGATCGGGGCGATGCCTTTAAGTGATTCGCTACAATGTTGCTGGTTCCTGCCCTCGATGACTAGGCCTTGGCCTCTTGGCCTTCCAAATCCATCATGTCGCAAGTGAAAAAAAATCATCATCTCCGCTTGCTTGTGGAGGAGTTCATCCTATCACTCCAAGCGCGACTCTAAATCTTTCAGTGCTCTATCTATCTCCTCTCTAGTAATATAAATGTACGGATTGCTAGTAGAGGAAGCCTCCTGACTTCCTTCATTCTTAGTGTCTTTGTCTGGTGTGCTAGCATCAATTTTCTGTCCCTTAACCATCTTCAAATCCTAAAGCAATATGTTTCCTTTAAGATGAAAATCGAATAGCTTCACCCCTTCCTAACGCACTAAAATATTGACACACAAATTGATTCTTTTGAATATGACGGCAAAAATCCAATTACAATCACAAAATCACAACAATATCCAAATACAAAAAAGCAAGAAGAGGTAAGAGACATGCAAATTTTATATTGGTTCAACGATCAGACCTACCTCCACTTAATTTAATAAATCGTTTGTACGACTACAAATACAGTTGATTTCTTAGTAAGAAAGTAGAAAACGAAGTGAATTATGGCTACTGCAATATCCTTACGCATATATCAACAATTCAATACTCTGTGGTAGAGTTTGACCACGTTAAATTAGTGGGACACGTCGCTCGAACGTGTCCTCTCCGGTTCAGCATGACCTAACCGACCCTGTTCGACATGCCAAACTGGATATGCCGATTTGGAATGGAGTAAAGTGAGGATGGCTGAACCAGCCATCATGTCTAACCGAAAGCTTGGCCGATCTGGAGATCATCTAACTTATTACTAGTGGGGCCCACACCGAACCGGGGAAGGTCGAACCAGACTGATTGATCCAAAAGAGGCTGAACTTGAATCTAATGCACTAAATGTCCAAGTCTTTAAGAGTTTTGTTACTTCAACTAAGAGTGTCCGGGGCTTGTCTAATCCCATGCTTAAGTCCCAAGCGCTTTGATGGTTAGGAATCTGAAACATCACTATCTTGCAAAAAGGTAAGTCAACAATGTCCACTAATTCTCTATTTATTTATCCTATTTCAATCCAATAATTTCACCCATTTCCATTTCATAATTCAAAACCATTTCAATCTCTTATCTCCTCAAACTTTCATCAATGACATCCTTGAGCCAAAGTCCTAAATTTATATGCCTTTTTAAGAAAATAAAAAGCTATCTCTTCAACGATAGAGATGCAATTGAAACATATGTGAAGTATTCTACTTCAGGATAAGTTTTCCCTAAAATATTCACAAAATGCAATAATTTTCCCTCTTATCGTCTTTATGGTCAAAATGGAATTTTCGATTAAATTAATGCTATTCAAAATGATTTCTTTTGCCATCCAAATTTAGTGAAATGTTTTATTTAAATTTGAAAGGGAAGTCTTATAAAAGAAATAAAGATTTTTTTAAAGTAATGACAATGATGCAATTATCTTAGATTGTGAAGTTTTGGATCATATTATTGGATGTAAATCTAGTGGAGATAACCTTTCTCCTTTAAAGTTGATACTCAAAACTGGGAAGTAATTCATTGCATTTTTGAGAGTCGTGAGGATTTTAGGTTATTCATAAAAATTTACGACCAAAAGGAAGACTTATCGGTCTACTTACACAATAGAGCAGACTACAAGAATAGTAATTATAATAAACCAACTCTATAGGTCAATAAAGAACTCTTTTCAAATTTGGGAACTTATGATATAAATTAGGCTCAAATTATTTTGGATGATTCGATCATAAAAATATTTGTAGGTATGAGAACGTACTATACTATGGTTTATGTATCTTGCTGAAATATTAATACATTTTGATATTGACCTAAAAGCAAAGAAGAATATTCCTCCAAAGATCTTTGATAAGGCCAACATTTCGCTCATGCATATTCCACCCATCTTTGAGTACTATGAAATTCTTATAGGAAATGTAGCATAATTGGATTGGGATGAAGATTATGAAATTCAAGAGGATAAGGAAGAAGGAGGAGGAGGAACGAAAGTGGAAGATGAGGAAGTACGAGAAGCAGAGGAAATTACTTCTTAGAACGAGTTTTGAAAAGTCATCTCATCACACCACCAAAGCGATTCTTGAAAACCAAGAGAAGCTTCTTAAAAATGAAAAGGTGCCTAAGTGATTAAAATAGTAAGAAAATCACTTCTCTTTTCAAAGATGGACAAATACTTTGAAAAGATCATACGAAAACATGGTGGGAGTTTCTCAGCTTCATCTATATCTCACTAAATCTATTTATTTTTTTTGTTTAGCTTTTATCCACGTATTTTCTAGCTTAAAATAGTAAATCATGTATGTTTTTCCTTTCAATCCATGTACTCTTCCATACTAGTAATGAAATTATATTTTCATACTATAATATATCATCTAGTAGCCGCTGAAAAAAAAACATAAAAATATAAAAATTCTATTTAAACACTAATAATTACTTAGTAGCCCCCCCCTAAAATTAATGATATTTTACAACTAAAATACCCTTAGAAGTTAATGTACTATCTATCAGACCAACAACTCTTCTTCCTACGTTGTTCTTCTGTACCTTTCAGCAGCTCATACCTCAAACCCTAATTTCAATAATTGTAAGGAAAATTTCAAAATTTTATTTCACTCCAATGGATTTTGAAGAGGAGAATGAATTCCTAACACAATCACAAGAGGTATACTAATTTTTTTTTAGTTTTTAGTGTTTTTATTTATTTCAATATTCTAGTCATGAAAGCCAGATCGTGGTAATTTGATACGAACCACGGAGGGCGGCTACTCGATCAGTCAAAATTATAGCATAACGATTTCGTGGAAAGTGGAAAAACCACGCACTGATTATATGTCATATCTAGTAAACCACGTTTTTCTTCTATGTGGATTGTTAACTTTCCACGTACGAGTCCTACGGGGTTAATACAGTAATATGATTCTTTGCTATTTTTAACTGCAGATTGCGGCGTATTCCAATGATGGAGAAATTGGAAATGAAGTCGTGTTAGACTATTCAAAGGAGTTTACGACATATGATGTAAGTGTATTATACTATTCCATCATGTTAACAATTTAATTAATTATTTTTATAATTTTATTTTGTAGGTGTATCCTTCTATACAAAAACTGATAGACTGGTTTCGAAGCACGGGAAAATGGCTTAGGTTTGTTATTATAATATTGAAGTCAGATAATGTTGCTTCAAGTAAAAAGCCTAGAATTGCATTTGGTTGTGAACGAAGTGGGGCTTATAAAAAGCAAAAAGGAAAAAATCCGAAAAACCCCCAAATGATAGGTACAAAAAAATGCAATTGTCCATTTAGATTAAAAGGTGAAAAACTTGCTACGTTAGATGACTTGCGTTTGCATGTAGTGAATGGTGTTCATAATCATTCGGAGTTAAAAAATAGTGAAGGACATTCATATGTAGGACGACTAAGTAAAGGTCAAACCAAGTTAGTGATTAAGATGCATAGAAATATGGTTAAAGCAAAGGAAATTTTGCATATGATTAAGAGACAAGATCTTTCAAATAGTACCGGTATCAAAACTATATACAACGTTATACAAGCCCAAAATTCAATTGAGCGGGCAGGTACATCTCAAGTGCAATATCTGATTAAGAATTTGGTTATTATGAGTGACATCGAAAAACTTTATATGGAACAGACATTATTAAAGATATATATTGGGTTCATCCCACTAGTCTTGATTTCTTATGGACATTTCCTCGCGTCGTCATATTGGATTGCACATACAAAACTAATAGAATCGGATGCCTTTGTTTGAGATTGTGGGTGTCACATGTACAAACATTACTTTTTGTGTGGGTATTGCGTACTTGGTTGTAGAAAACGAAGAAAACTATACATGGGCTTTAGAACGTTTGAAGTTGATATTGGATGATTGTGGAGTTGAGTTAGCTAAAGTTTTTATTACCGATAGGGAGTTAGCATTGGTTAATGCTATCGGGTTTATTTCTCCACAAGCTACACATATGTTATGTACATGAAATATAAAAAATAATGTTCTATCGAATATGCAAAGAAAAGTCAAAGGAATGGAAGTTGAAGAGAAGAAAGCATTTTTAAGGATTGGAACAAAATTGTATGTTCTAAAAATGTAATAACATGTCATGAAAATTTGCAAGTATTACATGAAAGATACGCGAAGAATACATCATTGTTGAAGTATTTTCAAGAACAATGGTTGGATGTGTACAAGGAAAGATTTGTGCATGCATGGACCAATGAGAATTTGCACTTTGGAAACTGTAAGGGGTGATCAATCCTTTTCAGCGGAAAAACCTCAATAGGATCTTGCAAAGATGTGATAGAACAAACTGCTTGAAATGAATATAAATCTCAGATCACAGAAAAAAAAAATGCAACAGAGAGCACACAAATTTATAGTGGTTCCACTATCGCGAGATAGTGTACGTCCACTTCAATGGGGAAGAGATTTTATTAATATATTCAAGAGATTACAAAGTTTATTTTTTTAATGTAGAGCAAAAGAAATGAAGAATACAATGATCTCTCACCACATAGCATCCTCTATGTTTCTCTTTAAATAGAGAAAAAGTTACTTGGGGATGGAACAATTGATTTATGTAAAATAAATCAATTTATGGAAAACTAAAATCCCATTAATTAATTGTCATATGATTGATTGATAATTTCTCTTTTCTCCATCAATCAATACCTTCTCCAATTTTTATCTCTTTCCGTTTCTTTTCTTCATGAAACATAGCAACTAATTAAATGACGAATATTTCCAATATCCCCTATTCATTAATATTCCTTCCATTTCTTTCCATTCATTCCTTGCACAAAACAGGTAACGAAATTACCATGCATATCTCCATAATTAATTAGATATGGAAATATTGTATCATTAAATTCCAATAATCTCCACCATGATACAATATCTCATGCAACCTAGAGAATCCAATGTGAATGCTTCCCAATGAGTTCCTGCTAAAGCCACCACTCATTGCACTTTGTCAGTGAACTCCGGCAAGGCCACCGCCCACTAACAAAGTGTTGGAAGCATTCAAAAAAATAAGGTAGACATTGTGCAACCAACTCCTATCTCTTCATACAAGAAGAATACCACATCTTCTATTGACTTCAACCAAGTCACTCTCTTCCCCATTGTGCCACCATGTGGCACCTAGCACTTCATCGAGTGAATCAAGTTCGAGCAATGCTCGAACTTAGTAGCAGGTAATGCCTTCGTAAACATGTCTGCTGCATTTTCATTTGTGTGAATCTTCTGAAGACGAACTAACTTCTCCTCATTCATAGAGATAAGGAAAGACTCTCTTACCTCTATATGCTTTGTTCTAGAACTGAAAGCCAGATTTTCAGCTAAATGAATTGCACTTTGACTGTCACAATTCACCAAACAAGCATCTTGCATGAAACCCAAATCACACAATAACTTCTTCAAATAAAGTGCCTCCTTAGCTGCCTCAACTGCAGCTATCAACTCTGCCTCTGTAGTAGACAAAGCAACTATAGTCTGCAACCTCGCTCTCCAACTAATAGCTGTTCCTCCAAGTGTGAACACATAGCCTGAGATTGACTTCCTTCTATCTCTATCTCTATCTCCGGCATAGTCTGAATCACAGAATCCAACCAAGTTGAAATCCTTATTTCTGCCGCAAAAAACAAGCCCATAATCTGATGTTCCTCTAAGATATTTAAAAATGTACTTCACTGCCTCCCAATGCGATTTTCCTGGATTTGCCTTGTATCTACTAACTAATCCAACAGCAAGAGCAATGTCAGGTCTAATGCACACCATAACATACATCAAGCTACCTACTGCACTGACATAAGGCACCTTCTTTATATAGACCTTTCCCTTTTCTGAGATCGGAGAGCCCTGATTAGAAAGCAGTATATGCAAAGGCATGGGGGTACTGATAGCCTTTGCACCATCCATGCTAAACCGAGCAAGCACCTTTTGAATATATTCCTTTTGAGTAAGTCTCAAAAGTCCAAGCTTTCTATCTCTTTGGATTTCCATCCCCAAAATTTTCTTTGCTTCTCCAAGGTCTTTCATATCGAATTCCGCTTTTAATTTCAATTTCAATGCATCAATTTCTGCTTTATCCTTGGAAGCAATCAACATATCATCCACATACAAAAGTAAATACACCTAATTATTATTCTTTAAATGCTTAAAATAAACACATGCATCTTTAGTACTACGATTAAAACCATGTGAAAGCATAAAAGAATCAAACCTTTTGTACCATTGTCTAGGCGACTGTTTTAGACTATAAAGAGATTTCTTTAACTTGCATACCCGATCTGACTTTCCATCTACAATAAATCCTTCTGGCTGCTTCATGTAAATGGTTTCCTCCAAGTCACCATGCAAGAAAGCGGTCTTCACATCAAGTTGTTCTGACTCCAAATCGTAAGCGGAAACTATTGCAAGTAGGATTCGAATTGAAGTTTGTCTAACAAATGGAGCAAATATTTCATCATACTCTAGCCCCTTTCTTTGTGAAAACCCTTTGGCTACTAATATTGCCTTGTATCTACCATCATCTTTTACCTTGAACACCCACTTGCAACCTATGGCTCGGCTTCCTTGAGGTAGTGGTACCAAATCCCAAGTCTTGTTCTTTTGCAAAGACTGTATCTCCTCTTCCTTAGCGCAATTCCACTTCGAGTTGTCACTCGACTTCATGGCTTCTTCAAGGCTAAATGGTTCATCATGAATTACATGTAAAGCATACTCAAACTGATCATCAAGGCTCAAATTTGCATACCGCCAATCTGCATATCTACTTGGAGCTCTCTTTGGTCTCTGACTAGCCCGAATGACTATATCGCCCGACTCTCCTTCAGCTCCACCTTGAACTCCACCTTGAGCTCCACCTTGAGCTGCATCATCTCTAGCTTCATGACCATCACCATCACTACTAGAGGAAATATGTGGACTATCATGTGATGTATCTTCAACTGCTCCGTCACTATTATCAATAGTGATAGCTCTACTTTGGGTTTGAAAACTGGGAATCTCGGTCTTTTCGGGCTTCTCATCAACTGAGTATGAACCCTCTGATAAACCTTCCAAAGGTTTGAGCATTGCTGACTCATCAAAAGTCACATGTCTGGAATTTATAAATTTCTTCGTAATTGGATTCCAAATTCTATATCCATTTATGCCATCTGTATAACCAAGAAAAACACATTTGGAGGCCCTAGGTTCCAACTTGTCAGGTCCTGTATTGTGAACATAAACTGGACATCCAAATATATGAAAATAACTTAATAAAGTGTTTTTACCTCTCCATACCTCCTCTGGAATCTTCCTATCAATGGCTGAGCACGGAATCCGATTAATAATATGTGCTGCAGTCGAAATAGCTTCAGTCTAAAAACCCTTAGACATACCCGTAGTCAATATCAAGCAACGAGCCTTTTCAAATAGAGTCTTATTCATTCTCTCAGCAACCCCATTAGATTGCGAATCACCGGGTGTAGTAAAATGTCTTCTAATACCACGCTGTCTACAGTAGTCGAGGAACTCTTTAGAGACATATTCACCACCATTGTCGGATCTAAGAATCTTCAATTTCCTTCCTGTTTGGTTTTCAACAAGAGCTAACCAAACCTTAAACTTCTCAAATACTTCCGACTTAGGTTTCATTACATACACCCAAACCTTGAGCGAGTAGTCATCAATGAAGGAAACAAAATAATATGCTCCGCCAATAGAAGCTGTAGAGTATGGCCCACAAACATCTGAATGCACATAATCAAGTACCCTCTTAGAAGTATGCATGCCATCGCCAAAAGAAACTCTGGTTTGCTTTGCCAATACACACTCCTTGCAAAAGTCCAAATTGTTGAAGATTTCTCCTTTGATCTCTTTCTTCTTACGAAGCAACTCTATGTTCTTCTCTGAAGTATGAACTAATCTCATATGCCAAAGCTTGGTAGCATCCAAACTTTTAGAACTATCGACTCCAACACATGATTCTCCATAGACAGTGGTACCCATTAGCAAATACAGATTTTGCACCATAACACCCTTCATCAATACAAGTGCCTCTCTAGAAACTCTCAAACCAACTTTGACAATGGTTATTTTGCATTCCAATGATGCCAATTGGCCTAATGATATCAATGACTTCCGAAGACCTAGGACATAGCGAACATTTGAAAGTGTGCGAACAATCCCATCATACATTCGAATGCGAACTGAACCAACTCCCATAGACTTGCATGTAGCAACGTTCCCCATAAGGATAGAACTTCCTTCTTTGGCATCGAAGGAAGAAAAATAATCCTTATTAGGAGTCATGTGAAATGATGCTCCATAATCTAGAATCCAGTGGTCTGCAGCATCTGATACAACCGCTGTCAATAAGTCGCTACCGCCTTTCTCCATCGCAATAGATGAAGAACCATCAGTCTTCTTCTCTAAATCTGGACAGTATCTTCTCCAATGGCCTGGTTTCTTACAATTATAGCACTTTCCATCTTTAGACTTACTCCACGAATTAGGCTTCCAAGAATTGGAACGCCCCCTGTTATTCTTCACTTTCTTCTCTGCTCTTCCTCTCTCAACAAATAAGCCTGAACTACTACTTCCTCCATTACTATCACCAACACCAAACTCTTTCATCTGATCTCTCGACTGAGCAAACCTGTCTTCACATCATCTAATTTCAATGTGTCTCTACCATAGATAAGGCTGTTAGCGAAACCAGTGTATCGCTCTGGAAGCAAACACAACAGAACCATTGCTTTTTGTTCTTCATCAATCTTCAACTCAACAGACTTCATCTTCATCAACATGTCATCAAACACACTTAGGTGTGTCTTAATTGAAGAACCTTCCTTCATCTTATAAGTGAAGAAAGTCTTCAATAGGATCAGGCGGTTGGTTAGGGATTTCTTCATGTAGAGGTCCTCCAACTTCTTCCAAATGCCTCTAGCCATTGTCTCCTGTCTGATTTCAGAAATTAAATTATTTCCCATAGCAAGCTGAAGAGTAGTAAATGCCCATTCTTCCATCTCTTCTAATTCCACTGATGAAATATTAGCAGGCAATGCCTCTGTATCAAATACCACTCGATGAACGCGATTTCTTCTCAAAACTGCTTTCATCATCCACTGCCATTTTTCAAAATCTCCTTCACCATTCCATTTCTCTATTGTCAACTGTGATCCTGACGCCACATAGGAGCCTCTGACGTATGGAGCAACTACTGGCACTGACGTATTATTTGTCTTGTCTGCATCTCCTCCTGCCATTCTACCAAACACCTTCTTTGCGAATCTAGCTCCGATACCAGTTGTAAGGGGTGATCAATCCCTTTCAGCGGAAAAATCTCAATAGGATCTTGCAATGATGTGATAGAACAAACATCTTGAAATGAATATAAATCTCAGATCACAGGAAAAAAATAAATGCAACAGAGAGCACACAAATTTATAGTGGTTCCACTATTGCGAGATAGTGTACGTCCACTTCAATGAGGAAGAGATTTTATTAATATATTCAAGAGATTACAGAGTTTTTTTTAATGTAGAGCAAAAGAAATGAAGAATACAATGATCTCTCACCACATAGCATCCTCTATGTTTCTCTTTAAATAGAGAAAAAGTTACTTGGGGATGAAACAATTGATTTATGTAAAATAAATCAATTTATGGAAAACTAATATCCCATTAATTAATTGTCATATGATTGATTGTTAATTTCCCTTTTCTCCATCAATCAATACCTTCTCCAATTTTAATCTCTTTCCGTTTCTTTTCTTCATGAAACATGGCAACTAATTAAATGACGAATATTTCCAATATCCCCTATTCATTAATATTCCTTCCATTTCTTTTCATTCATTCCTTGCACAAAACAGGTAATGAAATTACCATGCATATCTCCATAATTTATTAGATATGGAAATATTGTATCATTAAATTCCAATAGAAACTACACTTCGAATATGTATGTATTTTAATTTTGCAAATATATTTTATTTTTTGGATTTTTTTCTTAAGTGTTAATGTATGCATTTTAATCGCAGAGCCGAGTTTGCACATTCAAAGTTGAAGAAGCATTTGGCTAGTTCGCAGTGTAATTTTGAGCAAGCTTAGTTTTAAACGCATTCTTTATTGGAGCTCTCATTTACGGAGCTTAAAGGATCAAAGTTTATCAAAGTGAAGATGTATTTCACATAAAAGAGTTCAAATATTTGTGAAGAGTTGTTTCTACCAAAGCACTAGATTTGATTCATTCTGAAATAGTTCGAATACAAGCTGTTGGAGATAATGAAGTGTTATGCGGATGTATGATTCTTAAAACCCATGGACTTCCATGCACTCATGAGTTAGCATATCTTGGTTCCAATTTGCCAATACCTCTTGCAATTGTTGATGTTCACTGGACACGTCTACATATTGTTGAAAGAAAGGAGGAAAAGAAAAACGAACTATGGGTACTAGAAAAAATGGAATTGCTTTTGAATGATGCCAGAAAGATGAATACACTATACCAATTGCAAATTTATAAAAAAATGTTGGAAGTTGTTCAACCACAAACATCAAATTTGGCTTCTCCAAAAGGCAAAACCAAAACTCGTGGAAGAGAGAGTAAACGAAGTGCTCAGTCGTCAACAAAACAGATGCTTGGGATGAAAGAAACCAGTTTGCCGAATGGAATTAGTTGCTTTAATGACGATTGTTCGTTTGAATGACGATTGTTTGTTTGTTTATTTGAACGGCGATTGTTTATTTGAATAGTATTGAATCCTTGTTTTAATTGCATGTTGGTGTTGAACGGAAAAAATTGATTGGCAATTTTCTATTGAATAGTATTGTATTCCTTGTTTTAATTGCATGTTGGTGTCAGATCTATTATTTCAAACTTCAGATTCAGGTGAAATGGAAAGAGTTCATTTTTTAAAAAGTTTTAGGTCATCGCATACAGACAAAACGAGGGAAAAATAATATCCACGTTTAGACAATACGTGGAAAAAAATTTCACGTATAGCCTATACGTTGTTTGTGTATTATCCTGGTCCAGTTTTGCGTGGTAATTCATAAATCCGCGTTGGTGATATACGCGACTGGCCTGCATACTCCCCCATCCTTAAACGTAACGATATTTACGTTTCAGTTCGTATGGTGAATACGTTAAAAAATTATAAATCACGTATATGATGTACATGGTAATAATCAAATAGAGGTATTGCTTCTACGTGATTTAAATGTTTTCTTCGTAGATCTCATACGAGGTAACTGTAAAATTTGAAGAAAAAAAATATACTGAACTTCGACAAACTAATTTCAGCATCCACTAGCAGTCCAAAACGGTACCAAAACAAAACCATAACAGTACCAAAACATTATTAAACCAACACCATAACCATAATCATAGAAAACCAAAACCAACATCAAAACAACACCATAACATTACCAAAACAAAACCATAGTCATATTCATACCAAACCAAAACAGCACATTAACGTCATGAGTTAACATACAATACCAAACCACATACCGATGGCATACACAAAATAACAAGCGCTGCCCCAAAATACAACGCCGTGACATCCAAATTAACATACAACATAATATATAAAATACATATTCCAAGGTACGAATGATATATGTAGCGTCCACTAGCAGTCCTGGCAGCAGCAACCTGAGTGTTGGCTTCGTCGAGCAGTCCATGTACATCATGCAGAGTCTTAATAAAAAAGAACATGTCAAGAAAAAAAATAGTATAATGA
Source organism: Allium sativum (assembly GCA_030737875.1). Lineage (NCBI taxonomy): Eukaryota > Viridiplantae > Streptophyta > Magnoliopsida > Asparagales > Amaryllidaceae > Allium > Allium sativum. The sequence continues at coordinate 972,390,231 of CM060924.1, forward strand.
AAATGTGAGTAATGAAAAAATCATTGAAATTGACAAAGTGCGTAATAGTTTAAAGAAATAGACTTACAGAATACAACTGATCGTAGGTTGGTTGAAAATGAGAGGCTCCAACCACTATATTAGCTGGCAAGTTAGCAGGATATTGAACCCGTACAACGCAGTGATCTCTATACCAATCAACATAATCATTTGTGCAACTATATAAGGTAAGACTGACTCAGTGGTATTGACCAATGTCCTTCTGCAATGACATGGTGAATCTAATTCTCCCATATGTTTTCTAAAAAATGATACCGGAACGAGTATACGTAGTTGAAGTTGTTCCTCGTCTTGCATTTGTACTAACTGGAGGAATAGGAGCCATTGGTATTTTTTGAACTCTACCAAATTGTCTCATAACTCTGTCTAAATGATACGGCTTTACAACGTTAAGGCAGAGGATACAACCGATATACCAAGATATCTCATGAAACGGATGATAGTGATGGTGAAGATATAAGGATCAAATATAACCTGTAATCAAATTAATTTTGTCATATTAAAAAAATATATTTATACGTGTGCATAAATATATTTATATGCCTGTGTAGATATATTCATATTAAAAAATATATTTATATGTGTGTGTAAATATGTATGCTTTTGTGTAGATATTTTATTGCGTCTACGTGTGTTCATAATTGTTAACCTAGAAATATAAAGACAAATGTAATTTATTTTGACAACTCACATGTTTTATATTTGAAAAAAAAGGAGAATTACCTGTCCAATTTGAATGTTATCGAGGAAAATGCGTAGCTCTAAGACCGACGAAGAATTATTGGTAGAAGGATTCCATCTAGCAGCACGAGGAAAATTCTCATAGTATAGATTTGTCGACGGATGAAAGCAAGGGAAATGCTCGAATATCCATGCTTCTAATAAACACAGAAACCCTGCAATCTGTTTCACGCCACTACGAGTTGCTAAGCTTAGGTGCCTATAGAGAAACCCAAGCGTCGCTGAACCCCAAAGAGTAATTAATGACGTCACCTAATTTTTTTAATGGATTCAACAATGATATGCGAACATGAGTCTTTCTTTTATCCGCAAACAACGTGCTGCCAAGCAAAAACAAAAGATAAGAACGAGCTGCACGTCTAATGGCCCGATTAGTCCAATCGTCACTTACATTCTTAAACTGCTCGACCAATTTAGAAAAACTAATTTTGTATCTCACCCTATCATTCATTTCCATCCTTGCCTTTGCCTTACTTATAACTGTATATTTGTTAACAAGCGAAGCTTCCTCTATATCGAAAGACATGCTCTGTATAGATCTACCTTCCACTGGAATATGCAATAGAGAAGCGATGTCATCAAGAGTAATCATTATCTCACCAAATTATAAATGAAATGTATTAATCTCTGAATACCATTGTTCGACAAAAGAAGATATCAAGTTCTTGTTCACACTTCTATAATATCAACTAATAATAGGAAACAATCCAGACGATTCTATGATGTTTCTAAATCTAGTGGCATTATTTGGAATCGACCAATTCGCTACCTTGTGTGCATGATTGACGCATGTGAGCGGTGATTGTTCCTACAAAAATGGAAATAAAAAAAATACAATATAGTAACTCTAAGAAACTGCACAAAAACAAAATTTAAAAAAAATTACCTGGCCCTTTCATATATCGAATGCAACATGCATATCGAATTCCTTAATGACATCACTAACTTTTGGCCCACCTTCTTCATCTGCACCCGCTTCCTCTTCCTCCCCCTCTTCGTCCGACTCTTCTCCCTCCTCGTCCGATGACTCTGAATCGTCTCCCTCCTCGTCTGATGATTGTGATCCGTCTCCTTGTTCTTTCTCCATTGATTTTGACCCATCTCCTGCTTTTTCCTCTGGTCAAGTTCCATGATCTTCCTCATCTTGAGATGGACTATGCCGAGCAATTACATATTCATCATTCCCACCAGAGGTACCCGCAGCCTGCCTTGCTCTTTCCTCCTCTCTCTGTTTTCTTTCTGAAGCTGTCGCTGGTTTTCGAGGAGGCATCTGAAATGAACAAATAAAAATCAAGCTTATTTAAGTTGTTACTTCAACGTTAATGACAATCACACAATCAAACAAATGATTCAAAGCAGATAGTGGCATGAGGATGGACAATCATACACTCATACAGTCGACCAAATGATTCAAACGATTCAAACCAGAAAACATGGGAAAAAATAGAAACCACGTACTAACAGTGCATGGAAAAAATGAAAACCACGTACAAACTGTGCGTGGAAAAAATGGAAACCACGTACTGCCTTTACGTGGTTTATATATTTTCCATGTACCTTCTCTCCGTCGCTACCTAAAACCTTCACCCCAAAACCATCGTACAATCGATCACAATCATACCCCTTCCAATTGTTTACCACTACTGACGCAAACTTACATACAAAATCCGATTACCAGTAGAGAGTGAGAAAAAAAAAACTTACTTTTGCTTGAATCTGGGATTCCAAAGATCGTTTAGAGCTTGAATCGATGCTTGTTGGATCACTACTACACCTCGTTGAGAACTTGAATTAATGCGAGTCGAATATTGAGAAGAGACGATGGAGAGTTCCTACGTGAAATTAGGTTTTTGAGATGGCAGAGGTACGAATGGAAAAATAATACGTTGGGGGGGGGGGGAGGGGGGTGGTTACTTAGTAGATAAAAGGGTATGTCCGATTTTCTCTAAAGTGAGGGGGACTACTAAGTAAAAAACAGTGCTCAAATAGAATTTGCCTTATTTAAGATGGCTCGCGAACATAATAACCGTCGACAAGAGTCGCACGAACTTTTACGAGATGAGTTCTGTTGCGAAAAACGCATGCAAATGATCACTGATATTTGTACGCGTCGATATAGTCTAGTTACTTCACCTCGCGCCCCATCAAAATTCCGACCGTCGCCTAGATCTGCATCGTCGAGACTTCTCCATCGTTTAGACTCATTTGCCGCACTTGTCGTCCAGGCTGTCCATCCACCAAGTTTCATTATAAAATTTGCCACAGTTACTGAAAAATCAAAGGCAAATCTATTAAATAATAGTAAACCAGAAGCTTTTCAAGCTTTCTCCTTAATTTTCTCAATTCTCTCTTTTCACCTTAATTCTCTCAATTTTCTCAAATCCCCTTAATTCTCTCAAGATACTTTTATCAAATCAAAATCATACAACAATATCAATCTATCTAATCTCTATTGAATATCTAATATCTATTGAATAATATTAAAGCAGCCGTCGCTTTTTTATTTTCTTTTTGTATCCTGCTCTTTGCCTCCTTCGTTATAAACCCTGGCCCTAATATTAACGCTCTTGCCTTCTCCCATCTGACAACACTGAACGCCGTTTCCAATGTCATAGCTAGTCGCTTCAATACCAAATCTTCCCTGGACCCCGTCCTTCTTCATCTGTTTAAGCGTCTCGAAGCAATTCGAAACTTCGTCAACTTTTTGGACCAGCTTGGATAGGTCCTACAATTGAGGTATTCTGTTTTTTATTTCTTATCAATATCCTATATATCTTAAAAGAATATTTCCTATTAATCAATTATTTCCTCCAATCGAGTTCATTTGGTTTTTATATTTATGTGCTTTTTTGATTGAATGATTAGCAATTACCAATTGGAATGACAGATGATGGGATGTAGAAGTTTCATGTTGATCTTCACGGCCCAAGGGTAGTATGTTTTTTTGGTTACACCAACTTTTTCTCTTTTTTCTTACTTTTTTAAATTTAATTCACCTGCTGTTATTTGAAAATCATGTATAATTGGTATGAGTATAATTGATTATGAAGCTTTATATGAAGACGATGTTTAGAAAGTCAGGGTTCATGGTTTAGATTCCTACAATTGTCTACTTTGTTCATTTTCCATGTTTTGATATGGGTTGTTTTGATGCATTTAATCAGACTTGGAGGCCTGATATTTGGTAAGCATCGTTATCATATGGGTTGTTTTTCCAGTGCAGGTGTAAAAAGCAATTATTTTCACTGTGTAAGTCTAAAATAAGCCATTACAGCACTTATTTTCATTTAGTTATTTTGTCATACAGTTTGTTTTTCTGACATGCTTGAATACCTCAATCATGGAACGATCCAATATCCGTGGTCATTTTACATTTAAAAACATGTGTTCCGGTATGGATTTCAATGTCTAGATTTGGAGCATGCCTTTGATTGTTCATTGTTTCACTACATAGAGGTTTGATATTTATAAACTTATCAAATTTTTTACTTACACCTATATGCGATCCACTGTCCTGATATTTTGCACTATCATGTTAGAGTGTTTTTTTAAAGCCATACTTATACATATTAAAAGGCTATTAATTGAGCATACATGATTTCTATTCATGTGTTTGCAGATCAAAATGATTTTCCTGTTTATGATCTTTTCCTTAGGTTCCCAACGTGTGATTGTGCTTTGTCCTCAATTTAACGACAGATACCTCATAAGACACTAAATTCATTAAAATTGAGGTACAAAACTTATTTTATGTTGTAGTTTTTTTTTGTCTTCTTTTCTGTTGGGCTATCTTGAATGAATTTTGGTACTATTTTTATGTAAAACAGGAGTTTCATGTTGCTTTGGTTCAACGCCTACTTCAGACTATGTATTTCTTTGGTTGGGTTTCATATTTCATTAATGCAGTAATATACATTTACTTGGTTCTTTATCATTCATTTCACCTCAATAAGTTTCCATACAAAAGTAATTTAAATCATTCTAATATAACAATTAAATGGTACATGTTGTAAACGATATAACCTAAAATGACAACCATTTGAAAATTGTATCATGTTGGATCTTAGACTCATTAATTAATTGAAAATTATTAGAAAATCTATTATGATATTGAAATTGGTGTTTCAATTACATACTTTTACCAAACAAAAATTCTAAAGCATAAAAACTAATTATTTTTTTTATTTTATTAATTTTGATTATTAGAAATTATTATTTTTAAAGTTCGAATGACTGTTTTTTGGGGCTATAAGACCTGCATACGTACATATTCTTCAAGATAACTGAATACCTTTGAGTCTAAAATCTGTTATTTTTAACCATTGAAGATTAGAATGTCATTTTCTTTGATGATTTTTTTTTCCTTTTTGGCACTCGACTATGCCTGGAGTGAGTGTGTGAGTTGGAATAATGCAATATTACCATTAAATTGTTAGCTTACAACATATAGTTAATATACATGCATGTTACTTACAAGCTATGAAAAGGTTCTTACTTGAATTGTGATATCTATTGGATTATGTAGGTATGCATTGATTTGTTGTATGTCTTGCTCAATTGGTTTGGATATCAAAATTACTAATTCATGTTTAGATTTAATTTGGTTAGAATATGCGTATAAACATTGTAGTCATTTCATTTAGTTTATAATTTTTTCCGCTGTCCTTTGTTCTTATTTGATTCAATTTTCCTATCATTTCTTAGGTGAATTTTTCAGTTACAATATTAACATGTATACGTGATTGACATTCAGTGAAAAAAATCTAACTCACATAAACGATGACATATTTTTCCAATATTACCAATATTCATCAAACTTGGGCTTTTGCATCATTTGTTTTGGGAGTTTGGCTTTTCCTTAAAAATATTCGTAACATGAGTCTTGATGAAGAAGTAAAATTGAAAGTTATGCTACACAGTTTCAATTCATAATGCTTAATTTTATTATGGTTGTCTCTTCCTTTGCCTGCCTAATTGATGATAGTCATCTGCTTTATCATTAATTCAGTTAATTTTCATTTGAATATTCTTTTAGAATCCTTTAATAATTAGATCAACTGCTCGAGAATTAATGATGGAACAGGCCCCTTCTTTCTTTATCCATAGCACCCTAGAGTTGTGCCTGATGATTATTTTTATGCATGGTGTTTGATTATGAGTTTCCTTTGATATGGCATTTCATTTTTCTCCTTTGTATAATTTTCCATAATATGCAATTATCTGATAGATTTCATCATCTTACATTTTCGTGTATCTATGTCATGCTTCACTTAGATTAATTTGAGACTGTGTAGATCCCTACAGTTTGAAGCAGTAAATATGTTTTTTTCTCATGATATGTACTTATCCCATAGCTTTCATCATTTTACAATTCCTTTTATTTATCTTACGCTTCACTTAGATCAATTTTTGATTCTGCAGAACCCCACAGTTTCAAGCAGTAAATATGCTTTTTGTTTTATAATATATATTGTTTCTATGTATTTTTCATTTATGCAATGTTGATGTATACCTTTTGATTTTTTACTTTACTAGAATGAATAGAAGTACCCAAACATGGTATAAAACCTATCCATTTAGCTATTAAAATGGAAACCGATACTATGAATTTACCAAAGGCATCGCCAAAGTCTTTTTTTCTTTCCTATGCAACTTATTGAAATGATATTTTGGGTTAATCGAACTACTAATTAAGCATGCTAATGTTTGACTACCTGATAATTATGCTGTGGTGAGCAGCCAAATTCTCCAATTCCTATTTATGGCAGTGGAACAATATATACATCAAATTTGAAGATTGCATTATTTCTACACTCTCAAAATTAGAATGAATGAGCAAAATCCTCTACGAATATGGCAAGGTATCTAACTCTCTATTTACATCGCCTGAGTTTTACTTTTATGTCTATTGTAATATATGTAGAAATGAATATGTTCCCTCTTTTGTTTATTATTATGCTTTTAGGAATAGAATACTCATAATTTTGAAGAATTTCCATTTTTGCATTTTAGTCACAATACATTTAATTTGGCACTTCATTTCCATAAATGTTTTGAATCTCTTTGATTATGAGAACACATTCTTCACATTTAACTTCCTTTTCCTATTGTTTCTCCCTTCATTTACGAATGCGTATTCTAACAAATCTATCTTCCACTTTAATTTAATCCAGACAAGCAGTATGTTATTCAATTGGGACAGCATTTCAAATTCCTACTTTCTATCCCGATCCTCATAAACTCTTATGTTTCATTTCCAAATGCCTCATTATCACACTGTTGCGACTTCATTTTATGAGAAATTTGATTTCCATTTCAGGTTTGTTCATCCTGGCAGTGTGTTATTCAACTAAGAGAGCATTTCTACTTCGTATTTTCTAACCTGATTCTCATTAACTCTTTGATTCCCATATTATTCATTTTCAGTTGTGTAGAAAACCCAACCATGAAGAAAAAACATTAGTAAGGTTTCTTTAAATATCAAGTGAATCTTCAATTTAATTTTCAATAAGGAACACCCTTTCTTCTCTAAGAAACCGGTGAAATAAAGTCCCGTATATATATATAATTGGGAATACTTCTGTTTCGAGCTTTTGAAATGTACAAATTACCATTTAAATTTCTGAAAGATTGCAGGGATAATTTCGTCATTCCCATATGCAACGTTCTTTGCCATTACCCGTCATTCCCATATGCCACGTTTTTTAACATTAACCACAACGAAATGTATACATTTCTTCCTCCTTATCATGTCTCTTTATCTTCTCAGATTTTGACATCTTGGATCCTCACATTTAAAGCCAAACGCGGGTTTGAGAATTAAGCATGCTCACCAACGATTCGTTTGGCCATCTCAATCTCAAAAGTAGGCATGTTAATCTCAATCATCACTATTATAGTTTTTTCAATTGGACTTGGATCTCAAATTGATTTCGAATCTTAAATCATCAGATTATACACGACAAAAATCAAGTTTCAGAAGTAAGCATGTTCACAAGCGGCGCGATGAAGCATCTCAATCTCAAAAGCAGGTACGTTGATCTCAAATATAGTTTTTGTTATTAGATTTGGGCCTCAAATGGATTTTATATATTTAATTACATATCAGAAATTGAGTTTTGGTAAATATGTAAGTACCAAAACTGAATGGCTTCTCACTTTTGCTGTTTGACAGAAAATGGCTGGGTGAACAATAGTTGTATTGATGAGAGAATGAGACCCATGGAATTTCTGCTAGCTTTCATGTAATTGAAGAAGTCTTCCAAATTATATTTATTTCGAAGAAGCAAATTACCTAAAATATTGCCTAATTTCGGAGATGCATAGGACATGTTTGCTGGAATTCCCAAAAGGAACGTTGTTTTCATGGATAACCATGGTGTCTTTGAGTGACCGTGAGCTAAAATTTTTGATTCATGCTTTAGTAGCTGAGAGTAATGAGACATTATAGTCCAAATTACCTGAGTTATGTCATGTATCATTTTGTTCTATTATGCATACATATAAGCTTTTTAAATAAATTAGCTACAAGGAATCTTGAAATTTTAAATTATAGTACAAAAAATTAGAATATACAGATGTTTATGTTTTAATCCAGTTGTGTGATATATTTACAGTTTAGATAACAATCTGCACCCTGTAATGCTTGCTAGACTTGAGTTGGTATGGTATATTTTGTACTAGAGGCGCATAGATTTCACATTTTAAATCCCAGCATAGTTCCAAAATTGTTGCATATGTTTGTTGTTATATTTTTTTTCTTTCATATAGTACATATGTGTGTGGTTCTGGATGGATCTTAATCTAAATACATCATTATCAAACATTATTCTAATCCAACTTTAAAGAAAAGCTTTGAGAAGTTACAATAAACATTAATGTCTGCTACTAAGGCCGTTTTTAACAGGCCAAGCTTCTTCGTAGTGATTTTTTTTTTCACTTTTAAAATATTGCCTAAATCTAGAAAATGGACTTACATGAACAAAGATTACAAAAACAAAAGATCACAATAGCATAAAAGTACAGGCATTTGCCTGCATCATACCCATATAAAATTACTATTCTTCGATTTTGTCTTTAGCTTCATATTCAGATCCATAGCCTATGTCAACATATATCCTCTAATTTTTTCCGGCCTAATATCTTATTTGATCCAACAAGTTGCAAAATCAAGCTTCACCTGCTATCTTCACGGTGGTAAGTTAAAATTATCTCTTTTTAATTTTTAGAAATTGTATTTATTCCTTTCAATTTTAGAGTTTTGAAATATATTGGAAATGCATTTAGTTTAACTCGCTGCAGAATAAATTTTACTAAGAGAACAGTAGGCTTAAGAGACCATAATATGTACGGGTCATTCTAGACCAACCACTTTATTACATGTGAGGATTTTGATGAATGCATTATGTATTTTCTCATGGTTTTAATATTTTTCCCATGTAATAAAAAAATAAAATGGCATTGCCTTCGTAAATGTATGTTGAACTGGAAGATTATTTTGTACCCAACTAGAAAATTAGTTCTACATGTATAAACATGGCCTCGAGACAGCAGGGCTTTTTAAAGTTGTCCACATAGTTCTGTTAGCTTGCAATAACTTAGGGCAGACCTAACAGGTTCAAGGAACATGTGAGTGACGATGTTGAAATATATAAGAGGATGGAAAATTATCCTCATTGTAGACGAAATTTGGGGCGGGTCTTCTTTGATCACCAATCCCACTGTAAACACCAACGCAAAAGAGATGCTTAACAAGCCAGTCACACCCTTTAACGAAAAATGTGGGATATGCTGTCAATAGAGATAACGTGACGTGCCAAATAAATTATATCTTCATGTTCAATAGCTAAAATTAAGCAATTTCTTCCAGGTAAGTAATGTAATGTATAAGTTCCAGAAATAAGGACCTCTGAGCCAATGGCATGAACGAGCAAGCCACTGATAGAGAAGCCCAAAGACTTCCAAAAGAAGAACTCAAACCACATAAACTTTGCATATCAGCAGCGAGAGAAGGATGGCTTATACTGTTTTGGGCAACACATGCATCTATTGTCACATCGGCTATTGCTACACCAGCACTGCCTGCAGTCATTGCCAGCAAGGCTTGGGTAACATCGGTAGATGCAAAAAGTTAGGCACCACTGGATGGAAATATGGGTACAAAATATATTCAAAATAATGTAATTTAACATAAGTAACATTTTTTTACAAACTTCGTCTATTTAGATGTGAGCAATCATTATTCGGTTTGAGCTTTAAGATGATCTATGTGTTACCTATGCAGGTAACTGCATGCCTTATGCAACAACGACAAGTTCAAAATTCATGGTAGCACTTCGTTTATTTTCTGATGGTGTTTGCCGTAGTTGAAGACATCAAGAGACAAACTTCATTTTTTCTACATATTTAAATATTTTCTTCACAAATACTTGGATTTGTATACTTTCTTTTTGTATCTGACTATTTTCATTTGGTATAAGTTATTTGATTGTTTTATTGTTCAACATGTAATTTCATATTTGATTTTAAAGTAGTTCATTTAGTTATATGAATTAAAAGCTCATATGGTAAACTAAAGAGTGAGTGGCTATCAGCCATTGTGGTGTAAACATTCCAGTGAGTTATATTGCTACCATTCTAATATCATCTATTTGTTTTTTATTTTTTAAGAATTTTTGCTATTATTCAGGCCCATTTTTAGCCATGGATTACTTATTACCTTCGTTGGTGTATTTGCTTTGTGAAGTCATTATTACATGCTAGAATGGAAATTGAACTCTGTTCGTAAAACCTTAGTTTAGAGCTTCCCAAACAAAAGGTAGTGCGCAGTGCATTGGAAGCTTCCCAAATAAAGCAGCAGCAGCCGTAACGTTTTTTGCTGTGTATAAACAAAATCCATTTTGGACTTTGAGATCGTGTGGTTCAGTATTCATGTCATACATCCTGATAAACTACTCATTATTTTAACGTTAATCTATAGGACAACAAGAATATCTATAATTTAAACAAGTAAGTTAGGCCATAAGCATAAATATCCATTTTTGAATAATTGTTGAGGAGTATCAAAAAGTTGGTGAACAATTTGAAATAAATATGTATAAATATCTCTTTTATTTATATTGTCAATTTCATTAAATTTCAGGACAATTCTGTTTTTGTTTACAGATTTGAAATTTACATATGTACTTATCATCAAGTAATTTATACGGGTAATAATATATAGAAAGTAATTAGTAAGCAATTTATTGCTTTAAATTAATATTTCGTAGTAGTTACAGATTTATTAAATAAGGAAAGGCATATGCATAATGCAATAATATAAAATGATAAAATTATTGATGTCCATCTAACGCAATGGGACAAAATTTGCAACTACATCACCATAATAGCATTTGTAGACTAAGGAAGTCCAAAATGAAGAGTGGTTGGGAATGACAAAATTTGATGATATGCTCCTAAATGGGACGAAAGCTCATTTTAAATTGCTTTTTGCTACAAAAGTTAAATCACATAATTTTTGTATCAACACATTATACATGCATATGGTTAAAATTTGACAATCCACAAATTTACTTTTGATTATCTTTGCATGCGTTCAACGGATGTGCCTAATATACTGGTTACAATAAGGGAAAGTTTATCTAGACACAAAATTTCGGTATAATTGGTGACACAGTTAACCTCCACCATTATATCATCCCCTGAATTCCGCATCTCCGTATAAGGATAAAATGATCCAGCGGTTTAGATCCCTTGTGCCACTAACTATGTCAAATTTTGCATTCAAATAGTCTCTCTCCTATAAAAAATAGTAAAGTGAATTTTTCATTTAAATATAAAAATATATAATTTAGATATCATAAATAGTATAAATGAGCAACATTAAAAAAGATAATTTATTATTCATTTATCTCAATAAATTTATCTACATTATAGAATTCTATTTTTAACTTTAAATATCCATAATCTAACATTTCTATAGTTATGTGCACTTCATCGTTTGTTTACTGATTTTTTATATTTAGATCATATGTATTTAAATTGCTTACGAAATCTCGAATATAAAGTATTTTAATAATCTATATATCAGTCACATATGTGTAGATTTACATATTATAAAAATCATAATAAATTTTTTGTGTTTAACTACGTAGATGTATGGATCACATGCATACATTTATGTAAATAAACAACAATAATAAAATTAATTTGTAAATAATTATCATCGTTTGTGTACATAAACAATAAATTTATCGCACATTACATTAAGAAAATATGATTTTTAATTTTCAATAACTCTACAATAAGATCTATATAATTTTGTTATAAAATCCTTCTCAATTTATTCAGATTATTTACTTTTAAGATAATATATTTTAACCAATTACATAATTTCAAAGTTAACATTTTTTTTTTTAATATATCTAAAATAATTAAAATATGTTAGTTTCAACATAAACACTTCCTTATAGTAATAAGAACAATAAAATTATTTTTTTACTTTAAATAAATAAAAGTTACATAATACATACCTTATATAAACAACAACAACAATAATAATTTATAGTTTATTTATATTGTCAGATTTATCATCTTATATAATAAAGTTCCAATTTTAAAAATAAAACTCTAAATACTATATTTTTAATATTATCGTGTGCAACGCACGGGTTACACACTAGTATGAATGGGTATTGTTATTGACACTCCAAGTATTGTTAAGGAAGGGTCAATTTTTTGAAAAGAAAGAATTTGTTAAGGGGAGTACCAATGCAGAGAGCACCCCTTAACAAATAAAGTTTATTTTACCAAATTAACATTCTTTGCAATAATCTCTTTTTAGTTGTTAATAATAATAAAAAAATTATATAGTATATTATTTGAATTGCATCAGATTTTTATACCAAATTACATTAATTTCATTTGTCGATATGCATCGGATCAGATGAAAAAATATCATTCATAGGAAATCGATATACATATATCGGATATTTTTTTTATACATTATCCCATCATCGAATTTGTCCATACACCATATTTTCTCCACTTCGACAATCCAACAACGAAAACAAATTTAAAAAACGATGAACAATGTCCAAAAAAAAAAAAATAATACGGCAGACCTACGTCGTTCATGTCATTATGCAGTAATTCACCTATTTCTCCCTAAACAATCGTTTTTTTATTTGCAAATTAATTACAGATTTTTTTTTTTTTATACGTTTGAGATTAATTGGGATTTGAGATGGTATGGATAAAAAGGAAACGTAGAAAATTTGACCTTCCCATGATACGAATAGAATTTGTCCTTGCCGATCAAGTTAAAAAATTGTATCTGGAAATTTGGCACAAATTATTTCACAGCCATTTGCGTTCTGGTGGACGCGAACAACAATTGCTGCCATCCAGCCCTAAATCGAGCTAGGGGCATACGGCTTAATCAGAAGAGATCCTCTCCCGCTTCAGCGCTTCTATCTTTGTTTATTCTTTAATTAATTTCTTCTGAAACTTCAGTATTATTTTCTAGTAACATAGATGAATGCAGTTTCAATTTGTTCAACTCCATGGAAACCAATAATTACCCATCGCCAGAAGTACATCCTTATTAATTTGAATCGAAACCGGTGAATCTTCAGAGCAGTTCTTCTCTCGGTATAACAAGTTTTATGTATAATCTTCTGCAGGTGCAGGGAGAAACGCAATGTGTTTTTTGAGCATTCTTCTATCGAGGTAAAATTGATGGGTTTTAAATTGTTTCATGTCGCATTTATTTTGATGGTCGGGGACCTGGATTGAAATTGTTATGTAAACTTGAGATTCCGAAATTGTTTCGTATAGCTTTCTTTTCTTTTTCCAACCAAAACCCTAGCAACTTTGAAACCTACAATCTAGGATTAAAAAAGCAAGCAGCCAGGAGATAAATCTTAACAGCATCATGGTGAGGGTTTCCAATTTAAAGTTTTTTTCTCATTTTGGTCAATGAAAGCAGACAAGGAACAGCTCGCTTATACATAATAAATAGCGCTGCTGTGCCACTGATTGAAATCTATCAATGCCGTATGCTAAGCATCGATTGAATTTAATCAACACCAGCCGCTAGCGTTGGTCACCAACGCTAGAGGCTGGCGTTGATTGAATTCAATCAACCCCAACATATTTTATTTCCTACCTATCTCCTTTCCTTGTTTTTTGACTTCCCTCATTTGTTATGAGTCAATAGACTTCACATATAGTGCAATAGTGTGTATGCATTCCTTTGACGAAGAATAGTAAACTAGATAACATCTATTTTAATGCAACAACCCATTATATATTAATTACGTGTCATCTCAATAAAATAGATAATGGATATTTTCTAGTTTTCTATGCTTCGTCAATCAAATGTATACACACCATTTTGCATGCGTATTTCATTCATGGATAGAAGAAATTGCATTATATGTGAAGTCCATTGATTTAAAACAGCTGAAAGAAGTTAAAAAACCAAGGCAAGGAAATATGTTGGTGTTTCTTAAATTCAATCAATGTTAGCCAATGGCATTGATACATTTCAATCAACGGCACGACACTGCTATCTAATACGTATAAACGAGCTTTGCCTTGCTTGCTTCCATCAACCGCGACTACATAGGAGGAAAAAGAACAACTTTAAATTGGAAACTCTTACCTTGACACTGCTTAGACCTTCTTTCTTCACAGTCTCTTCGCTGCTTGCCTTTTTCCATCGCAGGTTGTAGGTTTTGAGTTAGAGTTTTGGGTGAAAAACGAAAGCAGTAAAACAAAGTAAGAAGGAAGAAAAGAAAAGCAGATAATAAAGGGATAACCTCAGTTCGAAAAAAGGGGATGGGGAAAGGAATTCTGGGGTGGGAATTATTTTTTCAAGTTGTCGGGGCAGGGAAAACAAATATCAGGGTGGCAATAAGCGGACACCCATGAAATATTCTGTAATAGTGAATATGTTTAGAGCCACCGTTCAACAGAAAATAGTGCAGGAACTAATCTTTGACTTTGAAGAATCACCATCCAGCGATTTACTACCATCAGGCTATTACCGTGTAGGCAAAAGACCACCGATCAGCAATAGATTGCCACACATAGTATAATGTGGCGGCCCTCAAGCAATTTGGTAGTTGAAGATGAGATTCTGATGGTATTATTTAGAAGACTGAATCATGGTGCCTTTAGTAGTAGTAGTACACATAGTTTATGTTATTTGCTTATAAGTTCCACCACCTTGTAGTTTAAAGTCTGTTATGTTCCTGTGGAGGTTCATCTCAGCACAGCAAAGGTGTAAGAAAGAAAGAAACACGTATCATAGAGTTTAGGACCATACCATTCATTTTAGTCCATTTCTAAAATCATATATCAAATTTAGATCTATTTCAAAACATATGCAATATAGATCTATTTTGACCATGTTGACGTTGATTCACCAATTCTGTCAATTTTTTTTAAAAGGGTACCGTTAAAGTGTGCGAATACAGATTCTTCAAACAAAAATAAATACACCCACATTCTTAAGTGCACTGATACAAATTCTTCAAAAAATAATAAAATATACCAGCATGTGCTCAAAGTGCTCTATTACAAATTGCTGAATCATTGCTAGTTTGGCAAAAAACAGGTCTATATTTTTATTTATTTTTGAAATAAGTCTAAATTTTGTTACATGTTTTAGAACATGGTCTGAATGGATAAAAAAGGCTTTTGAACTTTGGTGCTAGCTTAATCCATCATGATTGTTATTACATTCTGCAAATAGGTAAGTATACTCATGTTTTATGTAAGTCACCACTTGCTAACATTATACGATGGTTCCAGAGATGCAGTTTAGGGTTGTGAGTCAGCCTTAGCTGGCGATCATTATGTAAAAAGTTAAAATGAAATATGCAAACATGTTCTTAGCTTTAATTTATTTTTTCTACTTGTTTTGTAGTTAGAAGTACGGCCATTGAATTCCTTATTCGGTCTTGTGCTTTCTGTTCAGCTGATATTCTGCTTTATTTTTCTCTCTCCATGTATCTTGTCAAAGTTACTGTTGCACCTCCAAAAGTCTAATTAGGATAATTTTGATATTTCATTTTTTGTTGTAGGTGAAAAAAGTTAGTTATCGGCCTCCTGGTACTGAACATAACCTTTTGACTGATGTTAGCTTATCACTCCCCCAGAAAAGGTTAGTAACTGAGAATAACATTTGTTGATGAAAAGATAATAATCTTATGGTACCTTAATGTTTCTTCTGTACAGCAATCAATTTCCATCATGGTGTCATTTAATGCTGTAATTTACAATTGCAAAACAACACCTTCATTTTAACCTGTCTTTAGCAGTTTTATGTTATACATGTGCACTAGAAACTACTGTGCGATTATCCTATAAAATTGTATGTTTATAATTTTCAGCTTTGGCTTAATATTTGGACGAAGTGGAAGTGGAAAAACTACTCTCTTACAGGTTTGCATTAAGCTCTAATGGTTTTTTTTAAATATGTTCATGCTCATTATTGAAGAAGAAGAGGAAGAAGGAAAAAAAAAAAAAAAAGAAAAAAGAAACTCAGTGCCTACATAACTTACCTAGCAACTTAGTGCAGCTTCTTGCTGGATTTTCAAAGCCTACTTCTGGATCAATTTGTGTTCAGAGATATGGGAATAATGCAAATCCAACAAAGTCACCTGAATTACTATCGCCGGACAGAGTTGGAATAGTATTTCAATTTCCTGAAAGGTAAAATATTGTACTGTACTATTTTGCATCCTACATCTTAACATCACATACGACATTTATTCTTGGCTTCCATTTTACCTACAAAAAACATGGTGTTAGAACTAAATGCACTTCAGCATGTGTTAACTTGGTTATTAGATTGAACTCAGTCCCAAATTTCTTTCTAATGCATGTGCACTTGTCAGCGTGTCTATAATTTGCTGCATGCTAAGTAACAAATGGTTAAGAGAATATTTTATGCCAGGTTTTTTTTAGCAGATACAGTGATTGAAGAAATTACTTTTGGCTGGCCAAGAAAGAAAGCTGATTTTGGTATGAGAGAACAGCTTGCGTCAAAGCTCCAATATGCAATTAGTTCGGTAACTGGAATAGTCTGTAATTATGAATATACATTAATTGTAGTTCACTTCTTGTTAAAGCATTTGCAGAAAATTTTGACTTTAGGTTGGTTTGAATTCGATTCCTTTGGATGAAGATCCACATTCTCTTAGTGGTGGATTCAAAAGGCGTCTTGCTTTGGCAATTCAATTAGTAAGAAAAGTTTTGATTGTTGATTAGTCATACAAATAAATT
This sequence comes from Allium sativum, assembly GCA_030737875.1. NCBI lineage: Eukaryota > Viridiplantae > Streptophyta > Magnoliopsida > Asparagales > Amaryllidaceae > Allium > Allium sativum. The sequence goes on from CM060924.1 coordinate 972,407,307, forward strand.
AGTATATTATTTAGGAGATGTCTATATTCATTTTTAACCCTTTTCAGGTTAAAAATCCAGATCTTTTGCTACTCGATGAACCTCTGGCAGGACTTGGTATGTATTTATTAATATTAAATTGTTTTCAGTATTTGTTGGTGAACTCTTTGTAGAACAACAGATGCTTTTCTCAGTTCTCATTATTTGTTTTATGGAAGTGCATCTTTAATATGGAAGTTCATCTTTAAAATTAGACTGGAAAGCTCGAGCTGATGTTGTGAAGTTACTCAACAACCTGAAGAAAGAGTTGACTATACTAGTTGTTAGTCATGATCTCAAGTGAGTACCCAGTCATTGGTTTTTTTTTTTTTTTTTTTTTTTTTAAACATTGTGCATTGTTCAGAGTTATGTCTAAAGCTTGTTGCTTATTTTTGAATTCATTTAACATCCACACCACACAAACATTTACGACTGAGAACTAGAAACCATGCAGCACCGTTTGGCAAGTTATTTATAATATATTGAATCAGCAATATTGCTATTGTTTATGCTATGACTATAGTGCTATTCTCATGAAAATAGTTATCTTTCCTCTACCTGGTAGATTAACAATTTACCAAAATTACTAGAAATTTTCAATATTTTGTCCTTAGATTTACAGTGAGATGTTGCATTGCCAGAAGAGCCTTGCATTCTGCTTTGTTATTTGATGCCCTAAATTAGTATCTGAGTTACAAACTCAGTGGTGTTTGGTTGTGATAATAAGAAGGGTACCTGCCATGTTATTTTGATCCTTGCACGATCCTTTTATGTGTTCATTTTGATTTATCAAATTTAACATATATCGGCCTAGTAAATTTTACTTGGAGGTACTTTCCCCTTGATGGCATTGCTGGCTAAAATTGGATGTAATACTCTTCAAGCTTTACTACCCTACCTTCAAGTTGACCATCTATGTTCATTGTGATTTGTTGAGTTCAATCTGGAACTTCCTTGGCTCAAGCTCTCATTTATGTAATCAGCATCAGCCTCCACTATAGTTCCAGTATATTCCATGACATCCTATGGACTAGATGGTTGTAAGTGGCTCTAGCATTTCCTAGTCCTAAAGACATCATTTTGTAGCAGTTAGACTGTCTACATTTTTTCCGATCCTTTCCGGTCATTTTGGTTTGGTTATAAATTGAACAGAAAACCATTGAGTTGAAAAGGGAATGCAGGACATCCAAATTTGATTTCCCCCCATTCAAATAGGATCTTGTAGTTTATACAAATGAATTTGTAACTTCCATTCAAAAATAAAGACCATCTAATTCCTCTGTGGTTTCTCCATTTTATTCATGATTCTTAATTTGAGGGTTGAGGCTTGCCTACGTTTTTTGCTACATGTGAGATGTCTTTACAGTTATGATGGAATATTGCCATGGTCCATTTGATTCCCTTTCACTCTTGATACTCCCTCATAGATTAGAAAGTTCAGCAGCAATTATCATGTCAAATATATAACTCGAAATGCATTTAGTGCCACCTTTTTGTTGGTTGCATTATAACAAGAAGGATGTTTATGTTCATAGACCGGGGTGAGCAAATAGTTGGTTCCGTTTTGAACCGTTAAAAATAAAGATCCATAATAATCATTCAAAAATTAAAACCAAACTAAACCAAATTGATTGTTATCAAAAGCGAAACCAAATCATACAATTTTTTTGGGTTCTATTTGATTGTATTTGTCAATCCTAAGTGAGCTATACCTTCGTATTGACATTATAATATAACGTTTAAGTCTTATCACATCCTTATTTATATATGTGGTAAAGTTATAACATCTAGACAAATATTTTCAAAATACATTAGCAAGAGTTGAAAGAAGAACGCTACTACGATAAAAATATATGTTATACTATTGATATTGGTAAACATATTCACTTGAGCTAATTAAAGTTTCATTGTTGGTTTAGTCAGTCGTTTTTTGTTTTGTTTTGGAATTTGGTACTTTATATACAATTTAGGTAGTATACAACATATCACATGATAGATGGGTTCGACCCTGCAAGACGACCCATGACCTCTGCACCATGTCCAAGAGCCATAACCAGTTTGTGCAAGGTGCTTGTCGTTTTGGTAATATTTTGAAAATCGAAACTGAATGGAAACCGAAATAAGTATATAAATTGAAACAAAAACCAACCAACTGATGAACAAAAACCAAATCAAACTAATTGAACATATTGGGTTCGGTCGGTTCATTTGGTTTAAACTGATACTTGCTCACCCCTAATATATGCACCTTCATTGTTATCTGGATTAAAACTTCACCAATTTGTAGAGGTTGTGTGGTCACACCATAATTTATAGCAACCATGGGATGAAAACTGAAATTGCAGTGGACCCTTGTAGCACTACTCTTAGTTGGATTTCATCAACCCCTCGCTTAAAGAGAACACACATAGGCCTTTCAGTGTCGATCAAGATATTATTTATCCTTCAGTGGGAAACCACTATAGTGATGACTTATGCATCACTTTGCGGGTGCTGCACATGGTCCATTCCTTTGGTAAAAGCAGAAACCGCTGACTCCAATTTTTACTCCTTAGCGTTAGGTGTGAGTGAGGCATGAATAAAATATAATAAGTTCCACATCATCGGTATGGAGAAATAGTTGTGTTATGCGTATGAGATTGCTAGCGTGTAACGTTTGTAAGTGAGGCATGAATATAATATAATACATTCCACATCACCGGTCTGGACAAATAATCGTGTTATGTATGTGAGATAGCTAGCGTGCAATGTTAGAGATTCTTTTGTTACCACAGTGTTGTTAAAATCATGCATGTGCTTGATGAGGTGACGATGAGATGTTCAGTCATGATTAATGCACGGGATTGCTTTGTGGAGCACAATAATTGTGCTAATGATATGTGGAAGCTAGAGCTTCATACAGTGACTCCAACAACGCTTGATGAAGCACATTTATGGAAGCAGGTGCACAATGAGTGTCGAAGCATTATGTGTATCAGAGCTTCAAGGTTGCTCACATGGTGTTTACAGAAACGATGGGGTCACATGATGATTCAGAAGTTACACATTGGTTACTACTATAATCTTACAAGGACATTGTATGTATATGATTCTTATGTGGTGGTCAAGTCACAATTTACAACACAAAAGAGAACCGACAAGGCGACAATAACAGTTTCGAGGGGTGAAGCGATTTTAAAGGAAACTCGGGTACATCAGACCATGGTTGATACAAATTTATTGCCAGTAGAGCTTATATATCAGTTTGTCAAATGAACCACTTGGCCATGAGTTTAGAGTCCGTACAACTTCATATAGGTCAATGGGAAAAGCTTTGCGCATTACTGTATCAATACGAGTGCAGAAACCAAATCTTATATGTATTGCATGGCCAATACAATTTCTTTCAAGTATGTCAAGATTTTAAGGTTTGAAACGTATTGTATTTCAACCATATATTCATTCGTAATTTTCCCGATATCTTATATTGGACTAGATTAAGACGAGAACAGTGAATATTGGGTTTACGTCTGGATAGATATCTGGTAGGTACATCTCAAGATTATCCCAGTGTAACATATGTATCTGAAATTGACATTCGGTTAGCCTTAGTTGGAATCTCCAAACTCAAATTTTGACGATTGGGATGAACATGGTTTATCACATATTTTGTGCACGAGGAAAGATGTAAATTGTACATTAGAGAAAAAGCGAAGGCCTCAAACTTTATACTGAAGGTACGAAGAAAATATAAATCAACCTGTAATGATGAAATAGCTACTATGTCCATTCCAAAAATCCACGGTTAGATTTGATTTTCCATCCACACTTAATATATATATATATATATATATATATATATATATATATATAGAGGAAGGATCAAGTGCACCCCTTTAGCCCCTCTTATTTCCACCACACATTTCCGTTTCTCTCTCCTCCCACTAATCCTCTCTCCCCTCACTAACTTATTTAATTATAAATGGGTGGTTCTGGTTCAGGTACAAAAAGGGTGCCATATAACCCCCCTCATATATATATATATATATATATATATATATATTGTTAACTTCCAAAAGCTTAATGTTGCTCTATCAGTAAAAGGAGTTTGGTACGCCTTCTCGAGATTTTCATATGGTGTCGAATCTAAATTCATATATTCTGAATATTTTCCGCTGCTACTAGAAAAAGAGATTACCTTTGTAACCTATTCATAAAAGTACAGTTATCCTTGTTTCCAATTCTTCCAAAAAAAAATCCACCAAGGTTTTCCTTTACAAAGAACCATTGGCCTTATCGCGACACATGCAATCACCTCGTCTACCTTTAAACTTGTATCACAAACACAAAGCTAACGTAACATAATTGAGCCACCTTGGTTTAGTCCGAAGATCCACAAATTGACAGTTTTCAAAGATTGCTGATATTCGAGCGTCCAAAATGGAATTTAGCATGGAATGGACAGTATAAAGTTACACCACCAAAAATTGGTGAAAAAATTAGGATCTTTCAAAAACCACAGCAGAGGAATTTTGAGTACTGGGAGGTGCAAAGTCCTTAGAAAATTAGTTTCAAGTTGGTACAGTTGCTTACCATCTTTTTTAGCATTTAAAGTCATGTTCCTAATGGCATTGCAGTTCTGTCCATGTTTTCTGGAGCCAGTGGTGCTAGGTGATGCTTCTAGGAACTAGTTTGGAACCAGCTGTAGTAAAAATGTATGCAGAAGTTGGTAGAATCCGACAAATAAAATGTACTTCGATACATATTTCATGCTAGTAAGCATTTGACTCTGATGTGAACTGTGTTTGATTTGGTAATTAGAGCAAGCCCATGCAATAATATCATGGGCAGTAATTGACATCCTCTGGATTTGCAAGGGCCTGTCTCCTTTATTGGACGAGGAATAAGGTCCCTTCGGTTTCGTTCAGAACCCAGAACGAATTTTAAATGGGTGTGTCTGACGTTATATTTTACAGCATAACTAGTTGGTTTCTACTGATGTTATATCAGTTGGTGACGGTGAATTTATTCTTTTAGCTTAACATCCTCCTCTTAAACTTATGTACTCAGAGGGTTATATATTACGAAACACCGATTATACGTTGTAATTGTAAATTGACAATATGGCATGCTAAGTGCCGAGCCGATCAAAGTTTTTTGTTGAAAAGCAAAACTTTGTAGATGATGATCAAAACATGACTGATATAACATAAATTCATGTTAAAACGTAACTCTAGAGCCTCACAACCCGTGAATGGCCGAAAACAGAATGATGGACCACAAAGATAAGGACGTACGTTTCCTTCTAGTTAGAAAGTGATGCTATGGTATGGATATCCGATAAGTTTACTTATGTGGATCATGGATCAAGGTGCCTCGGAATGGTTATATATGACCGGGGATGTTATGTTCAGAAAAGATGAGTTTTGAGGATGAGCATTCTTCATTATTTTATGATTATTGTAGAAAGTGTATTCCGGGGAAGGATTAGAAAACGCTTTTTTCATGTTAGTGTAGTTAGGTGCATGTGTTGCTTTTTATTTTTCTTGTTGTCTTGGATTTGTTCACATTTGAACTTGAGGGAGATGTTGTAGTTTTAATTTTAGGTTGCAGTTTATTTATTGACTGCAAAAACTGAGATGATGGAAAATAAAAGTGATATATTATTTCAATTATTTTTATTTTTACTGGTACGAAAGTCATTCTCCGAAAAGGTAATAATCCAAAAATGATGTTTTGTAAGAATGTTTTTAATTTTCTAATTGAAAATAATAATAATGATGATGCCAGTACGCTTGATTTGCATAAACAAGTTTGTGTACTTGGAAAAGGGGTAAATTTTCCTTTCTGAAGAAAAATTGCAACTTTATTGATTTTTTCTGCGATTTCATGATTTCTTCTCATAAATACGTCAGAAATAACAAAATAAGAAGATTTTTTTGTTGTTGCGCACTCCAAAAAATATATGAAAACATGATTAGTGGATTACGTTGACATTCATGTCAGAAGTTTAAAATACCATGCAAATAAAAATTAAAATTTTGAATGAGACTGGTAAATAACAAGGATGTGTTCATGAAATTTTGAACATAGCTGAAGCTCTGTTCGCGTCCGATGCATCCGACGCGATTTGATCAGACGTGTCGGATGTCCCAACGGAGAAAAGCCCGATCTGGTTGAATGCAGATTTTTGGTGCGTTGGTTAATTGATAAAGTTAATATTTTTATAAATTTACGAAATTAATAATTTTTGCAAATGATGTTCATTTGAGATGTGGTTTTTTTACACTGCGATCGTATCAAGATATTCTGTATTATGATGTTGGTCTGAACAGAATCCAAATACTCCTCATCTCCGTTCGCCGCAAACACATTCTTATCAAATTGGGTAATTAATTTTGAACTCGTTCAGAAAGAATACAACGCAACGGATAAACACACAATTTCAACCGGCTTAAATCTTGGTTCAGATCAGACTAGATTTTATTATCTGGAATAAATGTGACTTGATGTTCTATTTTGCCCGATTGCAAAAAACTAAGGTAGCGTCTTGTTTGAAACGAGTTTTATATTTTGCTTTTTAAATATGTGTGTCAATGACACGAGTGGAAAGAAGTTGGAACATTTTAGTCCTTTCCATAAAGGGTAGCAGTGGAATGGAAAAAAGAGTTTGATATTCTTAAAAAAAAAATCATTTTCAGTTTATATATAAATGTGTGTGTGTGTGTATGTGTGTGTGTGTGTGTGTGTGTTTTGTGTGCGTGTGTGTGACATCGATCGTTCTTCATTCTCTTCTTTTTTTTTGTGCATTTTATACTATATGTTGAAAAATTCAAGGCATAAAAATCAAATGTTGCTTAAATTTCGGACGAGATATTTGAGATTTGAAACACAGTTTTGTAAATTGAATACATTTTTGCATCTAACATTTCTATTTCATGTTAAGCTTCTTCAGTTCACACCTATCATGAGTTACATTCGTTGCATTTGTTCCGTTAACAGGCATGTGTTCCATTAACGTGAAACCATCTCTTCGAGGAGTGGCTGTTTTCTACAAATTGTTGGTGAGATTTCAATTCATATTTCAAATCACTTTTCAATGAGAGGAAGATTGACTAGGTAGAATATTAGACAAGGCACAACCCATAAGGTTTTACGTGGCGATACCTTTTATTAGGTATCTTTTGAGTTGTGCTCATAATATTTTGTCTTGGAACCGATGATTTGTCCCAGCCATCAGTAATTTACAAACCATTTTGATGTCTGTGATTTGGGATTGTTACCAGACTTTATTAACAAGGATGGAAACATGCAACTCTCCTTTTCCCTTGGAGCAAGGACCACCTGTTTGGACTTAACTATGAACATTCCTGATTTTTTTCTTCATTGAAAGATAACATGCTTGAAGAAATAGGCCCAACCAACGATTTTGGTATTCTTCACTATTACGTGCAAGATTCAAAGGATCTAAGAGGGAGGCAGTAGGCCCTTCTTCTATGCCTATGTAAGTAATGACTTGAAACAACTTAATAAGAAAATCACTAAATGAACAATATGTTTGGTTACTACTGAGGGGTGTTTTGTCAAACACCCTTCGTAACTTTCAAAATTTATTTCCGTCTCTTCCTAGAACTTCTACCATTGTTTTCAGTGTATATATTTGCAGTCTCTACCGTGTAATATACTTGCAGTCTACACTGCAATATTTCCCTTTCATGAAAATAATTACAAAGGTGTTTCTTTGAAACCTGTTTTTGAGAACGGTTTTTTGAGTATCAAGATCGAGAATTTTTTGCTGAAAATAATTTCCACTGTTATTTATGTATTTTTGATGATTTTATGTTTTTTAACGAAAAGGTCATCGATTGTCAGTTTCTTTAACTGACACCAGCAATATTGCTACTAATATATCTCAGCAAAAATTTGTCATTCTTTGTTTTAAAGTAAGATCACTATATGTCAGTGAAAATCAAGTGATTCTTTAGATTATGGATTTTGTCTCATCATTCATTACACCTCACAAATATATGTTTTGTACCATTATGAAATATAATGCTGACGATAGAGAGACACCATAATGGTCTGCATCTCATTCTATTATGAAATATATGAACTGGTGCCAACAAAGATTACAATTATCATGGTAGAAACTAAAAGTAGAGGCTTGCAGAAGAATGGTAGGTGTTGCTAAAAGGAAATCGTGTTATGCAAATGTGAGTTGAATCATGAATGTGGTGGAGGATCAAACTAATCAACGGGCATAAGCGGTTGTATCACGTGAATGAGAGGTTTACACGTCCCAGTAAAGAAATCCCCAAATTTCATTTTTAGTGGTTTCTTATCAGTCCTTGCAAGCGTTGTCTTGTTGATAAACAGCATATAATAAACTGGTTCCAACAAAGATTACATTATCATGGTAGAAACTAAAAGTAGAGAGGCTTGCAGAAGAATGGTAGGTGTTGCTAAAAGGAAATTGTGTTATGCAAACGTGAGTTGAATCATGAATGTGGTGGAGGATCAAACTAATCAACGGGCACAAGCGGTTGTATCACGTGAATGAGAGGTTTACACGTCCCAGTAAAGAAATCCCCAAATTTCATTTTCAGTGGTTTCTTATCATTCCTGGTAAGCATTGTCTTGTTGATAAACAGCATATAATAAACTGTTGGGAAGTATTAGTTCAAAAATCAATTTGGTTCCAGAACCAAAAATTTAACATCTATCTTTGGTTATCAATGTTGGCAAAACCCCGATGGAAGCTGCGTCACGGGAACAAAGCTGTTTGGCCAGATTTTAAATAATTGATGAGGACGAATGAAAAGTTGTACAGATAGTTCAACCCAAATCAGGTTATTATACCATATAAAGCTATTATGTATTATCCTAGTGGGTGACTGAAGGAAGGTATTAGAAGATATAGCTAATAAAGAAAAAAAAGACGTTAAATGAGAGTCTTCCTTCGTTGACCATGAATAATAATACATTCATAATTTTCCTTGTAGCCTCTAGCATGTCTTATGCCCGTTTGATCATTGAAAAGTAAAATTAACTATCATAGACAATATAGTGTTTAATTCGAGTTCCAACGTCAAAGTTGGTTTCTTGTTGTGCCTATACATATGTATAGTAGTAGTAATAATAATAGTAGTTGTAGTACTACGATCTCACTTTTTTGGGTGTAAACGTAAAATCCTTTAAATTCAAATTACATATCGGTATATTTAAATAGTGTGTGTGTGTGTATATATATACATACATATACATATATACATACATACATATATATATATATATATATATATATATATATATATATATATATATATATATATATATACGAGACGTATAGGCACGCGCTCCGCGCGTGGTGATGGCACGCGCTACGCAAGTGGTGATGGGACGTGCAGAGCCATTCAACAAAATAAAAATATGTCGATAGTTTCTTTTTATTTTCCTATTTTCATTACTGCACATTAATTTTTTTTTGTTTCTAATTCATGCATGTTAATTCATGTGACCGTTATTCAAAACATTTATTTTTATTTCTAGTTTTATATAAAAAAATTGCATTCTTAATATGCATGCACATACTCTTGAAATAAATATGTCCACACATACGCGTGATTTAATTTCATTTACGATGCGCATTTATTTTCGTATTTAAACATACACGTGATTTAATTCCATTTATGTTACCCTTTTAGATTTAATTGTCTGCTTTCAAATTTTAACGTTATTCTCATTTACGTCTCTATTAATGTCATTAATGACGCTCATTGCTAATTAAAGGAACATTGCTATTAATTAATTACTTTTCGTTTCTTTCTTGATTTAATTGCTTTTATCATATGTCTTTGTTTTTAATAAAGGGCATTTTTGGAAGTTTACGTGTACACAAAAAAAGTATGACACCAAACCAATTCCGATTATTAGTAAAGATGTCTTTGTTTTTAATAAAGGGCATTTTTAGAAGTTTGCGTGTACACCAAAAAAGTATGACACCAAACCAATTCCGATTATTAGTAAATATATATATATATATATATATATATGTGTGTGTGTGTGTGTGTGTGTGTGTGTGTATGTGTGTGTGTGCGCGTGCGCTCGCGCGCACATACAACACACAATGAACTTTCTAAGCATCCTTTAAATTGAAATTACATCTCAAATTTTTTTTGGCAAGGCCGTCCGGTTTTTTAAGTGATCCGTAACACTTTTTATCATGACAAATAATAAATACATTATTACATGAGAGACATATTGTCTAGCTACTATATCGGTTTTAAGGTTGACCGTCCACCACATACGGTTTTTATAATGGTCCGATCACTCTTATCTTTTAACTAAATATATTTTAATACTCACATTTTAATTAAATTCAAAATTTTATATTATATTACTTGGTCAATCACTCTTATGTTTTAACTAAAGCTGCTTATACCTTGATTAAATGCAAAATTTTCCTTTACTATAACCAAGCCAATCAAATATGTCTCAATTAAAATTTAAAATAAACTCCCCCTACATGAATTAAAATGCAAATTTAAGTGTACTAAAACCGACTCAATTAATTTTATACTTAAAAGCGCTTATGCCTTATTTAAAACACAAACTTTTTTTGTTAGTTAAAATGATAAATTTTCATATTCCATGGTCAATCAGTTGTATTTTAATTGAATTTTAAATTTTATTTTAATATCGTGCATCCGTTTAAAAAAAAAAAAGTCATGCAAAATCCATGTGTGACGCGGGTGCCATCATCACATGCGAAGTGAACGTTGTAATGCTTGTTAATAGTGTAAGTGGTTGTTTCATGCATTTGTCATGCTACGCTATATGCATGTAGGCATAATTATGTTAGACTGTGTTCACGATCTATGTAGCAAGCTTGAGTATTTGAAAGGGTTGTACATGAGATTCCTTGGACAGAGGACAGTTCCTGAGAAAAAGGTGAATATATGTTTCATATAGATCACCAAGTAAAGATGTTGTGCCAAATATTCAGTATCGTACATCATCAATTACATACATTGTTTTAACTTTTAACATAAATAATGCCTACATTTACATTTACATATAGATTAACGAGTAAGGGGTAAGTGCCAAATATTTAACATCTTGCATCATCAGTTTTTAGCATGGTAAAACATAACTATGTGGGGCCTATTGAAAGCACATATTTATTCAATAAATATGCATTAACGAGACTGTTCAAGCTGCAGGGATTGTTTGATTGATAGCGAGTTTTTGAATGGAAATGCTCCATAATATGGTGTATTTGGATCATTTGTATGTCAGAAATCAAGAGCTTCTAAAGTGTCTGGAAATTCCTCATGCATACATGTTTTAGTTTTGTTTTCTTTGGGATATGCAAAATCTAGTTACTGAGTGTTCCATCCATTGTTTAAATATATATTCTATCACCATGTATTAAGTGTTTTCTATCAGTTGTAACTCTTCTTTAAACTGAGCTAACTCTCCCAAACCATGTATACCTTATGTTTTGATCTATAGACTAATGCACCAGGCATATTCTGCAACCGCAGAGAATTTTCTGGGTTGGTAGATATATCTTGGAGGATGGAAATGGGTGGAATTCTCAATGAAGAACCTCTGCCAACGTTACATGACAAATAAACTGATGTATCATGCTATACTGTGAACATGAATGGTACTTCCCAGATTTATTAAGCTTAAGGGCTCGTTTGGATCCACTTATGTTAAGTCATTTTTTTTAAAGTCAAAATGAGGTAAGTCAAAATCAGTTCATTTTGGCCTTCAAAAAGCAAAAAAGCGACTTATGTAAGTTGATTCAAACAAGCCATAAGTGGAGTTGATTAGGTGATTTTGTTGAATAATCTTTTCTGATATATTTTCAGGGAATTGCTTTGATTTACTGTACAAGTTCATGGAACTACAATCACGTGGAGTGAAAAGAATAAAAATCCAAAGGGTGGCGAGGTATGATTTTCTGAGTAGCTACAACCTGCAGGTAAGACGTTCTTTTCACATTGAATGATGTGCCGACATCTCAAAAATTCAACATTATCATGTAACTGTATGCAGCAAGCGATTAAAGAGAAGAAATTCATACGTTTAGTGTTAATTAATTAAAACAGTAACTTCAGTCTACAACACTTAGTTCTGAGGATTGAAGATTCAATCCCTTTTCGGTTTGTCATATATTGTTTCTATTTGCAAATAGTCATTGATGGTTTGTTAAGTCGCCCTTTAGATTTTTGTGCAAAGATTAGTTGACACTGAGAAACTTAAGGTCCAAAACATTAATCTAACTTTCGTTAGCTATTAATCATCATCTTCAATCTATCTCTACTATTATCTGGAGTTGCCTTTTCGCATTATCATTGTTTAAACTTGATCACAACATAATTTATATAGTGCTTCATATTTAAAACTTTTTTTCCATTTAAAAAATAGCTTTGTGAAGGTGAAAGCATGTATTCGTTGATTGTAATTAATTTTTAGATTAGTTTTTACTTGGACCCTACTACTACGTACATTTATTAATAAATCCGATTAGGTGATCTCGAAGCAAGTATAACTAATGTTATAAACCACAGTGGAATTGTACAACAAATGCTAATATCAACCATCAATTGTTCTTACTTAGAAAGCATTACATTATTGTGAATTGCTATCAATTTCTCAAATGTTAAACATAACACAGCATGAGTTTATCATATAAATTAAATGTGTATGTCGAATGATATATAGTCTTCTAAACCTAGCATAAATAAACCATGCTCAAAGTGAAATAGTGTTTCAGATTTTGTTCAAAACAACTATTTTGCAACATTTGCATTATTACATTTTTATATATTAAACAATACTGATAATTAAAAATATATATTACAGTGGCCATGGTTGTTACGGCGGCAAGTCAGCCGAGTCGATAGAGGTCCAACTAGTCAACTAGTCATAGACTAGTCGATAAATAAATAAATATATACGTATATATTAATACGTACATATTGCAGTTCTTATTCCACTTCAGGTTACTTCTTCTCTAGGTCGTATTCCACTTCGTGATTTGCGGTCAATTTCGGATTAATTAAGATGAGATCCTAAGTATAAATAAATCGACTTCAGGTTAATTCTTCTCCAGTTCAGATTCGACTTCGTGATTTCAGGTGATTTCTTCTCGATTTCGACTTCGACTTCGCGATTTGAGGTCGATTTCTACTTCGTGATTTAGGGTTCCAGTTCCAGCTCGACTTCGTGATTTAGGGTTCGGGCTCGATTAATGACAAGTCGACTTTTTCAGTCGATGCTTCGATGTCGACTAATCGACTAGTCGCCGATTAGTCGCGACTAGTCAAGCGCTGTAGTAACACTGACAGTAGCTTTGAAGTGTACTTTGTTGAATACATATATCATAAGGCGATCTGAGAATCATACATAAAATATACATTATGGTTTCAAATTTGTGGAACTTCTATCTTTTTTGCTTCAGATATTCATGTAAACATAATAGGTAAAACAATACAACAATAAGGATAATTTCAAAGTAAATTGATATTGTTATAGTATAAAGTATTCGTTGATAAACATAAAATATTTGGAATGACCTTTCATTGAACATGATAAATAGATCAAATGGTAAGGAAAAAAGTCAACTATAATATACTTTTGTTATTATAATAAATTTATAGAGAAACAAAAATATTTAATAAATCTGCAAATATACATGCAAAAAAAGCAACAAATACTGAAATGGAAGGCGGAGAGATATGCAGTAGATTAGTGATATCATTAAAAGGTGGATACCCAGTGCCAAAGGCTCCCGTACTCAAGCGCGAGGACTTCCCAGGTCAGTCTCCCGTCCTGGTACTGTTCACGGCTTTTCGGGCTCTGGGGGTGGTCGATTACCGCGCGCAGCCTTTCCTTCACATTATGTGAAGAGGCCGGGGCTCGAATCTGTGCGCTCCAGATTACCAGCCGGGTAACCTTACCGTTGCGCCAGACACCACCTAGCTTAGTGATATCATTAAATACAAAAAATAACCAAAGTTAATTTGTTTCATTGTGAACTAAAATACGTAGAATTTATGGTTTATCCAAAGATAAATCATGCATTTTCCATAGAAGCAAAGAAAAAACTAGCATGTCTTAGAATTTTTAGTATTTTTGTGCCAATTTTTTTAAAATAACTAACATTCGAATCATCTATCATACTTGTTGAATTTTGGGATTCATCCACACATCTTTAGGTGGGAGTAACATATCTTTATTAATAATTGAAATAGAAATACAATTTTTTATTTTGATTGTGAACTTCTCTGAATGCCCATGTATTTAACTTTTTAAATATTAAATTGTTAGCTGGTATGATTATCTAAATAAACTAGGTGGTAAATTCACTCAACAATTACTTTAGATGTATTCAAATCCAGATGTCGATTTCAATCATTTTAATCGTTCAAATGTAATTAGGATTAGATTTTAGTGAGCAGGTCAAAATATGGTTATACAAAGTAGATGATGCAAGTTCTTTCAAAACAAATGAACTAATTTATAAATCTATATTAGTAGTTGGAATAGAGACACATTTTCTACTCTCGAGCGTGAACTTCTCAAAATGCATCCATATCTATCTTTTTTTAATATTAAATCATTATTTCATAAGATAACCTAAATTAATTAGGTGACAAAATCTCTTTACAATTACTTTAGAAGTATTCAAGTTCAGATGCTGGTTCCAATTATTCATTCATAGAGTAGATTTGTTCCAATGTAAATAGAACTAGATTTCAGAGATCATGTCAAATGTAAATAGAACCAGATTTCAAAGATCAGGTCAAATATATGGCTACGCTAGAATACATAATGTAAAATAATTTTTAGATAAATCAACCAATATATGAGTGTAGATAACAGTTGTAATACATTTGGTATAATTTTTTTGGTATCAGCGTAAGCTATCAAAACTGCCACTTCATAGAAGTTACCAAATTATAATACCACTTATAAATAAGGTGTAAAATAAACTTGTTTTACCAATTCAAAATGCCCCTCTACAGCAGATATTAAATCCTAACATTGCTTGAAAATCCAGTCTAACATATAAACTTTATTTATAAATTAATAATAAAATGGAAGTTTAAATTAATAAAAAATAAATGTCGCACTTGAAAAATAGAAATTAAAAATAACTATACATGATTTTAATGCAATAATATAACTAAATATTCGTGAAAAATCATTTTCTTTTAAATTGTCAAACGTAAGAAAAATTCATGTACAAAGCGCTTGCTGTAGCGGCCGTAGTTTAGTTAACAACTTTTAACAATAGGAATGCATTGTTGTTGCATCCGACCAAACTCTTGTATATATACCATTCATGTGTGTACCCCCATGTACACACACGTACGTCAATCCATCTTTTAATTTTTTTCATGTAGGACTGTTATTTCTTACCCGCATGGCCGCATTTATTACCCACATGTAATGTAGGACACTCCAACGAAATTTTTATCTTGGCTCAATCAATTTTATGCGTCTTACGCTACGCTTTGCTAACTTTGATGTTGTATTATATCAATACTTGTTCTGCGTTCCATGGTCTAGCTCCACCTTATGCTAATCATCACAATTTATAGATCTTTTGTGCATTATTACTTTCCCAGGTGTTACCGTCGGCTCTTATATCAAAGCCTTTTTGATTGTCAATGGTCAGTCCAATTCAGCGTTTCTAAATTTGCGTAATATAAAAGTAGTTCACAAAATCAACGGATACAAAGAATACACAAGCATTTCACCTATTTTTATATCATTGAAAAGAAAACACTAACGCACATAACATATTGAAGATTTAGTTTGTATAAGTCATAACTAGTCATATATTTTAAGCTTCAACCAATTCATGCATATACTTACAAAATACTTAGGTCAATAGAAGTTGACGATCTCCACATAACTACAAAAAGCCAAAATGGATCATCAGGTTGAATCAAAACTTAAAATAGCTCAATTCGACTTGAGCCAGCATCTGTTAAAAATCCAGCATAGCGTTTAAATTGCAATTGAAAATAAATCAAACATATAACCTGATCATATAAATTAAAAATATAAGCTGATCGTATAAATAAGCGAATTGCACTTCATTGGAAATAAATAAAAGAATGTTCCAATAGAAATTGTTAGTGAGTCAATTCTTTATAGCTGGCCATGCACGCCGTGTGCATGAACTGCAAAATGGGTAGGCTATTTCTACTTTGTTTTACATAACATATTCTACTTACTAAGAGGCGCTGTTGTTTTATATGTACAACACAAATACATTCAAATCCACAAAATCAATTATATATCATATGGTGTAACTTCTAAGCTAGTAAAGTTGAGTAAGTAATGTCAACCAAACAAACTACACAAATATACAGAACATGTAAAACGTTTTTATCATTTACATCTTATTTAAGTTGCAAGATACGGAAAGTTATGTAGAAGAGTAATACCCGTCTAAGAAGAACAACTTTGTAAGGTTGCAGCTGGCGTGTTAGTTGGGTTGCAACAGCATGAGGCGAAGAAGCAACAACTTGTGAGGGATTGGGAAAAACCTTTGAAATCATCAGGTTGCAGCAGAACAGAGCAAAATTATGCAGGAAAAATCTGATTTACTCAAAAAGTTACGCCCTTTTGAAGGAGTGTGTACTCTTGCTCAATTCCATACTTGCATTTACTCAAAAATTGAACACATGCACAGTAAAAGAAAACATGATCATCATTTATTGTGTTATGGTACGTAAAGTTTTTTTTAGTGTATACAGTCAATTGTCTTGCTCAATTCATCCTCAATCTCTCACTTTTTGCAACCAACTGCACAAACAATAAAATTTTAGGAACATATTACCGTAATGCATTTTGGAACGATTCATGTAACTGGTACTGCATAAAAAGAGAGTAAACTAACCTCCCCGACCAGTCGATTTTTCTCCTTGCTTTTCTCATTGGATGCCTCGAGCGTTCCCTTTTATTCCTCCTTCGTAATTTGGATACTAAGAGTCAGATGAAAAAGTAGTCAATCTGTAACTTGGTAGAGTATACTTACCTTTTTATGGCAACTTTGTCCTAGAAGTTTCAGTTCTCAACTAATGACATCGATTCTTTTACGTACTGTGGATACCTTTCTTCTTCTTGGATCTTCCATTGCTTAACGAACTTGTATGCACAACTTGTATTTTTTTTTTTAGTAATAATAATAATAACCATAAATTCCTTTTGTATTATATGACGTACCTCTCATACCTATGCTAAGCGCTTTCTTTCTTCTTTGACTCTACCTAATTGAGCAAAAACTTGTCTCTCACTTGCATTCTGTTCCTGCCAATCTCTTCTTCTTTTGCCTTAAAATTACATAGAAATGACATCGACGTTTGATCTTCATCTCCTTTGAAATCCTTATTTTTCAGACTATAATGGTGGTCTTGATCAGGTGACTGCCTATGTGACTTCTTATCATCTGTTATGACTACACAAAGATTTGATGTGTTTTTCTCCTTTGCTATTTAAAGGAAGAATGGAGGCAGTTATTTAATCGAGCTATGATTCCTGTTGGGTCCGAGTTTGTTCACACTATCAAAAATAGTGTGAACAAAATACTACTAGATTACTGCTGGTGCACAAAAAATGGCTGTAAAACCATAACCTGTACCGGACCTTTTTACTTACACTACCTGTTTGACTTGGCAAAGCGAGAAGGCAGTCAATTTTTTAAGTCTGCACAGGTTCAAGGAACAAAGGGAAAAAGAAGGGAAAAAAGGGGGAAAGAAAAATCTTTTATAGGATGAGAAGTTCAATAAACAAACAATGGAAAATATAGAAAACTAGTCATGGTGATGTCTGAATAAAGGCAGGGTATTTAGAGTTGAAACATGGATGCATGTGGAGTAACTGAAGAATTCTACAGATGTAAGAGCAAAGGGAAAATATACAGTAGGTGCAATATCGTATTATTCATGTACAGTATTAAAAACAACGAATCGTGCTTTGTGCCGTATACCTAGGCATAAACACAACTTTCTATCATAGCTGACGTAACATGAATGTACAAAAGAAAAGCTATACGAACTAAACAAAGCACTTAAGTTCACCAGGAAACAAGAAAAAATAGTTTGAGTTTTATCAAAAACAATAATGATTATTTATCACTATTGTTTCTTCCTAAGTGGAAATGGTACTACCAAAACTGATCACAATCTATTGTCTTCTTTTATACTAAGAATTATTCAGAAATCAAGATTTAAGAAATAACAAAGCTGTCAATAGTAAATCGCTGGTTATATCTCAAACAAATCTATACTGCCTTCTTGACAAATGTCTCAAGCCAAGGAAACATCAACAATAAAAATCATTGATGTTCCACTACAAATCATTACAATAATCTAAGTCATCAGCAGACCTTTTCCTTTGTCTATATGCACAACTACCATATGGGATGCACATGACTCTAGCTCTCCACCACATTAAGCATCATTTCCCTATAGTAAATTTCTTATAAATAAAGCAGGCATATAATAAAAAGAAAGCGGTATTGTTTCATTTCCTTATTCTAAGCTATCATAAGGAACAATGGATGCCCAACTCTTGTTAAGTTTCCCACTGTTACTTTACTTTCAAAAGCTTAAAGGTACTTTTTTGTGAAGACATTCTTTTATATGTTAATCGTATAAGAAAAGCAGCATAATCGTACAGTTCAAATTAATTCAAATATAAAAACGTGCTGGTACACTAAATATACAAATAGCCTTCGAATTGTTATTAAAGTGATAGCTGTGAAATGTATCAGCTTATGCATATCGACAACACACTTAAGTTATATATAAGTGTAAGATTTTTTTTCTAAAAAATTTAAATGTCAATTTCTGGACGATGAAATGAACAAACAAAAAGTAATTTCTTATTTCCTACTTTGTTTCAATACAGCGAGCGTATATATACCCTTAGTCCAAATACAATAAAACCAAAATAACCCGAACACAATGTACAATACAGCAAACACATCAAAGAAAAATAATATAAAAATAACAAACATACAACATCAAACATACTCTACATCCCCCTTGGTGCTTGGTAGATAAAAAAACATGTTGATCAACCCCCAAAGCTTTTGTGAGCAAATCTGCAAGTTGCTGAGCTGATTTTACATGAAAAATATTGATGAAATTTGCATCCACCTAATCTCTAACAAAGTGACAATCAACCCTCAAGTGCTTTGTTCTTTCTTGAAAAACTTTGTTTTTAGCAATATATTTTGCCGCCATATTATCACAAACAAGTTGATAGGAAGAGAAACATTGACCTGTAAATCAGCAAGTAATTCCTCCAGCCATATAAGTTCACTTCTAGTGTAACTCATGCTTCTATATTTTGCCTCACAAGTACTTTTAGAAGTTGTTTTCTACTTCTTAATTTTCCAAGATATTAGAGAATTTCCTAAAAAAATAGCATAACCAGATAAGGATTTTGCAGAAAATGGGCAACTTCCCCAATCAGCATCACAATATGTTGTAAGATTAAAATCAGATTTGGCAGAATAAAAAAGACCCAAATCTAAAGTACCCTTGAGATATTTGAGAACATGTAATGCAGCAGTAAGATGTTTCTCAGCTGGAGCACTTAAAAACTGACTCATTTGTTGTACAGCATAGGAAATATCTGGTCTGGTCATATTTAAATATAACAATTTACCAATTAGTCTTCTGTACACTTCAGGGTTTGGAATCAGTGGTGTGTTTTGAGTGCTAAGCTTTAAATTCTTTCGCATGGGAACAGGTGTAGGCTTGCATTTCTCCTTGTTTGTATCCTTCAGAAATCCAAAATATATTTTCTTTGGTTGAGAAGAATGCCTTCGTTATTTCTAAAAACTTCCATGCCTAAAAAAATATCTTAGCTGACCCAAATCTTTAATTGTAAAATTAGAATGACGAAAAATTTTGACAGCCTGAATTTCAACTAAAGAATTTCCAGTAATGAGTAAATCATCAACATAAGCAAGTATTGCAGTAAATAAGCCATTACCAGTTTTGATGAAGAGAGAATAATCTTGTTTTGATTGCTTGTACCCTAATTGATTAAATGCTTCGTCAACTCCACATTCCATTGTCTTGCTGTTTGCCTCAAACCATATAAGGACTCCTTCAACCTGCATACTTCACCAGGTTTGTTTACAGAATAACCAGGTGGTGGTTGCATGTACAATTATTCTTTAATATAACCATGCAAAAATACATTATTTATATCCAATAAATGAACTTCCCAATTTTTTGCAGCAGCTAAGGCAATAATGATCCTAAAAGTAGTAAACTTTGCAACATGACTAAAAGTATACTTGAAATATTTTCCCTTAACTTGTTTATCACATCTTGCCACAACTCTTGCCTTGCATTTATTTAAACTACCATCCGGATTAAACTTTGCCTTATATACCCATTTGCTTCCAATAGCCTTTTTATTTGGTGGCAAAGTAGTAAGTTCCCAAGTCTTATTATTTTCCGGTGCCTGTAACTCATTGTTCATAGCCTCAACCCAATTTGAATCTTCTTTAGCTTGAGCATAAGAACTTGGCTCATGAACAAATAAAGAATGTGCTAAACTGATAACATATTCTGAGGGTAGATAGTTCAATTCAGGATTAGATAAAATTTGCTGAACAAAAAGAGCATACAGTAGGTGGTTTGACATGTTTATCTAAAATAAATTAATCATCTTTTTAAGGTAATTGTGTAATACGAGCAGATTTTCTAATTGGAACATTTATATTTGAGGGAGAAGATTCTTGTGGATTAGTAGAAGATAATTGTTGCATTTGAGTTTGAGATGGATGAGAAATAAGTGAATTATTTGATGGACACCTTTCAGGAAAAGGAGGAATACATTCAAACACATTTTGTGGTGACTGAGCAGTATTTTGAACTGGATAATTAGTAGAGGAATCAGAGGATATTGCAGGATTAACAAGAGGAAGTTTAATGTGTTGATTTGAACTTGAAGGAACACAAGAAACTGAATGTAAAGGAAATACATTCTCTTTAAAAATGACATATCCACTCAACAAAATTTTATGAGCTTCCAAATCATACAACTTATACCCTTTCTATGCATTGGGATAACCAAGAAAAATACTTTTTTTTTTGATTTAGGAGCCATTTTATCTTGTGTCTTGACCATTGGGTAACATAAGCATACCGTACTCTTAAATGTGTATAATCTGGAACCTTATTCATCAAAACTTCATATGGAGTTTTCCAGTTAAGAACATAACTTGGCATAATATTTATCAAATAAGTTGCTGTCAGAAAAGAATCTCCCCAAAACTTGCTTGGTAAATTTGCATGTAACTTAAGTGCCCTAGCGGTTTCAGCTAAATGCTTATGTTTAGTTCGCTTCCATTTTGCTGTGGAACCCCTACAATGCTTCTTTGATGAACAATTCCTTTTAAAGCAAATAACCTTGTACACGTATGTTGAAGTATTTCAGTTCCATTATCAGATTTGATTATCTTAACAGATTTCTAAAACTGATTTTCAACATATGCTAGAAATGCAGTTATTATCTGAGGTACTTGGTCTTTGTGATGAAGCAAATGAATCCATGTTGTTCTTGAATGATCATCTAAAATAGTCAAACAATATTTTGCACCAGAAATAGTAGGTACTCGATATGGTCCCCAAAGATCAATGTGAATTAAATCAAAACATGCATTAGCAATGGAATTTGATACAGGAAATGATAATCTATGATGTTTTGCACAAATACATGCTTCACAATGGAAATTATTATTTGTAAGAGGTACTAAAAGGTCAGATATATGTTTTAATTTGCCTAAAGAGGCATTTCCCAATCTAGCATGAAAAAGATCAACAAATTTTTTTGTATTGGAAACTAGAACAACATGACATTGGTTAGAAACAACCTTATTTCTAGATACAAAATTATTTGAAATTTCTTTGGAGTTCGGAACGTTAAACAAGTATCGTTGTAATTTAATATTATTAAATTATTAATATATATTTATTTATTTATCTCAAACAAAACCCTACTTCTCGTTCACAAATTCTGCCGCCGCCTCAAATCATTTTCATGGCCAAGAAACTCCGAAACTAAGCCCCCAATCTCTCGACTTTCAACAAAAACTCATGACTACGAAATCGATCTACACCTCAAGTTCTGTACATCTGACGGTTAAGATTGGATCTCGTGTAATATCCCGAAGGAATTCGTGGCTCAAAGCCACGCCGGTTGCATGCGTTTTGAGGCATCGAGGAGGGGCGGAGTTAGCCGCCACTTACGGCGGTGGGTGAACTCGTGTAGGTGCCTCACGTGGAGGCATCAGATCGACGTGACAGTGGTCGTTGAGGTTGTGTTTTGGAACCCTAGGTTTTGGATTTAGGTTCGGTGAAGTCGCGTTTTGCCTAGAACATAAGACACATGGGAAGAAAGATAATTAGTGGAGGGTTAAGTTTTAATTAATATGTTAATTAAATTTTAATCATCTTAAATGTGTAATTAACACACAAACATATATATATATATATATATATATATATATATATATTCATATCTTGTTCAAATGATGCAGAAATCAACGAAACAACTTATGTTGGAATCACGATGACGAGAGCTTCTCTGTGAAGCTGACTGGAATGCATTTGGAGCTAATTGAGATTTTAATCAAATTAAACGTCTAGTTTATTTTGATTTAAAACAATCGTGATCTAACGATTTCAAAAACCGATCAAAAAGAGAACTCTCTAACTCAAATTATTTTTGTACAGTTATTATATTTGCGACTGAATATGTATTAATTGTCCATGTTTGCAATGCATGCTTCGTGGTTGATGGATGATTTATTTTACAATTTTATTATTAATATTATCAAACTGTGAATATAAGCGTTGATGAAGGAAACACCTATATTATAATTAATAGTTAGTAGATGATAGTTGAAATAGATGTGTTTTCATAGTTAACAAAGAAATTTATATCACGAATATGAAATTGGAAATTTATTGAATTCCACTTTACTGAAATGTTAAATGAATTTTACGTTCGTTTAAATGAGATTTGACAAAAAAATTGAAAATGAGATTTTTAAATCTAAACTGATTTAAAAATAAAGTTTTAATTTTTGGCAATTATTGAAATGATGGAATGGAATTAAAAGAAATTTGGATTAAAAATGACTTGTTTTTAATTCAAATGAGATTTTGAATAATAATTTCAATCGAGTTAGGTATGAAATCGACATTTTAAACTCAAACGGATTTTTCCACTATTATTTATTTTTATAATGATGGTTAGAAAGATTGGATTTCAAAATATTATATTTTGAAAATTATTATTATTATTTTTATATTATAATAATATGTAATATTCAATTTTGATTTAAAATCGAATTTGAAGTTGAAATTGTTTTTAAACGAATTTATAAACGCTTTATAAAATAACGTTTTGAATGGAAATCGAAGAATTTTATTATATATAATAAAATGGTTTGAATAGTACGTGTTGCACAGCGACCGCTCACGAATTTCGAACATTAACTTCAAACTGATGTACCGGGAGATCCGACCGTTAGACCCAGAAACCGGAACCGTTGGATTTGTATCGAAAAGATCTTTCAAATGATAATATGAGTTTTAAAATCCAACGATTAGATTATGTGAATTATTTAATTCAAATTTAAATAAAAACAGCATCAGTGTAGTTAAATGACCTGAAACGTCATTTAACTGAAAGAGCCTACTTTTAAAGGATTAAAAATAGAGAAAAATTATGTAAAATCATAATAAATGATTTGAAATGATTTTTGGATGAAATATCCCAGGTTTGAAAAAAATAATGATATTTTTATCTGAATAGGCTAGTTAACAATTAGCGTAAGAATCCAATGTTTTTAAATTTAACAAATTGGATTACGAATGGTTTTGATATAACCAGAATTTTTCCAACATATAAATTGGAATAGATTTGAATGGAAATTATCTTCGGATATTTCGATATTGGATTCCGTGATTATACAGATATCGTTGAGGAATTTGGAAGATATAGATATCGTTATTTCCAATACGATATCTGTTGGTTTCAGAATTTGATATTGAATAAGTCGATATGATTTCTATTCCGAGCTTTGAATTTAATATCAAATTGGATTTTGGGTTTGTCGTGATGGAATCTTCAATAATATTGTTCTTAAACCGTAGTTGGGAAAGGAATAAATCCTTTAATTAAAATTAATGAGATGTTCCAGTTAATAAATATAAATTGGAATTAAATGAAAGTTGATTTGAGTTTATCGTGAACGGTGTTTTAAACGACACTTGTTCTTTAACCTAGTAAAGACAGGATTAATTTTCCTAAATTGGAGAAATCATTAAGTAATGATTTTTTAGACTAAAACCAAAGTGGAGTTTTAATGAATCTTTAATTAGGTTGGAATGTGGATTAGGTAATTAAATTTACCGAGTTCAAGAAATGTTCGAGAATGGAGTATCACCAGTTTTACTCCATGCGATAGTTAAATCTTTTATTAGATTTGAATGTTAAATGGTAATTAAATTTACCGATAACACAATGGGTATTAGATATGGAGTACTATTAGTTTTGCTCCATGGAATGAATAGAAGGGGTTGGGATAATAAAATAAATGATTACTTCGGTAAGGCTCGATAATCCCGACAAGTTTAATAAACCTTAATTTGGTTTAAGTCGTGACAAGTTATTATAAATTCTTTTTAAATGATTTCCAAGGAATGAATTAGACGTTAAGTTTAAATGAGATAATCTTCGATAAGATTAATGGGAACCTTTCCCAGAATAAAGAATATACGATTAAAAGAATATTCTAGATTGGAATGAGGCGCGAGATGTGTTTATTATCACTTGATTCTAAAATGCGTGAGTTATTCGGAAATACCGGCTTTAACCCATTCTGAATAACTGATACGACGACTAAAAGTCGAAGATATTATAGACGGTGGTTGAAGACCGACGATCTTCACATCGAATGGATTACTACTGATGCCCTATATTTGGGTAGCTTCCATGAAGGGGTTATAGTGGTAGTTGTCCGGACGTACTTGTTGATTTTTCGGATGGTGTAACACCCCGTATTTTCTGTGAACGTATAAGTAACAAATCAGAGGATAATTAATTTTTAAAATAAGAACCAAGGGAAACGGGTTGCGCCATTGCTTTCGTCTCGGAATTCTGCTTGGAAACGAGTTCGAGTTTGCAAGAATCGGAGTCCGTAGTGGGAGATTTGACCCTCCGAAGTTTCAGGAATTTTCAAAGTTCAAAACAGCTCGAATTCAAATTTCGAATTCAAAACCCAGAACAGACTGGGCGGAAAATTTCCCGCCCAGTACCCCGGTCGACTAGGGAGTCGACCCCCCCCCCCCCCCGACCAGGTCGACTGGGCAGTCGACCTGGGGGTCGACTGGGCAGTCGACCTGGGGGTCGACTGGGCAGTCGACCTGGGGGTCGACCTTGTCCCCGAACCTGGTTTTGGGCCTGGGTGCATTCTTATGTATCTGGTCTCGTTTTCTGCCTAGATTCGTCTGCCTAAACCTATTTAAACAGCCCCAAACCTAGCCTTCTCTACACACAATTCTATTCTGCTTCTACTCTGCCTCTGTTCTAAATAAAAATAAAAATGGCGTCGCTACTCTGCTGGAATCAAAACTAGAAGCTAATCAACATCAACCTAAGCAAATCAATTCAAGCTTGAAACTTCAACAACGGTTAAAGAAGATCAACTAACATCGCTACAACTATCTTTCTTTTAGAATCCAATCAAGGCAAGTACAGTTATTTTCTGATATAAACGTTAATTCTGATTGTGACATGAATTGTAAATCTGAATCTGAGATTATGTCTGTTCTGTTCTGTTTAGATCTACCTTATTCTGTATTTCTTTTTGCTTTCTGTTCTATAGCCAGGCTACCACGAGCCTGAGCCAATCTCATAAGAGATTAACATACGCTAAAATATTTGGAACAATAAAATGAATAATGCATGAAATGGGCATGACCGATATGTGACTGATTTGAGGAAAGAACATAGGTTGAACTTGGAACTCAGGACATAAATCTAAGGCATATAATTGAACCTATGACTTGAGTTTTGTGGCATAAAGAATATTGAACATACGACTTGAGAAATTGAGGCATAAAATTTACATTGGACATATGACTTAGGAATTAGGGCATAAATTTGACCATAGGCATGTAATTAGTTTAGATACATATTACATGTTGTAAACTAGATCTGGATCTGAGCAAGCTATGTATGATAATTTGTGATTTGGGGACATAATTCAATATCTGATTTTAAGAATAGGATACCTGATTAAAACCTAGATTTGTGGCACATTTTAAGAAGGGGAAGATATGTGACTTAGGTGTAGAAATTAAAATCTATAATAAGATTTGAGGACTATTAAGTGTGAATACACCTAAATAGGGATTTTTGGATATATGGCATGCATTGTAATATTTGGTATAATTTATAGATGAATCTGCTGTACAATGCTAGTTTAACCAAAATGGAAATATGTTATATGGTAAATTATGTCCATATTCTATGTTATGTAAATTTATGCAAACATGGGGTATATGATCATATTGTGAATCATGATAATTATTTAGGCCTAATTTATGATTAAGCAAGGCATGTAAATAGAACCTTTAGAAATATTAAATCTGCTAAATCTGTCATCTGCTAAGTCTGTTGAAAATGCCAAATCTGCTAAACTAAATCTGTTGAGATGCCTAAACTGCTAAATCTGTTGAGGTGCCTAAACTGCTAAATCTGTTGAGATGCCTAATCTGTTATCTGCTAAATCTGCTAGTTTGCTTAATCTGCTAAATCCGTTAAGTCGCCTAATCTGCAAAATATGTTATCTGCTATATCTGTTGAGTTGATATAATTAGTTTGTTATTGACATAATCTGAATTGGCTATAGTTATGAATAATTGACATGTATATTAGGCGTGGGCATAAATGGTAAATTATTAATTAATTGGCAGCAAAGATGAACATGGCTAACTCGAGGTTAGAATGAGTTTGCAGCGTAATCTTGTCCGGAACCGCCCGACACATCCAGTGGCCGCAAACAATAGGTTTTAATGTGACAAGTTAGTCATAATATGCTTAGACACGAGGTTAGGTCTGGCTTGTGGCAGAAGTCTGCCCGGAACCGCCCGACCCATCCAGCGGCCACAAGCTAGCGACCTAATGTGAGAGATTTGTGCATTAATACTTAATTAATGCAAATCTGAGATAAAAATGATGTCCAAAACGTGTTGGGTGGATAGGGTTAAACCAACTGGACTAATATATATAATAAACCCGTTCATGAATCTGTAGGCCCAATACAAAGTTTGACAAATCTGAAATTCTGTTAAATCTGTACATCTGATCCGTTAGTCTGAAAACTTGTTGATTTGATTTTCTGATCTGTGAACTAGTAAATCTAATCCCTGTATGTCTGAACTTGTAAGCAAGTTAATCTGAAATCTGTTAGTCTGAGGACACAAGGTTAGGAGGGAATTTACTTGTGTCATCTGTTGTTTGGGACCCATATTAGTCAGTAACCCTTTCTGGTATCAAAACTTTGACCCAACAGTAGGTGGGGTCCGGGCACGCTTACTGAACTAATTATAAGCGGTTCATTCTGATAATGGCGAGGGGTGTTGATGGTGCGTTCCAACCGGGTCATGTGCGTGCATGGATCCCGGTCTGCCTCTGAGGATGTAAGACGCCGTGACATCTGTAAATAGGTCTGTGCCAATTGGTTGTCACTTTAGGGAGTGATACACCCTACTGTGGGGCCGACACATGGTATTTATGTATTAGGGAGCCGATCGCTTGGGGTAGGGTTTTAGAGTACACTTAGTTCTGTCTGTTTCTGTTGGTACCGTCCGTTTCTGTTGGGTGGTAACACCTGTCTGGTTCTGCGTGGTACCATCTGTTGGGGTGGTAAAGGCCCATTACTAGTGTACACCTAATTCTACATTCTGTTTTCGTAGGGATTAATCTGTTTCTGTTTCTATCTGTTTCTGTTGGGGTGGTAAAGGCCTATTACTAGCACTCTCTTCTGTGGAAATTATTCTGTACCCGTTTCTGTTTCAGTTTAGACATTAGGGTGACACCTAATTCTGTTATACTAGTATTAGTGCAGAGAAGTGTAAAGAAATAGCTTATATCATTCTGTTCTTCAGTTATATCCGCTACACCTGTTATGTTATCTCTCATCTAGTTTTATTTTCATGTCCTGTTATTATTATCTGTTCATAACTGAAAATCACTGGACTTGCCAGACTTTATGTCTGACCTTGCTTGTTTTCGCCCCTTTTTCTTCCGTTTTCCCCCCAGGTTATCCAAGGAGGGAATACTTTAGCTTGATCCGGATTCCTTCTGCTTGAAGTGCTTAAAGTATGGCTTGTCTTTTTCTGGCATCTTTGGTGGGGATTATGATTTTAAAGTTTTGTACTCTGATGACTTTTGAACAAGGCTGATATATATGTACTTGAGTTTTTGGTAAAGTTGTAACCAAACTGATTTCTGTCCGCTGCAATAAAGTTATAAAGTTTTTCAAGTATTGTTTTTATATCTGTCTTGTAATATTCTATTCTGTTTACTAAAATGCTCCATCAAAGTTAAGGCATTTCCTTTGTGAGTGACCTTAACGGAGGTGGGGTGTTACACTTGGTATCAGAGCCGAAGGTTACCGGATTGGGTAAAGTTTTTGAAAACTATTTTCAAAAAGGTTTTGAAAGGAAGTATTTTCAAAAATAAAGCTTATTTTGAAAAACATAATGCCCAAGAGCCATATACCTTTCCTTCAATCCTCTTTTGTAATTGAATCTTTTCTTTTTCGTTTCAGCATGTCTGAAGCATCTGAGATACCAGAGGGTGTTCATGTACCCGGTTGGTTTCGTCAATATCTTGAGGCTAGGACCACCGCCGCAGGTCCAGCAAATGATCCCCCTCATCCGCCCCCTCCTCCTGCAATTGCTTTGTCAAAGATCTGTAGAGATTTTAGGGCCATGGGTGGAAAGGATTTCAAGTGAACTGAATCATTCGTAGAGGCGAGAAACTGGCTCAAAGAAACTGAGGATCTATTCGGTATCTTCGAGGTGGAGGATAGGCAGAAGGTACAGTTGGCGGTATGGTTGCTCAAAGACGAAGCTTCCTATTGGTGGGAAGTCACTAACGCCGAGAGGCCGGTTGAAACATGGATGGATTTCAGAACAAGGTTTGAGACAAAATTCCTCTCGCAAGCTGAACGAAGTCTACAACTGGAAAAGTTCTTATCTCTTAAGCAAGGAAGTATGACGGTCAAGGAATACGTCAACCAGTTCAACCAACTGGCTAGGTTCGGATTGGATTTAGTCAACACTCAGCATAAAAAGGCTCTCCGCTTTGTTAAAGGATTGAACAAGCCACTGCACAGCCTAGCCATGACCCATGTACCCATGGGAGCGACTTACGAGAAATTGGTGGACATGGCACTACTGCACGAGGAAGACAAGGGCCCGAAAGAGACAAAGAAGGAAGAACCACAGAATAAGAAAGCATGGCCCAAAAAGGAAACACAAAAAAAGGATGAGAAGTCTGAAGATAAGAAGGGGAAAAAGTGCTTTACTTGTGGAAGCTCGACTCATCTGAACAAGGATTGCAGGAGAAGGAAGGACACTTGCTTCAACTATGGTGAGATGGGACACTTCACTAGGGACTGCCCGAAGAAACGAGGGCATGGGCAGAGGCAGAACCCACTTTTGGAGGACAGGCGAATGCTCAAGGGACTGGTAGATAGGGTAGAAATAAGAAAATTTAAGTAGAAGGTTTAATTTTCTTATCTGTTTGTTGAGTTAAAACTCTTTCTGATTCTGGCATTTTGATTCTGTAATCGATACTCTGCACTTTAATACTAGTATTGTTTCTGATTCCGCTGTAGACCCAAATCCATAAGGGTTATGACTCATCTGTTTGTGATTGGGGTTTGAGAGATATTCGTGTTAGGCGTCAAGTAGGACGCATACATTCTGGGATTTATCATGCTTAGTTTCCTAAGAATCATTCGGTAATCTGATATATACCAGTAATCTGTAAACATCTGAATATTTCTGATAAGGTTAAGATTTCCAGTTTTGACATTATCTAAAGAGGGTAATCCTCTGGGTGTCAATCTGATGTTGGTTTCGGTCTTCGGGGCCGATACTTAGGACCCATGTCTAATGGGAACCAAGTTTTTGTTTTATCTGTACTCGCTTCCATCATTCGACTGTATCCTATCGATCGAATTTTCGAACTTTAGGTAGAAACTAATGGGTGTAAACATGTGTTTGAGACATGTTATATTTGATGGTTGCAAGTGGATGCAAGTGGTTGCTAGTGGTTGCTCGTGGATGCATATACACACACTAGGTACTAGATCGGCTCGAAAACACTCTCATACTACATATGGATGTGTGAGCATTTTCAATTTTTGTGGATGCAAAATGATTGTCTCAGCACATGGATGTTGCATATGACTGAATGGTTGTGCACTCATATAGAAATGATATGTATCGAGTAGGAAAATTGCATACATGTTGGACTCATGGCACTGGCATAATTCGCGTTAAGGAGGTCAACTGAATCAGTGGTCCGCCTGATCTTTGCATTAGATAAGGAACATATACACACACTTTTGCATATGTTCATACAACATTTGAAGTTTCTAAGGACAATGGACGCCAGTGATTGATGATTGAGTAGATGGATGTTGGATGGTAGGGCACATTCTTCTTAACTTGAAGATTTCGGGGACGAAATCCTTTAAGGAGGGGAGAATGTAACACCCCGTATTTTCTGTGAACGTATAAGTAACAAATCAGAGGATAATTAATTTTTAAAATAAGAATCAAGGGAAACGGGTTGCGCCATCGTGTTCGTCTCGAAATTCTGCTAGGAAACGAGTCCGAGTTTGCAAGAATCGGAGTCCGTATGAGGGAGATATGATCCTTCGAAGTTTCAGGAATTTTCAGAGTTCAAAACAGCTCGAATTCGAATTCAAATTTCGAATTCAAAACCCAGAACAGACTGGGCGGGAAATTTCCCGCCCAGTACCCAGGTCGACTGGGGAGTCGACCCCCCCTCCCCCCCCGACCTGGTCGACTGGGCAGTCGACCTGGTCCCCGAACCTGGTTTTAGGCCTGGGTGCATTCTTATGTATCTGGTCTCGTTTTCTGCCTAGATTCGTCTGCCTAAACCTATTTAAACAGCCCCAAACTTAGCCTTCTCTACATACAATTCTATTCTGCTTCTACTCTGCCTCTGTTCTAAATAAAAATAAAAATGGCATCGCTACTCTGCTGGAATCAAAACTAGAACTAATCAACATCAACCTAAGCAACTCAATTTAAGCTTGAAACTTCAACAACGGTTAAAGAAGATCAACTAACGTCGCTACAACTATCTTTCTTTTAGAATCCAATCAAGGCAAGTACAGTTATTTTTCGATATAAACGTTAATTCTGATTGTGACATGAATTGTAAATCTGAA
The DNA here is from genome assembly GCA_030737875.1 of Allium sativum. Classification (NCBI taxonomy): domain Eukaryota; kingdom Viridiplantae; phylum Streptophyta; class Magnoliopsida; order Asparagales; family Amaryllidaceae; genus Allium; species Allium sativum. Next base: position 972,438,874 of record CM060924.1, read on the forward strand.
TCTGAGATTATGTCTGTTCTGTTCTGTTTAGATCTACCTTATTCTGTATTTCTTTCTGCTTTCTGTTCTATAACCAGACTACCACGAGTCTGAGCCAATCTCATAAGAGATTAACATACGCTAAAATATTTGGGACAATAAAATGAATAATGCATGAAATGGGCATGACCGATATGTGACTGATTTGAGAAAAGAACATAGGTTGAACTTGGAACTTAGGACATAAATCTAAGGCATATAATTAAATCTATGACTTGAGTTTTGTGGCATAAAGAATATTGAACATACGACTTGAGAAGTTGAGGCATAAAATTTACATTGGACATATGACTTAGGAATTGGGGCATAAATTTGACCGTAGGCATGTAATTAGTTTAGATACATATTACATGTTGTAAACTAGATCTGGATCTGAGCAAGCTATGTATGATAATCAGTGATTTGGGGACATAATTCAATATCTGATTTTAAGAATAGGATACCTGATTAAAACCTAGATTTGTGGCACATTTTAAGAAGGGGAAGATATGTGACTTAGGTGTAGAAATTAAAATCTATAATAAGATTTGAGGACTATTAAGTGTGAATACACCTAAATAGGGATTTTTGGATATATGGCATGCATTGTAATATTTGGTATAATTTATAGATGGATCTGCTGTACAATGCTAGTTTAACCAAAATGGGAACATATGTTATATGGTAAATTATGTCCATATTCTGTGTTATGTAAATTTATGCAAACATGGGGTATATGATCATATTGTGAATCATGATAATTATTTAGGCCTAATTTATGATTAAGCAAGGCATGTAAATAGAACCTTTAGAAATATTAAATCTGTTAAATCTGTCATCTTCTAAGTCTGTTGAAAATGCCAAATCTGCTAAACTAAATCTGTTGAGATGCCTAAACTGCTAAATCTGTTGAGGTGCCTAAACTGCTAAATCTGTTGAGATGCCTAATCTGTTATCTGCTAAATCTGCTAGTTTGCTTAATCCGTTAAGTTGCCTAATCTGCAAAATCTGTTATCCGCTATAACTGTTGAGTTGATATAATTAGTCTGTTATTGACATAATCTGAATTGGCTATAGTTATGAATAATTGACATGTATATTAGGCGTGGGCATAAATGGTAAATTATTAACTAATTGGCCGCAAAGATGAACATGGCTGACTCGAGGTTAGAATGAGTTTGCGGCGTAATCCTGCCCGGAACCGCCCGGCACATCCAGTGGCCGCAAACAATAGGTTCTAATGTGAGAAGTTAGTCATAATATGCTTAGACACGAGGTTAGGTCTGGCTTGTGGCAGAAGTCTGCCCGGAACCGCCCGGTCCATCCAGCGGCCACAAGCTAGCGACCTAATGTGAGAGGTCTGTGCATTAATAATTAATTAATGCAAGTCTGAGATAAAAATGATGTCCAAAACGTGTTGGGTGGATAGGGTTAAACCAACTGGACTAATATATATAATAAACCCGTTCATGAATCTGTAGGCCCAATACAAAGTTTGACAAATCTGAAATTCTGTTAAATCTGTACATCTGATCCGTTAGTCTGAAAACTTGTTGATTTGATTTTCTGATCTGTGAACTAGTAAATCTGATCCCTGTATGTCTGAACTTGTAAACAAGTTAATCTGAAATCTGTTAGTCTGGGGACACAATGTTAGGAGGGAATTTACTTGTGTCATCTGTTGTTTGGGACCCATATTAGTCAGTAACCCTTTCTGGTATCAAAACTTTGACCCAACAGTAGGTGGGGTCCGGGCACGCTTACTGAACTAATTATAAGCGGTTCATTCTGATAATGGCGAGGGGTGTTGATGGTGCGTTCCAACCGGGTCATGTGCGTGCATGGATCCCGGTCTGCCTCTGAGGATGTAAGACGCCGTGACATCTGTAAATAGGTCTGTGCCAATTGGTTGTCACTTTAGGGAGTGATACACCCTACTGTGGGGCCGACACAGTGTATTTATGTATTAGGGAGCCGATCGCTTGGGGTAGAGTTTTAGGGTACACTTAGTTCTGTCTGTTTCTGTTGGTACCGTCTGTTTCTGTTGGGTGGTAACACCTGTCTGTTTCTGCGTGGCACCATCTGTTGGGGTGGTAAAGGCCCATTACTAGTGTACACCTAATTCTACATTCTGTTTCCGTAGGGATTAATTTGTTTCTGTTTCTGTCTGTTTCTGTTGGGGTGGTAAAGGCCTATTACTAGCACTCTCTTCTGTGGAAATTATTCTGTACCCGTTTCTGTTTCAGTTTAGACATTAGGGTGACACCTAATTCTGTTATACTAGTATTAGTGCAGAGAAGTGTAAAGAAATAGCTTATATCATTCTGTTCTTCAGTTATATCCGCTACGCCTGTTATGTTATCTCTCATCCAGTTTTATTTTCATGTCATGTTATTATTATCTGTTCATAACTGAAAATCACTGGACTTGCCAGACTTTATGTCTGACCCTTCTTGTTTTCGCCCCTTTTTCTTCTGTTTTCCCCCCAGGTTATCCAAGGAGGGAATACTTTAGCTTGATCCGGATTCCTTCTGCTTGAAGTGCTTAAAGTATGGCTTGTCTTTTTCTGGCATCTTTGGTGGGGATTATGATTTTAAAGTTTTGTACTCTGATGACTTTTGAACAAGGCTGATATATATGTACTTGAGTTTTTGGTAAAGTTGTAACCAAACTGATTTCTGTCCGCTACAATAAAGTTATAAAGTTTTTCAAGTATTATTTTTATATCTGTCTTGTAATATTCTATCCTGTTTACTAAAATGCTCCATCAAAGTTAAGGCATTCCCTTTGTGAGTGATCTTAACGGAGGTGGGGTGTTACAGATGGCCTCTCTCCTATATTGGACATTTGAGACGAGGAATAAGGTGCCTTCGGTTTCATTCAGACCCAGAACGAACTTGCAAATGGATTGTTGTATGACCTTGTATTCATTTTGCTGTATTCGTTGATCTCTACTAAATATATATTTATTCGGTAGCGGAGAATTTATTCTCTTGCTTAGCACCCTTCTCTGAGACGTATGAGCTTAGAGGTTATACATTGGTAGATATCAATGATATGGTATGAATTGACAATGTGGCATGCTGAGTTGCAATGATCTAAGCTTTTGTTGAAAAGAAGAGCTTGGTGGATGATGATCAAAGCATAACTTTAATTAGCGTAGCTTTGTGTAGCGTTAATTCGCGAGCCTCACACATCAGTGTAATGATGAATTGATGGTTAGATCAATATACTTTCGACATAAGGATGAGCAACCTATGGGTTGAAGACGACAACTTTTAGGGTTGTCATGGATTCGGTCGACCGAGATGTGCTGGGTGTGGTCGCTCCACACCTAGAAGGAATAGAGCTTATACCTGATTCCCAGAAGTATAGAGTAAGCGGCGTTTTCAAAAGCCCTGGACATAAGCCGTGGTGATACTCGTAATCCTAGATATAGTGCGGACGGACGTGTATTACGGTGTTTTCCAAAGCCCTGGACGTAAGCCATGGAGTGTACACTACGATCGATCTTTCAGATCAGTAGCCATCATGATGGAAATCCAACTTACAAATACGAGGCTTACGGTTTTAGTTGTATACTTATATAGAGACATAATATACGGAGTATTATGCCGTCTAAGATTGATACATTTATTTTTGAAATTGATTTCTAAACTATGCACTTATAGTAATAAAAGATAAATTTCGCGTATCAAGCATATTTGGCTATTATAGGGGAAAACTTTATCCTCTGTCTTGCGTTGCATTGTGTGATGGGACCTGAGTCTTATAATAGCTTCATTGTTCTTTTATTTAGCATTGTGAGTTTTGTTTTATGATATTCATGGGAGGAAACCCGTTTCGTGTCATACAGCGGGGTCCCGCGATTTAACTAATTTTAAAATAAGTTTAATAACTGTTTTTAGTTCTCACAGCAGTCCCATGATTGACCTGGAGTTTATTGTTTTTCGTCTAAACTCTAGGTTCCCATAATTTCCACATGGGCAGTTAGTAGTTTAGGTTTTGCAGGTATTCTATTTTACGGGGTCCTAGATTATGGATGGAGCTATGCTCTGGATTATTTCACAGTCTTCTGCTTATTATATTCATGTATTATATTTCCGCTGTGTATTATTTATTCGTATTCTAATATTTTGTACTCTAATGTAAAATTGTTGTATAAGCAATGAAATGTTCTTTTGTGTTCTATTCTGATGCGTTGTATTCCCATAACAATACGAGGATTTATGACTTTTGGATCGGACATGTGTGGTTTATGGTAGATTCGAAGGGTGAAGATTTTCAGGTTTCTACAAATATATTCCAAAACAGAGAAGGTACACAAACAACATTTGCATTTGGTATTAGATAGATTAAGAAAATATGACCTTAAGGCAAAGTTTTCTAAATGCACTTTTTCGAAAAATGAAGTCAGTTTTCTAGGTTACATTGTTTATGAAAAAGGAATTTCAGTAGATTCAAGCAATATGGCAATACAAGCTTGGAAGAGGCCCAGAACAGTTAGCGATGTACGATCATTTATGGTTATGGGAGGCTATTATAGAAGGTTCATAAAAGATTTTGCAAAAATTGCCATTCCTCTTGCACAATCGACCAGAAAAGACTATCCATTTGTTTGGATAGAAAAGTATAAAGGAGCATTCATAAAAGTGAAGAAATCTTTGATTGAGACACCAGTATTTAAGGTTTCAGAAGGCCATGAAAGGCTAATTGTATATACTGATGAAAGTGAAAGTGGGATAGGATCTATTTTAATGCAAGGTGAACAAGTGATAGCTTCTGCTTATAGGTAGTTAAAGGTAATTGAAATAAGATATGCTACACATGATTTAGAATTGGTTGTAGTGGTTTATGCTTTAAAATTGTGGAGACATTACTCATTAGGAGCAAAATTTGAGTTATACACTGAACATAAATCACTAAAATATTTGTTTTCTCAAAAAGATTTAAACTCAAAAAGATTTAAATATGAGACAACATAGGTGGGTAGAATTCCTAGCAGCCTATGATTTAGGTATATTGTACATCCTTAGAAAAGCTAATAAAGTTGCTGATGCATTGAGTAGACAACATGCAAAAATGGCTGCATTAATGATAGGGGAATTTAGAACCTTATATTTGCTTTCTGAAGTAGATATAAAGGGTATCAATGGAGAAATGCAAATGGATATAACAAGTGGACCAATGGATCCATGGAAGTTGAGTATTATTACTATCCAATCTGATTTGGTTAGAAGGGTAGGGGAACGACAAGATCAAGATCCAATTAAAAGAGAGACGAAAATGCTTTTGGCTAAGGGAGAGGAAGTGGAGAATTTTCATATAGATGATCAAGGACATTTTAGAAAGGAGAAAAGGTTATGCGTTCCTTTGAATGCAGAACTAAAGAAAAATATATTGAATGTGTACCATAGAAGTATACCATTCATCCAGGAAGAACAAAAATGTATCATAACTTGAAAAGAAACTTTTGGTGGAAGGGAATGAAAGGTAACGTAGGCAAACATGTGGCTGAATGCATGGTTTGCCAACAGGTTAAAGCTGAGTATCAAAAGTCATCTAGATTATTGCAACCTTTGAGTGTTCCTAAATGGAAATGGGAAGAAATTTCCATGGATTTTATAGATGGCCTACCAAGGTCTAAAAGAGGAAATGACAGTATTTGAGTAGTGGTTGATAGGTTGACTAAAGTGGCCCATTTCATACCCATAAAATCAAAAAGTTCACCCAAAATTAGCTCAGTTATTTATGAAAGAAATAGTGAAACTACATGGTGTTCCAAAATCTATTGTAAGTGAGAGGGATACATTGTTTACTTCCAAGTTTTGGAGCAGTTTTCAGGAAGTAATGGGTACAAAATTAAGTATGAGTACAACCAACCACCCACAATCAGACGAACAAACTGAAATAGTAAACAAAATGCTTGAAGATATACTAAGAGCATGTGTGTTAGATTGGGGAGCATGTGTGGTAGATTGGGGTGGTAGATAGGAGGATTATCTCCATTTGACTGAATTTTCATATAATAACAGCCATCAGAGAACAATAGGGACGACACCCTTTGAAGCTCTATATGGGAGGCCTTGCTTATCACTTGTTAATTGGATAGAAGCTGGAGATAAAATTGTGTTAGGACCTGAACATTTGAAGGAAACATCAGATAACATTTCTTTAATAAGGAAGAGGATGGCAGCTGCACAAAGCAGACAGAAAATGTATGCTGACCAAAAGAGGAAACAAATAGAATATGTAGTGGGTGATTTTGTGTTTTAAAAGGTATCTCCAATGAAGAGGATTTTCAGGTTTGGAAAGTAGGGAAAACTAACTCCTAGATACATTGGACCATAAAAAATACTGGAAAAAATTGGATCAGTAGCTTATAAACTTGTGTTATCAGAGGAGATAGGAGCAATACACAATGTATTTAATGTATCTCAGTTGAGGAGATGGGTACATGATGAAAAGACTATATTAAAAACACCTACTAAATTGAAGATTAACCCTAGTTTGGTATATGAGAGAAAGGCAGTAGGGATTGTAAGCAAAGCAGAAAAGAGGTTGAGGAATAAAGTAGTAAAACTTGTAAAAGTTCAATGGAGTCTTAATTCTAATGACTGTACCTAGGAGGTAGAGAGTGAAATCAAGATCAAGTATCCTAAGATGTTTGCTGAATGGGAAAAAGGTACTTAACCCTCTGATTTAATTTAATTATGCTAAGAGCGATATTATTCAAAAACAAAATATGAAGTGAAATAGAAGGGAAAATTTTAATCAGGAAATAAGGATTAAAAGACTTGAACTTAATGAAATATATTAAATTGTGGGACACAATTTCTAAAAGTAGGGGAAACTGTGGTAACCTACAAAATATCTCACCAGCTAATAATAGATATTGATGATTCCTATGGACGTATATGTGTAAAACATATATGAGGGTACATGTGTGCACATATATGTGGTGCAGGGTGCACAAGAATATTTTGGTACACATAGGAAATAAGATGATATACTTACTGATTTTATTTTATCATTTCATTATTATAACATTTAAGAAAAGTGTATGCATGCATTTAATAAGCTTATGAAGTTTGCATAGGCCCATAGATGAACCTTTTTCTCATAACTAGAAAATTTAGGGATAAAACTTAGAAACCTTCACATATATGGGCTATGAGAAATGGATATGTACACATTCACAATTCGTGGCCAAAAGGGATCATGTAGGAAGCATGGCAATGAGGGTAAGAATGGGAATTTAAAATACCTAATAAGGCTAAAAGAAAATGACATGGTATAGTAGGGTATAGGTTATTTCCCTTAAAAGATAATATGTAGAATGGGTATAGTTATAAGTGTTTTTACATGATCAGCAAATGATTTTCCTTAAATGGGTAAATATGACATAAGGGAGCCTTGAAACCCCAGTTTACTCAATATAAAAACAATAGGCTTATGAGCTATATTATTTTTCTTTGGATAAAAATAAAACATAAACAAATAGCAACTGCAGTACCTAGGAGCTCGAGCCATCATCAAGTATTTAAGAAGAAAACATTGTTGTGAGTATAAACTTTTTATGATGGCAATAAGTCCATCAAGGCAGCCCTTTTTAATTATATGAATGCTTAGTACTTCTCTGGAAATGATTCACTTTGTTAAGCAAGTGATAAATGCCTTGCCAAAAATGATCTTATGTCAATAATAAATATTTATAATATCTGCATGAAAATGATAGGAAGTATACTATTGAGAGGTAGGAATTGATATGGAGTATGGCAGTATGGACAAGGGAGTCACATGCTTATGTCTACTTCTATATATTAAGGGTAAAGAGGAGCAATATGATAGATAATTACTGATCTTCTTTATCCAATATTTTATGGTAGCTTGCCTTTTAAAAAAAGGGGTTAATAAGAAAATTATGGGATATGGAGGCACTTTATGCCTCTAATCATATGCTCTCAATAATATTTAGTAAATGCTGGTTTACAAGCAAGTAAAAAGGAAATTTATGTGTGATGAAAACTAATCTGAATGATTATTTAATTTACTGTATGATGTGTTTGTATGAAGCCCTAAATACTTTTGGGCATGGTTGTTAAATATTGCATTATATGTAGAATGCTTGTGTAATGATAAAACCATTAATGTAGTTATATAAGTCACATTAAGGGTGCATTAATCTGTGGGACTAACCCTGGGAATGATGGGGTAATATGAGAAGTGAATAACAAGTTTAATATAAAGAATGAATCAATGAAATCAAGGAGCCAATGTGGTTAGAATGATCACAAATTACATTGATCTGTCTAGGTTTCAAGTGGTAAAACCAGGCATGTACATGGCATGTTAATGCCCTGAGGCCTTAATGTGATGGGTTAACATGTAGAGGGATCCCACATAATGTGCACATTGGTGTTCAATGTAAGGGTAAAGGCCCATGAAAAGAAAATTCTGATAACCTGAACAAGGGATTGAAGGTTGGGGAAAGAGTAATGTTGTGTTTATACTAAGGGAAATTTTGGTATTGATACATAAACAAGAATTTGCTTAGTTATGTATGGATTCCCATGAATGTGCACACTGTATTAATTTGATATATACATGCTGAATGTTCTGGAAATTTACTATGAAAGGTTCAATATTTGATAACATTGATGATAAAGTAATTCACATAAGGAGATATGTACAGCAAATAATGAGAACATGCGAACAAACAGTTTTATATAAATCTAGTTCTGCTCATACCAAACGTTATGTTTGACCCTATTTGCTCAATGGCCTATTGGGGTGTCTCAACTTAAATGGGGCAGCCTCTAATGCATGTGCAGGTATATGGAAGTTAGTTAATGAAAGTATGGAAGCAATTGCTGGATAAATGAAGTATTATGCTTGCTGTTTATCAATGAAATTAAGCTTAAGAAAGAACTAGTTTGCCAATGTGTTAAGTAGGATGTTTTTACTTTTATTGATGTAATGACTATATGTATTAGCTAAATTGAGTGATTTCAGACTTGAACCTATTTGATGATTATGTAATCTGGTTTGTGTTTGCTAAGAAGTTAAATGATGTTTGGATATAGAAGTGTGGGCTTTTACTATGAATTTTATTACTGGACTTTCATGGCAAAACAAAGCATGTACAAATTGGGTTGAGGGCAACTATCTAATAGAGGATTATGAATTATGTTATGATCAGTAATACATGTAGTAGGCACTATTGCATGTAGAGGTGCAAATTGATCATGGTTGTTAACACGACCTCTTTTGCATAGTTTATCTTGTGCAGGTAACGTGCTTGGTTTAGCTAATAAAGTTCAGTAATAACCTAAAGGTTCATTTCAGGTTCAAGTGCACACACTCACTGAGTACATCTATGAATATGACTAGTTAAAAATGCAAAAATCTAGATCACGAATTAGGCCATATAAAGCTAATGACCATGTAGATCTACAACCATGTAATGGACTGAACAAATACATTTAGTCACTGTTATATCTGCCTGTTCAATTTTGCTACCCTTGATTAAATCATGTTGTTAGTATACATGACAAATACATATATATGGGGTTTATAAACTAAACCTTATTGGTTAAATTGAATATATGAAGTAATTAGAAACACATTCCTTATGCTGTGTGAAAAATAAGGAGTTAAACTCTTGTTTAATCTTCTTTATTTGATAGACCAAAAACTCTGATTTCTGCAATAGAAAAACTATAATTAGGTGACTGATTATGCTACACATGTACTGGTAAGTATACACTAGTGAAGCTGATACTGGAAGAGAAAAAAATTATATTGCCTAAATTTCCTAAAAGCATATGAAACCCTAGAAAGAGCAGAACCCAGGAATTTGTATAATTCTGGTTAATTAGTCAGTTTCATGCAAATTGATAGAAGGGTTTTCTCAACCTAGAACACCATATTGGAATGGTGTGTCTGAAAGGAGAAGTCGCACCTCATAAGATATGGTACGATCGATGATGAGTCATAGAGATCTTCCAATAAATTTTGGGATTATCCCCTTAAAACAATTGTAATCCTACTAGCGATTCTGAAGACGCCATATAAGATATGAACTAGGAAATGTCCTAATGTATCTATTATAAAGGTTTGAGATGTGAAGCGTTTGTTAAACGTCTTGCCTCTGATAAGATCAGATCCATTTTATGGAATATCCAAAAGAAGCAAAAGGCTATTATTTCTAAAAATCCTTTGAAAATAAAATGTTTATTGCTTGAATTGGTATCCTTTTAAAAGAGATAAGTATCTAAGATACCGGTAGGAATGAAATAGAATTCAAAATGTCTCGAAAACCACAAAATACCATTGAATCTTGTATAGACCCGAAATTGGGTGGGAGTGACACATTAGTAATAATGTTATATATTGATAACACATTACTTACTGTAAATAATGTTAGTTTTAAAACTAGAAATAGATATGATTCTTAGAAAGAAAATGTTTTGGTTAAGAAGGTCATAATTGAACTTATTTCATTGTTGATCCAATGATTTACATTGCGATAACAATGAGGCTATTGCTTAGGCCTAAAACCTTGAACTCATTATCGATATAAACATATATTTAAGAAATATAATTTCTTATGTGAAGTTCATAGAGGAAGTAAACATATCTGCAAAGTTGCAAAAGGTTGTAATGTTGCTGATCTACTAACATAAACTCTGTTGCAGCAGAAGTTTAATAGCCACACTAATTTCATGGGCATACGATACATGGATGATTGACTCTAGTGCAAGTGGGAGATTGTTAGAGTTTATGCCCTAAAGGAAATCCATTTGATGTGATCAAAAACACTGTTGATGTTATTGTTCTATTTGGAATAAAAACATTATGTTATGTTATATTTACTGGGTAATATAAATATTTACATAATAGAAGTCCTTAGAATAACAGTACAAAATTACATAGTTCAAGTAAGTGACTTGAACATGAGATTATGTAATATATTAAGTATTATAATTCTTAAATGTCCTTAGCCAAGTTTTATTGCATACATATGACAACAATAAAACATTGAGGCTAGTATGTTGATTTACTGATGATCACATCTCATTGATCATTAATATACGTGATATTAATGTCAATACATAAATACGTATTGGAGAATAGCGTATTGGACTGACCCAACATGAGAAAACTACATGAAATATAATTAACAGTATCATAAGTTATTCTTGTAGTAACAGTGATGTAATGGTCCTTAAACCTGAAATCATTAGAATTTTATTCGAGGATATTTGTGTTTTGATATCATCAAAAATATTTTTTGAGGTAACATATTTGGATGCAGGGAAAAGCAGGTTGGAGGGATCCTACCGGATTCATTAAATTTATTGTTATTTTCATATTACAGTTATATGAACTGTTTCACTAATATGTATTGGACAATTTATTTAGTTACTGATGGGAAATTCAACAATTGTGTGGTTTTAACCAATGGGCAGTATTGGTTGAGTAATTGGTATCAAATGGCTTGAAAATCAATCGTTTTATAAACATTGATTTACCGTCAAGTAAATAGACTGAAATATAATTATAAAATTTATTTTATAACTGAAGATAGATTTTGAAATCTATTATTTTGATTGAAAAATATGAAAAGTAAACAATTTTCTATTATTTATTATTTGTGTTTATCAACAATTATAAAATGATTTTATAACGCAAATTCTTACGTAAATAAGATTAATAAGTAAATGAGCAGAAATTAACTGACGGTTAAGGGTTGGATAAATTGTTTTTAGAAACAATTAAATGGGGAAATTTAAATTAATTATATTATTAATTAGTTTAAAGGAAGGACTAACTAGGATTGGTTAACGAGATAATCATGGTTTGAGTTGACTAATTCAACTATTTTAATTGGAATTAGTAAATTGATTAATTTGTTTTAGTTAATCTAATGGGATAGTTCAACGGATAATGGTTTTAAATTTTAAATAAGACTTTAGAAAGAATTTATAAATTTGGATAAGTTATCTCTGAAGGATATTTTAAACTTAATTAACCTTTTTATTAAGTGAAGAAGATAATTTAGTTTTTATAGGAAAAGGAAATTTAGTCGATCATTTGGAATAAATTCCCGGATTCGATATTTAAGTTAAGTTAATTTAATAAATGTTTCATAACAACGTTGTTTGAAAAGAGTTTAAGGTTGGGAAATCAAATGGATTTACCAATTTATGGTTTTGTTGAATATTGTGGATATCGAACTTCTACGAATCTTAACGATAAGAACGACTTCGACTCAAGGTCTGAGAGGTAATTAAAATACCCCAACTTGAATGATTTCACTATTGTTTGAATGATCGTATTAGTTTGTGTTCAAAATGAGTGTTAGAGTTGAATATCGTCTTTAGCAATGAAACTGATATTCCAGAGTGAGATTATCATGTAAGATCGATAATAAGAATTTAAAAGTTAAGTAATACTTATGTTTCAAATATATATATATATATATATATATATATATATATAAATAAATAAGTTAATATTGAATTGTAAATAATTAAGATATTTAAACTATAGTACCTAAATTATCGTTTTAGTCAATAAAGCAGTTAACTACCTTTACAGTAGTAAATGTTGAAGTAGAATTATTTTTAATTTAAGTAACTACTTCTTAAATGAAATCCATTTAAGTGAGTGATCGAGTTGTAATGAATTATAGTAAAATTGTGAAAAAAGTTTATGATCGGGTTTTATTTTAGAATTGAGTTTCCATGGATAAAGTTATAAGAAGGGATTTTAAGCGAATACGACAACATAAAATAAATGTTTACTTAATATTTGAATTAAATAAAAAGAAACATGATAAAAAGGATTTTATATTAAACCAGAATTGTATAACGAGGTTTATGAAAGGAAATGAGCAGTCAAAGTGTTGATTTTGAATTGACGATACTTAATAATGAAATTAAGTAAAATGAATGGAATTGAAATGAGGTTTTTAAAGCGGGGATTGCTGAATAGATTAGAAGTGAAAGATATAACGATATTTTCGAGATTAAAAGGAAGTTAAGAACTGTGTTTTGAATAAGTTTATTCTAATAAGGTAAGTGTCGATAATTGTTTTCGAGTAATGAAACAAAAGATATTTTCGTAATGATTATTTTACGAATAATAAGTTAAACTAGTTTTCCAATTTAGATAATGAATAATGTGGTGCAATGTTAATTAATGGAAAAAAATGGGATATTGTTAAGTATAAAATTTTCTTGACAATACTCTTATATTAAAATTAGAGTGAAAAGCTATATTCGAATTATTGAAAGATTTTGAGGTTTATTAAATGAATATTTTTAATTAAAGACGCCAAAGGATGCTAAATGTGACGACCGCAAACCCCTGTTCCAAGGTGGCAAGGGTAATCTTTGGAATATAACACATAAACAGATAACAACAGAAAATAAATAAATAAATACACCAGATAATGTACAATAGAATACACTGGATAAACATAGTCATCAGAGTTACACAGTATACATGATCATACTTAGCACAAAATACAGTTCAGCTTTACATAAAATGTCTACAGCGGAATCAAAACATAATATGTACAACGGGAGCTGAACAGCATAAAAAGAGATAAATGATAGAATCCATCTTCAGCTCCAGCTATCCAGAAAGAGCCTGCTAAAACCTGAATACAAGGATGCCCACGTAGAAAAAGAGGCACCCGAGTTTGCAGGTGAAACAAACTACGAGTCAGTCATGGGACTGGTATAAGAAATCTATTTTAATTATTTTACAATTTGGCCAATCACAGGACCACGCCGCTAATGCGGAACCGGTTTACTCCATCGGATTGCCAGTGCTTTAAAACAAGTAAATCTTTTAAACATCCCAATGCTTTTTATGAAAATGAAGCCATTATAAGACTCAGTTCCCATCACATAATGCAGCACAAACCAAAGGATAGAGTTTTACCTTATAATGACCAAAATGTACTTGACACGAATAAAACAAAAGCATTTGAATTTTTTACTAGTGCTTATATGTTTCAAAAACAATTTCAATCATAACTATCAATCATAGGTGGCATGGGTACCATATATCATGTCACCATATATAGGTATACAATCAAAACCGCGTGATGTCTTATTTGGAAATTGGATTTCCGTCATGAACCAAGGCAAGGGATCGTCCTTACCACTTCGAGACTCTCTAGCCCGAGCCTCAGGATCAGAACGCATCGATCCTTTGGAGCCACAGGGCCGGTCCACTCGATGTGGTTTAAAATGCCTGAACACTACGTTTCCCCGCCCTTTGGGGCGTAAATGAGTCCTATGACTCCATCGGCTCCACATAGTCACCGATATATCTGAGGCACCTCACAATCCAACAACCACACAGGTGAAAATAATATAAATGTCAGGCTTGATAGGTCACTAACACCACTCTAGCTAGAAGGAAACGCATGTTCTCCCTGTATCCTTCTCCCGTTTCTGGTCCATACCGGGGTGTGAGGCTCGCGAATTAATGTTATACACAAAGCTATGCCACACAGGACGTGCTTTGATCATCAACCAAAAGACTCTTCTTTTCAACAGAAGCCTTGATCATTTGCATCGTAGCATGCCATACAGGCAAACCACTCCATGCAACCGATATCCATCAATCGCACAGAATGATATCCAATGTCAGACACACAATCCATTTACAAGTCTGTTCTGGGTCTGAACGAAACCGTAGGCACCTTATACCTTGCACATCCGTACAATCAACAAGTACATCCAGACGACTACCACTTCAGCTCCTTCAAGGTAGCTACTCCTATCATGAGCATCAGTAGCACCCCTCCATTCGACGTGAAGATCATCGGTCTTGCACCGTCTTCATATCTTCGACTTTTAATCGTTGATCAATTATTTGAAATGAGAATCAACTCAGCCTTTTCAAATAATCCACGTATATTTAGAATTTTAAATCAATTCATCTCAATGGTTAAATTTTTCGACATCAATAGTTCTGTTCTTTAATGTAATTTTCATGCCAAACACATTCAACCATCAAATATCCAATAAACCGGGTAAACTCGGTTTATTTCCATTCCATATCGTTTATAATATTTTATAACGATTTATCGCTATTTTTATTCAGTTAAAATAGCCAATTCATTCAAACGACGCTTCAGGCCATAACACGGCCATGACGCTGTTTTTCTTCAGATTTGATTTACACATATATGAAAATCCAATCATTGGATCTTTACAAATTTTACATCATTGGAAAGATCTTTTCAAAACGAATCCAACAGTTCCAGTTTTGGGAAAATCCGACGATCGGATCTCCCGGTACAATCGTTTGAATTTACGATTTTAAAATACGAACTACAGCATCGTTATTCGATTTATTTTAATTATATATATATATATATATAAATATAATCAATTATGGCGCTGTTTTTCTTCAAATTTGAATTAAACATTCCAGACAATCCAACCGTTGGATCTTTGCAAAGTTGGTGTCGTTGGAAAGATATTTCCAAAGCAAACCCAACGGTTTCGGTTTCGTGAAAATCCGATGGTCGGATCTCGTGCACTAATCGTTTGAAATCACGGTTTCAAAATATGAACTGCAGCTTCGTTATTCGATTTATTTTAATTATATTTATATATATATAAATATAATACATTCTTAGATTTCAAAACCATATTCATTTCATATATTTGATAAAAATGATATTTTTATCCAACAGATATTTATTTCAACAGATATTTATTTCAATACATCATTATTTTTAACAATTCATATATATATAATAAAAATGTGATTTTTATTGTCAAACAATTTATTTCAAAACACGATTATTTTATATACTTCATACAGATGATAAAAATGTATTTTTATTGTAAAACAATTTATTTCAAAACACGATTATTTTATATAGTTCATATAGATGATAAAAATGTTATTTTTGGTGTTAAAACAATTTATTTAAAACACTAATATTTTATATAGTCTATATATATATGATAAAAATGTTATTTTTATCTTTCAAAGAATTTATTCAATACATGAATGTCATTCAGCACATGAATATAGTTTGAACACATGAATATGGTTCCAACACATGAAAATAATTCTAACACGTGAATATTATTGAAAATTTCTGCAGCATAACGGCAGGGTAGTTAAAACTGGCACCGTTCCGAGTATGGCTCCTCGCTCTACCTTAAAGCCTTGCAGCTTTCGACAATGGGGATTTTCAATATCTAGTTCGTACGCAGACGAATTTTCCCATATACTAATCCTATTGGGATTTCAACCACAATCAATCATTTCCAATCAAACATTCATGATATTCACCAAATTTCACATCCACCAATAATCCAAACTATATCACAACCAATATATATCGCCCGTGGTCTGTGGACGAGGGGAGTGTGTGTGTGTATATATATATATAGATATACGTACATAACTATATTTCAATTTCATTTCAATATATTTCAATATCATTCAACGCATATATAATTTTTACAATGCATATATAACTTATACATCGAACATCCAACTTATACAACGCTTATACATGAGGTGTACAATGCTTATATAACTCATACATCGACTATATAATTTATACATCGTCATTTCCATATCGTTTATAATTTAGAAATCTCACATTGGGTTCCACTTCTCCAAAAATTGTAGAAGGCTCAGAAAAATATCCGGTCTCTTCTAGAATGTAGAAGACGTCCTCACGGTCCCGGTGTCTCTTGTTTCACAGGATTTCGACCACATAGTAAAAAGATACGATTTTTATAAGTTAATCGTACTTTGCAACGCTTTATAGTGTTAAAACCATTTAAAGTTAAACCAGCCGATACCTCTCTGAAAAGGTTCGAACCTAGGTTTGAAGATTGCGTGAAATCCGGTGCGCTAGAGGAGGATCGGGTTGTACCACGTGACAGGACCAGGAGAGGCGCGACTAACGGTGGCGGAGGCGTCAGGTGCGACGCACCCAGGTGATGGCGGCGGCGCTCAAAATTCCGGACCTTTGAGAGGGTGATTCTCGCTTTACACTTGATGATAGTCGATGAATCACATATGGATTTAAATAGGAGGTTTAGATCTATTAAAACCCCAACAAAACCGTTTGATAATTTGGATTGGATTAGGAGATTTTGAGGAGAGAAGGTGTTGAGGTAATTCCATCATTCGCAAGAGGGGGTAGCGGGTTTTATCCGTTGACCGAGAAAATAGAAAGTGAAATTCTATTGGTTCAGGAATTTTATATTTATTTTAAATTCTTTTAAATCCAAAAATACCCTTCACCACATACGAATTCCAATCCAAGCCCAACGACTATCGCCTCTAGCTAAATACCCCTATTCCGAAAACAATGGGATATGCTTCGTAGGCCCATTCGACTGTTTCAGTAAGTTTCTCTTCAATTTAAAATATAAAACATTCAATATTTGATTTGAACGTACATTTTAATTTGCCGGGACCACAAACTGATTCTAAAAATTCCCGAAAAATTTATCTAGCTATGTTGGGATGATACGGTCCCAAGAAAACTGATTTCGCCGAATTCTGAGACCGTTTGCAAAATGGCCATTTTCTGGTCGATCCAATTTAACTGAAATCAACTAAACACATTTTCCTTCGCCACACTCACATATTAACATCAAAAATTATGGAATTTGAAATCTAACAATAATTTGACATCCCGGATCCAATCAAAGTGGTTTCGTCGAAAACAGAGGTCGTTTGCAAATGGCTATTTTCAGGGGCTATTTAAATTCTATAGCGACCTTTCTGAAAATTCATTTGGCCATAACTTTTGATTCCCGCCATGAAACTTTGATTTTTCAGATTCATTAGAAAGATATTCATAATCAGATTTAAATATTTTTGGTTTCACTAAAATCCGTTTTATTTTGTACCCGGTACAGCCAATCAAACTTTTAAATTCAAATTTTGAAACTACCGCGCCATTTCAGGCCTTGTTTATAATTAAAAATAATTATATTTATTCTCAAACATCGATTCAAGCATACTCTTCACCGTTATTATTTTAAATAACTTATTTAAAATATTTAAAATCCACTAAAATAGCCAATTAAATTTTTTTAAACTGGTTCTGATTTTCTGGGTTGTTACAATCTCCCCCACTTAAAACTTTTCGTCCCCGGAAAGTAACGAAGTCGAAAGTTGTCTAATTTACCAACTCAATTTTCATTCTGGCTTTCATTCTTCAAATTTTCAATTTCTAAGAATTTTCAAATTCTTCAAAATTTTGGCTAACACCCTAAATTTTCGAAAAATTTCGCCATAACCTCCTTTGTATGGGGAGGGGTTTGGAAATTTATTGGGCCGTATTAGTTAACCAATAAATCCTAATAAGCATACACATATTTATAGTGATATATTCTAGTGTCCACGGGGGAGTGTGTTTAGATAATAACTCCAGAGAGTAAGTTCTCGTCACCCCATAAATAGTTTTTGTGCCTTAATGACTAGAGAGACATGTTTATTATCATCTCCAGACCTGTGTGGTTTTTTTTATTAATCTGTAAATTTATCGTTACATTTTATATAGTCCATATCATTCAACAGTTCAACCTGTAATATATAGTTCATATCTGTCATCAGTTCAACCTGTAATATATAATCATCGCCATACAAGCCTCTCGCTCGTATGGTAAATCTTCCACCTCGTCACACAAGCTCCAAATGCTTATGTGGTATATGATGAAGTATGCCATCTTCAAGAAGTATGCCATGTAGTGTAGTTCAAAATTAATTGTTACTATCCTATGCCGTCATTTATTATTACACACAGAACAACCAGCACTCCGCATCCAATGGCACTCACAAGAGTTGATATAATAAAATTGCGCATCCAACTCATTAAGGTTTACCTATTTGTCGGACATGCAAATATATTCTTTACTCAACAACTAATCCATTTACCTGTTCAAACATATATAATGTACATGTATATTTTTCTAGCAATTTTCAAATCAGTTCAATGTGTGATTTAATTGAATAAATTTACTATTCATTCTCTCATTGATTTATGTAACTCTCATTCTAATAATTTGATTAATCAAATTCTTAGTCACACAGCTCAAACAACAATCAATTTATTGATTAACTTTTCAAAAATATGCTAATTTGTTCATATACTCTTTTAAAATCATTCAGACTATATTATTAAAATTATACATCCATGAAAAGGAAACAACGACCAAGTTGAAAACAATACTGGAATGCAAAAGATGGTAAATGTACCTTGCACCAGAGTCAATCAGAGATATCCACCCTGCAATCGGGATAGGCTTGTTTAATGCTTTCCTCAGTTTTCCAAGTACAGTCTCGCGGATCTCCACTCCATTGCACTTTGACTAAGTGAACCTTCTTGTTCCTCAGCTCTTTGGTTTCTTTGCCAATAATCTTGATCGGCTCCATTCTTACAGCCAGTTCTGGAGTAATTTCTATATCCCATTGCGTTGCTTCTTCCATGATCAAGTCTGGATCATGTACATGCTTTCGAAGCTGAGATACGTGAACTACATTATGTACTCCAGGCAACCAATCAGGCAATTGAACTCTATAAGCGAGAGTTCCAATCCGTCCAAGAATAGGAAACGGACCAATAAATTTGGGTGGCAACTTCCCTGTTTTACCGAACTGGATGACTCCTCTCATCGGAGATACCTTCAAATACACGTAGTCGCTAACATCAAATGATATATCTCTTCTTCTCTTATCTGCATAGCTCTTCTATCGGCTTTGAGCAGCTAGTAATCGTTTCTTAACGAAATCAACTTTGTCTGCAGCTTCGCGAATCATATCTGGTCCCAATACGAGTCTATTACCAGGTTCTACCGAACAGGCAGGAGATCGGCACGGTCTACCATACAGTGCTTCGAATGGTGACATTGTCAGGCTCGCTTGGTAGTTGTTGTTGTATGAGAACTCAGCTAAATGCAAATGATCTTCCCATGATCCACCAAAATCAATAACAAAAGCCCACAATAAATCTTCTAAAATTCGATTCACCCTCTCAGTTTGGCCATCTGTTTGAGGATGATAAGCGGTGCTCAAGTTCAGTTTCGTTCCCAATTCTGCTTGGAATGCTTCCCAGAATTTACTAGCAAAAATCGAGTCACGATCGCTAACGATACTCATGGGGACCCCATGAAGCTTAACAATTTCTCTAAAATAAACCTGCGCCAGACTCTGAGCAGTTCTATTCGATCTGGCAGGTATAAAATGGGCAATCTTTGTGAGACGATCTACGATCAATCAAATACTGTCATTTCCTTTCCTGTTTCTGGGCAAACCATCTATGAAATCCATAGAAATCTGTTCCTACTTCCCACTTGGAATTTCCAACGGTTGCAATAATCCGGCGAGTTTCTGTTGATCGCTTTTGACTTATTGATAAGTAGAACACCGGCTAACATATAAGGAGATGTCTCATTTCATAGATCTCCACCAGAAAATGTATTTGATATCATCATACATTTTGCTCACTCCTGGATGGATACTAAGTTTGGCTTTGTGACATTCGTCTAATACTTCTTTCCAGAGTTCAGGAATGTTTGGAACACATATTCGGCCGTTCAACCTCAGAATCCCATCGTTATCGATCTGAAAACTTGAGGGCTTGCCTTTCTGAATTCTCTCTCTGATCTTCTGAATGAAGTGATCATCCTTCTGAAGAGCAGATATGTTATCAATTAATGAAGGCGTGATGATAAGATTGGCGATAATTACATTCTTTCTGCTGAGCACATCAACCACAACATTAGCTTTCCCCAGAGTATATAAAATATCAAGATCATATGCCGCGAGAGATTCTAACCAACGCTGCTGCCTCATATTTAGATCCTTTTGGGTGAATAAATACTTCAATGATTGATGATCAGTATATAATTCAAACTTCTCACCCAGTAGATATTGCCTCCATATTTTCATAGCAAACACGATGGCTAACAATTCAAGAACGTGAGTTGCATAATTCTTTTCATGTGGCTTCAATTGACGGCTAGCATAAGCAACTACCTGGCCTCTTTGCATTAACACTGCGCCAAGGCCTTCTTTAGAAGCGTCGGTCCAGACTTTTAAATCCTGATTACCATCAATATTTGTGAGCACTGGAGCAGTCATCAATTTTATCTTCAGTTCCTGGAAAGCTGTCTCACATTCCGGAATCCAGTTGAATCTCGAATGTTTCCTAGTAAGCTTTGTTAAGGGACTGGATATCTTCGAAAAATTCTTAACGAACTTCCGATAATAACTAGCCAGTCCGAGAAAATTTCGGATTTCTGTGGATGTACGAGGCTGTTTCCAATTCTGAGTAGTAGTGATTTTACTGGGATCAACTGAATTTCCTTCCTTTGACACGATGTGGCCAAGGAATTTGACTTCTTCTTGCCAGAATATACATTTGGAAAACTTTGCTTTTAAAACATTCTTTCTGAGAATTTTTAATACTTGTTCCAAATGTTTTTCATGCCCGCTCTCTGACTTAGAGAAGACCAATATGTCATCAATGAAAACCAGAACAAATTTATTCAATACTTCTCTGAATATCTAGTTCATTAGATCGACGAAATAAGCCGGAGCGTTACATAAGCCGAACGACATTACTAACCGCTCGTAGAATAAATCTAGACCTCTGAATGCTGTCAAAGGAACACATCCTTCGGCAATACGAAGCTGATGGAAACCTGTAGCTAGGTCCATTCGTGAAAATACTTGCGCGCCATTCAATCGATCCAATAAATCATCAATTCGCGGTAATGGATATTTATTTTTCAATGTTTGCTTATTCAAGTCACGATAATCTACACATAGTCTGAGAGTACCATCTGACTTCGGGACAAATACCACTGCTGCTCCCCAATCAGAGAAACTAGGCCTGATTAGACCCTTCCATACAAGCTGTCCAGTTTGATTATCTAGCTCATCTTTCTCCTTTAAGGTCATTCTTCGAATAACGTGAACCACTGGCCTTGCCTTCGTAACTAAAGAGATTTCGAAATCAATTTCTCTATGCAGAGGTAAGATAACAACTTCATCGAACACATCCACATAGTTCTTGAAAACTGGAATATTTTCTATGTCGACAGGAATATTCTCCGTAATGACAGGAACAGGTTCTAATTGAGCAGGAAAAACATCCAAAGCTGCCCAGAAGTCTTTTCTATCTGAATTCTGACCTTCATACGGTATAACAATATTGGCAAGCTTCGTTTTAACCTTGACAACCCTTTCTGCACATTTAACTTCCGCTTCGTATTTGGTTAACCAATCCAATCCTAAAATAAGATCGAATTCGGTAAAATTCATGACGGTCGAGATACAAGGAAATCGATAATGGGAAAAAGAAACAGGTACCCCGCAAATCCAACTAAGATCGAGGGAACCCCCAACCGGATTATGGGTTCTTTAAGCTTCTTCAATTTCAAATCCAATTTCTTAACCACATTCTTTGCAATAAAGCTTCTCGACGCGCCTGTATCAAACAATACTTTAATCGGAATATCCTTGACAGTAAGTGTGCCCTCTAAAACATCTGGCCTTCCCTGACTAGCTGAGGGTGCTGAAGTTTCTACCACTTCATTTACTTGACCCTTTTCAGATTTCTTTAAGAACCAGCAATCCTTTTCAAGATGGCCAGTCCGATGGCATTGACTGCATTTTCTATTCTCTTGAAACTTGTTCTTGGATTTAAATTTACCCTTTATATGTTTCTTTAGAGATTTGCAACTTATCAACAGATGTCCTTGCTTATTGCAGTTAGAGCATATGGCAGTTGTTACTGGTCCGCTTTCCAGACTTAACCTTTTTACATTTGAATCTAGGCTTCTTTCTGACCCCGGACGTCGTACTTGACTCTGGCTGTGTACTTGTCTCTGGGCTATCAGCTTCAAATTTCCTTTTACTGCTAGTGCTGACTTCCTCTTCATCATCAAAAAGGCCTCGCTTATCTAGATCTTCGTACTGATAAGCCACATATATCATTTCAGAAAATGGAAGCTTCACATGCCCCATTACACTACTTTAGTACTTTCTTTGGAGCCCGTGAATAAACCTCATATTCTTCCTCTTCGGATTTTGAATTAGATGAGGGGCAAAATGAGAAAGTTCATTGAATTTCTTATGATATTCCGGAATGGTCATATCTCCTTGTATCAGATAAAAGAATTCATCACATAATCGCTCAGTTGCTTCTGAAGGAATAAATCTTTCACTGAAAATCTCTTTAAATCTATCCCAGATAATATTACCTTATGGATTATCCTTGATAATCGAATCCCACTCTAACAAAGCTTCGTCTTTGAGTGTTCAAGATGCCAACAATCTTTTCTGATCATCTCTCAGCTTTGAACCTTCAAAGATTTTCTCAGCAGAGCGCATCCATGCTTGTGTTTGAATAATAGATTCATTGCCTGAGAACAGTACTCCACCTAGATTTGGATACTTAATTAATAGAGCCTCAATATCTGGTTCTGACCTACCTCTTCTACTTCTGCCACTCATTTCTCAACGTCTGCAAATAGCAGACAAAGGGTTAGGCCGACAGAAAAGGTATTTCTAAAACATAGAGACATATACCTTACTGTCAATGTGTCTACTGGGGTGTATTACATTCTGCTTCACTCATTCTAGGATATTACTGAACCTATTGAAATGAGTGATCCATCAAAGAATACTGCTAATTCTATTTCTGACGAGTTCGTTAATATGTTATATTCCAGAACTAAGCTTAACCAAAGCTCTGATATCACGTTTGTGACGACCCCAAACCCCCGTTCCAAGGTGGCAAGGGTAATCTTTGGAATATAACACATAAACAGATAACAACAGAATAGAAATAAATAAATACACCAGATAATGTACAATAGAATACACTGGATAAACATAATCATCAGAGTTACACAGTATACAGGATCATACTTAGTACAAAATACAATTCAGCTTTACATAAAATGTCTACAGCGGAATCAAAACATAATATGTACAACAGGAGCTGAGAAGCATAAAAAGGGATAAATGATAGAATCCATCTTCATCTCCAGCTATCCAGAAAGATCCTGCTAAAACCTGAATACAAGGCTGCCCGTGTAGAAAAAGGGGCACCCGAGTTTGCAAGTGGAACAAACTACGAGTCAGTCATGGGACTGGTATGAGAAATCTATTTTAACTTATTTTACAATTCGGCCAATCACAGGACCACGCCGCTAACGCGGAACGGGTTGATTCCATTGGATTGCCAGTGCTTTAAAACAAGTAAATCTTTTAAACATCGCAATGGTTTTTATAAAAATGAAGCCATTATAAGACTCAATTCCCATCACACAATGCAACACAAACCGGAGGATAGAGTTTTACCTTATAATGGCCAAAATATGCTTGATACGAATAAAACAAAAGCATTTGATATTTTTACTAGTATTTATATAATTCAAAAACAATTTCAATCATAACTATCAATCATAGGCGGCATAGGTACCATATATCATGTCGCCATATATAGTTATACAATCAAAACCCACGATGTCGTATTTGGAAATTGGATTTCTGTCATGAACCAAGGCAAGAGATCATCCTTACCGCTTCAAGACTCTCTAGCCTGAGCCTCAAGATTAGAACGCATCGATCCTTTGGAGCCACAGGGCCGGTCCACTCGATGTGGATTAAAATGTCTGAACACTGCGTTTCCCCGCCCTTTGGGGCATAAATGAGTCCTATGACTCCATCAGCTCCACATAGTCACCGATATATCCGAGGCGCCTCGCAATCTAACAACCACACAGGAGAAAATAATATAAATGTCAGGACTGATAGGTCACTGACACCACCCTAGCTAGAAGGAAATGCATGTTCTTCCTGAATCCTTCTCCCGTTTCTGGTCCATATCGGGGTGTGAGGCTCGCGAATTAACGTTATACACAAAGATATGCCACACAGGCCATGCTTTGATCATTAACCACAAGACTCTGCTTTTCAACAGAAGCCTTGATCATTTGCATCTTAGCATGCCACACAGGCAAACCACTCCCTGCAACCGATATCCATCAATCACACAGAATGATATCCAATGTCAGACACACAGTCCACTTATAAGTCCGTTCTGGGTCTGAACGAAACCGGAGGCACCTTATACCTCGCACATTCGTACAATCAACAGGTACGTCCGGACGGCTACCACTTCAGCCCCTTCAAGGTTGCTACTCCTATCATGAGCATCAGTAGCACCCCTCCATTCGACGTGAAGATTATTGGTCTTGCACCGTCTTCATATCTTCGACTTTTAATCTTCGATCAATTATTTGAAATGAGAATCAACTCGGCCTTTTCAAATAATCCACGTATATTTTGAATTTTAAATCAATTCATTTCAATGGTTAAATTATTCGACATCAATAATTCTTTTCTTTAATGTAATTTTCACGCCAAACACATTCAACCATCAAATATCCAATAAACCGGGTAAATTCGGTTTATTTCCATTCCATATCATTTATAATATTTTGTAATGATTTATCGCTATTTTTATTCATTTAAAAATAGCCAATTCATTCAAACGACGCTTCAGGCCATAACGCGGCCATGACGCTATTTTTCTTCAGATTTGATTTACACATTCTGAAAATCCAACCGTTGGATCTTTACAAATTTTACATCATTGGAAAGATCTTTACAAAATGAATCCAACTGTTCCAGTTTTGGGAAAATCCGACGGTCGGATCTCCCGATACAATCGTTTGAAGTTAAGATTTCAAAATACGAACTGCAGCATCGTTATTCGATTTATTTTAGTTATATATATAATCGATTCTGGCGCTGTTTTTCTTTAGATTTGAATTAAACATTCCAGACAATCCAACCATTTGATCTTTGCAAAGTTGGTCTCGTTGGAAAGATATTTCCAAAGCGAACCCAACGGTTTCGGTTTCGGGAAAATCCGATGGTCGGATCTCCTGCACTAATCGTTTGAAATCACGGTTTCAAAATACGAACTGCAGCTTCGTTATTCGATTTATTTTAATTATATATATGTAATCCATTGTTCGATTTCAAAACCATATTCATTTCATATATTTGATAAAAATAATATTTTTATCCAACATATATTTATTTCAACACATCACTATTTTTAACGATTCATATATATATATATATATATATATATAAAATAAAAATGTGATTTTTATTGTCAAACCATTTATTTTAAAACATGATTATTTTATATACTTCATATAGATGATAAAAATTTGATTTTTATTGTAAAACAATTTATTTCAAAACACGATTAATTTATGTAGTTCATATAGATGATAAAAATGTTATTTTTGGTGTTAAAACAATTTATTTAAAACACTAATATTTTATATAGTCTATATATATGATAAAAATGTTATTTTTATCTTTCAAAGAATTTATTCAACATGAATGTCATTTAACACATGAATATAGTTTCAACACATGAATATGGTTTCAACACACGAAAATAATTCTAATACGTGAATATTATTGAAATTTTCGGCAGCATAACGACAGGGTAGTTAAAACTGGCATCGTTCCGAGTACGGCTCCTCGCTCTACCTTAAAGCCTCGCAGCTTTTGACAATGGGGATTTTCAATATCTAGTTCGTAGATGAATTTTCCCATATACTAGTCCTATTGGGATTTCAACCACAATCAATCATTTCCAATCAACCATTCAAGATATTCACCAAATTTCACATCAACCAATGATCCAAACAATATCACAACCAATATATATCGTCCATGGTCAGTGGACGAGGGGAGTATATATATTTATAGATATACGTACATAACTATATTTCGAATTCATTTCAATATATTTCAATATCATTCAACGCATATATAATTTTTACAACGTATATAACTTATACATCGAACATACAACTTATACAACGCTTATACATGAGGTATACAACGCTTATATAACTCATACATCGACAATATAATTTATACATCGTCATTCCCATATCGTTTATAATTCAGAAATCTCACATTGGGTTCCACTCCTCCAAAAATTGTAGAAGGCTCAGAAAAATATCCGGTCTCTTCTATCCCGGTGTCTCTTGTTTCACTGGATTTCGACCACATAGTAAAAAGATACGATTTTTATAAGTTAATCGTACTTTGCAACGCTTTATAGTGTTAAAACCATTTAAAGTAAAACCAGCCGATATCTCTCTGAAAAGGTTCGAACCTAGGTTTGAAGATTGCGCGAAATCCGGTGAACTAGAGGAGGATCGGGTTGTACCATGTGACAGGGCCAGGGGAGGCGCGGCTAACAGTGGCGGAGGCGTCAGGTGCGACACACCCAAGTGATGGCGGCGGTGCTCAAAATTCCGAACCTTTGAGAGGGTGATTCTCGCTTTACACTTAATGATAGTCGATGAATCGCATATGGATTTAAAGAGGAGGTTTAGATCTATAATAATCCCAACAGAACCGTTTGATAATTTGGAGTGGATTGGGAGATTTTGAGGATAGAAGGTGTTGAGGTAATTCCGTCGTTCGTAGGAGGGGTAGCGGGTTTTATCCGTTGATCGAGAAAATAGAAAGTGAAATTCTATTGGTCTAGGAATTTTATATTTATTTTAAATTCTTTTAAATCCAAAAATACCTTTCACCACATATGAACTCCAATCCAAGCCCAACGACTGTCGCCCTAGCTAAATACCCCCATTCCGAACACAATAGGATATGTTTCATAGGCCCATTTGACTGTTTCAGTCAGTTTCGCTTCAATTTAAAATATAAAAAATTCAATATTTGATTTGAACGTACATTTCAATTTGCCGGGGTCAAAAACTGATTCTAAAAATTCCCGAAAAATTTATCTAGCTATGTTGGGATGATACGGTCCCAACAAAACTGATTTCGTCGAATTCTGAGACCGTTTGCAAAATGGCCGTTTTCTTGTCGATCCAATTTAATTGAAATCAACCAAACACATTTTCCTTCGCCACGCTCACATATTAACTTCAAAAATTATGGAATTTGAAACCTAGTAATAATTTGACATCCCGGATCCAACCAAAGTGGTTTCGTTGAAAAAAGAGGTCGTTTGCAAAATGGCTATTTTCACGGGCTATATAAATTCTATAGCGACCTTTCTGAAAATTCATTTGGCCATAACTTTTTATTCCCGCTACGAAACTTCGATTTTTCAGATTCGTTAGAAAGATATTCGTAAACAGATTTAAATATTTTTGGTTTCACTAAAATCTGTTTTATTTTGCACCCAGTACAGTCAGTCAAAGTTTAAATTCAAATTCTGAAACTGCCGCACCATTTCAGGCCTTGTTTATAATTAAAAATAATTATATTTATTCTCAAACATCGATTCAAACATACTTTTTGTCGTTATTATTTAAAATAACTCATTTTAAATATTTAAAATCCACTAAAATAGCCACATTATAATTTTTAAACTGGTTCTGATTTTCTGGGTTGTTACACTAAATACAGAACTAATAAATTCATTTTATTTTTATGATTGAATGGTTTTTTTATTTGATAGTTAAATATCCGACTATCAAATCTGGCCCATACGATTGTTGGTACGGAAAGACCGGGATTGAATTTATATTCGAAAACCATTCCGACCAGCAAAAATAAAAACAAAGAAGATATCAGGTGTTGATCTAGACAGATCAAATGAAGACCATAAATCTTCATAAAATGGAAGAACCACTAAAAATCTCTGAGTCGACGCAGAGATATACTGAGGTTCTGTCGTGGCTGAAATCTATGTATTGCAAGGATTACTCGCTAATGATCCATATGATGATACCTAGGATGTAGTAGGAGCGTGCCTTCGGTTCATCCTGTTCCTGGATGACTTGTATGGACGGATGCCTGACAGAGCATTTCGAAAGAGATCGTGTACGTTGATTTCTTCAAACATACCAAGTTGATGGCGGAGAAAAGGCCTTTCTCTTAGCTTAATAACTAGAGTATTTTTTTGGACGTCAATTAATGATTTCAAGCGGATCTGACGATGGGCATTCAAAGTGAATGGCGACCAGATGTTCTAGACAGAAGATTTAAGCCTCAAGCCTCATCAACCGGGAAATGGTATAAAATCAGGTAGGTTGCATGGCTAAGTGGGTCGCTCCCAATTAGGGTGTATTTTCACCCTCTAGAGAATATTTATATTTGTTACTTCTTTTCATTTCTGTATCTCCCAAGAACTACGGTGGTCGGGATAAAAAGCCATAAGGTGACAACACATTCGGTACTCTCAAGTGAAGTGAGGGGTCAGTCATGTTTAGTCTGGGTTGCAAGATGTTCTTGTTGACCTTGGTGTATTCCTCTCTAGAGATACACTGTAGGAAGGTGGTCCCATATCTTTTCAGTTGGAAATTCATTCTCCAATAAGTGCCTACAGTTTTGAATGAATAATATATGTGTGGAATGTGAATGCAAGCGTTCCACTAGATTGCTATTTATTAGTGTTTAGACACTATTATAATATCAGAATAAGATATGATTTTAAAAATGTTTGGCTTATCGTAAGGTAAAAACCATCCGTATTTATGTGTGGATCAGTCTTACGATTATCCTTTTCTTCTAGAAAGAACTTGTTAACTTTAAAATCAAGTTGGATGATGTTTTTAACTTAGTGGGTTTTCTACACTGGTTCGCCAGACTGATCCGACATTTGTAATGCTCGGGTTAGACAAGGTTTTACAGGTTTAGGTTTGGATGCTGCGGCAGAAAACGTGCTGGAGGAGTTCAAACGTATTATTATTTATTCCGCCATGTGTTCTTGTATATGAGGACAAATTGTTATAACTGTCCAGATGTGTTGATGTGTTCTGACGACTATTAGTATTATTTCAAGTTCTCAATAAAGAATTATTTCTACATTATATTTTATTCCATTGCGATGTGAGATTATGATGTTGTGATGTTCTTCTTCTTCTATTCTAATATTTCTTTCTTTCTTATCTCACCTTCTAATTTCTTTCTGTTACCCATTTGGCGTTTTCGATATTTGAATTTCTGGCAAGTAATACATTTTTATGTATTATTGTTGGAATTCGGACGTCAAAATTCTACTGGGTCGTTACATTGATTATATCGATAAAGTTTATATAATTGAACTTTTAAGTGAACATCAAAAAACAATAATATAATGGAACTGTTTTGGGTTTGTTGTAAATAGTGTCTTAGCAACACTTGTTTTAAACCCTTGGAATATAGTTAAACTGAAATATATTGTTTAATGATCTTAGGTATACTTAGATCTTTAATAATGGAATCATAAAGATAAAAACAAGTATAGGAATCTTTCAGGAATAAGATGTTAATTAAGTTGTTTTAACTTATACAAGAGAAGAGGTCCTCATTAAACAACGGTTTTAACCCTTTGGTTATATTTTAAAGAAAAGAGATTTTAGAACTGAATTATAGATATACTTATACCGGAGGGATAAGTATATGAATACCCTTTTTGATTGTTGAAATATGAAAACGAATTGTAAATATACTTATATCGGAGGGATGAGTATATGAATAACTTTTGAAGTATTGAATCTTGTAAATGAACTGCGATTATACTTATACCGAAGGGATAAGTATATTAAAACCTTTTAAGTATTAAAACTATAAAGGAAAAGGGAATTAGTAGAAAACATACCTATACCCTTTTATATGTATAAGTTGAATATATACACTGATATATGAAGGAATATTAATCGAGTATGAGCTA
Source organism: Allium sativum (assembly GCA_030737875.1). Taxonomy (NCBI): domain Eukaryota; kingdom Viridiplantae; phylum Streptophyta; class Magnoliopsida; order Asparagales; family Amaryllidaceae; genus Allium; species Allium sativum. Next base: position 972,469,652 of record CM060924.1, read on the forward strand.
TTGATTCATAAGTGAAGTCTTATTTGACAAGTGAAGTTTTATTAGTTAAAAGAAGTTTTAATTAATGAAAGATTAATTAAATTGGAAAGGGATTGAAAGCTGTTTATATGAGTTAATCGTGCTTTGACTACCATGCTTCTTGACTTGATAGCGCTACAGATGTTTATTCGATTGTTATGGAAATTCAGCGAGGCTGTTTTCCATAAACAGTCTTCTATTGTGTGAATTGATATTCAATTAATCGATTATGGAACCTGACCTTCAATCCAGCGATTAGTTTTGAGGATACCGGGATGGTAAGTGTTCTACTTATCGAAAGCCACTTCAAAACTAGTATACGGGTTCTATATTTTGGTTGTGAAGTGAAGTCTACGTGGCGATTCGAGACATATTGAGATGCTCGAACCTATATAGTGATTCTAAGTTCTGTGAAGGAATATATGTGTGATTTCAAGATTTATAGTATTGTGTGATCCTAAATGGGAATTCTTGTTTTGTTTCAGTGATGAAAACTCATGCTGAAGATCTCGAACAAAACGTTGACACGGGAAATGACGGAAAATAGCGTAGGACCACAATCTGGGATTTTGTTAACTTGTGACAAGATATATTGACTCCATATCTAGTGTAGGCTTATTATTGAATCATGCGAGAGCTCCATGAAGTTGCACGCGGGAGTGGGGTATATTTGGTTCCATATGATGCACACCAGTGTTTTCGTGCATGGGCCAGTTGCGGTTACCTCATGCTCGGAGGTAGCTTCTTGACTTGATAGCGCTACAGATGTTTATTCGATTGTTATGGAAATTTAGCGAGGCTGTTTTCCATAAACAGTCTTCTATTGTGTATATTGATATTCAATTAATCGATTATGGAACCTGACCTTCAATCCAGCGATTAGTTTTGAGGATACCGGGATGGTAAGTGTTCTACTTATCTAAAGCCACTTCAAAACTAGTAAATGGGTTCTATATTTTGGTTGTGAAGTGAAGTCTACGTGGCGATTCGAGACATATTGAGATGCTCGAAACTATATAGTGATTCTAAAGTCTGTGAAGGAATATATGTGTGATTTCAAGATTTATTGTATTATGTGATCCTAAATGGGAATTCTTGTTTTGTTTCAGTGATGAAAACTCATGCTGAAGATCTCTAACAAAACGTTGACACGGGAAATGACGAAAAATAGAGTAGGACCACAATCTGGGGTGTTGTTAACCCGTGACAAGATATATTGACTCATATCTAGTGTAGGCTTATTATTGAATCATGCGAGAGCTCCATGAAGTTGCACGCGGGAGTGGGGTATATTTGGTTCCATATGATGCACACCAATGTTTTCGTGCATGGGCCAGTTGCGGTTACCTCATGCTCAGAGAAACTTTCTGATCCTTGCCAGGAGGCTGGCTTTAGTTTGTCTGGGGACGGTTCCATTGGAAAATCCAATATGCGAACGTGCCTTATCGGCTTTATTGGTACACTTAATAATTGTTGTAACACCCTGTAATTTTAAAGAACACTATAATGATAAACTAAAGAATACTTAATTAAATATTTGGAATTAAGTAAAACAGTCTGCACCATTTTGTTCATCTCCGAATTCTGCTTAAGATAGACTCCGATTTGCGTAAAACGAACATCGTATAAAGAAGCTATTAAGCTTAGAAGTTTGTATATGTATAAGAGAAATATATATAAACAAATCAAGTCCAGAAATTCACAACAGTTCGAAATCGAAGCGAGAAAGGGAGGTAGGATTGAGACCTGTTGCGGGTCGACCCACTCCCCAGGGGTGTCGACCCACTCCCCAGGAGTGTCGACCTATGGTCGACACACTCAAGGGGTGTCAACCCTAGGGTCGACACATCCCAGATCCAGCGAAGTTCATTCCCTAAACCTGGACTTGTTTCTGAACGAGATTCGTTGGCTTAAGGCTATAAGTAGGAATTTATTTCTATTGTTTTATTCACCTAAAACAATGAAGACAACGAGATGTTGCCCCTGCATGGATTGAGTGCCTATTTTTCTTCAACAACTTCTTGTACACATACAAGAAATTCTTCTACAGCATATGCTTGTTATTCTCTGTTCTTTAGATCCAATCTCTGTGAGTTCATGTAATTTTTAGATATAACATTTAACAAATAATCCTGACATGTTTATAAATCTGGATCTAAACCTATACCTGCTAAGAATCTAATTCATACCTAAACAGATCTGCCATTACATGTACACCTGATCTACTGTTCAATTCTTATATGCCTATTTCTGATATGCCTATTTCTGTTATCATATGCCTATTCTGTTATCACACATATTTCTGTTCTCTTCTCTGTCTTTCCCCTTTTTATTTTTATAGCTTAGGCTACCTTCGCGCCTAGGCCTATCGTTGAAATATGCGAACGAAGTTGGGAATGGTTGGGGAGGGTAAACTGGGGCATAACATGTATTATGAATTATGACTAGAATTTGGGGCATAACCTATACTGTGATCTAAAGACTAAAATTTGGAGTATATCTTATACTATGAATTATGACTTGAGTGTTGGGGGAATGTGAATCTGTAGGCTTAGTAATTAGATTTAGAGAAATATGTAATGAAACTGTAATACTTAACCTATTTAAATTTATGGGGGTTATATGAACTTGATAAATTATGTAGGGGTTATGCCAGCTTGTTAACCTGTTAGGCATAACCTGTCAAAATCCTAGTAGTTGGGGATACAAGCCTAGGGGGTTGCTTGTATCATCATTTTCGTAGGACCCGTATCAGTCAGTAACTCATTCTAATATCATAGGGGGAGCCCGAACTAGGTAGGGGTCAAGGCATGCTTACTGAGATGATTATAAGAGGTTCATATGGGTGGAGGTGTTCTAATGGCGCATTCCAACAGAGTCATAAGCTGCATGGGTCCGGCTTGCTCGCGAAAATAAGATGCTGTAACACCAGTAAATAGGTCTATGTTTTTTAGGGGTTACCACTTTAGGAAGTGATACATCCTATTGTGGGGCCGACACAGGGTATTCACGGGATAGGGAGCCAATCGATTGGGGTAGTAATTAGAGTACATCTAGTCCTGCCTGTTTAGGCGCCAGTGGTTTATGGTTGGGGTAAAACCCGTTATTTCTGTTGGGGTACCTATTATTACTATTTGGGGGTAAAAACCGTTACTAGAAGTACACCTAAGTCTACCATATGTTTCTGTTGGGATCATATCTGTTATACTAGTATTGGTGCAGAGAAAAGTATTTGAGAAGCGTAATCTGTTCAGTTCATCTTGCTTATCCTGTTCAGTATGTTATACCTACTTTATGATATTGTTATCTCGCATCTAGATGATATGCCTATCATGATGCTTTTATTTATTTATATGCCAAAATTAACTGGACTCGCCAGACTTTACTTATGACCCGTTTTGTTTCCTTTTCTCTCTATTCCTTTCCCCCCAAGTTCTGTGGGTGGGAACGCTCAGGCTTGATTAGGAATCTCTCTTTCTCTGTTTCTGCTTGGAGCTTCTTAGATGTACCTCTTTGACTATTTCTCTACTCTCTTATGGCTCTTTTTGGGGACTATGATTCTATATTACTGTACTCTGATGGCTTTAGTACAAGGTAGATACTTTTATTCGATGTAGTTGGTTTTCAGTACTTCAGACTTATGTTGTTACTAGATTTTGGACCACGATGTTTTCTATTGGGAAATAAAGTTTTATATTTCTGCTGCTATTTTTATATATCTGTCTTGTGAGCTCTGTTTCTGTTTACCTATAATGCTTTACGGAGCTTAATGCATTCTGTTAAAGAGTGACATTAACGGACGTGGGGTGTCATATTTGGTATTAGATCTGAAGGTTACAAGATCAGATACAAAATTTTGAATTTTTTTTTCAAAAGGTTTCAAAAAAAAAAAACATTTCAAAGGAAAGTCTGTTTTTGAAAAACATATTCCCCAAAGCCATATGATGTCTTTCAATTCTCTGTTTGAACTCCTATTTCCTTTTCTTTTCAGTATGTATGGGTAACCGAATATTCCCGAAGGCGTTCAGATACCAGTTTCATTTCGTAGGTAGCTCGAGGTTACGACACCTGCTGGAGGCCAAGCAAACGCCTCTCCCGCAGCTGCAACCGCTGTCCCTCCTCCTCTACCAGCAGATAATTTCTCTAAGATATGCAAGGATTTCTGTGCTATGGGAGGAAAGTCATTCCTTGGAACTGAGACCTTTATGGTAGCAAGGAATTGGCTTAAAGAGACGGAGGATTTGTTTAGGATTTTTTTGGTTGATGACCATAAGAAGATTCAGTTGGCCGCTTGGCAACTGAAAGATGAGGCTTCGTTCTGAGGTGAAGTGACGCAAGCAGGGTGTTCGGTTGATACTTGGAAAGATTTCCGACAAAGATTCGAGCTGAAATTTCTATCTCAGGCAGAAGAGAGTATGCAAGTGGAAAGGTTTATGGCACTTAAGTAAGAAAGAATGTCTGTCAAAGAGTATGTCAGTAAGTTTAATCAGTTGGCGATGTTTAGTTTGGAGCTGGTGAATACCTCACATAAGAAAGCTTTGAGGTTTGTAAGAGGATTGAATGAACCGCTCTGTGGATTGGCTATGTCTCATATTTCGGTGGGGGCAACTTACGAGAAGCTCGTTGATATGGCATTAATGCATGAAGAAGATAAAGGAGAAAAGAAAGAGGCTACGACTGATGAGATGCAAAGCAAGAAAGTGTGGACAAAGAAAGAACATCAACGACAAAAGAAAGGCGGAAAGAATGACAAAACTCAAGGCAACAAGAAATGTCATAGTTGTGGACGCGTAGGTCATTTGAGCAAATATTGCAGAAAAAGGAAGAATGCTTATTTCCACTGTGGTGAGGTCGGACACTAATCTAGGGAGTTCCCGAAGAAACAAGGACATGGCCATAGGGAAGGATCTTCTGGAGGGCAGGTGCATGCGCTTGAGCCCAGCATACCGGACAGAGATAGGAAAATTTCTGTTGAAGGTTTGATTTCTCTTTCCGATCATCCTATTATGACTCTTTTTGATTTTGTCGCTTCGCATTCTTTTATATCTGATTTTGTGGTTGAGTCTCTGCACCTTAGAGTTAGTATGGCTTTATATCCCGTTGTTGTATCGAACCCCGTTGGGGGCATGGCTCATCTGTCTATGACTTATCGAGATTTGAGGATATCTGTGTTGGGCTTCGAGTTTGAGTGCAACGCATATGTGCTTGATTTTATGGGCTATGGTTTGATTCTAGGGATGGATTGGCTAGCCATGTATGGTGCCATTCTAGCTTGTGAGAGGAGGGTCGTTAGACTTTTGACTTGCCATAGGAGGAGTCTCAAGATTTCTTGTGACCCAAGGGGGTTTGTTATGCTTAGTTTCCTAGGGTTGCTAGAAGCTTCATTCGATGACTTGTGATCTGTACCTGTAGTCTATGAGTATCTAGAAGTTTTTGATCAGGTTAGGGGCTTACCTCCGAGACACGAGATTTATTTCTAGATATATTTAGTGGATAATGCGAAACCAGTCGCATTTGCTGTGCGCCTCATGGCTCCTAGTGAAAGGAGGGAGCTCAACAAGCAAGTAGGAAGCTACTTGAGAAGGGGTTTATTAGGCAAAGCATATTTGAATGGGGTGCTCCAGCCGTCTTTGCAACTAAGGAGGATGGCTCGCTTCACTTATGTGCAGATTACAGGGAGTTGAATAAGCTCATTAAGAAGAATATGCACCCACTTTCGAGAATAGATGACATGTTTGACTAGCTTGTTGGTGTATCTGTTTTCTCTCAATTAGACTTAGCCATGGGTTTTCATCAGTTGAGGGTGGCTGAGGATAGTATAGGCAAGACCACTTTCTGAACTCCAGATGGTTTCTTCGAGTGGATAGTCATGCCTTTTGGGTTGACGAATGCACCCGTGTATTTTGTGGATCTGATGAGTAGGGTGTTTCAGGAATTTCTGAATAAGTTCGTAGTGGTCTTTGTGGATGACATTCTGATATTCTTGAAGGGAGAGGAAGAGCATGCCCTACATTTAAGGTAGGTTTTGAAGACTCTCCAAGCACACAAGCTTAAGGAGAAATTCTCCAAATGTCATTTTTGGAGGAAGGAAGTGAGATTTCTAGGGCACATGCTCCTCAGAGACGGGATGACAGTGGATCCCTCAAAAGTAGGCGCTGTTCAAGGTTGGAAGATTCCAAAGAATGCAACGAAGGTGAGGAGTGTTCTTGGTTTAGCGGGCTTTTATAGGATGTTTATCAAGGACTTCGCAAAGATATCATCCCCAGTCACCAGACTGACGAAGAAGAATCTGACCTTTTCTTGGGATATTGACTGTGAGGATGCTTTTTAGTGATTGAAAAGGGCTCTGACAACGACCCCAGTCTTGACTTTGCCTGATGGGAACAAAGTGTTCACGGTATACACTGATTTATGTGGTATAGGGATTGGTGCCATCTTGATGCAAGAGGGAAGGGTAGTATGTGATGGTAGTAGACAACTGCGGTTCACGAGATGAACTACCCTACCCATAATTTAGAGTTGACTGCTATAGTATTCACGCTTAAGACTTGGCAGCATTATCTACTTGGATAGGAGTTCGAGCTGCATACCGATCATAAATCTCTGAAGTATCTGTTCTCATAAAGGGATCTAAATTTGAGACAACAGAGATGGATGGGGTTCCTAGTGTCCTATGATTTTGAGATTTTTTATACCCCTAGCAAGGGTAACATGGTGGCAGACGCATTAAGTAGGCATAGGATTACTTTGAGTCCTCTATTCGTAGAGAGGCGGAGCTTGGAGTACACATCGACCTTCGATTTTAGGCCATCTACGGATCTTGTACCCATTTTGTTGGCATCCTTAGAGGTGCTACCTACTCTTATGGATCAGATGGGATCTTCGCAGCGAGAGGACCCACAGATAGAAGACATCATGTATAGGCTCAGTAGAGGGGAGACTTCTAGTCACCTTAGTAGATATGCCACGGATGACCGAAGGTGGTTGCGACGAGATGAAAGGCTTTGTGTTCCCCGAGTTAGAAGTTTGTTGAAGACAGTCTTTGAGGAAGCCCGTCATTCTAGGATGACTGTCCATCCGGGCGGTGATAAGATGTATAGTGATATGAAGTGGGTTTTCTTTTGGGCTGGGATGAAGAAAGGTGTAGCGGAGTTTGTCTCTCGATGTTTAGTTTGCCAGCGAGTCAAAGCTGAGCAAAGGAAGCCCGACGGTTTACTTCATCCTTTGGAAATCCCACAGTGGAATTGGGAGAGAGTTTCTATGGATTTCATAGATGGTTTTCCTAGATCGAGGAGGGGAAACACTAGCATCTGGGCTATAGTGGACAGGCTTCCTAAGAGCACTCATTTTATTCCTGTTAAGAGTAAGAGAACGACAGCATGGTTGACATCAGTTTATCTTCATGAGATAGTTCATCTACATGGAGTACATTCTAGCATAGTGAGTGATCGTGACCCCATCTTTACTAATGAGTTCTAGAAGAGCTTATAAGGGGCATTAGGTACATAGTTATGTTTGAGCATCGAATATCACCCTCAAGCAGATGAGAAGACTGAGAGGGTGAATAGAGTTCTGGAGAATCATTTGAGGCTGTGTATCCTAAACTTCAGAAGGACTTAGGAGGAGCATCTTACGTTGGTTGAGTTCGCCTACAACAACAATTATCGGGCTAGTATTGGCATGACACCCTTCGAAGCATTGTAAGGACGACCCTGTAGATCACTGACTTGTTAGTGGGAGTCTACAAATAGGATTCTACTTGGACCAGAGATGATTAGAGAAACCTCAGAAAAGATTGATCATCCGTAGACGCATGAAGATAGCTCAGGACAGGAAGAAGTCATGCGCAGATAAGAGAAGGACTGATATTGAGTTTGAGGTGGATACATGGTTTTCATCGAAGTATCACATTTGATGAACGTAGTTCGCTTTGGATCGGTAGGGAAATTGGCGCCAAGATTTGTAGGGCCATTTCCCATAGTGGAAAGGATAGTTCTAATGTCATATAGGGTGAAGCTACCAGAAAGATTGGCTGGTGTTCATGATGTTTTTCACATTTCTCATTTGTGGAAGTGTCTACACGATACAACAGAGGTATTTGAGCCGAGTCTGCTTGAGGAAGTAGAGGTAGAACGGAAGGCGACAGTTAGACGAGTTCCTACCCGTATTCTTGGATAAGAGGTTAAGAAGTTTTGCAACCAAGAGGTCAAATTAATGAAAGTTCAATGGAGAGAAGACAACGAGGATGCAACATAGGAGACTGAAAACAAGATTCACGCTTCGTACCCTTTTCTTTTCAAGGGTATGTTCTTAACTTCTTTTTCAAAGCTTTTATTCGTACTTTCTTCTGTTATTAGAGTATATCCTATCGATCAAATCTTTGACCTTTAGGTAGAAACCCAATGGATGTAAACATGTGTTTGAGACATGTTATGTTTTATGGATGCAAGTATTTGCTAGTGGTTGCTCGTAGATGCATATATACACACACACGACACTAGATCAGCTCAATCACTTACATACTGCATATGGATGTGTGTGCATTTTAAATTTTATGGATGGAAATGATTGTATCATCATATGAATGTTGCATTTGGATGGATGATTGTGCACACATATAGAGTTTTACATGATATACTAGGACGATTTGCATACATGTTAGATTCATGGCACTAACATACATTGTATTAAGCAGGTCGACTGAATCAGTAGACCGCCTGATCTTTTTCATTAGTATAGGGACATATAAACACACATCTTTGCATAAGTTCATATAAATATTATAAATCTTTTAAGGACAATGGATTCCTGTGATTAATGAATGAGTAGATGATTGATGGATGTTGGAATATAAATTCTTCTTAACTTGGAGATTTCGGGGACGAAATCCTTTTAAGTAGGGGAGAATGTAACACCCCGTAATTTTAAATAACACTATAATGATAAACTAAAGAATACTTAATTAAATATTGGGAAATAAGTAAAATGGACTGCACCATTGCATTCATCTCAGAACTCTGCTTAAGATAGACTCCGATTTTGCGTAAAACGGACATCGTATGAAGAAGTTATCAAGCTTAGAAGTTTGTATACGTAGAAGAGAATATATGTAAACAAATCAAGTCCAGAAATTCAAAATAGTTCGAAATCGATGCGGGAAAGGGACGCGGGATTGAGACCCATTGGGGGTCAACCCATGCCCCAGTGTTGTCGACTCATAGGTCGACACACTCAAGGAACTGTCGACCTTAGGGTCGACACACCTCGGATCCAGCCAAATTCATTCCCTGAACTTGGACTTGTTTCGGAACAAGATTCGTTGGCTTAAGGCTATAAATAAGACCTTATTTCTGTTGTCTTATTCAACTAAAAAAATGGAGACAACGAGATATTGCCCCTGCTTGGATTGAGTTAGCCTATTTTTCTTTAACAACAGCTTATATGCATACAAGAAATTCTTCTGCAACATCTGCTTGTTATTCTATGTTCTTTAGATCCAGTCTCTGTGAGTTCATGTTATTTTTAGATATAAACATTTAACAAATAATCCTGACATGTTTATAAATCTGGATCTAAAACTATACCTGTTAAGAATCTAGTTCATACCTAAACAGATCTTCCATTACTTGTACACCTGATATGCTGTTCAGTTCTTACATGCCTATTTCGGATATGCCTCACTACACCAAAAATGCCAATTAGGCAGTGCTCATGACCGTATCTAAATTGATTTAGCAGTGCTCTGTGCCATATCAAACAATTGCGTCTTTGTTACTTAGATACAGGCTTAACCCATATCAAATTCATAAATTGATACGGCTTAAAACTGCATCAATTTATAAATTTGATACAGGTTAAGCCCGTATCAAATTTCTATATTGATACGGTTTTAAACCATATCAAACTTCTATATTGATACGGTTTAAAACCGTATTAAAGTGCTATACTGATACGGATTAAAACCGTGTTTAATGCCTCATTCCTACTATGCTATCAACGAATTAGATACGACTTTTAACCATATCAAAATCAGTATACCATATATGCAGTATAAAAAAACACTGCACCCATTGATATATATATATATAAATAAATATATATATATATAGGCACAATAACGAAGATACGCTGCACCCATATTATAGTATATAAAGAAGATACACAAAGAATAATTCAATTAATACATAAACCATAACTTCAGTTAATAGAAACCATATAACACAATTTATACAAAGCAAAATATTCACAGTTCTTTTTCTTTAAAAGGAGACAACAAAACTGCAGTAGTCGAGCCCATGCAACTCATGTTATTCCAAAGCCTGAAAAGAAATAAAAAAAAGCATCAGTTTAGTTTCGTCTCCACTACAACAAGTCATGAAATGTACATAAAATGAGAAATTAGATAAGAAGCATAAATTTTCAACTACCATAAGGATTATTAGTAAACAGAGGTTCACATAAATTTATATTCGTAAGGTCTAGATTTTCAAAACTATTAGTGGCTTGCAAACTAGACTCAGTTTGCAAACGAGTTGCAAACTGGACTCAATAATTAGCAGACTCAGTTTGCAACTCAGTTTCAAACTGAGAGTTGAAAACTGAGTCTCAGTTTGCAACTCAGTTGCAAACCGTGCAAACTGCAACTTCAGTTGCAAACCGAGTCGAACTTGCAACTTCAGTTGCAAACTGAGTCCAATTTCCATGAAAACCAACACTTAGTCTAAAATCCACTTGTGTCTGCAAATTCAATTCTAATTCTCTCAACCCTAAAGCAAAGCAATACTTTCTCTTTTCTTCTCTAAATTGTGAGTATGATGATCTTAACAAGATTATTATCATTTTAATTAGGTTGAGTTATGAACAGATTATGAGTAGATGATGTGAATTATCATATATGTTGTTGTAAACCCCTTTTGCTATCATGTATATTGTAAATCCAATGTTATGTGATGATGATATCTTATATATTGTAAATCATGCTATGATGATGTTACACGTGGTATCAAATGTAGATTTTAAGAAAGAAAAAAAATCATAAAATGCAAACTAGATTTGAAAAAAAAGGTTTTCAGTATGAAAACAATGAATTTTATATAATGATTTGTAAGAGATTCTTATTTGCAGAGGAGAAAGGAATTTTGGAGATGTAAGTGAGTAAGAGCATGTTAAATGGCCAGTGGTAATACGTAGATAATGGGACTAACACTTTCACTAAAAATAAGATAACACTTTCACTAAAAATTACGAAAACACTTTTACTAAAAATTAACAGCTCAGAAAAATAAACTTCTGTTTTATCTGAATCCGTGAAGGAGCAGTTGCAAAACCAACCCTACTTCAACTTATAAGATTCCTAGGAAAACAAAAATGTTTATTTATTAAGACAGTTGAAAGAGTGCACATGCACACATGTGATATGGTATTATGGCCAAAATCTTATACTATATTTGGTAACATTAGCCCAGGCCCTATTACTCTTTTTACACCATTTTCAGCCATGATTACCTTGATATTGACCGGCATCAGGCATATCATATAAATATGTATATGCAACAAGCTATACTAATAAAGTTCTGTTAAGACGAACAAGTTTAACGGACTTACCTTGGCCTTTAAAGTTTCGACATCAGCCTTTAGTACTCTATTATCCATAGAATATTCATTATGCTTTTGGTTTATATATGTGAGACGCTTCAATAAAGGTGAGTTCTCAAGTCGTAATTGCGACACTTGTCAGGCAAAATTACGATAATGTTAGAATATATACATTGATAAAACGTAAAAAATTCACATTATTATTAAGACGACCTGAAATCCCCCTTACGGGAAAGCTGAGATTGCGTTGAGGATACGACTCATCGGAACACAAACACTAGAACCTTTCATTGCTATTACAACAACTACACCAGAGTACAAGAATATATCAGAGTATGAATAAATATTACACAGCGAAAATACAAAATCAGAGACTAAAATTACATTTTAAATACATAAACATAATGTGCAGCGGAAAAAAATCAACAACCACAACTGAAAGAAATACGCGGATACAAAGCTTTCAAAATATAGCTCCAACTGTAATTTAGGATCCTGTGAAAAGAAATATCTGCGAAAACAAAAACTACTAGCTTCTCATGTGGAAAATATGGGCACCATGAGTTTAGGTAGAAACTATAAACTCTAAGTCAGTCATGGGACAGGTGTGTGAACTAAAAGCAGTTACTACTTTATTTTAAAGTTAGGTAAATCACGGGATCACGCCGTATGATATAGAACGGATTTCTTCCCATGAATACCATAAAACAAAACTCAATGCTAAATAAAAGAAAAATGAAGCTATTATAAGACCCAGGTCCCATCACATAATGCAACGCAAGCAGGAGGATAGAGTTTTACCTTATAATATCCAAATATGCTTGTTACGCGAAATTTATCTTCTATTATTACTATAAGTGAAGAAATCAACTTCAAATATAAATGTATCAATCATAGATGGCGTAGGTACCATATATTATGTCGCCATACATAGGTTTACAACTAAAACCGAAAAACTCATATTGGAAGTTTGGATTTCCATCTTGATGGCTGCTGATTCGAAAGATCTATCGCCTAGTGCAATACTCAACGGCTTACGTCCCAGCTAGAGAAAACACCGTAATACACATCCGCCTTTTGGGAAATCAAGTATCACTACGGCTTACGTCCTAGCTAGAGAAAACACCGCTTACTCTATTCCTTTGGGAGTCGAAGGGTGTTGCCTATCCCTACCAGGGTGGAGAGACCACGCTCAGCATAATCTCGGTCGACCGAATCCATGACAACCCATAGGGTGTCTATCCTCATCTCAAAAGCATACTGATCTAACCATCATTTTACCATCATACCAGTGTGTGAGGCTCGCGAATTAACGCTACACACAGCTGTGCTACTTGAAGCTGTGCTTTGATCAACAACCACAAGGCTCTGTTTTTCAAAAAAGCCTTGATCCATGCATCTCAGCATGTCACATTGTCAATCCATACCGTACCATTGATTTCTACTAATATATAACCCCTAGGCTCATATGTCTCAGAGAAGGGTGTTAAGCAAGAGAATAAATTCTCTGCCACCAAACATATATATATTTAGCAGAGATCAACAAATACAGTATAAAGGAATACAATGTCAGACATACCATCCATTTGCAAGTCTGTTATGGGTCTAAACGAAACTGGAGGCACCTTATTTCTCATCCCGTATGTCCAATACAGGAGGGAGACCCTCGCATATCCGAACAATCAACAAGTACGTCCAGATAACTACCACTATAACCCCTTCCTAGGAGCCAACCAATCCAGGTCATCGGTAGTAATCCATTCGTTGTGAAGATCACCGGTCTTCAACCACCGCCTTCAATATCTTCGACTTTTAGTCACCGTATCAATTATTCAGAATGGAGTAATCCTGGCCTTTCCGAACAACTTGCGTATCTTAAAACCAAGTGCTATAATAACACATCATACGCCTCATTCCAATCCAGAATATTCTTTTATTCAAATATTCTTTACATTGGGAATTATTCCCATAAATCTTATCTAAGATTTAATTTATTTAAACCTCTTGTTTAAATGTTCACTTGAAAACCATTTCAAAAGATTTTGTATTATCTTTTCACAACTTTAAACCAAATTAAGGTTTATCAAACTAGTCGGGATTATCGAGCCTTATCGTAGTAATCATTTATTTTATTTTTCCAATCCCAACCTATTCATCCCATGGAGCGAAATTGGTAATACCCCATATCTAACACTCACTGTGTTATTGGTAAATTCAATTACCATTTAACGTTCAAATCTAATTAATGCTTTAACTATCACATGAAGTAAAACTAGTGGTACTCCATTCTCGAACACTTCTCAAATTTGGCAAATTTAATTACCACATTAACATTTCAATCTAATTAAAGATTCATTAAAAATCCACTTAGTTTTAATCTCCAAAAATCATTATTTAATGATTATTCAAATTTAGCAAATAAATCTTGTCTTTCACCGGGTTAAAGAACGAATGTCATTTAAAAGATCGTTCACGATAAACCCAAAATCATCATCCATCAAAATTGAATCTACACGGAAATCATGACAGTGTATAATCGATATAAATTCCCGTATCCGACTAAAAATATAAATGGAATAACGGCGAAGCCTTTTAAATTCCATATATAGTAATGGTCTTCCTTTACAGAAGCCCATCTCGATTATTACCAAATCAAATTCCATTCAATTCAAATTTAGTATATTAAATTGGAAAACTTTACTTTGGAAAATTTTACTTTGGAAAATTGCATTAATCTTAATTAAAAGATTATAAATTTCAAATCATATCTTCACTGTTAATTGGGTTAAAGAACAAATATTATTTAAAACATCATTGACGACAAACCAAAAATCCAATTTCAATTCCATTCCAATTAATTATTAATTAGTTGGTAAACTTCTTTTAAATCTTAATTAAAAAATTTATTCTTTTCTCAACTGGGTTTAAGTATAGTGTTATTTAAGACACCATTCATGAAAAACCCAAAATCCAATTTGATATTAAATACAAGGCTCTTAATAGAAATTAATATCGGCTTATATTCAATATTAAATTCTGAAACCAACAGATATCGTGTTGGGAATAACGATATCATTATCTTCCAAATTTCCATAACAATATCCGTATATTACTGAATCCAATATCGAAAATATCCGAAGATAATTTCCATTTAAATCCATTCCAATTTATTCGTTGGAAAATTCTGGTTATACTAAAACCATTTACCAATTCAATTTATTTATTTAAAAACCATTAGATTATTATTCTAGTTAATAACTAGGTCATTCAGATAAAAATATCTTTTATCTTTTCAAAACTTGGAATTTTTAATCCAAAATCTTTCTAAATCATTAATTATGATTTTACATAATTTTTCCATATTTTTAATAATTTTATTAAGGCCCTTACAATCGGTTTCCAATATCGGCCACCGAACTACATTCACAGGGACCATTTCCAAAACTGATTTGGACATATCTTAAAATATAACCGTTAGATTTCAAATCTCTTATTATCATTCGAAAGATCTTTTCGATACGAACCAAACGGTTCCGATTTTAGGAGAATCCGACGATCGGATCTCCCGTAACATCAATTTGAAGTCAATGGTTGAAATTCGCGAATGGTCGTTGCGTGGCGCATTCTATTCAAACCATATATATGTATAATATAATATATAATATATATTTCATCGATTTCCATTCAAAACGTATTTTATAAATCGTTTATAAATTCATTTAAAAATGATTTCAACTTCCATTTCAATTTTAAATCAAAATTGAATATTCCTAATCATTATGAAATTTAAAATGATAATATTTTCAAAATATATGATTTTGGAATCTATTTCCTTTCCGTATCCATTTATAAAATGAATAAAATCGATTCAAAACCCATTCGAGTTAAAATGGCATTAAACTACTTAACCCGGCATCATATTTCAATGTTTTTGTGTCCATCCAAAATCGAACATCAAAATCATAATTTATTTCTTTACAGTATATTATTTAAAAATATTCGTTATTTTTGAAATGGAATGTGACTCAATCAATTATCATATAATTTTAATTATATGGATTTCATACATCTCATGTATTCAAAAATAATGACGAATGACTTATTGAACATTCAGTTCACACCCAGAGTGCAATTTACAACTGTATAAACATTAAAATAAATAAATAACGCTTATCACAGTCTGTCAATAAATCGGTTGATAAACAATATAATTCAAGGGAGATGTGAATAAATTATCATCCCCGGACCCGTGTTTGGTTTTCAACCATCAACAAATAATTGGGCAATGCGTAAATTATCGTTCCAATACCCGTGTGGGGTTTACATCACAGTCCATGTGAATTTATTTATTATTTATAAATATTTATAATCACAGTTTAATAATGATAACATTAAACTGTAAACAATCATCAACCACAAATTGTATCCATATTGTTTGAAATACGAGTGTTGTATATTCAAACAATGCTTCTTGTGCAAATGAGTCGTGAATAGTTCATGTGTTTAACTCAAGCAATGTCACATACAACAGATAAAAATCAACAATGACAGTATATATATTTTCAGTTATAGAATAAATAAATAACTGTACAAATATTTTAGTGAGAGAATTCTCACTTTCATTTCCACTCCGTCAGTCTTTATTTGAAGATTGTGTTTTTCAACTAAATTAAACGCACATTTAATTTAGCTGAAAATCCAATTTTCTCCACTTCCATTTTGGTCAGTTCTGAAATGTAGAATTCTCTGCCAAGATCGCAACGCAACTGAAATCGTCAGATTCCGACCTTGTATGAAAAAGATAGGGATTTTTAAACATTCAATTATTAAATTAATTAAGGTTTAATTAAACCTTAATCATCGTCTTCCTCATGTTATCAGCCGAAACCCATCGTTCACGCTTAGGGTTCCAGATTCCTCCTCCACCATTGCGCCGGCCGTTGATCTGGACCCATCACGACGTGCACCTCCGCATCGCGCACCACTGGCCACCAACCCTCGAAACTCGCACCCCCCTGACCTTGAAATTTGAGCTTGAACGTGGCAGTTTTGAGCAATAAAATCTCGGATTCACTTAACAATAATTCTTGAAATAGGTATGGATTTGAAGCTCGAAGAAATCTCTACAATAATCGTTCAAGATGTTTTAAATTTGATAACGCGGATTGAAAGAAATTTAGGCTTGAAGCCTGGAGTATTTTCCGTCGTTGATTTTTGATCTGAGGCGGCCGAAATTTAATGAGAGAAAATTTAGGTTTTTTAGTTTATTTATAATAATTTTTAATATTATTTAATTCCAAAAAGTGTATTTTTGCATACGAACTCCAAATCAAGCCCAACGACTATCATCTCTAGCTAAATACCCCCATTCCGGACACACTGGAATATAATTCGTAAGTCAATTCGAATGTTTCGATCAGTTTTCATCAAAATTAAAATATATGTTAATATAGCGGTCAATATTGAATTTGAACGTACATTTTATTTTACTGGGGCCATATACCAACTCCAAAAATTATGAGTTTTGAAATCTAGCTATGTTTTGACGATACGTCCTAACAATACTAGTTTTGTCGAATTTGGAGACCGTTTGAAAAATGGTCTTTTTCACTGGTCGATTAAATTTAAACTAAAATTGAAAACACGTTTAAGTTTACCACGCTCACATATTATTTGCAAAAATTATGAAATTTTAAGCCTAACTATAATTTGACATTCCTAATCCAAAAAAAGTGGTTTCATCGAAAACGGAGGTCATTTGCAAAATGGCTATTTTTAAGGGCTATATATAATAAAAATATATATAAATTCCATACTGACTATTTTGAATTTTAATATGGACATAACTTTTAATTTATAAAAGTGAAATCCCAGTTTCTTACATTCGTTAAAAAATTACAATTCAAAATATTTCAATGTTTCTTGTTTTACTGAAATCCGACTTATATTGAATTATGTATATTCATTCAAAGTTTAAAATCGAATTTTCAAACTACCGCACCATTTCGAGTTCGTTTTGTAATTAATATAAATATATACGTTCTAAATTCGATTTAAATAAATTTAAAATAGTTATTATTTAAAATAGATCATTTTAAATATTCAAAACCCATTAAAAATAGCTAAAATAAAAATTTTAAATTGGTTCAGAAATTCCGGGTTGTTTACAATCTCCCCCGCTTAAAATCTTTCATCCTCGAAAAGGAACAGAGCTGAAAGTTGCTTAACTAACCAACTCAACTTTCATTCTAGCTTGAGTTCTTCAACTTTTCAGTTTCTAAGAACTTCTAATTTCTTAAATTTTTGGCTAATACCGTAAATTTTCAAAAAATTTCCCCATAACCTCCTTTGTACGGGCAGATCGGTAAAATGATAACTTGCCTCACAGAGCCCTTATCAATCAAAAAGAAAAAGAAAAATCCAAGCGGTTCACAAAATCATCAAAATCGAATAAATACAGTAAATATGTACCTATTTGTCGGGCATACAATTTTATTCCTCTTCTTAGCTTTCATGCTATGACTTGTTCAACATACTTACATGTACATATATCTATCCAATCAATTTTCAATTCAGTTTAGTAATAAATTCGATTTAGAAAAAATTTACCCTTTCATTTTCACATTGATTTTATTGTTCCAATATTTTAATAGTTGAACTTATAATCACACAATACAACCAACAATCAATTAGTTAATTAGCTTTTCAAATATATAACTTTTAACGACCCAAAAATCATATTTCAATGCCAGATCACAAACAATAAACTCTAACTAAGTTTTGGTTCTCACACTAGTCAATTGGAAATATATAGATATTCCACTTTCGAAACTCGAACATAAATGCTGATGATGCTATAGCGGTCATCAGAATCATCTCCGAGCGACTAGAATGTGATTCTATATCTACCTAGTATATTTGAGACTTCGAATATACGCTAGCTAGGCATATATGAAAAATCTTCTTATACTCGATAGTCCAAATTCAATATAAAATAATCCTCGAACTCACTCTAGGGTATTACTAGCCCTATCACTAACGAGTTATTCTATTAGGATGTTACTAATCCAATCTCTAATCTCTAATGAATTCTTTCATTCAGTTCTAATGTGTCTTGTTCTCTAGCTTTGTAAACCAATGATACCAAACTGAGATGACCCGAAATCCCCTTTACGGGAAAGCCCGGACTGCGTTGAGAACACGACTTATCGGAACACAAACACTAGAACCTTTCATTGCTATTACAACAATTACACCAGAGTACAAGAATATATCAAAGTATGAATAAATATTACACAGCGGGAATACAATATTAGAGATTAAAATTACATTTTAAATACATAAACATAATGTGAAGCGGAAAACATCAACAACCACAACTGAAAGAAACACAGGGATACAAAGCTTTCCGAATATATCTCGAGCTATAATGCAGGATCCTGTGAAAAGAAATATCTATGAAAATCAAAACTACTAGCTGCCCATGTGGAAAATATGGGCACCCAAAGTTTATGTAGAAACAATAAACTCCGAGTCAGTCATGGGACTGGTGTGAGAACTAAAAATAGTTATTACTTTATTTTAAAGTTAGTTAAATCATGGGATCACGCCATATGACACAGAACGGATTTCCTCCCACGAGTACCATAAAACAAAACTCGCAATGCTAAATAAAAGAAAACTGAATCTATTATAAGACTCAGGTCCCATCAAACAATGCAACACAAGCCGGAGGATAGAGTTTTACCTTATAATAGCAAAGTATGCTTGGTACACGAAATTTATCTTTTATTATTACTGTAAGTGAAGAAATCAACTACAAATATAAATGTATCAATCATAGACGACGTAGGTACCATATATTATGTCGCCATACATAAGGTTACAACTAAAACTGAAAAACTCGTATTGGAAGTTTGGATTTCCATCATGATGGCTAATGATTTGAAAGATCTATCGTGTAGTGCAATACTCAACGGCTTACATCCCAGCTAGAGAAAACACCGTAATGCACATCCACCTTTTGGGAAATCAAGTATCACTATGGCTTACGTCCCAGTTAGAGAAAACACCGCTTGCTCTATCCCTTTGGGAATCGGGGGGTGTGCCCTATCCCTACCTGGGTGGAGCGACCACACCCAGCATAATCTCAGTCGACTGAATCCTTGACAACCCACAGGGTGTCTATCCTCATCTCAAAAGCGTACTGATTGGACCATCAGTTCACCATCATACCGGTGTGTGAGGCTTGCGAATTAACGCTACAAAAAGTTGTGCTATTTAAAGCTGTGCTTTGATCATCAACCACAAGGCTCTGCTTTTCAACAAAAGCCTTGATCCATGCATCTCAGCATGTCACATTGTCAATCCATACCATACCATTAATTTCTTCCAATATATAACCTCTAAGCTTGTACGTCTCAGAGAAGGGTGTTAAGCAAGAGAATAAATTCTCCACCACCAAACAGATATATATTTAGCAGAGATCAACGAATACAGTACAAAGGAATACAACGTCAGACATACCATCCATTTGCAAGTTCGTTCTGGGTCTGAACGAAACCGAAGACACCTTATTCCTCATCCCATATGTCCAATATAGGAGAGAGGCCCTCGCACATCCGAAAAATCAACAAGTATGTCTGAACAACTGCCACTATAACCCCTTCCGAGAATCTAACCAATCCAGGGCAACGGTAGTAATTCATTCGATGTGAAGATCGCTGGTCTTCAACCACCGCCTTTAATATCTTCGATTTTTAGTCGTCGTATCAATTATTCAGAATGGGTTAAACCCGGCCTTTCCGAATAACTTTCGTATCTTAAAACTAAGTGCTATAATAACACATCATACACCTCATTCCAATCCAGAATATTCTTTTATTCAAATATTCTTTACATTGAAAATTATTCCCATAAATCTTATCTAAGATTTAATTCATTTAAACCTCTTGTTTAAATCTTCATTTGGAAACCTTTTCAAAAGATTTTGTATTATCTTTTCACAACTTTAAACCAAATTAAGGTTTATCCAACTAGTCGGGATTATCGAGCCTTACCGAAGTAATCACATATTTTATTTTTCCAATCCCAGCTTATTCATCTCATGGAGCAAAATCGGTAGTGCCCCATATCTAACACCCACTGTGTTATTGGTAAATTCAATTACCATTTAACGTTCAAATCTAATAAAGATTTAACTATCGCATGAAGTAAAACTGGTGATACTCCATTCTCGAACACTTCCTAAATTTGGCAAATTTAATTACCACATTAACATTTCAATCTAATTAAAGATTCACTAAAAATCCACTTAGTTTTAATCTCCAAAAATAATTATTTAATGATTATTCAAATTTAGGAAATAAATCCTGCCTTTCACTGGGTTAAAGAACGAATGTCATATAAAACATTGTTCACGATAAACCCAAAATCATATTCCATCAAAATGGAATCTGCATGGAAATCATAATAGTGTATAATCGATATAAATTCTCATATCCGACTAATAATATAAATGGAATAATGGCGAAGCCTTTTAAATTCTATATATAAATGGAATAACGTGCATTTAATTTAGCTGAAAATCCAATTTGCTTCGTTTCCGTTCTGGTCAGTTCTGAAATGTAAAATTCTCTGCCACGATCGCAATGCAACTGAAATCGTCGGATTCCAACCTCATATGAAAAAGATATGGATTTTTAAACATTCGATAATTAAATTAAGTAAGATTTAATTAAACCTTAATCATCGTCTTCCTCACCTTATTAGCCAAAACCCATCGTTCATGCTTAGGGTTCTAGATTCCTCCTCCACCGTCGCGCCGACCGTTGATCTAGACCCACCACGACGTGCGCCTCCGTGTCGCGTACCACTGGCCACCAACCCTCGAAACTCGCCCCACCCCCCGTCCCCCCGACCTCAAAATTTGAGCTCGAATGCGGCGGTTTTGAGCAGCAAAATCTCTTATTCAGTTAACAATAATTCTTGAAATAGGTATGGATTTGAAGCTCGAAGAAATCTTCAAGAAGTTTTGAATTTCATAACGTGGATTGAAAGAAATTTGGGCTTGAAGTCTGGAGCATTTTCCGCTGTCGATTTTTGATTTGGGGTGGCCAAAATTTAATGAGAGAAAATTTAGGGTTTTTAGTTTATTTATAATAACTTTTTATATTATTTAATTCCAAAAAGCGTTTTTTTTGCATACGAACTCCAAATCAAACCCAATGACTGTCGTTTCTAGCTAAATACCCCCATTCCGGACATATTGGAAATGTTTTGTAAGCCAATTCGATTGTTTCAATCAGTTTTCATCAAAATTAAAATATAAATTAATATAGCGGTCAATATTGAATTTGAACGTGCATTTTAATATACCGGGACCACATACTGACTCCAAAAATTGTGAATTTTGAAACCTAGCTATGTTTTGATGATACAATGCTAACAAAAATAGTTTTGTCGAATTCAGAGACCGTTTGAAAAATTGCCTTTTTGAATGACCGATTAAATTTAAACTGAACTTGAAAACACGTTTAAATTTACCATGCTCACATATTACTTTCAAAAATTATGAAATTTTAAACCTAACTATAATTTGACATTCCCAATCCAACAAAATTGGTTTCGTCAAAAACGGAGGTCGTTTGCAAAATGACTATTTTAAAGGACTATATATAATAAAAATATGTATAAGTTCCATAGCGACTATTTTGAATTCTAATCTGGACATAACTTTTAATTTACAAAGTGAAATCTTAGTTTCTTACATTCGTTAGAAAACTACGGTTCAAAATATTCCATTGTTTCTTGTTTTACTGAAATCTGATTTATATTGAAGTCTGTATATTCATTCAAAGTTCAAAATCGAATTTTCAAACTACCGCACCATTTCGAGTTCGTCTTATAATTAATATAAAAATATACTTTTAACTTCGATTTAAATAAATTTTAAATCGTTATTATTTGAAATAAATCATTTTAAATATTCAAAACGCAATAAAATAGCTGAAATAAATTTTTTAAATTAGTTCAGAAATTCCAGGTTGTTATAATTATCATCTCAACTCATGGATTCCTCCTTTCCTACCAAGAACTTCTGCAAAATAATCAAAGTAAGATAAACTAAAAACGAAAAGAAAAATTAGTTGTCCTAGAGCTAATCATAATTAAAGAAAAAGACAAACAAAGAATAGGTAGGCTCGAAATTTAATTACTAGCAATTGAAACAGAAAGAAGCATTAAACAAATCTACTCATAACAAGAGAACAAATGACAACTTACGTAATTATTGACAACAGAACAAGGAACATGTGAAACAAAAGCAAGCAGAGAAATGCTAAGCACACTCTCCCTTAGGGAGAGTGAGCTTGTACTTGCCACCTGATTGGTGGAAATGAGTTGGCATTTATTGTACCATACATGGCTAATGATTGGTGCCAACTCATTTCCACCAATCATGTGGCAAATACAAACTCACTCTCCCTAAGGGAGAGTGAGCTTAGCATTTCTCAAGCAACAAAAGTATTGGATTAGTTCTATAAAAATGTTTGCGTTTTCTCCGGAAAAAGGTCACAAACTGAAGGCACCGTCACCTAGAAAATTTCAAAGCTTATAACAATGAACATTCTCATTGAAACGGTCATTGTACATTTTTTTGTAGTATATTACTTTGTGTATAATATATCCATTAAATGAAATTTTATTAACGAGCATGGAGCCGTTAAATTCAGATGCATTATTATGCACAAATAAGCTCTACCATCCTGCCAAGGCAAAAAAAGGTTACTACTGTAATGAATTTAGGATAAGCTACCAGCTCCTTACAATTTGGATGATCAAAGATGCCAGATCTTTTATATATACTAATAAGAGTGTTTTTTAATGATTTTAAAGGCGGCGAAACTTTCAATAAATTTTCATAATGTCTGAACAGTCTGCTACTTTTTCCCACTCTCGAGTATCATAAGTAAAATGCTAAACTAGCAAACAAAAGCCATATAAGAATAAAACATCCATGAAAGCTACACAATAGTGATGAAAAAGACGTTAACAGAAGAAGAAAAGG
This sequence comes from Allium sativum, assembly GCA_030737875.1. Taxonomy (NCBI): domain Eukaryota; kingdom Viridiplantae; phylum Streptophyta; class Magnoliopsida; order Asparagales; family Amaryllidaceae; genus Allium; species Allium sativum. The sequence continues at coordinate 972,493,332 of CM060924.1, forward strand.
ATAAACATAGAAACAGAAGAAAACAAGTAGAACATAAAAACGATTAATGTTAAAGTATTTCGGTTACCCAAGGATATTGTGCTTCTATTTCAAAAATGAAGTAACAATTTTTCATGATGGACTTATTGTCAAGCGATTCTTCATTGTTTAATGGCGCAGACTATAAGAGATGCAATGGAGGAACATTTTACATTAAGTCCATAACAAAGAACTCACTTCATTTTAGAAACGAAAGCCAAAATTTTATAAGGCAGACTCTTCGGATCAAAAAATGAAATACTTTTAAGAGTAATCGTTGTTTTATATTCTACTCCAACCCTTTTGCTTCCGTTTCTTACTATATCTCTATTTTTCATTGCAAACATCTTTCTTATCACTGTAATTATGCCTTTATCGATATTCTATTCCGACGTTGCTTTTGTTTGATAGTTCGGTATTTTACTTACAATGTTCGAAAGTTGACAAAAGTACTAAACTGTTAAAATATTATGAAGATACACTGAGAGTCTGTCTACATTGCAAAGAGCTGTTAAAGCCATCCCAAGTTAACTACTACTTTAACCCTTTTTTGATTTTAAACAGGATGAATAGAATTTATTTATGCATAAAAATACAACTAAATTCATCTATTAAAAACTGAGGTACTAGCACTAGTTTTTACCTGAGGCAAAAATAAGGCAAATGCCTCACTCACCCGAATAATTGGTGATTTTTCATCTACTTTCTACAGCATATAAACGGCTCAAAATTAACTGTATGGTCTGCCTATTACTAAGAATAAACCAAAAAACAAAAAACACAAGAATTATACCCATGATTATCTACACGGTAAGAATTTACTGTCCCGTTTTTACTTAAAATTTCCAACGAGAGTACCAGAACAATCACAAAATTCCTTACTGTCCCGTTTTTACTTAAAATTTCAATTAATGATTTTAAAATTTTAGTACAACAAAGAAGCAGGATTGGAAAAATATATTTGCAACAGTAACGCAAAGAACAACCGAAATTAATGGAAAGAAAAGATAAAAAATTACACTTCAACGGGCAACGGCAACCCATAATAACAACAGTTGCTCAACGGTTTCTTTGATCAATCTAAAAGGAAATAAAGCAAGAAGAAGCAAACAGCAAAAATGCCATACAAAAAACCAACAAAGTAAAGGATTCAAAAGCAAAAAATACTCCTGAAAATGTACAGTACTAGAAACAAACACAAAAGACAGTGAGCTTAAATCCATTAATTTCTCTCCTCGTATAAAAAACAATTTCCTAGTCTTTTTACAGTTTTTTCAGATAGTTTTAAAGGCAACCCAGATACTTTCGAAAGTCAGCAGAACATGAAAGCACAAATGAATTTGCAACTCTTATTAATAATGCAACAAACAAAAAAAATTGTTAAGTCTAACTGTTTGCAAAACTGTACTATAATTCTGCAATAAGCAAGCTTAAATCAGCAAAGAGTATTAGAACATGGAACAAGGTTGAACTGCCAACCAGCAAAATACCAACTTAAAAATATATACAGGATAAGTAGATTCAACTAACACAACTATTTCATAATAAAGAAGGAAATACCAGCAAGATAATAAAAGAATCTAATGCAAAGAATAAAACTGAACAAGGTTCGCCTCCCCATTCTTTTAAAACAAGATAAATAGACAACGCAAATAATGAAAATACTGTGCAAAGCCAACAAAGGAAAGAACTACCTATGGAGAACAACTATCTGGAGAGATAAGATTGAAAACAACTACTTGAAATCTGAAATCAACAACTAACGCGAGGAAAATGTATACCCAGAATGGAACAAACCGGCAAGAAAAAACGAAATGCGCACGGTTCGTGGAAAGGCAATTCTTTGTACATTATGATAAATAAAAGTCATAAGACCTTATTGCATTCATATCTATGAAGTTTCACTAGAAAAATTAAGTGAACTGTTTAAGAGTATATCATACGCGCATTTTAAATAAGGCATTTAAACCAGAAAGTTTGAACTTGTAACCAATAACAATTGTGGATATCCCACTTCAACATAATGATATAGCCCAAATTTAACTTCAAAATTGAAATATGAAATAGTTATGGTATTTAAAGCAGCAGTAAACACTTAGGAAAGAAACTAAAAAGGGACAACTGAATATAATAGAACAATCTAGCATTCAATACCGGGTTGATCAATGAATTTTCAAGTATTTTTAAGTTACTTTGAAGCTGAAAGCTTGGAATGAACATAAATACATTTGTAAAAAGATCTTTATTTTCGTACACCAAACTTTTCAGTTCCCTAATTTGACTTTAGCAATACCCAGCTTATACAACTTACAAGCTCTAATGAAGAAACAGAAAAATCGCTTAATTTTCCATCTAAAACCATAAAGTCAAATCCCAGTATTGACTAACCCAATCACCAGAACCGATTCAGGAAAATGGAAAAAGCGAAGAAAAAGAGGAAGAAGAAAATAACTTACCAACAGGTCTCTTAACAGAAGCAGGCTTGCAACCAGGAGGCGTTTCAAACAAACTCATAGAAAGCTGCTTATGAGCCAACCCGATATCAAACAGAAAAACTCCAGAACTAGGATTCACATTGAAGTATGAGAACAAGAAAATTTTTCTTTATTTCTCAACTATCACTCCAATACAGAAAGTTGCTTTCCATTTATACAGTGTATATATTTTCGTGTTGACGGTGTTTACAGGATTTACAGGACATACATACATATGCGGAAGAAACAAAACCATAGATAATAAATAGAACCATTCAATGCTGAGTTGTCTCTCTAACACTCCCCCTCCATCGAAGCGGGTGATCCTCAATAGTAAGTTTTGATCGCAGAAATGAATAACGAGTTTTACTTGTGGATTTCGTAAATATATCAGCAAACTGATCAGCAGAAGAAACAAAACGAATGTCAAGTTGGCATTTTTGAACTCGTTCACGGACAAATTGATAATCGATTTCTACGTGCTTAGTACAACCATGAAAGATGGGATTCTCTGTGAGATATGTAGCACCAAGGTTGTTACACAAAAGGATTGGAGGAGTAAGAATTGAAACCCGAAGTTCCTTTAGTAAAGACTCAATCCACATTAACTCAGCTGTTGCTATGGCAAAACCACGATACTCAGCTTCGGTACTAGATCTGGACACCGTCATTTGTTTACGAGCACTCCATGAGATGAGATTTGGTCCTAAAAATATACAAAAACAACTTGTTGACCGTCTATCTATACAATCTCCAGCCCAATTTGAATGCGTGTAGGCTGTTAAATTAAGATGCAAGGAAGGAGATGGTCTTAAAGTTATACCAAATGTAGAAATATAATGAAGATATCTTAAAATGCGCTTGAAAAGGATGAGACGTGTTATCGTAGGGGTATGCATATATTGATAAACCTTGTTCACTGCCAATGCAATATCCGGTCGAGTTATCAAAAGATATTGCAGACCACCAATCAAACTACAATACTCAGTAGGATTGGACAGTAGAAAACCATGAGTAGGATGTAAACAATCTATGTACTAAAGGGAGGTGACACAGGTTTACCACCTTGCATTTTGTATTGTACTAATAAATCTTCAACGTAATGCCGTTGCGATAATAATAGACAATTTTGGATAGGGGTTGCTTCAACACCCAAAAAGAATGAAAGAACACCAAGGTCTCTTAAGGCAAACTCATGTTGTAACGTAGATAAAAGAGATTGTAAACATGCTAAAGTTGAGCCAGTAAGGATAATATCATTAACGTAAACTAATAAATAATACCATCAATTGCTCGTCGGCTGAATAATGAAGCATCCGCCTTGGAGATAACAAATCTAAGACGTTGTAGAAAAATTCTGAGATGATGATACCAAACCCTTGGAGCTTGTTTTAGACCATAAAGAGAACGATGGAGACAACATACATGATTTGGAAATGCAGAATTAACGTATTGGGGAGGTTGTTTCATGTGAACCTCTTCTATAAAAAAAACCATTTAGAAAAGCATTTTGAATACCAAGATGTCTGATAGGCCATGAATACGTGAGAGCTAAAGTAAGAACTACTCTAACTATGCATGGCTTAATTACCGGACTGAAAGTTTCTTTAAAATCAACATCGGCTTGTTGATTGAAGCCTTTAGCAACAAGTCGTGCTTTATACCTCTCAATAGAACCATTGGCATGTCTTTTTATTCTAAACACCCATTTACAACCAACCAAATTCATCGAAGAATTATGTGGAACAAGAGACCAAGTCACATTCTTCATAAGAGCATGATATTCTTCTTTCATTGCTTTCCTCCAGTTCGGATCAGTTTTTGCCTGTGAATAACAAGTAGGCTCGAATATATCATCCGTAAGTTTTACATGCTTGGAGGCAAGTAACACTTTTGGTTTAAATACACCAATCTTCCCTCTAGTGGTCATGGCGTGTTCATTGGTAACTGGCGGTGGAGTAAAATGAAGGGAAAATGGATCGCGGTTAGGGACAGTTGGGTGTTTAGTTCTGGGAGCTTTGGGTATTGCCGGAAGAAGAGAGCACAATGGATAATAGGAAGTTGAAGTGCTAGATGGTGAACAGCTAGCATCTAAATTAGAACATGAAAGGGAATGTGTAACAGGAAATGGTATACTAGGATGTGAAGGTGGGGTAGTTATTATGGGTATTGGAATTGATGGAGTAGGTGAAGTATTTGAAGGGCTGCATGTAGTTGGTGATGGTGCAGTAGATAAAAAAAGGTGAAATAAAGGGCTGAGATGAAGATGGTAATGTTGCCTTTATGGTATTTAATGGAGAAGTTGGTGGACCTGTGAATTCTTCAAAGGGAAAGAATGCTTCATCAAAGACGACATCCCTCGACCAATAAACATGTCTTGTCCGAATATCTAAACATTTATAACCTTTATGCTGTGAGCTATACCCTAAAAATACACATAAAGTAGAACGTTGTTCCAGGTTATGTGACTGATACGCCCGCAAATGAGGAAAGCACATCCAAAGGTCTTAGGAGAAAGATAATCAGGAACTCTATTAAACAATAGTTCATATGGATGTTTTATGCCTGTAGGAGAGGTAGAGACACGGTTCATTAAAAATGTGGCAGTAAAGTAAGCATCCCACTAGAAAATTTATGGAACAAAGCCTGTATATAGTAAAGTTAGGCATGTTTCAACGATGTGGCGATGTCTTCGTTTGGCTAAACCATTTTGAGCAGAAGTATGTGGACAAGTAAAATGATGATGGGTACAATTTTGTTGTAGAAGTTTAGTGAATTTTCGATATTCACCCCCATTGTCAGATTGAAATATTTTAATTTTGCAGCCAAAAATTGTCTCAACATGCTTAGAATATGTTTAAAAAATGAAATCAACATCACTTTTAACATGCATAGGATAAATCCAAGTAAAGCAACTAAAGCCATCAACAAAAATTATATAATAACGATACCCTTCATTTGATAAGATCGGAGAGGGACCCCAAACATCAGAAACAATCAAATCTAATTGTTTTTCATAAACTACTTCACTACGCTTATAAGGCAGCCTATGGCTTTTATTTTCTAGACAAGAATGACAAAGAGAAAATTTTGTAGTTGACACCGGAAGGTTATGACGAGATATAACAGCTTTAGCAAATTTTAACATTGGATGCCATAATCTCTGATGTCATTGTTGCATAGAAGTACGCTCTGCAACCAAGGCTGTGATAGGATAAGAGGCAACATGAGAAAGCGAATATAGGTCATCTTTAAGCATTCCCTTAAGAACCACCTTCCCCGATTGACGATCCTTCACAAGGAAAAATGTATCATGAAATTCGAAAACCACATCATTATCACGACAAAATTGTGAAACTGAAAGAAAATTGTTTGAAATAGATGGAATGTGAAGGACATTGGAGAGTTGAAACTTATGATTCGGCGTTGAAAGAACACTACGACCAGTATTAGCGATGGACAGATTAGAGCCTCCAGCTGTGCGAACTTGATCCGGACCATTGTACTCATAATGGCTCTACAAATTCTTTAGATTGTTCGTCATGTGATTTGAAGCTCCACAATCTGGCAGCCAGTCATATGTATAATGAGTTTGTTGGTTTGCAATGTAAGCTGTCAGAGATGGAGAAGAGCTATTATTATTAAAGGATGACTTGTTGATCCTCTTCTCATTATTCTTTTGTGGTTATCGCTTGGGAGGGAAGAAGGTTTTGTCATAATGCTTGAAGAAATCTCTAGCATTGTGATAATGTTTCTCACAAATTTGGAAAACAGTAGCTGGATTTCCTTCTCTTGTAAGAGGAACATGGGCATTACAACTTGTTTTAGCAATATTTGCTTGTGGTTGAGTAGAGTTAAACTTGTTTTGTACATCAATATGAAGATCATAAGAATGCAACATAGATTCGAATTCATCAGTAGAAATAACACCCATAGTAGCAATTAAAGAGCTCACAATTGACACATAGGCTGAGTCAAGATCCTTAATGACATAATGTCGAAATTCCCCTATCAGAAATTTCAACACCGCTCGCAGCAAGCAAATCAACAATAGATTTTACAGACTGAATATAATCAGACACGGTCAGATTTCCTTTAGTAACAGACTGAAGAGATTCCTTGAGATAAATAATATGTTCATGTGTTTTCGATGCAAAATGTCCATCCAGTTTAGTCTAGATGGCATGAGAGGTCTGGCAATCCTTAACTTTTGCCAATATTGGGGAAGTTAAAGAAGACATAATCCAGCCAAGTAAAAGTTTATTTGCACGTCGCCATAGGAAATATGATGGATTAGGTGTATCACCAGGAACAGCCGATGGGCACTTATAAGATCCATCGACAAATTTTTCCAAATCATCCTTGTAAATAAGGCAAAAACTGAGCTTTCCACAGCAGAAAATTATGAGCAGCTAGCTTTTCTGTGAGAGCACCATGTAATCGCTTAAAAGGAACATCAGATATTGTTGAAATTGACATAGCAAAAGATGAATTAGTGGAAGCAGCAGTTGACAAAGAAGGTGAGGATTCGGTTGGCATTAAAAAAAAGGAAGAAACTTTGTAATCAGATCGAAGGCTCTGATACCATGTGAGAACAAGAAAATTTTGCTTTATTTATCAACTATCACTCCAATACAGAGAGTTGCTTTCCCTTTATACAGTGTATATATTTTTATGTTGACCGTATTTACACGTTTTACAGGAAATACATATGCGGAAGAAACAAAAGAATAGATAATAAATAGAACCATTCAATGCTGAGCTATCTCTCTAACATGAAGATACCTTTAACGGGGAGCCAAATGAAAAGCTCCTCTTGGTCGAACACGTTGACTCCTTTAATGTTACAACCCGCAAATTCTGAACCAATTTAATATTTTTATTTTAGAAATTTTAATAGTTAAAATAATTTATCCTAAATAATAACGACTAAAAATTTATTTAAATCAAAGTTAAAACGAATATATTTATTTTAATTATAAAAGGAGTTAGAAATAACACGGTAGTTTAAAAAGTCAAACTTGAATTTTGACCGAATGTACCGGATGCAAAATAAAATGGATTTTAGTGAAACCAAAAATATTAGAATCTATTTAAAAATATATTTCCAACAAATCCAAAAAATCGAAATTTCATGGCGGGAATCAAAAGTTATGCCCGATTTAAAATTCAGAATAGTCGTTGTAGAATTTATATATATATTTTAATATTAAAAATGGCTATTTTTCAAACGACCCCCGTTTTCGACGAAACCACTTTTGTTGGAACCGGAATGTTAAATTATTGCTAGGTCTCAATTTTCATAATTTTTAGAATCAATATGTGAGTGTGGCAAAAGAAAATGTGTTTTATCAGTTTTAGCCAAATCTGATCGACTAGAAAATGACCATTTTTCAAATGGTCTCAGAATTCAACGAAATTAGTCTTGTTAGAACCATATTGCTAAAACATAGCTAGAAATATATTTTTTGGAATTTTTAGAGTCCGTATGTGGCCCCGGTGAATTTAAATGCACGATCAAATTAAATAATTATATTATTTATATATTAAATTGAGAAAAACACATTGAAAACTTTCTTTTGGGCTGACGGGACCTAGCCCATCGCGTCCGGAACATGGGTATTTGCCTAAGAACAATTTTTGTTGGGCTGAAATTGGATCTGAAATGAATTAAAGGGTTTATTTGTGAGAACTAGAATTAAATGAACAAAATATTATAAAAACCCCTAACTAAATCAAACCCTAATCCCCTAAATACAAAGTCGCCGCCTTCTCAACCATGGACATCAGAAAAGCTCCAAATTTCTTTTACCTTATTCTTCTAATCCACACAACAAAATTCAAATTTCCACATACCAAATTAAAAAGCATTCAGAGAGCTTCAATCCGTGCGGTGGTGATCGATTTTCATTAAGCAAATTGTGGGATTCCTGCTCCCAAACGTGAGGGGTTCGGGGCCGCCATGTGGGGCCGAAACTGGTGTGAGTTGCACCATACCAGGGGCGCAGGAGGAGATTGGCAAGGCGACCGAGGTGGTGTAATCTGATCGAGGTTCAGCGCCTCAGTTTGCGTGCGATGAGAGGAGGAAAGTGACGATGTTGGGTTCCTGTAAAAGAAAAGTAGCGGCCTTTGTTTGTTCAGGAAGAAGATGTAATTAGTTAATTTTATATTTTAATTAATCCGTTTTTGTAATTAAAATTCAAACCATCGTAATTCGATCAAATCTTATCAGAATTCGATGAATTCAGAGGCACTGAACTCGTCTTTTCAAGATCTACACAACAGAACGGACAAGATCTGAAATGGAAGACTTTGAAAATTCAGCCAAATTTGAACACGAACGATTTTTGAAAACCGATCGATGTGAGATTTCGTTTTTTTATAATTAATTAATTAATTAATTTGCTATGTGGTGATTGTATGTGTATGACTTAGATCTGCTATGTGATGAGATTGTGGATGATTTAATCTGTTTGTTGGTGATGTATTAACACAGATCTGTATGTGTTGAATATAATAAACCATTTGTTGTATTATTGATTTGGAATAGAATTGTCATTCCAACAAAAATAAATCATTTTGTTATGTTGTTGAATTGCATTAGATTTTCAATTCAACATAAAAACATTATTTGGATTATTTTTATTGAATTGAATTAAATTGCCAATTCAATTTGATCATATTTGTTGAATTGAATTAGATTGTCAATTCAATATTAAAAGTTATTCTTTTATTTGCATTCCCTGATGCAAATATTCATTAAATTAAAAAGTTATTCTTTTATTTGCATTCCATAATGCAAATATTCATTGAATTAAAAAGTTGTTCTTTTATTTGCATTCCTTGATGCAAATATTCATTGAATTAAAAAGTTGTTCTTTTATTTGCATTCCTTGGTGCCAATATTCATTGAACTAAAAAGTTGTTCTTTCATTTGCATTCTTTGATGCAAATATACATTTAAATAAAAAGCTATACTTTTATTTGCATTCTTTGATACAGATAAAATATTGAAATTGGAGGTTAAATTTTTATTTGCATTTCTTGATGCAAATAAAACATAGTTTTAAAAAGGTTATACTTTTATTTGTAATTTAGATATAAATTAGAAACATGATTTGTAAAGTTACATTTTCATTTGCAATTTTAGATGCAAACAAAACATTAGAATTAGATTAATAGTAAAAGTCACCATTTTATTTTTGTATGAAATTTTTGATTGGAATAAAATAACATTTTTGTTTAAAATGTTTGAATAGAATAAAATGTATGAAAATTTTCAAGTATTTTTAAGTTACTTTGAAGCTGAAAGCTTGGAATGAACATGAATATATTTGTAAAAAGATCTTTATTTTCGTACACCAAACTTTTCAGTTCCCTAATCTGAATTTAGCAATACCCAACTTATACAAATTACAAGCTCTAATGAAGAAACCGAAAATCTGCTTAATTTTCCATCTAAGACGTTGTAGAAAAATTCTGAGATGATGATACCATGCCCTTGGTGCTTGTTTTAGCCATAAAGAGAACGATGGAGACGACATACATGATTTGGAAATGCAGAATTAATGTATTCGGGAGGTTGTTTCGTGTAACACCCCACGTCCATTAATGTCACTCACAAAAGGAATGCATTAACTTCCATGGAGGTTTTAAGTGAATATAGAACAGTAAAATTACAACAAGACAGATATAAAATAGTACTTGGAAATTTAAAACTTTATTTCATTGCAGCAGAAGTCAAAACACGTTTGATTACATCATAATACCATAAATCAGAGTCAAGTACAATATCTATCTTGATAAAATAAAAATACATAATCCCATTACGTAAATAGCCATTAAACAAAAGATAACAAGCTGGACTTTACTTTAGCAGTCCAAGCTCTCCAAAAGAGATAAGCAATCCAATCAAACACCACTAGAGCTGGGCCCAACCTAAGGACCTGGAGGGGGAAAAAGATAGAAATAGAGGGGGTCAGACATAAAGTCTGGCGAGTATGACAATTCTAACAATACTATTTTCAAAGTAATCAGACTAAGGCATAAGCTGGAGAATAAGGAAATGCCTATGAACTATTGGGTGTGACAGAACAGGCAGAGGAAATGAGGTTAACCATGGTAACATTAAAGGCATACCTACTAAAGAATAATTACTACGCTGCACCACACCCGTTACTAATCACTAACGTTAATGACGCTTCCTAATCAATATAGGATAATTACTATACTCTACCGTACTGTACCGTGCTGTACTGTACTAGCACTAACTGCACCCCTACTAGTCACTTTGATCCCTAAATAGAATGATGATAGCTTCGTGTACTACTAGATGTACCCACTATCCTCCACGTTTGACTGTGTATCTCTAGTTGTTATCCTAGGTACCCAACGTGTACCTATCCCCACTAGACGTACCCCCTTAATAATGGTAATTCCACGTACTCCTAGCTGACGTCATAAGTGTCGTCTGCCCCTATCTCCACTAGGTGTACCCTTTTAATACTTAATTAATAATGGTAGCTTCGTGTACTACTAGGTGTACCCACTACCCTGCCCCATTCGATCGGCTCCCTAACTCGTAGATACCCGTGCTGACCCCACAGTGGGGTGTATCACTCCCCTAAAGTGGCAACCCGATACAACTTAAGGATGCACGGCTTATACCTACACGATGCAACAACATCTTACCTACCAGCCCGGGTCCACTCACGCATATGAACCCGTTGGACTTGCGTTGCCACCGCTAACCCGTTTTGGCCTCTTATAGTCAAGCCCAGTATGCGTGTCCCGTCCTCGACTTGGGTCGAGCTCACAAAGATACGTTTGGGATACTGGTTGAAATGGGCCTCCCACCAAGCTTCCCACCTAGGCTTGGTCCCCTCTAACACATTCCACTTAACCCCCTTCATGTCCACTTACATGTTTTAAATTTGGTTAAGGGTTTCTATTAGTAATTCCACATGCCACCCAAGGCACCCACTTAACCCCTATGCCCCACTTACATATTTAATTTGGTTAAGTGTTACTAGTCGTATTTTCTCATGCCACCCAAGGCACCTACTTAACCCTCTTCTTAGTCATGTTCATTTTCATGTGTGTTTGGTTAAGTCTTACTAATCGTATTTCAAATGCCACTAAAGGCAACCACTAGATTCCTCATGCCACCCAAAGCACCCACTAGATTCCCATGTCCCACCACATGTTTTCTTTCTAAATTCAAGACCATCCCGTTCATTGGGTCAGTTAGGATAGCCAGGGAGGGCAGGAAACTTGTTTTCCAAACCCAAGCCTAGACACTATCCTCTCTGTCACCCTAGAACCTTCTGGTGTATGTAGATAGAAAGAATGTTAATTATCTTAAGTGATTAATTAATTAATCTTTCCCAAATTTGAATTAACTTCCCTATCCAAATTAATAATTTATTCAAAATTTAATGATGTCCATAATTGACTCAATTATGTCCATCCATTTATGGTATGATAAATCATACCCTTTTTCACCACAAATTCATTATATGCCATTAAAGGCATTTTATACCAATTTCTCAATCCCTATTCAAATTCAAATTAATCCATAATTAACTTATGACCATTTCTACACATTAATTTTCCAATTAATGTCTTAATTCCATTTTTCGCCTTTTAAGGCAATTCACATATCTCAAATTTGTTATATGCCTTTTAAGGCTATTTCGTGCAAATTCTCAATATTAATTCTTTTAATATCACCCCTATCCCATGTTGTACGTTCATACGTTAAACGTAAAATATACGTTAGACTCGAATAGTCTAACTCATAGCACAAAGATAAATTATCACAACAACAACATATATGTATATGACTAAAATAGATCTACTCATAAAAAGGGGTGAAACTTGCATATGTGATAGAGGTCCAACACTTAAACTTGCATAGGCTAAGACTATAACTTGCATAAGCTACACAAGTTAAAGGTGTCAACTTGTTTGGTTAAATGTCACAGTCTACATAATATAACCCAAATTCATGTATAAACTTGCAACATAATGGTGGTGTGAACTAGTATAGAACTCACACATGTCATGGATCTAATTTTAGATCTAAAATAAGTGTCATGAAACCTACACAATTTTTATTAATCAGTGCCAAAACTTGCATAGGTACATGTATGAATCATCATAGCCCAAACATATATAATATCATGATTTGACTAACATGAACTAACCAACATGGATACTAACATCGTGACTATGTAACATATGTGACATCATTTACAACATATCATCATCTAACTTAATAACATAGGTTCATGTATATGGGTACATCCAACTTAATAGACAAATTCCCATAATCAAGATCCAGGGATAATCATGTATATGGGTACATCTAACTCAATAGACAAATTCCCATTATCAAAATCCAAGGATAATTAAGAATCATGTATATGGGTACATCTAACTTAATAGACAAATTCCCATAATAAAAATTCATTTAGTCATAGATTCATGCATATGGGTACACCTAACTTAATAGGCAAATTCCCATAATCATGATCCATTTAATTTTTAGAAAAAAAAACATAAACTTTAAAACATGATCCAATTTGCATAAATAACAACATCATGATTTTACTACTTGTACGATTCAACACAACTTAACATGATATCATAATCATATAACTTATGGATTTCCAACATATGTGTTAACATGAGATCTACAACATATATAAGATTTATGACATAACATAGCATGATTTACACATAGCATAGCATGATAGCATAACATAGCATAGCATGATTTTCATCATAGCATGGCATGATAGCATAACATAGCATAGCATGATTTTCATCATAGCATAACAAAACATTTAGAACATACATGATAACATAAGGTTTTACAATAACATATATGACAATTCACATCATTTTCTTATGTTCCATTTACATCTTAATCAAATTAGTTTGCTAATAATCTTGTGAGAATCATCATACTCACAATTTAAGAAGAAAGATAGAGTCTAGATTGCTTTTAGAATTGATTAGAATTGGATTAGATTAGCTTTCTTCTACTTTGATTTGCGGCGGCTACTCGGAGTTCCATGGCGACGGCATGACGGCGGCTTCTCTAATTTTTCATATGAATTAGAATGAGAGACTACCCACTTATTTATAGAATTTAGGATTCATTTAGGCCATTAGATTTAACCTAGAAATAACCGCAGCCGTTCAGACAAGATGAGGTTTATCTTATTGACTCAGCAATGAGTCAGAAGTGACTTAGCAAACACTCAGCAAATTAGTAAACTTCTATTCATGTTTACATTAACTGCCCATATATATATAAATATATATAGATATACACACGCACCTATTCATGAATTCAAATAATGCAAATTAATTGCTTGCCTGAAAAAAAGAATTTGAGCATATAATTTAATTTCCCCTTTTTTTTCTCTACTTTCCTTGCAACATGCAAAATCAATGCATAATGAAGTTACCTACATACATACATATCTACTTATGCATAAATCTTTCCCTCCAAATAAATTGACTGTATTTATCTTCTCAATTATATATATATACATATATATATACATATATATATTCAATATATATATATATATATATATATTTAATTTTTTTGAACCGCGTTCACACTAAGCCGCTTTTTAGCCATTTCCCTAAAACAAAAATATGGCGTTGGCAGGGATCAAACTCTGCACCTCTTGTATGCAAGTCACATGTTCCAAACAAATGAGCTATTATGTCTTTTGCTTACAATTCTTAGAACAATGCTAAACATGATTCTTTTCTCATTCCTCTTTTTCCATGTTTTGCTGCAATATTTAATTTAAGGATATCTTTTTCATACGGAGTCCAATTTACGCAAACTCGGACTCTATCTCAAGCAGAATTCCGAGACGAACGCAACGGCGCAACCCGTTTCACCTAATTATTTTTCTAAAAATTAATTATATCTTGATTTTTTTTTATGTTCACAGAAAATACGGGTTGTTACATTTCACGTGAACCTCTTCTGTAAAAAAACCATTTAGGAAAGCATTTTGAATACCAAGATGTCTGATAGGCCATGAATACGTGAGAGCTAAAGTAAGAACTACTCTAAATGTGCATGGCTTAATTACCGGACTGAAAGTTTCTTTAAAATCAATATCGGCTTGTTGATTGAAGCCTTTAGCAACAAGTCATGCTTTATACCTCTCAATAGAACCATCAGCATGTTTTTTTATTCTAAACACCCATTTACAACCAACCAAATTCATCGAAGAATTATGTGGAACAAGAGACCAAGTCGCATTCTTCATAAGAGCATGATATTCTTCTTCCATTGCTTTCCTCCAGTTCAGATCAGTGTTTGCCTGTGAATAAGAAGTAGGCTCGAATATATCATCAGTAAGTTTTGCATGCTTGGAGGAAAGTAACACTTTTGGTTTAAATACACCAATTTTCCCTCTAATGGTCATGGCGTGTTCAATGGTATCTGGTAGTGGAGTAAAATGAAGGGAAAATGGATCGCAGTTAGGGACAATTGGGAGTTTAGTTCTAGGAGCTTTGGGTACTGCCAGAAGAAGAGAGCACAATGGATAATCGGAAGTTGAAGTGCCAGATGGTGAACAACTAGCATCTAAATTAGAATATGAAAGGGAATGTGTAACAGGAAATGGTATACTGGGATGTGAAGGTGGGGTAGTTATTATGGGTACTAGAAATGATGGAGTAGGTGAAGTATTTGAAGGGCTGCATGGAGTTGGTGATGGTGCAGTAGATAAAAAAGGTGAAATAAAGGGCTGAGATGAAGATGGTAATGTTGCCTTTGTAGTATTTAATAGAGAAGCTGGTGGGTTGATTCTTCAAAGGGAAAGAATGCTTCATCAAAGACGACATCCCTCGACCAATAAACATGTCTTGTCCGAATATCTAAACATTTATAACCTTTAAAGTACAATTTTGTTGTAGAAGTTTAGTGAATTTTCGATATTCACCCCCATTGTCAGATTGAAATATTTTAATTTTGCAGCCAAAAATTGCCTCAACATGCTTAGAATATGTTTGAAAAATGAAATCAACATCACTTTTAACATGCATAGGATAAATCCAAGTAAAGCGACTAAAGCCATCAACAAAAATTATATAATAACGATACCCTTCATTTGATAAGATCGGAGAGGGACCCCAAACATTAGAAACAATCAAATCTATTGGTTTTTCATAAACTACTTCACTATGCTTATAAGGCAGCCTGTGGCTTTTATTTTCTAGGCAAGAATGACAAAGAGAAAATTTTGTAGTTGACACCGAAAGCATATGACGAGATATAACAGCTTTAACAATTTTTAACACTGGATGCCCTAATCTCTGATGCCATAGTTGCATAAAAGTACGCTCTGCAACCAAGGTTGTGATAGGATAAGAGGCAACATGAGCAAGCGAATACATGCCATCTTTAAGCATTCCCTTAAGAACCACCTTCCCCGATTGACGATCCTTCACATGGAAAAATGTATCATGAAATTCAAAAGCCACATCATTATCACGACAAAATTGTGAAACTAAAAGAAGATTGTTTGAAATAGATGGAATGTGAAGGACGTTGGAGAGTTGAAACTTACGATTCGGCGTTGAAAGAACACTACGACCAGTATTAGCGATGGACAGATTAGAGCCTCCAGCTGTGCGAACTTGATTCGGACCATTGTACTCATAATGGCTCTACAAATTCTTTAGATTGTTCGTCATGTGATTTGAAGCTCCACAATCTGGCAGCCAGTCATATGTATAATGAGTTTGTTGGTTTGCAATGTAAGCTGTCGGAGATGGAGAAGAGCTATTATTATTGAAGGATGACTTGTTGATCCTCTTCTCATTATTCTTTTGTGGTTATCGCTTGGGAGGGAAGAAGGTTTTGTCATAACGCTTGAAGAAATCTCTAGCATTGTGATAAGGTTTCTCACAAATTTGGAAAACAGTAGCTGGATTTCCTTCTCTTGTAAGAGGAACATGGGCATTATGACTTGTTTTAGCAATATTTGTTTGTGGTTGAGTAGAGTTAAACTTGTTTTGTACATCAATGCGGAGATCATAAGAATGCAACATAGATTTGAATTCATCAGTAGAAATAACACCCGTAGTAGCAGTTAAAGAGCTCAAAATTGACTCAGGGGCTGAGTCAAGATCCTTAATGACATAATGTCGAAATTCCCTATCAGAAATTTCAACACCGCTTGCAGCAAGCAAATCGACAATGGATTTTACAGACTGAATATAATCAGACATGGTCAGATTTCCTTTAGTTACAGACTGAAGAGATTCCTTGAGATAAATAATATGTGCATTTGTTTTAGATGCAAAAAGTCCATCTAGTTTAGTCTAGATGGCATGAGAGGTCTGGCAGTCTTTAACTTTTGCCAATATTGGGGAAGTTAAAGAAGACATAATCCAACCAAGTAAAAGTTTATCTGTACGTCGCCGTGGGAAATATGTTGGATTTGGTGTATCACCAAGAACAGCCGATGGGCACTTATAAGATCAATCGAATTTTTTTTCCAAATCATAACCTGGTAAATAAGGCAAAAACTGAGCTTTCCACCGCAGAAAATTATGAGCAGCAAGCTTCTCTGCGAGAGCACCATGTAATCGCTTAAAAGGAACATCAGATATTATTGAAATTGACATATTGTTGATAGCAAAAGTTGAATTAGTGGAAGCAGCAGTTGACAAAGAAGGTGAGGATTCGGTTGACATTAAAAAAAAGGAAGAAACTTTGTAATCAGATCGAAGGCTCTGATACCATGTGAGAACAAGAAAATTTTGCTTTATTTCTCAACTATCACTCAATACAGAGAGCTAATTTCCAATTATACAGTGTATATATTTTTTTGTTGACTGTATTTACAGGATTTGTAGGAAATACATATGCGGAAGAAACAGAAGAATAGATAATAAATAGAACCATTCAATGCTGAGCTGTCTCTCTAACATGAAGATACCTTTAACAGGCAACCAAACGGAAAGCTCTTCTTGGTCGAACACGTTGACTCCTTTAAGCTGTTCGTAGCTCAGAGTTCCAGTCACCACGCGGCTGAAGAACGCGAGGCCATCATACTTGGCGTAGCAGGGCTTCTCCAAATGCGCTTCGAGGAGAGAAGTGGTTAGATCGAAGGTGAAGTTGGCGATCGATTGGGGAGAATTGAAATTAAAATGGATGAAAGGGAAAGTGGAAAAATAGGATAAGAGGGAAATGAATTGGATACAAATCGTAAGAAATGAAAAAATAGAGGGGACCTAAAAGCGAAAATATGACACACATTTGATACGGCTCAAAGCCATATCAAATGAATCGATCCAAAACTCCAAAGATGTAGGGTTGGATTTTCAGTCAGTGTTGGAGATGACACAGATCGCAAAAGAAACTTGATACGACTATGGGCTATATCAAATTTAATACGGCATAGAGTCGTATCAAATCTCCGCATCCTGGTGTGCCAAATTTGTTGTTTTGGTGTAGTGCCTATTTCTGTTATCATATGCCTATTCTGCTATCTATTTCTGTTCTCTTCTCTCCCTCTTTCCCTTTTATTTTTATATCCTAGGCTACCTTCGAGCTAAGGCCTATCGGTGAACTATGCGAACGAACGAAGTTGGGAATGGTTGGGAAGGGTAAACTGGGGGCATAACATGTATTATGAATTATGATTGGAATTTGGGGCATAACCTATACTGTGATTTAAGATTAAATTTGGGCATATCTTATACTATGAATTATGACTTAAGGGTCGGGGGCATGTGAATATATAGGCTTAATAATTAGATTAAGCGAAACATGTAATGAAACTGTAATACTTAACCTGTTTAAATCTGTGGGGGTTATATGAACCTAATAAATTGTGTTCGGGTTAAGTAAACCTGTTTGAATCGGTGGGGTTAAGTAAATATATTAAATCTGTAAGGGGTTATACGAACCTGATAAACTTAACCTATTTTATATGTTGGGATTATGCAGGTTTGTTAATCTATTAGGCATAACCTGTCAAAATCCTAGTTGTTGGGGATACAAGCCCAGGGGTGGCTTGTGACATCTGTTGTATGGGACCCGTATTAGTCAGTATCACATTCTGGTATCATAGGGGGAGTCCGAACAAGGTAGGGTCAGGGCACGCTTACTGAGCTGATTATAAGAGGTTCATATGGGTGGAGGTGCTCTGACGGCGCGTTCCAACGGAGTCATATGCGTGCATGGGTCTGGCTTGCTCGGGAAAATAAAATGTTGTAACACCAGTAAACAGGTTTGTGTCTTTCGGGAGGTTTCCACTTTAGGAAGTGATACATCCTACTATGGGGCCGATACAGGGTATTTATGGGATAGGAAGCCGATCAATTGGGGGTAGTAATTAGGATACATCTAGTCCTTCCTGTTTAGGTTCCCGTGGTTTATGGTTGGAGGTAACACCTGTTATTTTTTTTGGTGTACCTGTTATTACTGTTTGGGGTAAAACTCATTAATAGAAGTACACCTAAGTCTACCATATGTTTCTGTTGGGATCATATCTGTTATACTAGTATTGGTGCAGAGAAAAGTATTTGAGAAACGTAATACGTTCAGTTCATCCTGATTATCCTGTTCAGTCTGTTATACCTACTTTATGATACTGTTATCTCTCATCTAGTTTATATGTCTGTCATGATGCTTTTACTTATTTATATGCTAAAAGTAACTGGACTCGCCAGACTTTATGTTTGACCCGTTTTGTTTTCTTTTCTCTCTCTTCCCTCCCCCCAGGTTCTCAGGGTGGGAAAGCTCAAGCTTGATTAGGAATCTCTTTCTCTCTCTATTTCTGCTTGGAGCTTCTTAGATGTACTGCTTTGACTATTTGTTTACTCTCTTATGACTCTTTTTGGGGACTACGATTTTATATTACTAATACTCTGATGGCTTTAGTACAAGGCATATATTTTTATTTGATGTACTTGGTTTTCAGTATTTTAGACTAATTTTGTAATTGGATTTTGGACCACGAAGTTTTCTATTGGAAATAAAGTTTTAAATTTCCGTTGTTATTTTTATATATCTGTCTTGTGTGATTCTATTTCTGTTTATCTGTAACGCTTACGAAACTTAATGCAATCTGTTAAAGAGTGACATTAACGGACATGGGGTGTCACAGTTGTCATATGTAACCAATGTATCCATTCCAACTATTTGAATTAATTTATGTTCTACACCCTAGACATTATCAATTATACAACTATACTTCTCATAATAAATGGTTGGATATTATTGAGGGGATAACTGTTACAAACATGTGTACGACCTCAAATTGTATTGATATATGTTATATGTACGTTGAGTTGTCTCACACGGTTACTTAGCCTAATCCGAATGTTATTTTATTATAATGCTCGGGTCAGACAGAGTGTATTTGCAGATTGGGCTTGGATTACTTTGTAGCTTTAGAAGAGGAGTTGATGAGGAGACATATGCTCGTAATTTTTTTTTGCTGTTATGTTGTAGTATGTATCAGAATTTATAAGGGCAGCTTATTACGACTGTCCAAGTTGCTTCTTTGTTTTCTATGTACTCTGATTGATGTATGTATATTAAAAGTTTTTCTATTTATGTGAAGAGCATTATTTATATTATAGATTATTTATTTTATTGTTAGATTCTGTTCTTTATCTTCTATTCTTCTATCTCCACTCTTTTTCCCTAACTATCAGACTTTCTGCCACTTGATTTGAGATACTTGAATACAGAGATATATTAATGTTGATTTTCGAGAGCTGAAAAGTGAGGTCATTACATTCGGTATCAGTGCTCAGGTTTAGCAAACACCTAAACTTGTATGTGGTTATAACTCACTAAAGATAGGGTTAGTAACACCCTAGATTGAGTTCTGAGCGTATATATATATTATATATATGAGTGCGTACTTGTTAGCGAATACAAAATATATTTTGTATTGGGTTGCTTGACTTGTTAAGTTTAAATTCTGGATCTGAATCAATCGACTGATCATCGTTTTGATAAAGATTCTGAAACAATAAATTAAGTAATTCGATTTGATTTTCTTTTTGAATTTGGTAAATGAAACAAGTTACTAAGAATTTATGTATTTTATATATATAAAGAAATTTTCATAATTAGATAAGTTATATGGATGAGATGGTTATTAGTGAATGATGATATTAAATTATTATCATTTGTTGGTTGATTGGTCATACTCGGTTACGAGCATTGACTTATATTGGTTTAGTTGTAGTTGTGCCCGACTAGTTTATGGGTGTTGGTTATTGAGTTTGGATAAGAGAAATCTTATCCATATGCTTCGATGGGTTGGTTAGACTTATAATCTGGGAAGGAAACAAACATCTTATGAATTCAATTTCATGATTTGATTATGAGGCGTTTGATGATAATGCTGGGTGAGAACTAAACCTGAATGGAAGTTGTTTAAAATAAATTTAAACAAGAATTATGCAAGTGAAATTTATATATGAGATTTATAAATATGAATTGAATTTGAGTTAAGAATTGAAGAGCTTGGAATCCGGTAAGTTTGAAATGATTTTCAAAATTTAAAAAGAAATATTGGCATTATTTGGAAGGGTTTATTAGAAAAAAGAAATTAAAAGGTTTTAAAAGCGTTGATCCTGCTTTGGTCACTGGAAAATAATGTTGATGATGGCTGGCGTATCATTGGTATTTCTTTTCAAGTTACTAAGTAAGAACTTGCTACCATGGATAATAATTTGGAATAAAATAAATTTCTGTCTTGAATCTATGAAGTTTTCAACTAAGTTGTACATGGATGCACGTAGTCTATGGATTAGATGTATATGATTTTTCATCTCATTTGATATGAAATTTAATAGATTTCTCATATAGTAACGGAATGGAATGTTTAACGGTTTTGGATAGTTGATATTTTCAAGTTGAATTTGGTATGTTTAACTATTTATGTGAAAACATAAGGGAATATATTTATAATTTTTAAACATAATGGAGGTTAAACGAAATATTTAAATTTAATTAAAATGAGCTCATTGGATAGCGGCAGTTTGTAGTTTTCCGAATTGAAGTTTAAATGATTGTATGGGGTCCAATATAAGTTGAAATTCTTTGAAACAAGAATCATCTGGATTAGGATTATAGTTTTCTAATGGAAGAGAAATTTTTAGATTTCATCTTGTAGACTTTGAGTTATGGCTAAGCCAAATTATCATAAAATTTGCAATTTTGTAGTTTGCGATTTAAAACTAAAATATTAAGGAAATAAAAGGTTTAGAACATAGAATTTTAGAGTTATTATGATTAAATTAGTTTTGAAATTATGAAACCAGTCGAGTTAAGTAAAATGATTGTGTTAGTTATTGTACATTAATAAATATAAGTGTATATTGGAATTTGAATATAATATATTAAACGGATTATAAACGAATGCGAAATAGATTCTACTTGTAATAAGATTTTTAATACAAAATGAATTACGAAAATATAATTGAATTGATTATAGAATTGTGTAGGAAGTTAAGAGTTTGTGAAAATGGAGATTTTAGTTATATAATATTTGATAACTTGAAGTTAAGCCGCTTGAAATGAGTCACAAATGATATTGGTACAAGAATAATATACTAAGTATGAGAATGAAGTTGAATATAAGAATTAGAATATTAATAAAACCAATTTGAATGAGTACGTAATATTTACGTAGGTTGTTTTATTCGCTTTGCGATTTGATCCAGATTTGAGTGCGTGGTTTTGTGGTAGCTTATACCAATCTGAATTAGTATTTTTTTCACTCGATTCCTGATGATGAAGTAAGATACAAGATTTTTGATATAATTCTGTAATTCTCTATCATAGTATATGGTTCTGTAAGGATAATGATGGTTTCTAATCAAGAAACTAGTTTTGAGTCCGTATTAGAGCGACAGGTGAGCGATACTAGTCCGATAGTGAAATTATGTTATCGAGCAAGCGATCAAATGTGATATTGCATATGAATAGCTTATGTATATTGTATGGGCTTTGATAATGATTCACGCTATTTTATTGACTTTTGGAGAATTTGGGAATTGAATCTTTGAATTAGTTTTGGTAGCGTGAATGATCAGTTGTTAAGTGATAATCTGAGCCTATTGAGTATAAGGTGATGCTTGATAGATTGTTTATCATCCTTGGGGATTGATAGGGTTTCAAAACCTGAATAAACTCCGAGTTATGATTTTATTGATGGTGATACTGTTATATTGCTGCTTATGGATTTGCACCATTATTACCAATTGCATCATATTTGGTTATTCCAAATGATTGTGATGTTATTTGTGCACATGTTGGAGTTATTATGTTATTTGTCTATTATCTTAACTCTCTTTTGGGTTATGTAATTATATACAGGTTTATGGAAACAAAAGGCACTAGTCACTTTAGATTTCATAAATAGAGTTTATTACCCGATAAATAGGTACACATTTATGTAATCAATTGAGTTTGATGGATTTTATGTCCCAGATATGGGTAGCCACTTGGCTTTTGCTTTCTTTTTGGTTGATTGGGGCCCTACGTGGAAATTGTGGGTTTATCAGATCGATTGTACAAGGGAGGTGCTGGCGAAATTTTCCGTAATTTTCGAGCGTTAGAAATTTTAATAAGATTTTGGAAAATAAATTTTTGAAGTAAAGTTAGTGGGTTTATTGACACTCAACTTAGCTTCTAATTTCGGGACGAAATCCTTTTAAGGGGGGAAGAATGTAATGACTCGAAATTTCAGTATCAAAACATTTAACTTATTTAAACATGAATGTGATTAAATTAAAAGTTAAATAACTTGGATTCAGAATATACGCGTTATTCACTATAACTGAATATTAAAATTACTCGAATAATCGAATATTGAATTTAATATGGAATTAAATTGATTTCAAAGCTTATAAAAAGTCACATTTGAATGTTTACAATAATAATAATTTATTATCAAATAATTAGAGTGTTCGAAAATCAATTAAATATTAATTCGATTTTAATAACACAAGAAAACAATTATTTTACAAACAGACTCAGAATTCAACGAAACCAGTTTCATCGATTCTGGCATATTGAATTATAGTAGGATATCAAATTTTGTGGCACTCGGGTTTGATATGAGGTTGTGTGAGTGTGAAACTTTGATGTGATTATAAATTGAAAATATCTTAACAAATATCTAAATCCTCTTTCCTATAAATATCTAACTTTCCCCCTTATAACCTATTCCATCTTCTACTTCCTGTAAAAAATAAATATGTCGCCCTCTTCCTCAAAATTCTTCAAACAAATTTGTAAAATCTAGTACTTTACAAAATCAAGTGATTAGTTGAACTCATACATTCAAGTGCTTCACATCCTTGTGCTTCTTCTATGGTGGGATTCGATTTCCCTATATCTGAAAAATTCAAAACAAGACTAGGGTTGGATTTTTGGATAAAATCACTTTCAATTTACAGATTGAAGGGTGAATTTGTATTCATGGTAAAATTTGACATCATGTAACAAATTTTATTTGGGTCCCATTCAATTTGTTTCACAATCCTTGTATCTACGATAGGATGGTTGGGGGTGCCATTTGTCAAGGGAGGCATGAGGTTAGAATGGCGGTACGATTGAGCATGTGGTCGAAAGAGGTGCAGGTTATAATGGATTGGAGCTGCTCCGGTGGCCTGGGGTTAAATGCGCCAAGAGGCAGTGAAGAACAAGGGCTCCAGGTCGGAAATCTGCAGAGGGTGTCGGGGGTGAGGGGAAGGGGTCGAGAAGGTTGAGATTGAAGCAAGACTCGCAATGGTGGTGTTGGTTTGTAGAGTCGAAGATTCATTTGGCGTATCACTGACAGTGGTGCACGCGTGATACTCTGTATCAGAAGAGGAGGCGGGTTGGAGTATAGAAACGAGGGAGATGAAGAAGTGTGTTCACCTGAGGAACGGGTGAGGATTGGTTTAAATTAATTAATTAGTTTAAGTTAATTGTAAATTAAATCTCTTATTAACTTGTAATCGTAATATATAGTTCATACAACATCCGATTGATGAACCGTCAGCTGCGTTGGATCTGTATCGAAGAGTACTACGAGTACCAAGTGGGTTAGGATCATTTTAGAGATTTGGATTTTTATCTAGTTTCAAATGCCTGTTTTAAATTAGATTAAAAACAACATAAATCGTCATTTGGAATGGATGGTGAGTTTAACTCATGCTTTTTCCTATACTATTGTAACACCCCACCTCCGTTAAGGTCACTCTCAAAGGGAATACCTTAACTTCGGTGGAGCGTTTTAAGGTACAAGATACTAATAAATTACAAGACAGAAAATTTATGCAGCGGAAAAAGATCAATATTATTTCATAAATACTTGTTCAACAAAACAATTCAACAATTGTTTCAACCTTCCAAATTATTACAAATTTTCATCTGTCTTGAAAACATAAAGAAACAATACTGAAAATAAAATGACATAAATCTCCAATAAGTGCTTGACCATAGCCATAGCTCAAAAAGGAAAGTCCAAGCCTTACATCTACGGTCTTCAAGCTTTGGCTAACCTGGACTAAGCAGAAGTGTTTCCTTCCTGCGGACCGGAGGGGGGGGGGGGAGGGGACGGAAGAAAAGAAGCGAAAGGAAAATGGGTCAGACATAAGTCCGGTAAGCCTAGTTATTTAATAGCATGTAAACAAGTAAAAGACTATGAAATGAATAAACTGAACTTAGAATGATACCACAAGGATAGGGTAGTCCTAAAACGAGGTAAAGTAAGATTTAACTAGATTTGGCTATCGCACCCACTTTTACTTCTCTGCACCCACTAATTGCTGTTTAACTAGCAATGTATGTTCATGATAAAGTGATCCCATTCATGTATTGATCGGCTCCTACTCGCATTCATGTATTCTCGGTGTCATGCGGCACCACGTGATTTTTAAGTACTTGTGCTGGTTCCTGAAACACCCCACCTCCGTTAGGGTCACTCTCAAAGGGAATGCCCTAATTTTGGTGGAGGTTTATAAGTATAAGTCACAGATATACAAGACAGATATAAGAACACATATTTTTGAACAGCGGAAAAACAACAACTTTTATTTCATTAAAAATACGTGTTACAACAACCATACCATAATTGTCTTACAATACTTCCAAAAACATAACATCTTCATAACTGTCTTGATTACATTATTTAAAGAAGCATAAAGAAAACATAAATAAACTGCAAAAGTCCCATAGTTGCTGTCCAAAGCCATAGTCTAAAACGAAAAGATCCAAGCAATACATTCTTTCTCTTCAAGCTGGATATGAAGGCTGGTCAAGCTGCGGTATTCCCTCCCTGTGGACCTGGGGGGGGGGGGGCAAACGGAAGAAAAGAAGACGAAAGAAAAGTAGAGTCAGACATAAAGCCTGAGTAATTCTAGAACTATTCAGTCTATGAATAAAGAACAGGGTATGATAAGTATAAACTAGAAATGGGAAAGCACCATAAACTTAGTTGAGTTGTCTAGGGTTGAATATACTATCGTACCCCGTATTAATCTCTGTACCCATATAAACTAGTTCCCAACAGGCACCCCATAATCAGGGTGAAGTGATCCATTTTATGATGATCGGCTCCTACTCGCATAGTTACATGTGTCTTACGGCCCCCGATGTTGTAGTTACCTATGCTGGTCCCACATGGGGTGTATCAAGTCCCATGGTGGCGGCCCGACACAATCCTAGAATGCACAGGTATGCTACTGGTGCCCAATGCCTTATTTTTCTGCGCCGGAGTGTGTGCACGCCCGCACCTCGTTAGAACCTACACTGCTGCACCACCGCCGTCGATTTGACCTCTTACAGTCAGCCCAGTAATCGTGCCCCACCCTGCCTAGTTTCAGGGTATCATGATACCTTATAGGGTTACTGCTGAAAAGGGTCCCCCGCTACTAGGTTTTTCTATTTCTAGCCAACATGCTAAGTTGGTTAAGTGTTTTATAAACCTAACCCCCAATCAGTCTGTTTAGTTTAGCATGTTCCATTCTGATTAAGTATTAATATAATTTACTTAATCCTATCAATCCTGGCTCAGCCTTAATTGTCTTATTAAAGCCTTGACCTCTCACATTAGACAGGTATTGTTGTGGCTGCCTGTTGCCGGTTGGGTCCGGGCAGTCTTACGCCACAACTCAGTCTAACCTCGGGTCCTTATTGGGCTCCATGTTTAACCACCCACATTGGATAGGTATTGTTGTGACTATTGGACAGCCGGGCGGTTCCGGGCAGGTTTACATCACAACTCAATCCAACCTCGGGTTAAACACATCGTATTTTCTACATTTACATATTTTGTCTTTCTTCTTTTTATATGTAAATATTTGCGGCCCATTATTCAAATTCATCTTTATTGGTTAAGATTTATTTATGCCACTTAATTGTTTTTCAAAGTTATTGGCTTGCGTCAAACAAGCCAACACATATGTTCTATATTTTTAACCCAAACGTCATTTCCCCCGTTTTATTCGTTCGTTCCAATGTAAGGTGTGTTGGGTTTAATACTTAAACCCAATTTAGCCATATGAAAAGGGGAGGCTATAACATGGTGTTTATAAGGTGACATAAAAAGGGGAGTGTGAACGCATGAACTTGCAACATACGATCTAATTATCATAAGATAGGCATATGTGAACTTGCAATTGTAACAACATATAATATAAGCAATACTTAAACATGAATCATTCTATTCACGAAATCATGGTGTAAACGAAACATGTAGTCTTGGCATAAATAGTACTTAAACATGAACCACTCTAATCATATAATTATGGCATAATCATAATTAAACATGAGTCCTTATATGGTCATGGCATAAACATAATTGATTATGAATCCTATTATTCATATAATCATGGGTTTTTGTCCAATCTATGTAACTTGTAAGGGGATGCAATTCTAGTGTAAATTTCTAATGTAACTTATGTGCCAAAAATATATTATCATATGATTAAGATAACAACATAAGCTTAGAAAACATGTTTTTAACTAGGCATAATAACAAACATAGCTTAGACATGTTCATAAAATTAATACAAGCTTACAACGACGCTTGCTTTTGTCACTATCACAAAATCATGATTTTTATACTTGAACTATGATGCCAATTTCAACATAACCTTCATATGAATCATAATACTTAGGTGAATCAAATTACACTAAAGATGACCATAGAATTTTACATCATGTTGTCATAACAATAGATCATAGACTTGCATGAATTTCAAAATAAACTATTACAACATATAGTTGTTGTTTCAACATGAATCTTATACTTGCATTTACCAAATGGGTGTTGTAAATAACTACCACAAACATGTAGTTTTCAATATGAATCATATGCTTGCATAAGTCCCAATCAAAAATTCCACAACATGTGGTTGTCAACATAAGCCACATACTTGTATGAATCAAACCATAGCATTGCCAAATCGTTTAGAATCAAAACATACAAATATAAGTCATTATCGCCACAATTCCATTTCGTTTCCAACGCAAATCGCGTACTTGCAAATATCCAATCGTATACCATAATATTCCCAAATCGTTTTGCATCAAAGCAACATACAAATATAGATTATTATCGCCATAATTCCATTTCTTACATTACACAAATCAACACAATTATTTAATTCATATCGGAATAGCACTCTACTTACAGCGTATGGCGAATCTTCAATTCAGAAATCTGAAT
Organism: Allium sativum; assembly: GCA_030737875.1. Classification (NCBI taxonomy): domain Eukaryota; kingdom Viridiplantae; phylum Streptophyta; class Magnoliopsida; order Asparagales; family Amaryllidaceae; genus Allium; species Allium sativum. The sequence goes on from CM060924.1 coordinate 972,521,566, forward strand.
TCTGAATTTGGAGATGCTATCCTTTGTTGTAGGCGTTGCTTTGATTTGATTAACGTTGCTTTAGGCTTTGAATTATCTCCTAGTTGTCTCTCTATTTCTGACGGCTATCTTCAGTCTCTCCTCAGCAGCATGACGGTCTCATCTCCATTTTAGTTTATGTGAATTAGGGTTAGACTTAGGTCCTTTTTATAGAGTTTGTGAGTTAATTTAGACCGTCGATGAAGCTTGGTTCAATAATAGCCGTTCGTTTGAAGGAGAGACCAACCAGGAGCTGACACCTAGCCCTAGTGACAAGGCAAGGCTCAGAAAATCGACCAAACACAGACCAGGCCAGCCAGGGTGGGCTGGGTTCGACCTGGCTCAGGGGCCAGGTTGACACCCCAGTCGACACCGTGTCGACTTGGCAGTCGACACGGGTTACCCAGGTCGACTGCCCAGTCGACCTGGCTAGCCCCAGGTCGACCTCCAAGTCGACCTCGGTGCTTTGGGCGGGAATTTTCCCGCCTTGGCCAATTGGGCCCGATTTTGAATTTTGAATTAGTTTTTCTGAGCTGTTTTCGTCTGTTCGAATTTTAAACCTAATTCTGAAACTTCCGGAGGCCATATCTTGGTCATACAGACTCCGATTTTCGAAAACTCGGACTCTATTTCGCGTATTTTTCCGAGACGAACGCAATGGCGTATTCCGTTTCCCTTAATTCTTTGATTTGAAATTAATTATACTTTAATTTATGAATTTCACGGTTATAGAATACACGGGGTGTTACATTCTCCCCCACTTAAAAGGATTTCGTCCCCGAAATCTTCAAGTTAGGAAGAATGTATATCCTAACATCCAAACATCCATCTACTCATCCATCAAACACGAGCATCCATTGTCCTTAAAAGACTTCTAATGCTTCATGATCATATGCGAAGTGTGTGTGTACATGTACTTATCTAATGCAAAATCAGGCGGTCTACTGATTCAGTTGACCTCCTTAATGCGAATTATGTAAGTGCTATGAATCCATTATGTATGCAAATCCTCCTATTCATGATTCTACATGAGTGCACAATCATTCATATAAATGCAACATCCATATGACAACACATTAAAGTTCAACCATATACGAATGCAAACATATATGCATATGCAATATGAAGTGACTGAGCTGATCTAAAACCTAGATTGTGTGTGTATATGCAACCACGAGCAACCACTAGCAATCACTTGCAACCACTTGCAACCATCATCCATAACATGTTTCAACTACATGTTTTCATCCAAAAAGTTTCTACCTAAAAGATAGGGTCGAGTAGATATACCAAAAAAAAAGATAGATAAAAGCGCAACTTAAGGAAAAGGAAGGATCAAAGATGTACCCTCGAAAAGAAAAGGGTAGGCAGCGCGTATTCTAGCTTCAGTCTCCCAAGTTGCATCTCCTTCGGCGTCGCTCCACTGAACTTTGACGAGCTTGACTTCGCGGTTGCGTAGCTTCTTCACTTCCGTTTCTAATATGCGGGTTGGAACTTTCCTCACGGTTGCTTTGCGTTCCACTTCAGCTTCTTCTAGGATATTTGGCTCTACCACTTCAGCAGACTCATGTAGACATTTTCGGAGATGTGAAACATGAAAAACGTTGTGAACTCCGGCCAGCTTTTCGGGTAGCTCTAATCTATAGGCCATTTTCCCAATTTTCTCGATGATAGGGAATGGCCCTACGAACCTTGGTGCTAGCTTTCCTGTGGTTCCAAAACGGACAACGTTCCTTAGCGGAGATACCTTAAGAAAAACTCTGTCTCCAACCTCAAATTCAAGTTCGGTCCTCCTCTTGTCGGCGTAGGACTTTTGTCTGTCTTGGGCCGTCTTCATCCTTCTTCGTATTAAGTCTACTTTCTCTGTAGTTTCTCTGATCATATCTGGTCCAAGTATGAGCTTATCAGTAGACTCCCACCAACAAGTGGGCGATCGGCACGGTCTTCCATATAAAGCTTCGAAGGGCGCCATTCCGATGGTTGCTTGATAGCTGTTGTTGTAGGCAAATTCCACCAAAGGAAGATGGTCTTCCCATGTCCCTCCGAAGTCAAGGACGCACAGTCTTAAAAGGTCCTCCAAAACTCTGTTCACTCTTTCTGTTTGGCCGTCGGTTTGGGGATGATAGGCTGTGCTCAAGCATAACTGCGTTCCTACTGCTTCTTGCAGACTCCGCCAAAACTCACTTGTGAAGATAGGGTCTCGGTCACTAACGATGCTGGACGGTATTCCATGGAGTCGAACGATTTCCTTGAGGTAAAGAGATGCTAGGGATGAGGCAGTTCTTTTACTTTTGACAGGTAAAAAGTGGGCGCTTTTAGTAAGCCTATCCACTATTACCCAAATGCTAGTGTTGCCTCTCCTAGACCTAGGCAGCCCATCGATGAAGTCCATTGAGATGCTATCCCACTTCCACTGCGGGACCTCTAGAGGATGTAGCAGACCGCCAGGCTTTTTCTGTTCCGCCTTAACCTGTTGGCACACCATACACTTAGAAACGAATTCTGCCACGTCCTCTTTCATGCCGTTCCAGAAGAAAGTTCTTTTTATGTCCTTGTACATTTTATCTCCACCTGGGTGTATCGTCATCTTGGAGTGATGTGCTTCCTCGAGAACCCTCTTTACTAAATCCCTTGTCTGTGGGACGCATAGTCTTCCGTCTCGCCTTAGCCAACCCTTATCGTCGATGGAGTATCTGTGGAGGTGACTTGAAGTCTCACCCCTAATTAGTCTATCAATCGTTTCCACAAGCTGAGGGTCTTCGCGTTGTGCTGTCCCTATTGAGTCCACTAAAGTCGGGCGCACTTCGAGAGATGCTAGCAAGCCTGGTACAAAATCGGAGGAAGGCCTAAAGTCGAAGCTGGCTATAAACTCTAGGCTTTGTCTTTCAACAAACAGCGGACTTAGGGTCACTTTCTTTCGGCTCAACGCGTCTGCCACTACGTTGCCTTTGCCCGGAGTGTAGGAGATCTCGAAATCGTACGAGGCAAGAAACTCCATCCATCTTTGTTGCCTCAAGTTAAGATCTTTCTGCGAGAAAAGATATTTCAACGATTTATGGTCAGTGTAAAGTTCGAACTTCTCACCTAGGAGATAGTGTCGCCAAGACTTGAGTGCAAAGACGATGGCAGCTAACTCAAGATCGTGGGTCGGGTAGTTCTTTTCGTGCACTTTCAACTGCCTCCCGCCATAAGCTACTACCCTTCCTTCTTGCATTAAGACGGTGCCTAGCCCTGTCCCACATGCATCTGTATAAACAGTAAACATCTTGCTTCCATCTGGCAACGTCAAAACTGGGGCTGTTGTAAGAGCCCTTTTTAGTCGCTGGAAAGCAAATTCGCAATCCAAGTCCCAATTGAACGCTAGATTCTTCTTGGTTAATTTCGTGAGCGGAGCTGAGATTCTCGAAAAATCCTTTATGAACATTCGATAGAAACCTGCTAGTCCTAGAAAACTTCGGACCTCAGTTGCATTCCTTGGTGTCTTCCAATCCTGTACCGCCACTACCTTAGCCGGGTCCACTGCTAACCCTTGTTTGGATACTATGTGCCCAAGGAACCTCACCTCTTCTCTCCAAAAGTGGCATTTGGAGAATTTGGCTTTTAGCTGATGGACTCGCAGAGTTTCCATGATTGCCCTTAAGTGCTGAGCATGTTCCTCTTCACTCTTTGAGAAGATAAGGATGTCGTCTACGAAGACCACTACGAACTTATTGAGGAAATCTCTGAATACCCTACTCATCAGGTCCACGAAGTAAGCAGGTGCATTTGTCAAGCCGAAAGGCATGACAAGCCATTCAAAGAAGCCGTCTGGGGTTCTGAATGCCTTTTTATCGATACTATCTTCAGCCACCCTTAGCTGATGAAAACCGGTCGCTAAATCGAGTTGGGAGAAAACAGACGCTCCTACAAGCTGATCAAACAAATCGTCAATTCTGGGGAGAGGGTGCCTATTCTTTTTCGTTAGCTTGTTGAGCTCCCTATAGTCAACACATAGACGGAGTGAACCATCCGCCTTTGTAGCGAACACCACTGGAGCGCCCCATTCTGAAATGCTCCTCCTAATGAACCCCTTTTCTAGAAGCTCTTTAATCTGTTTACTGAGCTCTTTCCTTTCCCGTGGAGCCATGTGTCTAACGGGCAACGCAACGGGCTTTGCATTATCTACAAGGTATATGCGGAAGTCTATCTCCCGCTTCGGAGGCAAGCCCTTCACCTCTTCGAAGACATCCGGATATTCCCGGACCACTCTAACTGATTGCAAATTTTCAACAGAGGCATCTAGCGATTCAAGGTAACTAAGCATAACTGCATACGAGGGATTACAAGAAATTTCCAAAGTATTACCGAGCTGGGTTAGGAGCCTAACAACCTTTTTCTCACAATCAAGGATGGCCCCATTACTGGATAGCCAATCCATGCCCAAAATCAAACCATATCCCGAAAAGCCCAAAACAAAGGCACTACATTTAAATTCTACGCTTAGAATGGAAATTTTCAATCCCAAACAGATCATAGACAAATGAGCTGGGCCCCCAATTGGATTTGAAACAATTAAGGGGTCCTCTACCATACTAGTTTTTAGGTGCAGAGATTCTACTAAAGCAGACGAGATAAAGGAGTGTGATGCGCCAGAATCAAATAAAGTGCGAACGGGGTGATCATAAAGATAAACTACACTTTCTACAGAAGTATTTATACCTCGCTGTTGCAGAGGTGGCGCTTCTAGCACATGAACTTGTGCCCCTGAGGTGGATCCAACCCTCTGCCCCTGTCCTCGTTTCTTTGGGCAGTCCTTAGCCCTGTGGCTTGTCTCACCGCAAGAAAAGCACCCACCATTCTCCTTGGCCTTCTTTTTCCGGCAATCTTTCACTAAGTGCCCCACTTTGCCACAGAAATTACACTTCCTCTTCTCTTTGTTGCCTTTCCCGCCCTTCTTAAAGTCTGTCTTCTTAGGCTGCAAACCCTCTTTCTTCCCTTGAGAGCTTTCTGCCTTTGTCTCCTTCTTGCCCTTATCCTCTTCGTTCAGCAACGCCATCTGTACCAACCTTTCATACGTAGCTCCCATGGGTATATGGGTCATGGCCAAACTGTGTAATGGCTCATTCAACCCTTTGACAAAACGGAGAGCCTTCTTGTGCGGGGTGTTGACTAGGTCCAGCCCAAACCTAGCCAGCTCATCGAACTGATTAACATACTCTTTGACTGTCTTGTTCCCTTGCTTAAGAAATAAGAATTTTTCCAACTGCAAACTCCTTTCCGCATCTGAGAGAAATTTAGCCTCAAACCTTGCCCTAAAGTCCTCCCATGTTTCCACTGGTCTTTCTGCATTAGTGACTTCCCACCAGTAGGAAGCCTCACCTTTTAGCAACCATACTGCCAGTTGTACTTTCTGCCTATCTTCTACCTCAAAGATGATGAATAAGTCCTCGGTTTCTTTCAGCCAATTTCTAGCTGACACGAAGGACTCAGTTCCATGGAAATCCTTTCCTCCCATAGCTTTAAAATCTTTACATATCTTAGCAAATGTGTTTCCCGTGGAGGAGGTGGGGGAAGAGGTGCTGCTGCAGCTGGATGATTTCCTGCAGCTGGGGGAGGAGGAACGGTAGGACCTGGCTGAGTGGCCCTTGCTTCTAAGAACCGCCTAAACCAACCAGGTATTGGTACACCCTCTGGCAAGTTAAGTTCTTCGGACATGCTGAAACAAAAAGGATAGATTCAAAACGAAGGATAAGAGATAGTACCTATGGCTTTGGGGGGACTTTGCCTTTTTTAAAATAAAATAATATTTTTCTTTTAAAAATGCTTCTTTAAATTTCCTTTTTGAAAATAAATTTTCAAAACTTTTTATCTTATCTGGTAAACCTATGCTCTGATACCAAGTGAAACACCCCACCTCCGTTAGGGTCACTCTCAAAGGGAATGCCCTAATTTTGGTGGAGGTTTATAAGTATAAGTCACAGATATACAAGACAAATATAAGAACACATATTTTTGAACAGCGGAAAAACAACAACTTTTATTTCATTAAAAATACGTGTTACAACAACCATACCATAATTGTCTTACAATACTTCCGAAAACATAACATCTTCATAACTGTCTTGATTACATTATTTAAAGAAGCATAAAGAAAACATAAATAAACTGCAAAAGTCCCATAGTTGCTGTCCAAAGCCATAGTCTAAAACGAAAAGATCCAAGCAATACATTCTTTCTCTTCAAGCTGGATATGAAGGCTGGTCAAGCTGCGGTATTTCCTCCCTGTGGACCTGGGGGGGGGGGGGGAAACGGAAGAAAAGAAGACGAAAGAAAAGTAGAGTCAGACATAAAGCCTGAGTAATTCTAGAACTATTCAGTCTATGAATAAAGAACAGGGTATGATAAGTATAAACTAGAAATGGGAAAGCACCATAAACTTAGTTGAGTTGTCTAGGGTTGAATATACTATCGTACCCCGTATTAATCTCTGTACCCATATAAACTAGTTCCCAACAGGCACCCCATAATCAGGGTGAAGTGATCCATTTTATGATGATCGGCTCCTACTCGCATAGTTACATGTGTCTTACGGCCCCCAATGTTGTAGTTACCTATGCTGGTCCCACCATGGGGTGTATCAAGTCCCATGGTGGCGGCCCGACACAATCCTAGAATGCACAGGTATGCTACTGGTGCCCAATGCCTTATTTTTCTGCGCCGGAGTGTGTGCACGCCCGCACCCCGTTAGAACCTACACTGCTGCACCACCGCCGTCGATTTGACCTCTTACAGTCAGCCCAGTAATCGTGCCCCACCCTGCCTAGTTTCAGGGTATCATGATACCTTATAGGGTTACTGCTGAAAAGGGTCCCCCGCTACTAGGTTTTTCTATTTCTAGCCAACATGCTAAGTTGGTTAAGTGTTTTATAAACCTAACCCCCAATCAGTCTGTTTAGTTTAGCATGTTCCATTCTGATTAAGTATTAATATAATTTACTTAATCCTATCAATCCTGGCTCAGCCTTAATTGTCTTATTAAAGCCTTGACCTCTCACATTAGACAGGTATTGTTGTGGCTGCCTGTTGCCGGTTGGGTCCGGGCAGTCTTACGCCACAACTCAGTCTAACCTTGGGTCCTTATTGGGCTCCATGTTTAACCACCCACATTGGATAGGTATTGTTGTGACTATTGGACAGCCGGGCGGTTCCGGGCAGGTTTACATCACAACTCAATCCAACCTCGGGTTAAACACATCGTATTTTCTACATTTACATATTTTGTCTTTCTTCTTTTTATATGTAAATGTTTGCGGCCCATTATTCAAATTCATATTTATTGGTTAAGATTTATTTATGCCACTTAATTGTTTTTCAAAGTTATTGGCGTGCGTCAAACAAGCCAACACATATGTTCTATATTTTTAACCCAAACGTCATTTCCCCCGTTTTATTCGTTCGTTCCAATGTAAGGTGTGTTGGGTTTAATACTTAAACCCAATTTAGCCATATGAAAAGGGGAGGCTATAACATGGTGTTTATAAGGTGACATAAAAAGGGGAGTGTGAACGCATGAACTTGCAACATACGATCTAATTATCATAAGATAGGCATATGTGAACTTGCAATTGTAACAACATATAATATAAGCAATACTTAAACATGAATCATTCTATTCACGAAATCATGGTGTAAACGAAACATGTAGTCTTGGCATAAATAGTACTTAAACATGAACCACTCTAATCATATAATTATGGCATAATCATAATTAAACATGAGTCCTTATATGGTCATGGCATAAACATAATTGATTATGAATCCTATTATTCATATAATCATGGGTTTTTGTCCAATCTATGTAACTTGTAAGGGGATGCAATTCTAGTGTAAATTTCTAATGTAACTTATGTGCCAAAAATATATTATCATATGATTAAGATAACAACATAAGCTTAGAAAACATGTTTTTAACTAGGCATAATAACAAACATAGCTTAGACATGTTCATAAAATTAATACAAGCTTACAACAACGCTTGCTTTTGTCACTATCACAAAATCATGATTTTTATACTTGAACTATGATGCCAATTTCAACATAACCTTCATATGAATCATAATACTTAGGTGAATCAAATTACACTAAAGATGACCATAGAATTTTACATCATGTTGTCATAACAATAGATCATAGACTTGCATGAATTTCAAAATAAACTATTACAACATATAGTTGTTGTTTCAACATGAATCTTATACTTGCATTTACCAAATGGGTGTTGTAAATAACTACCACAAACATGTAGTTTTCAATATGAATCATATGCTTGCATAAGTCCCAATCAAAAATTCCACAACATGTGGTTGTCAACATAAGCCACATACTTGTATGAATCAAACCATAGCATTGCCAAATCGTTTAGAATCAAAACATACAAATATAAGTCATTATCGCCACAATTCCATTTCGTTTCCAACGCAAATCGCGTACTTGCAAATATCCAATCGTATACCATAATATTCCCAAATCGTTTTGCATCAAAGCAACATACAAATATAGATTATTATCGCCACAATTCCATTTCTTACATTACACAAATCAACACAATTATTTAATTCATATCGGAATAGCACTCTACTTACAGCGTATGGCGAATCTTCAATTCAGAAATCTGAATTCTGAATTTGGAGATGCTATCCTTTGTTGTAGGCGTTGCTTTGATTTGATTAACGTTGCTTTAGGCTTTGAATTATCTCCTAGTTGTCTCTCTATTTCTGACGGCTATCTTCAGTCTCTCCTCAGCAGCATGACGGTCTCATCTCCATTTTAGTTTATGTGAATTAGGGTTAGACTTAGGTCCTTTTTATAGAGTTTGTGAGTTAATTTAGACCGTCGATGAAGCTTGGTTCAATAATAGCCGTTCGTTTGAAGGAGAGACCAACCAGGAGCTGACACCTAGCCCTAGTGACAAGGCAAGGCTCAGAAAATTGACCAAACACAGACCAGGCCAGCCAGGGTGGGCTGGGTTCGACCTGGCTCAGGGGCCAGGTCGACACCCCAGTCGACACCGTGTCGACTTGGCAGTCGACACGGGTTACCCAGGTCGACTGCCCAGTCGACCTGGCTAGCCCTAGGTCGACTGCCAAGTTGACCTCGGTGCTTTGGGCGGGAATTTTCCCGCCTTAGCCAATTGGGCCCGATTTTGAATTTTGAATTAGTTTTTCTGAGCTGTTTTCGTCTGTTCGAATTTTAAACCTAATTCTGAAACTTCCGGAGGCCATATCTTGGTCATACGGACTCCGATTTTCGAAAACTCGGACTCTATTTCGCGTATTTTTCCGAGACGAACGCAATGGCGTATCCCGTTTCCCTTAATTCTTTGATTTGAAATTAATTATACTTTAATTTATGAATTTCACGGTTATAGAATACACGGGGTGTTACAGTTCCAGTATAGGGTGTATCAAGTCCTATAATGGCAACCCTGACACGATTCAAAGATGCACAAGTGTACGCCTGGTGCCCAGTGCCTGCTTTTTCCACTCTGGAGCCCGTGCACACCTGTACTCCATCGGAACCAACACTGACGCACCTAACCGCCGCCCTTTTGACCGCTTATATTCAGCCCAGTAATCGTGCCCCACCCTGCCTTCATCAGGGAACCTTGATACATCCATGTGGGTTACTGCTAAAACGGGTCCCCATTACTAGGGTTTTTCTAGTCAACATGCTAAATTGGTTAAGTGTCCTTGGTTTGACTTAACCCTTATCAATCTTGTCTAGTTAACATTTTAAGTTGGTTAAGTGTTTCCTTAATTACTTAACCCCACCAATCTTGTCTTGTTAACATATTAAGTTGGTTAAGTGTTCCCTTAATTACTTAACCTCACCATTTCTAACTTGATTGTTCATGAGCTTTAATTAATTAATTAAAGCACCAACCAGTCACATTAGACATGTATTGTTGTCGTTACTGGATGTGCCGTTCGGTTCCGGGTAGTTTTACACCATAACTCAGTCTAACCTCGGGTCTTTCTGGGCTTGATGCACTAACCTCTCACATTAGACAGGTATTGTTGTGGTTACTAGATGTGCCGGTCGGTTCCGGGCAGGTTTACACCACAACACAGTCTAGCCTTGGGTTAGGCATATTCAACTTTTACATTTTATATAGGTGAATTCTCTACAAGTGTTTCATGTCACATATTTTAATTATGTTCAAGACTAATGGTATAAATTATACCATTCATGGCCTTAACCATTTACATGGTTTTGGGCCCACCTACATTATTAACATGTTTTGATTTAATAACTATCCCAACGTTACCCCCGTTTGTTCATTTGTATTAATCACATAAAGTCATTGGGCTCGCATATTAGCCCAATTTATAAAAAAGAGATAGAGAAGGGAACATGCATAATATAGATTCAACCAAACATGTAAATTTTGCATAAAATTTCATTTATATAATTTAACATGTCACATGAACTTGCATATAATTTAGAATTAGATAATCATAAGCCTAAAACATGTTAATATGTAGATTTAGGCATGTGTGAACATAATCTCAATTACAAACTAGCATATGACATAATCATGACATGTCCAATCCCAAGGCATGTATAATTTTAACATTAACATATAGGTGTGAACTAGGTGTAACACCCCGTATGTTAAATAACTTGTTATAACATAAATCAGAGCAGAATTAAATTTAATATTCTGAATCAGGGGAAACGGGCTGTGCCATTGCGTTCGTCTCGGAAAAATACGCGAAATAGAGTCCGAGTTTTCGTAAATCGGAGTCCGTATGACCAAGTTATGGCCCGTCAAAGTTTCACGAAAAATCAAAAACAAAAACTGCTCATGTTTTGAGGCCCGGGATGAGTTTTGGGCTGTTTTTTTGGGCCCTAAATGGTTCCTACACTTGACTTCTTCCCCAAGACATGCTTTAAAGGCTAGGATTGGTTCTAGGGTATATCCTTTGGTCCTAAAACATCTAACTAATCTATATATACACCCTAATACCCCCCTTATCCTTACCAAAAATAGATCTAAGGCCATTATGCCACCACTTAGAAAATTGGAGAGCCTCCACTAAAAATCCTAAGAGGATTTTGCAAGCTAATCTACATCTTCTTCTACTTAATCATTGGGATTTGCTTCATTTAACTTGCTAATCTTGTTTTGGTGAGCTTCTATCCCCTTAATAATCAATTATTGAATTGATTATGATAAGATGTGATAAAGTATGGCTATGTTTGTGGATCCATATATTTATGCAAGCTTGATGTAGTGAATATTATGTGTTTTGCAAGTTATATGCCTTATGTCATGCAAGTTTCATAATATGTAATCATGATATTTTTATGCAAGTTGTTTCATGATGTTTATGATGCAAAACACTAAGTGAATATGGATCCATTATGCAAACATGTTATGCAAGTATGTGAGTACTTATGCAAGTCATGTATATGCTTATATGCATGATTAACATCTTATGCAAGTATATGAACGTTTATGCAAGTTATGTATATGTTGAAATGCAAGTTTAACATAATATGCAAGCTATGCAAGTATATGAATGTTTATGCAAGTTATGTATATGTTGAAATGCAAGTTTAACATAATATGCAAGCTATGCAAGTATATGAATGTTTATGCAAGTTATGTATATGTTGAAATGCAAGTTTAACATAATATGCAAGCTATGCAAGTATATGAATGTTTATGCAAGTTATGTATATGTTGAAATGCAAGTTTAACATAATATGCAAGCCTATGCAAGTATGTGAATGTTTATGCAAGTTATGTATATGTTGAAATGCAAGTTTAACATAATATGCAAGCTATGCAAGTATATGAATGTTTATGCAAGTTATGTATATGTTGAAATGCAAGTTTAACATAATATGCAAGCCTATGCAAGTATGTGAATGTTTATGCAAGTTATGTATATGTTGAAATGCAAGTTTAACATAATATGCAAGCTTATGCAAGTATATGAATGTTTATGCAAGTTATGTATATGTTGAAATGCAAGTTTAACATAATATGCAAGCCTATGCAAGTATGTGAATGTTTATGCAAGTTATGTATATGTTGAAATGCAAGTTTAACATGATATGCAAGCTTATGCAAGTATATGAATGCTTATGCAAGTATGTGAGTGCTTATGCAAGTTAAGTATATGCTAAAATGCAAGTTCTACATGTTATGCAAATCACATGTATGATGATATGTAAGTTCATATGCAACATGTTATGCAAATCACATGTTTGATGATATGTAAGTTCATATGCAACATGTTATGTAAGACACATGTTTGATAATATGCAAGTTTGGGTTGAATATAGTTGGGTTAATACATGCTCATATATGCAAGTTGACATCCTCTTAACCCATGATAAAGTTATATGCTAAACCCATGTTATGTGTGGTAAATCTTCCCTTTATTATGTTATGTCATAATGACGATTTACGTGGGGAACGATGGGGTTAATTAATATGTTAATTAAAAGTATGTTGAAATGGGTATGATTAAGCATACAAAAAAAAAAAAAAATTAATTACCATAAGTGGGAATTTACCTATTGAGTTAGGTCTACCCCATGGGAATTTACCTATTGAGTTAGGTCTACCCATGTTATGGAAAATTTGATATTAATTAGGGATAATTAATATGGGGGTGATTAATTAGGTTTAATTAATCAACTAAGACACGAGGTTGGACCCTTTTGTAGCGGAAGTCTGCCCGGAACCGACCGGCCATCCAGCGGCTACAAATGATTGGCCCAATGTGAGAGGTCTTAGTCATAAATTAAATACATGATTAAAGTAAAGACACGAGGTTAGGCCCTTTTGATGACAGAAGTCTGCCCGGAACCAACCGGCATATCCAGCAGTCATAAAAGACGGTCTAATGTGGGAGGTCTTTATGAGGTCATGATCTTAATTAATGAATTAAGAAACACTTAACCATATTAGCATGTAAGTGGGACATGAGGGGTTAAGTGGGTGCCTTGGGGTGGCATGATGAGACTAGTGGGTTGCCTTGGGTGGCAATAGAAAAATACGATTAGAATACTTAACCAAGGTGGAACATGTAATTAAACATGATAAAAGGGTTAAGTAAGTGCCATGGGTGGCATGTGAGAATACGATTAGAATACTTAACCAAGGTGGAACATGTAATTAAACATGATTAAGGGGTTAAGTAAGTGCCATGGGTGGCATGTGGGAATCTAGTGGGTGCCCTAAGTGGCAATTGAAATATGATTAAAGGACTTAACCAAGATTTATAACATGTAAGAGGACATGGTTAAAGGGTTAAGTGGGATGCACTAGATTAAACGACAAGCTTAAGTAGTAGCTTGTGGGGGCCCATTTCAACCAATATCCCAAACGTATCTTTGTAGGCTCGACTCTAGTCGGGTGACGGGACACGCATATTGGGCTTGACTGTAAGAGGCCAAAACGGGTTAGCGGTGGCAACGCGGGATCAACGGGTTTCATATGCGTGTGTGGACCCGGGCTGGTTGGTAAGTCGTTGTTGCATCGTGTAGATATAAAGCCGTGCACAGTGATATTATATGGTAGCCACTTTGGGGAATGATACACCCCCTTTTGTGGGACCAGCACGGGTATCTACGGTAGGGAGCCGATCGCTTGGGGGTAGTGGGTACACCTAGTAAAAATAGGGGCAGACGGCACCTGTGTAGGGGTACAGGAAACTACCGGGTAAAAATTACTAAGTACACTTAGTGGGATCAACCTTTAAGTAGGAATTACTCTTGGTGGGTAAAACTGGTGTGGTGCAGTGTAGGAATTACCCTTGGTGAATAAGTCTGGTGTGGTGCAGTTAGTAATTATCCTTGGGTGGGTAGATGCGTCTTTACGGTTATCTTAGTTCGTCCTGTGTTCGTGGGCAACTTAGTGTAGTCATTATCCCCAAAGATACCATACCGAGTTCATATCATACCCTAATTACTTTAATAATTGTATTATTAAGGAGATAGGGTTCACTCAGGCTTATGTCTGACCCCCGTTGTTTTTATCTTTTTCCTTCAGGTCCTCAGGTTGGGCCTAGTGCTAGTGGGCTTTGATCAGTTTGCTTTATCTATCTCTTGGAGCTTGGACCGTAGATGTAGAGCTCAGCTTATCTTATCTTTTCTGTTATGGCTATTTGTTATGAGTAGTGGGATTATGTACTTATTTTATTCAGGATGGATATTTTGTACTTGACTCTTGTTATGGTTTTATGATGTAACCAAACATGTTTTACTTTCCGCTGCTATGAGATGATGTTTTAAATTTTCAAGTATTACATTATATCTGTCTTGTTGTAATTTTACTGTTTTATACTCACTAAAAATACTCCACCGATGCTATGGCATTCCTTTTATGAGTGACTATAGCGGGTGTGGGGTGTTACACGAGGTCTAACAAGGCGAACTTGCATAAGTCCACTTTACAAACATGCATATAAATATAGATCTAGTTTTGGATATAACATGTAACTTGCATATGAACATATGTATAATTAGACCGTGACTTGGATCTATCATAAAACATATAACTTGCATTAATCATATGAACCTAGATAGATCTGGACATGGATCCAACATAATACTTGTAACTTGCATATGAACATATGAACATATATATAGGCATATGGATCTAACATAAAGCATATGAATATATATATATATATATATATATATATATATATATATATATATATATAGAGAGAGAGAGAGAGAGAGAGATCTTGACTTGGATCTAACATAATACATACAACTTGCATTAATAATAGAAACATATATATGTAGATCTTAACATGAAACATATAACTTGCATATGATATTGATAGTTTCATTCTCAATCTTTAATAGATCCAACACCAAGTCCAATAAGCCACAAACATTCCAAGAAAATTCATGATAAAATCATCGCAAGAAACAAACATGAATTAGCATCCTCAATATTTTACAACATGGTATAGTTCTATTTTTCACTTTATATCAAATCACGTCTTAAATTTATTTACATCTAAAAGATAACTACACTTACAAAAGACAATCTTGATTTCTGGAATCTGTATTCTGAAGTTGAAATGCTCGCCTTTGATGTAGACAATCGTTGTTTTAGTTTAATTTTGATTTGATTTGGATTGTCTCTTTTAATTTGCTTCAAGTTGAATGGCGGCTACTCGAGGTTGTCCAATGGCAGCATGACAGCTCTTGGTTTGATTTTTAATATGATTTATGGTTGAGGTATTAGGTTGCTTATATAGAAGTTTGATTTAATAGAACCGTCAGATTAACCTAGAGCAAATCAAAGCCATTCAGACAAGATAGAATAGCCACATCAGCCCTAATGACTCAGCAAGGAGTCCATCAGAACCAATCAGATGCCACATCTGCCTTAGAGCGAATCGGCTCACGGATTGACAGCCAAACACCCTGAATCAACCCTTAGTCGACCCAGCAGGGCTCGGGTCGACCTCAAAAATGGGCCGGTTCAGTTATTCCCCCTCCCGATTCGCTGTTTTGAACTTTTTTATTTATTTAATTTTTATATCTATCTATATATATATATATTTTTCTCATATGCATACAAACATCAAGGCTTAATAACTTCTTCATAAGGTATCCATTTTATGCAAACCAAAAAGTCTATCTTGACCAAAATTTTAAGACGAACGTAATAGCGCAACCCAATTCACTTAATTCTTCTTCTAAAAATTTAGTTTTCTTGAATTTGTTAATTTTAATATTCTCAGAAAATTCGGGGTGTTACATTCTCCCCTCCTTAAAGGATTTCGTCCCCGAAATCTTCAAGTTAAGAAGAATGCATCTTAACATCCAATCATCCATCTACTCATCCATCATCCACAAGCATCCATTGTCCTTAGAAGACTTCTAATGCCATATGAACATATGCAGAGTGTGTGTATATGTCTCTTATCTAGTGCAAAATCAGGCGGTCTACTGATCCAGTTGACCTCCTTAATGCGAATCATGAGAGTGCCATGAGTCCATTATGTATGCAATTTTTCCTATTCATAATTCTACATGAGTGTACAATCATTCATACAAATGCAACGTCCATATGATAACACATCAAGTTTCAATCCACATACAATTTCATGCGTTCATATGCAAATGCAATATGAAAGTGATTGAGCCAATCTATAACCTAATGTGTATGTGCATATGCATCCACGAGAAATCACTAGCTACCACTTGCAACCACTTTGCAACCATCAACCATAACATGTCTCAAATACATGTTTACATCCATTGATTTCTACTAAGGATCAAGAAATAGGACCGAGAAGATAACTAAGCATGAATAAACTTACGATAAAGGAGAGATCAAAGATGTACCCTCAAAAAGATAAGGGTAGGCTGCGCGTATCTTGCTTTCGGCCTCTCAAATCGCGTCTTCTTCATTTTCACTCCTTTGTACTTTAACAAGCTTGATTTCACGGTTGCGTAGCATTTTAACTTCCGTTCCCAAGATACGAGTTGGGATTCTTCTCACTTTTACTTCTCGTTCCACTTCTACCTCTTCTAGTATCTTTGGTTCCACCACTTCTGCAGACTCATGTAAGCACTTCCGTTGGTGAGAAACATGAAAGACATTGTGAACTCCAGCCAACTTTTCAGGTAGCTCTAATCTGTAGGCCATCGTCCCAATTCTTTCAATGATAGGAAATGGTCCTATGAATCTAGGTGCCAATTTCCCTTTGAATCCAAAGCGAACAACATTCCTCAAAGGAGATACTTTAAGGAACACTCTGTCTCCAACCTCAAACTCAAGGTCGGTCCTTCTTTTATCTGCATAGGACTTCTGTCTATCTTGAGCAGTCTTCGTTCGTCTTCTTATTAGGTCCACCTTTTCTGAGGTTTCCCTAATCATGTCTGGCCCAAGTATAAGCTTATCTTTGGATTCCCACCAACAGGTTGGTGATCGACATGATCTCCCTTATAAGGCTTTGAAGGGTGCCATTCCTATTGTAGCTTGGTAGCTATTGTTATAGGCGAACTCCACCAGAGGAAGATGATCTTCCCATGTCCCTCCAAAGTCAAGAACACACAATCTCAAGTGGTCTTCTAAGACTTTGTTCACCCTTTCCGTTTTTCCATCGGTTTGGGGGTGGTAGGTCGTGCTTAAACATAGTTGTGTGCCTACAACCTCTTGCAAACTCTTCCAGAACTCACTTGTAAATATAGGGTCTCGATTGCTTACTATGATGTAAGGTATCCCATGTAGTCGAACTATCTCTTTAAGATATAGAGATGCTAGAGATGGGGCAGTCCTTCTACTTTTGACAGGTATAAAGTGAGCGCTTTTTGTGAGCCGGTCCACTATTACCCAAATACTGGTATTGCCCCTTCTTGACCTAGGCAACCCATCAATAAAGTCCATCGAAATGCTATCACATTTCCACCGTAGGACCTCTAGAGGATGAAGCAAACCACCAGGCTTCTTCTGCTCTGCCTTGACCTGCTGGCATATCATGCACTTAGAAATGAATTCAGCTACGTCCCTCTTCATGCCATTCCAAAAGAAAACTCTTTTGATGTCTTTATACATTTTGTCTCCGCCTGGGTGTATGGTCAGCTTTGAATGGTGTGCTTCTTCTAGAATCGTTTTCACTAAATATCTTACTTATGGGACACATAGCCTTCCATCCCGTCTCAACCATCCCTTATCATCAATGGAGTATCAATTGAGGTGACTCGAAGTCTCACCCCTAATCAGCTTATCTATCACATCTACTAGCTGAGGGTCTTCACGTTATGCGGTTCCTATTGAGTCAAAAAGTGTAGGCCGCACTTCCAGTGTTGCTAACAAGCCAGGTACAAATTCAGAGGAGGGTCTAAAGTCAAAGTTGGCTATGTACTCCAAGCTTTGCCTTTCTACAAAGAGAGGGCTTAAGGTCAGCTTCTTTCTACTCAAAGCGTCTGCTACCACATTGCCCTTGCCAAGAGTATAAGAAATCTCAAAATCATATGAGGCAAGAAACTCCATCGATCTTTGCTGCCTCAAGTTGAGATCTTTCTGTGAGAAAAGGTACTTCAATGATTTATGGTTAGCAAACAATTCAAACTTCTCACCTAGGAGATAATGGCGCCAAGACTTAAGAGCGAAAACGATGGACGCCAATTCTAGGTCGTGGGTTGGGTAGTTTTTATCATGTACTTTCAACTGCCTTCCACCATAAGCTACTACCTTCTCTTCTTGCATCAAGACAGCGCCTAATATTGTACCACATGATTCCGTGTATGCGTAAACATCTTCCTCCCATCAGGCAATGTCAGAACTGGTGTTGTTGTTAGAGCCCTTTTCAAGCGTTGGAAAGCAATATCGCAATTCAAATCCTAAGCGAAAACTAGGTTCTTCTTCGTCAACCTTGTAAGTGGAGCTGAGATTTTCGCAAAGTCTTTGATGAACTTCCGGTAAAAGCTTGCTAGCTCCAGAAAGCTTCGGACTTCAGTTACGTTTCGTGGAATCTTCCAATCTTGCACATCAACCACTTTTGCGGGGTCCATAGCTAACCCTCTTTGGACACCACATGTCCAAGGAATCTAACTTATTCTCTCCAGAATTGGCATTTGGAGAACTTGGCTTTCAACTGATGTGCACGTAGAGTATCCATGACTTCCCTTAAGTGCTGAACACGCTCTTCCTCACTTTTCGAGAAGATCAAAATATCGTCCACGAAGACCACCGCAAATTTATTGAGGAATTCCCGGAACACCCTGCTCATCAAGTCCACGAAATAGGCAGGTGCGTTTGTCAAGCCGAAAGGCATAACAAGCCACTCGAAGAAACCATCTGGGGTCCTAAACGTAGTCTTGTCAATGCTATCCTCAGACACTCTTAGCTGATGACACCCGGTAACCAGATCTAGTTGGGAGAAAACAGATGCACCTACGAGCTGATCAAATAGATCGTCAATTCTTGGGAGTGGGTGCCTATTCTTCTTGGTCAGCTTGTTCAGCTCCCTATAATCCACGCATAGGCGGAGTGAACCATCGGCTTTGGTCGCGAACACTACTGGAGCACCCCATTCAGAAATACTCCGTCTTATGAACCCCTTTTCAAGTAGCTCTTTAACTTGCTTGCTGAGTTCTTTTCTCTCCCTTGGAGCCGTGTGTCTAATAGGTAAAGCAACGGGTTTTGCATTGTCAACGAGGTATATGCGGAAGTCTATCTCCCACTTCGGAGGTAAGCCCTTTACCTCTTCAAACACATCCGAGTATTCACGGACCACTCTAACAGACTGCAAATTCTCAACAGACGAGATTCTATATAACTTAGCATAACAGAATTCATGGGATTACAAGAGATTTCGAGAGTGTTACTGAGGCGAGTCATGAGTCTAACCACTCTCTTTTCACAATCGAGGACGACACCATTATTGGATAGCCAGTCCATGCCTAGAATCAGCCCATAGCCCATGAAGCCTAAAACATAAGCATTACGTTTAAACCCAACGCTTAAAACAGAGATTTCCAAATCCAAATAAATCATTGACAAATAACCTGAGCCCCCAATTGGATTTTAAATAACCAAGGGATCCTCTACTATATGGGTGCCTAGGTGCAGAGTTTCAACTAAAGCAGTAGATATAAAAGAGTGCGATGCGCCAGAATCAAAGAGAGTACGAACAGGATTATCAAACAGAAACTAAACTCTCAACAGAAATATGTCTACCTCCTTCCTGTAGAGGTGCAACGAGAGAATGAACCTGCCCTCCAGAAGATGATCCAGTCCTCTGTCCCTGCCCTTGTCTTTTTGGCAGTCCTTAGACAAGTGTCCAATATCCTCGCACTGGAAACAAGCACCTAATTTCCTCTTTTTCTTTCTACAGTCCCTAGCCAAGTGTCCAGGCATCCCACAGAAATTGCACTTCAACTTCTTACAGGATTTATTATCCTTCCCGCCATTCTTGGGGTTCGTCTTCTTGTTCTAAGATCCATCTCCTTTCTTTTTTTGAGGCTCTTCCTTCTTCACCTCCTTCTTGCCATCTTCGTTCTCCTCTTGCAACAGATCCATGTCCACCACTCTCTCGTAAGTCACTCCCATAGGTATATTGGACATTGCCAAACCTTGCAGTGGCTCATTCAGTCCTTTGGCAAAGCGGAGAGCCTTCTTGTTTGGAGTGTTTACTAACTCCAATCCAAATCGAGCAAGCTGGTTGAATTTATTAACGTATTCTTTGACCAACACGCTGCCCTGTTTAAGTGATAGGAACTTATCCACTTGCAGACTCTGCTCAACTTGTAAGAGGAACTTCATTTCAAATCTCGCCCTGAAGTCCTCCCAAGTCTCCATCGATCTTTCAGCATTAGTGACTTCCCACCGGAAGGAGGCCTCGTCTTTGAGCAACCACACCACCAATTGTAGTTTCTGCCTCTCATCTATTTCAAAGATAACGAATAAGTCCTCAGTCTCCCTGAGCCAGTTTCTGGCTTCCACGAATGATTCACTCCCCTTAAAGTCTTTTCCACCCATGGATCTAAAGTCTCAACAGATCTTTGAGAAAGCATTTCCTCTCAGAGGAGGAGGAGGAGCAGCAGCTGGGGGAGGAGGAATGTCTGCTGGGCCCGCGTCATTGGCCCTAGCTTCTAGGTATATCCTGAACTAGCCAGGTACCAGTACAACTTCTGGAAGGTTAAGATCCCTAGACATGCTGAAACAAAAAGGAAAGATTCAAAACGAAGGATAGAAATATAATGCATATGGCTTTGGGGATTATGCCTTTTTAAATTAACACTTTTTCTTGAAAATGCTTCTTTATGACTTCTTTTTGAAAAATAGTTTCAAAAATTTTATTCGATCTGGTAACCTTTAGCTCTGATACCAAGTGTAACACCCCACCTCCATTAAGGTCACTCTCAAAGGGAATGCCTTAACTTCGGTGAAGCATTTTAAGATACAAGATACTAATAAATTACAAGACAGAAAATTTATGCAGCGGAAAAAGATCAATATTATTTCATAAATACTTGTTTAACACAACAATTCAACAACTGTTTCAACCTTCCAAATTATTACAACTTTTCATCTGTCTTGAAAACATAAAGAAGCAATAATGAAAATAAAATGACATAAATCCCCAATAAGTGCTTGACCATAGCCATAGCTCAAAAAAGAAAGTCCAAGCCTTACATCTACGGTCTTCAAGCTTTAGCTAACCTGGACTAAGCAGAAGTGTTTCCTCCCTGCGGACCTTGGGGGGGGGGGGGGAGGGGTGGGGAGGGATGGAAGAAAAGAAGCGAAAGGAAAATGGGTCAGACATAAATCTGGTAAGCCCAGTTATTTAATAAAATGTAAACAAGTAGAAGACTATGACATGAATCAACTGAACTTAGAATGATATCACAAGGATAGGGTAGTCCTAAAACGAGGTAAAGTAAGATTTAACTAGATTTGGCTATCACACCCACTTTTACTTCTCTACACCCACTAAGAGCTTTTTAACTAGCAATGTATGTTCATGATAAAGTGATCCCATTCATGCATTGATCGACTCCTACTCGCATTCATGTATTCCCGGTGTCATGCGGCCCCACGTGATTTTTAAGTACTTGTGCTGGTTCCAGTATAGGGTGTATCAAGTCCTATAATGGCAACCCTGACATGATTCAAAGATGCACAAGTGTACGCCTGGTGCCTAGTGCCTGCTTTTTCCACTCCGGAGCCCGTGCGCGCCCGTACTCCGTCGGAACCTGCACTGACGCACCTAACCGCCGCCCTTTTGACCGCTTATATTCAGCCCAGTAATCGTGCCCCACCGTGCCTACTTCAGGGTACCTTGATACATCCATGTGGGTTACTGCTGAAACGGGTTCCCGTTACTAGGGTTTTTCTAGTCAACATGCTAAATTGGTTAAGTGTCCTTGGTTTGATTTAACCCCTATCAATCTTGTCTAGTTAACATGTTAAGTTGGTTAAGTGTTTCCTCAATTACTTAACCCCACCAATCTTGTCTTGTTAACATGTTAAGTATGTTAAGTGTTCCCTTGATTACTTAACCTCGCCATTTCTAGCTTGATTTTTCATGAGCTTTAACTAATTAATTAATTAAAGCACCAACCACTCACATTAGACAGGTATTATTGTGGTTACTAGATGTGCCGGTAGGTTCCGTGCAGTTTTACACCACAACTCAGTCTAACCTCGGGTCTTTTTGGGCTCGATGCACTAACCTCTCACATTAGACAGGTATTGTTGTGGTTACTGGATGTGTCGTTCGGTTCCGAGCAGGTTTACACCACAACTCAGTCTAACCTCGGGTTAGGCATATTCATCTTTTACATTTTATATATGTGAATTTTCTACAAGTGTTTCATGTCACATATTTTAATTATGTTCAAGAATAATGGTATAAATTATACCATTCATGGCCTTAACCATTTACATGGTTTTGGGCCCACCTACATTATTAATATGTTTTGATTTAATAACTATCCCAACATTACCCCCGTTTGTTCATTTGTATTAATCACATAAAGTTATTGGGCCCGCATATTAGCCCAATTTATAAACAGAGGTAAGGAATGGAATATGCATAATTTAGATTCAACCAAACATGTAAATTTTACATAAAACTTTATTCATATAATTTAACATGTCACATGAACTTGCATATAATTTAGACTTAGATAATCATAAACCTAAAACATGTTAATATGTAGATTTAGGCATGTATGAACATAACCTCAATTATAAATTAGCATATGACATAATCATGACATGTCCAATCCCAAGGCATGCATAATTTTAACATTAACATATAGGTGTGAACTAGGTCTAACAAGGTGAACTTGCATAAGTCCACTTTACAAACATGCATATAAATATAGATCTAGTTTTGGATCTAACATGTAACGTGCATACGAACATATGTATAATTAGATCGTGACTTGGATCTATCATAAAACATATAACTTGCATTAATCATATGAACCTAGATAGATATTGACATGGATCCAACATAAAACTTGTAACTTGCATATGAACATATGAACATATATATAGGCATATGGATCTAACATAAAGCATATGAATATATATATATATATATATATATATATATATATATATGTAGATCTTGACTTGGATCTAACATAATACATACAACTTGCACTAATCATATAAACATATATATGTAGATCTTAACATGAAACATATGACTTGCATATGATATTGATAGTTCCATTCTCAATCTTTAATAGATCCAACACCAAGTCCAATAAGCCACAAACATTCCAAGACAATTAGCATCGTCAATATTATACAACATGGTATAATTCTATTTTTCACTTTATATCAAATCACGTCTTATTTATATTTACATCTAAAAGATAACTACACTTACAAAAGACAATCTTGATTTCTGGAATCTGTATTCTGAAGTTGAAATGCTCGCCTTTGATGTAGACAATCGTTGTTTTAGTTTAATTTTTATTTGATTTGGTTTGTCTCTTTTAATTTGCTTCAAGTTGAACGGCGGCTACTCGAGGTTGTCCAATGGCAGCATGACGACTTTTGGGTTGATTTTTAATATGATTTAGGATTGAGGTATTAGGTTGCTTATATAGAAGTTTGATTTAATAGGAACCGTCAGATTAACCTAGAGCAAATCAAAGCCATTCAAACAAGATAGAATAGCCACATCAGCCCTAATGACTCAGCAAGGGGTCCATCAGAACCAATCAGATGCCACATCTGCCTTAGAGCGAATCAACCCACGGGTTGACAGCCAAACACCCTGAATCAACCCCTAGTCGACCCAGCGGAGCTCTGGTCGACCTAAAAAAATGGGTCGGTTCAGTTATTCCCCCTCCCGATTCGCTGTTCTGAACTTTTTTGCATATTTATTTATTTAATTTTTGTATATATCTATATATATATTTTTCTCATATGCATACAAACTTCAAGGCTTAATAACTTCTTCATAAGGTATCCGTTTTATGCAAACCAAATGCCTATCTTGACCAAAATTTTGAGACGAACGTAATAGCGCAACCCATTTCACTTAATTCTTCTTCTTAAAATTAAGTGTTCTTGAATTTGTTAATTTTAGTATTCTCAGAAAATTCGGGGTGTTACAACTATTGTACCATATAATCTTATAGACTGTTATTTACATATTTATATATACAATTTGTTGTTTGGATGATTTATTGCTTTATTGGTGGTTGTTGATATATATATATATATATATCCCCCTATGTGAACGGATGACCTTTAACATTACCTGCTTCGTAGCAGAAGATTAATCTTATATGAATTAGTATAATTTAAACTCCATTACATATATGTGTTAATATATGAGTTGTGATGCAAGGGGACGGTTGGAGGAGTCCAACAGGGTCACTTAATATGATTTTTTTCCGTATTTATGTTCATATGATGTTATATGAATTGATTGAACGTTAAACCTGACTTTGGACTCCATTGGTTGTACAACGTTGTTATATGTGGAATTGTGATGAGGTAAATATCATATTTTATATAACATATTGTGTTTATCTATTGCACATAATTTGGTGTGTCTGGCATAACTGGACTGAATTGGGAAATTGGAAGTGAATGGTTTTAAATATAAAATAGCTTTTAAATCCTTTTTATCTAAAACCCATTTTAAGCTATTTTTACTATATATACATTTGTAACTTTTTATTTAAAACATGTTTTAAACTTATTTTAGTGTATACATATTTTGAAATAAATTAAGCATATTTTATAAATTTGGAAATGATTTTGGATTATAACACACCTGTTATAATCAATGATTTAGAAATCACTAAATTTCATCTTATTAAATATTTGTCGATATTTACATCTTTAAACAAATATTTTAATGATGTGAATGAGTATTAAAATGTTTTTGGGTTTGTCATGAAAAATTGTTAGTTGCACTCATCTTTAACCCTTTTAGATTATATCAATGAAGTTTATATAATTGAATCTTTAAACGAATGTCAAAAGACAATTATATAATGGAACTGTTTTGGGTTTGTTGTAAACAGTGTTTTAGCAACACTTGATTTAAACCCTTGGAGTATAGTTAAACTGAAATATATTGTTTAATGTTTTTTGGTATACTTCGGTCATTAATAATGGGATTACGAAGATAAAAACAAGCATAGGAATCTTTTAGGAATAAGATGCTGATTAAGTTTTTTTAACTTATAAAAGAGAAGAGTTCCTTATTAAACAATGATTTTAACACATTGATTATATTTTAAAGAAAAGAAATCTGAGAATTAGTTATAGATGTACTTATACCAGAGGGGTAAGTATACGAATCCCTTTTTAATTACTGAAATATGGAAATGAATTATGGATATATTTATACCAGAGGGATAAGTATATGAATAACTTTTGAAGTATTGAATCTTGTAAATGAATTGCGAATGTGCTTATGATGGAGGGATAAGTATATTGAAACCTTTTAAGTATTATGTCTATAAAGGAATATGGAATTAGTAGAAAATATACATATACCCTTTTATATGTATAAGTTGAATATATACACTGGTACAAAGGAATATTAATCGAGTATGAGTTATTGATTAACTAATGAAGTCTTATTTAACAAGTAAAGTTTAATAATTAAAAGAAGTTTTACTAATAAAAGAAGTTTTAATTAATGAAAGATTAATTAAATGGGAAAGGGATTGAAAGCCATTTATATGAGTTAATCATGCTTTGAAAATTTATCATGCTTCTTGACTTGATAGTGCTCTGGATGTTTATCCGTTTGTTATGGAAATTAAGCGAGGTTGTTTCCCGTAAACCACCATCTATTGTGTGAATTGGTAGTCGATTAATCGACTATGGAACTTGACCTTTATTCTAGTGATTAGTTTTAAGGAGACTGGGACTGGTAAGTGTTCTACTTATCTAAAACCACTTAAAAACTAGTATATGAGTTCTATGTTTTGGAAGCGGTTGTGAAGTGAAGTCTACGTGGCGATTATAAATCTGTCGAGATGCTCGAACCCATGCATAGATTTTGAGATATGTGAAGGAATCTTTGTGTGATTTCAAGATCTTTTGTACTATGTGATCCTAAATGGGAATTCTTGTTTTCTTCGAGTGATGAAAACTCGTGTGAAAAATGCCGAACGAAACCTTGACATCAGAAATGATAGAAAACATAGTAAAACTAAAGTATGGGATTTTGCTAACCTATGGCAGGATATATTAACTCCATGTCTAGTGCATGCTTATTATCAAATCGTGCAAGAGCTCGTTGAAGTTACGCGCGAGAGTTGTGTATATTTGGTTCCATGTGGTGCACAACGGTGTTCTCCAAATAAATGGTTGAATGTTATTGAGTGGATAACCATTACGGACATGCTTACGACCTAAAATTGTATTGATATGTTATATATATGTTGAGTTATCTCACGTAGTTTCCTAGTCTGATCCTAGTGTTATATTATTATAATGCTCGGGTCAGACCGAGTATATTTTCAAATTGAACTTGGATTACTTTTGCAGCTTCAGAAGAGGAGTATGACGAGAAGTATGTATTAGAAATTGTAAGGGCATGTTATTACAACTTTCCTGGCTGATTCATTGTTTTCTGTATACTCTAATTGAACTATGCATATTATAACATTTTCTCTTTTTGTAAAGAGCATTGTTTATTTTATAGATTATTCGTTTCATTGTGAGATTTTGTTCTGTATCTTCTTTCTTCTATCTACATTTCCCCCCTAATAATCAGACTTTCTGGCACTTGATTTGAGACACATGAATACAGAAGATGTATTAGTGTTGATTTTTGAGAGTTGAAAAGTTAGGTCATTACACCACCACCAGAACCTCGGCCACCCTGCGCAACTTTTCCCTTCAGTCAACTCAGCCCTAAAGTTTGTCGTTGATGAGCTACCATCAACAATTTGAAATGAGCCAGTTTCGATTCTGGTGACATTCCGGCCATCATAGGCCAGCGCAAGGGGCGCTACCACCACTAACCATAAGGTCTTCTCCCCCATTACGACTTCCTAGTTGATGAGTTCCTCCAGTTCTTCACGATTAGGGGGATAAAATTGATTGAACTAAAAAGGAGATGGCGGCTCAAAATGAAACAGAGAAGGAGAGTTTTTGATTATTTATAGTGTGAGTTTTATATATTTTATCCAATTATATTTCATGCTATTTACTCGAACGTTTCCCGCTTATACGATCACATATGACGTACGATCGTCATGAAATTTGATATCCTACAATAACTTAATATTCCAGACTCGATGAAACAAATTTCATCGAATTCCGAAATAGTTTGCAAAAACACTATTTTAATTTTAAATGGTTAATCAATACGCATTTATATTGTGTAGGATCACATAACCACTCTAGTTGATACAAAATCAGAAATCTCAGAATAATTAATCATTACGGATTTTATCAAATTGGTTTCGTCAAAATCCAAGATCGTTTGGCAAAATAGCTATTTCTATGTATTATATTGAAATGGTTAAAATATAAATTGATTTCAAATTCATTGATAATAATTTCTTATTGTTGTTTCAATTCAAATAGAATTTTCCATAGCTTCAAATTAAGCTAATTCGGATTTTAAATTTGATATTTTCCTTTCAAGTAAATTTAACGTTCAAATTCTCACTAACTCCATTTCAATTTAAACATATTTTTTACCAGCATTCAAAATCAATTCGGATTCAATTTCTAATCAAGAATTAAATTATTCACCATCTCTACTTTATGATAAATTGATTATTTGAAATCTAAAACTTATTTATCTCATTCATTTGATAACTTTATATTGAGACTCCATTTACATTTTGTAATAACCCGTAGTTTTGTCCAATTTAAAATATAAATTTTAATGTATTTTAATGAATTATGAAATAGAAAATGCTGATTTTGATTCGATAAAATTTGAGAATAATTTTAAAGTTTGTTTTAATGTCTTGTTTGACTTAAAAGCAGAGTCAGTAAAAAATTTAAATCAATTTAAAAACTCAGATTTCAAAAATCGATATTTTAAGGCTATTTTGATACCTTATAAGAGGACCATTTTTGAGATGGTCTCGAAATCCGATGAAATCTATTTCGTTGAATCCGAAATGTCAAAATATGGTAGAATCCAAAATTTCAAGTCGAACGGAGTTGGTATGTGAGCGTGTGATATATAAATGTAGGCTGAAAATTAAGTCAGAATCAAATTAAGCTAGAAAAAGGCAAATTTTCAAACGGTCTTCAATTTCGACGAAACTTGATTCTTGGAAGTGTAATTCCAAAACATAGCGAGATTTCAAATTTCGTAATTTTTGAAGCTAACGTGTGGCCATGCGACTAGAACGAAGTTTGCAACGTGTAATTAATACACAGAATAAATGTGTTACTTCATGCTACAATCTCCAACCAACCACAATTAGACAACTGATCCGTCCTCTTGTCAAGTGTCAAGTCTATCCAGCATTGGTCATTTTATGATTGTTAAACATTAAGCTTGGTTTTAATTTGTTTTAATTTCATTTCATTTGCCTAAACCATTTTCTAAAGCTTGGAATCACCTTTAATGGTCTCCTCCTTCCTCTAGCACCCAAGGCCTCCACCCCCACAACCCGCCACCACCAAGACCTGCTACGCCAACATCCAGCCACCCCCTCCAGTGCTGATCAATGCGTGGCCCCCCTCTCTCCCCCTTAAAACCCCTCTTTCCTTTCTATTTTGCAAAAGGCACCTCCGTTTCACCCAAAACCAAATCCACCACATCCTAGCTCCTCCTAGCGGGCCCACATCTCCACATAAGCCACCTCACCACCTTCCCTTGCCTGTACCTCCGCTATCTAGCCCCTTATCATGGGTCCTATGCCCCCTTCAAGCCTTAAACCCACTAAAAATCATATTTTTGTCTTGTATACTCTAAATAAAAGTGCAATCAAGTGTTTGTGTAAGGTGTTGGGTTGATTTGGAGAATAATGGAGTGGCCATGGTGCATTTTGAGATGTGTACAACGAAAAGGAGCAGGTCATGGTAGAGGAAGAGATATTAGAGGAGGTAATTAAGGAAGTTAATTAATTAATCAAGTATATGAAGTTATGTTATATATATATATATATATGCAAACAAACTTGTAGAAATCATAACTTTTTCATACAAAATTAGAATTTGACGAAATGTAATCCATGGAAACCATATCGACAAGAGCTTCGTAACAAAATTTGTTTGGAGAGATTTGAGGTCATGGCAACTTTTGACAAAGGAAAACGTCTAATCTAATCGATCGACATTTATCATAATTTAGCGTTAAATGACCATTGTGAGAACTCTTACTCAAACTAGTTTTTTGTAGTTAATATAATCATAACTAAATATATATTGATTGCCTATGATTGCAATATTTCCTTTGTGGTAGTTTTTGTAGGGTTAAACACCCATCTACAAGTTAAATAACACATGAATATTCACCTGTTTAAGTTTAAGTTGTGTAATAAGTATTGGTTGATAATACAAGTTTATTATGATTTTAAATAATGACTAGCATATTAGAAAAATATTACTTTTATTCTATATATGTGAAATTTCTTAGATACGTGACATATAAGCACCAACAGTGTAAATTGTGAGAGAGCAAAACTCACGTAGATAGGGAACAAATTTAATTTACTGCACTTGGTTAATTAAAAATATTATGAAATGTTTAACACAAATTACAAAAAAATTATGTTATGTTAAACATGGAGCAGTGTGATAAAAATTTGACTTTTATCTGTTATTTGTGATGTTATTTGAATATACGACACCCATATTTTAAATGAAGTTGATTGAAAATTGGTTGGACCTTAAATGGTTGTTAGATGTGCAATTTATAAACGATTATATATCGACGGTATATATATATATATATATATATATATATATATATATATATGTGTGCTAAAACCCCACGTAGGTCTTGAGATGACATATGCCAACATGTCTCTCGTGTGTGTACGTAAGCTACATGATGTAAACCCCACACGGATATTGGGATGATATTTTTACACGTCTCCCAGGTGTTTATATAAGCCCAATGATTGAATAGAAAACCTCACACGGGTCTAGAGATGACAGTAATTCACACGTCTCTCATGTGTGTATGTTATGGTAACCCTGAATTATTTTAATAATTAAGGCTGAAAATAATAAATGTTAAGGAAATGTGTTTGTATGTGTATAACACGTGTGATATGTATAAGTGTGCATGGGTAAGTTGCAAGGTGCACAAGACTATCTACTATGCACAGAAAGTAGGATATTTCCTTTGACTAGAATTTATTTTATTGCGCCATGAAATTAAATAAAAATGTATGCAAGTATTTAACATTTTATGAGTCATGATGCATGAGAATGAGTATTCTGGATATGATTGAAAATTCAGGAAGAAAACCTGAGGAATTTATATGAATGGATTATAGAAAAATGTGTGTATAACATTTACAAATTATGGCTAGTATGTTCATGCAAGAAGCATGATAGTTGGGTAAAAATAGGAAAATAAAAAAAACCTGGTCCAACCAAAAAGAAATTAACATAGCACGGTAAGGTATGGGTTATTTCTCAAAAAAGATAAAAAGATAATTGGGTATAGCCTTGAGTGTTTTAATATGTTTAACAAATTATATTCTAAGTGGGGTAAATTTCACATTAAGTAGCCTGAAAACCCTAATCTAGACAATATAAAAAGGCTAGGCTTGTGAGCTAGTTTGTTTCTTCCGGGGAAAAATTAAATCAAAGGAAATAGTAGCTGCAGCACCTAGGGGGTCGAGCTAATATCAAGTACTCAAGATTTAAAGGGAGAAAATATTATTGTGAGTACATACCACTTTTATATAGGCATTAAGTCCTTCAAGCAGCCATTTTTGATTGAATATACGTTGTATTTTCTTTGGAAATGTTCTATTATACAAGGTATAAATGTGAACTGCACATCAGTAAAATGATATGATGGTAATAATTGTTATCTGGCAGTGGATAAATAAAAAATATAAATCTACAAGACAATAACTTTGAATATATTTTTGAGAGGTAGGATTTTGTGTAGGAATACAGAAGTATGGACAATTGGTTGGACAAAAAGATAAATCAATATAAGAAGGGGGTCGGTGTGGTTAGAATGACCATAACCTACATTGATCAGTCTGGATTTGAAGTGGCTAACCAGGCATGCACATGGCATGTTAATGGCCTGAGGCCTTTGTGTGATGGGTTAACAGGTAGGGGGATCCCACATAGTATGCACATTAGTGTTCAATGTAAGGGTTTAGGTTGAAGAAAGTTAAACACGATAACCTAAGAAGGAATTGAGGGTTAAAGAATTATAAAGAATCATGTTTATACTGGGTAAAGAAAATGGTATAGGAATGTAGTCTTGAGTAGAATTATTTATGTCCTGAATATATGTGTGTATGTGCACATCTGAATATACCATGCATATGAGATAAATACTGGAAATCATCCTCTGAATGAATCTAAGTCTATAATGTGATTTTACATGTAAAAGACAGGTATCATGATAGAATATATGTACATGTTAATGAATAGATTTATATAAATTTAGTTATGCTCACACCAAACAAATTGTTTGACCCTATTTGCTTAATGGCATGTGGGGTGTCTCAATTCAAATGAGGCAGCCTCTGATGCTCTTGCATGAAAGGTTGATGCTAATTATAAGGTGAATTGAAGTAATGCTTGAAAAATGAAGTTTCGTACTTGCTGGTTTATTGTGAAGTTTATGCTTAAAAGAATCAGCTTGTTATTGTTTATATAGAGAACTTTTATGGATAATTACTGTAATATCTGCATGTACTAATAGATTAAGTAGCTTCAGAACTTAAACCTGTCTGAAGGTTATGTTTGTTAATTTATGTTGTTGTAATGAAGTGTATGCAACCGGGATATATATACGTATTTAATCTGTGTTGCTTTAATTAATGAATTTTGGTAAGAAGGACAGGAAAGAAAACTTTCGTTGATCAAAAGAGATGAAAAGATTCACATTTATGAGCACATAATTTTTATCAATGTAACTAAAACATGTCAAGCATAATGGAAAATTTTCTATGCCAAACTACATGTGGATGTGCAGCTTTTAGTATGAACCATATGCCATAAACATGAAAATACAATAAGGAAGCCAAAAGAAATGCCTTCCCCTTGCTAACCATGTTCAGTAAAGAAGAAATGTATTCACTCTAGGTTTGGAATGTATTACATGAGATTTGCAACAAATATGTGAATCAATAATAGGGTAGATGTAGCTAAGGAAGTCATATAGATTAATTAGGAAAATTAATGGAAAATAAGGAGGGTTAAATCAAGATACTGTCATATATATATATATATATATATATATATATATATATATATGAATGGCAAAGTATCATTTTTGTTGTGTCCTTTATATCATGCAAAGATTGACTGAATTATATGTATGCTATAGCTGATATTGTACTATATTATTACATCTTATTTGTTGTGTGAAGAATTGATTCAAGAGCCTTTTAATAATTTTTATCCTATACGCTAAAACTCTGATTATTCTTATAAATGGTAAGCCTTATCAAAAATCTTTATCATAAGTCAAGTACATAAAATTCATATGCTGGCATGTATATACTAGTAGAGTAGGATCCTGGATACACACACACATGTGTGTGTGTGTGTATATATATATATATATAAATAAATAAATAAAAAAAATTAAACCCTATAGAGAGAAGAAACCAGGAAAATAAACTTGTAGATTAATAATTCTAATTAATTTTATAAAGTTATTAGGAGGGTTTCTCTTAGTGGTATTAGAGCTGTGTAATAGATTACACAGCTACAAATATTTATATAATGAAAGTGGGAATTATGATAAATTATTTGGGTGGGATTTTATAGTGGCTCTATAGCTGAGTAATATAAATTGTCTAAATATAAGATAAATAATGAGCTAATTTAACAAGAATTGTTCATAGACAGCCATGGTAGACCAACACCTCAATCAACTATTGGAGCATCAAATGCACCACTAATGGTGAACATGCAAGATATTGTGAGGGTTTTAAGGGAAGGAGTGAACCTAGGAAAAATGACCCTCATGAGGAGCTTTCTAATTTGTTGAAAACCTCCACCCATTTAGGAGGCAAGAGTTTTGAAGGTACTGAAGGAGTTATGGGGGTCCAAACTTGGTTGGGAACACTAGAAAGGATTTTTAATGATATGAGGGTTGATGATCATAGGAAAAGGTAGATCGCCTCTAGGCAATTGAGAGGCTCAGCACTGGACTGGTGGGAGATTATTGTTGCAGGAAGGCATGAAATGAGATCACATGGGAAAAATTCAAGGAAACGCTAGAGGCTAGATTTGTACCTGCATCAACTGAATCATATTTGCTAGAGGAATTCATCAGGTTGAGCCAAGGAGGAATGAGTCTTATTGAATACACTCAAAAGTCTGAAAGTTTGTCTAAATATGGACAAATGCTAGTTCCTGATGAAACTTCAAAGAATGGAAGATACATACAAGGACTGAATACACGCTTGAGTAGGGCAATGCTACCATATATTGAGAAGATTTTGATCAGGTGTTGAACCTAACTTTTAGCTTTGAACAACAAGATAACACCAGAGAAAATTTTAGGAATATGAAGACTAATAACAACAAGAAAGGGAAGAACAAATTCCATCCATATGAGAAGAAGAAAATTGATGTTGTAGACAAGAAGGGCTATGAAGTTTCTACTACTTCATATGTTAAGAAAAAGGTCATATGTTATAATTGTGGAAAAGAAGGACATATAAAATCCCGATGCCATGATGGACAAGTTTCCACTTTCAAGTGATTTAACTGTGGAAAAGAGGTACATCTGAAGATGAATTGCCCTGAATATAAGCAACATGGAAGAGTTGGAGCCATACAAAGAAAGGGAAAATCATTTGTTAGCTCCAATAATGAAGTGCAAGGATAAGTGGAAGGTATGTTAATTATTAGACAAATGCCATTAAATGTGATATATGACACTGGAATAACACATTCTCTTATTTCCTCTAGTTAGTGCAGCAGTTAAATTTAACATGTGTGATAGTTAATAAACCCTTATGTATAACTAGCCCAACAGGTAGCTCATGTGAGTTAGGAATGATGTGTAAACAAATAGAATTAAATATTGCTGGTAGCCTGCTTCCTTCTGATTTATTTGTGTTGAATTACCCTGGTATAAGGGTTATACTGGGTGTTGATTGGTTGAAAAAGAATAAGGCTATTTTTAAATTTTAGAATTCTATTATTTCTTTGAAAATTACTAGGGGTAAAAGGATACTAGTATGGTGTGAAACAAGCAAATAAAGAAAGTCTGGACATTTTAGCAATCTAGAAATTAAAGAGAAAGAGTTAACACTAGAACAAGTGCCTATAGCAAATCAATACCCAGATGTGTTTGATGAAGTTAAAGGGGTACCTCAGAATAGGCCATTTGAGTTTCAAATAAGGTTAATTCCTGGTGCAAGTCCAATAGTGAAAAAACCCACAAGAATGGGGCCTAAAGAATTAATTGAGCTAAAAAGTAGTTAAAGAAATTAGAGGAAACAGGTTTTATAAGGCCAAGCTGTTCTTGTTGGGGGTCACCAGTGGTCTTTGTTAAGAAAACATAATGGTACACTTGGAATATGTTTAGATTATAGAGAACTTAACAAAGTCACAATAAAGAACAAATACCCATTGCCAAGAATAGATGATCTTTTTGATCAATTAAGTGGTACCAAGGTGCTTTCCAGATTAGACTTAGCATATGGTTTTCATTAGATGAAGGTAGAAGAGGAGATCATTAAATACATTGCTTTCAACACTAGATATGGGTTGTATCAATTTTTAGTTATCCCACTTGGCCTCACAAATGGTCCATCATACTTTGTAGATTTAATGAACAAAATGTTTAGAGACTATGTGGATACATATGTGTTGATTTTTAAAGATGATATATTGTTGTATTCCAGAACAGAAGAAGAGTACAAACAACACTTGCATTTGATACTGGATGGATTGAGGAAGTATAACCTCAAGGAAAATTTTTCTAAATGTACATTTCAGAGAGATGAGGTAAGCTTTTACAATCATATTATTTCTGGAAATGGGATTTCAGTGGACCCAAGCAAGGTAATGGTAGTGCAAACTTGGAAAAGTCCTAGAACAGTGAGTGATGTGAGACAATTCATAAGTATGCTCGGTTATTATAGAAGATTCACAAAAGATTTTGCTAAAATTGCAATTCCGCTCACACAATTAACAAGGAAGGATCACCCTTTTGTCTGGACAGAAAAACGTGAGAAGGCAATTTTAGTACAAGCACCAGTGCTAAAGGTCCCCGAGGGAAATAAGGGACTTATAGTATATATTGATGCTAGTGGAAGTGGACTAGGAGTTGTTTTAATGTAAAATGAACAAGTAATATCCTATGCCTTGAGATAGTTGAAAGCTAATGAAATAAGGTATGCTACACATGATTTGAAACTGGCTGCAGTGGTATATGCCTTAAAACTATGGAGACACTGTCTATTGGGAGAAAAATTTGAGTTGTACACCCACCATAATCATTAAAATATTTATTCTCCCAAAAATACTTGAACATGAGGCAACATAGGTGGGTAGACTTTTTAGCTGCCTATGATTTGGACATATTATATGCCCCTGGAAAACCTAATAAAGTTGCAGATGCCTTGAGCAAGAAACATGCTAAATTTGCTACATTGATGATAAAAGAATTCAGAATTTTATCTTTTCCTTCTGAGATAGAAATAAAAAGTTCCAACAGGGAAATGCCAATGGATATAATCAATGTACCAATGGGTCAAGGAAGGTTGAGTGTTATGACAATTAAAATCTGATTTGGTTAAAAAGGTAAAAGAATCACAAGATCAGGATCCATTTTCAAAGGTAAGAAAATGCTTTTGACTAAGGGAAAAGAGGTAGAAAATTTCCAAATTGATAGCCAAGGATATTTACGAAACAAGAATAGGCTATGTGTGCCATTGAATGTAGAATTGAGGAAAGAAATATTGGATGTATACCATAGAAGTAAAAATAATGTTCATCCTGGTGGAACAAAAAAGTATCACAATTTAAAAAGAGACTTTTGGTGGAAGGGATTAAAGGAGATGTAGGCAAATATGTGGCCGAATGCATTATATGCCAACAAGCAAAAGCAGAATATCAAAAGCATCTGGATTATTACAACCCTTACAGATTCCTGAATGGAAATAGGAAGAAATCTCTATGGATTTTATTGATGGTTTGCCAAAATCTAGGAGTGGGAATGATAGCATTTGGGTGGTAGTTGATAGATTAACCAAAGCAGCACACTTCATACCCATCAGGTCAGAAAGAAGTGCACCCAAACTTGCTCAATTGTTTATGAAAGAAATAGTAAGATTTCATGGTGTTCCTAAATCTATTGTGAGTGACAGAGATACGTTGTTTACCTCTAAGTTCTGGATCGGTTTTCAAGAAGCCAAGGGTACATAATTGTGTATGAGCAAACATACCATCCTCGATCTGAAAGGCAAACTGAAATAGTAAATAAAGTACTTGAGGATATATTTAAAGCATGTATATTGGACTAGCGAGGTATCTGGGAAGATTACCTTCATCTGGCTGAATCTTCATGTAACAATAGTTATCAAAGAACAATATGAATGGATCCCTTTGAAGCCTGGTATGGGAGGCCATGTTAATCCCCTACTAGTTGGATGGAAGCTGGAGATAGAATAATCTTAGGGCCAGAGCATGTAAAGGAGATGTTAGATAAAATTTCATTGATTAGGAAGAGAATGGCATCAACACAAAGTAGAAAAAAGTGTATGCTAAAAGAAAGAGGAGGTTTATAGAATATGCAGTGGGAGACTTTGTGTTTCTCAAAGTATCTCCAATAAAGAGAATTCTCATATTTGGAAAGTAAGTAAGCTAACCCCTAGATAGATTGCGCCTTATAAAATATTGAAAAGGGTTGGACCAGTTGCTTATGAACTGGAGTTACCAGAAGAAATGGGTGCAATACATAATGTATTTCATGTATCTCAATTAAGGAGGTGGGTAAGAAAATTATACTGAAAACACCCACTAAATTGAGAATTAACCCAAACCTGAAGTATGAAAAAGAACCAGTAGGGATAGTGGGTAAAGAAGTGGAGATTGAGGAATAAAACTATAAAACTTGAAAAGGTGCAGTGGAGCCTTGATTCTAATGATTGTACTTGGGAGGTAGAGGATGAAATTAGTGTTGGAGAATGAAGTTTTGATGACAACAACCTTATTTCAGTTATCATTGATTATAAAATATATACTAACACTTTTTGTATAGAATATATATAAAAATATATATGCAGGAAATATATATATACAGGAAATACCACTGAAGACTGTACAGTTTTAAAGATCAGAGAAATTTCAAGACTCATAAGCATTCAAGATTTCAAGAGTTCAAGATCAATATAGTTATAGAGTCTAGATTCTGTAGGACTCTAAATAGCACTCCAAGTTCAAATTCAAATTCAAATTTTCAAATTTTAATTTTCAATTTTCAATTTTCAATTCTGTTTCAATTCTATCCTCAATCCTCTCTATTTTATTTTCTATTCTTTTTCCTTTCTTATTCTTCTTTGTTTTTCAAACTTAAATTTTATATTTATATTTTTATACTTTATATTTATATAGTTTAAAATCTTATAATGTTATAATTTTGTAAATATATTTATATTGTTTAAATTTATGTTTTCGTATGTTTTTCTACTATATATTATTAATCTACAACACTAGATTTTTACTCAAGAATTTCCAAAATTATTTTTATATCAAAACATTTGAAAAATACTTCAAAATACAAAATTACACTAGGGTATATCGACATACCAAAAACATCATGTCGACATATAACTGTCACTTTTTTCAATTTTGAAAGGAAGTGTCTTTTCACTATTTGAAACGATTCAGAACCATTACAACTTTCAAACTCTATAAAAAGGGGTCAAAACCGAATTTTTAATTATCTCTTCTTCTCTAACTTCATCCACTTTCTCTATATCATTATTCTTAATCATTTTTATGATTTCTACAATTATACTCTGCAAAATTCAATTCCGTTTTGATCAAACTTCTTCACTCTACACTCTCTTATCATCTCTCTCTGAATCAAGTGCTACTGAAGAGTTCTGGGGCTGTTTGTAATTGTTTGGGTTGAGTAAAAGTTGTTTGGGTTGAGTAAAGGTGAGAATCGGTGGTATCCCTTGTAGCCGTGAAATCAAGAAGGTTAGAATCGGTGGTATCCCTTGTAGCCGTGAAATCAAGGAGGTTGGAATCGATGGTATCCCTTGTAACCGTGAAATCATGGAGGTTGTAACTAGATTTGAATATAGTAATAAAACTCTGCGCAATCTAGCATTGCGTGGGACTGGACGTAGGAGCATTCCGAACCAGTATAAAATCTGGTGTGTTCTTTCCTTTTCTGCATCTTTATTTCTATTTATTTTGTATTTGTGTTTGAATCTGTGTCTGTGATTGTGTTTGTGGTGTTTGATTCATTCCGTAGTTCACATAAGTTTTAAATTTTGTTTAAATTCTCATAAACACTATTCATTTCCCCTCTAGTGTTTGTTTGCCTTAATGTTCCATTTCGCACTCCCTAACAAATTGTATCAGAGCAATGTCTTTCAAAAAGTTCATAATCTGATTTCTGAAATATTGGTAAAATGGCAAATTTGGAATCCTTGATAATACTAGTGTCAATTTATGCGCTGCATCAATGTTGAAAGGGTCTGCATATAATAATGTTAAAGAAGCATGTGATCTACTGAAATATTGTTTAATTCAGAAAAGGATGATGTAACACCCCACCTCCGCCAGGGTGTCTCTTGCAAGCACTCTGACTTTGGAGGGGCGTTTGAATCAGGTAAACATGCATAATGATATATCAAGGCAGAACAAGAACATATGTATATATATAAACAGAGTAAATAAGATAAGTAAAACAGCGGAAGATTTCAAACTATTTCAAAACAAGTCTGATACAACATAATGTCACTTTCCAAATACACAAGTCTAGATAAAAACAACATCACTGAAAAACTGAAATACATAAGTACTATCCCCAAAATAAGTGATAACCATAGCTAGCTTCATGTCAAGACCGTACATGAGCTAAAATCCCACAAGCAAGTGATTAGAAATCCAAGCTAAGCTCCACTATTCTCACCCTGAGAACCTGGGGGGGGGGGGAACGGAAGAAAAGAGGCGAAAGGAAAACAGGTCAGTCAAAAAGACTGAGTAAGCCCTACTACAATCAATGTAAACTGATAAAGTTAAATGGCATGAGAAGCAGGGATGAACATAAGGATAACAACGTACTAGTATGATGATTAACTAACAAGGTAGATAAAGGTGTCATCGCATAATCAGGTTTAAGGTTTTTGCACCACAGGTGTACTAGAAAACTAACATGACTTGAATAAACAAGTATTGATCCCTTGGCCCAAGCTTTGGCCCAATAACATGAAGTGACCCTAATACGCGGTCCAACCAAACGGTCTAGTCGATCGGCTCCCTATAAGCCTAACTCGTCACGTGTTGGTGTCAATGCGGCCCAAACATAATTGTAGTCAGACTGTGCAGGGTCTCCCGTCGGGTGTATCAAGCCCTAGGGTGTCAACCCCTGGACACCATAAACATAAGTGCACAGTCTCGATCTACTGGTACCCGTGCATGCTTTCCCCGGCTTCGGACTATGTGCACGACCATAGTCCGCCCGGAACTACACCGGCGTACCACTCTGCCGTCGTTTTTGATCACTTACCTCAAGTCCAGTAATCGTGCCCCCACCCTAGTCTAGTCCCTAGGGTCATAATGATACAAACTTGGGATTACTGCTGGAGTGGACCCCCATTGCTAGGATTTTCTAGTGGGTTAAGTACGGTTTAACCCTCTTGCTAATCATGGATTAACTTGGTTAAGTGTAACGATGAGTTCACGACTTAACCCTGATTAATCTACCAAGCCCAAATTGGTTAAGTATTAAGTGGACCATGACTTAACCCTAATCATGAGGCATTAATTAATTAATGCGCCTTAACCTCTCACATTAGACTTTGTTGCGGTTACTAGTTAAGCCGGTCGGTTCCGGGTAGCTTTATACCACAACTTGGTCTAACCTCGGGTTCAAGGTACAACATGACCAACTTCTCACATTGGGTCCTATTGTTTGTAGCAACTAGTTAAGCCGGTCGGTTCCGGGTAGGTTTACGCTACAAACTCAACCCAACCTCGAGTTGGTCACACTTATATTTTCTAAGTGTCATGTCCATCATGTTTCCAAAACATGTTACAAGTTTTCAAGAATTTGGGTAGACCTAACTTAATAGGTAAATTCCCAATGGGTAGACCTAACTTAATAGGTAAATTCCCAATCTTATGTTTTTATGTCTTTTAAGTTCACCCAACCCCAAACGCAATCCCATCGCTTACATATCGCAATAGCGCATAAAGGATAGAAAGAGGGAACTTGGCATAATCATGACATAAAGGTGTTGAAGCCACAAGTTTAACATGGTGGCATATGAAATGTACATATGTTCATATACTTGCATATTACATTTTTAGGCCTCAAAAGCATGCATAAAACCAAACTTAGCATATTGGTGATACATGGTGATAAATGACATGTAGAAATGGCCATAAGTTCGCATTTAGCCTCACATGCATGTTATCATAAGAGATATGATATCTTACATGTTGCCAAAATGCAACCTTTAGCATAAAGCTTGAAGCTTTAAGCTCATAAACCCAAGATAAGCTTGCATAACATGATAACATGAACAAAATGATCAACCCAAACTTGCATAACATAACTTGCATATCATATGACAACTTGCATATCAAACTTGCATAACATAACATGATAAACTTGCATATCATAACATGGCAAACTTGCATAACATAACATGTCAAACTTGCATAACATGATAAACTTGCATATCATAACATATCAAACTTGCATAACATGACATAATAAACTTGCATATCATGGAAAACTTGCATATCATAATGATCAACCAAACTTGCATCATTCATTTAACTTTAGAGTTTAAATATGAAAGTAGAAAAGGGCTTACAATGCTTATGAAGACTCAAATGAGTATAAGCAAATACAAGATTGAGACAAAGCCCTTATGCAATCAAATAAACCCAAAATGCAAGCTCCAATAGAAAAACCCTTGAGCAAAAATGATCAAAACCCTTGCTTTATGATGTAAATATGGAAACTTGACTTGAATGCAAGCTAATGACACTCATACAAGTTTGAAAACACTTGTATGCATGGAAAATCTCACATAGAAATAACTTAGGAATTTTATGAAGAGAGTGGAGGCCATGAGAGGAATGATTTTGCCATAGTTTAGTTGTAGGGTTGATTAATGATGATTTAGGCTTAGGTTAGGGGCTTATTTATAGAGATTAGGATTAGTTCTAGCCTTAGGATTAAACCCTAGTTCCAATCTCAGCCCTCAAAACCGAATCTGGCCCCCAAACTCAACACAACTCCAAAATGGTGCACCAGGCAAGACTGCCCGGCTGAACCCAGTCGACAGCCAAGTCGACAGGGCTGTCGACTTGGGTCCAACCAAGTCGACTCCCAAGTCGACAGGGCTGTCGACTTGGGTGCTCTGGCGGGAATTTTCCCGCCTGGCCCAATCTTACCCAAATTTCCAAATTCAAACTTGAATTTGAAATCTGTTTTTACTTTGAATTTTTCTGAAAACTTCGTTGGGCCTTAATCGGGTCATACGGACTCCGATTTTCGAAAACTCGGACTCTATTTCGCGTATTTTTCCGAGACGAACGCAATGGCATAGCCCGTTTCCCTTGATTCAGATTTATAAATTAAATTCTGCCTCGATTTACGTTATAACAGGTTATTGAAAATACGGGTTGTTACATTCTCCCCTCCTTAAAGGATTTCGTCCCCGAAATCTTCAAGTTAGGAAGAACGTATCCTACCATCCAACATCCATCTACTCAAAACATCATCCACGAGCAATCATTGTCCTTACAAGATTCTAAATGTTGAATGAACATATGCAAAGGTGTGTGTATATGTACTTATCTAATGCAAATATCATCAATGCAAATTATGTTAGTGAAATGAATCCATATGTATGCAATTCCTAACATAATGTATAACATCTATATGTGTGCACATAACATACATCCATATGCAACATCCATGTGATAACACAAAAATATTCATCCATGAATAAGCATAAACACTCATGCATATGCAATATGAGGAGTGTGTGAGCCGATCTAGTGCCTAACGTGTATAATGCATCCACGAGTAACCACTTGCAAACACTTGCAACCACTTGCAAACATCAAGCATAACATGTTTCAAACACATGTTTCATCCAAAGGGTTTCTACCTAAGGTTCTCATGACAAGATTAACACGATAAACTAGATAAATATGGATAGCAAAGAGAAAGATATGCTAACAAAGAAAAGAGATTGAGAGTGTACCCTCAAAAAGGAATGGATAAAGCCCACGCATCTTCTCCTCGGTTTCCCAAGTTGCGTCTTCTTCGGCTTCACCCCATTGAACCTTCACCAACTTGACCTCTCGATTCCTTAGCTTCTTGGTCTCCGTCCCCAAGATACGAATCGGAGCTCTCCTCAAGGTAGCCTCTTTCTCCACTTCCACATCTTTCAGAATACTTGGCTCAACAACCTCTGCTGATTCATGTAAACACTTCCGGAGATGCGAGACATGAAAAACATCGTGTACTCCGGCAAGCTTCTCGG
This sequence comes from Allium sativum, assembly GCA_030737875.1. Taxonomy (NCBI): domain Eukaryota; kingdom Viridiplantae; phylum Streptophyta; class Magnoliopsida; order Asparagales; family Amaryllidaceae; genus Allium; species Allium sativum. The sequence goes on from CM060924.1 coordinate 972,564,445, forward strand.
GCAACTCCACTCTATAAGCCATCTGCCCGATCCTCTCTATAATAGGGAATGGTCCAACAAACCTCGGTGCTAACTTCCCAACGGCTCCAAATCGGACCACATTCCGCAAAGGAGAAACCTTCACGAAAACCATATCCCTAACATCAAACTCCAAATCAGTTCTTCGCTTATCAGCATAGGATTTCTGTCGGTCTTGGGCCGCTTTCATCCGTCTCCGAATCAACTCGACCTTCTCGGATGTATCTCTGATCATATCAGGCCCAAGTATAAGCTCATTTGTAGTCTCCCACCAACATGTAGGCGACTTGCACGGCCTCCCATATAAAGCTTCAAATGGTGCCATCCCTATGCTTGCCTGATAACTGTTATTATATGCAAACTCAACAAGAGGAAGATGGTCTTCCCAAGTACCACCAAAATCCAGAATACAAAGCCTCAACAGATCCTCGAGTACCCTATTCACCCTTTCGGTTTGACCGTCCGTCTTTGGGTGATAAGCCGTACTTAGATTCAACCTCGTGCCCATAGCTTCTTGCAAGCTATTCCAGAATTGACTTGTAAAGATTAGGTCACGGTCACTGACTATACTAGAAGGGACTCCATGTAGTCTCACAATCTCACGAAGATATACAGACGCTAGCCAAGATGCGGTCCTCTTGCTCTTCACCGGAATGAAATGAGCACTCTTCGTAAATCTATCCACAATAACCCAAATGCTCGTATTCCCTTTCCTTGACCTTGGTAGCCCATCGATAAAATCCATGGAAATACTCTCCCACTTCCATAGTGGAACGTCTAGAGGATGCAATAGCCCACCGGGCTTCTTCGACTCGGCCTTAACTTGCTGGCAAATGATACATCTAGAGACAAACTCTGCCACATCCTTCTTCATCCCAGGCCAAAAGAAAATGCGCTTCATATCTTTATACATCTTATCTCCGCCCGGATGTATAGTCAACTTAGAGCGATGCGCTTCCTCAAGAACTTTTCTTACTAAATCTTCTACCATTGGAACACATAACCTTCCGTCTCTCCTCAGCCAACCCTTGTCATCAATAGAATATCGAACGAGATGACTAGACGCCTCTCCTCGAATCAGCTTATCCATAATCTCAACTATCTGAGGGTCTTCTCTCTGCGAAGCCCCAACTTGATCAAGAAGGGTAGGTCTGAGTTCCAGAGATGCTAAAGAACCGGTCATCGACTCAATCACCAAAGAGAAATCAAAGGTTGCCACATACTCTAAATTCTTCATCTCAACGAATAGAGGACTCAGAGTCAACCTTTTTCTACTCAATGCATCTGCTACCACATTCCCCTTGCCAGGGGTATAAGCTATCTCAAAATCGTAGGACGCCAAGAATTCCACCCATCTTTGTTGCCTCAGATTCAGATCCTTCTGAGAAAAGAGATACTTCAATGACTTGTGATCGGTATAAAGCTCAAATCTTTCTCCTAGAAGATAATGGCGCCAAGCCTTGAGTGCATATACAATTGCTGCCAACTCTAAGTCATGAGTGGGATAATTCTTCTCATGCACTTTGAGTTGTCTACCGCCAAAGCATATCACTCTTCCTTCTTGCATCAGAACAGCTCCTAACCCCGTGCCACATGCATCGGTATATACTGTAAATAACTTCCCTCCATCGGGCAAAGCTAGAACAGGTGCTGATGTGAGAGCTCTCTTGAGCTTCTGAAAAGCAAGCTCGCATTCTATGCTCCAAGCAAAAACTAAATTCTTCTTCGTCAATTTAGTGAGAGGAGCGGAAATATTCGCGAAGTCCTCAATGAACTTCCGGTAAAAGCCTGCAAGACCTAGAAAACTTCTCACTTCGGTTGCATTCCTTGGAGTCTTCCAATCCTGAACTGCAACTACCTTAGCGGGATCCACCGCTAAGCCTTGCTTAGATACTATATGCCCGAGGAATCTAACTTCCCTTCTCCAAAAGTGACACTTGGAGAACTTGGCCTTCAACTGATGAGCTCTAAGCGTATCCATCACCTCCACGAGATGTCTTGCGTGCTCTTCCTCATCCTTAGAGAAGATCAGAATATCATCTACGAAGACCACGACAAACTTGTTCAAGAACTCCCTGGACACCCTACTCATCAAGTCCACGAAATATGCGGGTGCATTAGTCAAGCCGAACGGCATGACAAGCCATTCGAAGAATCCATCTGGAGTTCTGAACGCAGTCTTGTCTATACTATCTTCAGCTACCCTGAGCTGATGGAATCCAGAAGCAAGATCAAGCTGAGAGAAAACAGAAGCACCGATAAGCTGGTCAAAGAGATCATCAATCCTCGGTAACGGGTGTCTGTTCTTCTTAGTCAGCTTATTCAACTCTCGATAGTCAACACAAAGTCAGAGAGAACCATCTGCCTTGGTAGCAAATACCACAGGCGCTCCCCATTCAGATATACTTCGTCTAATGAAGTTCTTCTCAAGCAACTCCTTCACTTGCTTACTTAGCTCCCGCCTTTCACGCGGAGCCATGTGCCGAACGGGCAAAGAAACCGGCTTTGCATTATCCACCAGATAAATGCGGAAATCAATCTCTCGCTTAGAGGGCAACCCCCTAACTTCATCGAAAACATCCGGATACTCTCGAACCACTCTCACAGACTGAAGAGTTTCCATTGACGAGTCGAGTGATTCAAGATAGCACAACATGACGGGACCTCTCGGATTACAAGAAATTTCTAGGGTGTTTCCGAGGCGAGTTACGAGCCTCACAACCCTATGCTCACAGTCAAGGATGGCTCCATATCTGGACAACCAATCCATGCCCAATATCAATCCGTATCCCCTAAAACCAAGAACATAAGCACTACACAAGAACTCTACACTCAGTATAGAGATCCTCAAATCCCCACATATCATAGACAGATGGGCGGAACCCCCAATAGGATTTGAGACACAGACGGGATCATCTACCAAGCTAGTACTAAGGTGCAAACTATCAACAAGATCAGATGAGATAAAGCTATGTGATGCACCAGAATCAAACAAGGTACGAACTGGAAAATCAGAAATATATACAAGGCTCTCAACAGAAATACTACCTCGATCGGGAACTGGAGCGGTATTGAGAGCATGAACTTGCCCTCCTGAAGGTCCAGCACGCTGAGTCTGACCCTGGCCTTGCCCTTGCTTCTTCGGGCAATCCTTACTGAAATGTCCAGTCTCACCGCAGAAAAAGCATTCACCATTCTTCCTTTTCCTCTTCTTACAATCCTTAATAAGATGCCCAACTGAACCGCAATAATGGCACTTCCCCTTGTTGTTCTTGCCCTTGTTGTTGTTCCCCTTGTTGCCTTGACTCTTGTTCTTGTTCTTGTTGCCTTGACTGCTCTGACCACTTGGATTACCCTGATTTCCTTTCCACTGGGAATCAGTCTTCTTGGCTTGAGTATCATTCATCTTGATCTCTTTCTTGACATCTCCCTGAAGTAACGCCATATCAACCAAGCTCTCAAACGTGGCCCCATGGGGAATATGTGACATAGCCAATCCCTGCAACGGCTCATTCAATCCTCTAGCAAAACGAAGAGCCTTCTTCTGAGGAGTATTCACCATATCCAAGCCAAAACGAGCTAACTGATTGAACTTGTTCACATATTCTTTGACAGACATATCTCCTTGTTTCAAAGTTATGAACCTCTCCATTTGCAGATTCTCCTCAGCAGAAAATAGAAACTTAAGCACGAACCTTGCCCTGAAATCGGCCCAAGTCTCAACAGGCCTAGTACCATTGGTGACTTCCCACCAATAAGCGGCTTCATCCTTCATAAGCCAGACCGCCAACAAGATCTTCCTCTGATCGTCTAACCCAAAGATAGCAAATAAATCCTCGGTCTCTTTCAACCAATTTCTGGCCTCTACAAAAGTCTCAGTGCCTTGAAAGTTCTTGCCACCCATTGCTTTGAAATCTTTGCAAGTCTTTGCGAAGTCAGCTTGAGGATGCTGAGGGGGAGGAGGAAGAGGAACCTCAGCAACAGGAGGAGGAGGAACATTAACTACCGGAGGAGGAGGAACATTAACTACCGGAGGAGGAGGAGGAGGAACATCTGCGGGGCCGGCTTCAGTCGCCCTAGCCTCCAAAAGTCTCCTATACCAAACAGGTACGTGTACTCCCTCCGGAATAGCAAAGTTATCGGCCATACTGAAAACGAAGAAAAAGACAGATTCAGAATGGAGAAAAACGAAGGAATTTTGCTAATGGCTTTTTGGGGAATAGCCTTTAAAATAAACTAGACTTTTCTTTGGAAAATACTTTATACTTGGTTTTGAAAATAGTTTTCCAAAAGTTTTAAAAACTTTTTTTTTGTTCCTTCTCGTAAACCATATGCTCTGATACCAAATGTAACACCCCACCTCCGCCAGGGTGTCTCTTGCAAGCACTCTGACTTTGGAGGGGCGTTTGAATCGGGTAAACATGCATAATGATATATCAAGGCAGAACAAGAGCATATGTATATATATAAACAGAGTAAATAAGATAAGTAAAACAGCGGAAGATTTCAAACTATTTCAAAACAAGTCTGATACAACATAATGTCACTTTCCAAATACACAAGTCCAGATAAAAAAACATCACTGAAAAACTGAAATACATAAGTACTATCCCCAAAATAAGTGATAACCATAACTAGCTTCATGTCAAGACCGTACATGAGCTAAAATCCCACAAGCAAGCGATCAGAAATCCAAGCTAAGCTCTACTATTCCCACCCTGAGAACCTGGGGGGGGGGAACGGAAGAAAAGAGGCGAAAGGAAAACAGGTCAGTCAAAAAGACTGAGTAAGCCCTACTAAAATCAATGTAAACTGATAAAGTTAACTGGCATGAGAAGCAGGGATGAACATAAGGATAACAACATACTAGCATGATGATTAACTAACAAGGTAGATAAAGGTGTCATCGCATAATCAGGTTTAAGGTTTTTGCACCACAGGTGTACTAGAAAACTAACATGGCTTGAATAAACAAGTATTGATCCCTTGGCCCAAGCTTTGGCCCAATAACATGAAGTGACCCTAATACGCGGTCCAACCAAACGGTCTAATCGATCGGCTCCCTATAAGCCTAACTCGTCACGTGTTGGTGTCAATGCGGCCCAAACATAATTGTAGTCAGACTGTGCAGGGTCTCCCGTCGGGTGTATCAAGCCCTAGGGTGTCAACCCCTGGACACCATAAACATAAGTGCATAGTCTCGATCTACTGGTACCCGTGCATGCTTTCCCCGGCTTCGGACTATGTGCACGACCATAGTCCGCCCGGAACTACACCGGCGTACCACTCTGCCGTCGTTTTTGGTCACTTACCTCAAGTCCAGTAATTGTGCCCCCACCCTAGCCTAGTCCCTAGGGTCATAATGATACAAACTTGGGATTACTGCTGGAGTGGACCCCCATTGCTAGGATTTTCTAGTGGGTTAAGTACGGTTTAACCCTCTTGCTAATCATGGATTAACTTGGTTAAGTGTAACGATGAGTTCACGACTTAACCCTGATTAATCTACCAAGCCCAAATTGGTTAAGTATTAAGTGGACCATGACTTAACCCTAATCATAAGGCATTAATTAATTAATGCGCCTTAACCTCTCACATTAGACTTTGTTGTGGTTACTAGTTAAGCCGGTCGGTTCTGGGTAGCTTTATACCACAACTTGGTCTAACCTCGGGTTCAAGATACAACATGACCAACTTCTCACATTGGGTCCTATTGTTTGTAGCAACTAGTTAAGCCGGTCGGTTCCGGGTAGGTTTACGCTACAAACTCAACCCAACCTCGAGTTGGTCACACTTATATTTTCTAAGTGTCATGTCCATCATGTTTCCAAAACATGTTACAAGTTTTCAAGAATTTGGGTAGACCTAACTTAATAGGTAAATTCCCAATGGGTAGACCTAACTTAATAGGTAAATTCCCAATCTTATGTTTTTATGTCTTTTAAGTTCACCCAACCCCAAACGCAATCCCATCGCTTACATATCGCAATAGCGCATAAAGGATAGAAAGAGGGAACTTGGCATAATCATGACATAAAGGTGTTGAAGCCACAAGTTTAACATGGTGGCATATGAAATGTACATATGTTCATATACTTGCATATTACATTTTTAGGCCTCAAAAGCATGCATAAAACCAAACTTAGCATATTGGTGATACATGGTGATAAATGACATGTAGAAATGGCCATAAGTTCGCATTTAGCCTCACATGCAAGTTATCATAAGAGATATGATAACTTACATGTTGCCAAAATGCAACCTTTAGCATAAAGCTTGAAGCTTGAAGCTCATAAACCCAAGATAAGCTTGCATAACATGATAACATGAACAAAATGATTAACCCAAACTTGCATAACATAACTTGCATATCATATGACAACTTGCATATCAAACTTGCATAACATAACATGATAAACTTGCATATCATAACATGGCAAACTTGCATAACATAACATGTAAAACTTGAATAACATGATAAACTTGCATATCATAACATATCAAACTTGCATAACATGACATAATAAACTTGCATATCATGGAAAACTTGCATATCATAATGATCAACCAAACTTGCATCATTCATTTAACTTTAGAGTTTAAATATGAAAGTAGAAAAGGGCTTACAATGCTTATGAAGACTCAAATGAGTATAAGCAAATACAAGATTGAGACAAAGCCCTTATGCAATCAAATAAACCCAAAATGCAAGCTCCAATAGAAAAACCCTTGAGCAAAAATGATCAAAACCCTTGCTTTATGATGTAAATATGGAAACTTGACTTGAATGCAAGCTAATGACACTCATACAAGCTTGAAAACACTTGTATGCATGGAAAATCTCACATAGAAATAACTTAGGAATTTTATGAAGAGAGTGGAGGCCATGAGAGGAATGATTTTGCCATAGTTTAGTTGTAGGGTTGATTAATGATGATTTAGGGTTAGGTTAGGGGCTTATTTATAGAGATTAGGATTAGTTCTAGCCTTAGGATTAAACTCTAGTTCCAATCTCAGCCCTCAAAACCGAATCTGGCCCCCAAACTCAACACAACTCCAAAATGGTGCACCAGGCAAGACTGCCCGGCTGAACCCAGTCGACAGCCAAGTCGACAGGGCTGTCGACTTGGGTCCAACCAAGTCGACTCCCAAGTCGACAGGGCTGTCGACTTGGGTGCTCTGGCGGGAATTTTCCCGCCTGGCCCAATCTTACCCAAATTTCCAAATTCAAACTTGAATTTGAAATCTGTTTTTACTTTGAATTTTTCTGAAAACTTCGTTGGGCCTTAATCGGGTCATACGGACTCCGATTTTCGAAAATTCGGACTCTATTTCACGTATTTTTCCGAGACGAACGCAATGGCATAGCCCGTTTCCCTTGATTCAGATTTATAAATTAAATTCTTCCTCGATTTACGTTATAACAGGTTATTGAAAATACGGGTTGTTACAGATGAGATCTCTGACTTTTGAAAATTCAAAAGTTGAAAAGTTGGGTAAAGTGGCTATTGGCAATTCAAATTATGAAAAGGTGGCTATTGGAAATCCAAATAAAGAACTGGTGTGTTACATGACTATTGGAAATTCAAATTTTGGAAAGCAGTTGGTGGAAATGAAAAAGGACAAATGGATACTGGATAGTGGTTGTTGAAGGCATATGACTAGAAATCCAGAACTACTCAATAATATGAAGTATGAAGATGGTGGAATAGTAAACTTCAGAGATAATTCTAAAGGATATATCATTGGAATCGACAATGTCAATAATTCTGAAACTCCAACTATTTCTGATGTTTTACGAATTAGGAATTTAAAACACAACTTGCTAAGTATAAGTCAACTTTGCGATAAAGGTTATAAAATAAATTTTGAAAAGAATAAATGTTTCATAGAAGATAGGAATCCAAAAGTTATATTTGAAGGAGATAGAAAAAATATATCTATATATTAAGTATGAAAATATCTAGCGATAATTTATGTCTTATGGCCAATACAATTGATCCCTGGATCAGGCATAAGAGATTCAGTCATACAAATTTCAAACACATCTCTAGGATTTCTAAATTATATTCAGTTAGAGGATTACCCAAAATGAAATTTAAAGTTAATAATTTATGCGATGCTTGTCAATTCGGAAAACTAAATAAAATTTCATTTAGATCTAAACACGAAATTACCACTTCAAACCATTAGAGTTAATACACATGGATTTATTTGGTCCATCCCAAGTTCAATCAATAAATCATAACTGAATCAGAACAAATATGTGTATGTAATAGTTAACGATTTTTCTGGATTCACTTGGACTTTGTTTCTTAAAAATAAAAATGATGCTTTCAATCAATTTAAAACTTTTTCTAAAAGGATTCAAAATTTATTATCACTAAAAATTAAAATAATACGTAGCGATCATAACGGAGAATTTGAAAATGAGAATTTTGAAAAATACTGTAATGAAAAGGGAATAACCCACAATTTTTCAATTCCAAGAACTGCTCAACAAAACGGAGTAGTTGAATGTAAAAATAGAACGATACAAGAATGTGCAAGAACTATGTTATCCAATAGTAATTTACCAAGGAATTTTTGGGCTGAGGCAGTTGCAACAGCTTACTATATTACTAATAGAATTTCAATAAGATCTTTAACTCATAAAACACCATATGGACTTTTGTATAACAAGAAACCAAAAGTATCAAATTTTAAAATATTTGGAAGTAAATGTTTTATACTGAACACAAAAGATAATTTAGACAAATTTGATTCAAAATCCGATAAAGGAATTTTTATTGGATATTCAGAAAGAAGCAAAGCTTATAGAGTTTTCAATACTCGAACCAACACTATAGAAGAAACATTAAACGTATCTTTCGTTGAAAACTATAAAATTATAACTCAAAGCAACGAAGATGATTGTGAAAATGAAATTAATGAAATAAATTATGAAGATAATAAACCAAATAAAAGAATTAGATTACTTAGAGACCATCCTGTAGAAAATATCTTAGGAGACATGGAATACGTTGTTAGAACTCGTAATCAATTAAATAATTTGAGTAATACTGCATTTATATAAATTATTGAATCTAAAGATCCAAACGAAGCTTCTTCCGATGATTTATGGATACTTACTATGCAAGAAGAACTGAATCAGTTTACTAGGAATGAAGTATGGGAACTTATTCCCAGACCAGAGGATAAAATAATAATAGGAACCAAATGGTCTATAAAAATAAAAAGAATGAACATGATAAGGTAGTAAGAAATAAGGCACGACTAGTAGCACAAGGTTATACTCAAGAAGAAGGAATATATTACGATGAAACTTTTTCCCCAGTAGCAAGACTAGAGGCTATTAGAATTTTACTAGCTTTTGCAAACTATAATAATTTCAAATTATATCAAATGGATGTAAGGAGTGCTTTTCTAAATGGATTTGTCAAGGAAGACGTATATGTAGAGCAACCACCCCTGAAGATGAAAAATTACCAAATCATGTATATAAGTTTAAAAAAGCATAATATGGATTAAAACAGGCTCCTAGGGCTTGGTACGATAGATTACGAAATTATTTATTACAATCAAACTTTGAAATAGGAAAGTTAGATAATACTTGGTTTATCAAGAAGAACAACAAAGATATACAATTAGTACAAATATATGTTGACGATATAATTTTTGGGTCAACAAATAATAAAATGAATAAAGAATTTTCAGATGACCAAAGAATTTGAAATGAGCCATATGGGAGAATTATCATTCTTTTTAGGTTTACAAATTCAACAGTTAAAGAGTGGAATATTTATTAATTAAGAAAAATACGCAAGAGATTTAATTAATAAATACAATTTGACAACAACAAATGGTAGACCAATACCTATGGCAACTAATATTGCTTTAAGTAAAGATGATACAATCAAAAGATGTAAATCAAAAACTATATAGAGGAATGATGGGATTATTATTATATATAACTGCTAGTAGACCAGATATAACGCATAGTGTATGTCTCTGTGCAAGATATCAATCACAACCTAGGGAAACTCGTTTAATAGCAATAAAACGTATTCCGAGATATGTAAAGCACACATTAGATTTTGGATTATTTTATCCTAAGAATAATTCATTCGATTTAGTTTCGTAAAGTGACGTTGATTATGCAGGATGCAAATTTGATTGTAAAAGTACTAGTGGAACATGTCACTTCCTAGGACATTTCCTTGTATCATGGTTCAGTAAAAAGCAAAATACTGTATCTTTGTCAACAACTGAAACAGAATATATATCTGCTGTTTTGGCTTGTTCACAAGTAATATATCTGCAACAATCTTTAAACAATTTTGGGTTAAGTATAAATATATCACCTATATACTTGGATAATACAAGTGCTATAAATATTTCTAAAAATTCAACTCATCGTTCGAGAACTAAACATATCGATGCAAGACATCATTTTCTAAGAGATAACGTAAGTAAAGAAAAGATTTCACTAGAATTAATAGAAACAGATAAAGAAATTGCATATATATTAACTAAACCATTAAATGAAGCAACATTCACTAAATTTAGGAGAGAATTAGGCATGTGTTCACTAAGTGAATTAGAATAATTAAATATAGTAATATATATATATATAACAATAAGAAATCAAAATAATAAAACAAGACTATGTCGGCATAGAGTTTTTGGTATGTCGACATATAACTGCCAAAAATTTCAAATTTAATTCCCACCAAAAGTTAGTTATTTCAATTATTTAAACTATTTATTTCGACTTATCTTCTTTATTTTTATTCTTCTTCTCTGTAAAAACTCTAAACCAAAAAATACAATGGCCTCCACTAATCCAAATACTCAAATCAACTCCGATTCATATGCTGAACCATCCGAGGATCCATTTCAATGATGTACGCTATCTAGAATGGTCAAAATTGAAGAAAAAATGGAGTATCTACTGCAAATGGTGGCTGAGATACAAGTACTCCAGATTAGGATGAGTCAGGAGCAAAACAGGCCAGGGAAAATAATGAAAAGTCTCTTAAAGTTTATAATGGATAATGAAACTAATCTGCATCGATGATGATAATCAAGTCATGAAAAAGGAGGAAGAACCAGAAGAGGAAGAAGAAATGATGGAGGAGGAAGAACAATAAGAGACTCAACCAATGATTATGGATGAAGATGATAATGTTGAATGCATAGAAAAGGTTCTATTTGACGAAAATGGGAATATGATTGAAAAGAATGGAGAATTTTGTCTTCATATCCAAACTGTCCAATTCAAAAATCTCCCATTGTTAAAAATAATTAGTGATTAAGGTTTACTTTGATTCTCGTTGTATTACGTTTCTACGATATATTGTATGTGTATAAATCTATATAGTTGTACAAATTTGTGTCTAACAAAATTGTCGTTTATAATTAGTTATCTCTCTTTAAAATATAAAGAATGTCAGTTTAAGTGGGTGAATTTTTATTGGGATAGTTACTTATGTTATATTCAGAGAATTATACAATTTAGGGGAAGTACATTTAGGATTTCTTTTTCATAATGCCAATGGGGGAGAAATTATAAAATATAGGCATAGTTTATAGGATTCTTATAGACAGGGGTAGTATTAGAAGGAACATCATCAACAGGTACATACAGGTATGATATTTTATAAACTAATGTTGTCACCATCAAAAAGGGGGAGATTGTTGGAGAATGGAGTTTTGATGACAACAACCTTATTTCAATTATCATTGATTATAAAATATATACTAACACTTTTTGTACAGAATATGTATATATGTGGGAACTATATATAGGAAATATCAATGAAGATTGTACAGTTTTAAAGATAATAGAGATACAAAGATCAGTGAAATTTCAAGACTCATGAGTATTCAAGAGTTCAAGATTAATATAGTTATAGGGTCTAGATTTTATAAGACTCTAAATAGCACTCCAGGTTTAAATTCTAGTTTTCAAATTCTGATTTTCAATTCTATCCTCAATCCTCTTTATTTTATTTTCTATTCTTTTTTCCTTTCTTATTTTTCTTTGTTTTTCAAACTAAAATTTTATATTTATATTCTTATACTTTATATTATATAGTTTAAAACCGTATAATGTTACAATTTTATAAATATATTTATATAGTTTAAGTTTATGTTTTCATATGTTTTTATACTATATAATATTAATTTACAACACTAGATTTTTACTCAAGAATTTCCAGAATTATTTTTATATCAAAACACTTGAAAAATACTTTAAAATGCAAAATTACACTAGGTTATGTTGACATACCAAAAACACCATGTCGACATATAACTACCACTTTTTTCAATTTTGAAAGGAAGTGTCTTTTCACTATTTGAAATGATTCAGAACCGTTGCAGCCTTTCAAACTCTATAAAAAGAGGTCGAAACCGAATTTTTAATTATCTTTTCTTCTCTAACTTGATCCCCTTTCTCTATACCATTATTCTTAATGATTTTTATGATTTCTACATTTATACTCTGCCGCATTCAATTCTGTTTTGATCAATCTTCTTCTCACTACAATCTCTTATCATTTCTCTCTAAATCAAGTGCTATTAAAGAGTTCTAGGGCTGTTTATAATCGTTTGTGTTGAGTAAAAGTTATTTGGGTTGAGTAAAGGTTAGAATTGGTGGTATCCCTTATAGCCATGAAATCAAGGAGGTTAGAATCGATGGTATCCCTTGTAGCCGTGAAATCAAGGAGGTTGGAGTCGGTGGTATCCCTTGTAGTCGTGAAATCAAGGAGTTTGTAAATGGATTTGAATATAGTAATAAAACTATGCGCAATCCAGCATTGCGTGGGACTGGACGTAGGAGCAATCCAAACCAGTATAAAATCTGGTGTGTTCTTTCCTTTTCTACATCTTTATTTCTGTTTATTTTGTATTTTTGTTTGAATCTATGTTTGTGATTGTGGTGTTTGATTCATTCTGTAGTTCACATAAGTTCTAGATTTTGTTTAAATTCTCACTAACACTATTCACCCTCCCTCTAGTGTTTGTTTTGCCTTAACGATCCATTCCGCATTCCCTAATAATTAAAAGCAATTACCCCAAAGTGTACGCTGGGAAAAAGACACTTAATTTTTTTTACTTAAAGTATTCTGTTTTGATGTTTGATACAATAGAAATAGAAAGGGGAAGGTTTCAAACCAGAAAATAATATTAATTTGAAAATAAATATTATGCCTAGAAATATGTCAAATTGTGGGACATAATTTCTAAAAGTGGGGAAAAATGTGGTAACTGGGAATTATTTTAATGATTAAGGCTGAAAATAATAATTGTTAATGAAATGTATGTGCGTGTATAACACATGTGAGATGTATAAGTGTGCATGGGTAAGGTGCAGATTGCACAAGACTCTCCAGTGTGCATGGAAAGTAGGATATTTCCTTTGACTTTATTTTATTGCACTTGGAAATTAAATAAAAATATATGTAAGTATTTGATATTTTGTGAGTCATGATGCATAAGAATGAGTATTCTGGATATGATTGAAAATTCAGAAAGAAAACCTGAGGAATTGATGTGAATGGGTTATAGGAAAATTTGTGTATAGCATTCAAAAATTCGTGTCTAGTATGATCATATAAGAAGCACAATAGTTGGGGTAAAAATAGGAAAATAAAAAATGTGGTACATCCAAAAAGAAGTTAACATGGCAAGGTAGGGTATGGGTTATTTCTCAAAAAAGATAAATGGGAATAACCTTGAGTGTTTTAATATGTTTAACAAATTGTTTTATGAATGGCATAAATTTGACATTAAGTAGCCTCAAAATCCTAATCTAGACAATATTAAAAGGCTAGGCTTGTGGGCTAGTTTATTTCTTCTAGGCAAAAATTAAATCAAAGGAAATAGAAGCTACAACACCTAGGGGGTTGAGCTAATATCAAGTACTCAAGATTTAAAGGGAGAAAATATTATTGTGACTATATAATATTTTTATATAGGCATTAAGTCCTTCAAGACAGCCATTTTTGATTGAATATATATTGTATTTTCTCTGGAAATGATCTATTATACAATGTATAAATGTGAACTGCATATCAGTAAAATGATATTATGGTAATAAGTGTTATATGGCAATGGATAAATAAAAAAATATAAACCTGCAAGAGAATAACTTTGAATATATTATTGTGAGGTAGTATTTTTTGTAGGAATATGGCAGTATGGACAAGTGGTCATATGCTTATGCTTTTTTCTATATATTGGGTAAAAAAGAGCAACAAGATTATATATGTGTTGATCTTCTTTTACCAAATGTTTTTATGACGAATCACCTTTTTATAAGGAGATTAATGCGAAAAATGATGGGATTAAGAGGCTTCGTATCCCTATAATCATATGCTCTCAATAATTCCTAACATGTGAAGATTTAATGTTAAAAAATGATTTAAACGCCCACTTGATTAGATGTATGATGCACATTTAAATATGGTGTGAATGTGTGAAGTCGTAATAATTTGGTCTTGGATGCTTGATAGATTGATATGTGTAGAAAACTTGTGTGTGACCAGTTATTGGCACTATTTTATACTTATTTTGATCATGCATTAATTTGTGGGTAACCCTTGGGTGATAGGGAAGGATGAAATACATATTATAAAAAGATAAATCAACATAAGAAGGGGGTCAGTGTAGTTAGAATGACCATAACCAACATTGATCTGTGTTGATTTGAAGTGGCAAACTAGGCATGCACATGGCATGTTAATGCCTTGAGGCCTTTGTGTGATGGGTTAACAGGTAGGGGGATCCCACATGGTGTGCACATTGGTGTTCAATGTAAGGGTATAGACAGAAGAAAGTTAAACATGATAACCTAAGAAGGAATTGAGGGTTAGAGAATAATAAAGAATTATATTTATATTGGGTAAAGAAAATGGTATGGGAATGTATTCTTGAATAAAATTATATATGTCCTGAATATATGTATGTATGTGCACATCTGAATATACCATGCAAATAAGATAAATACTGGAAATCATCCTCTAAATGATATAGTGGAATGAATCTGAGTCTATAATGTGATTTTACATGTAAAAGATAGGTATCACGATAGAAAATATGAACATGTTAATGAACAGATTTATATAAATTTAGTTATGCTCACACTAAACAAATTGTTTGACCCTTTTTTCTTAATGGCATGTGGGGTGTCTCAATTCAAATGACGCAGCCTCTGATGCTCTTGCAGGAAATTTTGATGCTAATTAGAAGGTGAATTGAAGTAATGCTTGGAAAACGAAGTTTCATGCTTGCGAGTTTATTATAAAGTTTATGCTTAAAAGAATCACCTTGTTATTGTTTAAGTAGAGAACTTGTATGTTAATTATTGTAATATGTGCATGTATTAGCAAATTAAGTAGATTCATAACTTAAACCTGTTTGAAGATTATGCGCATTAATTCTTGATGTCGTGATGAAGTGTATACAACCCTGATATGTATATGTATTTAATCCATGTTGCTTTAATTACTGAATTTTGGTAAGAACGACAAGGCAAGAAAATTTTCATCAATCAAAAATGATGAAAAGCTTCAAATTTACGAGCATATGATTTTTATCAATGTCACCGAAACATGTCAAGTATAGTGGCATAATTTCTATGCTAAACTACATGTGGAAGTGCAGCTTTGACTATGAACCATATGCCATAAATAGGGAAACACAGTAAAGAAGCCAAACGAAATGCCCTACCCTTGCTAACCATGATCAGTAAAGAGGCAACCTATTCACTCAAGATTTGGAATGTATTACTTGAGATCTGCAACACATATGTGTATCAATAATGGGGTGGATGTAGCCCACGAATCCATGTAGATTAATTAGGAAAATTAATGGAAAATAAGGTGTAACGAACCTAGATTTTCAACCCCGAAAATTGACACAAAACATCATGTCGACTATTCAAGTATCGAGAATACCGGATCATTAATAGAAAGAAGTTAAAGGGTGAGAAATAGAAAGAAAAAAGTTAGAATAGAAGAAGAAGATCATAACAGAATATAATCAGAGTAACACGAATCTCACAGCGGAAGAAATAAAATATATTATATAACATAACCTTTGAAATACAAAACCGTATTTGTACTTAGATACATCATCAGAATACATTACGTATATATCACAGCGGAAATAAACCCTATATATATATATATATATATTTAACAATGATGCCCTCTGCTCCAAGCTCCTCCAAATATATCTGTAAAATCTCAACTACTTGACTGCCCTTGCAAATTTGGGCACCCAAGAGTTTAGGGTAAATAAAACAAAATAAATTCTGGATCACCCATGGGACTAGTGTGAGTAAACTCCAACAATTTGGTTAAACTCTCAAGAATCCTTTAAATGAAAGGATAATCATAAGACCGATCCATACATAAATACAAATGGTTTTTACCTTACGATAACCCAAAACATTCTTAAAATCACTATTATTCTGATATTATAATAGTGGCTAATTCAAGTAAATAGCAATATAGCGAAATGCTTGCATCTCACGCTCCACATATATAATATACAATCAAAATCATCGGCTCTTATTGGAGAATGGATTTCCAACTATATCAAAGTATGAGACCACCTTCCGACAGTGTACCTCTAGAAAAATACACTAGGATTCAACAAGAACATCTTGCAACCCTAGCTAAATATAACCAGCAATTCATTTCGCTTGAATGTTCCAAATATATTGTCACCCTATGATTTGGATCCATTGTATTCCGAGGAGGTACAGAAGCAAAAGAAGAACAAATAGAAATTTGTCTAGAAGGTGACAATATACCCTAATTGGGAGCGACCCACCTAGCCATGCGACCTACCCCATTTTTTTTCATTTCCCGGCTAAAGAGGCTAGAGGTCATAACTACCCTAAGACATATCACATCTGCATTTACTTTGAGTACCACATCATCATACCTGCCAAATCACAAATTGATTACCCCAAGAATACCATGTGTATAAAGCTAAGAGAAATGAATTCCTCCGCCACCAACGTAAATACGTTTGAGGTGATCAACTTATATGATCTATTAGGTATACTTTGTCATATATTCGTCCATGCAAGTTGTCCTGGACTGGACAAACTGAAGGCCCTATTCTATAAATCCACCTTAGGCAATTTCTAGCTAGGGTCGCTGGAACATCCCTTACATAAACTCCGTCTTCAATTATCTTCATCATATTTGATTCGCAACGTTAATGCCCATACGGAGTGGTTTTCAGACAATAAATACGATCCCGGTCTCTCCGTATTGACAACAGAAAATGGTCAAAAAATTTGATAGCCAGTTATTTAACTATCAAAGGAAAACATCCATACAATCAACGATCATATTTCTAAACTGAAATTTAACCGATAAATCACTACAAGAAATGTGACCATTCATAATACCAACAGACAACGTTTTGACCTCCTTGTCATCAAAAACAAATGATTTCAGCGCAAAATTTCATCCAATCTTTGTTAGATCCGCGCTAAAATTTCACTTTCCCTTCAACAATTTCGTTCCCTCTATTTTGTCTATTCCTAGGAAAAGAATCTACCGCAAGATTTAAAATACTTTACCAAATTTTTTTCTCTTTTCCCTAATTTAAATTTCCATAAGCTGCCCATCTTCGTTAATTTCGTTATGGTCCCGGCATGTCCTGGAACGGAACTCCATGAAAACCCCGTTTCGGAATTTAGTAAAAGGGGAACGGTTTCCAGAGAAATTGATAAATGGGAAGTAAACCAAGGTGAAATTTATACCTCTTTTGATGTTGATTTTCTCGATTTCAAGCACTAGATGAATAAAACTTGCCCTAGTTTCAGCATCGAACATGAGATGAAATCGAATTGGTAAAGTGCAAAAGCAACATGGTATGTTTTCCCTTTCGTTACACTGATTATTTCATATTACTATAATCATATTACTATAATCATATAGTCAGTTATACTTCTTCAGGTAATCTTACAGGGTTCGTAAATTATTTCATATTAGTGGACTCATGAACTTGAATTCTACTTTGTTGCTCTCTTCTGCTTTTAAAATTATTAGTTAACATGTTCCCATGTGCAAAATTCTGAAAGCTGAACTCGATCATTAGTACTTAGGTTTCCTACTAACACAAATTTTCACAGCCCTGCCTATATAATGCCATTATTGGAGATAGTTTGTAATCAAAAGACATCTTTTCAAGTTGTAGTTGATCTATTGGATATTGGAAAGAAAATATGAAAAACAATTGTAGTAATTGGAAATTACACTCGATTTGCTATCAAATGTATATTGTTTCCTTATACCCAATCATCCCTTCTCCTTGTTGATTGGGGCTTAGATGTGTATCAAATTGAACGGGCAATAACCAAATCCAGAATGCCAATGGGTCCTTTCAGGTTCAACAATCTCATAATTGAAAACCTTTGTGTTCAATTATGCCAGGTCAAATGAAATTTATTTGTTATATTGTGTTATAGGTTGGCCGATTTGGTTGGTTTTGGAGTTGCCGTTGCCACTGGGTCCCAATATTTTACAAGCTTTCGTGAAAGATGCTACAAATCAGTGTTAATTCCAGGTATGGGTGAGGTTAAGAGACAGGTAAGCATATTTTGATCAATAGTTTACTACATAATTTTAAATATTATTATTTTTCCAGATGCTATAGTTATCAGATGGGTTATATTTATTTATTGCATACTTATTGGTGAAGCAACTTTAAAGGGATTCTACTTGTATGATGATAAGCGGAAGGCTACTGCCAGACCCTGAAATTAAGAAGTACATTGAGAGGTCAAGAAGCATAGCTGGGGTTGCAGTTGATCCTAAGGTTACATTCTATCTGTTTTATTTAGTGATGTGAATCGTGTTTGTTGGAATTGAAAAGACTCTATCCACATTGGTTTTAAATGCATAGTTATTTTCAAACGTCAAAGATGATTAGCAAATTGCTTGAGATGGTCATTTGTTAGGTGAATATCTCCTTGTAAAAAGTGAGTAATCAAAGTACTTATTTGGGATGTTGTAATTTTATCACCCGTAGTGTCAGCGCTTCTAGTACATCATCAAATATTTGATTCAAATACTATGATCTCAACCAACTCACAGGCTGTTGATTTCTATCTTCCAATAAAACTTACTTTAATCATCAACGGTTCAAATGCTAATACTTTGCAATCTTGAAATAGCTAATTAACCGCTATGAGTTTTTGTTGCATCTTGACATTGACAGAGATAGTGGCAAATATTTTTATTAGACTTGCTCATTCTACTACTTCAATATGTTACCCTGGTGAGATGAGAAAAACCAACCACTTAAGGTATTCAATCTTATTGGTAACTTCTTATTGATATGCAGATTAGTCGTGGATGGCTGCTGGTACTATTTGAGTAACATACTTTTGTTGTATAAATGGTAAGGAAATGCCATGTAAGTTGTTAAGCCACTGTCATTCTAGTTGTCATCTTATCTTTGTAATAACTGTACATTGACCATTGATCACTTAATGTCATCGTTGTTGGTTCCTATAACATGCAAAATCTTTGGTAACTATGCACATCTCCTGTCGGTGGTAGAGATCTCTAAAGACCTCTTGATAACTAGCTTTTGTTTAATTTAAATTCAAGGAGATACCAGATGTTACTGTCTCTTCATATACATGTAAGCTAGAGCATCCTTATATGTATTTCAATAACCCATTTTTGTAACTTAAGATGCAATGTGATATTCAAATTTTAGTTCATAGAATACACATCTCTATTTTATATCTATCTGCTTTTGGGTTAAGTTTTGATTCTTGTGTGATGCAGTTCATAGCTATATAACAATAAACATAATTGTTCCATTGGAATTAATCACTGTCTTATATTTTCTTTACTATTAACTAGCACTTTTTGTCTTTTTGGTTTCTACTGTTCTTGTTCATAGCGATGGAGTTCATGGTGGACACTTATGCACATAGCCGACCCACTTTATTGGATAAAAGGAGAGGAATGCTTGCTTTATTTTATCATCTTCCTTTAGTTATAGCATCTCTTTGGCTATTTTCAGGTTTAAATTTGACAATGATCGGATAATAAAAGAAGACATGAAAGAAGCGCTAGAAGAACAATGCGATTGTGAGGAAGAGGTAATCTATTCTGTCCTTTTGGACCTTCCAAATTAATTAGATATTATTAGTTTTATTTTCATGCATGGTAGTTGCCGCAGATGTGTAGTGGTCTGAATAATGGGCCATTCAAATTTATCGAGTATTCATTTGCTTACCATGCTAGTGTATGTTCGTGAATCTGATAAGGATAAAATCATGTGTAATGTAAATGAGAGATACAATAGAGCACCTCAGCGTAAGTCACTCCTAGATTCAACTTAAATTGTGATTCCACGTCCTAGATACTCTAGTTTATTTAATTCTTTTGTGTTTAAATTTCATTCAGATGAGACTGAAAAAAGAGCAAGTGGACAAAAAGAAGAAAAAGAAGGAAAAAGCTAAATCACATCATTATACCATCATAAAGGTTTTTAATATGATCATTTTAGAAAATAGTTAACACAAATGATTTCAGTGCAGGTCAGATGTCTGAAATAATTTCAAACATCTTAAATGATTTCAGGATGTTGGTCGATATCCTTTTCAGACGTTTGAAACCTATTTTCAGACGTTTGAAGCAGGTCAGACGTATAAAAATAGGTTTAGATGTCTAAAATGATTTCAGGATGTTGGCCGATAATGTAATATTTCTAATGCAAGTACCACAATGGTGTAGCACATCATAAAGTGGTGAATCTGCATGGTGGAGCAGCACTAGTCTGTGGCGCATGTGCACTGCTGCAGTGCACCAGCATTGCACATTTGCACAAAGCAGTGGTGCAAATGCACCACATAGTGGTGTTGCTGCACCACTGCAGCAATTGCACCAAAGAGTGGTGCAGCAACACCACTCTATGGTACAACTACTGCAGTGGTTCAACAGCACCATTATGTGGTGCATCTCCTGCACTACTATGTGCAAATGCATCATATTGGTGTACTGCATCACTCACTACAGCAAGACCACTTTGTGGTGCATCTAGTAGTACAAAAATTGACACTTGAAATAACGCTGTAATACATATCACGGTCGATAGTTTCGGTTGTTTCAGGACAAAAATGACACTTGAAATTCGCACTTTATAATAATTACTATTGTTTATTTTCAGGGATGGTAGACTTTCCAACGAAGGAGTACACAAATGAAAAAAGTGGAAAGCCTATTGCCACCAAACCCTTCTTTAAGTTCCTTATTTATAGTACTGTGTATTAACATATAAAGAATGTCACCATAGTAGGATCTAATACTAATATTGTCTCATACTACATCATATAAGCAATGCCACCATAGTAGGATTAACAAAGTACATACAAATACAAAACATAACTTAACTTCTATAATAATAACAACAATAAGATTTATAATAATAGTAAATTAACTAAGATTTATAAAAAATTAAATAAACTTATGAAAATGAACTACATATTATAAAAATTAACTAACTATTATAAAAAATTAACTAAGTTTACTAATTTTATAAAAACTAAGAAGTTTAGTTTATAAAAGTTAACTAAGTATATAAATATATAAAATATTACCAAGTATTTTATAATAATAATAGCAATGGTTAAAAATTAACTAAGTATTATGAAAATTAACTAAGTTTACTAATCTTATAAAAATTAAGAAGTTTAGTTTATAAAAGTTAACTAAGTATATAAAAATATAAAATATTACCAAGTATTCTATAATAATAATAGTAATAATTAAAAATAAGCTAAGTATTATAAAAATTAACTAACTGTTATAAAAAATTAATTAAGTTTACTAATTTTATAAAAATTAACCAACTATTATAAAAATTAACTAAGTCTACTAATTGTACTAAGTGTTAACTAAGTATTAGAAAAATTAACCAAGTATTATAAAATTAACTAAGTATTAAGTATTATAAAATTAACTAAGTATTATAAAACTAAATAACTATTATAAAAATTAACTAAGATTTATAAAAAATTAATTAAGTTTACTAATTTTATAAAAATTAACCAACTATTATAAAAATTAACTAACTATTATAAAAATTAACTAAGTATTATAAAAATTAACTAAGTATTAACTAAGTATTATAAAAAATAACTAAGTATTATAAAATTAACTAAGTATTAGGTATTATAAAATTAACTAAGTATTAGGTATTATAAAATTAACTAAGTATTATAAAATTAACTAAGTATTATAAAAATTAACTAACTATTATAAAAAATTAATTAAGTTTACTAACATGAACACATGTGTAAGCATGACTAAATGCTAACATGAACACATGTGTATAGGTATTGGAGATGAGCATCTTTGTGCATTGGGCTATAATCAGAATATTGTTACGCGCTTTTGAAGATCCCTCAACAAAAAGAGCGCTTGTGGTATCTGATTACGGAGAAAGCGGTAACTTTAAGATGTTCATTTTATTGGTATTCAACACAAACTTGTTTTATGGAAATTTTGTTTTATTTGTAGGTATCGTGACTTTGTTCGATGGATATTGTATAAATTTAGTTCATGATGTTATTTTTTGTATGGAAATTATGATGTCTTTGTGTATGAATATTGTGTTATATAATTAGTTGATATGTTTGGGCTTGAATGTTTTGATACTACAATATGTAAATGCTGTGATAGATGCAAAAAACGTTGTGATATGTGGCAAAACGCTGTGATAGTAAAGAACATGTAAATTTCCGGAAACGCTGTTCCATGTGGCAAAGCGATGCGATAGTAAAGAAATTGTAAAGTTCGAGAAATGTTGTGATATGTGGCTAAACGCTGTAGAAAAGGGAAGATAACAACATTTTTGAAACAACATAAAATGTTGTACAAAAATAAGGGCAACACCATTTGAAACGCTGCAATATGTCAATTTTCTACAGCATTTTTGAAAACGCTGTGATATATCCAAGGACCTATAACAACGTGTTGGTAGACAGAGTTCATCAAAACGCTGTTAAGGGCTATAACAATGTTTATTCACGCTGTGAATAGACATATTTGTTGTAGTGAATCATCAATCAACACTGAGCCCCTTCAAATATATTTATAGATAAAATTTCCATTTCTCAATTTCTTTTCAATATTTTTACCTAAGTATTTCTCCAAGTCGTTTAGCCTCTCTCGATTTTCGAAAAAAAAACTTTTTCATATATTTACAATTTCTTATTTTCCATATTTCCAAAATATACGTTATTAACATTGGAAAACATCTAAATTTCGTATTCATGCATCACTATTCTTCCACGTCCATCAGTCCCTAACCATAAAACTAGTAATAGAACAACTTCCTAAGTATTAACCCCGAAGGCCAAAACTAACATTAGATCGACACTCAGAAAGCCATTCAACTTAACCAGTCATCTGTCAGTTTCTAATTTCCTTAACTTCATCCTTAACTTCTTATTAACAAAAATCATTTCCTTTTTTATACTTAGAAAAACATATCTGGTTATATTTGGAAAACATTTCCAAAATCCATTTATATAGATTTAAACGAAAG
Organism: Allium sativum; assembly: GCA_030737875.1. Taxonomy (NCBI): domain Eukaryota; kingdom Viridiplantae; phylum Streptophyta; class Magnoliopsida; order Asparagales; family Amaryllidaceae; genus Allium; species Allium sativum. Next base: position 972,588,067 of record CM060924.1, read on the forward strand.
TCATATAAATGTTGATTATAATGATAGCGTTATAATACCTGCTTTTGAAATATTAAATTTAAAATATAACCATGATTCTTTATTTAGGATAAACAAATAATAATTAATTAAATCTTAATTAAAAATAGAAAATAAAATGTACCTTCCTACATTTGATATAATCAATTTTAAGCGTATAACTCTCTTTCGAATAATCTTTATTTAATTAACGTTCCAAACATCGGAATAAATTTACCATTTCAGGTCAACTCAATTTCTAAATTCACTTTTGAATTTATCACTTCAAATATTTACTAGTTTCGTTTTATAACCAATTAAATCTATAAAACATTTGTTTTTGAATCATTATTCACTTTAAAACATGAATATTATTTCTTTACAAAGAACTAGACTCGTTATATCAATCAAATCTTGATTTTTATTTATGAATACCATTACAAATTCAACTCCTATTTATCGAGCTCTTTTATATCTTCGTATTCCACTTCATAAACTCCATTTAGAAGTACTTCTTGTTAATTATATTTCAGGTTTATAATTTAATCTCGATTTCATATTCAATTATAAATTATTGGTTTTAGACCAAATATTAACTAAGTTGTCAAATTCTGGGTTACATACAATTTCTAAAAATAAATTATTTATGTACAATTTGACACAGTCAAATTCAAATTATAAATCCTTACGGGTTTATTTAATTCTATTCACATTTCGAACATCGAAATAAATTTCATCGTATTCTCTTTCGAAACGATTTCCCATTTCCGCCTTTTAAGTCACTTTACATTCCCAAAGTATTTAATAATAATTATTTCACCTCATTTATAATTATTGTTTATAAATCAAATTACTTGTTTTTGTGATTAAAACAAGTTATTATATCTAGCCTAGTTGAAATTCAGTTTCTTTTTTAAAACAGATTTTTCCTTTTCAAAACCCCAAATTTATTTTCCAATATATTCGAATATATTTTACGGTATTTAAATACCAATTATTTTAGGTCAATGTTATTCAAACATCCCAAACACACAATAATGAACCACAGATTATTTGTCACAACATATACTGTAATATATGAGAAACAACAATATAATTGTTGAGGAATCCAGTTGGATCCCTCCAACCTATTTACCTGCATCCGCAGATAATAATCAATATAAATAACACTAATATTACATCAATATGAAATATAATAGTAAACTGAATCAATATTCAACCGACGATTTATATATAATATTATATATATTATTTCAACTAATTAATTAGCAATTCATCCAAACAACCATCACAAAGCATTCAATCACTGCTTATACAAAATAACGTTTATAATATAATAAAACTGGATAGAGTTAGTGAGTTTACTTACCTTGGTCGCTAATCGTCAAATAACGATCAACGTTCGGTCGATTCAATCGAGCGCTTTATTTTGCCTAAAATTGTAATGATCTCCAAATCTCTCCAGACTAGTTCCAGTACGTAACTTGCGACCATACGATCCTAAAGGATCCTGTTTTATTTAATTTGGATAACACGTGTAAAAGTTATTAGATTTATAATATAATACTTTATTTAATTTAAATAAAACTTAAATTAATTTGATATTGGGCCTTACCTGTTATTCACGTCGGTCCATCACCTTATTTAACCCATCCGCAAGTGCCTTTCTTCCCCATTTAACCAATATTCTCCTCCTCCTGTAAAACGTTCGACTCCTTTATACGTACTCTTTTGACTTGGCCTCACATACGATTAAAACAACCCATCCGCCTTTGTAAAAAAGAAAACCAGACCCGCTTGCTTAAACGCACAGTCCCTTCTTCCCTTCTATAACCCATACATGAATTCTACTATTCCAATATATATGTCGTGTTCCTCCTTAATCCCATCTTCTATTTCTACTCCCCCGATTCGCCCACGTAAATCACCATGTTGGGGAACCTAAACCCAGAGCTTCACATACTATATTTATTTATTTATTTTCCTTTTTAAATTGCATGTGCATGCCTCCATCACCTTTATGACTTCATTCCTCCATAGTTAGAAGCGTGGTTGTCACCATTCTATTCTCCTTCGTGAACTCAGCCTTTCCCTTACCTTCACGCACAACGCGCACCATTTTCCTCCAACTCGCGTTGAATCCTCTTCACCACGTAGTACAGTAAATGAGCGCACCAAAATAGTGATAAGATCCATCGAAAATCATATGAGGCGGAAGAGGATTTTGACATGATTTCAAATACATACGTTTTGAGATTTTTAGAGGAGACTAGAGTTTGATTTTAATTTCCTGAAGTCTTGATTTTCCATGAAAATGAACTTCAGAATGTTCTAAAACAAAGAAGAATGAAAGAAGATTTGGATCATGTATTTATAGGATTAAATTACTTCATGGCCAAGGAATAGAATGTAGGTATAGGTTTGCAAATGCACAAGCTTAGAATAATGGCTTTAGTACTTGATTTCGACGTTGTTTCTAGGTATTGATACAGGCTATGAATATATTGCTTCTTAAACAGGCATGCAGTGTTATATAAATGTATATATATTTTAGCATGCTTAATAATTAAGGGAAAAGGCATGATGGGATGTAACAGTGTATGTAGGGAAGGTCTGCTTGTGTTTCCGGTCTCCACGTTTAGAAACATAGGGGCGATGCATATAGGATAGCCTGTGTAGATAAGATGTTGTACAATTGCTTGATGGCCAAGATTTGCATCTTTAATAGTTTCGTTTTAAGGTATAAGTAGTAGGGGTATACAAGGGGTTTGGTTGCATAAATAAGGGAAGGACGAGAGGGAGATAATGAAGTTCACTTTGGTTAACTGAGTAAATTGGGAATGTGTTAGTCTAGGAAGAAATTTCAGTTTTTCATCCACACTTTGGTTTTGGAACTTAAACACTGTTTTAAATGATGCCCAACCCATTTAATGATCACATGAAATCCATACGTTTTAAACAAAATTTCAATGCTTTAGGTTGGACATGTACATTTAGTTTTTAGTGAAAATGCAGTGGAGGTAATATGCAAATGCAATTTAAAAATAGAAAGTTAAATGGTAATTCGATGCACATTACTTCGTTCACGTACGAGCCATGAACAACAAAAATAAAAATATCGTTGTGATGAGCAATGCACCACGATCACAGGACGATAATAAAATGGACAAGATGATTTATTCTGTGGAACTTCAAAAATGCTGATTTAGGGTGCAAAATTCATTAAACGAAAAGTTTCTTAATTTCCAAATTGAAAATTACGGAAAAATTCCATAAATTAAATTAACAATATGTCTTAAAAATATTTTCCAAATTCAGGACCAATATTTGATTATATTTAATAAATCGTTATGGTTTGTAAACGATTCCATCACGACTTTCTGAAGATTCGATTTGGACATAACTTACAATCTATAAGATGAAATCTCCATTTTTCACTTCCATTAGAAAAATATAGCTCAATAGATTCGGACATTTCTTGTTTCGAAGAAATCCGACTTATAACGAACCTTGTATATTCAATTGAAGTTCTAAACGTAATATTCCGAACAACTGCGATGTTACGAGCTCGATTATAATTATATTATAATTAATACGTGCAATCGTCGTTTAATTAATACATTCGTTATTATAACTCGAATATAAACTCAATTAAATATCTTAAATTATCCAATTCACACAATATTGCCAATTCAATTGTTTTCGTCTATTATGAAAATTGTATTTTATTATCAATTATCTATATTATTTAAATATTCAAACCATTTAAATTATCAAACCAATATATTAAAATAATTAAATTAATTAATTATTAAGTCATTAAAATTCTGGGACGTTACATTCCTTCCCCCTTAAAAGAATGTCGTCCCAAAAATTTCTAAGGTAGAAAAAATGCCATAATCCCTATTAACTAGGTTAAAATTCTTTTGTTTACTTCTTAACTTTTGTCTCAACTGAACCAATTATTTTCAATTAAAATATTAATTCATTTCTACTAACGAAAATTTTCAAAAAAATCTGAAATTTTTCTAAAACATTAAATTTTCGAAAAATTTCGCCAGCGTATCTTTTGCACAGCTCAATCGGTACAACTACAACTCGCCTCTCTAGGCCTTATCTATCCAAAAAGAAAATCAAGCAGCCAAGTGGCTTGCCAAACAGGCTCATAAAATCTCATATTCAATATAAACTTGTACCTTTTTTTGGGCATTCAACTTTAACTCCTCAATTTGCTACCACTTCAGCATACACAAATGTATTTCCAATTGGTCTCCACTCGATTCATCCTCAAATCCAATCATTCACTTATCCCAAGCCAAATTCAAACTCTAGATCCAAACTCAATCCCACATTCCTACTCGACAATCTAATTTCATTCCAGATTATTTCTAATCCAATTCAATCTTATTTAACTTAGTTTAGTTAAATTATAATTTATTTATTCACTTTTACCAGTTTAATCTATTTAACTTCATAACTAAATTTTAAATTTCAAAATTCAAATTCCTAGGTTTTATTTCAAATCAGTTTGAAATCATATATATTTACGTATAATAATAACAATTCAAGACATTTGAATTTTTGACAATTTGTTTCTTCAAACAATTCAAAACAAAATCCTTAGTAGTAATCCGTCACTTAGAAACTCGAAAATGAACACTGATGATGTGGCTGTCATCACAAAATTATTTTCTAGTGTTAGAAGTGAGTTCAATACTATATCACTTTCAAAACATATTTTAAACGTTTCCATTTTGAAATTACTTCAAAATATCATTCACAATGCTTGGAAAACATTTCCAAATTCACCTAGGATCTTAAAATTTCCATATATTTAATCCAAAATTTATAAAAAATTCTAAGTTTCTAGGATTTTAAGTACAAATCCGTTTAAAATTCAGACTTAATCCATTGGATTTTATATATTATATGAATTATGAATGGTTATTTATAACCATCTCAATTTCAATCTTATTTGATTAGAATAACACCAACATATCCAATATACTCTATTAACTCCAATATAAATACATCTTTTACATCAAAATATACTTTAGGTAAAATTAATTCATTTACCCTCCTTTTAAAAACATATTGTGTCGGTTCATCGTATTCGAGTGTTTACAAGTCCCTATCGACATTGTGGTGCCCTACCATCGACTAGAATTCATAAGCCACTCAACAGAAAAATCTCCACAATATAAAACCATTTTTATACAATCTACAAATAAGCTCTTATATACATACATTCAAACTAAATCTAGGGCATTACTAACCCCTTTTCTATCGAGTCACGCCACAAAGCCAAGGTAATAACTTAAGCTTCAGCTCTGATACCACTGTAACGAACCGAGATTTTCGACCCAAAACACCATTCCGACTATTCAAGTATCGAGAATACCGGATCATTAATAGAAAGAAGTTAGAATGTGAGAAAATAAAATTAGAATAGAAGAAGAAGTTCATAACAAAACATAATCAGAGTAACACGAATCTCACAGCGAAATGAATTAAATATATTATATAACATAACCTTTGAAATACAAAACTGTATTTGTACTTACATACATCATCAAAGTACATCTTATATATATCATAGCGGAAATAAACTATATATAACAATGAAGCTTCCTGCTCTGAGCTCCTCTAAATATATCTTCAAAATCCTGACTACTTGACTGCTCGTACAAATTTGGGCACTGTAACAACCCGTAAAATCTGGGCCAATTTAAAATTTTTATTTTGGCAATTTTGGCGAATTTTGAATATTTAAAATGAATTATTTTAAATAAAATCGACGAGAAATTTATTTTGAATATAAATCGAACGTATATATTATACGCGTCGTCGTTAGAATATATAATAATTATATATAATTATAAAAGGAATTGAAAATGGCGCGGTAGTTCGAAAATTCGATTTCTAATTTCAAATGAATATACAGAATTCAATATAAGTCAGAATTGAACGAAACAAGAAATATTTGAATCTGTATAACTATATCTTTGTAACGAAGTTAACAAACTGAGATTTCATCTTATAAATGATGAGATATGTCCAGTTGAAAATTAGAAATAGTCGTTGTGGAATTTATATATATTTTAATATAATATATAGCCCTTAAAAATAGCCATTTTGCAAACGACCTCGGATTTCGACGAAACCAGTTTTGTTGGGTCCGGGATGTCAAGTTATTGCTAGATTCCAAATTTCATAATTTTTCGAATCAATATGTGAGCGTGGCAAAGGAAAACGCGTTTGACCAGTTTCAGTTGATTTTAATCGACTGGAAATTGGCCATTTTTCTAACGGTCTCAGAATTCGACGAAATTAGTTTTGTTAGGACCATATCGTCAATACGAAGCTAGAAAATATTTTTCGGGAATTTTTCGAGTTAGTATGTGGCCCCGGTAATTTGAAATGTACGTTTAAAATTCAATATAGTGATTTAAATGTAAATTTAACGGAAACTGATTGTAACGATCAAAACAGCTTGCGATACATATCCCATTGTGTTCGGAATGGGGGTAAAATGCTAGGGACGATAGTCGGCGGGTTCAATTTCGAGTTCATATGAAAAGTCAACAAATGGAGAATCAAATGAATAAAATAATAATTATAAACTTATATACATAACCCTTTTTGACCAGTCAAAACCCTAATCCACCCCATTCCCTTTTCTGCGCCGCTACTCTCAAACCGACAGTAGGAATCGTTCGAAATGAATTCCCTCTTATCTCCCTCCAAATCCAATAATTAACGAAAATTACTAAACGGAAATTGAGGAGCATCATGAGTTCTATAAAGTGGACGGACGAGATTGGATTAGCTGCTGTGTCTCGCAAGAATTTGTGGCTCCATCATCCACCGTTCGAGCACGCAGATCGAGGCGACAGGAAGGCCGAGTTGGCCGAGATTACTGGAGGCGGAGGGGCTCGAGGCGGCGGTCATCCTGGCGTAGTCCGATGGTGATCCGGTCATCCGGCGAGGCGACAATTCCAAGCCCTAGCGCACGATAATGTTGGGTTTCCTGGAACCTGGAGCAGAACGTGCAAAGTGGAAGGTAAATTAACCCTTAATGTCAGCAATTAATGATAAATGGTGTGACTAAATTATATTAACTTGTGTATAAAATTGTAATATAGATATACGTTGTTTAAAAATACAAGTATACATTATTTTCAAAATACAATTTTTAGAATAGAAAATATACAGTTTTTAGAATGGAAAATAAACATAACGACATTTTAGAACATAAAAGTAGCATTGTTTTCTTTTGAAATAACGTATTGAAAAATAAAAGAACTTTGCTTTGAAAAATAAAAGAACTTTGCTTTGAAAAATAAAAGAACTTTGCTTTGAAAAATAAAAGAACTTTGCTTTGAAAAATATACATATGATTTTGATAAGAAAAATATACGTATGTTTTGAATTGAAAGAAATAACATCGTTTTGAAAAGGGATTTTTATGTACCTTAGCATTATATAGGAAAGATGTGATTTTTAGAAGTATGAAGCAATACTAAAAATTCGATTTTTATATATTGAACATCGAAATAAAAATTCGATTTTTATATATTGAATAGCGAACTAAAAATTCGATTTTTATATATTGAATAGCGAACTAAAAATTCGATTTTTATATATTGAATAGCGAAAGAAAAATTCGATTTTTATATATTGAATAGCGAACTAAAAATTCGATTTTTATATATTGAATAGCGAAAGAAAAATTCGATTTTTATATATTGAATAGCGAAAGAAAAATATGATTTTTATATATATTGAACTTCGAATAAAAATTCGATTTTTATATATATTGAACTTCGAATAAAAATTCGATTTTTATATATTGAATATCGAAATAAAAATTCGATTTTTATATATTGAATAGCGAACTAAAAATTCGATTTTTATATATATTGAACTTCGAATAAAAATTTGATTTTTATATATTGAACTTTGAAATAAAAATTCGATTTTTATATATTGAACTTTGAAATAAAAATTCGATTTTTATATATTGAATAGCGAAGTAAAAATTCGATTTTTACATATGTAGTGAAAGCGGGCAACGAAGGTGACAAGAAGGCGAAACGACGAAGACTTCTGCAAAGGAAGTGCCGTGGAGCTAAGATAGCTAATCGGTGAGAATTTCTCACCTTTCAATTTATTTTTCTAGTTATATATATACTAGGATGCAGACGGTGCTTAGTAGCACCCGACACAATCGTCCACAGACCATGGACTTGTTTGTTTGGTTGCATAGATTAGTTGAATTATTTGTTTGAATTGAATTGTTTGGTGAGATGAAATTGATTTGATTGATGTGTGAATGGCGTGGGCCTTCACTAGACCGGGGATAAGGCTAGGCCTTGTCCCGTTTCTAGTATCGTGCCGTTATGCCGCCGAAATTTTCTAAAATATGTTAGAAAAATAAAAATATCATTTTATTGAATAAATGAACTGAATAGAAATTCATATGTCGAAGTAAAATGTTTTATCGTTAAAAATATAATTTTTAACGTGAATGTGAATAAATAAAATATTCATTTACAAACCAGACGGTTTGTTTATGTACACCTATTTGAATGACGTTGATTGGGTCGATAAATTTTACACATCGCCTAACTGCACAAATAAAATATGTGTTTGATTGTTTGAAACCCCACACGGGTGTTAGGATGAAATTTGAAGTTCACTCATCCTGATTGATTAAATATGTCGATCGATTGATTGACAAGCTGCTATAAGCGTTAAATGTCTATATTTGATGCTTATACAGTGTAGTGCACTTTGGTTGATGGTTGATTATTTTCAATGTTATTATATACATGTGTTGTATGAAAATCCATATAATTAATTTTATATGGTAATTGATTGGGCCTCATTCCAATCGTGAAAATAAAGAATATTTTGATGATAACAAATATTTTGATAATAGGAAATATTTGAAATAGAATATTTGAAAATAGAAATTTATGAAGCCGTGTTGACTAGATTGACGCCATTTTGACGTAAACGATATTTATATCGATTTTATTCATTTTAAAATGAATATTGAAAAGTAATCTCGAAAACGATTTCGAAATGAATTGAATTGAAAACGATTTCGAAATGAATTGAATTGAAAACGATTTCGAAATGAATTGAATTGAAAACGATTTCGAAATGAATTGAATTGAAAACGATTTCGAAATGAATTGAAAACGATTTCGAAATGAATTGAATTGAAAACGATTTCGAAATGAATTGAATTGAAAACGATTTCGAAATGAATTGAATTGAAAACGATTTCGAAATGAATTGAATTGAAAACGATTTCGAAATGAATTGAATTGAAAACGATTTCGAAATGAATTGAATTGAAAACGATTTCGAAATGAATTGAATTGAAAACGATTTCGAAATGAATTGAATTGAAAACGATTTCGAAATGAATTGAATTGAAAACGATTTCGAAATGAATTGAATTGAAAACGATTTCGAAATGAATTGAATTGAAAACGATTTCGAAATGAATTGAATTGAAAACGATTTCGAAATGAATTGAATTGAAAACGATTTCGAAATGAATTGAATTGAAAACGATTTCGAAATGAATTGAATTGAAAACGATTTCGAAATGAATTGAATTGAAAACGATTTCGAATTGAATTGAAAACGAATTCAAATTGAATTGAAAACGAATTGAAATGAATTCAAATTGAATTGAAATTTGAATTGAATAGAAATGAATTTTGAAACGAATTTATAAAGAAGAATTCAATTTTGATTTGAATTGAAAAGGAAGTTGAAATTGCTTTTGAAACGAATTTAAAACTAATTATATAATTCGTTTTAAATAGAAATCGACGAAATATATATTATATATATAATATAATGGCCTGAATAGAACGCGCCGCGCCGCGGCAGTTCGCGAATTTCGACCATTTATTTCAAACGGACATTACGGGAGATCCGACCGTCGGATTCTCCTAAAACCGGAACCGTTGGGTTCGTATCGAAAAGAGCTTTCTAACGAAGATTAGAAATTTGAAATCTAACGGTTGGATTTGGAATTATGTCCAAATCAAATTCGAAAAAGGTCGCTGTAAGTGCAGTTCGATGGCCATTGATGGAAATCGACTGTACGGGCCTTGATAAAATTATTAAAAATAGTAATAATTTGTGTAAAATCATAAGAAATGATTTGTGAAGATTTGGGATGAAAAACTCCATATTTGAAAGGATAAAAATAGATTTTTATCGAAATGAACTAGTTTTGAACTAGAATTATAATTCTATTTATTTTTAAATAAATAAATTGAATTTGAAAAGGGTTTTGAAAATAACCAAAATTTCCAATGATTGCATTGGAGTGGATTTGAATCGAAATTGTCTTCGGAATATTTCGATGTTGGAATTCGCGATTATACAGATGTTGTTACGGAAATTTGAAAGATATATATTTATATCGTTATTTCCAATACGACATTTGTTAGTCGTAGAATTCGATATTGAATATAAGCCGATATATTTTCTATTCAGAGCCTTGTATTGAATATCGAATGTGATTTGGGTTTGTCGTGAATGGTGTCTTCACTAACACTGTTCTTGAACCCAGTTGAGAAAAGATTAAATCTTTTTATTTAGATTTAATGAAGTGTACCAATTAAATTATATTTAATTGGAATTGAATTGATATTGATTTTTGGGTTTATCGTGAACAGTGTTTTAAATAACACTTGTTCTTTAACCCGATAATTAATGAATGTGATTTGGGTTTGTCGTGAATGGTGTCTTCACTAACACTGTTCTTGAACCCAGCTGAGAAAAGATTAAATCTTTTGATTTAGATTTAATGAAGTGTACCAATTAAATGATATTTAATTGGAATTGAATGGATATTGATTTTTGGGTTTATCGTGAACAGTGTTTTAAATAACACTTGTTCTTTAACCCGATAATTAATGGGATGTGACTTTGGGTTTATCGTGAACCGTGTTTTAAATGACACTGATTCTTTAACCCAGTCACAGATTAAAACTAAGTGGAGTTTTAATGAATCTTTAATTAGATTTGAATGTGAAATTTAGAAACTAACTGGCGGTTAGCCAAGCAGAATGGTTTTCTGGATATTGATCTGATGTTGGTTTCGGCCTTCGGGGTTAATATTTGGGGAATTATTCTCTTGATTAATTTACGGTTAGTGACTAATGAATTGGAATGAGGCGTATGTTGTGTTTGTGTAACACTTTTATAATATATACGCGAGTTATTCGGAAAGACCGGGTTTATCCCATTCTGAATAACTGATACGACGATAAGTCGAAGATGAAGACGATGGTCGAAGACCGGAGGTCTTCACGTCGTTTGGGTGATAACTGATGATCTTGATTGGGTTGTACACCCAAGAAGATGGAAACAGTTAGTGATCGTCCAGACGTACTTGGAGATCGATGGATATGCGGGGTACTAGGTGCCTCCGGTTTCGTTCAGACCCAGGACGGACGTGTAAATGGACTGTGTGTCTGACATCGGATTTCATTCTGTGTGACTGATATCGGTTGCATAGGATGGTTTGCCTGTGTGGCATGCTAAGAAGCAAATGATCAAGGCTTCTGTTGAAAAGCAAAGTCTTGTGGTGATGATCAAAGCACGGCCTTTGTGGCGTAGCTTTGTGTAACGTTTACCTCGCGTGTTTCACACCAGGTATGAACCAAAAACGGGAGACGGACGTCAGGGAGGGCATGCGTTTCTTTCTAGCTAGAAGTGGCGTCAGTGGTTTTACACGCCCTGACGAGTTTGACTTATGTGGTTGTTGCTGTTGCGAGGCGCCTCGGTTATATCGGTTTCGGCCGAATGCATTCTGGTCGGCTGACGGACCAGACTTACACCCCATAGGGTGGGGAGACGCATGTTCAGGCATTTTAATCCACATCGGTGGACCGGCCCTGAGGATCCAAGGGCCCACCTGAGTCTGGGTCCTGAGGGGCGGGCTAGAGCGTCTCGAATCGGTAGAGGATCTTGCCCCTAGCCTCGGTTCATAGATGGAAACCCAATTTCCAAATACGTGACATTTGCGGTTTTAATTGTAATCCTATATATGGCGACATAGTGGGATGGGGCGCTTATGCCGCCTATGATTGATACTTATGATTTGAAGTTGTTTTATACACTTATAATAGTATCAAATGATTTGTTTTAAAACGTATCAAGCATCCTTTGGCTGTTATAAGGGAAAACCCTATCCTCGACTGCGTTGCATTGTGTGATGGGACCTGGGTCTTATAACAGCTTCATTTTTCTTTATTTAGCATTGCGCTGTTTGTTTTATGCACTGGTATTCTTGGGAGGAAACCCGTTCCGTGTTATACGGCGTGGTCCCTTGATTTACCTAATGATTTAAAATAAAGATTAATAACTGTTTTAGTTCTCACACCAGTCACATGACTGACCTGGAGTTTATTGTTTTAACCTAAACTCTGGGTGCCCTTATTTTGACACGGGCAGCTAGTAGTTTTGGTTTTGCAGATTTATATTCACAGGATCCTGGTTTACAGCTGGAACGATATCCGGAAAGCTTTGTATCCGTATATCTCATTCTAGTTGTGTATTGTATTATTTTCCGCTGCTATGTATTTAAATGTAATTTAAATCTCTGATAATTCTGTGTAATATTCATTGTTACTCTGTATATTCTTGTAATCTGATGCATTGTTGTAATATACAGTGAAATGTTCTTTTATATGCGTTCTGTTGTGGTTTGTTCTCGAACTATCCGACGCTTTCCTTTACGGGGAAGTTGCGGGTCTTTACAGGCACCCAAGAGTTTAGGGTAAAATAAAACAAAATAAACTCTGGTTCAGTCATGTGACTAGTGTGCTTAAACTCCAACCATTTGGTTTTACTTTCAAAAATCCTTTAAAAGAAAGGATAATTGTAAGACCGATGCATACATAAATACAGATGGTTTTTACCTTACGATAACCTAAAACATTCTTAAAATCAAGATTATTCGGATATTATAATAGTGTCTAATTCAAATAGATAACAATCTAGCGGAATGCTTGCATCTCATGCTCCAAATATATAATATTCAATAAAAACCACCGGCTCTTATTGGAGAATGGATTTCCAACTATGGCAAGGTACGGGACCACGTTCTGATAGTGTACCTCTAGAGAACACTAGGACTAACCGAGAACATCCTACAACCCTGGTTAAACACGACTGACCATTCACTTCGCTTGAATGGTCTGAATATATTGTCACCCTACGGTTTGGGCCGATCGTATTCCCGGGAGATACAGAAGCGAAAGAAGAACAAATAGAAATTTCTCCAGATGATGATAATATACCCTAATTGGGAGCGAACCACTTAGCCATGCGACTACCTATTTTTTACCATTCCCCGGTTAAAGAGGACTGAGGTCATAACTACCCTAAGACATATCACATCTTCATTTACTTTGAATGCCACATCATCATACCTGTCAAATTACAAATTGATTTCCCCAAAAATGCAACAGGTATAAAGCTAAGAGAAACGAATTCCTCCGCCACCAATGTAAATATGTTTGAAAAGATCATCTTACACGTTCTATTAGGTATGTCATACATTTGTTCGTACAAGTTGTTCTGGAACTGGAAAAACTGAAAGCGCTATTTTGTAAATCAATCTTAAGCAATTTCTACCTAGGATTGCCAGAACAGCCCTTACATAAACTTCATCTTCAATTATCTTCATCATATTTAATTCTTAACGATGATGCCCATACAGAGTGGTTTTCAGATAATAAATCTGATCCCGGTCTATCTGTATTGACAAAGGAAAAACAATCAAAAACTTTAATAGCTGGTTATTTAACTATCAAAGGAAAACACCCATGCAATCAACGATCATATTTCCAAATGGAAATTTAACCGAACAATCATGAATCAACACTGACCCCTTTTAAATAGATTTATAAATAATTTTTCCATTTCTCAAATTTCTTTGAATATTTTACCCAAGTATTTCTTCAACTCGTTTAGCCTCTCCCGATTTCCCAAAGAAAACATTTTCATATATTCACAACTACTTGTTTTCCATATTTCAAAAAACACACTATTAACATTGGAAAACATTTCCATTTCTTATTCACGCATCACTATTCTTCCACGTCCATCAATCCCTAATCGCAAACTAGTAATAGAATAACTCCCTAAGTATTAACCTCGAAGGCCAAAACCAACATCAGATCGACACTTAGAAAGCCGTTCAACTTGACTAGTCTTCGATCAGTTTCTAATTTCCTTAACTCCATTCTTAACTTCTTATTAACAAAAATCATTTCCTTTTCTATACTTAGAAAAAACATATCTGGTTCTATTTGGAAAACATTTCCAAAATCCATTTATATATATTTAAACGAACGTTATATAAATATTGATTATAATGACAACGTTATAATACCTGCTTCCAAAATATTTAAATTAAAAATATAACCTTGATTCTTTATTTAGAATAAATAATTAATAATTAAATAAATCTTAATTAAAAACAAAAAGTAAATAGTATGTTTCTATATTCGATATAATTGATTTTCAGCGTATAAATCTCTTTTGAATAATCTCTATTCGATTAATGGCCCAAATGTCAGAATAAAATTACCGTTTCAAATCAACTCAATTTTTAAATTCAGTTTTAAATTTATCACTTCAAATATTTACCAACTTCCTTTTACAACCAATTAAATATGTAAAACATTTGTTTTTAAATCATTATTCACTTTAAGACATGAATATTATTTCTTTACAGAGAACTGGACTCGGTATATCAACCTAATCTTGATTTTTATTTATGAATACCATTACAGATTCAATTCTTATTTATCGAGTTCTTTTATATCTTTGTATTCATATTCCACTTCATAAACTCCATTTACAAGTACTTCTTGTTAAGTATATCTCTGGTTTATAATTTAATCTCGATTTCATAATCGGTTATACATTACTGGTTTTGAACCAAATATTAACTAACTTGTCAAATTCTGGGTTATATAATATATAGTTTCCAAAAATAAATAATTTATGTACGATTCAACACCGTCGAATTCAAATTATTAATCCTTACAAATTTATTTAATTCTATTCACATTTAGAACATCGAAATAAATTTCATCGTTTTCTCCTTTGAAATGATTTCCCATTTCCGCCTTTTAAGTCATTTTACATTCCCACAGTATTTAATAATAATTATTTCACCTCATTTATAATTATTGTTTATAATCAAATTACTTGTTTTTATGATTAAAACAAGTTATTATATCTAACCCAGTCAAAATTTAATTTCTATTTTAAAATAGGTTTTTCCTTTTCAAAACCCCAAATTTCTTTTTCAATATATTCGAATATATTTTACAATATTTGAAAGGGGATTTTTCCCACAAGGACAAACTCACCAAATTATTTGTCCAAAAGGACAAGCACCAAAAAACTTGCCCAAAAGGACAAGTTTTAGTGCAAATGGTGAATTTCAGGTAGGTCCCATGTTTTTCCACTTTGTACTAAAACTTGTCCTTCTGGACAAGTTTTTTGCCCCTTGTCCTTTTGGGCAATTTTTTGTTTTTTTTTGTCCTTCACAATTTTTTCCTGTATTTGAAAACCAATTATTTCAGGTCAATGTTATTCAACATCTCAAACACACAATAATCAACTATAGATTATTTGTCACAGCATACACCGTAATATATGAAAAACAACAATATAATTGTTGAGGAATCCGGTTGGATCCCTCCATCCTGTTTACCTACATCCACAGATGATAATCAAGATAAATAACACCAATATTACATCAATATGAAATATAATAGTAAACTGAATCAATATTCAATCAATGATTTATATATAATATTATATATATTATTTCAACCAATTAATTAGCAATTCATCCAAACAACCATCACAGAGCATTCAATCACTACTTATCAATATCAAATAATGTTTATAATATAATAAAACTGGATAGAGTTAGTGAGTTTACTTACCTTGGTTGTTAATCGTCAAATAACGATCGACGTTCGTTCGATTCAACCAAGCATTTTATTTCGCCTAAAATTGTAATGATCTCCAAATCTCTCCAAACTAGTTCTGGTACGTAATTTGCAACCATACGAGCCTAATAGATCCTGTTTTGTTGAATTTGTATAACATGTGTAAAATTTGTTAGGTTTGCAATATAATACATTATTTAATTTAAATAAAACTTAAATTAATTTAACATTGGGCCTTACCCTTATTCACGTCGGCCCATCACCTTATTTAACTGACCCACAAATGCCTTTCTTCCCCATTTAACCAATACTCCTCCTCCTCCTCCACTAAAACGTTTGACTCTTGTATGCATACTTTTTTTCTTTCACTTGGCCTCGTATACGATTTAAACAACCCATCCACATTTGAAAAAAGAAAAAGAAAACTAGACCAGTAAGCTTAAATGTACAGTCCCTTCTTCCCCTCTGCAACTAATACATGAATTCTCATGTTCTAATATACAGGACGTGTTCTTCCTTAATCCCATCTTCAATTTCTACTCCAACGATTCGCCCACTAAAATCACCACGTTGAGTAACCTGAACCAGAGCTTCCTATATTGTACATATTTATTTACTTTCCTTTTTAAACCGCATATGCATGCCTCCATCACCTTTCTGACTTCATTCCTCCATAGTTCGAAGCATGGTCGCCACCATTCTCACCTCCTTTGGGAACTTATCCTCCCCCTTACCCTCACACACAGCTCACACCATTCTCCTCCAACTCGCGTTGACACCTCTTCACCACGTAGTACAATAAACGAGCGAACCAATCAGACCCATCGAAAATCATATGAGGTGGAAGAGGATTTTGACAGGATTTCAAATACATACGTTTTGAGATTTTTAGAGGTGACTAGATTTTGATTTTAATTTTAATTTCCTAAATTCGTGATTTTCTATGAAATAGAACTTTGGCATGTTCTGTAACAAATAATAATGAAATAAAATTTGGACGTGTATTTATAGGGTTAATTCCTTTATGGCGAAGGAAGATAATGAAGGTATATGCACAGGCTTAGTATAATGGCTTTAGTACTTGATATCGACGTTGCAGCTGGGTATCGATACAAGCTATGAATATAGCTTCATACACAGGAAAGCAGTGTTATATAAATATGTGTTTGTGTGTGTGTATATATATTAGCATGCTTAATATTTAAGGAAAAAGGCAAGATGGGATTAACAGTGTGTGCAGGGTAGGTCTTCTTGCATTTCTTGTCTGCACATTTCGAAACATAAGGGCGCTGCATATAGGAGAGCCTGTGTTGATAAGATTTTGTACAATTTCTTGATGACCATGGTGAAAGTTAAATATATTTTTACTTTCTTACGCCTAGCCTAGGGTGGAAGAGTACAGAGACTTTTGAAATATTCCAAATACTGGCATTTGGACATATTTAAAAGTTTCATTTTAAGGTATAAGTAGTAAGGGTATACAGGGGGTATGGTGGACGAGAGGGAGATAATGAATGTCATTCTGGTCAACTGAGTAAATTGGTAACGTGTTAGTCTAGGAAGAAATTTCAATTTTTTATCCACACTTTGGTTTTTGGCACTTGAACACTATTTTAAATTATGCCCAACCCATTTAATGATCACATGAAATCCACACGTTTCAAATAGAATATCGATGCTTTAGGTTAGACATATACATTTAGGTTTAAGTGAAAATGTAGTGGAGGTAACGTGCATATGCAGTTTAAAAATATAAAGTAAAATGGAATTTCGATGCACACTACTTCATTCACGTATAAGCCGTGAACAACAAAAATAAAAATACCGTTGTGATGAGCAATGCTCCGCGTTCACAAAACGATAATAAAATAGACAAGATAACTTATTCTGTGGAATTTCAAAAACACTGATTTAGGATGCAAAATACATTAAATGAAAAGTTTCTTATTTTTCAAACTAAAAATTATGGGAAACATCTATAAATTGAATTAACTATACATCTTAAAAATCTTATCCAAATTTGAGACCAATATTTGATTATATTTAATAAATCCTTATGGTTTATAAACGATTCCATAGCAACTTTTTGAAAATTTGATTTGGACATAACTTACAATCTATAAGATGAAATCTCCATTTTTCACTTCCATTAGAAAAATATAGCTTAATAGATTCAAACACTTCTTATTTCGAAGAAATTCAACTTATAGCGAACCTTATATATTCAACTGAAGTTCAAAATGTAATATTACGAACAACCGCAACGTTACGAGCTCAATTATAATTGTATTATAATTAATATGTTCAATCGTCGTTTAATTAATAAATTCATTATTATAACTTGAATATAAACTAAATTAAATATCTTAAATTATCCAATTCACACAATATTGCCAATTCAAATGTTTTTGACTATTCCTAAAATTAAATTTTATTATCGACGAACTATATTATTTAAATATTCAAAATATTCGAATTCGAACCATAAATTATCAAACCAATATATTAAAATAATTAAATAAATTAGTTATAAAATCACTAAAATTCCGGGACGTTACATAAGGAGGGTTAAATCAAGTACTGGCAAGATATATATATATATATATATATATATATATATATATATATATGGAAAATGGCTAAGTATCATTTTTGTTGTGACTCGTATCAATTTTATAAAGCCACTAGCACATGCTTTATATTATGTTCTTTGTAGCATGCAAAGATTGACTGAATTGTATGTATGTTATAGTTGATACTATACTAAATTACTACATCATGTTTGCTGTGTGAAGAATTGATTAAAGAGCCTTTTAATCATTTTTACCTTATATGCTAAAACTATGATTATTCTTTCAAATGGGAAGCCTTATGAAAAATCTTTATCATAAGTCAAGTACATATAATTCATATGTTGGTATGTATATAATAGTAGAGTAGGATCCTGGATACACACACACACAGAGGAAAATAAATTTATAGATTAATAAATCTAATTAATTTTATAGAGTAATTAAGAGGGGTTATCTCATATGTAAGCTACATGGATTATGATATAAGTCCTACACAGGTCGTGGGATGATAATTTTACATGTCTTTCTTTCTGAGATAAGTCACGAATGATTGTGAATGTGATGAAAACCCTACACGGGTATTGGGATGATAATTAACTTACACATCTCCCAATTTTTTTGTTTATATAGTGATCTATTGATTGAAGAGGGCTTAGGGAGACGAGTTGTGATTTTTCTGATCAACCCATATAAAGGAGATTATGGGAAAATGTTTTGAAAATATAAGGCGTTAACTAAATTTCGAAGAAATTAGAAAGTTCTTAGGAACTTTGTATGCAAATTGGATGTTCTTTGATGGATGGTAGTTGATATGAATATTAATGATGTGTGAAATCCATATAAATGAAGTTATATGGTGATTGGTTGAATCTCATTCCAATCTGGAATAAAAGTAAATATTTTAATAATAAAATATCGTGTGAAAAATAAAAGTTTGATTTCGAGGTCTGAATTTAGATGGACACATAGATTGTAAAAAATCAATGAATACTTCCAGTAGTTATTAAATAGTTAATACATTATTTTTAGATGAATTTGATTCGATTTTTAAATAATATAAATCAAAGTTTGGTTTGAATAGAACTTGTCGCTCATTAATTGTTCCCGAATATCGACCATTAACTTCAAATGGATGTGCCGGGAGATCCAACCGTCAGATTCTTTCATAATTGAAATTGTTGGGTTCATATTGAGAAGAGCTTTCCAACGATAATAAGAATGTTAAAAATCCAATGGATAGATTTTGAGAAATAAAAATTTGAATAAAAAAGCGCTAGTGCTGTGAATGACCTGAAATTGATTTTCAATGAATTGGACTATTTTTATATAATTAAAAATAGAGAAAATTTATGATAAATCTTAATAAATGATTTGAAAAGATTTACGACTGAAATACTCCAAGTTTAGAAAAGATAAAAGATATTTTTATCAGAACTAATTCACAACTAGAGTAAAGAACAAAAAGAAATATGCGATGATTCCTGAGAGTACAGTCTAGTAGCACCCATGTGATCTAACAGGAAATTATTCCGTTAAGCGAGGGGTGGGAAGAACCGAAAGGACATCAGATATTTGACTAAAATCAAACGATATTTTCTAAAGATAAACAATACCATGGTTTTTAATTAACATATTGGATTGTGAATGGTTTTAATATAACCTGTATTTTTCCAATGTATAAATTGGGAAGGATTTGAATGAAAATAATCTTCAGATATTTCATTATTGGATTCCATGATACAATATCTGTTGGTTTCAGAATTTGATATTGAATATAAGTCGATACGATTATTCAAAGTCTTGTATTTAATATCAAATTAGATTTTGGGTTCGTCATGAATGGTATCTTTAATAATACTATTCTTAAACCCAGTTGAGAATGAAATAAATCTTTTAATTAAGATTTATGGAAGTTTTCCTGTATAATTAATTAAATTGGAATTGAATGGAATTCAATTTAATAATAATCGAGATGAGCTTCCGTAATGGAAGACTATTGCTATTTATGGAATTTAAAAGGCTATAGCCGTTATTCCACTTAAATTATTAGTCTGATACAGAAATTTATATCGATTATGACTGATCGGATTTTCTATAACAACCCACATATTTGACGATAATATATTTAAATATTTTATTTAAATATAGTGTCGTTAATCCTTAATCGATTTATGACCAAAAAGTCACATTTTGCATACGTATGAATTTGGACTCGAAACCACTTCCATTGAGTCCGGATCATCGTCTATGACCTTCTTAACTACAAGCTTCAATATGTTTCGAGTTCTAGAAATTTAGGACTTTGGTCTTGGGCTTGTGTTAGCTAACCTAGCCCAATAACCCACTTCCCTATAACCCCTCTTAGCCCACCCTCTTCCTCATTCACTTTCCTCTTACTCCACAAATTAGAAAATGGAAAAGGGAATTGGAATTTAAAATTCCAAAGCTAGGGTTGGCTCCTAGGGATCTAAATCAAGGGGAAAATCAAAGAGACACTTGTATAAGATCTCTCTACATCTCCTCTACCTCTCTACCCTCTCAATTTTCGGATTTTGTGCAACCCTAACACATATAAGTTTTCATGTGTGTGCATTTGTTGTTTAGAGAGAAGAATTGATGAGATATTGGATTCCTTGCATCTGTAGAGGCTTGTTCTTCCTTATTGGAGTTTGTTCTTGCCATTCACGAGCCAAAGGTGAGTTCTTTTTGAACTCACATCTATGCCATAAGCCATTGGCTTGTACAAGTGTAATTTAGTGTTCATACGAGTTCGCATGTGCTTGTGAATTGGTTAGGTTAGTGTAGCTTAGCCGATTTCATGTATTTATGTTTCATTGAGTTGACAGTTATGATAAGGATTGTTCATACGATCTAATGTATATGATATGAGTTGATTTGGTGATGTTGTGAAGCTCCATTGTCCCCCGACAAGTTCAAAGTGTTCACAAGTCGCTTGAATCGCTTTGGTATGCTTTGGTTTGGGATTAGTTCATATTTGAATATATAATCAAAATCTTTGCATTCGAGCATTGCGAGACGATACAGTGGATCGGAGAGGTCTCATTGATGTCCCGAAGAAGTCACGAACTTCAACGATCAAAGCCGGACACTCGTAAGGAACGAATCCCCTAGGTTTAACTTGGGCAACAGCCCAGGTCAGAACCGGTCGACAGGCCCAAAATGGGGCAGTCGACCGCCCCATTTTGACCGGTCGACCGATTTTCTGCTGTAGACCAGAGCGGCCTCGGTCCACAGTCTACCCCCATCCAGGCTCTTTCCCGGCCAGAGCTCGGGCCGTTCGGACTTCGTTTGTGAACTTCAGCTTCATAAATTCACATATTTCAGCAGCTCAATTCAATGACATTGATTATTATTTGATTCGTTGAATATTGATCTTTAATTGACTCTATTCTCATTGCTTAATGTGAATTGCAATAGAAATCGTTCTAGAGCCCATACGCACTATTTTATGAATCAATTTACTCATTAATTCAGGTTTAACCCTCGATATTAGTTCGATTATGATTCACGACTCTTAAACATGAATTATCGACTCTTTATCCTTTGAGTCTATTCCGATATAGTTTAAAACCATCGGGTGCTAGTTTGGGGTTTCGATTCTTTCGTTGATCGAAGTTACAACCGTTATCACCTTGATTTCCTGTATGTTGTTGTAATGTGAGTCTATGTTTTATGATTTTTTCTGTTCCCTTCGCTACGGCGACGATTTTTATGAGTAATTGAACCACAATGGATAGCGGGGTTTTATGTTGTCAATGGGCATCGAACCAATGTTTAATCAATTTTTAAATTCAAATCCTTTTAAAATAAATTTGATTTCTAAACCCATTCCGATTCTATTGATTTATATATGATTCCTTATCCTATCGATCAGACGAGAAATTTAGTTTATTAACCTTAGTAAAAATAAGGACTATGACCCTTTATATGTTTACTTCGGTGAATAACTCTTGGACTCGTGCGTTCGAAATCCTTGCTATTTTGAGTGTGAACCAACAACGGGTTCGTAAATATTTGAGAATAGCGAGTGGTTATGGAACATTTAGCTATTTTCTTATATTAACTATCTCGGTGTAATTTATACTCACCAGACCGATGCGGTCCTTTTATGACTTATGTTTTGTGGTCCTCGATCGCCCGAGTGGGATTTACAATTCTTGGAATTCACTCTTCTGGGGTCAATCCTCGACTTCGTGGGGAGCTTCGGCTAAAACATATAGGTTGAAAATTTGTGCGTGTGTACGTGCCAAGTATAATACACACACAAGGATTGTGTAATATGACAAATAATATTCAAGTATGAAGTAATAGCTAATCACAAATGTAAAATAGTAAATGCAGTAAAAAGGAAAAATCACACCAGGGATTTTTATATTGGTTCGAAGCACCGTCCTGCGTCCAGTCCTAGACTTCTATCTGGATTTCCACTAACAACAACCTCACTTCACCCGGAGGAAACATGTATACAACACCCGAGCAGCTGAACGGGAATTTCACGCCTCTATCAATAAAAGGACTTTACAACTTGCCTCTTACAACACGGAGGACTTCAACACTTGCCTGATCACACATAGGACTTCAACTAATACAATGGTTTTACTTCTGCTTTGTGTTCTTGATTCAACATGGATAGTCAACAGATTGAGTACAATCTTCCTATAATCTGATCCTTGAGTATATACTTTGAATGCGTAGATTTAAGGAAGTAGAATGCTTGTTGAATCAAATGATATTAAAATGATTCAAGGATTCAACAAGTATTTGAAATTTGGAGAGCTTTTGTTTTGCAAAGAATATGAAAATGCAATTCAGAAATTAGAGAGAATATAGAATGATTTCAGTTATCACAAAATGATGAAATCATGATGTTTATGTAAGAAATAAACAGTTGTAACCATTTGTGAAAAGTTACAAACAATAGTCATGATCGTTGGTGAAGAGAAAGAGAAGCAACTCTTGGAGAAATGGAAGTGACTATTCGAAAAGTTGCCTCTGTTCGAAAATGGTCGACAGGTCAAAAACTACCGGTCAACTGGTTGAAATTAATTAAAAATTAAAACTTCCAGAAAATAGCTATTGTGTGCAAAAACAGATTAACCGGTCGACTGGTCCTTTTTGGGCGGTCGACCGTTTTACTTTCTGTTTTAAAAACACAGCATAACCGGTCGACAGGTCCTTTTTGGGCGGTCGACCGTTTTATGGCTATGAACCAGAGGACCTCGGTCCACAGTTTATATCACTCTGCACTCTTTCCCGGTCGGAGTCTGGACCGTTTGGGCTTTTTCTGTGACTTTTCAATTCCTCAAATATACAGATTTCAGCAACGAAGATATGATATTGTTTGTGCATTCGTGCTATACTTTGAGGATAGATTTTAACATATTTATAACATGACTCAAAGTTGAAAAACCTTATCTCTATGAAATGATCTTCATTGCACCTTTATATGTTGGCATCGATCAAAATCCTGTCTCAACATTCTCCCCCTTTTTGATTGATGACAACACCTTGGATTTTCTCCCTCTAAATATAAAACTCCCCCTTAATTTCTGCAACATTTGTTAGTTCATAATATAAATAATCTTACCTTTTGATTCCTACATTAACAAATGTTAGCACACATATACTGTTGCCATGTTAAGCACATAATTTTAAATGATAGTATATGTAACATGAATTATATGAATAATCATAAGAGAAAATATTTCTCCCCCTTTGTCATCGATTAAAAAGAATAAATACCATAATAAGCATAGTAATCGAGAATAGTAGAGAATACAAATAATTATAGCACCTTTAGGAGATACAGAATGACCTTCTCTTTGTTGTGGTGTACCTGCAAAAAATATAACATATATAGTTTGGTACCCACTTGCTTTGTTTTGGGTCCATGGGTTAGATGGAAGGTAACCATACCCAAGAGGGTTTAATGGAACCTTTAAAGATAAAATTTTCATTATTAACTACTGAATCAAAATAATCATCGATATATTTTTCTCTGTTTTTCCAACTTACTGGAACCCAAATACTTAAGTAATTTCTAGTGATATTCCTTTTCGTACTTCTATATTTATTATAAATACCGCTAGTCATAGAAGTATTCGAATTTCTATAATAATTAGGTTTTGGATGTGCATTAGTACTAGCAGTGATATTCTTATTGCATAAAAAAGCATATCTAGTATTATTTCTATGATTGATTTCTTGTTTCTTATATCCCAAACCATGTTTATTTGAAGCAGGTTGTGAACTTTCAATGATTTTTGTCAAATTTTCTTGACCTTTGTTGAAGTTAGAAAAATTTTGAGTAATGTTATCTAACTTTGTTAGTAAACTAGCTTTTTCTAGGTCTAAAATTTTGACTTTTGCCTTAAGCTCATGATTTTCAGTAGTAAGAGCATCATTTTTCTCTTTTTGAGTTTCAACTTCTTGACTCAAAAGAGATAATTGAGAATCAATATTAGATGATGATTCTTGAAGTTTTTCAAGTTCTTCTTCTAATATTTTCTTCTCGTCTATAAGCATATCTCGTTCAAATTCTGCTCTACTTAAATCTGCTTTGGCTTCTTTGCATTGTCTTTTCATATCTTTAAATTTAACTATCAATTCGGCACTAATATCAAGAACTTCTTCAAATGTAGGAATTTGTACCTCATCTTCTGTTGCCATGAAACAAACATTTACTTGTTCATTTTCTGAATCACTTTCACTTTCTGATGAGGACGAGTCTGAATCATCCCATGTGACTGAGAAAGCTCGTTTCTTTGATTTGTCCTTCTTGTATTTGAACTTGTCATTTTCTGATTGCTTCTTTTGCTCTGGACAATCTTTGTGCATGTTCCCCTTTTTATGACAGTTGAAATATTCTATAGCCGATGATGTAGGTTTATTTGAACCAGTTTTTCTTTTATTATATCGACTAGCTTTTCGATGTTTTAGGAATTCTTTGAATCCTTTTGCAACAAAAGCTAAGTCTTCTTCTTCAGATTCTGATTCATTTTCATCCTTCTCGGCATGAAATGCTACAATTTTCTTTTCTTCTTTCTGTTCTTTTCTAGCCTGGAAATTAGCTTCATAGGACATTAGATTTCTTATCAATTCATTTGGCTTCATGACGGAAAGGTCATTAGCTTCTTCAATCACTAATACTTTTCCTTCCCATTTACTAGTCAGAGAATGTAGGACTGTCGAGACAACATCAAAATCTGAATATTTTTGTCCTAAGCCAATAAGTGCATGATGAATAGTTTGAAATCGTGAATACATATCATTGATAGTCTCATTTGACTTCATTTTGAAATTTTGAAACTGACTTTTCAGCATGGCTATTTTGGCTTGTTTAACCTTGTTAGTACCTTCATGAGTGGTTTTTAGCGTTTGCCAAATTTGATAGGCAGTGGTGCAGATACTAACATGATTATATTCATTTTGATTTAATGCACCAAAACAACATATTTATTGCTTTTGCATTTACGGCTGCTGCCGTTTTCTCAGCCGGTATCCATTCTGAATACTCAGTTGTTGGATTTACTATTTCTTTCTGAGTAGCATTCCAAGCATCATAGCTAGTTGATTGCATGTAAAAATCCATACGTGTTGCCCAATAGCTATAGTTAAGACCATTGAAGAAAGGAGGTCTTTGTGTTGGTTGACCTTCAGTGTAAGTGATGTTAGTGCTACTACTTGGGTTATTTGCCATATTATTAGAATAAATCAAATAATTGTGTTACGTTTATAAGATGACCGTGCTCTGATACCAATTGAAAATTTGTGCGTGTGTACGTGCCAAGTATAATACACACACAAGGATTGTGTAATATGACAAACAATATTCAAGTATGAAATAATAGCTAATCACAGATATAAAATAGTAAATGCAGTAAAAAGGAAAAATCACACCAGGGATTTTTATACTGGTTCAGAGCAACGTCCTACGTCCAGTCCCAGAGTTCTATCCGGATTTCCACTAACAACAACCTCACTTCACCCGAAGGAAACAGGTATACAACACCCGAGCAGCTGAACGGGAAACGCCTCTATCAACACAAGGACTTCACAACTTGCCTCTTACAACACGGAGGACTTCAACACTTGCCTGATCACACAGGACTTCAACTAATACAATGGTTTTGATTTCTGCTTTGTGTTCTTGATTCAACACGGATAGTCAACAGTTTGAGTATAGTCTTCCTATAATCTGATCCTCGAGTATATACTTTGAATGCGTAGATTTAAGGAAGTAGAATGCTTGTTGAATCAAATGATATCAAATTGATTCAAACATTCAACAAGTATTTGAAATTTGGAGAGCTTTTGTTTTGCAAAGAATATGAAAATGCAATTCAGAAACTAGAGAGAATATAGAATGATTTCGGTTATCATAAAATGATGAAATCATGATGTTTATATAAGAAATAAACATTTGTAAACATATGTGAAAAGTTACAAACTATAGTCATGATCGTTGGTGAAGAGAAAGAGAAGCAACTCTTGAAGAAATGTAAGTGACTATTCGAAAAGTTGCCTCTGTTCGAAAACGGTCGACAGGTCAAAAACTACCGGTCGACTGGGTGAAATTAATTAAAAATTAAAACTTCTAGAAAATAGTCGTTGTGTGTAAAAACAGATTAACCGGTTGACTGGACCTTTTTGGGCGGTCGACCGTTTTAGTTTCTGTTTTAAAAACACAGCATAACTGGTCGACAGGTCCTTTTTGGGCGGTCGACCGTTTTATTGCTGTGGACCAGAAAACCTCGGTCCATAGTTTATATCACTCTGCACTCTTTCCCAGTCGGAGCTTGGACCGTTTGGGCTTTTTCTGTGACTTTTGAATTCCTAAAATATACAGATTTCAGCAACAAAGATATGATATTGTTTTGTGCATTCGTGTTATACTTTGAGGATAGAGTTTAATATATTTCTAACACGACTCAAAGTAGAAAAACTTTATCTCTATGAAATGATCTTCATTGCACCTTTATATGTTGGCATCGATCAAAATCTTGTCTCAACATAGGTTCGCTACCTACTGATCTTTTGTCAACTCCTGACAGGCCTTTTTATGATGTTTTCTAGAGATTTCATGATTTATGTGTTTTCTCTCTTTTGGGGTCACAACCCGGCTTTGTGGCGAGCTTCAGCTCAAACTTATGGGTTCGCTACCTAGAGATCGTATCTCATCTTGGAACAGGCTTTTTATGACATTTTCGGGATTTCTAAGTGATCTCTGATTCTTGATTACTTTGATGCGATACGCGTCAATTTGATTTATGATTACTTTGAAGCGATGCACGTCAATTTGATTTATGTTTTCTTTAATGCGATTCACATGAATTTGATTTATGTTTGGCATTCCTCTGTCATTTCTTGTTGTGTGCTATTATTTGAATGTTGCATTCTACATTAGCTAGGAGATTATTTAGAGATATTTGTGTGCTGACATTCCATTGTCATTTCCTGATTATGTTGACATGCCATGTTTCATATTTATTTATGATTAGATATTTTTACTAGAATCGTGTCATCCTTTGTTATATCTCTTATTATCTCAGTTTATTTGATAAGAACAGCTAGACTGACTCGTTTATTATTTATTCCTATAAATATTACTCGGGTTATACCAAGTCGTTTTAGGAACTCCTCTGGGACTTCTCGCGGGATTGATCTTCCGCTTTCAGCTTGCCATTCTGTCTTTGCAGCTTTGTGTACTTTTGTACCCATGACATTATTTATCGTTGTGTACATATTCTTTCATTTAGATCATGTTACATGTAACTGTTCTTTTGGGATTAGTGGATCTTTGTTGACCACTAGCTTATTGTACACATTCTTGGTTTATTCAGATCTATTCCGCCTTTGTGATATGATTATTCTGCGTCTGGCTGTGATATATATTATTGTTTTTGTCTATTTTATACTACCTTACAGATTACATATAGTCGTTGTGTATTTGCCCAATGTGCCGAATGGTCATGTCGAAATTTTAATCGGTATCAGAATTCGATATGCATTCCTCACATGGAGTAATCATACAATTAGTCGCTCTTCACAAACCTCATTCTCCGTTATGACCAACGACATTTCTCTGAAATGAACTGGATGAGAGCAGGTATAGAGGCAAGGCGTTACAGTTGGTATCAGAGCCACTTTCCGGAACGGTGTAAGATAGTATGACGATGGTATTGTCTTAAGCCTCTCTCGGGAACCGTGCTTTAGGGTTTTAGTTAGAGTCTTAAGACCCGTCATAACTTATCTTCCTATACGATTCCATTTTGATTGAATTCGCATCGTTTGAATTCAACTTGAGACTAACTTTTTCCTCCTTTTCACTTAAAGAAGCGAAATAGTTGGTCGTAGCCGTGCAAGTGTCGGTTCACCCGGTGTACCTCCTATGGGAGGGGTGATAATGTCTCAGGTGGCCTATTGTGTATCACACTTATCTTGTTGATCATTTATGATCCTTGTAGTTGATTGATCATTGGACATCTTGCCCGTACGTCGTTACACACGTCGTAAGCGCCTTTGATCCTGATATTTCTTGATTTCTAGTTAAGATTGTTTCGTACGTCGTTACGTACCTAACATGCTCTATTGATCACTTTTCGGTCGGCATGGAGATACCATGTCTTTGTGACTAAATCTACTCCCTTGTTGTCAGCTATATAGTTCTAGTTCGGTGTGAGATCACCAAGCCTTCGGGCTAAACAACTCATTTGTTACCTCGTTGTGCCGGTATGAGTCACCAAGCATTTGTGCAAAATTAACTCAACAAATGTATCTTTGCGTTCTAAACTCAAGATCAAGAACAAGGGAAAGCATCCAGCTTCTTGTGATCCCTCTTCTTGAGTCAAGGTATGTGTCATTAATTCCTTAATGTCATTTACCTTGTTCAGAGATTATTTTATTCATGTTCTTTTGATATACGTCGATGGTGTTCTTCGTTATCAAAAGATATCATTTATGTTTTATTCATAATTTGATAAAGGAATTTATTTCCTTTATGCCGAATGATTTATTGAATTTTTATATTTTCATGAGATTTGCGTGAACGTTAGAAGTTATGAGGACTTTCTTGTGTTAACTTGTCCATTGGGTGCGTTAAGGATCTCGAACGAGATATGGGATGCCATGTTGTAGTTAGGAATTCCTAAACACCATTATGTGACAATCCGATATTCGAAATGATTCCTAAAATTAAAACTCACTCCTAATGAATTAATTAAAATAATGATATTTTGGATTTTTTCGATTTTTCGTAATCGTTTGTTATTTTTCTAGATAATTTATTTCTAGATTTCCTTGGAGCAATTCCAAGAATTTGAGTGGTTCAGGATTTTTAATTAGAAATTATCTTGAATCTTTTCTTTGAGTAAATAAATAACTAATGTCTCTTGTTCCTGGAGTTATTTATTTATGTCTCTTGTTTCTAGATTTCAGATCTTTGATTTTTGAGAATTCTTAGTGATTGAGAATCTCGCCTAATTCTTAATCTTTGTTTCGATTGCTAAAGAAATTTAGTATTCTTATGATTCCATAGGTCTCCTTATTTTCTCTGGTGAACGATCACTCGAGAAAATGGGAATCCCATGTAGGAAGGGGAGATTTGTGTTTTGCGATCCACGGTAAACTCAATAATTCCTTACTTTGAATCTATGATCTAGTCGATCATCCGGAAGTGCTATAGTCAACTCATGTGTGGACTTAGCCATATGTATCTTTAGTGATGAATCTCGAGAGGATGAGCTCTTTAGATATTCATTCCATGTTTGTTTGAATCATTTAAGTTGACAATTGTCTCCGCATGTTTTTAACCCTTGTGAATCAAATTTTTTTTTGGGATTACGACCTATTTGGTTTAATCTCAAATTGTTATAGAATTTGTGTAACGTCTCGCATTTTTGTCGGTTGGTATTTGGATATTTAAATCAGTTTAAATATTGAATTTGTAATATAAGTGGATTTATATATTAATTAAAAAGAAGTTGAACGTATATAAATATATATTAATTATATTCGAGCTCATAACGACGCTGCAGTTCGTAAATTAACGTTCTGAACTTCAACTGAGTGTACCAGACTCGTTTTGAATTGGATTTCTTCGAAACGAGAAACGTTGAAATCTGTTGAACTGTATCTTTCCAACGGAAGTGGAAAATGGAGATTTCGTCGTACAGACTGCAAGATATGTCCAAATCAAATATTCAGAAAGTCGCTATGAAATCGTATATCGACCGTAACGGTTATTTGAATATAACTTTATATCGGTTGCAAATCGGGACAAGGTTCTTTTGAGGCGCAGCGATAATCTAATTTTTAGAATTTTACTATAATTTTTAATTAATTAAATATGCAACTTTTTATTTGGGGTATTGTGCACCCTGTATCGGTATTTCGGGATTTCAAAATATGAGTTAATCTACCGGTTTTATTATATTTTTGGGATCGTGACACATCATTGAGCACGACTGTACTCTCACTTCTGTCCGTACGTAAGTGTAATTTTAGGAATTGAGGTAAATCAATCTTTAAACAATTAAAGAGATGAATTGGGAACTTCCCCAAACATGTAAACAAAATTCACTCACTAACATTTGAAACAATAGATTAACAAAGTAGGTGGTATGTCCGTGGGAGAAACAAACATTGTCAAACCCTTTTTCATGCATGCTAAAAGACAACCATCCATCCTTATTAAATGCGTTACATGCTTTCATTTAATGAAGCCCATCCTCTTCTATTATATCTCACCATACCCTACGACGTGATGACCTATCCCTCCTAAGACTTCATCCCAAAGGAATACTGCACACCTAACTATTACATGAATGGTCATCCATCAGTGAACAAAACCTATCTAAATAAAGAATTAACCTATTTAAATAAAGAATAAACAAATGGAGCGTGTTTCCTACGCAGTCCCCCTCTATAAAATACACAGGCCATCCTTCTTCTCGGCAGAACTTCTCTTCGTTCTCACCTCCCACCGAGAAAAATGAAAACTAAAAATGAAAAACCCACTTCAATTCTTGAATATAAATCCAATGTAAACGAGAGGGCCATGGCGGTGTCGGTAGGCAGTCGAGGGGGTAAAACCGGTCTCAGTTGTATGACAAAGGAAGGGAAGAGCTTGGATGTGTGTTGGGCATGTGGCAGATCGGGGAGGAGAGTTATGAAAGTGAAGTATGGAGGGAGTATCGGCTTACAGTAGCGTGAAGGTGAAGGAACATTTCAAACAAGTAGTATAATGGGCAAAAAAATTACAAGCGAGAGGAAGATTAAGCAGCTGAGTACATGAGTGTTTGAAGGGTACTGTGCGGCATATTTAAAGGTGGATATTGGCAAACAAAATGGAGCTACAGTATTGTTTGGGCGTGTGCTTTAAGCTTGGGTCTTGGGTTCAAATACAAAGGTAAGGCCAACGTTTTGAATGCTACATGTGAGCATGGACCAGCACGCATGCATGTGGGAGCTGATGGGTTATATTCGGTGAAGGAAGGGATGAAAGGTGGTAAAACGTGGTGAAGATGAGGTAAAAGTCAGGAGCAGTTTGTGTTCAAGGACCGAGAATGACAGTCGGGGAAGTGAGTCGAAGTCTGGTGTACAGGAGGGGGGTCGCCGCGTTAAGGATTAAAGGGCCAAGACGTCGAGGAATGTTCTGTCGCCATCAGGGAAACACACGCATGATGAGAAAAGAGTGCTGTGCGATGACAAAGAAAGGGTTGGAGTATTCACGTCGGTGGTGACTGGATGCACGCATGTATGCGGGTGGTGATGGGTATAGGACGTCCGTGTGCGGGGGAGTATGACGGTTAGGTGTTGAAATGATTATAGATGCATGAATTAAGAGTATGGGGACAAGTTGCGGTGACAGGTGGACCATTTGGTGGAAATGTGAAACTCAAATATCATATGGCACTAATACATGCTACTTCCTGTAGTACTCTTCGACGCATTAGAGTTTGGTTTATTTAGAAGGGCAAGTAAGGTAGGAGTTGAAAGACGACTGGATAAGGAGAGGCTTCTGTTCGGAGTTTCATCACCAGTCAAATTGTTTGCCATGAATGTGATGTGTCCAGACTTTGTAGTTTTGTGTAGTTTAGGTGTTGGGCTATAGGTCAACGTGTTTACGTAAATGGCACATGGCTACTGTGTAGTGGGATGGGTGGAAAGGCAAGGGCGTGGATAAGTGAAATTGTGTAGGGGGTTTACGCAGAAAGAAGGAATAAAGGCAAAAGCTCGCACAAATAAGAGGGAACTGGGCATTTTCGAAGAAGCATGGTGTATTATGGGAAGCGTGATTCCCTGAACGAAGGAAGGTGGTGATCATGCAGAGGGAAGGTCACGTTATAAAGGGCGCATGGGTGTGCCAGGCGTGAGTTAGCAGGGAAAATGTTAGACGGTGAGTACGTGAGTTAGTGCAATGTGAAAACTACGAAGTATATTAAGTTAAGAACGTGAAGAAGCATTGGAAAAATGGGTAAAGACGTGAAGAAGGGGTCAAGTAGAAGAAGTATGGGAACATGGGCCGTGGTTTTATAGTAGTGACGGACCACAAAGCCCAGAAGAAAAGCACGACAAGTGTTGAATATCGGAAATAGGTTATGAAGCGGGTTTGAAACTTCACTGAGGAGAAAATTCTGTACGGATCGAATCGAAATGGTATGGAGCGACTTGGAAATAGCTATGCTGTGAAGTTGGTGTGGAACTGTTGGAGCTCGTTTAAACAGCGAAATAAAACGCCGGATTCGAATCAACTGACGCAAATCGTTATTTAACGGTTAACGCGCCAAGGTGAGTAAAATCACTAACTCTGATCTATTTTAAAATATTGCAATTATATTTTAATGTTGTTTGAATGCTGTGTGATGATTGATTAGGTTGATTACAATTAATTTGGTTGAATATTATATACCGTTATATATATGTACACATCATCAGTTGGACACTGATTCCACCGATTAGAATATCCCCTAGTATAGAGTTAGTGTAAATTGTGTTGACTGACATCTGTGGATGCGGAAACCGGTTGGAGGAGTCCGACCGGATTCCTTGATAATTATATGTACTGTTTGTTTTGTTTGAACCCGAATTATATTTAAAACCCCATGTGAATATTGATGTTGAACGGAAATTCAACATCTGTTTTGATAAATCAATAAACGATATCGATTTAGAAAGTGGCGACAGTCGACCGTAAACCCATCGTTTTGTTAAGGAGTTGATTGGCCGTCAGACAAATCAACTAAGATAATTATAAAAATTATATTTTTATAATTAAAAAGAAGATTTAAATTTATAATAGAAGTTCTATTATAAACCAGTATTTTAGAGTTCGTTTTTATAAAATAAATTAAAAACGATTGTTGACATTTAAATGAGTTTATAAAGCAGAAATTATCCGACGATTAAATATTTGGATAATTAGATTTAAGATAAACAATTTAGAAATATTATTAGATTAATTATATTAATCTAATGTTGAGAAGTAATTAAGATCAGTTAACGAATTTACTGATGGAATGAAGTTGATTTAATCAACTGTTATTTGGAAAATGATTATTAAATTAATTGGCCTTTAATTAATCTAATGAAAACAGGTTAGAAATAAGTTTATCGAAATTAATGAGAGTAAATTACCATTTAAGAAGTTATAGATAAGAACTGGGGAATGGAGGAAGCAAAGAGTTCATGTTTAAATTAAATATTCATAAACCACAGAGATTCCAAAGTAAGAATATGGTGTTGTAAAACCATATTCCAAAATACAACAAGGAAATACGATTTAATAAATATATTAAGTAATAAGGAATTTGAATACAGACTTGTATCGGTTCTAAGGTAAGAACGTTGTCGATCAAGGTCTGAGAGGTAAATAAGATACCCCAACTTGAACGGCTTCGCTATTACCGAGGAACGATATCAGTTTGTAACGGAAAGAGATGTCAAGATTTTTGGTAACAGAAAGAGATGTCAAGATTTTTGTAACAGAAAGAGATGTCAAGATTTTTGTAACGGAAAGAGATGTCAAGATTTTTGTATAAAAGGAATATGGCAGCGTATGCAAGTCTTATAATTATAGCGATAAAATAATGCTGTTGATAAGATAAGTGCGACTGTTATGTCAAGATTTGTTATAACAAAGAATATTACAGCGTATGACAAGTTGAACTATAGCGATAAAAATAACGCTGTTGATAAGGTAAGTGTGACTGTAATGTTGAGATTAGTTATAAGGAGAATATTACAGCGTATAACAAGTTTAGAACTATAGCGACAAATTAACTGCTATTGATTAGAGTTAAGCGTGACTTTTATATATAGCAGCACTTCCTAGGAAATGTAACAGTTTGGTTTGAAATCCACTTATTCTAGAGTAATAAGTAACGACATTTGTTCAAAGAAATATAAGAAAGAGTTTAGAAAAAGAATTGGGGAATCATATTAGAAACTGAGGACAACATTTCGATGTTCGAAATGTGATTAGAATTAAACTGTTAGGATTTGTAACTAGAATTCGACGGTGTCGAATGTATTAAAAGTAAACTATTTTTAGGGATTATAATCTGATAGAATAATTAACATTTAGTTTAAACAAATAAATGTTAATAGGATAGGAGTCAGTATTTAGTTATAAACTTGATATCGATTGGATAAGATGTTGACTTAGAGACAGAGTTTATAAAGTGGAATAGGAGTGAAAAAGTATGAAAGAGATTTCGGTAAATAAGATAAGGGAGATTATTACGTGAATAAAGAGTTATATGATCAAGGTGTTTAGATTTCTATAAGAAGGGATGGTATTTCCATTTCAAAGGGAATAATGTTTTAAAAGTGAACGTTGGGCCGATTAAAAGGTTAAGATGAATTTGGAAATATTTTCCGGTGTAAATAAGGTAGATTACCCAAGTATAGGAATAAGGAATGTGAACTTAATGGGAAATAGTTCGAACGTTAATAACGGATATTTTTGGAACATGAAAGAATAAAAGTTTATAATAATTGGAAATGTTTTCCAAAAGTGTTAAAGGCAAAAACAGAGTTTGAGAAATATCTAGTGAGATATGGAAATTTGAAGTATAACGAATGTTAAATAAAAAGCGCCCGTGATTTGTATGATGTTTAGTTATACATTAGAATGGATGTTGTTTTAACTCCGATAGTTAAATAACCGACTATCGAAGTGTTTGACCGTCGTTGTCAATACGGAGAGACCGGTTGGATTTATTTTCCGGAAACCACTCCGTATAGGCATAAGCGCTATGAAATAGATATGCTGAAGATAATTGAAGACGGAGTTAAATGCAAGGGTCGTCCAGTTCTAGAATAATGTTTTTGTTTGTCCAGTCCCAGGACAACTTGTATGGACGAGTGTCAGACAGAGTATTTCCAACGGTCACGCCGTTGATTGTACGAACATACCAAGTTGGTGGGGAGAAGGTGACTTCTCTTTATTCTACACCCAGTGTGCATTTGTGTAATCAATGTGTGATTACGGATTTGACGATGTGACATTCAAAGTGAATGGTGATAAGATGTTCTGAAGATAGACGTAGCCTCTAGCCTCACAACCAGGAATGACAGAAGTTGGGCTAGGCAGCATGGCTAGTTGGGTCATCCCCAAGCAGGGTGTATTGTCACCGATCTAGAGAAAATTCATATTTATACTTCTTTTCGATTCTGTATCTTCGGATGATGGTTGGATGGCCTACAACCGTGGTGGCAATATATTCGCGACACTCAAGCTAAATGAGTGAGCGGTCATGTGTGGCCGGGTTGCAAGACGTTCTTGTTGAACCCTGAGTGTATCCCCTCTAGAGTACACTATTAAGAAGGTGCTCCCATACCTTGTCTGTTGGAATCCATTCTCCGATAAGCGCCCTGCGGTTTATGATTTTATACTATATATATGTGGAACGTGAGATGCAAGCGTTCTGCTACTTGGATAATTATTTGTTTAGACATTATCATAATATCACTGTTTTGATATCAAAGTAATTTGGGTTATAGTAAGGTAAAAGCCGTCCATGTTTATGTGTGGGCTGGTCTTACTATTATCCTTTTGTTTCAAAAGGATTTTCTTCAAAGTAAAACCGTATAGTTGAAATTTACTCACACCAGTCCCATGACTGACCCAGAGTTTATTTTGTTTGTTTTCCCTAAACTCTTGGGTGCCCAAATTTGTACGGGCAGTCAAGTGTTTCAGGCTTTGCAGATTCACTTGGAGGAGCTCAAAAGCAGGAAGCTTCACCATTAGTTATGTAGAGTTATTTCCGCTATGATATGATGTATTGTACTCTGATAATGGTATGTATATACAATACAGTTTTGTATTCAAAGTTATGTTATATAATACATCTTATTTTGTTCCGCTGCGAGTTTCGTGTTACTCTGATTCTGTTCAGTTGTGATCTTCTTCTTCTTCTATTCTATTAGTTCTATCTTTTCTTTCTCACCCTCTAAATTCTTCTATTAATGTCCTGGTGTTTTCGATGCTTGAATAGTCAACAGTGTGTTTTTATGTTGATTTTCTGGGTCGAAAATCCCGCCGTTACAGTTGGTATCAGAGCATAAGGTTAAGTGATTACCTTGGCTCTGTGGCGTGACTCAGTAGAGATGGAGTTAGTAATACTCTAGATTGAGTTTGAGTGTATATATATGAGCGCGTATTTGTAAATAAATATAAAAACTGTTTTATATTGTGTTGACTGGTCAGTCGAGTGGTTTATGAATTCTGATCGAAACAGTAATGCAAACTGAGTTGATAGGTGTTTCTAAACTCTTGAACAGGGTAATTCGACACAGTATGTTTTGGAAAGAGGGTAAATGAAATAATTTTACCCAAAGTATATTTTGATATAAAAAGAAGTGTATATCTTGATATTAGTATAATATATTGGATATGTGATCATTATTATGATCGAACAAGATTATAATTGAGTTGGTTATATAAACTACCAATCGAAATATTATATAAGTATGATATGCAAAATCAGATGAGCTGAATCTGAATTAAAAACCAGAATTGAAATAAAACTCTAGAAACTTGGAAAAGAATTGAAATTGAATTTGAATTAAATATAAGGGAATTTTAAAATCCTGGGAGATTTGAAAATTTGTTTTCCAAGTGCTATGAAAGATATTTTGAAATAATTTCAAAAATAGAGTGATTATAAATGAGTTTTTAAAGCAATATAGTATTGAACTCACTTCGATGGTTGGAAAATAAATTCCGATGATGATCGCGACATTATCGGTGTTCATTTTCGAGCTGGTAAGTGATGGATTACTACCAAGGATTTTGTTTTGTATTGTTTGAGAAACAAGTTATCAGAAATTCAAATGTTTTGAATTATATATGATTTCAAACCGATTTGAAATAAATCCCAGGAATTTGAACTCTGAAATAAAGGATTTAACTTATGGAGTTAAAATGGTAAAAGTAGAACTTAAAACTAAGTTAAATAAATTTTGAATTGAATTGAAGACAGTTAAGTAAAAATCGTGTTGGAGTAGAAATTAATTTGATGAAGGAATTGAATTTGTGAAATAAGAATTTGAATAGAACTTAACTTGGTTGAAGAATTGGACTCAGATAGATAAAAGTTTGAAACCAAGAATGAAACGGGAGTTTGAAATGGTGTCGGCTTGGATATAAGTGAATTGGATTTGAAGATAAATTGATTGAAGATCAGTTGGAAATGTTTGGATATATGCTAGTTTAATAGCAGATGGCAGAAATAGAGTTGAATGCCCAACAGAGAAGGTACACGTTTATATACGGGTATGAGATTTTTTTTATGAGTCAGTTTGGGCAAGCCGTTTGACTGTTTGATTTTCTTTTGGATTGGAGAAGGCCCGGAGTGGCAAGTTGTTGTAGTACCGAGTGAGCCGTGCAGAGGAGATGCTGGCGAGATTCTCTGAAAATTTAAGCTGTTAGGAAATTTTCAGAAATTTTGAAAATATTCGAAATAATAAGGAATTAATATTTTAATTAGAAATAATCAGTTCAGTGGAAACTGGAATTATGAAGTAAAACAAAAAGATTTTTAACCATGTTATAACAGAGATTGTAGCATTTTCCCTATCTTAGCAATTTCGAGGACGAAATTATTTTAAGGGGGAAGGTCTGTAACGTCTCGCATTTTTGTCGGTTGGTATTTGAATATTTAAATCAGTTTAAATATTGAATTTATAATATAAGTGGATTTATATATTAATTAAAAAGAAGTTGAACGTATATAAATATATATTAATTATATTCGAGCTCATAACGACGCTGTAGTTCGTAAATTAACGTTCTGAACTTCAACTGAGTGTACCAGACTCGTTTTGAATTGGATTTCTTCGAAACGAGAAACGTTGAAATCTGTTGAACTGTATCTTTCCAACGGAAGTGGAAAATGGAGATTTCGTCGTACAGACTGCAAGATATGTCCAAATCAAATATTCAGAAAGTCGCTATGAAATCGTATATCGACCGTAACGGTTATTTGAATATAACTTTATATCGGTTGCAAATCGGGACAAGGTTCTTTTGAGGCGCAGCGATAATCTAATTTTTAGAATTTTACTATAATTTTTAATTAATTAAATATGCAACTTTTTATTTGGGGTATTGTGCACCCTGTATCGGTATTTCGGGATTTCAAAATATGAGTTAATCTACCGGTTTTATTATATTTTTGGGATCGTGACACATCATTGAGCACGACTGTACTCTCACTTCTGTCCGTACGTAAGTGTAATTTTAGGAATTGAGGTAAATCAATCTTTAAACAATTAAAGAGATGAATTGGGAACTTCCCCAAACATGTAAACAAAATTCACTCACTAACATTTGAAACAATAGATTAACAAAGTAGGTGGTATGTCCGTGGGAGAAACAAACATTGTCAAACCCTTTTTCATGCATGCTAAAAGACAACCATCCATCCTTATTAAATGCGTGACATGCTTTCATTTAATGAAGCCCATCCTCTTCTATTATATCTTACCATACCCTACGACGTGATGACCTATTCCTCCTAAGACTTCATCCCAAAGGAATACTGCACACATAACTATTACATGAATGGTCATCCATCAGTGAACAAAACCTATCTAAATAAAGAATTAACCTATTTAAATAAAGAATAAACAAATGGAGCGTGTTTCCTACGCAGTCCCCCTCTATAAAATACACAGGCCATCCTTCTTCTCGGCAGAACTTCTCTTCGTTCTCACCTCCCACCGAGAAAAATGAAAACTAAAAATGAAAAACCCACTTCAATTCTTGAATATAAATCCAATGTAAACGAGAGGGCCATGGCGGTGTCGGTAGGCAGTCGAGGGGGTAAAACCGGTCTCAGTTGTATGACAAAGGAAGGGAAGAGCTTGGATGTGTGTTGGGCATGTGGCAGATCGGGGAGGAGAGTTATGAAAGTGAAGTATGGAGGGAGTATCGGCTTACAGTAGCGTGAAGGTGAAGGAACATTTCAAACAAGTAGTATAATGGGCAAAAAAATTACAAGCGAGAGGAAGATTAAGCAGCTGAGTACATGAGTGTTTGAAGGGTGCTGTGTGGCATATTTAAAGGTGGATATTGGCAAACAAAATGGAGCTACAGTATTGTTTGGGCGTGTGCTTTAAGCTTGGGTCTTGGGTTCAAATACAAAGGTAAGGCCAACGTTTTGAATGCTACATGTGAGCATGGACCAGCACGCATGCATGTGGGAGCTGATGGGTTATATTCGGTGAAGGAAGGGATGAAAGGTGGTAAAACGTGGTGAAGATGAGGTAAAAGTCAGGAGTAGTTTGTGTTCAAGGACCGAGAATGACAGTCGGGGAAGTGAGTCGAAGTCTGGTGTACAGGAGGGGGGTCGCCGCGTTAAGGATTAAAGGGCCAAGACGTCGAGGAATGTACTGTCTCCATCAGGGAAACACACGCATGATGAGAAAAGAGTGCTGTGCGATGACAAAGAAAGGGTTGGAGTATTCACGTCGGTGGTGACTGGATGCACGCATGTATGCGGGTGGTGATGGGTATAGGACGTCCGTGTGCGGGGGAGTATGACGGTGAGGTGTTGAAATGATTATAGATGCATGAATTAAGAGTATGGGGACAAGTTGCGGTGACAGGTGAACCATTTGGTGGAAATGTGAAACTCAAATATCATATGGCACTAATACATGCTACTTCCTGTAGTACTCTTCGACGCATTAGAGTTTGGTTTGTTTAAAAGGGCAAGTAAG
The DNA here is from genome assembly GCA_030737875.1 of Allium sativum. Taxonomy (NCBI): domain Eukaryota; kingdom Viridiplantae; phylum Streptophyta; class Magnoliopsida; order Asparagales; family Amaryllidaceae; genus Allium; species Allium sativum. The sequence goes on from CM060924.1 coordinate 972,628,907, forward strand.
GTAGGAGTTGAAAGACGACTGGATAAGGAGAGGCTTCTGTTCGGAGTTTCATCACCAGTCAAATTGTTTGCCATGAATGTGATGTGTCCAGACTTTGTAGTTTTGTGTAGTTTAGGTGTTGGGCTATAGGTCAACGTGTTTACGTAAATGGCACATGGCTACTGTGTAGTGGGATGGGTGGAAAGGCAAGGGCGTGGATAAGTGAAATTGTGTAGGGGGTTTACGCAGAAAGAAGGAATAAAGGCAAAAGCTCGCACAAATAAGAGGGAACTGGGCATTTTCGAAGAAGCATGGTGTATTATGGGAAGCGTGATTCCCTGAACGAAGGAAGGTGGTGATCATGCAGAGGGAAGGTCACGTTATAAAGGGCGCATGGGTGTGCCAGGCGTGAGTTAGCAGGGAAAATGTTAGACGGTGAGTACGTGAGTTAGTGCAATGTGAAAACTACGAAGTATATTAAGTTAAGAACGTGAAGAAGCATTGGAAAAATGGGTAAAGACGTGAAGAAGGGGTCAAGTAGAAGAAGTATGGGAACATGGGCCGTGGTTTTATAGTAGTGACGGACCACAAAGCCCAGAAGAAAAGCACGACAAGTGTTGAATATCGGAAATAGGTTATGAAGCGGGTTTGAAACTTCACTGAGGAGAAAATTCTGTACGGATCGAATCGAAATGGTATGGAGCGACTTGGAAATAGCTATGCTGTGAAGTTGGTGTGGAACTGTTGGAGCTCGTTTAAACAGCGAAATAAAACGCCGGATTCGAATCAACTGACGCAAATCGTTATTTAACGGTTAACGCGCCAAGGTGAGTAAAATCACTAACTCTGATCTATTTTAAAATGTTGCAATTATATTTTAATGTTGTTTGAATGCTGTGTGATGATTGATTAGGTTGATTACAATTAATTTGGTTGAATATTATATACCGTTATATATATGTACACATCATCAGTTGGACACTGATTCCACCGATTAGAATGCCCCCTAGTATAGAGTTAGTGTAAATTGTGTTGACTGACATCTGTGGATGCGGAAACCGGTTGGAGGAGTCCGACCGGATTCCTTGATAATTATATGTACTGTTTGTTTTGTTTGAACCCGAATTATATTTAAAACCCCATGTGAATATTGATGTTGAACGGAAATTCAACATCTGTTTTGATAAATCAATAAACGATATCGATTTAGAAAGTGGCGACAGTCGACCGTAAACCCATCGTTTTGTTAAGGAGTTGATTGGCCGTCAGACAAATCAACTAAGATAATTATAAAAATTATATTTTTATAATTAAAAAGAAGATTTAAATTTATAATAGAAGTTCTATTATAAACCAGTATTTTAGAGTTCGTTTTTATAAAATAAATTAAAAACGATTGTTGACATTTAAATGAGTTTATAAAGCAGAAATTATCCGACGATTAAATATTTGGATAATTAGATTTAAGATAAACAATTTAGAAATATTATTAGATTAATTATATTAATCTAATGTTGAGAAGTAATTAAGATCAGTTAACGAATTTACTGATGGAATGAAGTTGATTTAATCAACTGTTATTTGGAAAATGATTATTAAATTAATTGGCCTTTAATTAATCTAATGAAAACAGGTTAGAAATAAGTTTATCGAAATTAATGAGAGTAAATTACCATTTAAGAAGTTATAGATAAGAACTGGGGAATGGAGGAAGCAAAGAGTTCATGTTTAAATTAAATATTCATAAACCACAGAGATTCCAAAGTAAGAATATGGTGTTGTAAAACCATATTCCAAAATACAACAAGGAAATACGATTTAATAAATATATTAAGTAATAAGGAATTTGAATACAGACTTGTATCGGTTCTAAGGTAAGAACGTTGTCGATCAAGGTCTGAGAGGTAAATAAGATACCCCAACTTGAACGGCTTCGCTATTACCGAGGAACGATATCAGTTTGTAACGGAAAGAGATGTCAAGATTTTTGGTAACAGAAAGAGATGTCAAGATTTTTGTAACAGAAAGAGATGTCAAGATTTTTGTAACGGAAAGAGATGTCAAGATTTTTGTATAAAAGGAATATGGCAGCGTATGCAAGTCTTATAATTATAGCGATAAAATAATGCTGTTGATAAGATAAGTGCGACTGTTATGTCAAGATTTGTTATAACAAAGAATATTACAGCGTATGACAAGTTGAACTATAGCGATAAAAATAACGCTGTTGATAAGGTAAGTGTGACTGTAATGTTGAGATTAGTTATAAGGAGAATATTACAGCGTATAACAAGTTTAGAACTATAGCGACAAATTAACTGCTATTGATTAGAGTTAAGCGTGACTTTTATATATAGCAGCACTTCCTAGGAAATGTAACAGTTTGGTTTGAAATCCACTTATTCTAGAGTAATAAGTAACGACGTTTGTTCAAAGAAAAATAAGAAAGAGTTTAGAAAAAGAATTGGGGAATCATATTAGAAACTGAGGACAACATTTCGATGTTCGAAATGTGATTAGAATTAAACTGTTAGGATTTGTAACTAGAATTCGACGGTGTCGAATGTATTAAAAGTAAACTATTTTTAGGGAATATAATCTGATAGAATAATTAACATTTAGTTTAAACAAATAAATGTTAATAGGATAGGAGTCAGTATTTAGTTATAAACTTGATATCGATTGGATAAGATGTTGACTTAGAGACAGAGTTTATAAAGTGGAATAGGAGTGAAAAAGTATGAAAGAGATTTCGGTAAATAAGATAAGGGAGATTATTACGTGAATAAAGAGTTATATGATCAAGGTGTTTAGATTTCTATAAGAAGGGATGGTATTTCCATTTCAAAGGGAATAATGTTTTAAAAGTGAACGTTGGGCCGATTAAAAGGTTAAGATGAATTTGGAAATATTTTCCGGTGTAAATAAGGTAGATTACCCAAGTATAGGAATAAGGAATGTGAACTTAATGGGAAATAGTTCGAACGTTAATAACGGATATTTTTGGAACATGAAAGAATAAAAGTTTATAATAATTGGAAATGTTTTCCAAAAGTGTTAAAGGCAAAAACAGAGTTTGAGAAATATCTAGTGAGATATGGAAATTTGAAGTATAACGAATGTTAAATAAAAAGCGCCCGTGATTTGTATGATGTTTAGTTATACATTAGAATGGATGTTGTTTTAACTCCGATAGTTAAATAACCGACTATCGAAGTGTTTGACCGTCGTTGTCAATACGGAGAGACCGGTTGGATTTATTTTCCGGAAACCACTCCGTATAGGCATAAGCGCTATGAAATAGATATGCTGAAGATAATTGAAGACGGAGTTAAATGCAAGGGTCGTCCAGTTCTAGAATAATGTTTTTGTTTGTCCAGTCCCAGGACAACTTGTATGGACGAGTGTCAGACAGAGTATTTCCAACGGTCACGCCGTTGATTGTACGAACATACCAAGTTGGTGGGGAGAAGGTGACTTCTCTTTATTCTACACCCAGTGTGCATTTGTGTAATCAATGTGTGATTACGGATTTGACGATGTGACATTCAAAGTGAATGGTGATAAGATGTTCTGAAGATAGACGTAGCCTCTAGCCTCACAACCAGGAATGACAGAAGTTGGGCTAGGCAGCATGGCTAGTTGGGTCATCCCCAAGCAGGGTGTATTGTCACCGATCTAGAGAAAATTCATATTTATACTTCTTTTCGATTCTGTATCTTCGGATGATGGTTGGATGGCCTACAACCGTGGTGGCAATATATTCGCGACACTCAAGCTAAATGAGTGAGCGGTCATGTGTGGCCGGGTTGCAAGACGTTCTTGTTGAACCCTGAGTGTATCCCCTCTAGAGTACACTATTAAGAAGGTGCTCCCATACCTTATCTGTTGGAATCCATTCTCCGATAAGCGCCCTGCGGTTTATGATTTTATACTATATATATGTGGAACGTGAGATGCAAGCGTTCTGCTACTTGGATAATTATTTGTTTAGACATTATCATAATATCACTGTTTTGATATCAAAGTAATTTTGGTTATAGTAAGGTAAAAGCCGTCCATGTTTATGTGTGGGCTGGTCTAACTATTATCCTTTTGTTTCAAAAGGATTTTCTTCAAAGTAAAACCGTATAGTTGAAATTTACTCACACCAGTCCCATGACTGACCCAGAGTTTATTTTGTTTGTTTTCCCTAAACTCTTGGGTGCCTAAATTTGTACGGGCAGTCAAGTGTTTCAGGCTTTGCAGATTCACTTGGAGGAGCTCAAAAGCAGGAAGCTTCACCATTAGTTATGTAGAGTTATTTCCGCTATGATATGATGTATTGTACTCTGATAATGGTATGTATATACAATACAGTTTTGTATTCAAAGTTATGTTATATAATACATCTTATTTTGTTCCGCTGCGAGTTTCGTGTTACTCTGATTCTGTTCAGTTGTGATCTTCTTCTTCTTCTATTCTATTAGTTCTATCTTTTCTTTCTCACCCTCTAAATTCTTCTATTAATGTCCTGGTGTTTTCGATGCTTGAATAGTCAATAGTGTGTTTTTATGTTGATTTTCTGGGTCGAAAATCCCGCCATTACAATTTGTCTATTGCTTCTTTGATTAATTGCTGACGTTTTTGCGATTTGAGAAATTTGGCGGAAAATTATCTTAAATCCTGTTGTCCCGAAGTGGTAAGTTATGTACTACTTATCCATCATCTTCTCGATATTTCCGATTTTCTAAAATTGATACTCGAGTTTCTGAATATTCGGAATTTCTTATAATTCCTAATGATTCGTCTTTATGGTTACTAAATGAGATTTAGTACCTGGTTAGAAATCGATTTCTCCAAATAGTTCATTGGTATTCCGTTAACAATATTTATTATCGATTTCTTTCATTGGTATTTCGTTACCAATATTTGATTATTGACTTGTAGTTCGTTGGTATTACATTACCAATATTTGTTTATCGGTTTCTAGCTCGTTGGTACTCCGTTACCAACCTTGAACCATTGATATTAGAATTGATTATTCCTTCGAGAATTGCTCTCTTTAGCTAATTTTGTTGGAATCTCTGAGTTGTTCTTTTGTGGGAGTCAGCCACCTTGTCACAAGACTAAAGTGCTGAAGTTCGGTGTTCGCTACATTGTCGTGATTGAGTTTTGGGAATGGAATAATCAACCACCGTAATTTCCCATCTCATATCCTAAGAGAAATATCTACTATCGATATTACGCGTCAGTAAGACCCGGTCTTGTTGCTTCTTGAAAATTCCAAATTAGATTCTCATGTTTTTGTGCATTCTATCGATTCTCATTCCCTTGAGAATCATACTAAGAAAGGCGAGTCTATTTGAATTCATAGCGCTTAGGAATTTTTCTAGAATTATTTTACCCGTTTGGGATGACTACCTTCATGGGTAATGGAGTTCGAGATTGAACTCTACTTTTTATGATCTTGTGAGACGAAATTGGGATCTCACCTAACCGTTGGTGTGACCTTTTCATTTCATGTTGGTTCTTGTGGTACCACTCCGTGGTATTATTTTTAGTTGTTACTTATTACTTCAATCTTAAGGAATTGTGGGGACATAATTTTTTTAAGGAGGGAAATCTGTAACAACCTACATATTTGACGATAATATATTTAAATATTTTATTTGAATATAGTTTCGTTAATCCTTAATCAAGTGTATGACCAAAAAGTCACATTTCGCGTACGGATGAATTTGGACTCGAAACCACTTCCATTGAGTCCGGATCATCGTTTATGACCTTTTTTAATATAAGCTTTGATATGTTTCGAGTTCCGGAAATTTGGGACTTTGGGCTTTGGCTTGGGCTTGTGTTAGCTAACCTAGCCATTAACCCACTTCCCTATAGCCCCTTTTAGCCTACCTTCTTCCTCATTTACTTTCCTCTTACTCCACAAATTAGAAAATGGAAGAGGGAATTGTAAATTAAAATCCCAAAGCTAGGGTTGGCTCCTAGGGATCCAAATCAAGGGGAAAATCAAAGAGACGCTTGCATAAGATCTCTCCACTTCTCCTCTACCTCTTTACCTTCTCAATTTTCGGATTTTGTGCAACCCTAACACATATAAGTTTTCATTTGTGTGTATTTGTTGTTTAGAGAGAAGAATTGATGAGATATCGGATTCCTTGCATGTGTAGAGGCTTGTTCTTCCTTGTTGGAGTTTGTTCTTGCCATTCACGAGCCAAAGGTGAGTTCTTTTTGAACTCACATCTATGCTACAAGCCATTGACTTGTACAAGTGTAATTTAGTGTTCATACGAATTTGCATGTGCTTGTGAATGGGTTAGGTTAGTGTAGCTTAGCCGATTTCATGTATTTATGTTTCATTGAGTTGACAGTTGTGATAAGGATTGTTCATACGATCTAATGTATATGATATGAGTTGATTTGGTGATGTTGTGAAGCTCCGTTGTCCCCCGACAAGTTCTTAGTCTTCACAAGTCGCTTGAATCTCTTTGGTAGGCTTTGGTTTGGGATTTAGTTCATATTTGAATATATAATCAAAATCTTTGCATTCGAGCGTTGCGAGTCGATACGGTGGATCGGAGAGGTCTCGTTGATGTCCCGAAGAAGTCAAGAACCTCAACGATCGAAGATAGGCACTCACGAAGGACGAATCCCTGTAGGTTTAAACTGGGCAACGGCCCAGGTCAGAACCGGTCGACAGGCCCAAAATCGGGTGGACAACCAGTTTTGTTTCTGTGTAAAACCAGTCAACTACCCCATTTTGACTAGTCGACCGATTTTCTGGTGTATACCAGAGGGACCTCGGTCCACAGTCTTCCCCCATCCAGACTCTTTCCCGGCTGGAGCTTGGGCCGGTCGGACTTCGTTTGTGAACTTCAGCTTCATAAATTCACAGATTTCAGTAGCTCGATTCATCTACATTGATTATTATTTGATTCATTGAATATTGATCTTTAATTGACTCTATTCTCATTGTTTAATGTGAATTGCATTAGAATCGTTCTAGAGCCCGTGCGCTCTATTTTATGAATCTGTTTACTCGTTAATTCCGGTTTGACCCTTGATATTAGCTCGATTATGATTCATGACTCTTAAATGTGAATAATGACTCGATATCCTTCGAGTCTACTCCGATATAGTTTAAAACCTTCGGGTGCTATTTTAGGATTTTGATTCGTTCGTTGATCGAAGTTACATCCGTTATCCCTTTTATTTCCTGTATGTTGTTGTTATGTGAGTTTGTGTTTTATGATTTTTTGTGTTCCCTTCGCTACGGTGACGGTTTTATGAATAATTGAACCATAGTGGATAATGGGGTTTTATATTGTCAATGGGCAACGAACCAACGTTTAATCAGTTTTTAAATTCAAATCCTTTTAAAATAAATTTGATTTCTAAACCTAGTTCCGATTCCATTGCTTTATACACGATTCCTTATCCTATCGATCGGGCGAGAAATTTAGTTTATTTACCTTAGTAAAAATAAGGACTTTGACCCCATATATGTTTACTTCGACAAATAACTCTTGGACTCGTGCGTTCGAAATCCTTGCTGTTCTGAGTGTGAACCAACAACAAATTCGTAAATATTTGAGAATAGCGAGTGGTTATGGGACATTTAGCTATTTTCTTATATTAACTATCTCGGTGTCATTTATACTCACCGAACCGATGCGGTCCTTTTATGACTTATGTTTTGTGGTCCTCGATTGCCCGAGTGGGATTTACGATTCTTGGATTTCACTCTCCTAGGGTTACGCCCCAGCTTCGTGGGGAGCTTCTGCTCAAACATATGGGTTCGCTACCTAGAGATCGTTTCTCAACTTCTGACATGCCCTTTTATGATGTTTTCTAGAGATTTCATGATTTACGTGTTTTCTCTCTTCCGGGGTCACGACCCGGCTTTGTGGGGAGCTTCATCTCAAACTTATGGGTTCGCTACCTAGAGATCGTATCTCATCTTGGGACAGGCCTTTTAATGATGTTTTCTGGATTTCTAAGTGATTTCTGATTCTTGATTACTTTGATGCGATGCACGTCAATTTGATTTATGATTACTTTGATGCGATGCGCGTCAATTTGATTTGTGTTTACTTTGATGCGATGCGCGTTAATTTGATTTATGTTTGGCATTCCTTTGTCATTTCCTGTTGTGTGCTGTTATTTGAATGTTGCAATTTATATTAGCTAGGAGATTATTTAGAGATATTTGTGTGCTGACATTCCATTGTCATTTCCTGATTGTGTTGACATGCCATGTTTCATATTTATTTATGATTAGATATTATTACTAGAATCATGTCATCCTTTGTTATATCTCTTATTATCTCAGTTTATTTGATAAGTACAACTAGACTGTCTCGTTTATTATTTATTCCTATAAATAATACTCAAGTTAGACCGAGTCGTTTTAGGTACTCCTCTGGGACTCCTCGCAGGATTGATCTTCCGCTTTCAGCTTGCCACTCAGTCTTTGCAACTTTATGTACTTTTGTACCTATGACATTATCTATCCTTGTGTACATATTCTTTCATTTAGATCATGGTACATGTAATTGTTCTTTAGGGATTAATGCATCTTTGTTGACCACTAGTTTTTTGTACACATTCTTGGTTTATTCATATCTGTTCCGCCTTTGTGATATGATTATTCTGCATCTGGCTGTGATATATATTATTGTTGTTGTCTATTTTATACTGCCTTCCAGATTACATATAGCCGTTATGTAGTTTCCGTATGTGCCGAATGGTCATGTCGCAATTTTAATCGGTATCAGAATTCGATGTGCATTCCTCACATGGAGTAATCATACAATCGGTCGCTCTTTACAAACCTCATTCTCCGATATGGTCAATGACATTTCTTTAAAATGAACTGGACGATAGTGGGTATAGAGGGGGGAGTTACATTTTCTCTAAGGTTCCATATTAAATGGAAGATGATTTTGGGGTTTATTGTGAACGATGTTTTAAATGACACATGTTGTTTAACCCAGTTAAAGACAGGATTAAATTCATAAGGTTGAATAATCATTAAGTAATGATTTTAGAGATTAAAACTGAATTAGATTTTTAATGAATCTATAATTAGATTGAAATATAAATGGGGCAATTAAATTACCAAGCACGAGAAGTGTTCGAGATGGAGTCCCACCAGTTTTTCTACATGCAAAGAATGAATCTTTAATCAGATTTGAACGTTAAATGTTAATTAAATTTACCAATAACAAGATGGGTGTTAGATATGGAGTACTACCTGTTTTGCTCCATATGATGAGTAGGTTGGGGTTGTGATAATAAAATTAATGATTACTCCGGTAAGGCTCAATAATCCCTATCAGGCTGATAAACCTTAATTTGGTTTAAGTTTTGTAATATTATAAAATCTTTTGCAATGGTTTCCAAGAAAAGATTTAAACAAGAAGTTTAAATGATATAAATCTCTGATAAGATTTATGGGGAATAATTCCCAGTGTAAAGAATATTTGAATAAAAGAATATATGAAGATGGTGGTTGAAGACCGTAGATCTTCACCTCGTTGAATGATTATTGATGTCCCGATTCGGATGTACACCAAAGATGAGGTAATAAGTGGTGATCATCAAGTCATACTTGGAGATCAACCGGATATGTGAGGGCCTCTCTCCAATATTGGACATATGGAATGGGGAATAAGGTGCCTGTGGTTTTGTTCAAACCTAAAACAGACTTGCAAATTGTCTTATGTTTGACATTATACTGCGTGTTGTACTCAGTGGTTTCTTCATAATATATATGTGTAACAACCCGGAATTTCAGAACCAATTTAAAATTTTCATTTTAGCTATTTAATGGATTTTGAGAATTTAAAATGATTTATTTTAAATAATAACAATTTAAAATTTATTTTAAACGAAGTTAGAACATATAAATTTATTTTAATTATAAAATAAGCCTGAAATGGCGTGGTAGTTTGAAAATTCGATTTCTAATTTTAAATGAATGTACAAAATTCAAAATAAATCGGATTTCAGTAAAAAAAAGAAATATTTGAATCTGTTTAATTATATCTTTCTAACAAATATGAAAAATCCAGATTTCATAATATAAATTGAAAGTTATGTCCAGTTTAAAATTTAAAATAGTCGCTATGGAATTTATATATATATTTTAATATTATATAGCCCTTAAAAATAGCCATTTTGCAAACGACCTCCGTTTTCAACGAAACCACTTTTGTTGGATCCAAAATGTCAAATTATTACTAGATTCCAATTTTCATAATTTTTGGAATAAATATGTGAGCGTGGTGAATTTAAACGTGTTTAGTCAATTCAGTTTGAATTTAATCGACTGGAAAATGACCATTTTTCAAACTGCCTCCAAATTCGACGAAATTAGTTTTGTTAGCACCGTATCATCAAAATAAAGATAGATTTATTTTCCTGGAATTTTTGGAGTCAGTATGTGGCCCCGGTAGATTAAAATGTACGTTGAAATCAATTTTGAACGTTATATTAATTCATATTTTTATTTTGATGAAAACTGATCGAAACAGTCGAATTGGCTTGCGGAACATATTCCATTGTGTCTGAAACGGGAGTATTTAGCTAGGGGCGACAATCATTGGGTTTGATTTGGAGTGCGGACAAAAATTTGTAAATTGGAGAATTAAATAATAAATAATATATATACCCTATTCTAGTCAAACCCTAGTTATTTCCTTTCGTGGTCAAACCCTCCAACAGCCGACAATCCCCAAAACCGACGATAGAAAAGCTCCATTGTTCTTCCATAAATTCCGGTCAAAATATAGAGAATTAAACCCCAGTTCTATAGGGGATTTTATAGAGATTTCCTTGCTCTACATTTCTATACTGATGAGATCCTGAATTGCGTTGTATTTTGGGAGTTCTCTGGCCTCAAAGTCGCGGCATTTCCGTCCAAATTCTGACGTTGTTGGTGGTTCGAGCCCACCGCAGTTGGAGGTGGGGCTGGAGCTCGCGTAGGCGCGTGACAGGGTGGCCAACGATCGGTGTCAGGGCGGCTCCAGCGGCGGGGATGAACGGAAATAGGAATCAACGGACCTGGAGGAACCTGGAGCAATACATGGTAAAGAAGAGGAAGCACCATAGCCATTGGATTTTGAGATGAATAGTGGATAGAAAATTCAAGTTAATTATCCCTTAATTTATTTATTTAATTATTAACTAAAGTAATTAATGTAAATAATATCATATCTATTTCATACGAGGTCCAAACTCTGTGATTTCAGTTGCGTTGCGATCGTGAAAACGAGCACTACAAATTGGAATTGACCAGAACGGAAACAAAGTAAATTAGATTTATAGCTAAATTAAACGGCCGTTTAAATCAGTATAAAAATAGAAATTTAAAAATAAAGAATGACGGAGTGGAAACCGATGGTGAGAATTCCTTCTCACTTAAATTATTTTACAGTTAAATATAACTTAGGTTGCAGACGGGGCTTAGTAGCTTCTAACACTATTTATTATACAAACCATAGTTGTTTGTTTGGATTGTATTGTGGAAATTTGGATTGTAGTTGTAGAATTGATTGTGGTATCGTTTGGATTGATTGTGACGAATGTGGATGGCGCAAGTCAGTATCAGGAAAGGGGTAATGCTAGACATTACTCCGGTTCTAATATTGCGCTGTTATAATACCGAAATTTTCTGAAATAAACTATATAAAATATTCATATGTTGAATAAAATGTTTGAACAATAAAAATATCATTTTTATTGAACGTATGAATTATATAAAATAGTCGAGTGTTGAAATAAATATTTTATCACTAAAAATATAATTTTTAATGTATATGTGAATGGCATAAAATTCTCCTAAAATGAAAATAAATATTCATTTACAAATCGGACGATTTGTTTATATATACCCATTTAACTGATATTGATTGGGACGATAAATTTTACACATCGCCCAATTGCATAAATAATATTCAGTATTTGTTGGTTGAAACCCCATAAGGGTATTGGGAGAATATTTGATGTACACTAATCCCAATTGTGTAGTTGTATGTCAATCGATTGGTTGACAGGCTGTTGTAAGCGTTAGTTATTTATATTTAATACTTATGCAATTGTGTAATGCACTCTGGATGATGGTTGATTGTGTATCATTATTATTGTGTACATGTGTTGTATGAAATCCATATAACTAACATTATATAGTAATTGATTGGGTCTGATTCCTATTCAAAAAGAACGAATATTTTAAAATAACGAATATTTTAAAATAATATTCAATAAAGGATTAAAATGTGAATTTGATGTCCGATTTTGGATGGACTCGAAAATATTAAATATGTGAAGCCGTGTTGATTAGTTATGCGCCATTTTAATACAAACGATATTTATATCGATTTTATTCATTTTTAAAATGGATATCGTAAATGAAATTATTTCAAAATCTGATATTTTGGAAAGATTATCATTTAAATATTATAATGATAAGGAGTATTCAATTTTGATTTAAAATTGAAATGAGAGTGGGAATCATTTTTAATACGAATTTATAAAATACGTTTTGAACGAAATATATATTATATATATTATACTATATTATATATATATATATCCATAGATATATATATATATTAATGGCTTGAATAGAACGTGCCGTGCTATGACCGTTCGCGAATTTCGACCATAGACTTCAAATGGACGTAATGGGAGATCCGACCATTGGATTCTCTTAAAACCGAAACCGTTGGGTTCGTATCGAAAAGAGCTTTCTAATGAATATAAGAGATTTAAATTTAAACGATTTGATTTGGAATTATGTCCAAATCAAATTTGGAAAAGGTCGTTATGGATGCAGTTCGGTGGCCGTTATTGGAAATCGACTGTACGAGCCTTGATAAAATTATTAAAAATATTAATAATTTGGGTAAAATCATAACAAATGATTTGGAAAGATTTTGGATGAAAAATACCACGTTAGAAAAGATAAAAATATATTTTTTTATCAAAATTAACTAGTTATTTACTAGAAAGATAATCCAACGTTTTTAAATAAATAAATTGGATTTGAGAATGGTTTTAATATAACCAGAATTTTTCAATGTATGAATTGGAATGGATTTGAATAGAAATCATCTTCGGAAGATTTCCATATTGAATTTCGTGACTATACGGATATTGTGGAGGAATGACACGACCCAAACGCGCCCTTACGGGAAAGCCTGGATTGAGTTGAGAACACGACAAATCAGAGTACAAACAGAAGAACATTTCATTGTTATTACAACAATTTCATCAGAGTACAAGAATTTTTAAGAGTATGGATAAATAATATATAGCAGAAAATATCAGAGATATAAATTACGTTTAAATACATAGTAGTGGATAAATAATACATAACACAACTGAAAGAAATACACGGATGCAGAGCTTTTCGAATATAGTTCCAGTTGTAAATCCAGGATCCTGTGAAGATAATATTTGCAAAAACCCAATTACTAGCTGCCCGTGTGGAAAATAGGGGCACCTAGAATTTATGTTAAAACAATAAACTCCAGGTTAGTCATGTGACTAGTGTGAGAACTAAAAACAGTTATTAATTAACTTGATCTTAAAGTCAGGTAAATCATGGGACCATGTCGTATAACACAAAACGGGTTTATCCCCCCATGAATACCAGTCCATAAAAATAATAAAGCAATGCTAAAAAGAAAAATGAAGCTATTATAAGAATCAGGTCCCATCACACAACTAACGCAGTCGAGGATAGATTTTTCCCTTATAATAGCCAAATATGCTTGATACGAAAAATTTCATCTTTCATTATTACTATAAGTAAAGAAATAAACTTCAAATATAAATGTATCAATCATAGGCGGTATTACGTCGCTATATATATATATATATATATATATATATATACACACATACATACATACATACATATTTACAACTAAAATCGAATATCACGTATTGATAATTGGGTTTCCATCTATGTATCGAAGCAAGGGATTATCCTCACCGATTTCGAGACACACTAGCAAGTGCCTCATGATCCCCCGTAGTGAACCCCTTGGATCTTCATGGCCGGTCATCCGTCGATGATTAGTTATACCATAAACTATATGTTAGCCAGTTCTATAGAACCTCCAAAATGGTCAGTATGTCGACCATATCCATCAGCCCCGTAATGACCGCTATAATATCCATCAACCCCGAAGTGACCAATACATCTGAGGTACCTCATCTCCCATCAAGTAATAATAGTATGAAACATCCACATGAGTAAGCAGTCTGGGCTTCATACCATGACGTTACTCGTAGTTAGAACTAACATATGTCCATTTCCATGCAGTCACTATCCCGTTTTCGGTTCACACCTGGGTGCAAGGCTCGCGAATCAATGCTACACAAAGCTATGCTATTTAAAGCCGTGCTTTGATCATCAACCACAAGGCTCTGATTTTCAACAAAGGTCCCGATCTTTGCATCTCGGCATGCCACACTGACAATTCACGCCATGCGACTGATATCTATCGATATATAACCTCTAAACTCGTACGTCTTAGAGAAGGGTGTTAAGTAAGAGAACAAATTCTCCGCCACCAAATAGATATATATTTAATAGAAATCAATCAACACAGAATAAAATCCAATGTTAGACACACAACCATTTACAAGTCCGTTCCGGGTCTGAACGAAACCGGAGGCACCTTATTCCTCGTCCCATATGTCTAATACAGGAGAGAGAGGCCCTCGCATATCCGTCGATCTCCAAGTACGTCTGGACGATCACCACTTATTAACTCGTCTTGGGTGTACAGCCCAATCAAGACATCAGTAATCATCCAAACGATGTAAAGACCTCCGGTCTTCAACCACCGTCTTCATTATTGACATATCGTCGAATCAGTTATTTAGAATGAGTATAAACTCGGTCTTTCTGAATAACCCACGTATATTATAATCAAGTGATATAAACACACAACATACGCCTCATTCCAATTCAGAATATTCTTTTATTCACATATTCACATCATTAGGGAAAGGTTCCCATTAATTTTATCAAAGATAAATTCTTTATATTTATTATTAATCTTCCTTTGGATATCAATTCAAACCAAATTAAGGTTTATCCAACTAGTCTGAATTAACGAGCCATATCGATGTAATCATTTGTTTGATTTCCCAATCCCAACCTATTCATCCCATGGACCAAAACTGGTAATACTTCATATCTAACACCATGGTGTTATCAGTAAAACTGAATTACCATTTCACGTTCAAATCTAATTAAAGTTTTGACTATCGCCTGGAGTAAAACTGGTGATACTCCATTCTTGATCATTTCCCAAATTTGACAATTTAAATTATCACATTTCAATCTAATCAAAGATTCATTAAAACTCCACTTAGTTTTAATCTTTCCAAAAAACGTTATATAATGATTATTCAAATTCAGGAAATAAATCCTGCCTTTAACTGGTTTAAAGAACCAATGTCATTTAAAACACAGTTCACGATAAACCCAAAATCACATTCCACTAATTATGCAATCTTCACGGAAAATAGATCAATATATATAATCGATATAAACTTCCATATCCAACCAATAATATAAATTGAATAACGGCGAAGCCTTTTAAATTTCATATATAGTAACGGTCTTCCTCCACAGAAGTTCACTTCGATTATTACCAAATCGAATTCCATTCAATTCCAATTTATTTTATTAAATTGGAAAACTTTACTTTGGAAAAATTCAATTAAATCTTAATAAGAAGATTTATAAATTCCAAATTACATTTCATGGTTAATCGAGTTAAAGAACAAATGTCGTTTAAAACATCGTTTGTTATAAACCCAAAAATCCAATTCTTTTATTCAAACCGTGGATGAAGACCGGAGTTCTTCACATCGTTTGGATGATTACTGATGTCTTTATTGGGTTGTACACCTAAGACTAGGTAATAAGTAGTGATCGTCTAGACATACTTGGAGATCGAGCGGATATGCGAGGACCTCTCTACTGTATTGGACATATGGGACGAGGAATAAGGTGCCTCCGGTTTCGTTCAAACCCAGAACGGACTTATAAATGGATAGTGTATCTGAAATTGTATTCCTTTATACTGTATTTGTTAATCTCGGCTAAATATATATCTGTTTGGTGGCGGAGAATTTATTCTCTTGCTTAATACCCTTCTCTGAGACGTATGAGCTTAGAGGTTATATATTGGTGGAAATCGGTGGTACAATATGGATTGAAAGTGTGTCATGCTAAGTGGCATGATCAAGGATTTTATGAAAAGCAGGGCCTTGTGGTTGATGATCAGAGCACAACTTTCAATAGTATAGATTTGTGTATAGTGCTAATTCGCGAGCCTCACGCCCAGATATGAACCAGAAACGGGAGAAGATTGTAGGGAGAACATACATTTCTTTCTTTTAGCTAGAAGTGATGTCATGGTATGGATCCCAGACATTTTTACTTATGCGAATGTTGGAAAGTGAGGTACCTCGGATTTGAGTCCCTAGTGGCTCTTAATATGGTCGACATACTGACTAGATTTACGCCCATAAAGCGGGGAAACGAATTGTTTAGCAATTACTAATCCACAAACGTAAGGGTAGACCGGCCCTAAAGTTCCAAGGTGCAGTTGCGACTGATCCTGAGACATGGGCTAGATTGTCTCGAATTCGGTAAGGACGATCCATTGCCTTGGTTCATGACGAAAATCCAATTTCCAATACAACATCATGCAGTTTTAGTTGTAGAACTAGTATAGCGACATGATATATGGTACCCATGCCATCTATGATTGATACATTTATATTTGAAGTTGTCTTTAACACTATGCACTTATAATAGTATCAAATGATTTGTTTTAAAACGTACTAAGCATGTTTGGCTATTATAAGGGAAAAATCTATCCTTCGGCTTGCGTTGCATTGTGTAATGGAACCTGGGTCTTATAATAGCTTCATTTTTCGAAAGGCATTGCATTGTTTATAAACTTTTTATGCACTAGTATTCTTAGAAGAAAACCCGTTTCGTGTTATATGGCGTGGTCCTTTAATTTACTTTATTTTTAAAGTAAAGTTAACTAACCGTTTTACTTCTCATACCAGTCCCATGACTGACCTGGAGTTTATTGATTTAACCTAAATGTAACAGCCTGACCAAATCCGGTAGGCTTTGCATCCATCCCTTCATCCCCCAAAGCAGCAGGTAAACCCCACCGTGGCTTCCTGTTGGTCCCTAGTCGCCTTGTTTTACGGCCAGCCTCTCGACTGCTCGCACACGGCTACCAACCTTCAAAAGGGATATGTAGGGGTAAGACCCCACTGTTCGCCACCAAACTACATGGTGAGAACCCCCTACCACGCATACCCAGCTCACATAGAGCCAGCGACAAGGGCTAGTGTGAGAACTAAAACAGTTATTAACTTTAATTTCAAATTTAGGAATATCACGGGACCACGCCGTATGTCATGGAACGGGTTCACCCCCATGAATACCAGTGCATAAACAACAACCAATAATGGAAATATGGATCTACCATGCATCATACAACATGCAATTTTCTAATCTACCCATTTAGGCTTAACACCAAATTTTGATTTTTCGAAACCCAATTAAATTTAGCAATTATCTCACGAAAATTATTTTACAGTTACTATATAATAGGTTGTAGATGGAGCCTAGCAACTCCTGACACTATTTTTTTGTACAAACCATAGTTGATTGTTTGTTTGGACGGTGATTGTGATTGGGATTGTCATTGATTGATTTTGTTGTATATATAAAATTATTTACATAAAACATATATAAAATTATGATGGAAAGGAATTGAAATAAATATTCATTCACAAGTCGGACGGCTTGTTTATGTACACCTATTTAACTGATATTGATTGGGACGATAAACTTTACACATCGCCTAACTACAAAAATAATAATCAGTATTTGTTGTTTGAAAACCCTACACGGGTATTGGGATGATATTTGACATACATTAATCCTAATAATTAGTGGTATATCAATCGATGGGTTGACAGGCTGTATAAGCATTATTTATTTGTTTTAATGCTTATACATTTGTAAAATACACTCTAGATGTTGTATGAATTTTTGATTGTTTATCATTATTGTTGTATACATGCGATGTATGAAATCCATATAACTGAAATTATATGGTAATTGATTGAGTCTGGTTCTAGTTCAGAATTAACGAATATTTTAAAATAATATTCAGTGAATAATCAAAACATGATTTTGATGTCCGATTTTGGATGGATACGAAAATATTGAAATGTGAAGCCGTGTTAAGTAGCTAAATGCCATTTTAACATGATCGGGGTTTTCGATCGATTTTATTCATTTTATAATGAATATCGAAAAGTGATTTCAAAATCTAATATTTTGAAAATAATATCATTTTAATATTATGATGATATAGAATATTCAATTTTGATTTAAAGTGAAATAAAAGTTGGAATCATTTTGAAATGAATTTATAAATATTTTATAAATACATTTTGAATGGAAATCGATGAAATGTATATAATATACACTAAATGGCATGAATAGAACGCGCCGCACAGCGATCATTCACGAATTTCGACCGTTAACTTCAAATGGACGTAACGGGAGATCCGACCGTCGGATTCTCCTAAAACCAGAACTGTTGGGTTCGTATCGGAAAAAGCTTTCCAATGAATATAAAAGATTTGAAATCTAACAGTTGAATTTGGAATTATGTCCAAATCAAATTTGGAGAAGATCGCTATGGATGCAGTTCGGTGGCCGTTATTGGAAACCGACTGTACGGGCCTTGATAAAATTATTAAAAATATTAATAATTTGTGTAAACTCATAATAAATGATTTGGAAAGATTTTGGATGGAAAATTCCATATTTGAAAGGATAAAATATAATTTTATCAAAATGAACTAAGTATTAACTAGAAAGATAATCCAACGTTTTTAAATAAATAAATTAGGTTTGTGAATGGTTTCAATCTAACCAGAATTTTCCAATGTATGAATTGGAATGGATTTGAATAGAAATCATCTTCGGGAGATTTCGATATTGGATTCCGTGACTATACGGATATTTTTGAGGAATTTGGAAGACAGGTATATATCGTTATTCCCATACGATATGTGTTGGTTTCAGAATTTGATATTGAATGTAAGCCGATATAATTTTTGTTTAGAGCCTTATATTTAATATCAAAGTGGATTTTGGGTTTGTCGTGAATGGTGTCTTCAGCAACACTGTTCTTAAACCCCATGTGAAAAGAATTAATCTTTTAATTAAGATTATTAGAGTTCCAGTTATATTTAGTAATTGGGATAAATTGGAATATGATTTTGGCTTTATCGTGAACCGTGTTTTTAAACAACATTCATTCTTTATCCCGATTAACAGTGAAATGTGATTTGGAATTTATAAATCTTCTATTAAGATTTAATGAAAATTTTCCAAAGTAAAGTTTTCCAATTTAATAAAATTAATTGGAGTGGAATGGAATTCGATTTGGTAATAATCGAAGTGAGCTTCTGTGGAGGAAAACTGTTATTATATATGGAATTTTGTTATTATATATGAAATTTAAATGGATTTGTCGTTATTCCATTTATATTGTTGGTTGGATACGAAAATTTATATCGATTATATATATTGATCTATTTTCCGTGAAGATTCCATAATTAATGGAATGTGATTTTGGGTTTATCGTGAACTGTGTTTTAAATGACATTAATTCTTTAACCCAGTTAAAGACAGTATTACATGTCTAACATTATTTCGATCCATATTGTTGATCTCTGCTAAATATATATCTGTTTGGTGGTGGAGAATTTATTCTCTTGCTTAACACCCTTCTCTGAGACATATAAGCTTAGAGGTTATATATTGTAGAAATCAGTGGTACGGTGTAGATTGTCGATGTGGCATGTTTGTGTTTCCAAAGTTAAATAATCATTAAATAATGATTGTTGGAAGGGTAAAACTAAGTGGAATTTTAATGAATCTTTAATTAGATTGAAATGAGAATGTGATAATTTAAATTATCGAATTTGGGAAATGATCGAGAATGGAGTACCCCCAGTTTTACTTCAGGCGATAGTTAAATCTTTAATTAGAATTGAACGTGAAATGGTAATTAAATTTATCGATAACACCGTGGGTGTTAGATATGGGGTACTACTAGTTTTGCTTCATGGGATGAATATGTTGGGATTAGGATTAATAAATAAATGATTACTTTGGCGGCTCGATAATCCCGACTAGTTGATAAACCTTAATTTGGTTTTGAATTGATATCCAAAGAAAGATATAAGAATAAATTTAAAATAATTTATCTTTGATAAAATTAATGGGAACCTTTCTCTAAAATAATATTTGTATTGGTGGTGGACAATTTATTCTCTTAGCTTAACACCCTTCTCTGAGACGTATGAGCTTAGAGGTAATATATTGGTGGAAATCAATGGTATGGTATGGATTGACAATGTGGCATGGTGAGATGCATGGATCAAAGCTTTTGTGGAAAAGTTTGTGGATGATGATAAAAGCATAGCTTATATAGCTTAGCTTTATGTATAGCGTTAATTCGTGAGCTTCACATCTCGGCATGAGTCAAAAACGGTATAAAGGACAACAGTGAGGCTATCGTTTCTTTCTAGCTAGAAGTGATGTCATGGTATGGAGCCCAGACATTTTATATGTGGATGATGGTAAGCAAGACGCCTCGGATATGGCCGCACAAGGCCAAGATGGTCGATGTACTGACCAGGAGGTTTGATAGGACTGGGAAACGTATGGACTAGGCATAACTACTCAGCGAAGAGCAGCTGACCGGAATTGGCGCTCCTAAGGGCTCATGAGAGTTTGAGTCCTGGACATTAAGATGATCTGAATCAAATGAGGAAGATCCCTTGCCTCGACTCATGATGGGAATCCAAATTCCAATACGCGATTTTGCAGTTTTAGTTGTATACTACGGTGACATAGTAAGATGGGGTACTTTGACATCTAAGATTGAAACATTTATTTTTAAAATTGTTTTCTGCACTATAACACTAATGATAATATAAGAAAAATCTTGTATATCAAGCATCTTTGGCTATTATAAGGTAAAACTCTATCCTCCGGCTTGCACTTGCATTGTGTGATGGAACATGAGTCTCATGATAGCTTCATTTTTCAAAAAGAATTTCTTTGTTTATTTTAAAACTAGGAAGTGGAAAGTTGTATTTGTGGTAGGCCTTATTCAAGTTTAAAAAATCAATACACGTTCACCACTTCCTGTTCGCCTTCTTCACAAGCAATGGATTTCATATCCACTTAGGGTATGTCGCATCTCTGATGAACCCGTTATTATTTAACCTTTTAACCTCTTCTTTTAAGGCAGCCGACCTCTCTAGGTCAAGCATACGCCTTTTCTATTCCACGGGGACATGCTCGGAGTCTATGTTCAGCGAATGAGTCATAATGGACAGAGATATCCCTACACATGTCAGCATGGGACACGCAAACATGTCCATGTTTGCGCAAAGAAAATCAGTCAACCCCCTCATCTAAAGGGGGCCTAGGTGGGATCCGGTGTTTAAGACCTTGGTCGGGTCGTCGTTATCGATCGAAAACTCCACCATAGTTTCATTTGGAGTCGCATTTCTACTTCCCGACCCTTCGTCCTCCATTGGATCAATATCCTCGAGATGGGGACTGGTCGATCATGGCAAGGATGTTTTCTTTAGCTGTTATGCTTCCTCCTCCTTTGTAGGAGGAGGATTGTTTTCAGACTCCTTACTTTCCTTTTCGCGGACTTCCTTCCATTCCGTTGAGTAGCATGCACGTCCTGCTACTTGGTCTCCTCATACTGCACCCACTCCAGCTTCAGTCGGAAACTTAAGGAGCAGGCACCAGGGAGCTATGCCCGCCTTGAATTATGCTAGGCCTAGTGACCCAAGAAGGCATTGTATGGATAGTTTATGTCCATCATAGGAAATAGGAGGATCCGCACTCCCCTACGGTCCCCCTCACCCAACTCTACTGGTAATTCAATCAATCATATAGATCCATTAAAGCCGCATATCCTACCTTTGCACGACTTTAAGTCTCTCATCTCCAACCTCATCTGTCATAGGCTCACTCGAATAGGATGTTTATGGAACTCCCGTTGTCAACAAGAAATTTCCATGCTGTGGTCGTATTGATATTGGTCGCAATTACCAAGGGATCAATACTTGGGTCTCTACCCCCTCTGCCTCTCTATCTCGGAAGACAATATTATTCGTCATTGTCTTCCTTTACTTCGTAGGTCTCGCTGCTTCGGGGTTGTTGCACTCCCCTACATTTAGATTCTTCACAACATTAACATATAACTCGGCACTGTGACCTACTAGATGTGGTCCTCCGAAAATGGTATTGATAACAATTCCTTTGTTCTTCTACCAGGTAGTGGCTTTAGGAGCCCCTGACCTTGTTTGATGGGGCCGAAGTCCCCTACCCCCTGTATGGGGCAACTATATACTCATCGAGCTTTCCCCCTCGAATTAATTTCTAAATGATGCCTCTAAGATGATGACAAGCATTAGTTGCATAGTCGTAAAGTTCATGAAATAAACAGAACTTCCCAGTCTCACGATCTTGTGGATTCTCGTGGAGGCACTTTCTTGTACTGCATATTTTTGCATGTATAAAGATAGATGTACTCCAATATGTCATTCAATGCAATGTAACTTTCAAACACCTGAAACCCGAGTCGCTTTCTAGGATCCCCTTTCTGGTTACGGCCTCCGCGGTCTTTCTTTCTTTGGTTGTTATTTCGCTTGCCTCAATTCCCAACGTTTACTTCAATATTTATGGAATAGTCCCTGGACTGCTTTACCGCCACATTGCTCTTAATGTTCTTATTTGGTACATCATTCGACTCTTACTCAAGATTCACCTATGCAACTTCTTGTCGGAGGCGAATATTGGTGTTTTCAAAAAAGACTTTTCATAAAACAACTTGATATTTGTGGGAGGTTTTCCGATCAAATACTTCCCAAACTCCATCTTCTTGTCGATTCCATCGACAGTTGCCATCAAAACCAACTCAAGGTTGAGATTACTCACTAAAGTCACGGTCATATTGAATTGGTCAAGGTAGTTTCTCAAAGATTCTGCAGGAGTTTGCTTTATTACAGAGGGAGCCGTGACATGCTTAGATTTAGTGGCGTGTAAACGAAATTGGTTTAAGAACATTTCACTCAAGTCTCAAAAATTCGAGACTGATCTTGGAGGAAGTCGCATGAACCACATAAGTTTCACCCCATTAAGATATATAGGGAAGGCTTTGCACTTAACGATTTATGGAGCGCCCGGTACCTCCATATGCTACGAATTTCTCATTAGATGTTGTTGCAGGTCCATTGCACCAGAATAATGACTTATTTGTGGCATATTGAATCTTATTGGGAACTCCAATTGCAGAATGTCATCTGTACATGGAGTGGTGCTACGATCGATACCCCAGTCTTCATTCATGTAGCCCCTATTGTAATTCATAATATAACGCACCATCGTAGTCAGATTGGGGTATTAAAGATGACTTGATCGGGACTCTCGGCTCATTGAGTCCTCTGTACCCCCACATCAGGCAACATCGCCTGGGCCGTTGTTGGGGCGGTACTTCCTTCTCCCTAGTTACCCTGGCCAATCACAGGAGCACGGGCGGAAGCATAGGAGCATGAGTGGAAGTGTCATGGCCTCTGGGAGAGGTAGGGGTTCGGGTTAGACTTGAACTGGGTTCAGCCAAGCTTGGGTCGGTATGGCCGAGCCAAACCGCTCCCTCTTCTTGTGAAGGGAGTGAACCAAATCGAAGCTGTCAAAGGTTCGTAGGCCTTTCCAATGGTCTTCTCTGTCATGGTGGTTGCTTACTTCCTCCAAACGGAATGAGCCCTATGCTACTTGGCGATTTGGTGGAGATGGCGCCTGATGCCTCCTGAATTCCTCCCACTGCCTAACCAAATCGAAGTTGTCACGCGATTGAACATTCAATGTTGTTGTTGTTTCCTTATGCTGGTTCATTAACTCCATAAGACCATCACGAGTGGCAAACGCCGAGGAGGGAGCTTGGTCATTGGGAAAAGCAAGTGCAAGTGGATTAGAAGTTGATTAGTTCCCAGCTCGGGTCAATACTGATCCTGATGGTGTCGAACCTGGAGGAGGCGAGCTGGGGGAAGGAATGAGAGCGACATCTAATGGAAGGGTAGGGTCAGGTTGTCGACGTTGTTTTCCAGCAGCCTGTGCAGAAGAGATGGAAACCATTTGTAACACCCCACCTCCGTTAAGGTCACTCTCAAAGGGAATGCCTTATCTTCGGTGGACCGTTTTAAGGTACAAGATACTAATAAATTACAAGACATATAATTAAAGCAGCGGATAATTAAAGCAGCGGAAAAGAAACCAATATTCATTCCATAAATACTTGTTCAATACAACATTTCAACAAATAGTTTCAATCTTCCAAATTATTACATCTGTCTTGAACACATAAAGAAGCAATACTGAAAATAAAATGACATAAATCCCCAACATGTCTTTGACCACAGCCATAGCTCAAAAAGGAAAGTCCAAGCCTTACATCTACGGTCTTCAAGCTTTGATTTGATCCGATCAAGCAGAAGTGTTCCCTCCCTGCGGACCTGGGGGAGGGGGGAACGGAAGAAAAGAGGCGAAAGGAAAATGAGTCAGACATAAGTCTGGTAAGCCCAGTTATTTAATAGCATGTAAACAAGTAAAAGATTATGACATGAATAAACTGAACTTAGAATGATACCACAAGGATACGGTAGTCCTAAATCAAGATAAGGTAAGCTTAACTAGATTTGGCTATCGCACCCACTTTTACTTCTCTGCACCCACCAAGAACTTGTTTAATTAGCAATGTATGTTCATGATAAAGTGATCCCATTCATGTATTGATCGGCTCCTACTCGCATTCATGTATTCTCGGTGTCATGCGGCCCCACGTGATTATAAAGTGCTTGTGTTGGTTCCATTATAGGGTGTATCAAGTCCTATAATGGCAACCCCTGACATGATTCTAGATGCACAAGTGTACGCCTGGTGCCCAGTGCCTGTTTTTTCCACTCCGGAGCCCGTGCACGCCCGTACTCCGTCGGAACCTACACTGATGCACCTAACCGCCACCCTTTTGACCGCTTATATTCGGCCCAGTAATCGTGCCCCACCCTGCCTAGTTCAGGGTACCTTAATACGTACATGTGGGTTACTGCTGAAACGGGTCCCCGTTACTAGGGTCTTTCTAGTCAACATGTTAAATTGGTTAAGTGTTCTAGACTTGACTTAACCCCTGTCAATCTTGCCTAGTTAACATGTTGATTTGGCTAAGTATTTTCTAAATTACTTAACCCCACCAATCTTGTCTTGTTCACATGTTAAGTTGGTTAAGTTTTTTCTTAATTACTTAACCTCACCACTCTTGTCTTGTTAAGTTGGTTAAGTGTTTCCTTAATTACTTAACCTCACCATTTCTTGCTTGATTGTTCATGAGATTTAACTAGTTAATTAATAAAAGCACCAACCACTCACATTAGACAGGTATTGTTGTGGTTATTGGATGTGCTTGTCTGTTCCGGGCAGGTTTACACCACAACTCAGTCTAACCTCGGGCTTTTCTGGGCTTGATGCACTAACCTCTCACATTAGACAGGTATTGTTATGGTTACTAGATGTGCCGGTCGGTTCCGGGCAGGTTTACAACACAACTCAGTCAAACCTCGGGTTAGGCATATTCGTCTTTTCTAGATTTACATTTTTATATATGCAAATTTCTACAAGTATTTCATGTCACATGTTTTAATTCAAGACTAATGGTATATAAATTATACTATTCATGGCCTTAACCAATTACATGGTTTTGGGCCCACCTACATATTTACATGTTTTGATTTAATAATTAGCCCCAACGTTACCCCCGTTTGTTTGTTCACATTAATCACATAAAGACACTGGGCCCGCTAATTGGCCCAATCTATAAACGAGAGATAAAGGGAGAACATGCATAACATAGGTTCAATCAACATATATCATGTAATTTGGCATCAACATCAGTTATAGACTAGCATGTGACATAATCATGACATGTCCAATTCCAAGACATGTATAATTATAACATTAACATATAGGTGTAAACTAGATCTAATAAGGTGAACTTGCATAAATTCGCTTCACAAACTTGCATATAAATATTGGTCTAGTTTAGGATCTAACATGTAACTTGCATATGGCATATATATATAATTAGATCGTAACTTTGATCTATCATAAGTTATATAACTTGCATTAATCATGTGAACCTAAATGGATCCAATCATAAAGTTTGTAACTTGCAAATGGACATATGAACATAGGCATGTGGATCTAACATAAAACTTGCAACTTACATATGAACATATGGATCTAACATAAAACTTGCAACTTGCATATGAACATATGGATCTAACATAAAACTTGCAACTTACATATGAACATATGGAACTAACATAAAACTTGCAACTTGCATATGAACATATGGATCTAATCATGTAGCATAAGGATCTAACATAAAACATAGGAATATGTACATGTAGATCTTGACTTGGATCTAATATAAAACTTACAACTTGCATAAAAACATATACATGTAGATCTTTACATGAAACACATAACTTGCATATGACATTGATAGTTTCAAATAGATCCAATACCAAATCCAATAATCCACAATCATTCCAATTCATTATAAAATCATCACAATAAATCAATATGAATTAACATGGTATAATTCTAATTTCACTTTATATCAAGTCGCGTCTTTGATTTATTTACGTCTAAAAGATAACTGCGCTTACAACGAATGAAGGTCTTGATTTCTGGATTCTGGATTTGAAATGCTCGCCTTTGATGTAGACAATCGTTGTTTTGATTTAGTTTGGTTCGTCTCTATGTTAGCTTCAAGTGGCGGCAACTCTAGGTTGTCTAATGGCAGCATGACGACTCTAGGTTCAATTTTTAATATGGTTTAGGGGTGAGGTATTAGGTTTCTTTTATAGATATTAGATTGAATAGGAGCCGTCAGATCATCTCAGAATAAATCAAGACCATTAAGACAAGATAGAGTTATCTAGAACAGCCAACTCAGCCCCTAATGACTCGGCTTTGAGTCATAATTCGTCTTTTCTAAATTCACATATTTTCTATATATGTCTAATTATATACGTAAATTAATCTTATTTAATTCATGCCATAATTATTCTTTTAATTATGCTCACAATAAATGGTATACCAAATATACCATTTCATGAACCAATCTATGCCAAGAAATTTTCATGTTTTCCTTTGATTCTCGCATTTATAATTAAGTATTCTTTAATTTGTTATTACAACATTAACAGAAAATACGTGGTGTTACATTCTCCCATCCTTTAAGGATTTCGTCCCCAAAATCTTCAAGTCGAGAAGAACGTATATCTTACCATCCAATCGTCCATCTACTCAACCATCAAACACAGGTGTCCATTGTCCTTAAAAGACTTCTAATGCTTCATGATCATATGCATAATGTGTGTGCATGTCCTTACCTGATGCAAAATCAGGCAGTCTACTAATTCAGTCGACCTCCTTAATGCAAATTATGTCAGTGCCATGAGTCCATTATGTATGCAATTTTCCTATCCAAAATTTCTACATGAATGCACGATCATTCATACAAATGCAACGTCCATATGGTAACACATCAAGTTTCAATCCATACACAAATACATATATGCATATGCAATATGAAAATGACTACGCCGATCTAATTCCTAACGTGTGTGTATATGCATCCACGAGCAACCACTTGCAACCATCAACCATAATATGTTTCAGTTACATGTTTTCATCCAAATGGGTTTCTACCAAAGGATAAAGGATAGGATCGAGAAGATATACTCAAAAGGATAGGTACAAGCATAAACTTAAGGAAAAAGAGATCAAGGATGTACCCTAAAAAAGAAAAGGGTTGGCTGTGCATATTCTGTCCTCAGTTTCCCAAGTTGCGTCTTCCTCGGCGTCGCTCCATTGAACCTTGACAAGCTAGACTTCACGGTTGCGTCGCTTTTTGACTTCTGTGCCCAAGATACGAGTTGGAACCCTCCTTACAGTTGCTTCTCGTTCAACTTCTACTTCCTCTAACATGCTTGGTTCCACCACTTCCGCAGACTCATGTAAGCACTTTCGCAGGTGAGAGACATGAAAGACATTATGAACTCCAGCCAATCTTTCGTGCAGCTGTACTCTATAAGCCATCTTCCCAATCTTCTCAATGATAGGAAACGGACCTACAAATCTTGGTGCTAACTTTCTTGCGGATCCAAAGCGAACAACGTTTCTCGAAAGGGATACTTTAAGAAACATCTTGTCTCCAATTTCAAACTTAAGGTCGGTCCTTCTTTTGTCTGCGTTGGACTTATGTCTATCTTCGGCAGTCTTCATTCTCCTTCGTATTAAGTCTACTTTCTCTGAAGTTTCTCTGATCATGTCTGGTCCAAGTATGAGCTTATCTGTAGACTCCCACCAACAAGTTGGTGATCGGCATGATGGTCTTCCATACAATGCCTCGAAGGGTGTCATGCCTATGGTGGCTTGGTAACTATTGTTGTAAGCGAACTCCACTAAAGGAAGATGATCCTCCCATGTACCTCTAAAGTCAAGAATGCACAGTCTCAAGAGATCTTCTAGTACTTTGTTCACCCTTTCCGTCTGACCATCGGTTTGTGGGTGATAGGCCATGCTTAATCATAGATGTGTGCCCACAGCCTCTTGCAAACTCCTCCAGAACTCGCTTGTAAAGATAGGGTCTCGATCACTCACTATGCTGGAGGGTATCCCATGGAGTCGAACTATCTCTTTAAGATGTATGGAAGCTAGAGATAAGGCAGTCCTTCTACTTTTGACAGGTATAAAGTGAGCGCTTTTAGTAAGCCTGTCCACTATTACCCAAATGCTGGTATTGCCCCTTCTTGACCTAGGCAACCCATCTATAAAGTCCATCGAGATGCTATCCCATTTCCACTGTGGGACCTCTAGAGGATGGAGTAGACCACCAGGCTTCTTCTGCTCCCCCTTGACTTGTTGGCATATTAAACACTTAGAAACAAGTTCAGCTACGTCTTTCTTCATGCCATTCCAAAAGAAAACTCTTTTGATGTCTTTATACATTTTGTCTCCGCCTGGGTGTATGGTCAGCTTGGAATGGTGTGCCTCTTCTAGAACCGTCTTTACCAAACCCCTTGCTTGTGGGACACATAGTCTTCCATCTCGTCTCAACCAGCCTTTGGCATCATTGGAGTATCTATTTAGGTGACTAGAAGTCTCACCTCTAATTAACTTGTCCATCACATCGGCTAGCTGAGGGTCTTCTCTTTGCGTGGCTCTGATTGAGTCTAATAGAGTTGGCCGCACTTCTAACGTTGCTATCAAGCCAGGTACAAAGTCAGAGGAGGGTCTGAAGTTAAAGCTTGCTATGAACTCCAAGTTTTGCCTTTCCACAAAGAGAGGGCTTAAAGTCAGCTTCTTTCTACTCAAGGCGTCTGCTACTACATTGCCCTTACCAGGGGTATAGGCAATCTCAAAATCATATTAGGCGAGAAATTCCATCCACCTTTGCTGCCTCAAATTAAGATCTTTCTGAGAAAAGGTATTTTAATGATTTATGATCAGTAAATAATTCGAACCTTTCTCCTAGAAGATAATGACGCCATGATTTAAGGGTGAAAACGATGGCAGCTAGTTCTAAATCATGAGTTGGGTAATTCTTCTCATGAACCTTCAACTGCCGTCCTCCATAGCAAACTACTTTTCCTTCTTACATTAGGACAACGCCCAATCCTGTTCTGCACGTGTCTGCATATACTGTAACGAACCGGGATTTTCGACTCCGAAAATCAACATCAAACTACCGTGTTGACCATTCAGACATCGAACATTCCAGATCATTAATAGAAAGAAGTTAGAGGGTGAGATAAGAAAGAAAGAAATATTAGAATAGAAGAAGAAGAAGAAAGCAACACCACAACACAGAGTCTCACATCGCAGCGGAACAAAATATAATACAGAAATAACCTTTATTGAAAGCTTTTGAAATACTTACAATATCAGAGTACACATCTGGACAGTGATGCTAATCTGTCCTCATATAACACACAGCGGAATAGTAATATCATACGTCTGGACTCTTCCAGCTCGTCTCTTCACAGCAGTCGATAACCTGAACCTGTACACTCCGGGCTAACCCGAGCATTTACAAAACACCGGGTCAGTCTGGTGAACCAGAGTGAGATAAACTCGCACAGTATAAGGTTAAATCATCCAGTCATGATTTTAAAGTTCAAAATCTTTTCGAAAGAAAAGGATAATCGTAAGACCAAATCCACACATAAACACGGACGGTTTTTACCTTACGATAACCCAAAACAGTTTTGAAACCAATATCTTGTTCTGATATTATAATAATGTCTAAATACAAGTAAATATCAATTTAGTGGAACGCTTGCATCTCACGCTCTACATATATATAGTATACAATCAAAAACCGCAGGCGCTTATTGGAGATTGGATTCCAACTTGACAAGGTATGGGACCACCTGCCGATAGTGTATCTCTAGAGACGAATACACTGGGTTCAACAAGAACTTCTTGCAACCCGGCCCTCACATGACCGACCACTCATTTCACTTGAGTGTATCGAATGTATATCACCGACGGTTGGGATCAGCAACCGTCTCCCAAAAAGGGACAGCATCGAAACATAGATTTAAGAAGCAAATAGGATTTTCTCTAGATAGGTGATCATACACCCTAATGGGAGCGACCCACATAGCCATGCTGCCTGCCCGATTTTTTCCATTTCCCGGTTGATGAGGCTTGAGGTCAGAGTTTATTCTTGAACATCTGATCACCATTCACTTTGAATGCCACATCGTCAGATCCGTCAGATATCACTAATTGACGTCCACAAAAATACTCTAGCTGAAAGCTAGAGAATGGCAATTCCCTGCCAACAACTATCGTACGTTTGAAGAAATCAACGTACGTGACCCTTTGGAAATACTCTGTCAGACATTCGTCCATATACGTCATCCAGGAACAGGATGAACCGAAGGTACTCTCCTACTGCATCCAATATAGGAATCACCCCATGGATCAGTAGCGAGAAGTCCTTACAACCCGTAGATTCCAACCACGACAGAATCACAGTTTATCTCTGCTTGCCAGGCCGAGAATATTAGTGGTTCTTCCGTTTGTGAAAACCCACGGTCTTCACAGCACCATCTCGATCATCTTCTGATATCTCCACGTATTTGTTGGTCGGAATGGTTTTCGAATATAAATTCGATCCCGGTCTTTCCATACCAACAATCGCATTGGACAGATTTGATAGTCGGTGTTTTAACTATCAAAATATACAGTGTTTCAATCATGACCCTCCAATGAGTTCACTGGTTCAGTATTCAGCATCATTTGGCCTTTAACAACTGATTTGCTTTTGTTAAATTAAAACTTCTAACTCTTTTAAATATTCAAAAATACGATATTTGAATAACTCTAATTGATTAATTAACATTCGTCTTAACTCCATTCGCTTGACTCTAGATCACAGCGATCACAATGGTTACGCCTGATTCCCTCAGGAAACATCCGACCGCCGTAGGCTATCTGCAGCCCTGCGAATTACGCTAGCAGTCGTACGAAATGGCAACTTAGCCGAATAATTATGTTTGGCTAATTCTAGCTCGGATAACTATATTCAATTACCCACTTAAATCTTCTTTCAAATCGTCTCTTAAATTCGGAAATCCATTAGTTTTAACAAAGAAATTTATAGCACATATGTTATAACAATAGCGTTATATTTACTATTTAGATTTACAAAACAACAGCGCTATAATCGCTGTTTAGGTTTACAATCCATTTACTATAGCAAAAGCTCTACAAACGCTATATTAGATTTACAAAACATATGTTATAATAACAGCGCTAAAATCGCTGTTTAGATTTTCAAAACATATCCACTAACGTCTCTTACGATTTACCAACTAATACTATCTTCAGATAATCCCGACGTTGTTCAAGTTGGGGTATTATAATTACCTCTCAGACCTTGATCAACAACATTCTTATCCTCAGATAAATATCAGTTGTAATCCAACACCAAAATTCCACTCCAGTCTCAAACAAATCCCATTTATAAATGGGGTTTATTTATACAATCTGATGACCCATTTCTTTATCCCCAAATTGCACTTTCTACCGATCTCCTTTCACTTAATTCATATAATTGAGTACGTTTATTTCCTTTCACCATTCAATTGGCTTGCATCTCACATTCGGTAACCTTTTAAATGAATTCCCATTTAAAAATATATTCCTAACTTTATCATTAATTAAAATAATAACGTATTTCAAACATTAACTACTTTAGTAGTTAATCCCTTTATTAACTAAATTAAATATTAAATCCCTTTTAAATCCTTATTTAAATTCAAACAATATTCATTTAACTATTTTAGTCAAAACACATTAACTTGATAAACAATTCTAATTCCAAACGGTCGATTTAATTAACTCAAAAACTTGATTATCTCATTAACCGATTTCAACAATCCTCGCTTTAAATTAATTCAAAATATAATTAATTTAGATAGATTCTAATTATTTGTTTTCTTTACAAAACAAATTTTCAAGGTTTAATCATTTAATTCATTTCTTATTCTTCCACTGGTAAATCTGATTAACATCAGCATTTGCTTTGCAAAATCAATTCATAACAAATCAAAGTCTTAAACAAATAAAATATTTATTTATTTCTCTTAAATAACTTTTATTCAAATCTAACTCTAGTTATAAAATAAATTTTATAACCTCAACTCTATCGATTCACCTGTCGGTGAATCAATATCTATAACTCGATTGGTTTTAAAGGCCATACTCTGCCAAACACTTAACCAATATCGCCCATTGGTTTAAACCAAACAGATGTTGAATATCCATTCAATAATCAACCATCAAATCAATCACACAAACAGATCAGTTCATATATGATCATATGAAAATAAATAATACATTTGAGGAATCCGGTTGGATCCCTCCAACCTGTTCTTCCCTGTATTCAAATGGTTATCTCAAATCAGACGGTTCAGTTTTGTTTAACTGATAAATAACGACCATTTAACATCAACCATAAGCAATTCAACCAATGCAACCATTTAAACACGTTTATAGATAAACGTGACCAACCAAGGTGAGTCACCTTTATTGGAACCAATCGTTAAAAATAACGATTTGGTATTTCACTGAAATTAAACGCAGTTTAATTTCATCGTTTAAATCCACAGTTAAATAGATAACTAGCAAAGCAGTCAATCATTAGCAAGCAAAGCACACAAAATAAAAATACCCAATTTATATAAAATATAAAAAGGGTAACTGAGTGAGTTTAACTCACCTTGAGTTGCGTTGTTACAATAACAACTGATTTGATTAAATTAAACTCGCGTTTAATTTAACTGGGATTTCCAGCTGCATTCTACTGCGTTCGTTTCTGTTCCAGAATGTAAATCTCGACATTACAATTCCAATGAAGCTTGTTCGGTTTGATTCTGTTAATGAAGATAATAGTTATACCATTTTATAGTTACGATTATAAGTAAACAATTATTTCCTAATTAAAATTTAAGTTTTTAATTACATCTTTAAGGGTGATTAAGATATTTCGGTTCCTCTATTTCTCGTTACTGCAGTTTTGATTCCGTTCAGCAGAACCCAACACCATACCTGCAACCAAATTTGAGTTCAAAGTTTACGTTCTTAAATTGATAAATCAATTAAATATTTTAAGTTTTTAACTAAACTAATGGAGTTACATTTAACCATTCGTTGTTTCCTTAGCTTCAAGTACTGCTTCTTCATTCACGGTTCAAATTCCCTTGATACTGTTCTCGTTCCTTTGAATACCCGAAACAATGCTTCCTCATTGAATTACCAGCTCCACGCAACTAACCTCAATGTCCATTGCTTCCTGTTAAAACAACTTCTCAAGTTCAAATACCAATAGCAGTAGGCTTTGATTAATATAGGTTTAATAAACTAAACCCCTAAATTACTTAATTAAAACTATACTGTACATCTCGTTTTAGATCTGGACGGTTTCTTTTGGTGGCTCCTTTTGTATTTTGTATTATAAGACACTGCACCCATCACCATTCTTTTTCTTCACCTAGTTCTTCGTGATTTTGTTTTCCAATTTGTGCCCAGCTCCTAACGTTCAACCTTTTACGCAATATAGCCCCCCCTCGACATGTCCTTACACCGCTCCAACTCCCACCGTTCCTCGCCAAAACAGACCACCAGACCCCGATCGAGGTGTGCCATCACCACCGCTTCACAGCCGCCCACCTCTTCATGCTCCAAAGACCAACTCCCTTTGCAAATATAAAGTGTCCACTTGCTCCTATCTTCCAGTATACTTCTGTTCACGGTTAAAATACTCAACCCCACCACTGCATCGAAGAAAGTGCTGCTGCCCCTATGTCGTTGACCAGGCCCCAATCCGCTTTGACTAGAAGAAGTGTCGAACCCTCCCTGACTCGCGCCGTGAACGCCGCCTCACCACTTCCCAGTCACCGACAAAACTCACGAACGTCGTCACCTTTCGGACTTTGCTGACGATGAGGTTGACTCACTTGCGTGAGTACTATGAGGGAGTCAGGGGAGCGGTTAAATAGTGGAGGGAGATATTCAGTCTTGTTTTTGCTGTGCAAATGAAGAAGTGGACTTCGTTGCTTGCTGGAAGCTTCAGTTATGCAAAGGAAGAAAACTGAACGAAATGGTGTTATTTTATAGGAAGAAGGAGCCGTGATGACCACGTATACGTGTAGATAAAGTAACCTTGGGGCTGAAGGAATTTGTTGTGTGGTACGGAAGAAACCAATTTGGATTATCTTATAGTTACTTTGCGTGCACGGTTCATTTTAGCTGTAAAAAAAATAAGGTTGGGATGGACGTGTTTACTTAGCCTATGTGGCAGGGGAGTTTGTCAACATTTCGGTTCAATATTATATTATTACATCAAACTTCGTCGTGAAATGATTGATAAACACAACTACGGACGATTTCTGTTTACTGATAAAAAAAAATGCTAATTTTAATGTAAAAAGATATCCCGGATCCAATGGGACAAGTTTCGTCGAAATCCGAGGTCGTTTGAAGAAAATTCCCTTATAAAACCAGAAATGCACACACGTTTAATTTTTCTACGGTCACCAGATAAATCAAATTAACTTGAAACTACGAAGTCTGACAATAACTTTTCGATACGAACCCAACGGCACCGGTTTCGTCGCATTCTGAGACTGTTGCCCCGGTAGGCTGTTTTTAACGCGCACCGCACTACCCTTCTGAACACCAAATTTGCCGATCTCTAAAAATAACAAACTATATACCTACCCTAACCATAATCGATGCTACGAACTCAACGGAACTGGTTTCGTGGCTTAATTCGATCGTCTGCTCCAATTACGCCCAAATATCCCTTTATTTATTTAAATGCGCGCTATAGAATTTGAATGGGTGTTTACGGTTGCTGTGGTCACATACGGTATCGGTTTGCCACACCATTCAACATCGTACAATAATTTAACGTTACGGTTCTAATGAAACTGGTTTCGTCGAAATCTGAGTCCGTTTGCAAAACGGCTATTTTAAAGGCCTAATATTTAATAACGAATTTCCATAGCGACTATTTCAAAATTTGATTTGGCCATAACTATCAAATTATAACACGAAATTTGGATTTTTCTCTTTCATATGAAAATTATCATCAATACGGTCCCAACGTGTCTTGTTTTACAGAAATCCGACTTAAATCGAATTCTGTATTCTCAGTTGAAGTTCAAAACCAAATACTACGAACTGCACGCCATTTCCAAGCTCGAATTATATTATATATAAATTATAACGTTCAACTTCGTTTTTAATAACGAATTAAATATTAAATTCCATTAATATTCCCAACATAATATTTAAAACTAATTTAAATATTCATATTCAAATGGTCGAAAAACACGGGTCGTTACATATACTGTAAACATCTTGCTTCCATCAGGCAATGTCAGAACTGGGGCTGTTGTCAGAGCCCTTTTTAAACGTTAGAAAGCAATGTCGCAATCCAAATCCCAAGCAAAAGCCAATTTCTTCTTTGTAAATCTTGTCAGCGGAGCTGAGATCTTCGCAAAATCCTTAATGAACTTTCGATAATAGCCCGCCAGCCCGAGAAAGCTTCAGACTTCAGTCGCATTTCGCGGAATCTTCCAATCTTGCACCGCGACTACTTTTGCTCAGCTTGTGAGAGGAACTTCATTTCAAATCTCGCCTTGAAGTCCTCCCAAGTCTCTATCGGTCTTTCATCATTAGTGACCTCCCACCAGAAGGAGGCCTCATCTTTGAGTGTAACGACCCGGGTTTCGCCCGACCGATCGATCGTTAGATCAACCAAGACCGTTCAAATCCCGAACACGTTAACTATGGGAATACAACAACATCAGAACAACAACAGACTTTTATAAACATCACAATAATGTTACATCAGAGTACAGAATATATCAGAGTACAGAATATATCAGAGTACATCGAATAAAAGTACAGCGAAAGATAAATTACAATAAATTAAATACAATAAACAGCGGAAGACTTCTATGCTCTAGACACAGCTTTAGGATTCGATCCAGAATCCTGCTCAAGAGACAAATATCTGCAAAAAGCTACTCGACTGCCCGTGTGGAAAAGAGGGCACCCGAGTTTGCAAAGTGAAACAAACTATGAGTCAGTCATGGGACTGGTGTGAGAATTCTTAACTAATTTAACTAACAACAATAAGGCAAATCCAAGGACCACGCCGCTAACGCGAAACATGTTTTATTCCAATGGATTGCCGGTGCATAAATTAAAGTAAATCGTTAAACAACGCAATGCTTTTTATAAAAATGAAACCATTATATGACCCAAGTCCCATCACACAACGCAACGCAAACCAGAGGAGAGAGTTTTACCTTATAATGGTCAAAAATGCTTGGTACGATAAAACAGATTTGATATTATTGTTAGTGTACATATGTTTCAAAAACATTTCAATCATAATGTATCAATCATCGACGGCATAGTACCCCATCCTACTATGTCGCCATACTAGTTCTACAATCAAAACCGCATGGTGTCGTATTGGAAATTGGGTTTCCATCACGAGTCAAGGCTAGGGAGGAGCTCCTTACCGATTCGAGACACTCTAACTAATGTCTTAGGATTCCTCGTAGTGAACCCTTGGATCCTACAAGGCCGGTCCGCACATACGATTTTGCGGATTGGCAATTCCTGAACACACATTTCCCGGTCCTATAGGACCTTTCATCTGAGGTGCATCATTTCATCATCCACATAAGTAAAATGCTGGGCTGTGTAAAACCCAAACACCACTTCTAGCTAGAAAGAAACGTGCTGCTCTCCCTGCGTTCCCTTCTCCCGTTTTAGACTCCAACCGGGTTGTGAGGCTCGTGAAGCTACGTAATACACAAAGCTATGCTTATTCAAGCTGTGCTTTGATCATCAACCACAAGGCCTGCTTTTCAACAAAAGCCTTGGTCATCTGCATCTTAGCATGCCACATTGTCAATCCATACCATACCATTGATTCCTACCAATATATAACCTCAAAGCTCGTACATCTTAGAGAAGGGTGTTAAACACCAAACATATATATATTTAGCAGAGATCAACGAATATCCTATAAGGGAATACAACGCCAGACATACAATCCATTTTCAAGTCTGTACTGGGTCTGAATGAAACCAGAGGCACCTTATTCCTCGCATATCCGAACAATCAACAAGTAGTCTGGACGGCCACCATTGTAGCCCCTTCAAGGTAGCTACTCCAATCATGGGCGTCAATGGTAACTCATCCATTTGACGTGAAGATCATCGGTCTTCAATCACCGTCTTCAACTCTTCGACTTAGATCGACGAATAATCATTTGAAATGAGATTGAACTCGGACTTTTCAAATGATCCTCGAATATATATAATTTAAAATCATTTCTTATCGTTAATATTAATTTATAACGATTAATCTCTATTTTTATTTATATAAAAAATAATTGAATTTTATTTAACAACACTTCATGTCAATAGGCGACTTTGGCGCTGTTTTCACCCAAATTTGTTTTACAAGTTTCTCTAAATCTAACCGTTGGAATTTAACACAATTCATATCATTGGAAAGGTCTTCCCAAGGCGAACCTAACGGTTTCAGTTTTGGGAAAATCCGACGGTCGGATATTTCGGTATAACTATTTAAAGTTACGATTGTCGAATCGCGAACTACCACGTGCGATTCGTTTAATTATAATTTACATATATATATACTTATATATAATTCCGTCATCCATTTCATAAAACTATATTTTATTAACATCGAATATCCCTATTTGTGTATGTAATATCGAGGTATAACATGGCACACAATAATGCTTATTTTATTTTAATTCACATACATATGTTATATCCAACAATGTATTTTTTTCTTCTTTCATCTTTCTATTTACACCAAATGTATATTTTGTTTCATTATTCCTTTTTAATGAAAACCCATTCCTTAAAATGTAAATTTCTAATCCTTCTATTTACATTAAAAAAATGTAAATTTCTATTCCTATTTTATTTACATTGAGAAATGTAAACTTATATTTCAATATATTATTATATTGAAAATGTAACTTTTATTTCATATTCTATTTATATTGGAAAATGTAAATTCCTAATCATTCTTTTATTTCTTTTGTTTACATTGGAAAATGTAAATTCTTTTATTTACATAAAAAAAATATAATTTCTATTTCATCCTTATTTACATTGAAAAATGTAAGTTTCTATATTTCTCTAATTACATATAAAAATGTAACTTCCTATTTTTCTTTTATTTACATTGAAAAATGTAACTTCTTTTTACCGCCTCCAAAATGACGATAAAAATATATAATAATTATTTTATTCTTTTATCGCATCTAAAGTGACGATAAAAATATACATTTCATTTCTACTCTTTTTATTGTATCTAAAATGACGATAAAAATATACATTTCTAATTCCATTATTTTTATTCACATTAAAAATGTAAACTTTTCTTTTTAATATAATCTACATTAAAATGTGACTTTTCTTTTTAATATAATCTACATTGCATTAAATAATTTTGCAATGTCAAAATCTAATCTTTTCATTGCATAAAATTGTAATTTTCTTACTTTAAATCTTAATTACATGAAAATATAAACTTTAACTTAATTACATAAAAATGTAATTTTCTTCCTTTATCTTAATTTACATGATGAATGAAATTTTTTCACCTTTAACCTAATTAACATGGAAATTGACTTAATTACAAAAAATTGAAAA
This sequence comes from Allium sativum, assembly GCA_030737875.1. Taxonomy (NCBI): domain Eukaryota; kingdom Viridiplantae; phylum Streptophyta; class Magnoliopsida; order Asparagales; family Amaryllidaceae; genus Allium; species Allium sativum. The sequence goes on from CM060924.1 coordinate 972,668,411, forward strand.
TTTTATGTTCTTTAACTTAATTACATAAAAATGTAATTTTCTTCTAATTCTTATTTACATTAAGAAAATGTAATTTTTCTAATTCCCTACTTCTTTTTATTGCATACAAAAGGTCAATAAAGATGTAATCTTTATTTCTATACTTTTTGTTCTGATTTACAATTTCTAACAAAAATGTTGCTTTTTATTCTAATTTACATTTCCTAACAAAATGTCCTTTATATTCTAGTTTACATTTTGAATGTAATTTTCCTTTTCATTGCTTATTTACCTAAAAAGTAAATTTTCCTCTTTCATTGTTTGTTTACATAAAAATGTAAATTTTCTTTCTAATTTCCTTTATTGAAAATCTATTTACATTAAAAAGGTAAATATCATATCTAAATTCTTTTTATTGAAAATCTATTTACACAAAAATATAAATATCACTCCTTTATTCTTCTAATAAAAATCTAAGTTTCCACTTTTAATTACATAAAAATGTAATTTTATCTTTCTATTAATCTAATTACATATAAATGTATTTTTCTTACTTTTTAATTTGCAATGTAAATTTTAATACTTTAATTACACATAAAAATGTAATTTTATTTACTATGCAAATTCTTCCTCTTTAATTACATATAAAAATGTAATTATATTTTACATGCAAAAAAAACTTATTCTTTAATTACATTTAAAAATGTGATTTTATTTACAATGTAAATCTTTAATTTCATATAACAATGCAATCTTATTTTCAATGACAAAATCTTATCTTTTTAATTACATAAAAATGTAATTTTTATTGCGGTGTCAATCATGTACATTTCTAATATAACACATAACGGTGTAAATAATGTCATTTCCAATTTAACACATAACGGTGTAAATATTCATTTTCAAACAAATGTAAATTTCTTTTTTATAAACAAAAAATTATCTTTTTACATTTAACAAAACAAAGACAAAAATGATACCTTCGTACATTTGCAAAATATTGACAAAATGATGTCTTTGTACATTTTTCAACTAAAATCAATGAAAAATATAATTTTTATTATTTCAACTAAAATCAATGTTAATGTCATTGTTTTCTTTTTAGCAAAACATGACGGTGAAATATAATGTCGTTTCTAAATAAACCCATGACGGTGTAATATAATGTCGTTTCATAATTAACACAACAATGTTATCTTTTGTTTTTTATCTCATTACACAACAAAAATGAAATTTTTGATCTTTATTTCATCACACCCAAAAATGAACCTCTTATTAACAAAGTTGTTTCTTTTCATTAACAAGGTTACCACTTTTCATTAACAAAGTTAATACTTTTAATTACACACAAAACAAGTTTCAATTTTTAATTGTACACAAACAAGTTTCAATCTTTTATAAAAAACAACAGTTCCAAATTTTTTTTTTATAAAAACAACAGTTAACCTCTTTCATATAAAGACAAAAGGTGAAATTTTTATTTAACCCCAAAAGGTAAAATCTCTTAATCGACAAAGAAAAGTAAATTCTTTTAATTTGCAAACAAAAGTTAATTGTTTTCATTTACAACAAAAGTTTAAAAAAAATTCTTTTTTTTTTTTTTACAAACAAAAGTAAATTCTCTTTACTAACAAACAAACGTGAATTCTGTTTGTTAACCAATAAAAGTTAAATCTTTTTTAATTAACAAACAAGGTTATATCTTTTTAATTTGCAAACCAAAATAACAACTTTTAATTAAAAAAACAAAGTTGTAATCTTTTTATTTTTAAAACAAAGGAAAAATCTTTTTAATTTATTATTGACATTGATTCAAAATAAAAATCAGATCTATCACTCAGATTCAAACAATGGAAATTTCTGGTTATACAAGACCAGATCTATTACATACAAGCAATACAATCAGTCACCAACAACAAACAGTAAAATTTAATTACAACAATCATAGATTCGATTATATAAACATATGTATATGCAATTCAGACAAGGAGTAAAATATATTTTCAAAAATAAAAATCTCACATCGTTTTGTATTTTTGCGCCGATCAGATCCAAATATTGCCCAAATTTCAACTTGCTCAGAATCAGGTCTAGTCAGTGTCATCGCAAAGATCTCGGTCTCACGATCGTGGCGCACCTGAAATCGTTCAATTTCGAGTTTGTATGAGTGAGATATGGTTAAATTAAGATTGGTAAAAATTGAACTAAATTAATTAGTCAACTAAAGTTTGAAAAAGTCAACCTCACCCTCCTTCTTCCTCCCTAACGTTCAAAACCCAAAATGAACCCATAACCTTCAAAACTAGGTTTCCATTTATCTCTAAATTGGTGAAGTTTGAAGACGATCGGAAGGTGGCATATCGGAGAGGGAGGAAGGGCTTGCTGCGCCTAGGGAGGTGGAGGCCGCGGTGGGGCCTACGTGGTGCGGCGGCGGCTGTTTGGCCGCAGGTTGGGGAGGAGATTTCGGGCAAATTACTCAATTAAACTCCATCATATCCGTATAGAATTAAAGCTCTCGAAAATCTCTTCAATATTGTCATGAGAATCATTCGATTTCGTTGAGAGGATTAGGAGTAATTGAGGAATGAAATTCATGAGGCCATGAAAAGAGGAGATGGTGGCAGGTTTGTTTTAGGGGGATTAGGGTTTAGAGATTAGTGAATATTTATATTATTTAATTAGTTAATTAGCCCGTTAAGGCCCGTTTTGCAACATTGTCAGATTTCGGCCCAACGATTGTCGTTCCTACCCATTTACCCCTATTCCGGACTCATCTAGCTATGTCCCGCAGTCCTAAACGACTGTATTGACCCAGTTTTCTTTAATTTAAAATATTTACTTTTATTTTTAATTCAACCGTACAAATAAATTCACCGGGGCCACAAATTAAATTCGAAAAATCCCAAAAAATATATTTAGGTATGTTTTGACGCTGTAGACCTAGGAAAATTAATTTCGTTTAATTCTGAGCCTATTTGAAAAATGTTCTATTTTCAAGTCAATTAAAATTGACCGAAATTGACCAAACTGAAATCTTTTTGCCACGGTCACAAATTAATTCTAAAAATTATGAAAAATTAAACTTAGCAATAACTTGACATTCCGAATCCAACAAAAGCGATTTCATCGAAAACAGAGGTCGTTTGAAAAATGGCTATTTTTAAGGCATATATATTAAATATTAAAAATACATTTTTAAACAAATAATTTCTGAAACTCAAAATATATAAGTGTTTATACTTTTAAAATGCATAAACATCATTTTGAACTCAATGGAAGTGGTTTCGAGTCCAAATTCTTCTGTATGCAAAAAGTAACACTTTTAACCTTTATATATTATATAAATATTTCATAGCGAACTTTCTAAATTTTAAACTGGGAATAACTTTTGATTCCCGCTATGAAATTTCAATTTTTCAGATTCATTGGAAAGATATTTTTAAATAGATTCTAATGTTTTTGGTTTCACTAAAATCCGTTAAATTTTGCATCCTGTACGATCAGTCAAAGTTCAAGTTTGACTTTTCAAACTACCGCACTATTTCTAACTCCTTTTATAATCAAAATTAAATTATTCATCCTAACTTTGATTTAAATAAAATTTTAATCATTATTATTTTAAATATCAAAACCCATTAAAATTAGTTAAAATAAATTTTAAATTTACCTCAAAATTCAGGGTTGTTACAGTCTCCCCCACTTAAAACTTTTCGTCCTCGAAAAGGAACGAAGCTAAAAAATTGTTTAAGTATCCTATCTTAAATAATTTTATTTGTTGATTAACTTTTAAAATATATAACTTTATATATTCAAAAATCATATTTCCAAAGATCGGATTATATATAATCAAAAATACGTTAATTATAACTGGGCACTCTCAACTCATTCTAGGGCATTACTAACCCCGTCTCTAATGAGTTTTCTCATTCTAGGATACTATTGATCCTATCTCTAATGAGTATTCTTATTGGATATTACTAATCCAATCTCTGATGAGTCTTTTGTTTAGTTCTAATGAGTTGTACCCCAAAGATTTGAGCTAACCAGAGCTCTGATACCAACTGTAACGACCCCGGGTTTAGCCCGACCCGATCGATCGTTAGATCAACCAAGACCGTTCAAATCCCGAACACGTTAACTCTGGGAATACAACAACATCAGAACAACAATAACAGACTTTTATAAACATCACAATAATGTTACATCAGAGTACAGAATATATCAGAGTACATCGAATAAAATTACAGCAGAAGATAAATTACAATAAATTAAATACAATAAACAGCGGAAGACTTCTATGCTCTGGACACAGCTTTAGGCTTCGATCCAGAATCCTGCTCAAGAGATAAATATCTACAAAAAGCTACTCGACTTCCCGTGTGGAAAAGAGGGCACCCAAGTTTGCAAAGTGAAACAAACTACGAGTCAATCATGGGGCTGGTGTGAGAATTCTTAACTAATTTAACTGACAGCAATAAGGCAAATCCAAGGACCACGCCGCTAATGCGGAACAGGTTTTATTCCAATGGATTGCCGGTGCATAAATTAAAGTAAATCATTAAACAACGTAATGCTTTTTAGAAAAATGAAACCATTATAAGACCCAAGTCCCATCACACAATGCAACGCAAACTGGAGGAGAGAGTTTTACCTTATAATGGTCAAAAATGCTTGGTACGATAAAATGGATTTGATATTATTGTTAGTGTATATATGTTTCAAAAACATTTCAATCATAATGTATCAATCATAGACGGCATAGTACCCCATCCTACTATATCGCCATACTAGTTCTACAATCAAAACTACATAGTGTCGAATTGGAAATTGGGTTTTCATCATGAGTCAAGGCTAGGGAGGAGCTCCTTACCGATTCGAGACACTCTAGCTAATGTCTCAGGATTCCCCGCCGTGAACCCTTGGATCCTGCAGGGCCGGTCCGCACATACTGTAACAACCCAGAATTTCGAGGCAAAATTTAAAATTTATTTTAATGAAAATGCGCCATAATTTAAAAAATTCTATTTTTTTTCTTTATTATTGAATTTAAAAAGGGTCTAAATAAAATTTAATTGTACATGTGTTTATTTTATTTATCAATCTAAGTTAACAAAAGTGAAAAAAATACTTTTAATGTAATGTTCAAGTTTATTTTGGATCAATTAAGAAGTTTTGCTTTAACCTTTAAATACACATAATTTAATGTTCATATTTGCATATGTGTACATGTTATATTTAATACTCATATTTCAAATTATATTTCGACTTAATTATTTTAACATTCGATTCAAAATAAGACAATAATATACGTGTATCAATTATTGTTTGACGTTCTTATTCTTATGTCAATGATTAATTAGTGTTAATTAAATGTTGCATTTGTTAATTTTGTCAAAGAGGAGAAGAATTGTCTTTGTCATATTTTAGTTTTTCCTCACTGTCTCATATTTGATTGCCTGTAAGTTGATTCTGATTCATTCACATGTATAGAGTTATCAATTAACCATATTTTCCGCCAAATATTTTTTTTTCCTTTTTAGATACGTTTCTCTTTTAAGGAAATTCACAGAATCTCTTGCACAATCTGTGCATCCATAATGCTTTTAGCGAAAATGTGGACCATATCTCAAAACTTTTTTTTTTGACCATAATGTATGCTGTGTGACAACACTTGTTTACCTTTTATAAAAATGCATTAAACATATCTAGAAAATAAAGCATATATTATTAATTCTATATAGATGACCACTTGCCTGATATCTTAAATCTTAATTTCTATTAGGAAATGAGAAAATTATTTATTTATCCCTATAAAATCCTATAGCATTATGAAGACAAAATTTGAGCATACAAAATTCAATTAATTATAAATTTGACATTAATTGGAAAAAAATATGTGCATTTGTCATATATGTTCAATTGACATTAAATTGGAAAACATGCTAATGTGACCTTTTGTTTTATATAGAGCTGTTACAAAAGAATAAATATATGGTAGTTTATCTTGCAATAAATGATAATTAATTTTTAATTGATTATCATTTATCTCTCTTGAAACGTACAAAAAAAATTACACGATAAATACTGAAACATTTTTTTTTACGTTCTTTTGATTTAATAATCGTATTAATTATTTCCATTTTTTTTCTTTCTCCCACTAAACTAGCATATGTTACTCTTTATTTTTCCATATAAAGAATGAGATAGAAAAGCAATTTATATAACATTCTTCTCTTTGTTCACATATTCTTTTCTGCCTCCACAACTTCTCTTTACCGTAAATGCAAACTAAAATCCATGACTGCACTCTTCCCATCTTCTTTATCCTTTCTCTCCTAATCCGCTCAACAAATTCCTCAACTTCAAAAATAAATATATAAAAAAAATAAAAAATAAAAAATTGAAGAGCATGGCATGATCTCCAACATCAACGGTCATGATCAACGGATGTGTTAGGCTATATACAGATAACGAAGTAGGAGTAAAATTAAAGTGAGGAATTGAAAAGCATAATTGGTGAGAATTCTATTCTAAAAATAAAATTATTCATTTATTTGATTCACTGAAAATTTTTTATTCATATTATTTATAATTTATGTTGATGTGGTGTATATATTTATTTCAGTGTTGATTATTGCGATGAATCATTGAATTGACTGTTGTGTTCATGTTTGTATAGTTATAAACAGTATCTCCTGTTTGTTCTGTTGAAAACCAAATTACCATTTTATTGATTTAGGGATTGACAGAACCAAACTGTCATAGTTTTTTAAATAGAAAAGCAAAATAACCATTTTGTTTGGATTAGAGTCATTCGTAGAGATTTGTTAATATATAGAATTCATGTCCTTTTTTTTATGTGTCATTTGAAATTGTTAACATATTAAATTCACTTTTATATGGCATGAGAGGTTGAAATAAATTTGTTCACATATTAGAATGCACTTTTTTTTATGTCATTAGAAAAAGAGAAATTTCATTTTTCTTAAATGTAATCGAAAGAACAAGGATTACATTTTTGTTTAAATAGAACGAAAACAAAAATTCACCTTTTTGTTAAATGAACGGGAAAAGAAGAAAAATTCACATTTTAGCTTATTAAAAAGTATGGAACAAAAATTCCCATATAAATGTGTTAAATTTTGTCTAATTTAGAACTTACATAAAATCGTGTTAGGAAAATATGTGTAACATAAAAAGTCATTTTTTTATGTTAATCTAGAAAAAGAAATACATGTTATGTTATTTAGAAATGAATAACTTCACCGTCGTGTTATGTTATTTAGAAATGAACATTTTTGCCGGTATAAAATTGCAGTGACAAAGATCATATTTTTGTCAATGTAAAGAAGAAGCGATAAGGACGATGGATGATAACTTACATTTTAATGTAAATATAAGATTAAAAGAATGAATTGAACGATGGATTATAACTTACATTTTAATGTAAAAGAATGATAAAATATTCATTTTGTCAAATATATAAAAAAAAGATTAAATATATTATAGTTTTAATGTTGCATAGTACTACATATGAATAAAATACATTTATTTGTTGAGATCATATACTGCATATGAATAAGATACATTTATTTGTTGATGTCATATACTGCATATGAATAAAATACATGTATTTGTTGAGATCATATACCGCATATGAAAATACATTTATTTGTTGAGGTCAAATACTGCATATGAAATAAAACATATATTTATTTGTAATGTCATATATTGCATATTGGAATAAAATAATATTTATTTATTAACGTCATTAACTGTATATGAAAATATATTCAGTTAATGTCCTTTATTGCATATGAAAATATATTTATTTGTTAATATTATTTACTGCATATGAAATGAAATATATATTTATTTGTTAATGTCGTATACTGCATATGATATATATTTGTAAGGTCATGAAATGTAGTGCATGCTAAAATCATACTTTTTGCATATGAAGCGTAGTAGTTTAAATGTCATTCAAAAAAAAAAAAGAAATCAAAAAGGTTATTTTATTTGCATTCCCTTATGCAAATGTATTTAGGAAAAAAAGTTCTTTTATTTGCATTCTTATATGCAAATGCATGTAGAAATATAAATTGTTCTTTTATTTACATTCCTCGATGCAAATATACATAGGAAATAGAATGAACTTTTATTTACATTTTTATGAAATTGAATTAAAGTGAAAGTTACATTTTTCATGTGAATTATATTAGAAGATGAAAATTTTCATTTTTATGTAAATAAAAAGATAAGATTTTGTCATTGAAATTAGGATTACATTTTTATGTAAACAAAAGTATTTATTTTATCAAATATGAAGAGTGATAAAATTACATTTTTATCAAATGTAAAAGAATGATAAAAATATACCATTTTTATCAAATGTAAAAGAAGGACAAAAACATTTATTTTGTAAATACAAAGAATGAAATAAAACCTTCATTGTATTATTAAGAGAAAAGAAAGAAAAAGAACAAAAATTACATTCTTGTTTAAAAAGAAAAGAAAAGAAAAGAACAAAATTCACATTTTGTTTAACGTAAATCCAAGATAAAAGATTACATTTTGTTAAATGTAATTAAAAAGAGGAAAGTTACATTTTTGTTCAAATGTAATTAAAAGAAGAGAATTTACATTTTCATGTGAAGAGAATTTAAGAAAAAAAAAAGTTTACATTTTCATGTAAATGGAATTTGAACAAAATTTACATTTTTCTTTGTAATTAATATGATAATTCCATCGTATGTTAAAATTTACATCTTTATATAATTATAAAGTGAATTAATGCCGTATGTTAAAAATTACATTTTCCTTTGGAATTAACATGGAAATTTCATCGTATGTTAAAATTTACATTTTTATATGTAAATTATATAGGGAATTACACCATAGGATAAAATTTATATTTTTATATGTAATTAAAACATGAATTTACATTGTGTGTTAAATATTACATTTTTATATGTAATGTCTATAGGAAAGTATACCGTATGACAAAACTACATTTTTCTATGCAATTAAAGGATGCAATTTCATTGTATGATCGAAATTGTACTTTTCTTATGTATATATGTAACATGAAATGAAAATGAACATTAGAAATAAAATTGATTTATTTCATATGTAAATTAGATGTAGTGTTTGCGTTGTATTTAAAAATTATATTTTTACAATGTGAATTAGATGTAGTGTTTGCATTGTAATTACAAATCATGTTTTCACAATGTGAATTAAGAGTAGAGTTTGCATTGTCATTAGAAATTATATTTTTATATGTAATTTAAAGATTTTGAGTGTATCAAAATTTACATTTTCAATGTAAGGAAAGAATGAATTTAGGATGCGGTAATATTATCTTCATTTTCAAATGAATTAAAATTTAGTAAGTATCGGTAATTGTATAGAGCGTTGTTTTAATCAAACGACGTTATTATGATTCAATGATTATATATATAAGTAAAATTAAACGAATAGGGCGTGGTAGTTCGCGTTTTGAAATCATACTTTTAAATGACTATACAAGAAGATCCGACCGTCGGATTTTCTTGAAACTGAAACCGTTAGGACCGTCTTGGAAAAATCTTTCCAACGATATATATTACGTTAAGATCCAACGGTTAGATTCGGAGAAATGTAAAAATCAAAATTGGTTGAATGCAGCGCCATAGTCGCCCATGGACTTAAGGTGTCGTTATATAAGAATTTAATTATTTTAAATAATTAAAATAGAAATGAATCGTTAATAAAAATAATTATTAATGTATAAGAAGGATTTTCAATATATATATATATATATATATATATATATACGAGGATTATTTGGAAAGTCCGAGTTTATCTCATTCCAAATAATTAAACGACGTTTAAAAATCCAAGATTGGAAGACGGCGATTGAAGACCGTCAAATCTCCACATCGAATGGACGATGACGACTGTTGCCTTAGAATGGCTCGCTACCATGATAAGGTAATAGTAGGAGTGGCCCGGACGTAGTGTTGATTTGTACGGATTTGGCTTTCGCTCAGACCCAGAGCATAAGCTTATAAATGGATTGTGTGTCTGACATCGTACTCCATTATATATCATGTTATTAATCTTCTGTCGAATGTATGGATGTTTGGTGGCGAAGAATTTATTCTCTTCCTTAACACTCGTTCATATATTTCGGCAATGGATTGGTAGTGTGATATGGGGTGATGATGTGGCATGCTAAGATGCATATGATCAAGGCTTTGTTGAAAAGCAGGCCTTGTGGGACGATCAAAGCATAGTCTGTTTAGGCATAGCTTTGTGTATAACGTGACTTCGCGAGCCTCACACACCGGCAGAGTCTAAAACGGGAGAAGGGAACGCAGGAAGAGCAGCACGTTTCTTTCTAGCTAGAGTGGTGTCAGTGACCTACCAGCCCTGACATTTTACTTATGTGGATGATGGAATGAGGCGCCTCGGATGATAGGTCCTATAGGACTGGGAAACGTGTGTTCAGGAATAACTAATCCGCAACTCGTACGACGGACCGACCCTGCAGCTTTCTAAGGGTTCACTGCGAGGGATCCTGAGACATTAGCTAGAGTGTCTCGAATCGGTAGGAGCTCCTCCCTAGCCTTGACTCATGATGGAAACTCAATTTCCAATACGCCCCATTCGGTTTTGATTGTATTACTAGTACGGAGGCATAGCATATGGTACCTATGCTTCCTAGGATTGATATATTTACTTTGAAATGTTTTGATATATACTAATAATAATATTAACTCGTATTTGCCGTATTTATCATGTTTAATCACTATAAGGTAAAACCCTATCCTCTGGTGTGTGTTGCATTGTGTGATGGGACCTGGGTCTTATGGTGATTCCATTTTTAAAAAAAGCATAGCGTTGTTGTACGATTTACTTATCATTTATTCTGACACGTTTATGCATGGCAATCCATTAGAGTAAACCCGTTCCGCATTAGCGGCGTGGTCTTTGGATTTGCCCTATTAATAGTGATTTATTAGTTAAGAATTCTCACACCAATCCTTGTTTAGCATGCCGGGAATAGGATGCAGCATGATGTGGGGTTCTCGCTTCGCGGTTTGGTGGCGAACGAGAGACTCTTACCCCACATGTCCCTGTTGAGGGTTGGTTAGGCAGTGGCCGGAAGGCTCGAGAGGGTCGCCGTAAAATAAGGTGTCTGGGGTACAACTGTAAGCCACGGTGGGTTTCACCAGCTGTACTGGAGGATGAAGGGATGATTGCAAAGCCTACCGGATTTCGCGGTACTCGTTACAGTTGGTATCAGAGCCAGGTTAGCTCAAATCTTTGGGGTACAACTCATTAGAACTGAACAAAAGGCTCATCAGAGATTGGATTAGTAGTATCCAATAAGAATACTCATTAGAGATAGGATCAGCAGTATCTTAGAATGAGAAAACTCATTAGAGATGGGGTTAGTAATGCCCTAGAATGAGTTGAGAGTAGCGTGCCTATAATATACGTATTTGTGATTAATTATACTCTATTTTGGAAAATATGATTTTGAATATATAAAAAGTTATATATTTGAAGGTTCATCAACAAATAGAATTATTGAGATTAATAAAGAATAAAAAATTGAGTAGGACAATTAATCAACTTTTAGCTTTGTTCCTTTTCGAGGACGAAAAGTTTTTAAGAGGGGGAGACTGTAACAACCCTGAATTTCGAGGCAAAATTTAAAATTTATTTTAATGAAAATGTGCCATAATTTAAAAAATTCTATTTTTTCTTTATTATTGAATTTAAAAAGGGTCTAAATAAAATTTAATTGTACATGTGTTTATTTTATTTATAAATCTAAGTTAACAAAAGTGAAAAAAATAATTTTAATGTAATGTACAAGTTTATTTTGGATCAATTAAGAAGTTTTGCTTTAACCTTTAAATACACATAATTTAATGTTCATATTTGCATATGTGTACATGTTATATTTAATACTCATATTTCAAATTATATTTTGACTTAATTATTTTAACATTCGATTCAAAATAAGACAATAATATACGTGTATCAATTATTGTTTGATGTTCTTATTCTTATGTCAATGATTAATTAGTGTTAATTAAATGTTGCATTTGTTAATTTTGTCAAAGAGGAGAAGAATTGTCTTTGTCATATTTTAGTTTTTCCTCACTGTCTCATATTTGATTGCCTGTACATTGATTCTGATTCATTCACATGTATAGAGTTATCAATTAACCATATTTTCCGCCAAATATGTTTTGTTTTCCTTTTCATATACGTTTCTCTTTCAAGGAAATCCACAGAATCTCTTGCACAATCTGTGCATCCATAATGCTTTTAGCGAAAATGGGGACCAGATCTCAAATTTTTTTTTTTTTGACCATAATGTATGTTGTGTGACAACACTTGTTTACCTTTTATAAAAATGCATTAAACATATCTAGAAAATAAAGCATATATTATTAATTCTATATAGATGACCACTTGTCTGATATCTTGAATCTTAATTTCTATTAGGAAATGAGAAAATTATTTATTTATCCCTATAAAATCCTATAGCATTATGAAGACAAAATTTGAGCATACGAAATTCAATTAATTATAAATTTGACATTAATTGGAAAAAAAATGTGCATTTGTCATGTATGTTCAATTGACATTAAATTGGAAAACATGCTAATGTGACCTTTTGTTTTATATAGAGCTGTTACAAAAGAATAAATATATGGTAGTTTATCTTGCAATAAATGATAATTAATTTTTAATTGATTATCATTTATCTCTCTTGAAACGTACAAAAAAATTACATGATAAATACTGAAACATTTTTTTTTACGTTCTTTTGATTTAATAATGGTATTAATTATTTCCATTTTTTTTCTTTCTCCCACTAAACTAGCATATGTTACTCTTTATTTTTCCATATAAAGAATGAGATAGAAAAGCATTTTATATAACATTCTTCTCTTTGTTCACATATTCTTTTCTGCCTCCACAACTTCTCTTCACCGTAAATGCAAACTAAAATCCATGACTGCACTCTTCCCATCTTCTTTATCCTTTCTCTCCTAATCCGCTCAACAAATTCCTCAACTTCAAAAATAAATATAAAAAAAAAAATTGAAGAGCATGGCATGATCTCTAACATCAACGGTCATGATCAACGGATGGGTTAGGCTATATACAGATAACGAAGTAGGAGTAAAATTAAAGTGAGGAATTGAAAAGCATAATTGGTGAGAATTCTATTCTAAAAATAAAATTATTCATTTATTTGATTCACTGAAAAATTTATATTTATATTATTTATAATTTATGTTGATGTGGTGTATATATTTATTTCAGTGTTGATTGTTGCGATGAATCATTGAATTGACTGTTGTGTTCATGCTTGTATAGTTATAAACAATATCTCCTGTTTGTTCTGTTGAAAACCAAATTACCATTTTATTGATTTAGGGATTGACAGAACCAAACTGTCATAGTTTGTTAAATAGAAAAGCAAAATAACCATTTTGTTTAGATTAGAGTCATTCGTAGAGATTTGTTAATATATAGAATTCACGTCCTTTTTTTTATGTGTCATTTGAAATTGTTAACATATTAAATTCACTTTTATATGGCATGAGAGGTTGAAATAAATTTGTTCACATATTAGATTGCAATTTTTTTTATGTCATTAGAAAAAGAGAAATTTCATTTTTCTTAAATGTAATCGAAAGAACAAGGATTACATTTTTGTTTAAATAGAACGAAAACAAAATTCACCTTTTTGTTAAATGAACGGGAAAAGAGGAAAAATTCACATTTTTGCTTATTAAAAAGTATGGAACAAAAATTCCCATATAAATGTGTTAATTTTTGTCTAATTTAGAACTTACATAAAATCGTGTTAGGAAAACATGTGTAACACAAAAAGTCATTTTTTATGTTAATCTAGAAAAAGAAATACATGTTATGTTATTTAGAAATGAATAACTTCACCGTCGTGTTATGTTATTTAGAAATGAACATTTTTGCCGGTATAAAATTGCAGTGACAAAGATCATATTTTTGTCAATGTAAAGAAGAAGCGATAAGGACGATGGATGATAACTTACATTTTAATGTAAATATAACATTAAAAGAATGAATTGAACGATGGATTATAACTTACATTTTAATGTAAAAGAATGATAAAATATTCATTTTGTCAAATATAAAAAAAAAAGATGAAATATATTATAGTTTTAATGTTGCATAGTACTGCATATCAATAAAATACATTTATTTGTTGAGATCATATACTGCATATGAATAAAATACATTTATTTGTTGATGTCATATACTGCATATGAATAAAATACATTTATTTGTTGAGATCATATACCGCATATGAAAATACATTTATTTGTTGAGGTCAAATATTGCATATGAAATAAAACATATGTTTATTTGTAATGTCATATATTGCATATTGGAATAAAATTATATTTATTTGTTAACGTCATTAACTGTATATGAAAATATATTCATTTGTTAATGTCCTTTATTGCATATGAAAATATATTTATTTGTTAATGTTATTTACTGCATATGAAATGAAATATATATTTATTTGTTAATCTCGTATACTGCATATGAAATATATTTGTAAGGTCATGAAATGTAGTGCATGTTAAAATCATACTTTTTGCATATGAAGCGTAGTAGTTTAAATGTCATTCAAAAAAAAAAAAAAATCAAAAAGGTTATTTTATTTGCATTCCCTTATGCAAATGTATTTAGGAAAAAAAGTTCTTTTTTTTGCATTCTTATATGCAAATGCATGTAGAAATATAAATTGTTCTTTTATTTACATTCCTCGATGCAAATATACATAGGAAATAGAATGAACTTTTATTTACATTTTTATGAAATTGAATTAAAGTGAAAGTTACATTTTTCATGTGAATTATATTAGAAGATGAAAAATTTCATTTTTATGTAAATAAAAAGATAAGATTTTGTCATTGAAATTAGGATTACATTTTTATGTAAACAAAAGTATTTATTTTGTCAAATATGAAGAGTGATAAAATTACATTTTTATCGAATGTAAAAGAATGATAAAAATATACCATTTTTATCAAATGTAAAAGAAGGACAAAAACATTTATTTTGTCAAATACAAAGAATGAAATAAAACCTTCATTGTATTATTAAGAGAAAAGAAAGAAAAAGAACAAAAATTACATTCTTGTTTAAAAAGAAAAGAAAAGAACAAAATTCACATTTTGTTTAAAGTAAATCCAAGATAAAAGATTACATTTTGTTAAATGTAATTAAAAAGAGGAAAGTGACATTTTTGTTCAAATGTAATTAAAAGAAGAGAATTTACATTTTCATGTAAAGAGAATTTAAGAAAAAAAAAAGTTTACATTTTCATGTAAATGGAATTTGAACAAAATTTACATTTTTCTTTGTAATTAATATGATAATTCCATAGTATGTTAAAATTTACATCTTTATATGTAAATTATAAAGTGAATTAATGCCGTACGTTAAAAATTACATTTTCCTTTGGAATTAACATGGAAATTTCATCGTATGTTAAAATTTACATTTTTATATGTAAATTATATAGGAAATTACACCGTAGGATAAAATTTACATTTTTGTATGTAATTAAAACATGAATTTACATTGTGTGTTAAATATTACATTTTTATATGTAATGTCTATAGGAAAGTATATCGTATGACAAAACTACATTTTTCTATGCAATTAAAGGATGCAATTTCATTGTATGATCGAAATTGTACTTTTCTTATGTATATTCGTAACATGAAATGAGAATGAACATTAGAAATAAAATTGATTTATTTCATATGTAAATTAGATGTAGTGTTTGCATTGTATTTAAAAATTATATTTTTACAATGTGAATTAGATGTAGTGTTTGCATTGTAATTACAAATCATGTTTTCACAATGTGAATTAAGAGTGGAGTTTGCATTGTCATTAGAAATTATATTTTTATATGTAATTTAAAGATTTTGAGTGTATCAAAATTTACATTTTCAATGTAAGGAAAGAATGAATTTAGGATGCGGTAATATTATCTTCATTTTCAAATGAATTAAAATTTAGTAAGTATCGGTAATTGTATAGAGCGTTTTTTTAATCAAACGACGTTATTATGATTCAATGATTATATATATAAGTAAAATTAAATGAATAGGGCGTGGTAGTTCGCGTTTTGAAATCGTACTTTTAAATGACTATACAAGAAGATCCGACCGTCGGATTTTCTTGAAACTGAAACCGTTAGGACCGTCTTGGAAAAATCTTTCCAATGATATATATTACGTTAAGATCCAACGGTTAGATTTGGAGAAATGTAAAAATCAAAATTGGTTGAATGCAGCGCCATAGTCGCCCATCGACTTAAGGCGTCGTTATATAAAAATTTAATTATTTTAAATAATTAAAATAGGAATGAATCGTTAATAAAAATAATTATTAATGTGTAAGAAGGATTTTCAATATATATATATATATACACATATATATATATATGTGTGTGTGTGTGTGTGTGTATACGAGGATTATTTGGAAAGTCCGAGTTTATCTCATTCCAAATAATTAAACGACGTTTAAAAATCCAAGATTGGAAGACGGCGATTGAAGACCGTCAAATCTCCACATCGAATGGACAATGACGACTGTTGCCTTAGAATGGCTCGCTACCATGATAAGGTAATAGTAGGAGTGGCCCGGACGTAGTGTTGATTTGTACAGATTTGGCTTTCGCTCAGACCCAGAGCATAAGCTTTTAAATGGATTGTGTGTCTGACATCGTACTCCATTATATATCATGTTATTAATCTTCTGTCGAATGTATGGATGTTTGGTGGCGGAGAATTTATTCTCTTGCTTAACACCTGTTCATATATTTCGGCAAAGGATTGATAGTGTGATATGGGGTGATGATGTGACATGCTAAGATGCATATGATCAAGGCTTTGTTGAAAGGCAGGCCTTGTGGGACGATCAAAGCATAGTCTGTTTAGGCATAGCTTTGTGTATAGCATGACTTCGCGAGCCTCACACACCGGCGGAGTCTAAAACGGGAGAAGGGAACGCAGGGAGAGCAGCACGTTTCTTTCTAGCTAGAGTGGTGTCAGTGACCTACCAACCCTGACATTTTACTTATGTGGATGATGGAATGAGGCGCCTCAGATGATAGGTCCTATAGGACTGGGAAACGCGTGTTCAGGAATAACTAATTCGCAACTCGTACGGCGGACCGGCCCTGCAGCTTTCCAAGGGTTCACTGCGGGGGATCCTGGGACATTAGCTAGAGTGTCTCGAATCGGTAGGAGCTCCTCCCTAGCCTTGACTCGTGATGGAAACTCAATTTCCAATACGCCCCATTCGGTTTTGATTGTATTACTAGTACGGAGGCATAGCATATGGTACCTATGCTTCCTAGGATTGATATATTTACTTTCAAATGTTTTGATATATACTAATAATAATATTAACTCGTATTTGTCGTATTTATCATGTTTAATCACTATAAGGTAAAACCATATCCTCTGGTGTGTGTTGCATTGTGTGATGGGACCTGGGTCTTATGGTGATTCCATTTTTCTAAAAAGCATAGCGTTGTTGTACGATTTACTTATCATTTATTCTGATACGTTTATGCACGGCAATCCATTAGAGTAAACCCGTTCCGCATTAGCAGCGTGGTCTTTGGATTTGCCCTATTAATAGTGATTTATTAGTTAAGAATTCTCACACCAGTCCCACGACTGACCCGTTGTTTGTTTCCACCTTTTTGCAAACTCGGGTGCCCTCTTTCCACACGGGCAGTCGAGTAGTTTGTCTACAGGTTTATCTCTTTAGTAGAATCCTGGATTGAAGCTTAAAGCTGTGTCCAGAACATTGGAAGTCTTCCGCTGCCTTAGTTATTTTGTTTCCGCTGCAATGTATTAAAATCATGTAAAATTATCTTCCGCTGTAATTATTAGCCAATATACTTTGATATTCTGTACTCTGATATAACATTTATTATTGATATTATAAAAGTCTGCTGTTGTTGTTCTGATGTGTTGTATTCCCAAAGTTAACGTAGGCGGGATTTGAACGGTTTTGTTTGATTTTGCGATCGATTTAGGCCGGGCAAATCCCGACTCGTTACACATGCGATTTTGCGGATTAGCGATTCTTGAACACACGTTTCCCGGTCCTATAGGACCTATCATCCGAGGCGCCTCAATCCATCATCCACATAAGTAAAATGCTGGGCCGTGTAAAACCCAAACACCACTTCTAGCTAGAAAGAAATGTGCTGCTCTACATGCGTTCCCTTCTCCCGTTTTACACTCTAACCGGGTTGTGAGGCTCGTGAAGCAACGTAATACACAAAGCTATGCTTATTCAAGCTGTGCTGATCATCAACCACAAGGTCTGCTTTTCAACAAAAGCCTTGATCATTTGCATCTTAGCATGTCACATTGTCAATCCATACCATACCATTGATTCCTACCAATAAATAACCTCTAAGCTCGTACGTCTTAGAGAAGGGTGCTGAACACCAAACAGATATATATTTAGCAGAGATCAATGAATACCGTATAAAGGAATACAACGTTAGACATACAATCAATTTTCAAGTCCATTCTGGGTCTGAACGAAACCGAAGGAACCTTATTCCTCGCATATCCGAACAATCAACATGTAGTTTGGACGGCCACCATTGTAGCCCCTTCAAGGTAGCTACTCCAATCATGGGCTTCAATGGTAACTCATCCATTTGACGTGAAGATCGTCGGTCTTCAATCTCCGTCTTCAACTCTTCGATTAGATCGACGAATAATCATTTGAAATGAGATTGAACTCGGACTTTTCAAATGATCCTCGAATATATATAATTTAAAATCATTTCTTATCGTTAATATTAATTTATAATGATTAATCTCTATTTTTATTTATATAAAAATAATTGAATTTTATTCAACAACACTTCATGTCAATAGGCGACCTTGGCGCTGTTTTCACCCAAATTTGTTTTACAAGTTTTTCTAAATCTAACTATTGGAATTTAACACAATTCATATCGTTGGAAAGGTCTTCCCAAGGCGAACCTAACGGTTTCAGTTTTGGGAAAATCCGACAGTCAGATATTTCGGTATAACTATTTAAAGTTACAATTGTCAAATCGCGAACTACCGCGCGCGATTCGTATAATTATAATTTACATATATATACTTATATATAATTCCGTCATCCATTTCATTTCACTATATTTTGTTAACATCGAATATCCCTGTTTGTGTATATAATATCGAGGTATAACATGGCACACAATAATGTTTATTATATTTTAATTCACATACACATGCTATATCCAACAATGTATTTTTTCTTTTTTCATCTTTTAATTTACACCAAATGTATATTTGGTTTCATTATTCCTTTTTAATGAAAACCCATTCCTTAAAATGTAAATTTCTAATCCTTTTATTTACATAAAAAAAATGTAAATTTCTATTCCTATTTTATTTACATTGAGAAATGTAAACTTATATTTCAATATATTATTATACTGAAAATGTAACTTTTATTTCATATTCTATTTACATTGGAAAATGCAAATTCCTAATCATTCTTTTATTTCTTTTGTTTACATTGGAAAATGTAAATTCTTTTATTTACATAAAATATATATATATAATTTCTATTTCATACTTATTTACATTGAAAAATGTAAGTTTCTGTATTTCTCTAATTACATATAAAAATGTAACTTCCTATTTTTCTTTTATTTACATTGAAAAATGTAACTTCTTTTTACTGCCTCTAAAATGACGATTAAAGTATATAATAATTGTTTTATTCTTTTATTGCATCTAAAGTGACGATAAAAATATACATTTCATTTCTACTCTTTTTATCGCATCTAAAATGACGATAAAAATATACATTTTTAATTCCATTATTTTTATTCACATTAAAAATGTAAAATTTTTCTTTTTAATATAATCTACATTAAAATGTGACTTTTCTTTTTATTATAATCTACATTGCGTTAAATAATTTTGCAATGTCAAAATCTAATCTTCTCATTACATAAAAATGTAATTTTCTTACTTTAAATCTTAATTACATGAAAATATAAACTTTAACTAAATTACATAAAAATGTAATTTTCTTCCTTTATCTTAATTTACATGATAAATGAAATTTTTTCACCTTTAACCTAATTAACATGGAAATTGTCTTAATTACAAAAAAAATGAAAATTTTATGTTCTTTAACTTAATTACATAAAAATGTAATTTTCTTCTAATTCTTATTTACATTAAGAAAATGTAACTTTTCTAATTCCCTACTTCTTTTTATTGCATATAAAAGGTCAATAAAGATGCAATCTTTATTTCTATACTTTATGTTCTGATTTACAATTTCTAACAAAAATGTCCCTTTTTATTCTAATTTACATTTCCTAACAAAATGTCCTGTATATTCTAGTTTACATTTTGAATATAATTTTCCTTTTCATTGCTTATTGACCTAAAAAGTAAATTTTCCTCTTTTATTGTTTATTTACATAAAAATGTAAATTTCCTTTATTGAAAATCTATTTACATTAAAAAGGTAAATATCATATCTAAATTCTTTTTATTGAAAATCTATTTACATAAAAATGTAAATATCACTCCTTTATTCTTCTAATGAAAATCAAAGTTTCCACTTTTAATTACATAAAAATGTAATTTTATCTTTCTATAAATCTAATTACATATAAATGTATTTTTCTTACTTTTTAATTTGCAATGTAAATTTTAATACTTTAATTACACATAAAAATGTAATTTTATTTACTATGCAAATTCTTCCTCTTTAATTACATATAAAAATGTAATTATATTTTACATGCAAAAAAAACTTATTCTTTAATTACATTTAAAAATGTGATATTATTTACAATGTAAATCTTTAATCTTTAATTTCATTTAACAATGCAATTTTATTTTCAATGACAAAATCTTATCTTTTTAATTACATAATAATGTAATTTTTATTGCGGTGTCAACCATGTTCATTTCTAATTTAACACATAACGGTGTAAATAATGTCATTTCCAATTTAACACATAACGGTGTAAATAATATCATTTCTAATTTAACACATAATGGTGTAAATATTCAATTTCAAACAAATGTAAATTTCTTTTTTTATAAACAAACAAATTATCTTTTTACAATTAACAAAACAAAGACAAAAATGATACCTTCGTACATTTGCAAAATAATGACAAAATGATGTCTTTGTACATTTTTCAACTAAAATCAATGAAAAATGTAATTTTTATTATTTCAACTAAAATCAATGTTAATGTCATTATTTTCTTTTTAACAAAACAAGACGGTGAAATATAATGTCGTTTCTAAATAAACACATGACGGTGTAATATAATGTCGTTTCATAATTAACACAACAATGTTATCTTTTCTTCCTTATCTCATTACACAACAAAAATGAAATTTTTGATCTTTATTTCATCACACTCAAAAATGAACCTCTTATTAACAAAGTTGTTTCTTTTCATTAACAAGGTTACCACTTTTCATTAACAAAGTTAATACTTTTAATTACACACAAAACAAGTTTCAATCTTTGATTGTACACAAACAAGTTTCAATCTTTTATTAAAAACAAAAGTTCCAATTTTTTTTTTATAAAAACAATAGTTAACCTCTTTCATATAAAGACAAAAGGTGAAATCTTTATTTAACCACAAAAGGTAAAATCTCTTATTCGACAAAGAAAAGTAAATTCTTTTAATTTGCAAATAAAAGTTAATTGTTTTCATTTACAACAAAAGTTTAAAAAAAATTATTTCTTTTTTTTTTTTACAAACAAAAGCAAATTCTCTTTACTAACAAACAAACGTGAATTCTATTTGTTAAACAACAAAAGTTAAATCTTTTTTAATTAACAAACAAGGTTATATCTTTTTAATTTGCAAACTAAAATTACAACTTTTAATTAAAAAAACAAAGTTGTAATCTTTTTATTTTTAAAACAAAGGAAAAATCTTTTTGATTTATTATTGACATTGATTCAGAATAAAAATCAGATCTATGACTCAGATTCAAACAATGGAAATTTCTGGTTATACAAGACCTGATCTATTACATACAAGCAATACAATCAGTCATCAACAACAAACAGTAAAATTTAATTACAACAATCATAGATTCGATTATATAAACATATGTATAGGCAATTCAAACAACAAGGAGTAAAATATATTTTCAAAAATAGAAATCTCACATCGTTTTGAATTTCTGCGCCGCTCAGATCCAAAAGTTGGCCAAATTTCAACTTGCTCAGAATCTGGTCTAGTCAGTGTCATCGCGAAGATCTCGGTCTCACGATCGTGGCGCACCTGAAATCGTTCAGTTTCGAGTTCGTATGAGTGAGATATGGTTAAATTAAGATTGGTAAAAATTGAATTAAATTAATTAGTCAACTGAAGTTTGAAAAAGTCAACCTCACTCTCCTTCCTCGCTAACGTTCAAAACCCATAATAAACCCATAACCTGCAAAACTAGGTTTCCATTTATCTCTAAATTGGTGAAGTTTGGAGACGATCGGAAGGTGGCATATCGGAGAGGGAGGAGAGGGCTTGGTGCGCCTAGGGAGGTGGAGGCCGCGGTGGGGCCCACGTGGTGTGGCGGGGGCAGTTTGGCCGCGGGTTGGGGAGGAGATTTCGGGTAAATTACTCAATTAAACTCCTTCATATCCGTATAGAATTAAAGCTCTCGAAAATCTCTTCAATATTGTCATAAGAATCATTCGATTTCATTGAGAGGATTGGGAGTAATTGAGGAATGAACTTCGTGTATTTCTGGCCATGAAAAGAGGAGATGGCGGCTGGTTTGTTTTAGGGGGATTAGGGTTTAGAGATTATTGAATATTTATATTATTTAATTAGTTAATTAGCCCGTTAAGGCCCGATTTGCAACTTTGTCAGATTTCAGCCCAACGACTATCGTTCCTACCTATTTACCCCTATTCCGGACTCATCTAGCTATGCCCCGCAGGCCCAAACGACTGTCTTGGCCCAGTTTTCTTTAATTTAAAATATTTACTTTTATTTTTAATTCAACCGTACAAATAAATTCACCGAGGCCACAAATTAACTTCGAAAAATCCCAAAAAATATATTTAGCTATCTTTTGACGCTGCGGACCTAGGAAAATTAATTTCATTCAATTCTGAGCCTAATTGAAAAATGGTCTATTTTCAAGTCGATTAAAATTGACCGAAATTGACCAAACTGAAATCTTTTTGTCACGGTCACAAATTAATTCTAAAAATTATGAAAAAATTAAACTTAGCAATAATTTGACATTCCGAATCCAACAAAAGTGATTTTGTCGAAAACAGAGGTCGTTTGAAAAATGGCTATTTTTAAGGCGTATATATTAAATATTAAAAATACATTTTTAAACAAATAATTTCTGAAACTCGAAATATATAAGTGTTTATACTTTTTAATAGCAGAAATTCATTCTAAACTCAATGGAAGTGGTTTTGAGTCCAAATTCCTCTGTATGCAAAAAGTGGCATTTTTGACCTTTATATATTATATATATATATATATATTTCATAGCGACCTTTCTATATTTTAAACTGGGCATAACTTTTGATTCCCGCCATGAAATTTCAATTTTTCAGATTCGTTGGAAAGATATTTTTAAATAGATTTGATATTTTTGGTTTCACTAAAATCCATTAAATTTTGCATCATGTACGGTCAGTCAAAGTTCAAGTTTGACTTTTCAAACTACCGCGCTATTTCTAACTCCTTTTATAATCAAAATTAAATTATTCATCCTAACTTTGATTTAAATAAATGTTTAATCATTATTATTTTAAATATCAAAACCCATTAAAATTAGTTAAAATAAATTTTAAATTTACCCCAAAATTCAGGGTTGTTGCATTGAGCAACCACACCACCAACTGTAGTTTCTGCCTCTCATCTACTTCAAAGATAACGAATAAGTCTTCAGTTTCTTTGAGCCAGTTTCTGGCTTCTACGAAATATTCACCACCCTTGAATTCTTTTCCATCCATGGATCTAAAATCTCTACAGATCTTTGAGAAAGCATTTCCTCTCGGAGGAGGAGGAGGAGGAGTAGCTGAGGGAGGCGGAGGAACGCCTGCTGGGCCTGCTTCATTGGCCCTAGTTTCAAGGTACCTTCTAAACCAAGCAGGCACCGGGATGCCCTCAGGTAGGTTAAAGTCCCCAGACATGCTGAAACAAAAGGAAAGATTCAAAACGAAGGATAGAAAGATAGTGCATATGACTTTGGGGATTATGCCTTTTTAAATTTAAAACATCACTTTTCTTGAAAATGCTTCTTTATGACTTCTTTTTGAAAAATAGTTTCAAAAATTTTATCCAATCTGGTAACCTTTAGCTCTGATATCAAGTGTAACACCCCACCCCCGTTAAGGTCACTCTCAAAGGGAATGCCTTAACTTCGGTGGAGCGTTTTAAGGTACAAGATACTAATAAATTACAAGACAGATAATTAAAGCAACCGATAATTAAAGCAGCGGAAAAGAAACCAATCTTCATTACATAAATACTTGTTCAATACAACATTCCAACAAATAGTTTCAATCTTCCAAATTATTACATCTGTCAGACATAAAGAAGCAATACTGAAAATAAAATGACATAAATCCCTAACATGTCTTTGACCACAGCCATAGCTCAAAAAGGAAAGTCCAAGCCTTACATCTACGGTCTTCAAGCTTTGATTTGATCCGGTCAAGCAGAAGTGTTCCCTCCCTGCGGACCTCGGGAGGGGGGAACGGAAGAAAAGAGGCGAAAGGAAAACGAGTCAGACATAAGTCTGGTAAGCCCAGTTATTTAATAGCATGTAAACAAGTAAAAGACTGTGACAAGATTAAACTGAACTTAGAATGATACCACAAGGATAGGGTAGTCCTAAAATAAGATAAGGTAAGACTTAACTAGATTTGGCTATCGCACCCACTTTTACTTCTCTGCACCCACCAAGAACTTGTTTAATTAGCAATGTATGTTCATGATAAAGTGATCCCATTCATGTATTGATCGGCTCCTACTCGCATTCATGTATTCTCGGTGTCATGCGGCCCCACGTGATTATAAAGTACTTGTGTTGGTTCCATTATAGGGTGTATCAAGTCCTACAATGGTAACCCCAGACACGATTCTAGATGCACAAGTGTACGCCTGGTGCCCAGTGCCTACTTTTTCCACTCCGGAGCCCGTGCACGCCCGTACTCCGTCGGAACCTACACTGACGCACCTAAATGCCGCCCTTTTGATCGCTTATATTCAGCCCAGTAATCGTCCCCCATCCTGCCTAGTTCAGGGTACCTTGATACGTTCATGCGGGTTACTGTTGAAACGGGTCCCCGTTACTAGGGTTTTTCTAGTCAACATGTTAAATTGGTTAAGTGTTCTTGACTTGACTTAACCCCTATCAATCTTGCCTAGTTAACATGTTGATTTGGCTAAGTGTTTTCTAAATTACTCAACCCCACCAATCTTGTCTTGTTCACATGTTAAGTTGGTTAAGTGTTTTCTTAATTAGTTAACCTCACCACTCTTGTCTTGTTAAGTTGGTTAAGTGTTTCCTTAGTTACTTAACCAAACCATTTCTAGCTTGATTGTTCATGAGCTTTAACTAATTAATTAATTAAAGCACCAACCACTCACATTAGATAGGTATTGTTGTGGTTACTGGATGTGCCGGTCGGTTCCGAGCAGGTTTACACCACAACTCAGTCTAGCCTCGGGCTTTTCTGGGTTTGATGCACTAACCTCTCACGTTAGACAGGTATTGTTGCGGTTATTGGATGTGCCGGTCGGTTCCGGGCAGGTTTACACCACAACTCAGTCTAACCTCGGGTTAGGCATATTCGTCTTTTCTGGATTTACATTTTTATATATGCAAATTTCTACAAGTATTTCATGTCACAAGTTTTAATTCAAGACTAATGGTATATAAATTATACCATTCATGGTCTTAACCAATTACATGGTTTTGGGCCTACACTACAACAAATTGACCATATTACAATGGTGGAAAACCGTTGTAAAATACTTATTAGAACGGTGGGGTAACCGTCGTGTATTAAGAAGTTGTAATAGACTAAAATCTTTTACAACTTTTTTACACTGTTGCGACACTATTGTAATAGATGTATTTTACAACTGTCTCCCACCGTTGTAATAAGCTTTATTACAATTATTAGACACCATTGTTGTTATAATTTTTACAACTATTTATAACTGTTGTGATATATTTTATTACACTATTATTTTACAGTTGTAATATATCGACAAATTATATACATATTACTAATAAAAGAATTCATTCCAGAATATATTATCTACAAAATTGAAGATATCAAATAAACTTAAATTATGAAACAAAATAATATATTAATTTTTTCAAACTCTTATCATTTTTTACATGATACGCTGACAAAACACAATACATGCATACCCAACAAAACAGCCTAAAGTAGTCATTCACATCACCAACTAAACCTTACAAAATATATACATATGAGTACTTTAATTTAAATTGTTTCTCCTATGTCATTCACAAATGAGTACTGTAATTTAAGTTGTTATAATTTCCGCCTGCAACAAGAGGCACTGTAGGTTGTTGCTGTTGTTGTTGTTGATTCTTTGAAAGAGGTGACTTTGGTCGAAGGCATTCTATTTCTGGTGTAGTTTGAATAAGGCGATGTGCTTCGAGTGGTGGGTTTTTTCTTCCTTCTTGCCAGACCTTTCCATCTTTGTCCGCAAAATTACAAATATAGCCCTGTATAATATACAAACTACATTTAATCATCTTTGTTTGTATGAAAAGAAAGTGTGCCTGGTAACATTGTTCACAAATATCTTACAATCTTACGATCCAACCATTTCAAACCAATTCTCTTTGCTTACAGTTCAGTTCATAATTTCCGGTTTAAAGTTAAAACTCAATTTAAAGAAGAAACAAGTGAGACTTAAGTCTAGATGTAAGAACTCGACCATCAAATTAAAAAAGAAACAAGTGAGACTAAGCCTAGATGTGAGAACCGGAGATTCTATTGATTTCTTATTATTTAATAGATTATGTACATCGACCAAAATTTCTTGCTTACAAGTATGTGTACACTCACTAAACCATAAATATTTTTATAGAAAAATAGTAATAATAAAGAACTCCAAAAAAAATGAAATTGAATCTACAACTCATGTTATGAATGCAGATTTAACTTAAAATTTAACTTAAAGATATATGATTTGAATCCAGTCTTGAAAAAATTGGCAGATATTGATTTTTCTCTAGACCAGTTTACTGTTTGGTGCCCGGTTAAATAAATTAAGGGAAAAAGGTACAAATTACACACAATATTATAATCAAAGAAACTAAGGATGAACACATAAAACATTCAAATACTTCAAAGCCTGTTTTTGAACACTTAAAAATTTCAAACAGAGAAAAAGTTTTATATGCATAATTTTAACAGCAGCCATGATGATAGAGAAAAGAAACCATATACTGAGGGAATTATTTACCTCAACATTAAAATTTGAGGAAGTGAGTACTTCCCAACTGTCAGCCAGTCAGAACGTATTTCGTGATCTTCGCCAAACAATTCAAATCATCTTTTTCCAGGGGCAAAATGATCAATTATCCTGTACATATCATCGGGCTTTCTTGTTGATCCTGCACAAGTAAATGTGAATATTTGTTTTGTTTATTTTCTAGTCAAAACCGAGTAAAAATGTGAAGGAGCTATCTACTAATTCTGAAACAAGATGCTTAAACTCATTCAGTATACCATAAACAATTTAATTTTTTACAATAAAACCAAACTTTAAACTGTTACAGCCAGGTAAAAAACATTTTAACCATGAATATGTGTGAAAGTAACCAGCATAAATATCACACTCTACAAGTACCCAAGCATGTAATGCTCCTTCTATTACTATTTTTTTTGCGCATGTACAATTTCCATTCAAAAGACACAACATAGCTTCATAACGACCGACCAACTCATTATTTGCATTGTAACTAAAAAAGGAATAGGAACGATTTTGCAGATTTATATCATTGATACATAAAACAGGGTTGTAGTAAATTGTCAAAAAAAACTTCCAGCGGAAAGCTCTGAATTACATGATAGCTTTTTACACTCGAAAAAGAAAGTCTGGATTGAGAAGTAAATTCCACCATCAAGATTAAATAATCATACATAAACAGTAAAGAATAAGCAAAAAAATTGAACTAAAAAATGAACTTATAGAAAAATAAAATAGCTAGAAAGTAATCTTCAGCGAAAATAAGAGATTTTGGACTGTGGATCTAAATGTAGAGCTAACATTTGCAGCAAAAAGGAAGTCATTATTGAAGACTCAGGATTCAGACAGTTTACAAACCAATTGAATATTGAAACACAGATTAAACGTAGAGCTAACATTTCCCAACTGTCATTATTGAAACACAGATTAAGATGTATGAAAAAAAATCAAACGCATCAATTATAGATTAAGAGTCAAATTCTCACTTACTGACTGACGACATAGGAGCTCGAGGCCTACCTTACCCCCTCGTATTCAACGAGAAGCTCAGGCCCAACCAAATTTACTTCATGCTCTCCTAAATCGATGCTAAGCGTTCGATCTTCCCCGAGGGTTTGGCGAAATTAGCCGTGAAGGCAAGCAAGGCGTTGGAGAATGGGAAAACATCATTGGATTTGAGTCGACGGCATACAATACGAGAGAAGAGAAGATGAGGAGAATAAAAAAGATCTAGGGTTGTGGAGAACAATTTGAGAAAGAGGGAGGATAATTAAAAATGAAAATTTTAGTTAAGTCCGATCCCCTAAATGTTGAGTTGGAACCTAAATTCACGATGCAGCCCAAATTTTCGGCTGTACGAGCCAAAATTTCAGTTCCCGCCACCAAATATTTTTATAACGAAGCTTACATTCAAGTTCCTGAAGCCAAAAAAATTTATTTTAAAGGCAAAAATTTTATCCTAAATTTTCAGCACATGGAAGCAAAATTTTCCATCGAAGCAAAAAAATATATTATTTATATACATTAAAGAAAGTATTTATAGATGCAACCATCTGGACGCATTTAAAAGTAGTAATTTACAACATAATACTTGTCAGGACAGAGTCATTTCTATAAAAAAAATCGCAAATTAAAAAGTTATTAAAAAAAATT
Source organism: Allium sativum (assembly GCA_030737875.1). Classification (NCBI taxonomy): domain Eukaryota; kingdom Viridiplantae; phylum Streptophyta; class Magnoliopsida; order Asparagales; family Amaryllidaceae; genus Allium; species Allium sativum. Next base: position 972,697,671 of record CM060924.1, read on the forward strand.
TATTTGACGAAGAAAAATTTAAGGATCTATTTTGATTTAGGGTATAGAAGAGATGCCAGTGTGAGAGAGCAGTGAGAGTAAAATACAAAATGTGATTCACTTTGGAGCCAAAAATTCAATATTCTCACCAAAATTTCATCGTTAACATCTTCGTGACAACCAATTTTTTCGTTGTGCATAATTAGGATTTCACCTAAATGTACATAATTAAATAATATAAGCCATAAATTAATATCAATGCTTATTTTCTTAATTGTTTATTACTAAAAATTAATTATTTAATAATATTGATAGTTTATTATTTTGTATACTAGTTATTAATATTGATTCTTAAAAATTATTTACTAATTATTGATTATTTAATGGAAATAATTAATGTTAATTATTATTATACTAATTACTAATTATTGAATGTTAATTGTTAAAACGGTCTTTATTACAACAGGTAAGAAAGAAAAGTTGTAATATGCATTTATTACAACTGTTACAATAAAAGAGTTGTTAAAAATATGTTTTATTACAACTTTTAGAAAATGACGGTTGTGAAAAAGGTCTATTACAACGGGCATTTTGCCACAGTTGTAAAATTACAGTTGCACCTACTTATTTATATGTTTTGATTTAATAATTACCCCCAATGTTACCCCCGTTTGTTCGTTCACATTTGTCACATAAAGACATTGGGCTCGCTAATTGGCCCAATCTATAAACGAGAGATAAAGGGGGAACATGCATAACATAGGTTCAATCAACATATATCATGTAATTTGGCATCAACATCAGTTATAGACTAGCATGTGACATAATCATGACATGTCCAATTCCAAGACATGTATAATTATAACATTAACATATAGGTGTAAACTAGATCTAATAAGGTGAACTTGCATAAATTCGCTTCACAAACTTGCATATAAATATGGGTCTAGTTTAGGATCTACCATGTAACTTGCATATGACATATATATATATATATATATATATATATATATATATATATATATATATATATATATAATTAGATCGTAACTTGGATCTATCATAAATTATATAACTTGCATTAATCATGTGAACCTAAATGGATCTTGAAATGGATCCAATCATAAAGTTTGTAACATGCATATGGACATATGAACATAGGCATGTGGATCTAACATAAAACTTGCAACTTACATATGAACATATGGATCTAACATAAAACTTGCAACTTGCAAATGAATATATGGATCGAACATAAAACTTGCATATGAACATATGGATCTAACATAAAACTTGCAACTTACATATGAACATATGGAACTAACATAAAACTTGCAACTTGCATATGAACATATGGATCTAATCATGTAGCATAAGGATCTAACATAAAACATAGGAATATGTACATGTAGATCTTGACTTGGATCTAATATAAAACTTACAACTTGCATAAAAACATATACATGTAGATCTTTACATGAAACACATAACTTGCATATGATATTGATAGTTTCAAATAGATCCAATACCAAATCCAATAATCCACAGTCATTCCAATTCATGATAAAATCATCACATTAAATCGATACGAATTAACATGGTATAATTCTAGTTTCACTTTATATCAAATCACGTCTTAAATTTATTTACGTCTAAAAGATAACTGCGCTTACAACGAACGAAGGTCTTGATTTCTGGATTCTGAATTCTAGAGTTGAAATGCTCGCCTTTGATCTAGACAATCGTTGTTTTGATTTAGTTTGGTCCGTCTCTATGTTAGCTTCAAGTGGAGACTACTCTAGGTTGTCTAATGGCAACATGATGGCTCTAGGTTCAATTTTTAATATGATTTAGGGGTGAGGTATTGGGTTGCTTTTATAGAGATTAGGTTAAATAGGAGCTGTCAGATCATCTCAGAATAAATCAAGACCATTAAGACAAGATAGAGTTATCTAGAACAACCAACTCAGCCCCTAATGACTCAGTAGTGAGTCATAGTTCATCTTTTCTAAATTCACATATTTTCTATATATGTCTAGTTATATATGTAAATTAATCTTAATTAAATCATGCCATAATTATTCCTTTAATTATGCTCACAATAAATGGTATACCAAATATACCATTTCATGAACCAATCTATGCCAAGAAATTTTCATGTTTTCCATTGATTCTCGCATTTATAATTAAGTATTCTTTAATTTGTTATTACAACATTAACAGAAAATACGGGGTGTTACACCATTGTTGCTGAAGAAGACACGAATTAGGATTTCGTCTAGGACTTGGTAATCCAAAAGTTGACCAAAACCCTTTAGGTGCGGAGAATAAAGATATTCCCAATGAAAGCACCGAAGTGTTGACAAGAAAAAGTGGCATAACACCCAAAAAGAAATAATGTAGGGAAATAAATGAAGAATATAAATGAAAATGAAAATAAATCAATCGCACACGAATTTATAATGGTTCGGTGTTAACGAGCCTACGTCCACTTTATATCCTCTTGATTATGTATTAACTTTGATTACGAAATGTTGATTTTAATGGCTAATCCCGAGTACAACGTTGTTATAATAATAAAAAGAAAAGAGATCGACCAAAAAATCCTTTCTTTGAAGCTTTGGAGGTTATTTATAGATGAGGTCAAATCCGGCTCGGTATGTCGCATGCTGCCCATCTCGGCTAGGTAGTGAGGTAGTAGAACCAATCTTCAATTCATAAGAGAGGTCCTCTTTCATTGGATATATGACACATGTAGCGAGATCCAGAAATATATAAGAAATATCGAGTATTTGACCTGGGATATAGCCGATAAAATAGGTCTTAGGAGGTTCCAAATTTGGGGTGCATATGGTTCCGACGATATAACCCAGGCCGGTATACTGATCTGATCCATGCACTCCTGCTTTTGTCTTTTTACAGGCTGGGTTAAAGGAGACCGAGCCGGAGAGGGCCGATCCCGGCGAGTTAATTTCTTCGTCTCAACAGCCTGGATCGAATCTTGAATGCTTCTTTCATGAACTTTGACGGCCTTGCTAAAAGGCATATCTACAAACGATTACCATAACGAAGACATGTCTTGTATCTATGTATCACACGTGATTCAGTGATGCATATATTGTATTGTAAATATTATGAATCATATTTTACTAAGCACTGTTTTTATTAAAAGAGTTATTAATTTCATCCAGGATCGCTTATACGCCACGATGAATTCATGCTATTGCTGAAGGGATTAAAAATGTGGGAACCAACATGACAATCAAAACATAATTACTTTTCCAAGAAACTATTAGATAATCAAGTTAAACCAATTATGAGCTCTAATCTGACAATTTTTTGATTTAAACTTTTTTCGAAGAAATAAAAAAGCAAAGGAAAGACAGTGTTGCACTTTTAATTATTAAAATAACACGCCATACACAGATATTTGAATCAGAAAAAATTCTTTTGTTAGAACATTTTATGCTAAATTTTCCTTGTTATAGTATATCATAAGACTGTTACGGTTGACCCATCAACGCTCAATCTATGGTTGAACCATCTATAACGGTAATGACTATGGTACCGCTTGAAAATTTAGGTTATCACGGTTAATCATACCAACCATACATGATTGTTTCATAAAATATTTTACATATAAATATAAAAATTGGTATTTAAATCAAATGAATAGCCTATATATTAATCATATGTGCCTTAGCATATCATAATTTGTATCAACGACCATTAAAGTTCCGATTGGTGGTAATAATAACGGTTACTACAACCATAACACCCTTAGTATATCATAATTTGTAGAGCTTTGACTTTTCTTTTCTCTCCCTTTTTAAGTCAGATACTAAAATTATCAATCTTCTCTTTTTATGTTGGAATTGACATAACAGAATCATACAAAAGTTTATGGTTCACAATCCTCGGTCTTCATTATGCATTATTAGGTATTAGCGTACTACCTAATTTCTCAGTTAAGCAAATCGTATGCCTTAACCTTCTGGCCGAGCATAAAAGCATTATTTCTGTGCTTTCGAAAATTGTGATTATACATCACTGACTTTTCAGTTTTGATTCATACAGGCTTGATACAAGACTAACGTGTGAAGGCATAACCAGCGACATAACTATGATTTTTGTTTACGGTGGGCAAAATTAGAACAATGTTCAAATGTTTTACAAAAACAATTAAACTAATGAAAATATACTGGAATATGAGACTATTGTACATGCATAGAAATAGAAAAGCTAACAAATTTGCATTAGCTTAGCAAATATTGGCAAGTTTGCATACAAAAACATCAAATACTAGATAATCTATTTAAGGCGTGCTCTACGAACTTCACGAACATCAAATTCATCGATAATCACTTCAATATCAAGATTTTTAGCAATTTCTCTTTCAATATATATTATCATATGATTTCCAAGCAAATCATCGCCCATCTTATTGCGAAGTGGTGTTTTGATTAACTTCATAGCTGAGAATGCTCGCTCTGTGGTTGCAGTTGATACAGGAAGAGTTAATACAAGAGAAATCAATCGATAAACGAGAGGATATCAACCAACTCGACAGTTAAATCTGAAAGCGTTGAAATATTATGAAATCGAGAATCAAGTCGCATATCTTGCTCATAATGTTGTAGTTGGTGCCTCAATTGGAAACTAATATCCAATTCACTAAAATCGCCTGGATAATATTTTTCAGCTAGTGAACATGCTTCTACAATTTTAAATGCTTCGAAGTTGTTTTTTGGCTCTAAAACCGAGATAAGGCTTAAAAGGCCAATTGCTGTATCTGAAAATCTCGTAGTCAACTCCATTATTTGTATGTCAATAGTTTCATTTAATATATCATAACGTTAATGATGTTCTACTATGATTTCATCTCGTTGCTGACATGAGCGTCTTGTTCCTTCTAAATAACGAGAGCTTATATCATGTGTAACAATTGAGTTACTATTACAAAATAATATCACATTTTTCAGAAAACTTTGCCATTTGTCGTCACTTTTCAAATTGAGAAGAAGAGTTTTTGTGATTGAGATTGAGTGAATTCCATTTAAGATATCTTGAGATTTTTTTGATGTACTTGACAAAGGACTTCGGTAATTCCCATTACTTCGACCATTAAATGCAATATAATGACAAACTGAAATGTATTCATTCCATGTAAAGCTTCACTTGCTTAGCGGTCATTTTTCTGTTCAACCCCTCTTTTTTTACAATTTCAAGAACTCCAACTGTAGGTTTATACAAGCTAAGCAAGCTACATGCTGATGAGTAATGTGAGCTCCAACTAGTAGAACTTGGACGTCTTAAAGTAGTTTTTTTATTCGCTCCTCTGCTTGTTTGTAGTGTACCATTCAACATCAAGCTTTCAACTTCGTTTCTTATAGTGGTCTTCAGTTGTTGATTTCATTTGGGAGATGAACTGACCAAATTCACAATGCAATTAAGCATTTGAAAAAACAATTCAATATCACATACTTCGGTAGCAGCCCTAACCAATGCAAATTGCATTCGATGAGCAAAACAATGCACATAATATGCATATGAACATTCCTCTAAAAATAGCGCTTGCAATCCACCCCAAGCACCTCGCATATTACTAACTTCATCATATCCTTGACCCCGCATATTTTGAACAAGTAAGCCATTTTGATCAAGAACATTAGAACATGCTTTCCTCAAAGTTTGCGCAATGGTATCTTCAATTCCAACAACATCAAAGAAACGCTCTTTAATACAACCTTCATTATCAACACATCTTAAAACGATGGTCATTTGCTTGACATTTGATTCATCTTGTGATTCATCAATAAGAATGAAAAATTTGGAATCATCTATCTCTTCACAAATTTTTCTCTTCACTAGATCACCCATAATTTCCATTATATCCTTTTGAATTTTTGAAGAAGTATATGAAGCATGTCGAGGGGCATTTTCTAATATAACTTCTTCAGTTTCAAGAGAGGGGGAAGCGGTATAGTTGAGCAATTCAAGAAAGTTTCCACGATTTGAAGAATCAGTGGATTCATCATTTCCTCAAAAAGCATTATCTTGACATGCTAGCCATAAATAGCTTTCACAGAAGTAATGACTCGCAATCAATTTTTTTTTATTTCTACTTCTGATTGTAAAGTCAGTTGCTTCTCAATACTTTGAGATGAGTTACTCAAACAATCTAATAATGTGATATTATTTGAATGTAATGAGTTTGGTCCTCCTTCATGCTTTTTGAGGCAACAATCTTTTCCACTGATTCTTTTCCAATTACTAAACCGACTAGAAATCCATGTGCCTTGCTTATGTTGTTGTGAAATATTTTTGAAAGAGAAAGCGCGGAAAGCAATAAGCTTTTTGGGTTGTCTCTGAATACTCAAGCCATTTATGATCCTTAAGCCATTCAAATCGCATACGACATCCATCTTCATTTTTTTTTGAAATTTTCTTTTAAATCGGGTTGACATGGTCCCATTACGATATAACGACGACGAATTGCATCTTGTTATTTAAAATGATACATCCATATTGGTTGTCGTAATCCTAGATCATATTTGATACTATCTTCACTTTTTTGAATTTTTGGGGGCGGTCTACAAGATCTGAGCTACTTGTCCCCGAATTCAGAGGAAAACCAGGAGATGAAGTCCCAATAGCATCAGTTTTTTTTTGCATAAAATGAAAATAACGTCTTTGATGGTTTCTACGACATAGCTTCAGAAAATCAAGTATTTGTTTACATAAACACTGAAACTAACCATTTTAATTTTATGCAATTTTAGCATCAAACAACAAATAAACAAACAGGCAAAGTTGTTCCTTCATATCTGCCTACATAAAAAAAATTGGTGCGACCTATATTCTATGTAAGTTTATTATAAAACAAAGCAACAACTTATAATGTTATTTGCTAGGTTTCTGATCATTGATATGACTAATCTTAGGACTGCTCTTTCATAAAAATTCACCGCAAAATTCATTGATATTTGCTAGGTTCCTCTATCTCGCTTCAGGTTATGTTCATTTCATCTTTATTTAACATTCGGCCAATTATCCAGTGATCCACTCAATCAAAATTCACTGCAAAATTCACATAATATTAACCGCAAATTCACACAAAATTCACTGCAAACAAAATTCACCGCAAATAAAATTCAATAATATGTTTCATATTCCAGTACTGCTGTACTGATTCGCTACAAAGTGCAATAAAATTCATCGTAAATAAAAATTGATGAAAACAGTACCTTGAAACTTGAAAGTGAGAAATTTCTGCTGATTGAAAGAGGAACAAGATGGCAAGCACGCTGAGGACTTGAGAAGCGGAGACGTGCAGAGATGAGAGAGGCGCAACGATGAGAGAGGCGCAGCCGCACAGCGATGGGAGAGGCTCACGGATGCATTAGGTTTTTTCTTTTCGTTCGTTGTGATTTCGGTACGCGCTTGAGCATCAGTATTTGATTTTCAGCCAAATCTTGGGGTGGCCAATTGTCCACCCGGCCCATTAGTTCGGTCCATCACTGCGCATTATTATGACGTATCATAAAGTACGGATAAGACACTTTTATCGACTTTCTCACTTTATTGTGTGTTTTGTCAAAGTAGTCAAGGAATAGATTTACATATACAATGCATAATATATGTTTTTGTGTTAGTAATTTGTTTTATGTTCATCCTATTAAGTTAGTTAAAATTGAATTACGTATGGTTATGTGTTTGTCACCTTATGTCCTATGATACAACCTTTTACTTATGGTTCTTCATAGCTTTGTGGTTGTTATTTTTTTTTGTTGGTTGGTTTATTACTGTGTTACTTTCTTTAATCTCAAACAAGGACTTACAATCCTCATTTTACCACCAAAGTTTATATTGACAATTGCTACAAAGCCCAAAAATCAGTGTTCCGCTAGAGCATTCCTAGCAATCGATGGAAATATGAGTGGGAGAAACATGTTTAAAGTGGCGATTCCTTCCATTATTCCAGTAGTAAGCGGGAAACCACTATATTTTTTAAATTTAAAACCTTAAACCGTTTAAGGCTTAAACAGTTTTCAGAAAATCGTTTAAGGTTAAAGTCAATTAAAAAAAATATTAGAGCGTGAGTTTGCATTTGTAAACGACGATTCTCCCTATTTATCTTTGCTCCACACACCCATCTTGTCACTGTTGTAGCGCGAATCCACCAAAATCACCCCCATTTTCCTTTTCACCGATGTTGGGAATGCTCTTATGTGCAAAAAATTATCCTATACACGTAATTCAAGGGGAAAATGAATTGTGCGTGTCAGATGATTCCCGCACCTTTCGGGCCTCTCTTGTTTCGGGCTTTATAGTAATTCTGATTTATATTCTTGGCATACATGACAAACAAAAGTCGTCAACAGCTAAACTTAAGGTTAGCTAATATCTATAACATAATTCCAGTATATATTCTTATGAAACTCGGGTTCGACAAAAATAGATGACAAAAACTAGGTTGCATTCATATCATCCTTTACGTGATTCGACAAAAATAGATGACAAAAACTAAGTTGCATTGATATTCTCTTAAAAATAGACGATGAAAACAAAAATATACAACACAAACTACATTGCATTTGCATTGATATCATCTTCTTAAAAATAGATGAAAAAAACAAAAATAGATGACAAAAACTAAGTTGCATTGATATCATCTTCTTAAAAATAGATGACAAAAACTAGGTTGCATTGATATCATCTTCTTTGACATTTCTTTGTGTGACAACAAAGAATTTCGCTCGATCCGAATCAGTCGCTAAACCGATCCACACCGTTCGAAACGCCTGATTGTTTTGAGAACACGACAAAACAGAACGCAGACGGAAGAACATTTCATAGTATATTACAACAATGCATCAGATTACAAGAATATACAGAGTATAAATGAATATTACACAGAAATATCAGAGATTTAAATTACATTTAAATACATCGCAGCGGAAAATAATACAATACACAACTAGAAGGGATATACGGATACAAAGCTTTCCGGATATCGTTCCAGCTGTAAACCAGGATCCTGTGAATATAAATCTGCAAAACCGAAACTACTAGCTGCCCGTGTCGAAATAAGGTCACCCAGAGTTTAGGTCAAAACAATAAACTCCAGGTCAGTCATGTGACTGGTGTGAGAACTAAAACAGTTATTAATCTTTATTTTTAAAGTTAGGTAAATCAAGGGACCACGTCGTATAACACGGAACGGGTTTCCTCCCAAGAATACCAGTGCATAAAACAACAGCGCAATGCTAAATAAAGAAAAATGAAGCTATTATAAGACCCAGGTCCTATCACACAATGCAACGCAAGCCGGGGGATAGGGTTTTACCTTATAATAGCCAAAGAATGCTTGATACGTTTAAAACAGATTATTTGATACTATTATAAGTGCATAGTGTATAAAACAACTTCAAATCATAAGTATCAATCATAGGCGGCATGGGAACCATATATCATGTCGCCATACTAGTTCTACAATTAAAACCGCAAAATCACGTATTTGGAAGTTGGATTTCCATATATGAACCGAGGCCAGGGATCGTCCTCTACCGATTCGAGACTCTCTAGCCCGAGCCTCAGGAACAGCCGCAACTGCCCCATGGAGCGACAGGGCCGGTCCACCGATGTGGATTATTATGCCTGAACACTACGTTTCCCCGCCCTTTGGGGCGTAAATGAGCCAACGAATGGCTCCATCGGACCCGGATCGTCCGATCTAACCGAGGCGCCTCGCAATAGCAACAACCACACAGGTGAAAAGTATATAAATGTCAGGGCTGGTAGGTCACTGACACCACCCTAGCTAGAAAGAAACGCATGCCCTCCCTGAGATCCTCTCCCGTTTTTGGTTCACAACCGGGGTGCGAGGCTCGCGAATCAACGTTACACAAAGCTATGCCACACAGGCTGTGCTTTGATCATCACCACAAGACTTTGCTTTTCAACAGAAGCCTTGAACAATTGCATCTTAGCATGCCACACAGGCAATTTACTCCATGCGTTTGATATCCATCAGTATATAACCCCTAAGCTCGTACGTCTCAGAGAAGGGCGTTAAGCAAAAGAATAAATTCTCCACCGCCAAACAGATATATATTTAATAGAGATCAATCACACAGACTAAAATCCAATGTCAGACACACAGTCCATTTACAAGTCCGTTATGGGTCTGAACGAAACCGGAGGCACCTAGTACCCCGCATATCCATCGATCTCCAAGTACGTCTGGACGATCACCAACTGTTTCCATCTTCTTGGGTGTACAGCCCAATCAAGATCATCTGTAATCACCCAAATGACGTGAAGACCTCCGGTCTTCGACCACCGTCTTCATCTTCGACTTATCGTCGTATCAGTTATTCAAAATGGGATAAACCCGGTCTTTCCGAATAACTCGCGTATATTTTGAATAAGTGTTACACAAACACAACATACGCCTCATTCCAATTCATCAGTCACTAACCGTAAATTAATCAAGAGAGTAATTCCCCAAATATTAACCCCGAAGGCCGAAACCAACATTAGATCAATATCCAGAAAACCATTCTGCTTAGCTAACCGACAGTTAGTTTCTAAATTTCACATTCATAGGGAAAGGTTCCCATTAATTTTATCAAAGATAAATTCTTTAATTTATTCTTTAATCTACTTTTGAATATCAATTCAAACTAGTCGGGATTAACGAACTTTACCGAAGTAATTATTCGTTTTAATTTCCCAATCCCAACCTATTCATCCCATGAAGTAAAACTGGTAATACTTCATATCTAATACTACGGTGTTATCGGTAAATTCAATTACCATTTCACGTTCAAATCTAATTAAAGATTTAACTTTCGCCTGGAGAAAAACTGGTGATACTCCATTCTCGATCATTTTAATCTAATTAAAGATTCATTAAAACTCCACTTAGTTTTAATCTTTGACTGGGTTAAAGAATCAGTGTCATTTAAAACGTGGTTCACTGTAAACCCAAAATCACCTTCCATTAATTATCGGGTTAAAAAACAAGTGTTATTTAAAACACTGTTCACGATAAACCCAAAAATCAATACTAATTCGATTCCAATTAAATATTATTTAATTGGTACACTTCATTAAATCTAAATAAAAAGATTTAATCTTTTCTCAATTGGGTTCAAGAACAATGTTAATAAAGACACCATTCACGACAAACCCAAATCACATTTGATTTTAAATACAAGGCTCTGAATAGAAAATATATCGGCTTATATTCAACATCAAATTCTACGACCAACAAATATCGTATCGGAAATAACGATATATATATATATATATATATCTTTCAAATTTCCATAACAACATCTGTATAATCACGAAATCTAACATCGAAATAATCCAAAGACCATTTCGATTCAAATCCATTCCAATATAATTATTGGAAATTATGGTTATATTTCAAAACCATTTCAAATCCACTTTATTTATTTCAAAAATAAATGAATTATAATTCTAGTTCGAAACTAGTTCATTTCGATAAAAATCTATTTTTATCTTTTCAAATATAGAGTTTTTCATCCCGATTTTTCCCAAATCATTTCTTATGATTTTACACAAATTATTATTATTTTTAATAATTTTATCAAGGCCCGTACAGTCGATTTCCATCAATGGCCATCGAACTGCACTTACAGCGACCTTTTCCAAATTTGATTTGGACATAATTCCAAATCCAACCATTAGATTTCTAATTTCTAATATTCGTTAGAAAGCTCTTTTCGATACGAACCCAACGGTTCCGGTTTTAGGAGAATCCGACGGTCGGATCTCCCGTAATATCCGTTCGAAGTCAATGGTCGAAATTCGCGAACTACCGCGGCGCGGCGCGTTCTATTCAGGCCATTATATTATATATATAATATATACTTCGTCGATTTCAATTCAAAACGTGCTTTATAAATCATTTTTAAATTCATTTTCAAAACGGTTTCAACTTCATATTCAATTTCAAATCAAAATTGAATATTCCAATTTAAATTCATTTTAAATTCATTTCAAATTGATTTCAATTTAAATTGATTTCTAATTCAATTTCAGTTCAATTTCGTTTATATTCAATTTCAGTTCAATTTCGTTTATATTCAATTTCAATTTGAATTTATTTATATTCAATTTCAATTCGAATTCATTTATATTCAATTTCAATTCCTTTCAAAATATCAGATTTTGAAATCACTTTCGATATTCATTATAAAATGAATAAAACCGATATAAATATCGTTCACGTCAAAATGGCGTCAATCTAATCAACACGGCTTCATATGTTTCTATTTTCAAATATTCTATTTCAAATATTTCTTTTTCAAATATTTCTATTCAAATATTTCTTTTTCAAATATTTCCTTTGCAAATATTTCTATTCAAATATTTCTTTTGCAAAACTGGAATGAGGCCTAATCAATTACCATATAATGTTAATTATATGGATTTTCTACAACACATGTATATATCAACAACGATGAATAATCAACCATCATCCAAAGTGCATTCTACCCTGTATAAGCATCAAATATAAATATTCAACGCTTATAACAGTATGTCAATCAATCGATCGACATACAACTAAACAATCGGGATTGGTGTACATCAAATATCATCCCAATACCCGTGTGGGGTTTCAAACAATCAAACACAGATTTTATTTGTGCAGTTGGGCGATGTGTAAAATTTATCGTCCCAATCAATGTCCTTCAAATAGGTGTACATAAACAAACCGTCCGGTTTGTAAATGAATATTTATTTATTCACATTCACGTTAAAAATTATATTTTTAACGATCAAACTATTTTATTCAACCTATGAATATTCTATTCGGTTCATTTATTAAATAAAATGTTATCTTTATTTTTCTAACTTATTTTTAGAAAATTTTGGCGGCATAACGACACGATACTAGAAACGGGACAAGGCCTAGCCTTATCCCCGGTCTAGTGAAGGCCCACGCCATTCACACCTCAATCAAATCAATTTCATTTCATCAAACAATTCAATTCAAACCAAATAATCTAACCAACTACACAACCAAACAATTAAACAAACAAGCCATCCATGGTCTGTGGATGACGGGTGTCGGGTTCTACTAAACACCGTCTGCATCCTAGTATATATATAACTAGAAAAAGAAATTGAAGAGTGAGAAGTTCTCACCGATAGCTATCCCAACTTCACGACACTTCATTTATAGAAATCTTCGCCGTTCTCGCCATTCGTCACTTTCGTTGTCCGCTTTCACTACATATATAAAAATCGAAATTTTACTTCGCTATTCAATATATAAAAATCGAATTTTTACTTTGTTATTCAATATATAAAAATCGAATTTTTACTTTGTTATTCAATATATAAAAATCGAATTTTTACTTTGTTATTCAATATATAAAAATCGAATTTTTTACTTTGTTATTCAATATATAAAAATCGAATTTTTACTTTGTTATTCAATATATAAAAATCGAATTTTTACTTTGTTATTCAATATATAAAAATCGAATTTTTACTTTGTTATTCAATATATAAAAATCGAATTTTTACTACGCTACTATATAGATAAAAATTCTATTTTTATCACACTATTCTATATAAAAAGATTTCGCCTTTTCAAATATAAAGATTTCATCACTATAAAAATCATATTATTTTTTTATCATCGCTATGCTATAAAAATTATATTTTTATTCTTGCTATACTATCACAATTATATATTTTATATATATAAAACCATTCCTTCATATATTAAAAATCATACCTTTTTATTCTATAAGAATCATATATTTTCATACATAAAAATTATATTTTTACTTTCATAAAGATTGTATTTTTTTTATCTCATGAAGATCTCGTCTTTTCCCAAATCAAAAATCTCATCTTTTGCTAATTTAAAAATCGTTCCTTTTTATAAATAAAAATCGAATCTTTATTTATATTAAAGATCAAATCTTTTTATCGATTTATATATAACAAAGACTGAAATAAAAATCTCATCTTTATAATAAATTCAGTCATATAAAAATCGAACACGAATTTAAGGCAGTTCTATATACGAAATCTGATTTTATATGCATTAAAAGAAATCATATTTCAATGTTTAAATAAATAAAAATTAAGATAGAAACTTACTGTATTTGCTCTGAGAATGGGGGGTTTCCGCGCTGTCAGCGTCGACTGGAGGAGTGCCTGGTCGGAGGAGTGCTTCCATGTCTGGGTGGTGGTCCGACCGATTGGTGGTGGCGCGGGTTTGGCTCGCAGTTTAGGGGGGTGGCGATTTCTGGTTCGCGGATCGAGGGAGGGAAGCGTGGGTGGTCGCGGAGCTTGGTGGTGGCGGTTTTGGTGTTTTCGCGAGCTGGAGATAGGGGAAGGAGAGCGACCGTCGAGGGGGGAGAAGCGATGGACGGAGGCGGAGGGAGCTGCGAAGGTGTCGGGGGCGGTGGGGCGCAGTGGCGACGTCGATCGCCTCCGATTTGGGTTTTTCTTTGTTTTTTTTCCTTCGAACTGAATTATAACGGGGGGTGGGGGGGCAGAATGAAAGATAAGGGAGGGAGGGAAGATATTTTTTTATTTTATTTTATTTCAAAAAGTTGACTTTCACATATGACCTCTAAACGAGGCCCACCGCCTGTCGTCCATAGCGTGTTACCCATATTTCGAACACAATGGGATATGTATCGCAAGCTGATTTGATCGTTTCGATCAGTTTTCGTCAAAATCAACATATAACTCTATATATTGAATTTGAACGCGCATTTCAATTTACCGGGGTCGCATACTAACTTGAAAAATTCCAGAAAAATATTTTCTGGCTTCGTATTAACGATATGGTCCTAACAAAACTAGTTTCGTCGAATTCTGAGACCGTTTGAAAAATGGCCATTTTCCAGTCGATTAAAATCAACTAAAACTGGTCAAACGCGTTTTCCTTTGCCACGCTCACATATTGATTCGAAAAATTATGAAATTTGGAATCTAGCAATAACTTTACATCATGGATCCAACAAAAGTGGTTTCGTCGAAATCCGAGGTCGTTTGCAAAATTTCCATTTTTAAGGGCCTGAATTCCATAGCGACTATTCAGAATTTTCAACTGGACATATCTTTTGATTCCCGTTATGAAATCTCAATTTTTCGGATTCGTTGGAAATATATTATCAAATAGATCCTAATGTTTTTGGTTTCACTAAAATCCGGATTGTTTTGCACCCGGTACATTCAATTGAAGTTTGAAATCGAATTATCGAACTACTGCGCCATTTTCAATTCCTTTTATAATTATATATAATTATTTATATTCTAACGTCGATCTATATAACTATATACGATTGAATTTTATTCAAAAGAAATTTTCTCGTCGATATTACCAAAAATAATTCATTTTAAATAATCAAAATTCGCTAAAATAGCCAAAATAAAAACTTTAAACTGACCCAGATTTTCGGGTTGTTACACTTTGACCTTTAATATGTGTCCTCGGTCATGTCTATTGATATTCTCGTTGCACTAACTTGTATATGATGTCTATTAGAGCATCTCCAACAAGGTTACGGGTCGTAATGTTACGACCCGTAACATGTTGGGAGATATCTTTGATATCTCCCAACAGACGCGAGCCGATTTTATCGGCTCGCAAGCGATAAAATCGGCTCGCGAGGCTCCTGCGCTTATATATAGCGTGGGGGGGGGGTATTATACTTTCCCTTTTTCCTCCTTTTTAATTTTTTTTATTCGTTACGACGCCGGGATGCCACCACGCATAACGAAGATGGGGAGACGGACAATTCCAGTTATGCCACACGACGCATCTGGTCTAACTCACATTCCTCCACCAGCGGGGACGATGATTGAGGACTTACGTATCCTCCACGAGATGCCACAGCCATTTACTCATCGATCTTTTACCGCACTGGCCACCGTTCAGGTATTAATTTTAATTTTTTTAATATTTGTAGTTACTGAATTGTTAAAAAGTATGCCCTGTTGGTTTTACGTTATAGTTTAGTGCATGTACGTTATACGTTTTAATAGTATGAACTGTTTGTTTTATAGTCATTTAACTAGTATAATTTTAATAGACTGAGTACGTCTACCTTCGCGGGAGTTGGGCGAAGTTTGTTTCACATGCCCTTGACATATTACCATTGCATATTCGGAAGAGGCTACTTGCTAGTCCATTCGGACTCTTTTTACTTATTATACCTCCACAGTCCTTCGATCGACCTTTGGTAGACGCCTTAGCAGAGAGATGGTGGCCTACGATACACACTTTTTACTTTCCGGATTTTGAGCTAGGTATCACCCCAACCAATTTTTACATGCTTACAGAGATTGAAATAGGCCTTCCAGGTAGAGTCACTTGTCCATTTGATGCCTCTTTAGAGTCACCCGCTTCCTACCTATAGTATTTGCCAGATTTTTCAGCGGCTCATGTAATGACCCAAAATTACGGTCCAATTTTAGCTGACCAAAAACACAAGTCCAACCCCAAATTAAACTGAAATCCAAGAAATTAATAGAAAGAAAAACAGAGGGTGAGGAAAGATAAGATATAAACTTAGAATAGAAGAAGAAGAACATAATATCAGAGTAACACGAATCTCACAGCGAAACGAATAAATATATTTCATAACATAACTTTGAAATACAAATCTGTACTTGAATATACATATCATTATCAAAGTACAACTCTTACAACACAGCGGAAATAACTAGCTATATGATCCTGAAGCCTCCTGCTCCAAGCTCTTCCAGTATATCTGTAAATCCCGACTACTTGACTATCCGTACAAATATAGGCACCCAAGAGTTTAGGGAAAACAAAACAAAATAAACTCCGGGTCAGTCATGGGACTGGTATGAGTAAAACAGTTTTAAAACAGTTCGAACAATTAAATGATATCTCATAAGACCACGCCGTATAACGTAACAGGTTTTTCCCTTATGAGAATCCAAATTATCTTTATATCAAAAACCTTTTGATATTATAATAATGTCTATCAACCACAATATAATAACCATCTAGCAGAAACGCTTTCATCTCACGTTCTACATATATAGTATACAAGCAAAACTGCAATCACGTATTTGGTAATGGATTTCCAACTATGACAAGGTATGGAACCACCTTCGCTAGTGTACGTCTAGAGAGGAATACACTGGGTTCAACAAGAACATCTTGCAACCCGGCCACACATGACTGACCACTCATTTCGCTTGAGTGTATCGAATGTATATCACCAACAGTTGGGATCAGCAACCGTTTCCCGAATGGGACAACATCAACAATAGATTTTTAGAAGTAAATGAAACTCTAGATCAGGTGATTATACACCCTACTTCGGTGCGACCGACTTAGCCATGCTGCCTGCCCGATTTCTGTCATTTACCGGATGTGAGGCTAGAAGCTACGCTTTATCATCACACCAGATTCACTTTGAATGCCACATCGTCAAATCCATCAAATCACCGATTGACGTCCTCAACCATACATTATGTGTTAGCTAAAAGAAGTTTCCTTCTCCGCTTCCACTCTTGGTACGGTTGGAGAAATCAATATACGTGATCGTCTGGAAATACTCTGTCAGACATCCGTCCATAAAAGTCATCCAGGAACAGGATGAACCGAAGGCACTATTCTGTAAGCAGGATAGCCCTTGCATAACTCCGTCTTCAATTTCCTTTGGCATATATGATTCGCAATGCTTATGCCAATACAGAGTGGTTCTTTGGATAATAATCCAACCGGTCTCTCCATATTAACAACGTTAAAATGGTCAAAACTTCGATAGTCTGTGATTTACCTATCAAAGAGAAACAGGTGTGCAAACAACGATATTATTTCCAAATGGAAATTTATATCGATCAAACATCATTCAACATTTATCTCTTTATTTCATAAATTTACTTATCTCCTGTTTCCCTATATTCAATATTTCTTATTTTCTAAATTTGGAAAACATACGTTATTAACAATGGAAATCATTTCCATTTCTTGTTTTCTTTATTAGAAAACATTTATGGTTTCTTATTTGGAAAACATTTCCAAAGCTTCTTTATTGGACTTAGACAGATGTTTAAACAAACATCGCTATGCCAACTCAAACTATTTCCTTTAATTACTAAATTCACTTAACCATCCTTTACTATCGAACCTTAACCATTCCTTAGTTAAAAATGAAGTCAATCAAGTTGGGGTAATACTACCTCTCAGACCTAAACTGAACAACGTTTCTAACCTTGAAATAGACAAAGTTCATCCTTCTAATTCTTTAACAAATTTCCTTACGTAACTCTCTTTCAAATCTTTTCTATTCGATAATTCTTTCCTTCGATAAGGTATATTCGATAACTCTATTCAATTTATTCTATTCACTTAACTCTTTTGATTTAACTCTAACTCTATTCACTTAACTCCTATCGAATAAACTATATTCGATAACTCTTTTAATTCTATTTGAATAAACTATATATTCGATTAACTCCTTTTAACTCGATTAAAATATCATCGATTAACTCCTTTATTCTATTTGAATAAACTATATTCGATTAACTCCTTCATTCTATTCGAATAAACTATATTCGATTTACTCCTTTTACTTTAACTTTAATCGATTAAACTAACATCGATTAGCTCCTTTTACTTTAACTCTAATTGATTAAACTAACATCGATTAACTCCTTTATTCTATTTGAATAAACTATATTCGATTAACTCCTTCATTCTATTCGAATAAACTATATTCGATTTACTCCTTTTACTTTAACTTTAATCGATTAAACTAACATCGATTAACTCCTTTTACTTTAACTCTAATCGATTAAACTAACATCGATTAACTCCTTTAACTTTATCTTTAATCGATTAAACTATCATCGATTAGCTCCTTTTACTTTAACTCTAATCGATTAAACTAACATCGATTAACTCCTTTTACTTTAACTCTAATCGATTAAACTAACATCGATTAACTCCTTTTCGAATAACATATTCGATTTACTAACTTTCGACTACCTTATTCGATCACTCCCTTCGAATACCATATTCGATTTAACTAACTTTCGAATACCATATTCAGTCACTTTACTGATTTATAAAGATTTCCCTTTTTATAACGTTTATCCATTCTAGAAAGATTTCCTTTAACAACGTTTATTCATTTATAAAGATTTACTTTTAGTAACGGTTCTTCACTTCATAAATGATTTCCTTTATCTTTCTATTTATAAGTGCTTTACAAATATCTCCTATTCGATTTCATTTGTAAAGGTTTTACAAATATTTCTCTTTCTATTTGATTTGTAAAGGGTTTACAAATATTTCTCTTCCTATTCTATTTGTAAAGGTTTTACAAATATTTCTCTTTCTATTTGATTTGTAAATGGTTTACAAATGTTTCTCTTCCTATTCTATTTGTAAAGGTTTTACAAATATTTCTCTTCCTATTCTATTTGCAAATGGTTTGCAAAAAATTCCTTTAGGGTTTTATTTCTAAGTATTTTCTATTTATAAAAATCCATTTATAAATAAATTTCTATTTATAAATATTCTCTTTTATAAAATCCTCTGATTTTATAAATAAATCTATTTTCAATATTCAATTTTGAAAATTCTCTTTTCACCATTTCGGTATGTTATGGTATTTAACACATCAATCACGATGACCAATATCATTCAAACACATATAATCGACAACAGGTTATATATCACATCATATATTACAATATATGAATCACAGTAAAATAAATGTTGAGGAATCCAGTTGGATTCCCCCAACCTGTTTCCCTGCATCACAGATGTTAACAATATAGATAACATCACTTTCAGTTCCATATGATATATTTTGTTAAACAGATTCAATACAGAAATTCAACTAACTGACTAGCAGTTCAATCAAACAGTCAACATACAACAATCAACAGATGATTAACAGTTCTAACAATACGTTATAAAAATATAAATATTCAGAGTTGGTGAGATTTACTCACATTGGACTATCGTCGTTAAATAACGATAATTGTTGCTTGATTTGATTTTGACAATATATTTCGCCATAAATTCAAACGAGCTCCAATGGAACTCCAGTCAGTCCCATTTGGTAGTGTCCATCCATACGATCCCAACGCAACTTACGGTTCGTCAATCTGATATCGTATGATCAAGTTATACCATTTCGAAGTTAATACACTTTTAAATTTGAATTTTAAACTAAACTTTTATTAATTAAATGGGCCCTCACCATTTCTTCACAACAGCCCATCAACCCGTTAATGCCCAGACCAACATCAACCCTTCTTCCTCCGAATACACTCTGCTCCCTCCAGACATTAAACCAACGTAACCTCTCAAACTCCATCTACTTTTGTTTCTCCATCATTTTCGAAATCGTTTCCACCACAAATCACCTCGCCAACTCCTCATCCATCCCCTGTCGGTTCCCTCAAACCCGCTTGCCAGAATCGACGTCCGTTCCTTAGCCTCACGAAGCCGCAGCAGTGACAGTACCGAACATTTTCGGTGCTATTCCTCTTTGAAAGTTGCACTCAAAACCGCATTCAACCCTTCAACTCAAAAACGATAGCTAAATCTCGAATCGAAGCTCCCTCATTTCCTGATTTCCAACCCTAGTTCTCACATGCCATCGCTGGAAACTTTTCAGCGAAAAACATAGTCGCCGAACATCATGTAAATTACACTAGAATGTAGAGGATCTGTAACACCCCGGATTTTTGCGTTAACAGTAAATTAACAAATTAAAGTATAATTAAATTGTAACAGAAAAATTAAGGGAAATGGACATCACCATTGCGTTCGTCTCGGAATTCTGCTTGAGATAGAGTCCGAGTTTGCGCAAAACGGATAACGTATGAAGAAGATATCTTTAATTTAAATATTACAGCAAAACATGAAAAAAGAGAAGTAAGGAGAGGACAATAATTATTATTATTCTAAGACTTATTAACAAAAGCCTCTGTAGCTCAGTTGGTTAAGGCATTGGATTTGTAGCATGGAGGTCGGGGGTTCGAACCCCGGTGGCGACATAATTTTTATCTCTGTTTTAGAGAGGGCCAACTGAGCATGCAAATACATGTACGTATACAAATTCAAATTTTGAAAGGATAAGAACGTACATATAAGGAAATAAAGAAAATATATGTATATATATGAGAATATATATATATATGCAAAAATACATGTATACAATAGATAAAATTCAAATAGACTAAAACAGCTCAATTTAAAGTTTAATTTTTGAAAATCGAACCCAGTCCCTCCTGGCTGGCCTGGTCTGTGTTTGGTCGAATTTCTGTGGGTTGCTTTGTCATTAGGGCTAGGTGGCAAGTTTTAATTGGTCTCTCTATCTAATGAATGGCTACGATCTAACCTAGCAACATCAATGGTTCTAATCAATTCCTAACCTCTATATAAACAACCCTAGACTAAACCCTAATCTATTCATTCAAATTAAGAGCATAGCCGCCATGTTGCTGAGGAACGACTAAGAGTAGCCGCCATCTAGAGAGAGAGGATTAGGGAGAAAGTTCTAAAGCCTAAAGCAATTCAAGCAACCTAAAGCTAATCAATTCAACAAAGGAATCATATCTCTTAATTAGAGAATTTGCCGCAACCATTGTAAGTAGAGTATTACTTTGGTATGAACAAATGATTGTGTAGATATGTATGCTTGAATTGTGGCAATGAAATTCGTATTTGTGCGATTTATATACTTTTGGATATTCTGAATTATGTCATTCAATTATAAAGAACTACATGCGGTAGTTCTATGCAAATATACGTTTGGAATATTGCGCAAATTATGTAGTCTATGTTGAAGCTACATGTATGTAGTTGATTGAAATTCATGCAAGTTTGGGGCTTTGTTATTATGCCATCATGATGTCTATTTTGTGCATAAATCATTTTGCAAGTAATTGAGACAAGTTTGGTTGTTATAGTTCATATGAAACTATGTTGGAATTTTGACACCATAATCCATGTATTAAGTCATGCTTTTGCAAAACTTATGAATATGGCTAGGCTATGAATGATATTGGGCATAATTGAAATTCATGATTAAGTCTATCTTGTTTAAAAGAATTATATGATGACATATGTGAGACATGGCTAAGTTAGACACAAAAATCCCTTTTTTTGCAAGTTAAAAGCAAACACCATGATTAGGAATATTTATGCATAAGTATACCATCGTTATGTGATTAAATTTAATTAAGTTGAACTATGCTTTTGTGTTAGTAACAAAGTATCCTCTTTGTAAACATGTAGAAACCTTATGAACATGACTTGTTTATATTTATGCCATGAACAAATTTAACTATACCTATGCCATGTTTATGCTAGAAGTATTTATGCCATGCTTATGTTTGACATTATGCCATGTTTATGCTAGAAGTATTTATGCCATGCTTATGTTTGACATTATGCCATGTTTATGCTAGAAGTATTTATGCCATGTTTGACATTATGCCATGTTTATGCTAAAAGTATTTATGCCATGCTTATGTTTGACATTATGCCTAAATAAGAATATAGGTTCATGTTGTAGTTAAACCTATGCAAGTTTACATGCCTTGATCTATGTCACCTATGTTTTATGACCAAAATACATGTCACCACTATGCAAGTACACCAATTTCTATTATGTATTTTCCAACGTCATATGCAAGTTCATGCGCTCACTTTCCCCTCTTTGTGTATACGCCATAAGCCTCCCCTTTTCGCATGGCTAAATTGGGCTTTAAAAGGCTAAGCCCAATATATATAAACGGACGTGTAAAACGGGGGAAAATAATGTTGGGTTAAAATTACTAATGAATGAAAACTAAAGTAGAAGGGCCCAAATTCAAGTATGGGTTGGGCCCATGATTGGTGTAACATTTACACCATTAACTTAATAATGGGCCGCAAATATTTACATATAAGAAATAAAGAAGAATGACAAGATATATAAATGTAGAAAATACGATGTGTTTAACCCGAGGTTGGATTGAGTTGTGATGTAAACCTGCCCGGAACCGCCCGGCTGTCCAGTGGTCACAACAATACCTATCCAATGTGGGAGGTTAAACATGGAGCCCAGCAAGGACCCGAGGTTAGACTGAGTTGTGGCGTAAGACTGCCCGGAACCAACCGGCAACAGGCAGCCACAACAATACCTGTCTAATGTGAGAGGTCAGGGCCTTAATAAGACAATTAAGGCTGAGTCAGGATTGTTAGGATTAAGTGAACTAAAGACTTAATCAAAATGGAACATGCTAAACTAAACGGACTGGTGGGGTTAGGTTAGAAAACACTTAACCAACTTAGCATGTTGGCTAGAGATAGAAAACCTAGTAACGGGGGACCCTTTTCAGCAGTAACCCTACACGGTGTATCATGATACCCTGAAACTAGGCAGGGTGGGGCACGATTACTGGGCTGATTGTAAGAGGTCAAAAATCGACGGCGGTGGTGTAGCAGTGTAGGTTCTAACGGAGTGCGGGCGTGCACACACTCTGGCGCAGAAAAATAAGGCACTGGACACCAGTAGCATACCTGTGCACTCTAAGGTTGTGTCGGGTTGCCACTATGGGACTTGATACACCCCATGGTGGGACCAGCATAGGTAACTACGACATCGGGGGCCGTAAGACACATGTAACTATGCGAGTAGGAGCCGATCATCATTGAATGGATCACATCACCCTGATTATGGGGTGTCAGTTGGAAACTAGTTTATATGGGTTTAGAGATTAATATGGAGTACGATAGTATATTCGACCCTAGACAACTTAACCAAGTTTATAGTGCATGCCCACTTCTTGTTTATACTTATCATACCCAGTTCTTTATTCATAGACAAAATAGTACTAGACTTACTCAGGCTTTATGTCTGACTCTACTTTTCTTTCGTCTTCTTTCTTCCGTTTCCCCCCCCCCAGGTCCTCAGGGAGGGAACACAGCAGCTTGACCTACCTCAACATCCAGCTTGAAGAAGAGAAATGTATTGCTTAGACTTTCCTGTTTTGAACTATGGCTTTGGACAATCCACTATGGGGCTTTTGCAGTTTATCTACGTTTTATTTATGCTTCTTTAAATAATGTACTCAAGACAGATTATGAAAGTGTTATGTTATGTTTTTGGAAAGGATGTTGTTGTAACACGTATTTGACTTTATGAAATAAAAGTTTGTTGTTCTTCCGCTGTTTACAAATATGTGTTCTTATATCTGTCTTGTATATCTGTGACTTGTACTTATAAACCTCCACCAAAATTAGGGCATTCCCTTTGAGAGTGACCCTAACGGAGGTGGGGTGTTTCACTTGGTATCAGAGCATAGGTTTACCAGATAAGATAAAAAGTTTTGAAAAATTATTTTCAAAAAGGAAATTTAAAGAAGCATTTTTAAAAGAAAAATATTATTTTATTTTAAAAAAGGCAAAGTCCACTCCCCAAAAGCCATAGGTACTCTCTTCTATCCTTCGTTTTGAATCTATCCTTTCTGTTTCGGCATGTCTGGAGACCTTACTCCCCAGCTGCTGACGCTTTCACTCCTCCTCCTCCACGTGAACCAGCAAGCGGAAGAGTCCCAGAGTAGGAAGACGAATAATAGTCAAACAAGAAAGGACCGTAACAGTAATAATAAGAAACGAGAAAAATGGAAATGCAATTTTTGTGGTACGGAAGGGCACATAGCCAAGGATTGTAGAAAGAGGAAAAGAAAGAAAGGAGAATGTTTTCATTGTGGGGAGACTGGACACATCAACAAAGACTGCCCGGAGAAGACAGACTTTAAGAAGGGCAGGAAAGACAACAAGTCCCAAGAGAAGAGGAAGTGTAAATTTTGTGGCAAAGTGGGACACTTAGTAAAGGACTGCCGGAAAAAGAAGGCCAAGGAGAATGGTGGGTGCTTTTCTTGCGGTGAGACAGGCCACAGGGCTAAGGACTGCCCAAAGAAACGAGGACAGGGGCAGAGGGCTGGATGCACCCCAGGGGCACAGGTTCATGTGCTGGAAGCGCCACCTCTGCAACAGCGAGGTATAAATACTTCTGTAGAAAGTGTAGTTTATCTTTATGATCACCCCGTTCGCACTTTATTTGACTCTGGCGCATCACACTCCTTTATCTCGTCTGCTTTAGTAGAATCTCTACACCTAAAAACTAGTATGGTAGAGGACACCTAAATTGTTTCAAAACCAATTGGGGGTCCAGCTCATTTGTCTATGATCTGTTTGGGATTGAAAATTTCTATTCTAAGTGTAGAATTTCAATGTAGTGCCTTTGTTTTGGGCTTTTCGGGTTATGGTTTGATTTTGGGTATGGATTGGCTATCCAGTAATGGGGCCATCCTTGATTGTGAGAAAAGGGTTGTTAGGCTCCAAACCCAGCTCGGTAATACTTTGGAAATTTCTTGTAATCCCTCGTATGCAGTTATGCTTAGTTATCTTGAATCGCTAGAAAAATTTGCATTCGGTTAGAGTGGTCCGGGAATATCCGGATGTCTTCAAAGAGGTGAAGGGCTTGCCTCCGAAGCGGGAAATAGACTTCCGCATATATCTTGTAGATAATGCAAAGCCCGTTACGTTACCCGTTAGACACATGGCTCCACGAGAAAGGAAAGAGCTCAGTAAACAGATTAAAGAGCTTCTAGAGAAGGGGTTCATTAGGTGGAGCATTTCAGAATAGGGCACTCCAGGAGTGTTCGCCACTAAGGCTGAAGGTTCATTTCACTTATGCATGAGTTGTAAAGAATCACCTTAGTAAGTACATTTGGCAACATAGTTGGACTTAGGAAGGGACTCCCTTGTGACCTAAAAGGAGTCCATCATGCTTAGTTT
This sequence comes from Allium sativum, assembly GCA_030737875.1. Lineage (NCBI taxonomy): Eukaryota > Viridiplantae > Streptophyta > Magnoliopsida > Asparagales > Amaryllidaceae > Allium > Allium sativum. The sequence continues at coordinate 972,723,511 of CM060924.1, forward strand.
CCTAGAATCATATGTGGTGGTTGGGTTGATTAATTCTTTGGGTGTCAGTCTGATGTTGATTTCGGTCTTCGGGGCTGATGCTTAGAGAGTTCTTCTCCTAATCAATATATATGTGGCATAGATTTCCAGTTTTGACATTGCCTAATGGGCACAAAATTTTTACTTGCTTCTATCATTCGACTATACCTTTAGGTAGGACCATTTCCTATCATTGAGAAAATTTGGAAAATGACCTATAGATTAGAGCCACCCGAGAAATTGGCCGGAGTCCACAACGTTTTTCACGTTTCACATCTCCGAAAATGTCTACATGAGTCTGCTGAAGTGGTAGAGCCAAATATCCTCGAAGAGGCCGAAGTGGAACGCAAAGCAACCATAAGAAAAGTTCCAACCCGCATACTAGGAACGGAAGTGAAGAAGCTACGCAACCGCGAAGTCAAACTCGTCAAAGTTCAGTGGAGCGACGCCGAGGGAGACGCGACTTGGGAAACTGAAGCTAGAATACGCACTGCTTACCCTTTTCTTTTCGAGGGTACGTCCTTGATCTTTCTTTTTCCTTAAGTTGCGCTTTTATCTATCTTTTTAGGAATATCTCCTCGACCTTATCTTTTAGATAGAAACCTTTTGGATGAAAACATGTAATTGAAACATGTTATGTATGATGGTTGCAAGTGGTTGCAAGTGATTGCTAGTAGTTGCTCGTGGCTGCATATACACACACAATCTAGGTTTTAGATCGGCTCAGTCACTTCATATTGCATATGCATATATGTTTGCACTCGTATATGGTTGAATTGTAATGTGTTGTCATATGGATGTTGCATTTGTATGAAAGATTGTGCACCCATGTAGAATCATGAATAGGAAAAATCTGCATACATAATGGATACATGGCACTTACATGATTCGCATTAAGGAGGTCAACTGAATCAGTAGACCGCCTGATTTTGCATTAGATAAGTTCATGAACACACACACTTCGCATATGATCATGAAGCATTAGAAGTCTTTTAAGGACAATGGATGCTCGTGTTTGATGGATGAGTAGATGGATGATTGAATGTTAGGATTTACATTCTTCCTAAACTTGAAGATTTCGGGGACGAAATCCTTTTAAGTGGGGGAGAATGTAACACCCCGGATTTTTCCGTTAACAGTAAATTAACAAATTAAAGTATAATTAAATTGTAACAGAAAAATTAAGGGAAACGGACATCACCATTGCGTTCGTCTCGGAATTCTGCTTGAGATAGAGTCCGAGTTTGCGCAAAACGGATAACGTATGAAGAAGATATCTTTAATTTAAATATTACAGCAAAACATGAAAAAAGAGAAGTAAGGAGAGGACAATAATTATTATTATTCTAAGACTTATTAACAAAAGCCTCTGTAGCTCAGTTGGTTAAGGCATTGGATTTGTAGCATGGAGGTCGGGGGTTCGAACCCCGGTGGCGACATAATTTTTATCTCTGTTTTAGAGAGGGCCAACTGAGCATGCAAATACATGTACGTATACAAATTCAAATTTTGAAAGGATAAGAACGTACATATAAGGAAATAAAGAAAATATATGTATATATATGAGAATATATATATATATATATGCAAAAATACATGTATACAATAGATAAAATTCAAATAGACTAAAACAGCTCAATTTAAAGTTTAATTTTTGAAAATCGAACCCAGTCCCTCCTGGCTGGCCTGGTCTGTGTTTGGTCGAATTTCTGTGGGTTGCTTTGTCATTAGGGCTAGGTGGCAAGTTTTAATTGGTCTCTCTATCTAATGAATGGCTACGATCTAACCTAGCAACATCAATGGTTCTAATCAATTCCTAACCTCTATATAAACAACCCTAGACTAAACCCTAATCTATTCATTCAAATTAAGAGCATAGCCGCCATGTTGCTGAGGAACGACTAAGAGTAGCCGCCATCTAGAGAGAGAGGATTAGGGAGAAAGTTCTAAAGCCTAAAGCAATTCAAGCAACCTAAAGCTAATCAATTCAACAAAGGAATCATATCTCTTAATTAGAGAATTTGCCGCAACCATTGTAAGTAGAGTATTACTTTGGTATGAACAAATGATTGTGTAGATATGTATGCTTGAATTGTGGCAATGAAATTCGTATTTGTGCGATTTATATACTTTTGGATATTCTGAATTATGTCATTCAATTATAAAGAACTACATGCGGTAGTTCTATGCAAATATACGTTTGGAATATTGCGCAAATTATGTAGTCTATGTTGAAGCTACATGTATGTAGTTGATTGAAATTCATGCAAGTTTGGGGCTTTGTTATTATGCCATCATGATGTCTATTTTGTGCATAAATCATTTTGCAAGTAATTGAGACAAGTTTGGTTGTTATAGTTCATATGAAACTATGTTGGAATTTTGACACCATAATCCATGTATTAAGTCATGCTTTTGCAAAACTTATGAATATGGCTAGGCTATGAATGATATTGGGCATAATTGAAATTCATGATTAAGTCTATCTTGTTTAAAAGAATTATATGATGACATATGTGAGACATGGCTAAGTTAGACACAAAAATCCCTTTTTTTGCAAGTTAAAAGCAAACACCATGATTAGGAATATTTATGCATAAGTATACCATCGTTATGTGATTAAATTTAATTAAGTTGAACTATGCTTTTGTGTTAGTAACAAAGTATCCTCTTTGTAAACATGTAGAAACCTTATGAACATGACTTGTTTATATTTATGCCATGAACAAATTTAACTATACCTATGCCATGTTTATGCTAGAAGTATTTATGCCATGCTTATGTTTGACATTATGCCATGTTTATGCTAGAAGTATTTATGCCATGCTTATGTTTGACATTATGTGTAACACCCCACACCCGCTATAGTCACTCACTAAGGGAATGCCATAGCATCGGTGGAGTATTTTTAGTGAGTATAGAACAGTAAAATTACAACAAGACAGATATAATGTAATACTTGAAAATTTAAAACATCATCTCATAGCAGCGGAAAGTAAAACATGTTTGGTTACATCATAAAACTATAACAAGAGTCAAGTACAAAATATCCATCCTGAATAAAATAAGTACATAATCCCACTACTCATAACAAATAGCCATAACAGAAAAGATAAGATAAGCTGAGCTCTACATCTACGGTCTGAGCTCCAAGAGATAGATAAAGCAAACTGATCAAAGCCCACTAGCACTAGGCCCAACCTGAGGACCTGAAGGAAAAAGATAAAAACAACGGGGGTCAGACATAAGCCTGAGTGAACCCTATCTCCTTAATAATACAATTATTAAAGTAATTAGGGTATGATATGAACTCGGTATGGTATCTTTGGGGATAATGACTACACTAAGTTGCCCACGAACACAGGACGAACTAAGATAACTGTAAAGACGCATCTACCCACCCAAGGATAATTACTAACTGCACCACACCAGACTTATTCACCAAGGGTAATTCCTACACTGCACCACACCAGTTTTACCCACCAAGAGTAATTCCTACTTAAAGGTTGATCCCACTAAGTGTACTTAGTAATTTTTCACCCGGTAGTTTCTTGTACCCCTACACAGGTGCCGTCTGCCCCTATTTTTACTAGGTGTACCCACTACCCCCAAGCGATCGGCTCCCTACCGTAGATACCCGTGCTGGTCCCACAAAAGGGGGTGTATCATTCCCCAAAGTGGCTACCATATAATATCACTGTGCACGGCTTTATATCTACCCGATGCAACAACGACTTACCAACCAGCCCGGGTCCACACACGCATATGAAACCCGTTGATCCCGCGTTGCCACCGCTAACCCGTTTTGGCCTCTTACAGTCAAGCCCAATATGCGTGTCCCGTCACCCGACAAGAGTCGAGCCTACAAAGATACGTTGGGATATTGGTTGAAATGGGCCCCCACAAGCTACTACTTAAGCTTGTCGTTTAATCTAGTGCATCCCACTTAACCCTTTAACCATGTCCCCTTACATGTTATAAATCTTGGCTAAGTCCTTTAATCATATTTCAATTGCCACTTAGGGCACTCACTAGATTCCCACATGCCACCCATGGCACTTACTTAACCCCTTAATCATGTTTAATTACATGTTCCACCTTGGTTAAGTATTCTAATCGTATTCTCACATGCCACCCATGGCACTTACTTAACCCTTTTATCATGTTTAATTACATGTTCCACCTTGGTTAAGTATTCTAATCGTATTTTTCTATTGCCACCCAAGGCAACCCACTAGTCTCATCATGCCACCCCAAGGCACCCACTTAACCCCTCATGTCCCACTACATGCTAATATGGTTAAGTGTTTCTTAATTCATTAATTAAGATCATGACCTCATAAAGACCTCCCACATTAGACCGTCTTTTATGACTGCTGGATATGCCAGTTGGTTCCGGGCAGACTTCTGTCATCAAAAGGGCCTAACCTCGTGTCTTTACTTTAATCATGTATTTAATTTATGACTAAGACCTCTCACATTGGGCCAATCATTTGTAGCCGCTGGATGGCCGGTCGGTTCCGGGCAGACTTCCGCTACAAAAGGGTCCAACCTCGTGTCTTAGTTGATTAATTAATCCTAATTAATCACCCCCATATTAATTATCCCTAATTAATATCAAATTTTCCATAACATGGGTAGACCTAACTCAATAGGTAAATTCCCATGGGGTAGACCTAACTTAATAGGTAAATTCCCACTTATGGTAATTTATTTTTATTGTATGCTTAATCATACCCAATCATATTTTTATTAACATATTTACCAACCCCATCGTTCCCCACGTAAATCGTTCTCATTTCATGACATAAATAAGGGGAAGATCATTACAAATATCATGGGTTTAGCATACAACTTTGTCATGGGTTAAGAGGATGTCAACTTGCATATATGAGCATATATTAACCCAACTACATTTAACCCAAACTTGCATATTATCAAACATGTGTCTTACATAACATGTTGCATATGAACTTACATATCATCAAACATGTGATTTGCATAACATGTAGAACTTGCATTTTAGCATATACTTAACTTGCATAAGCACTCACATACTTGCATAAGCATTCATATACTTGCATAAGCTTGCATATCATGTTAAACTTGCATTTCAACATATACATAACTTGCATAAACATTCACATACTTGCATAGGCTTGCATATTATGTTAAACTTGCATTTCAACATATACATAACTTGCATAAACATTCATATACTTGCATAAGCTTGCATATTATGTTAAACTTGCATTTCAACATATACATAACTTGCATAAACATTCACATACTTGCATAGGCTTGCATATTATGTTAAACTTGCATTTCAACATATACATAACTTGCATAAACATTCATATACTTGCATAGGCTTGCATATTATGTTAAACTTGCATTTCAACATATACATAACTTGCATAAACATTCACATACTTGCATAGGCTTGCATATTATGTTAAACTTGCATTTCAACATATACATAACTTGCATAAACATTCACATACTTGCATAGGCTTGCATATTATGTTAAACTTGCATTTCAACATATACATAACTTGCATAAACATTCACATACTTGCATAGGCTTGCATATTATGTTAAACTTGCATGACATAAGGCATATAACTTGCAAAACACATAATATTCACTACATCAAGCTTGCATAAATATATGGATCCACAAACATAGCCATACTTTATCACATCTTATCATAATCAATTCAATAATTGATTATTAAGGGGATAGAAGCTCACCAAAACAAGATTAGCAAGTTAAATGAAGCAAATCCCAATGATTAAGTAGAAGAAGATGTAGATTAGCTTGCAAACCCTCTTAGGATTTTTAGTGGAGGCTCTCCAATTTTCTAAGTGGTGGCATAATGGCCTTAGATCTATTTTTGGTAAGGATAAAGGGGGGTATTAGGGTGTATATATAGATTAGTTAGATGTTTTAGGACCATAGGATATACCCTAGAACCAATCCTAGCCTTTAAAGCATGTCTTGGGGAAGAAGTCAAGTGTAGGAACCATTTAGGGCCCAAAAAAAACAGCCCAAAACTCATCCCGGGCCTCAAAACATGAGCAGTTTTCGTTTTTGATTTTTCGTGAAACTTTGACGGGCCATAACTTGGTCATACGGACTCCGATTTACGAAAACTCGGACTCTATTTCGCGTATTTTTCCGAGACGAACGCAATGACACAGCCCGTTTCCCCTGATTCAGAATATTAAATTTAATTCTGCTCTGATTTATGTTATAACAAGTTATTTAACATACGGGGTGTTACATTCTCCCCTACTTAAAGGATTTCGTCCCCGAAATCTCTAAGTCAAGAAGAACGTTTCCTACCAACCAAACAACCATCTACTCAACCATCAAATACTGGCATCCATTGTCCTTAAACAGTTTCTAATGATGTATGAGCATATGCAAAAAGTGTGTGTATATGTTCCCTATCTAATGTATGAACATATGCAAACCATGATAGTGCCATGCATCCATTATGTATGCGAGCGAACCCTATCGACACATACAATATCTACATGAGTGCACAATCATTCACCAAAATGCATCATCCATGTGATAACACAACCATTATACATCCATAAATATATCTTCCTACACACAATTTTATGCAATATGCAATATGAAGTGACTGAGCCGATCTAGTGCCTAGAGTGTGTGTATATGCATCCACGAGCAACCACTAGCAAACACTTGCATCCACTTGCATCCATCAACCATAACATGTCTCAAACACATGTTTCAACCATAGGTTTACCCTATCTAAAGGTCAAAAGTACTAACGAGAGGACATACTAAGAATAAGATAAGCACAAGATATGTGATGAAGGAGAAGCAAAAGGATATACCCTCCGAAAGAAAAAGGGTACCTCGAACGCATCTTCGCTTCCGTCTCCCAGGTAGCGTCACTCTCTTCATCTCCCCTTTGTACTTTGACTAGTTGAACCTCTCTGTTTCTCAGCTTCCAAATCTCTGACCCAAGGATGCAAGTAGGAGCTCGTCGAATCGTCGCATCACGCTCTGCTTCCACTTCTCTAAGCAAACTCGGCTCTACCACCTCTGCGGTCTCATGTAGGCACTTCCTCCCATAGAATACATCACTAAGTCTGTCGGGCAACTCCGCCAATGGAAGATGCTCCTCCCATGTACCTCCAAAATCCAAGATACATAGCCTCATAAAGGTCTTCTAAAACATGATTCACCCTCTCAGTCTGGCTATCCGTCTGAGGATGATATGCGGTACTCATACCCAACTGAGTCCCTACCGCCTCTTGCGAATTCTTCAAAAACTCTCTAGTGAAGATAGGATCTCGATCACTCACTATGCTAGAGGGTACCCCATGTAATCGAACTATCTCTCGAAGATATACTGAAGCTAGCCATGGAGCAGTCCTCTTGCTCTTCATAGGTATGAAATGGGTGCTCTCAGTAAGTCTATCTACCCCCACCCACATTCCTGTATTACCCTTCCTCGACCTGGGTAACCCGTCAATAAAATCCATCGAGATGCTATCCCACTTCCATTGCGGAACCTCCAATGGGTGAAGCAACCCACCTGGTTTCCTTTGCTCCGCCTTCACTTGCTGGCACACCTAACATAGAGCGACATACTCGGCCACATCTTTCTTCATACCAGCCCAGAAGAAAACCCTCTTCATGTCTTGGTACATCTTATCCCCACCGGGATGAATGGTCATCCTAGAACGGTGTGCGTCATCAAGAATAGCTTTCCTCAAACCCTCGTCTTGCGGTACACCAAGTCTACCGTCTCTACGCAAACACCCCTATCGTCTAGGGTGTTCCTACTCAAATGGCTGGACGACTCCCCCCTTATGAGCTTCTCTATCAACTCAACCAACTGTGGGTCGTCCCTCTGTGCTCTTCCAATCCACCCCAAAAGAGTAGGTCTAACCAAGGAGGCTAGCAAACCGGGTACAAAGTCAATGGAAGGTCTAAAGTCAAACTTAGAAATAAACTCTAAGCTCCGTCGTTCAACGAACAATGAATTCAAGGACAACCTTTTTCTTCTTAAGGCGTCTGCTACCATGTTACCCTTACTCATAGGATGCTAAGGATCCCATCCACTTTTGTTGTCCTAAGACTATGCACTCGAAGAGTCTCCAACACTTCCCTAAGATGTAGGGCATGCTCTTCTCCACCAGGATATCATCCAAAATCATCATAACCGTTTCCCACGCAGACCACCCTAGTCGAATTCGGCATCCCCCAAATGCAAGCCCCAAAGGCCTAAACCAATATCAGACAAACACCCAGGGATACCTCCTTCGGATTCAGACGACCTACGTGAGATGATACAAGTAAAAATGGCTAATTAATTACGCCCTTGACCAATTCTGGATGTTCTCGCCAGTCTCGTTCCAAAACCGTCGTTTATTCTATACTGGCTCTGCTCAGCCTATTGAGCACATACGAAAACTTATTTCGTTCCTAGAAAAGACCAAATGTCATCCATAAAGACCATCACAACTTATTTAGGTACTCCTTGTACACCCTTCTCATCAAATTAACCAAACATGCGGGGCGTATGTCAAACCAAATGGCATCACCAGCCACTCATAAAAGAAATCATCCGGAGTCCTAAAGGCAGTCTTTTCTATGCTATCCTCAGCCACTCTCGACTGATGAAATCCCGTGGCTAAGTCTTACTACAAAAATACTGAGGCGCCAGCCAACCGATCAAAGAGATCATCAATCCTTGGCAATGGGTGTCTATTCTTCTTTGTGAGTTTCTTTAGTTCTCTTTAGCCTACACAAAGTCTGAGGGACCCATCCGCAAAAACTACTGGAGCGCCCCACTCCGATATACTTCGTCTTATGACCCCTTCTCAAGCAAATCGCCTACTCGCTTATGGAGTTCCCTCCCCTCACGGGGAGCCTTGTGGCACACTGGCCAAGATACTGATTTGGCATCGTCTACCAAACATATTCGGAAGTCAATCTCCCGTTCCGGAGGTAAGCCCTTCACCTCCTCCAAACCCATCCGAGTATTCCCGGACCACCCTATAAATTGCAAACTCTCGACCTACGTGTCAAGCGATTCTAGATATCTTAGCATAACAGATTCTATGGGATTACAAGAGATCTCAAGAGTGTCACCCAAGCGGCCCATAAGCCTAACAACTCTCCCCTCAAAATCAAGAACGGCACCCCTACTGGATAACCAGTCCATGCCCACTAACCCATAGCCCGTGAAGCCCAACAAGCATCACATCTAAACCCAACGCTAAGTATAGAAACTTTCAAACCCAAACACATCATGGAGCCCAATTGGGTTTGAAACAACTAAGGGATCATCTACCAACTGGTGTCTCAGTGCAGTGACTCTACTAGTAATGATGAGATAAACGAACTTAATGCGTCAAAATCAAATAAAGTATGGACAGGATGATCGATCAGAAAAACTAGACTTTCAATAGAAGTAGTTCTACCTCTTTCCCGAATCGCGAGAGCCTGTACTTGCCCCCCAGCCTGACCTGGTGCCACATGAGCTTGCACCAGTCCTCCTGAGGTAGACCCCGTCCCTTGCTCCTTCTTTGGACAGTTTTTCATCAGATGCCCTGCTTCGCCACAGTGGAAGCAGCCAGTCTTAGTCTTCTTGCGACAATCTTTGTTTAGGTGGCCTAGTGTCCCACAATTGAAGCACCTCTTCTTTCCCTTGCCACCTTTGTTTTGCTGTTGTTGTTGAGGTCTCTTCTGATCTCCTTTCTTCTCGGGTGCTTTACTAGCATTGATACCCTTCTCTTCCTTATGCATATTTTCTTCTGCTTTTGAGAGAAACTTTGCCTCAAACCTATGCCTGAAATCCACCCAAGAGTCAATCGGGCGTTCTTCATTAGTGACCTCCCACCAGAACGAGGCCTCTCCTTCCATTAACCAAGCGGCCAACCCGACTTTCTTTCCCTCTTCTACTTCCAAGATTTCCATCAATTCTTCCGTCTCATTAAGCCAATCCCTAGCTCCCACAAAAGGTTTTCCTCCCATAGCCTTAAACTTCCTACAAGTCATAGCAAAAGTATCCGTGCGAGGAGAAACGAGTGCAACGGGTGGAGGAGGAACATTTGCTGGACCTGCAGCGGCGGCCCTAGCCTCTAACAACCTCCTATACCATACTGGTACCGCTACACTATCCGGAAGAAAAAGATCTTCAGCCATGCTGAGACGAAAAAGGGAAAGATTCAAAATGGAGAATTCGAGAGATAAAGATATGGCTATCGGGGATTATGCTTTTCTTTCAAAAACTTTTCTCCTAAAAGACATGTTTTTGAAAATATCTTTTCCAAAAATGTTTTAGAAAAATAGTTTTCTAAAAATTTTATCTGTTTCGGTAACCTGGCTCTGATACCACGTGTAACACCCCACACCCGCTATAGTCACTCACTAAGGGAATGCCATAGCATCGGTGGAGTATTTTTAGTGAGTATAGAACAGTAAAATTACAACAAGACAGATATAATGTAATACTTGAAAATTTAAAACATCATCTCATAGCAGCGGAAAGTAAAACATGTTTGGTTACATCATAAAACCATAACAAGAGTCAAGTACAAAATATCCATCCTGAATAAAATAAGTACATAATCCCACTACTCATAACAAATAGCCATAACAGAAAAGATAAGATAAGCTGAGCTCTACATCTACGGTCTGAGCTCCAAGAGATAGATAAAGCAAACTGATCAAAGCCCACTAGCACTAGGCCCAACCTGAGGACCTGAAGGAAAAAGATAAAAACAACGGGGGTCAGACATAAGCCTGAGTGAACCCTATCTCCTTAATAATACAATTATTAAAGTAATTAGGGTATGATATGAACTCGGTATGGTATCTTTGGGGATAATGACTACACTAAGTTGCCCACGAACACAGGACGAACTAAGATAACTGTAAAGACGCATCTACCCACCCAAGGATAATTACTAACTGCACCACACCAGACTTATTCACCAAGGGTAATTCCTACACTGCACCACACCAGTTTTACCCACCAAGAGTAATTCCTACTTAAAGGTTGATCCCACTAAGTGTACTTAGTAATTTTTCACCCGGTAGTTTCTTGTACCCCTACACAGGTGCCGTCTGCCCCTATTTTTACTAGGTGTACCCACTACCCCCAAGCGATCGGCTCCCTACCGTAGATACCCGTGCTGGTCCCACAAAAGGGGGTGTATCATTCCCCAAAGTGGCTACCATATAATATCACTGTGCACGGCTTTATATCTACCCGATGCAACAACGACTTACCAACCAGCCCGGGTCCACACACGCATATGAAACCCGTTGATCCCGCGTTGCCACCGCTAACCCGTTTTGGCCTCTTACAGTCAAGCCCAATATGCGTGTCCCGTCACCCGACAAGAGTCGAGCCTACAAAGATACGTTGGGATATTGGTTGAAATGGGCCCCCACAAGCTACTACTTAAGCTTGTCGTTTAATCTAGTGCATCCCACTTAACCCTTTAACCATGTCCCCTTACATGTTATAAATCTTGGCTAAGTCCTTTAATCATATTTCAATTGCCACTTAGGGCACTCACTAGATTCCCACATGCCACCCATGGCACTTACTTAACCCCTTAATCATGTTTAATTACATGTTCCACCTTGGTTAAGTATTCTAATCGTATTCTCACATGCCACCCATGGCACTTACTTAACCCTTTTATCATGTTTAATTACATGTTCCACCTTGGTTAAGTATTCTAATCGTATTTTTCTATTGCCACCCAAGGCAACCCACTAGTCTCATCATGCCACCCCAAGGCACCCACTTAACCCCTCATGTCCCACTACATGCTAATATGGTTAAGTGTTTCTTAATTCATTAATTAAGATCATGACCTCATAAAGACCTCCCACATTAGACCGTCTTTTATGACTGCTGGATATGCCGGTTGGTTCCGGGCAGACTTCTGTCATCAAAAGGGCCTAACCTCGTGTCTTTACTTTAATCATGTATTTAATTTATGACTAAGACCTCTCACATTGGGCCAATCATTTGTAGCCGCTGGATGGCCGGTCGGTTCCGGGCAGACTTCCGCTACAAAAGGGTCCAACCTCGTGTCTTAGTTGATTAATTAATCCTAATTAATCACCCCCATATTAATTATCCCTAATTAATATCAAATTTTCCATAACATGGGTAGACCTAACTCAATAGGTAAATTCCCATGGGGTAGACCTAACTTAATAGGTAAATTCCCACTTATGGTAATTTATTTTTATTGTATGCTTAATCATACCCAATCATATTTTTATTAACATATTTACCAACCCCATCGTTCCCCACGTAAATCGTTCTCATTTCATGACATAAATAAGGGGAAGATCATTACAAATATCATGGGTTTAGCATACAACTTTGTCATGGGTTAAGAGGATGTCAACTTGCATATATGAGCATATATTAACCCAACTACATTTAACCCAAACTTGCATATTATCAAACATGTGTCTTACATAACATGTTGCATATGAACTTACATATCATCAAACATGTGATTTGCATAACATGTAGAACTTGCATTTTAGCATATACTTAACTTGCATAAGCACTCACATACTTGCATAAGCATTCATATACTTGCATAAGCTTGCATATCATGTTAAACTTGCATTTCAACATATACATAACTTGCATAAACATTCACATACTTGCATAGGCTTGCATATTATGTTAAACTTGCATTTCAACATATGCATAACTTGCATAAACATTCATATACTTGCATAGGCTTGCATATTATGTTAAACTTGCATTTCAACATATACATAACTTGCATAAACATTCACATACTTGCATAGGCTTGCATATTATGTTAAACTTGCATTTCAACATATACATAACTTGCATAAACATTCACATACTTGCATAGGCTTGCATATTATGTTAAACTTGCATTTCAACATATACATAACTTGCATAAACATTCACATACTTGCATAGGCTTGCATATTATGTTAAACTTGCATGACATAAGGCATATAACTTGCAAAACACATAATATTCACTACATCAAGCTTGCATAAATATATGGATCCACAAACATAGCCATACTTTATCACATCTTATCATAATCAATTCAATAATTGATTATTAAGGGGATAGAAGCTCACCAAAACAAGATTAGCAAGTTAAATGAAGCAAATCCCAATGATTAAGTAGAAGAAGATGTAGATTAGCTTGCAAACCCTCTTAGGATTTTTAGTGGAGGCTCTCCAATTTTCTAAGTGGTGGCATAATGGCCTTAGATCTATTTTTGGTAAGGATAAAGGGGGGTATTAGGGTGTATATATAGATTAGTTAGATGTTTTAGGACCATAGGATATACCCTAGAACCAATCCTAGCCTTTAAAGCATGTCTTGGGGAAGAAGTCAAGTGTAGGAACCATTTAGGGCCCAAAAAAAACAGCCCAAAACTCATCCCGGGCCTCAAAACATGAGCAGTTTTCGTTTTTGATTTTTCGTGAAACTTTGACGGGCCATAACTTGGTCATACGGACTCCGATTTACGAAAACTCGGACTCTATTTCGCGTATTTTTCCGAGACGAACGCAATGACACAGCCCGTTTCCCCTGATTCAGAATATTAAATTTAATTCTGCTCTGATTTATGTTATAACAAGTTATTTAACATACGGGGTGTTACATTATGCCATGTTTATGCTAGAAGTATTTATGCCATGTTTGACATTATGCCATGTTTATGCTAAAAGTATTTATGCCATGCTTATGTTTGACATTATGCCTAAATAAGAATATAGGTTCATGTTGTAGTTAAACCTATGCAAGTTTACATGCCTTGATCTATGTCACCTATGTTTTATGACCAAAATACATGTCACCACTATGCAAGTACACCAATTTCTATTATGTATTTTCCAACGTCATATGCAAGTTCATGCGCTCACTTTCCCCTCTTTGTGTATACGCCATAAGCCTCCCCTTTTCGCATGGCTAAATTGGGCTTTAAAAGGCTAAGCCCAATATATATAAACGGACGTGTAAAACGGGGGAAAATAATGTTGGGTTAAAATTACTAATGAATGAAAACTAAAGTAGAAGGGCCCAAATTCAAGTATGGGTTGGGCCCATGATTGGTGTAACCTTTACACCATTAACTTAATAATGGGCCGCAAATATTTACATATAAGAAATAAAGAAGAATGACAAGATATATAAATGTAGAAAATACGATGTGTTTAACCCGAGGTTGGATTGAGTTGTGATGTAAACCTGCCCGGAACCGCCCGGCTGTCCAGTAGTCACAACAATACCTATCCAATGTGGGAGGTTAAACATGGAGCCCAGCAAGGACCCGAGGTTAGACTGAGTTGTGGCGTAAGACTGCCCGGAACCAACCGGCAACAGGCAGCCACAACAATACCTGTCTAATGTGAGAGGTCAGGGCCTTAATAAGACAATTAAGGCTGAGTCAGGATTGTTAGGATTAAGTGAACTAAAGACTTAATCAAAATGGAACATGCTAAACTAAACGGACTGGTGGGGTTAGGTTAGAAAACACTTAACCAACTTAGCATGTTGGCTAGAGATAGAAAACCTAGTAACGGGGGACCCTTTTCAGCAGTAACCCTACACGGTGTATCATGATACCCTGAAACTAGGCAGGGTGGGGCACGATTACTGGGCTGATTGTAAGAGGTCAAAAATCGACGGCGGTGGTGTAGCAGTGTAGGTTCTAACGGAGTGCGGGCGTGCACACACTCCGGCGCAGAAAAATAAGGCACTGGACACCAGTAGCATACCTGTGCACTCTAAGGTTGTGTCGGGTTGCCACTATGGGACTTGATACACCCCATGGTGGGACCAGCATAGGTAACTACGACATCGGGGGCCGTAAGGCACATGTAACTATGCGAGTAGGAGCCGATCATCATTGAATGGATCACATCACCATGATTATGGGGTGTCAGTTGGAAACTAGTTTATATGGGTTTAGAGATTAATATGGAGTACGATAGTATATTCGACCCTAGACAACTTAACCAAGTTTATAGTGCATGCCCACTTCTTGTTTATACTTATCATACCCAGTTCTTTATTCATAGACAAAATAGTACTAGACTTACTCAGGCTTTATGTCTGACTCTACTTTTCTTTCGTCTTCTTTCTTCCGTTTTCCCCCCCAGGTCCTCAGGGAGGGAACACAGCAGCTTGACCTACCTCAACATCCAGCTTGAAGAAGAGAAATGTATTGCTTGGACTTTCCTGTTTTGAACTATGGCTTTGGACAATCCACTATGGGGCTTTTGCAGTTTATCTACGTTTTATTTATGCTTCTTTAAATAATGTACTCAAGACAGATTATGAAAGTGTTATGTTATGTTTTTGGAAAGGATGTTGTTGTAACACGTATTTGACTTTATGAAATAAAAGTTTGTTGTTCTTCCGCTGTTTCCAAATATGTGTTCTTATATCTGTCTTGTATATCTGTGACTTGTACTTATAAACCTCCACCAAAATTAGGGCATTCCCTTTGAGAGTGACCCTAACGGAGGTGGGGTGTTTCAGGATCTCTCCAGCATCTCCATTATATATATATATATAACGATTTAAAGAAATTGATTTGATTTCTTTTGATTATTGGAGGATGGAAGTTTTCGTTTCCAGAAAGGAAACTGGAGGCTCATTTTGGTTTGGAGAATGAGGGATTAGGTTAGACGGTTAGGTCATTATATAGTGTAGATTTTAGATATTTAGGGTACCGCGTGCTATACAAGGTTTTTATCATTTAAGGACTACCATTGACAGAAACAAAAATACCATTGAGATGAGCAATGTCCCCCGATCCCAAAAATATAAAAATATAGACTAGTTTACTTATTCTGTGAAATCTCCAAAATACTGACTTAGGGTGCACAATACCCCAAATAAAAAGTTTCTTATTTAATTAATTAAAAATTACAGTAAAATTCTAAAAATTAAATTATCGTTATGTCCCAAAAGAAACTTGTCTAAATTCAAACCCGATATCTAGTTATATCGAATAAACCGTCATGGTCGATAAACGATTTTATAGCGACTATTCTATAATTTGATTTGGACGTAAATCAAAATCTACACGACGAAATCCCGATTTTTCTCTTCCACTAGAAAGATATACTCCACCTGCTCCACACGTTTCTTGTTTCACAGAAATCCGGCTTAAAACGAATCCTGTACATTCAGTTGAAGTTCGAATCGCCAATTTGCGAACTGCAGCGCAATTTCAAGCTCGATTTCAATTATAATATAATTATACATTCAAACTGTCGTTCAAATAATATATTCGTTATTCAAATTCAATTCCAAACTGAATTAAAAACCACAGATGATCCAGTTCACACCATATCGCCATTTCAGCCAATTCTGATTATTTCAGACTTAAATATTTTATTTAATTTATTATTTTAATTAAATATTCATCATTATTTAATTCCACGACCATAAATTCACTATATCACTATTTATATAATTAAATAAATTAATTATAATACCTCTGCCAATGCGGGTCATTACAATCTTCCCCACTTAAAATAATTTCGTCCTCGAAATTGCTAAGGTAGAGAACGACCCTATCGACTGGTTAGAACTTATATGTTCACTTCTTAATTTCAGTTTCAACTGAACCAAATTTAATTTCAATTAAATTATTAATTAATCCTTATCAACGAAAATTTTCAAAAATCCTGAAAATTTTCTATCTCCTTAACTTTTCGAAAATTTTTGCCAGCACCTCCTTTGTACTGACCAATCGATCAAACTCCAACTCGCTTCTCTGGGCCATCTCCAACCCAAAAGAAAATCAAACAGCCAAGCGGCTTGCCAGTTCGGCTCATAAATCTTATACCGTATGAAATATAAACTTGTACCTTTTTGTCGGGCATATCAACTCTATCACTTCCATATGCTATCAACTCAGCATATACCAATGTTATCCCACTCAAATTTTGAAATCACTTTCATCTCCAACACAACCATTCGCCTTTTTACCAAGCCAAATATCATTTTAACTCGAGTTTCTTCTCGATTCCCAACTCTTAACTTGATTATCACATTACACTTCAAATTTGAATCTCATAATCCAATTTGTCTTGATATCATTCTAATTCAATCTCAGTTACCACTTTACTGGCTTTACTTTAATTCATTTTTTGCTTTCACAAATTTCTGTTAAATTTGTTTTTAATTCAAACAGTCTTTCCCTGGGAGTTTTTAAACAGTTTACTCTTATCAAAAATCAAATTTTCCTTTTGAACATGTCACTGGGCCCTTAATTAATATTCCATTAGTTAAATCACTTCTCTATTTCTTTATCAATATTTGTTAACCAAATATTTTCAATAACCATATTGGCCTTTTATGTTATTTGGAAAACATTTCCGAATATCGCCTTCCTTTATTTTCTAAACTTTAGAGAATATATGCTATTTATAATTGGAAAATATTCCAATTACTTATCTCTTTTCCGATCTCGTTTATCTCTATACTTAGGAAATATTCTTTATTATATTTCCAAGCTTACACTTATTCGGGTTAAAAAGGATGTTGTGTAAAACATCGTTATGACAACCCAAATACTATATTCAACTAACTCTTATTCAACATTGATCTTCAAGCCCGAAATCTTACTATTCATTTGTTAATAATGAAATCAATAAAGTTGGGGTATAACTACCTCTCAGACCTTGACTGAATACCATTATTAATGTCAAAACAGATATGACTACTTACTCGAATAATCAATACCATACAACTACTTATTCACTTTTAAACACGTATACGCTTCCTTTTTCTATTCTTACCAGATTTTATTCTTAGTCTTCCTTTTTTATTTTACTATTCTATTTTTAAGTTCGTTTCCTTATCGACTTCTATATATATATCGATACGTTGATTTCTAACTATCAAATTATCTTAAAAATATTCTAACTCCTTAAATTCCCGAAAAATTTCGCCATAACCTCCTTTGTACTAGGAGCATCGGGATATTTCAAATAGCCTCCCATGGCCCTTACCAATCCAAAAGAAAAAGAAAAAGCCAAGCGGCTAGCCGATACGGCGCATAAAATCTCATATATGAATTAAATACATACCTTTCCGTCGAGCATTCTATTTATATACCTTCATACCTTATCCATACCTATCTCATGTATATTTATACCTGCCCAATCTATTTTAACTATACCTGATCGTTTTAACTCAATTCGTCAATTAATTTGTTAATTAACTCTTTAGTCTATTTCACTTTTATATTTGAACATGACACGTTCAAATATATTTTAACTTGCTTATTAACTAATTTGAATCCAAATTTCAAATTTAAGTTCTATATTTGATTTCAAATATCCATTTACAAATACAATTCACCTTTCAAAGTTCAACTTCAAATTCAAAACTCGATTAACTAATTCCTCTTCGACTTAGTTAATTCTATTCAATTTCTATTCAAATTTTATATCACTTCTATTATTCAAATCTATATATCAAATTCTATTCAAATTCTATATATTCAAATTCTATAGTTTAAATTCCATTTGAATTCTATATATTCAAATTCTATAGTTTAAATTTCATTTGAATTCTATATATTTTCTATTTTGAAATTCAACACAACTTGTCTTTCCCAAAACAAATTCAAAACAGTATCTCTGGTAGTAATTCGTCACTTACAACTCGAAATTGAATACTGATGATGCAGCTGTCATCATCAGAATTTATTTTCCAGCGATCGAAGTGAGTTCAATACTATAAAACCATTTCTAAACATTGCCACTTTGAAATTCATTTCAAAATATAATTCACACTGCTTGTAAAACAATTTAAAATCTCCCAGGATCTTAAATTTTCCTTATTTTTAATCCAAATCCATTTACAAACACTTATCCAATTCTCCAGAGTTTTAAATTCAATTTCTGGTTAAAATTTTAGATTTAACTCATCTGATTTCACGTATTTCACTTATGTGAATTCTGATTGGTTATTTACATAACCATTTCACATTTTTATAATCTTACTCGATTATAATTATGACCAATATAAATCCTTTATATCAAAATATAATTTGGGTAAAATTATTTCGTTTACCATCTTTTCAAAACATACCATGACGGTTCATTGTATTCAAGTGTTCATAAAATCCCTACCGATACAGTGGATCAAACTGATCGACCAGAACTCATGAACGACTCTACCAATAAATCTCCACAATATAAAACAAATTTTTATATCAATAACAAATACTTTCACTAGTATATATACACTCAAACTCAATCTAGGGTATTACTAACCCTATCTCTATCGAGTCACGCCACAGAGCCAAGGTAAATCACTTAACTTAAGCTCTGATACCAACTGTAATGACCCAAAATTCCGGTCCAATTTGAGATGACCAAAAACACAAGTCCAACCCCAAATTAAACTGAAATCTAGGAAATTAATAGAAAGAAAATTAGAGGGTGAGGAAAGATAAGATAGAAACTTAGAATAAAAGAAGAAGAAGAAGAACACAATATCAGAGTAACACGAATCTCACAGCGGAACGAATAAATATATTTCATAACATAACTTTGAAATACAAATCTGTACTTGAATATACATATCATTATCAAAGTACAGCACTTACAACACAGCGGAAATAACTAACTATATGATCCTGAAGCCTCCTGCTCCAAGCTCTTCCAGTATATCTGTAAATCCCGACTACTTGACTGCCCGTACAAATTTAGGCACCCAAGAGTTTAGGGAAAACAAAACAAAATAAACTCTGGGTCAGTCACGGGACTGGTATGAGTTTAAAACAGTTCGAACCATTAAACGATATCTCATAAGACCACGCCGTATAACGGAACGGGTTTTTCCCTTATGAGAATCCAAATTATCTTTATATCAAAAACCTTTTGATATTATAATAATGTCTATCAACCACAATATAATAACCATCTAGCAAACGCTTTCATCTCACGTTCTACATATATAGTATACAAGCAAAACCGCAATCACGTATTTGGTAATGGATTTCCAACTATGACAAGGTATGGAACCACCTTCGCTAGTGTACCTCTAGAGAGGAATACACTGGGTTCAATAAGAACATCTTGCAACCCGGCCACACATGACCGACCACTCATTTCGCTTGAGTGTATTGAATGTATATCACCAACGGTTGGGATCAGCAACCGTTTCCCGAATGGGACACCATCAACAATAGATTTTTAGAAGTAAATGAAATTCTAGATCAGGAGATTATACACCCTACTTCGGTGCGACCGACTTAGCTATGTTGCCTGCCCGATTTCTGTCATTTACCGGATGTGAGGCTAGAAGCTACGCTTTATCATCACACCAGATTCACTTTGAATGCCACATCGTCAAATCCATCAAATCACTAATTGACGTCCTCAACCATACATTATGTGTTAGCTAAAAGAAGTTTCCTTCTCCACTTCCACTCTTGGTACGGTTGGAGAAATCAATATACATGATCGTCTGGAAATACTCTGTCAGACATCCGTCCATACAAGTCATACAGGAACAGGATGAACCGAAGGCACTATTCTGTAAATAGGATAGCCCTTGCATAACTCCGTCTTCAATTTACTTTGGCATATATGATTCGCAACGCTTATGCCAATACAGAGTGGTTCTTTGGATAATAATCCAACCGGTCTCTCCATATTAACAACGTTAAAATGGTCAAAACTTCGATAATCTGTGATTTAACTATCAAAGAAAAGCAGGTGTGCAAACAATGATATTATGTCCAAATGGAAATTTATATCGATCAAACATCATTCAACATTTATCTCTTTATTTCGTAAATTTACTTATCTCCTGTTTCCCTATATTCAATATTTCTTATTTTCTAAATTTGGAAAACATACGTTATTAACAATGGAAAACATTTCCATTTCTTGTTTTCCTTATTAGAAAACATTTCTGGTTTCTTATTTGGAAAACATTTCCAAAGCTTCTTTATTGGACTTAGACAGATGTTTAAACAAACATCGCTATGCCAACTCAAACCATTTCCTTTAATTACTAAATTCACTTAACCATCCTTTACTATCAAACCTTAATCATTCCTTAGTTAAAAATGAAGTCAATCAAGTTGGGGTAATACTACCTCTCAGACCTTAACTTAACAACGTTTCTAACCTTGAAATAGACAAAGTTCATCCTTCTAATTCTTTAACAAACTTCCTTACGTAACTCTCTTTCAAATCTTTTCTATTCGATAATTCTTTCCTTCGTTAAGGTATATTCGATAACTCTATTCAATTTATTCTATTCACTTAAATCTTTTGATTTAACTCTAACTCTATTCACTTAACTCCTATCGAATAAACTATATTCGATAACTCTTTTAATTCTATTTGAATAAACTATATATTCGATTAACTCCTTTTAACTCGATTAAACTATCATCGATTAACTCCTTTATTCTATTTGAATAAACTATATTCGATTAACTCCTTCATTCTATTCGAATAAACTATATTTGATTTACTCCTTTTACTTTTACTTTAATCGGTTAAACTAACATCGATTAGCTCCTTTTACTTTAACTCTAATTGATTAAACTAACATCGATTAACTCCTTTATTCTATTTGAATAAACTATATTCGATTAACTCCTTCATTCTATTCGAATAAACTATATTCGATTTACTCCTTTTACTTTAACTTTAATCGATTAAACTAACATCGATTAACTCCTTTTACTTTAACTCAAATCGATTAAACTAACATCGATTAACTCCTTTTACTTTAACTCTAATCGATTAAACTAACATCGATTAGCTCCTTTTACTTTAACTCTAATCGATTAATCTAACATCGATTAACTCCATTTACTTTAACTCTAATCGATTAAACTAACGTCGATTAACTCCTTTTCGAATAACATATTCGATTTACTAACTTTCGACTACCTTATTCGATCACTCCCTTCGAATACCATATTCGATTTAACTAACTTTCGAATACCATATTCGATCACTTTATTGATTTATAAAGATTTCCCTTTTTATAACGTTTATCCATTTTAGAAAGATTTCCTTTAACAACGTTTATTCATTTATAAAGATTTACTTTTAGTAACGGTTCTTCACTTCATAAATGATTTGCTTTATCTTTCTATTTATAAGTGCTTTACAAATATCTCCTATTCGATTTCATTTGTAAAGGTTTTACAAATATTTCTCTTTCTATTTGATTTGTAAAGGGTTTACAAATATTTCTCTTCCTATTCTATTTGTAAAGGTTTTACAAATATTTCTCTTTCTATTTGATTTGTAAAGGGTTTACAAATATTTCTCTTCCTATTCTATTTGTAAAGGTTTTACAAATATTTCTCTTCCTATTCTATTTGCAAATGATTTGCAAATAATTCCTTTAGGTTTTATTTCTAAGTATTTTCTATTTATAAAAATCCATTTATAAATAAATTTCTATTTATAAATTATATATTTATAAATATTCTCTTTTATAAAATCCTCTGATTTTATAAATAAATCTATTTTCAATATTCATTTTGAAAATTCTCTTTTCACCATTTCAGTATGTTATGGTATTTAACACATCAATCACGATGACCAATATTGTTCAAACACATATAATCGACAATAGGTTATATATCACATCATATATTACAATATATGAATCACAGTAAAATAAATGTTGAGGAATCCAGTTGGATTCCCCCAACCTGTTTCCCTGCATCACAGATGTTAACAATATAGATAACATCACTTTCAGTTCCATATGATATATTCTGTTAAACAGATTCAATATAGAAATTCAACTAACTGACTAGCAGTTCAATCAAACAATCAACATACAACAATCAACAGATGATTAACAGTTCTAACAATACGTTATAAAAATATAACTGTTCAGAGTTGGTGAGATTTACTCACATTGGACTATCATCGTTAAATAACGATAATTGTCACTTGATTTAATTCTGACAATTTATTTCGCTATAAATTCAAACGAGCACCAATGGACCTCCAGTCAGTCCCATTTGGTAGTGTCAGTCCATACGATCCCAACGCAACTTACGGTTCGTCAATCTGATATCGTATGATCAAGTTATACCATTTCGAAGTTAATACACTTTTAAATTTGAATTTTAAACTAAACATTTATTAATTAAATAGGCCCTCACCATTTCTTCACAACAGCCCATCAACCCCTTAATGCCCAGACCAACATCAAACCTTCTTCCTCCGAATACACGCTGCTCCCTCCAGACATTAAACCAACGTAACCTCTCAAACCCCATCTACTTTTGTTTCTCCATCATTTTCGAAATCGTTTCCACCACAAATCACCTCGCCAACTCCTCTTCTATCCCTTGTCGGTTCCCTCAAACCCGCTTGCCAGAATAGGCGTCCGTTCCTCAGCCTCACGAAGCCGCAGCAGTGACAGTACTGAACATTTTCGGTGCTATTCCTCTTCAAAAGTTGCACTCAAAACCGCATTCAACCCTTCAACTCAAAAACGATAGCTAAATCTCGAATCGAAGCTCCCTCATTTACTGATTTCCAACCCTAGTTCTCACATGCCATCGATGGAAACTTTTCAGCGAAGAACATAGTCGTCGAACATCATATAAATTACACTAGAATGTAGAGTATCTCTCCAGCATCTCCAATATATATATATATAACGATTTAAAGAAATTGATTTGATTTCTTTTGATTATTGGAGGATGGAAGTTTTCGTTTCTAGAAAGGAAACTGGCGGCTCATTTTGGTTTGGAGAATGAAGGATTAGGTTAGACGATTAGGTTATTATATAGTGTAGATTTTAGATATTTAGGGTACCGCGTGCTATACAAGGTTTTTATCATTTAAGGACTACCATTGACAGAAACAAAAATACCATTGAGATGAGCAATGTCCCCCGATCCCAAAAATATAAAAATATAGACTAGTTTACTTATTCTGTGAAACCTCCAAAATACTGACTTAGGGTGCACAATACCCCAAATAAAAAGTTGCTTATTTAATTAATTAAAAATTAGAGTAAAATTCTAAAAATTAAATTATCGTTATGTCCCAAAAGAACCTTGTCTAAATTCAAACCCGATATCTAGTTATATCGAATAAACCGTTACGGTCGATAAACGATTTTATAACAACTATTCTATAATTTGATTTGGACGTAAATCAAAATCTACACGACGAAATCCCGATTTTTCTCTTCCACTAGAAAGATATACTCCAACTGCTCCACACGTTTCTTGTTTCACAGAAATCCGGCTTAAAACGAATCCTGTACATTCAGTTGAAGCTCGAATCGCCAATTTACGAACTGCAGCGCCATTTCAAGCTCGATTTCAATTATAATATAATTATACGTTCAAACTGTCGTTCAAATAATATATTCGTTATTCAAATTCAATTCCAAACTGAATTAAATACCACAGATGATTCAGTTCACACTATATCGTCATTTCAGTCAATTCTGATTATTTCAGACTTAAATATTTTATTTAATTTATTATTTTAAATAAATATTCATCATTATTTAATTCCACGACCATTAAATTCACTATATCACTATTTATATAATTAAATAAATTAATTATAATACCTCTGCCAATGCGGGTCATTACAGCTCATATAGCTAATGGTGTCGTTTCCGTCACATATTTACTTCAGTATATTACAGCGCATCTCGATGTAGTAGATTTCCACGACATAGTATACACGGCTACCATTTTATACCTCTTTGGTTCGACATTCTTTTCGAACCAACGGAGTACGAATAGGCTAGGCTACCTAGCAGCACTAGTCGAGTCAGAGCAACTGAATATGATTGATTGGGGCTATGCCATATTAGGTTATCTATACGCCGCTCTTGACTCCTATGCTTTTGGAGAGGTTCGCCTAATGTTCGGTTTTTGATACATGTTGCCATGCTGGTACTACGAGTACACGGCCAATATGCATCCACGCATACAGCCCACCGCCAGTCATGCTGTTGAGACCTTTTTCCCACGCATGCGTAGATGGGAGAGTACTCACGGAGTTTGGCATGCTCCTGCTGGTGTGAGACATGACTTGATGGAGGCTCGTACTCAGTTAGATATGAGGGAGATGGGGAACATATTACGAGCACCTTGGAAATCTTATTGGTTGTTACTTGCACGGATGGCCCACTACCTGATGCCTATCCATTAGCCATTGCATGTCGCTTATCTACTCGACGTGTCCTCTTGTTCCCACCAGCCTGCCTTCCTATTTGGTACTTGGTAGATCGATGTTACTACCAGGAGCAGATCGATGACTTACAGGCCAGATTAGCGACAGCATGGGTGGTGATACAGCAACATCAGGTACCGCTGTAGGGTCATGTACTGGTGGAGGTTCAGGAGGCGGACTAGGAGGGGTTCACGGATCAGGTGGTGATGGCGGACTAGGAGCGGGTGACGGACTAGTAGGGGGTGACGGATCAGGTGGTGATGGTGGACTTGGAGGGGGTGATGGCGGACTTGGAGGGGTGACGGAGTAAGAGGGGGTGACGGATTAGACTGTGATGGCGGACTAGGAGGGGGTGACGGACTAGGTGGCGATGGCATTTCGGGAGGTGGTAGATGACGATATTCCGTATTATGACTCTTCTGATATCGGGGACGACATGTCTTTGGATGGTTTTGATAATGATGCCGCAGATTTATCATGATATATATATATATTTGTGCATGTCACGATGTGTGTGTGTGTGTGTATATATATATATATATATATATATATATATATATATATATATGTGTGTGTGTGTGTATGGCTCGATGTATATATGTGCATGTCTCGATGTTTTGGACTTTATGTTATTTTATAATGTGTTCTGTGTAATGTTCGCTCGTTTATTATGTTCTGTGTAATGTTTGCTCGTTTATTATGTTGTAATGTCTGCTCGTTTATTATGCTCTATGTAATGTTTGCTCGTTTATTATGTTCCGTGCCAAATCTGGTACTTTGGCAAGTGCCAAATCTGCCAAGTGCCAAATCTGGTACTTTGGCAAGTGCCATATCTGGTACCTTGGCAAGTGCCATATCTGGTACCTTGGCAAGTGCCATATCTGGTACCTTGCCAAGTGCCAAATCTGGTACTTTGGCAAGTGTCATATCTGGTACCTTGCCAAGTGCCAAATCTGGTACTTTGCCAAGTGCCAAATCTCGTACTTTGCCAAGTGGCAAATATCTGGTACCTTGCCAAGTGCCAAATCTGGTACTTTGCCAAGTGCCAAATCTCGTACTTTGTCAAGTGGCAAATATCTGGTACCTTGCCAAGTGTCAAATCTGGTACTTGCCAAGTGCCAAATCTCGTACTTTACCAAGTGTCAAATCTGGTACTTTGGCAAGTGCCAAATCCGGTACTTTGCCAAGCGTCAAATCTGGTTTATAAGTTGCAGTTCGGTTTATAACGTTTCAAACTTCAATTGGTCGTACGAAATCCAATCTAAGTCGGATTTCCTCACAACAAGACATGTTTGCATCTAATCGACAATATTTTTTTAGTGGAAGAGAAAAAATTGGTTTTCATGTTGTAGATTTTGTTTTACGTCCAAATTAAAATTCAAAAAGTCGCCGTGGAAATGGTTTGTAAAATATATGGTTTACATATAAGTTAAAGGATTTTTATAAAATAAAATGGGGACGACCCTCATTTTTAACTCCTTTGTGTGCTTAAATGTTTAAATTATGCGGGTAAGTGGACGACCCTCGTTTTATATCGTTGCTAACTTCAATATGTGTAAATAATACGGGTAAGTGGACGACCCCGGACCCACGCTCATGTTTTCCCTATATATAGCGGTTTCTCTGAAACCCTTAATCACAATTTATTTTCTTCCAACCGCCACCTCCTTCCTCTTTCCCCAAAGGAGCCAAGTTGTTAAGAAAAGAGTATAATTTCCTTTTTGGAGTATGTCGGAACAGGGAAAAGAAAGTGTAGCCTCCAACATGGACAAATGGAAAAATGACGATGAGGGGTAGCAAATCAAAGACCTGAAAGCAGGACATTTTCATCTTTATTTTTATGTGGTTTTTCAGGGTACCTCGTAGATGCTCTACATGGTTTCTCGGTGTACGACGTAGTAGCCATGCACGCACATTTTACCTTAAAACTGAAGACAACAAAAATGGCATTTTCATCTTTATTTTTCTTTATGAAAACGGGACTACTAACTAAATTTCTCGAATGAAATACAATTTGCCTACTCTATGATCACATTATGGTACAACTTCCATGACTAAAACCAAAGATGCATAGGGCCGATTCTACCCACACGTAAAGGAGAACAAGAAAAATTACAAGACATCATATATCCTACTCCAGTCGTGATAAATCATAGATCGAACTTATTCTCAAAATGCATTGGTGCTAGTGCTAGCTAACAAAATGTAATGTGAGATACAACAAACAAAAAATTGTAAATCTTCCATCAGCAAAAAATAATATCATAACATGTTTCTTTATATTCAAGATAGAACTTCGTTGAAGCACGTAAATAGAATTCTGTGGATACGAGTTCTTTTTCTTTTCTGGTTTTCTTTAACCTTCTGCTATACCACGAATCACTCAGAATGAAATACCTACAGCTTACTGCTAGAGTTATATTGAAAACTCTTATAAATTTAGCCATACTGTCTGTACTGTATTCAAGCATAGCCTTTCAAATCATAATCTCTGATTTTCTCAACAATCACAAAGCTAAAAATCGACAAGAGTGATTAGTAATCAAGTGCAAAATTCAAAATCAGCAGTTAAATTCCAAATATACAGGGATCCACCACAATCCGGATCAAATTCCAACCCCACACAAAATCACATAAACTCGCAAAAAGAAAAAGGCAAACACAGTAACAAAACCTAGAATCTTCACTCTCAAACAAACCAACCTGGTAATAACGATAGAACGCAAGTGAATCGGACAATCATCCAGTGTAAATGTGAACGCCAACCGCGATGAGCAAGATGGTCAAGAGAGCGAAGTAGATAATAGTATGGACGAGGATCGACAACCCGCTGGTCTGCATGCTACCGAACGCTATGAACCTTCCGTTGCCGGGCAGCTGAAAGAGCAGCCCTGGGGTAAGCAGGACGAAAAGCACTACCGCTATCACCACCGGCCCCCAATCCGCCATTTATCTTCTCTTCTGTTCGCCGAGGAAGGGTTTGGATTTTGGGTTTTAGATTTTTATAATTTTGAAATTTGAAATGGGAATGGTGCAGGGATAAAAAGGGGCGGTGGTTTTGGGAAAAAGCAACGTGCCGAGTAAAGAGGAAGGGCGGTGGCGTGTCGAAGATGTGCACGTGAGTGTGACGACTTTTGTCGCGTTGCGTTCCGTGTCGGCTCGGATTGTGCACTTTGTGTCACGTGATGCCGCGCTTGGGATTTAGACTTTTAGTTAGTGGATAGTTCCAGCGCATAGGGCAGTAAAATTTAACGTATTCGAATATGGATAATTTTATGTTAAAAAATGCTCGGTTTGAACCCAAAAAAAAAAAAGAAAAAAAAAATGATTTTCCACAAATCCTATGCTCCATCTTTAATTTCTCCAACTCCTATAAAAAACACTATCTAAAAATTTTGATAAAAAAATATCTTTGCCATATTAGCTAAACTTTTCTATTTTAGATGATGAGCATCATGAATTTTATATTTCATAAATCAAATGATCAAATCTATTTTATGTTTTAATTTGTATTCTGTAAACACTTCATTCAGATATTATCACTCATCTTTATTAAAGTTAATATTAGCCGAACAATTGTTATCTTTGAATTATGGTGCATTCATGAACAAACCATATATGAAATCAGAGATTAGAGCGTTCATCGATAGATTTTTGATTAAAAATTGATTATAGATTGAATAGGAAGTAAAGTAGTAATTATTATCGTTCAAAAGATGCTTCAGTCGGATTATTATCTTTTGGAATATTTTGATATGAAACCTGCAAAGCTATAATAATAGTATAGTAATAATTAAATAATTACGACTTCGTTGCCTCAATTGCTTGACATAAATTCTTTATTAATGACTTCCATGGTTGTAGACTTTTTCCCAAAATCGATTTAGAAATTACGGTTTGTTGGCACCAAAATAACCAGGGAGAAAGCAAGTGTTGAAACCAAGGTGAAGGGGCGCCAAGACCAGCAGTCCATCGGCAAAAATAAGATTATCCCATCAACACATACTTTCGAAGTCGGGAATAAAAAGTAAAAGAACACTATTCGATAGCAAAAGTCCCTATCGATGGAACCGAAAGGGCATGATCTCCAAAACACTTACTTCAAGGCGTGAGGAAGGAAGTAAAAAGTTATGTCTCTCAAGGAAAGCTCATGTTGGCATAACTAGAGGGTCACTCACCAAACTTAACATCCTCAAGCGTGTAGAGCTCAGTTTATTATACCAATCCGACTATCCAAAGGGAAAATACTAGAAATCCTAAGCCTCCACCAACTAATCATCACAAACAGTTTTTGAAGAACAAAGCAAGACAAAGTCGAAATCAGCACCGAAAGCCGAAAATACAAACGAGCTCATTTCTTCAACAGCTAGCCAAGGCTTCAGTGCCCAAACACACTCCTTCTGAGAAAACTATAGCAACACCGTACTACTCCTTCAAGAGACAGTGAGAGGCACATTCACTAAATATCCACATTCGCTTCTACAAGAAGCTGTGACGAAGCCCTTATGATGAGAGAAGGGGGCAATTCGCACTTGTAAATATGACCCTAAGGGTTTGGAATCGAGATCCATTTTTTATTCTCAATCTTGTATCTATAAGTTTTAGTTGTAAACCATAATTCTCAAATCAATTTGGGGAATAAGTCTATAATCGTAGAAGTCATTAATAAAGAGTATTTTCCAGGCACTTGAGGTGACAAAGTCGTAATTATTTAATTATTACTTTATTATTATGTCTTTGCCTTGCATGTTTCGTATCCATTACATCTGACTAGTTAACCGTATCTACTTTAAGATTGGATCATCTGAAACCCCACAATTTATAGCATATTGATGGTTACCTAAGATAATTAAACATAATTAAGATCCAAGATCCTGTTCCAACTACCTGATAGGCCTTTCGTCAACCTTGCAACACCATATAAACCTCATAAAACCGAAGTTAAACGATGGTTTCCTAAGTCAACCTGAAATAATAAGAGCTCAGCGTCCCCATTCGTAAGACTGAAAGACCCTTAACCAGTTTCACTGATAAAGTACCCAAGAAACCTACAAGAATTTTTTTCATCACAAGAATAGTAAGGGTTTCCAGTTTACCATACCGAGAGTGTAACAACCCGGATTTTCAGAACCAATTTAAAATTTTTATTTTAGCTATTTTAATGGATTTTAGATATTTAAAGTGATTTATTTTAAATAATAACAACTAAAAATTTATTTTAATCGAAGTTAGAACATATAAATTTATTTTAGTTATAAAATGAGCCTGAAATAACGCAGTAGTTTGAAAATTCGATTTTAAATTTCAATTGAATATATAGAATTCAATATAAGTCAAAATTAGATAAAACAAGAAACGTTAGAATCTGTTTAACAATATCTTTCTAACGAATGTAAGAAACTGAGATTTCACTTTATAAATTAAAAGTTATGTAATGTCCCGTATTTTTACGATATTATAATTAATTATTTAAATAGTGATTCAGAGTATTAAATGGTCGTCAAAATTAAATAATATTGAATATTTAATTAAATTAAATAATAGAATAATATATTTAATCTGTGAAGTAGTCGGAAATAGTGGAATTGACAATATTGCGTGAACTGGACAATTCAAAATATATAATTCAGTTTAATGTTGAATTACGATAACGAATATATTAAATTAACGATGGTCGAACGTATAAATTATATTATAATTATAATCGAGCTCGAAATGGCGCAGCAGTTCGCTATTTGACGATTCGAACTTTAAATGGATATATAGAATCCGTTTTAAATCGGATTTCTGTGAAACAAGAAACGTTCAGAGTTGGTGAAGTATA
This sequence comes from Allium sativum, assembly GCA_030737875.1. NCBI lineage: Eukaryota > Viridiplantae > Streptophyta > Magnoliopsida > Asparagales > Amaryllidaceae > Allium > Allium sativum. The sequence continues at coordinate 972,754,610 of CM060924.1, forward strand.
TTTTTCTAATGGAAGAGAAAAATTGGGATTTCGTCGTGTAGATTTTGATTTATGTCGAAATCAATTTTTCAAAAAGTCTATGGAATTCCTTTATAATTTATAACGATTTATTTATATTATAAAAGGATTTTCAATATTAATTGAATCGATTCAACCGGGATTTGAATATCGAGTTATAAATCCAATTGGAGCTGTATAGTATTCCGCTGTGAATATATATACGATAATAGTTATTTATTTATATTTAATTTAATTATTTTTAAATATATTTATATTTAAAAGGGTTTGTTTAGAGCTTTAAAAATAGCCAGTTTTGCAAACGACCTCCGTTTTCGATGAAAGTAATTTTGTTGGTTCCAGAATATTAAAGTATTGCTAGATTTCAATTTTTGTGATTTTTGGAGTCAGTATGTGGCTGTGAGGGATTTTAATGTGAAAAACAGTCGATAATTTGACCTTTAAAAATACGCTATGTGAGCAAACGGAGTCGGAATTCGACGAAACCAGTTTCGTTGGGTCCGTAATGTCGAACTAAAGGTGTATGTCCATTTTTATGATTTTTTGATATCGTGTGTGATCATAGAGATTTTTAAACCACGAATACATATAGCGATCGATTAAAACTGAGTAAAATAATCGATTAAAATAATAATAAACTTATCTATAAATACATAACCATACCTCTCCTAACCCTAAAATCATTTCTCTCTGGTCAAGGTTGGGGCCGCTGCTCATTTCGTTCATCCTCACAAAAACGCAAACTGTAAATTCCTTATAAAATCAAGTAAGGGTCCATAAAATCAAAGACTTATATATATTCAAATTCCTCGTTACTTGCTCTATTTTTCCACATATTTTTGTGTCTTGCGATTCAGATTTTTGGGTTTTCTACTTACTAACAGCGTCGGTTCCTAGAACTAGGGTTGATCACGATGAGAGTTTGAGAATTCGATTCATGTTGTTGTTGTGAGCTTTGGATTAAGCAAGGGATTTAGCACCTGTAGTAGTTGTTTTGAGAGAATCCAACGCTAAAAGTGTCGCTACATCTGTAGCAGGGCTACTCGATGAAATCAATGGGAGGGAGATCGAGATGTATTATATTGGGTGGAGGAGGAAGTGAAGTCGAAGAGAAGTTCACCCGTGAAATTAGTGTGATTTTTAGTGATGCGGTGAAGGTGGTGTTTGCGTGGAAGTAATCGAAATGAAGAAGAGGAAGTTGCGTCGTCTATTACTGGAAGAAGAAGGACCTGTTCAGCGGATATGGGTTTACAAGGATGGAAATGGGCCCGATGTTTAAGGTAAAGCCCAAAAGATAATTTAAGGCTAAGTTAAATTTCAAATTTAATAATATATTAAGTTATAAAATCCATAACTTATCCATTCGGAATCAGAATTGAGCAAAACAAGATTCGTTGGGATCGTATGGACGGTGGCTACATACTGGAACTGACTGGGAGTGGATTGGATCTCGTTACAATTTATAGTGAGATAAATTGTCAGAATCAAATCAAAGATAGTTAATCGTTATTTAACGATAACCGTCTGATATGAATAAAACTCACCAACTCTACCAGTTCATATTTTTATAACGTATTTTTAGAACTGATAAATGATGATTGATTGCTGTGTGCTGACTATTTGGTTGAAGTACTGATTTATTAGTTGAAATTATAGATAACGATATATATATATAAAAATCGTTAATCAAATATTGATTCTGTTATTCATAATATTTCATATTGAAATGAAATCGATGTTATGTGTATTGTTTAACATCTGTGATGCAGGGAAACAGGTTTGAGGGATCCAACTGGATTCCTCAATATTTAATACCATTTGATTTCATATACTGTGATATATGATGTGATATATAATCTGTGATTGATTATGATAACACTGGTCTGGTGAGTAGGTATTTTAAATACTGTATGAAATACTGTAATGTAAAAGGAAATTTTCAAAGTGAATATTGAAATGAAATATTTATATATAAAATAAATAGGATATTATAAAAGATAATATTTGAGAAACAAATATTGGAAAATATAATTATAAAAGGAAATATTTATTTGGAAAATAAATAGAATTATTAGTTAGAAAATAAATAGAATTATATAAAGGAATATTATTCACATTCTATGTGAAAGATTAGATTAAAGTAAATATTTTGCAAATAAAATATCATAAAGGAATTTGGGGTTTGAATTAGGAATTTAAAGGGAATTACTGGAATTAGAAACTGACTGGGAATTAGTTGAGTTGAATAGCTTTCTGGGTATCGATCTGATGTTGGTTTCGGCCTTCGGGGTTAATACGTAAGGTTTGTTCTCTTACTAGTTTACATTTAGAGACTGATAGATGTGGGGAGATAGTGATGCGTGAATCAGAAATGGAAACGTTTTCCAAAGTTAATAACGTATGTTAATTAGAAAATAAGGATTTGATGAATATATGTAAACAAGTAATGGGGAAATGAATAAATGTTGATTGATGATTGACCGATAGAATTTCCATCTGGAAATAATATCGTTGTTTGCACACATGTTTTCCTTTGATAGTTAAATCACCAACTATCAAAGATTTTGACCATTTCCATTGTCAACACGGAGAGAACGAGATCAGATATATTATCTGAAAACCACTCTGTATGACATTAGCGTTGTGAATCAAATATGATGAAGATAATTGAAGACGGAGTTATGCAAGGGTTGTTTAGTGAATCCTAGGTGGAAATTGCCTAAGATGGATTTACAGAATAATTCCTTCGGATTGTCCAGTCCTATGACAACTTGAATGGACAAATGTCTGATAGAGTATATCTGGTAGATTGCGTAAGTTGATCGTTTTAAACGTATTTACGCTGGTGGCGGAGGAATTCGTTTCTCTTAGCTTATACCCGTGGTATTTTTGGGGGAATCAATTTGTGATTTGACGGGTATGACAATGTGGCATTCAAAGTAAATGAAGGAGTGATCTGTTAAAAAATACATTATGACCTCAAGCCTCATCAACTGGGAAATTACAGAAATCGGGCAGGCAGCATGACTAAGTGGGTCGCACCCAAGTAGGGTATATTGTCACCATCTAGAGTATATTCATATTTGTTACTTCTTTCGCTTTTGTATCTCCCGGGAACGGTTAGGTTGGTATACCAACCATAAGGTGATAATATATTCGGAACATTCAAGCAAAATGAATGGCTGGTCATGTGTGGCCGAGTTACAAGATGTTCTTGTTGAATTCCAGTGTATCGCATCTAGAGTACACTGATCGGAAGGTGGATCCATACGTTGTCATAGTTGGAACCCATACCCCAATAAGAGCCCGTGGTTTTGATTGTATACTATATATGTGGAACGTGAGATGACAGCGTTTCCACTAGATTGCTATTTATTTGATTTAGACATTATTATAATATCAGAAGAGTATTGATTTTAAAGAAATGTTTTGGGTTATCGTAAGGTAAAAACCATCCGTGTTTATGTGTGGATCGGTCTTACGATTATCATTTCTTTAGAAAGAATTTTAAAAGTTAAACAAATGATTGGAGTTTACTCACACCAGTCACATGACTGACCCAGAGTTTATTTTGTTTTGTTTTCCCTAAACTCTTGGGTGCCCAATTTTGTACGGGCAGTCAAGTAGTCAAGATTTACAGATACTTGAAGAGCTGGAGCACGAGTCTTCAGGATTATATAGCTATTGTTATTTCCGCTGTGTTGTAAGTGTTATACTCTAATAATGGTATTGTATACAGATACTGTTTTTTTTTCAAAGATATGTTATCTATTATATGTTGTTCGTTCCGCTGTGAGATTCGTTTTACTCTGATGTTGTATGTTCTTCTTCTTCTATAATTCTAAGTTTCTATCTTATCTATTCTCACCCTCTAATTTCTTTCATGGACTATCCGGTGTTTCCGATGCTTGAATAGCCGACATAGTGTTGTATGTCGATATCCAGGATCGCGAAAACCTGGGTCGTTACAGTGGTATCAGAGCTTAAGGTTAAGTAATTACCTTGGCTCTGTGGCGTGACTCAGTAGAGATGGGGTTAGTAATACTCCAGATTGAGTTGAGTGTATATATACGAGTGAACGTATTTGTTATTTGATATAAAATGGTTTTATATTGTGGAGATTTATTGGTTGAGTTGTTTATGGATTCTGGTCGATCAGTTTGTTCCACTGTATCAGTAGGAGTGTCTAAACACTCGAATACGATGAACTAACACAGTATATTTTGAAAAAGGGTAAATGAAATAATTTTACCCAAATTATATTTTGATATAAAGGATTTATATTGGAATGAGTAGTATATTGGACGCGTTGGTTGTTATTACAATTGTATAATTGAGAAGGTTATGTGTATATATATATATATAACCAAATAAAATTCGTATAAGTATTACGAAGTGAATTAAATCTGAAATTTAAATCAGAATTGAAATTAAAACTCTGGAAATTTGAATAAGTATTTGTTAATGAATATGGATTAAATATATGAGAATTTTAAAATCCTGGGAGATTTTAAATTGTTTACAAAGCATTGTGAATGGTATTTTGAAATGTATTTCAAATGGAAGTGTTTAGAAATGGTTTTAAAAGTGATATAGTATTGAACTCTCTTCGATCGCTGGAAAATAGATTCCGATGATGACAGCTGCATCATCGGTGTTCATTTTCGAGTTGCTAAGTGACGAATTGCTACCAAAGAGATTGTTTTCGAATTATTTTGGGAAAAAGAGTTGTTTTGATATTTCGAAATGAATATTTGATTTTTGAAAGGCAAAGCTAAAATGTTTAAAAACTCCCAGAAACGGATTTTTGAATTAAAACAAATTAGATGGAAATTTGTGAAACTAAATTGAAAATCAAGAATGGTACTTGAGATTGATAATGGAATTTGGCTTGGATAAACGAATGGTTGTGTTGGAGATAAAAGTGATTGGAGTTTGGTTGGGATGACATTGGTATATGAAGAATTGGTAACAGATGGAAAAGATATAATGATATGCCCGACAAAAAGGTACCAGTTTATATTTATATGGGTTTGAGATTTTGATGAGCCAAATTGGCAAGCCGCTTGGCTATTTGATTTTCTTTTGGGTTGAAGAAGGCCTAGAGAGGCGAGTTGGAGTTTGAGCTATTGACCGACACAAACGAGGTCTTGGCGATTTTTTTCAAAAAGTTAAGGTGTCAGAAAATTTCAGGATTTTTGAAATTTTTCGTTAGTAGGAATGAATAAATATTTAATTGAAATTAAATTGGTTCAGTTAAAAATGAAGTAAAGAAGTGAACAAATAATTTTTAACCAGTCAATAGGGTTTGTTTTCTACCTTAAAAATTTCGAGGACGAAATTATTTAAAGGAGGGAAAAATGTAATGTCCCGTATTTTTACGATATTATAATTAATTATTTAAATAGTGATTCAGAGAATTAAATGGTCGTCAAAATTAAATAATACTGAATATTTAATTAAATTAAATAATAGAATAATATATTTAATCTGTGAAGTAGTCGGAAATAGTGGAATTGACAATATTGTGTGAACTGGACAATTCAAAATATATAACTCGGTTTAATGTTGAATTACGATAACGAATATATTTAATTAACGATGGTTGAACGTATAAATTATATTATAATTATAATCGAGCTCGAAATGGCGCGGCAGTTCGCTATTTGGCGATTCGAACTTTAAATGGATATACATAATCTGCTTTAAATCGGATTTCTGTGAAATAATAAATGTTCAGAGCTGGTGAAGTATATTTTTCTAATGAAAGAGAAAAATTGGGATTTCGTCATGTAGATTTTGGTTTATGTCCAAATCAAATTTTCAAAAAGTCGCTATGGAATTCCTTTATAATTTGTAACGATTTATTTATATTAAAAAAGGATTTTCAATATAAATTGAATATCGATTCAACCGGGATTTGAATATCGAGTTATAAATCCAATTGGAGCTGTATGGTATTACGCTGTGAATATATATACGATAATAGTTATTTATTTATATTTAATTTAATTATTTTTAAATATATTTATATTTAAAAGGGTTTATTTAGAGCTTTAAAAATAGCCAGTTTTGCAAACGACATCCGTTTTCAACGAAACTAATTTTGTTGGATCCGGAATATTATGCTAGATTTCAATTTTCTTGATTTTTGGAGTCAATATGTGGCCATGGGGAATTTTAATGTGAAAAACAGTCAATAATTTAACCTTTAAAAATACGCTGTGTGAGCAAACGGAGTCGGAACAGAAGGTGTATGTCCATTTTTATGATTTTTGGATATCGTGTGTGATCATGGAGATTTTTAAACCACGAATACATATAACGATCGATTAAAACTGAGTAAAATAATCAATTAAAATAATAATAAACTTATCTATAAATACATACCCATACCTCTCCTAACCCTAAAATCATTTCTTTTTGGTCAAGATTGGGGCCGCCACACATTTCGTTCATCCTCACAAAAAGGCAAACTGTAAATTCCTTATAAAATCAAGTAAGGGTCTATAAAATCAAAGACTTGTATATTCAAATTCCTCGTTACTTGCTCTATCTTTTCCACATATTTTTGTGGCTTGCGGTTCAGATTTTTGGTTTTGCTGTTTACTGACAGCGTCGGTTCCTAGAACTAGGGTTGATCACGATGAGAGTTTGAGACTCCGATTCATGTTGTTGTTGTGAGCTTTGGATTAAGCAAGGGATTTAGCACCTGTAGTAGTTGTTTTGAGAGAATCCGACACTAAAAGTGTCGCTACATCTGTAGCAGGGCTGCTCGATGAAATCAATGGGAGGGGGATCGAGTTGTATTATATTGGGTGGAGGAGGAAGTGAAGTTGAAATGAAGTTCACCTGTGAAATTAGTGCGATTTTTAGTGATGCGGTGAAGGTGGTGTTTGCGTGGAAGTAATCGAAATGAAGAAGAGGAGGTCGCATCGTCTATTATTGGAAGAAGAACCTATTCAGCGGATATGGGTTTACAAGGATGGAAATGGGCCCGATGTTTAAGGTAAAGCCCAAAAGATAATTTAAGGCTAAGTTAAATTTCAAATTTAATTATATATTAAGTTATAACATCCATAACTTATCCAATCGGAATCAGAATTGAGCAAAACAAGATTTGTAGGGATCGTATGGACTGTGGCTACACACTGGAACTGACTGGGAGTGGATTGGAGCTCGCTACAATTTATAGTCAGATAAATAGTCAGAATCAAATCAAAGATAGTTAATCATTATTTAACGATAACCGTCCGATGTGAGTAAAACTCACCAACTCTACCAGTTCATATTTTTATAACGTATTTTTAGAACTGATAAATGATGATTGATTGCTGTGTGCTGACTATTTGGTTAAACTACTGATTTATTAGTTGAAATTATAGATAACGATATATATATATAGATCGTTAATCAAATATTGATTCTGTTATTCAGAATATTTCATATTGAAATGAAATCGATGTTATGTATATTATTTAACATCTGTGATGCAGGGAAACAGGTTGGAGGGATCCAACTGGATTCCGCAATATTTAATACTAATTGATTTCATATACTGTGATATATGATGTGATATATAATCTGTGATTGATTATGATGACACCGGTCTGGTTAGTTGGTATTTTAAATACTGTATGAAATACTGTAATGTAAAAGGAAATTTTCAAAGTGAATATTGAAATGAAATATTTATATATGAAATAAATAGGATATTATAAAAGGTAATATTTGGGAAACAAATATTGGAAAATATAATTATAAAAGGAAATATTTATTTGGAAAATAAATAGAATTATTAGTTAGAAAATAAATGGAAATATATAAAGGAATGTTATTCACATTCTATGTGAAAGATTAGATTAAAGTAAATATTTTGCAAATAAAATATCATAAAGGAATTTGGGGTTTGAATTAGGAATTTAAAGGGAATTACTGGAATTAGAAACTGACCGGGAATTAGTTGAGTTGAATAGCTTTCTTGGTATCGATCTGATGTTGGTTTCGACCTTCGGGGTTAATACGTAAGGGGTTGTTCTCTTACTAGTTTACAGTTAGAGACTGATAGAGGTGGAGAGATAGTGATGCGTGAATCAAAAATGGTAACGTTTTCCAAAGTTAAAACGTATGTTTTCTAAAATTAGAAAATAAGGATTTGATGAATATATGGAAACGAGAAATGGAGAAATAAATAAATGTTGATTGATGATTGACTGGTAGAATTTCCATCTGGAAATAATATCGTTGTTTGCACACATGTTTTCCTTTGATAGTTAAATCACCGACTATCAAAGATTTTGATCATTTCCGTTGTCAATACGGAGAGACCGGGATCAGATATATTATCTGAAAACCACTCCAATTGACATTAGCGTTGCGAATCAAATATGATGAAGATAATTGAAGACGGAGTTATGCAAGGGCTGTTCAGTAAATCCTAGGTAGAAATTGCCTAAGATGGATTTACAGAATAACTCCTTCGGATTGTCCAGTCCTAGGACAACTTGAATGGACGAATGTCTGATAGAGTATATCTGGTAAATCGCATAAGTTGAGCATTTCAAACGTATTTACGTTTGTGGCGGAAGAATTCGTTTCTCTTAGCTTATACCCGTGGTATTTTTGGGGGAATCAATTTGTGATTTGATGGGTATGACAATGTGGCATTCAAAGTAAATGAAGGAGTGATCTGTTAAAAGATACGTTATGACCTCAAGCCTCATCAACTGGGAAATGATAGAAATCGGGCAGGCAGCATGGCGAAGTAGGTCGCACCCAAGTAGGGTATATTGTCACCATCTAGAGAATATTCATATTTGTTACTTGTTTCGCTTTTGTATCTCCCGAGAATGGTTATGTTGGTATACCAACCATAAGTTAATAATATATTCGGAACATTCAAGCGAAATGAATGGCTGGTCATATGTGGCCGAGTTACAAGATGTTCTTGTTGAATTCCAGTGTATCGCATCTAGAGTACACTGATCGGAAGGTGGATCCACACGTTGTCATAGTTGGAATCCATACCCCAATAAGAGCCTGTGGTTTTGATTGTATACTATATATGTGGAACGTGAGATGACAACGCCCCCGACACCATTTATTGTACAAAGCATGATTGCTTGTTTGGATTGTATTGTGGAAATTTGGTTGTGTTAAAAATTGATTGTATTGTGATGCATTGAATGTGATTGACTATTGTGTATGGCGCGAGCTAGTACCAGGAAAGGGGTAATGCTAGACATTACTCCAGTTCTAATATCGTGCTGTTATAATGCCGAAATTTTCTGAAAGAAATATTTATTCATTAAAAATATCATTTTTAAAGCGTATATGAACTATATAAAATATTCATGTGTTGAATAAAATGTTTGAACAATAAAAATATCATTTTTATTGAACGTATAAACTATATAAAATAGTCAAGTATTGAAATAAATATTTTATCGTTAAAAATATAATTTTAACGTATATGAGAACGACATAAAAATTTTCTGAAATGAAAATGAATATTCATATACAAATCAGACGACTTGTTTATGTACACCCATTTAACTGACATTGATTGGGACGAAAAATTTTACACATCGCCTAAATGCACAAATAATACAGTATTTGTTGGTTGAAACCCCACACGGGTATTGGGATGATATTTGGCGTACACTAATCCCAATTGTTTAGTTGTATATTAATCGATTGGTTGACGAACTGTAGTAAGTGTTATTTATTTATTTTAATGTTTATATAGTGTATAATGCACTCTGGATGATGGATTATTGTTTATCATTGCTGTTGTATAAATGTGTTGTATGAAATCCATATATATATATATAACATTATATGGTAGCTGACTGTGTATGATTCCAATTCAGGAATAACGAACATATTAAAATAACGAATATTTTAAAATAATGAATATTTTAAAATAATATTCAGTAAAGGATTATTCTTCTACGATGGGTGCTGGTAGAAGAGCCAATCATGGGAATGCTCCTGACCTGAGGACTATGTTCACTGACTTCATGAGAGAGATGCTTAGGGACATTCAGAGGGCAGTTCCTAATGTTGCTAATGGTGGTGGTGCAGCGGTGCAGGCGCCTAGAGCCGATTTCGCCAAGCTTTGCAAGGATTACACTAGTCTTGGTGGAAAGCCGTTCCACGGAACGGAATCGGATACAGAAGTTCAAGACTGGTTAGATAGTTGTGAGCGTATCTTCGAAGACTTGGGTATCAAGGATGCGATGAAGAGGAAGTTAGCATCCCGTCAGCTGCACGGATGGGAAATGAATTGGTGGGATGCTGTTGAGGCAGCTGCTCCATAGGATCAAGTTACATGGGATCGGTTTAAGGCACGATTCAGTGATATATTCATCCCAACTGCCCAGAAGTCAGAGTTGTTTAGGAAATTTCTGGAGCTTAAGCAGAATGGTAGGGCAGTCTCGGAATACATTACAGAGTTCGATACTTTATCGAAGTATGGATTATCCCTCATTGACACTCCCGAGAAGAAAAATGAGAAGTTCATAATAGGCTTGGATCAGTACTTGGGGGAAAGGCTTATTAACCACATCGATGAGACGTTTGAATCGATTGTGGGGAAAGCTTTGAGACCAGAGAGTCTATACCCTAAGTCGAAGACTGAGGTTGCATCTGCAGAGGAGCCAAAGTCGCAAACAAGCGGTGGAGGCAAGAATGGTTCTCAGAATAAGAGAAAGCAGAATCAGACCAAGGATGGTCAGAAGAAAAAGAATAAGAAAGATGTTGAGTGCTTCAGCTGTGGTAAGAAGGGCCACTATCCAAAGAATGTCGGGCCAAGCCAGTGGATAGGAAGTGCTTCAAGTGGGACATCACAAGGATAAGTGTTCGCAACCCCCTAAAGAAAAGCAGATTGTGAAAGCATATGCTATCAATTTGTTCCTTCTTCGTCGAATGCCCCAACTGCGGTGGAGAAAGGAAAGAATGTCATCATTCAAGGTATGCTTTCTGTTTATGATGTTCCTGTTCGAGTATTGTTTGATACCGGAGCTTCCCGTTCCTTCATATCTAGTGACCTGGTAGATAGGTTGGGATTGGAACCCGAGATGGTCGATAGGCCTTTAGCAGTGACGAACCCGATTGGTGGTTCGACTAGCCTTTGTATGATTTTTCGTAATGTGGTCTTATCGAGTCATGGATGCATGTTTGTGATTGTTTTGTTTTGGGCTTTACTGGGTTTGACATTATTTTGGGAGTCGATTGGCTCCAAAGATACGGGGTGGTGGTAGACTGTGAGGGCTTTTTGGTGACAGTTAGAGCGGATGATGGGCGGAGGGTAGTGTTTGGTGGTCTACCAGGTGATGAGGTAATGGCTAGTTTTCTAAATTCCCTCGACATCCCGCATGATGAGTTGTCAGATGTGCCCGTGGTTGGACAGTATCCGGACGTCTTTGAGGAAGTGACCGGACTTCCACCACACCGAGAGATTGAGTTCCGTAATGATTTAGTGGAAGATGCCAGACCTATAGTGATGCCACTTCGTCGTATGGCACCAAGGGAGCAGCGAGAGCTCGGGGTGCAAGTAAGCGATCTTTTGAAGAAGGGATTTATCAGAAGAAGTGTTTCTGAGTGGGGAGCACCAGTTGCATGGAATATGGTTCCCTTCATTTGTGTGTGGACTACCGCGAGTTGAATAAGGTGACGAGGAAGAATAAGTATCCTCTGCCGCAGATAGATGATATTTTTGATCAGTTGAGTGGCGCGAGAGTGTTCTCCCAGTTGGATCTTGTGACAGGTTTTCACTAGCTTAGAGTGGAAGGTGAGAGTATAGCTAAAACGACATTTTGGACGCCCTTTGGATTCTATGAGTGGTTGGTCATGCCATTCGGGTTGACCAATGCACTAGCGTATTTTGTGGATCTTATGAATAGGGTATTTAGAATCAGTTGAATAAGTTTGTTCTTGTGTTCGTGGACAATATACTTGTTTATTCGAGGACAAAGGAAGAACACAAGGAACACTTGAGGATAGTGATGGAGGTGTTGAGAAAACACCAATTGAAAGAAAAGTTTTCTAAGTGTCACTTTTGGAGGAGGGAGGTGAGATTCTTGGGCCATGTTGCTTCAGAGAATGGTATTGCCGTGGATCCTGCGAAGGTGGCTACGGTACAAGATTGGTCTATGCCCAAGAATGTAACAGACGTAAGAAGTTTCTTGGGATTAGCTGGATATTATGGTAAGTTTATCCAAGACTTCTCCAAGATAGCATCACCGTTGACTCAGTTGACCAAGAAGAATCAAGCTTTCGTCTGGGACGAAAAGTGCGAGAATGCATTCAAGAGTCTAAAGTAAAAGTTGACATGTGCACCAGTATTAGTCATTCCTAAGGGGAATGAAGAGATGACGGTATATACAGATGCATGTGGTTCCGGACTAGGTGCTGTACTGATGCAAGGAGGTAGGGTTGTAGCTTACTCAAGTCGACAACTAAAACCACATGAGAAAAGATATCCTACCCATGATTTGGAATTGGCAGCGATCGTGTTCGCATTGAAGATGTGGAGACTTTATCTCTTGGGAGAAAGATTCGAGTTGTTTACCAATCATAATCAATAAAGTATCTTTTCTCACAGAAGGATCTAAATCTCCGACATCAAATATGGTTAGAATTCTTGGCTTCCTACGATTTTGATATCGCATACACACCAGGAAAGGGCAATGCGGTGGCTGATGCATTGAGTAGAAGACATGCCAGTTTAGGGGCTATGTTTCTTGAGTGGAAGCAACTGGAGTACATCGTTGGGTATGATTTCAGACCAAAGTGCGAATTGGATCCAGAAGTACTAGCAACTTTGACGATCAGACCCACTTTGACTGAGCGGATTGGTTCCAGTCAAAGGGACGATCCTAACTTATTGAAAATCATCTCCAAGTTAGAGATGGGCATCGGAGATGAGATTAACGAGTATGGGCTTGATCGAGATGGATGGATTAGGAAGAATGGAAGACTAGTGGTACCCAATGTCAATGGATTGAGAGATGAAGTGCTTAGAGAATGTCATCACTCAAAACCGATTATACACCCCGGTGGTAACAGGATGTATCGAGACATAAAGCAGACCTACTACTGGGAACGGATGAAAAGAGACGTTGGGAAGTTTATATCCAAATGCATGAATTGCCGGCTAGTTAAAGCTGAGCAAAAGAATCCTAGTGGTTTGTTGCAACCATTAGTTCCAGAATGGAAATGGGAACAAGTCTCAATGTATTTCATTGATGGGTCACCAAGGACCAGGTCAGGCCATGATAGCATTTAGGTGATTGTGGACCGATTGACCAAGAGTGCAAGATTTATACCCGTCAAGTCGAATAGAATGGAAACTAAGTTAGATGAGCTATATATGAAATGCGTAGTGAGATTTCATGGAGTACCTAAAGGCATTGTGAGTGACCGAGATCCATTGTTTACTAGTGGATTTTGGAAGAGCTGGCAAGAGGCGTTAGGATCAGAATTACATCTCAGTACCGTGTATCATCCTCAAACCGACGGTTAGATAGAGAGGGTGAATCGTGTGTTAGAAGATTTCTTGAGAGCTTGCATATTGGATTTTGGTGGATCATGGGATGACCATTTACATCTAGTAGAGTTTGTATATAATAACAGTTATCAATCTAGTATTGGTATGGCTCCATTTGAAGCTTTGTATGGAAGACCGTGCAACTCATCTTCATGTTGGTAGGAAACCGGTGAGAAATTTGTGCTTGGGCCAGATGTAATAAGAGAAACCTCAAATAAGATCAAGATTATTCGACATCGAATGAAGGCTGCCCAAGATAGACAGAAGAGTTATGCTAATAAGAGGAGAAGAGATTTAAAGTTCTCCATTGGCAACTTGGTGTTTGTCAAGATTTCTCCGTTAAAGAGCGTGATACGATTTGGCAGGAGAGGCAAGTTAACACCAAGATTTGTTGGACCATTCCCAGTTCTCGAGCAAACTGGGAATTTGGCATATAAAGTTGAATTACCAGAGAAGATGGCAGGAGTTCATAACGTATTTCATGTTTCCTAATTACGGAAATTCGTGCACAACCCTGATATGACTATTTCACCGTATCAGTTGGACGATATCGAGGTTGAACCCGAGGCGGTTGGGAACCGCAGGCCTATGCGTATTGTTAGGAACGATACGAAGCAACTTCGAAGGAAGGCGGTGAAATTAGTTAAAGTTCAGTGGGGTGGTGATGAGGAAGATTGTACTCGGGAAACATAGGAGAATATAAGGAGGAAGTATCCAGAACCCTTTGCCTGGTAAGCTTTTTATATCGGTATAGTACTCCCTTGTTAGTAAACCGCATGCTAGGATAGGCTTGTTGTGTTGTTTTGTATACTTGATTGTTTTGTTAACGACTGGTAAGCATGCGGGATCCTTTATATGTTTTGGGTTAAGGAATTTTGGGGACGAAATTTCTTAAGGGGGGAGAATGTAACGACCCGCATTCTACACATCGAATTATCGTAGAATATTTATTTCTTTCTCATACGAAGTCGTACAGCCATGTAACTTTGGGAGACGACTATTGGGGTCATTTCCCATATCCATGATTTTTGCCGATTTTTAAATGACCATTTTACCCCTAGCTGATTTTGTTTCGACCATAACTTTTGATTGGTAAGGATTTTTGACCTAAAACAACTTCCATTCGATTCGGATAGTGGTTTACCTTTCCGTAGAGTGGTCAAAATTAGCCAAACGGACTTACCATTTGGGAGATATGGCTGAATTAAGGTTTAGAATGTGAAAAACAGCTTAATCGGGCTTAATTGGATACTTAACAGCTAGGCCCAGAGGGGAATTTCGGGATTTGGAGTATTTAAGGGATGTTAGGGTTTAGAGAACACCCTTTTCTCATTTTTCAGCCGCCACTTAACATCCCTCTCAACTTAGTAATGGCCTCCAACATCTAGAATCACCTCTAATCACTTTCTAATCAAGTATTAGCCTAATATTCACCAAATTAAGGAGAAATAGCACCAAATCAAGGTCGGGACTACTGTATAGCCTTGGGAACAACGCCAAACAGAGGATAGTTTTAGATTTGGTATTTTGTTTGTGGCTAAGGTGAGTGATTTGCATAGTTCCTCACTAATTATGGTTAATTAAGGGTAATTAGTGTTAATTAGCGAATTTAAAAATGATTAAATTCCGGAAAAATATTCATAAATTTCGAAATATTGTTTTAGGCCTCTGTTAGAAAATTTGGTTAAATTTCGCTAATCCTATCTGTAACGACCCGTATTTTTACGGTATATAAATAATTTATTTAACTATTTAAATAATGGTTTGGTTATTTAAAATGACCAGAATTAAATAATATTGAATATTTAATTAAAATAAATAATATAATAATATATTTAATTTCTGAAATAGTCAGAAATAGTGGAATTCACAATATGGTGTGAATTGGATCATTTGTGATTTTTAATTCAGTTTAGAATTGAATTAGAATAACAAATATATTATTTGAACGATAGTTGAACGTATGATTAATATTATAATTATAATCGAGCTCGAAATGGCGCAGCAGTTCGCTATTTGGCGATTTGAACTTCAACTGAATATACAGGGTCCGTTTTAAATCGGATTTCTGTGAAACAAGAAACGTTCGGAGCTGGTAAAGTATATTTTTCTAGTGGAAGAGAAAGATCGGGATTTCGTCGTGTAGATTTTGATTTATGTACAAATTAAATTTTCAAAAAGTCGCTATGGAATTCCTTTATAATTTATAACGATTTATAAATTGATTTAAATATAAATCGAATATCGATATAACTCTGATGATGAAATATCGAGTTGTAAATCCATATATATTTATTCTGGAGCTGTATGATATATATTGTGAATATATATATGATAATATATATTTATTAATATTTAATTTAATTATTTTTAAATATATTTATATATTTAAAAGGGTTATTTAGAGCTTCAAAAATAGCCAGTTTTGCAAACGATCTCCGTTATCGACGAAATTAATTTTGCTGGATCCGCAATATTAAATTATTGTTAGATTTCAATTTTCGTGATTTTTAGAGTCAGTATGTGGCGGTATGGGATTTTAATGTGAAAACAGTCAGTATTTTGATGGTTAAAAATATGTTGTGTGAGCCAATGGACTCGGAATTCGACAAAAACAGTTTCGTTGGGACCGTAATGTCGTACTGTAGTTGCATGTCCATTTTCATGATTTTTTGGTGTCATGTGTGATTATAGGAATTTTAGAGGACAAATGAAAATAGCGTTTGTTTAAAATTCAACGAATAAATAAATATTTAAAAATCTCTATAAATACTCCAACACCCTTCGTAACCCTAGACTAATTCCTTCGGTGGTTAAACAGCAATCCGCCGCTACTTCTTCTTCCAAAACGTGAATAAAGATCCACTTTAAAAGTCAAAAGAAAATCAAACCAAAATCTATAAATCGCAAGACCTATTATTTTGAGCTCGCAGGAGCTTAAGCTTCAAAATGATATACTTTTAGGTGCGTGTGCATCAATTCTCTGGCACTGGAAATATGTCACGCAAGCTGGGGTTTGCGAAACCTAAAGGGATTTAGCATCGATTCTTGTTTGGTTATCATTTTTGGAATCAGGGAATGAAACCGAGGTTGTGTACTAGTTTTTGGGAGGAACGGTGGGAGTTAGTGTCGCACTTTTGCTGTGCGTGAGCTCGGGATCATGTTTCTGTTGAGAGGGGCAATTTTCACGGTATTGGTATAGAGAGATGGAGAAGGAGATGAGGATTTGTGCAATGATTTTTGTGTGATTTTAAATGGAAAGGAGGAGGTGGAAATAGTGGATCAAAAGGAAACCACAATGGCCGTAAACATCCCGGAGTCATGCGTGATAAGGAGCAGGAGGAAGAAGGAGTGTTACGGGTCTTCTTTTAAGTGAGGATGGGCCGTTGTATTGGGTAAAGCCCAATTAGAAATTTGATTTTTGCTTTTGTTTTTAATTTAAACTAGAGTTAACTTCAAAAATGTGTAACTTTCACATACGTTATCCAAACTCAGCGAAACAAGATCCGTTGGGATCGTATGGACGAGAGCTCCACAATGGAACTGACTGGGAGTGGATTGGAGTCCGTTATAATTTATAGCTAAAAAAATTATCCGTCTGAATCAAGTGATGGTTATCGTTATTAACGATGATCGTCCAATGTGAGTAAAACTCACCAACTCTACCAGTTCATATTTTTATAACGTATATTTAGAACTGATAAATGATGACGGATTGCTGTGTGTTGACTGTTTAGTTGAAATGCTTATGTATTGGTTGAAATTATAGATAATGATATATATATAAATCGTTAATCAAATATTGATTCTGTTTATCAGAATATTTCATATCAACATGAAATCGATGTTATTATGTTGTTTAACATCTGTGGATGCAGGGAAACAGGTTGGAGGGATCCAACTGGATTCCTCAATATTTATAATACTTTTGTTTCCATATATTGTAATATATGATGTGATATATAATCCGTGTTGATTATGTGTGTTTGAATGATATCAATCATTGTTATTTGGTATTATAAATACCGTAAGAAATACTGGAATATTGAAAAGGGGATTTTCAAAATGTATTTTGAAAATAAATAAATTATATGAAATCAAGGGATTTTATATATAAAAGGAAAAGGATTTTATAAAATAAAATAATTATAAAATCAAAGGAGATATTTGTAAACCATTTACAAATAGATTATAAAAGGAGATATTTGTAAAACCATTTACGAATAGAATTAAAGGGAAATATTTTTGTAACATTCACAAATAGAATATGAAAGGAAATATTTGTAAACCATTTACAAATAGAATTAAAAAGGAAATATTTGTAAACCATTTACAAATAGAATTGAAAAGGAAATAATTGTTGAACAAACAGAATTGAAAAGGAATATTTATTTGTTAAATAAATAGAAGGATAAAAGGAATACTTATTTAGAAAATAAATAAGATATCATAAAAGGAAATACTTGAAAAATGAATAGTATAAAAGAGAATTTTATATTTGAAAGGTTTAGACCCGTGCTTCGCACATGGGTATAACATGGTATGGATTAAAAGCAAAGATTTTAAATAGAATTTGTTCTAACCGATAGATTGAGAAGATAAATTTATAAATAATATTTTATAAATTAAATGAAATGTTTTATCATTGGATAAATAGAATATATATGTCAGGACTTATATAGAGAAGTAAGAATCGATTTCAACATCGATATTTGAAACTAAATATGGAATGGAGTTAAAAGGAATTAATCGAATTATAGTTAATCGATTAGAGTTAGAGTTAATCAGTTAGAGTTATTAAGTTAGAGTTAACCAGTTAGAGTTAATCAGTTAGAGTTAATCGATAGAGTTCATTAAATAGAGTTAATCGAATATTAGTTATTCGAATAAAGTTAAAAGGAGTTATCGAATATTAGTTATTCGAATAGAGTTAAAAGGAGTTAATCGAATATAGTTTATTCGAAAGGAGTTAATCGAATATTACTTATTCGAAGGTGAATTTATCGAATATTACTTATTCGAAAGGAGTTAATCAAATATAGTTATTCGAAGAAAGGAGTTATCGAATATTACTTATTTGAAAGGAGTTAATCGAATATAGTTATTCGAAGAAAGGAGTTATCGAATATTAGTTTATTCGAAAGGAGTTATCGAATATTAGTTTATTCGAAAGGAGTTAATCGAATATAGTTATTCGAAGAAAGGAGTAATCGAATATAGTTTATTCGAATAGAATTATCGAATATTAGTTATTCGAAGTGCGATAATCGAATATAAGTTATTTGAAGTGAGATAATCGAATATAAGTTATTCGAAGTAAGGTAATCGAATATTAGTTATTCGAAGGAGTTAATCAAACAGAGATTACTCGAAAGAGAGTTATACGTCGAATTCGTTATATCGAATTCGGGAAAGGATTATTTACTTTCTGGTTTTTAATCTTGATTTGTTTATTTATAAATAAATTAGTTGTTGGCTTATTTATTCAAAATAAGAATTTAAGTTAGATTTCTAAGTTAGATATTTCAAAAGTAGGATTTATAACGATAGCGTTATAATAAATGTTTTCATAAAAGAAGTGGATTCATAATCTGAATCCGAGAATTTGCGTAAGCAAATGATTGTAGAAATTGGCGCGATGAGCTTTGTCTATTGCAAGGTTAAGAACATTGTTCAGTTAAGGTCTGAGAGGTAATTATACCCCAACTTGATTGACTTCCTTATTTAACTAAGAAATAGTTGAGGTTCGAGGGCAAGAGTTAGTTAGAAATACAGTTAAGTAATAAGCGATTTATGGATGGAGCGGTCGTAACGATGTTTTATACAACGTTAGTTTGAGATCCATATAAATGAGTTTTGGAAACGTTTTCCAAATATAGAATCAGAGATATTTTCTAAACATAGAAAATGGAATGTTTTATTTATAAGGAATTAAGAAATGGAGTTAAGCTAAATTAGAAACTGACTGGAGATTAGTTAAGTTGAATGGTTTTCTAAGTGTCTATTTGATGTTAGTTTTGACCTTCGGGATTGATACTTAGAGAATTGTTCTCATACTAGTTTACACTCAGAGATTGATAGATGTGGCAGAATAGTGATAAGTAAATAAGCAATTTGAATGTTTTCCAATGTCCATAACATATATTTTCTGAATATAGAAAATAAGGAAATGTGAATATATATATATATGATGATTAATCAATAGAAATTCCAATTGGAAATAAGATTGTTGTTTGCATACGTTTTTTCATTTGATAGTTAAATCACCGACTATCAAAGTTTCTGACCATTTTTACGTTGTTAATATGGAGAAACCGGTTGGATTATTATCCGAAGAACCACTCCGTATTGGCATAAGTGTTGCAAACCAAGTATGATAAATATATTGAAGACAGAGTAAAGTGGATGGGCTATTGTATAAATCTTAGGTAGAGATTGCGTAAGATGGATGTACTGAATAGTGCCTTCGGTTTGTCCAGTCCCAAGACAACTTGAATGGATGATTGTATAACAGAGTATATCTGGTAGATTGCGTAAGTTGACCGTTTCAAACGTATTTACGTTGGTGGCGAAGGAATTCATTTCTCTTAGCTTATACCCGTGGTATTTTTGGGGAAATCAATTTGTGATTTAACGGGTATACTGATGTGGCATTCAAAGTAAATAAAGACGTGATCTGTATAGAGATATGTTATAACCTCAAGCCTCATCAACTAGGAAATGACAGAAATCGGGCAGGCAGCATGGTTAAGTGGGCCACACCCAATTAGGGTATATTGTCGCCATCTAGAGAATATTCATATTTGTACTTCTTTCAATTTTGTATCTCCCGAGAACGGTTATGTTGGAATACTAACCGAGGGGTGGCAATATATTCGATACATTCAAGAGAAATGAATGGTCGGTCATGTGTGGCCGAGTTACAAGATGTTCTTTTTGAACTCTAGTGTATCGCTTCTAGAGTACACTAATCGGAAGGTGGATCTATACCTTGTCATAGTTGGAATCCATTCCCCAAATAAGAGCCGGCAGTTTTTATTGTATATTATATATGTAGAACGTTAGATGCAAG
Organism: Allium sativum; assembly: GCA_030737875.1. NCBI lineage: Eukaryota > Viridiplantae > Streptophyta > Magnoliopsida > Asparagales > Amaryllidaceae > Allium > Allium sativum. The sequence continues at coordinate 972,775,252 of CM060924.1, forward strand.
CGTTTCTGGTAGATTTCTATTTACTTGGCCTAGACATTATTATAATATCAGACAAGTATCGTTTTAGAAATATTTTGGGTTATCGTAAGGTTAAAGCCATCCGTGTTTATGTGTTGATCGGTCTTATGATTATCCTTTGTTTCAAAAGGATTTTGTAAGTTAAATCAAATGATTTGAGTTTACTCACACAAGTCCATGTTGCCTAACTGGTACGTCTAATAGGGGGTTCTCGCTTCGCGGTTTGGTGGCGAACGGGAGACTCTTGCCCCTACAGGTCCTGCAATATAGCGGGTTGGTCGAGTCAAGAGGCTGGCCGTAAAGCATGGAGTTAGGGTACCTCCGTAAGCGACAGGGGGAGGTTATCCCTCTGCCTTAGGGGTTGAGGGATGGTTGAAAAGCCTACCAAATTTCCGGGACATTACGGTTGGTATCAGAGATGAAGGTTAAGTATTACCTTGGCTTTTTGGCGTGACTCAGTAGAGGTAGGGTTAGCAATACCCTAGATTGAGTTTAAGTGTATATATACGAGTGAAGTATTTGTTATTTGATATAAAAACTGTTTTATATCATGGAGATTTATAGGTTGAGTCATTTATGACTGCTGGTCGATCAGTTTGATCCACTGTATCGGTAGGAGTTTCTAAACACTCGAATACGATGGGTCGACACGATATGTTTTGAAAAGAGGGTAAATGAAAATAAGTTTACCCAAAGTATATTTTGATATAGGGAAGATATATACATTGTAACTATAATATATCAGATATATTGGTTGTTATTATAATCGAGTAAGATTATAAATTAAATGGTTATGTAAATAACCAATCAGAATTCATATAAGTGAAATACGTGGAATCAGATGAATTAAATCTGAAGTTAAAATCAGAATTGAAATTTAAACCTTGGAAATTGGAAAGGTGTTTGTAAATGGATTGAATTGAATATATGAGAATTTTAAAATCCTGGGAGATTTTAAATTTGTTACAAGCATTGAAAAGGATATTTTGAAATAAATTTCAAAATAGAAGTGTTTAGAAATGGTTTTGAAAGTAATATAGTATTGAACTCACTTCGATGACTGGGAAATAACCGTGATGATGAACCGTGACATCATTTGTGTTCATTTTCGAGTTCTAAGTGACAGATTACTATCAAAGATTTTGTTTTTGAATTGTTTGGAGAAAACAAATTGTTTTGATTTCAAAAAGGGATATTTGATTTTTGAAAAGCTTAGCTGTTTAAAATTCCCAAGGAGATTATTTGAACTAAAACAAATTAAAATAGGAAATTGTGAAAACAATTTTAAATTTGAGTTAAAGCCAGTTAAGTGAAAATCTAATTGAAATAGAATGGTATCAAGTGGAATTGGACTGGATTAGAGATGATCTGGAATAGAAATGAATTGTTGAGTAAGAATTTTGAATTGAGATTGGAATTGGAGTTTGAATGAATTTGCCTTGGTTATAAGCAAATGGTTGTGTTGGAGATAAAAGTGATTGGAGATTGATTGGGGTGACATCGGTGTATGCTAAATTAGCAGCAGATTGAAAGGATATAATGAAATGCCCGACAAAAAGGTACAAGTTTATATTTCATATTGGCTATGAGATTTTATGAGCCAATGTGGTAAGCCGCTTGGCTGTATGGTTTTATTTTAGGATGGAGAAGGCCCAGAGAGGCGAGTTGTAGTTGTATCGATCGACCCGTACAAAGGAGGCTGGCGAAATTTTTCAGAAATTTCGGGTGTTAGAAAATTTTCAGGATTTTTGAAATTTTTCGTTGATAAGAATCAATTAATATTTTAATTAAAATTAATTGATATAGTGAAACTGGAATTTAAGAATATAACAAATATTTTTTAATCAGTTAGTGGGATTTTTTTCTACCTTAGCAATTTCGGGGACGAAATTATTTTAAGGGGGGAAGAATGTAGCGACCCGTATTTTTACGGTATATAAATAATTTATTTAATTATTTAAATAATGGTTTGGTTATGTAAAATGACCAAAATTAAATAATATTGAATATTTAATTAAAATAAATAATATAATAATATATTTAATTTCTGAAATAGTCAGAAATAGTGGAATTCACAATATAGTGTGAATTGGATCATCTGTGATTTTTAATTCAGTTTAGAATTGAATTAGAATAACAAATATATTATTTGAACGATAGTAGAACGTATAATTTATATTATATTTATAATCGAGCTCGAAATGGCGCAGCAGTTCGCTATTTGGTGATTTGAACTTCAACTGAATATACAGGGTCCGTTTTAAATCGGATTTCTGTGAAACAAGAAACGTTCGGAGCTGGTGAAGTATATTATTCTAGTGGAAGAGAAAGATCGGGATTTCGTCGTGTAGATTTTGATTTATGTCCAAATCAAATTTTCGAAAAGTCGCTATGGAATTCCTTTATAATTTATAACGATTTATAAATTGATTTAAATATAAATCGAATATCGATATAACTCTGATGATGAAATATCAAGTTGTAAATCCATATATATTTATTCTGGAGCTGTATGATATATATTGTGAATATATAAGATAATATATATTTATTGATATTTAATTTAATTATTTTTAAATATATTTATATATTTAAAAGGGTTATTTAGAGCTTCAAAAATAGCCAGTTTTGCAAACGACCTTCGTTTTCGACGGAACTAATTTTGTTGGATCCACAATATTAAATTATTGTTAGATTTCAATTTTCGTGATTTTAAGAGTCAATATGTGGCCGTATGGGATTTTAATGTGAAAAACAATCAGTATTTTGACGGTTAAAAATACGTTGTATGAGCAAACGGAGTCAGAATTCGACGAAACCAGTTTCGTTGGGACCGTAATGTCGAACTGTAGTTGCATGTCCATTTTCGTGATTTTTGGGTGTCATGTGTGATTATAGGAATTTTAGAGGACAAATAAAAATAGCGTTTGCTTAAAATTCAATATAATATTCGAATAAATAAATATTTAAAAATCTCTATAAATACTCCAACACCCTTTGTAACCCTAGACTAATTCCTTCGGTGGTCAAACAACAATCCATCGCTACTTCTCTTCCAAAACGTGAATAAAGATCCACTTTAAAAATCAAAAGAAAATCAAACCAAAATCTATAAATCGCAAGACCTATTGTTTTGAGCTCGCAGGAGCTTAAGCTTCAAAATGATATACTTTTGGGTGTGTGCGCCTCAATTATCTGGCACTGGAAATCTGTCACGCAAGATAGGGTTTGCGAAACCTAAAGGGATTTAGCATCGATTCTTGTTTGATGATCATTTTTGGAATCAGGGAATGAAACCGAGGTTGTGTACTAGTTTTTGGGAGGAACGGTGTGAGTTGGTGTCGCACTTTTGTTGTGCGTGAGCTCGGGATCGCGTTTCTGTTGAGAGGGGCAAGTTTCACGGTATTGGTATAGAGAGATGGAGAAGGAGATGAGGATTTGTACAATAATTTTTGTGTGATTTTAAATGGAAAGGAGTAGGAGGAAATAGTGGATCAAAAGGAAACCACAATGGCCATAAACATCCTGGAGTCGTGCGTGATAAGGAGCAGGAGAAAGAAGTAGTGTTACAGATCTTCTTTTAAGTGAGGATGGGCCGTTGTATTGGGTAAAGCCCGATTCAAAATTTGATTTTTGTTTTTAATTTAAACTAGAGTTAACTTCAAAAATGTGTAACATTCACATACGTTATCCAAACTCAGCAAAACAAGATCCGTTGGGTTCGTATGGACGAGAGCTCCACAATGGAACTGACTGGGAGTGGATTGGAGTCCGTTACAATTTATAGCTAAATAAATTGCCCGTCTGAATCAAGCGATGGTTATCGTTATTATCAATTATCGTCCAATGTGAGTAAAACTCACCAACTCTACCAGTTCATATTTTTATAACGTATATTTAGAATTGATAAATGATGACTGATTGCAGTGTGTTGACTGTTTGGTTGAACTGCTTATGTATTGGTTGAAATTATAGATAACGATATATATATAAATCATTAATCAAATATTGATTCTGTTTATCAGAATATTTCATATCAAAATGAAATCGATGTAATTATATTGTTTAACATCTGTGGATGCAGGGAAATAGGTTGGAGGGATCCAACTGGATTCCTCAATATTTATAATAATGTTGTTTCCATATATTGTAATATATGATGTGATATATAATCTGTGTTGATTATGTGTGTTTGAATGATATCAATCATTATTATTTCATATTTTAAATACCGTAAGAAATACTGGAATGTTGAAAAGGGTATTTTCAAAATGTATTTTGAAAATAAATTATTTATATGAAATCAAGGGATTTTATATATAAAAGAAAAAGGATTTTATAAAAGAAAATAATTATAAAATCAAAGGAGATATTTGTAAACCATTTACAAATAGATTATAAAAGGAGATATTTGTAAACCATTTACAAATAGAATTAAAAGGAAATATTTGTATAACATTCACAAATAGAATATGAAAGGAAATATTTGTAAACCATTTACGAATAGGATTGAAAAGGAAATATTTGTAAACCATTTACAAATAGAATTGAAAAGGAAATAATTGTTGAACAAACAGAATTGAAAAGGAATATTTATTTGTTAAATAAATAGAAGGATAAAAGGAATATTTATTTAGAAAATAAATAAGATATCATAAAAGGAAATACTTGAAAAATGAATAGAATAGCATAAATGAGAATTTTATATTTGAAAGGTTTAGGCTCGTGCTTCGCACACGGGTATAACATGGTATGGATTTAAAGCAAAGATTTTAAATAAAATCTTTTCTAACCGATAGATTGAGAAGATAAATTTATAAATAATATTTTATAAATTAAATGAAATGTTTATCGTTGGATAAATAGAATATATATGTCAGGACTTATATAGAGAAGTAAGAATCGATTTCAACATCGATATTTGAAACTGAATATGGAATAGAGTTAAAAGGAGTTAATCGAATTATAGTTAATCGATTAGAGTTAGAGTTAATCAGTTAGAATTATTCAGTTAGAGCTAACTAGTTAGAGTTAATCAGTTAGAGTTAATCGATAGAGTTAATTAAATAGAGTTAATCGAATATTAGTTATTTGAATAGAGTTAAAAGGAGTTATCGAATATTAGTTATTCGAGTAGAGTTAAAAGGAGTTAATCGAATATAGTTTATTCGAAAGGAGTTAATCGAATATTACTTATTCAAAAGTGAATTTATCGAATATTACTTATTCGAAAAGAGTTAATCGAATATACTTATTTGAAGAAAGGAGTTATCGAATATTACTTTATAACACCCCACATCCGTTAGTGTCACTCACAAAGGGAATGCACTAAGTTCTGTGGAGCATTTAAGGTAAAAGATGCAGATAAATTACAAGACAGACAAAATTAAAACAACGGAAAATAAAACTTTACTTTATTGATAAAATAGTTTGTACAATAATTGCTTTCCAATACCAGAGTATCATCTGTCTTACAAAATAAAGAAGTATAAAATAACATTTATATTCCACAATGTAGCATTAGCCAGCCATAGCGGTGGAAAAGAGAGTCCAAAGCAGCACATCAAAGAGTCTTCAAGCTTGGAAAGAGTAACAGTCCATACTAATCTGAGCTATTCCCTCCCTGACTACCTTGGGGGAACGGAAGAAAAGAAGACGAAAGAAAGTGGGTCAGACAATAAGTCTGGTAAGTCCAGTTATTACTAGCATTTAAACAGGAAGCAAAGATCATGACATGAATAACTGAAAGTAGGACAATGCTATAGTGTCAGGATATCATGAGTCAAGCCAAGGCGAGATATACAACAGCACTCATTTCTATTCCTCTGCTTCGCTACTATTCTGTTATTCTGATTTCTACATCTCTGCACCGCCTAACTAGAGTCCCAACTAGTAATCTGTATACAATGATCATATGATAACGTGATCCCAATCCCCGTAATTGTGGTAGCCTTCAGGTGTACATCGATTATGAGGATTCCACCTCAATCGGCCCAATTGCCATGAATATGTTCGATGTACCCTTACTACCCTATCGATCGGCTCCCTACTTGCACGCATGCGTCACGTGTGTCATATGGTCCCCGTTTGATTGTAGATACCTATGCTGGTCCCACCATGGGGTGTATCAAGTCCCATGGTGGCGGCCCGACACAATTATAGAAATGCATAGAGTATACTACTGATGCCTGGTGCCCTGTTTGTCTGCTCCGGATAGTGTGCACGCCCGCACGCCGTTAGAACCCACACTGTTGCACCAACCGCCGTCGCTTTGACAGCTTACAATCAGCCCAGTAATCGTGCCCCACCTTGCCTATTTTCAGGGTACCATGATACCTAATTGGGTTACTGCTGAAATGGGTCCCCGTTACTAGGGTTTTCTACTGGTTAAGTTTGTGGGCCTATATATGCAGATATTACCCACCTTCCCGTGATGTACTTAACCCTCCTACCGATTCAAACATGTGTATTTATGGTTAAGTCTGTGGGCCTATTTTTACTGATATTACCCACCAACCCGATATGTACTTAACCCTCTTACTGATTCAAGTATGTTTATTAATGGTTAAGTTTGTGGGCCTATATTTACTGATATTACCCACCAACCCGATATGTACTTAACCCTCATACTCGTCATGTCATGTTGGTTAAGTGTTTCCTATTAACTTAACCTTTCTCACTTATCATGTTGGATTGGTTAAGTGTGATTTATTAATTTAACCCTGTTCATTCACCATGTTATATTGGTTAAGTGTTCATATTAACTCAACCCCACTCGTTTACCATGTTATATTGGTTAAGTTTCAATAGTCAATTCAAGTTAACTTAACTCATCTACTTGTCATGTTACTATGGTTAAGTGTTTCCCTCTTGTATTAACTTAACCCTGCCACAAATCATGTTATACATATATATATATATATATTGGTTAAGGGTTACCTTAGTTAACTTTAACCCTACCATCTGTTTCAGTAACATGTTATAACGGTTAAGTGTTCTAAACTTACTTAACCTCACCCACTTGTCTAATTAACATTTTATAATAGTTAAGTATTCTAATTTTACTTAACCCCACCTTCTAGTCTAGTTAACATGTTAAATTTGGTTAAGTGTATTAAGTTTACTTAACCCCACCTTCTAGTCTAGTTAACATGTTAAATTTGGTTAAGTATTTATTTAATTGACTTAACCCTACCAATTCTAGCTTATCTTTAATTGTCTTATTAAAGCACCAACCACTCACATTAGGCAGGTATTGTTGTGGCTGCCTGTATGCCGGGCGGTTCCGGGCAGTCTTACGCCACAACTCAGTCTAACCTCGGGTCTTTATTGGGCTCAATGCCTTAACCTCCCGCATTGGATAGGTATTGTTGTGATTACTGGACAGCTGGGCGGGTCCGGGCAGGTTTACATCACAACTCAATCCAACCTCGGGTTAAGCTTATTCGTATTGTCTAAATTCACATTTTATTTATGTAAATTATTTCATGCCACATGTTTTATTTTCAAAACTAATGGTGTATTAATTTACACCATTCATGGCCTTAACCAATTCCATGGTTTTGGGCCCACCTACATATTAGCATGTCTTAATTTAATAATTATCCCCAACGTTACCCCCGTTTGTTCGTTCATATTAGTCGTATAAAGACATTGGGCCCACTAGTAGGCCCAATCCATAAACGAGAGGTAAAGGAGGAAACATGTATGACATAAATTCCACCAACATAAATCATGTAAATTGTCATAAAGGTAGTTATAGGCTAGCATGTGACATAATCATGGCACGTCAAATTTCAACACATGTATGATTCTAATATTTACAAATAGGTGTAAACTAGATTAATAAGGTGGACTTGCATAATTTCATGTCACAAACTTGTATGTAAATATTTAATCTAGTTTCAGTACCTAACATGTAAACTTGCATTAAAATGTGGATCTAGTTAAATAGGTGTCACATGAATTATTTAATTTAGACTGCATAAGCCTAAACATGTTTAGATCTAGGCATAACATCGAACATAACTAGCATGTGACAAGAATATGACATGTCCATAAAGTATGTATAATTTTATCACATGTGTGAACTAGATCAAATCATATGTCCAATTATAATATGAAACATGTATTAAAGTGGATCTTGGCATGGATCCAATTATGAACTTGCAATTTTTGTGTGAACATGTATATAAACTTAATCATGTAGGCATAGAGGTTTTAGCATAAAATATATACATGAGATCTTAACTTGGACATAACACATACAACCTATATTAATCACATAAACATATAGGTGTAGATTATAACATGAACTATACAACTTGCATGTGATGTTGTTTTCATTTGAATAGATCCAACATCAACTAAATTAATCCACAAACATTCTAATGAAATCACCGCAACATATATAAATTTACATTGTTAACATTATACAACATAGTGTGGTTCCAATTTTCAATCCACATCAAATCACGTTCTATTTCTATTCACATCTCAAACGTAACTAAACTTACGAATAACCACCAAATTATACCATCAAGTTAACATACACTAGAATGAGTTCATTACCCATTTCATGATAAGTTTTACCATTAAAAGTATACAATAGTACGTTCATTGCCAATAAATAAATGTGAACATAAATCAAGTTTAGCATGTTCATTACCCACAAACTAATATAAACATAAATCAATTTCACAAATTAGAGTATAATTAAAATAATGACCTTGGCTATTTGATGTAAAAGGTTTTGACTCTTTTTGAAAGTAATGAAATTTACCTTTTGATTCTTCTGTTGTTTTACCTATGTTCTGTCTTGTAATATTTCTGTGTTGTTTACCGCGATAACGCTCCTCCAAAACTAGTGCATTCCCTTTGTGAGTGACCCTAGCGGAGGTGGGGTATTACATACTTATTCGAAAGGAGTTAATCGAATATAGTTATTCGAAGAAAGGAGTTATTGAATATTAGTTTATTCGAAAGGAGTTATCGAATATTAGTTTATTCGAAAGGATTTAATCGAATATAGTTATTCGAAGAAAGGAGTAATCGAATATAGTTTATTCGAATAGAATTATCGAATATTAGTTATTCAAAGTGCGATAATCGAATATAAGTTATTCGAAGTGTGATAATCGAATATAAGTTATTCGAAGTGAGGTAATCGAATATTAGTTATTCAAAGGAGTTAATCGAACAGAGATTACTCGAAAGAGAGTTATGCGTCTAATTCGTTATATCAAATTCGGGAAAGTATTATTTACTTTCCAGTTTTTAATCTTGATTTGTTTATTTATAAATAAATTAGTTGTTGGCTTATTTATTCAAAATAAGAATTTAAGTTAGATTTCTAAGTTAGATATTTCAAAAGTAGGATTTATAACGATAGCGTTATAATAAATGTTTTCATAAAAGAAGTGGATTCATAATCTGAATCCGAGAATTTGCATAAGGAAATGATTGTAGAAATTGGTGCAGTGAGCTTTGTCTATTGCAAGGTTAAGAACGTTGTTCATTTAAGGTCTGAGAGGTAATTATACCCCAACTTGATTGACTTCCTTATTTAACTAAGAAATAGTTGAGGTTCGAGGGCGAGAGTTAGAAATACAGTTAAGTAATAAGCGATTTATGGATGGAGCGGTCGTAACGATGTTTTATACAACGTTAGTTTGAGATCCATATAAATGAGTTTTGGAAATGTTTTCCAAATATAGAATTAGAGATATTTTCTAAACATAGAAAATGGAATGTTTTATTTATAAGGAATTAAGAAATGGAGTTAAGCTAAATTAGAAACTGACTGGAGATTAGTTAAGTTGAATGGTTTTCTAAGTGTCTATCTGATGTTGGTTTTAACCTTCGGGATTGATACTTAGAGAATTGTTCTCATACTAGTTTACAGTCAGAGACTGTTAGATGTGGCAAAATAGTGATAAGTAAATAAGCAATGGGAATGTTTTCCAATGTTCATAACATATATTTTCTAAATATAGAAAATAAGGAAATATGAATATATATATATATATATGATGATTGATCAATAGAAATTCCAACTGGAAATAAGATTGTTGTTTGCACACGTGTTTTCGTTTGGTAGTTAAATCACCGACTATCAATGTTTCTGGCATTTTTACGTTGTTAATATGGAGAGACCGGTTGGATTATTATCCGAAGGACCACTCCGTATTGGCATAAGCGTTGCAAACCAAGTGTGCTGAATGTATTGAAGACGGAGTAAAGTGCAAGGGCTATTGTATAAATCTTAGGTAGAGATTGCCTAAGATGGATGTACTAAATAGTGCCGTCGGTTTTTCTAGTCCCCGGACAACTTGAATGGACGAATGTCTGACAGAGTATATCTGGAAGTTCGCGTAAGTTGATCGTTTCAAATGTATTTACGTTGGTGGCAGAGTAATTCGTTTCTCTTAGCTTATACCCGTGGTATTTTTGGGGAAATCAATTTGTGATTTGACGGATATGATGATGTGGCATTCAAAGTAAATGAAGACGTGATCTGTATAGAGATACGTTATAACTTCAAGCCTCATCAACTGGGAAAGGACAGAAATCGGGCAGGCAGCATGGCTAAGTGGGCCGCACCCAATTAGGGTATATTGTCACCATCTAGAGAATATTCATATTTGTACTTCTTTCAATTCTGTATCTCCCGGGAACGGTTATGTTGGAATACTAACCGAGGGGTGGCAATATATTCGATACATTCAAGAGAAATGAATGGTCGGTCTTGTGTGGCCGAGTTACAAGATGTTCTTGTTGAACTCTAGTGTATCGCTTCTAGAGTACACTAATCGGAAAGGGGATCCACACCTTGTCATAGTTGGAATCCATTCCCCAAATAAGAGCCCGCGGTTTTGATTGTATATTATATATGTAGAACGTTAGATGAAAGCGTTTCTGCTAGATTTCTATTTACTTGATCTAGACATTATTATAATATCAGACAAGTATCGTTTTAGAAATATTTTGGGTTGTCGTAAGGTAAAAGCCATCCGTGTTTTTGTGTGGATCGGTCTTATGATTATCCTTTGTTTCGAAAGGATTTTTAAAGTTAAATCAAATGATTTGAGTTTACTCACACCAGTCACATGACTGACCCAGAGTTTGTTTTGTTTTCCCTAAACTCTTGGGTGCCAATTTTGTATGGGCAGTCAAGTAGTCAGGATTTATAGATACTTGAAGAGCTGGAGCAGGAGGCTTCTGGATTATATAGCTATTGTTATTTCCGCTGTGTTGTAAGTGTTATACTCTAATAATGGTATTGTATACAGATACTGTTTTATTTCAAAGTTATGTTATGAAATATATTTATTCGTTCCGCTGTGAGATTCGTGTTTACTCTGATGTTGTTTGTTCTTCTTCTTCTTCTTCTTCTTCTATTCTAAGTTTCTATCTTATCTATTCTCACCCTCTATTTTCTTTCATTAACTACCAGTATTTTCGATGTTTGGATAATCAAAGTGGGTTTTATGTCGATGACCAAAGATCGTAAATTTCCGGGACATTACACTATCATTAGTTTTGCTTAAACATGCTTAAGGGAAATATGGGGTTTTGGCTATGTTTGACTATCAAGTTGTTGTTTTGGTGTTAGTGGCTAATTTTATATGTTGCTATGACTGTATGGTATGCTTTGTGATTGATTAGAAAAGTTAGATTGAAAACGCCATCGAATGGCGTATAACAGTCGCTGGAAAGAAGTGCAGGAAATTAACCGAACCGGATCGGATCGGAGGGGAAGCACGAACCAAACCACCCCCCCCCCAAACTGTTGCATCATGAGCCAATCTGGGGAACTGGGGAGATCATGACCGAACCGACCCGCTCGTGATGATGGATACCGATCTGAACCGCTCGCACTTGAAGCTCCACGATCCGACCCGCCTGTACCTGGAGTTCTCCGAACCGATCCGACATTAGCGTGGTGGCACGATCCGAAGAGAGCACCCGACCCGAACCGTGGGACTTTACTGAACCAAAAGGCACCTCAGGGACACGAACCGACCTGATGTCTGAAGGGAACCATGACCGAACTGCTTCTCCGAACCGAAGCACCATGTCTGGAGCGTCACGACCGAATCAGATGGAGAACGAACTGATAGATGATCACGATCCGAAGCATAGTGAATGCAACGACTCGTATTTTTCTAGTAATTATTTAATTTATTTTATTATTTAAAATATTTATTTGAATTTGAATAATTGAATTTAATGATTTTCTTTTGAATATATTATTTAAATAAATAATAAAATAATATTTTAATTCCCAAATAGTGGGAAAATGTTGTGTTGGCGATATATTGTGAACGGGCAGTTTAAAATGGTTCAATATAGGTTTATATTGAATTATATTGGCGATTTCGTTTATTTAACGACGGTTGAGCGAATAGTTTATAATTTAATTTTAAAACGAGCTGCAGCGGCGTGACAGTTCGTAATATTGCGGTTTGAACTTTGAATGGCCGTACAGGATTCAAAATAAGTCGGATTTTCTCGAAACAAGAAACGCTAGAATATATTTGACGATATCTTTCTAATGGAAGAGAAAAATCGAATTTTCATAGTGTAGATTTTATTTTTTGTCCAAATCAAATTTTGAAAAGGTCTCTATGGAATTTCCTTTATAAATTATATTTATTTATTTTATAAATTTAAGGGTTTTTAAATATTTTAAATATCGAACTGACTTGGTTTTCAACCCGAGTTATTTTATATTGAATCTATACCAAATTCTGGTCGTGTATGGCCAATTGCAATATTTTATTTTAATTATATTGAAGTATTTTAAAATTTATTTATTTTAATTCAAACTGGACCGTTTAAAAGGGACTTTATTCAAACGAGCTCTATTTTCGACGAAACAAATTTTGTTGGGACCGCAATGGAAAATTATTGCTAGATTTTCAAGTTGCACGCAAATCGGGGTTATTCTGTGAGTGTGGCAACATAAAATGCAAATAAAAACGACCATTTGGAGTTAAATGAGTGCCATTTGAACAAAAGGACACGGAATTCGACGAAACAAGTTTCATTAGGATCGTATCGTCAAATTATACTATGTCGTCCATTCGCATCACGAACGGGGTTTGTATGTGAGCGCAGGAGCGAATAAACGATGTTGGAAATTGCGATAGACACGAATAAATATCGTTAGTCGTCATCACACGTCACGTCAACATAAAATATTATTATTTCTAACTATAAATAGACCTAAAGAGACAGCCCACTTCAGCCACTTCATAAATTCTTCATAAAATTTACAGAAAACACCCCGGTTACAAAATGAATTTTATCTTCCATTCTAGAAGGAATTTGTGGTAGCAACCTGAAGCAAAGTTGTACAACCAGTCGAGGCCGACTTCACCAAAAATTCCAGGACCAACGGTCGCCGAGTTGGCCGGAAATTACCCATTTCCGTCGAAAATCATTTTCATTTTTGAGGTTTTTGCGTCGATTTGGGTTGACGATTGGTATGGGTTCCAAAGCCAAACTTGTAGAGGACGAGGAGATGGTGATGTTTGCCTTTGGTCAGAGGTGCTAATTTGGCCTGTGGTGGTCGTGGGAGTGAGTTGAACGGAGGGCAGAAATTTTGGGTGTTTTCTATAGCTGGCGGCAGTTAAGTGGATTTTCCGGCGACTGGAGTTGAATAGGGAGTCGGCCACCTGAACAGGAATGGTAGGCGTGGCGAGCTCGAGGGTATGGTGGTGGTTTGGCGACCTATGGTGAGCTAAGGCGGTCAAGTTTCGGGTTCGAACCCATTCCGTTCAACCTAGGTTTTTGGCTGATCGGAGGCACCAGGGGGAGTGGGATCGGCAGGCGATGATAGGGCTCGGAGCGGCGGATCTGGTGAAGTCAGTAGCGTGGGTCTCGGTGTGACAGATCATCGGTGGTAGGGTTGGGAAGGTCGGCGTCCTACTCGAATTGGGATAATCGGGTTCCAGGGAAATCAAAGGAGGAAGACGCGTTAAACACTAATCTGACGTGGACCATGGTTTAAGTAAAGGTAATTAAGAAAATTATTAATTAATTATTAAATTAATTTAATTAAAATCATTTTAAACTTTGAATAGTCGTAACTTTTGCATACGATAATGGATTTCAGCGAAACTAGATTCGTTGGAGTCGTGGCGACGGGCACTACGGTGTGGGGCTGGTCTGAACTGAAATCGAAGCAGTTGGAGATCCGTGTAATTTTAAATGCCAGTTTAAAATTTTACGATATAATGCATCAACCGCCAACCTTATTTATTGGTGAGTTAGTTCTCACACTTTTCTGGACTGCTCTGACGTGATAAATCACATAAGTAAAAATATTATTAAAAATATATATATATATTGGTTGATTGGTTGCATTGGTTGCTTATGGTTGATTTGATGGTTGCTGTTAATTAGATTATCGTCGTTAATTTGTTTAAAAGTTATATGCTATCATGTATAACAATCTGTGATGCAGAAAAGGACAGGTTGGAGGGATTCGACGGGATTCCTCTAAATATCATATGTGTTGTTTATTTTTATATTGTGTACACATGAACTAATTAAACCCCAAATTGACATCAAAACCTGTTTGAATGATAATGGTTGAATGGATGTGATCGTTGATGTGATTTTTTTAATCAATCGACTGTATTGATTAAGTGATTGGCAATGAGGGCCTACAATCTATTGTTTTCAAGACATCGTTTTGCCGTCAGGCGAAATGATGTAGTTTAAAGTTATAAAATTTATTTTATAACTGAATTAAAGTGTTGAGTTCATTTTATTTATAAAAATGAAAAGAAGTTTATAATTATCCTTATATATTTATAATCATGTTTTAAATAGAGATTAATAATATTTTATAATAAGGATTCTATGTCATTCATGAACTACAATCAGAAACTAACCTACGGGTTTGTCAAAGGGAATAATTGTTTTTATAAAACGATTAACTGATGTTTTAAATTAATTGAGTTATTTAATTAATTTAAGGAAGAAATGATAACGTAAATCAGTTAATGGTCAACTGATACATACGGTTAGCGAAAATCAACAGTTTTAATTTGAAAATTGACGATTGGATTAATTTGATTTAAATTAACCAACTCGAGGGTTTTTCAAAATATTTGTTAACGAATGTTGTTAGAATCTAGTTAATCCTAACTTAACTATAAATTTTAAGTGATTATTGAATTATTTATTTATTTTTAAAAGTTAAGTATTATCGAATAACCTTTATAAAAGGATTTTTGATCCGAGCTTACAGATGAAATTGGTAAAAGTGGTTTATAAGTGATTAAGGAGATTTCGACAAGATTTTTAACAAGTTAAAATGGAGGCGATTATGAATAGGATGGTTAAATGGATTAGTGGAAAGGATATTGGATAGTTGAATAACGTAAGTAAAGAGATTAGAACGAAATTACTAATGTAAGATATGGGTTATAAAGATCATATGGAATTCGAATGGTGATTAAGATTGGAAAGTTTACTCGATGAGGGAAAAGGGATTAACATGAAAAGCTGGTTTTCAAATGAAAGAAAATGGTTTATTAAACCATAATAAATGGATATGGGGATAATATATTGGATTATTGAGATAGTTTAATACTGGTTTTAAATTACAAGCTTTTATCTATCTTGAGATAAGAACATTGTCAATCAAGGTTTGAGAGGTAATTAGAACACCCCAACTTGAACGACTTCGCTATTATCGAGAGATGATATTTGTTTGTAATGGATAGAGAGGTGATCATCGAGTTGTTCGCGATCAATGAAATTTATCATCTATTTAAAATAACCTTTTAAATGGATTTAACTATGCTAGATTTAGTTAAGTGGAAATATAATTACTTTTAATTAATTATAACCAAAGCAAGTACTTTTCAATTGGAATTCTTTTCAGAAATGAGATAAAGCTAGAAATGAATTAGTATGGTAAAGATTTGGAGTTTAATTCAAATCATATAAACAAGTATGAAAAAGGGTTTTAACCAAACCGATGATTTTAAAAATAAGTGTTCACCTCAGGGCTGAATTAAGTGAAATAGTTTAATCGAAATAAGAGAGAGACTTTGGAAATTTATCATATGTCGTTTGAGTAAAGTAGAAATATAACGATTTGGACAAATGGTAATGGAAAAGGGAAGTATGTTTACAAAACCATAGCGATATTTTCAAATATAAGAAAATACGAAAAGGATTTTGAGAATATATAAATGGCATTTCCACGATAAGGAAATAAAAGATGTTTTCATAAAATATGGTAATATTCTTTGACAAAGGAAATTAAAAGATAGCGTTGAGTAATGTTTTAAGTAACGAAGCCATAAGAGTTTTGATAAGATTAAAGTTATGAAATCGATTACAAGAAATCGATAAAATGGTTTGATGAAATATTTCATGTAAAAGGACCAGAGCTGCCAATCTACTTAGATACACTGTTCTGATTTGATAGATAAATAACCGACTATCAAAATCTGCTTTTTATCGATTGTTGGTACGAAAAGACCGGGATCGAATTTATAGTCGAAAACCATTCCGACCAGCAAATACGTAACTTGAAGAAATTGGAAGATGGTCGAGATGGAGCATTGAAGGCCGTTGATCTTCATGAGCGAAAGAACTACTCGTTAAATTTCTCTGGCTAGCTACCAGAGTTATGATGACTTGTGATTCTGCCGTGATTGAAATCTTTGGATTGCAAGGACTTCTCGCTACTGATCCTTGGGGTGACTCCTATATAGGATGCGGTAGGAGAGTGCCTTCAGTTCGTCCTGTTCCTGGATGACTTGTATGGATGCATGTCTGACAGAATATTTCCAGAGAGGCCACGTACATTGATTTCTCCAAACGTACCAAGAGTGGAAGCGGAGAAGGAAACTTCTTTTAGCTGACACGTAATGTATTGTTGTAGACGTCAATTAGTTATTTTGATGGATCTGACAATGTGGCATTCGAAGTGAATCTGATGTGATGATAAAGCATAGCCTCAAGCCTTATCAACCGGGAAATGACAAAAATCGGGCAGGCAGCATGGCTATGTGGGTCGCTCCCATTAGGGTGTATAATCACTTATCTAGAGAAATTCCTTTTGCTTCTTTAATATATCGTTGCTGTCCCTTTTTGGGAAATGATGGTTTGAGCCTAACCGTTGGTGATATACATTCGATGCACTCAAGAGAAATGAGTGGTCGGTCATGTGTGGGCAGGGTTGCAAGGCGTTCTTGTTAAACCCAGTGTATTTGCCTCT
This sequence comes from Allium sativum, assembly GCA_030737875.1. Classification (NCBI taxonomy): domain Eukaryota; kingdom Viridiplantae; phylum Streptophyta; class Magnoliopsida; order Asparagales; family Amaryllidaceae; genus Allium; species Allium sativum. The sequence continues at coordinate 972,792,521 of CM060924.1, forward strand.
AGAGATACACTATCGGCAGGTGGTCCTATACCTTGTCATAGTTAGAATCCAATCTCCAATAAGCGCCCGCGATTTTGATTATATACTATATATGTAGAGCGTGAGATGCAAGCGTTCTACTAGATCATTATTTATTTGTGGCTTGATAGACATTATTATAATATCAGAGAAGATATTGATTTCAAAATGTTTTGGGTTATAGTAAGGTAAAAACCGTCCGTGTTTATGTGTGGGATGGTCTTACTATTATCCTTTTATTTCAAAAATGATTTCCCAAAGTTAAACAAGTTGCGTGTTCTGTGAATTTATCACTGAAAGTATTCCAGACTGACCCGGTGTAATTTGCTTTTCCTCAAATTTGCTCGGGTCAGACCGAGTATATTTCCAGGTTAGGTTTCGCTTAGAGTTTCAAGAGCTGGAAGCAGGAGGCTTCACCATTAGATATACAAAGTTTATTTCCGTTGTGATTGATGTATGTTGTACTCTGATAAATGGTATGCATATATACAGTTTCTTTTATAAAGAGATTTGTTATATTATATTTCTTCGTTCCACTGTGAGATTCTGATGTGTTCTTCTTCTTTCTTCTATTCTAATATTTATTTCTTTCTATTTCTCATCCTCTAACTTCTTTCTATTAACAGTCTGGGGTTCGATACTTGGATTTTTGACAAGTAATACGGGATTATGTATTGTTATTGAAAATTTAGCATCGAATTTTTCTGGGCCGTTACCGTTGGTATTAGAGCTATTGGTTTAGTGATAACCTTAGCTCTGTGGCGTAACTCGATAGAGATGGGGTTAGTAAAGCCCTAGATTGAGTTTGAATGTATATATGAGAGCGTGTATTTGTAATTTATTATAAAATATTTTTTATCTAGTTTTGCCCGAATTATATTTTTATGTAAATATATTTTCTCAAATGATTATATATAGATTTGTTGAAAACCTTGAATAAGAATTCAAATTGGAAAATTGAACTGAAATAGTGATTTCACTTGTGAAATCGAGTAAATGATAATTGGATGGAAATTAATCCAATATAAATCAATTGATGTGAAACCAAAGTGAAAGCAACCGAGGGATATTAATGTGAATGAAAATGGTTTGGTTGAATTGTATGCCTTGGTTGTTTGTTATATATTGGACGGTTTGTATAGAATTCGCCAATAATTGATTTAAAACCAATCTGAAATGGTCAATTTAAATAAATTAATTCAGAATTAATGAAACTGAATGGATATTTAAATAATTAAATGGATTGCTTAGACTTAGTTGTAATTAAATCCATCGGAATTGAATAAAGTGGTATGATTATTTCCAACTGTTTGGAATTGGATGATATAGATGATATAGGTATTTGGATCTGACTGGCATTTGTTTTGGGAACTAATGAATTTCATTGAAGTTGAGAACAGGTACAGAGTTAATCCAAGAGAACTCTGGAGTATTTTGAATCCAGTTGGCATGTTAATTAAGCAAGCACAAATATATTTATCGCTTATCGAATAATAGCGCTCGCAGAGAGGTACGCCTACGCAAATATAAAATTTTGGTTTTATTTGGTTTTTTTTTTGGATTTTGGATTTTTCCGACCCTGATGGTCGATGTATAGATATTTCTTGAACCTGCAATATTGCAGATGTCCCTCCGTACAGGGGAGACTCTGCCAAATTTTTTCCAGAATTTAAGGTGTTAGAAAATTTTTGAAAAATTTCGTTATTGGAAGTAAATTGGTTTTAAAACCAGTTGGGCTAGATTTTAAAATAAAGCCAAGTTTTAATTAAATATTTTTGTTAAAGAAACGGGTTTACAACGTTTTTTCTACCTTAGCAATTTCGAGGACGAAATTATTTTAAGGGGAAAGGAATGTAACGACCCGTATTTTTCTGGTAATTATTTAATTTATTTTATTATTTAAAATATTGATTTGAATTTGAATAATTGAATTTAATGATTTTCTTTTGAATATATTATTTAAATAAATAATAAAATAATATTTTAATTTCCAAATAGTGGGAAAATGTTATGTTGGCGATATATTGTGAACAGGCAATTTAAAATGGTTCAATATAGGTTTATATTGAATTATATTGGCGATTTCGTTTATTTAACGATGGTTGAGTAAATAGTTCATAATTTAATTTTAAAACGAGCTGCAGCGGCGCGGCAGTTCGTAATATTGCGGTTTGAACTTTAAATGGCCGTACAGGATTCAAAATAAGTCGGATTTTCTTGAAACAAGAAACGCTAGAATCTATTTGACGATATCTTTCTAATGGAAGAGAAAAATCGAATTTTCATAGTGTAGATTTTATTTTATATCCAAATCAAATTTTGAAAAGGTCGCTATGGAATTTCCTTTATAAATTATATTTATTTATTTTATAAATTTAAGGGTTTTTAAATATTTTAAATATCGAACTGAATTGGTTTTCAACCCGAGTTATTTTATATTGAATCTATATCAAATTCTGGTCGTGTATGGCCAATTGCAATATTTTATTTTAATTATATTGAAGTATTTTAAAATTTATTTATTTTAATTCAAACTGGACCGTTTAAAAGGGACTTTATTCAAACGAGCTTTGTTTTCGATGAAACAAATTTTGTTGGGACCGCAATGGAAAATTATTGCTAGATTTTCAAGTTGCACGCAAATCGGGTTTATTCTGTGAGCGTGGCAACATAAAATGCAAATAAAAACGACCATTTGGAGTAAACGAGCACCATTTGAGCAAATAGACACGGAATTCGACGAAACAAGTTTCATTAGGACCGTATCGTCAAATTATACTATGCCGTCCATTCGCATCATGAACGGGGTTTGTATGTGAGCGCAAGAGCGAATAAACGATGTTTGAAATTGCGATAGACACGAAAAAATATCGTTAGTCGTCATCCCACGTCACGTCAACATAAAATATTATTATTTCTAACTATAAATAAACCTAAAGAGACAGCCCACTTCAGCCACTTCATCAATTCTTCATAAAATTTACAGAAAACACCCCGGTTACAAAATGAATTTTATCTTCCTTTCTAGAAGGAATTTGTGGTAGCAACCTGAAGCAAAGTTGTAGATCTAGTTGAGGCCGACCTTCACCAAAAATTCTAGGAACAACGGTCGCCGGAGTTGGCTGGAAATTACCAATTTCCATCGAAAATCATTTTCGTTTTTGTGATTTTTGCGTCGATTTGGGTTGACGATTGGTATGGGTTCAAAATCCAAACTTGTAGAGGACGAGGAGATGGTGATGTTTGCCTTTGGTCGGAGGTGCTAATTTGGCCTGTGGTAGTCGTGGAAGTGAGTTGAACGGAGGGCAAAATTTTTGGGTGTTTTCAAAAGCTGGTGGCGGTTAAGTGGATTTCCGGTGACTGGAGTTGAATACGGGGTCGGCCACCAGAACAGGAGTGGTGGGCGTGGCGAGCTCGAGGGTATGGTGGTGGTTCGGCGACCTACGGCGAGCTGAGGCGGTCAAGTTTCGGGTTCGAACCCATTCCGTTCAACCTAGGTTTTTGGCTGATCGGAGGCACCAGGGGGAGTGGGATCGGCGGGCGATGGTAGGGCTCGAAGTGGCGGATCTGGTGAAGTCAATGGCGAGGGTCCCGGTGTGATAGATCTTCGGTGGAAGGGCTGGGAAGGTCGGCGTCCTACTCGAATTGAGATAATCAGGTTCCAAGGAAATCAAAGGAGGAAGTCGCGTTAAACACTAATCTGACGTGGACCATGGTTTAAGTAAAGGTAATTAAGAAAATTATTAATTAAATTTTAAATTAATTTAATTAAAAACATTTTAAACTTTGAATAGTCATAACTTTTGCACACGATAATGGATTTCAGCGAAACTGGATTCGTTGGGATCGTGGCGACGGGCACTACGCTGTGGGGCTGGTCTGAACTGAAATCGAAGCAGTTGGAGATCCGTGTAATTTTAAATGCCAGTTTAAAATTTTACAGTATAATGTATCAACCTCCTACCGTATTTATTGGTGAGTTAATTCTCACACTTTTCTGGACTGCTCTGATGTGATAAATCCACATAAGTAAAAATATTATTAAAAATGTATATATTGGTTGATTGGCTGCATTGGTTGCTTATGGTTGATTTGATGGTTGCTGTTAATTAGATTATCATCGTTAATTTATTTAAAAATTATATGCTATCATGTATAACAATCTGTGATGCAGAGAAGGACAGGTTGGAGGGATCCGACTGGATTCCTCAAAATATCGTGTGTGTTTTTTATTTTTATATTGTGTACACATGAACCAATTAAACCCCAAATTGACATCAAAACCTGTTTGAATGATAATGGTTGAACAGATGTGATCGTTGATGTGATTTTTTTTTAATCAATCGACTGTATTGATTAAGTGATTGGCAGTGAGGGCCTACAATCTATTGTTTTCAAGCCATCGTTTTGCCGTCAGGCGAAATGATGTAGTTTTAAGTTATAAAAATTATTTTTTAACTGAATTAAAGTGTTGAGTTCATTTTATTTATAAAAATTAAAAGAAGTTTATAATTATCTTTATATGTTTATAATCATGTTTTAAATAAAGACTAATAATATTTTATAATAAGGATTCTATGTCATTCATGAACTACAGTCAGAAACTAACCTACGGGTTAGTGAAAGGGAATAATTGTTTTTATAAAATGATTAATGATGTTTTAAATTAATTAAGTTATTTAATTAATTCAAGGAAGAAATGATAACGTAAATCAGTTAATGGTCAATTGGTACGTACGGTTGGCGAAAATCAACCGTTTTAATTTGAAACTTGACGATTAGATTAATTTGATTTAAATTAACCAAATCGAGGGTTTCCGAAATATTCATTAACGAATGTTGTTAGAAGCTAGTTAATCCTTGATTAACTATAAATTTTAAGTGATTATTAAATTATTTATTTATTTTTAAAAGTTAAGTATTATCGAATAACCTTTATAAAAGGATTTTTGATCCGAGCTTACATATGAAATTGGTAAAAGTGGTTTATAAGTGATTAAGGAGATTTCGACAAGATTTTTAACAAGTTAAAATGGAGGTGATTATGAATAGGATGGTTAAATGGATTAGTGGAAAGGATATTGGATAGTTGAATAACGTAAGTAAAGAGATTAGAACGAAATTACCAATGTAAGATATGGGTTATAAATATCATATGGAATTCGAATGGTGATTAAGATTGGAAAGTTTACTCGATGAGGGAAAGGGAATTAACATGAAAAGCGGGTTTTCAAATGAAAGAAAACGGTTTATTAAACCATAATAACTGGATATGGGGATAATATATTGGATTATTGAGATAGTTTAATACTGGTTTTAAATTACATTCTTTTATCTATCTTGAGATAAGAACGTTGTCAATCAAGGTCTGAGAGGTAATTAGAATACCCCAACTTGAACGACTTCGCTATTATCGAGAGATGATATTTGTTTGTAATGGATAGAGAGGTGAACATCGAGTTGTTCGCGATCAATGAAATTTATCATTTATTTAAAATAACCTTTTAAATGGATTTAACTATGCTAGATTTAGTTAAGTGGAAATATAATTACTTTTAATTAATCATAACCAAATCAAGTACTTTTCAATTGGAATTCTTTTCTGAAATGAGATATAGCTAGAAATGAATTAGTATGGTAAAGATTTGGATTTCAATTCAAATCATATAAACAAGTATGAAAAAGGGTTTTAACCAAACCGATGATTTTGAAAATAAGTGTTCACCTCAGGGCTGAATTAAGTGAAATAGTTTAATCGAAATAAGAGAGAGACTTTGGAAATTTATCATATGTCGTTTGATTAAAGTAGGAATATAACGATTTGGCCAAATGGTAATGGAAAAGGGAAGTATGTTTACAAAACCATAGCGATATTATCAAATATAAGAAAATATGAAAAGGATTTTGAGAATATATAAATGGCGTTTCCACGATAAGGAAATAAAAGATGTTTTCATAAAATATGGTAATATTCTTTGACAAAGGAAATTAAAAGAGAGCGTTGAGTAATGTTTTAAGTAACGAAGCCATAAGAGTTTTGATAAGATTAAAGTTATGAAATCGATTACAAGAAATCGATAAAATGGTTTGATGAAATATTTCATGTAAAAGGACCTGAGCTGCCAATCTACTTAGATACACTGTTCTGATTTGATAGTTAAATAAACGACTATCAAAATCTGCTTTTTATCGATTGTTGGTACGGAAAGACCGGGATCGAATTTATAGTCGAAAACCATTCCGACCAGCAAATACATAACGTGAAGAAATTGGAAGATGGTCAAGATGGAGCATTGAAGGTCGTTGATCTTCATGAGCGGAAGAACTACTTGTTAAATTTCTCGGGCTAGCTACCAGAGTTATGATGACTTGTGATTCTGTCGTGATTGAAATATTCGGATTGCAAGGACTTCTCGCTACTGATCCTTGGGGTGACTCCTATATAGGATGCGGTAGGAGAGTGGCTTCGGTTCATCCTGTTCCTGGATGACTTGTATGGATGAATGTTTGACAGAATATTTCTAGAGAGGTCGTACATTGATTTCTCCAACCGTACCAGGAGTGGAAGCGGAGAAGGAAACTTCTTTTAGCTAACAGGTAATGTATTGTTGTAGACGTCAATTAGTGATTTTGATGGATCTGACAATATGGCATTCGAAGTGAATCTGATGTGATGATAAAGCGTAGCCTCAAGCCTCATCAACCGGGAAATGATAAAAATCGGGCAGGCAGCATAGCTATGTGGGTCGCTCCGATTAGGGTGTATAATCACCTATCTAGAGAAATTACTTTTGCTTCTTTAATCTATCGATGCTGTCCCTTTTCGGGAAACGGTGGTTTGAGCCTAACCGTTGGTGATATACATTCGATGCACTCAAGCGAAATGAGTGGTCGGTCATGTGTGGGTCGGGTTGCAAGACGTTCTTGTTAAACCCAGTGTATTCGCCTCTAGAGATACACTATCGTCAGGTGGTCCTATACCTTGTCATAGTTGGAATCCAATCTCCAATAAGTGCCCGCGATTTTGATTGTATACTATATATATAGAGCGTGAGATGCAAGCGTTCTACTAGATCATTATTTATTTGTGGCTTGATAGACATTATTATAATATCAGAGAAGATATTGATTTCAAAATGTTTTGGGTTATAGTAAGGTAAAAACCGTCCGTGTTTATGTGTGGGTTGGTCTTACTATTATCCTTTTATTTCAAAAATGATTTCCCAAAGTTAAACAAGTTGTGTGTTCTGTGAATTTATCACTGAAAGTATTCCAGACTGACCCGGTGTAATTTGCTTTTCCTCAAATGTGCTCGGGTCAGACCGAGTATATTTCCAAGTTAGGTTTCGCTTGGATTTTCAGGAGCTGGAAGCAGGAGGCTTCACCATTAGATATACAAAGTTTATTTCCGCTGTGATTGATGTATGTTGTACTCTGATAAATGGTATGCATATATATAGTTTCTTTTATAAAGAGATTTGTTATATTATATTTCTTCGTTCCACTGTGAGATTCTGATGTGTTCTTCTTCTTTCTTCTATTCTAATATTTCTTTCTTTCTATTTCTCATCCTCTAACTTCTTTCTATTAACAGTCTGGGGTTCGATACTTGGATTTTTGACAAGTAATACTAGATTATGTATTGTCATTGAAAATTTGAGCGTTGAATTTTTCCGGGCCGTTACAGTGAAGAACCGAAACGATCCGGAGATGATGACCAAAACCCGAGATGCAAAGGTAGTCCAAATGGGAAGTTTGTACTCAGGATCCAATTGGGAACCAACGAGTCAACTTCATGAGTTGGTCTTTGCTGCGGGACGTGTGCTAAGGGGTTATCGACATCCATAACTTTGATTCACCACCAAGATGGATGTTAGACTACAGATCAGTGCACTAGGGTAGATGTTACTCCATGGGGAAGAGTGATCGTAGCATGGCTATGAGCCAGTGTAGTGAAGTCGTCATGACTTCATGGGGCAGAGTGGACATAGCAAAGACTAGTGGCTATGGATCAGTGCAGTGGAGTCGCCATGACTCCATGGGGCAGAGTGATCATAGCAGGGATTTGGGTGATCAAAGCGGTGGATATTGTATGCTTTACGCACTGAGTAAGAGTTGTGAGGATGGTTGTTATGCTTGATTGTTTGCCATCACTATGTCATGCACACCCCCACCCCCATATTCTTTACACCATATGTTATTGGCACCTTAGAGTATTGTACAGTACGTTGTGCTAACTCTTTGGTTGCAGGTCCAGCTTCAGGTATGGTTTAGTATACCTGTTATTATTTTGTTTGCTGCTTATCGCTCATACCAAACTTTTGTCTGACCCAAAGTTTTATGTCTCTTCTTATTACTCTGGGTGCTCCTAAACGGGCAGACTAGAGACGGGTTGAGTGGTATGCACGATTAACTGTACCGGAGACGAGCAGGAGGCTCCCACGTATGATATATATATATATATATATATATATATATACATACATATATATATATATATATATATTCTCCCTGTGTCGCTGCTGGTCGCTGCTTTGGGCATTAGTAGTGTACCTTCCTTATTTTCTTTAGAGACAATTTTCAAAAGTTGTAATAACGATGATGTGGAACATAAGTTGTATTTGGATTTTCCGCTGCTATGATGTTTAGTTTTCAACTTATGCACTGTCTCACCTATTTTATGTCAAAGTATGTTTTTATTATATTTTATCCCATGCGCTGTGAGACATTCTACAGGTTCTTTGTTAGTCCACTGTTAAGTTTCCTTTCCTTCCCTTTCTTTGGCGAGCGTCCCGTGCTCGTTGGACATCGGCAAAGCGCACTTTCATGGGAAATGTCGGCTGGTGCGGGGCGGGTCGTCGCATTCACCTTCAAACGTGCGGACTAGTTCAAGTGCGTCGCACAAACGTGTTATTAGAGCTTATGTCATATCTTTTCATCGCGCGCTTACTTTAACGAAAGTAATCTACAACCTTTTACCTCAGATTGTATTTAACGAAAGTAATCTACAACCTCTTTTATTACCATGTCATTTACTCTCCAATTACATATTTACAAGTTCCATAACATGTTTTACTTAATGTATTATTAAGTATATCCTTCCCCAATTCTCATGTTTTCATATGAAATGTCTACTTAATAATTAAGTACAACTTATTTCATTCCATAAGTCTACTTTATTCTTTCTTCTTTAATCATAGCCTCGTTTTACACTGTCATCACAACCTGTTGTTTTTACTTATTAATTTAGTTCTGTTAACTAAGGTTTATTAATAAGTTCCCTTTCTTTATTATAACCCATGTTATAATTCCGCTTGTCCCTAGGGCAAGACTGCCTATTATATTACCTTCTCATTCATGTAATTAAAATAATAGGTTACATTCCCCGTTCATCACATTTTCTCTTGGTTTCTAAATTTTAATCAAACTTTTACTGTCGTACCATTCACTTAATTACCGTCTTGTATATTATTAGATTGATTAGTAGGAAGATATAAAGTTCTATTTCCATAATGCACATAAATCTAGATCCGTAGTTGTAAGCTATTTCTTTTATTTGCATTGTGGACATACATGTAGCTTTTTATTTGATTAGTGTTCATTACAGTAAAAGAATCTTTATTTCACACTAATCCATTTTTATTTTCTTTTGTTGCAACTACGTTCTTTTAATTTTACCATTATGGAATTGTATCAATTTTTCCCAAATCCATCTAACTCAGTCCACTAGTAATCTTCCCTTTTTATTTTCTGAGTTAGATATTATTCACCATTTCCACGTCACTATAAATCTTCCGTTCAAATTAGGCACATCTATTCTTTTTTAATTATTCCCAAATTCACTATAATTTGATTTACAATATATCCAATTTGTCCTTAAACAACATTTTCAGTAATAGGTCCACGTTCATTGTAAATTCCATAATTTCAATGTTATGGTAATTCTTAATCCAAACAAAAGATTAATAGAATGGGTTTGTACAACAACATATTTTTAACATACTAGGAAATAAATTATACCACAATTACCACAAATTATAGTTATTTAACATGTTAAGAATAATGGGGAACGTAAATGGTAAATATACCGTTATCCAAATGGTATAACTATAAATCCACACACCTGACAACTTTCCAATCCTTGAATCTGATTCAGATATATGATTCTGTGGTCTTCCTAACTGAATCAAGTATTAAAACAACCATGGATTTACAAATCTGATACTAAAAGAAGAGGGAAAGGAGGTAAGAAACCTAAATAAATCAGATTCACAGGACTTACCTCACATTGATCAGAAATCTGAACACCTATGTTGTAGATTTACATTCTTTATCTTAAAATCTTGAATCAGAATATCATAAATCTAATTTTCTAATTTCTGAAAGGTTTGGAGAGAAAAGAAAATGGAAGAGCCTTGGCATCGTCTTAGAAAATATGAGTTGAAGTCTAGCCCCTGCTACTCTATTTATAGGTGTGTAAGAATTTCTGGTCCATCGGATTCTATAAAATAAAATCCAAACCATTTAAAATCAGGAAACATGTCACCAGGCAAATAGATCTGGCACGGGTCGGTCGACCTATGTTTGATACAAGGGTCAACCCACTTGAAGACTGGGTCGACCCATCCTTGGGTCTGTACATGTATTTCTAATGCTTAAAATTTTTGATTAATGCTTATAAAATAATATTTACTCTATTTCTTATTATAACCATCTTAATTATTATTTTCAAAATATTACTCATATATAATTTGAATTTTCATTTTTGTATGCGTATATATGCATACAATTTTTTAAAATTTCACTCGTTAATAACTTTCCTATACGCACTCCATTTTGGGCAATTAATATATCAAACTGAATTAGAAAATTGTCATGAACACAATGGTATACATTTAGGGGTAAATTCTACAACTATAAATTATCGATATTTTCTTTTACTATTTATATAAAATACGGGGTGTTACATCTTGTCTATTGGCCACTTATTTAGCCCAATCAGCATGTATGTCTTCTGCCTTTACGGGACCCCACTATGCATGTTATTATGATATTGTGTTCTTTTTATGCCTTTTATACTTCGTGATAATCTCTATTTTGCCATGAACCAATTTCATAATAGTTCATTCTTTTTTCTTCTTATTATTTGATTATAATGTATGTTATAATTTTCCTATAAGTCTTGAAACTTGTTTCTTTCCTTCTATTTTGTCTTTTTATAACAGTTAAATCCTGCTTTTAATTTACGTTGCATGTATTTTCCATCTTTTCTATTAATTCTATGTTGTTTGCTTTATTTATAATCTTTTTCTTTTTCTTACTATTTTCATGTAACTTGAATGGATATAAGGCCATTTTTAAATCTAAACTTACATAATTATAACCTCTTAAAACATGAAAAACAAATGTAAATTTGCAGTAAATTAACTGTATTTAACTGCAAAACTATTACTTTACTGTGCTTAATTGCAAAACTTGCCAATTACTTATTTTTAACTGTGAAATTGTAAATTAATTCATCTCCAAATTTCAAAGGCTTGCTCTTTTCAGTCCAGTTTCTTTTATTACAGATCTACTTGTTTTACCTACGTTTTAGTCCATTTCTGTAAATTTCATGTTTTACTTCTTAATATTCACATGGAAACTCCTCTCTTTTCTGATATTTTTCAAGTGAAAACAATTTTTAACCATATTTCTTTCATTTCTATTTCTAAAATAGAAAATTTCCACTCACTTATCATCCTATATTGATGTCCTACGACCTTCCTTGATCCCCTTTCTCTAGATCTTCCAAATAGTATTTGTCTTCCAAATAATATCATATTTGTGTTCTTCTTCCTCAAAGAAAATATTTAGTGTTGTTTTTGGGTTTCTCTTAGGCTTTGCTAGCAGTTTGCTCCTGCGGATTATTGTAACTCTTACATGCTATGTTCTCGCATGTACCTTGGTGACATTGAGATTCCTTGCAGCTGGATAGTGTAGGTTTTATTGAGCCATATAATGTTATTTCTGATAACTTGTTTTTTCACTTCCTATGAGGAGCAGGTGATTGGTTTATTGTTGTATAATTGTTTTTTCACTTCCTTTGTGGCGTAATAAACTACATTTACTGCTCTTAAGTCACACCCTACATGGTGAAATGATAGTTTAATCTCGGTAGTTTGTGCTGTGGCTTAGCACTGTAAGATGCATGTAGTAGGTAGGCAATCTGCCTACCTCATGTATATTATTGTACTGAATATTTATTGTAATATAAACAGTGTTATGGATCATTATAGAACCCGTTGGCCTTGCCAAAAAATATATATGTAGATGTAGGTCTCTAATCTTAATGTTAAGAGGGAACCCAGAGGAAGAAGAAAGAAGATTGTGTGGAATGAAATGGCTAGATAGGGGTTCTATTTATAGGTGTGCTAAGGGATCATCGGCTATAGGATCAGCATGATTAGATCTGGAATTGACATGTCATAGGTACACATTTAACCATTAATCCCAAATATGAATAGTTTGGGTTTATTTTTCTCTAAGTTATATCTTTCTTATTATGTACCTAATCAGAAAAATGGTCAGGTACTAGGTCTACTGGGCATTTTTGCCCCAGGTAGATCGATCTAGTTGCAATGGGTTGTCGATTTGACCCCTTAATACATATACATATACATATAAATACATACATACATATATATATATATATATATATATATAAACGAAAATTCCACTAATGACCTTTTCTTTATAACTTCTTTGTTTACACTCGGATTTGGACAATTACACATGAAAATTATCCAGACAATCACCGTGGAAATAATGGGAAATTTTCCCTAGCCAAATTTGGTCAATTGTAAAAGTTTTCCTTTTAATTTATTTCTTTATTTATTTTTAGTTCCTTCTAGTTTAATTCATTTTTCATTATTAATATTATTACTCAAATATCAGGATGTTACTTTCTTCCCTCTTTAAAGGATATTGTCCATGAAATCTCCAAGAGCAAAAAATATAATTGTCAACCACAACCAAGATATGCAACCATCTATTCAAATAGAATCCATTACATCCATTTTCCTTAAGATCCTTAATGCAATTTATGTTGTTATGCAATTGTGTAATGTATATGTCCTTAGCTAATGAAAAGGATTAGGTGACTTACTGATTCATTCGACCTCTTGTTTATGCGAATATGCTCGTGTCATACATCCAAATGTATACAGAACTAATAATAACTGATATCTGTATGTGTGTGTTGCGACATCATCCATCCTAATCATCCATTTATCTAAATCATGATATAAATAATAAAATTCAACACACACACAAACACACACATATATATATATGCATGCACTTTTGTTATCTAATTGACCCGATCCCTAAAAGATAATAGTGCATAGTGTGTTAACATGCGTCCATATGCATCCACTAGCAAACACTTGCATCCATTATTAAGAACATGTTCTGATAATATGTTTACATCTAATCCTATCATCCATGGTCTGAATCCTAAGGTCTAACTTCCCAAACGATACTAGAAGAAAGATCCTAATAAAATGAGGAAGCTAATGATAGAATATCTAAAGGTTGTTTGTAAAAAAGGATATGAGTAAAATACTTGGATTTTCTCCTAAGGCACCGAATCTCTTTATCTAAAAGTTCTCCTTATTGTAACGAATAATCTGTTGCATAATTGGTTGATGCCCTATCCCAAAATGACGAACTTGTGACTTATGCTCTTCCTCTATCCCTTCTTAACAAATGGGTCTATAGCAGCTGTTGAGTCCTTATAACCAAATTTATTAGAAAGTTTTACCATGTTACTTAACCTAGTTATTACAAGAAAAATTCTTAGAAACCTCGGAGTAAATTCACTAGTTTATCTCCTAAAAAATTTCCATTCACTTTTAACTTATCTGTCTGTTAATCTTCTATCATTCTGATTTTTTTCCAAACTAGACTGGTGTAGCTCTTTTGTTAATAACATGACCTAAGATTCTAGAGTCTACTCCACTTTCCAAGAGAATCTTCATGACCCCTTTAATTTTATTGTACTCATGTTTCAAATCCAGGTCTTTAATCTTTTTACCTATAATTTTTTTATTTGTTCCAGTTATATCGGCCAACTCCATAATAACACACTTCTTTTTAAATTCTCTCTATATTTTTTCAAAATTCATTCTACCCTTCAAAATCTAATTTGAAAAATGTCTTTATGGAAAACTTAATATTTACAAAGTTACGAGATTTTTCAAAACATACTATTATTTTATAAAATTTCTAAAAATACAATTTCGTATCAAAGCATACTATATTTTAAAATTTTCCATTTCTAAGACTATATATATACATAGGGTTAGACTCAAAGTGGACTTTCAAATTTCCTTTTTTCTCACTAAAATGATTTTCCTCAATTTTCTTTCCATGGAGAACAAATGTTTATCCCATTATTCCTATGGAATTTGGTTTTCCCTTCTTCCTTTAACAATGAATATTTAATCATTTAATTTAATAAATAACTTATTGCAAATCCCAAATAGTTGATGGGCATACAACGCCTAATATTTTGGGGGTTCCATCAACCACATCTGCTAATTATGCTCAAATTCATCTTTAAAGACCTTTTATATGTTATTACATTATAAACAAGGTTAACACATCTCATTCCCGAATGATGATATCTTGATGAATACCAAATTCTTAACATAAAAAATTACTAATGATAAAATTCATCCTATGTCCCACCATAATCCAAGATACACTCCCAAGATAAATCATCTAAAACCTTATTAGTTATTTTTTTATGGTGATGATACCATCCTTTGATTCAGCCTCTATTCCTATAAGCTTTCGGAGACTCCTCCAAAACATATTAAGCCGATGTGAGTCTCAACTGCTAATTGTGATAGTGGGAATCATACAGTCAAATGTTCATCTTCACATACTAGGTTATATTAATTCCGATGTGTGCATTTGGTTAGCCCAAAACCCAAGTACTCTTATATCATTTTCTCTATCGCGGCATGTTAAAGATCTATAGAAATACTAAAGTCTAGCTTAAGGAATCATCCATCTTTTTTGCAAAGATGAGCGGTGCCTTTCATCCCAAAATACTTCTTCTCACGAATGCTTTCTCTACAAGTTCCACAATCTACTTTTCCCTAAAATCTCGTTATGTGAGTGATGTCCAACGACTTCCATGAACATATCTAGAAGGCTCCAAACAACATGCATGAGACTCAATTCACCAAAAGATAGGTCTAAGAAGAATAATAGTTTAACTTAACGCATACTCTTGGCTCTCTAGAAAACTCTTGGGTACGTCCATTTACGTGCCCAAGTAACCACCCTATCAAATTCTAAGATGTCCTACCATATGACTAACCTATCTTGACTTAAAATAAACCTATATCCATAAATTCCATAAGAATCACTGTATATCTGGACTCTTATGTTTCAAAACTAGACTTAAATAATTGTATTAATACTCCCATGGAGTTAGAAAATACAACTGGGTCAATAATTGGAAAAATGTCTAAGTGCAAAAAATCAACTTGAGTATCAAGAAAGTGTGTGTATATAACCAAACATGAAAGTGCTTGCATACTATCTGTAATGAACTAGTATTTTTGATGCCAAAAATCGACATAAAACTCATGTCAACTATTCAAGCATCGAACATATCAGATCATTAATAGAAAGAAGATAGAGGGTGAGAAACAGAAAGAAAGAAAGTTAGAATAGAAGAAGAATAAGATCACAACAGAACAAAATCAGAGTAACGCGAATCTCACAGTGGAACGAATAAAATATAGTATACAACATAACTTTGGAATACAAATCCGTCATTTTTATGTACATACCATCACTATAGTACAACACTTACATCACAACTGAAATAAATAACAGCTAAAAAGCGTTGTTGAAGCCTCCTTCTCTGAGCTCCCTCTAGTATAACCGTAAATCTCGACTACTTAACTGCCCGTACGAATTTGGGCACCCAAGAGTTTAAGGTAAAACAAGAAAAAAAAAACCTAGGGTCAGTCATAGGACTGGTGTGAGTAGACTCCAACCATTTGGTCTTAACTTTTAAAATTCCTTTTCAAAAGAAAAGAAAATCGTAAGACCGATCCATACATAAACACATATGGTTTTTACCTTACGATAACCCAAAACATTCTTTGAATGGTACTTTTCTGATATTATCATAGTGTCTAAATTAAGTAAGTATCAATATAGCAGAACACTTGCATCTCACGCTCCACATACATAGTATACAATCAAAACCACGGTCTCTTATTGGATAATGGATTCCTACTGGCAAGATATGGGACTACCTTCCGACAATGTATCTCCAGAGAGGAATACACCAGGTTCAACAAGAACATCTTGCAACTTAGGCTAAACATGACCGACTACTCATTTCGCTTGGGTGTACGAATGCATTATCACCAATGGTCGGGATTAGCAATCGTTTCCTGAAAGGGACAACATCGAAGTAGATTTAAGAAGAAAATGGATTTTCTCTAGATTAGGTGACAATACACCCTAATTGGGAGCTACCCACTTAGCCAATGCGACCTACCCGATTTTTATACCATTTCCCGGTTGTGAGGCTTGAGGCCACGCCTATCTTTTTGACATGCCATATTTCCATTCATTTTGAGTATCACATCGTCAAACATGCCAGACAATTTATCGATTTAGCAGCAACATCACTGGTATAAAGCTAAGAGAAACGAATTTCCCCGCCACCAGACGTACTACGTTTGAAGAGATCAATATATATGATTTGTTAAGGATACTCTGTAAGACATTCGTCCATGTAATGTCCCGTATTTTTACGTAGTAATAATAAATTTATTTAATTATTTAATTAGTGATTTATATATGTGAATTGTGGTTTAACTAAATTATATGGAATATTTAATTAATATAATAATTTAAAGAATATATATATATATATATATAGTTCTGAATGAATTAGAATTAGTTGAAATAGCAATATTATGAAACGGGACAAATTCAAATATATAATTCAGTTTAAGATTTAATTATATTAACATATATATTTAAATAGCGACAGTTTGACTGTATAATTATATTATAATTATAATTGAGCCCGTAATGGCGCGGCAATTCGTAGTTTGGCGATTTGAACTTCAACTGAATATACTGGGTCCGTTTTAAATCGGATTTCTATGAAACAAGAAACGTTAGGAGCTGGTGAAGTATATTTTTCTAATGGAAGAGAAAAATCGGGATTTCATTAGGTAGATTTTGATTTATGTCCAAATCAAATTTTAGAAAAGTCGCTATGAAATTCCTATATAATTTGTAACGATTTATTTATATTATAAATGAATTTTTCAATATAAATTGAATATTGATTCAACCGGGATTTGAATATCGAGTTATAAATCCAATTGGAGTTGTATGATATTCTATTGTGAATATATACGATAATACTTATTTATAAATATTAAATTTAATTATTTTTAAGTATATTTATATTTAAAAGGGTTTATTTAGAGCTTTAAAAATAGCTAGTTTTACAAACGACCTCCGTTTTCGACAAAACTAATTTTGTTGGATCAGGAATGTTAAATTATTGTTAGATATCAATTTTCGTGATTTTTGAAGTCGGTATTTGGCCGTATGGGATTTTAATGTGAAAAACAAATGATAATTTGACTTTAAAGATACACTATGTTAGCAAACGGAGTTGGAATTCGATGAAACTTATTTCGTTGGGTCCGTAATGTCGAACCGCAACTGTACGTCCATTTTTATTTAAATTGAATGTCGTATGTGATCACATGAATTTTTAAATGATAAATATATATAGCGATACAATAAACATTGTTATAGTAATGTATGAAACTTCCCTTGGCAGCTATAACTACCTTATATACACAACCTAAAAGCCAATACCCTAGGTAAATATTATTGATGTGGTCAACCTTCTTTGCGCCTCCACCAGACCAGAAATAAAATGCTTGAAACCCTCCAAATTAAAAACAGTTCGATCTTCACCTCAGATGATTTTTTTTTGCAGTGTTGTCAAAAGAAGAAGGGGGCGGCTTTGTAACAACCCGGAAATTCCGAGCCAATTTAATTTTTTTATTTTGGCTACTTTAGCGAATTTTGAATATTTAAAACGAATTATTTTAAATAATATCGACGAGAAATTTATTTGAATAGAATTAGAATGTATATATTTATATAGATCGACGTTAGAATATAAATATTTATTTTTAAATATAAAAGGAATTGAAAATGGCGCCGTAGTTCGAAAATTCGATTTCAAACTTCAATTGAACATACCGGGTGCAAAATAAACCGGATTTTAGCGAAACCAAAAATATTAGAATCTATTTGAGAATATCTTTCCAACGAATCCGAAAAATCAAAATTTCATAGCGGGAATCAAAAGCTATGTCCAGTTGAAAATTCAGAATAGTCGTTATGGAATTCTGGCCCTTAGAAATGGAATTTTGCAAACGACCTCGGATTTCAACGAAACCACTTTTGTTGGATCCACGATGTCAAATTATTGCTAGATTCCAATTTTCATAATTTTTTGATTCAGTATGTAAGCGTGGCAAAGGAAAACGCGTTTAACCAGTTTCAGTTGATTTTAATCGACTGGAAAATGGCCATTTTTCAAACGGTCTCAGAATTCGACGAAACTAGTTTTGTTAGGACCGTATCGTCGATACGAAGCTAGAAAATATTTTTCAGGATTTTTTTTTTCGAGTTAGTATGTGGCCCCATTAAATTGAAATGCGTGTTCAAATTCAATATATAGAGGTATATGTTGATTTTGACGAAAACTGATCGAAACGATCGAATCCGCCTACGATACATATCCCATTGTGTTCGGAATAGGGGTAATTAGCTATGGACGACAGTCGGTGGGCTAAATTTCGAGTTCGAATTTTAAAGTTGCTTTTTAAGAATAAATAAATTAAAATATATATTTTCATTTAAGCCCTTACCCTCCTCCCCGTTCACTTTCTTCTCAGAACATAATAAAAAAAGAAAGAGGAAGGGGGAATCGCGATTCACAGCCCCCTCCCCCCCGGATCAACGCGCCGCCGCCTCAATAGGAGGCGCACCACCTGCCGCTCTTTCTCCCCCCTCCCCTCAACGTCTCCTCCTCCGCCACCCCTTTCTTCCTCTACCTCTCTCCTCCCACGTCAGCCACCGATGAACCGCCACCCAAGACCCATCCGCCCTCCTCCAGCCTCACCCTCTCGCCTCAGGCGATCTCCACCTCGCCCCCTCTCTACTTCTCCCTCCTTCGATCCTCTCGCCTCCATCCCCCCTTCCTCCTCTGCCAGAAACCGCAAGCTTCCCCCCTCGTAGCGCACGCCTCCTCCACGACCCACGCCCTCCGTCGCGCCCAGACTGCCCCATCGACTCCCCCCTCGTCTCTCTTCTTCTCTCCTCCTATAAAACCAGTCCAATCCGCCTCCTCAACCAACGAGGGGCCCATTTCTACTGCAGTCGGTCAGCGCAATGATACCCCACCACTTCCTCGACCACTTCAGCAGCCTGTAAGTCCCCATTTCAGTTTATATTTAATTTTGCGGTTAAAAATTTAATTTTATAGAAAGCTTTAATTTTATTTAATTTAAAAACTTTGATTTTTAAATCATAAAGTCTAATTTGTAAAACAAGAATGATTGAATCTTTATATGGTAAAAAGTATAGATTTTCATATATGATTAGCCTTATATAGTAAAGGCGAAATTTTTATATATAAAAAAAGGTTAAAAATATAATTTTTATGTAAGTCGAAAGTTAAAGATGTTATTTTTATATAGTAAAAATAATGAAAACGTGATTTTTTATATAATAAAAATAATAAAGACATGATTTTTATATTGGTAGAAGATTAAAAATATGATTTTTATATTTTAAAAAGAATAAAAATTCGATTTTTAATTTATAGAAGATATAAAGGTATGATTTTTATAAGATAGAGTATATAAAAATTCGATTTTTATATGAGTGGCAAAGTAAAAATATTATCTTTATATATGTAACAGAGTTATAGAAAATATAATTTTAGTGATATAAAAATATAATTTTTATATTATAGAAAGAAAAAAAATTATGATTTTTATTATATTTGAAAAGGCGAAATCTTTATATTTGAAAAGGCGAAATCTTTATATAGAGAATAGCGTGATAAAAATATAATCTTCATTATATGAACATCGTTGTAAAAATAGAATTTTTATCCATATAGTAGCGATATAAAAATAGAATTTTATCCATATAGTAGCGATGTAAAAATAGAATTTTTATCTATATAGTAGCGATGTAAAAATAGAATTTTTATCCATATGGAGTGATTATAAAAATATGATTTTTATATACATAGCAACAATATAAAAATGTGATTTTTATATATGTAGTGGCTACGGGCAACGAAAGTGACAAAAGGCGAGAACAGCGATGACTTCTACATAAGAAGAGTAGAGGCGTTTGGATTAGCTAGTCGGTGAGAACTTCTCACTTTAAATCTTCTTTTCTATTTAAAAATATATACTAGGATGCAGACGGTGCTTAGCAGCACCCGACACCCGTCGTCCACAGACCATGGATGGCTTGTATGTTTGATTGTTTGTTATGGTGAAAATTGATTGTGTGATGTGAAATGAAATAAAATATTTATATAGTTAAAAATATTTGATCGTTAAAAATATTATTTTTAACGTGTGTGTGTGAATAAAAATATGTGTTTGTTGATTTGAAACCCCACACGGGTGTTGGATTGATATTTGGCGTACACTCATCCCGATTGATTGGTTATATGTCGATCGATTGATTGACGGACTGTTATAAGCGTTAATTATTTATATTTAATGCTTATGCAGTTGTGTGGTGCACTTTGGATGATGATTGATTATTTATCGTTGTGATTATATACATGTGTTGTATGGAATCCATATAATTAACATTATATGGTAATTGATTGGGCCTCATTCCAATTGGGAAAATAAAGGATAGAATAAATGTATATTCAGGTGTTGAGAATATTCACGTGTTGAAAGAAATATATATATCCATGCGTTGAATAGAATAAATATTCATTTATTGAATATAATAACAAATTTATTGAAATATATAAAGCCATGTTGATTAGAGACGCGCCATTTTGACGTGAGCGATATTTATATCGATTATATTCGTTTTTAAAATAATTATAGAAGAAGAAGTGATTTCAAAATATAACGTTTTGAAAATATTATCATTTGTATATCGATGATGTGGAATATTCAATTTCAATTCGAAATTGAATATGAAGTTGAAATCATTTGAAAACGAATTTAAAACGATTTATAAAGTACGTTTTAAAAGGAAATCAACGAAATATATGTAATATATATATTATATATATAATGGCCTGAATAGAACGCGCCGCGCTGCGGCAGTTCGCGAATTTTGACCATTGACTTCGAATTGACGTTGCGGGAGATCCAACCGTCCGATTCTCCTGAAACCGGAACTGTTGGGTTCGTATCGAAAAGAGCTTTCCAATGGTTATTAGAAATTTGAAATCTAACGGTTGGATTTGGAATTATGTCCAAATCAAATTTGGAAAAGGTCGCTGTAAGTGCAGTTCGATGGCCGTTGATGGAAATCGACTGTACGGGCCTTGATAAAATTATTAAAAATATCTACAATTTGTGTAAAATCATAAGAAATGATTTGTGAAGAATTAGGTGAAAATTTCTATATTTGAAAAGATAAAAATAGATTTTTATCAAAATGAACTAGTTTTGAACTAGAATTAAAATCAATTTATTTTTGAAATAAATAAATTGAATTTGAAAGTGGTTTTAAAAATAATCAAAATTCCCAATATGTGAATTGGGATGGATTTGAATCGAAATTATCTTCGGATTTTTTCGATGTTGGATTTCGTGAATATACAGATATTGTTTTGGGATTTTGAAAGATATATTTATATCGTTATTTCCAATACGATATTTGTTGGTCGTAGAATTTGATATTGAATATAAGCCAATATATTTTCTATTCAGAGCCTTGTATTCAATATCAAACATGATTTGGGTTTGTCGTGAATGGTGTCTTCGTTAACACTGTTCTTAAGCTGAGTTGAGAAAAAGATTAAATCTTTATATTTAGATTTAATGAGGTGTACCAATTAAATAATATTAATTGGAATCGAATTTAAATTGGTTTTGGGTTTATCGTGAGCGGTGTTTTGAATAACACCTGTTCTTTAACCCGATTAACAATATAATGTGATTTTGAGTTTATCGTGAACTGTGTTTTAGATGACATTGGTTCTTTAACCCAATTAAAGACAGGATATCGATTTTAGAAAAGATTAAAACTAAGTGGAGTTTTAATGAATCTTTAATTATATTGAAATGTGAATTGATAATTTAAATTATCAAATCTGAAAGGTGATCGAGAATGGAGTACCATCAGTTTTGCTCCAAAGCGATAGTTAAATCTTTAATTAGATTTGAACGTGAAATGGTAATTAATTTTACAGATAACACCGTGGTGTTAGATATGGAGTATTACCAATTTTGCTCCAAGGGATGAATAGGTGGGGATTGGGAAATAAAATAAATAATTACTTCGGTGTGGTTCGCTAATCCCAACTAGTTTGAAATGGTATCCAAAGGAAGATTAAAGAATAAATTTAGAAGAATTTATCTTTGATAAAATTAATGGGAGTCTTTCCCTAAGAGTGTGAAAATTTGAATAAAAGAATATTCTGAATTGGAATGAGGCGTATGTTGTGTTTGTGTAACATGTGTTTGTTATATACGCTGGTTATTCGGAAAGGCCGAGTTTATACCCATTCTGAATAACCGATTCGACGATATGTCGAAGATGAAGACGGTGGTTGAAGACCGGAAGTCTTTACATCGTTTGGGTGATTACCGATGATCTTGATTGGGTTGTACACCCAAAATGAGGGAATCAGTTGGTGATCGTCCAGACGTACTTGGAGATCGATGGATATGCGAGGAAAGTGTCTCCGGTTTCGTTCAGACCCAGAACGAACTTGTAAATGGATTGTGTGTATGACTTTGGATTTTATTCTGTATTGATTGATCTCTATTAAATATACATCTGTTTGGCGGCGGAGAATTTATTCTCTTGCTTAACGCCCTTCTCTGAGACGTACGAGCTTAGAGGTTGTATATCGATGGACATCAGTCGCATGGAGTGAATTGCCAGTATGGCACGCGTAAGTGGAAATTGATCAAGGCTTCTGTTGAAAAGCAAAGTCCTGTGGTTGATGATCAAAGCACGGCCTGTGTGGCGCAGCTTTGAGTATAACGTGAATTCGCGAGCCTCACACCTCGGTATGAGTCAAAAACGGGATACGGACCGTTGGGAGAACATGACATTTCTTTCTAGCTATGGGTGATGTCGGTGACCTACCAGCCCTGACATTTATATACTTTTTACCTGTGTGGATGTTGGAATGCGAGGCGCCTCGGATATAGGTCTGTTAGGACCGGGAAACGTGTGTTCAGGAATAACTAATCCTCCAAAGTTAGGTGAGGACTGGACCAACCGATTCCAAGGATCATAGTGGGGTCCTGAGACATTTGCTAGAGTGTCTCGAACAGAGAGGAGCTTGCCCCTTGCCTCGACTCATGACGGAAATCCAATTTCCAATACGTGACTTGCGGTTTTATTTGTAGAGCCTAGTATGGCGACATGATAGATGATACCCATGCCGCCTATGATTGATATTTATGATTGAAACTGTTTTGACACTATACATTTATAATAGTATCAAATGATTTGTTTTAAACGTACCAAGCATGTTTGGCTATTATAAGGGAAAACCCTATCCTCCGGCTTGCGTTGCATTATGTGATGGGACCTGGGTCTTATAATAGTTTCATTTTTCGAAAAAGCATTGCGTTGTTTATTCTATGCACTGGTGTTCTTGGGAGGAAACCCATTCCATGTTATACGGTGTGGTCCCTTGAATTACTCTCTTTTAAAGTAAAGTTTTAAATAACTGTTTTAGTTCTCACACCAGTCACATGACTGACCTGGAGTTTATTGTTTTTAATCTAAACTCTGGGTGCCCCTATTTTCCACACGGGCAGCTAGTAGTTTTGGTTTTGCAGATTTATATTCACAGGATCCTGATTTACAACTGGAACGATGCTCGGAAAGCTCTGTATCCGTGTATTACTTTCAGTTGTGTTTTGTATTGTTTTCCGCTGCTATTAATTTATTGTAATCCCTGATATTTGTCGAATGTATATTTATTCATACCCTGTATATTCTACTATTCTGATGGAATTATTGTAATAAACATTGAAATGTTCTTCTGTTTGCGTTCTTATTGGTCTTGTCCTCAATTCTATCCAGGCTTTCCTTACCGGGGAAGTTCGGGTCGTCTCAGTTTGGTATCAGAGCTCGAGAACAAGACACGTTAGAACCGAATGAAAGAATTCATCAGATATTGGATTAGTAATATCCAATTAGAATAACTCGTTAGAGATGGGATCAGTAGTATCCTAGAACGAGTGTGAAGAGTTTGTTTTTAAAATAAAACAATTTTGTTTTGAAATTTTAATCGTTTTATACGTATTTGAATATTTATTTATTTTGAATTTGGACAATCCAATATATAAAGATTTCGCGTATACGCGTCATGAACGTATATTCGAAGTTTTAATATACTGGATAGATATAGAATCACATTCTAGACACCCGGGGATGATTCTGGTGATGTGGCCACATCATCAGTATTTATGTTCGTGTTTCAAAGGTGTGATTTCTATATATTTCCATTAGACTTGTGTAACAACCAAAATTAGATAGATTTATTGTTGTGATTTGGCATCAAAAACATGATTTTCTGCATATATATCAAAATTATGAATTTGAAACGTTAATTCACTAATTGATTGATGGTTGTGTTGTATAATTGTTCCTTTAAACCATTATGTGAATGAAAGGTGAATTTAGGCCAAATTGAACCAAATATTGAATTGTATTGAAAATTATTTGCAATTGCATGCATGTACACATATATGTGTGAACATGTCATAGCAAGGAGGCTGGAGCAGAAGAATAAAATTGTTTGCCCGACAAATAGGTACATGTTTACCATAATTTACTGTTTTGTTCGGATGATGATGATTTTATGAGCCGATTGGCTTTTTTTTTCTTTTGGATTGAAGAAGGCCATGGGAGGCTATATGAAATATCCCGAAGTCCCCGATGCAGGGGAGGTTATGGCGAAATTTTTCGGAAATTTAGGGTGTTAGCCAATTTTTTGAAAAAATTGAAAAGTTCTTAAAAACTAAAAAGTTGAAGAACTTAAGCCATAACGAAAATAATGGGAGTTGAGTTGATTAGTTAAAAAACTTTCGCCTTTGTTCTTTTCGGGGAGGAAAAGTTTTCAGTGTGGGAGATTGTAACAACCTGGAAATTACGAGCCAATTTAAAAATTTTATTTTGGCTACTTTAGCGAATTTTGAATATTTAAAATGAATTATTTTAAATAATATCGACGAGAAATTTATTTGAATAGAATTAGAACGTATATATTTATATAGATCGACATTAGAATATAAATATTTATTTTTAAACATAAAAGGAATTGAAAATGGCGCGGTAGTTCGAAAATTCGATTTCAAACTTCAATTGAACATACCGGGTGCAAAATAAACCGGATTTTAGCAAAACCAAAAATATTAGAATCTATTTGAGAATATATTTCCAACGAATCCGAAAAATCAAAATTTCATAGCGGGAATCAAAAGAATGTCCAGTTGAAAATTCAGAATAGTCGCTATGGAATTCTGGCCCTTAGAAATGGAAATTTTGCAAACGACCTCGAATTTTGATGAAACCACTTTTGTTGGATCCGTGATGTCAAATTATTGGTAGATTCCAATTTTCATAATTTTTTGATTCGGTATGTGAGCGTGGCAAAGGAAAACGTGTTTGACCAGTTTCAGTTGATTTTAATTGACTGGAAAATGGCCATTTTTCAAACGGTCTTAGAATTCGACGAAACTAGTTTTGTTAGGACCGTATCGTCGATACGAAGCTAGAAAAATTTTTTCAGGATTTTTTTTTCAAGTTAGTATGTGGCCCCGGTAAATTGAAATGCGCGTTCAAATTCAATATATAGAGTTATATGTTGATTTTGACGAAAACTGATCGAAACGATCGAATCGGCCTACGATACATATCCTATTGTGTTCGGAATGGGGGTAATTAGCTATGGACGACAGTCGGTGGGCTCAATTTCGAGTTCGAATTTTAAAGTTGCTTTTTAGGAATAAATAAATTAAAATATATATTTTCATTTAAGCCCTTACCCTCCTCCCCGTTCACTTTCTTTTCAGAACATAATAAAAAAAGAGAAAGGGGGGAATCGCGATTCACAGCCCCCCCGATCAACGCGTCGCCGCCTCGATAGGAGCGCACCACCTGCCGCTCTTCCCCCCCCCTCGACGTCTCCTCCTCCGCCACCCCTTTCTTCCTCTACCTCTCTCCTCCCTCGTCGGCCACTAATGAACCGCCACCCAAGACCCATCCGCCCTCCTCCAGCCTCACCCCCTCGCCTCAGGCGATCTCCACCTCGCCCCCTCTCTACGTCTCCGTCCTTCGATCCTCTCACCTCCATCCTCCCTTCCTCCCCTGCCAGAAACCGCAAGCTTCCCCCCTCGTAGCGCACGCCTCCTCCACGACCCACGCCCTCCGCCACGCCCAGACTTCCCCCATCGACTCCCCCCTCATCTCTTTTCTTCTCTCCTCCTATAAAAACAGTCCAATCCGCCTCCTCAACCAACGTGGGGCCCATTTCTACTACCGCCGGTCAGCGCAGCGATACCCCACCACTTCAGCAGCCTGTAAGTCTCCATTTCAATTTATATTTAATTTTGCGGTTAAAAATTTAATTTTTATAGAAAGCTTTAATTTTATTTAATTTAAAAACTTTGATTTTTAAATCATAAAGTCTAATTTGTAAAACAAGAAAGATTGAATCTTTATATTGTAAAAAGTATAGATTTTCATATATGATTAGCCTAATATAGCAAAGGCGAAATTTTTATATCAAAAAAAAAGGTTAAAAATATAACTTTTATGTAAGTCGAAAGTTAAAGATGTTATTTTTATATAGTAAAAATAATGAAAACGTGATTTTTTTTATATAATAAAAATAATAAAGACATGATTTTTATATTGGTAGAAGATTAAAAATATGATTTTTATATTTTAAAAAGAATAAAAATTTGATTTTTAATTTGTAGAAGATATAAAGATATGGATTTTATAAGATAGAGTATATAAAAATTCGATTTTTTGTATGAGTGGCAAAGTAAAAATATTATCTTTATATATGTAACAGAGTTATAGAAAATATAAGTTTAGTGATATAAAAATATGATTTTTATATTATAGAAAGAAAAAAAATTATGATTTTTATTATATTTGAAAAGGCGAAATCTTTATATTTGAAAAGGCAAAATCTTTATATAGAGAATAGCGTGATAAAAATATAATCTTTATTATATGAACATCGTTGTAAAAATAGAATTTTTATCTATATAGTAGCGATGTAAAAATAGAATTTTATCTATATAGTAGCGATGTAAAAATAGAATTTTTATCTATATAGTAGCGATGTAAAAATAGAATTTTTATCCATATGGAGTGATTATAAAAATATGATTTTTATATACATAGCAATAATATAAAAATGTGATTTTTGTATATGTAGTGGCTACGGGCAGTGAAAGTGACAAAAGGCGAGAACAGCGATGACTTCTACATAAGAAGAGTAGAGGCGTTTGGATTAGCTAGTCAGTGAGAACTTCTCACTTTAAATCTTCTTTTCTAGTTAAAAATATATACTAGGATGCAGACGGTGCTTAGCAGCACCCGACACCCATCGTCCACAGACCATTGATGGTTTGTATGTTTGATTGTTTGTTATGATGAAAATTGATTGTGTGATGTGAAATGAAATAAAATATTTATATAGTTAAAAATATTTGATCGTTAAAAATATTATTTTTAACGTGTGTGTGTGAATAAAAATATGTGTTTGTTGTTTTGGAACCCCACACGGGTGTTGGGATGATATTTGGCGTACACTCATCCAGATTAATTGGTTATATGTCGATCGATTGATTGACGGACTGTGATAAGCAATAATTATTTATATTTAATGCTTATGCAGTTGTGTGGTGCACTTTGGATGATGATTGATTATTTATCGTTGTGATTTTATACATGTGTTGTATGGAATCCATATAATTAACATTATATGGTAATTGATTGGGCCTCATTCCAATTGGGAAAATAAAGGATAGAATAAATGTATATTCATGTGTTGAGAATATTCACGTGTTGAAAGAAATATATATATATATATATATCCATGTGTTGAATAGAATAAATATTCATTTATTGAATAGAATAACGAATTTATTGAAATATATAAAGCCGTGTTGATTAGAGACGCGCCATTTTGACGTGAGTGATATTTATATCGATTATATTCGTTTTTAAAATAATTATAGAAGAAGAAGTGATTTCAAAATATAACGTTTTGAAAATATTATCATTTGTATATCGATGATGTGGAATATTCAATTTCGATTTGAAATTGAATATAAAGTTGAAATCGTTCGAAAACGAATTTAAAACGATTTATAAAGTACGTTTTAAAAGGAAATCGACGAAATATATATATATATTATATATATAATGGCCTGAATAGAACGCGCCACGCTGCTGCTGTTCGCGAATTTCGACCATTGACTTCGAATTGACGGTGCGGGAGATCCGACCGTCGAATTCTCCTGAAACCGGAACCATTGGGTTCGTATCGAAAAGAGCTTTCCAATGAATATTAGAAATTTGAAATCTAACGGTTGGATTTGGAATTATGTCCAAATCAAATTTGGAAAAGGTCGCTGTAAGTGCAGTTCGATGGCCTTTGATGGAAATCGACTGTACAGGCCTTGATAAAATTATTAAAAATATCTACAATTTGTGTAAAATCATAAGAAATGATTTGTGAAGAATTGGGGTGAAAATTTCCATATTTGAAAAGATAAAAATAGATTTTTATCAAAATGAACTAGTTTTGAACTAGAATTAAAATCAATTTATTTTTGAAATAAATAAATTGAATTTGAAAGTGGTTTTAAAAATAATCAAAATTTCCAATACGTGAATTGGGATGGATTTGAATCGAAATTATCCTCGGAATTTTTCGATGTTGGATTTCATGATTATACATATTTTGTTATGGGAATTTGAAAGATATATTTATATCGTTATTTCCAATACGATATTTGTTGGTCGTAGAATTTGATATTGAATATAAGCCGAAATATTTTCTATTCAGAGCCTTGTATTCAATATCAAACGTGATTTGGGTTTGTCGTGAATGGTGTCTTCGTTAACACTGTTCTTAAGCCAGTTGAGAAAAAGATTAAATCTTTCTATTTAGATTTAATGAGGTGTACCAATTAAATAATATTAATTGGAATCGAATTTAAATTGGTTTTGGGTTTATCGTGAGCGGTGTTTTGAATAACACCTATTCTTTAACCCGATTAACAATAGAATGTGATTTTGGGTTTATCGTGAACCATGTTTTAGATGACATTGGTTCTTTAACCCAGTTAAAGACAGGATATCGATTTTAGAAAAGATTAAAACTAAGTGGAGTTTTAATGAATCTTTAATTAGATTGAAATGTGAATTGATAATTTAAATTATCAAATCTGAAAGGTGATCGAGAATGGAGTACCACCAGTTTTGCTCCAAAGCGATAGTTAAATCTTTAATTAGATTTGAATGTGAAATGGTAATTAATTTTACAGATAACACCATGGTGTTAGATATGGAGTATTACCAGTTTTGCTCCAGGGGATGAATAGGTTGGGATTGGGAAATAAAATAAATAATTACTTCGGTGTGGTTCGTCAATCCCGACTAGTTTGAAATGGTATCCAAAGGAAGATTAAAGAATAAATTTAGAAGAATTTATCATTGATAAAATTAATGGGAACCTTTCCCTAAGAGTGTGAAAATTTGAATAAAAGAATATTCTGAATTGGAATGAGGCGTATGTTGTGTTTGTGTAACACGTGTTTATTATATACGCGGGTTATTCGGAAAGGCCGGGTTTATACCCATTCTAAATAACCGATTCGACGATATGTCGAAGATGAAGACGGTGGTTGAAGACCGGAAGTCTTCACATCGTTTGGGTGATTACCGATGATCTTGATTGGGCTGTACACCCAAAATGAGGGAATCAGTTGGTGATCGTCCAGACGTACTTGGAGATCGATGGATATGCGAGGAAAGTGCCTCCGGTTTCGTTCAGACCCAGAACGAACTTGTAAATGGATTGTGTGTCTTACATTGGATTTTATTCTATGTTGATTGATCTCTATTAAATATACATCTGTTTGGCGGTGGAGAATTTATTCTCTTGCTTAATGCCCTTCTTTGAGACGTACGAGCTCAGAGGTTGTATATTGATGGACATCAATCGCATGGAGTGAATTGCCAGAATGGCACGCGTAAGTGGCAATTGATCAAGGCTTCTGTTGAAAAGCAAAGTCTTGTGGTTGATGATCAAAGCACGGCCTGTGTGGCGCAGCTTTGTGTATAACGTGAATTCGCGAGCCTCACACCTCGGTATGAGTCAAAAACGGGATACGGACCGTTGGGAGAACACGACGTTTCTTTCTAGTTATGGGTGATGTCACTGACCTACCAGCCCTGACATTTATATACTTTTTACCTGTGTGGATGTTGGAATGCGAGGCGCCTCGGATATAGGTCTATTAGGACCGAGAAACGTGTGTTCAGGAATAACTAATCCTCCAAAGTTAGGTGAGGACCGGCCCAACCGATTCCAAGGATCATAGTGGGGTCCTGAGACATTTGCTAGAGTGTCTCGAACGGAGAGGAGCTTGCCCCTTGCCTCGACTCATGACGGAAATCCAATTTCCAATACGTGACTTGCGGTTTTATTTGTAGAGCCTAGTATGGCGACGTGATAGATGATACCCATGCCGCCTATGATTGATATTTATGATTGAAACTGTTTTGACACTATACATTTATAATAGTATCAAATGATTTGTTTTAAACGTACCAAGCATGTTTGGCTATTATAAGGGAAAACCCTATCCTCCGGCTTGCGTTGCATTATGTGATGGGACCTGGGTCTTATAATAGTTTCATTTTTCGAAAAAGCATTGCGTTGTTTATTCTATGCACTGGTGTTCTTGGGAGGAAACCTGTTCCGTGTTATATGGCATGGTCCCTTGAATTACTCTCTTTTAAAGTATAGTTTTAAATAACTGTTTTAGTTCTCACACCAGTCACATGACTGACCTGGAGTTTATTGTTTTTAACCTAAACTCTGGGTGCCCCTATTTTCCACACGGGCAGCTAGTAGTTTTGGTTTTGCAGATTTATATTCACAGGATCCTGATTTACAACTGGAACGATGCTCGGAAAGCTCTGTATCCGTGTATTACTTTCAGTTGTGTTTTGTATTGTTTTCCGCTGCTATGTAATTTATTGTAATCTCTGATATTTGTCGAATGTATATTTATTCACACCCTGTATATTCTTGTATTCTGATGGAATTGTTGTAATAAACAATGAAATGTTATTCTGTTTGCGTTCTGATTGGTCTTTTCCTCAATTCTATCCGGGCTTTCCTTACGGGGAAGTTCGGGTCGTCTCAGGCTTAGCGAGTTCTGTCCCTGGCCAAAGCCGCGTGGCCTCCGGTGCTGTGTTCTGGCGGTGGCGTACTCAGAAAGGGGCAAAGGGTTCTAATCAAATTCCGATTCGATAGTAGCAGTTAGAGTTTCTGACCATTGGGGAGAGGCACAACATGGAAAGGCGGTTGAAGTGGTTATACTTGATCGGAGTCCGGTGGTTTATATAGGCTGCGACGACTAAGTGAACAGTGTGTGTTTTGGGTTGAAGTAAACTCACGATTTGCTGTACGGAGGAAGGGTTGAAGCTTATTCGTGGAGGCAGGAAGGAAATAGTGGGGTTGCTGGGTTATAGAAGCATCGGTCAAGGGAGAATACGCATGACCGGTTCCAAAAATACTGGATGAAGGGATAAGGGCGTAGCAGACTTCGAATTGTTTTAGCAGGGAGTATCACGGTTTTTGAATTACAGGAAGAAGCAGTGACTTGGGAAATGAACTAAGATAATTGTGTTTTATAAATTTATCACAAGTGTGATTCACTATCTGGCAGTTGGAAAGAGTTCGGGAAGTTTGAATGGATACCTTGAAAATTGTGTGTTGCTTTTCTGAAGTGGGAATAAGTGATTAGTGAGCCCGAGTGTGTGATATTGGAGTTTGTAGAACCAGTTGTGGAGATGTAGTAAATAGTGATGGTTTGGTTGTCTGGGATCTTGGGTGGCTTCTATCTAATTTCCGTGAAGTAATGATCCCGCAGTTAAGTTGAAATGGATGTTGGCAAGTGTGGTTTGAATACGGGATCGTGGAGTCTATGTTAAGGAGGATAGGTCCATGGTATTTTAAAAGAGGCAGTGCAGTTTTTATTGGTGACCAGAAAGAAGAAGATGAACACGGTTGTAATAGGGCGGGTATTGGTAATGAGCCGAAGATTTAAAGTACTGGTAAGGCTAGTATTTTAAAATGAAACTGATTTAAACTAATTAAATGTCTGTTCAATATTGTAAAATATATAACTTTGGGGTACGATGTCAGAATTGAGCGCGGTCTGGAGGTTGGAATCGTATCAGAGAATGCTACAAAATGGAACCGACTGGAAGTGAATTGAAGCTCGTTACAATTTATAGCGAAATAAATTGTCCGATCTAAATCAATGACAGTTTATCGTTATTTAACAATGACCATCCAATGTGAGTAAAACTCACCAACTCTATCAGTTCATATTTTTATAACGTATTTTTAGAACTGATAAATGATGATTGATTGTTGTGTGCTGACTGTTTGGTTGAACTGCTGATTTATTGGTTGAAGTTATAGATAACGATATATATATATATATATATATATATATATATATATAAATCGTTAATTATATATTGATTCTGTTTATCATAATGGTACATATTGAAATGAAATTGATGTGAATTATATTGTGTAACATCTGTGGATGCAGGGAAAAAGGTTGGATGAATTCAACTGGATTCCTTAACATATATTTTACTGTTTTTCAAATATTTTGATATATGATGTGATATATAATCTGTTATTGATTATGTGTGTTAGAATGATATTGATCATTTTTATTTGGTATTTTAAATACCATAAGAAACCCTAGGATGTATAAAAGGAAAATTTCAATGTGTATATTGAAATAAGAATATTAATTAAAATCAATAGATTTAATGAAAGGAAATATTTATTTGTTAAATAAATAGAATTGAAAGGAAATATTTATTTGTTAAATAAATAGAATTGAAAGGAAATATTTATTTGTTAAATAAATAGACTTGAATGGAAATATTTATTTGTTAAATAAATAGAATTATCAAAAGGGGTTTATTTGGTAAATAAATAGGTTATAAAAGGAAATACTTGAAAAATTTATAGAATAGTATAAAAAGAGAATTTTATATTTGAAAGGTTTAGACCCGTGCTTCGCACAAGGGTATAAATGATATGGATTTAAAGCAAAGATTTTAAATAGAATCTGTTCTAACCGATAGATTGAGAAGATTAATTTATAAATTAAATAAAATGTTTATCATTGGATAAATAGAATATATAAGTCATGACTTATATAGAGAAGTAAGAATCGATTTCAACATCGATATTTGAAACTGAATACGGACGTATAGTTAATCAAAGGAGTTAATCAAAATGTGTTAATCAATATGAGTTATTCGAAAAGGAGTTATCGAATATAGTTTATTCGAAAGGTCGAATATTGGTTATTCGAAAAGGAGTTATCGAATATATTTTATTCGAAAGGAGTTAATCGAATATAGTTTATTCGAAATGAGTTATCAAATATAGTTTACTCGAAAGGAGTTAATCGAATATTAGTTATTCGAAAAGGAGTTATCGAATATAGTTTATTCGAAAAGGAGTATTCGAATAGAGATTATTCGAATGAGAGTTATACGTTGAAATTCGATTATATCGAATTCGGGAAAGTACTATTCACTTTCTGTTTTTAATCAAGATTTATTTATTAATAAATTAGTTGTTTGTTTATTTATCCAAATTAATTAATAAAATTTGTATTGAAGTTATTATATTCCAGAAGCATGAGATTTTAACACTATTGTTAAAATCAAATGATTTCTATAAAAGAAGTGGATTCGAAAAAAAAGGATATGAGAGTTACGTAAGGAAGTTTATTAGAGGTTTAAAAGGTGAACCTTGTCTATTTTGAAGTTAGAAATGTTGTTCAGTTAAGGTCTGAGAGGTAGTTATAACCCAACTTGATTGGCTTTGTTTTTAATTAAGGAATGGTTAAGGTTCGATAGTGAAGGTTGGTTAAGTGAAATTAGTTAATTAGTGTAATGTTTTGAGTTGGCATAGCGATGTTTTATTTAAACATTTGTTTAAATCCAAATGTAGGAGTTTTGGAAATGTTTTCCAAATAAGAATCAGAAATGTTTTCTAAATATAGAAAACAAGAAATGGAAATGTTTCTCAATGTTAATAACGTATATTTTCTAAATTTAGAAAATAAGAAATGTTGAATATATGGAAATAGGAGATGAAAAATAAACTAAAGAGATAAATGTTAAATGATGATTGACCGATATAATTTCCATCTGGAAATAATATTGTTGTTTTCACACGTGTTTTTCTTTGATAGTCTACTCACCGACTATCGAAGTTTTTGACCATTTTTCCGTCATCAATACGGAGAGACCGATATCAGATTCATTATCTGAAAACCACTCTGTATGGACATTAGCATTGCGATCAAATATGATGAAGATAATTGAAGATGGAGTTTATGCAATGGTCGTTCTGTCAAATCCTTGGTAGAAATTGCCTAAGATGGATTTACAGAATAGTGCATTAGGTTTGTCCAGTCCCAGGACAACCTGTATGGAAGAATGTCTGACAGAGTATATTTAATAGATTGCGTAAGTTGATCTCTTCAAACGAATATACGTTTGGTGGTGGAGGAATTCGTTTCTCTTAGCTGTATACCCGTTGTATTTTTGGGGAAATCAATTTGTGATTTGGCGGGTATGACGATGTGACATTCAAAGTGAATAAATGTGTGATCTCTCAGAGATAAGACGTGGCCTCTAGCCTCACAATCGGGAAATGACAAAAATCGGGCAGGCAGCATGGATTAGTCGGTTGCTTCCAATTAGTGTGTATTGTCACCTGATCTAGAGTTTCATTTACTTCTTTAATCTATTCGATGCTGTCCCATTCGGGAAACGGTTGCTGATCCCAACTGTTGGTGATATACATTCGATACACTCAAGCGAAATGAGTGGTCGGTCATGTGTGGTCGGGTTGCAAGATGTTCTTGTTGAACCCAATGTATTCCTCTCTAGAGGTACACTATCGGAAGGGGGTTCCATACCTTGTCATAGTTGGAAATCCATTACCCAATAAGTGCTCGTGGTTTTGATTGTATACTATATATGTGGAACGTGAGATGAAAGCTTTCTGCTAGATGATTATTATATTGTGGTTGATAAACACTATTATAATATCAAAAGAGTTTTGATATAAAAGACCATTGTTTCTTTCAAAATGATTTGAAAGTTAAATCAAATTGATTTGGATTCTCATAAGGGAAAAACCCGTTCCGTTATACGGCATGGTCTTATGAGATATCGTTTAGTTGCTCAAACTGTTTTAAATTGTTTTACTCACACCAGTCCCATGACTGACCCAGAGTTTATTTTGTTTTGTTTTCCCTAAACTCTTGGGTGCCCAATTTTATACGGGTAGTCAAGTAGTCAGGATTTACAGATACACTAGATGGAGCTTGGAGCAGGGGGCTTCAGCAGTATTTTCTAGCTATTGTTTATTTCCTCTGTGATGCAAGTGTTGTACTCTAATATACATATACAGATTTGTGTTTCAAAGTTATTTTGTGTACTATATTTTATTCATTCTGCTGTGAGATTTGTGTTTACTCTGATGTTGTATGTTCTTCTTCTTCTATTCTAAGTTTCTATCTTATCTATTCTCACCCTCTAATTTCTTTCATGGACTATCCGGTGTTTTCGATGCTTAGGTAGTTGACATTGAGTTATGTCAATAACCAGGATCGCGAAAACCCGGGTCGTTACAGTGGTATCAGAGCTTAAGGTTAAGTAATTATCTTGGCTCTGTGGCGTGACTCAGTAGAGA
The DNA here is from genome assembly GCA_030737875.1 of Allium sativum. NCBI lineage: Eukaryota > Viridiplantae > Streptophyta > Magnoliopsida > Asparagales > Amaryllidaceae > Allium > Allium sativum. The sequence continues at coordinate 972,828,915 of CM060924.1, forward strand.
CGGGCTAGCAATACTCCAGAATGAGTTTGAGTGTATATATACGAGTGAACGTATTTGGTATTTGATATAAAAATTGTTTTATATTGTGAAGATTTATTGATTGAGTTGTTTATGGGTTCCGGTCGATCAGTTTGATCCACTGTATCGGTAGGGGTTTATAAACACTTGAATACGATGGGCCGACATGGTATGTTTTGAAGGAGGGTAAATGAAATAATTTTGCCCAAAATATATTTTGGTATAAAAGATTTATATTGGAATGACTATAATATATTGGATATATTGGTTGTTATTATAATCGAGTAAGATTATAATTGGAATGGTTATATAAATAGCCAATCAGAATTCATATAAGTGTAATATATGAAATCAGATGAATTAAATCTGGATTAAAATCAGAATTTGGAATTAAAATTCCGAAAACATGAAAGGTGTTTGTAAATGGACTTGGATTAAATATAAGGAAAATTTAAAATCCTAGGAGATTTTAAATTGTTGTTCAAGCATTGTGAATGGTATTTTGAAATGTATTTCAAAATAGAAGTGTTTGGAAATGGTTTTGAAAGTAATATAGTATTGAACTCACTTCGATGGATGGGAAATAACCCTGATGATGAATCGCGACATCATTAGTGTTCATTTTCGAGTTGTAAGTGACGGATTGCTACCAAAGATTTTGATTTTGAATTGTTTTGTGAAAACCAAGTTGTTTTGAATCCTGAAAAGGGATATCTGGTTTTAGAAAAGCTAAAATGTTTAAAAGTTCCCCGGGAAGATTGTTTGGATTAAAACAAATTAAATAGAAATTTGTGAAAGAAAATTGAAATTGAATTAAAACCTGTTAAGTGGAAAATGAATTGAGATAGAAAAATATCTAATTAGATTGGATTAGAGATAATCCAAAATGGAATTTGATTGGTAAGTTAGGAGTTAAAATGAATATTGGAATCTGAGTTAAGAACAGAATTTGGCTTGGGTATAACCGAATGATTGGGATGACCTTGGTATATGCAGAATTGGTGACAGATGGAAAGGATGTATTGATTTGCCCGACAAAAAGGTTCCAGGTTATATTTATATTAAGTATGACGTGTTTATGAGCCGAACTGGCAAGCCGCTTGGCTGTTTGATTTTCTTTTGGGTTGGAGAAGGCCTAGAGTGGCGAGTTGGAGTTTGAGCTATTAACCGGTACAAAGGAGGTACTGGCGAAATTTTTCGAAAAGCTAAGGTGTTAGAAAATTTCAGGATTTTTGGAAATTTTCGTTAGTAGGATAAATTAATAATTTAATTGAAATTAAATTGGTTCAGCTGAAACTGAAGATAAGAAGTGAACAAATGATTCTTCCCAGTTAATAGGGTGTTTTCTACCTTAGCAATTTCGAGGACGAAATTATTTTAAGGGGGGAAGAATGTAATGTCCTGTATTTTTACGTAGTAATAATAAATTTATTTAATTATTTAATTAGTGATTTATATACATGAATAGTGGTTTAATTAAATTATATGGAATATTTAATTAATATAATAATTTAAAGAATATATATAATTCTGAATTAATCAGAATTAGCTGAAATAGCAATATTGTGAAATGGGACAAATTCAAATATATAATTCAGTTTAAGATTTAATTATATTAACATATATATTTAAATAACGACAGTTTGAACGTATAATTATAATTATAATCGAACCTGTAATGGCACGGCAATTCGTAATTTGGCGATTTGAACTTCAACTGAATATACTGGGTCCGTTTTAAATCGGATTTCTATGAAACAAGAAACGTTAGGAGCTGGTGAAGTATATTTTTCTAATGGAAGAGAAAAATCAGGATTTCATCGTGTAGATTTTGATTTTTTTCCAAATCAAATTTTAGAAAAGTTGCTATGGAATTCCTTTATAATTTATAACGATTTATTTATATTATAAATGAATTTTTCAATATAAATTGAATATCGATTCAACTGGGATTTGAATATCGAGTTATAAATCCAATTGGAGTTATATGATATTCCATTGTGAATATATATAATAATATTTATTTATAAATATTAAATTTAATTATTTTTAAATATATTAATATTTAAAAGGGTTTATTTAGAGCTTTAAAAATAGTCAGTTTTGCAAACGACCTCCGTTTTCGATGAAACTAATTTTGTTGGATCAGGAATGTTAAATTATTGTTAGATATCAAGTTTCGTGATTTTTGAAGTCAGTATGTGGCCGTACGGGATTTTAATGTGAAAAACAAATGATAATTTGACTTTAAAGATACGATGTGTGAGCAAACAGAGTTGGAATTCGACGAAACCAGTTTTGTTGGGTCCGTAATGTCGAACCGCAGCTGTATGTCCATTTTTATCAAAATTGAATGTCGTATGTGATCACATGAATTTTAAATGATAAATATATACAGCGATACAATAAACATTATTATAGTAATGTATGAAACTTCCCTTGGAAGCTATAACTACCTTATATACACAACCTAAAAGCCAATACCCTAGGTAAATATTATTGTTGTGGTCAACCTTCTTTGTGCCTCCACCAGACCAGAAATAAAACGCTAGAAACCCTCCAAATTAAAACCAGTTCGATCTTCACCTCAGATGATTTTTTTTGCAGTGGTGTCAGAAGAAGAAGGGGGCGGCTTAGCGAGTTCTGTCCCTAGCCAAAGCCGCGTGGCCTCCGGTGCTGTCATCTGAAACTCATAAAGGGGAGAAGGGTTCTAATCAAATTCCAATTCGATAGTAGGAGTTAGGGTTTCCGACCGTTGGGGAAAGGAACGCATGGAAAGGCGGTTGAAGTGGTGATACTTGATCGGAGTTCGGTGGTTTATATAGGCGGCGACGACTAAGTGAACGGTGCGTGTATTGGGTTGAAGTAAACTCACGATTTGCTGTATGGAGGAAGGGTTGAAGCTTATTCGTGAAGGAAAGAAGGAAATAGCGGGGTTGCTGGGTTATAGAAGCATCGGTAAGGGGAGAATACGCATGACCGGTTTCAAAAATACTGAATGAAGGGATAAGGGCGTAGCAGACATCGAATTGTTTTAGCAGGGAGTATCACAGTTTTTGAATTACAGGAAGAAGTAGTGACTTGGGAAATGAAGTAAGATAATTGTGTTTTATAAATTTATCACAAGTGTGATTCACTGTCTGACGGTTGGAAAGAGTTCGGGAAGTTTGAATGGACACCTTGAAAATTGTGTGTTGCTTTTCTGAAATGGGAATAAGTGATTGGTGAGCCCGAGTGTGTGATATTGGAGTTTGTGGAACCAGTTGTGGAGATGGAGTAAATAGTGATGGTTTGGTTGTCTGGGATTTTGGGTGGCTTCTATCTATGTTCCGTGAAGTAATGATCCCGCAATTAATTTGAAATAGATGTTGGCAAGTGTGGTTTGAATACGGGATCGTGGAGTCTATGTTAAGGAGGATAGGGCCATGGTATTTTAAAAGAGGCAGTGCAGTTTTTATTGGTGACTAGAAAGAAGAAGATGAAAACGGTTGTAATGGGGCGGGTATTGGTAATGGACCGAAGATTTAAAGTGCTGGTAAGGCTATTATTTTAAAATGAAACTGATTTGAACTAATTAAATGTCTGTTCAACATTGTAAAATATATAACTTTGGGGTACGATGTCAGAATTGAGCGTGGTCTGGAGGTTGGAATCATATCAGAGAATGCTACAAAATGGAACTGACTAGGAGTGAATTGAAGCTCGTTACAATTTATAGCGAAATAAATTGTCCAATCTGAATCATAGACAGTTTATTGTTATTTAACGATGACCGTCCAGTGTGAGTTAAACTCACCAAGTCTATCTGTTCATATTTTTATAACGTATTTTTAGAACTGATAAATGATGATTGATTGTTGTGTGCTGACTATTTGGTTGAACTGCTGATTTATTGGTTGAAGTTATAGATAACGATATATATATATAAATCGTTAATTATATATTGATTTTGTTTATCGGAATGGTACATATTAAAATGAAATTGATGTGAATTATAGTGTGTAACATCTGTGGATGTAGGGAAACAGGTTGGAGGAATCCAACTGGATTCCTCAACATTTATTTTACTGTTTTTCATATATTTTGATATATGATGTGATATATAATCTGTTATTGATTATGTGTTAGAATGATATTGATCATTGTTATTTGGTTTTTTAAATTACATAAGAAACCCTGGGATGTATAAAAGGAAAATTTCAATGTGTATATTGAAATAAGAATATTAATTAAAATCAACAGATTTTATAAAATGAAATATTTATTTGTTAAATAAATAGAATTGAAAGGAAATATTTATTTGTTAAATAAATAGAATTGAAAGGAAATATTTATTTGTTAAATAAATAGACTTGAAAGGAAATATTTACTTGTTAAATAAATAGAATTATAAAAAGGGATTTATTTTGTAAATAAATAGATTATAAAAGGAAATACTTGAAAAATGAATAGAATAGTATTAAAAGAGAATTTTATATTTGAAAGGTTTAGACCTGTGCTTCGCATACGGGTATAACATGATATGGATTTAAAGCAAAGATTTTAAATAGAATATGTTCTAACCGATAGATTGAGAAGATTAATTTATAAATAATAATTTATAAATTGAATAAAATGTTTATCATTGGATAAATAGAATATATAAGTCAGGACTTATATAGAGAAGTAAAAATCGATTTCAACATCGATATTTGAAACTGAATATGGACGTAGAGTTAATCAAAGGAGTTAATCAAAATGTGTTAATCAAAATGAGTTATTCGAAAAAGGAGTTATCGAATATAGTTTATTCGAAAGGAGTTAATCGAATATTAGTTATTCGAAAAGGAGTTATCGAATATAGTTTATTCGAAAGGAGTTAATCAAATATAGTTTATTCGAAAGGAGTTATCGAATATAGTTTATTCGAAAGGAGTTAATCGAATATTAGTTATTCGAAAAGGAGTTATCGAATATAGTTTACTCGAAAAGGAGTTATCGAATAGAGATTATTCGGATGAGAGTTATACGTTGAATTCGATTATATCGAATTCGGGAAAGTACTATTCACTTTCCGTTTTTAATCAAGATTTATTTGTTTACTAATAAATTAGTTATTTGTTTATTTATCCAAATTAATAAATAAAAGCTATATTGAAGTTATTATATTTCAGAAGTATGAGATTTTAACACTATTGTTAAAATCAAATGATTTCTATAAAAGAAGTGGATTCGAAAAAAAGAAAGAATACGAGAGTTACTTAAGGAAGTTTATTAGAGGTTTAAAAGGTGAACCTTGTCTATTTTGAAGGTAGAAATGTTGTTCAGTTAAGGTCTGAGAGGTAGTTATACCCCAACTTGATTGGCTTCGTTTTTAACTAAGGAATGGTTAAGGTTCGAAAGTGAAGGTTGGTTAAGTGAAATTATTTAATTAGTGTAATGTTTTGAGTTGGCATAGCGATGTTTTATTCAAACATCTGTTTAAATCCAAATGTAGGAATTTGGAAATGTTTTCCAAATAAGAATCAGAAATGTTTTCTAAATATAGAAAACAAGAAATGGAAATGTTTCCCAATGTTAATAACGTATATTTTCTAAATTTAGAAAATAAGAAATGTTGAATATATGGAAACAGGAGATGAAAAATGAACTAAAGAGATAAATGTTAAATGATGATTGGCCGATATAATTTTCATCTGGAAATAATATCGTTGTTTGCACACGTGTTTTTCTTTGATAGTTAACTCACCGACTATCGAAGTTTTTGACCATTTTTCCGTCGTCAATACGGAGAGACCGAGATCAGATTCATTAAATGAAAACCACTCTATATGGACGTTAGCGTTGCGATCAAATATGATGAAGATAATTGAAGATGGAGTTTATGCAAGGGTCGTTCTGTCAAATCCTAGGTAGAAATTGCCTAATATGGATTTATAGAATAGTGCCTTCGGTTTGTCCAGTCTCAGGACGACCTGTATGGAAGAATGTCTGACAGAGTATATTTAATAGATCGCGTATTTTTATCTCTTCAAACGTATATACGTTTGGTGGCGGAGGAATTCGTTTCTCTTAGCTGTATACTCGTATTTTTGGGGAAATCAATTTGTGATTTGTCGGGTATGACGATGTGACATTCAAAGTGAATAAATGTGTGATCTGTCAGAGATAAGTGTGGCCTCTAGCCTCACAACTGGGAAATGAAAAAAATCGGGCAGGCAGCATGGCTAAGTGGGCCGCACCCAATTAGGGTATATTGTCACCTGATCTAGAGTTTCATTTACTTCTTTAATCTATTCAATTTTATCCCATTCGGGAAACGGTTGTTGATCCCAACTGTTGGTGATATACATACGATACACTCAAGCGAAATGAGTGGTCGGTCATGTGTGGCCGGGTTGGAAGATGTTCTTATTGAACCCAGTGTATTCCTCTCTAGAGGTACACTATCGGAAGGTGGTTCCATACCTTGTCATAGTTGGAAATCCATTACCCAATAAGTGCTCGAGGATTTGATTGTATACTATATATGTGGAACGTGAGATGAATGCGTTCTACTGGATGATTATTATGTTGTGGTTGATAAACACTATTATAATATTAAAAGAGTTTTGATTTAAAAGATCATTGTTTCTTTCAAAATGATTTGAAAGCTAAATCAAATTGATTTGGATTCTCATAAGGGAAAAACCCGTTCCATTATATGGCGTGGTCTTATGAGATATCGTTTAGTTGCTCAAACTGTTTTAAATTGTTTTACTCACACCAGTCCCATAACTGACCCAGAGTTTATTTTGTTTAGTTTTCCTTAAACTCTTGGGTGCCCAATTTTATACGGGCAGTCAAGTAGTCAGGATTTACAGATACACTAGATGGAGCTCGGAGCACGAGCTTCAGCAGTATTTTCTAGCTATCGTTTATTTCCGCTGTGATATAAGTGTTGTACTATAATATACATATACAAATTTGTGTTTCAAAGTTATTTTGTGTACTATATTTTATTTGTTTCGCTGTGAGATTTGTGTTTACTCTGATGTTGTATGTTCTTCTTCTTTTATTCTAAGTTTCTATCTTATCTATTCGATCACCCTCTAATTTCTTTCATGGACTATCCGGTGTTTCCGATGCTTGGGTAGTCGACATTGAGTTATGTCAATAACCAGGATCGCAAAAACCCGGGTCGTTACAGTCCATATAAGTTATCCTGGGACTGGACAAATCGAAGGCACCATTCCATCAATATGTCTGAGGTCATTTCTACCTAGGATTGCCAGAATAACCCTTGCATAAACTTCGTCTTCAATTGTCTTCAAACTATTTGATTCGTAACGCTTATACAAATATAGAGTGGTTTTCAGATAATAATTTGATCTTGGTCTCTCCGTATTGACAACGAAAAATTTGTCAAAAACTTTGATAGCCGGTTATTTAACTATCAAAAGAAAACATCCATACAAACAACGATCTTATTTCCAAATGGAAATTCTATCGATCAACCATAAATCAACATTTATCCCTTTAAATTAATTTATAATTAATTTATTCATTTCCTCATTCCCCTTTTTTTGTATATTTCTTAAAACCTGTTTAGCCTCTCACGATTTTTGGAGAACATTTCCATATACCCACAACTTCTTTTTTTCTATACTTAGAAAATATATGATATTAACATCTGAAAACATTTCCATTTCTTATTCACGTATCACTATCCTTCCACATTCATTAGTCTCTAACTGTAAACTAGTAAGAGAACAACTCACTACGTAACCAACATCAGATTGACACTCAGAAAGCCATTCAACTTGACAAACCTCCAGTCAGTTTCTAATTTCCTTAACTCTGTTTCTTAATTTCTTATCATATAATTGCTTACGCAATTATCGAATTCAGTTTACGATTCCAATTCTTTTATGAAAAACATTGATTATAACGATAACGTTATAATCCCTACTTCCGCATTACCTAATTTAAAAATATAACTTTTATTCCTTAATTTAAAAAAATAAATAAATAATTGATTTATTACTAAATAAATCTTGATTAAAAATCGGAAAGTAAATAATACTTTCCTTAATTCGATATAACTGAATTTCGACGTATAACTCTCTTTCGAATAACCCCTATTCGATAACTCCCTTTCAAATAACCTATATTCGATTAACGTTCCGAAACCACGGAATAATTTACCATTTCAAGTCAACTCAATTTCTAAATTCATTTTTGAAATCCTTCACATCCAAACATTTACCATCTCCTTTAGTAAACATTTTAGTCTGCAAAACGTTTGCTTTAAAAATCATTATTCACTTTAAAACATGAATATTTTCCCTTTACAGAACTCTGGACTTGTTTTATCAAACCCGAACTTGATTTTAATTAATAAATATTACCATAAGTTCAAATTCTTTTTACAAATCATTTTATAAAACCAAAACTAATCTATTTTTCTTGAAATAGAATTCACTATTTTAATTTAATGCAATTTCCTATCTCATTCAAATTCCCATTTAAATTCTTATTTCAAACCCAATTTCCTTTATAAAATGTTTTATTTGCAAAATATTTACTTTAATCCGTTTTTTCACATCGAACGTGAATAATATTTCTTTTATATAATCAATTCAGTTTGATTTCACATTTAAAAATAATATCCCATTTCCAAGTTCTATTTATACTTCTATTTATGGAATAATTCATACAAAATCCTATTTTTATTTTTACTCACCTATAATCTCCTTTATAAATGTCAGGTTTATATTCCATAAAAATATCAATGTTAAAACCAATTTTTACTTCTTAGTATAAATTCAAACTTATATATATTCAATTTATCCAATAATAAATATTTTAATTAATTTATAAGTATCGCTTATAAATTAATCTTCTCAATTTATCCATTAAATTTTTTTTATTTAAAAACCACTTTATTTGAAACTTCTCATAATTCTTTTATATCCTGTAAATCCCCTTTTTTAATTCTATTAATTTTTCCAAATATATCCTTTTATAAAATCCATTGATTTTATAAAATACTTAAATTTAATATCCACTTCAAAAATTACTTTATATAAAATCCTTTGATTTTATATAAATATTTTATTTCAATATACACTTTGAAATTTCCCTTTTTAAATTCGAGTATTACTTATGGTATTTAAAACTCCAATAAAAAGACCAGTGTCATCAAAATCAATCACGGATTATATATCAAATTATATATCACAATATATGAAAAGAAGTATTATATATATTGAGGAATCCAGTTGGATCCCTCCAACCTGTTTCCGTGCATCCACATATGTTAATCAATATAAATAACACAAATTTTATATCAATATGAAATATTCTGATAAACAGAATAAATATTTAATTAACGATTTATATATAACTATATCTATATTTTCAACCAATTAATTAGTAACTCATCCGAACAACCATCACACATCATTACTTATCAATACTAAATTACGTTTATAAAAATATAACCTGGACAGAGTTAGTGAGTTTACTCACATTGGTCATTAATCATTAAATAATGATCAACGGTCATTGATTCGTACCAGACGTTTTATTTCACCATAAATTGATACAAGCTCCGAATCGCTCTGAACTAGTTCCATTGTGTAGCCTTTGTTCATACGATTTCAACGGATCCAAATTTGTGAAATTCTAACAACCTATAAGAAAGTTATTGATTTTTCTAAGTTTGTACATTTTTAAATGGTCACTATTAATATAAATATAAACTAATTAATATTTCTTTAATCACATGTTTATTGTTAATCATGTCTTCCCTGATTTAAAACCATACGCTGCCTCCCTGAAGCTTCTCTATCCACCATTTTGAAACCATAACAGCCTTCCTTCAATTTTTCAAACTTTAGATAAATCACTGAAACAAGACATAACAAAAATAGTCATCCGTTTCAAGGAAACTATCACTGCAAAAGTAATACGACCAAACCGAGCTTCAACCAAACTCTAATATCTCTACACAACTTCTTTTTCTCCTTTCCATTAACGTTTCCAGCTTCAGTATACATTTCAAACACACACTTCTAAGGCAATATAGCACTGCAAACTTAATTCCTCCAACATCCCACGAAATCACGAGCTTAAATTATCAATCTCACCTCCTGCGCGTGTGCTCCAACCTCAACACGCAGTAAGCAGCTAATTCTCCTTCCTTGTTCTTAACCCAATGCCATTTCAAGCTTCACGTAACCATTCCCACACTATTTCTCCATCATCCATCTCCAAACATTATCCATTTTTCCTCCCCACTAGAACATCCTTCTTCCCAACCAAAAATAGTCGAACTCGCACCATGTCAGGTCATCGCGTCACATGACCGTCCACTACACCCCCATTGAAACATTGACCACAATAAAAATGTAATATTCCCAAAAATTCAAAACTCCTATTCTCCACCCCTAATTCGAATACCTGCTACAATCTAGCTCAAAACCCAAGAATTCAAAGAAAAAGTCAACCCTAAACTCGCTGGAAAATATAGGTCAAACAAAAATTGGCTGGAACTTCATAAAACTTGTGTGCGCATGAAGAGGAACACCTTCCGAGTCCAAGTATATATTTCATATGAGTTGTTTGAAAATTCCAAAACTTGCGGTTTGGGTATGAAAGTGGAGGCGTGACTTTCATTGACCAGGAAAGTAGAAAGACTAGGGTTTGGGATGGTAAGGGATATATATAAGGGCTGGTTAACTTATAGGGTAAGCTCCCTATATTATTTTTTATTAATTTATACTGTATCGCTACTTGTATTCATCGATTAAAAATCCCTATGATCACATACAATATCCAAATTCAATGAACATGGATATACAACTATAGTTTGATAATGCAAACCCAACGAAACTTGTTTTGTCGAATTCCGAGTCTGTCTGCTTACACAACGTATTTTTAAATTCAAAATATTGACTATTTTCACAATTAAATCTCTCACGGCCAAATACTAACTCCAAAAATCATGAAATTTGAAATTTAATAATATTTTAAATTTTCGGATCCAACAAAATTAATTTCATCGAAAACGGAGGTCGTTTGCAAAAATGGCTATTTTTAATGCTCTAAATAAAGTGATAAAATATTAATATATTAAAAAAAAATTAATTTAATAATAATAAATTATTATTTCCGTATATATCAAATAGAATATCATACAGCTCCAGAATAAACAAGTTTGGATTTATAACTTGATATTTCAAAATCCAAGTTAATCGATATTCAATATATAATAAAAATCCTTTTATTATATAAATAAATCGTTATAATTTATGAACGATTCCATAGCGAATTTCGGGAATTTTGATTTGGACATAACTCGCAATCTACAAGACAAAATCTAAAATTTTCACTTTCATTAGAAAAATACAGTGAAATAGACTCGAACGTTTCTTGTTTCAAAGAATTCCGACTTATAATGAATCATGTATAGTCGTTCAAAGTTCAAAACATAAAATTACGAACTACCATGACGTTACGAGCTCGTTTTATATATTTATACTATAAATAATACGTTCAAACTTCGTTAAATAAGTAAATACGTTATTATAATTCAATTCTAAACTGAATTCAATCTCTTAAATTATCCAATTAACACAATATTGTAAATTCAACTATTTCCGATGATTTCGGAAATTATATCATATTCTCCCACTATTTATTAATTAAATAATCAAAATTATTTAACTCAAATTATCGATGTCACCAAATCGATATCTAAATAATTAAATAAATTAATTATTAAATTGCTAAAAATCCGAGACATTGCATTCCTTCCCCCTTAAAAGAATTTCATCCCCGAAATTACTAAACCGGAAATTTTTTACAACCCTATTAACTACTAGTATAATTTTTTTTACTTTACTTATTAACGTCAGTTTCAATTTAACCAATTTATTTTAATTAAAATATCAATTTATTCTGATTAACTAAAACTTCCAAAAATACTGAAAATTTTCTAACACCTTAAGTTTTCAGAAAATTCCGCTAGCGTCTCCTTTGAAGCGGTACAACTCGCCTCTCTAGGCCTTCTCCAATTCGAAAGAAAATCAAACAGCTAAGCATCTTACCAAATAGGCTCACTAAATCATCAAACTCATATATAATACAAACTTGTAGCTTTTTTGTATGGCATCCAACTCTATCATTTCCATCTACTATCAATTCAGCAAAAATAAATGTCATCCCAATCAATCTCCAATCAATTCATCCCGAACACAATTATTCGCTTATACCCAAGGAAAATTCCATTTCAAACTCGAGTTCCATTATCGATCCCAAACTCTTAACCCGTCAATCTAATACCATTTCAATTTCTATCTCACAAATCCAATTTTTCTCGATACCAATCCAATTCTATTTCAATTTGCTTTCCCAAATTTCTATTTTAGTTGATTTTAATTCAAAAAATCTCTTCCTAGGAGTTCTAAACAACTTACCCTTTTCAAAAAATCAAATATTCCCTTTCGGAATCAAAACAACTTGTTTTCTCACAACATTTCCAAAAACAATATTTTTAGTAATCCTTCACTTACAAACTCGAAAATGAACACTGATGATGTGGCCAACATCATCAGGGTTATCTCCCAGCGATTGAAGTGAGTTCAGTACTATATCATTTTCAAAACTCATTTCTTAAAACACTTTCATTTTAAAATTATTTTGAAATATCCTTCCCAATGCTTGAAAACATTTCAAAATCTCCTAGGATTTTAAACTACCAAATATTTAACCCAAATTCATTTGCAAATACCTTCCCAAGTTTTTAGGGTTTGAATTCCAATCCTGATTTTAATTCAGATTTAATTCTTTTCATAACACATATACGAATTTTATTTGGTTATATATGTAACCATCTCAATTATAATCTTATTAGATTATAATAACAATCAACACATCAAATATATTATAATAATCTTAAATAACCATTTTCTTTATATCGAAATATAATTTGGGTAAAATTATTTCATTTACCCTCTTTTCAAATCATACTATGTCGGTTCATCGTATTCAAGTATTTAAAACTCCTATCGGTATAGTGGATCAAACTAATCTACTAGAATTCATAAGCTACTCAACCAATAATTCTTCACAGTATAAAACAATTTTATTTCTAATAACAAATACACGCTCATAACTATACACTCAGACTCATTCTAGGGTACTACTAACCTTATCTCTATTGCCACAGAGCCAAGCTAATCACTTAACCTTCATCTGTGATACCACTGTAACGAACTGGTATTTTCGACCCCGAAAATCAACATAAAACCCATGTCAACTATTCAAGCATCGAACATACCAAATCATTAATAGATAGAAGATAAAGGGTGAGAAACTGGAAGGAAAAAAGTTAGAATAGAAGAAGATGATCACAACAGAACAGAATCATAGTAACGTGAATCTCACGGCGGAACAAATAAATATAATATACAACATTACTTTGAAATACAAATCTTTCATTTGTATATACATACCATTATTAGAGTACAACACTTACATCACAGCGGAAATAAACAATAACTATAAAATGATGCTGCAGCCTCCTGCTCCAAGATCCTTCAAGTATATTTGTAAATTCCGATTACTTGGTTGCCCGTACAAATTTGCGCACCCAAGAGTTTATGGTAAAACAAGACAAAATAAACTCTGGGTCAACCGTGAGACTAGTGTGAGTAAACTCCAACCATTTGGTTTTAACTTTTAAAAATTCTTTTCAAAAGAAAAGATAATCGTGAGACCGATCCACACATAAACACAGATGGTTTTTACCTTACGATAACCCTAAACATTCTTTGAACGATACTTTTCTGATATTATCATAGTGTCTAAATAAAGTAAGTATCAATATAGCAGAATGCTTGCATCTCACGCTCCACATACATAGTATACAATCAAAACCGCGGGCTCTTATTGGATAAGGGATTCCAACTGGAAAGGTATGGGACCACGTTCCGACATTGTATCTCTAGAGAGGAATACACCGGGTTCAACAAGAACATCTTGCAACCCAGGCTAAACATGACCGACCACTCATTTCGCTTGAGTGTGTCTAATGTATTATCACCAACGGTTGGGATCAACAACCATTTCCCGAAAGGGATAGCATCGAAATAGATTTAAGAAGCAAATGAATTTTCTCTAGATCAGGCGATAATACACCCTAATTAGGAGCTACCAACTTAGCCATGCGACCTACCCGATTTTTAAACCATTTCCCGGTTTTGAGGCTTGAGGCCACGCTTATCTTTTTGACATGCCATATCTTCATTCATTTTGAATATCACATCGTCAAACTTGCCAAACCATTTATCAATTTCCCAACAATGTCACGAGTATAAAGCTAAGAGAAACGAATTTCTTCGCCACCAAACATAATACATTTGAAGAGATCAATATATCTGATATGTTAGGGATACTTTGTCAGACATTTGTCCATACAAGTTATCCTAGGACTGGACAAACTGAAGGCACCATTCGTCAATCCATCTTAGGTAATTTCTACCTAGGATTGCCAGAATAGCCCTTGCATAAATTTTGTCTTCACTTGTCTTTAGCATATTAGATTTGCAATGCTTATGCCAATACAGAGTGTTTTTCAGATAATAATCTGATCCAGATCTCTACATATTGACAACAGAAAATGTTTCAAAAACTTTGATAGTGGGTTATTTAACTATTAAAAGAAAACACACATTCAAACAAGGATCTTATTTCCAAATGGAAATTCTATCGATCGATCATTAATCAACATTTATCCCTTTAAATTAATTTATCATTAATTTATTCATTTCCCCATTCCCCGTTTTTCCATATATTTCTTAAAACCTATTAAGCCTCTCACGATTTTTAGAGAAAATTTCCATATACCTACAACTTCTTATTTTCTATATTTAGAAAATATATGATATTAACGTTTGAAAACATTTCCATTTCTTATTCACGCATCACTATCCTTCCACATTCAACAGTCTCTAACTGTTAACTCGTAAGAGAACAACTCCCTAAGTATCAATCCCGAAGGCCGAAACCAACATCAGATCGACACTCAGAAAGCCATTCAACTTGACAAATCTCCTATCAATTTCTAATTTCCTTAACCCTATTTCTTAATTTCTTATCGAATCATTGCTTACGCAATTCTTGAATTCGGTTTACGAATCCAATTCTCTTATGAAAAACATTGATTATAAGGATAACATTATAATCCCTACTTGTAATAACCCGAAAATCTGGGCCAGTTTAAAATTTTTATTTTGGCAATTTTAGCGAATTTTGAATATTTAAAATGAATTATTTTAAATAATATCGATGAGAAATTTATTTTGAATATAATTCGAACGTATATATTATATACGTCGTCGTTTGAATATAAATAATTATATATAATTATAAATAGAATTGAAAATGGCGCGGTAGTTCGATAATTCGATTTCAAACTTCAATTGAACATACCGGGTGCAAATTAATCCGGATTTTAGTGAAACCAAAAATAATGGAAGCTATTTGACGATGTCTTTCCAACGAATCCGAAAAATCAAAATTTCATAGCGGGATTCAAAAGATATGTCCAGTTGAAAATTCTGAATAGTCGCTATGGAATTCAGGCCCTTAAAAATGGGAATTTTGCAAATGACCTCGTATTTTGACGAAACCACTTTTGTTGGGTCCGTGATGTCAAATTATTGCTAGATTCCAAATTTCATAAATTTTCGAATCAATATGTGAGTGTGGCAAAGGAAAACGTGTTTGACCAGTTTCAGTTAATTTTAAAAGACTGGAAAATGGCCATTTTTCCAACGGTCTCAGAATTCGACGAAACTAGTTTTGTTAGGACCGTATCGTCAATACGAAGCTAGAAAATATTTTTCTGGGATTTATAGAGTTCGTATGTGACCCCGGTAAATTGAAATGCGCGTTTAAATTGAATATATAAAGAATTATACTTTAAATTCTACGGAAACTGATTCAAACGGTCGAATTGGCATGCGATACATATCCCATTGTGTTCGGAATGGGGGTAATTAGCTATGGACGACAGGCGGTGGGCCTCGTTTAGAGGTCGTATGTAAAAGTCAACTTTTTGGGATTAAATAATTAAAATAAAATAAAAACACTTCCTCACTCTCTTCCCCCTTAATTCCCTCAGGCCCCCTTTTTATTTCAAAACCGATTTCAGAAATGAAAAAAAGAAGAAGAGAGAAGCGATCGAGAGGGAGACACCCCCCCAAGCGGCGCCGACCACCGCGAGGCCACCCCCCCCCCCCAGCGGCGCCGACCACCGCGAGGCGCCCCCCCTACTGGCTTGCGACGCGACAACCCCCCCTCCTCCTGACAGCCGCCTCAACGCCCAAACCCTCCACCGACCGCCGCCTTAGGCCCTGATCGCTCCTTCGTCGACCACCAGAGGAAGCCCCGACCTCTCAGCCAACCACCGCCCACGGTGGGACCCCCTCCTCCTCCGATAACGGTAAGTCTTTATAATTTTATTTATTTCTTTTATTTAATAAAATCAGTTATATAACTTAGGGTTTAAAAATCTGATTTTTATTGTATGGAACTGTGTTTAAAATTCTGATTTTATGAAAAAAATAGGAAAATCAATTTTATATAAATTATCAAAGAATAAAAATTTGATTTTTAATCATAATAAAGTTTATATTTTTACGAATGAGAAGTATGATTTTTCTAAGTAAAAAGAAATGATTTTTATATAGTATGAAGAATAAAAATATGATTTTTTATAATGTAGAGTAATAAAGATGTGATCTTTATAGGAGTAGCAATGTAAAGATATGATTTTTATATTTTTAAAGTATTAAAAATATGATTTTTATATTTTCAAAGTATTAAAAATATAATCTTTATTATGTAGGAGATGTAAAAATATGATTTTTGTTTATGTAGAGAATTAAAAATATAATTTTTACATGATAGGAATATTAGAAATATCATCTTTATATGTGTAGCAAAATAAAAATGTGATTTTTATAATGATATATTTGAAAAGGAGAAATCTTTATAGTTGAAAAGGCGAGATTTTTATATATTGAATAGCAAAGTAAAAATTCGATTTTTATATATTGAATAGCGAAGTAAAAATTCGATTTTTATATATTGAATAGCGAAATAAAAATTCGATTTTTATATATTGAATAGCGAAGTAAAAATTCGATTTTTATATATTGAATAGCAATATAAAAATGTGATTTTTACATATGTAGAGAATACGGGCAACGAAGGTGACAAAATAGCGAGAACGACAAAGATTTTTATAAATGAAGTGTCGTGGAGTTGGGATAGCTATCGGTGAGAACTTCTCACTCTTCAATTTCTTTTTCTAGTTATATATATATACTAGGATGCAGACGGTGTTTAGTAGCACCCGACACCCGTCATCCACAGACCATGGATGGCTTGTTTGTTAAATTCTTTGGTTGTATAGTTGGTTAGTTTATTTGGTTTGAATTGAATTGTTTGGTGAAATGGAATGGATTTGATTGATGTGTGAATGGCGTGGGCCTTCACTAGACCGGGGATAAGGCTAGGCCTTGTCCCGTTTCTATTATCGTGCCGTTATGCCGCCGAAATTTTCTAAAACAAGTTAGAAAAATAAAGATATCATTTTATTTGATAAATGAACTGAATAAAAATTCATGTGTTGAAATAAAATGTTTTATCGTTAAAAATATAATTTTTAACGTGAATGTGAATAAATAAATATTCATTTACAAACCGGACGGTTTGTTTATGTACACCTATTTGAAGGACATTAATTGGGACGATAAATTTTACACATCGCCCAACTGCACAAATAAAATCAGTGTTTGATTGTTTGAAACCCCACACGGGTATTGGGATAATATATGACATACACTAATCCCAATAATTAGTCGTATGTCGATCGATTGATTGACAGGCTGTTATAAGCGTTAGATATCTATATTTGATGCTTATACAGTGTAGTGCAATTTGGATGATGGTTGATTATTTATCGTTGCTATTATATACATGTGTTGTATGGAATCCATATAGTTAATGCTATATGGTAATTGATTGGGCCTCATTCCAATTTAGAAAATAAAGAATATTATAAAATAAAGGTTCATGTGTTGACAGTACTCATCACTTGAGATTAGTCATGTGTTGAACGAAATATTTTAACAATAAAATTTATATCTTTATCACTATAAAATAAAGGTTCATGTGTTGACTGTACTCATTCGTTGAGATTAGTCATGTGTTGAACGGAATATTTTAACAATAAAATTTATATCTTTATCATATATAAAATAAGAAACTAATTGGAAAATAGATAAGATGAGTGGCCTCCTGGATATTGTTCTGATGTTGGTTTCGACCTTCGGTGTTAATATTCAGGGAATCGTTCTCTTACTAATTTACGATTGGAGTCTAATTTGAAATCAAACTATAGATACCACAATTTTTATAAAATATATTAAATAACAAAGATAGCCACACGTGGACAGTACTCATTCGTTGAGATCAGTCGTGTGTTGACAAAAACATAGAATCATGTATTGAAAGAAATATAGATTCATTTGTTGAATGGAATAACGAAGTTATTGAAAAATATATAAAGCCGTGTTGATTAGAAATGCGCTATTTTGACGTGAAGGATATTTATATCGATTATATTCGTTTTTAAATTTGAATTGAATCGAATAGAAAATAAATTTCAATTGAATCGAATAGAAAACCAATTTGAATTGAATCGAATAGAAAATAAATTTCAATTGAATCGAATAGAAAACAAATTTCAATTGAATCGAATAGAAAACCAATTTGAATTGAATCGAATAGAAAACCAATTTGAATTGAATCGAATAGAAAACCAATTTGAATTGAATCGAATAGAAAACCAATTTGAATTGAATCGAATAGAAAACCAATTTGAAATGAATTGAATATAAAACGAATTCGAATTGAATTGAAAACGAATTCGAATTGAATTGAAAACGAATTCGAATTGAATTGAAAACGGATTGAAATGAATTCAAATTGAATTGAAATTTGAATTGAATAGAAACGAATTTTAAAACGAATTTATAAGGAAAAATTCAATTTTGATTTGAATTGAAATGGAAGTTGAAATTGTTTTTGAAATGAATTCAAAGCTATTTATAAAATTCATTTTAAAAAGAAATCGATGAAATATATATTATATATATAATATAATAGCCTGAATAGAATGCGCCACGCCGCGGCAGTTCGTGAATTTCGACCATATATTTCAAACGGACATTACGGGAGATCCGACCGACGGATTCTCCTAAAACCGGAACCGTTGGGTTCGTATCGAAAAGATCTTTCTAACGAATATTAGAAATTTGAAATCTAACGGTTGAATTTGGAGATACGTCCAAATCAAATTTGTAAAAGGTCGCTGTAAGTGTAGTTCGATGGCCGTTGTTGGAAATCGACTGTACGGGCCTTGATAAAATTACTAAAAATAGTAATAATTTGTGTAAAATCATAAGAAATGATTTGGGAAAAATTGGGACGAAAAACCCCATATTTGAAAAGATAAAAATAGATTTTCATCGAAATGAACTAATTTTGAACTAAAATTAAACCCGTTTATTTTTAAATAAATAAACTGGATTTTTTAAACAGAATTGATTTGTGGATTTATCATGAACTGTGTTTTAAATAACACTAGTTCTTTAACCCGATAATAAATAGAATGTGATTTGGGTTTATCGTGAACTGTGTTTTAAATGACACTAGTTCTTTAACCCAGTAAAAGGAGTTTTAATGAATCTGCAATTAAATTGAAATGTGAATTGATAATTTAAATTATCAAATTTAGAAAGTGAGCGAGGATGGAGTATTACGAGTTTTGCTCCAGAGCGATAGTTAAATCTTTAATTAGATTTGAACGTGAAATGGTAATTAATTTTACCGGTAACACCGTGGTATTAGATATGGAGTATTACCAGTTTTGCTTCATGGGATGAATAGGTTGGGATTGGGAAATAAAATAAATAATTATTTCGGTACGGTTCGCTAATCTCGACTAGTTTGGGAAAAACCATAATTTGGTTTGAAATGACATCCAAAGGAAGATAAAAGGATAAATTGAAAGAATTTATCTTGGATAAAATTTATGGGAACCTTTCCCTGAGAATATGAATTGGAATGAGGCGTATGTTGTGTTTTTGTAACATTTGTTTTTAATAATACGCGGGTTGTTCGGAAAGGCCGGGTTTATACCCATTCTGAATAACCGATTCGACGATATGTCGAAGATGATGACGGTGGTCGAAGATCGGAAGTCTTCACATCGTTTGGATAATTACTGACGATCCTGATTGGGCTGTACACCCAAGAGGATGGAAATAATTGGTGGTTGTCCAGACGTACTTGGAGATGGATGGATATGCGAGGAAAGTGCCTCCGGTTTCGTTCAGACCCAGAACGAACTTGTAAATGGATTGTGTGTCTAACATTGGATTTTATTCTGTGTTGATTGATTTCTGTTAAATATATGTCTGTTTGGCGGCGAAGAATTTATTCTTTTGCTTAACGCCCTTCTCTGAGACGTACGAGCTTAGAGGTTATATATCGATAGATATCAATCGCATGGCATGAATTGCCTGTGTGACACACTGAGTTGCATGGATCAAGGCTTCTGTTGAAAAGCAAAGTCTTGTGGTATGATCAAAGCACGGCCTTTGTAGCGTAGCTTTGTGTATAACGGGAATTCGCGAGCCTCACACCTCGGTATAAGTTAAAAACGGGATAAGGACTGCAGGGAGAGCACGACGTTTCTTTCTAGCTTTGTTGGTGTCAGTGACTTACCAGCCCTGACATTTATATACTTTTCACCTATGTGGTTGTTGGATGAGGCGCCTCGATTTTAGGTCTATAAGGACAGGGAAACGTGTGTTCAGGCATAACTAATCCTCTAACGTAAGTGAGGACCGACCCTGAAGATCCAGGATTGCCCAGAGTGTGTAGTCCTGAGACATTTGGTAGAGTGTCTCGAAAGCGGAGACGAGCTTGCCCCTTGCCTCGACTCATGACGGAAATCCAATTTCCAATACGTGTATTGCGGTTTTAATTGTAGAACTAGTATGGCGACATGATAGATGGTACCCATGCCGCCTATGATTGATATTTATGATTGAAATTTTTTTAACACTATACACTTATTATAGTATCAAATGATTTGTTTTTAAACGTACCAAGCATGTTTGGCTATTATAAGGTAAAACCCTATCCTCCGGCTTGCGTTGCATTGTGTGATGGGACCTGGGTCTTATACTAGCTTCATTTTTCGAAAAAGCATTGCGTTGTTTATCTATATGCACTGGTATTCTTGGGAGGAAACCCGTTCCGTGTTATACGGCGTGGTCCCTTGAATTACTCTCTTTTAAAGTAAAGCTTTAAATAACTGTTTTAGTTCTCACACCAATCACATGACTGACCTGGAGTTTATTGTTTTAACCTAAACTCTGGGTGCCCCTATTTTCCGCACGGGCAGCTAGTAGTTTTGGTTTTGCAGATTTATATTCACAGGATCCTGATTTACAGCTGGAACGATGCTCGGAAAGCTCTGTATCCGTGCATTACTTTCAGTTGTGTTTTATATTGTTTTCCGCTGCTATGTAATTTATTGTAATCTCTGATATTTATCGAATGTAATTTATTCATACTCTGTATATTCTTGTATTCTGATGGAATTGTTGTAATATACAATGAAATGTTCTTCCGTCTACGTCCTGATTTGTCCTGTTCTCAAACGATCTAGATCGGTTTAGCGACTGATTCGGATCGAGCGAAATTCTCGGCCGTTACATTTGGTATCAGAGCTTTGGTTTACAGAGCTCGAGAACAAGACACATTAGAACCATACGAAAGAATTCATCAGATATTGGATTAGTAATATCCAATTAGAATGACTCGTTAGAGATAGGATCAGTAGTATCCTAGAACGAGTGTGAAGAGTATATTTTTCAAATGAAAACAATTATGTTTTGAAAATTTAAATCGTTTTATACGTATTTGAATATTTATTTATTTTGTATTTGGACAATCGAGTATATAAAGGTTTTGCATATATGCGTCATGAACGTATATTCGAAGTTTTAATATACTGGATAGATATAGAATCACATTCTAGACACCCGGAGATGATTCTGATGATTGATATATCATCATCAGAATTTGTGTTCGTGTTTCGAAGGTGTGATATCTATATATTTCCATTAGACCGGTGTGAGAACCAAAACTTATATAGCTAGAACACATTGTTGTGAATTGGCATCAAAAACATGATTTTCAGTATATATATCAAAATTATGAATTTGAAACGTTAATCCACTAATTGATTGATGTTTGTGTTGTTTGTTTATTTGTTTAATAATTTTTGAACCATTATGCCTAATTGAATCAAATATTGAATTGTATTGAAAATTAGTTGCATTTGCTTGCATATACATATACTTACATTGAACAGGTTATACCAAGGAGGCTAGAGCCGAAGAACAAAATTTGTTTGCCCGACAAATAGGTACGTATTTACTATAATTTACTGTTTTGTTTGGGTGATGATGATTTTATGAGCCGATTGGCTTTTTCTTTTTCTTTTTGAGATCAGAAGGCCTGTATGGAAATTTCGGGATTTTCCCGTGGCTCCCGGTGCAGGGGAGGTTATGGCGAAATTTTTCGAAAATTTAGGGTGTTAGCCAAATTTTTGGAAATTTGAAAATTCTCAGAAACTGAAAAGTTGGAGAATGTAAGCCAGATCGAACGTAGAGTTGATTAATCAAACCACTTTTGACTTTGTTCCTTTTCCGGGACGAAAAGTTTTAAGTGGGGGAGATTGTAATAACCCGAAAATTTGGGCCAGTTTAAAATTTTTATTTTGGCAATTTTAGCGAATTTTGAGTATTTAAAATGAATTATTTTAAATAATATCGATGAGAAATTTATTTTGAATATAATTCGAACGTATATATTATATACGTCGTCGTTTGAATATAAATAATTATATATAATTATAAATAGAATTGAAAATGGCGCGGTAGTTCGATAATTCGATTTCACACTTCAATTGAACATACCGGGTGCAAATTAATCCGGATTTTAGTGAAACCAAAAATAATGGAAGCTATTTGATGATGTCTTTCCAACGAATCCGAAAAATCAAAATTTCATAGCGGGAATCAAAAGATATGTCCAGTTGAAAATTCTGAATAGTCGCTATGGAATTCAGGCCCTTAAAAATGGGAATTTTGCAAACGACCTCGGATTTCGACGAAACCACTTTTGTTGGGTCCGTGATGTCAAATTATTGCTAGATTCCAAATTTCATAATTTTTCGAATCAATATGTGAGCATGGCAAAGGAAAACGTGTTTGAACAGTTTTAGTTGATTTTAATCGACTGGAAAATGGCCATTTTTCCAACGGTCTCAGAATTCGACGAAACTAGTTTTGTTAGGACCGTATCATCAATACGAAGCTAGAAAATATTTTTTTGGGATTTATAGAGTTCGTATGTGACCCCGGTAAATTGAAATGCGCGTTTAAATTGAATATATAAAGAATTATACTTTAAATTCAACGTAAACTGATTCAAACGGTCGAATTGGTCTGCGATACATCTCCCATTGTGTTCGGAATGGGGGTTATTAGCTATGGACGACAGGCGGTGGGCCTCGTTTAGAGGTCGTATGTAAAAGTCAACTTTTTGGGATTAAATAATTAAAATAAAATAAAAACACGTCCTCTCTCTCTTCCCCCTTAAATCCATCTGGCCCCCTTTTTATTTCAAAACCGGTTTCAGAAATGAAAAAAAAAGAGAAGCGATCGAGAGGGAGACACCCCCCCAAGCGGCGCCGACCACTGCGAGGCCACCCCCCCAGCGGCGCTGACCACCGCGAGCCCCCCCCTGCTGGCGTGCGACGCGACAACCCCCCATCCTCCTGACAGCCGCCTCAACGCCCAAACCCTCCACCGACCGCCGCCTTAGGCCCTGACCGCTCCTTCGTCGACCACCAGAGGAAGCCCCGACCTCTCAGCCAAGCACCGCCCACGGTGGGACCCTCCTCCTCCGATAACGGTAAGGCTTTATAATTTTATTTATTTCTTTTATTTAATAAAATCAGTTATATAACTTAGGGTTTAAAAATCTGATTTTTATTGTATGGAACTGTGTTTAAAATTCTGATTTAATGAAATAAATAGGAAAATCAATTTTATATAAATTATCAAAGAATAAAAATTTGATTTTTAATCATAATAAAGTTTATATTTTTACGAATGAGAAGTATGATTTTTCTAAGTAAAAAGAAATGATTTTTATATAGTATGAAGAATAAAAATATGATTTTTTATAATGTAGAGTAATAAAGATGTGATCTTTATAGGAGTAGCAATGTAAAGATATGATTTTTATATTTTTAAAGTATTAAAAATATGATTTTTATATTTTCAAAGTATTAAAAATATAATCTTTATTATGTAGGAGATGTAAAAATATGATTTTTGTTTATGTAGGGAATTAAAAATATAATTTTTACATGATAGGAATATTAGAAATATCATCTTTATATGTGTAGCAAAATAAAAATGTGATTTTTATAATGATATATTTGAAAAGGAGAAATCTTTATAGTTGAAAAGGCGAGATTTTTATATATTGAATAGCAAAGTAAAAATTCGATTTTTATATATTGAATAGCGAAGTAAAAATTCGATTTTTATATATTGAATAGCGAAATAAAAATTCGATTTTTATATATTGAATAGCGAAGTAAAAATTCGATTTTTATATATTGAATAGCAATATAAAAATGTGATTTTTACATATGTAGAGAATACGGGCAACAAAGGTGACAAAATGGCGAGAACGACGAAGATTTCTATAAATGAAGTGTCGTGGAGTTGGGATAGCTATCGGTGAGAACTTCTCACTCTTCAATTTCTTTTTCTAGTTATATATATATACTAGGATGCAGACGGTGTTTAGTAGCACCCGACACCCGTCATCCACAGACCATGGATGACTTGTTTGTTAAATTCTTTGGTTGTATAGTTGGTTAGTTTATTTGGTTTGAATTGAATTGTTTGGTGAAATGGAATGGATTTGATTGATGTGTGAATGGCGTGGGCCTTCACTAGACCGGGGATAAGGCTAGGCCTTGTCCCGTTTCTAGTATCGTGCCGTTATGTCGCCGAAATTTTCTAAAACAAGTTAGAAAAATAAAGATATCATTTTATTTGATAAATGAACTGAATAAAAATTCATGTGTTGAAATAAAATGTTTTATCGTTAAAAATATAATTTTTAACGTGAATGTGAATAAATAAATATTCATTTACAAACCGGACGGTTTGTTTATGTACACCTATTTAAAGGACATTGATTGGGACGATAAATTTTACACATTGCCCAACTGCACAAATAAAATCAGCGTTTGATTGTTTGAAACCCCACACGGGTATTGGGATAATATATGACATACACTAATCCCAATAATTAGTCGTATGTCAATCGATTGATTGACAGGCTGTTATAAGCGTTAGATATCTATATTTGATGCTTATACAGTGTAGTGCACTTTGGATGATGGTTGATTATTTATCGTTGCCATTATATACATGTGTTGTATGGAATCCAAATAGTTAACGCTATATGGTAATTGATTGGGCCTCATTCCAATTTAGAAAATAAAGAATATTATAAAATAAAGGTTCATGTGTTGACAGTACTCATCCGTTGAGATTAGTCATGTGTTGAACGAAATATTTTAACAATAAAATTTATATCTTTATCACTATAAAATAAAGGTTCATGTGTTGACTGTACTCATTCGTTGAGATTAGTCATGTGTTGAACGGAATATTTTAACAATAAAATTTACATCTTTATCATATATAAAATAAGAAACTAATTGGAAAATAGATAAGATGAGTGGCCTCCGGGATATTGATCTGATGTTGGTTTCGGCCTTCGGGGTTAATATTCAGGGAATCGTTCTCTTACTAATTTACGATTGGAGTCTAATTTGAAATCAAACTATAGATACCACAATTTTTATAAAATATATTAAATAACAAAGATAGTCGCACGAGGACAGTACTCATTCGTTGAGATTAGTCGTGTGTTGACAAAAACATAGAATCATGTATTGAAAGAAATATAGATTCATTTGTTGAATGGAATAACGAAGTTATTGAAAAATATATAAAGCCGTGTTGATTAGAGATGCGCTATTTTGACGCGAAGGATATTTATATCGATTATATTCGTTTTTAAATTTGAATCGAATAGAAAATAAATTTCAATTGAATCGAATAGAAAACCAATTTGAATTGAATCGAATAGAAAATAAATTTCAATTGAATCGAATAGAAAACAAATTTCAATTGAATCGAATAGAAAACCAATTTGAATTGAATCGAATATAAAACCAATTTGAATTGAATTGAATAGAGAACCAATTTGAATTGAATCGAATAGAAAACCAATTTGAATTGAATTGAATCGAATAGAAAACCAATTTCTTTTTTGTTTTATTCGTCTTCTTAGATTCGGGTCGAAAATAGAAGAATTAAGTCGATCCAAAAAATAAAATATAGACTATTTAGTAAAAATTAGGTTGAATTGAATATAAAACGAATTCGAATTGAATTGAAAACGAATTCGAATTGAATTGAAAACGAATTCGAATTGAATTGAAAACGATTGAAATGAATTCAAATTGAATTGAAATTTGAATTGAATAGAAATGAATTTTAAAACGAATTTATAAGGAAAAATTCAATTTTGATTTGAATTGAAATGGAAGTTGAAATTGTTTTTGAAATGAATTCAAAGCTATTTATAAAATTCATTTTAAAAAGGAATCGACGAAATATATATTATATATATAATATAATGGCCTGAATAGAACGCGCCGCACCGCGGCAGTTCGTGAATTTCGACCATATATTTCAAACGGACATTACGGGAGATCCGACCGACGGATTCTCCTAAAACCGGAACCGTTGGGTTCATATCGAAAAGAGATTTCTAACGAATATTAGAAATTTGAAATCTAACGGTTGGATTTGGAGATACGTCCAAATCAAATTTGGAAAAGGTCGCTGTAAGTGCAGTTCGATGGCCGTTGTTGGAAATCGACTGTACGGGCCTTGATAAAATTACTAAAAATAGTAATAATTTGTGTAAAATCATAAGAAATGATTTGGGAAAAATTGGGACGAAAAAATCCATATTTGAAAAGATAAAAATAGATTTTTATCGAAATGAACTAGTTTTGAACTAAAATTAAACCCGTTTATTTTTAAATAAATAAACTGGATTTGAAATGGGTTTTAAACAGAATTGATTTGTGGATTTATTGTGAACTGTGTTTTATATAACACTAGTTCTTTAACCCGATAATAAATAGAATGTGATTTGGGTTTATCGTGAACTGTGTTTTAAATGACACTAGTTCTTTAACCCAGTAGAAGGAGTTTTAATGAATCTGCAATTAAATTGAAATGTGAATTGATAATTTAAATTATAAAATTTAGAAAGTGAGTGAGGATGGAATATTACCAGTTTTGCTCCAGAGCGATAGTTAAATCTTTAATTAGATTTGAACGTGAAATGGTAATTAATTTTACCGATAACACCGTGGTATTAGATATTGAGTATTACCAGTTTTACTTCATGGGATGAATAGGTTGGGATTGGGAAATAAAATAAATAGTTATTTCGGTACGGTTCGCTAATCTCGACTAGTTTGGGAAAAACCATAATTTGGTTTGAAATGACATCCAAAGGAAGATAAAAGGATAAATTTAAAGAATTTATCTTGGATAAAATTTATGGGAACCTTTCCCTGAGAATATGAATTGGAATGAGGCGTATGTTGTGTTTGTGTAACATTGTTTTTAATAATACGCGGGTTGTTCGGAAAGGCCGGGTTTATACCCATTCTGAATAACCGATTCGACGATATGTCGAAGATGATGACGGTGGTCGAAGACCGGAAGTCTTCACATCGTTTGGATAATTACTGACGATCCTGATTGGGCTGTACACCCAAGAGGATGGAAATAATTGGTGGTTGTCCAGACGTACTTGGAGATGGATGGATATGCGAGGAAAGTCCTCCGGTTTCGTTTAGACCTAGAACGAACTTGTAAATGGATTGTGTGTCTGACATTGGATTTTATTCTGTGTTGATTGATTTCTGTTAAATATATATCTGTTTGGCGGCGAAGAATTTATTCTTTTGCTTAATGCCCTTCTTTGAGACGTACGAGCTTAGAGGTTATATATCAATAGATATCAATCGCATGGCATGAATTGCCTGTGTGACACACTGAGTTGCATGGATCAAGGCTTCTGTTGAAAAGCAAAGTCTTGTGGTATGATCAAAGCACGGCCTTTGTGGCGTAGCTTTGTGTATAACGGGAATTCGCGAGCCTCACACCTCGGTATGAGTTAAAAAGGGGATAAGGACTGCAGGGAGAGCACGACGTTTCTTTCTAGCTTTGGTGGTGTCAGTGACTTACCAACCCTGACATTTATATACTTTTCACCTATGTGGTTGTTGGATGAGGCGCCTCGATTTTAGGTCTGTAAGGACCGGGAAACGTGTGTTCAGGCATAACTAATCCTCTAACGTAAGTGAGGACCGGCCCTGAAGATCCAGGATTGCCCAGAGTGTGTAGTCCTGAGACATTTGGTAGAGTTTCTCGAAAGAGGAGAGGAGCTTGCCCCTTGCCTCGACTCATGACGGAAATCCAATTTCCAATACGTGTATTGCGGTTTTAATTGTAGAACTAGTATGGCGACATGATAGATGGTACCCATGCCGCCTATGATTGATATTTATGATTGAAATTGTTTTGACACTATACACTTATTATAGTATCAAATGATTTGTTTTTAAACGTACCAAGCATGTTTGGCTATTATAAGGGAAAACCCTATCCTCCGGCTTGCGTTGCATTATGTGATGGGACCTGGGTCTTATAATAGCTTCATTTTTCGAAAAAGCGTTGCGTTGTTTATCTATATGCACTGGTATTCTTGGGAGGAAACCCGTTCCGTGTTATACGGCGTGGTCCCTTGAATTACTCTCTTTTAAAGTAAAGCTTTAAATAACTGTTTTAGTTCTCACACCAGTCACATGACTGACCTGGAGTTTATTGTTTTAACCTAAACTCTGGGTGCCCCTATTTTCCGCACGGGCAGCTAGTAGTTTTGGTTTTGCAGATTTATATTCACAGGATCCTGATTTATAGCCGGAACGATGCTCGGAAATGTAACGACCCGGATTTTGAGCGACTTTGGTTATTGACGTAAGCTCGACGTCGATAACCAAAACATCGAAAAATCCCGGTAATTAATGAAAGAAATTAGAAGGTGAGAATAGATAAGATAGAAACTTTGAATAGAAGAAGAAGAAGAACACAACATCAGAGTAACACGAACCTCACAGCGGAACGAATAACATATAATAGATAACATAACTTTGAAATATAACAGTTATGTATACAATAGTACTTATCAGAGTACAGCACTTACAACACAGCGGAAATAACTATAGCTATATGATCTTGAAGCCTCCTGCTCCACGCTCTTCCAGTATATCTGTAAATTCCTGACTACTTGACTGCCCGTACAAAATTAGGCACCCAAGAGTTTAGGGAAAACAAAACAAATAAACTCCGGGTCAGTCATGGGACTGGTATGAGTAAAACAGTTTAAACAGGTATATGAACAAGTAAACGATATCTCATAAGACCACGCCGCAGAACGGAACGGGTGTTTCCCTTATGAGAATCCAAAATATCTTTATATCAAAAACCTTTTGATATTATAATAATGTCTATATACAAATAGATATCAACTAGCAGAAACGCTTTCATCTCACGTTCTACATATATAGTATACAATCAAAATCGCAAGCACGTATTGGATAATGGATTTCCAACTATGACAAGGTATGGAACCACCTTCCGATCAGTGTACTCTAGGAACGATACACTGGAGTTCAACAAGAACATCTTGTAACTCAGCCACACATGACCGACCACTCATTTCGCTTGAGTGTATCGAATGTACATCACCAACGGTTGGGATCAGCAACCGTTCCCGTATATATATGGGACAGCATTGATAGATTTAAGAAACAAATGAATATTCTTTAGATAGGTGATTATACACCCTACTTCGGTGTGACCGACTTAGCCATGCTGCCTGCCCGATTTCTGTCATTTACCGGTTGATGAGGCTAGAAGCTACGCTTTATCATCACATCAGATTCACTTCGAATGCCACATTATCAGATCCATCGAAAATCACTAATTGACGTCTACAACAATACATTACGTGTTAGCTAAAAGAAGTTTCCTTCTCCGCTTCCACTCTTGGTAAAGTTGAAGAAATCAATGTACGTGACCTTTCTGGAAATACTCTGTCAGACATTCATCAACACAAGTCATCCTCATTCACTTAGAATGTCACATCGTCATACCCGCCAAATCACAAATTGACTTATCCAAAAATAACACGGGTATACAGCTAAGAGAAACGAATTCCTCCACCACCAAACGTGAATACGTTTGAACAGATCAACTTACGCGATCCATTGGATATACTCTGTCAGACCTTCGTCCATACAAGTTGTCCTGGGACTGGACAAACTGAAGGCACTATTCTGTAAACAGGATAGCCCTTGCATTTTACTCCTTCTTCAATTATCTTTGGCATATATGATTCGCGACGCTTATGCCAATACAGAGTGGTTCTATGGATAATAATCCAACCGGTCTCTCCATATTAACAACGTTAAAATGGTCAAAACTTCGATAGTCGGTGAGTTAACTATCAAAGAAAAACAAGTGTGCAAACAACGATATTATTTCCAAATGGAAATTATATCGAACAACCATCATTTAACATTAATCTCTTCAGTTCATTCATTTACTTATCTCCTGTTTCCCTATATTCAATATTCTTATTTTCTTTTATCATAAAACATTTCTGATTCTCGTTTGGAAAACATTTCCAAAACTCCTTTACGATCAAACCTTACCATTTCTTAGTTAAGAAGGAAGTCACTCAAGTTGGGGTATAATTACCTCTCAGACCTTAACTGAACAATGTTATAACTTCGAAATGGTCAAAGTTTATCTTTTAATCTTTAACAACTTCTTTACGCCTTTCTCGGATTCAATTTTACTAATCCACTTCTATGTTTAAAACATTGGTTATAATGATAACGTTATAATCCCTCCTTTCAAATTATCTAACCTTAATTATAACTTCTATTCTTATTAGTGAATAATTAACCTAACACTCATTTATTTATAAATAAATAAATCTCTATTTAAACACTGGAAAGTATAAGTACTTTCCCGAATTCGATATAATCGTATTTTGCCGA
Organism: Allium sativum; assembly: GCA_030737875.1. NCBI lineage: Eukaryota > Viridiplantae > Streptophyta > Magnoliopsida > Asparagales > Amaryllidaceae > Allium > Allium sativum. The sequence goes on from CM060924.1 coordinate 972,860,365, forward strand.
TTAACTCTCTTTGAGAAATCTCTATTTGATTAACTCTTCTTCGAATAACCTATATTCGATTAACTCCTTCTCGAATAAACGATATTCGATAATCTCTCTTCGAATAACTAATATTCGATAACTCTTCCTTTTCAAATATCTCATATTTGAAAATCTCACTTCGATTAAACTATAATCGATAACTCCGTTCGATGAAACTAACATCGATAACTCCTTTCGATGAAACTAACATCGATAACTCCTTTCGATGAAACTAACATCGATAACTGCTTTCGATGAAACTAACATCGATAACTCCTTTCGATGAAACTAACATCGATTTATTTAACTCGACTAACTTAACTCGACTTACTTGGTTCGACCAATTCGATTCGATTAACTAGGCTCGACTAACTTGACTAACTTAACTCGACTTACTTGGTTCGCCAATTCGATTAACTAACTTTCGAATACCATATTCGATTAACTAACTTCGAATACCATATTCGTTTTCTCCTTTCGAATGTCTATATTCGATTAACTAACTTCGAATACCATATTCGATTAACTAACTTCGAATACCATATTCGATTACTAACTTCGAATATCATATTCGATTTCTCCTTTCGAATACCATAATTGATTAACTAACTTCGAATACCATATTCGATTAACTAACTTCGAATACCATATTCGATTACTAACTTCTAATACCATATTCGATTTCTCCTTTCGAATACCATAATCGATTAACTAACTTCGAATACCATATTCGATTAACTAACTTCGAATACCATATTCGATTTACTTTATTCACTTATAAAGATTTCCTTTTTAACAACGTTTTATTCATTTGAAAAGATTTACTTTTAAATAACGGTTCTACACTTTAAAAATGATTTCCCTTTTATAACGTTTCCTTTTCAATTCTATTTGTAAATGGTTTACAAATATTTCCTTTTCAAATTTATTCTTGAAATATTCTAACTCCTTAAATTTCCGGGAAAATTTTCCATAACCTCCTTTGTATCGGGAGCATCGGGAAAATCCCCAAACTCGCCACACAGGCCTTTCCATTCAAAAAGAAATGTTTTGAATTTATTTTCCTTTTTAAAATATCTCCTATTTATAAATATCCCAATTTATAAATATTCCTTATTAATAAATATTCCACTTTATAAATATCTCTTATTTCAATATCACTTTGAAAAATCTCCTTTATCTACATTCCGGTATGTCATGGTATTCAATCATATCAAATCACGATGTCTAATCTCGTCCATACACACACAATCAACAACAGGTTATAATTCACATCATATATTAAAATATATGAAAAACAATAAAATAACTGTTGAGGAATCCAGTCGGATTCCTCCAACCTGTTTCCCTGCAACCACAGATGTTACACAATAAAATCAACATCACTTTCAGTTCCATATGATATATTCTGTTAAACAGAATCAATACGGAAATTTAACTAACTGACTAGCAGTTCAATCAAACGGTCAACACACAGTCAAACAGTCTATATTTAACAGTTCTAAAAATACAACATGAAAATATAAACTGTTCAGAGTTAGTGAGATTTACTCACATTGGCGCGTTAATCGTTGAATAACGGTTTGCGTTATTTGACTGCAACGGGCAATTTATTTCGCCATAAATTGTAACGAGCTCGGATTGACTCGGGGTCAGTCCCATTGTGTTGCTCCCGTCCATACGATCCCAACGCAACTTATGGCGTCAAATTCTGGTAACGTATGACAAAGTTATACGTTATACAAGTCAATACTATTTTAAAACAAAATTAAACAAATTTCTAATTAAAACTTGGGCCTCACTTAATATAATATCTGGCCCATCTCCACGTTGGAAACCGATACCCGAAATTCCATCTTCCCCCAACGATACCAATTGAGCTCCAGGAAATCAATCTCGACATTAAATTCCCTGCGTTCGATCCCTTCCCCCACGCTTAACCCTTCATGAAATCGAAAATCACCTTCACCATTCTCCTCCTCATCGCAATCTCGGGTCCTCACACCACCAACTGACGAACTCGACTTAACTACTGAACGACGGACTTGTGCCCTAGCCGTCATCGCCGTGAACGCGGAACCCCCTATGAAGCATCGCACCTCCTCAAACAACGACCAACAGCAGCGCCTCGCCTTCCCGAACCCCACGCTGACCTCCCTGTGGTCCCTCCTTCACCACATCGACGTTAACCCCAAGCCCTAGTATTACTGTAAAAATCCCAGCGCCAGAAAAAAAACGTCGAACTCCTTGCTACTCAACTCAGATCGAAGAGCAGGCTTTGGCGATCTCAATTATATGTATATAACGATTTATAGACTTTGTTTTGATTTTTTCCATTGGGAATTTCTACTGTTTCTTTGCTGAGAAAATATGAGGAAGTGGCGGCTTGTGAAGGATTGACTTCGGTGGAAATAGTTTTAGGGTTGGAAGTGTTTGGGGTTATTTATAGATAATTTTATATATTTTTATATTCATTTTATTTGTTCATTTATCGCTCTACAAATTCCCACGATCACATACATTATCCAAAAATCTCCAAACTGGACATGTAGCTAGAGTTCGACATTATGGTCCCAACGAAACTGGTTTCGTCGAATTCCGACTCCGTATGCTCACACAGCGTATTTTTAACCGTCGAAATACTGACTGTTTTTCACTCTAAAAATCCGTACGGTCACACAGTGACTCTAAAAATCACGAAACTGGAGATCTAACAATAATTCAACACTGCGGATCCAACAAAATTGGTTTCGTCGAATTCCGACTTCGTTTGCTAAACCGGCTATTTTTAAAGCTCTGGATGACCCATTTAAATATATAAATATATTTAAATAAAATTAAATTAAATATAAATAAATTTATATTATCGTATATATTCACATATGATATCGTACAGCTCCGGAGTATCATATCAGAATTTACAGCTTGATATTTCAGATTCCAGATTATCCCGGTATTCAGTTTATATTGAAATTCCTTTTATAACGTAAATAAAGCGTTACGAATTTATAAAGGAATTCTACAGCGACTTTTCTGAAATTTGATTTGGACGTAAATCAAAATCTACACAACGAAATCCAGATTTTTCTCTTCCATTAGAAAAATTGTAACACCCCGCCTCCGCTAGGGTCACACGCAAAGGAATGCACTAGCATTAGAGGGGCATTATTGGTAAACATGCACAGAAATATCACAAGACAGAACATATAAAATAGCGGAAGTAAAATCAAACTTTCATAACATGAATAAATAAGGTCTAAAGCCTTTTACATCAGAGTACATCAAAACCTGTCTTGCAATAGTAAAGAAGCATAAAGACATTTTCATAAATTATTCCCCAAGTAAAAACAGTAAAGTAGCCATAGCCAAGAGAAGTCCAAGCCATCCATGATGACCTTCAAGCAGCAGAAGTCCGAACTAAACAACAGTGTTTCCTCCCTGTAACCTGGGGGGGAAACGGAAGAAAAGAGGCGAAACAAAACGGGTCAGTCAAAAAGACTGAGTAAGCCCTATCTACTATTAGCATAAAAACTAGTAAAGTTAACTGACATGAGAAACTGAGATGAACATAAGCATGATGACAAGATAGATAAGCTAAATCAAAATAACAGGATGAGCTACTGAACTCAGATAAACTAAGGTGTCATGATAAATTACGATGTCAAGATAAAACAAGGTATCACATCGTCAGGTTTCTATCAAGTATAATATCCCCAAGATATCTATCACGTATAACGTCCCATGATATCTATCCTGCATTTTAGCTCTGCACCTACCGTACTAGTATCCCCACCGTATCATGTGTTAACCAAGAATGTCCCTCACTCAAAAGTCGTGTAATGGTCCATGTCAACCTAATATATCGCATATATAGGTTACTCAACCTGTATGTTTTATTCCATGTAAATGTTCAGTCCCTTGCCGTAGACCATACGGGCTTTCCCATGAGATTCTACATTACTTTAACATAGTTCCATGATCTTTAAGATCGGTTTGGACTGTTACCCTAAACCTAGCTAGGGTCTTCCAACATGAATTATCGTTTGTACAACTAGGACTTATGCTACCTAGGGCCACTAGGGATTACGCTTACCTATTGCACGTTTTCGTATCTCGGTTTTGGTTCAACCACCCAGGGCCACTGGGATTTACGCTAACCGTCAACCGCGCCCTTTTTCCCACGCATTCATCGTGAATCGTTTTCCATGACTGTATGCACATGTATCACATCGTGCCATCCGAGTCCTGTCACAGGGCAGATCGAGGAATACAGGACTCGGTCGGGAGCTTTCGATTTATCTGCCGATGCAGATGCTAAGGTCTGTTTTTCTATACGTGGCTATGGTCCCACGCGACCCCTCCCTCAACTAGTGAAAGACAAGACAGGATAAATCCTGTATGAGAACACAACACTGGCCAACCCACATCCAAGCCTTACCGCAACCATAATTAGATAGCAATTATGGTCTATTGGGTGTTCTCTGCCTTTTCGTACGTACACGCTTGACCAAAGATGGTAGGTAGCCTGACGAAATGCTATCTAGGGTACGACCGTGTATCGTCGACTATCCCCTATCCATCCCCGTCTTTAGGTCGCTCGTATAGCAACCAAGGCATACTCTTGGTTCTTCTAACGCAGACCTTAACCTCTCATGAGCCTAGTATAATCACCTGGCAGCTCATAGAGGGATACCAAGAATACCCTCACGTTCCCCGAAGCCGCTGCTTCGTTACCCAGTTCGTTGGAGACTTTATCTAAATCAGATACTTGCTCCTACTCGTATACTTAAACGATGACCTACCGTATCAGGTTACTCATCTATCTATGAACTGGTCTAAATTTCCTTGACTAAGAATCATTACTTAGTTATTCTTCAACTAAGGTTTACCACTTAGCCTTATTCCCGTTATCCTTGTTAACTACGGTTATCCACCTAATCCTCAGAACTAGGGTTTACATAATGGATTAAGTGTCACTTAAGTTCATGACTTAACCCGTCTACAAATCATGTCAAAATTGGCTAAGTATCCAAGTCCAAGACTTAACCCGTCTACAAATCATGTCAAAATTGGCTAAGTGTCCAAGTTCAAGACTTAACCCTACAAACCATGTTCACGTTGGTTAAGTATATATTAACTTGACCCTATCAATTTACTTAGTCAAATCGGTCAAGTGTATTCAAGCGATTCATGACTTAGCCTTATCATGTTTTCACGTTATATTGGTTAAGTATTGGTTAACTTAACCACAATAAATTAACGAGTTAGATTGGATAAGTATAGGTCACTTAACCACATCAATTCATCATGTTTAGATTAGTTAAGTGTTTAACTTAACCCCATTAAACTACCAAGTGGGATTAATTAAGTCTAGGCTAACTTAACCCCATCCGATTTCCATGTTTAGACTAGTTGAGTCTAATCTTAACCCCATTCGTTAACCGTATTTTTCGGTTAAGCGTCATTAAGAAAACTTACTTAACCTTACCAAGTTATCGCGTTGGATTGATTAAGTGTTGGTTAACTTAACCCCATCCACTAGTCATATAAAAATGGTTAAGTGTCATTAGGCAAATCAAGTTACTTAACCTACCCAACCTTGTCATGTTTTGTTAAGTATCATTAGCCTAATCAAATTACTTAACCCATTTGTCCATGTCATATTTGGTTAAGAGTCATTAATCAAATTAACTTAACCCTATCATGTGGCATTAATTACTTAATGCACCTTCACCTCTCACATTAGACTTTGTTGTGGTTACTAGTTAAGCCGGTCGGTTCCGGGTAGCTTTACACCACAACTTGGTCTAACCTCGGGTTCAAGCACAACATGACCAACTTCTCACATTGGGTCCTATTGTTTGCAACTACTAGTTAGGCCGATCGGTTCCGGGTAGTTTTACGTTGCAAACTCAACCCAACCTCGAGTTGGCCACACTTATATTATCTAAGTGTCATGTCCATCATGTTTCCCAAAACTTGTTACAAGTTTTCAAGCATTTGGGTAGACCTAACTTGATAGGTAAATTCCCAAAGGGTAGACCTAACTTAATAGGTAAATTCCCAAGCTTATGTTTTTATGCATACTTACATGTCAACTTCCATGTTATATTTCAAGTCATGTTTTCAAGTTGTATTTTCATGTCATTAGAAATTACCCATAACATAACCCAACGCTTTTAAACTCGCATATACGTTCGCGACAACGTAATGGATTAAAAGAAGAGACTTGGCAAAGGCATGACAAAAATGGATATTAAGCCACAAGTTAATCATGGTGGCAAATGAGGCACAAATGTGTTCATTAACTTGCATGTTACATTCTTAAGCCTCAAAACATGCATAAACCCAAACTTGGCACATAAGCGAATCATGGTGACAAAAGATATGGAATGATGACTAGTAACTCGCATATATCATCATATAAGGGTTATGACTTCATATGCAAGTTGACATAAAGGTTATGAGGGTTCTCATGTTGCCTAATGCAACATTTCAACATAAAGGTTGTAGCTTTTAGCTCACAAGATCAAGATAATGACTTCATAAACTTGCATGACATGATAGCATGTATCATACTCAATGATCAAACCCAAACTTGCAACATGAACATTTAACTTCATAGTTAATATCTAAGAGTAGGGAAAGAGCTTACATTGCTATGAAGGCACAAAAGATATGACAAAGCCCTTATGCAATCAAATAGACCCAAAATGCAAGCTCTAACATAAAAACCCTTGAGCCAAAATGATCAAAACCCTTGCTTTATGATGCAAAGATAGAAACTTGACTTGAATGCAAGCTAATGACACTCATACAAGCTTGAAAACACTTGTATGCATGGAAAATCTCTCATAGAAACCATTTAGAAATTTTATGAAGAGAGTGGAGGCCATGAGAGGTAAAATTTTGCCATAGTTTAGTTGCATGAATGAATAATGAGGATTTAGGATAGGTTAGGGTCTTATTTATAGATTAGGCAAGTGTTTTAGGCCATAGGATTAAACCTAGATTCAATCCAAGCCATCAAAGCATGTCTTGGGGAAGAAGTCAAGTGTAGGAACCATCTAGGGCCTTTAGATTAAAGATGAACCATGAGAACCATCCAAATGCAAAATCTGCATTTGAGCGAATCGGCCCACGGGTTGACAGCCAAACACCCTGGATTAACCCCTAGTCGACCCAGCGGGCTCGGGTCGACCTCAAAAATCGGCCGGTTCGGTTATTCCCCTCTCCCAATTCGCTGTTTTGAACATTTTTGCATATTTATTTATTTAATTTTCAATTATATGTATATATATATATATCAATATATATATATTTCTCTGTGCAACCCATTTCACTTAATTAAGCATACTTTAATTTGGGAATTTTTCGTGAAACTTCGCGAGGCCATATCTTGGTCATACGGACTCCGATTTTCGAAAACTCGGACTCTATTTCGCGTATTTTTCCGAGACGAACGCAATGGCATAGCCCGTTTCCCTTGATTCAGATTTTACAGTTTAATTCTTCCTCCATTTATGTTATAACAGGTTATTGAAAATACGGGTTGTTACATTCTCCCCACCTTTTAGGATTTCGTCCCCGAAATCTCCAAGTTAGGAAGAACATATCCTACCATCCATCATCCATCTACTCAAAACATCATCCACAAGCAACCATTGTCCTTAGATGATTTCTAATGCTGTATGAATATATGCAAAACGTGTGTGTACATGTTCCTTGGCTAATGCTAATGATCAGGCCTGAATAATCTTTCTAATGCAAAATATGTATAGTGCCATGAATCCAACATGTATGCAAATAGTCCTAGTCATATAGATACTATATGCGTGCACAATCATTCATTCATATGCAACAACCGCATGATAATACATTCGATTTCATCCATAAACAAGTATAAATACTCATGCATATGCAATATGAAATGTGACCGAGTCGAGCTAGTATCTAATGTGTATTCGCGCATCCACGAGCAACCACTTGCAACCATATCAATCATAACATGTTTCAAATACATGTTTACATCCATAGGGTTCTACCTAGAATTCCCTGAAACAGGGTCGAGAAGATAAACAGGACAAACTCCTTACAGGGTTTGTAACGGAGAATAGGACCGAGAGGATGTCCACAAAAGATAGCCTACAAGTAAGCTCTACAGAAAACAGGGATCAAGGATATACTCTCAAAAAGAGATATCATGCGCGTATCTAGTCTTTGACCATCAAAGTCGTCTTTTAACTTCGCGATTTTGTAGCTTCTTATTCCTGTTTCCATAACATGAGCTGGAACTCATTTCTTCGTCGCCTCTCGTTCCACTTGCACTTATCCTTTTCCTAGAATACTTGACGCAAACATGACTGCGTACTCATGATCTCATGCAAGCTTTCCAAAATTCACTAGTGAATCTTGGATCTCGTTTATATACTATAAGGCATTCCATGTAGAAGAACTTTCTCTTGAAAGTAAACAGATGTCAATCAGGTTATCATGCGCACTTACTAGGGTGATCTCTATAACCCATGCATAAATGAAGTAAACCATCCGTCTTATTGGCGAACTCCACTCGATCGGGCTTCAAATTTCCAATAAAGGCATCAAGGGATTCTAAGTAACTAGTCATGACAGAACCTCAAAAAGGTTACCCGATACTTCGAAGGCATTACCAAGGCTAGTCAAAAGGTATAACTACCCTCCTATCAAAACCGAGAGTGGCACCCCCTACTGGATAACCACTTCATCCCTAGAATCCATCCATAGCTTATAAACATAAGCATTATTTCCAAACTCAACACTTGGCATAGACATTCCCAAATCCAAACAAGTCATGTATAAATGGACTGATTCTCCAATAGGACTTTGAGACAAAAATGGGATTCTCTATTACGCTAGTACTTAAGGTGCAGAGACTCAACTATCGAAGCAGACTTAAATGATACGAACAACGAAGTCCTAACGGGATGATAGAGAAGAAAAGCTAAACCTTTAACAAGATCGTTACCCTCCTTCCGAGGTACTCTAGAAATGAGAGCATACTACTGCCCTCCCGATGATCTTGTCCTTGTCCCATAATACTTAACTATCCGCCCCGTTTTACCATGCCAAAGGTACTCTCTCGTCATGGGTTTCATTGTTCATCTTTCTCCCTCCTTTGAGGACTAAGCCATACCAACAAGTTGCTCATCCTTAAGCTCGTATCCTTTATCCTTCTTTCTCACGATCCTTTCTTATAACGCGGCCACTGGTCTCTCGAGAACCACCTCCATCGTATGGAAAGCACTTTCGTAGGTAGAAAAGACTAGTCGCAGTTAAAACTACTGTGACTACAGATGGAGGAAAGAAAGGAAAAGAGACTCAATTAAGGAAACAAGGATAGTGCTAATGGCCTTTGGGGAATAGCCTTTTTCTTTTAAAAGAAAATTTTCTTGAAAAATGCTTCTTTGTAAACGGTTTTTTTTTCAAATAGTTTTCAGAAGGTCTTTAAAAACTTTTGCCCAGTCTGGTAACCTTCTGCTCTGATACCACGTGTAACACCCCGCCTCCGCTAGGGTCACTCGCAAAGGAATGCACTAGCTTTAGAGGGGCAATATTGGTAAACATGCACAGAAATATCACAAGACAGAACATATAAAATAGCGGAAGTAAAATCAAACTTTCATAATATGAATAAATAAGGTCTAAAGCCTTTTACATCAGAGTACATCAAAACCTGTCTTGCAATAGTAAAGAAGCATAAAGACATTTTCATAAATTATTCCCCAAGTAAAAACAGTAAAGTAGCCATAGCCAAGAGAAGTCCAAGCCATCCATGATGACCTTCAAGCAGCAGAAGTACGAACTAAACAACAGTGTTTCCTCCCTGTAACCTGGGGGGGAAACGGAAGAAAAGAGGCGAAACAAAACGGGTCAGTCAAAAAGACTGAGTAAGCCCTATCTACTATTAGCATAAAAACTAGTAAAGTTAACTGACATGAGAAACTGAGATGAACATAAGCATGATGACAAGATAGATAAGCTAAATCAAAATAACAGGATGAGCTACTGAACTCAGATAAACTAAGGTGTCATGATAAATTACGATGTCAAGATAAAACCAGGTATCACATCGTCAGGTTTCTATCAAGTATAATATCCCCAAGATATCTATCACGTATAACGTCCCATGATATCTATCCTGCATTTTAGCTCTGCACCTACCGTACTAGTATCCCCACCGTATCATGTGTTAACCAAGAATGTCCCTCACTCAAAAGTCGTGTAATGGTCCATGTCAACCTAATATATCGCATATATAGGTTACTCAACTTGTATGTTTTATTCCATGTAAATGTTCAGTCCCTTGCCGTAGACCATATGGGCTTTCCCATGAGATTCTACATTACTTTAACATAGTTCCATGATCCTTAAGATCGGTTTGGACTGTTACCCTAAACCTAGCTGGGGTCTTCCAACATGAATTATCATTTGTACAACTAGGACTTATGCTACCTAGGGCCACTAGGGATTACGCTTACCTATTGCACGTTTTCGTATCTCGGTTTTGGTTCAACCACCCAGGGCCACTGGGATTTACGCTAACCGTCAACCGCGCCCTTTTTCCCACGCATTCATCGTGAATCGTTTTCCATGACTGTATGCACATGTATCACATCGTGCCATCCGAGTCCTGTCACAGGGCAGATCGAGGAATACATGACTCGGTCGGGAGCTTTCGATTTATCTGCCGATGCAGATGCTAAGGTCTGTTTTTCTATACGTGGCTATGGTCCCACGCGACCCCTCCCTCAACTAGTGAAAGACAAGACAGGATAAATCCTGTATGAGAACACAACACTGGCCAACCCACATCCAAGCCTTACCGCAACCATAATTAGATAGCAATTATGGTCTATTGGGTGTTCTCTGCCTTTCCGTACGTACACGCTTGACCAAAGATGGTAGGTAGCCTGACGAAATGCTATCTAGGGTACGACCGTGTATCGTCGACTATCCCCTATCCATCCCCGTCTTTAGGTCGCTCGTATAGCAACCAAGGCATACTCTGGGTTCTTCTAACGTAGACCTTAACCTCTCATGAGCCTAGTATAATCACCTGGCAGCTCATAGAGGGATACCAAGAATACCCTCACGTTCCCCGAAGCCGCTGCTTCGTTACCCAGTTCGTTGGAGCCTTTATCTAAATCAGATACTTGCTCCTACTCGTATACTTAAACGATGACCTACCGTATCAGGTTACTCATCTATCTATGAACTGGTCTAAATTTCCTTGACTAAGAATCATTACTTAGTTATTCTTCAACTAAGGTTTACCACTTAGCCTTATTCCCGTTATCCTTGTTAACTACGGTTATCCACCTAATCCTCAGAACTAGGGTTTACATAATGGATTAAGTGTCACTTAAGTTCATGACTTAACCCGTCTACAAATCATGTCAAAATTGGCTAAGTATCCAAGTCCAAGACTTAACCCGTCTACAAATCATGTCAAAATTGGCTAAGTGTCCAAGTTCAAGACTTAACCCTACAAACCATGTTCACGTTGGTTAAGTATATATTAACTTGACCCTATCAATTTACTTAGTCAAATCGGTCAAGTGTATTCAAGCGATTCGTGACTTAGCCTTATCATGTTTTCACGTTATATTGGTTAAGTATTGGTTAACTTAACCACAATAAATTAACGAGTTAGATTGGATAAGTATAGGTCACTTAACCACATCAATTCATCATGTTTAGATTAGTTAAGTGTTTAACTTAACCCCATTAAACTACCAAGTGGGATTAATTAAGTCTAGGCTAACTTAACCCCATCCGATTTCCATGTTTAGACTAGTTGAGTCTAATCTTAACCCCATTCGTTAACCGTATTTTTCGGTTAAGCGTCATTAAGAAAACTTACTTAACATTACCAAGTTATCGCGTTGGATTGATTAAGTGTTGGTTAACTTAACCCCATCCACTAGTCATATAAAAATGGTTAAGTGTCATTAGGCAAATCAAGTTACTTAACCTACCCAACCTTGTCATGTTTTGTTAAGTATCATTAGCCTAATCAAATTACTTAACCCATTTATCCATGTCATATTTGGTTAAGAGTCATTAATCAAATTAACTTAACCCTATCATGTGGCATTAATTACTTAATGCACCTTCACCTCTCACATTAGACTTTGTTGTGGTTACTAGTTAAGCCGGTCGGTTCCGGGTAGCTTTACACCACAACTTGGTCTAACCTCGGGTTCAAGCACAACATGACCAACTTCTCACATTGGGTCCTATTGTTTGCAACTACTAGTTAGGCCGGTCGGTTCCGGGTAGTTTTACGTTGCAAACTCAACCCAACCTCGAGTTGGCCACACTTATATTATCTAAGTGTCATGTCCATCATGTTTCCCAAAACATGTTACAAGTTTTCAAGCATTCGGGTAGACCTAACTTAATAGGTAAATTCCCAAAGGGTAGACCTAACTTAATAGGTAAATTCCCAAGCTTATGTTTTTATGCATACTTACATGTCAACTTCCATGTTATATTTCAAGTCATGTTTTCAAGTTGTATTTTCATGTCATTAGAAATTACCCATAACATAACCCAACGCTTTTAAACTCGCATATACGTTCGCGACAACATAATGGATTAAAAGAAGAGACTTGGCAAAGGCATGACAAAAATGGATATTAAGCCACAAGTTAATCATGGTGGCAAATGAGGCACAAATGTGTTCATTAACTTGCATGTTACATTCTTAAGCCTCAAAACATGCATAAACCCAAACTTGGCACATAAGCGAATCATGGTGACAAAAGATATGGAATGATGACTAGTAACTCGCATATATCATCATATAAGGGTTATGACTTCATATGCAAGTTGACATAAAGGTTATGAGGGTTCTCATGTTGCCTAATGCAACATTTCAACATAAAGGTTGTAGCTTTTAGCTCACAAGATCAAGATAATGACTTCATAAACTTGCATGACATGATAGCATGTATCATACTCAATGATCAAACCCAAACTTGCAACATGAACATTTAACTTCATAGTTAATATCTAAGAGTAGGGAAAGGGCTTACATTGCTATGAAGGCACAAAAGATATGACAAAGCCCTTATGCAATCAAATAGACCCAAAATGCAAGCTCTAACATAAAAACCCTTGAGCCAAAATGATCAAAACCCTTGCTTTATGATGCAAAGATAGAAACTTGACTTGAATGCAAGCTAATGACACTCATACAAGCTTGAAAACACTTGTATGCATGGAAAATCTCTCATAAAAACCATTTAGAAATTTTATGAAGAGAGTGGAGGCCATGAGAGGTAAAATTTTGCCATAGTTTAGTTGCATGAATGAATAATGAGGATTTAGGATAGGTTAGGGTCTTATTTATAGATTAGGCAAGTGTTTTAGGCCATAGGATTAAACCTAGATTCAATCCAAGCCATCAAAGCATGTCTTGGGGAAGAAGTCAAGTGTAGGAACCATCTAGGGCCTTTAGATTAAAGATGAATCATGAGAACCATCCAAATGCAAAATCTGCATTTGAGCGAATCGGCCCACGGGTTGACAGCCAAACACCCTGGATTAACCCCTAGTCGACCCAGCGGGCTCGGGTCGACCTCAAAAATCGGCCGGTTCGGTTATTCCCCTCTCCCAATTCGCTGTTTTGAACATTTTTGCATATTTATTTAATTTTCAATTATATATATATATATATATATATATATATCAATATATATATATATTTCTCTGCGCAACCCATTTCACTTAATTAAGTATACTTTAATTTGGGAATTTTTCGTGAAACTTCGCGGGGCCATATCTTGGTCATACGGACTCCGATTTTCGAAAACTCGGACTCTATTTCGCGTATTTTTCCGAGACGAACGCAATGGCATAGCCCGTTTCCCTTGATTCAGATTTTACAGTTTAATTCTGCCTCCATTTATGTTATAACAGGTTATTGAAAATATGGGTTGTTACAAAAATATACTCCACCAGCTCCACACGTTTCTTGTTTCACAGAAATCCGGCTTAAAACGAATCCTGTACATTCAGTTGAAGTCTGAATCGCCAAATAGCGAACTGCCGCGTCGTTTCAAGCTCTATTTTAATTATAATATAATTATATGTTCAAACTGTCGTCGATTCAATATAATCGTTATTATATTTCGAATTGAAACTCCACCAAAACTCGTATGCTATTCAATTCACACGATATTGTGAATTTCACTATTTCCGACTATTTCGACATTATAATATATTATTATATTATAATTATTTATTAAATATTCAATATTATTTAATTAAACGATCATTAACTTCTCTAAATCACCAATTATATAATTAAATAAATTAATTAAAATACCCCGGGAAATGCGGGTCATTACAGGAAAGCTCTGTATCCGTGCATTACTTTCAGTTGTGTTTTATATTATTTTCCGCTGCTATGTAATTTATTGTAATCTCTGATATTTATCGAATGTAATTTATTCATACTCTGTATATTCTTGTATTCTGATGGAATTGTTGTAATATACAATGAAATGTTCTTCCGTCTGCGTCCTGATTTGTCCTGTTCTCAAACGATCAGTGGTTTCGAACGATCTAGATCGGTTTAGCGACCGATTCGGATCGAGCGAAATTCCCGGCCGTTACACTACTTCCGCGATACCTAATTTATAAATATAACTTTTATTCCTTAATTTAAATAAATAAATAAACAATTAATTTATTAATAAAAAATCTTTATTAAAAATCGAAAAGTAAATAATACTTTCCCGAATTTGTTATCATCGAATTTCAACATATAATACTCTTTCGAATAACCCCTATTCGATAACTCCCTTTCGAATAACCTATATTTGATAAACATTCCGAACCTCAGAATAATTTACTATTTCAAGTCAACTCAATTTCTGAATTCATTTTTGATATCCTTCACTTCCAAACATTTACCATCTCCTTTAGTAACCATTTTTGTCTACAAAACGTTTCTTTAAAAGTCATTATTCACTTTAAAACGTGAATATTTTCCCTTTATAGAAATCTGGACTTGTTTTATCAAATCAGAACCTGATTTCAAATTATAAATATTATTACAGGTTCAAATTATGTTTATCGATTCATTTTATAAATCCAGAACTAATCTATTATTCCTGAAATAGAATTCACTATTTTAAATTAATGCAATTTCCTATCTCATTCAAATTCCTATTTAAATTCCTATTTCAAACCCAATTTCCTTTGTAAATGTTTTATTTTCAAAATATTTACTTTAATCCATTTTCCACATCGAACATGAATAATATTTCTTTTATATAGTCAAAATATTTCCCTTTTATAATTCTATTAAATTTTCCAAATATTTCCTTTTATAAAATCCATTGATTTTATAAAATACTTGAATTCAGTATCCACTTCAAAAATTCCTTTTTATAAAATTCTTTGATTTTATATAAATATTTTTATTTCAGTATACACTTTGAAAATTCCCTTTTTACATTCCAGTATTACTTATGGTATTTAAAATAGCAAATAAAAAGACCAATGTCATCCAAACACATCAAAATCAAGCACGAATTATATATCACATCATATATCACAATATATGTAAAACAGTATTATAATATTAGGGAATCAAGTTGGATCCCTCCAACTTGTTTCCCTGCATTCACAGATGTTAATCAACATAAATAATACAAAATTTATATCAATATGAAATATCTGATGAGCAGAATAAATATTTAATTAACGATTTATATATATAACTATATCTATATTTTCAGCCAATTAATTAATTAATCATCCAAACAACTATTACACGACATTCAATCATTACTCATCAATACTAAATTTTGTTTTAAAAAAAATATAAACTGGACAGAGTTAGCGAGATTACTCACATTGATCGTTAATTATTAAATAATGATCAACAGTCGTTGATTTAGACCCGACGTTTTATTTTTCCATAAATTGATATGAGCTCCGAATCACTCCAAATCGGTACCATTGTGTAGCCTTCTTTCATATGATTCCAACGGATCCAAATTTGTGAAATTCTGACAAAGTATATGAATGTTATTGATTTTTCTAAGTTTGTACATTTTTAAATGGTCATTAATAATATCAATATAAACTAATTAATATTAACCTTAATTAACATTTCTTTAATCATGTGTTTACTGCTAATCATGTCTTCCCTGATTTAAAACCATACGCTACCTCCCTGAAGCTTCTCTATCCACCGTTTTGAAACCATAACAGCCTTCCTTCAATTTTTCAAACTTTAGATAAATCACTGGAACAAGACACAATACCCATAGTCATCCCTTTCAAGGCAACTACCACTGCAAAACTAATATGACCAAACCAAGATTCAACCAAACTCTAATGTCTCTACTCAACTTCTTTTTCTCCTTTCCATTGTCGTTTCTAGCTTTTGTATACATTTCAAGCACACACTGCTAAGACAATACAGCACTGCAACTCCTCCAACATCCCACGAAATCACGAGCTTAAATTATCAATTTCACCTCCTTCGCCTGTTCTCCAACCTCACCATGCCAGTAAGCAGCTCGTTCTCCTTCCTTAATCTTAACCCAACGCCGTTTCAAGCTGCACGTCATCATTCCCACACCATTTCTCCATCATCCATCTCCAAACATTATCCATTTTCCTCCCCACCAGAACATCCTTCTTCCCAACCAAAAATGGTCGAACTCACACCATGTCAGGCCATCGCATCGAACGACTATCCAATTCACCCCCACAGAAACATCGACCATAATAAAAATATAATATTCCCAAAAATTCAAAACTCCTTCTATTCTCCACCTTGAATTCGAATACCTGCTCAATCTAGCTCAAAACCCAAGGATTCGAAGAAAACGTCAACCCTAAACTCACTGGAAAATATAGGTCGAACAAAAATTTCCTGGAACTTCATAAAACTTGTATGTGTATGAAGAAGAACACCTCCCCAGTCCAAGTATACTATATATAATTTTATGATTTTCATATGAATTGTTTGAAAATTCCAAAACTTGCGGTTTGGGTATGAAAGTGGAAGCGTAACTTTCATTAACCAGAAAAGTAGAAAGACTAGGGTTTGGGATGGTAAGGAATATATATAAGGGTTGGTTAGCTTATAAGGTAAGCTTCCTATATTATTTTTATTAATTTATACTGTATCTCTACTTATATTCATCGATTAAAAATCCCTATGATCACGTATAATATCCAAATTCAATGAAAATGAATATACAACTATAGTTCGAAAATACGGAACCAACGAAACTTGTCTCGCCGAATTCCGAGTCCGTCTGCTCACACATCGTATTTTTAAAGTCAAAATATTGATTGTTTTTCACATTAAAATCACGCATGGCCTTATAGTAACTCCAAAAATCAAAAAATTTGAAATTTAACAATACTTTAATATTTCGGATCCAACAAAATTAATTTCATCGAAAACGGAGGTCGTTTGCAAAAATAGCTTTTTTAAGGCTCTAAATAAACCAATAAAATATTAATATATTAAAAAAACAATTTAATTTAATAATAATAAATTATTGTTTCCATATATATCAAATAGAATATCATGCAGCTCCAAAATAAACAAGTTTGGATTTATAACTCAATATTTCAAAATCATAGTTAATCGATATTCAATATATAATAAAAATCCTTTTATTATATAAATAAATCGTTATAATTTATAAACGATTCTATAACGACTTTATGGAATTTTGATTTGGACATAACTCACAATCTATAAGACGAAATCTAAAATTTTCACTATCATTTGAAAAATAAAGTTAATTAGATTCGAACGTCTCTTATTTCAAAGAAATATGATTTATAATGAATCCTGTATAGTCGTTCAAAGTTCAAAATGTAAAATTTTGAGCTACCGTGACGTTACGAGCTCGTTTTATATTTATATTATAAATAATATGTTCAAACTTTGTTAAATAACTAAATTCGTTATTATAATTCAATTCTAAACTGAATTAAATCTTTTAAATTATCCAATTCACACAATATTGCAAATTCAACTATTTCTGACGATTTCAAAAATCATATCATATTCCCCCACTTTTTAGTAATTAATTAAATAATCAAAATTATTTAACTTAAATTATCGATATCGCCATCGATATCTAAATAATTAAGTAAATAAATTATTAAATTGCTAAAAATCCGGTATGTTACACTATTTGGCACGAAAGTCATTATCATAAAAGTACATGTATACATCCTGACATGAAAATGCTTGTATACTGCTTGACATGAAGGTATCTTTGTCTTTCTACCTAGAATAATTTTGGGAAATTTATAATAGCCACTGTTCTTTTCTTTCCTATCGAAATTCTGTAGAGATATTCTTAAGTCATCTCACCATCCATGGCTTCCGAAGTCTACTTAATAGTTGCTAAGTACTTGGTTATCTACTTACTTTGTTCCCATAAAACAATTACAAATATTCCTATAACTATATGAGTTTATCAATTTAAATATAAAGTTTAACATATAAGGATACACAATCTCTATTTGTGGGCAAACCTAGATAGGTTGTTTTATAGATGGTTTAACGATGGAATGAGAGAATTGGACAAGAAATAAAGATGAACTTCAGTGACTTTTAACTTGAATTTGTTTATATTTCTGTAACGACCCAACTTTCGAACACATCGGAAGTCATGCCATTAATAAGAATAAGGATAGATAGAAGATAAAATCACAGAAAACATCAGAATCTCACAGCGGAATTTTTACAAAAGATGATACTTCATAATATTACACAGCGGAATTTATTACATCAGAGCATACTGAACTAGTGATACAAGTCATTCCATAGTACATCATTAATTATACATATCATTGATGGCTAACTGAGAGACTTAATTATACAGACATGATAAGTAGATCAGCACACAGAAAGTTCCATTCCAGCTTTCCAAGTTTTATCCAATCCTGATTCACTTGTCTATTCATAACAAGTGTTTTGAATACCCAAGAGTTTAAGGGAAACACAGAAAAATAAACTCCGGGTCAGTCGGGGGACTGGTATGAGTAAACGATTTAAACAGATTAAAGAAATAAAAATATCTCATAAGACCACGCCGTGAATACGGAACGGGTTTTTACCTTATGAGATTAAAACACTTTGTATACTTGAAATCAGATATTATCATAGTGTTTATAAGTTTCACAAATAATTTAGAATCTAAAAGAATGCTTGCATCTCACATTCTCCTATATAGTATACAAATAAAAACCGCTTGGCTCTTATGGAAATTGGATTTCCAATTATGACAAGGTATGGAACCACCTTCCGATCGTGTATCTCTAGAGGCGAATACACTGGGTTCAACAAGAACGTCTTGCAACCCGGCCCACACATGACCGACCACTCATTTCTTTTGAGTGTATCGAATGTATATCACCAACGGTTGGGCTCAAACCACCGTTTCCCGAAAAGGGACAACATCGAAATAGATTAAAGAAGTAAAAGGAATTTCTCTAGATAGGTGATTATACACCCTAATGGGAGCGACCCACATAGCCATGCTACCTGCCCGATTTCTGTCATTTCCCGGTTGATGAGGCTAGAGGTTACGCTTATCATTCAGCACAGTATATCTCCATTCACTTTGAATGTCACATTGTCAGATCCTCCAGAAGTCACTAATCGATTTCCACAAAAATACTCTAGTTGTTAAGCTAAAGAAGTTTCCCTTCTATGCCACCAACTTGGTATGTTTGAAGAAAACAACATACGTGATCCCTTTGGAAATACTCTATCGGACATTCGTCCATACAAGTCATCTAGGAACAGGATGAATCAAAGGCACCCTCCTACTGCATCCTAGGAATCACCCTATAGATCAGTAGCGAGTAGTCCTTGCAAATCCACATATTTAGCCACGACAGAACCACAGTATGTCTCTGGTCATGTGTGACGATCCCAAAACCCCGTGACACGGTGTTAAGGATAATCATTGGAATATAACACATAAATCATCATTAGCAGATCACAGATAATAGCATAAACAGAAAATAGAATAATTTACACACATATGACAGCGGAATCATATAGATATCATCACATCAGAGAGCACAATACAGGAGACAACTTAGTGTATAATGATACATAATCAGTCACCATCGCCTGAGGCGGAATCATACATAAAGAGTACACAAAAGGAATATCAGTCTACATCGCCAGTGGCGGAATCATAATATAGATACAATAATGGCGGAGAAAATCCAAGTCAGCACGGTGTAGTCAAGCCTCGCCATGAGCCAAAAGGTGCGTCAGAAACCTGTAACTAGGCTGCCCGTGTGAAAATGAGGGCACCCGAGTTTGCAAGGTGAAACAAACTACGAGTCAGTCATGGGACTGGTATGAGAAATCTACTCAACTTATTAACAACAATAATAAGGCAAATCAAAGGACCACGCCACTTTCGCGGAACGGGTTTACTCCAATGAGTGCTAGTGCATGAAATAAAATAAATGATTAAATCAACGCAATGCTTTTTATAAAATGAAGCCATTATAAGACTCAGGTCCCATCACACAATGCAACGCAAGCCGGAGGATAGAGTTTTTACCTTATAATGGCCAAAGATGCTTCATACGAATAAAACAAAAGTGTTTGATATTATTACTAGTGCATATATGTATCAAAAGCAAATTCAATCATAAATATCAATCATAGGCGGCATAAATGACCCATACCACTATGTCGCCATACTAGTAATACAATCACATCCGCATATCTCGTATTGGAAATTGGATTCCTTCATGAGTCGAGGCAAGGGGCAAGCTCCTCTCCGTTCGAGACACTCTAGCAAATGTCCCAGGACCCCACTATGATCCTTGGAATCGGCTGGGCCGGTCCTCTCTTACTTTTGAGGATTGGCAATTCCTGAACACACGTTTCCCGGTCCTTACAGACCTATAATCGAGGCGCCTCGCATTCCAACAACCACACAGGTGAAAAGTATATATAATGTCAGGGCTGGTAGGTCACTGACCCACCATAGCTAGAAAGAAACGTCGTGCACTCCCAGCGGTCCGTCTCCCGTTTTTGACTCATACCGAGGTGTGAGGCTCGCGAATTCACGTTATACACAAAGCTACGTCACACAGACCATGCTTTGATCATCAACCACAAGACTTTGCTTTGCAACAGAAGCCTTGATCATATGCCACTTAGGCGTGCCACACAGGCAATCCACTCCATGCGACTGATTTCTGTCAATACATAACCTCTGAGCTCGTACGTCTCAGAGAAGGGCGTTAAGCAAGAGAATAAATTCTCCGCCGCCAAACAGATATATATTTAACAGAGATCAATCAACACAGAACAAAATCCAATGTCAGACACACAGTCCATTTACAAGTCCGTTCTGGGTCTGAACGAAACCGGAGGCACCAATTCCTCGCATATCCTTACAATCAACAATATGTTTGGACGGCTACTACTTCAATTCCTTCATGGTAGCTACTCCAATCACGAGCATCAGTAGCGCCCATCCATCCAATGTGGAGATCGTCGGTCTTCAACCATCTTTGACTCTTCGACTTCTCAACGTCGATCGATTATTTGAAATGAGATAAACTCGGCCTTTTCAAATAATCCACGTATATTTAGATTTTCAAACCAATTAATCACATGGTTGAACTATTCAACATTCACATTTCAGTTATTTAGTTAAAATTTTCATGTCAAATACATTCAGCCATCACATCTCAAGCAAACACAACAAAATTGGTTCATTTTCACTCTATATCGTCTATAGCACTTTATAACGACATATCGCCATTTTTATTTAATTTAAAACGGCCATATTTAATTAAACGACGTTTCAGGTCATGTCGATGCACTGGCGCTGCTTTCCACTAATTTTGTTTTACACATATATGAAAATCTAACCGTTGGATCTTCACAAATTTTACATCATTAGGAAGGTCATTTCAAAACGAATCCAACGGTTTCAGTTTTGGGAAAATCCGACGGTCGGATCTTCCACACCAACCATTTGAAGTTACGATTTCAATTTACGAACTGCAGCGTCGTTATTCGATTTAATTTAATTATATATATATATATATAATCGTTTCTGGCGCTGTTTTTCTTCAGTTTTGAATTAAACATTCCAGACAATCCAACCGTCGGATCTTCACAAAGTTGGTGCCGTTGGAAAGACATTTCCAAGGCGAACCCAACGGTTGAGGTTTCGGAAAAATCCAATGGTCGGATCTTCCGCACTAGTCGTTTGAAATCACGGTTTCAAAATATGAACTGCACGGCCACGTTTCGTTTTAATTCTATTTATATTTATATATTTATATAAATAAAGTTCTTTCAAAAATTCCAATATCGTTTCCACTTCAATTATTTCACTAACGCCTTTAATTTTTGGAAAATTTCGCCATAACCTCCTTTGTACGGGAGGGTCTGGGAAAATTCCCAAATAGCCACACGGGCGTCTCATATCAAAAAGAAAAAGAAAAAGCCAAGCGGCTAGCCAACAGGCTCATAAAATCATCACCCAAACAAAGCGGTAAATGTGTACCTATTTGTCGGGCATAAAATTCTATTTCTCTTCTCTAGCCCCTTTTGCTTTAACCTGTTCAATAGATATGCATGTACATATATACAATTTCCAACATTTATCATTTTCCATTCAATTTCATATTTGATTTGCTTTGGTTTAAAAACACCATTCATTCTAATGTTGCATGCATAGGCTAAAATCATATCATTAGCTAGTTAATGTATATTTCAACTCATGCACGTTTATTTGAACAAGTGGCTATTTTTAACACTTCACATTTCAAAGATGATAATTTTGGCGAACTAAAATAGATTTCAACCCATGACTATTTTATTTAGTTCCCATGCATGTTAAAAATAATATTTCTATCATAAATATTTGTTTCAACGTCCGCATATCTTTAGCATATCACACATATGATAAAAATGATATTTTTATCATTTAAAATATTTATTCAACCAATGTATGGTTTCAACACTTCATAATTTCAATACAAATGTAATTTTTATTGTTCAATCTTTTTATTCAACACATGAACTTTTCCACTACACACACTTCTCAACAAATGAGTATTTCCACACATGGACATTTTATTTATGTTGTTCATATTAGAAAGATGGGATTTTTATGATTGAAATTATTTATATAAGGCGAATATTTTTCATACTTCATATATATATAAAAATATGATTTTTGTTGTTTAAACACTTCACTCATCCGCGAATGAATTTTATTTTCACACAACACTTTTCAACACATGAACAATTTCCACACATGGACATAGTTTCAATGTATGACTTTAATTTCTATGCATGAAAATAATTTCAACATATGAAAATAATTCTAACACACAAAGATTATTCAAAATTTCGGCAGCATAACGGCAGGGTAGTTAAAACCGGCACCGTCCCTAGTACGGCTCCTCGCTCTACCTTAAAACCTCGCGGTTTTTGACAATGGGGATTCATGCATCTAATTCGCACGCAGGCGGCATGTTTATTTTTATTTCCACAAATATTTCCAATTCATTTCAATCACCAATGGGTATTTTTCTACCACAACCAAACAATATCAACCACAAACAATTATTCAACCATTCGTATTTTTCACCCAATATTTCACACCAATTCACCACAATAAATATCGTCCATGGTTTGTGGACGAGGGGAGTATATATATATATATAATATATATTTGCTATATTTCACTTGCATTTCAACACATATATCAATTATTCTATGCATGTAAAAATTCATACTTCGCTCATATAGCTTACACTACGCATGTACATGAGGTATACAACACGTACGTAATTTATATTTCGCTTATATAAATTATACACGACAATTTCCATTCAATTTCACGTTAATTTAGATTTCTCACCTTGGTTTTCTGAGCGCTAAAAATCGATACGATGTCAGAAAAATCCGCAGCTTCTTCTATTGGGTAGAGAGCTTCCTTGCGGTCTCGATGTTTCCTGTTTCATCGAATTTCGTCAACACACCAAAAAGATATGATTTTTCAAAGTGTAAAGATCAAAGAAAAACGCACTTTCAGAAAGCTTCAAAACTAGGTTTGCGGTTTTCGCGAGAACCGGGACACGAGGGGACGATCAGGAAGTTGGAGGTGGAAGAGCTTCGAGAGAGCTACAGGCGCGCGGTGGTTTGGTGGGACTCGGTGGCGCAGAACGGCGGCGGCGGCGGCTTGAAGGTCGGAAGTTTGGAGGTGGATATCTCGGCGTAGAGGCGACGATAGGGGGAGCTCCTTATATGGATTTGAAGAGGGGAGGGAGAACTACAAAAAGTTGAACTGGAGGAGGGGCTAATTCTGGCCGTGGCGATCGGAAATCGCCTGGGAAGGTGACGAAGGCTTTTCGCCGTCGAAGTCGGGGTCGGGGGGGGGGGGGGGTTTCTGTTATTTTTTTTTAATTATGAATGGAAAAATATGATTGGCCGAGACTATATTAAAATTTTTAAATAGTGTTTTCTTAAACGAACTCCTTTTTAAACCCAACGACTGTCGCCCCTAGCTAAATACCCCCATTTCGGACACAATGGGATATGTGTCGTAGGCCAATTCGACTGTTACAGTCAGTTATTTTTCAAATTAAAGTATAAAACATTTAATTTTTAACTCTGAACACACATTTCAATTTGCCAGGGCCACAAACTGATTCGAAAAATTCCAGAAAAATAAATCTAGCTATGTTTTGATGCTACAGTCCCAACAAAACGAGTTTCGTCGAATTCTGAGGTCATTTGAAAAATGGCCATTTTCTGGTCGATCCAATTTAACAGAAATCGACCAAACACATTTTCTTTTGCCACGTTCACATACTAGGTTCAAAAATTATGAAATTTGAAACCTAGCAATAGTTTGACATCCCGGACCCAACAAAAGTGGTTTCGTCGAATTCCGAGGTCGTATGCAAAATATCAATTTTCCAGGCCTATATATTCTATATACCGACTCTTCTGAAAATTCATTCGGCCATAACTTTTGATTCCCGTTATGAAACTTCGATTTTTCAGATTCGTTAGAAAGGTATTGACTAACAGATTTAAATATTTTTGGTTTCGCTAAAATCCGTTATATTTTCCACCCTGCACAGTCGGTCAAAGTTTGAATTCAAATTTTCAAACTGACTTACTATTTCTAATTCACTATTTTATTGAAATATTCTATTTCAATTGTTCAAATTCCTTTGAAATAATCAATTTAAAAATTTTAAATTGGCTCGTATTTTCCGGGTTATTACATCATGAGTCAAAGATTTAAGCAGCTCTTCCGTTTTATAAATATCTACAGTCTTCTATTTACGCCGTCTTTATCTCCTTTAAGTTAGTTGCGTTCGCACAGTTGATTCGAAGTGGTTTTGGGTCTGGTTCCCATCCCGGTCTCTTCGAACAACACGTCAAAAAGGTTCAAAAATAATTCATTAATACTCGGTGTTTTAACTATCAAATCACAGCAATGTTGTTGAGTACGTTGGCAGCTTAGGTCATTCATGTTAACGTATTTTATTTGAATATTTCATCACTTCTTATTATAAATCTAATTTACAGATATAGATTCAGTCAAACTAAACAATATAAACTTATCTTGCTTAGATCTGGTATTTTGATCATCTCTTACAAATGGACAATTTCAGTGTGCGCGTCGCACACAGTTTTTCTTTCCAATTTGTTCGTCACCTTTAAAAATAAATACTTACATTATTCTTTAGAGAATATTTCTCATAACCATTCCTTAATCTAATTATTCACAAATGAATTAAATTTATGGTTTATAATTTTTATTTCAGCCTTTTACACTTTGTATTGTTTTCGTCAAATTTTCCCTTTAATCGATCTACTTCTTCTTCTTTCTATACCAATAAAGTTTCTCTTTTTTATTTATTCATCAATCTGAACACAATACAAAATATTATTTACAGTTCTTGTTTTATAAAGTACAGAACTGTCCATGATCAGTTTCTTATACCAGGGATTTTAGATTACAGTTTAAAACTGACAAATCTCGCGTATGTGTTACATACGGTTTCTTTCTTTACAATTTTAAATATCTCATTAGAAAATAAATTCTAATTAAAATTATAACTAAATTTATAATAAAATTTTAACTTCTGTGCTACTTCTCGACTTCTGTCAAAACCATGTCTGATCTTTTTACACTTGATCGACTTTCCTTTTTTGTTGACTTTATAGTTTGGATATTTCATTAGAAAATTCCTCTAATTATAATTTAAATTTAAATTTATAATTTTGTCTGAACTGTAGTTTCTACACTTTTTCTTCTCTGTTGACAACTGCATTTTTATCCTGATTCACTTCTTTTCTGGACTTGCTAACTTAAATAAAAATTATATTTTTATTTAAATATTTATTTTCCCTTTTATACTTAATCTGTTATTTAATTTAAAAACAAGTTTTAATTTAACAATATATTCAAAAATCTTCTTTTTATTTAATTATATAATTCTATTTTTAAATTTACAAATTCAAAACCGTCGACTTCCAACAGTCGAACGTTGCTCTTTGCAATGCTGTTTTTCCTTCCTCCCACTTGTCTATGATCTTTTTAAATAAAACTTCTTTTTTTTATTTTTATTTTCTTCTATTTTTAAATTAAACTATTTTTAATTTAAAAACTTGTTCAAAAATCTATTTTGGAAACGTTTTGATCAAAGTACCAAGTACCAGTTTTAAAATTGTGGTGGGCGCATGTAAAATCTGCTCCAGATCACGTGTTCTGCCCAAAGTACCAGTTTTTAAATCCTTGCCAAAGTACCACCTTTTGAGTTACCGTGCGCCAGCCCCTGGATCACCACAAAACAACAGCCGGTCCCTTGCCAAAATATACTGTGCCATGCTACACAGTGAACCCCGATCCAAGAATCTCCGCCCAGCTCCCTCCTCAGGCTACCGGAACTCCAGCGCTTCCGGCCACCTACTGACGACGACCCACCCTTCCGTTTGCCACAAGTGCGGCGTCCCCTACTACTACAGGCGCGGTGCAGTATGTCGTTGAACTCCAGTAAGCAAAAACGAGAAACCCAGTCCCTCGATCACTCAAACTCAAAATTTACTCGTCAGAAAAAACTCGTTGTATTTATCCTGTGATTTAGAGATCATTATGCCTCTCCTCCCCTGATGATAAGATTAGTTATCATGTGGATCAACCCCAATCGATCATTTTCCCATTTTCGACAAAAACCCTTTTTCTCTTGATCCCTTCATCTAAAAATAATGTTGTTTGTTTCTAAAATCATCATTACGTTCCACCATTTCATTTATAAAATGAAAACAAGTTTTCGAGAGGTTTGAAAATCCAATTTGAATTTGAGATTACAGAGAAGTACTGTTGTTTTCTGGTTTCCACTATCCTTGACTGTTTAAGGTATTATACTTACTTCCCTTACTATGAAATGGTTTTAATTGTGACGTAAAGGTTTAATCCTGACTTGAGATCATGTTATAAGTATCTGACTTAAGTTTTGACCAAGGATTTATCACTTTGCTTCACCAACCAACAGGATGATTAACCTGTTAGTATGAGTTTCAAAACAAATGATCCTTACTAAATTAAGGTACCTATCACTAGTCCTTTGATTAGGCCATGGAAGGTAATTCAATCAAGTGTAATCACAATCAATACAAACCAAAAGCATACACAAGAGCAGGTTCACACAGAAAGGAAATGTAGGAAGAAGTTTCTAAAAAGATTTAGTCACCTCAAAGTGCATGAACTCTTAGATTTCCTATATTGATTTTTCTTGAATGCTTTGTGTTGTGTGTGGAGATAAAATGCATGCTTATGCCTTTATATAGGAGAGGAAAATCATAAAATAATGATGCATTATTTTCTATTTTTGGAAAACAAGCCAAATCATTTTTTCAGATTTTGTTTTGACAAGTGAAGGATACATTTAAAAATCCTTTCTCTCCCAAAATCTATGCATCATTTTCCAAATTCACATGGCTTTACATCAGCTCCAACTCACCTTGAAATCACTTGTGCAAACCACCAACTCTTTCCCATTGGTCTTCCATCAAACATCACTTTAAATGCAGCATGTGCTACTATGTTTTTTCTAAATCTTTCCTTGGTTTTAATGAATATGGAAACCCTCTTTTATACCATAAATATTCAGAATTTACATTGGGTTTCTAAGTCACTATTTTCTCATGACCAAATTATTTAACACAAAATATATAAATACCTTTACTTGCCTTCAAAGGCAAGGTCCCGATGCGCACACGTGAAAGTTTTCGTACCATATGCTCTCGGTCATGTGATGATTTTGACATGAAAAAACTTTAAAAAAATAATCTATGTGTTAGTGTTTACCTAGTGTAGGCAAGGTCCTTAGTGTATGTAAGATTTTGTGAATCTTTAGGCACATGCTTTTTATGACAAAGTAGCATGCTTTTCAAAATGCAAAAAGAAATGTCATTTTCATAAAAATCTTGAGAGAAAAAAGAAGGATTTGAAACTGAAATTATTTGATCTAAAAAGATTTGTCATGTGAACATATATTTACTTAGATCTCTTAACTAGTTTAGTACTAGGGTAGGTTGTATGCTCAAGTACACACACATATATATAAAACATGTTTGAAAAAGAAATGATGTTTCATGTCTTGGTGTTAATGAACATGTGAGAAAGAAATGGCTCTTGAACTTGCTTTTGACAAAAGAGAAAAGCTTTGGCATGGATTAATTCAAGTATTAAAAGTTTTAAATCAAGAATTTACAAAAACTAAATTCCTTAAATATTTTGAAAAAAATTTGAACAAAACAAGTGAAATAAAATGGCATTTTTAAAACATGCTATGTATAAGTGTCATTCTATATACATGTAAAAATTAAATTTAAACAAACGTTATTAAATACATGCTATCATATATGAATGTGTCAAAATGGGTTTTAGTAAGTGCTGTAATATATGCATCTATAAATGCTATTATTCACAGGTTAACATGTTTTGAAATTTCAAAGTCTAGATTTTAAATCGTATTTGTAAATACGTACTTACGATCAATTTATATCTGTGTCAGTGATATATGTAAATACCAGGTCATTATAACTTCTCAACATAATTTACTTTTCTAAAAACTTTTTTACAAAATATTTTACTTATTAAAATTGTTTTTAGGAATATGTAACCATAGACTCAATACCAAATGTAACACCGTACACCCTTTAGCATATTACAAACGAATTATAACAGGAATTGTGGAGCATTTAGGTATAAATAAAAACTCTACAATGATTAAGGTTCACATGACATAAATATAAATCAAAGAAAATTTGAAATAAGTAAAACTTTCTGAAAGGTATCATTTCATAAATCATATCTTTATCCCAAAGTCTCAAAATCACTTACAATATTAGACTACATAATAATTATATCAAAACCTCTCCCTCTCAAATCCAATTACACAAAACAAAATAATTGAAAAAAAAAATTAGAACTGAGAACACGTGAGAATGAATTATCCAAGTCACGCTCCAAGCCTGTCAAAAAATATGTTATTTTCCAACACGTCTATAGTGGAAGAAAGGGAAGGAAAATGGATCATACATAAAAATCTGGTGAATAAACAGTGACTACCAAAAAGAGAATCTATATCTATACTACTATATTATTGTTGGGTTTTCTTTCAAGGGCGCACAAGCCACCTTGAGCCTCACAGTGAAAAATTATATCTCAACCGTCTCTCTCCGCTCTCATATTCCGAAAAAGGCCGCGTTTTCTATTTTCCAGTTCATGCATCTCTGATCTCTCCAGTACGTTCCTTCTCAAATCATACGTTCTCTCTCTTCTCAGCTGCCTCTTCAAACTTATCTCTGCTCCTAAATCATGCCACTGATCACGACAATTAGTCCTCTGATTTCTTCTTCGTCCCCTAACACGCATTTCCTTCGAACCCTAACAATCGCCTCTCCCTCTCATGCTGAATCGACCAGCCAAAAAAGACTTTCTTGGATTTCAATACATGGCCGACATCCACAGTTGAAGATGCCACGCTGGTCTTCAGGGTAATTTTGAGTCCTTGATTTTCATTTGTTTCTTCTAATTGTTAAATTTAAATGATTTCGAACATTCGCTGTTAATTTTACAATTTAAACCCTAAGTCGATGCTTTCTTCTCTAACATCAAACGTGCTTCATATGTCAATTCCGTTGTTTGATTATTTTTTTTCCCGTGCTCTATAATTTGATCATTATATATGAATAGCAAATTCATAAATTTAATGGTTGTTTTTAACTTTTGGTCTATTTTGTCATGAGTTGCTAAATATCTAAATTTTTGGAATTTAATGGATAAGCTTAACTTATGCTCTGTCTCTCTTAATTTGAAATTAATTTTGTGATTTAATTATCAGCTTACTTTTACGAACTTGAGTTGATCTGATCTGTATTTGTATAAATGGTTTGTGTGATACAAACCATATGTTAAATTGGGATATCATTCATGAGTTACCAAATAAAATTTGTATTTCAACATAAGTAATGAACTCAAATAATAACACAAAGAATCACCTTGGATAAATGTGTAATGATTGAAGTATTGAAGGCACAAAGCTTCCAGTATCTTCAGATAGATTTGCATCATTGTGCATTCCAAGGATCAACATTATAATTATAAGGCACTTTTATGTTGCAATAAATTGCTCTTGCTATATGTTAATCGTGGAGACTAATACAACACAGATTAAAGATTGTGTAGTTTAATATGTTATGAACGAAATATTAATATTGACTGAAGGGATTATCTACAGCAATTATTAAACATAATTCAATTGTCAACGTTTCCCATGTAATGTCAACGCAAAGAATCTAGGTCTTTGACGTTTTCAAATTTATGTGTGTACAAGTATTTTGATGTTAGAAAATATAGGAAACTATTCCTTACTAGGATAAGGAAGCCTAATTGAGTGACATGAAGCCCCCATAAACTAACGTCTCCAAACAAGGTATATAATGTAAACCAAAAAGTAACTGAAACCAACTAAATTGATGAACCAGACCTATTTCATCTTCTTTGAAATTGTTTTCCCATCTCTCTTTCTTCTTTGTACGTTTACTCCAAGCTTGGGGTGTAACCATAACCTAGATCCTTGATATGGTCAATTGTTTATTTCGTCATTTTTCACTGTTCTTAGCATTTTATTTATTTTAAAATTTTGGGAGTTTGATCATATACGCATCTGTATGCATGATCAATGCTTATTTATTAAGGTGCCATTAAATAGTGATTACCTTCTTCCAATATTTAAGGCTACTCATACAAGGAGATATGAACCTCATATATTTATGAATTTTTTTGAAAAGACAATGATACACTTTTATGTACAACTTACATAAAAATTTATGCAAAGATAGGTTCTTGATTCCAGCTCGACTACAAAAAGAAACTGTGTCATTATATAAAATTTATGTAAAGCTTTTTAAAAATAAAAGCATGATAAATTGTGTCATTATACTATGTGACATATTAGTTATATCTGTGATAAATTGTTTATTAAGATAATTTAGTTGCCAAACTATCACTAATGGAACCAAAGCAAAACACACCTTATATACGCTGCATTTATTTTATTTTTTCCTCTTGCCTTAAGATTTAAAGATTTTTCCCTATTTGTTTTTGTCGTACATGATCAGGATCCTGCTTAGATTTTGATAAATGATAAATCTTGGACAAGGATGGAAGGAGGCTTTGTAAGAAGATCGTCACCAAAACAAAAAAAACATTAATCATCATCATCTTCGATTTTAAGATCCCTAATTTGTCAGGTATAAACCTTCAATTACAATTGAATATTTGGTTATTTGTCTAATATTACTCAGTTTTCAATTGCTTAAAGTGACGGTCAATGTATTTCTTTGTTTGTGTTTAAAAAGAATTAAGTAGTTTTGAAGGGTTAAGTTTCGTTAACACAAATGTATTGAAGCTAACACTTTAACTTTTTCGCTTTATTCAGTAGTTTCCTTTTATGTGTGGTTATAAATATTAGTTGTTATATGAAAATTTTATTTATGCTCAAAATTTAAAGATTAATAGAAATATGATGACTAGATGGACTTGACTATTGGTAATAACAAAGGGCACATCGATTTGGTAATGTCAAAGCATTACAATATTTTATCATGACACGATTCCATTTCATACCTTTGTGAGATAATATAAAATTTAATTGTGAATCTATAATCTGACTCTAAAGATATGGACGTTGATGTTTTTTTAATAATAGTAGACACATCAATTTTAAATGCTTTATATATTGAAGTTGAGTTAATACAAGTAGCAGAGAAGAAGTCTAAGTATAAAAATATGTGGAGTTTTTTTAGTCGATATGGAACTAAAATAACTTGAAAAAAAGCTATAAGTGTTTATGGGTTCAAATGAGAATCACTATTGTCCTTCCTCCATTACTCTTATTATTAAAATAATTGTCATTATCCACTAAATGCAATATGGAACTAAAATTTGAACTCATTTTCATATTTGCAAATGAATATTTGATTGATTCTATTTTTAATATGTAACATGATTCGTAACAGGAACTGGAGAAATTAACCTTTGGAACATGCATATCATCCATATTCTCCTAGCTCATATTTATGTTGCTGCTACTTCTATGTCTAACGTACTGGTAGAAGCAGCAGCAACATAAATAGTAGTACTAATAATAATAACGACATCCATGTTAATGTAACATTATTATTTTTTCCTAATTTTATAACTTTTCCTATCTTTGTTTTAATTTCTCTATTATCCCAAAAATCAAACATATTTATGCAATCTTTTACCTCAATGATGGATAGTACATTCATGTAGCGTGCTTTGCATAAATATAAATGATAATACCATCTATCAATTTCCTGTAAGTATACCTAATTCATATTCCCACGGTTCTATATTGGACATGTTCTCCAATTTGAATTTCTTAAAAATACAGTATGTATGTGTGTATATATATGTGTGTGTGTATGTATGTATGTGTATATATATGTGTGTGTGTATATATATAATGAAAAATTAATAACCCACTTGCAAAACAGGTCATATACTAGTGCGAACCCGTGCTTCGCACATGGGTTTGGGTGAAAGTTGTTATAAATTTGTAATAATCAGAAACGAACTAAAACAATTTTTTATACTTCAATTTTGTTAATTGACAGTAATAGTAAGTATGGAGAATAAATGCAATGTTGCGAAGTCTAAAATAAAGCAAACAATGTCTAAGATATCACATGATACCTAAAGCTTAAATTAGACTATGCTTATTATTTATTTTCAAACTATCACAACTTATATAATAGCAGCGGCTTGTTTTACTTCCAACTAAAGTAGGGTGATTCCATGAATAAAGTGAGCTATGCACATGCACAACAACGACTTAGTGTGAAACCGTGTTATACATATGGGAAGGTAAAATTTGGTTTTAAAGAAAATGAACTTCACTAACTATGTTACAGTATATTCTAATATCTAATTCGCAGGCTGTATTCCTAAATATTTTTCGATTTAAAGAAAAAACTTTTACGATTATTTATATGAACATGATATAATGCAAATTTCAACATAAGTTTTCTTTAAATTATATATTTTTGAACCATTTTGACATTATGAATGCTTAAAGAATTAATCATAAAGGTATTGAAAATGAATGTGTGTACGTTCACACCATTATCAATTATATAATATGATAATGATAAAATGCAACATACAAACATTCGATACGAAAACCTTATAGAAGGAGTAGTAGACTCCATGCTTTACGGAAAATTGTCTATTTCATAATTATTTATATATACATACATACATATACATATACATATACATATACATACATACATACATATATATATATATAAGGAGTGTTCAGTAGCACCCCAAATAGTGAGCACCCCAAACCCCTTACATAAACCAAGCATTTATATTAATTTAAATTAGTGGGAGGTAAGAGAATGAGTGGAGGGAGAGAGAAACATAATATATGGTGGTTCGGGGTGCTGCACTGTTCCGATGCTACTGAACGCTCGTATATATATATATATATATATATATATATATATATATCAAGAGCTCCAAAAACAGTGTTGTACCCCTCTAGTCCCGCATCACATTCTCGTTTCACCCTCTTCCCGCTAATTATCTCCCCCATTAACTTATTAAATTATAAATAAATGTCCTAAAATGGAGTTCAAAAGGGGTGCAACCAAATAAGGCTGTCGTGGAGCGTGCCTCTATGTGTATGTGTGTGTACACACACGCACGAAAAAAAGAAATTTACTTAAAAAGCATACTCTATGAAAGCAAATGATCCAAGAACAGACACTTTTATTTTGAGAAGTACATACTAATTAACACTATTTTTCTATTTATGCTAAATAAAGCTATCATCCACTTTACTATCAATTTTGCTTTTTAGGCGATACTAAGTGTTCATCTATGACACCATCCTACGACTCATTTTCGTTTGAAAGGCCTAAGTTCATTTTGATATCATATCTATATGACTACCACACCTTAAATCATTCGACATATGCAACGCACAAATTAATAATTAGTTAAATGTGTCATGTATATAATATTCTGAACCTTTTTATTTATTTTGCAATGCACCGGCATCGTAACATATTTAGTTCAACCTATGCAAACCAAAATTTCATAATGCTCCCGTGTATATAGAAATTTTCATTAAGCCTTTTCCCCTTCACCAACCAAAAGCAAAAAAGGGCACTTGTTTATTTCTAAAGCTTTTCCACTTCTAAAAAGTCAAAAATGATCATTCAGCAAATTAATTAAAATTTTCCAAACAATCAGGGCGTTTAATTTTGAGTGATCATATATCGTCCAACAAAACACACACCTAACCTTTGGTGATGATAGCATATGCATAAAGAAATAAACACTATCAGGAGATCTGGTCAATGAATTTTCACAGTTACACATGTTTACTTCGGTTATTCTATGCAGGTGAAGTGAATTCCATGCGCATTGATGAGTTATATATAGCAAGCAATCGGTATAAATCATACTATCTACAATAAAAATGTCTTTAAAATGGCAATGTTGTTCCTAGACCCTATAAATGAAATATAAATCATAGCAGACATTGCTAGCAAAGCTGGAAGACAAAATGTAGCAAGTTGTTAGTCGTGTTGTAAGAGGTGCTATATTTATGGATGAATGGGTAGAAAAGCAAAAGGTAATGTAAATTGCTTCATACAACAGAGCAACAGCAAAATGTAGGGGAAGCGATTGTTGTTCTCGGAAAGGACCTCCAGGCTTACCACCGCCCATTGAAATGCAGTTTTAATTAATTAATGACCTTTTGTATGGTAATTCTTTTCATATCCTTGCAGTTTGCTGTAATAGTTACCCTTTTATTTACTTAGCTTTTATTTCTGACAGTTTTTTCTAAATTAATTGTGTACGTGACTGGAAATAAATTTTGATGTGTGCCTTTTAATTCTTATTGGTTATTTTTAATTGATTCACCGTTTAAAAAGCAAAAAGGAGGAATTGATTGTTGTATTCCAATATGTGCCTCTCAATTTGTTATTTGTTATTTGTTATATGGGTGTAAAGTAGAACAATGGTCTTTTCTATTGCTTACTGAACTGTAGGTCCAACTAACTATTGTTTGTTTATATGTTACTTCTTTTTGTATCATTGCAATTTATGGAAATAATAACTTTTTTACTTAAATGCCACATACTTTGGGCATCTGAACTGTTCATTGTATTGATTTGTACCTGATGAGTGGAAGAGTAATGGATAATCGTATATCCAGTATGAAGTAACTGTTGTCCATTTAAACTTAATGTGAAATATTGGATTGTAGCAGAACTTTTTTTATTCTTCAAATCATATAGAGCGTTGTAGCGTCAACGGTACAAAGTGAATGAGAAATAAAAAAATTGGACTATGTAAAGAACAGGAACTAAAATTTCTAAATATCATAATAATCTTATGTATTCAATAATGACAGATCAACATTGGTGTGCACTTCTCGCGTTTTAAGACCCAACTGAATGTGTTGATTTAACGTTGATACCCAACTGAATGTGACGAC
Source organism: Allium sativum (assembly GCA_030737875.1). Classification (NCBI taxonomy): domain Eukaryota; kingdom Viridiplantae; phylum Streptophyta; class Magnoliopsida; order Asparagales; family Amaryllidaceae; genus Allium; species Allium sativum. Next base: position 972,896,560 of record CM060924.1, read on the forward strand.
ACCTAGCATCAACACCCCCTTGCACTGATAAAAGGTTCATCTTTCCCACAGCCTTGCTTGAAATTCCAATATCGGGATGCACCTATTTCAACACTTTGGAAATGTAGATCTTGTAAGTATCAGCAAAATATAAAGTCTAAACAAATCCAAGAGCAATTAGCATCGTTTTAAGCTATTGTAAGCCATCTCATATGCATGAATAATTTCTTACTACACATCTTGCATAATGTATGGAACATGAGCATGATCTTATTCGTTGTACCTGAAACAAATGTGGCAGGTTGAGTTATTATCTGTACATAATGACAGGGTGCATCAATATTTTTTGTTAGCAAAAAAATTTATTGCATTGAGACTAATAACATGCAGCCATATTCTATTAATAATTTAATAGCTACAAATAGTAGGAGCATAATGTGAATAGCACTAAGCTACTTTTGAGGGATAACAATAATCTAAACAACAAAATCATTAGCCGTGTAATGTTATATAGAATAATATCTCAAATAACTTTATAATATGTAACAGCATGTCAACATTCATTAAATTCATTGAATGTTGCTAAAGATCTTACTGATGTAAACATAAGAAAAAACCTAGTATTAAGTAACCGAAGAGCGTTTAAAATCTAGTTACAAATTTTTAATAGCTCAAAAAAATAGTTAAGTTGAAAAACTATTAATGGCCAAAACCTTCAAGTAATGCAAGCACAGTTTATTTGTTGAAACATCATAGGCTTCAGGTTATAGAATATTTGCATTAAGTATAGCATAGGGAATAATCGAGAATAGTCGTATATAGTAAGTAAGACTTTCAGGGGGTATGATCTCTAACTTAAGAGCGATACACATGCACACACAAACATACATCCACACAAACTAAATGCATGAGATTGAACCTATGGTGTCAAAATATGCTTAATGGGAAGATTATCGCAAATAAATTATTTGCAAAGGTACTATATAAGTAAATGCTTATTTTAGTACACATTTCTCTACATTTGGAGAAATAACCAAGAATATTGACATGAATAAGTGGAAACTGTAAAGTGGGTTCATAATTATATTTTGGCATTAGTATGTGAATCCTCAGTTTTTTTTTTTTTTTGGTAGCTGCAAAAGTGTAAAATTTCTGTTCCCTAACTAACTAAAAACCCAACTGGATTAATATCAATCACAAACTCATGAAAATACTTGGTTTATGTCATCAAGAAAATTTTCAGGGATCTTGTATTCAAAGCTGATGAAAATAGTAAGTGGCAATCAGGTACAATGTTCAGTGCATTAAACCATATGTAAACAGAAGAAGGCTTCAGCCTGTCCGTATTCTTTCTACGTTCATATGATAATTTGCTCAGTGGAACATGTAGAAAAGGTTAATAATCCAAATTTAAATTGGTTTTAGAGGAAAAATATGGGAACTTTGAACTTGGTATGTTTTCAATGATTAACATGTGTTAACGTATAACCGAATAAACTTAAATTCACAAATATGAAACTTATGGCAGCTGACAATATGGTAGAACATAAAATTTTATGAGGTGATATATATTTTCAATATATGTCTATTATTAAAAGTAGTTTGATTAGATAAATTAGTTACAAAGGAAACTTGTTTGGGAAAAAGAACAGCAGTGGCGTTATTTTACAAAAAAAAGCAAGTAATAGTTTTTGTCTGAACTAAAGATAATGAAGAATATAAAAATAGGCAGGTATTTGATGTTAAAAGCAATAGATAATTGGATTCATATACTGTTTCACATATAGGGGTTGTTAAAATCCACCTAACTTTAACTAATGAGAATAAAAGCCAAGTAAAAGAACAATAGTAGGTCAAGATGTATATACAGTTAAAATCCTAAAAAACATAAATGAGCAAGCCTTATTATATACGAAAATGTATGGAATGATAACAAATTTAACACACATAGTAAATTAAAGGTAATAAAGAAAGGCTTCATTTTCTCAAAGGAATATAACCATTGTCATAATTAGAAAATGTGAATGTGTGTTAAATAGCAGTAAATATCTTTGGAGTAAAAAGGTGAAAAAATAAAAGCTAAAACTCAAAAAACATTGGAAAAGGGTGTCTCCATCAATCTTTTATTATACTATGACAACCATGTATAAGACTTCATATTGGGAATGGGAAAAATAAATTAAAAATCATATAATACTATATAAGATATCACAGAATGTAAAACCCAAAATAATTACACTACTGGTTGTACATTATAAAATTTCAGATATTTTAAAATAGTTCAGACAGCGAACGATAAATGCTTGGTCTGGAAATATGTGAATCAACATATAAATAACCATGTATAAAACAATCTTATTCGACAACTACTGCATCAATTTTAAACGTGTAAAATATAAGTTGAAAAATATGACATGTGAAATGTCTTTGGTGGTAAATAATAGTCGCACGCCTTAAGTGCAAAAGTATCCTGCAGGCAACCTAGAAGCCCTAAAATAAACTTTTTTTTTCTTTCATCTTCTAGGTGCAATACATGTAATCTATCAGAAACTGATAATCAAAATTTTATTCCAATATTTTTTAAGATATGCATGAAAAAATACTCTAGGCCAAAAGAAAGATATAAACGATAAGTCATTGAACATAAATTAGTTAATTTCAAATTATAATATTACAAATTCAAATTTAGGATAATTTTGAAAACTTTCTATATAAGACTTTAAGTGGTTACAGTTCAACATAAAACGTGATCTAAAAGAACCATCAATCGAAATGCAATGAACATTAAAAAGAATCCTAACAAACATAAATGAGAAAGCCTTATTAAATACGAAAATGTATGGAATGATAATTTTTTTAACAAACACAGTAAATTAAAGGTAATAAAGAAAGGCTTCATTTTCTCAAACAGAATATCACCATTGTCATAATTAGAAAATGTGAACGTGTGTTAAATAACAGTAAAATATCTTAGTAGTAAAAAGGTAAAAAAAAAAGAAGAAGCTAAAACTCAAAAATCATTGGAAAAGGGTAGGGTGTCTCCATCAATCTTTTATTATACTATGACAACCTTGTATAAGACCTCATATTGGGAATGGGAAAAATAAATTAAAAAATCATTCATAAAATACTATATAAGATATCATAGAATGTAAAACCCAAAATAATTACACTGTTGGTTGTACATTATAAAATTCCAACTATTTTAAAATAGTTTAGACAGCGAACGACAAATGCTTGGTCTGGAAATATGTGAACCAACATATAAATAACCATGTATAAAACAATCTTATTCGACAACTACTGCATCAATTTTAAACGTGTAAAATAAAAGTTGAAAAATATGACATGTGAAACGTCTTTGGAGGTAAATAATAGTTGCACGCCTTAAGTGCAAAAGTATCCTGCAGGCAACCTAGAAGCCATAAATTTTTTTTTTTTTTTTTTTTTTTTTGCTTTCATCTTTTAGGTGCAATACATGTAATCTAGCAGAAACTGATAATCAAAATTTTATTCCAATATTTGTTAAGATATGCATTAAAAAATACTACAGAACGAAAGAAAGATATGAATGATAAGTCATGTAACATAAATGAATCAATTTCAAATTATAATATTACAAATTCAAATTTAGGATAATTTTGAAAACTTCCTATAAAAGACTTTAAGTGGTTATAGTTCAACAAAAAACGCAATCTAAAAGAACCATCAATCGAAATGCAATGAACATTAAACAATCTTAAAAGCTTACAACTACATTAATCCTTAATGAATATCAATCCAATTTTGAGTTAGCTTGCTATAATATTGAACGCGTCCATCCATTAAGGTTCAAATGATAGCATATGCAAGTTTTAATGGTCCACTGCATTATTTGCTCAAATTTTGACATGCATAATTAGTTTCTAATTTTGGAAACTAAAGGAATTTTTTTAAACATTTTTAAAATAATGTTTTCTGTACAACGCATGGTTAATTAATTATATATGCAAAACTGGTAAATGATTTAGCATATTTTGAAATCAAAGCAAAGGATAACAAATTATACTTGGAAAAGCACGATCATAAATATAAATTCAGGATTAACTTCAAAAGATTTCCATAAATTATCCTTTTTATCATAACTCTCCACATAAAAGATATCTATATCAGTTAATGTATGTAGTATTTAGATTATGTTAAAATCCACTTTCCAATGGTAGACTAATATGAAACAACCGACATTAAAAAATATACAATATATGTAAAAAAGATAATGAAACTACATTATCCCAAATGCGTAATTTTTCAGGTTCACATATGGGCACAAACCAACTCACTTCTTGAGATAAACTATCATACCCATGAATTCATCTAAACCTCTAGATTTCATATCACAAGACAGTCAAACTTTCAAGGTCAATCAAATTATTCACTTGTTGGAACCACGATGTATACTGAAACATGTATCTGATTCTACAGGAAGGTTACTGTAAATGTAGGTAAAAGGGACCAATTCGCACGATGTTTGATAAAGTAAACTACAACAGAAAATAGATCTTCGAAGACCAAATTCCAAACAAAATAGTCGATGTCAAATACATATAAAATAAAAGTCGACAAACTTAGCAATATTACCTCGAATTTGAAAATCTATCAGTAATAGCTAAAAAAACGATAGAATTACCTTGCTTTGCAATAAAATCTATAAATCGGACCTAACCAAACAAAATCCGAAAGCTAGAGCATAAAATCCAAAAGCTAGAGCATACACGGAGAGGATATTGGTGGGAATTAGGAAAAATCGGATGTAGCCACAATCCGGGTGGAGAAGGGAAGGAAGATGCTGAAGGAGATGCCGTTAGATCTGGATGTTTAGGGAGCTTTTTCTTCCGTATCTCGCATGAGATACTGAATAAGAGGAAAGGGTAGGAAGGGAACGCGGTCGAATAGAGTTTTTTCGTAGTGGTTGGAGAAGGCAGAGAAAGTGGGATGTTTTCTTTTTTGTATCAGGTGAAAAATGGGGAAGGTTATAGAAGGGGGAAGGCGAAAGGTATTTTTGGGAGCGGGTGTAATAAGTGTGCGTATGGAGCAGAAGGCTACCGTTCGATCTGGGCAGCAGACACTTGTCAGAATCTTGTATTTTTGAAAAAGACTGGAACTGAAAAGACTTGAGAGAGAGATTGTGCTTTCATATAATATAATAGATAAGCATAATGTAGGTTGAAATATTATTAGGCTTCGTGTGTGTGGGTCTTTTCTTCACAAAATACTGTAGTCTGCTAACTTTTTTTGCCTAAACTAACGTTAATCTTAGCAACGTTTTCTTGAACCTATTGTTTTATATATTCATTGCAACTTAAGAAGTGATTTTTATCATTTATGTGGTTATATTGCTATTTTTGGAAATATATGATGACAATGTAAAAAAAAAGCTTTGTAATCATATCTATTATGTTCTTAAATCGAATATTGCCTTTCCTATAAGATGAATAATTTTGTATTTTTCCTTCTAAAATTGCACTGCATATATATTTTGTGAGAAACGAAATTGTAGAAGAATGCAACCTTCGTATACAATGAGTACTAATTTCCATTGTTTAAGTGATTCTCTATGCATTTATGGCACATAGCGTTAATAATCCAAATAGTTTTTTTTCCCTTTGATCTAACTAATGGTAGTCCTATAATTTACACTTCACGAATTTCCATGCTATTTTGTTTCTTTTTCGATTTTGTTGCCACCCATGCACAAAAATTGAAGCACTTTATATCTACTTCATTGGCAAAGATAAAGAGAACCACAGAACATACAAGGCAAAGTAAAACTGTTGATGTATACCCGAAAAATTTGAAATCTTCCTACACTCAAATCCGAAAAGTTCATATTTACCCAGTATCTGGAAAACTGGATAGGGATGCAGATACAAAGGCATCCACATCCAAAGGTTTTGTATCTGATTTCTGTAAGGAATATAGTTTATTTTTGGTATTTTAATACAATGAAATACATGTTTTTTATTCTATTAAGTTAATAGTTTATATTATACGTATTAATGCATATTTAGCTGTTTATAAGTATTTACTATCGTCGTATTTTATTTTTTATACTTTACAATCAATGAGATTGAAAAAGAATCAAGTTAAGACTAAAAATTTCTTTTTATGTTTTTTGATTTAACCATCGTCAACGGTATGATAGATAATATATGATATCGATAAATTTTCACGGATTTTGATAATCGATAATCAGAATTCAGAAATAATTACGGAGGTGGATGCAAATATTGCATTATAAACTATTCATGTTCGAAATCCGTTGGCAGGCCTACGATTAGAATTAAGTTCTTTATATTTAGGATTGTAGTTAGGTCAAAATCTTATAACTTACGCTTCATCAGCATTTGAGCATTATACAAAAAATTTATTTCTTACTTTTATTGCCATCGAGCAGTGAAGTACTAATTTTTTTTATGTACATGAAGAAAAATACTATATCGAAATTGCAGACCCTATGTAGTTTTTTCAAACTAAAATTACACAAAGGCTCTACAATGTTAATTTTTTCTGTTCTGATTAAAGATATAGCAAGAAAAATGTTTTCTTAATTTAGTTAAGGATTAAAAAAAGTTGAAAATTTGAGATGTTTACCAAGGCTGCACAATGATGATTAGTTTTTATTTAAGAGAAATGTTACTAGTGATTATATTTGAATTTTCGTATGGTAAACAGGTAATTTTACAATATATAACTAATATGATCTGATTTATTGAACATCTTACCAAAAGCAATTTTGATCATGGATTCATGCTAAACATGTATTTCAAACTGGTTATCTAAGCTATATAATTGAATACTGAAGTACCAATTATCAATGCTTATCGAGTGCTAAACCATTCATTTGTAACTTAGTTAAGGACAAAACATAGAGAATCAATTTGTGGGTACACTCTGAAAAACACACACACACATAATATGTGTGTGTGTGTATATATATATATAATCTTCAACCAAGTATATGACAAACCAAGGTAAATAAACAACATGAAAGCATTATCTACATATTATTATAAAATATAAATGGGAAAGTCTATTTGAACATAAATTGATGACACAAAATTTGATGCACAAATTGTGGACCATAAGATCTCCCCCTGGATTCCACCTCTCATGTAAAGACAAACAAATCTCATAGTCCACAATTTGTGTATTTAATTTTGTCTCACCAATTTGTGTTCAAATAGCCGCTCCCAATATAAATATGTAAATGACAATAGTATCACATCGAAAAATATGCATATCCTTTCTATGTTTTCTATTGTATTGTCCTGATGTGGCCATCTGGGTTTATATAGCAAATGCTAGCCAATGACGAAGTTGTTCTTTATTTTATTCAAAGTAGATGCGCGTATCTTTCCCATTTGATAACCGTTTTCCACACCATTTCATTGTCTATGTGAGAAGAAATAAAATATATTAATTTCACGTTAACTGGTGTTGGAAAAAGTCAAAGGAATAATGTGAACCATATGCATAGTAGAAAATCTATTTGTAACCGACGTGAAGTCTGCATGCTATGTTAGAGGACTATAAAAAAACCAACTAAGATTTATTTTATGATAAGCCTCTTTATAGTATTTTTTGGTATGTAACGGCACTTTATTTTCATTATTTGTGGACTCATGTACAAACATAATATTACTGTAATAAGGTTATAATGTAGGGTAAATGGGTTGACTATTTGTTAACTACAATAGAACAAAGGCTTTTCTCCCAGGAGTTCCTTCAACTCATTCCCTTGGCACTTTTCTGCAATTCTACCTATTTACATTATATATATATATATATATATATATATATATATGAACTTACTAGCCTTGCTCATGTATTTGTATAATAAAAAAATAGCGGATATAGGTTACCTGCATCCTAACTACTGAACTTTAACATACATGAAGTTTAGTCCAACATCCCCACTCACCCATACACCCCTCAGACAAGGCTCATTTTTTTTTATATCAAAATCTGTATACTAATATTTATGTCCAAGTTAATTTTGCTCTTACTTTTAACTTTACGTCTTCACCATATTATGACAAATTTGCTCTTATTTTTAACTTTACGTCTTCATCATGTTATGACAAATTTTCTCTTCTGTTTTTTAGATTATCCCTTCTCCTTTTGTGGTATTTTATAAGAAAAATTTTGAAAGAGTTTTCAACTTAAACTACTTGCACATACTTTGTCAATTTCTAAACAGGCACTCATCTGCATTTCCTTTTTTTACTTTATTTGTATGTGTTTCAGATAATATATTTATGCTTGAGAATTATTAAATTTGCATTAATTTGTCTGGCTATTAAGATTTAAAACACAATAAGTTGGTTATAGCTACTTTTATGAATAATGACTTCTAATTAGTACCATTTGCACTGCATCACATTCTGGTGCTGCTTAGGGAACTTTTGAGAGAGTCATGGTTGTGGATATTTGTAAAACGTGCCATGACTATATCTACGTACACACACATGATCTTCTATATATACACACACACACACACACACGTGTGTGTGTATATATATATATATACGTGTATATATATACGTATATATATGTATGTAAATATGAATAAAAATATTTAAATGCACATGGTTTGTAGATTAATTCCAACTACCAAATATGTGAGCTTGAAAGAGGACTGAAGTGTGATTTTCCTTAATATCTTCCTCACGATAAACTATTTTCTTAAACCAACTACATGTTTAACATCAGCAATTGTGCCAAATAAAGTTTTGTATTATGGCTATCTGTATGTGTTTTGCAAAGAAAATCATGTAGCAATAAGGTTTCGTTGCACCGGAATTCCTATTGAATTGAAATCTACATTTACACGTTAGTGTACTTTTGATAAGTTTCATGCTGATTATCACTTTGCATGGGAGTGTCTATGAAAGAGGTACTATAAGATTTTATTTCTAGCATTACTTTAAACTAAGTTCTCCTCTCATGGTTGGCAGCTACGGATGGAAGTCAAGAAGCAAGCAAATAGGGGCCTGATCCCAGAGAAAAGAAATAATACCACCAAGTTACGGAAGAAAGACATTCAGAGGAGTCATCACGAGAAGTCAATACCAGGTTCATTAACACAGAGAGATGAGTCAGCTTTGTCTTGACAAAATATTACATATGCCTTTTGTCTAGAACTTCACTATTGTTGTCGTTTTTGTGTATTTCAGTTAGCTAATATTGAGTTACACCAAGCATCTATTCTTATATGCTAAAAATCTAAAATATTAATATAATGTGTTTGCATTAGCTTTTGTTTTTATTGGTTGAGCTTTTCGTTCTATTGGTTGTTTATTCATGTATATTTTTTCTTCTTCTTTTTAGAAATTTATTTTATTACGAGCATGAGGTGGATTTAGTATCTGATCATGAGGCAAATCCTAAATGAGATTTTATTTTTCTAATTTCCATAAATTAAATTTTCTTTGTAATATTCTCTGTGGATAGCTATACATTACATTCTTACAGAGATTTCATTCATATTTGTAATTCTATTTTGCTGCAAATGGTTGGTAGATGGATCTAGCACAGATTTTTGGCATCTCCAGAAAGCATCAATTTTTATACTGTAATGTGAAGTTGATTGATATATCTGAAATTCTGATTGGTATTTGGACTAGATTGATTTTCGTTGATCCATGTGCATGCTTCCATGAAATAGAATTTGGAACCATAATAGCCAGTTTATGATCCATAAATATGTTTATGGTATCCATAATTTGCATTGTTCAAAGAAATTTCAGGAAAAAAGAACACCAACATTTACCTACATGATGTTATCCGCATACAAAATTTTGAAATATTACTATTACCTTTATCCTTCTGTTCGGCAGGTATATAATATTGTACCATTATCCTTTTGTTCGACAGGTATATAATATTCTTTATACACTTGCGTACTAACTCCTCCTTACACTATGATATTCTCATAAGTGATTATTTGACATGTCATTATTTTCTAGTAATTCTTTTTATGCTATTAGGCAAACCATTTTATTTCAGAAGAGATGCAACAACGATGAGATTTATTTTCATAAAGCAAAAAATGTATTAAAATATAAATGCATACTATGTTTAATCCCGTGTACATAGCAAAGATTCATACTAGCTTAATTAATAGATAAACTCAACTTTTAAAGCTAATATACTATATCGGAGGTTTTAACATCATGAATTTTTTACAGTGATTGAACGTAGTGGGTTTATATTATGATCAAACTCCACTGTAGTGGTCAAATTGGTGTGAAATCCTCTGGAGATCTTTATTATAGGTTATAAGTTGGGGCTGTCAACGGATACTTTCGGATACGGATAGTGCCATATTCGTATCCGCATCCGAAAACATTTTCCGATATCGGATTATCCGCGGATACAGACGGATATCGGATAATTATCCGCTCCACCAATAGTCGATAAATCAATCAAAGAACATAAATGGTTTTTTAAAGCTTAATATTAAGCTTTTTTAACCCAATTGATTACAGAAGTGCTAAAAATAAATAAATATGATAATGATATATAATTTTGAGCAATTAGCGTGCTTTTAGTAGACTTTCGATTTTACAACATAATAAATTAGTATATTTAATTATGTTAAAATACACATAATTTAAGCTATAATTGTGGAAAAAAGCAGACAGGTAATTTTCGGATGCGGATATGCCTATATCCGCATCTGCATCCACTTTTCTGGATATCGGATATTTATCCGCTTTTCGGATACGGATACGGACTGATTTCAGATTTTTTTAGGGATCCATTTACAGCCCTATTATAAGTACATATGTATTTGATTAGGTTGACTGAAGCAAAAGAAAACTTGAGTCTACATGTCAGTTTTTTTTTATATTATCATACTTCTTGGACTTCTAAAAAGAAAGCCGATTGATGAATTTTGAGTTTGTGTGTATTTTGTAAGTTATAATTCAGCATATTTGCATCAAGTTCAAGGCTCTCTGCTAACCTAACGATCTCATCGAACTCATTGTTAAACACAGTGTTTTAAAGACCCAACCCAAGCTCGGCTCGACCGCGGTTAACCTTTGTAATGTCCCGGATTTTCTAGCCATTTATTTGAAATATTTTATTTATTTAAAATGTTGAGTTATGTTTAATTAATGGACTTGACCATTTTAAATTGAATATTTATTATTTTTATAAATAATATAATAATGTTTTATTTTTGGGATATTGGGAAAATATTGAATTTGCAGTGTAATGTGAACGAGCGTTTTAAAGTGATTTAAAAATGGTTTAAATTGGATTATATAAATATGTTTGTTATTAAAAACGACGTTAGAACGTTTAATTTATAATTATATTATAAACGAACTAGAAATGGCGCGGTAGTTCGTAAATTTCGTTCTGAACTTTAACTAAGGGTACAGAATTCGTTTTAAGTCGAAATTCTGTGAAACCAGAAACGTTGGAATCGATTTGATTATATTTTTCGTATGGAAGAGAAAAATCGAGATTTCATGCTATAATTCGTTAGTTATGTCCAGTTGAAATCCTAAAATAGTCGCTATGGATTTCGTTGATAAAACGATAACGTTTATTTAATAAACGATTAACAATTTTATATATGTATTGAATATTCGTTTAACCAGATTTTTGAGTGTCGAATTTGAAAATTTATCTTAACTTTTTTTTTGTACTTATACGGTATTTCATTATATTCTATGATATGTATTTATTTTTACCAATTTTGGAATTTTATTTATCATTATAATTATATTAATATTTTATAGATTTAAAACGTCCGATACAAGAATGAACGAACAAAGATATGATATGAGATAACCATGCATGTCTAAATGATGCTTATGGCTTATAAATACACTTAATTGAAAATGGCTTATATGCTGCAGTTACATGCCTAGTGTTACCATGGTACTAGGATCGAGAGGCTATGATATCAGTATGCTCTCATATCTAAAATTCATACACCATTTCCTTTTTCTCTTTACGTTTAGTGGCGGGGCTCAAAATTTATGTATGAACATATATACAAAGTAGTTGTAATGCCCAACAAGTGATATATGTGAATTCGTTATAACAAAAGTAGCAAACTCTCTGTACAAATAAATACAACTTTCCAGCATCATTTACATCCATTCGAAACAGAAGAAAAAGAAGAAAAATATAACAGAACAAGTATAGAATAACACATGTATATTTATACAAGCCTTGTACAAATCATGTTCGGTCATACAATGTCACAACTCAGATTTGCTGAGCAAAAATTTGTACATAAAGATCCAACAAAATCCTCACTCCCTGGTAGTGCAGGCATCAAAGCACCACTATTGCAATCAGAAAATTTACCTGAAAAGAAAGGAGAAAACAACTATGAATAGCTAGTATGTTTAGGTATATATATATATATATATATATATATATATATATATGAAGTGAAAGATGTGAATAAGAAGGAGACCACATGTAAACAGTAAAGTGCAAGATTAAAACAGCACACAGATCATATAGAAGAAAATTAAATCTTTGAATATATTCTGCATCGAATCCGCAGTGCCGAATAGCAAGTAAGCAATGGTGCATTATCAATGCACAAGTAAGTGAACAGAAGAGAAAGTACCATCAAATCTTATACAATCAAAACAGATATGTATATGTATAGTCATATATCAATGAATCAAATCTTACACCAAATCTATACAACTAAAGGAGACTGAAATTCAACAGCTACATACATTGACAATGAGAAGACAATATGAACAGGAAATATATAAAAATTAAACTCAAACGAACCATGTGAATAAACAGTGAACGGCTGTACCAAATCTATATAGGATTCGGTTGTGTACATCTGAGCAAGATTTGCACATGGGAAAAAAACCTGAATACCTAAGTTGATCCAACTAATGATTCTGAAAATCCAATACAAAAAAATACTCAGCATGTCACAGTTCGGGAAAAATGAAATAAACAAGTTTATAACTGTACAGATCTTTGTGTATAAATCTGAACAAAATCAATACGAAAAAAAAATCCAACTGTAAGACATCACATTTCCCCTGTCAAACCCCACGCAGAGACCCAGTATAAATCACAAACACAGTTCGGCCACATGACTGAAATAAACAGGGAAATATCATCTAGGATCCTAAGCACTGTAAAATTTAAACCTAGGATGGAACAATTCGAAAATCCACTAGTATAAATACACTAGCAAAGTGCCGAAGTTACCACAACAAACCAGATCAACACAAAAATGGTAAAACCGAAATTCAAATCAAAAAAAGGAAATTCAAAACAGAAATTTAAATTGGGAAAGATTACTTAGCTTTTTCGTTCGGTCTTCGATCTCTGGAAATGGCGGAGCAACTAGATGAGGCCGATGCAGTAGCAGGGCGTCGCGATCTGTGGTGGTCGGAGAGAGCAGCGATGGAGTGATTTCGGTGGTAGGGTTTCCTTTTTTTCCTCTTTGTGGCGGCGGAGGGATTATCTGAGGGTTTGGAGAATGAACGGGGAAGGGTTTCGATGGGTTAAGTGATAAAGAGGGGTGCGGGTTTGGGCCATTCGGGATGGGCTGAACGGGTATAGAGGTAAGGCCCATTGTTTTTTTAATTTAAGGTTTTCTTAATTTTAAAGTTTATAAAACTTCAAATATTAATTTCGAACACTCACGAAATCAGATTCCGACGAAACGAAAAACACTGGAACCGTTAAGACGTGTACTACACGATGGATGAGAGCTGAGCAGGGCTGAGCAGGGCAGACAACAACTGGATTTCTCGATTAAATTAAACGCAGTTTAATTCGACTGAAATGGGCTGATTTATCAACAAGTCAAACTCTGGTGAGTTAATTCTCACACCTTCTGGAATCCTGTGATGTGGTACATTCACAGTAAAATATATTTTATAGTTAACAGTTTAAATTGGCTGATTGGATGCGATGGATGCAAATTGGTTGTTATTGTTGATTGGTTGCAGTTATTTATTTATCCGTATATTATTTCCGACTGACATCTGTGATGCAGAGAAGGACAGGTTGGAGGGATCCGACCGGATTCCTCAAATAAACCGTATTTTTGTTTGTTGTGATTATATATGAATTGTTCACCTTGACTGACCCCAAAGCCCTGTTAAATGTGATGGGTGAATAGATATTCGTCATTGTGTGATTGAAATAAATCGACAGTGTTGATCAGGGCATTGGTAGGGAATGACCTGAAATGTGGGGTTTAAACATCGTCTATCGTCAAGTGAACTGACGTAGTTTTTAAAAGTTATCAACTTATTTATAACTGAATTAAAGCTTCTCGATTAATTTATATAAGAAGTTAAATTAGAGGATTATAAATACATGCTTCAATCGGGTTTATAAGCTAGGGTTCAGGTAAGGATGGTAAATGGAATCGATAAGTTAGAAATGGTGTTGTGTGGACTTTTACTTAATCAACAAATTAAGTAAAAAGGATTTTTATTGGACGTGGATTTCAAAATGTAAGAAACGGTTTATAAAGGTAGTTGAAATCCAGATGACAAATAAGATGTTGGTGAAATGATTAATTGGCGAACTAATATTATTCTGAGATAAGAACGGGTCGACCAAGGTCTTAGAGGTAACTAAAAATATCCCAAGTTGATTGGCTTCACTATTATCAAAGGATGGTATTAGTTTGGAGTGAGTAAAGTGTTGAAATTGGTCTTACCTTATACAAGGAATATCGAACCCTGATGCAAGGTTTTGGAATTTAAATAATATGGCGATATTAGTTCAAAGGGAATAGGAATATTGTTTCAAATTATAGTGAATATTGTTTATTCAATTAGAATTGATCAGAGTTAATCAAAACATAGTTATTCAGGAAAGGTTTTCCATTGCGTACGACTGCTAGCGTAATTCGCAGGGCTAAAGATAGCCTACGGCGGTTGGATGTTTCCTGAGGGAATCAGGCGTAACCATTGTGATCGCTGCGATCTAGAGTCAAGCGAATAGAGTTAAGTCGAGTATTAGTTAATCAATAGGAATAATCAAGTTAAGTTAGTCAAGTTAAATAAGTCAAGGTTAGTCGAGTTAGAGTTAATCAATCAAAATAAACCATTCAGAGTTAATCAGAGGAAATTTGGTTAAATACATTTTAAGAGGTCAAGTTGTGTTAAGTGTTGAATTAGCCAACTGATGTTATTCACACATTTGTTATTTGATAGTTAGAACACCGACTAACAAACCTGACCAATACGATTGTTGGTATGGAAAGACCGGGATCGAATTTATATTCGAAAACCATTCTGACCAAAAAATACGTGAAGATATTTGAAGATGGTCGAGATGGAGCATTGAAGACCGTGGATCTTCGTAAGCGGAGGAACTGCTAATAATCTCTAGTTTAGCGGCCAGAGATAGACTGCGGTTCTGTCGTGGTTGGAATCTACGGGTCGCAAGGACTTCTCGCTACTGATCCATGGGGTGATTCCTATATGAGATGCAGTAGGAGAGTACCTTCGGTTCATCCTGTTCCTGGATGACTAGCATGGACGAGTGTCTGACAGAGTATTTCCAAAGGGGTCACGTATATTGATGTTCTACAAACGTATCTCTGCTGGTGGCGAAGAAGGCCGTACACCTTCTTTGGCTTAACGCTCAGAGTATTTTTGTGGAAGTCAACATTTAGTGATATCTGGCGGATCTGACGATGTGGCATTCAAAGTGAATGATGGCCAGATGTGTGAAGAGGAATTCTAGCCTCAAGCCTCATCAACCGGAAGATGACAAAAATCGGGCAGGCAGCATGGCTATGTGGGTCGCTCCCATTAGGATGTATGATCACCTATCTAGAGAAATTCCATTTGCTTCTTTAATTTATGTTTCGATGCTGTCCCTTTTCGGGCAGGCGGTTGCTGATCCCAACCGTCGGTGATATACATTCGATACACTCAAGCGAAATGAGTGGTCGGTCATGTGAAGGCCGGGTTGCAAGACGTTCTTGTTGAACCCAGTGTATTCGCCTCTAGAGATACACGTGCGGAAGGTGGTCCCATACCTTGTCAAGTTGGAAATCTAATATCCGATAAGTGCCCGCAGTTTTGATTGTATACTATATATGGGGAGCGTGAGATGCAAGCGTTCCTCTAGATTGTTATTTACTTGTATTTAGACATTATCATAATATCAGATCAAAGTTATGATTTCAAAACCGTTTTGGGTTATAGTAAGGTAAAAACCATCCGTGTTTATGTGTAGACTGGTCTTACTATTATCCTTTGATTTAAAAAAAGACTTTCTTAAGTTAATCAAGTGTGTGTTGTGTGAATTTATCACTGATAGTATTCCAGACTGACCCGGTGTATTTTGTTTTAAATCAAATGTGCTCGGGTCAGACCGAGTATGTTCCAGGTTCGGTTTCGCTTGGAATTTAGGTGCTGGAAGAAGGAGGGCTTCGCCGTTAGTTATATACAGATATTATTCCGCTGTGATTGATGTATGCTGTACTCTGATGATTGGTATGTATACAAAGTTCTTTTGTATAAAGAGATTTGTTATATTATATTTTATTCGTTCCGTTGTGAGATTCTGATGTGTTTTTCTTCTTTCTTCTATTCTAGTACTTCTTTCTTTCTATTCTCACCCTCTAAATTCTTTCTATTGACAATCTGGGGTTTCGATACTTGGGTTTCTGGCAAATGATACGGGTTTAAGTATTATTGTCGAAGACCCGATTGTCGGTCTTTTTCCCCGGGTCGTTACAGTGGTATCAGAGCTATTGTTTTAGTGATAACCTTGGCTCTGTGACGTAACTCGATAGAGATGGGGTTAGTAACACCCTAGATTGAGTTTGAGTGTATATATATATATATGAGAGCGTATTTGTAAATTTTATATACAAATGTTTTGTATTGTGGTGTTGATCGGTTCAAGTGTTGAAAAGCGTTGAACTGATAAGGGGCACAATATTGTTTTGTGAAGAGGGTAAATGGAATAATTTTACCCGAAATTTGTTTTTGAAAAGAAATAATTTGCTCAAAATTATTTAGATATGGTGTGTTGACTGATTTGAATAGAATTCAAATTTTGGTTAAAATTTTGAATTTGAAACTTAATTGGGTTAAGTAAAATTGAATTAAATCATTAATAATGATGTTGAGATTAAATAAAGAAATAATGTTATAAGTAAATAAATTTGAATTTTTGATGAATAATAATTAAATAAAAATCAATCGAATATTAATTGGTTAATATTTGAATATATCGAATTAAATTGAATAGTCAAATTGAATGTAAATTCAGTGACTTGGTTGAGTTTGTTATGCCTTGATGGTTGATTGATTGTTGTGTGCTGTTTGATTGGCTGAATAAAAATTATCCATGATTTAACGAGGAGTTAAATAAACTGAAACCCAGATAAAGAGGAAAATAAAGTGTTATTTAAATATATTTTAAATTACCGGAATTTACAACATTTTTCTTACCTTAGCAATTTCGAGGACGAAATTATTTTTAAGGGGGGAAGAATGTAATGTCCCGGATTTTCTAGCCATTTATTTGAAATATTTTATTTATTTAAAATGTTGAGTTATGTTTAATTAATGGACTTGACCATTTTAAATTGAATATTTATTATTTTTATAAATAATATAATAATATTTTATTTTCGGGATATTGGGAAAATATTGAATTTGCAGTGTAATGTGAACGAGCATTTTAAAGTGATTTAAAAATGGTTTAAATTGGATTATATAAATATGTTCGTTATTAAAAACGACGTTAGAACGTTTAATTTATAATTATATTATAAACGAACTAGAAATGGCGCGGTAGTTCGTAAATTTCGTTCTGAACTTTAACTGAGGGTACAGAATTCGTTTTAAGTCGAAATTCTGTGAAACCAGAAACGTTGGAATCGATTTGATTATATTTTTCGTATGGAAGAGAAAAATCGAGATTTCGTGCTATAATTCGTTAGTTATGTCCAGTTGAAATCCTAAAATAGTCGCTATGGATTTCGTTGATAAAACGATAACGTTTATTTAATAAACGATTAACAATTTTATATATGTATTGAATATTCGTTTAACCAGATTTTTGAGTGTCGAATTTGAAAATTTATCTTAACTTTTTTTTTTGTACTTATACGGTATTTCATTATATTCGATGATATCTATTTATTTTTACCAATTTTGGAATTTTATTTATCATTATAATTATATTAACATTTCATAGATTTAAAACGTCTGATACAAGAATGAACGAACAAAGATATGATATGAGATAACCATGCATGTCTAAATGATGCTTATGGCTTATAAATACACTTAATTGAAAATGGCTTATATGCTGCAGTTATATGCCTAGTGTTACCATGGTACTAGGATCGAGAGGCTATGATATCAGTATGCTCTCATATCTAAAATTCATACACCATTTCCTTTTTCTCTTTACGTTTGGTGGCGTGGCTCAAAATTTATGTATGAACATATATACAAAGTAGTTGCAATGCCCAACAAGTGATATATGTGAACTCGTTATAACAAAAGTAGCAAACTCTCTGTACAAATAAATACAACTTTCCAGCATCATTTACATCCATTCGAAACAGAAGAAAAAGAAGAAAAATATAACAGAACAAGTATAGAATAACACATGTATATTTATACAAGCCTTGTACAAATCATGTTCGGTCATACAATGTCACAACTCAGATTTGCTGAGCAAAAATTTGTACATAAAGATCCAACAAAATCCTCACTCCCTGGTAGTGCAGGCATCAAAGCACCACTATTGCAATCAGAAAATTTACCTGAAAAGAAAGGAGAAAACAACTATGAATAGCTAGTATGTTTAGGTATATATATATATATATATATATATATATATATATGAAGTGAAAGATGTGAATAAGAAGGAGACCACATGTAAACAGTAAAGTGCAAGATTAAAACAGCACACAGATCATATAGAAGAAAATTAAATCTTTGAATATATTCTGCATCGAATCCGCAGTACCGAATAGCAAGTAAGCAATGGTGCATTATCAATGCACAAGTAAGTGAACAGAAGAGAAAGTACCATCAAATCTTATACAATCAAAACAGATATGTATATGTATAGTCATATATCAATGAATCAAATCTTACACCAAATCTATACAACTAAAGGAGACTGAAATTCAACAGCTACATACATTGACAATGAGAAGACAATATGAACAGGAAATATATAAAAATTAAACTCAAACGAACCATGTGAATAAACAGTGAACGGCTGTACCAAATGTATATAGGATTCGGTTGTGTACATCTGAGCAAGATTTGCACATGGGAAAAAAACCCGAATACCTAAGTTGATCCAACTAATGATTCTGAAAATCCAATACAAAAAAATACTCAGCATGTCACAGTTCGGGAAAAATGAAATAAACAAGTTTATAACTGTACAGATCTTTGTTTATAAATCTGAACAAAATCAATACGAAAAAAAATCCAACTGTAAGACATCACATTTCCCCTGTCAAACCCCACGCAGAGACCCAGTATAAATCACAAACACAGTTCGGCCACATGACTGAAATAAACAGGGAAATATCATCTAGGATCCTAAGCACTGTAAAATTTAAACCTAGGATGGAACAATTCGAAAATCCACTAGTATAAATACACTAGCAAAGTGCCGAAGTTACCACAACAAACCAGATCAACACAGAAAAGGTAAAACCAAAATTCAAATCAAAAAAAGGAAATTCAAAACAGAAATTTAAATTGGGAAAGATTACTTAGCTTTTTCGTTCGGTCTTCGATCTCTGGGAATGGCAGAGCAACTAGATGAGGCCGATGCAGTAGCAGGGCGTCGCGATCTGTGGTGGTCGGAGAGAGCAGCGATGGAGTGATTTCGGTGGTAGGGTTTCCTTTCTATCCTCTTTGTGGCGGCGGAGGGATTATCTGAGGGTTTGGAGAATGAATGGGGAAGGGTTTCGATGGGTTAAGTGATAAAAAGGGGTGCGGGTTTGGGCCATTCGGGATGGGCTGAACGGGTATAGAGGTAAGGCCCATTGTTTTTTTAATTTAAGGTTTTCTTAATTTTAAAGTTTATAAAACTTCAAATATTAATTTCGAATACTCACGAAATCAGATTCCGACGAAACGAAAAACACTGGAACCGTTAAGACGTGTACTACACGATGGATGAGAGCTGAGCAGGGCTGAGCAGGGCAGACAACAACTGGATTTCTCGATTAAATTAAACGCAGTTTAATCCGACTGAAATGGGCTGATTTATCAACAAGTCAAACTCTGGTGAGTTAATTCTCACACCTTCTGGAATCCTGTGATGTGGTACATTCACAGTAAAATATATTTTATAGTTAACAGATTAAATTGGCTGATTGGATGCGATGGATGCAAATTGGTTGTTATTGTTGATTGGTTGCAGTTATTTATTTATCCGTATATTATTTCCGACTGACATCTGTGATGCAGAGAAGGACAGGTTGGAGGGATCCGACCGGATTCCTAAAATAAACCGTATTTTTGTTTGTTGTGATTATATATGAATTGTTCACCTTGACTGACCCCAAAGCCCTGTTAAATGTGATGGGTGAATAGATATTCGTCATTGTGTGATTGAAATAAATCGACAGTGTTGATCAGGGCATTGGTAGGGAATGACCTGAAATGTGGGGTTTAAACATCGTCTACCGTCAAGTGAACTGACGTAGTTTTTAAAAGTTATCAACTTATTTATAACTGAATTAAAGCTTCTCGATTAATTTATATAAGAAGTTAAATTAGAGGATTATAAATACATGCTTCAATCGGGTTTATAAGCTAGGGTTCAGGTGAAGATGGTAAATGGAATCGATAAGTTAGAAATGGTGTTGTGTGGACTTTTACTTAATCAACAAATTAAGTAAAAAGGATTTTTATTGGACGTGGATTTCAAAATGTAAGAAACGGTTTATAAAGGTAGTTGAAATCCAGATGACAAACAAGATGTTGGTGAAATGGTTAATTGGCGAACTAATATTATTCTGAGATAAGAACGGGTCGACCAAGGTCTGAGAGGTAACTAAAAATACCCCAACTTGATTGGCTTCACTATTATCAAAGGATGGTATTAGTTTGGAGTGAGTAAAGTGTTGAAATTGGTCTTACCTTATACAAGGAATATCGAACCCTGATGCAAGGTTTTGGAATTTAAATAATATGGCGTTATTAGTTCAAAGGGAATAGGAATATTGTTTCAAATTATAGTGAATATTGTTTATTCAATTAGAGTTGATCAAATATAGTTAGAGTTAAGCAAAACATAGTTATTCAGGAAAGGTTTTCCATTGCGTACGACTGCTAGCGTAATTCGCAGGGCTAAAGATAGCCTACGGCGGTTGGATGTTTCCTGAGGGAATCAGGCGTAACCATTGTGATCGCTGCGATCTAGAGTCAAGCGAATAGAGTTAAGTCGAGTATTAGTTAATCAATAGGAATAATCAAGTTAAGTTAGTCAAGTTAAATAAGTCAAGGTTAGTCGAGTTAGAGTTAATCAATCAAAATAAATCATTCAGAGTTAATCAGAGGAAATTTGGTTAAATACATTTTAAGAGGTCAAGTTGTGTTAAGTGTTGAATTAGCCAACTGATGTTATTCACACATTTGTTATTTGATGGTTAGAACACCGACTATCAAACCTGACCAATACGATTGTTGGTATGGAAAGACCGGGATCGAATTTATATTCGAAAACCATTCCGACCAACAAATACGTGAAGATATTTGAAGATGGTCGAGATGGAGCATTGAAGACCGTGGATCTTCGTAAGCGGAGGAACTGCTAATAATCTCTAGTTTAGCGGCCAGAGATAGACTGCGGTTCTGTCGTGGTTGGAATCTACGGGTCGCAAGGACTTCTCGCTACTGATCCATGGGGTGATTCCTATATGAGATGCAGTAGGAGAGTACCTTCGGTTCATCCTGTTCCTGGATGACTAGCATGGACGAGTGTCTGACAGAGTATTTCCAAAGGGGTCACGTATATTGATGTTCTACAAACGTATCTCTGTTGGTGACGAAGAAGGCCGTACACCTTCTTTGGCTTAACGCTCAGAGTATTTTTGTGGAAGTCAACATTTAGTGATATCTGGCGGATCTGACGATGTGGCATTCAAAGTGAATGATGGCCAGATGTGTGAAGAGGAATTCTAGCCTCAAGCCTCATCAACCGGAAGATGATAAAAATCGGGCAGGCAGCATGGCTATGTGGATCGCTCCCATTAGGATGTATGATCACCTATCTAGAGAAATTCCATTTGCTTCTTTAATCTATGTTTCGATGCTGTCCCTTTTCGGGCAGGCGGTTGCTGATCCCAACCGTCGGTGATATACATTCGATACACTCAAGCGAAATGAGTGGTCGGTCATGTGAGGGCCGGGTTGCAAGACGTTCTTGTTGAACCCAGTGTATTCGCCTCTAGAGATACACGTGCGGAAGGTGGTCCCATACCTTGTCAAGTTGGAAATCCAATATCCGATAAGTGCCCGCAGTTTTGATTGTATACTATATATGGGGAGCGTGAGATGCAAGCGTTCCTCTAGATTGTTATTTACTTGTATTTAGACATTATCATAATATCAGATCAAAGTTATGATTTCAAAACCGTTTTGGGTTATAGTAAGGTAAAAACTGTCCGTGTTTATGTGTGGACTGGTCTTACTATTATCCTTTGATTTCAGAAAAGACTTTCCAAAGTTAATCAAGTGTGTGTTGTGTGAATTTATCACTGATAGTATTCCAGACTGACCCGGTGTATTTTGTTTTAAATCAAATGTGCTCGGGTCAGACCGAGTATGTTCCAGGTTCGGTTTCTCTTGGAATTTAGGTGCTGGAAGGAGGGCTTCGCCGTTAGTTATATACATATATTATTCCACTGTGATTGATGTATGCTGTACTCTGATGATTGGTATGTATACAAAGTTCTTTTGTATAAAGAGATTTGTTATATTATATTTTATTCGTTCCGCTGTGAGATTATGATGTGTTCTTCTTTTTTCTTCTATTCTAGTACTTCTTTCTTTCTATTCTCACCCTCTAAATTCTTTCTATTGACAATCTGGGGGTTCGATACTTGGGTTTCTGGCAAATGATACGGGTTTATGTATTATTGTCAAATACCCGATTGTCGGTCTTTTTCCCCGGGTCGTTACAACCTTCGATCTTGGAACGCCATGACTTTGAAAATGAAATAACCTTGCGTGTGAACAGACCCGCGGTTTAACTTCAAAACCCTATAAAAACCTCTAATCCGACCTCTTTTCATGGTTCTTCAAATGTGAGAAAATAATAATTGTTTCACTCTTTGTTTCTTGACATAATAAATTTAACAAATAATTTCATAGCAATTATCATTAAATTTTGGATGATATAATTCATTATTACATATATTTTACGAGCTATTGTTAAACTAAACATCTTTCACTATAAAAAATCAGTAAATTTGCAACTTTGCTATGATAAGTTGTTATATAGTTATTTTAATTAGAAGTATATAACATACTACATTACAAATGAGTTGAAGACGAAAATTGAACTCGAGACTTATTGGATCATGTCAAAGTGCCCCAACCAGTTTGGACATGGATGTTGTCATAATTGGTTAAAATTTATCTATATTTAAAATAATTTTACGTTTAAATCAAAAAAATAGAAATAAACTATCAGCGCGGTTCTCATGGTCTGACCGGTTGAACCACAAAAATCTTGAACTTTACACTACCACGGTTTAACGTACGGTTCGGTCTTCACAACTATGGTTAAACATGTTTATGTACATATATATATACATATACAATTATGCTTAGTGCCACATATATGTTCTTTTGAGTAATTTGTAACCCAAACCATTGACTGAAATGTATAATTGTTAATAAGCTAACACCATCGCTTTATCGTCTCTTTAACAAACAAGAGTTGATGTGCTTTTATTAAAAGCATTCATGCTTTTGAACTTTTGAAAAGACAAAAAATTAATTTGATCAATCATTAATTTGTAAATAATAGATGTTCCATTAAACTAGACTACATGAAAGTCAGACAAAAGATGTTTGCCTAGAGATAAAGTATAAAATTAGGATTTCTTCTAAAATCTTATCCATGCCTTAACATCAGATAAACACAGAGCAGTAATGCTTGGTGAAACGCTCAGTCGTATTTATGATTGCCACTGTCGCCTTCTTCAACTTTGGCCTTTTCTTGATTACAAAACAAGCCTTTGTTTTAATATACATTAGTCGTACATTGTTAAATTTAAGATATGAGCCATGAACATATACTGTATTCTCAATTCCTATGTTTTCCCTTTAGGATCAAATACTTTTGTACGAGAAGAGGATCTAAATCTCATGACTAAACACACACGCGCGTGTTGCCTGTCCCCTACCGGACCAGCTTAGGACCGGGTTTGGGTCTAATATTATGTCTTATTTTTGCCCCAAAAACATGATTTTTTATAGTACTTTTTTTTGAAAAGATGTCATTCAAATTCAAACGAACGGTCACCATCTTTGGTGAACAACATCGACGAACAGTAACAGATGCGACCGATTAACATGCATGTTTGTTTAGAAGAGATGCAAATTGCTATAAAAACCGAAGAATACTGATCACATTCTCCATCAATTTGAATCCCTGTATTTTTCTTCCTCTTCTCAAAAATATATCCAATGTTGTTTTCTAAACAAAGTGACATACTCATTACAATCTCGAGTCGATAAGATTCTATTGTATCTTAGGAAACTTTGTTAATAAAAGTTTTAGGGAGATTGCTAAGGGATGCCTCAGAATCCCTATCACGGTCTGATTACTTTATTTCCCTCTCTTCTGTTTTGTTATCTATTTTTACTTGAACACAGATTTATTCAAACTCTTTACGAACGTACACAGTTTTGCGAAGGATCTGCAAACGTTTTTTCTACGTCATAATAGTAATAGTTTTGGAAGTGTTTCTCAATTGTTTTTTCTATATCAAAAGTGTAACTGGTTAACATGGTTTTGCAAACGATTTGCAGTTTTTTTCTTACATATCTATAACGTTTCCGTTACATACATATAGTGAACATTTTGTTGCTAATTTGGGCTTCAGTGGAGTCAGCCGATGATATAACTATTGTTCGGGTTACTGATGGACCGGTGTTAAAGAAAAAGTTGTATTTTTTCCAGACATAAGTTCTAGGTCTTTTTTGAATCTGAACACAGAAAGCTTTTTTGTGTCTTATTTTTATAGTAATCAAACCGATGCATTAGTTTGAATTACAGTAGTATGCTGAGCTGATTGTTCATACTGAGACAAGAATGAAGGCAGATGAAGATTACATTAAGGCACAGAAAGTGATTTTTTGGTGGGTTTTTCTTTTCCTACTGCCTTTTGATAATTGTTGTTGTTGACGAATTTTGCTATTGTTATCCTAAGAATATGACGGACTAAGATAAAAGATATATGTAGATAAGCAAAGGTTGCCATATTCAATATCGTTTGTCTCCATTTTGAGATGAAATAATATGAGGGAAGTTGGCCATTATGTTGGTTGTCATACGTCTCAAATTAGTGCTATTGTTTGTGTGAAATGGTGCATAAATTTGTGTCGTTGATGACTTGGACGTGTAAGTATTCTTCGTAATGCATAAATGTATAAGCATGAGTATTGACAACCTTTTGGCATGAATAAAAATTATTTTAAGATACTATGCTTTGGTAAATCACAGAAATCCCATATTTATATGGTTGTTTTGTATCCATCCATGTATTGATATTTATCGATTATACATTCCAGAATATATTTGTTCATCATTCTAATCGTTTTTCTCCATCTCCATTACAATTTTGGTGTGCTAATATTACTTATATGCATATTTAAATTGCTCATATTTTCTTAAAAATTCCATCGTTAAAACGTTGTGGTGTTTACTATAGTTGCATATTGTTTCAATCATAGATATAACTATCAATTATATTCCATTATTTTTTGCTACATCCGTGTGCAAAGCACGGGTACGCACTTTTTATTATTATTATTATTATATTATAATTAATGAGTTTGAAATGGAGAGCTCTCGGGCTCCCTCATCTATTCTGAAACTCAACCGTCACACACGCACGTGATAAACTTTTTGTTCGCATCTTTTATCCGACCAGTACCGTCCTTGCCTCATTTTCTTCCGATTTGTCTCAAATCTATTCCACATTCGCCTAATGCTCTTCACCATTCATCTACCGCTCTGGCGCCCATGTGTTAGTTTCTGAACCTCTAAAGTCTGAACCCTACTGGCATCTTTCTCCTACCAGCAACTCTACACCATCACAAGAGGTAATATTTGCTCTAAACTGCTTTGTCCTGGTTCTTTGTTGTTTTATCGTCCCACTCCTATAAGGCTATAATCGAGATATTATAATTTGTAATTCGAGTTTAGAGACAATTTATTTTTTTGTATATGTATATAGACTTTTTGGTTCATTTGTTTGATTGCTTTTTTCTTAGTACTACTTTCCTTTTTAGTTCTTTTTTAAAAATTGAATTTGTCTGCTATAGTGTTGATATGTGTTTCGTGATTGACAAATAATGAAAAAAAACCTTTCAGCGACAATTACCTTACCTGTATATTATTTTGAGCAACTTAAAAATTATGGCAGAACCTGAGATTTAGTTCGTTTATATTGGGAGTTTGATATTTTTGGAAGAGTTTTGTAGGTTGAGTTTGATAATTTTTGGAAGAGTTTGGAAGGTTGAGGCTTGCTAATAAAGAAATAATATTTGACCATTGTTCTACTTAATTTCAAGTTTTCTATGCTAAATTTTTGACCGTTGCCTCTTTCAAATGCCTTCTCAATGGTGATCTATCTGCTTTATGATTGTTCAGGTCATTGTTCAGTTAAGTGTCTTTTAGTCTCCTTATTAAGACATGTCAATTAACCAACGATTAGCGATAATGCAATAGTTATTAGAAGTAGGACATCCCACCCAGTCATACTTCTTTCTTATCCATGAATCCCTAAAGTTACATCTATTTGATCTAGCGCAACACTGTCCCTGACTTTTTTTTTTTTTTGAGAATTCTAACTTCGGAAGAGCACGATTGTTAGAAGAGAAATAATGACCATTTGTACATCTGAAGGCATTAACAAATCTTAGGCGAACATGGTAATAAATCTATTTTTTACGTCCTGATCGTCTATGATAAAGATTATTTTTTTTCTTTCTTTTTTCTTTTCATTTTTGACATGATATTATGTCTATCTCTCTATAATGAATTTCTATAATATTCAGTTATCAAATTCTTTGCATCCTTATATAATTTCATCAGCCAGAAAAGTATGTGTATTCTAATATAAATGTGTTCTTTAAAGTTCGTTGGATCCTTTTGATATGCAGACATGCTTCATATAAATCAATGAAAGCTCAGTAGGTGTAATTAAAATAGTATCATCAGCGACTATTCTTTCTTTCCATGCATGAATCGCTGAAATTTTCCTAAACCCAATCTATTCATATTCCCTTTTTCCTTTTTGCCTTTTGTAGAATCAGTTTTTTTCTAATCTGGCAGGCTGTTCTTGGAGAGGCATGCATGCTTCCTGCGCACTTGGCCGTAGAGTCTTCCTCTTCTCCATCCATGACAAAAGATTGTCTGAAACCTGTGGTCTCTGTGTTGACTTTGACCGGCCCCATTCTTCAGTTGTAGGCATTCTTACATTTCCCTATAACTGCGGTTTTAGTATCATTTCATTGATCGTATATTTGCATTGGTTTCTAATGTTATTTCAATCTTATATGCTTTTCTTTGGAATTCTTCATCAAGCTTTTATGAAATTAACATATATTCTTGGTTATAGTCTTCGATCACCATTTGGGTTACAAAATAATGCAACTGAACCGCATTATCATCAACAAGAAAATTGGTATATTACTACATCATCGCTCATATTACAAAAAAAATCTCCTCTTTTAGGGTGTTGTAGATGGTTGTAACAATATTTTGATATTTAATGTAGAATATTAGTAAGTATCCTGATGTTGATGTTGTTTTGTTGGAACGAAAGTATAGCTTTAGATTAATTTTGAAATTTCTATGTAGTAGTTCAGTTCACAAAACATTTTACTGTTTTTTATGCTTTCTGTATTGCCAGTTGCAACTAGGAGTTAAGTTTATTATCACACTCACTCACACAAACTTTGGTAATTGTAAGAAAAATAAATTTGTCCCTTTAGCATGGTAGTCTTTTTTATCAAAGTTAGATGGTATATTTTTGTTCTAGCTTTTGGTATACAAAACATATCGTGGTTACTCTCTTAAACATACATTGAACTAACTATATTAGCAGATGTATAGTTGTTCCTAATTCAATAATTATTGTATGTTTTTTTTTTTTTTCTGTTATGTTTAAAAAATCAAGATTAGGTCATCACATAATGCTTATAAATAAGTTACTATCATGCATATAGTTTCACCTGTAAATGAAATTTTACAAAATATCTTTACTAATCATTTATGAAAATGACGAATATGTATTGAAAGCCAATTCTTTAATCAAATTAGGTTCTAACACGTTAAATTAGAGGAAGGTAGCAACTAAATTTGGATTATTTTATCTGTTTATTTTCTCTTTTGATTGGTTGTTAACTGTTATATGGCAGTATTGGTAATTTATAGAAAAATAATGCAATCTTACGTTTTAACTATTTATTTTCTCTTTTGGTTGTCATTGTTTATTGTTTTACAGTTAATGCTCATGTATAAAACTACTATAATGCATTTAGTTTCAGCCATATATGACAATTTACAAAAATATCTTTAGTTATCATTTATGAAAATGACGATTCTATATTCAAAGCCAATGATTTGATAAAGCTAGGTTGTCTGACATGTAAAATCATAAATGAGGTAGCAGTTAAGTTTGAATTTTTTAAATGTAGTTTGGATTGTTTGGACTTTTACTACATTGAATTCGATAAATTCTACAGTAGTTATTTTAGTGATTTTTTTTATAATTGAACAATATCAAGGTGTCAAATGTTGAAACCATGTTTTTGTAACTTAAACGAGGGTAACATGCAAAATTAATTTGTAAAAAACACACAAATCAAAGTGTGGATATCACATCGTTATCTAAATGTGTTAATAATCAAGATAAACAATGTGAAGGAATTGATCCCCACATAAGAATATATAAATGTGGGAATGATAGTTTTGCATAAACATATATGATTTATCCATAGTTGTGAAAAGCGCGCCGCGGCGAGGCGCAACACTCACGCCATTTTTGCTTGCGGCGCGGCGCACATGAAAAGGCGCAGCAAATGGCGCGCGGCGCAGAAATGGCGCACGGTGCAAAATGGCGCGTCTTTTTTTATTTTGTGGTTTTTTTGTTTTTTTTGGCATTTCAAGCTACAATAACTACACTATAAATACTCTTACCATCACTAAAATCACCATCACTACTACTATTACTATTATTATCATAATAACATGAAATGTGAATAACTTTGTTAATATCTTCTTTTTTCAATTATATGAAAACAAAATGACATCATTATTATTTACTATTCGATTATCATCAATGAGTTAATAACCTTACAATTATGTAATTGACTTACCTTAGCATGCCGGCATTTAGAACTAAAATATGTTCTATTATCGAATGTAGTTTAGAGTCATTTTAATTTTGTTAGAAATATATAATGTTTATGTAATATATAAAAGATCATAAAATATTGTCTAGCATAGACGCAAAAGCAAATGAATGGGAGTGAGAACCCTTGAACGGTAAATCAAGAGAAGCAGCTTTGGAGAAAGAGAAAGCATTCAAAAAAAATTAACATTCAGTCAGCTCAGAAACATACCATTTGATAGATTTTTTTCCGAATGTGTGAATGTGTCCAATATCTATGTACGATTTGTCTACAACATAAAAATATTTCATGATTTGGTATTAACTAAATACAATCGAGCATTAAATTTATTAGATTCAGATTTCTGGTTTATCAGTAATGTGTATTATTATTTTGAATTTCAAAACTATTGTGTTTGAAATTTTATGCTTTATGTTTTTTTTTTGTAAAATGCATAAAAAAAAGTGTTGCATATGTTTTAGCAAAAAATATTGAATTTTTAATTTTTTTTGTTAAAATATTAAATTTATTAAAAAAAATAAACATGCGCAGTAAATTAAAAAGGCGCGCGTCATTTGCCGCGCCGTGCGCCAAGGCTCCAGAGAGGGTTTGCGCCTTTTTGTGTCGTGCGCCATTAATAACATTGGATTTATCT
This sequence comes from Allium sativum, assembly GCA_030737875.1. Classification (NCBI taxonomy): domain Eukaryota; kingdom Viridiplantae; phylum Streptophyta; class Magnoliopsida; order Asparagales; family Amaryllidaceae; genus Allium; species Allium sativum. Next base: position 972,926,851 of record CM060924.1, read on the forward strand.
TTTATATTTATTATTTTATTGCTGATGTTACTGTTTACATTTATATAGCCAGTTTGTTCTTTATTTTACCCAGGCTTTGACCTGGTAAAAACAATTGTTGGAGACCAATAGCTCAAAGTTTAATATTTTCTATATTTGATTTTCCACGATATTTGTGGTCAATATTAAGTGAAAGTTCAATTAATAGTAACCCATTTTCTTAGAGAAGACATTTAAAGTTCTATTGCATGCCAAATATAATAAAAACGCTTTTTTTTTTCCTTTGCATACAAAACTGCTCTTAGCTGTGCATCTAAATTCAATTTTCTTAAGTTATTATACACCTCGAATTCAACATATATGATGTTAAATAAACATCTACAACTTAACTTGCACATTGCAAGATATTAAATTTATATTTGACCATGATTCTTTTACAGGTTTACACCATGCTTTTCTATGAAGTAGTGCTTTCCTATCCAATAACTAACATAGGTGAACCTTTACACATTGAATAAAGGATTTTTTTTTTCTCTTGCTGATTGTTTTAGTACTCACTCCGACTGCCAGTAAATATGTTACCTCATTTTGTTTCTTTAGCTATACACGTTTAATGATACGTAATTGCTTTTCCTTGTTAAATTTGGTGATGTTAAATCCGATTAAATGGAAGGAAATTTTTCTTAAGGGGAGAAAGGGTAGATAATGGGTTTGGATAGATATTGCTTTTCCAAATTAATGAGATTTGGGTAGATATTGCATTCCCTAATTAATGGGATTTGGATAGATATTGTTTTCCCTTGTTATGTGACATAATTATAGGATCTTTTGTCATATATTTAAAACTTGTTTATCAGCAAGTTTTGTGGAGAATTTATTTTTGAGATATTTTAGGGTCCAATTAGGGTATTGACTAGTCTTTCTATTTTGTCTATATAAGCATCTCATTACAGAGAGATTTTTTGTACTTTTGAAGGGAGAAAAAGCTTGTTTTTGTTTTTAGGGATTGAGATATTATCTCAATTTTAGGTCTTTCTTTGTAATCAATTGGTAGAATAATAAAGGTTTGTTTGGATGGATTTGTTTGTTATTGTTTTCTTTTCTCTCTTTTAAAATCTAATTATGTAGAGATCTCGGAGAAACCCTAACAATTGAATCAGAGCCTTTTACACAAATATTTTGAAGTGGGTTTGAATATGGAGAAAATAATTATTGAAAAGCTTAATGGAAGATTGTAGATTATGGAGGGCAAAGATGGAAGATTTCCTTTATCTTAATGGTCTTCATCAGCCACCTGAGAATAATGGGGAAAACCTAGCAATCTGTTCGAACAAAATGGCAGACTTCGGATAGGAAGGCTGCTGCGTCTATTCGATGTTTTTTGGATAATTCAGTGTTTCATATTGTTGCTAATGAAACTTCTGCTTATGCAATATGGAAGAAATTGGAAGGGATTTAGGCAAAGAACTCCGCAACAAATATGGCTCTTCTTATCAGAAGATTGGTGAATCTAAAGCTTAAGGAAGGCAGATCAATTAGAGAGCATCATAATGATTTTCAAGAAATTGTGAATTAATTGGCAGCCGTGAATTTCAAGGTGGATGACGAAACACAAGCATTAATGATGATGAGTTCATTGCCCAAGAGTTGGGGAACACTTATGGTTGCATTGAATAACTCAAATTCGAATGACGTTTCAATGGGGTCTGTGGTTAGTAGCTTGCTTAATGAAGAGATGCAGAGGATGAGCCTTACGGAAGGAAAAGATAAGAAGGAAACGGAACTTGAAACTCCAATTGAAAAATCAACGAAGTATAGAAAGGCAATCAAACATACCAGACATGAAGAAGGAATACATTTGTTTTTACTGCGACAAACCCGACCATCAACTGAGATTTTGCCATAAACTTAAAAGGGATAAGGTTAAGATAAAGGCATTGGAAGAAGAGTCGGATGAACAAAATAATAACGGTAATGAGGTGAATTTTGGTGAGGAGTTTGAAGGCAATGTCTAATGTGTTAATGAAGGCAAAAGCAAAGAGTGGATACTTGATTCAGGAGCTTGTTTTCACATATGCCATCAAAAGGAAGCGTTCATTGATTATGAAGAACAAACTGCTAAAATGGAATCTGTCGATGGTCGAGATTTGCATGTTAGAGACATATGTTCGGTCTGGTTAAAGATGAATGATGGAAAGGTGGTGAAGCTAACATGAGTTAGGTACATCCCAAAAATTAAGATGAATCTTGCTTCAATAGGACATTTGGAACAAAAAAGATGTAATTTTTCAACCAAAGGTGGAGTCACAAGGGTTTGGAGGGGTAATAATGAGCTTCAATGCGCAAAACGAGGAAATGATAACATATATAAATTTCTTGGAAAAATGGTGGAGAATGTTATGAGTTCTCAAATTGGATTAGGAGAGGCAAGTTCATCTGAATCAAGTTGAAGCCATCAACATAAAGCCACAGAGCCTACATGGAGGTCATTGTGGTATTACAAGCAATTTTGAGATTATTGTTGAGAGGTGCATTTCATGTGGGAGATGCATTATTTGTATGTGGTTTTTGGTTTGTGGATTTGTTTTGAGATTATTGTTTGTTGGAGTTATTTCACATCAAGGTGGAGTGTTAAATTTGGTGATGCTAAATCCGATTAAATGGAAGGAATTTTTTTTTAGGGGGAGAAAGGGTAGATATTGTTTTCCCTACTTAATGAGAATTGGGTAGATATTGCATTCCCTAATTAATGAGATTTGGGTAGATATTGCATTCCCTAATTAATGGGATTTGGATAGATATTGCTTTCTCTCATTAGGTGACATAATTATAAAATCTTTTGTCATATATTTACAACTTGTCTATGAGTAAATTTTGTTGAGGATTTATTTTTGAGATATTTTAGGGTCCAATTAGGGTATTGACTAGTCTTTCTATTTTGTCTATATAAGCATCTCATTACAGAGAGATTTTTTGTACTTTTGAAGGGAGAAAAAACTTGTTTTTGTTTTTAGGGATTGAGATATTTTCTCAATTTTAGGTCTTTTTTTGTAATCAATTGGTGGAATAATAAAGGTTTGTTTAGAGGAATTTGTTTGTTATTTTTCTTCTTCCCTCTTTTAAAATCTAATTTTGTAGCGATCCCGGGGAAACGGTAACATTCCTAACTGCTTCATTGATATATATATATATATATATATATATATATATATATATATATATATATTGTAATTAGATTATACCGTAAAGTAGCAAGGCATTTATTTTAGTGTTTGATTTCTATAAATCATCTATTCCAACATAACGATGAATATTAGATACTTCAATTAAATGATTGGTTTTAAGGCTGTGGATAACGATTTAACAGCTTGAAAATTTTGCACTCTCCATGAGTGGCATTTAACAGCTTGAAAATTTTGCAATTTTATGTGTTTGCTGCATTTATAAGTAGACTGAAAGGTTCATCCGAATTAACAAGTACCAACAAGTTTTCATGAGATTTTTCCAGATTTTCATGCTCACATGTATTGACTGTCTATAACTGTGTGGCTGGAAAAAAACATGCCCACATGTATTGACTATCCATAACGCTTGTGATGCACTGTATGATTAAATATAGAATTGTGTGGCTAAAAAAAAAAACATGCCTTACCATATAATTTATTCTCATTACTCACAATTCTTTTTCTCTCCTTTAGACAATTTCCCTTAAGAGTTACTAAGATTTCAAATGGGTTCTCCTTTGGATGTTTTGCGTTAGGATTATCTCGCATGTTGTTAAGGTAGGAATGACGGTTTGAATATAAAGTCTCCTACATCATGAAATAAATTGGAGAAGAGGAGTACAAATAAGAGTTGGTATGCATGTAACAACAGGGATTCATTTTGTTATAAGCATGTGTGTGCCAACTCATATGCGCGCGCCGCGCCCTATACGGAAGGAAGAGGGCTTTGTTCCGACCATCATTACATAACACTTTGTCATTTGACTGGAGCTTTAAAGAATATAAATCCTTTTCTGTGAGCTTATTCCGTTTGGCTTATACAGTTTCTAGATTTCTCTTTTGGCCTCAACACTATAGATGTTGAACGGAAGTCTGTTTTTAGTTACAGTGATCTATTGATCATCAAACCATTATTTATGGAAAGTTTTTATATTCTTAAAACTTCACCATTAAGATAACGATTTATTAATTTAAAACCACCACCCGATACATGGATTAGGTGAGAAAATTGGATGCTTCTTCGTCATATTGCTTAGCATTACCATCTACGGGTTCAATACCTTCAAATGTTAACAATATTTGTTGTAGATTTTTAGCAATTCAGTCATGCCCCCGTAACCCAAAAAGTCATACTTAACCAAACAAGTTCTGTTTTCTTTGTTTTCCTACATCTTATACATTAGAACACTTTACCAAATCCACGTGTTGAATTAAACAACTGTTAAAGTTTATTTTCATCTGAATTTTTGTGTTTTGGATGAATTAGAAATTGCGTTTATGTTTCACCTTACTCTAGAAAATTACACTGACAAGTTTACCTGCTTGTATAATATCAAATCATATGTATCTAATGAACTATTGGCAACATTACTTAAACTTAATCATTTAGTGTAAGATATGATTGTCATGTTCAACTTAATCATTTAGTGTAACTGATATGTTTTCATTACTTTTATTGATGCTTTACTAACATAATTCTTCATGTTTTCCCATTTGAAATATTTCGAAAGTATTTATTAATCTGTTGTAACCTTGCCCCAAGGTGGCAAGCAAATTTTCCACGAACATCGCTATACCACCTCTGTTATTACAGGCATGATGTTAATCTAACTATACATTTTACAGTAAAACTGATTGTTATGCACTAATTATTGAATGCATACCATTTCTTTGTTTATTCGGCTCATGAGTGTTTATTAAAAGATTTGTTATAGTAGAATTCATTTCTTTTACCATATTTTTTCGATAATTATGAAATGTGTAAACAAAAACGTTACATTCAAGTTTTATATGAGTCTTCATGGTTTGCATTTATTATTATTATTAATAATATACTTGGGATTTACAAAATTTAGCTATTGTTTTTTAGTGAAATTTGTTTTTCCCAAAAATATGCAGTTTGCACATATAAATATATGTAGTTACAGTGTGAACATTTGAAAAAATTACACCGATTTTTCAAATATTTGTACTTAACTGAAATATATGTGAAGAAAGGAAAGGAACGAATAAACAAGTGGTATAACATGTTGATATTTGATCTTTTTCATTCATGATATAGATTTGTTTTAAAAAAATTGAATGTAGCTTATAAGGTTTTGAAGAGAATACCTGTTTTGAAACAGTATTGAGGCATCTGACCAAAAAAAAAAACAAACAAAAAAAAAAAAAAAAAACAAAAAAAAAACAAAAAAAAAACAAAAAAAAACAAAAAAAAACAGAAAAAGCCATGAACCTATTAAACTCATGGACAATGTTATGCACTAACAATCAGGAATCTCATTGTTTTCTGTTTACCTTTGATAATTTAGTGTTATAGTGCACCTTCAATAAGCGTCAGCTTTTTGGAGTCTGGGTTGCATCCCAAAATATCAAAAAGATCTAGCCCATCGTCATATACAAGATTGGGGAACGGTGCTTGCTGCATACTGATAGTTCCAGCAATTCTGTGGCTACAAGGAATCCAATACTAGCAGAATATGCATTTGCGTTGAATGTGGAGTTGGATGCTGCATATTTTTGTTGGTCCTGCTTTATTATTTTTAGTTCTATTCATTACAAAATTAAGGAGAGTATAATGCTATGAGGGTATGCTTAGACTCAGCTATACAGGAGTATTTGATTCATTTAAAACATCAATGATCACTACACATTGATGAGATATCTATGTTGGATGACTCTACATGTTTCCATTTTCATGTGGCATATAACTTGCTTTATGGGCTGCCCATACTACATAATATGAAGTGTGAGAAATGGAAGGGGGTTGAAGCAAGATGCATTCCAAGGAGGCCAAAGACAGGAGAAAAAGAGAAAGAAGACACATGCATGAGTAAGTGTATAATGCTAACATGAGTTTGAGGAGAGAGTATGGAAGGAGGTTGAAGCAAGATGCATTCCAAGGAGGCCAAAGACGGGAGCAAAAGAGAAAGAAGACACATGCATGAGTAAGTGTATAATGCTAACATGAGTTTGAGGAGAGAGTTCTTTTTATTTTATTGTCAATGTGAGAATAGAGGGGAAGAAAGGAATCGGTAGTTCTCATTTCATAATTGTAATACATTTAGTCATGAAAAGAAATCAGAAACCTTTTGCTGTGTAATGTTTTAGAGAAACACCAATGAATTCATGCTTAATGTTCTGCACTTGAATTTTGATCAAATTTCCTAACAGAATATTTCTGACGTCTATCAGGCAAGAGCTTTGAGTTCATGCTTCTATTCAATTGACGGCTGAAAGCTTTTTCAAGACAAAAATATTTGACAATTATTAGATTAATTTATGACTTCTTTTTTCAGAATGTATTTAACAATTATTTAATAGATATCTGACTTCTATTAAGTAAGCAATCAATTTAAAATCTTGGAAAGGTCCCTCTGAGTACTACACTTATTGTGTCATGCAGCTAATGCTTGGATGCTTTTACTGAGTGATGTTATTTGATAACTCTACATGTTTCCATATTCATGAAGCAAAGAACTAACATAAATTCATGTGCAGGAATGTTGTTTCTATTAAAGGGTGTTCCAACAAGCAATTTATTTTATCATTTTAATGTGCTCGGTTTACCATAAACCTATTTGAATTAGTGGATACTTTGTTACAGTATATAGTTTGAAATATTGATTTTTGCGTAATTAAGGCTTGAGATAATAAACGAAAATTGCAAATATCTCTCATTTTTGAGTTTTCTTTACAGGAAATTATAATTGCAGCTGAAAGCAAGTTTCGCATCAGTGAATTTTTTTTTAACAATCTATATGATTTCATGAAACAGAGAAAGTTAATGCGTGATTGTGTGAAGTTGCAATAATCCTTACAGAAATCATAGACTGTTTGTTGGGCAACATGGTCCAACAAGTTGTTGTCTACAACACAAAACAAGCTATGTCATAATACTATGAAACAAAGCCAAATGCAAAGAGACTGATTTTATTACCAAGTGCATGCAAATTGTTTCTTGCTTCATTTTTATTTGCTAATTATTATTATTTCAATCATATTCATAAAAGCGTCTGGTGAATATATGAAGATTTGAGTACTCACTGTGAGGTATTTTAGGATGTTTGGACGTGTCTAAGTCAACGTGGGGCTACTCATATAGAGAAGAAAGAAAATTATGATATTGTGTGAATTCGAGAATATGAGTTTGAAACAAAGTTGTGATCAATCATGAGACTTCAATCACTTTAAACAATATAAGTAGCATCATACATTGTTTGTCTTGAAATACTCATTAAAAACTAAATTAAAAACTCATGTGCTTGAAATACTCATAGATATAGGTTCGGAGGCGGCCCAGCATAAGTGGATGTTCTAGACAAGGCAGACAAAATTTAAAACGTAAAAAACGCAGGTAGTACGACATACAGCTTCCAGGTATAGAACCTCCGGCCTGCATCAAAGTATTGGATAGCTTAACCACCGCACTACTACAACTTTCATTAATATAGTGCCCTATTAGATTATATATACCAATATATTAAAAAGCAAGAAAATTATTTTGCTGCCCCCGCTCCACCACTGGCACGGCTGCCCTAGGCAACCGCCTCGGTCGCCTACCCTTTGGGCCAACCCTGTATAGGTAGAACAAGTTTTATTAAAAATTCTAAATCACGACCTAAAAACTGTGTTCATATGACATTTATTGTCAGTCAAGTCAGTTTTTTACAAAAATATAAGCATTGTCCTAAATTTATTCACCCTTAATCTGACATATATTTTATTTTTTCGCGTTACTCTAGATATTTTCAAAAAGGTCACCATTGAAATTTACTCAAACGGTATGCAATGATTATTAATATGTTTTTATTCTTTCTGTTATTCGTCCAATCAAAAAAATTGTGGAACAATGTTTTTATTAATCATATAGTGCGGGGTTTGCTTTATATAATTTTGTATCATGCCCTAACACTTTAACAATATTGATGTATAAGCTACGTGAGAGTCGAAAATTGTGCTCTTTAAATATCTATGTTTATATAAAAAAAAAAAAAATCAAACTGGATGTCATCAATGACGATATATAATTCATGCTATTTATGTTTACTCTTGCTCCTTCCTGAAAATTGGGAATTATGTTTCCGGAAAAAACCTGAAACACACATACTTCAGCTCATATTGTTGTGAAATTTTTTATCATATTTCCACTGTTGTCTCATATTTGTCTTTTTCGATTGGCCACAAATTCTTTTATATTAAAATTTTATGCATGGTTGACCATTTTTTAGTTTGGTCATAATAACTATAACAACAATTTATATTACACAGCCATATGCGAAGCATGGGTTTGCACTTGTAATTAATAGATAATAGACTTAAGAAAAGCTCCAAGTGTTACAAGGTTTAGTGTATGTGCATTACTTAGGATAGTTACTTAGATTACTTATTAGTTAATCGTTTGCACTGCAATTGCTACAATAGAAGTACTATTAGGACTGATTCCTACTTCCTACATCTATAAAATTGATCGGGCTCCACTCTCTACCATGAAGCTAGCATGGTAGTCGATGCCCCTTATAATGAATAAAAACAAGCTTGAATGTGAAATCGGCTCCGCTGTATCTACATCCGCAAATTCACTGTTTAGATGGACATCTATTTAAAGCTGGATGCAACAACGAATTATTTACCTCAATCGATGTTGCATGCTCAATCACAGTCCAAACACACTGATTGTCATTCCCCCAGTTGATTGCTTATTTACTGCAGTTGACATTTTTGTCTCCTCTATCATCAGTACGATTCCTGAGCCACTTAGTTACCCCTAATCTACAGGTGTGTTTGATCTATCGTCATTATGGACTTCTTTAAACAATAATCTAATTGCACTCCTACCTTATTCCCCATGATTGAGTCTTATCTATCAGCCACTTAGGGTCTGTTTGGCTGTCATTTTTAGTTTTGAGTTTTCGTCTATACAAAATTTCGGACATTGTACATACTTTTTGAAAACAAACATTTTTGAAAAACGGAGTTACCATGTAAAATAGAAAGCAATTTTATTTTATTTTTGTATTCAAAGGAAAGCGAGAGGATGGAAAACGATCCAAGTTTTTAATTTTCCGTTGATCATTAGAACGACTAAGAATTGTGAATATTTTCTCTCTGTTTCTTTGCATTTTGTAATGCAAGTTGAAAATTCAAAACCGAAAACTCAAAATGAAACCAAACAGGTCCTTACTTACCACAGTCGGCATTTCTGTCTTCCCCCAGTAGGGGACCCGACTACGCATATTATTATGATATTTTATTATTTTTATTCCTCGTCTACTTCATGCTATTCCCCGTTTTATCATAAAGCAATACCATAATAGGTTTGTTCTTTGTCTTAAATTTTTTAGTTATAATATTAGCCAAAATTATGGTTAACACACCAAAATGATGTAGTCCTTGTAGAATTCTTTACTTTTGAAAAGGTTAACTCGGGTTATACTGCCGTTTCCATAGTATAATTCATGGAAGCAGCTTTTCTTAATCTCGAAAAGTGAACTCCAGTAGAAAAAAGAGATAATGATCAGTTGTAAGTCGGCTGAAGTTCGAAAGACCATTACGAAGAAACTCCGGTCTTTGATGTGTTAATTCCTAACATTTATATTTCATTGATTTCATAGTAAAAGCTTTTGGGCGAGGCCGTTAGATCCTTTTCGTAGTGCATTGGAACTCTTAATACTACTTTAGTAGATTACCGTGTAGATTACTATTACTTAAAAGAGGAGGATTCAGAATGAATTACGAAGGCCTTTCTATCCATTCAGGGGGGTATTCATAGGTTCTATTTGGTTTCAGGTATCTTAAGGCTACTTCTGTAGATTGTAAATTATTGGGTTTCTGAGTATAATTCTTTGTAGAGCCTAACTTGGCCTATTTTGACCCATGTTGGATCTCAAGAGGACATCCTTACATAATCTATTCCCTTCGGATCTTTCGGTATCGATCCTGAAAAGTTGTAAGGTAATAATAGCATGATATTTGAGGAGTTACCATTTTATTTCCCCGGTTACACAAGAAAATCTCTTTATTTATGAATTTAATTATTACAGAATTTCCCTAGGTCAATTTCGAAATTAGGATATACAATTTAGACTTTTTTGGCATAAGTTAGAGAGCGAAGAAGTTGGTCCCAATTCCAAACCCCTTGAGCCGTATTTACAGGTGCAGATTGGCCTCCTCTTTCATGTTATAGGCTTCCTTTTAATGCCATTGCAGAGGCTAATGCGGAGGTCTAGTGAGGGCGCATCCAACGGTGAGCGATTTGTGTTTCAGATGCCACTCTGGATAGTTGTTTTCCTTTCTGAATGCCTGCAAATGTATATCCACCATGGTGCTTCTAGATTCTGCGAAGGCCTTTATTTAACCCTAAAGAATTATTCTGGGGGAAGTAATATCAAGTGGGTTCCCGGATTTTGATCGTTGCTATAGGATTTACATCCTTCGGATGAAGTGCCTTTCAATTTTGCAGATGTTCCCTAAAGGCCCAAGTTGTCAAAACTTCCTCTTTTAACCAAGATGAAAGGGTTAACCGATTGTTCCTTTATTTTGAGGCCCGATGCCCCCAATGTTTACGCCCTTCAGTTTCACTGAAAGGGGCTTTACCTTTCTAAAACGATGTTTATGTTCCTTAATCCTAGAACTGGAGATAAACTCTGATGGAGTTGCTTTGACTGGTTCAATGTCTATCTATTATTGACATCCCTTCTTTACAGTCATTGTTCTTGATCCTCCAGATTGTTTTGGTGATAACATTTGCTCCCCCAGAAATAAAGAGGTACTTATGACTTTTAGGTCATTAAGTCCAATTGGTAGCTTCACTAGACGTCGATTCAACATTCCCACCTTTTGGAATTCTCATCCATCCATCTGATGATTATTACATCTCTGACTTTTCTCTTATATATAGTTGTATTGTGATGACCCCAGACTCTCGTGCCATGGAAGCAAGGATAATCTTTGGAATATAACACATAAACAATAACAGCAGAATAGAAATGTATCGTTACACCAGATAATTTACAACAAATTACACTGGAACAAATATAATCATCAGAGTTACATAGTATAACAGGATCATACTTAGTACAAAATACAGTTTAAGCCTTATATGTAATGTCTGCAGCGAAATCAAACATAATATACATAACAAAGTCTGAACAACATAATAGAAATGATAGAATCCATCTTCAGCTCCATAGCTATCCAGAATGAGACTGTTAAACCTGAACACAAGGCTGCCCATGTAGAAAATAGGAGCACCCGAGTTTGCAAAGTGAAACAAACTACGAGTTAGTCATGGGACTGGTATAAGAAATCTTACTTAACCTATTTAACAATAAGGCCAATCACAGGACCACGCCGTTAACGCAGAACGGGTTTACTCCATTCGCTTACCAGTGCATAAATAAAGTAAATCATTTAAACAACGCAATGCTTTTTATAGAAAATGAAGCCATTATAAGACTCAGGTCCCATCACACAATGCAACGCAAGCTGGAGGATAGAGTTTTACCTTATAATGGCCAAAATATGCTTGATACATATAAATCAAAATCATTTGATATTATTACTAGTGCATACATGTTTCAAAAAAAATTTCAATCATAATGTATCAATCATAGACGACATGAGCGTCCTATGCCACTATGTCGCCACGCATAGGTTTACAATCAAAACCCCACAATGTCGTATTGGAAATTGGATTTCCACCATGAATCAAGGAAAGGGATCGTCCTTACCGACTTTGAGACTGTCTAGCCCGAGCCTCAGGACCCAGACACAGGTGAGCCCTTGGGTCATCAGGGCTGATCCACACGGAGTGGATTAAATTGCCTGAACAATACGTTTTCCCGCCCTATGGGGCGTAAACTGGTCAATATATCGACCAAACCATCCATCGACCCCATAGTGACCGATATAACTGAGGCGTCTCGCTTTCCATCATCCACATAAATAAAAATGTCTGGGTTCCATAATATGACACCGCTCCTAGCTAAAAGGAAATGCATGTCCTTCCTGAATTCCTCTCCCGTTTCTGGTTCATACCCGGGGTGCGAGGCTCGCGAATTAATGTCATACACAAAGCTATGCTATATTAAAGTCATGCTTTGATCATCAACCACAAGGCTCTGCTTTTCAACAAAATCCCTAATCACTGCATCTCAGCATGCCACATTGACATTGCACGCCATGCGACTGATGTCTATAGATATATATAACCTCTAAGCTCGTACGTCTTAGAGAAGGGTGTTAAGAAAGAGAATAAATTCTCCGCCACCAAACAGATATATATTTAATAGAAATCAATCAACACAGAACGAAATCCAATGTCAGAGATACATCCATTTACTAGTTCATTCTGGGTCTAAACGAAACTGGAGGCACCTTGTTCCTCGTCCCGTATGTCCAATACAGGAGAGAGGCCCTCACACATCCGAACAATCAACAAATACGTCCGGACAACTATCACTGTAACCCTTTCAAGGCAGCAACTCCAATCAAAGGCATCAGTAGTCATCCATTCGATGTGAAGATTATCGGTATTGCACCGTCTTCATATCTTCGACTTTTTCATCATCGACCAATTATTTGAAATGAGAATTAACTCAGCCTTTTCAAATAATGCATGCATGCATAGAATTCAAATCAATTCTTCCTCTGATAGACCATCCGACATCCACATTTCAGTTCATTAGTATAATTTTCATGTCAAATACATCCAACCATCAAAATATCTGACAAACCAAGTAAAATCCGTTTATCTCCATCCCACATCGTTTATAATATTTTAAAACGATTTTTCACTATTTTTATTTATTTAAAAATAGTCCATTTCCATCGAACGAAGTTTCAGGTCATTCGATGGCACTGGCGCTGCTCTCGTCCAAATTTGATTTAAACATTTCGCAAATCTAAAAGTTGGATCTTAACGAATTTTATATCATTGGAAAGATCATTCCAAAACGGATCCAACGGTTCCGGTTTTGGGAAAATCCGACGGTCGGATCTCCCGTAATAATCGTTTAAAATTACGATTTCAAAACGCGAACTGCAGCATCGTTATTCGTTTTATTTTAATTATATATATATATATAATTTATCGATGATTTCTAAACCGTTTTTACTTCAAAAATTTGGCTAAAGCCTTTAAATTTCGAAAAATTTCGCCATTACCTCCTTTGTACAGGGAGAGGTTTGGAAATTTATTGGGCCGTATTGGGTACCCAATAAATCCAGTATAAGCACACACAATTTTTAGTGACCTATTCTATTCCTGAGTAGTGTGTAATTTCTCCAGAGATAAATCTCGTCACCTCATCCAGTGTTGGAAATAAATAATCCATGTGCCGTATCTAATAACTAGAGAGACGTGATTATTGTCAACTCTACACCCATGTGGGGTTTTTATATAATATAGCAATTTACCGTTATATTTATTTCATCTGCCTCAGTCCTCAATTCAACCTGTAATTCAGTCATCGCCATACGAGCGTCTTACCCATATGGTAATCCCAACCTCGTCACATTAGCTCCAATTGCTTATGTGGAATATGATATGCTATGACATAAATAGATCGTCTTCGGTTTAACCTGAAATGTAGTCATCGCCATACAAGCCTCTCGCTTGTATGGTTATTCCAACCTCGTTATACAAGCTCCAAATGCCTATATGGAATATGATAGAGTATGTTATCTTCACGAAGTATGTCATGTAGTGTAGTTCAAAATTAATTGTTACTATCCTATGACGTTGTTTATAATCTCACACAGAATAACTAGCACACCGCATTCGATGGCATTCACAGGAGCTGATATATAAATAAAATTGCGCCGCTAACTCATTAAGGTTTACCTATTTGTTGGGCACGCAAATAAATTCTTTACTCAACAGCAAATCTATTTACCTGTTCAGCACATGTATATATGTGCATATCTAAGCTAAAAATAATATTTTTAGCGAACCAATCTTTATTTCTATACATGAAGATTTTTTTTTCACTTCATATACATGTTAAAAATATTGTTTTCAATCAACAAATATTTATTTCAACCTACGCTTATTTTTAACAGTTCATATTCATGTTAAAAATATTATTTTCAAAAAACAAATATTTATTTCAACCTATGGTTATTTCTAACAATTCATATTCATGTTAAAAATATTGTTTTCAATCAACAAATATTTATTTCAACCTATGTTTATTTTTAACAGTTCATATTCATGTTAAAAATATTATTTTCTATCAACAAATATTTATTTCAACCTATGGTTATTTTTAACAGTTTATATTCATGTTAAAAATATTATTCTCAATCAACAAATATTTATTTCAACCTATGGTTATTTTTAAAGGTTCATACATACAATAAAAATGTGATTTTTATTGTTAAAACATTTTATTTCAGACATGAATATTTTTAGTGATTTATATATACAATAAAAATGTTATTTTTATCGTTCAAACAATTTATTTCAAACATGAATATTTTATATAATTCATACATACAATAAAAATGTTATCTTTATCTTTCAAACAATTTATTTCAAACATGAATATTTTATATACTTCATACATACAATAAAAATGTTATTTTTATCCTTCAAACAAACATGAATATTTTATATACTTCATACATACAATAAAAATGTTATTTTTATCGTTAAAACAATTTATTTCAAACATGAATATTTCAGAAAATTTCGGCATTACAACGGTAGGGTATTTAGCACCAGCCCTCTGTCCAGCACAGCTCCTCTGCTATCCTACGCCTTGCAGCATTACAATACTTTCATTTCAATGATTTCCACAATATCATTTATTTCCACAATACAATGAATATACCACAAAATAAACCAATTTTTTTGCAACCACAATCAATCGTTCACAATCACAACCCAAACAATTTATATTGTCCATGGTCTGTGGACGAGGGGAGTGTGTGTGTGTGTATATATATATATATATATATATATATAGTTCCATTTCAATTTCATTTCATTTCCATTCAACGCATATATGATTTATACAATGCATGTACAATTTATACATCGCTTATATAATTTATTTTTATACAACGCCCATATATGAGATATACAATGCGTATATAATTTATACATCGCATATATAAGTTATATGACGTGTATACATTCCAATTTGAATTTAGAAATCTCACATTGGGTTTCACTCCTCCTTAAATTGTAGAGAGCTCCAAATGCGTTCTAGTCTCTTCTAGAATGTAGCGCATG
Organism: Allium sativum; assembly: GCA_030737875.1. Classification (NCBI taxonomy): domain Eukaryota; kingdom Viridiplantae; phylum Streptophyta; class Magnoliopsida; order Asparagales; family Amaryllidaceae; genus Allium; species Allium sativum. The sequence goes on from CM060924.1 coordinate 972,942,295, forward strand.
AGGTCACGGTCCCAGTGTCTCTTGTTCCACTGGATTTGGACAACACACGAAAAAGATGTGATTTTTATTCTAAAATAACAATTTGCAACGCTTTAAAGTGTTGAAACCTTTTAAATAAATAAAATTCGTTACCTTCCAATACCGGTCAAATCTAGGTTTTGATTTATCTCTAAATCTGTGCAACTAGACGTCGATCAGATCACGCCAGGTTGAAGGTCTCGGAGAGGCGCATCCAGTGGTTACCACCACGTTGAACTCGAAATCGGATCTGGGCCGAAAATCAAGGGCAAAGCGGTCAACTTTGGGGGCGTGATTCTCGAGGTACACCACACGATAGAGGGCTAGGCTGGTATGGATTGGAAGAGGGGAAGATCCTCTACAATTTTCCCCAAAGAATCGATGGGTTTTATTGTGTAGTTGGAGAGAGATCGAGGGGAGAAAATTTGAGCCCCTTCCGCCGTTCGTTGTAGGGAGGTATCGGGTTTGATCGAATGAAGAAGGTCAACGATGATTGGCCCATTATATTTAATTTATTTAATTAGTTTAATTCCAAAAATACCCCCTTGTCAATACGAACTCCAAATTAAACCCAACGACTGTCGCCCCTACCTAAATACCCCTATTGTGGACACAATGGAATACATTTCGTAAGACCATTCGACTGTTTCAGTCAGTTATTTTTCAAATTAAAATATAAAACATTCAATTTTAGATTTGAACGTACATTTTAATTTGCTGGGGCCACATACTGATTCCAAAAATTCCCGAAAAATAAATCTAGCTATGTTGGGACGATACGGTCCCAAAAAAAATAATTTGGTTGAATTTGGAGACTGTTTAAAAAATGGACTTTTTCTGGTCGATCCAATTCAGACTGAAATTACCAGACGCGTTTTCCTTTGCCACGCTCAAATATTAATTCCAAAAATTATGGAATTTGAAACCTAAAAATAATTTGACATTTCGGATCCAACCAAAGTGGTTTCATCGAAAACGGAGGTCGTTTGCAAAATGTCTATTTTTAAGGGCTATATTTACGTTAAATTTCATTGCGACTATTCTGAATATTCAACTGGACATAAAAATTTTCAGATCCTTAGAAAGATATTTTTAAACAGATTTAAATATTTTTTGTTTTACTGAAATCCAATTTATTTTGTATCCTGTACATTTAGTCAAAGTTCAAAGTTGAATTTTCAAACTACCGCGCCATTTCAGGCTTGTTATATAATTAAAATAAATTTATTCGTTCTAACTTCAATTTAAATAAATTTTTAGTCGTTATTATTTAAAATTAATCATTTTAAATATTCCAAATTCATTAAAATAGCCAAATTAAAAATTTTAAATTGGTTCTGATTTTCCGGGTTGTTACATGTATCTTCTCTTTCATCTTCACTTTATTATATTCAAAGCAATTGAATACTAGGATTTTACTCTCTTTCAATATATTCTAATTACAATTTCAAGGTAAACATCTCTCCCCAGTTTTGGTTTCATATCTAGTTTCTAGATTTTTATTTTCTTAGAGTTTTGAATCCCCTAATTTGCATGTGGAAATCAAAGATTGAGTCTGGTTTCAATAGAATCGTGGAATAAATTTTGTACATTTTAATCATGATTAAACATTTTCCAGTTTCAATCCAAATTCCCATAAGTTCGAAAGTTTTTTTTATAAATGTTTCTCCTAATCATAATTAGACCAATCTTAGGCTTAATAACCATGAAATATTTAGATTACTAGTTATTAGAGCCAAAAAAAGCTTTCTTTGTTTTTCTATAACCTCTTCCCCTTTCGCTCATATATGCAAACACTTTCCTTCAAGCTTTGTCTTACGAGAGGGTGAAGTTTTGTTTTAACCCTGGAGATATTATTAATCCAATCACTAATCATGTAATATCATTAGGCTAGTTTGTAACTTGTGTTTCCAATTACTAACTCTTTCAAAAGCTCCAATGCTCAACCATTATATTGGTTAGTTCATAGTTCTTCCATAAGAAGTTATATGCAACTTACTTTGTTTTTACTTTCAATTATATTATTGCTTATAAAACAACATCACCTGCCTGCATAACGGGTGACATGAAATCTCTTGAAAAAGCTACTCCGAAAATAACCTCAAAAGCTTTTGAAAAGGAAACCCCAAATGTAACGCCCCGCATTCTACGTATCAAAGGATCGTGGAATATTTATTTCTTTTTCATATGAGGTCGTATGGTCATGTAACTTTGGGGAACGACTATTGGGGTCATTTCCCATGTTCACGATTTTTGCCGTTTTTTAAATGACTATTTTACCCCTAGTTGATCTTGTTTCGGCCATAACTTTTGATAGTTAAGGAGTTTTGACCAGAAACCACTTCCATCGGATTCGGATGATGGTTTACAATTCCGTAGAGTGGTCATATTAGCCAAACAGACTCACCGTTTGGGAGATATGGCTGAAACAAGGTTTAGAAGGTGAAAAACAGCTTAACCGGGCCTAATTACGGTGATTAGCAAGAGGGCCCATAACCCATTTCGGAATTAGGGTTATGGGGAGGCTGAGAACAGTTAGGAAACGATTTTTATTTCATTTTTCAACCGCCTAAAACATTTCCGTAACCCTAGCAATGGCCTCCAACACCCAAATCACCTTTTAATCACCATTTAATCAAGTTTTAGCCTAATCTACATCTAATCAAGGCAAATTAGCATTAAATTGGGAATAGAACTGCTGTGTTGCATAGAGATTCAACCCAAATCAGAGATATTTTCAGATCTACGATTTATTTGTGGCTAAGGTGAGTGATTTGCATTGTTTTTTCACTAATTACGGCTAATTAGGGGTGATTAGTGATAATTAGCGAAATTATGACTCAGAAAAATCTGGAAAAATTTGTAAAATTCTAAAATATTATTTAGGGCTCTGTTAGAAATTTGGGTTAGTTTGGATAAGTTTTACTAATCCTATCATTAGATTTGCTTAAATATGCTTAAGGGGAAATATGGGTTTTGGGTATGTTTGATTTGTTTTGACATATCAAATTGTTGTTTTGGTGATAATGGTCAATTCTATATGTTCCTATGACTGTATGGTATGCTTTGTGATTGATTAGAACAGTTAGAATAGTCGAAAATGCCGTCGTATGGCGTAAAAATAGTCGTTGGAAGAGTTGCAGGAAAACTGTACAGAGATCGGATCACCCCTTCCCCCACCGAATCGACCCGCTCGTGACTAGTGGCACCCAACCGACCCACTTGAGATTTTGGTACCTTGGCCTGGCTTGGATTATATGCCACGAACCAACCGGAGACTCACGAGCTGAACTCCCGACCCGAACCCCTTCCGCGAACCGGTGATGGAGCCACGACCCGAACCGATGTACCACGAATGGATTTGAGGAACTCGACCCGACACGGAGTGCTTGGGAAGGAGGACCGAACCGGAGGAGCTCGCTATGAACCGAACCGCTAGGAGATGTGGACCACGACCTGGAGCTTGACCACGAATGGAAGGAGACCGAACCGAACCGGGAACAGCATGACTCATGAACCGATCCGAAGCAAGGTGAAGAGGAAATACCAAACCGATTCGGAGGAGACCAAAACCCGAGATGCGAAGGTAGTCCAAATGGAAGTTTATACTCAGGGTCCAGTTGGGACCAACGAGTTGTCTTCATGGTTGGGCTTTGCTGCGGGACGTGTGCTAAGGAGTTGTCGACGTCCATAGCTTTGACTCACCACGAAAAGACAAGTGTTAGGCTGCGGATCAATGCAGTGGGGTAGTTACTACTCCATGGGGCAGAGTGATCATAGCATGGCTATGAGCTAGTGCAGTGGAGTCGTCATGACTTCATGGGGCAGAGTGGACATAGCAAAGACTAGTGGTTATGGATCAGTGCAGTGGTGTCATCATGACTCCATGGGGCAGAGTGATCATAACAAGGAATGGGTGGTCAAAGCGGTGGACATCGTATGATTTACGCACTGAGTGAGAGATGTGAGGATGGTTGCTATGCTTGATTGTTTGCCATAACTATGACATGCACACCCCTTCCCCGTACCTTTACACCATATGTTAGTGTCACCTTAGAGTATTGTACATCCTGTTGTGCTAACTCTTTGGTTGCAGGTCCAGGTTTAGGTATGGTTTAGTATACCTGTTATTGTTCTGTTTTGCTTCTTATCGCTCACACCAGACTTTTGTCTGACCCAGAGTTTTATGTCTCTTCTTATTACTCTGGATGCTCTTAAACGGGTAGACTAATGACAGGTTAGGTGATATGCACGAGTAGATATACCGGAGACGAGAATGGGGCTTCCACGTATGATATATATATAGATATTCTCCCTGTGTTGTTGCTGGTCACTGCTTTGGGCATTAGTGGTGCACCTTTTTCTTTGCTTTAGAGACAGTATGTTGGAATTATAATAAGCTGTATTTTGAATTTCCGCTGCTATAATGATTATGGTTTAGTTTTCAGCTTATGCACTGTCTCGCCTGTTGTATGTCAAGTATGTTATTATTATATTTTATCTCATGTGCTGTGAGACATTCTACATGTTCCTTGTTAGTTCAAAATTCCTTTCTTTTCCTTTCTTTGGCGACCATTCCTCGTTAGTTGGACATTGGCACAACGCACTTTCATTGGAAATGTCGGCTGGTGCAGGGCGGGCTATCACACTTGGTATCAGAGCTCTAGGTTGCGTTGTTAACCTAGGGAAAGACACCAGGGAGAGATAGTACGTATATGAGAGTGCGTATTTGTTATATTTTGGTTTTCAAAAGCTATATATATGTACTATTAGTATATCTAAGGGTGAAGTCGCATTGCACTGGCACCACTGAAGAGATGGTTAATCGTTTCTCCTTATAGATTGAACGATGAGCCGATACACGAGGAATAGTGGTAGAGGAGCTAATAATGGGAATGCTCCTGACATAAGGATAGTGTTCACTGACTTCATGAGTGAGATGCTTAGGGATGTTCAGAGGGCAGTTCCTAATGCTGCAAATGGTGGTAGTGCAGCGGTGCAGGTGCCCAGGGCCGATTTCACCAAGCTTTGTAAGGACGACACTAGTCTTGGTGGGAAGCCGTTCCACGGAACAAAATCAACTACGGAAATTAAGGATTGGCTTGATAGATGTGAGCATATCTTCGAGGATATGGGAATCGAAGACGCGATAAAGAGGAAGGTAGCATCCCGTCAGCTGCAAGGACGGGCTATGAATTGGTGGAATGCTATTAAGGCAGCTACTCCTGAGGATCTAGTTACTTGGGATCAGTTCAAGGCCCAATTCAGTGAAAAGTTTATCCCAGCTGCCCAGAAGTCAGAATTGTTTAGCAAGCTCTTGGAGCTTAAGTAGAATGGTAGGGCAGTCTCAGAATATATTGCGGAGTTTGATACTTTATCAAAGTATGGATTATCCCTTATTGACACTCCCGAGAAGAAGAATGAGAAATTCATAATAGGCTTAGATCAGTACTTGGGGGAAAGGCTTATCAACCATATTGATGATACTTTTAAATCGATTATTGGGAAAGCATTGAGATCAGAGAGCCTTTATCCTAAACCCAAGACTGAAGTCGTTGTTGTATCTGCAGAGGGGCCAAAGCCGCAAGCAAGCGGTGGAGGCAAGAATAATTCTCAGAACAAAAGGAAACAGAATCAGACTAAGGATGGTCAGAAGAAGAGCAAGAATGATGTTGAGTGCTTTAGCTGTGGAAAGAAGGGCCACTATGCTAAAGAATATCGAGCAAAGCTAGCGGACAAAAAGTGCTTCAACTTTGGTCAAGTGGGACATCACAAGGACAAGTGTCCGCAACCCCCTAAAGAGAAGCAGATTGTGAAAGCATATGCTATCAATGCTGTTCTTTCTTTGTCGAATGCCCCAACTGCGGCAGAGAAAGGAAAGAATGTCATTATCTAAGGTATGCTTTCCATTTATGATGTTCCTGTTCGAGTATTGTTTGATAACAGGGCTTCCCGTTCCTTCATATCGGGTGACCTGGTAGATAGGTTGGAATTGGAACCCGAGATAGTCGATAGACCTTTAGTTGTGACGAACCCGATTGGTGGTTCGACTAGCCTTAGTATGATTTGTCGTAATGTGGTCTTATCGAGTCATGGATGTATGTTTGCTTGTGATTGTTTTGTTTTGGGCTTTACTGGGTTTGGCATTATTTTGGGAGTCGATTGGCTCCAAAGGTACGGGGTGGTTGTAGACTGTGAGGGCTTTTTGGTGATAGTGAGAGCGGATGATGGGAGGAGGGTAGTGTTTGGTGGTCTACCTAGTGATGGGGTAATGGCTAGTTTTCCAAATTCCCTCGACATCCTTTATGATGAGTTATCAGATGTGCCCATGGCTGGCCAGTATCCGGACGTCTTCGAGGAAGTGACCGGACTTCCACCACACCGAGAGATTGAGTTTCGTATTGATTTAGTGAAAGATGCCAGACCTATAGTGATGCCACTTCGTCGTATGGCGCCAAGGGAGCAGCGAGAGCTCGGGGTGCCAATAAAAGATCTTTTGAAGAAGGGATTTATCAGAAGAAGTGTCTCCGAGTGGGGAGCACCAGTTGTGTTTACTACCAAGGCAGATGGTTCCCTTCGATCGTGTGTGGACTACCGCGAGTTGAATAAGGTGACGAGGAAGAATAAGTATCCTCTACCGTGGATAGATGATTTGTTTGATCAATTGAGTGGCGTGAGAGTGTTCTCCCAGTTGGATCTCGTGACAGGTTTTCATCAGCTCAGAGTGGAAGCTGAGAGTATAGCTAAAACGGCCTTTCGGATGCCGTTTGGATTCTATGAGTGGTTGGTCATGCCATTCAGGTTGACCAACGCATCAACATATTTTGTGGATCTTATTAATAAGGTATTCAGGGATCAATTGAATAAGTTTGTTCTTGTGTTCGTAGACAATATCTTGGTTTATTCGAGGACGGAGGAAGAACACAAAGAACATTCGAGGATAGTGATGGAGGTGTTGAGAAAACACCAATTGAAAGCGAAGTTTTCTAAGTGTCACTTCTGGAGGAGGGAAGTGAGGTTCTTGGGCCATGTTGTTTCAGAGAATGTTATTGTTGTGGATCCTGCGAAAGTGGCTATGGTACAAGATTGGTCGTCTCCCAAGAATGCAACGGACGTAAGAAGTTTCTTGGGATTAGCTGGATATTATCGTAAATTTATCCAAGACTTCTCCAAGATAGCAGCACCGTTGAATCAGTTGACCAAGAAGAATCAAGCTTTTGTTTGGGACAAAAGGTGTGAAAATGCATTCAAGAGCCTAAAGGAAAAGTTGACGTGTGCACCAGTGTTAGTCATTCCTAAAGGGAATGAAGGATGACAGTAGGATGCAAGTGGTACCGGACTAGGTGCTGTATTGATGCAAGGAGGTAGGGTTGTAGCTTATGCAAGTCGGCAACTGAAACCGCATGAGAAAAGATACCCTACCCACGATTTGGAATTGGCAGCGATCGTCTTCGCGTTGAAGATGTGGAGACATTATCTCTTGGGAGAAAGGTTCGAGTTGTTTACCGATCATAAGTCATTAAAGTATCTTTTCTCTTAGAAGGATTTAAATCTCCATCAGCAGAGATGGTTAGAATTCTTGGCTTCCTATGATTTCGATATAGCATATACACTAGGAAAGGGCAATGTGGTAGCTGATGCATTGAGTAGAAGACATGCCAGTTTAGGGGCTATGTTTCTTGAGTGGAAGCAACTGGAGTATATCGCTGGGTATGATTTCAGACCAAAGTGCGAATTGGATCCAGAGATGTTAACAAGTTTGACGATCAGACCCACTTTGATTGAATGGATTGGTTCCAGTCAGTGGGTCGATCCTAACCTACTAGAAATCATCTCCAAGTTAGAAATGGGTATCGACGGTGAGGAGATGACCAAGTATGGGATTGATCGAGAAGGATGGATTCGAAGGAATGGTAGACCGGTTGTACCCAATGTCAATGGATTGAAAGAAGAATTGATTAGAGAATGTCATAAATCAAAACTGACTATACATCCCAGTGGTAATAAAATGTATCGAAACATGAAGCAGACCTAGTACTGGAAACGGATGAAAAGAGACGTTCGGAAGTTTATGTCCAAATGCATGAACTGCCAGCTAGTTAAATCTGAGCAAAAGAAACCTAGTGGTTTGTTGCAACCATTAGAAATTCCAGAATGGAAATGGGAACAAGTCTCAATGTATTTCATTGATGGGTTACCAAGGACTAGATCGGGACATGATAGCATTTGCGTGATTGTGGACCGATTGACCAAGAGTGCAAGGTTTATACCTATCAAGTCGAATAGATCGGCAACCAAGTTAGCGGAACTATATATGAAGTGGGTAGTGAGATTTCATGGAGTACCCAAAGGCATTGTGAGTGACCGAGATCCTTTATTTACTAGTGGATTTTGGAAGAGCTTACAAGAGGCATTAGGATCGGAACTACATCTCAGTACCGCGTACCATCCTCAAACCGACGGTCAGACGGAGAGGGTGAACCGTATATTAGAAGATCTCTTAAGAGCTTGTGTGTTGGATTTTGGTGGATCATGGGATGACCATTTGCATCTAGTAGAGTTTGCATATAATAACAGTTATTAATCCAGTATTGGTATGGCTCCATATGAAGCTTTGTATGGAAGACAGTGCAACTCACCATCATGTTGGTTAGAAACCGGTGAGAAATTTGTGCTTGGACCAGATGTGATAATTGAAACCTCAGATAAGATCAAGGTTATCCAACAACGAATGAAGGTTGCCCAAGATAGGCAGAAGAGTTATGCTGATAAGAGGAGAAGAGATTTAAAATTCTCCATTGGCGACTTGGTGTTTGTCAAGATTTCTCCGTTAAAGAGCGTGATGCGATTTGGTAGGAAAGGCAAGTTAGCACCAAGATTTGTTAGTCCATTCCCAGTTCATGAACAAGTTGGGAATTTGGCGTATAAAGTTGAGTTACCTGACAAGATGGCGGGAGTTCACAACGTATTTCATATTTCCCAGTTAAGGAAGTTTGTGCATGACCCTAATGTGGCTATTTCACCAGATCAGTTAGACGATATCGAAGTAGAACCCGAGGCAGTTGGGAACTGCCGAGCGATGCGTATTGTTGGGAACGATACGAAGCAGCTTCGAAGGAAGGTGGTGAAACTAGTCAAAGTTCAGTGGGGTGATGATGAGAAAGACTATACTTGGGAAACAGAGGAGAACATGAGGAAGACGTATCCAAAACTCTTCGCCTGGTAAGGTTTTTATATCGATATAATACTCCCTTGTTAGTAAACCGCATGCTAGGGTAGGCTTGTTATGCTTGTTGTGTATGTTGATTATTTGTGAATGACTGATAGGCATGCAAAACACCTTTGTATGTTTTTGGTTAAGGAATTTCGGGGGCGAAATTTCTTAAGGGGGGAGAGTGTAACGACCCGCATTCTACGTATCAAAGGATCGTAGAATATTTATTTCTTTTTCATATGAGGTCGTATGGTCGTGTAACTTTGGGGAACGACTATTGGGGTCATTTCCCATGTTCACAATTTTTGCCGATTTTTAAATGACTGGTTTACCCCTAGCTGATCTTGTTTCGGCCATAACTTTTGATTGGTAAGGAGTTTTGACCTGAAACCACTTCCATTGGATTCGGATGATGGTTTACAATTCCGAAGAGTGGTCACATTAGCCAAACGGACTCACCGTTTGGGAGATATGGCTGAAATAAGGTTTAGAAGATGAAAAACAGATTAACCGGGCCTAATTACGGTGATTAGCAAAAGGGCCCATAACCCATTTCGCGATTAGGGTTTTGGGGAGGCTGGGAACAGTTAGAAACGATTTTTATTTCATTTTTCAACCGCCTAAAACATTTCCCTAACTCTAGCAATGGCCTGCAACACCCAAATCACCTTCTAATCACCATTTAATCAAGTTTTAGCCAAATCTACATCTAATCAAGGCAAATTAGCATCAAATTGGGAATAGAGCTGCTATGTTGCATAGAGATTCAACCCAAATCAGAGATATTTTCAGATCTAAGATTTATTTGTGGCTAAGGTGAGTGATTTGCATTGTTTTTTTTTACTAATTAAGGCTAATTAGGGGTGATTAGTGATAATTAGCGAAATTATGACTCATAAAAATCTGGAAAATTTTGTAAAATTCTAAAATATTATTTTAGGGCTCTATTAGAAATTTAGGTTAATTTGGATAAGTTTTGTTAATCCTATCATTAGATTTGCTTAAACATGCTTAAAGGGAAAATATGGGTTTTAAATATGTTTGATCCATTTTGACATATCAAATTATTGTTTTGTGTTAGTGGTCAATTTTATATGTTGCTATGACTGTATGGTATGCTTTGTGATTGATTAGAACAGTTAGAATAGTCGAAAACGCCGTCGCATGACCTAAAATCAATCGCTGGAAGAGTTGCAGGAAACTGTACAGAGATCGGATCAGATCACCCCTCCCTCCACCGAATCAACCCGCTCATGACTGGTGGCACTCAACCGACCCACTCGAGATTTTGGTACTGTGACCTGGCTTGGATTATACGCCACGAACCAACCGGAGACTCATGGGCTGAACTCCCGACCCGAACCCCTTCTGCGAATCGGTGATGGAGCCACGACCCGAACTGATGTACCACGAATGGATTTGAGGAACTCGACCCGACCCGACCCGGAGTACTTGGGAAGGAGGACCGAACCGGAGGTGCTCGCCATGAACCGAGCCGCCAGGAGATGTGGACCATGACCTGGAGCTTGACCACGAGCGGAAGGAGACCGAACCGAACCGGGAACATCATGACACACGAACCGATCCGAAGCAAGGTGAAGAGGAAATACCGAACCGATTCGGAGGAGACCAAAACCCGAGATGCGAAGGTAGTCCAAATGGGAAGTTCATACTCAGGGTCTAGTTGGGACCAACGAGTTGACTTCATAGTTGGACTTTGTTGCGGGACGTGTACTAAGGAGTTGTCGACGTCCATAACTTTGACTCACCATGGAAAGACAAGTGTTAGGCTGCGGATCAGTGCAGTGGGGTAGTTACTACTCCATGGGGCAGAGTGATCGTAGCATGGCTGTGAGCCAGTGCAGTGGAGTCATCATGACTTCATGGGGCAGAGTGGACATAGCAAGGACTAGTGGCTACGGATCAGTGCAGTGGTGTCATCATGACTCCCTGGGGGTAGAGTGATCATAGCAAGGAATGGGTGGTAAAAGCGGTGGATATCGTATGCTTTACGCACTGAGTGAGAGATGTGAGGATGGTTGCTATGATTGATTGTTTGCCATCACTATGACATGCACATCCCTTCCTCGTACCTTTACACCATATGTTTGTGTCACCTTAGAGTATTGTATATCCTGTTGTGCTAACTCTTTGGTTGCAGGTCCAGGTTCAGGTATGGTTTAGTATACCTATTATTGTTATGTTTTGCTTCTTATCACTCATACCAGACTTTTGTCTGACCCAGAGTTTTATGTCTCTTCTTTTTACTCTGGGTGCTCTTAAACGGGCAGAATAGAGACAGGTTAGGTGATATGCATGAGCTGTTGTACCGGAGATGAGCAGGAGGCTTCCACGTATGATATATATAGATATTCTCCCAGTGTTGTTGCTGGTCACTGCTTTGGGCATTAGTGGTGCACCTTTTTCTTTGCTTTAGAGACAGTATGTTGGAATTGTAATAAGCTGTATTTTGAATTTCCTCTGCTATGATGATTATGGTTTAGTTTTCAGCTTATGCACTGTCTCGCCTGTTTTATGTCAAGTATGTTATTATTATATTTTATCCCATGCGTTGTGAGACATTTTACAGGTTCCATGTTAGTTCAAAATTCCTTTCTTTGGCGTCCGTCCCGTGCTAGTTGGACATTGGCACAACGCACTTTCATAGGAAATGCCAGCTGGTGCGGGGTGGGCCGTCACACCAAATGTTGCCACTCCCTAAAAATTCCTTTATTTCTACTTAAGAGGAGGTGAACTATATGCTTGAGCATTTCCTTATGTTCAAATTGATGTTATCCCTCTGTCATCTGGTTCCACCATTGATAATCCTTCTAAAGGAAAGTTTGGTTATTCTGCTATCCACATCTGGTGTAACGTCTCGGTTTTTGAACAATTTGTTCAACTATAATTTATAAATTTTATAAATGATATTGTTATGTATATTATATAAATCAGAATAATTATTAGATAAAGTCCTATATATACATTTTTAACTTTTTATTTATATATTTAACAAGTAAACGATGTTTTAGCATTTTTATTCATCTTGAAAGCTTGTTTAACCGATCTAAAAATATAAACTAGTAGATAATGCCTTGTAGTTTTATTTTAATATAGTTTTAAATTTATATAAATTACAATAACATAAGTAAATTTTTGTTTACTTCATGAAGAACGAAGACTATTAATGAAAAAGGACATATCATTGATTTGATTCATATGGAATTTTATCGAAAGCAATATTGTTTTATATAAAGACGTGCCACTTAAAAATCTATTTATCATTTGGCTAGTAGTAGCTAGATTTATCTCAGATACCAAAGCTTGCATTTTTAATTTATTAAGTACATACAAGAAAATAGCTTGAGAGCAAAGCTATAGTTTTAAAACACCATCCAGTACATTAATAAGCACACATACACATGCATTTGTACTCTTTGTAGCTGGTAGTAAGAAATTAAAAAAATATACCTCAGCAACATCCTTTCAGGTCATAAGTCAAGACAACCAAGACACTTCTTTTCATTCGATTGATCTTTAAATTACTTGGATACTAAGGTTGAATATATGTATAAACATTTAAGTACACAATTGCATGTGCTCTTGGCTGGCCTGAGAGGGGAAGTGAAGAGGAGAAAAGACTTAACATCTGTCACTTTCAATCAATACATACTACTTCCACCTGCTTCACATCTACCCCTATTTACTCCTACCCAAAGCCTATTTTTTAGACATTGTTTTCACATAGACATGTACTGCATTATGGTTAGCCATGCCTATGTTATAGCCGTGAAGTTTTAGAGTAGGATTGATTTCAACAGAAATCCCTTTTTAATCATATATTAAGTGCAGCAGCATATAACTACTAGTCTGCCTCTACTTTTCCCTACCAAACATATAGGCTATACAATATTTTATAACTTATTTTTATCTGTAAATACTCATAATCTCATGTTGAAATGGTTAAAAAAACTCATTCGAATGTAAGACTGGAAAGTGTGGAGCAAACCTAAGCTAAAACAAGCATGAGAAACCTGAAACTAAAGAGAGAAAAGGTGAGTAAACTCCACTTTCTAACCCATTGAAAACTAGTATTGGTTCTAGAATAAAATATTGATGCATATATGTGTTTAATGGATGTATTAATCTAAATGAATTTTGATGTCAAAACCTAGAAATAACAGGGGATTTTAAGTAGGTAAACCTTTCCCTTTACCCCATTTTGAACTGTTTTTATAGACATAAATATATATGGATATACACATTTGAATATGCTGGACTTAAGCTTGTTAGATCTGCAAGTCAAAATCTTAGACAAAACATGTGAACAAATGTCAAGAAAACAGTAGTGTATTTTGGGTAAGCAAACATCTTGTTTTAAACCATCTCTGATTGTGTAAAATATGACGTAAGGATATTTACGTATGCATATGCGTTTTTAAATAAGATTGTATTTAGCTATATATTCATATCAAACTGGAAAACCAAAGTATGAAAACAGGAAGTAAAACCAGTAAACAAATTCAAAGAAACAGTATTATATTGTTGAACAAACCACTACAACAAAATGACCATTTTACAACGGTGGAACACCGTTATAATATACTTTTTACAACGGTGAATCCACCATCGTATATTAAGAAGTTGTAATAGAGTAAAATCTTTTACAACTTTTTTCCACCGTTGCAACAATGTTGTAACTTCATGTATTTCACAACTGTTTTCCACTGTTGTAATAAACTTTATTACAACTCTTCTGCACCGTTGTAATAACACCTACTACAACTGTTATGCACCGTTGTGACTTTATAAATGTTTTTCACCAGTTTCTATCGATTGTAATACACTTTATTACAACAATAATTTAAAACATTTTGCAAATGGAACAAAAGCTGAATAAATGTAACAACCCGAAAATCTGGGCCAGTTTTAAAATTTTATTTTGGCAATTTTAGCGAATTTTGATTATTTAAAATGAATTATTTTAAATAATATCGACGAGAAATTTATTTGGAATATAATTCGAACGTATATATTTATATACGTCGTCGTTAGAATATAAATAATTATATATATAATTATAAATAGAATTGAAAATGGCGCGGTAGTTCGATAATTCGATTTCAAACTTCAATTGAATGTACCGGGTGCAAAACAATCCGGATTTTAGTGAAACCAAAAGTGATAGGATCTAATTGATAATATCTTTCCAACGAATCCAACAAATCAAAATTTCATAGTGGGAATCAAAAGATATGTCCAGTTGAAAATTCTGAATAGTCGCTATGGAATTCAGGCCCTTAAAAATGGACATTTTGCAAACGACCTCGGATTTCGACGAAACCAGTTTTGTTGGGTCCGGGATGTAAGTTATTGCTAGATTCCAATTTTCATAATTTTCTGAATCAATATGTGAGCGTGGCAAAAGAAGACGCGTTTGACCAGTTTCAGTTGATTTTAATCGACTGGAAATTGGCCATTTTTCCAACGGTCTCAGAATTCGATGAAATTAGTTTTGTTAGGACCGTATCGTCAATACGACGCTAGAAATAATTTTTCTGCAATTTGTAGAGTCCGTATGTGGCCCCAGTAAATTAAAATGTGCGTTCCAATGGAAAATATAAAGAGATATATTTAAATTTGAATCAAAACTGATCGATACAGTCGAATCAGCTTGCGAAACATATCCCATTGTGTTCGGAATGGGGGTAATTAGCTAGGGACGACAGTCGTTGGGCTTGAATCGGGGTTCGAAATGAAAGTCAACCGTAATAAGAATTAAAGGAGAAAAATAATATTAATTAAATATAAACCCCTTTTATACATAACCCCCCCTCCTCCCTTTTCCATCGTTCAGAAAAAAACCCGACCCCCCCCCCCAATTCTCAGAAAACCCGTCGCCCCTTCCTCTGGATGCCGCGCCGCCTGCTCCGACACCCCCTACGCCGTCGCCGCCCCTTCCCAGACCTGTCGCCACCCTCTCCTATCACCGCACCACCTCGCCCTCGCCGTTGGCCACTACCACGCCTCGCCCCCTTTCTAGGATCGAAAACCCTAGCCTCCTTCACTAGAAAACCCGCCGCGCCGACACCAAACCACATCCGACCCGACCATCCCCCTTCTCCCCCTCACGAATTGGAACCCGACGCCTCCACAATCGAACCCAATCGAAGACCGCTTGCGCCAGCAACTCTGACGAGCACTGATTCGCGAGCACCCCCTTGCCTCAGCGCTCCCTTTTCCTTCGATCATCGTGAGTGTTTCTTTTTCTTTCTCCCCTTTTTCTGATTTTGAAGAAAAATATATGATTTGCAAGTATATAAAAGTGATGATCTTTTAGGGTGTAAAGATAGGATTTTTACATATACGTTTAGCGAATAAAAATTGAATTTTTACATGCATGAATTGAAAGTGAAAATATGAATCTTATGTATACGAAAACATATAAAAGATTAGATCTTTATAATTAAAAAAATTTGATTTTGAAAAATAAAAAGAGATTATATTTTAAGATAGAAAAGAGAGATTGTTGATGATAGAAAAAAAATCTGATTTTTTACTTATGTAGAGTATTAAAAATATGGTCTTTATATTTTTAGAATAATAAAAATATAATTTTTATAGAGTAGAGATAATCAAAGTATAATTTTTATATAGTAGAGAAGATAAAAATATGATTTTTATTTATTAGAATGAAGTGATAAAAATAGAATTTTTATTATAAACAGCGGGAAAAGGACTGCATTAGAATTTCAAACAGATCCAGACGATTCAGCAGTTCAAAAGCAAAGCACGGCGGAGTGGATCCCTCGGTGAGAACTTCTCACCTTTCAATTTAATTTTTTTAGTTATATATATACTAGGATGCAGACGGTGTTTAGTAGCACCCGACACCAGTCATCCACAGACCATGGATGGCTTGTTTGTTAAATTGTTTGGTTGAGTAGTTAGTTAGAATATTTGATTGAATGGAATTGTTTGGTGAGATGAAATTGATTTGATTGATGTGTGAATGGTGTGGGCCTTCACTAGACCGGGGATAAGGCTAGGCCTCGTCCCGTTTCTAGTATCGTGTCGTTATGCCGCCGAAATTTTCTAAAATAAGTTAGAAAATAAAAATATCATTTTATTTAAAGAATGAACTGAATAGAAATTCATATGTTAAAATAAAATGTTTTATCGTTAAAAATATATAATTTTTATCGTGAATATGAATATAGTGAATGTGAATAAATAAATATTCATTTACAAACCGGACGGTTTGTTTATGTACACCTAATTGAAGGACATTGATTTGGACGATAAATTTTACACATCGCCCAACTGCACAAATAAAATATGTGTTTGATTGTTTGAAACCCCACACGGGTGTTGGGATGAAATTTGAAGTTCACTCATCCTGATTGATTAAATATGTCGATCGATTGATTGACAGGCTGTTATAAGCGTTAGATATCTATATTTAATGCTTATACAGTGTAGTGCACTTTGGTTGATGGTTGATTATTTTTCAATGCTATTATATACGTGTGATGTATGAAAACCCATATAATTAATATTATATGGTGATTGATTGGGCCTCATTCCAATTTAGAAAATAAAGAATATTATAACATAAAAGTTCATGTGTTGACTATACTCATCCGTTGAGATTAGTCATGTGTTGAACGAAATATTTGAATAATAAAATTTGCATCTTTATCAATATAAAATAAAGGTTCATGTGTTGACTGTACTCATCCGTTGAGATTAGTCATGTGTTGAACGAAATAATTTAACAAAAATTGTCACACGTGGACAGTACTCATTAGTTGAGATTAGTCGTGTGTTGACAAAAATAAATATTCATTTGTTGAATAGAATATTTGAAAATAGAAATATATGAAGCCGTGTTGGTTAGATTGACGCCATTTTGACGTGAACGATATTTATATCGATTTTATTCATTTTAAAATGCATATTGAAAAGTGATTTCGAAAACGCATATTTTGAAATGAAATCGAAATGAATTCGAATTGAAATTGAATTGAATTGAATTAGAACTGAAATTGAATTAGAAATCAATTTGAATTGAAATCGATTTGAAATGAATTTTAAAACGAATTTATAAGGAAGAATTCAATTTTGATTTGAATTGAAATGGAAGTTGAAATTGTTTTTGAAACGAATTTAAAACTATTTATAAACTTCGTTTTAAATAGAAATCGACGAATTATATATTATATATATATAATATAATGGCCTGAATAGAACGCGCTGCGCCGCGGCAGTTCGTGAATTTCGACTATTTATTTCAAACGGACATTACGGGAGATCCGACCGTTGGATTCTCCTAAAACCGGAACCGTTGGGTTCGTATCGAAAAGAGCTTTCTAACGAATATTAGAAATTAGAAATCTATCGGTTGGATTTGGAATTATGTCCAAATCAAATTTGGAAAAGGTCACTGTAAGTGCAGTTCGATGGCTGTTGATGGAAATCGACTGTACGGGCCTTGATAAAATTATTAAAAATAGTAATAATTTGTGTAAAATCATAAGAAATGATTTAGAAAGGATTGGGATGAAAAACTCCATATTTGAAAAGATAAAAATAGATTTTTATCGAAATGAACTAGTTTTGAACTAGAATTATAATTCTATTTATTTTTAAATAAATAAATTGAATTTGAAATGGTTTTGAAAATAACCAGAATTTCCAATGATTGCGTTGGAATGGATTTGAATCGAAATTGTCTTCGGAATATTTCGATGTTAGATTTCGTGATTATACAGATGTTGTTATGGAAATTTGAAAGATATATATATATATATATATATATATATATATATATCGTTATTTCCAATACGACATTTGTTAATCGTAGAATTTGATATTGAATATAAGCCGATATATTTTCTATTCAGAGCCTTGTATTGAATATCAAATGTGATTTGGGATTGTCGTGAATGGTGTCTTCATTAACACTGTTCTTGAACCCAGTTGAGAAAAGATTAAATCTTTTTATTTAGATTTAATGAAGTGTACCAATTAAATAATATTTAATTGGAATTGAATTGATATTGATTTTTGGGTTTATCGTGAACAGTGTTTTTAGATAACACTTGTTCTTTAACCCGATAATTAATGGAAGGTGATTTTGGGTTTACCGTGAACCGTGTTTTAAATGATACTGATTCTTTAACCCAGTCAAAGATTAAAACTAAGTGGAGTTTTAATGAATCTTTAATTAGATTGAAATAATCGAAATGGAGTATCACCAGTTTTACTCCAGGCGATAGTTAAATCTTTAATTAGATTTGAACGTGAAATGGTAATTGAATTTACCGATAACACCGTGGTGTTAGATATGAAGTATTACCAGTTTTACTTCATGGGATGAATAGGTTGGGATTGGGAAATTAAAACAAATGATTACTTCGGTAAGGTTCGTTAATCCCGACTAGTAGAATCAAAATTCAAAAGAAGATTAAAGAATAAATTCAAGGAGTTTATCTTTGATAAAATTAATGGGAACCTTTCCCTATGAATGTGAAATTTAGAAACTAACTGTCGGTTAGCCAAGCAGAATGGTTTTCTGGATATTGATCTGATGTTGGTTTCGGCCTTCGGGGTTATTATTTGGGGAATTATTCTCTTGATTAATTTACGGTTAGTGACCGATGAATAGGAATGAGGCGTATGTTGTGTTTGTGTAACACTTATTTAAAATATACGCGAGTTATTCGGAAAGACCGGGTTTATCCCATTCTGAACAACTGATACGACGATAAGTCGAAGATGAAGACGATGGTCGAAGACCGGAGGTCTTCACGTCGTTTGGGTAATTACTGATGATCTTGATTGGGCTGTACACCCAAGAAGATGGAAACAGTTAGTGATCGTCCAGACGTACTTGGAGATCGATGGATATGCGGGGTACTAGGTGCCTCCGGTTTCGTTCAGACCCAGAACGGACTTGTAAATGGACTGTGTGTCTGACATTGGATTTTAGTCTGTGTGATTGATCTCTATTAAATATATATCTGTTTGGCGGCAGAGAATTTATTCTCTTGCTTAACGCCCTTCTCTGAGACGTACGAGCTCAGGGGTTCTATATTGATGAATATCAAACACATGGAGTGAATTGCCTGTGTGGCATGCCTAAGTGGCAATTGATCGAGGCTTCTGTTGAAAAGCAAAGTCTTGTGGTGATGATCGAAGCACGACCTTTGTGGCGCAGCTTTGTGTAACGTTTACTTCGCGAGTTTCGCACCCCGGTTGTGAACCAAAAACGGGAGAGGACCTCAGGGAGGGCATACGTTTCTTTCTAGCTAGGGTGGTGTCAGTGACCTACCAGCCCTGACATTTATATACTTTTCACCTGTGTGGTTGTTGCTGTTGCGAGGCGCCTCGGTTTGATCGGACGATCCGGGTCCGATGGAGTCATTCGTTGGCTCATTTACGCCCCCAAAGGGCGGGGAAACGTAGTGTTCAGGCATTTTAATCCACATCGGTGGACCGGCCCTGTCGCTCCAAGGGTCGATGCGCTCTGACCCTGAGGCTCGGGCTAGAGAGTCTCGTAGACGGTGAGGACGATCCCTAGCCTCAGTTCACAGACGGAAATCCAATTTCCAAATACGTGACATTTGCGGTTTTATTTGTAAACTTATATATGGCGACATAGTGGCATGGGACGCTCATGTCGTCTATGATTGATACTTATGATTTGAAGTTGTTTTATACACTATGCACTTATTATAGTATCAAATAATCTGTTTTAAACGTATCAAGCATTCTTGGCTATTATAAGGTAAAAACCCTATCCCCCGGCTTGCGTTGCATTGTGTGATAGGACCTGGGTCTTATAATAGCTTCATTTTTCTTTACTTAGCATTGCGCTGTTGTTTTATGCACTGGTATTCTTGGGAGGAAACCCGTTCCGTGTTATGCGGCGTGGTCCCTTGATTTACCGAACTTTAAAATAAAGATTAATAACTGTTTTAGTTCTCGTACCAGTCCCATGACTGACCTGGAGTTTATTGTTTTAACCTAAACTCTGGGTGCCCCTATTTTGACACGGGCAGCTAGTAGTTTTGGTTTTGCAGATTTATATTCACAGGATCCTGGTTTACAGCTGGAACGATATTCGGAAAGCTTTGTATCCGTATATCTACTTCTAGTTGTGTATTGTATTATTTTCCACTGCTATGTATTTAAATGTAATTTAAATCTCTGATATGTCTGTGTAATATTTATTCATACTCTGTATATTCTTGTAATCTGATGCATTGTTGTAATATACAATGAAATGTTCTTTTGTATGCGTTCTGTTTTGTCGTGTTCTCAAACGATAGGGCGTTTCGAACGGTCTGGGTCGGTTTAGCGACTGGTTCGGACCGAGCGAAATTCCTTCTCGTCACAGTTGGTATCAGAGCTTTGGTTTACAAAGCTAGAGAACAAGACACATTAGAACCTTACGAAAGAATTCATCAGATATTGGATTAGTAATATCCAACGAGAATGACTCGTTAGAGATGGGATCAGTAGAATCCTAGAACGAGTGTGAAGAGTATATTTTTAAAATGAAAACAAATTTTTTTTGAAAATTTAAATCAACTATTCGTATTTGATTATTTATTCTATATTGATCGGGACAATCCAGTATATAAAGATTTTGCATATATATCTTGCAAACGTGTATTCGAAGTTTTAATATACTGGATAGTTATAGAATCATACTCTAGTTGCCCGGGGATAATTCTGGTGATGGGGCACCGTCGCCAGTATTTATTTTCGAGTAACGAAAGTGAGATTTCTATATTTCCAATTGACTGGTGTGAGAACCGAAATTAGATAGGGCATATTGTTGTGATTTGGCATCAAAAATCTGATTTTTGTATATGTATCAAAATTATGAATTTGAAACTCTAATTCACTAATTGATTGATGTTTGTGTTGTTTGTTTATTTGTTTGCTAATTTTTAGCCATTTAGCCTAATTGAATCAAATATTGAACTGTATTGAAAATTAGTTGCATTTGCTTGCATATACATGTGCTTACATTGAACAGGTCATAGCAAGGAGGCTAGAGCCGAAGAATAAAATTTGTTTGCCCGACAAATAGGTACATGTTTATTACATAATTTACTGTTTTTTTTGGGTGATGATGAGTTTATGAGCCTATTGGCTAGCCGCTTTGCTTTTTCTTTTTGAGATCAGAAGGCCTGTATGGCAATTTCGGGATTTTCCCGTGGCTCCCGGTGCAGGGGAGGTTATGGCGAAATTTTTCGAAAATTTAGGGTGTTAGCCAAATTTTTGAAGAATTTGAAAATTCTCAGAAACTGAAAAGTTGGAGAATGGAAGCCAGATCGAACGTGGAGTTGATTAATCAAACCACTTTCGACTTTGTTCCTTTTCGGGGACGAAAAGTTTTAAGTGGGGGAGATTGTAACAACCCGAAAATCTGGGCCAGTTTAAAAATTTTATTTTGGCAATTTTAGCGAATTTTGATTATTTAAAATGAATTATTTTAAATAATATCGACGAGAAATTTATTTTGAATATTATTCGAACGTATATATTTATATACGTCGTCGTTAGAATATAAATAATTATATATATAATTATAAATAGAATTGAAAATGGCGCGGTAGTTCGATAATTCGATTTCAAACTTCAATTGAATGTACCGGGTGCAAAACAATCTGGATTTTAGTGAAACCAAAAATGATAGGATCTAATTGATAATATCTTTCCAACGAATCCAACAAATCAAAATTTCATAGCGGGAATCAAAAGATATGTCCAGTTGAAAATTCTGAATAGTCGTTATGGAATTCAGGCCCTTAAAAATGGACATTTTGCAAACGACCTCGGATTTCGACGAAACCAGTTTTGTTGGGTCCGGGATGTCAAGTTATTGCTAGATTCCAATTTTCATAATTTTCTGAATCAATATGTGAGTGTGGCAAAGGAAGACGCGTTTGACCAGTTTCAGTTGATTTTAATCGATTGGAAATTGGCCATTTTTCCAACGGTCTCAGAATTCGATGAAATTAGTTTTGTTAGGACCGTATCATCAATACGACGCTAGAAATAATTTTTATGTAATTTGTAGAGTCCGTATGTGGCCCCGGTAAATTAAAATGTGTGTTCCAATGGAAAATATAAAGAGTTATATTTAAATTTGAATCAAAACTGATCGATACAGTCGAATCAGCTTGCGAAACATATCCCATTGTGTTCGGAATGGGGGTAATTAGCTAGGGACGACAGTCGTTGCGCTTGATTCGGGGTTCGAAATGAAAGTCAACCGTAATAAGTATTAAAGGAGAAAAATAATATTAATTAAATATAAACCCGTTTTATACATAACCCCCCCTCCTCCCTTTTCCATCGTTCAGAAAAAAACCCGACCCCCCCCCAATTCTCAGAAAACCCGTCGCCCCTTCCTCTGGATGCCGCGCCGCCTGCTCCGACACCCCCTACGCCGTCGCCGCCCCTTCCCAGACCTGCCGCCACCCTCTCCTATCACTGCACCACCTCGCCCTCGCCGTTGGCCACTACCATGCCTCGCCCCCTTTATAGGATCGAAAACCCTAGCCTCCTTCACCAGAAAACCCGCCGCGCCGACGCCAAACCACATCCGACCCTACCATCCCCCTTCTCCCCCTCACGAATTGGAACCCGACGCCTCCACAATCGAACCCAATCGAAGACCGCTTGCGCCAGCAACTCTGACGAGCACTGATTCGCGAGCACCCCCTTGCCTCAGCGCTCCCTTTTCCTTCGATCATCGTGAGTGTTTCTTTTTCTTTCTCCCCTTTTTCTGATTTTGAAGAAAAATATATGATTTGCAAGTATATAAAAGTGATGATCTTTTAGGGTGTAAAGATAGGATTTTTACATATACGTTTAGCGAATAAAAGTTGAATTTTTACATGCATGAATTGAAAGTGAAAATAGGAATCTTATGTATACGAAAACATATAAAATATTAGATCTTTATAATTAAAAAAAATTGATTTTGAAAAATAAAAAGAGATTATATTTTAAGATAGAAAAGAGAGATTGTTGATGATAGAAAAAAAATCTGATTTTTTACTTATGTAGAGTATTAAAAATATGGTCTTTATATTTTTAGAATAATAAAAATATAATTTTTATAGAGTAGAGATAATCAAAGTATAATTTTTATATAGTAGAGAAGATAAAAATATGATTTTTATTTATTAGAATGAAGTGATAAAAATAGAATTTTTATTATAAACAGCGGGAAAAGGACTGCATTAGAATTTCAAACAGATCCAGACGATTCAGCAGTTCAAAAGCAAAGCACGGCGGAGTGGATCCCTCGGTGAGAACTTCTCACCTTTCAATTTAATTTTTCTAGTTATATATATATACTAGGATGCAGACGGTGTTTAGTAGCACCCGACACCCGTCATCCACAGACCATGGATGGCTTGTTTGTTAAATTGTTTGGTTGAGTAGTTAGTTAGAATATTTGATTGAATGGAATTGTTTGGTGAGATGAAATTGATTTGATTGATGTGTGAATGGCGTGGGCCTTCACTAGACCGGGGATAAGGCTAGGCCTCGTCCCGTTTCTAGTATCGTGCCGTTATGCCGCCGAAATTTTCTAAAATAAGTTAGAAAATAAAAATATCATTTTATTTAAAGAATGAACTGAATAGAAATTCATATGTTAAAATAAAATGTTTTATCGTTAAAAATATATAATTTTTAACGTGAATATGAATATAGTGAATGTGAATAAATAAATATTCATTTACAAACCGGACGGTTTGTTTATGTACACCTAATTGAAGGACATTTATTTGGACGATAAATTTTACACCTCGCCCAACTGCACAAATAAAATATGTGTTTGATTGTTTGAAACCCCACACGGGTGTTGGGATGAAATTTGAAGTTCACTCATCCTGATTGATTAAATATGTCGATCGATTGATTGACAAACTGTTATAAGCGTTAGATATCTATATTTGATGCTTATACAGTGTAGTGCACTTTGGTTGATGGTTGATTATTTTTCAATGCTATTATATACGTGTGATGTATGAAAATCCATATAATTAATATTATATGGTGTTTAATTGGGCCTCATTCCAATTTAGAAAATAAAGAATATTATAACATAAAATTTCATGTGTTGACTGTACTCATCCGTTGAGATTAGTCATGTGTTGAACGAAATATTTGAATAATAAAATTGGCATCTTTATCAATATAAAATAAAGGTTCATGTGTTGACTGTACTCATCCGTTGAGATTAGTCATGTGTTGAACGAAATAATTTAACAAAATTTGTCACACGTGGACAGTACTCATTAGTTGAGATTAGTCGTGTGTTGACAAAAATAAATATTCATTTGTTGAATAGAATATTTGAAAATAGAAATATATGAAGCCATGTTGGTTAGATTGACGCCATTTTGACGTGAACGATATTTATATCGATTTTATTCATTTTAAAATGCATATTGAAAAGTGATTTCGAAAACGCATATTTTGAAATGAAATCGAAATGAATTCGAATTGAAATTGAATTGAATTGAATTAGAACTGAAATTGAATTAGAAATCAATTTGAATTGAAATCGATTTGAAATGAATTTTAAAACGAATTTATAAGGAAGAATTCAATTTTGATTTGAATTGAAATGGAAGTTGAAATTGTTTTTGAAACGAATTTAAAACTGTTTATAAACTTCATTTTAAATAGAAATCGACGAATTATATATTATATATATAATATAATGGCCTGAATAGAACGCGCTGCGCCGCGCCGCGGCAGTTCGTGAATTTCGACCATTTATTTCAAACGGACATTACGGGAGATCCGACCGTCGGATTCTCCTAAAACCGGAACCGTTGGGTTCGTATCGAAAAGAGCTTTTTAACGAATATTAGAAATTAGAAATCTATCGGTTGGATTTGGAATTATGTCCAAATCAAATTTGGAAAAGGTCGCTGTAAGTGCAGTTCGATGGCTGTTGATGGAAATCGACTGTACGGGCCTTGATAAAATTATTAAAAATAGTAATAATTTGTGTAAAATCATAAGAAATGATTTAGAAAGGATTGGGATGAAAAACTCCATATTTGAAAAGATAAAAATAGATTTTTATCGAAATGAACTAGTTTTGAACTAGAATTATAATTCTATTTATTTTTAAATAAATAAATTGAATTTGAAATGGTTTTGAAAATAACCAGAATTTCCAATGATTGCATTGGAATGGATTTGAATCGAAATTGTCTTCGGAATATTTCGATGTTAGATTTCGTGATTATACAGATGTTGTTATGGAAATTTGAAAGATATATATATATATATATATCGTTATTTCCAATACGACATTTGTTAATCATAGAATTTGATATTGAATATAAGCCGATATATTTTCTATTCAGAGCCTTGTATTGAATATCAAATGTGATTTGGGATTGTCGTGAATGGTGTCTTCATTAACACTGTTCTTGAACCCAGTTGAGAAAAGATAAAATCTTTTTATTTAGATTTAATGAAGTGTACCAATTAAATAATATTTAATTGGAATTGAATTGATATTGATTTTTGGGTTTATCGTGAACAGTGTTTTTAGATAACACTTGTTCTTTAACCCGATAATTAATGGAAGGTGATTTTGGGTTTACCGTGAACCGTGTTTTAAAGGACACTGATTCTTTAACCCAGTCAAAGATTAAAACTAAGTGGAGTTTTAATGAATCTTTAATTAGATTGAAATAATCGAAATGGAGTATCACCAGTTTTACTCCAGGCGATAGTTAAATCTTTAATTAGATTTGAACGTGAAATGGTAATTGAATTTACCGATAACACCGTGGTGTTAGATATGAAGTATTACCAGTTTTACTTCATGGGATGAATAGGTTGGGATTGGGAAATTAAAACAAATGATTACTTCGGTAAGGTTCGTTAATCCCGACTAGTAGAATCAAAATTCAAAAGAAGATTAAAGAATAAATTCAAGGAGTTTATCTTTGATAAAATTAATGGGAACCTTTCCCTATGAATGTGAAATTTAGAAACTAACTGTCGGTTAGCCAAGCAGAATGGTTTTCTGGATATTGATCTGATGTTGGTTTCGGCCTTCGGGGTTATTATTTGGGGAATTATTCTCTTGATTAATTTACGGTTAGTGACCGATGAATTGGAATGAGGCGTATGTTGTGTTTGTGTAACACTTATTTAAAATATACGCGAGTTATTCGGAAAGACCGGGTTTATCCCATTCTGAACAACTGATACGACGATAAGTCGAAGATGAAGACGATGGTCGAAGACCGGAGGTCTTCACGTCGTTTGGGTAATTACTGATGATCTTGATTGGGCTGTACACCCAAGAAGATGGAAACAGTTAGTGATCGTCCAGACGTACTTGGAGATCGATGGATATGTGGGGTACTAGGTGCCTCCGGTTTCGTTCAGACCCAGAACGGACTTGTAAATGGACTGTGTGTCTGACATTGGATTTTAGTCTGTGTGATTGATCTCTATTAAATATATATCTGCTTGGCGGCAGAGAATTTATTCTCTTGCTTAACGCCCTTCTCTGAGACGTACGAGCTCAGGGGTTATATATTGATGAATATCAAACACATGGAGTGAATTGCCTGTGTGGCATGCCTAAGTGGCAATTGATCGAGGCTTCTGTTGAAAAGCAAAGTCTTGTGGTGATGATCGAAGCACGGCCTTTGTGGCGCAGCTTTGTGTAACGTTTACTTCGCGAGTTTCGCACCCCGGTTGTGAACCAAAACCGGGAGAGGACCTCAGGGAGGGCATGCGTTTCTTTCTAGCTAGGGTGGTGTCAGTGACCTAGCAGCCCTGACATTTATATACTTTTCACCTGTGTGGTTGTTGCTGTTGCGAGGCGCCTCGGTTTGATCGGACGATCCAGGTCCGGTGGAGTCATTCGTTGGCTCATTTACGCCCCAAAGGGCGGGGAAACGTAGTGTTCAGGCATTTTAATCCACATCGGTGGACCGACCCTGTCGCTCCAAGGGTCGATGCGCTCTGACCCTGAGGCTCGGGCTAGAGAGTCTCGAAGACGGTGAGGACGATCCCTAGCCTCAGTTCACAGACGGAAATCCAATTTCCAAATACGTGACATTTGCGGTTTTATTTGTAAACCTATATATGGCGACATAGTGGCATGGGACGCTCATGTCGTCTATGATTGATACTTATGATTTGAAGTTGTTTTATACACTATGCACTTATTATAGTATCAAATAATCTGTTTTAAACGTATCAAGCATTCTTGGCTATTATAAGGTAAAAACCCTATCCCCCGGCTTGCGTTGCATTGTGTGATAGGACCTGGGTCTTATAATAGCTTCATTTTTCTTTACTTAGCATTGCGCTGTTGTTTTATGCACTGGTATTCTTGGGAGGAAACCCTAATTCTTTATGTTATTGCTCTCTTGTTCTTCCCATCTTAGGATCCTAGCACACATCAAACTCCAATCAAAAAACAATCATTAACGCATACATACACATACAAAAGCAAGCGAGTAATGTTAACCTTTCCCTTACATATCTAGAATTAGCAAAATAGATTGGTTAGTCTATATATCAAATACTCTTATATCATATATCATATAAGATACATATTTACGTTATTAACATGCTCTTATAATGAAACACCAATCTGATCAAATTTAATTAAGATACATATTTAAGCAAAATAAAGTAATTTTTTTTTGTTATGTACATATATCATATATAGCACTGGTTAGTGTATATATCAAATACTTACAGATAGCATAAGTCCATAGTCCATACTGATAAATACTACACCATGAAAAGCAATCCTGCAAATGAAAAAAATCAAATTTGTCGACTCTGAATAGATGGCAAGCTTCCTCAAATTCAATAAGGCTTATCATAGCCACTATGATAATGAGTTCAGTTTAGCAGCTAACTGATAGAACTTATATTAAAAAAATTAATTAAGTTACTACAGGAAAATGAATCATGTTCTGCAAGAAAATACACACCTGCAAGTGAGAAAGTGTGCAATAATAAGTACACCAGTGCGACGCCCAATCCTTTCAACGACCTGCAAGTGAAAACTAGAAGAAAATACACACCTGATCTACACTCATCACACTTAAGTGGAGACACTGAACAATCCTTTTCCACATTCAGTTCATTTCAATTCTAGCAATTGTTTTTTTAACATACACGATACCAAGTGTGAAATCACAGAGATCATAGAGTTCTGGTCATTATACATTCAACAACAAACAAAAGCTCGACGCCCAATCCCCTCGACGGACTACAAGAAAATACACACCTGCAAGTGAAACCACCCAAAAAACCGCTTTCGACAGTCCTGCTCCCCACGATCACGACTGCGACGCCCAATCCCCTCGACGAGCCCCATATTGCCTAGAAATTGACGCCCTAGGGATACTGCCCCAAAACCCTTGTTTCTGAGAATTGAAAGCACCTTGAAAATGCTACCTAGGGTTCGAGCCCTCTTTTCCAAAAATTAAACGAACCAAAAATTTGGTTTTTTGATTTTTAAAAGTGGTGTTTTTTCTTTTCATTTCGTTATTTAGAGAAGGAAGATGGGAACTGAATTGGGAAGACGCAATACAAAATTGAGAATTAGGGATTTAAGTTGATTTATTGAGGCGAAACTTCGTTTTGTTTGAGGGAAGAAAGTGAGTGATTTTGATTTATCGGCAACGATTGATTTAGAGAAGAAGATAAGAGGTCGCCTATGTGAGAGTGAAAATATAACGCGTGAGATACTTTTTGGAGCCAAAATTTTCAACTTCCCGCTTTAGGTTTCCAACCACAAGTTTTAATTATTAAAGTACTATAGCTAACTTATAAAACTAATTTTTTTACTAAAGTACTATAGATTTATAAGTTAATTAACTTATAAGCATGTATTTTATTTTGTTGACACAACAATAACGGAAGCAATGCCATTTTCAAAGAGGCAAAAAAATAATGTTGGCCCTTATTGATTTTCTAATTACAAATCGTTAATTACTAAAAATAACTAAATATTAAACCGAAATTGTTATTTATTAATTTAAAAATTTTAACTTTTTAAATATTAAATATTAAAACAATTGCTAACTATAATTATGAAATACTAAATACAAAATGTTACTTCTTAATTGTTAATATCTCTTGTTGATTATAAATTATAAAATATTTTATTAGTTATTGATTATTAATTAATTTTAAACATTAATCATTTAAAATTAATTATTAAACACTAAATCTCACTTTAAAAGTATTAATGTTTTGATTAATTATGACTCTTAAGTATTAATATTGAGTATATATTATTATGTATTCATTTTTATTAGAAATTATTAAAATTAACAATTATCAAATATAAATAAATAATAATAATTATGTAATATTAACTATATTTTTTAAATATTCTTCTTAATTGCTAAGTATTAAATATTACCGATTGATTATTAATTATTACTTCTTAATTGATTATTAATATTATTTATTAGTTATTAATTATAAATAATCAATATAAATGTATTAAATATTAATTATTAGTTGTTAATTATATTAAACTATGGTCATATATTACAACAGTCAAAAAATAAAAGTTGTGATAGGATTTTATTACAACTGTCAAAATAACACAGTTGTTAAAAATAAGTTTATTACAACTTTTCTAGAAAAAAGTTGTAAAAAACATTTATTACAACGGTGCTTTTACCACCGTTGTAAAATTAAAGTTGTAATATGGTGTTTTTGTTGTAGTGAACTCTTCTTTTAACACTTGTAAATCAAGTATAAATTGTTATATAGTGCGGTACACATATAAACTGCTGAATGTATTATATTGAGTTAATTCAACCTTCATGATTGAAAGGTGAGAAAACAAAAAGACACAGAGAAGGAAAGTAAGAAACAGTGAATATTTTTTGTGAATAAATTACCTTTAATTGCACTGTTAAGCCATCACTAGATTAGTATACATTGATACATACTTGTATAGATATGTGAATGAGTTGGATCGATACAACTTTTAGGACAACCAGGGTTAGCTATCTGAAAGAAAATGAAAGCCCTAAAACTAAAAATAAGAGCCTCTAACTTAAGTCTTTGAATTTCAAAGAAAACTCATTCCTCTAAAAGAAAAATTAGAAATTCTTAATAGAAGATGTTTTTAAAAAAAATGATCAACATATAAAATGTGATATAGAAATTCTTAATATGTTAAAAACAGTTTCATATCAAACCATGCTCTATGTTAAGAGCAGTTCCAGTTTTACAGTAAACAAAATTTTATATGTCAAATTTCGACGGTGATAATTTTGACATCTGAATTCACGAAGCGGATAAGCAATGAAAATTATGATATTTTAAAAAGAAAATGACAATTTTTAATCGAGTGTGCAGACGGAAATGTTGTGATGATCAAAAACGGGAATTTGGCCAATTTCCGACCATCAGGACTATCGTGGGTCTCATCATCGGAGCTGGAGTAGCATGAGAGGTTGGGGAACACAAGAAAAATGTACGAACATTTTTCGAAGCCCTGGATCCTTAGATCGAGGTTAGTTTTTATGTTTTTCAAAGGGTATCGGATCTGAGCTTTAACGGTGAACTGCTCCACATAGGGGATGTCGAGTGGGACTGGATTTTGGGTGGAGGTCGAAGGCGATGTTGGCTTCGTACTGGTGAAAAATGATGAAGGCCGGTGGTCTAAAGTGGTGGCAGTGGATCAATTTTAGTTGGGTTGTTTCCTGGTGAAATTCGGTTTAATGGCGTGGAAAAGGGTTTTGGGAAAACATGCGATGGAAGGACTTGGCATGGGGTCAGACGAATGCTGGGTGGTGTTTGCGGTCAGCCTAGGGTGGTTTTACAGTAGGTGGATGGGTGAGACACGTAGACAGGTGCATAAGTGCACGGTTGTGCACTAAGTAGTGAAGAAGAAGAAGAGGGAATCGGGGTAGGGATTTTCCTGATGATCACACCATCGTAATCAATGATTCAGCAGTGTAAAACATGGGTATGGTAGTATCAGTTTCTGGAACAGAGAAGAGTTGGATCTAGCAACAAATTTTGGGTGATCAAACCATGGTAATCACCGATTTAGTGGTATCAGGCAAATGGTTTGTTGCTTGGAATTTTGGCAAATGGCAAGAAGCATGCAAAACAAAAAGAAAGGGTAAATGGTGAACGACTGGCGATTGGGCTTTATTGGGCTATTAACAGGAAATTAAATTAAATTAAAAGGTAGTGGGCCAGTAGAGTTTGGGCTTCAGCTGAAATTTAAATGAAAGAAATGAAAGGAAATAATTGAAGGAAAAAGTAAATGGAAAGTTTAAAGAAGAAAGAAAAGAGAAAAGGAATAAGAATTTAGGAATAAATTATAAAAAGGATAAATTTTATTTGAATAGGAATGAATACTTGTCTAAAATAGAATTACAAGTAATATTTATCTCAAAGGAAATAAAAGGGAAACAGTTGGTACGGAGACCGAAATCCGAGGAAAACATATCGTATATGATCAGACAGCGATCGTGGTAAATAAACTCGTACTTCGTCAGAATTTAACCGTGTTATTTTCCAAATTAATTGAAGTGTGTATTCTTTTCTAATTAATTAAAATTAGAATGAAATAAGGATCTTCTTAAAAATAGGATAATTAGTTCTAACCAGACAGGTTGAACTAAAATCAATGATATATAGATGGTGGTTGGTCGTCAATAATATTGTATTAAACTCTAGTTTTGAAATAAACATTTAAACATATTTTAAATTTAATCGACTTAGGTTGATAAATATATTTTAAATCAAGAAATGATTTAAAATTTGAATTAACGACAATTAAACCAAATATTGAAGTTCATGTGAATTTATATAATAATTAGATCAACAGAATTTAATCGTGTACCTAGTAATGAGTTAAGTTGATGTGATTTAAACAAGTCCAGAGGAAAGGATATTCACAATCCAAAGCAAATAGTGTGAAAGCATATGTTCGGCAAATAAGAATGGTTATGAGAGATGCTAGAAAAAGAATATAACCGACCGACAACGATAAGTTTGTTTTGAAGTACGGGAAATAAATGGAATGGTAACAAACTGGAATGATATGTTGAATTGGGAATTAATTAAGTGGAATTGAAGGAAAGTATCATTTACTTTCCAGTTTAAATAAATATGCAGTGTGAATTAATTATTTATCAAGGGATTAAAATGATAATTATATTTATGTATATATTGAAGTATGAATTATCACAATATTGTTTTAATCAATAAAAATAAATAGGATCCTTAAAAGAATTTAAATCTTAGATAAATGTGAATTGGAAATAATTATTCTCCAAAGATCAAATAAATTTTTGAACGAGTTTATTTGAATTATGATAGGCAGCTTTATTGTGATAATTTGTTTGTTACTTTGATTGACTCAAATACTGTGTCATAACCCAATTAACTTGTCAGTTTAGATTTAATCATTTACATGTCTTGTTTAGTTAAATATTGATAATCAAATAAGGATTTAGAAACACATATGAATATATTGATCTGATTACTATTAAGTATCAGTTGACCCTAAAAGATATTAACGTTTATCGATTCAAAGAGACTGGGACTGGTTTTCTAATGAAATCCAAATACCACTTTATTTCGACCTAGATGTTAATTAGTTTAAAGTCAAGATGAAGACCCCCAAAGACGGATTTTATGCAAGGGCTGTTCTGTCGGTCCTAGGTAAAAATTTCCTGAGATGGATTTACAAAATAGTGCCTTCGGTTTGTTCAAACCCAGGACAAATAGTATGGACGAATGTCTGACAGAGTATACTTAACAAATCGTGTAAGCTGATCTCTTCAAAACTATGTTTGGTGGTGGAGGAATTCATTTCCCTTAGCTTCATACCTGTGGTTTTAGGGAAATCAATTTGTGATTTGATGAGTTTGATAATGTGGCATTAAAAGTAAATTTTCTGTTCTACAAGGTAAGTTATGAACTCTAGCCTCACAACCAGTAAATGACAAAAATCGGGCAGGCAGCATGGCTATGTGGGTCGCTCCCATAGGGTGTATAATCACCTATCTAGAGAAAATTCATTTCCTTCTCTAATCTATTCGATGTTGTCCCTTTCGGGAAACGGTTGCTGATCCCAACCGTTGGTGATATACATTTGGTACACTCAAGTGAAATGAGTGGTCGATCATGTGTAGGCCGGGTTGCAAGACGTTCTTGTTGAACCCAGTGTATTCCCCTCTAGAGATACACTATCGGCAGGTGGTTCCATACCTTGTCATAGTCAGAATCCAAACTCCAATAAGCGCCCTCGGTTTTGTTTGTATACTATATATGTGGAGCGTGAGATGCAAGCGTTCCGCCAGATTCTAATTTATTTGTGGAAACCCTAGACATTATTATAATATCAGAAGAGTATTGATTTTAAAGATGTTTTCCCTAAACACTTGGGTAAAAACCATCCGTGTTTATGTGTGGATCGGTCTCACGATTATCTTTTCTTTCAAAGGAATTTTTTTAAGTTAAACAAACTATTTAAAATCGTTTACTCACACCAGTCCCATGACTGACCCAGAGTTTATTTTTCTATGTTTTCCCTAAACACTTGGGTGCCCAAATTTGTACGGGCAGTCAAGTATTTCAGGATTTTATAGATAATCTGGAAGGATCGGGAGCAGGAGGTTTCAGTATTATATATATAGAGTTTATTTCCACTGCGATGTATATACGATGTGCTATGATATTGTATGTAAGTTCAGATATAGTTATGTATTTTTCAAGGCTTATATATATTATATTTTATTTCGCTGCGATTGTAAAATTCTGGGTTGTCCGGTTCTTTCTTCTATCTTATTTCTTGTATTCTAATTTTCTATATTTTCTATTCCCACCCTCTAACTTCCTTCTATTTATGATCCGGTATTTCCGATACTTGAATAGTCGACCTGTTATACAGGAGACATATTTATGTCGATTTTCAGGGTCGAAAATCTTCGGGTCGTTACAGTGGTATCAAAGCTGAAGGTAGAGTAATAACCTTGGCTCTCTGGCGTAACTCGATAGAGATGGGGTTAGCAATACCCTAGATTGAGTTTGAGTGTATAAATATGAGCGCGTATTTGTTAGTTGATATAAAAACTATTTTATATTATGTTAATTGTTTTGTCGAGTGGTTTATGAATTCTGGTCGATACAGTAGTCGACACTGTAATCGATAGGTGTTTCTAAACTCTTGAACAGAAAATTTTGACATGGTATTATTTTTAAAAGCTGGTAAATGGGATAATTTTACCCAAAATTATACTTTGATATAAAAGGATAAATTTCTAAAATTACGATTGTTGTGTTGGTTGTTATTGTATATAAAACCAAATTGAATTTATATAAGAGTAAATATACAAATAAGGCAAACGGGAAATTGGATTGGAAAATTTGAAAGGTTGGACGATTTGTGGAGTGAAATAGGATATTTGGGAGAAATTTTCAAAAGTTTTTGATTTGATAATGGCACATAAACTAGAAAAGTTGGAAATGTTTTCCAAGCAATTATTGATAATATTTTCAGGAATATTGTAAGAGTAATATAATATTATTTGATAAAATTTAGGAAGAAATCATTTTTAATGGATAAAGTTTGGATTCCCGCCAAATAAATTCAAACTTAAATTGTAAATGGATAAAAACTCGTCTAAATTGAGTTGTAATAAAGAAATCAGATTCAGGAGAGTTGAAATGAAGATGATTAATCTGAGAATAAATTAGTTATTAGGGAATGTGAATATGACTTAACATAGAAGTAAAGTAAATTAGCAAGTTAATTGGATTGGAGTTTGAGAAAAAAGGGTTTGAAGCAGATAAATAGATTGAAACATGTTTGATTCAAATTAACGTAGTAAATGATTTTGGAATTATTTTCCAAATATAATCTGAGATAAGTTTCATAATGGAAGAATATGGGTTGATAAGAAGTCAAGATAAGGAGTTAAGAAATTAAAACCTAACTGGAGATTGGTAGAGATAAATGATTTTTCTGAGTATTGACCTAATGTTGATTTCGGTCTTCGGGGTTGATACTTAGAAAATTATTTTCTTACCGATTTACGATCATGGACTGATGGATATTGAAGAGCAAAATTGTATGAATAAGAAAATTTAAATATTTTCCGACTGTAATAATAAATATTTCTAGTTATGAAAATAACTGTGATAGACAGCTAGATACTGGTGTGTGTATAGTATCTTTTGGTTGCTCCAAAATGTTTGGTAGATAGTCTATGTATTCCGAATGCCTTGTTTAATGGGATTGTTAGTGTAAACCTTTGGATGTATGTTTTGATAAGGCTATAACTGAAGTTTTTTCGTTGCTCTTTAATTTCTGGGATGAATTGTTTTTTAGGGGGAAGGAATGTAACGTCCAAGTTTTTGAACGATTTGTTCAACTATAATTTATAGATTTTATAAATGATATTGGATCTGTATATTATATAAATTAGAATAATTTATAGTTAAAGTCCTATATATACATTTTAATCTTGTTATTTATATATTTAACAAGTAAACGATGTTTTAACATTTTTGTTCATCTTGAAAGCTTGTTTAACCGATGTATAAATATAAACTAGTAAATAATGCCTTGTATTTTTATTTTAATATAGTTTTAAATTTATATAAATTACAATAATATAAGTAAAATTTTGTTTACTTCATGAAGAAGGAAGACTATTAATGAAAAAAGGACATATCATTAATTTGATTCAAATGGAATTTAATCGAATGAAATATTTTTTTATATAAAGATGTGCCACTTAAAAATCTATTTAGTACTTGGCTAGTAGTAGCTAGATTTACCTTAGATACTAAAGCTTTCATTTTTAATTTATTAAGTACATACAAGAAATTAGCTTGAGAGAAAAACTATAGTTTTAAATCATCATTCAGTATATTAATAAGCACACATACACATGCATTTGCACTCTTTGTAGCTGGCAGTAAGAAATAAAATAAATATACCCTAAGCAACATACTTTCAGGTCATAAGTCAAGACAACCAAGACACTTCTTTTCATTCGATTGATCTTTAAATTACTTGGATACTAAGGCTGAATATATGTATAAACATTTAAGTACACAATTGCATGTGCTCTTGCATGGCCATATACCACCAAAGAGGGGAAGTGAAGGGAGAAAAGACTTAACATCTATCACTTTCAATCAATACATACTACTGCCACATGCTTCACATCTACCCCTGTTTACTCCTACCCAAAGCCTATCTTTTAGACATTGTTTGCACCTAGACTTGTACTATAATATGGCTGGTCGTTTCTATGTTATAGCTGGGAAGTTTTAGAGTAGGATTGATTTCAACACAAATCACTTTTCAATCATATATTAAGTGCAGCAACATATAACTTCTAGTCTGCCTCTACTTTTCCCTACCAAACATATAGGCTATACAATATTTTATAACTTATTTTTATCTATAAGTACTCATAATCTCATGTTGAAATGGTTCAATGAAGACTCATTCGAATGTAAGACTGGAAAATCTGGAGCAAATCTAAGCTAAAACAAGCATGGGAAACCTGAAACTAAAGAGAGAAAAGCAATGAGCAAAGGTGAGTAAACTCCACTTTCTAACCCATTGAAAACTAGTATTGGTTCTAGAATAAAATGTTGATGCATATATGTGTTTAATGGATGTATTATTCTAAATGAATTTTGATGTCAAAACTTGGAAATAACAGGGTCTTTTAAGTAGGTAAACCTTTTCCTTTTCCCCATTTTGAACTGTTTGTATAGACAGACATATATATGGATATACATGTTTGAATATACTGGACCTAAGCTTGTTAAATCTGCAAGTCAAAATCTTAGACAAAACATGTGAACAAATGTAAAGAAAACAGTAGTGTATTTTGAGTAAGCAAACATCTTGTTTTAAACCATTTAAACCATCACTGATTGTGTAAAATATGACATAGAGATATTTACATATGCATACGTGTTTTTAAATAAGATTGTATTTAGTTAAATATTCATATCAACCTAGAAAACTAAAGTATGAAAACAGGAAGTAAAACCAGTAAACAAATTCAAAAAAACAGTATTATATTGTTGAGCAAACTCTTTTTTTAACACTTGTAAATCAAGTATAAATTGTTATATAGTGCGGTATACATATACACCACTGAATGTATTATACTGAGTTAATTCAACCTTCATGATTGAAAGGTGAGAAAACAAAAAGACAGAGAGAAGGAAAGTGAGAAACAGTGAATGTTTTTGGTGAATAAATCCTCTTTAATTGCACTGTTAAGCCATCACTAGATTATTATACATTGATACAAACTTGTATAGATATGAGAATGAGTTGGATCGATACAACTTTTAGGACAACCTGGGTTAGCTATCTGAAAGAAAATGAAAGCCCTGAAACTAAAAATAAGAGCCTGTTACTTAAGTCTTTGATTTTCAAAGAAAACTAATTCCTCTAAAAGAAAAATCAGAATTTCTTAATAGAAGATGTTTTCAACAAAAATGATCAACATATAAAATGTGATATAGGAATTCTTAATACA
This sequence comes from Allium sativum, assembly GCA_030737875.1. Taxonomy (NCBI): domain Eukaryota; kingdom Viridiplantae; phylum Streptophyta; class Magnoliopsida; order Asparagales; family Amaryllidaceae; genus Allium; species Allium sativum. The sequence goes on from CM060924.1 coordinate 972,980,134, forward strand.
TTAAAAACAACTTCATATCAATCCATGCTCTATGTTAAGAGCAGTTCCATTTTTCAGTAAAAAAACATTTTATATATCAAATTTCGATGGTGATAATTTTGACGTCTGAATTCATGAAGTGGATAAGCAATGAAAATTATGACTTTTTTAAAAAAAAAATGACAATTTTTAATCGAGTGTGTAGAGGGAAATGTTGTGATGATCAGAAAAGGGAATTTGGCCAATTTCCGACCATAAAGATTGTCGTGGGTCTCATCATCGGAGCTGGAGTAGCATGAGAGGTTGGGGAGCACGGGAAAATGTTCGAATATTTTTCCAAGTCCTAGATCCTTGGATCGAGGTTTGTTTTTATGTTTTTCGTGGGGTATCGGATTTAAGCATTAACGGTGAACTGTTCCACGTGGGGGATGTCGAGTGGGACTGGATTTGGGGTGGAGGTCGAAGGCGATGTTGGCTTCGTATTGGTGAAAATTGATGATGGCCGGTGGTCTAAAGTGGTGGCGGTGGATTGATTTTGGTGAAGTTGTTTCCTGGTGAAGTTCGGTTTAATGGCGTGGAAAAGGGTTTTGGGAAAACAGGCAATGGAAGGACTTGGCATGGGGTCAGACGAGTACTGGGTGGTGTTTGCGGTCAGCCTAGGGTGGTTCGACAGTAGGTGGATGGGCGAGACACGTGGACAGGTGCACAAGTGCATGGTTGTGCACTAAGTAGTGAAGAAGAAGAGGGAATCAGGGTAGGGATTTTGCTTGATGATCACACCATCATGATCAATGATTCGGCGGTGTAAAACAAGGGTATGGCAGTACCTGTTTTTGGTAAGGAGAAGAGTTGGACCTGGCAACAAATTTTGGGTGATCAAACCATGGTAATCACCGATTTAGTGGTATCAAGCAAATGGTTTGTTGCTTGGTATTTTGGCAAATGGCAAGAAGCAGGCAAAACAACGAGAAAGGTTAAATGGTGAACGGCTGGCCATTGGGCTTTATCGGGCTATTAACAGGAAATGAAATAAAATTAAAAGGTAGTGGGCCTATAGAGTTTGGGATTCGACTGAAATTTAAATGAAAGAAATAAAAGGAAATAATTGAAGGAAAATGTAAATGGAAAGTTTAAAGAAGAAAGAAAAGAGAAAGTAAAGGAATAAGAATTTAGCAATAAATTATAAAAAGGATAAATTTTATATTTGAATAGGAATGAATATTTATCTAAAATAGAATACAAGTAATATTTATCTCAAAGGAAATAAAAGGGAAATAGTTGGTACGGAGACCGAAATCCGAGGAAAACATATGGTAGATGATCGGACAGTGATCATGGTAAATACAGTCGTACTTCGTCAGAATTTAACTGACTTATTTTCCAAATTAATTGAAGTGAATTTGTATTCTTTTCTAATTAATTAAAATTAGAATGAAATAAGGATCTTCTTAAAAACAGGATAGTTAGTTCTAACTAGCTAGGTTGAACTGAAATCGATGATATATAGATGGTGGTTGGTCGTCAATAATATTGTATTGAACTCAAGTTTTGAGATAAACAATTAAATATATTTTAAATTTAATCGACTTAGGTCGATAAATATATATTAAATCAAGAAATGATTTAAAATTTGAATTAACGGCAATTAAACCAAATATTGAAGTTCATGTGAATTTGTATAGTAATTAGATGAATGGAATTTAATCATGTACTTAGTAATGGAGTTAAGTTGATGTGATTTAAACAAGTAAAGGCTTGAAAATTCTTGTGTCACCAGTTCAAATTTTGTTCCTAAATTGTTGGGATGGCTCAGTTGGTAGAGCAGAGGACTGAAAATCCTCGTGTCACCAGTTCAAATCTGGTTCCTGACACATAACTAATTGGTTGAAAGGATATTTATACCTCTTCAAATTAATTGAAGCGGGTCAACATACAGTATATATCCAGAGGAAAGGATATTCACAGTCCAAAGTAAATAATGTGAAATCATATGTTCGACAAATAAGAATGGCTATGAGAGATGCTAGAAAAAGAATACTATCAACCAACAATGATAAGGTTATTTTAAAGTAAAGGAAATAAATGGAATGGTAACGAACTGGAAGGATATGTTGAATTGAGAATTAATTAAGTGGAATTGAAGGAAAGTATCGTTTACTTCCCGGTTTAAATAAATATTTATGCATAGTGAATTAGTTATTTATCTAGGGATTAAAATAATAATTATATTTATGTATATATTGAAGTATGAATTATCACAATATTGTTTTAATCAATAAAAATAAATTGGATCATTAAAAGAATTTGAATCTTATATAAATGTGAATTGGAAATAATTATTCTTCAAAGATGAAATAAATTGTTGAACGAGTTTATTTGATTTATTGAATTATGATAGACAACTTTATTGTGATAATTGGTTTGGTATTTTGATTGACTTAAATACTGTGTCATAACCCAATTAACTTGTCAGTTTAGATTCAATCATTTACATGTCTTATTTAGTTAAATATTGATAATCAAATAAGGATTTAGAAACACATATGAATATATTGATCTGATTACTATTAAGTATCACTTGACCCTAAAAGATAGTAACGTTCATCGATTCAAAGAGACCTGGATTGGTTTTCTAATGAAATCCAAATACCACTTTATTTCGACCTAGGCGTTGATTAGTATAAAGTCAAGATGAAGACCCCTGAAGATGGAGTTTATGCAAGGGTTGTTCTGTCGGTCTTAGGTAAAAATTTCTAAAGATGGATTTACAGAATAATGCCTTCGGTTTGTCCAGACCTAGGACAACTTGTACGGACGAATGTCTGACAGAGTATACTTAACAGACCGCGTAAGTTGATCTCTTCAAAACTATGTTTGGTGGTGGAGGAATTCGTTTCCCTTAGCTTTATACCCGTGGTTTTGGGGAAATCAATTTGTTATTTGATGGGTTTGACAATGTGGCATTGAAAGTAAATTTTCTGTTCTAAAAGGTAAGTTGTGACCTCAAGCCTCACAGCTGGGAAATGACAAAAATCGGGTAGGCAGCATGGCTATGTGGGTCGCTCCAACTAAGGTGTATAATCAACTATCTAGAAAAAATTCATTTCCTTCTTTAATCTATTCGATGCTATCCCTTTCGGGAAACGGTTGCTGATCCCAGCCATTGGTGATATACATTCGATACACTCAAGCGAAATGAGTGGTCGGTCATGTGTAGGCCGGGTTGCAAGTCTTTCTTATTGAACCCCGTGTATTCCCCTCTAGAGATACACTATCGGCATTTGGTTCCATACCTTGTCATAGTCAAGATCCAAACTCTAATAAGCACCCGCGGTTTTGTTTGTATACTATATATGTGGAGCGTGAGATGCAAGCATTCCGCTAGATTCTAATTTATTTGTGGAAACCCTAGACATTATTATAATATCAGAAGAGTATTGATTTTAAAGATGTTTTGGGTTATCGTAAGGTAAAAACCATTTGTGTTTATGTGTGGACCGGTCTTACGATTATCTTTTTTTCAAAGGAATCTTTTTAGGTTAAATAAACTATTTAAAATCGTTTACTCACACCAGTCCCATGACTGACACAGAGTTTATTTTTCTGTGTTTTCCCTAAACTTTTGGGTGCCCAAATTTGTACGGGCAGTCAAATAGTTCAGGATTTTACAGATAATCTGGAAGAACCGGTAGCAGGAGGTTTCAGTATTAGATATATAGAGTTTATTTCCACTGTGATGTATATATGATGTGTTTTGATATTGCATGTAAGTTCAGATACAGTTATGTATTTTTCAAGGCTTATATATATTATATTTTATTCCACTGCGATTGTGAGATTCTGTGTTGTCCGGTTCTTTCTTCTATCTTATTTCTTCTATTCTAATTTTCTATCTTTTCTATTCCCACCCTCTAACTTCTTTCTATTTATGATCCGGTATTTCCGATACTTGAATAGTTGACATGTTATACAGGAGACGTATTTATGTCGATTTTTAGGGTCGAAAATCTTCGGGTCGTTACATCTGGCTTAGAGGCTTCTTTCCCTTCCTAGATTTCCTCTCTCGCTTCTTACAACATACTCGCCTAGCTCCCATCCAGTTATCCCCAATTTGTATAGTTGTAAGATGTGTTTAGATGTGATTTCACTGAAATCAAGGGTTAAACTTTGAGTCGGTCGGCTCTCTATAACATAATTCGCTTAACAAAAGCTAACAAGATCAACCAAAATTATAGTGTCTAACCTCGAAAAATCATTTATCATCGACCCTGTTGATAAATCAAGGGATTGGAAAAAAAAAATCTTTTATTGATGCCCCTCGGCATTAGTGGGAAGTATTCCACGATTGGTAAGGATTTTCATCCACTTTTTCCATTGTTGACCATACTGCCAAGTGCCTTTTTGTATGCTTTTCCTATAAATACCATCTTAAAAACTATTAATGTTGATAGCAAGCAAGTCATCAAGAGGGTAAAAGATGCTACGGTAAAACATGGGAAAATGACTTCCCTTCTAACTTTCGCTATGCAAACAAAATTCAATATTCTAACCTTTGGGCAGAGGATTCTTAAAGATCCTCCAATGTTGCTATATTCCTTGAAGGACGCTCTTCATTTGATTTGAAGCAACCCTTTGAATTTCACTACCATCTCACTTATCATTCTTGGACAAGGCAGTAAGTCTCGATCCTGTTGTCTCTCGTTTGTTGATAACCTCTACTTATATTTCATTCTACTTTTTCCATTAATAACCCATATACCCTTATTTATTTTGAGTCCACGGTTTCTTTTGTTATGGAGTTAATTTTCTAGCTTACCAAATTGGTTGGGGGGAAATATTCTCAAACTCCCTCGGGGGAACCTCCTTCGAAGAAGGCTAGGATATTGAAGAAGAATTCAATAGATATTTCAAATGATGATGGCGATACAAGAAAGGCTCCTGCTTCCCCTAAAAATTACAATCCTGTAATGACCTAGGAATTTTCGACCCAAAAATCGACATAATATTCCACGTCGACTATTCGGCATCGGAAATACATGATCATTAATCGAAAGAAGTTAGAGGATGAGAAATAGAAAGAAAGAAAGCTAGAATAGAAGGAGAAGAAGAACACAACTGAACAGAATCAGAGAAAATACGAATCTCACAGCAGAACGAATAAAATATAATATAATAAATTTATAAATACAAACTGGGTTTGTACTTACATATTTCATCAGAGTACATACATATCACAACGGAAATAAACTCTCTATATATGTAGTGTTGAAGCCTCCTTCTCCAAGCTCCTTCAAATATCTGTAAAATCTCATCTACTTGACTGCCTATACAAATTTGGGCACCCAAGAGTTTAGGGAAAACAAAACAAATTAAACTCTGGGTCAGTCATGGGACTGGTGTGAGTAAACTCCAATCATTTGGTTTAACTTTTCAAAATCATTTTCAAAAGAAAAGATAATCGTTAGACCAATCCACACATAAACACGGATGGTTTTACCTTACAATAACCCAAAACAGATTTTGAAAATAAATACTTTTCTGATATTATAATAGTGTCTAAATACAAATAAATAACAATCTAGCGGAACGCTTGCATCTCATTCTCCATATATATAGTATACAATCAAAACAGCGGGATCTTATTGGAGATTGGATTCCGACTATGACAAGGTATGGAACCACCTACCGATAGTGTATCTCTAGAGAGGAATACACTGGGTTCAACAAGAACGTCTTGCAACCCGGCCACACATGACCAACCACTCATTTCTCTTGAGTGTATCGAATATATTGTCACCTACGGTTGCTAGCAACATAGCCGTTCCCGGGAGATACAGAAGCGAAAAGAAGTAACAAATACGAATATTCTATAGATGGTGACAATACACCCTAATGGGTGCAATCCACATAGCCATGCTGCCTGCCCGAGTTTTGTCATTTCACGGTCGATGAGGCTTGAGGTCATAATGTATGTTTTTACAGATCAAACCTCCATTTACTTTGAATGCCACATCGTCTTACCCGCCAAATCACAAATTGATTTCCACAAAAATACCACGGGTATAAAGCTAAAAGAAACGAATTTCTTCGCCACAAAATGTGAATATGTTTGAAGAGATCAACTTACATGATCTATTAGATATACTATGTCAGACATCCGTCCATAGAAGTTGTCCTGGGACTGGACAAACCGAAGACACTGTTCTGTAAATCCATCTTAGGCAATTTCTATCTAGGATCTCCAGAACAGCTCTTGCATAAACTCCGTCTTCAATTATCTTTAGTATATTTGGTTCGTAATGCTAAAGACCATACGGAGTGGTTTTCAAATAATAAATCTGATCCTGGTCTCTCCGTATTGACAATGAAAAATGGTCAAAAACTTTGATAGCCGGTGATTTAACTATCAAAGGAAAACATCCATACAACAACGATCTAATTTCCAAATGGAAATCTTACCGATCAATCATCAATCAACACTGAGCTCTTTTTAAATAGATTTATAAATAATCATTTCATTTTCCCTTTTCCTTTTCATCCTTTATCCCGGTATGTGTAATAACCCGGAAATTCTGAGCCAATTTAAAAATTTTATTTTGGCGATTTTAGCGAATTTTGATTATTTAAAATAGATTATTTTAAATAATATCTACGAGAAATTTGTTTTGAATAGAATTCGAACGTATATATTATATACGTCGTCGTTAGAATATAAATATTTATATATAATTATTAAAGGAATTGAAAATGGCGCGGTAGTTCGGTAATTCGATTTCAAACTTCAATTGAATGTACCGGGTGCAAAACAAACCGGATTTTAGTGAAACCAAAAATAATAGGATCTAATTGGGAATATCTTTCCAACGAATCCGAAAAATCAAAATTTCATAGCGGGAAACAAAAGATATGTCCAGTTGAAAATTCTGAATAGTCGCTATGGAATTCAGGCCCTTAAAAATGGGAATTTTGCAAACGACCTCGGATTTCGACAAAACCACTTTTGTTGGATCCATGATGTCAAATTATTGCTAGATTCCAAATTTCATAATTTTTCGAATCAATATGTGAGCGTGGCAAAAGAAAACGTGTTTGACCAGTTTCAGTTAATTTTAATCGACTGGAAAATGGCCATTTTTCCAACGGTCTCAGAATTCGACGAAACTAGTTTTGTTAGGACCGTATCGTCAATACAAAGCTAGAAAATATTTTTCTGCAATTTATAGAGTTCGTATGTGACCCCAGTAAATTGAAATGCGCGTTCAAATTCAATATATAGAGTTATATGTTGATTTTAACGGAAGATGATCGAAACGATCGAATCAGCTTGCGATACATATCCCATTGTGTTCGGAATGGGGGTAAAACGCTGTGGACGACAGGCGGTGGGCCTCGTTTTGAGGTCGAAAATAAAAGTTGCTTTTTAGTGAAAAATAAAATTAAAAAACTCCTCTCTCCCCCTCTTCCTTTAATTTCTGCCCCCCCTGTTCGATTTAGTTCAATCAGAAGAAAAAAAAAAGAGGGCATCGCGCCCTAGCCCGACGCAGCGCCTCCAGGGAGGCCACCGCCGCCGCCAGAGGCTGGCGCACCCCTTTTTCCCCCTCCCCAGCTTCTCCCGCTCCTCTCTGTTCGCGAACCCTCCACCGCGAAGCACCCACCTCCCTCGCGCCTAGCCGCCACCACCAGGCTGGCGAGCACACCCCCCCCCCCCCCCCGCCGCTCCTCTACTCCACCTTTCCTTCCGATTTCTTCCCCAAATCGATTGAAGTAAGTTGTTTATTTTATTTACATATATTTTCAGTTTATATTATATGAAAATGAATTTGTGAAAATGTGATTTTCATAACTCAAGTGAGTTTATTTGTTGATGTTTATAAAAATATAGATTTTAATGTTAGTGAAGAATAGATTTTCTGTATGCGAAAAGACTCGGTTTTTAATTCAAGAAAGGTGAAATCTTTATGATGTTAAAGGCGGAATTTTTAATATATAAAAGATCGGATTTTTAATTATATAAAAATATGATTTTTATATATATTATAGAAAGAATAAAAATATGATTTTTATATATTGAATAGCGAAGTAAAAATTCGATTTTTATATATTGAATAGCGAAGTAAAAATTCGATTTTTAAATATATGAAGTGATTATAAAAATATGATTTTTATATTATATAGATAATAAAAATTTGATTTTTATATGATGTATAGAATAAGAATATAATTTTTATATTATAGGAAGAGTAAAAATTCGATTTTTATATATTGAATAGCATAGTAAAAATTCGATTTTTATATATTGAATAGCAAAGTAAAAATTCGATTTTTATATATTGAATAGCATAGTAAAAATTCGATTTTTATATATTGAATAGCAAAGTAAAAATTCGATTTTTATATATTGAATAGCATAGTAAAAATTCGATTTTTATATATTGAATAGCATAGTATAAATTCGATTTTTATATATTGAATAGCAAAGTAAAAATTCGATTTTTACATATGTAGAGAATACGGGCAACGAAGGTGACAAAAAGGCGAGAACGACGAAGACTTCTAAAAAAAAGAGTAGAGATGATTGGATTAGCTATCGGTGAGAATTTCTCACTCTTCAATTTCTTTTCTAGTTATATATATATACTAGGATGCAGACGGTGCTTAGTAGCACCCGACACAATCGTCCACAGACCATGGACTTGTTTGTTTGGTTGTGTAGTTGGTTAGATTATTTGGTTTGAATTGAATTGTTTGGTGAAATGGAATGGATTTGATTGATGTGTGAATGGCGTGGGCCTTCACTAGACCGGGGATAAGGCTAGGCCTCGTCCCGTTTCTAGTATCGCGCCGTTATACCGCCGAAATTTTCTAAAAACAAGTTAGAAAAATAAAGATATCATTTTATTTGATAAATGAACCGAATAGAATATTCATAGGTTGAATAAAATAATTTGGTCGTTAAAAATATAATTTTTAACGTGAATGTGAATAAATAAATATTCATTTACAAACCAGACGGTCTGTTTATGTATACCGATTTGAAGGACATTGATTGGGTCGATAAATTTTACACATCGCCCAACTGCACAAATAAAATCTGTGTTTGATTGTTTGAAACCCCACACGGGTATTGGGATAAAATACGGCATACACTAATCCCAATAGTTAGTTGTATGTCGATCGATGGATCGACAGGCTGTTATAAGCGTTAGATATCTATATTTGATGCTTATACAGTGTAGTGCACTTTGGATGATGGTTGATTATTTATCGTTGCTACTATATACATTTGTTGTATGGAATCCATATAATTAACTTTATATGGTAATTGATTGGGCCTCATTCCAATTTAGAAAATAAAGAATATTATAAATTAAAGGTTCATGTGTTGACTGTACTCATCCGTTGAGATTAGTCATGTGTTGAACGAAATATTTTAACAATAAAATTTACATCTTTATTTTTATAAAGTAAAGGTTCATGTGTTGACTGTACTCATCCGTTGAGATTAGTCATGTGTTGAACGAAATATTTTAACAATAAAATTTACATCTTTATCTTTATAAAATAAAAGTTCATGTGTTGACTGTACTCATCCGTTGAGATTAGTCATGTGTTGAACGAAATATTTTAACAAAAATATAGATTCATTTGTCGAATAGAATAACGGAATTATTGAAAAATATAAAGCCGTGTTGATTAGAGATGCGCCATTTTGACGCGAACGATATTTATATCGATTATATTCGTTTTTGAAATTGATTTGAATTGAATCGAATAGAAAACCAATTTGAATTGAATCTAATAGAAAACCAATTTGAATTGAATCGAATAGAAAACCAATTTGAATTGAATCGAATAGAAAACCAATTTGAATTAAATCGAATATAAAACGAATTCGAATTGAATTGAATATATAATGGAATTTGATTTGAATAGAAAATGAATTTGATTTAAATTGAATTTGATTTGATTTGAAAAGAAATTGAATTTGATTGAATTCAATTTGATTAGAAAACGAATTAAATTTGATTTGATTTGAAAAGAAATTGAATTTGATTTGATTTGAAAAGAAATTGAATTTGAAGTGAATATATAACGAATTCGAATTGAATTGAATTGAAAAGAAAATGAATTCGAATCGAATTAAAATCGATTTGAATTGAAATCAAATAGAAATGAAAGTAAAAAGGATTTATAATAGAAAATTCAATTTTGATTTGAATTTGAAATAAAGGTTGAAATTGTTTTTGAAACGAATTCAAAACTATTTCTAAAATCCGTTTAAATAGGAATCGACGAAATATATATTATATATATTATATATATAATATAATGTCCTGAATACAACGCGCCGCGCCGCGGCAGTTCGTGAATTTCGACCATTAAATTCGAACGGACATTACGGGAGATCCGACCGTCGGATTCTCCTAAAACCGGAACCGTTGGGTTCGTATCGAAAAGAGCTTTCTAACAAATATTAGAAATTTGAAATCTAACGGTTGGATTTGGAAATACGTCCAAATCAAATTCGAAAAAGGTCGTTGTAAGTGCAGTTCGATGGCCGTTGATGGAAATCGACTGTACGGGCCTTGATAAAATTATTAAAAATAGTAATAATTTGTGTAAAATCATAAGAAATGATTTGCGAAAAATTAGGACGTAAAACTCCATATTCGAAAAGATAAAAATGGATTTTTATCGAAATGAACTAGTTTTGAACTAAAATTAAACCCGTTTATTTACAAATAAATAAATTGGATTTGAAATGGGTTTTAAATAGAATTGATTAGTTGGTTTATTGTGAAGGGTGTTTTAAATGACAATAGTTCTTTAACCCGATAAATAAATAGAAAGTGATTTGGGTTTGTCGTGAACTGTATTTTAAATGACATTAGTTCTTTAACCCAGTAAAAGGAGTTTTAAATGAATCTGCAATTAAATTGAAATGTGAATTGATAATCTAAATTATCAAATTTAGAAATTGAGCGAGAATGGAGTATCACCAGTTTTGCTCCAAAGAGATAGTTAAATCTTTAATTAGATTTGAACGTGAAATGATAATTAATTTTACCGATAACACTGTGGTGTTAGATATGGAGTATCACCAGTTTTGCTTCATGGGATGAATAGGTTGGGATTGGGAAATAAAATAAATAATTACTTCGGTGTGGTTCGCTAATCTCGACTAGTTTAGAAAATCATAATTTGGTTTGAAACGACATCCAAAGGAAGATTAAAGAATAAATTCAAAGAATGTATCTTGGATAAAGTTAATGGGAACCTTTCCCTAAGAATATGAAATTTAGAAACTAGCTGTAGGTTAGCTAAGAAGAATGGTTTCCTGGTATTAATCTGATGTTGGTTTCGGCCTTCGGGGTTAATATTTGGGAAATTGTTCTCTTGTTGATTTACGGTTAGTAGCTACTGAATTGGAATGAGGCGTATGTTGTGTTAGTGTAACATTTGTTTTTAATATACGCGGGTTGTTCGGAAAGGCCGGATTTATACCCATTCTGAATAACCGATTCGACGATATGTCGAAGATGAAGACGGTGGTTGAAGACCGGAAGTCTTCACATCGTTTGGGTGATTACTGATGATCTTGATTGGGCTGTACACCCAAGATGAGGGAATCAGTTGGTGGTCGTCCTGACGTACTTAGAGATCGATGGATATGCGAGGAAAGTGCCTCCGGTCTCGTTCAGACCCAGAACGAACTTGTAAATGGATTGTGTGTCTGACATTGGATTTTATTTTGTGTTGATTGATTTCTGTTAAATATATATCTGTTTGGCAGCGGAGAATTTATTTTCTTGCTTAGCGCCCTTCTCTGAGACGTACGAGCTTAGAGGTTATATATCGATAGATATCAATCGCATGGCATGAATTGCCTGTGTGGCATGCTGAGTTGCATGGATCAAGGCTTCTGTTGAAAAGCAAAGTCTTGTGGTTGATGATCAAAGCACGGCCTATGTGGCAGCTTTATGTATAACGTGAATTCGCGAGCCTCACACCTCGGTATGAGTCAAAAACGGGATAAGGACTGCAGGGAGAGCACGACGTTTCTTTCTAGCTTTGGTGGTGTCAGTGACTTACCAGTCCTGGCATTTATATACTTTTCACCTATGTGGTTGTTGGATGAGGCGCCTCGATTTTAGGTCTGTAAGGACCGGGAAACGTGTGTTTAGGAATTGCCAATCCTCAAACGTAAGAGAGGACCGGCCCTGAAGCATCCAGGGGTTACCCAGAGTGTGTAGTCCCCAGGCATTTGCTAGAGTGTCTCGAAGCGGAGAGGAGCTTGCCCCTTGCCTCGACTCATGACGGAAATCCAATTTCCAATACGTGTATTTCGGTTTTAATTGTAGAACTAGTATGGCGACATGATATATGGTACCCATGCCGTCTATGATTTATATTTATGATTGAAATTGTTTTGACACTATACACTTATTATAGTATTAAATGATTTGTTTTAAACGTACCAAGCATGTTTGGCTATTATAAGGGAAAACCCTATCCTCCGGCTTGCGTTGCATTGTGTGATGGGACCTGGGTCTTATAATAGCTTCATTTTTCGAAAAAGCATTGCGTTGTTTATCTTATGCACTGGTGTTCTTGGGAGGAAACCCGTTCCGTGTTATACGGCGTGGTCCCTTGAATTACTCTCTTTTAAAGTAAAGCTTTAAATAACTGTTTTAGTTCTCACACCAGTCACATAACTAACCTGGAGTTTATTGTTTTAACCTAAACTCTGGGTGCCCCTATTTTCCGCACGGGCAACTAGTAGTTTTGGTTTTGCATATTTATATTCTCAGGATCCTGATTTACAGCTGGAACGATGCTCGGAAAGCTCTGTATCCGTGTATTACTTTCAGTTGTGTTTGTATTATTTTTCCGCTACAATACTGTATTTAAATCTCTGATATTCTTTGTTGTATTATATTTATTTATACTCTGTATCTTCTTGTATTTTGATGGAATTGCTGTAATAACAATGAAATGTTCTCCCGTCTGCGTTCATTTGTGTGTTGTCCTCAAGGTAATCCGGGCTTTCCTTCACGGGGAAGTTACGAGCTACTACAGTTGGTATCAGAGCTTTGGTTTACAGAGCTCGAGAACAAGACACATTAGAACCATACGAAAGAATTCATCAGATATTGGATTAGTAATATCCAATTAGAATGACTCGTTAGAGATAGGATCAGTAGTATCCTAGAACGAGTGTGAAGAGTATATTTTTCAATTGAAAACAATTTTGTTTTGAAAATTTAAATCGTTTTAAACGTATTTGATTATTTATTTATTTTGAATTTGGACAATCGAGTATATAAAGATTTTGCATATACGCGTCATGAACGTATATTCGAAGTTTTAATATACTGGATAGATATAGAATCACATTCTAGATATCCGGGGATGGTGTTGATAATGACCATGGCATCATAAATACTTATTTTCGTGTTTCGAAGGTGTGATATCTATATATTTCCATCAGACTGGTGTGAGAACCAAAACCAATATAGCTATAACACATTGTTGTGAATTAGCATCAAAAACATGATTTTTGTATATGTATCAAAATTATGAATTTGAAACTCTAATTCACTAATTGATTGATGTTTGTGTTGTTTGTTTATTTGTTTGATAATTTTGAACCATTTAGCCTAATTGAATCAAATATTGGACTGTATTGAAAATTGGTCGCATTTGCTTGCATATACATGTACTTACATTGAACAGGTCATAGCAAGGAGGCTAGAGCAGAGAATAAAATTTGTTTGCCCGACAAATAGGTACATGTTTACTATAATTTACTGTTTTGTTTGGGTGATGATGATTTTACGAGCCTATTGGCTAGCCGCTTGGCTTTTTCTTTTTCTTTTTGAGATCAGAAGGCCTATATGGCAATTTCGGGATTTTCCCGTGGCTCCCGGTGCAGGGGAGGTTATGGCGATTTTTTTCGAAAATTTAGGGTGTTAGCCAAATTTTTGAAATTTTAGAAAATTCTCAGAAACTGAAAAGTTGGAAATGGAAGCCAGATCGAATGTAGAGTTGATTAATCAAACCACTTTCGACTTTGTTCCTTTTCGGGGACGAAAAGTTTTAAGTGGGGGAGATTGTAATAACCCGGAAATTCTGAACCAGTTTAAAATTTTTATTTTGGCGATTTTAGCGAATTTTGATTATTTAAAATAGAGTATTTTAAATAATATCGACGAGAAATTTGTTTTGAATAGAATTCGAACGTATATATTATATACGTCGTCGTTAGAATATAAATAATTATATATAATTATTAAAGGAATTGAATATGGCGCGGTAGTTCCATAATTCGATTTCAAACTTCAATTGAATGTACCGGGTGCAAAACAAACCGGATTTTAGTGAAACCAAAAATAATAGGATCTAATTGGGAATATCTTTCCAACGAATCCAACAAATCAAAATTTCATAGCGGGAATCAAAAGATATGTCCAGTTGAAAATTCTGAATAGTCGCTATGGAATTCAGGCCCTTAAAAATGGGAATTTTGCAAACGACCTCGGATTTCGACGAAACCACTTTTGTTAGATCCGTGATGTCAAATTATTTCTAGATTCCAAATTTTGTAATTTTTCGAATCAATATGTGAGCGTGGCAAAAGAAAACGTGTTTGACCAGTTTCAGTTGATTTTAATCGACTGGAAAATGGCCATTTTTCCAACGGTCTCAGAATTCGACGAAACTAGTTTTGTCAGGACCGTATCGTCAATACGAAGCTAGAAAATATTTTTCTGCAATTTATAGAGTTCGTATGTGATCCTTGTAAATTGAAATGCGCGTTCAAATTCAATATATAGAGTTATATGTTGATTTTAACGGAAGCTGATCGAAACGATCGAATCAGCTTGCGATACATATCCCATTGTGTTCGGAATGGGGGTAAAACGCTGTGGACGACAGGCGGTGGGCCTCGTTTTGAGGACGAAAATAAAAGTTGCTTTTTGGTGAAAAATAAAATAATTTAATAATAAAATAAAAAAACTCCTCTCTCCCCCTCTTCCTTTAATTTCTGCCCCCCCCGTTCGATTTAGTTCAATCAGAAGAAAAAAAAAAGAGGGCATCGCGCCCTAGCCCGACGCAGCGCCTCCAGGGAGGCCACCGCCGCCGCCAGAGGCTGGCGCACCCCTTTTCCCCCCTCCCCAGCTTCTCCCGCTCCTCTCTCTTCGCGAACCCTCCACCGCGAAGCACCCACCTCCCTCGCGCCTAGCCGCCACCACCAGGCTGTCGAGCCCCCCCTGCCGCTCCTCTGCTCCGCCTTCCCTTCCGATTTCTTCCCCAAATCGATTGAAGTAAGTTGTTTATTTTATTTACATATATTTTTAGTTTATATTATATGAAAATGAACTTGTGAAAATGTGATTTTCATAACTCAAGTGAGTTTATTTGTTGATGTTTATAAAAATATAGATTTTAATGTTAGTGAAGAATAGATTTTCTGTATGCGAAAAGACTCGGTTTTTAATTCAAGAAAGGTGAAATCTTTATGATGTTAAAGGCGGAATTTTTAATATATAAAAGATCGGATTTTTAATTATATAAAAATATGATTTTTTATATATATTATAGAAAGAATAAAAATATGATTTTTATATATTGAATAGCGAAGTAAAAATTCGATTTTTATATATTGAATAGCGAAGTAAAAATTCGATTTTTAAATATATGAAGTGATTATAAAAATATGATTTTTATATTATATAGATAATAAAAATTTGATTTTTATATGATGTATAGAATAAGAATATAATTTTTATATTACAGGAAGAGTAAAAATTCGATTTTTATATATTGAATAGCATAGTAAAAATTCGATTTTTATATATTGAATAGCAAAGTAAAAATTCGATTTTTATATATTGAATAGCATAGTAAAAATTCGATTTTTATATATTGAATAGCAAAGTAAAAATTCGATTTTTATATATTGAATAGCATAGTAAAAATTCGATTTTTATATATTGAATAGCATAGTATAAATTCGATTTTTATATATTGAATAGCAAAGTAAAAATTCGATTTTTACATATGTAGAGAATACGGGCAACGAAGGTGACAAAAAGGCGAGAACGACGAAGACTTCTAAAAAAAAGAGTAGAGATGATTGGATTAGCTATCGGTGAGAATTTCTCACTCTTCAATTTCTTTTCTAGTTATATATATATACTAGGATGCAGACGGTGCTTAGTAGCACCCGACACAATCGTCCACAGACCATGGACTTGTTTGTTTGGTTGTGTAGTTGGTTAGATTATTTGGTTTGAATTGAATTGTTTGGTGAAATGGAATGGATTTGATTGATGTGTGAATGGCGTGGGCCTTCACTAGACCGGGGATAAGGCTAGGCCTCGTCCCGTTTCTAGTATCGCGCCGTTATGCCGCCGAAATTTTCTAAAAACAAGTTAGAAAAATAAAGATATCATTTTATTTGATAAATGAACCGAATAGAATATTCATAGGTTGAATAAAATAATTTGGTCGTTAAAAATATAATTTTTAACGTGAATGTGAATAAATAAATATTCATTTACAAACCAGACGGTCTGTTTATGTACACCGATTTGAAGGACATTGATTGGGTCGATAAATTTTACACTTCGCCCAACTGCACAAATAAAATCTGTGTTTGATTGTTTGAAACCCCACACGGGTATTGGGATAAAATACGGCATACACTAATCCCAATAGTTAGTTGTATGTCGATCGATGGATCAACAGGCTGTTATAAGCGTTAGATATCTATATTTGATGCTTATACAGTGTAGTGCACTTTGGATGATGGTTGATTATTTATCGTTGCTACTATATACATTTGTTGTATGGAATCCATATAATTAACTTTATATGGTAATTGATTGGGCCTCATTCCAATTTAGAAAATAAAGAATATTATAAAGTAATTGTTCATGTGTTGACTGTACTCATCCGTTGAGATTAGTCATGTGTTGAACGAAATATTTTAACAATAAAATTTACATCTTTATTTTTATAAAGTAAAGGTTCATGTGGTGACTGTACTCATCCGTTGAGATTAGTCATGTGTTGAACGAAATATTTTAACAATAAAATTTACATCTTTATCTTTATAAAATAAAAGTTCATGTGTTGACTGTACTCATCCGTTGAGATTAGTCATGTGTTGAACGAAATATTTTAACAAAAGTATAGATTCATTTGTCGAATAGAATAACGGAATTATTGAAAAATATAAAGCCGTGTTGATTAGAGATGCGCCATTTTGACGCGAACGATATTTATATTGATTATATTCGTTTTTGAATTTGATTTGAATTGAATCGAATAGAAAACCAATTTGAATTGAATCTAATAGAAAACCAATTTGAATTGAATCGAATAGAAAACCAATTTGAATTGAATCGAATAGAAAACCAATTTGAATTAAATTGAATATAAAACGAATTCGAATTGAATTGAATATATAATGGAATTTGATTTGAATAGAAAATGAATTTGATTTAAATTGAATTTGATTTGATTTGAAAAGAAATTGAATTTGATTGAATTCGATTTGATTAGAAAACGAATTGAATTTGATTTGATTTGAAAAGAAATTGAATTTCATTTGATTTGAAAAGAAATTGAATTTCATTTGATTTGAAAATAAATTGAATTTGAAGTGAATATATAACGAATTCGAATTGAATTTAATTGAAAAGAAAATGAATTCGAATCGAATTAAAATCGATTTGAATTGAAATCAAATAGAAATGAAAGTAAAAAGGATTTATAATAGAAAATTCAATTTTGATTTGAATTTGAAATAAAGGTTGAAATTGTTTTTGAAACGAATTCAAAACTATTTATACAATCCCTTTAAATAGGAATCGACGAAATATATATTATATATATAATATAATGGTCTGAATACAACGCGCCGCGCCGCGGTAGTTCGTGAATTTCGACCATTAACTTCGAACGGACATTACGGGAGATCCGACCGTCGGATTCTCCTAAAACCGGAACCATTGGGTTCGTATCGAAAAGATCTTTCTAACAAATATTAGAAATTTGAAATCTAACGGTTGGATTTGGAGTTACGTCCAAATCAAATTCGAAAAAGGTTGCTGTAAGTGCAGTTCGATGGCCGTTGATGGAAATCGACTGTACGGGCCTTGATAAAATTATTAAAAATAGTAATAATTTGTGTAAAATCATAAGAAATGATTTGGGAAAAATTGGGATGTAAAACTCCATATTCGAAAAGATAAAAATGGATTTTTATCAAAATGAACTAGTTTTGAACTAAAATTAAACCCGTTTATTTTCAAATAAATAAATTGGATTTGAAATGGGTTTTGAATAGAATTGATTAGTGGGTTTATTGTGAAGGGTGTTTTAAATGACACTTGTTCTTTAACCCGATAAATAAATAGAAAGTGATTTGGGTTTGTCGTGAACTATGTTTTAAACGACATTAGTTCTTTAACCCAGTAAAAGGAGTTTTAAATGAATCTGCAATTAAATTGAAATGTGAATTGATAATCTAAATTATCAAATTTTGAAATTGAGCGAGAATGGAGTATCACCAGTTTTGCTCCAAAGCGATAGTTAAATCTTTAATTAGATTTGAACGTGAAATGGTAATTAATTTTACCGATAACACCGTGGTGTTAGATATGGAGTATCACCAGTTTTGCTTCATGGGATGAATAGGTTGGGATTGGGAAATAAAATAAATAATTACTTCGGTGTGGTTCGCTAATCTCGACTAGTTTAGAAAATCATAATTTGGTTTGAAACGACATCCAAAGGAAGATTAAAGAATAAATTCAAAGAATTTATCTTGGATAAAATTAATGGGAACCTTTCCCTAAGAATATGAAATTTAGAAACTAGTTGTAGGTTAGCTTAGAAGAATGGTTTCCTGGTATTAATCTGATGTTGGTTTCGGCCTTCGGGGTTAATATTTGGGAAATTGTTCTCTTGTTGATTTACGGTTAGTAGCTACTGAATTGGAATGAGGCGTATGTTGTGTTAGTATAACATTTGTTTTTAATATACGCGGGTTGTTCGGAAAGGCCGGGTTTATACCCATTCTGAATAACGGATTCGACGATATGTCGAAGATGAAGACGGTGGTTGAAGACCGGAGGTCTTCACATCGTTTGGGTGATTACTGATGATCTTGATTGGGCTATACACCCAAGATGGGGGAATCAGTTGGTGGTCGTCCAGACGTACTTGTAGATCGATGGATATGCAAGGAAAGTGCCTCCGGTCTCGTTCAGACCCAGAACGAACTTGTAAATGGATTGTGTGTCTGACATTGGATTTTATTCTGTGTTGATTGATTTCTGTTAAATATATATCTGTTTGGCGGCGGAGAATTTATTCTCTTGCTTAACGCCCTTCTCTGAGACGTACGAGCTTAGAGGTTATACATCGATAGATATCAATCGCATGGCATGAATTGCCTGTGTGGCATGCTGAGTTGAATGGATCAAGGCTTCTGTTGAAAAGAAAAGTCTTGTGGTTGATGATCAAAGCACGGCCTACGTGGCAGCTTTTTGTATAACGTGAATTCGCGAGCCTCACACCTAGGTATGAGTCAAAAACGGGATAAGGACTGCAGGGAGAGCACGACGTTTCTTTCTAGCTTTGGTGGTGTCAGTGACTTACCAGCCCTGACATTTATATACTTTTCACCTATGTGGTTGTTGGATGAGGCGCCTCAATTTTAGGTCTGTAAGTACCGGGAAACGTGTGTTCAGGAATTGCCAATCCTCAAACGTAAGAGAGGACCGGCCTTGAAGCATCCAGGGGTTACCCAGAGTGTGTAGTCCCGAGGCATTTGCTAGAGTGTCTCGAAGCGGAGAGGAGCTTGGCCCTTGCCTCGACTCATGACGGAAATCCAATTTCCAATACTTGTATTTCGGTTTTAATTGTAGAACTAGTATGGCGACATGATATATGGTACCCATGCCGTCTATGATTTATATTTATGATTGAAATTGTTTTGACACTATACACTTATTGTAGTATCAAATGATTTGTTTTAAACGTACCAAGCATGTTTGGCTATTATAAGGGAAAACCCTATCGTCCGGCTTGCGTTGCATTGTGTAATGGGGCCTGGGTCTTACAATAGCTTCATTTTTCGAAAAAGCATTGCGTTGTTTATCCTATGCACTGGTGTTCTTGGGAGGAAACCCGTTCCGTGTTATACGGCGTGGTCCCTTGAATTACTCTCTTTTAAAGTAAAGCTTTAAATAACTGTTTAGTTCTCACACCAGTCACATGACTGACCTGGAGTTTATTGTTTTAACCTAAACTCTGGGTGCCCCTATTTTCCACACGGGCAGCTAGTAGTTTTGGTTTTGCAGATTTATATTCTCAGGATCTTGATTTACAGCTGGAACGATGCTCAGAAAGCTCTGTATCCGTGTATTACTTTCAGTTGTGTTTTGTATTATTTTTCCGCTGCAATACTGTATTTAAATCTCTGATATTCTTTGTTGTATTATATTTATTTATACTCTGTAACTTCTTGTATTCTGATGGAATTGTTGTAATAACAATGAAATGTTCTCCCGTCTGCGTTCATTTGTGTGTTGTCCTCAAGGTAATCCGGGCTTTCCTTCACGGGGAAGTTACGGGCTACTACAGTTGGTATCAGAGCATTGGTTTACAGAGCTCGAGAACAAGACACATTAGAACCATACGAAAGAATTCATCAGATATTGGATTAGTAATTTCCAATTAGAATGACTCGTTAGAGATAGGATCCGTAGTATCCTAGAACGAGTGTGAAGAGTATATTTTTCAATCGAAAACAATTTTGTTTTGAAAATTTAAATCGTTTTAAACGTATTTGATTATTTATTTATTTTGAATTTGGACAATCGAGTATATAAAGATTTTGCATATACGCGTCATGAACGTATATTCGAAGTTTTAATATACTGGATAGATATAGAATCACATTCTAGATATCCGGGGATGGTGTTGATAATGACCATGGCATCATCAATACTTATTTTCGTGTTTCGAAGGTGTGATATCTATATATTTCCATCAGACTGGTGTGAGAACCAAAACCAATATAGCTATAATACATTGTTGTGAATTGGCATCAAAAACATGATTTTTGTATATGTATCAGAATTATGAATTTGAAACTCTAATTCACTAATTGATTGATGTTTGTGTTGTTTGTTTATTTGTTTGATAATTTTGAACCATTTAGCCTAATTGAATCAAATATTGGACTGTATTGAAAATTGGTCGCATTTGCTTGCATATACATGTACTTACATTGAACAGGTCATAGCAAGGAGGCCAGAGCAGAGAATAAAATTTGTTTGCCCGACAAATAGGTACATGTTTACTATAATTTACTGTTTTGTTTGGGTGATGATGATTTTATGAGCCTATTGGCTAGCCGCTTGGCTTTTTCTTTTTCTTTTTGAGATCAGAAGGCCTATATGGCAATTTGGGGATTTTCCTGTGGCTCCCGGTGCAGGGGAGGTTATGGCGAAAATTTTCGAAAATTTAGGGTGTTAGCCAAATTTTTGAAATTTTAGAAAATTCTCAAAAACTGAAAAGTTGGAGAATGGAAGCCAGATCGAACGTAGAGTTGAGAGAATGGAATAGGAGTATATATAGTTGAAAAGTTTTGATACCATCTTTGAGTTGAGAGAATGGAATAGGAGTATATATAGTTGAAAAGTTGAGATCGAACATAGAGTTGAGAGAATGGAAAATTACACAAAACACAACTAGAAGTGATACACGGATACAGAGCTTTCCGAGCATCGTTCCAGCTGTAAATCAGGATCCTGTGAATATAAATCTACAAAACCAAAACTACTAGCTGCCCGTGTCGAAAATAAGGGCACCCAGAGTTTAGGTTAAAACAATAAACTCCAGGTCAGTTATGTGACTGGTGTGAGAACTAAAACAGTTATTCAAAACTTTACTTTAAAAAATAAGGTAAATCAAGGGACCACGCCATATGACACGGAACGGGTTTCCTCCCAAGAACACCAGTGCATAGAATAAACAACGCAATGCTTTTTCGAAAAATGAAGCTATTATAAGACCCAGGTCCCATCACACAATGCAACGCAAGCCGGTGGATAGGGTTTTCCCTTATAATAGCCAAACATGCTTGATACATTTAAAACAAATCATTTGATACTATAATAGGTGTATAGTGTCAAAACAATTCCAATCATAAATATAAATCATAGACAGCATAAGCGCCCCATACCACTATGTCGCCATACTAGGCTCTACAAATAAAGCCGAAATATCTCGTATTGGAAATTGGATTTCCATCATGAGTCGAGGCAAGGGGCAAGCTCCTCTCCGATTCAAGACACTCTAGCAAATGCCTCGGGGTTACACACTATGGGCAACCCTTGGATGCTTCAGGGTCGGTCCTCTCTTACGTTTGAGGATTAGTTATTCCTGAACACACGTTTCCCGGTCCTAACAGACCTAAAATCGAGGCGCCTCATCCAATAACCACATAGGTGAAAAGTATATAAATGTCAGGGCTGGTAAGTCACTGACACCACCAAAGCTAGAAAGAAATGTCGTGCTCTCCCTGCAGTCCTTATCCCGTTTTTAACTCATACCGAGGTGTGAGGCTCGCGAATTCACATTATACACAAAGCTACACCACAAAGGTCGTGCTTTGATCATCAACCACAAGACTTTGCTTTTCAACAGAAGCCTTGATCAATTGCCACTTAGGCGTGCCACACAGGCAATTCATGCCATGCGACTGATGTCCATCGATATATAACCTCTAAGCTCGTACGTCTCAGAGAAGGGCGTTAAGCAAGAGAATAAATTCTCCGCCGCCAAACAGATATATATTTAACAGAAATCAATCAACACAGAATAAAATCCAATGTCAGACACACAATCCATTTACAAGTTCGTTCTGGGTCTGAACGAAACCGGAGGCACTTTCCTCGCATATCCATCGATCTCCAAATACGTCTGGACGACCACCAACTGATTCCCTCATCTTGGGTGTACAGCCCAATCAAGATCATCAGTAATCATCCAAACGATGTGAAGACTTCTGGTCTTCAATCACCGTCTTCTTCTTCTTCGACATATCGTCGAATCGGTTATTCAGAATGGTTATAAACCCGGCCTTTCCGAACAACCCGCGTATATAGTAAACAAATGTTACACAAACACAACATACGCCTCATTCCAATTCAGCAGCCACTAACCGTAAATCAGCAAGAGAACAATTTCTCAAATATTAACCCCGAAGGCCGAAACCAACATCAGATCAATACCCAGGAAACCATTCTTCTTAACTAATCAACAACTAGTTTCTAAATTTCACATTCTTTGGGAACGGTTCCCATTAATTTTATCAAAGATAAATTCTTCTAAATTTATTCTTTTATCTTCCTTTGGATGTCATATCAAACCAAATTATGGTTTTCCAAACTAGTCGAGATTAGCGAACCACACCGAAGTAATTATTTATTTTATTTCCCAATCCCAACCTATTCATCCCATGAAGCAAAACTGGTAATATTCTATATCTAACACCATGGTGTTATCGGTAAATTTAATTACCATTTCACGTTCAAATCTAATTAAAGATTTAACTATCGCTTTGGAGCAAAACTGGTGATACTCAATTCTCGCTCATTTTTCAAATTTGATAATTTAAATTATCAATTCACATTTCAATCTAATTGCAGATTCATCAAAACTCCTTTTACTGGGTTAAAGAACTAATGTCATTTAAAACACAGTTCACGATACCCACAAATCAATTCTAATTCAATTCTAATCAAATATATTAGAAATTCTGATTATTTAAAACCCCTTTTCAAATCCAATTTTTTTATTTAAAAACAAATGGGTTTTAATTATAGTTCAAAACTAGTTCATTTCGATAAAAACCTATTTTTATCTTTTCAAATATGGAGTTTTTCATCCCAATTTTTCCCAAATCATTTCTTATGATTTTACACAAATTATTACTATTTTTTAATAATTTTATCAAGGCCCGTACAGTCGATTTCCATCAACGGCCATCGAACTGCACTTACAGCGATCTTTTCCAAATTTGATTTGGACGTATCTCCAAATCCAACTGTTAGATTTCAAATTTCTAATATTCGTTAGAAAGCTCTTTTCGATACGAACCCAACGGTTCCGGTTTTAGGAGAATCCGACGGTCGGATCTCCCGTAATGTCCGTTCGAAATAAGTGGTCGAAATTCATGAACTACCGTGGCGCGGCGCGTTCTATTCAGGCCATTATATTATATATATAATATATATTTCGTCGATTTCTATTCAAAACGAATTTTATAAATAGTTTTAAATTCGTTTCAAAAACATTTCAACTTCCATTTCCAATTCAAATCAAAATTGAATTTTTCCTTATAAATTAATTTTAAATTCATTTCAATTTAATTCAAATTTCGATTCAATTTGAATTCATTTCAAATCTATTTTTATTCTATTTCAATTCAATTCGAATTCGTTTTATATTCAATTCAATTCGAATTCGTTATATATTCAATTCAATTCGAATTCGTTATATATTCAATTCAATTCGAATTTGTTATATATTCAATTCAATTCGAATTCGTTATATATTCAATTCAATTCGAATTTGTTATATATTCAATTCAATTCGAATTCGTTATATATTCAATTCAATTCAAATTCGTTATATATTCAATTCAATTCGAATTCGTTATATATTCAATTCAATTCGAATTCGTTATATATTCAATTCAATTCGAATTCGTTATATATTCAATTCAATTCGAATTCGTTATATATTCAATTCAATTCGAATTCGAAAAACGAATATAATCGATATAAATATCGTTCGCGTCAAAATAGCGCATCTCCAATCAACACGACTTTATATATTTCAATAATTTCGTTATTCTATTCAACAAATGAATATTTATCCTATTCAATACATGAATCTATATTTTTGTCAACACATGACTAATCTCAACGAATGAGTACTGTCCACGTGTGACTATGTTTGTTATTTAATATATTTTATAAAAATTATGGTATCTATCGTTTGATCTCAAATCAGACTCCAACCGTAAATTAGTAAGAGAACGATTCCCTGAATATTAACCCCGAAGGCCGAAACCAACATCAGATCAACATCCAGGAGACCACTCATCTTATCTATTTTCAAGTTAGTTTCTAATTTTCTATATGATAAAGATGAAAATTTTATGGTTAAAATATTTCGTTCAACACATGACTAATCTCAACGGATGAGTACTGTCAACACATGAACCTTTATTTTATAATATTCTTTATTTTTCAAATTGTAATGAGGCCCAATCAATCACCATATAAAGTTAATTATATGGATTCCATACAACACATGTATATAATAGCAACGATACATAATCAACCATCATCCAAAGTGCACTACACTGTATAAGCATCAAATATAGATATCTAACGCTTAAAACAGCATGTCCATCAATCGATCGACATACAACTAATTATTGGGATTAGTGTATGCCGTATTTTATCCCAATACCCGTGTGGGGTTTCAAACAATCAAACACAGATTTTTATTTGTGCAGTTGGGCGATGTGTAAAATTTATCGTCCCAATCAATGTCCTTCAAATTGGTGTACATAAACAAACCGTCCGGTTTGTAAATGAATATTTATTTATTCACGTTCACGTTAAAAATTATATTTTTAACGACCAAATTATTTTATTCAACCTATGAATATATTTTATTATCTATTTCACATCAACATCACAAACAATTTCCACAACACATCAATCAAACAAACAAGCCATCCATGGTCTGTGGATGACGGGTGTCGGGTGCTGCTAAGCACCGTCTGCATCCTATTATATATATAACTAGAAAACAAAATTAAAAGGTGAGAAGTTCTCACCAGCTAGCTAAATCAATGCCACGACTCTTCTTATGTAGAAATCTTCGTCGTGCTCACCTTTTGTCTATTTCGTTGCCCGTAGCCACTACATATATAAAAATCACATTTTCATTTGTTAACTTTCAATTTAAAAATCATATTTTTATAATCACTCCATATGGATAAAAATTCTATTTTTACATCGCTGCTATATAGATAAAAATTCTATTTTTACACCGCTACTATATAGATAAAAATTCTATTTTTATCACGCTATTCTCTATATAAAGATTTCGCCTTTTCAAATATAAATATTTCGCCTTTTCAAATATAAAGATTTCGCCTTTACTTTTCTTTCTAAAAAAATCTAATCTTTTCTTTTGTTATTCATACAATAAAAATTATAACTTTCTATAAACAAAGATAATATTTTCTTCAAACAAAGATAGTATTTTATTTTCTCTTCGCTTTCACATGAATAAAAATCGTATTTTTACTTAGTTAAAAATCTCTTCTTTACTTCATTAAAAATCCGACCTTTATATTATTTAAAAATCCGACCTTTATATTATTTATCAACTAAAAATCGTATTTTTATATGGCTAATCATATAAAAAAAGTCAAATCTTGATCTAATATTACCTACATACAAAATCAGATTTTTTTTCCTATCAAAAATTGATCAAACAAAATAAACAAATTAAAAGAACTCACCCACAACAGTTTCTGGATCGTCGGACTCAAGGGAGGACGCAAATCAGAGGGGGGGTTGGCGGCGTCAGCCTGCGCCCACGGTGGTGGTCTCGTTTGGGCGCTAGGTTTAGGGTTTGGGGCCTGGGGGGGTCTTCAATCGGGAAAGGAGGGGCTCGGTCAGTGGGTGGAGGCGCTAGGGGGAGGCGAGGTTCAGGAGGGGTTTGGGGGTCTCGTCGTTCGCAAGGGCTGGAGTTGAAGAACGGAGATGGGGGAAGCAAGGGGTGCGGCGCCGGAGGGTTGGGATCGCTGGCAAGGTCGGCGCCTCCTGGTGGCTGGTGGCGGAAGGGATCGAGAGGAGGGGGCTTTGAACGATCGTTTTTTTTCTTTCTTTCCTTCTATTTCGATCTGAGAAGAATGAGGGGGGGTGTATAATAAAATATATATTAATTTATTTTAATTTCTCTTTAAAAAGCAACTTTTTATTTCAAAGTCGAAATCAAGCCCACCGCCTGTCGTCCATAGCTAATTACCCCCATTCCGAACACAATGGGATGTGTACTGTAGGCTGATTCGATCGTTTCGATCAGTTTTCGTCAAAATCAACATATAACTCTATATATTGACTTTGAACGCGCATTTCAATTCACCGGGGCCACATACTAACTCGAAAAATTCCCAAAAAATATTTTCTAGCTTCGTATTGATGATACGGTCCTAACAAAACTAATTTTGTCAGATTCTGAGATCGTTTGAAAAATGGTCATTTTCCAGTCGATTAAAATTAACTGAAACTGGTCAAACGCGTTTTCCTTCGCCACGCTTACATATTAAATCGAAAAATTAGGAAAATTGAAATCTAGCAATAACTTGACATCACGGATCCAACAAAAGTGGTTTCGTCAAAATCCGAGGTCGTTTGCAAAATGGCTATTTTTAAGGGCCTGAATTCCATAGCGACTATTCTGAAATTTCAACTGGACATATCTTTTGATTCCCGCTATGAAATTTCGATTTTTCGGATTCTTTGGAAAGATATTCTCATTTGGATTCTATTATTTTTGGTTTCACTAAAATCCGGTTTATTTTGAATCTTGTACATTCATTTGAAGTTTGAAATCGAATTATCGAACTACCGCGCCATTTTCAATTCCTTTTATAATTATAAATAAATATTTATATTCTAACGACGATCTATATAATATAAACGTTCAATTCTATCCAAAATGAATTTCTCATCGATACTATTTAAAATAATTCATTTTAAATGTTCAAAATTCGCTAAAATTGCCAAAATAAAATTTTTAAACTGGCTCGCATTTCCGGGTTATTACACTTCCAATAAAGTGCCTTTTTATATTGTAGATGTTTCCTAAAGGACCAATTTCCTTTTTTAACCAAGCCGAAAGGGGTATCTGGTTGTTCCTTTTTTTAGGCTTGCTCCCCTAATGTTCATGCTCTTTGATTTCACCGAAATGGGCTTTATCTTGCAAAAAGGTGTTTTCCATTTCTTTATCCTAGAACCGAAGACAAACTCTGATGGAGTTACTTTGACTGATTCAAAGGCTCTTCGCTTTTGACATCCCTTCACTGAAGTCTTTATTCTTGTAATGACCTAGTTTTTGACGACTTTGGTTATCGACATAAACTCAATGACGACTAACCAAACATCGAAAAATACCGGAAAGTTAATGAAAGAAATTAGAGGGTGAGAATAGATAAGATAGAAACTTAGAATAGATGAAAAAGAACAACACAACATCAGAGTAACACGAACCTCACAGCGGAACGAATAACATATAATATATAACATAACTTTGAAATATAAATCTGTACTAGAATATACATATCATTTCCAAAGTACAGCACTTACAACACAACGGAAATAAACAATAGCTATATGATCCTGAAGCCTCCTGCTCCAGCTCTTCAAGTATCTGTAAAATCCTTACTACTTGACTGCCCGTATAAAATTGGGCACCCAAGAGTTTAGGGAAACAAAACAAAATAAACTCCGGGTCAGACATGGGACTGGTATGAGTAAAACAGTTAAAAACAGTTTGAACAAGTAAACAATATCTCATAAGACCACGCCGTATAATGGAACGGGGTTTTCCCTTATGAGAATCCAAAACATCTTTATATCAAAAACCTTTTGATATTATAATAATGTCTATCAACCACAATATAATAATCATCTAGCAGAAGCGCTTTCATCTCACGTTCCACATATATAGTATACAATCAAAATCGCAAGCACGTATTGGGTAATGGATTTCCAACTTTGACAAGGTATGGAACCACCTTTCGCTAGTGTACCTCTAGAGAGGAATACACTGGGTTCAACAAGAACATCTTGCAACCCGGCCACATGTAATGGCCCGAATTTCCGTACTCTTTGAGTCAACTAATAACACCACACGTCCAACCCAAATTGCACGGAAACACGAATCATTATTAGAAAGAAGTTAGAGGATGAGAAATAGAAAGAAAGAAATATTAGAATAGAAGAAAATGAAGATCACAAACTCACAGCGGAACGGATAAAATATATTAAATAACATAACTTTGAAATACAAATCAGTAATTGTATATACATACCATTATCAGAGCACAACAGTCATTCCTAGAACAGTTATAACACCTGTTTCCGAATACCACATAGTACACAGTGGAAAGTATGATAGTCTATAGCTAGCTGGTGAAGCCTCCTGCTTCAAACTGCTTCAGTGAATCTGAAAAATCCCGACTAATTGACTGCCCATACAAATATGGGCACCCAAGAGTTAAGGGAAAACAAAACAAAATAAACTCTGGGTCAGTCATGGGACCGGTGTGAGTAAACTCTAATCATTTGTTTAACTTTCAAAAAAAAAACCTTTCGAAAGAAATGATAATTGTAAGACCGATCCACACATAAACACGGATGGTTTTTACCTTACGATAATCCAAAATATTTTTGATATCAAATCCAGTGATATTATAATAGTGTCTAAATCAAATAAATAGAATCTAGCGGAACGCTTGCATCTCACGCTCCATAATAATATAAAATCAAAAACCGCAGGCGCTTATTGGAGATTGGATTTCCAACATGACAAGGTATGGAACCACCTTCCGATAGTGTATCTCTAGAGGCGAATACACTTGGTTCAACAAGAACGTCTTGCAACCCGGCCCACAGATGAACGACCACTCATTTCGCTTGAGTGTATCGAATGTATATCACCAACGGTTGGGATCAGCAACCGTTTCCCGAAAGGGGACAACATCGATAGATTAAAGAGCAAATGGAATTTCTTTAGATAGGTGATTATACATCCTAATGGGAGCGACCCACATAGCCATGCTGCCTGCCCGATTTTTGTCAATTCCCGGTTGTGAGGCTTGAGGTTTGAATTAATAGAACAGCCCTTGTATTTTTCTCCGTCTTCATAATCTCTTCAACATAAGTTTATTTGTAACGCTTATGCCAATACGGAGTGGTTTTCAGATATTAAATCTGATCCCGGTCTCTCCATATTGACAACGGAGGTAAAAAATAAATCAAAACTTTGATAGTCGGTGATTTAACTATCAAAGAACATCCATACAATCAACGGTCCTAATTCCAGTTGGAAATTCTATCGATCAAGCATCAAACAACACTGGGCCCCTTTAAATCAATTCCTGATTATATTATTATTTCAAATTCCTGTTTCCCTATCTTTCGTATCCTTTTTAAAGCTCGATTTTTCTCTCGATTCTATGAAAAACATTTCCAATAAGTAATTTCTTTATTCGAGAAAATATCACTTTTCCCCATTTAGAAAACATTTATATATATATATATATATATATATATATTAGCGAATCCTTATTTTCTATATTCAGAAAATATGCCGCATTAATATTGGAAAATATTTCCAAATTCTCTTTCTTAATTCCTCATTGACCAATTCATTTCATTTTCTATACGTAGAAAATATCTCTCATTTTATTGGGAAAAACATTTCAAATTCTTTAAATTAACGCGATGTTATAAACATCGTTATTATAACTTAAAAACATTAACCAATTATAAACTAACTAGAATGTTAACCAATCTTCACTATTGAACCTTAACCATTTCTCCATCAATCATGAAGTCAATCAAGTTGGGGGTATAATTGCCTCTCAGACCTTAATTGAACAACATTCTTAACTTCGAAATAGTCAAAACTCACAGCTTCATCGCTTACGCGACTTTTGGATTCAACATACTTCTTTTACAGAAAAATATTGATTATAACGGTAGCGTCATAATCGCTGTTTCCAAATATTTGATTTATAAAACATTTCTTTAAATGACAGCGTTACAATCGCTGTTTAGCTTTTATTATAATAGCAACATTAAAATCGCTGTTAAAAACATTTGTGATAACAGTAGCATTATAATCGCTGTTTAGACTTACCAAAACATATATTAGAACAACAGCGCTATAATCGCTGTTTAGATTTACAAAAAAACACATATTATAACAACAGTGCTACAATCGCTGTTTTAAATAAAGTACCATGTGCGACGCACACGCCTCCGTTGTTCATTTATAAATTCTGTTTATTTTAAACAATTCAAGTTCTCCTTTAAATGTATTTACAAGCTATACGTTCTTTAACTTCTGAAATTAACTCAATTTGATTTCTATAAATCCCTTTTTAGATATATTATTGCAAACTATAGAATTAATTGAATATTGACTTCTTAATGTATTTAAATAGGTTCATGTTAAATAAAATTTAAATATTCTTTCGAGACATAAATCATTTGTGAAATTCGACATAGCCGAATTCCCATTTAAAATTTCATCAAATTTTTATTTTCCAATCTTTGGAATATAATCCATCGTTCTTTCGAAACCAATT
Organism: Allium sativum; assembly: GCA_030737875.1. NCBI lineage: Eukaryota > Viridiplantae > Streptophyta > Magnoliopsida > Asparagales > Amaryllidaceae > Allium > Allium sativum. The sequence goes on from CM060924.1 coordinate 973,011,611, forward strand.
TTCCCACTCAAATCTCTTTTACCACTATTGCATTCAAATCCCACTTCAAATATCGGGTATCAACACCAATTACCACTTTGCTTATATAAATTCAACTTGAATTTATATTTTACTTTATTCTATGATATATATTTTATTTAATTTATAAACATCGTTATAAACAAATTCTTGTTTTGATTCACTTAAACAAGTTTCTATTTCCATTCCATTTGAAATCTAATTTCTATTTTTGAAATAATTTCCTTTAAAAACTCAAATCTCTTTCCTACGTTCTAAAATATTCTACTGTATTTAAATACCAAAATTTATCGAGCCAGTGTAATTTAACCATACCAAAATCAATCACGATCATACATCATAAATAAATAAAATTGTAAATAAAATGTTGGGGAATCCAGTTAGATCCCTCCAACCTGTTGCACTGCATCCACAGATGTTAATTAACATAAATGACATCATTAATAGTAATTTCACATCCTATATGAAATATCATGGTGAACAAAATTATTTAACAATCACTGATATAGCTAAATCAATCAATTCAACCATTATCAACCATTCATCCAAACAACCATCACACATTATAAAATACTGTAAATAAATTTAGTACTCGTTTATATAAAAAATATAAACGAGGCAGAGTTAGTGAGTTTACTCACCTTGTTTGCAGTTGTTCTGCTTTTATTCCGTTTAAAATCAAATGAGCATTTGATTTTACTACGAAACTCCTATAGTTTTGTTTTCAACCACTTTGGTTCCACAGTGTAGACCTCATTGCCATGATTTCAATGTGATCAGTTTCGTTTATAGAGTAATCTATGTTATAAAGTTTAATTTAAAGTAGTTTAAATTCCTTAATTAAATCATTAAAATATTAATACCTCATTAAGAATTTCTAAATCACGTATTAAGCCTTAACCAAGAATCAAAATCGCACCTGCTAGTTTCCTTTCAATCCAAGAACACTTTTCCATATCTCCCTTTAAACATTGTTGAAAACAAACCAATATCACCCATAAACGAGAACTGTAGATGCTTCCCTTCTCCAATTAATTAACTAACCGAAACCATCCCAATCAAACGAACCACTTCTCCTTACCCAGCTTAACTCACGTTTTCTCCTTGATTAGACAAAACTGACAGTGATATATTCTCACAAACATCTCACTACCGAAAAAGCTTCCACTACCAACGCTAATTCCACTCTAGTTCTCCTCCACGCCACTCCACTGTATTGCTACAAACTTCACCCATTTTCCTTTGTTTTAGTTTAAAACTGTGGAACCCATTCTCAACCAACCCGTAACTCCCTGTAGTCGAACAAAGCCGACCCCCCTTTCCAAATTTTCATCACCGATTCCTCCTAATTTTCTTGCTGATACATTCCAGTCCACACGCAGAAACCCCAACTCCTCTAGTTCGCTACCTTCTCGTCCACTTTGTTAGTCAAGAGTCCGCTTGTGAACCAGTAAAGGGTCCGACCCTTTTTGCATTCAAATACCACCAGAGCTCGACAAATGGTGCGGCCCGCCACCAGGACCCTCTCGCCATCACTTGTCCCCCTCTCGGTTATCACCGTCGCCAGACAATCTACCTCGAGTTGATCGATGAAAGTAGACAAGGGAAAAAACGCCCCAGAGATTTAATCGAGCTGCACCACTTTCAAATTGTATTGTAGCTCTCCCAATTTCAGGCTCAACAAGCTCGCAATATAATTTTTTTTTGTTGGTTTGATTTTTAATAATTCTGTGAAGATTGATGAGAGTTGTGTTGGAGATGAGAATGGGAGAATTTGGGCGTTTAGGGATTTTTAGTATGGTGAACAAATGGGGTCAGCTGGGTTAATTTATAATGTAAAATGTCGTGGCAAGCACGGTTTGTATAAGCTTGGGGAACACAGATCTATATATCCTTGGGATGCACGGTCACTCAATAGTTTGGAGAGCAAGCTTATATCCTTATAAATTTAAGGTTGTCTGCCTTTTTGATTTGCTTGAAATCTTAAGTAGGAACCAATTTTTATTGGAATTGCTGTCTAGTTATACCAATGACTGAATATCAATCATCTTGCATTATAGAGTTGTGGTCTAATCCCGCTATAGCTAATTTGTAATTCTAACTCTACTATGCATTTCTCATTTGTCGTAGGATTCCATATTAGATGTACTAATATCAATAAATCATGTTCACTTTAATATGGACTGAGTTATAATGTTCAACGTTCCCGTTATATAATACTTCATTCGTTTAATCTCCAAATCAGCTATTAATAATTTAATAAATTAATTATTCAATGTGATGTCCCCAAACTTCCACGGAGTGAAAGCAAGGAGAAATCATATGGAATACAACATAAATATAATATAACAAGTCACAGAAACAACATAGCATAGGAAATCCATATAGTAACAACATCATAGCAGCGGATATATAATGTCATCAGCAATAGAAAATCCACAGTCACAGAATCTAAGTTATTACAACAAGTTTTTCAGAAAATGACATAAGTTCCAATTCCAAATTAAATAACATGAAATGGAAATAAGTCTGATGTATGAAATAAAAGGAAAAATGCGATAAAGCAAAAGATAGAGGGTCTTCGAAGCTCCAAGTCATAACCTCTTCACCAAAGCAAATTCCAAGAGAGAATATAAGCAGCTCCAAAGAAAACTCCAAGCAGAAAGTGAACCTGTCTACTTGGCTGCCCGTGTGGAAGAAAGGGCACCCAAGTTTGCAAAAAGGTGAAAACAAACGATGGGTCAGTCGTGTGACTGGTGTGAGAATTCTTAACTAAATTTACTACCAGAAATAAGGCAAATCCAAAGACCACGCCGCTAATGCGGAACGGGTTGTACCAATGGATTGTCGTGCATAACTACAGTGTCAGTACAGATAAATAAAACGTAACACAACGCAACGTCTTTTGAAAAATGGAACCACCATAAGACTCAGGTCCCATCACACAATGCAACGCACACCAAGAGGATTGTAATAACCCGGAAATTCTGGGCCAGTTTAAAATTTTTTATTTTGGCAATTTTAGCGAATTTTGAACATTTAAAATAGATTATTTTAAAGAATATCGTCGAGAAATTTATTTTCAATATAATTCGAACGTATATATTATACGCGTCGTCGTTAGAATATAAATATTTATATATAATTATAAATAGAATTGAAAATCGCGCGGTAGTTCGATAATTCGATTTCAAACTTCAATTGAATGTACCGGGTGCAAAACAATCCGGATTTTAGTGAAACCAAAAACATTAGGATCTAATTGGTAATATCTTTCCAACGAATCCGAAAAATCAAAATTTCATAGCGGGAATCAAAAGATATGTCCAGTTGAAAATTCTGAATAGTCGCTATGGAATTCAGGCCCTTAAAAATGGAAATTTTGCAAACGACCTCGGATTTCGACGAAACCACTTTTGTTGGGTCCGTGATGTCAAATTATTGCTAGATTCCAAATTTCATAATTTTTCGAATCAATATGTGAGCGTGGCAAAGGAAAACGCGTTTGACCAATTTAAGTTGATTTTAATCGACTGGAAAATGGCCATTTTTCTAACGGTCTCAGAATTCGACGAAACTAATTTTGTTCGGACCATATCGTCAATACGAAGCTAGAAAATATTTTTTTGGGATTTATAGAGTTCGTATGTGACGCCGGTAAATTGAAATGCGCGTTCAAATTCAATATATAGAATTATATGTTGATTTTAACGGAAACTGATCGAAACGATCAAATCAGCTTATGATACATATCCCATTGTGTTCGAAATGGGGGTAATTAGCTATGGATGACAGGCGGTGGGCCTCGTTTCGAAGTCGTATGTAAAAGTCAACTTTTTGCAATTAAAATAATTAAATAAATTAAAAATTAATACCCTCCACTCTCCTTAACTACCCAGCCCCCCCCCCCCCCCCCCCCCGATTTCATTTTACAGAAAAAAAGAAGAGAAAACCTAAATCTAAAATCGCACCCCCTCGTCGCTTCTTCGATCGATCCCCTACCGCCGAGCCTACTCACCAGGCGGCGCGCCGACCGAAGCCCCCCCCTCTCGCGATTGCCGATCAGACCCCCCCCCCCCAATCTTCTTGCGCGATCGACGAAAACACCCCCCCCCTTGAAGCGAACCCCACCATCGACCGCTACTCCCTCCCCCTTCCACCGCGACGTTGCTGAGACCACCCCCTCTCTTCGAAAAGTAAGTTCTTTCTTTTATATTTAATTTAAATCAGTTTTTATGTTTAATTTAAATCAGTTTTTGTGTGTATTTACATAGTAGGAAAATCAGTTTTTAGCAAGCAAAATATTAGATTTTTAAAAGGGCAAAATATTAGATTTTTAAAATGCAAAAGATTAAATTTTTATAGTTGAAAAGACGATATTTTTAAATATGAAAAGACGATATTTTTAGATATGAAAAGACGATATTTTGAGATGAGTAGTGAAGTAAAAATATGATTTTTACTTCGAGAAAAATATAAATTTTATATTATAGAAAGGCAAATCTTTATTTTTGAAAAGGCGAAATCTTTATTTTTGAAAAGGCGAAATCTTTATTTTTGAAAAGGCGAAATCTTTATATGAAGAATGGCGTGATAAAAATATAATCTTTATTATATGAACATCGATATAAAATAAGAATTTTTATTTATATAGTAGCGTTGTAAAAATAGAATTTTTATCTATATGATAACGAATAAAAATTTGATTTTTATACATTGAATAGTATAAGAAAATTTTGATTTTTATATATTGAATAGTATAATAAAAATTTGATTTTTATATATTGAATGGTATAATAAAAATTCGATTTTTATATATTGAATAGCAAAGTAAAAATTCGATTTTTATATATTGAATAGCGAAGTAAAAATTCGATTTTTACATATGTAGTGGCTGCAGCAACGAAGATGACAAAAATGTGATAACGATGAAGGTTTCTATCAAAGAAGAGTCAAGATGAATTGGATAGCTTTTGGTGAGAATTTCTCACCTTTCAATTCATTTTCTAGTAAGATATATATACTAGGATGCAGACGGTGCTTAGTAGCACCCGACACAACCGTCCACAGACCATGGACTTGTTTGTTTGGTTGCATAAATTAGTTAGATGATTTGATTTGAATTTGGTTGTTTGGCGAATTTGATTGATGTGTGAATGGCGTGGGCCTTCACTAGACCGGGGATAAGGCTAGGCCTCGTCCCGTTTCTAGTATCGTGCCGTTATGCCGCCGAAATTTTCTAAAATAAGTTAGAAAAATAAAAATATCATTTTTATTTTGTAAATGAACTGAATAGAAATTCATATGTTAAAATAAAATGTTTTATCATTAAAAGTATAATTTTTAACGTGAATATGAATATCGTGAAAGTGAATAAATAAATATTCATAAACTAATCGGCCGATTTGTTTATGTACACTGATTTGACTGACATTGATTGGGACGATAAGTTTTACACATCGCCCAACTGCACAAATAAAAATCTGTGTTTGTTGATTTGAAACCCCACATGGGTGTTGGGATGAAATTTGAAGTTCACTCATCCTGATTGATTAGATATGTCGATCGATTGATTGACAGGCAGTTATAAGCGTTAGACATCTATATTTGATGCTTATACAGTGTAGTGCACTTTGGTTGATGGTTGATTATTCTCAATGCTATTATATACGTGTGATGTATGAAAATCCATATAATTAACATTATATGGTGATTGATTGGGCCTCATTCCAATTTGAAAAATAAAGAATATATAAAATAAAGGTTCATGTGTTGACTGTACTCATCCGTTGAGATTAGTCATGTGTTGAACGAAATATTTTAATAATAAAATTTACATCTTTATCAATATAAAATAAAGGTTCATGTGTTGACTGTACTCATCCGTTGAGATTAGTCATGTGTTGAATGAAATATTTTAATAATAAAATTTACATCTTTATCAATATAAAATAAAGGTTCATGTGTTGACTGTACTCATCCGTTGAGATTAGTCATGTGTTGAACGAAATATTTTAACAATAAAATTTACATCTTTATCATATATAGAATTAGAAACTAATTGGAAAATAGATAAGATGAGTGGTCTCCTGGATGTTGATCTGATGTTGGTTTCCGCCTTCGGGGTTAATATTTAGGGAATCGTTCTCTTACTAATTTACGGTTGGAGTCTGATTTAATATCAAACGATAGATGCCCTAATTTTTATAAAATATATTAAATAACAAAAAGAGTCACACGTGGACAGTACTCATTCGTTGAGATTAGTCATGTGTTGACAAAAATAAATATTCATTTGTTGGATAGAATATTTGAAAATAGAAATATATGAAGCCGTGTTGGTTAGATTGACGCCATTTTGACGTGATCGATATTTATATCGGTTTTATTCATTTTAAAATGAATATTGAAAAGTGATTTCGAAATCGCATATTTTGAAATGAAATTTGAATTTGAATTGAATCGAATAGAAAACCAATTTGAATTGAATCGAATAGAAAACCAATTTGAATTGAATCGAATAGAAAACCAATTTGAATTGAATCGAATAGAAAACCAATTTGAATTGAATCGAATAGAAAACCAATTTGAATTGAATCGAATAGAAAACCAATTTGAATTGAATCGAATAGAAAACCAATTTGAATTGAATCGAATAGAAAACCAATTGGAATTGAATCGAATAGAAAATGAATTGAATATAAAACGAATTCGAATTGAATTGAAAACGAATTCGAATTGAATTAAAAACGAACTGAAATGAATTCAAATTGAATTGAAATTTGAATTGAATTGAAATGAATTTTAAAACGAATTTATAAGGAAGAATTCAATTTTGATTTGAAATGAAATGGAAGTTGAAATTGTTTTTGAAACGAATTCAAAACTATTTATAAAATTCGTTTTAAATAGAAATCGAAGAAATATATATTATATATATATAATATAATGGCCTGAATAGAACGCGCTGCGCCGCGGCAGTTCGCGAATTTCGACCATTTATTTCAAACGGACATTACGGGAGATCCGACCGTCGGATTCTCCTAAACCGGAACCGTTGGGTTCGTATCGAAAAGAGCTTTCTAACGAATATTGTAAATTTGAAATCTAATGGTTGGATTTGGAGATACGTCCAAATCAAATTCGAAAAAGGTCGCTGTAAGTGCAGTTCGATGGCCGTTGATGGAAATCGACTGTACGGGCCTTGATAAAATTATTAAAAATAGTAATAATTTGTGTAAAATCATAAGAAATGATTTGGGAAAATTTGGGGTGAAAAACTCCATATTGGAAAAGATTAAAATAGATTTTTATCGATATGAATTAGTTTTGAACTAAATTTAAAACCCAATTATTTTTAAATAAATAAATTAGATTTAAAAAGGGGTTTTAAATAATCGGGATTTCTAATATATTTGATTGGATTTGAAATGGGTTTATCGTGAACGGTGTTTTAAATAACACTAGTTCTTTAACCCGATAATAAATAGAATGTGATTTGGGTTTGTCGTGAACTGTGTTTTAAATAACACCTAGTTCTTTAACCCAGTAAAAGAAGTTTTAATGAATCTGTAATTAGATTGAAATGTGAATCTATAATCTAAATTATCAAATTTAGAAATGAGCGAGAATGGAGTATCGCCAGTTTTTCTCCAAAGCGATAGTTAAATCTTTAATTAGATTTGAACGTGAAATGGTAATTAATTTTACCGATAACACCATAGTATTAGATATGGAGTATTACCAGTTTTGCTTCATGGGATGAATAGGTTGGGATTAGGAAATAAAATAAATAATTACTTCGTTGTGGTTCGCTAATCTCGACTAGTTTAGAAAACCATAATTTGGTTTGAAACGACATCCAAAGGAAGATTAAAGGATAAATTCTAAAGAATTTACCTTGGATAAAATTAATGGGAACCTTTCCCCTAGGAAAGTGATTTTGGGAATAAAAGAATATTCTGGATGGGAATGAGGCGAATGTTGTGTTTGTGTAACATGTGTTTTTAATATACGCGGGTTGTTCGGAAAGGCCGGGTTTATACCCATTCTGAATAACCGATTCGACGATATGTCGAAGATGAAGACGGTGGTCGAAGACCGGAAGTTTTCACATCGTTTGGATAATTACTGACGATCCTGATAGGGCTGTACACCCAAGAGGATGGAAATAGTTAGTGGTCGTCCAGACGTACTTGGAGACGGATGGATATGCGAGGAAAGTGCCTCCGGTTTCGTTCAGACCCAGAACGGACTGGTAAATGGATTGTGTGTCTGACATTGGATTTTATTCTGTGTTGACTGATTTCTGTTAAATATATATCTGTTTGGCGGTGGAGAATTTATTCTCTTGCTTAACGCCCTTCTCTGAGACGTAGAGCTTAGAGGTTATATATCGATAGATATCAATCGCACGGCGTGAATTGCCTGTGTGGCATACTGAGTTGCATGGATCAAGGCTTCTGTTGAAAAGCAAAGTCTTGTGGTTAATGATCAAAGCACGACCTTTGTGGCGTAGCTTTGTGTATAGCGTGGATTCACGAGCCTCACACCTCGGTATTAGTTAAAAACGGGATACGGGCCGTTGGGAGAACACGACGTTTCTTTCTAGCTTTGGTGGTGTCAGTGACTTACCAGCCCTGACATTTACATACTTTTCACCTTTGTGGTTATTGGAATGAGGCGCCTCGATTATAGGTCTGTAAGGACCGGGAAACGTGTGTTCAGGAATTGCCAATCCTCTAACGTAAGTGAGGACCGGCCCAACCGATCCAAGTGGCTGCCCAGAGTGTGTAGTCCTGAGCATTTGCTAGAGTGTCTCGAAGCGGAGAGGAGCTTGCCCCTTGCCTCGACTCATGACGGAAATCCAATTTCCAATACGTGTATTGCGGTTTTAATTGTAGAACTAGTATGGCGACATGATATATGGTACCTATGCCGTCTATGATTTATATTTATGATTGAAACTGTTTTGACACTATACACTTATTATAGTATCAAATGATTTGTTTTAAACGTACCAAGCATGTTTGGCTATTATAAGGGAAAACCCTATCCTCCGGCTTGCGTTGCATTGTGTGATGGGACCTGGGTCTTATAATAGCTTCATTTTTCGAAAAAGCATTGCGTTGTTTATTCTATGCACTCGTATTCTTGGGAGGAAACCTGTTCCGTGTTATACGGCGTGGTCCCTTGAATTACTCTCTTTTAAAATTGAATTAATAACTGTTTTAGTTCTCACACCGGTCACATGACTGACCTGGAGTTTATTGTTTTAACCTAAACTCTGGGTGCCCCTATTTTCCGCACGGGCAACTAGTAGTTTTGGTTTTGCAGATTTATATTCACAGGATCCTGGTTTACAGCTGGAATGATATCCGGAAAGCTCTGTATCCGTATATCACCTTCAGTTGTGCTTTTTATTATTTTCCGCTGCTATGTAATATATTGTAATCTCTGATATTTATCGAATGTAATTTATTCAATTATACTCTGTATATTCTTGTTTCTGATGGAATTGTTGTGATAACAATGAAATGTTCTTCCGTTTACGTTCATTTGTGTGTTGTTCTCAAAGTATCCGCTCTTTCCTTCATGGGGAAGTTACGGGTTCTCACAGTGGTATCAGAGCTTTGGTTTACAGAGCTCGAGAACAAGACACATTAGAAACATACGAAAGAATTCATCAGATATTGGGTTAGTAATATCTGATTAGAATGACTCGTTAGAGATAGGATCAGTAGTATCCTAGAACGAGTGTGAAGAGTATATTTTTCAAATGAAAACAATTTTGTTTTGAAAATTTAAATCGTTTTATACGTATTTGAATATTTATTTATTTTGAATTTGGACAATCCGCTATATAAAGATTTTTCATATACGCGTCATGAACGTATATTCGAAGTTTTAATATACCGGATAGATATAGAATCACGCTCTAGTCGTCCGGAGATGATTCTGATGATTGACTAGTCGTCATTAGTATTCATGTTCGAGTGACGAAGGTGTGGTATTTATATATTTCCATTTAGACTGGTGTGAGAACCAAAACTTATATAGTTAGAACACATTGTTGTGAATTGGCATCAAGAACATGATTTTCAGTATGCATATCAAAATTATGAATTTGAAACTCTAATCCACTAATTGATTGATGTTTGTGTTGTTTGTTCATTTGTTTGATAATTTTGAACCATTATGCCTAATTGAACCAAATATTGAATTATATTGAAAATTGGTCGCATTTGCTTGCATATACATATACTTACATTGAACAGGTCATAGCAAGGAGGCAAGAGCAGAGAATAAAATTTGTTTGCCCGACAAATAGGTACATGTTTACTACATAATTTACTGTTTTGTTTGGGTGATGATGATTTTATGAGCCTATTGGCTAGCCGCTTGGCTTTTTCTTTTTCTTTTTGAGATCTGAAGGCCTATATGGCAATTTCGGGATTTTCCCGTGGCTCCCGGTGCAGGGGAGGTTATGGCGAAATTTTTCGAAAATTTAGGGTGTTAGCCAAATTTTTGAAAATTTGAAAATTCTCAGAAACTGAAAAGTTGGAGAATGGAAGCCAGATCGAACGTAGAGTTGGATTAATCAAACCACTTTCGACTTTGTTCCTTTTCGGGGACGAAAAGTTTTAAGTGGGGGAGATTGTAATAACCCGGAAATTCTGGGCCAGTTTAAAATTTTTATTTTGGCGATTTTAGCGAATTTTGAACATTTAAAATAGATTATTTTAAAGAATATCGTCGAGAAATTTATTTTCAATATAATTCGAACGTATATATTATACGCGTCGTCGTTAGAATATAAATATTTATATATAATTATAAATAGAATTGAAAATGGCGCAGTAGTTCGATAATTCGATTTCAAACTTCAATTGAATGTACCGGGTGCAAAACAATCCGGATTTTAGTGAAACCAAAAATAATAGGATTTATTTGATAATATCTTTCCAACGAATCCGGAAAATCAAATTTTCATAGCGGGAATCAAAAGATATGTCCAGTTGAAAATTCTGAATAGTCGCTATGGAATCCAGGCCCTGAAAAATTGACATTTTGCAAACGACCTCGAATTTCGACGAAACCACTTTTGTTGGGTCTGTGATGTCGATTTATTGCTAGATTCCAAATTTCATAATTTTTCGAATCAATATGTGAGCGTGGCAAAGGAAAACGCGTTTGACCAGTTTCAGTTGATTTTAATCGACTGGAAATTGGCCATTTTTCCAACGGTCTCAGAATTTGACGAAACTAGTTTTGTTAGGACCGTATCGTCAATACGAAGCTAGAAAATATTTTTCAGGAATTTATAGAGTTAGTATGTGACCCCGGTAAATTGAAATGTGCGTTCAAATTCAATATATAGAATCATATGTTGATTTTAACGGAAACTGATCGAAACGATCAAATCAGCTTACGATACATATCCCATTGTGTTCGGAATGGGGGTAATTAGCTATGGACGACAGGCGGTGGGCCTCGTTTCGAGGTCGTATGTAAAAGTCAACTTTTTGCAATTAAAATAATTAAATAAATTAAAAATTAATACCCTCCCCTCTCCTTAACTCTCAGGCCCCCCCCCCCCCCGATTTCATTTTACAGAAAAATAAATAAATAAAGAGAAAACCTAAATCTAAAATCGCATCCCCTTGTCGCTCCTCCGATCGATCCCCTACCGCCGAGCCTACTCCCCAGGCGGCGCGTCGACCGAAGCCCCCCCTCTCGCGATTGCCGATCAGACCCCCCCCCAATCTTCTTGCGCGATCGACGAAAACACCCCCCCCTGAAGCGAACCCCACCATCGACCGCTACTCCCTCCCCCTTCCACCGCGACGTTGCTGAGACCACCCCCTCTCTTCGAAAAGTAAGTTCTTTCTTTTATATTTAATTTAAATCAGTTTTTATGTTTAATTTAAATCAGTTTTTGTGTGTATTTACATAGTAGGAAAATCAGGTTTTAGCAAGCAAAAGATTAGATTTTTAAAAGGGCAAAAGATTATATTTTTAAAATGCAAAAGATTAAATTTTTATAGTTGAAAAGACGATATTTTTAAATATGAAAAGACGATATTTTTAGATATGAAAAGACGATATTTTGAGATGAGTAGTGAAGTAAAAATATGATTTTTACTTCGAGAAAAATATAAATTTTATATTATAGAAAGGCAAATCTTTATTTTTGAAAAGGCGAAATCTTTATTTTTGAAAAGGCGAAATCTTTATTTTTGAAAAGGCGAAATCTTTATATGAAGAATGGCGTGATAAAAATATAATCTTTACAATATGAACATTGATATAAAAATAGAATTTTTATTTATATAGTAGCGTTGTAAAAATAGAATTTTTATCTATATGATAACGAATAAAAATTTGATTTTTATATATTGAATAGTATAAGAAAATTTTGATTTTTATATATTGAATAGTATAATAAAAATTTGATTTTTATATATTGAATGGTATAATAAAAATTCGATTTTTATATATTGAATAGCAAAGTAAAAATTCGATTTTTATATATTGAATAGCGAAGTAAAAATTCGATTTTTACATATGTAGTGGTTGCAGCAACGAAGATGACAAAAATGCGATAACGATGAAGGTTTCTATCAAAGAAGAGTCAAGATGAATTTGATAGCTTTTGGTGAGAATTGCTCACCTTTCAATTCATTTTCTAGTAATATATATATACTAGGATGCAGACGGTGCTTAGTAGCACCCGACACAACCGTCCACAGACCATGGACTTGTTTGTTTGGTTGCATAAATTAGTTAGATGATTTGATTTGAATTTGGTTGTTTGGTGAATTTGATTGATGTGTGAATGGCGTGGGCCTTCACTAGACTGGGGATAAGGCTAGGCCTCGTCCCGTTTCTAGTATCGTGCCGTTATGCCGCCGAAATTTTCTAAAATAAGTTAGAAAAATAAAAATATCATTTTTATTTTGTAAATGAACTGAATAGAAATTCATATGTTAAAATAAAATGTTTTATCGTTAAAAGTATAATTTTTAACGTGAATATGAATATCGTGAAAGTGAATAAATAAATATTCATAAACTAATCGGCCGATTTGTTTATGTACACTGATTTGACTGACATTGATTGGGACGATAAATTTTACACAGCGCCCAATTGCACAAATAAAAATCTGTATTTGTTGATTTGAAACCCCACACGGGTGTTGGGATGAAATTTGAAGTTCACTCATCCTGATTGATTAGATATGTCGATCGATTGATTGACAGGCTGTTATAAGCATTAGACATCTATATTTGATGCTTATACAGTGTAGTGCACTTTGGTTGATGGTTGATTATTCTCAATGCTATTATATACGTGTGATGTATGAAAATCCATATAATTAACATTATATGGTGATTGATTGGGCCTCATTCCAATTTGAAAAATAAAGAATATATAAAATAAAGGTTCATGTGTTGACTGTACTCATCCGTTGAGATTAGTCATGTGTTGAACGAAATATTTTAATAATAAAATTTACATCTTTATCAATATAAAATAAAGGTTCATGTGTTGACTGTACTCATCCGTTGAGATTAGTCATGTGTTGAACGAAATATTTTAATAATAAAATTTACATCTTTATCAATATAAAATAAAGGTTCATGTGTTGACTGTACTCATCCGTTGAGATTAGTCATGTGTTGAACGAAATATTTTAACAATAAAATTTACATCTTTATCATATATAGAATTAGATACTAATTGGAAAATAGATAAGATGAGTGGTCTCCTGGATGTTGATCTGATGTTGGTTTCGGCCTTCGGGGTTAATATTCAGGGAATCGTTCTCTTACTAAGTTACGGTTGGAGTCTGATTTAATATCAAACGATAGATGCCCTAATTTTTATAAAATATATTAAATAACAAAAAGAGTCACACGTGGACAATACTCATTCGTTGAGATTAGTCGTGTGTTGACAAAAATAAATATTCATTTGTTTGATAGAATATTTGAAAATAGAAATATATGAAGCCGTGTTGGTTAGATTGACGCCATTTTGACGTGAACGATATTTATATCGGTTTTATTCATTTTAAAATGAATATTGAAAAGTGATTTTGAAATCGCATATTTTGAAATGAAATTTGAATTTGAATTAAATCGAATAGAAAACCAATTTGAATTGAATCGAATAGAAAACCAATTTGAATTGAATCGAATAGAAAACCAATTTGAATTGAATCGAATAGAAAACCAATTTTAATTGAATCGAATAGAAAACCAATTTGAATTGAATCGAATAGAAAACCAATTTGAATTGAATCGAATAGAAAACCAATTTGAATTGAATCGAATAAAAAACCAATTTGAATTGAATCGAATAGAAAACCAATTTGAATTGAATCGAATAGAAAACCAATTTGAATTGAATCGAATAGAAAACCAATTTGAATTGAATCGAATAGAAAATGAATTGAATATAAAACGAATTCGAATTGAATTAAAAACGAACTGAAATGAATTCAAATTGAATTGAAATTTGAATTGAATTGAATTTTAAAACGAATTTATAAGGAAGAATTCAATTTTGATTTGAAATGAAATGGATGTTGAAATTGTTTTTGAAACGAATTCAAAACTATTTATAAAATTCGTTTTAAATAGAAATCGACGAAATATATATTATATATATATATAATATAAGTGCCTGAATAGAACGCGCTGCGCCGCGGCAGTTCGCGAATTTCGACCATTTATTTCAAACGGACATTACGGGAGATCCAACCGTCGGATTCTCCTAAAACTGGAACCGTTGGGTTCGTATCGAAAAGAGCTTACTAACGAATATTATAAATTTGAAATCTAATGGTTGGATTTGGAGATACGTCCAAATCAAATTCGAAAAAGGTCGCTGTAAGTGCAGTTCGATGGCCTTTGATGGAAATCGACTGTACGGGCCTTGATAAAATTATTAAAAATAGTAATAATTTGTGTAAAATCATAAGAAATGATTTGGGAAAATTTGGGGTGAAAAACTCCATATTGGAAAAGATTAAAATAGATTTTTATCGAAATGAATTAGTTTTGAACTAAATTTAAAACCCAATTATTTTTAAATAAATAAATTAGATTTAAAAAGGGGTTTTAAATAATCGGGATTTCTAATATATTTGATTGGATTTGAAATGGGTTTATAGTGAATGGTGTTTTAAATAACACTAGTTCTTTAACCCGATAATAAATAGAATGTGATTTTGGTTTGTCGTGAACTGTGTTTTAAATAACACCTAGTTCTTTAACCCAGTAAAAGGAGTTTTAATGAATCTGTAATTAGATTGAAATGTGAATCTATAATCTAAATTATCAAATTTAGAAATGAGCGAGAATGGAGTATCGCCAATTTTGCTCCAAAGCGATAGTTAAATCTTTAATTAGATTTGAACGTGAAATGGTAATTAATTTTACCGATAACACCATAGTATTAGATATGGAGTATTACCAGTTTTGCTTCATGGGATGAATAGGTTGGGATTGGGAAATAAAATAAATAATTACTTCGTTGTGGTTCGCTAATCTCGACTAGTTTAGAAAACCATAATTTGGTTTGAAACGACATC
This sequence comes from Allium sativum, assembly GCA_030737875.1. Lineage (NCBI taxonomy): Eukaryota > Viridiplantae > Streptophyta > Magnoliopsida > Asparagales > Amaryllidaceae > Allium > Allium sativum. The sequence goes on from CM060924.1 coordinate 973,027,230, forward strand.
CAAAGGAAGATTAAAGGATAAATTCTAAAGAATTTACCTTGGATAAAATTAATGGGAACCTTTCCCCTAGGAAAGTGATTTTGGGAATAAAAGAATATTCTGGATTGGAATGAGGCGAATGTTGTGTTTGTGTAACATGTGTTTTTAATATACGCGGGTTGTTCGGAAAGGCCGGGTTTATATCCATTCTGAATAACCGATTCGACGATATGTCGAAGATGAAGACGGTGGTCGAAGACCGGAAGTTTTCACATCGTTTGGATAATTACCGACGATCCTGATTGGGCTGTACACCCAAGAGGATGGAAATAGTTAGTGGTCGTCCAGACGTACTTGGAGACGGATGGATATGCGAGGAAAGTGCCTCCGGTTTCGTTCAGACCCAGAACGGACTTGTAAATGGAATGTGTGTCTGACATTGGATTTTATTCTGTGTTGATTGATTTCTGTTAAATATATATCTGTTTGGCGGCGGAGAATTTATTCTCTTGCTTAACGCCCTTCTCTGAGACGTACGAGCTTAGAGGTTATATATCGATAGATATCAATCGCACGACATGAATTGCCTGTGTGGCATACTGAGTTGCATGGATCAAGGCTTCTGTTGAAAAGCAAAGTCTTGTGGTTGATGATCAAAGCACGGCCTTTGTGGCGTAGCTTTGTGTATAGCGTGGATTCGCGAGCCTCACACCTCGGTATGAGTTAAAAAAGGGATACGGGTCGTTGGGAGAACACGACGTTTCTTTCTAGCTTTGGTGGTGTCAGTGACTTCCATCCCTGACATTTATATACTTTTCACCTTTGTGGTTGTTGGAATGAGGCGCCTCGATTATAGGTCTGTAAGGACCGGGAAACGTGTGTTCAGGAATTGCCAATCCTCTAACGTAAGTGAGGACCGGCCCAACCGATCCAAGTGGCTGCCCAGAGTGTGTAGTCCTGAGCATTTGCTAGAGTGTCTCGAAGCGGAGAGGAGCTTGCCCCTTGCCTCGACTCATGACGGAAATCCAATTTCCAATACGTGTATTGCGGTTTTAATTGTAGAACTAGTATGGCGACATGATATATGGTACCCATGCCGTCTATGATTTATATTTATGATTGAAACTGTTTTGACACTATACACTTATTATAGTATCAAATGATTTGTTTTAAACGTACCAAGCATGTTTGGCTATTATAAGGGAAAACCCTATCCTCCGGCTTGCGTTTCATTGTGTGATGGGACCTGGGTCTTATAATAGCTTCATTTTTCGAAAAAGCATTGCGTTGTTTATTCTATGCACTGGTATTCTTGGGAGGAAACCCGTTCCGTGTTATACGGCGTGGTCCCTTGAATTACTCTCTTTTAAAATTGAATTAATAACTGTTTTAGTTCTCACACCAGTCACATGACTGACCTGGAGTTTATTGTTTTAACCTAAACTCTGGGTGCCCCTATTTTCCGCACGGGCAACTAGTAGTTTTGGTTTTGCAGATTTATATTCACAGGATCCTGGTTTACAGCTGGAATGATATCCGGAAAGCTCTGTATCCGTATATCACCTTCAGTTGTGCTTTTTATTATTTTCCGCTGCTATGTAATATATTGTAATCTCTGATATTTATCGAATGTAATTTATTCAATTATACTCTGTATATTCTTGTTTCTGATGGAATTGTTGTGATAACAATGAAATGTTCTTCCGTTTGCGTTCATTTGTGTGTTGTTCTCAAAGTATCCGCTCTTTCCTTCACGGGGAAGTTACGGGTTCTCACAAGGATAGAGTTTTACCTTATGGTGGTTAAACATGCTAAATACGCCAAATACGAAACTAATACTATTATTAAGGTGTATAGTTTTCAAAACAATTCAAAGCAATGTATTAATCCTAGAAAGCATAGGTACCATATATTATGCCTCCAATACTAGTAATACAATCAAATCCGTCAGGATCGTATTGGAAATTTGAGTTTCCATCATGAGTCCAGGCTAGGGAGGACTCCTTTCCGATTCGAGACACTCTAGTTAATGCCTCAGGATTACCCGCAGTTAACCCTTGGAAATGGCAGGGCCGGTCCTCAAATACAGCTTAGAGGATTGGCAATTCCTAAGCACACGTTCCCCGGTCCTATAGGACCTATCCGAGGCGCCTCATTTCATCATCCACAAAAGTAAAATGACTACTAACTAGAAAGAAACGTGCTACTTTCCCTGCGTTCCCTTCCCCCTTTTTAGACTCAACCGGTGTGTGAGGCTCGTGAAGTCATGTATCCCATACCACAAGGTTCTGCTTTTCAACAAGAAACCTTGATCATTTCATCTTAGCATGCCACACTGTCACTCCATACCATACCATCGACCGTCTGTCAATATATAAACGGGTGTTAAGTAGAGAATGAATTCTCTACCACCAACATTTATACATTAACAGAAAACCAACAACATGATATTTAATGGGGTACGATGTCAGACACACCATCCATTTACACCCATGCTCTGGGTCTGAGCGAGGGTCAAACCCGTGAAACCAACGCGTACGTTTGGGCAATTACCCCGACTCTTGAATCGGGAGCTACCCAATTCAGAGTCTTGATCGTTGTCCATTCGAGGGAAGATTTACGGTCTTCATACGTCGTCTTCATATTTAGACTCTTGAAATCGTACAATCATTTGGAATGGGATTAACCCGGACTATCCAAATATTCTCGCATTCATAATTTTGAGAAAAACACATTTCATATCGTTATGTTGTTTTATAACGATTAATCCTTGCCTTAATTATTTAATATAATTAATTTCTTTATTTAACGACGCTTCAGGTCAAGGGCGACTCTGGCGCTGTTTTCCGTCAATTTTGTTTTTCATATTTCTCAAAATCTAACCATTGGAATTTAACGCAGCATATATCGTCGGAAAGATTTTTCCAAGACGGTCCTGGCGGTTTCAGTTTCGGGAAAATCCGACGGTCGGATCTTCCGGTATAGTCGTTTAAAAGTTCGATTTCAAAACGCGAACTACCGCGCTCGATTCGTTTAATTTTAATTATATATATAAATATATATATATATAATTCGTTTAATTCACCGTTCTTACATACATCTCCCCTTTTTCCTTTATTCTTTTTTCCACTTCTTAATCTTACATGAAAATGTAATTCATAATTAGATGGTGAATTATTTCTGTTATTTTATTTTTGTTTTATAATCTTTATAATTTACATTAAAATGTAAATTATAATTCATCGCTCTATTTATTCCATTTCATCTTTCAATTATATTATGATTCCATTTACATATATAAAATACTCATTCTCTCTCTAAATGCATTCTCAACCTCAATTACATCTAAAATGTAATTTTATTTTACGATGACATTTCCTTTCTATTCACATTATAAATAATGTACATTTCCTACGATGAAAAATTCTCTTTTAATATACATTAAAAATAATGTATCTTTATCCTACGGTATGTTTTCTTTTTATTTACATTGAAAATAATGTTACCTTAACATACAATGCATTTTCCTTTTTATTGACATTGAAAATAATGTTAATTTTTCTATCTTTACATTACACATGAAAAATGTATATTTTGATACTTCGCAAATTCCTACTTTATATTTACAAAATAAAGAGTAAACCTTGTCATGCGGTGAATTCCTACCTTATTTTACAAATAAAAAGTAAATCTTATCATACAGTGAAAATGCCAACTTACTTTTGCAAATAAAAGTGTACATCTTATCATGTGGTGAAAATACTCTAATATTAACATTATAAATAAATGTTAATGCCAATTTCTCTTACAATGTAAATTTCTCTTTTTATATATACATTAATAAAAGTGTGTTAATACATACGGTGCAATCTTCTTTTTAATCAATATCAAAAATAATGTTAAACAATCTTTTCTTTTTATATAACATTAAAATAATGTTAATAAATCATATGGTCCATTCTCTTTTAATATTTACATTAGAATAATGTAAATCCATCTTTCCTTTTCATATACATTTATAAATAATGTACATTTTTCTTACGAGGTAAATTATCTTTTTATATGCAATAATGTACATTTTCCTTACGAGGTAAATTCTCTTTTGTTTAACATTATAAATAATGTTAATCTTACATACGGTTCAATTCCTTTTTATTAACATTAAAAATAATGTTAAATTTACATCCAATGCATTTCCTATTTATTAACATTAAAAATAATGTTAAATTTACATACAATGCATTTCCTATTTATTAACATTAAAAATAATGATAAATTTACATACAATGCATTTCCTATTTATTAACATTAAAAATAATGTTAAATTTACATACAATGCATTTCTTATTTATTAACATTAAAAATAATGTTAAATTTACATACAACGAATGTTAATAAACCATACGGTGTGTTTTCTTTTTAACATTAACATTAGAAATAAATGTTAAAGAATCATACGATGTATTTTTTTTTTTTACTAACATAAATGTCATTTTCCTACGATGAACATTTTCATTCTATAAATTTGATCAATTCAAATCCTGACATAAGCTATAACATGTGATAGCGATAATCAATTTCTTTGATGATAAATTAAATCAATACAAAGTGATAACATGGCAGTGATAACATGACATCGTATAAACATGACATCAAAAGGGATACATCCTAACTACTCAATCATAGAACAAAGCATCACAAACAGATCTGAATCATTCATCGTACTGGAATAGTTTAATTTTATTAAATTTTAAATAAAAGAACTCTCACCTTGTTTGGATAGAATTATAGTAAATCCAAGAAATGTTCAGAATGTTCCAGTCAATCACAGCAGGTCCTAATTGTCGTCACGGTTCTAACGGTTCTGAAATTTTCAGAATCGGGGTTCATATGCATTAGTTATCAATGTTTTAACAATACTGATTTTTAACAACTGCTGCAGTCACGCTTAAAAGCGTCGCAATTTCTGAAATAAAAATTACCTTAGAATTTCAGTTTTGTTCAAATATTCAAATCCGGATTTCTCAGCCTGTAGTCGATCGTTTTGGTCGCCGTTTGTTGGACAAGGACCGGCTTGGAGAGGCCTACAATCGGCCAGAGGTTGGTGGCGTTCGGCGGCTTTAGGCGGGGCCCACGGGCGTGGGTTCGGCGCGACTTCGGAGGCTGGGTGGCGGCGGCACGGGGCACGGTTCGTGTTGGGATTGGTACCTAATCGAAGATCTCAGAAAGAGCTTCGAAACGGTGTATGGTATGATGGAAATCGTTGAGTATTGGAGGAGAAAAAGGAGATCAAAGAATTGAGGTAAAATGGGTTTCGGCGGCTCTAATTTGGGGAAGAAGACGCTGTACGTATACGGCGTATTTATACTGGTATTTTAGGGTTTATTTTATTTATTTATTTAATTAATTAATCCTAGAAATTACTGTTTTCACATATGAAGCTCAACGACTGTCGAACTCAATGTTTTGACGTCTTCTGAACGCGATGGCACTATCGCCAAGGTCTAGTTCTGAAGTTACAGTATTCTTTTCTTTTATTTTCAATTTAAATTGTTTAATTAAAATTCGAACATACGTTTAAATTTCCTGCGGCCACATACGAACTCAGAAAAATCCAGAAAAATTATTTTTGGCATCGTGATGACGATACGGTTCTAACAAAGTTAATTTCGTTGAATTCTGAGACCGTTTGAAAAATGGCTATTTTCCAGTCTTTCAATTTCAACTGTATTTGACCAAACACAGTTTCTTTTGCTACGCTCACATATTAAATCGAAAAATTCTAAAAATTGAAACCTAGCCATATCATGACATTCCGGATCCAACGCAAGTGGTTTCGTCGAATTCCGAGGTCGTTTGTAACATGGCCATTTTTTACTGTTTCAGAGATATTTAAAATTGGAAATTTTAAATTTGGACTCAAAATTCAGCAAAATTTCCAGAAATAAAATTTTCAAACTGGTTCAGCTTTCCGGGTTATTACAATCTCCCCTCCTTAAGAACTTTTCGTCCTCGAAAAGGAAAAGGAAAACAGAAGAGTAGGAACCAACACAGAGAATACTGCAGTGATTAAGCGTACCTCAAAATAAAATTTAATCTGAGATATCCACCTTGCATTTGGGATAGGCCTGTTTGAAACTCTCTTCAGTTTCCCAAGTGCAGTCCCTAGGATCGCCACTCCACTGTACTTTGACTAGATTGATTTTTTTATTCCTCAGAGCTCGGGTTTCCTTGCCAATAATCTTTATCGGCTCTTTTCTCATGGTTAGACTCGGAGTAATATCCAAATCCTGCTGTGATGCTTCCTCCACAACTAGATCCGGATCATGGACATGCCTTCGAAGTTGAGATACATGAAATACATCGTGAACTCCAGGCAACCAGTCGGGCATCTGAATTCTGTAAGCTAGGGTGCCAATCCTCTCAAGAATACGGAAAGGGCCTATGAACTTTGGTGCAAGTTTTCCTGTCTTTCCAAACCGAATCACACCTCTTAGTGGAGAAACCTTCAAGTACACATGGTCCCTAACAGAGAATTGTAAATCTCTTCTACGCTTGTCTGCATAGCTTTTCTGTCGGCTTTGCGCAGCCAGTAATCGCTTCTTAATTTTATCAACTTTGTTTGAAGCTTCTCGGACCATGTCTGGACCCAAAACAAGGCGATCTCCTTTTTCAATCCAACAGGCTGGCGATCTACATGGCTTATCATATAAGGCTTCGAATGGAGACATCTTCAAACTTGCTTGATAGCTATTGTTATATGAGAATTCAACTAAATGCAAGTGATCCTCCCAAGAACCTCCATAATCGAGTATGCGAGCCCGCAACAAATCTTCAAGAATGCGATTCACCCTCTCAGTTTGGCCATCTGTCTGAGGGTGGTATGTGGTACTAAGGTTTAACTTCGTTCCCAACTCATTTTGGAATGCTTTCCAAAACTTGCTAGTGAAGATAGGATCACGGTCGCTAACAATACAGCTAGGAACTCCATATAGCCTGACTATTTCTTTGAAATAAATTTGTGCCAGACTTTGAGCAGTTCTGGTGGACTTGACAGGTATGAAATGAGCGACCTTGGTGTAGCGGTCCATGATCACCCAAATGCTGTCATTCCCTTTCCTAGTACGGGGCAAACCATCTATAAAATCCATAGAGACTTGGTCCCACTTCCCTTCTGGTACCGGCAATGGTTGCAACAATCCTGCAGGCTTTTGTTGATCGCTCTTAACTCGCTCGCATGTAGGACATCTACTCACATAAATGGATATATCCCTCTTCATATCTTTCCACCAAAACATGCGCTTTAGATCATGATACATCTTGTTCACGCCTGGGTGGATGGAAAGCTTTGATTTGTGCCCTTCATTTAAAACTTCCCTGATGAGCTCTGGGATTTTTGGAACACAGATCCTCCCTTGCAATCTAAGGACTCCCTTTCGATCTATTTGGAAGCTCGTGCTTTCACCTTCTTGAACACTCTTGATCATTCTTTGGATAAACTTATCCTCCTTTTGAACGGTAGAAATTTTATCAATCAAAGAAGGGGTAACGATGAAGCTTGCGACCATGACAGCCTTTCTACTGAGTGCGTCTGCCATAACATTGGCTTTACCCGGCGTATACAAGATGTCGAGATCATATGCCGCAAGAAATTCTAGCCACCTTAGCTGCCTTAAATTCAAGTCCTTTTGATCGAAGAGATATTTCAAAGATTGATGGTCTGTGAATAATTCGAATTTTTCGCCCAAGAGATAATGCCTCCAAATTTTTAAAGCAAAGACTATGGCCAACAGCTCTAGGTCATGGACACGATAATTTTTCTCATGTGGCTTTAGTTGACGGCTTGCATACGCAACAACTTTGCCCCTTTGCATCAATACTGCGCCAAGACCACCATTTTGAGAAGCATCGGTATAGACGGCTAAATCTTGGTTGCCATCGATGATGGCCAGCACGGGAGCAGTGGTCAAACTCACCTTTAGCTTTTGGAAGGACTCCTCACACTCTGCTGTCCAAATGAACTTAGTGTGTTTCTTGGTGAGCTGTGTTAATGGGCTAGATAGCTTGGAAAAGTTTTTGACGAACTTTCTGTAATACCCAGCCAACCCTAGGAAGCTCCTTACTTCGGTGGGTGTAGTTGGCTGCTTCCAATCTTGAATGGCGGAAATTTTGCTTGGGTCCACAGCAATGCCTTCTTTTGACACAACATGGCCCAAGAATTTTACCTCTTCTTGCCAAAATGTGCATTTTGAAAATTTTGCTTTTAGAACATTTCTTTGCAGAATCTCTAGCACTTCTCTTAGATGCCCTTCATGCTCCTCCTTGGTTTTAGAAAAGATCAAGATATCATCAATGAAGACTAAGACGAATTTATTCAAGACCTCTCGGAAGACCCTATTCATCAAGTCAACAAAATAGGCTGGAGCATTGCACAGACCGAACGGCATTACCAACCATTCGTAGAATAAGTCAGGACCTCTGAAAGCGGTCAAAGGGATGCATTCTTCGGCTATGCGGAGTTGGTGGAAACCTGTGGCTAGGTCCATCTTCGAGAACACCTTGGCTCCATTTAAATTGTCCATCAAATCATCTATTCGAGGCAAGGGGTATTTGTTCTTCAAAGTTTGTTTGTTTAGGTCGCGGTAATCCACACAGAGCCTTAGAGTGCCGTCAGATTTGGGGACAAACACCACAGCTGCTCCCCAATTGGAAAAGCTAGGCCGGATTAATCCCTTCTTCAAGAGCTGTTTGGTTTGGGTCCTCAACTCTTCTTTTTCTTTAGGGGTCATCCTTCGGATAGCATGAACTACAGGCCTTGCATTAGGGACAAGATCAATCCTGAAGTCTATTTCCCTCCGCGGTGGTAAACTATCTACTTCTTCAAACACGTCCGCATAATTCTTGACAATAGGAATATTCTCTGAAGAGATGGGCGTGACTTCTAAAGAAGACCAAAAAGCTTTCCTATCAGGCTTTGAGCCATGACAAGGTATAGCAACGGTATTTCCTAATCCTGGTTTCGCCTTCACTACTTTTTCTGAGCATAGCACTTCAGCGTCATATTTTGTAAGCCAATCAAGACCAAGGATAATATCAAATTCGGAAAAATCCATAATGATCAAGTCGAAGGGAAATTTGAAACGAGAGTAAGAAATAGGCACCCTACAGTATAAATCAAGGATGATAGAACCCCCTACAGGATTATGAACATTAATTGGCTCTTTAAGGCTTCTTTGTTTTAAATTTAACTTCTTAACCGTGTTGCTAGAAACAAAACTTCTTGATGCACCCGTATCAAACAAAGCAGTGACAGGAATATTTTTTATAGAAACAGTACCATCCAGAACACCAGGCTTACCTCCCTCAGTAGGTGCAGAGGAAGATGGTGTACCTTCTCCCTCATAGACATGTGCAATCTGAGCTCCTTTCAACAGTGGGCAGTTGGACTTGACGTGACCCTTCTTCTGCCAGTTGTAGCAGTCCTTGGTGCTATCACTCCTAGCCTTCTTTGGATTCTTGCACTCCGAGCTATAATGTCCAAATTGCTGGCAGTTAAAACATTGCACCTTTGACTTATCCCCCTTCTTAGCGGCTCCCGAACTACTCCCTTCAGTCTTTTTCTCAGGCTGTTTCCTTTTGTTGTTGTTGTTGGCTAAGCTCCTCTCTCTGTCCTGCTGAGAAACCTTCTTGTCATTCTCTTCATAACGACAAGCGAACTCCACCATCTTATTGAAGGAAAGGTCGATGTGGGCAGTGACTCTATCAATATATTTCCTTGCAAGTCCATTTATGAATCGCTTATTCTTCTGAAATTCATCTCGAATCAGTTCAGGGGCATAACGGGAAAGGTCCTCGAATCTACGAACATACTCTGAGATGGACTTGTCGCCTTGCTTCAGATTGGCGAATTCGTCGTGCAGCCTTTCTACCTCCTGCCTCGGAATGTATTTGTCATTGAAAAGCTCCTTAAATCTATCCCAAGACATATTATCTTCGTCGCCTCCAATGTTGACCACCTCCCACCAGTTTTGCGCTTCACCTTGAAGATGCTATGCTGCAGTGAATCTCTTTCTCTGATCATCTAGTCCCAGTCCTCCAAATATCTTTTCACAATTTTTCAGCCACGCCTGAGCTTGTACCACGGTCTTGGAACCGGTGAATGGAACTCCACCTAAATTCTTGAACTTCTTTGCCACCTTATCCAAATCAAAAGGCTGAGGCGGTGGTGGTGGTGGGGGTTGTTGTTGGACAGTGGGCTTCTCGGTTTCAGTGGTATTTCGCCTTCTCCTAGCGGCTCTAGCAGCTCTATCAGCAGCGGTACTCATTTTAAGTTAGTTCTGTACAATCAAGGGAAGAGTCAGAACAACTTTAATGATGATTTTAAGAAATGATAAGATAAAAGGATAGATAAAGGATGGTGATAAAGTGACTGACTATTATGTATCCTTATGAAATGTTCGCCGTAGAATAATGTGATTCTACGTAAACGAGTTACTATAAATATGTTATATTCCGCTTTGTAAACCAAAGCTCTGATACCAACTGTGATGTCCCCAAACTTCCACGGAGTGAAAGCAAGGAGAAATCATATGGAATACAACATAAATATAATATAACAAGTCACAGAAACAACATAGCACAGGAAATCCATATAGTAACAACATCATAGCAGCAGATATATAATGTCATCAGCAATAGAAAATCCACAGTCACAGAATCTAAGTTATTACAACAAGTTTTTCAGAAAATGACATAAGTTCCAATTCCAAATTAAATAACATGAAATGGAAATAAGTCTGATGTCTGAAATAAAAGGAAAAATGCGATAAAGCAAAAGATAGAGGGTCTTCGAAGCTCCAAGTCATCACCTCTTCACCAAAGCAAATTCCAAGGGAGAGAATATAAGCAGCTCCAAAGAAAACTCCAAGCAGAAAGTGAACCTGTCTACTTGGCTGCCCGTGTGGAAGAGAGGGCACCCAAGTTTGCAAAAAGGTGAAACAAACGATGGGTCAGTCGTGGGACTGGTGTGAGAATTCTTAACTAAATTTACTACCAGAAATAAGGCAAATCCAAAGACCACGCCGCTAATGCGGAACAGGTTGTACCAATGGATTGCCGTGCATAACTACAGTGTCAGTACAGATAAATAAAACGTAACACAACGCAATGTCTTTTGAAAAATGGAACCACCATAAGACTCAGGTCCCATCACACAATGCAACGCACACCAAGAGGATAGAGTTTTACCTTATAGTGGTTAAACATGCTAAATACGCCAAATACGAAACTAATACTATTATTAAGGTGTATAGTTTTCAAAACAATTCAAAGCAATGTATTAATCCTAGGAAGCATAGGTACCATATATTATGCCTCCAATACTAGTAATACAATCAAATCTGTCGGGGTCGTATTGGAAATTTGAGTTTCCATCATGAGTCCAGGCTAGGGAGGACTCCTTACCGATTCGAGACACTCTAGTTAATGCCTCAGGATTACCCGCAGTTAACCCTTGGAAATGGCAGGGCCGGTCCTCAAATACAGCTTAGAGGATTGGCAATTCCTAAGCACACGTTCCCCGGTCCTATAGGACCTATCCGAGGCGCCTCATTTCATCATCCACAAAAGTAAAATGACTACTAACTAGAAAGAAACGTGCTACTTTCCCTGCGTTTCCTTCCCCCTTTTTAGACTCAACCGGTGTGTGAGGCTCGTGAAGTCATGTATCCCATACGACAAGGTTCTGCTTTTCAACAAGAAACCTTGATCATTTCAGCTTAGCATGCCACACCGTCACTCCATACCGTACCATCGACCGTCTGTCAATATATAAACGGGTGTTAAGAAGAGAATGAATTCTCTACCACCAACATTTATATATTAACAGAAAATCGACAACATGATATTTAATGGGGTACGATGTCAGACACACCATCCATTTACACCCATGCTCTGGGTCTGAGCGAGGGTCAAACCCGTGAAACCAACGCGTACGTTTGGGCAATTACCCCGACTCTTGAATCGGGAGCTACCCAATTCAGAGTCTTGATCGTTGTCCATTCGAGGGAAGATTTACGGTCTTCATACGCCGTCTTCATATTTAGACTCTTGAAATTGTACAATCATTTGGAATGGGATTAACCCGGACTATCCAAATATTCTCGCATTCATAATTTTGAGAAAAACACATTTCATATCGTTATGTTGTTTTATAACGATTAATCCTTGCATTAATTATTTAATATAATTAATTTATTTATTTAACGACGCTTCAGGTCAAGGGCGACTCTGGCGTTGTTTTCCGTCAATTTTGTTTTTCATATTTCTCAAAATCTAACCGTTGGAATTTAACGCAGCATATATCGTCGGAAAGATTTTTCCAAGACGGTCCTAGCGGTTTCAGTTTCGGGAAAATCCGACGGTCGGATCTTCCGGTATAGTCGTTTAAAAGTTCGATTTCAAAACGCGAACTACCGCGCTCGATTCGTTTAATTTTAATTATATATATATATATATATATATATAATTCGTTTAATTCACCGTTCTTACATACATCTCCCCTTTTTCCTTTATTCTTTTTTCCACTTCTTAATCTTACATGAAAATGTAATTCATAATTAGATGGTGAATTATTTCTGTTATTTTATTTTTATTTTATAATCTTTATAATTTACATTAAAATGTAAATTATAATTCATCGCTCTATTTATTCCATTTCATCTTTCAATTATATTATGATTCCATTTACATATATAAAATACTCATTCTCTCTCTAAATGCATTCTCAACCTCAATTACATCTAAAATGTAATTTTATTTTACGATGACATTTCCTTTCTATTCACATTATAAATAATGTACATTTCCTACGATGAAAAATTCTCTTTTAATATACATTAAAAATAATGTATCTTTATCCTACGGTATGTTTTCTTTTTATTTACATTGAAAATAATGTTACCTTAACATACAATGCATTTTCCTTTTTATTGACATTGAAAATAATGTTAATTTTTCTATCTTTACATTACACATGAAAAATGTATATTTTGATACTTCGCAAATTCCTACTTTATATTTACAAAATAAAGAGTAAACCTTGTCATGCGGTGAATTCCTACCTTATTTTACAAATAAAAAGTAAATCTTATCATACAGTGAAAATGCCAACTTACTTTTACAAATAAAAGTGTACATCTTATCATGTGGTGAAAATACTCTAATTTTAACATTATAAATAAATGTTAATGCCAATTTCTCTTACAATGTAAATTTCTCTTTTTATATATACATTAATAAAAGTGTGTTAATACATACGGTGCAATCTTCTTTTTAATCAATATAAAAAATAATGTTAAACAATCTTTTCTTTTTATATAACATTAAAATAATGTTAATAAATCATATGGTCCATTCTCTTTTAATATTTACATTAGAATAATGTAAATCCATCTTTCCTTTTCATATACATTTATAAATAATGTACATTTTTCTTACGAGGTAAATTCTCTTTTTATATGCAACAATGTACATTTTCCTTACGAGGTAAATTCTCTTTTGTTTAACATTATAAATAATGTTAATCTTACATACGGTTCAATTCCTTTTTATTAACATTAAAAATAATGTTAAATTTACATCCAATGCATTTCCTATTTATTAACATTAAAAATAATGTTAAATTTACATACAATGCATTTCCTATTTATTAACATTAAAAATAATGATAAATTTACATACAATGCATTTCCTATTTATTAACATTAAAAATAATGTTAAATTTACATACAATGCATTTCTTATTTATTAACATTAAAAATAATGTTAAATTTACATACAATGAATGTTAATAAACCATACGGTGTGTTTTCTTTTTAACATTAACATTAGAAATAAATGTTAAAGAATCATACGATGTATTTTTTTTTTACTAACATAAATGTCATTTTCCTACGATGAACATTTTCATTCTATAAATTTGATCAATTCAAATCTTGACATAAGCTATAACATGTGATAGCGATAATCAATTTCTTTGATGATAAATTAAATCAATACAAAGTGATAACATGGCTGTGATAACATGACATCGTATAAACATGACATCAAAAGGGATACATCCTAACTACTCAATCATAGAACAAAGCATCACAAACAGATCTTAATCATTCATCGTACTGGAATAGTTTAATTTTATTAAATTTTAAATAAAAGAACTCCCACCTTGTTTGGATAGAATTATAATAAATCCAAGAAATGTTCAGAATGTTCCAGTCAATCACAGCAGGTCCTAATTGTCGTCACGGTTCTAACGGTTCTGAAATTTTCAGAATCGAGGTTCATATGCATTAGTTATCAATGTTATAACAATACTGATTTTTAACAACTGCTGCAGTCACGCTTAAAAGCGTCGCAATTTCTGAAATAAAAATTACCTTAGAATTTCAGTTTTGTTCAAATATTCAAATCCGGATTTCTCAGCCTGTAGTCGATCGTTTTGGTCGCCGTTTGTTGGACAAGGACCGGCTTGGAGAGGCCTACAATCGGCTAGAGGTTGGTGGCGTTCGGTGGCTTCAGGCGGGGCCCACGGGCGTGCGTTCGGCGCGACTTCGGAGGCTGGGTGGCGGCGGCACGGGGCACGGTTCGGGTTGGGATTGGTACCTAATCGAAGATCTCAGAAAGAGCTTCGAAACGGTGTATGGTATGATGGAAATCGTTGAGTATTGGAGGAGAAAAAGGAGATCAAAGAATTGAGGTAAAATGGGTTTCGGCGGCTCTAATTTGGGGAAGAAGACGCTGTACGTATACGGCGTATTTATACTGGTATTTTAGGGTTTATTTTTTTTATTTATTTAATTAATTAATTCTAGAAATTACTGTTTTCACATACGATCTCCAAACGAAGCTCAACGACTGTCGAACTTAATGTTTTGACGTCTTCTGAACGCGATGGCGCTATCGTCAAGGTCTAGTTTTGAAGTTACAGTATTCTTTTCTTTTATTTTCAATTTAAATTGCTTAATTTAAATTCGAACATACGTTTTAATTTCCTGCGGCCACATACGAACTCAGAAAAATCCAGAAAAATTATTTTTTGCATCGTGATGACGATACGGTTCTAACAAAGTTAATTTCGTTGAATTCTGAGACCGTTCGAAAAATGGCTATTTTCCAGTCGTTCAATTTCAACTGTATTTGACCAAACACAGTTTCTTTTGCTACGCTCACATATTAAATCGAAAAATTCTAAAAATTGAAACCTAGCCATATCATGACATTCCGGATCCAACGCAAGCGGTTTCGTCGAATTCCGAGGTCGTTTGTAACATGGCCATTTTTAACTGTTTCAGAGATATTTAAAATTGGAAATTTTAAATTTGGACTCAAAATTCAGCAAAATTTCCAGAAAATTTTTTTTCAAACTGGTTCAGCTTTCCGGGTTATTACATTAAATCACTAAAAATCTGGGTCATTACATTCCTTCCCCCTTAAAATAATTTCGTCCTCGAAATTGCTAAGCAGTAAAAATGATATAATTCTAACTCCTCATAACCTGCTTAGTTGAAATCTTATATTCTATATCTTCATAACCCCGTTCTTACCCGACTTTCGAATTCTCATACCAATTGATTTTAAATCCATTTATTAATTTCACTATTCCACTTGAAATTTTATTAACCAATTCTGGTTTTCCTATTCCAATTACCATTAATGACTCGATTTTAAATTATCAAAAGTTTCTTAAAAACAATCTAACTCTTTTAATTTTTGAAAAATTTAGCCAGCATCTCCTTTGCGCTGCTCAATCGGTACAACCACAACTCGCCTTTATAGGCCTTCGCCAACCCAAAAGAAAATCAAAAAGCCAAGCGGCTTGCTCTATAGGCTCATAAAACCATCAAACCCAATTAATATTATAAATATGTACCTTTTTGTTGGGCATAGATTCTATATCTTGCATTTGCTTCCATACAATATCTGCTCAACATATGTATATATTTCTAATCGGTTCCAAATCAATTAAACCTTTGGTCTTTAACTTTTCTAATCAACTTTCTGATTAGTTCACTTCTATTCACTAATCCAATTGAGCTCTGTTTTCAAAAATCAACCCCTTATCCTGCTTGAGTTCAATTCCATCACAGTTTAACTCCAAACAACAGCATCCAATATATATTCAACTTGTTTATACATAGGTCGAATTTATATTCATATTTCGAATCTCAACATTTCTCTTTATTTAATTTCATTTGGAATTATTTTTAATTTAGTCAAATTTTTTGTTTAACTTAACTTAAGATAAATTCAATTCATTTAGTACATTTTTACCATTTCAATCTATTCAACTTGTACAAGTTAAAATTTAATTTTAGAATTCAAATTCCCGGGTTTATTCCAAATTAGTTTGAAAATCATATATATTTATATACATATATTTATAATCAACTCAATTCAAAACATTTGAATTTCTAAATCATCATGTCCTTTCCAAACAATTTTTTCATTCCCAAATCACTATGGTAGCAATCCGTCACTCAGAAACTTGAAAATGAACATCGATAATGTCGCGAACCATTATCAGAATTATTTTCTCGCCACTGAAATGATTTCAGTGCTTAACCATTTTCAAAATTCACCTAAAACCATTCTTATTCAAAATCCTTAAAAGCAATATTATATCACTTTTAAAATACTTCAGGAAACAGTACTAAACATCCCGGATTAAAATTCTCAAATTCTGGTTTGAATTTAATTTCAGTTCATCTTATTTATACATATTTTCCATATACAAGTTATACTTGGTTATATATAACCATTTCATTATTTTATAATTCCATTTGATTGTAATAACAATCAACACATCTATATACTATAATTCAGAAATTATTCCTTTTATATCAAAATAAATTTTGGGAAAAATTATTCCATTTACCCATTTAAAAACAATACTGTATTGAATTGCTCTGTTCGAGAGTTTAGGAACACCTATCGATACAGTTGTACATCCTGTATCGACCAGAATTCATAAATCACTCAACAAACCAATCAACACAATATAAAACATTTTCATATCAAATCTACAAATACGCGCTCATATATATACACTCAAATCAAACTCAATCTAGGGTATTAATAACCCCATCTCTATTGAGTCACGCCACAGAGCCAAAGTTATCACTCAACCTTCAGTTCTGATACCAACAGTAATGGCCCGAATTTCCGTACTCTTTGAGTCGACTAATAACACCAAACGTCCAACCCAAATTGCACGGAAACACGAATCATTATTAGAAAGAAGTTAGAGGATGAGAAATAGGAAGAAAGAAATATTAGAATAGAAGAAAATGAAGATCACAAACTCACAGCGGAACAGATAAAATATATTAAATAACATAACTATGAAATACAAATTAGTAATTGTATATACATACCATTATCAGAGCACAACAGTCATTCTAAGAACAGTTATAACACCTGTTTCCAGATACCACATAGTACACAGCGGAAAGTATGATAGTCTATAGCTATCTGGTGAAGCCTCCTGCTTCAAACTGCTTCAGTGAAACTGAAAAATCCCGACTACTTGACTGCCCGTACAAATATAGGCACCCAAGAGTTTAGGGAAAACAAAACAAAATAAACTCTGGTTCAGTCATGGGACCGATGTGAGTAAACTCCAATCATTTGTTTAACTTTAAAAAAAAAAGACCTTTCGAAAGAAATGATAATCGTAAGACCGATCCACACATAAAAACGGATGGTTTTTACCTTACGATAACCCAAAATATTTTTGATATCAAATCCAGTGATATTATAATAGTGTCTAAATCAAATAAATAGATTCTAGAGGAATGCTTGCATCTCATGCTACATAATAATATAAAATCAAAAACCTTAGGCGCTTATTAGAGATTGGATTTCCAACATGACAAGGTATGGAATCACCTTACGATAGTGTATCTCTAGAGGCGAATACACTGGGTTCAACAAGAACGTTTTGCAACCCAGCCCACACATGACCGACCACTCATTTCGCTTTAGTGTATCGAATGTATATCACAAACAGTTGGGATCAGCAACCGTTTCCCGAAAGGGACAACATCGATAGATTAAAGAACAAATGGAATTTCTCTAGATAGGTGATTATACATCCTCATGTGAGCGACCCACATAGCCATGCTGCCTACCCGATTTTTGTCAATTCCTGGTTGTGAGGCTTGAGGTTTGAATTAACAGAACAACCCTTGTATTTTTCTCCATCTTCATAATCGCTTCAACATAAGTTGATTCGTAACGCTTATGCCAAAACGGCGTGGTTTTCAGATATTAATTCTGATCCCGGTCTCTCCATATTGACAACGGAGGTATAAAATAAATCAAAACTTTGATAGTTGGTGATTCAACTATCAAAGAACATCCATACAATCAACGGTCCTATTTCCAATTGGAAATTCTACCGATCAAGCATCAAACAACACTGGGCCCCTTTAAATCAATTCCTGATTATATTATTATTTCAAATTCCTGTTTCCCTATCTTTCGTATCCTTTTTAAAGCTCGATTTTCCTCTCGATTCTTTGAAAAACAGTTCCAATAAGTAATTTCTTTATTCGAGAAAATATCTCTTTTCCCCATTTAGAAAACATTTCTATATATATATATATATATATATATATATATATATATTAGCGAATCCTTATTTTCTATATTCAGAAAATATGCCGCATTAATATTGGAAAATATTTCCAAATTCTCTTTCTTAATTCCTCATTGACCAATTCATTTCATTTTCTATACGTAGAAAATGTCTCTCATTTTATTGGGAAAAACATTTCAAATTCTTTTAAATTAACGCGATGTTATAAACATCGTTATTATAACTTAAAAACATTAACCAATTATTAACTAACCAGAATGTTAACCAATCTTCACTATCGAACCTTAACCATTTCTCCATCAATCATGAAGTCAATCAAGTTGGGGTATAATTGCCTCTCAGACCATAACCGAACAACATTCTTAACTTCGAAATAGTCAAAACTCACAGCTTCATCAATTACGCGACTTTTGGATTCAATCTAAGAACACACTTCTTTATAAAAACGTATATTATAATCGTTGTTTCCAAATATTTGATTTATAAAACATTCCTTTAAATGACAGCGTTACAATCGCTGTTTAACTTTTATTATAATAGCAACATTAAAATCGCTGTTAAAAACATTTGTGATAACAGTAGCATTATAATCGTTGTTTAGACTTACAAAAACATATATTATAACAACAGCGCTATAATCGCTGTTTAGATTTACAAAAAAAACACATATTATAACAGCAGTGCTATAATCGCTGTTTTAAATAAAGTACCATGTGCGACGCACACGCCGCCGTTGTTCATTTATAAACTCTGTTTATTTTAAACAATTCAAGTTCTCCTTTAAATGTATTTACAAGCTATACGTTCTTTAACTTCTGAAATTAACTTAATTTGATTTCTATAAATCCCTTTTTAGATATATTATTGCAAACTATAGAATTAATTGAATATTGACTTCTTAATGTATTTAAATAGGTTCATGTTAAGTAAAATTTAAATATTCTTCCGAGACATAAATAATTTGTAAAATTCGACATAGCTGAATTCCTATTTAAAATTTCATCAGATTTATCTCAATAAAATTTTATTTTCCAATCTTTGGAATATAATCCATCGTTCTTTCGAAACCAATTTTCCCACTCAAATCTCTTTTACCACTATTGCATTCAAATTCCACTTCAAATATCGGGTATCGACACCAATTACCACTTTGCTTATATAAATTCAACTTGAATTTATATTTTACTTTATTCTATGATATATATTTTATTTAATTTATAAATGTCGTTATAAACAACTTCTTGTTTTGATTCACTTAACCAAGTTTCTATTTCCATTCCATTTGAAATCTAATTTCTATTTTGGAAATAATTTCCTTTTTAAAACTCAAATCTCTTTCCTACGTTCTAAAATATTCTACGGTATTTAAATACCAAATTTTTTTGAGCCAATGTAATTTAACCACAACAAAATCAATCACGATCATACATCATAAATAAATAAATAAAACAGTAAATAAAATGTTGAGGAATCCAGTTAGATCCCTCCAAACTGTTTCCCTGCATCCACAGATGTTAATTAACATAAATGACATCAGTAATAGTAATTTCACATCCTATATGAAATATCATGGTGAACAAAATTATTTAACAATCACTGATATAGCTATATCAATCAATTCAACCATTATCAACCATTCATCCAAACAACCATCATGCAGTATAAAAAAATACTGTAAATAAATTTAATACTCGTTTATATAAAAATAAACGGGGCCGAGTTAGTGAGTTTACTCACCTTGTTTGCAGTTGATGGTTCTGCTTTTATTCCGTTTAAAATCAAATGAGCATTTGATTTTATCCTATAGTTTTGTTTTCAACCACGTCGGTTCCACAATGTAGACCTCATTGCCATGATTTCAATGTGATCAGTTTCATTTAATTCTGATAACAAAATATAAAGTAATCTATGTTATAAAGTTTTATTTAAAGTAGTTTAAATTCCTTAATTAAATCATTAAAATATTAATACCTCATTAATAATTTCTAAATCACGTATTAAGCCTTAACCCATAATGAAAATCGCACCTGTTACTTTCCTTTCAATCCGAGAACACTTTTCCATCTCTCCCTTTAAACATTGTTGAAAACGAACCAATATCCCCCATAAACGATAACTATAGATGCTTCCCTTCTCCAATTAATTAACTAACCGAAACCATCCTAGTCAAACGAACCACTTCTCTTTACCCAACTTAACTCACGTTTTCTCCTTGCTTAGACAAAACTAACAGTGATATATTCTCGCAAACATCTCACTACCGAAAAAGCTTCCACTACCAACGCTAATTCCACTGTAGTTCTCCTCCACGCCACTATATTGTATTGCTTCAAACTTCACCCGTTTTCCTTTGTTTTAGTTTAAAACTGTGGAACCCATTCTCAACCAACCCGTAACTCCCTGTAGTCGAACAAAGCCGACCCCCCTTTCCAAAATTTCATCCCTGCTTCCTCCTAATTTTCTTGCTGATATATTCCAATCCACACGCAGAAACCCCAACTCCTCTAGTTCGCTACCTTCTCATCCACTTTGTCAGTCAAGAGTCCTCTTGTGAACCAGTAAAGGGTCCGACCCTTTTTGCATTCAAATACAACTGTAGCTCGACAAATGGTGCGGCCCGCCACCAGGACCCTCTCGCCATCACTTGTCCCCCTCTTGGTTATCACTGTCGCCGGACAATCTACCTCGAGTTGATCGATGAAAGTAGGAAAGGAAAAAAAATGCCCCAGAGATTTGATCGAGCTGCACCACTTTCAAATTGTATTGCAGCGCTCCCAATTTCAGGCTCAACAAGCTCGCAATATTTTTTTTCGTTGGTTTGATTTTTAATAATTCTGTGAAGATTGAAGAGAGTTGTGTTGGAGATGAGAACGGGAGTATTTGGGCGTTTAGGGATTTTTAGTATGGTGAACAAATGTGGTCAGCTGGGTTAATTTATAATGTAAAATGTCGTGGCAAGCACGGTTTGTATAAGCTTGGGGAACACAGATCTATATATCCTTGGGACGCACGGTCACTCAATGGTTTGGAGAGCAAGCTTATATTAATCCCAAGAATAATCCGAAGTTTGACGTTTCCGCCCATATTAATCCCAAGTTTGAGGGTCTTCCCAAATTAATCCCATGTACTTGTATCTTCCCATATTAATCTAAAGTTTGGGGGTGTCTTCCCATATTGATCCCAAAATAACACGTGAAAATGTCATCAAAAGTCATCGGGATCAATTTGGGAAGACACCCCTAAAACTTGGGATTATTCTTAAATAACGCAAACTTGGGATTAATATGGGCGGAAACGTCAAACTTTGGATTATTCTTGTCAATTAATCCTTTAAATTTAAGGTTGTGTGCCTTGTTGATTTGCTTGAAATCTTAAGTAGGAACCAATTTTTATTGGAATCGCTGTCTAGTTTTACCAATGACTGAATATCAATCATCTTGCATTAAAGAGTTGTGGTCTAATCCCGCTATAACTAATTTGTAATTCTAACTCTACTACGCATTTCTCATTTGTCGTAGGATTCCATATTAGATGTACCAATATCAATAAATCATGTTCACTATAATATGGACTGAGTTATAATGTTCAGCGTTCCCGTTATATAATACTTCGTTCGTTTAATCTCCAAATCAACTATTAATAATTAAATAAATAAATTATTCAGTCACTAAAGCTCTGGGTCGTTACACCACACATGACCGACCACTTATCTCGCTTGAGTGTATCAAATGTATATCACCAATGGTTGGGATCTGCAACCGTTTCCCGAATGGGACAACATTAACAATAGATTTTTAGAAGTAAATGAAACTCTAGATCAGGTGATTATACACACTAATAGGTGCGACTTACATAGCCATGCTACTTGCCCGATTTTTGACATTTCCCGGTAGTGAGGCTAGAAGCCACGCTTATCTCTGACAGATCACACATTTATTCACTTTGAATGTCTCATCGTCATACCCGCCAAATCACAAATTGATTCCCCCAAAAATACCACGGGTATACAGCTAAGAGAAACGAATTCCTCCACCACCGAACGTAAATACGTTTGAAGAGATCAACTTACGCGATCTACTAAATATACTCTATCAGACATTCTTCCATACAGGTCGTCCTGGGACTGGACAAACCGAAGGCACTATTCAGTACAAGCATCTTAGGCAATCTTTACCTAAGATTTAAACAACAGCCCTTGCACTTTACTCCGTCTTCAATTATCTTGGCATATATGATTCGCAATGCTTATGCCAATACGGAGTGGTTCTTCGGATAATAATCCAACCGATCTCTCCATATTAACAACGTTAAAATGGTCAAAAACTTCGATAGTCAGTGAGTTAACTATCAAAGAAAAACACGTGTGCAAACAACGATATCATTTCCAGATGGAAATTACATCGATCAATCACCAATCAACTTTTATCCTTTAAATTAATTTATCATTAATTCATTTCATTTGTCATTTCCTGTTTTCATATATTCAACATTTCTTATTTTCTATATTTAGAAAATATATGTTATTAACACTGGAAAACATTTCCATTTCTTGTTTTCTATATTAGAAAACATTTCTGATTCTCATTTGGAAAACATTTCCAAAACTCTTACATTGGACTTAGACAGATGTTTAAACAAACCATCGTTATGCCAACTCAAACCATTACACTTATTAACTAAATTTACTTAACCATCCTTTACTATCAAACCTTAGTTATTTCATTAGTTAAGAAGGAAGTCAATCAAGTTGAGGTATAATTACCTCTTGGACCTTAACTGAACAACGTTTTAACTTCAGAATAGACAAAGTTTATCTTTTAAACCTTTAACAAACTTCCTTACATAACTCTCTTTCGAATACTCTCTATTCAATAACTCCTCCCTTCGAATAACTATATTCGATAATCTCTCTTACGAATAACTAGATTCGAAAACCTTTCTTCAAATAAACTACATTCGATTAACTCTATTCAATTAACTCTTATCAATTGACTCTATTGGATTAACTCTAATTGATTCACTCTATTTGATTAACTCTATCTGATTTACTCTTTTAACGAAATGAAATGTATGTACCGGGTAGTTCGATAATTCGATTTCAAAATTCAAATGAATGTACCAGGTGCAAATCAAACCGGATTTTAACGAAACCAAAAATATTAGAATCTAATTGAGAATACCTTTCCAACGAATCCGAAAAATCGAAATTTCATAGTGGGAATCAAAAGATATGCCCACTTGAAATTTCAGAATAGTCGTTATGGAATTTAGGCCCTTAAAAATGGAAATTTTGCAAACGACCTCGGTTTTCGACGAAACCACTTTTGTTGGATCCGCGAGGTCAAATTATTGTTACATTTCAAATTTTATAATTTTTCGAATCAATATGTGAGCATGGCAAAAGGAAACGCGTTTGACCAGTTTCAGTTGATTTTAATCAACTGGAAAATGGCCATTTTTCAAATGGTCTCAGAATTCGACGAAACTAGTTTTGTTAGGACCGTATCGTCGATACGAAGCTAGAAAATATTTTTCAGGAATTTTTCGAGTTAGTATGTGGCCCCGGTAAATTGAAATGCGCATTCAAATTCAATAAATAGAGTTATAAGTTGATTTTGATGAAAACTGATAGAAACAGTCGAATCAGCTTACGAAACATATCTCATTTTGTTCGGAATGAGGGTAATACGCTAGGGAAGACAGGCGGTGGGTTTCGTTTCGTGTTTGAAATAAAAAGTTACCTTTTGGTGGAGAATAAAATAAATAAATAATTAAAACCCTCTCCCTCTCTCTATACTCTCTCAGGACCCCCCTTTGACCATTCCACGATGAAAATCAGTCCTCTCCATAAATTAAAAAAAGGGAAAAGGGCGGAGCCCCGCCCTTCGACGTCGCGCGCCACCGGAGGCCGACCGTGCCCAGGCGCCTCCACCTCCCGACCGCCCTCTCCTCTCTCAGCCTCCCTCTCCGCGCCAAGAGCCCACAAACCCCAAATCAGCCGCTACTTCAGCCTTAGGCCGGAATCCAACCATGGTGGGCCCTACGCCACCTCGTGCGCCACCCTCCGCCTCAGACCGGACCCCCCGCCTGTCTGCACCACCTCTGGCCAGCCCTCCGACCCCGTGGATCCTCCTGCATTGAAGAAAAATTGATTTTTTTTTCTCCTAAGAAATAAAGGTGATTTTTTATTTTAATTTAATCTAATTAGCCTTATAAAAATATGAAGATCAGTTTCATTGATATAAATAGCCTAGTTTTGAGAGTCCATGCTTATATATATATATATATATATATATGCGAAATAAAAGTGTGATTTTCATATGAATAACGTTGAAACAAAGTGATGATTTTTATTATGATAAAGATACGATCTTTTATAATAATAAAAATATAATTTTTATATAGTAGAAATAATAAAGATGTGATTTTTATATAGTAGAAATAATAAAGATGCGATTTTTATATAGTAGAAATAATAAAGATGCGATTTTTATATAGTAGAAATAATAAAGATGTGATTTTTGTAGCGATAATATAAAAATTCGATCTTTATATATGGAGTAGGAATATAAAATATAATTTTTATATAGAATGAAGCGTCGAAAAAAAATATGAAGTAGAAATAAAAATATGATTTTTATTTATTGAAATGAAGTAATAAAAAATATAATTTTTATTATGAACAGCGGGACAAAGACTGCATTGGAATTTCAGTCAGATCCAGACGGTTCAGCAATTCAGAAACAAAGGGCGAGCACGGCGAAGATTTCTACATAAGAAGAGTCGTGGCGTTTGGTTTAGCTATCGGTGAGAACTTCTCACTTTAAATTTTCTTTTCTAGTTAAAAAATATATACTAGGATGCAGACGGTGCTTAGCAGCACCTGACACCCGTCATCCACAGACCATGGATGGCTTGTATGTTTGATTGTTTGTTGTGGTGAAAATTTTATTGTGTGTTGTGAGATGAAAGAAAATATTTATATAGTTAAAAATATTTTATCGTTAAAAATATAAATTTTAATGGGTATGTGAATAAATAAAAATCTGTGTTTGTTGATTTAAAACCCTACACGGGTATTGGGATAAAATACGGCATACACTAATCCCAATAATTAGTTGTATGTCGATCGATTGATTGACAGGCTGTTATAAGCATTAGATATCTATATTTGATGCTTATACAGTGTAGTGCACTTTGGATGATGGTTGATTATTTGTCAGTGCTATTATATACATGTGTTGTGTAGAAATCCAAATAATTAACATTATATGGTAATTGGTTGGGCCTCATTCCAATTAGGACATAAAGAATATTATAAAATATAAATAGTCATGTGTTGACGATATTCATGTGTTGAATAAAATATATATTCATGTGTTGAAGAAAATATTCATTTGTTGAATAGAATAACGAATTTATTGAAATATATATAAAGTCTTGTTGATTAGAGATGCGCCATTTTGACGTGAACGATATTTTTATCGATTATATTCATTTTTATAATTAATATTGAAAAGAGATTTAAAAATCGAATATTTAGAAAATGAATTCGAATTGAATTGAATAGAAAAGAAATTCGAATCGAATTGAATGAATTTGAAATTGAATTGAAATCGATTTGAACTGAAATCAAATAGAAATGAAAGTGAAAAGAATTTATAATGGAAAATTCAATTTTGATTTGAATTTGAAATGAAAGTTGAGATTGTTTTTGAAACAAATTTGAAACGATTTATAAAATTCGTTTTAAAAGGAAATCGATGAAATATATAATATATATATATATATATATATTATATATATATATAATGGCCTGAATAGAACGCGCCGCACCGCGGCAGTTCGTGAATTTCGACCATTGACTTCGAATGGACATTACGGGAGATCTGACCGTCGGATCCTCCTGAAACCGGAACCGTTGGGTTCGTATCAAAAATAGATTTCCAGTGAATATTAGAAATTTGAAATCTAACGGTTGGATTTGGAATTATGTCCAAATCAAATTTGGAAAAGGTCGCTGTAAGTGCAGTTCGATGGCCGTTGATGGAAATTGACTGTACGGGCCTTGATAAAATTATTAAAATATCAATAATTTGTATAAAATCATAAGAAATGATTTGGGAAGAATTGGGATGAAAAACTCCATATTTGAAAAGATAAAAATAGATTTTTTATCAAAATGAACTAGTTTTGAACTAAAATTAAAATCAATTTATTTTTGAAATAAATAAATTGAATTTGAAATGGTTTTGAAAATAATCAGAATTTCCAATAATTGAAATGGAAATGGATTTGAATCGAAATTGTCTTTGGAATATTTCGATGTTGGGTTTCGTGATTATACAGATATTGTTATGGGAATTTGAAAGATATATTTATATCGTTATTTCCAATACGATATTTGTTGGTTTCAGAATTTGATATTGAATATAAGCCGATATATTTTCTATTCAGAGCCTTGTATTTAATATCAAATGTGATTTGGGTTTGTCGTGAATGGTGTCTTCATTAACACTGTTCTTAAGCCCAATGGAGAAAAAGATTAAATCTTTCTACTTAGATTTAATGAAGTGTACCAATTAAATAATGTTTAATTGGAATTGAATTTGAATGTGATTTTGGGTTTATCCTGAACCGTGTTTTAGATGACATTGGTTCTTTAACCCAGTTAAATACCAGGATATTGATTTTTGGGAAGATTAAAACTAAGTGGAGTTTTAATGAATCTTTAATTAGATTGAAATGTGAATTGATAATTTAAATTATCAAATCTGAAAAGTGATCGAGATTGGAGTACCACCAGTTTTGCTCCAAAGCGATAGTTAAATCTTTAATTAGATTTGAACGTGAAATGGTAATTAATATTTACCGATAACACCTTGGTGTTAGATATGGAGTATTACCAGTTTTGCTCCAGGGGATGAATAGGTTGGGATTGGCAAATAAAATAAATAATTACTTCGTTGTGGTTCGCTAATCCCGACTAGTTTGGAAAACCATAATACGGTTTGAAATGATATCCAAAGGAAGATTAAAGAATAAATTTAGAAGAATTATCTTTGATAAAATTAATGGGAACCTTTCCCTAAGAATGTGATTTTGTGAATAAAAGAATATTCTGAATTGGAATGAGGCGTTTGTTGTGTTTGTGTAACATTTGATTATTATATACGTGGGTTATTCAGAAAGGCCGGGTTTATACCCATTCTGAATAACCAATTCGGCGATAAGTCGAAGATGAAGACGGTGGTTGAAGACCGGAAGTCTTCACATCGTTTGGATGATTACTGATGATCTTGATTGGGCTGTACACCTAAGAGGAGGGAATCAGTTGGTGATCATCCAGACGTACTTGGAGATCGTTGGATATGCGAGGAAAGTGCCTCCGGTTTCGTTCAGACCCAGAACGAACTTGTAAATGGACTATGTGTCTGACATTGGATTTTATTCTGTGTTGATTGATCTCTATTAAATATACATCTGTTTGGCGGCGGAGAATTTATTCTCTTGCTTAACGCCCTTCCCTGAGACGTATGAGCTCAGAGGTTGTAAATCAATGGATATCAGTCGCATGGAGTGAATTGCATGTGTGGCACGCCTAAGTGGCAGATGATCAAGGCTTCTGTTGAAAAGCAAAGTCTTGTGGTTGATGATCAAAGCACGGCCTGTGTGGCGCAGCTTTGTGTATAACGTGAATTCGCGAGCCTCACACCTCGGTATGAGTCAAAAAATGGGATACGGACCGTTGGGAGAACACGATGTTTCTTTCTAGCTATGGGTGATGTCAGTGACCTACCAGCTCTGACATTTATATACTTTTTACCTGTGTGGATGTTGGAATGCGAGATATAGGTATGTTAGGACCGAGAAACGTGTGTTCAGGAATAACTAATCCTCCAAAGTTAGGTGAGGACCGGCCCAACCGATTCCAAGGATCATAGTGGGGTCCTGAGACATTTGCTAGAGTGTCTCGAACGGAGATGAGCTTGCCCCTTGCCTCGACTCATGACGGAAATCCAATTTCCAATACGAGATATTTCGGTTTTATTTGTAGAGCCTAGTATGGCGACATGATAGATGGTACCCATGCCGCCTATGATTGAAATTGTTTTGACACTATACACTTATAATAGTATCAAATGATTTGTTTTAAACGTACCAAGCATGTTTGGCAATTATAAGGGAAAACCCTATCCTCCGGCTTGCGTTGCACTATGTGATGGGACCTGGGTCTTATAATAGCTTCATTTTTCGAAAAAGCATTGCGTTGTTTATTCTATGCACTGGTATTCTTGGGAGGAAACCCGTTCCGTGTTATACAGCGTGGTCCCTTGAATTACTCTCTTAAAGTAAAGATTTAAATAATTGTTTTTAGTTCTCACACTAGTCACATGACTGACCTGGAGTTTATTGTTTTAAACTAAACTCTGGGTGCCCTTATTTTCGACACGGGCAGCTAGTAGTTTTGGTTTTGCAGATTTATATTCACAGGATCCTGATTTACAGCTGGAACGATGCTCGGAAAGCTTTGTATCCGTGTATTACTTTCAGTTGTGTTTTGTATTATTTTTCCGCTGCAATAATGTATTATAATCTCTAATATTTGTCAAATGTGTAATATTTATGCATACTCTGTATATTTTTGTATTCTGATGGAATTGTTGTAATAAACAATGAAATGTTCTTCTTTTTGCGTTCTATTTTGTCGTGTTCTCAAGGTAATCCGTTCTTTCCTTACCGGGGAAGTTACGGGGTATCATAGTTGGTATCAGAGCTTTGGTTTACAGAGCTCGAGAACAAGACACATTAGAACCATACGAAAAAATTCATCGGATATCGGATTAGTAATATCCAATTAGAATTACTCGTTAGAGATGGGATCAGTAGTATCCTAGAACGAGTGTGAAGAGTATATTTTTCAAATAAAGACAATTTTGTTATGAAAGTTTAAACTAGATTATATGTATTTGAATATTTTATTTATATTGATTTGGACGATTGAGTATATAAAGGTTTTGTATATACGCATCATGAACGTATACTCGAAGTTTTAATATACTGGATAGATATAAAATTACACTCTAGTCGCTCGGAGATGATGTTGATAATGGCCATGGCATCATCAATATTTATGTTCGAGCTTCGAAGGTGTGATTTCTATATATTTCCATTAGACTGGTGTGAGAACCAAATTATAGCTAGAATACATTGTTGTGAATTGGCATCAAAACATGATTTTCTGTATGTGTATCAAAATTATGAATTTGAAATGATAATCAACTAATTGATTGATGGTTGTGTTTTTTGTTTATTGGTTTGATAATTTTAACCATTTAGCCTAATTGAACCGAATATTGAACTGTATTGAAAATTGGTCGCATTTGCTTGCATATACATGTACTTACACTGAGCAGGTCATAGCAAGGAGGCTAGAGCAGAAGAATAAAATTATTTGCCCGACAAATAGGTACATGTTTACCATAATTTACTGTTTTGTTTGGGTGATGATGATTTTATGAGCCGACTGGCTAGCCGCTTGGCTTTTTCATTTTCTTTTGGATTGAAGAAGGCCATGGGGGGCTATATGAAATATCCCGAAGTCGCCGGTGCAGGGGAGGTTATGGAGAATTTTTTCGAAAATTTAGGGTGTTAGCCAACTTTTGAAAAATTTGAAAAGTTCTTAGAAACTGAAAAGTTGAAGAACTTAATCCGTAAAGAAAACAAAGGAAGTTGAGTTGATTAGTTAAACAACTTTCGGCTTCGTTCCTTTTCGGGGACGAAAAGTTTTAAGTGGGGGAGAATGTAACAACCCGGAAATGCGAGCCAATTTAAAATTTTTATTTTGGCAATTTTAATGAATTTTGAATATTTAAAATGATTTATTTTAAATAATAACGACAAAAAATTATTTTGAATAGAATTAGAACGTATATATTTATATACGTCGTCGTTAGAATAAAAATAATTATTTATAATTATGAAAGGAATTGGAAATGGCGCGATAGTTCGATAATTCGATTTCAAAATTCAAATGAATGTACTGGGTGCAAAATAAACCGGATTTTAACGAAACCGAAAATATTAGGATCTAATTGAGAATATCTTTCCAACGAATCCGAAAAATCGAAATTTCATAGCGGGAATCAAAAGATATGCCCAGTTGAAATTTCAGAATAGTCGCTATGGAATTCAGGCCCTTAAAGATTGAAATTTTGCAAACGACCTCGATTTTCGACGAAACCACTTTTGTTGGATCCGCGATGTCAAATTATTGCTAAGTTTAAAATTTCAAAATTTTTCGAATCAACAAGTGAGCGTGGCAAAAGAAAACGCGTTTGACCAGTTTCAGTTGATTTTAATCGACTAGAAAATGGTCATTTTTCAAACTGTCTTAGAATTCGACGAAACTAGTTTTGTTAGGACCGTATCGCCGACATGAAGCTAGAAAATATTTTTCAGGAATTTTTCGAGTTAGTATTGGCCCCGGTAAATTGAAATGCGCGTTCAAATTCAATATATAGAGTTAAATGTTGATTTTGACGAAAACTGATAGAAACAGTCGAATCAGCTTACGAAACATATCCCATTGTGTTCGGAATGGGGGTAATACACTAGGGACGACAGGCGGTGGGTTTCGTTTCGTGTTTGAAATAAAAAGTTACCTTTTGGTGAAGAATAAAATAAATAAATAATTAAAACTCTCTCCGTCTCTCTATACTCTCTCAGGACCCCCCCCCTTTGACTGTTCCACGATGAAAATCGATCCTCTCCAGAAATAAAAAAAGGGAAAAGGGCGGAGCCCCGCCCTTCGACGTCGCGCGCCACCGGAGGCCGACCGTGCCCCGGCGCCTCCACCCCCGACCGCCCTCTCCTCTCCCAGCCTCCCTCTCCGCGCCAAGAGCCCACAAACCCCAAATCAGCCACTGCTTCAGCCTTAGGCCGGAATCCGACCACGGTGGGCCCTGCGCCATCTCGTGCGCCACCCTCCGCATCAGACCGGACCCCCCGCCTGTCTGAACCACCTCTGGCCAGCCCTCCGACCCAGTGGATCCTCCTGCATTGAAGAAAATTTGATTTTTTTTCTCCCAAGAAATAAAGGTGATTTTTTATTTTAATTTAATCTAATTAGCTTTATAAAAATATGAAGATCAGTTTCATTGATATAAATAGCCTAGTTTTGAGAGTCCATGCTTATAATATATATATATATATATATATATATATATTAGCGAAATAAAAGTGTGATTTTCATATGAATAACGTTGAAACAAAGTGATGATTTTTATTATGAAAAAGATACGATCTTTTATAATAATAAAAATATAATTTTTATATAGTAAAAATATAAAAGATACGATCTTTTATAATAATAAAAATATAATTTTTATATAGTATAAATAATAAAGATGCGATTTTTATATAGTAGAAATAATAAAGATGCGATTTTAATATAGTAGAAATAATAAAGATATAATTTTTATATAGTAGAAATAATAAAGATGTGATTTTTGTAGCGATAATATAAAAATTCGATCTTTATATATGGAGTAGGAATATAAAATATAAATTTTATATAGAATGAAGCGTAAAAAAAATGAATTAGAAATAAAAATATGATTTTTATTTATTGAAATGAAGTAATAAAAAATATGATTTTTATTATGAACAGCGGGACAAAGACTGCATTGAAATTTCAGTCAGATCTAGACGGTTCTGCAATTCAGAAACAAAGGGCGAGCACGGCGAAGATTTCTACATAAGAAGAGTCGTGGCGTTTGGTTTAGCTATCGGTGAGAAATTCTCACTTTAAATTTTCTTTTCTAGTTAAAAATATATACTAGGATGCAGACGGTGCTTAGCAGCACCCGACACCCGTCATCCACATACCATGGATGGCTTGTATGTTTGATTGTTTGTTGTGGTGAAAATTTTATTGTGTGTTGTGAGATGGAAGAAAATATTTATATAGTTAAAAATATTTTATCGTTAAAAATATAATTTTTAACGGGTATGTGAATAAATAAAAATCTGTGTTTGTTGATTTGATACCCCACATGGGTATTGGGATAAAATACGGCATACACTAATCCCAATAATTAGTTGTATGTCGATCGATTGATTGACAGACTGTTATAAGCGTTAGATATCTATATTTGATGCATATACAGTGTAGTGCACTTTGGATGATGGTTGATTATTTGTCAGTGCTATTATATACATGTGTTGTGTAGAAATCCATATAATTAACATTATATGGTAATTGATTGGGCCTCATACCAATTGGGACATAAAGAATATTATAAAATGTAAATAGTCATGTGTTGACGATATTCATGTGTTGAATAAAATATATATTCATGTGTTGAAGAAAATATTCATTTGTTGAATAGAATAACGAATTTATTGAAATATATATAAAGTCGTGTTGATTAGAGATGCGCCATTTTGACGTGAACTGTATTTATATCGATTATATTCGTGTTTATAATGAATATTGAAAAGATATTTAAAAATCGAATTCGAATAGAATTGAATAGAAAAGAAATTCGAATCGAATTGAATGAATTAGAAATTGAAATTGAATTGAAATCGATTTGAATTGAAATCAAATAGAAATGAAAGTGAAAAGAATTTATAATGGAAAATTCAATTTTGATTTGAATTTGAAATGAAAGTTGAGATTGTTTTTGAAACAAATTTGAAACGATTTATAAAATTCGTTTTAAAAGGAAATCGATGAAATATAATATATACATATATATAATGGCCTGAATAGAACGCGCCGCGCCGCGGCAGTTCGTGAATTTCGACCATTGACTTCAAATGGACATTACAGGAGATCTGACCGTCGGATCCTCCTGAAACCGAAACCGTTGGGTTCGTATCGAAAATAGCTTTCCAATGAATATTAGAAATTTGAAATCTAACGGTTGGATTTGGAATTATGTCCAAATCAAATTTGGAAAAGGTCGCTGTAAGTGCAGTTCGATGGCCGTTGATGGAAATCGACTGTACGGGCCTTGATAAAATTATTAAAAATATCAATAATTTGTGTAAAATCATAAGAAATGATTTGGGAAGAATTGGGATGAAAAACTCCATATTTGAAAAGATAAAAAAAGATTTTTATCAAAATGAACCAGTTTTGAACTAGAATAAAATCAATTTATTTTTGAAATAAATAAATTGAATTTGAAATGGTTTTGAAAATAATCAGAATTTCCAAAAATTGAAGTGGAAATGGATTTGAATCGAAATTGTCTTTGGAATATTTCGATGTTGGGTTTCGTGATTATACAGATATTGTTATGGGAATTTGAAAGATATATTTATATCGTTATTTCCAATACGATATTTGTTGGTTTCAGAATTTAATATTGAATATAAGCCGATATATTTTCTATTCAGAGCCTTGTATTTAATATCAAATGTGATTTGGGTTTGTCGTGAATGGTGTCTTCATTAACACTGTTCTTAAGCCCAATGGAGAAAAAGATTAAATCTTTCTATTTAGATTTAATGAAGTGTACCAATTAAATAATGTTTAATTGGAATTGAATTTGAATGTGATTTTGGGTTTATCGTGAACCGTGTTTTAGTTGACATTGGTTCTTTAACCCAGTTAAATACCAGGATATTGATTTTTGGGAAGTTTAAAACTAAGTGAAGTTTTAATGAATCTTTAATTAGATTGAAATGTGAATTGATAATTTAAATTATCAAATCTGAAAAGTGATCGAGAATGGAGTACCAACAGTTTTTCTCCAAAGCGATAGTTAAATCTTTAATTAGATTTGAACGTGAAATGGTAATTAATATTTACCGATAACACCGTGGTGTAAGATATGGAGTATTACCAGTTTTGCTCCAGGGGATGAATAGGTTGGGATTGGGAAATAAAATAAATAATTACTTCGTTGTGGCTAATCCCGACTAGTTTGGAAAACCATAATACGGTTTGAAATGATATCCAAAGGAAGATTAAAGAATAAATTTAGAAGAATTATCTTTGATAAAATTAATGGGAACCTTTCCCTAAGAATGTGATTTTGTGAATAAAAAAATATTCTGAATTGGAATGAGGCGTTTGTTGTGTTTGTGTAACATTTGATTATTATATACGTGGGTTATTCAGAAAGGCCGGGTTTATACCCATTCTGAATAACCAATTCGGCGATAAGTCGAAGATGAAGATGGTGGTTGAAGACCGGAAGTCTTCACATCGTTTGGGTGATTACTGATGATCTTGATTGGGCTGTACACCCAAAAGGAGGGAATCAGTTGGTGATCATCCAGACGTACTTGGAGATCGTTGGATATGCGAGGAAAGTGCCTCCGGTTTCGTTCAGACCCAGAATGAACTTGTAAATGGACTATGTGTCTGACATTGGATTTTATTCTATGTTGATTGATCTTTATTAAATATACATCTGTTTGGCGGCGGAGAATTTATTCTCTTGCTTAACGCCCTTCCCTGAGACGTATGAGCTTAGAGGTTGTAAATCAATGGATATCAGTCGCATGGAGTGAATTGCCTGTGTGGCACGCCTAAGTGGCAGATGATCAAGGCTTCTGTTGAAAAGCAAAGTCTTGTGGTTGATGATCAAAGCACGGCCTGTGTGGCGCAACTTTGTGTATAACGTGAATTCGCGAGCCTCACACCTCGGTATGAGTCAAAAAATGGGATACGGACCGTTGGGAGAACACGATGTTTCTTTCTAGCTATGGGTGATGTCAGTGACCTACCAGCCCTGACATTTATATACTTTTTACCTGTGTGGATGTTGGAATGCGAGATATAGGTATGTTAGGACCGAGAAACGTGTGTTCAGGAATAACTAATCCTCCAAAGTTAGGTGAGGACCGGCCCAACCGATTCCAAGGATCATAGTGGGGTCCTGAGACTTTTGCTAGAGTGTCTCGAACGGAGATGAGCTTGCCCCTTGCCTCGACTCATGACGGAAATCCAATTTCCAATACGAGATATTTCGGTTTTATTTGTAGAGTCTAGTATGGCGACATGATAGATGGTACCCATGTCGCCTATGATTGAAATTGTTTTGACACTATACACTTATAATAGTATCAAATGATTTGTTTTAAACGTACCAAGCATGTTTGGCAATTATAAGGGAAAACCCTATCCTCCGGCTTGCGTTGCATTGTGTGATGGGACCTGGGTCTTATAATAGCTTCATTTTTCGAAAAACCATTGCGTTGTTTATTCTATGCACTGGTATTCTTGGGAGGAAACCCGTTCCGTGTTATACGGCGTGGTCCCTTGAATTACTCTCTTAAAGTAAAGATTTAAATAACTGTTTTTAGTTCTCACACCAGTCACATGACCGACCTGGAATTTATTGTTTTAACCTAAACTCTGGGTGCCCTTATTTTCGACACGGGCAGCTAGTAGTTTTGGTTTTGCAGATTTATATTCACAGGATCCTGATTTACAGCTGGAACGATGCTCGGAAAGCTCTGTATCCGTGTATTACTTTCAGTTGTGTTTTGTATTATTTTTCCGCTGCAATAATGTATTGTAATCTCTGATATTTGTCAAATGTGTAATATTTATTCATACTCTGTATATTCTTGTATTCTGATGGAATTGTTGTAATAAACAATGAAATGTTCTTCTGTTTGCGTTCTATTTTGTCGTGTTCTCAAGGTAATCCGTTCTTTCCTTACCGGGGAAGTTACGGGGTATCACATAACTATCGAATAATTAGATTCGATAACTCCTTTTTTCGAATAAACGATATTCAATAATCTCTCTTTTTGAATAAACTATATTCGATTAATCTCTCTTCGAATAAACTATATTCAATTGCTCCTTTCGATTAAACTAACATCGATTAACTCCCTTTGATTAAACTAATCGATAACTCCTTTCGATTAAACTATAATCGATAACTCCTTTCGATTAAACTAATCGATAACTCCATTCGATTAAACTATAATCGATAACTCCTTTCCTTTAATTCTATTCGAATAAACTAATATTCGATAACTCTATTTAACTTTATTCGAATAACTAATATTCGATAACTCCTTTTAACTTTATTCGAATAACTAATATTCGATAACTCCTTTTAACTTTATTCGAATAACTAATATTCGATAACTCCTTTTAATTTTATTCGAATAACTAATATTCGATTAACTCAAATTTGATTAACTCTAATTAATTAACCCTATCGATTTAACTTTAACTGGTTAACTCTAACTGATTAACTCTAACTGATCAACTCTAACTGGTTAACTCTAATCGATTAACTCTAATTGATTTAACTCTGATCAATTACTCTATTCGAATAACTGATATTCGATTTAACTCTATTCGAATAACTGTATTCGATTAACTCTTTTGATTTATTCCTTTGAATCAACTCCTTTGAATTAACTCCTTTTTAATTCCTTTTCTATTTGTTTATACAAATAATTCCTTTTCTATTTGTTTACTTAACAAATAGCTATTCCCTTTCAATTTTATTTATTTAACCAATAAATATTTCTTTTATCTTTCTATTTATTTCCCAAATGAATATCCCTTTTATCCTTCTAATTATTTCTTAAATAAATATTCCTCTTTATAAAATCCTTTGATTTTATAAATAATTCCTTTTATCTTTTCTAATTCATTTTACAAGCAACTATACTTTTTATAAAATCCTTTGATTTTATAAATAAATTTCCTTTTATCTTTATTATATTTATTTTCAATAAATATTTCCTTTTCAAAACCCTTTTGATTTTATAACTGTTTTCTTTTATAAAATCCCTTTCTCCTTTTCTATATAAAATCCATTGATTTTATATAACTAATTTATTTTCAAAATACATTTTTGAAAATCCCCTTTTCTACATTCTAGTCTTACGGTATTTATAATACCGAATAACAATGATTGATATCATTCAAACACACTAATCAACAACAGATTATATAGCACATCATATATCACGATATATGAAACAAAACAGTATTTTATATATTGAGGAACCCAGTTGGGTCCCTCCAACCTGTTTCCCTGCATCACAGATGTTAAATAACATAATAACATCGATTTCATTTCGATATGAAATATTCTGATAAACAGAATCAATATTTGATAAACGATTTATTTATATATATCGTTATCTATTATTTCAACCAATACACAAGCAATTCAACCAAACAATTAACACACAGAAATCAACAGATGATTAACAGTTCTAAAAATATGTTATAAAAATATAATTGTTCAGAGTTGGTGAGTTTTACTCACATTGGCAGTTCATCGTTAAAGAACGATAAACTGTTTGTTTGATTTGAATCAAACAATTTATTTTTCCATAAATTCATACGACCCCCAATCCACTTCCAATCAGCTTCATTGTGAAGCTCTCGTCCATACGGTCCCAACGCAACTTACGGTTCATCAATCTGATATCGTATGTAATAGTTATGAATTTTACAAGTTTAATACACATTTAAACTTAAATAAAACTTTAAATTTACTTAAAGAATTTGGGCCTCACCCTCTTCTAATTTGTCGGCCCGTTCACCCAAGTGCCAGCCCAAACCCGCACCCTTTTCTTCCTCGATCCCAAATCGTAAGCTTCCAGTAAACACTCAACCATAGCCTTAATTTCCAAGGATCCAAACTCCATCACCACTCTCTTTAAATTCAAACTAAAATCACCACAATTTCTCTCTTCACGTCCTCCCCAACACCATATCAGTATCATGAAACTCGCCGCCTTATTACCTAGTCCGTCGTCAATCCCAGTTCAGGTATCACCGAATAAAAACTCCACCTAGTTCATCAAGATTCCACAACCAGATGTTAATTCCACTCCTGAACCCAAATCTAATATCAAAAACACAAATTGATGCTTTCAAATCCTTGAATTTGTAACCCTACTCAACGCTTCAGAAAATCGGCACTAAGGAAGAAGGTCGAACCCAGAAATAACCATATAGGATGGAAGATAAACTCAAGAGGAGCTCGAATACACTAGTCATGGGATTTATAGATTTTAGTTTGATTTGTTCTTGATTTATGAACTTGAATTTTTGACATTTTATGGATTCTGTAGGTGGCGGCATATGAGAATGATTTTATAGGGGATCATATTTTTGTTTGTGGCTGAAATTGATGAGGATGTGGCCTCCTCTAGGCTTTAGAATTGTTTTTAGATATTTTCCCTTTATTATTTTATTGATTTATATTATAACGCTGCTAGTATTCGCCTTCTAAAAATTCCTGTGATAACACACGATACCCAAAAATCACGGAAATGGACATACACCTTCAGTTCGACATTACGGTCCCAATGAAACTGGCTTCGTCGAAATCCGACTCCGTTTGCTCACACAACATATTTTTAAAGGTCGAATTATCGACTGTTTTTCACTTTAAAAATCGGTACGGCCACATACTGACTTCAAAAATCACGGAAATTGAAATCTAACAATAATTTAATATTGCGGATTCAACAAAATTGGTTTTATCGAATTCCGTGGTCGTTTGCAAAACTGGCTATGTTTAAAGCCCTAAATAACCCTTTTAAATATATAAATATATTTAAAACAATTAAATTTAATATTTAAAAATAAGTATTATCGTATATATTCACAGCAGAATATCATACAGCTCTAGAATATTCCTCTACGAATTTCTAACTTGATATTTCAAATCCCGATTAAATCGATATTCGATTTATAATGAAATTCCTTTTTATAAATATAAATATATATTTATGAATTTCAAAGGAACTCCATAGCGACTTTTCTAAAATTTGATTTGGACATAAATCAAAACCTACACGATGAAATCTCGATTTTTCTCTTCCACTAGAAAAATATACTTCACCAGCTCTGAACGTTTCTTGTGTCACAGAAATCCGGTTTAAAACAACTTATGTATATTCGTTTAAAGTTCGAATCGCCAAATTACGAACTGCCGTGCCATTTCGAGCTCGAATATATTTATAATATAATTAATACATTCAACTGTCGTTTTTATAATACATTCGTGATTATAATTCAATTATAACTGAATTATATATTTTGGATTTCCTAATTCACACCATATCGCCATTTCAGCCAATTCTGATTATTTTAGAATTAAATATATATTATTTAATTATTATATTAATTAAATATTCAATCATTGTTTAATTAAACGACTATTTGAAATTCTTAATCACTAATTATATAATTAAATAAGTTAATTATATATCGTAGAAAATAGGGTTGTTACAATTCTTGATTCCACCTGATTATTTCGTGCTAACATATAAAGTATGTTACAATTTTCCTACATGTACTGAAATATTTCTTAGCTTTTATTTTATGATTTTACGATAGTCAATACCCTGCTTTTAACTTACATTACATGTATTTTCCATCTTTTATAATAATTTCTATTCTCTGCTTCACGTAAAATCCTTCTCTTTTTCTTATTATTTTCACGTAACCTGAAAGGATTTAAATCTACCTTTAAATCTAAATTATATATTTATAACCTCTTAATACACGTAAAAAGAAAGTAAATTTACTGTATCTAACAAAATGGCAACTTTACTGTACTTAATTGCAAAACTTGTTAATTAGGTATTTTTAACTATAAAACTGTAAATCATTTATCTTTAAGTTTCAAAGGCTTGAATTTTCATCAGCATGTTTTACCTCTGTTTTAGGCCTTTAAAGTAAATTCTTATTTTTCTTTTTAATCTGTGTTACGTGAAAACTCCTCTCTTTATGTTATTTTTCACATAAATTAATGGATCAAATATACATTTTCAAATTATAACATTTACAGAATTACTTATTACTTTAACATGTACAAAAGAAATGTAAATAGATTATAAACTACAAAGTTGAATGAAAATAACTTGTAATAAACTAAAAATCTAAAACTATAAATTAAAACTACTCTTAACCCTATTTCTTTAATTTTTATTTCTAAAATAGTAACTTTCCACTCACCTGTTGTTCTATGCTGATGTTCCATGACCTTCCTTGATCCCCATTCTTTAGATATTCTAAACAATATTTTATTTATTATCTTCTAAATAATATTTTATTTATACTCTTTTTTCTCAAAGAACATATCTAGCTTTAGGTGCCACATCTAAAAGTTAATACGAAACCTAGAGGAAGAAGAAGGAAATTAAGTGGAGTGAGATGGCTAGTCAT
Source organism: Allium sativum (assembly GCA_030737875.1). Classification (NCBI taxonomy): domain Eukaryota; kingdom Viridiplantae; phylum Streptophyta; class Magnoliopsida; order Asparagales; family Amaryllidaceae; genus Allium; species Allium sativum. Next base: position 973,068,053 of record CM060924.1, read on the forward strand.
GGTTTCCATTTATTGGTGTGCTAAGAGTTCTTGAACTATAGGATTAGCTTGATTAGATATAGAATTAATTTTATGGGTAAACTTCTAACTACTAATTTAAAAACTGAATAGTTTAGGTTTATTCAACACTTGGATCTATCTTTCTTATTACGAACCTGATCGGAAAATGGCTAAATATTAGGCTTACTGGGCATTTTTTTCCCAAGCGGATCGACCTAGCTACAGTGGGCAATCGACCCAATCCCCTATATATATGTATATGTATGTTTATGTGTGTGTGTCTATATATATATATATATATATATATATATATATATATATATATGCACACACATTTATTTTTTAATGATAAATTCTTCTTATGTTCTTTTTTCATAACTTCTTCGTTTTAATTCAGATTTGGATAAATTATATATGAATTTTGTAACACCCCGCATTTTATGATAATTAATTATTTAAATAATGCATATGTGTATATATATGCATAGACATAAATATATAAAAGAAGAATAAAATAAAGATAATATATGATTTCATGAAATAAATACATGCTTTGAAAAAGAAGAAAATATTAATGCAAATAAAAATGCAACGCATACGTTAAAAGAAAGAAGAAATTGGTTGCATGAAGTGTATATATGTTGCATGCAATGATTTACAAATATTATGCATTAATAATAAAAGAAAAATGAAAGAGAAAGATGCATGCAAAATGATAAGGTTACATGCGATAGTTTAAATGAAAAGGAGGAATAAGAAAAGAACAATGACCACCATTGTTCTAAGCCTTGTTAACAATAGCCTTAACACATGTTCATAAAAGAAAATATGTATAAACGCACATATAAAAAAAATATACATATAAGGAAGTAAAGGAAAATATATATATATATATATATATATATATATATATGAGAATATATATGTATATATGTGCGGATACAAGAGAAAAGTTCAAAATAAGGCTATAGCAAAAGAAATATGGCCAGGATTAAATAACGGCATAACACCATTTAAATTTTGAAAACAAAATAAAGTTGTGCGTATATATATGTATATATATATATATATATATATGTATATATGTACACGTGTAAAAGACATTGGAAGTTTTGTATACATATAAGGAGATTATATGTAAATATAATATTAAATAAATTCCAAAAATTCAAATGTTTAAAACAAAGTTAACAAATAAAACTTCTACGCCAAAACAACTCGCGGCACCCATAGAGGGTCGACCTAGGGGTCGACCCACCCCAGATCCGGCCAGATTCGTTAATGAATCTAGACAGTTTTCTTAACCAAGTTCGTTACTGACTCAGCGCTGCGTGTACGATAAGATTCTGAATACCTATAAATAGGCTAGCAAAGCCTAGCTTAAATCTCACATTTTCTGAGAAGCTGCCTAAGCTCTGTCATTCTTCTTCCTCCTCAAATCTCTTCAGAAAAATAGAATAATTAGTTTAGGAAAATTTTGATTAAAGATCTGGAGGAAAAGGATGTAAAGTAATAAAGAAGTGTTCAGAATTCTATTCGAAGTAAGGTAATTTCTTGTATCTGGTCTATTTGAATTTCTCCTCTTTCCATTGTTTAGGTTCTATATCCAGTTAGGGGAACCAGGGAATGCTAGATCTAGTTCAGATTCTGGATTTGAAAGCAAATTAGGTGAGTGTATTTAAGTTATATCATTTTTGATAATGGTATATTTATCGTTTGACATTCCCCGTTAATATGCAATGTAAATCTGCCATAATGTTACTATAATATGTTGAAATGTTAATTTGATGCATTGAAATGTTAATATGTTGAAAAAGATAAACCTGTTAAAATATATGGAAACGATTACTGTAGTATACATGCATGTTTTAATAACTTGTTAATTGGATACTGTAAGTTAAGTTACAATGAAATTGGAATATTACATGTTAATTTGTTGCATATTATGTACTTGAACCCTTAACTGTAAAAATTGGTACAATTACCTGTTAAATTGCTAGATTAGAATAATTACATGATTGATAGTTACATGTTATTATTTTAAAATGAAGTTAACTTCATGTTAGTAAGAACATGCGACATGATAAATAGAAATAGACTTAATATGATATTAAGTGTGGCATGTAAAAAAAAATTAGATTACAGTAAAAATTTAGAAAGAATGAATATGCTTAAACTTACAGTAAAAAGAAAAATGTAACTGCACTTGGACACGAGGTTAAATTCAACTTGTCATAGAAGTCTGCCCGGAACTGCTCGGCAAATCCAACGTCCACAAGTTGTTAATTTGATGTGATGGGTCCAGTGTGCAAATATACATCTAACGGTGTTAAGACATGAGGTTAAGTATAACTTGTGGTAGAAGTCTGTCCGGAACCACCCGACAAATCCAGCATGCACAAGTGGTCGGCTTAATGTGAGAGGTTTAGTGCATATATATATATATATATATATATATATATATATGGATAGAAATATAATGGCATTAATTGTGATTAATGAAAATGAATAAGGAAATGAATGAAAGTTACAACAGTAAAAGAAGTGGAATGAACGGGGAATGATAATAACCTACTATAATAAATTACATTGATGAGAATGTTATATAATAGGTAGGCTTGTCCTAGGGACAAGTGGGAATTAGAACTTAGGTTATAATAAATGATAAGGAATTTGGAATAACTTATGTAATGAGATAAATTGCACTTAATTGTAAATTAAGTCATATGTGAGAAGGAGAATCCGAAATCTACTAATAAGGACAACATAAGTTATATTAAGGGAAAGGGAACTTACTAGTAAACCTTAGTTAAGAGAACTAAGTTAATAAGTAAATGACGATAAGTTGTAGTGACAGTATAAGATGGAATTATGATTTAATAAGAAAGAATGAGACAAACTTATGAAATGAAATAAGTTATATTTAATCATAAATGATAAGTGACATGTTAAACAGAAAACATGTGAAATGAGACATACTTAATTACATATTAAGTAGAACATGTTAGTGTAACTATGAAATTGGACAATGAATAATATAAAGAGATTGTAGATTTCAGACCTTGGATTACAATCTAGAGAATAATATGTTATGGTCTTATTAATGAACGTAAAAGGGTTAAGTCTTGTAACCAAAATTAATAAGCAAGAGGGGTCCATTCCTTAGAGATATAAGGGGCTCAGAAAGAACTTGGTAACTCGAATAATAAGTTAATGTAATTGAAAATAACCAAGTTAACTGGAAACCTGAAAAGGTAGACAGACGCATAATTAAATGTTTAGACATAAGGTCTAATAACGCATAAAACTCAAGCGCTTGGAGCAGTCTAAATATTTGAGGGTGAATAACCCAACGAGATAGATCATCGTGGTGTCATAATACACGAAGGGAGCACAGATCCATCTGATTATTCTGCCAGTTTTTCTTGTTGATATTATGTTGGCACCGAATGAACTGGAAGGGGAAGCACGTGACTTATTGGGACGTGGAGGGTACTCCTGGCAGACCTCCGTGCTGTGACAGCGTTCTACTGTGCTCACAGAGGTTAGGTCTGCGCGTTTCTACCTGGTGAGTATGCCTTGATTGCCACGATAGTGGACAATCAAAAAACTATAGGGTGGCATAGGTGATTCGACGATCCCATTGCCTGACTTGGCTAGGTTACGACCACACTTGTGTACTAACAGGTCTAACCATTAGATAGCAGAGTCGTCGGGTACCTACCATCGACAGTCTGTGTGATGCGGAAAGGCGGAGAGCTAAACCAACAGACCATAAACCTTTTGCTATCAAGGCTATGGGTGAAGGACATGCCAACTAGGATTTGTTGTTTGTTGCTTTCTGTTGGGCCAGGTCATTAGTTCTCAATCTTGTTCGTCTTTCATTAGTTGAGGAAGGGGTCAGGTTGGACTATAGCCACTGAAAATGCAGACCTTAGCATCTTGTATACAAATATCTGAAAAGCTCTCGATCGAGTTCCGTGTTTCTTATACAACCCTGCCATGGGACTCGGTGCACAGTAGATGATATGTGCGGTTAAGGCATCGAGTACGATTGACGATACATACGTGGGAAAGTTTAGATACACGCATGTCTGCTCTGGGTGGTGTATTGTAGACTCTAGGGCATTACTCTATGATCTGATTCGATCAAATGTGGCAGTCCGTATGCTTATGTAGCATGGCGATGGAGGTTCTATACATAACGTAACGTTGTTATGTAGAGATCTGTACGTCGCTCAGGCGTAGGATGAGGGACTGCATACATTTTCTGTGACGTAACGACGAAAATCGTGCGAGTAGGGTACCATGGGGTGTACCTTTATATTGGGGGTAGCTACACATATAATGTATTAGGTTAATCCACCTGAGAGTAAGTGGGTACGACATGTGCGTAAGCCTTAAGTGTTGTTAACCCAAGTAACCTAATAAATAAGAAAATGTAAATGAATGGTATATGTAGGATTATCCAAAATGTGTAACTTAAATCCGGTCACCAGAACTTGTGTTTTGACCCCCTCCTCATAACATACTCGCAGGTTAGATTTGTGGCAGATATATGATAGCTTTGGATACTGGTTAGGCAGTATTATTACTACGGTAAGGCTATATTTTGGTTATATTATATTTTATCCATTCCGTTGTGCGATATTTTCTGAACTGTGATAAATATATTATATCTCTGTCTTTTCTGCAGAATACCAGAGCAACCAACACAAGTTTCGATGGATTAGAATGTAAAAAGAAAAATCGGTCTGTCGGAATTCGGGTTGTTACAAATTTTGCTCAAAAAACCGTCACGACAAAGTGGAAAAGTTTCCATACTCAAATTTGGACATTTGTAAAAGTTTTATTTTTAATTTCATGATTTATTTACAGCTAGTTCCTTCTTATTAAATTTCTTTTTCATTATTAATAATATTATTAAATTATCGAGTGTTCCCCTAAAGGTCGGGTAACACTCTAATCGATACTCATCTACGTACATCAAAATTTTCATTCGTCGCCACACTTGGACTATCCCTTTTTCAGCCTTAGTAGTCATTGTCGAAGGTGTCCTCTTTAAATCTCTCGCATCATTCTTCTATGCTCTAGGCACTCTTCCGTCTACAAAGTTGACTACAAGCTCTAGCCACCGTCGAAATCGTCCTCTTTAGATCTCTTGCATTAATTCAACTTGCTTACGAAGGTTTATCAAAAAAACGGTTGTGTTCTTCGAAAAAAATTTGGACTTCTCCCTTAGTTTCTAAAAATTATCCGACTTTGACATTGAAAAATTAAATGACTATCGCCGAAAAGTGATAAAAAAAACCTTAAAAATGCGTTCGAACCAAATTTTCTGTTTCTAAAACTACAATGTTGTTATTTTGGTTTACTTGCATGACATTTATAGAATAATGATAACAAAAACATTAAAATATTTTGGACTTTTATATATAGGACTCTTTAATATAGGGTTAATAATTTTTGAAATGGATGACTTTTTTAACAAGGAGAATTAGCATAAAGAAACAAAATTTTGTAGAAAAAAAAGTGCATGAAGGACATCAATTTTATTTTCAGATCAAATAACAGATTGTTAGTTATAACTGTCACTATTTTTTATTTTTACACTACACAAACTGCTAGTTATAATTATTATTATATTTAATTAATATTGTATAAAATGTTAATTATAATTAACACTTTTATTCAATCTAAAAGTAAAATTTGATATCTTTGGGTCCAGTTTTCATTATAGTTTGTCGTTGTCCCTGTCCACTCCTGACTTGTAATTCAGAAGCTGAGGTTAATGTTTTCAAAAAAAAAAAAAAAATTACTTTAGCACCCTAATTTTTCTTTCCACGGTACACTATGCGCTCCTTCATCGAGCGAGGCCAATTCTTCTGTCCTCGACCCTCTGTCCCATGTGTCCAATGACTTAGATTTCCCTAATTTGCACTTTTGCAATTAGATCATACAATAATTGAGGGATTTAGCTGTAAAAAATGAAAATCAGGAGGCTGTGATTGGATGGACACACAAAAGGTACGGGGAAAGAACGATTCACACCCGAAGGCCGCGTCTAATATTACTTTGGCTTATCCTCCTCCTTCGTCTATGGCTCAAATGACTCTGGGAAACCAGGGCATTCAGGCCTCTTTTCTCCTACTAAACATACCCCATTAAACAGCTTGTTTTTTCCTCTTTTTTTTTGGGAAATATGATTCCAAATAATTTCGTTTATTCATGTGTTATTGCTGCACCTTTATCTCTTGCCTTAGCTTTGAACTCGCCTCTTCCTTCTGTTGCAATCCCTCCACCAAATAATATCCAACCTCCTCTTACATTGCCACCTTCTTCTACTCCATATAATCAGTCTAAAAGTTTTCAAACTGGCTTGGAAAATGGGTATATAAATCAACTAATTGTACTACGTCTATAGTATTTTTTTTCTCTATTCTTTTCCTCCAGAAATTATATGCACTGTTTTGCAGGAAAATTAGAGTCTGTCCTTCTATTAATCCCGGGTGTGTTTCTACAAACCCGAAGTCGTCTTCTTTCGCCTTTCCGTGGGAGGTCCCTGATTATGCAGTCCAGAATGCAACTGAGGTAGTAATTTTACTCTGCTCACTCAGTTCAATATCAAATTCAAAGAAAATGAGACAAAATAACTTATAATAGAGATGCAGCTCTAGCAGTTATGCCACCATCTTGATATATTTCTATGTATTACAGAGATTAAAGGATGCAATTCTGAAAACACAAAAGAATGCGAAAATCAAGATTAACGAGCCAACCTCGAATGGTAATTTCATAATTTTGGACTAGTGTTCTGTTATTAACCATAACAACAATTGAATTTTAATGTTCATGAATATTTTGTAAGTTGATAATGTTCTATGATATGCTTGTTTTTAACTATCGACATTAGTCTTCTTAGTCATAAACAATAGTAGCTGAATCTATATGTCATTTTGGTTGACTAGTTTAGTTTAACATTATCTTTAGTACTAATTAAATCAAATGATATTACTCCATACTCTACCATGTTTATCCTAGTTGATGACTCTATATAGATCCATTATATAAGCCAGGCAAAAATATAAGAGAAAGGGAAATAATCCCTTCTTATCTTCTTCATTTTCTTGTTTCATGCTTGTACTTCTTTGGGGAGAGGAATAAGGCATTATTTTATTTTATTTTTCATGCATTAGTACTCACATTTTCATGACCTTATGTGGATATTGAACTTAAAAAGTTGTATATGTGCTAAATTTTTATGTTCTTGTTAGGTCAATATCTGGAAGCTGAGGTGGATGGAGGTTTTGGTCGGGATATCATGGAGTTCTTGATCAAGAACAACGTAGTTGCTTATAGAACTATGGCTACAAAAGTAATATACATTTATCCTTTCACAACAGCTTTCGGTGATTCAAAGGGGCAGCTTGAAAGAGTGAATAAAGTCGTGGAAGAACTTGGTTGGTATGCTCCCAGTTTTGATTCTATGGATCCATCAATGGATCCCTCTTCTGAGGAGTTTATAGATTGACTTGATTTCTAGCATGTCTGCATGTACATTTTTCTTCTAACTTGCACAGTTTGACGTGATTTTACATGTTGGAAAAATATGTAGACCATTACGAATGCATCGAAGGAGATGATCATAAGCTGGTATGTGGATATGGGTAAATGCGTTTTGTTTTGAATGATCTTACCATCACCTATTTAAGATAGTCCAACATATAATAGCAATACAAACCCTTTCTTTTTTTTTTTCAAATATAAACTTGTGTTTGTACTTATTAAATGACCGACAAATATATAAAATTTGATAGAGATGTCACGCGTATGCAAAGAGGAAGGACAATTTGGAGTTCGAATGTATAAATATTTGATGGACATGTAACATAAAAAAGAAGTTAATTAAATAAAATGTATGTCAGCTCATATGCATACTTCATCATATTACAAAATGCATTCAGTATATATTCTTTTTTTGAAATATTTGACAAATGTAAAAAGGTCTCAAACATTTCAAATTTTCAATGACCATACCTATTTGAACAAAAAATAGGGTTGAGAAAGAATATTTGAACCGCTGTTAATTGAGAGGGATATCAATAAAAAAAAAAAAATATGATAAACAAACATTTCATTACGATTTCATTCGTCAAAAAGAGCTCCATGGTACGGCCTCTCATGTCCTCTGCGCTCCTTTACCGTTCCAGCTTAACCTTCTCACCGAGCCCCACGCCGTCCTTCCTCATCCAATCAAATCAACCGTCCCTTTCACCTCAGTATCCTTCTCCCCCTCATGTACCTCCTGACCCCCCGCCCTTCTTTCCTCCGCCTGCAGAACCTAACCCTTCTTCGTCCAAAGATCCATCTTCATCTGTCAATCTGCCAATGCCTCCACCTCAGCTGGCTCCTCCTACCCATCAGCCGCCACCATCTTCCCCCTCTCCGTCCTTTTGTAACAACCCGTATTTTAATAACATGTTAAAACCATAAATCAAGACAGAATTAATTTTTAAAATAAGAATCAAGGGAAATGGGTTACGCCATTGCGTTCGTCTCGAAATTCTTCTTGGAAACGAGTCCGAGCTTTCGAAAAACGGATTCCGTATGAGGGAGATATGACCCTCCGAAGTTTCAGGAATTTCCAGAATCGAAAACAGCTCGAAATTCGAATTCAAACCCCAGCGCAGGCTGGGCGGAAAATTTTCCGCCCAGGACCAGGTCGACCTGGGGGTTGACACTATGGTCGACCTCCCAAGGACCAGGTCGACCTGGTGCCAAAACCCAGTTTTGAGCCTGGGTTCATTCTGATGTATCTAGACTCGTTTCGTGACCAGATTCTTGACTCTAAGCCTATATAAACACCCTCCTAGCCCCATTCTCTCTACACTTATTCTCTCTAGCCTTATGCTACTCAAATTCTAGTTATAATTAAAAGAAAAAAAGGGACTACTTCTTCTCCATCAAGACTACGCGTAGAGATTTGCAAATTGGGGGTTTTCAGTTAGAACACGATTAATCAAATAGAGATTCAACATCAACTTCTGCTTTCTTATTCTCGATCCGCGCACTGTAAGTCCAAGTTACTTTTAGATTAAAACTATAAACTTAATATGGACATGTTATAAATTGGAATTGGACCTATGTATGATAATTGATTCATATCTGTTCTTGTTCATCTTAGATCTTGACTTTTGGGAATATTGCTATGAAATCAGTTTGGACCTATTCATGTTGTAAATCAAACGCTCTCATGTCCATAACATTATCATGTCTGTGATATTGAATCAGTTATTATTCACAAGTTTGGGACTATCACCTTATGTCAACTTTTATCATGACTATCACCTTATCATGCTAGATGTGAAATCCTGTTATTTTCTATATGTCAGTGATGTTGTAACCAATTATCTCAAGTTATGTCATGCTAGTCTTGTAATCCCTTTTATCACTTTATGCTCGTCCTCTTTGCCTATCATAGTTTTGATGTTATTCCCTTTATTTCTGGATTTGGATTTACTTGTAATTTAGATCAATTCACGTTTACATGCGATGGGAATACGATTTGGGTAGATTAGGCAAAAACATGAATTGGTTATGAACATGAATCATGAACTTGATAATAGGCATAAGTTGAAACATGAAACTAGCTATGAAACTTGACACGAACTTGACATGAAAATTTGAACATGGACATGACACTAGAATGAACTTAAAAATGGCCAACTCGAGGTTGGGTTGAGTTTGTAGTGTAATTCTTCCCGGAACCGCCCGGCACATCCAGTGACTGCAAACAATAGGATCCAATGTGGGTAGTTGGTCATATCGCGCTTGAAACCCGAGGTAAGACTGAGTTGTGGTGTAAATCTGCCCAGAACCGCCCGGCATATCCGGTGACCACAACAACAGGTCTGATCTGAGAGGCTGGGGTGCATTAATGAATTACTGCCACATGATAGGGTAAAGTCATGAACATGAAAGACAACACTTAACCAACTTAACACATGATTCGTAGGGCTAAGTCATGAACTTGAACGACAACACTTAGCCAATTTGACATGACACATAGGCGGGTTAAGTCACGAACTTGAATGACAACACTTAACCTATTTGATATGCTAGACTGATAAGGGTTAAGACACGAATTTAAATGACAACACTTAACCTATTGGACGGAAACCCTAGTTACGCGGTCCATTTCAGCAGTAACCCACTGGATGTATCATGGTACCCTGGAACTAGACAGGGTAGGGCACGATTACAGAGCTGATTGTAAGCGACCAGAACGACGACTGAGTTGGTGCGCCAGTGTAGGTTCAGGCGAACTATGGTCGTGCACGTAGTCCGGAGTTGAAAAAGCAGGCATTGGGCATCAGTAGGTTTACACTGTGCATGCTTGATTCGTGTCGGTGGTTGGCACCCTAAGGCTTGATACACCCTATGTGGAACTAGCACAGGTAACTGCATTCGTGATAAGGCCGTATGACACAGACACACGACGAGCTAGAACTTGTAGGGAACCGATCGATTAGTGGATTGTTCCGTTGGACCTAGTAATGGGTCATTTCATGATATTGGGCCAAGGGATCATTTCATGATTAATATATGACATGGGTTTGGGATACTAGTACAGTTGGTGCAGCGAACTTTGAACATGCGATGCTATACTTGATTTATACTTGAATTATCCTGCTATCTTAGTCTACCTTGTCCATCTTGATAGCATCCTTATGTTTACTTTCAGTTTATACATGTCATGTTACTTTTACCTGTTTTTATGCTGAAAGTCACTAGGACTTACCAGTCTTTATGACTGACCCGTTTTCTTTCGCCTCTTTTTCTTTCGTTTCTCCCCCCAGGTTCTCAGGGAGGAAACTCTAGCACTTAGCTTGGATTTTGCTTGCTTTCGGTTTAGCTCATGTACGGTTTGATCTTGAGCTATGCTATGGCAGCATTTCTGCTACCTTTGGGGAATTAAGCTACTTTTGTTGTTTTAAGTTTATGCTTCTTTATACAAGACAAAACTTGTTGTACTGGAAAATGATAGTTGGTACTTTGGATGTAAAAGGTTTTAACTTATTTTGAAAGTAATGAAATCTATCTTTTGATTCTTCCGCTGTTTTATCTGTGTTCTGTCTTGTGATATTTCTGTGTTTGTTTACCTCGATAACGCCCCTCCGAAACTAGTGCATTCCCTTTGTGAGTGACCCTAGCGGAGGTGGGGTGTTACACTTGGTATCAGAGTAGAAGGTTACCAGACCGGGCAAAAGTTTTTAAAAACCTTCTAAAACTATTTTCAAAACCGTTTACAAAGAAGCATTTTTCGAGAAAAGTCTTGTTTTAATTAAAGGCTATTCCCCAAAAGCCATTAGCACTATCCTTTGTTTCCTCGTTTTGAATCTCTGATTTTTCATTTCAGCATGTCTGAGAATCTTAACCTTCTGGAGGGCGTGCCAATACCTGGCTGGTTCAAGAGGTACTTAGAGGCTAGGGCCAACTATGCAGACCCATCAGATATTCCTCCTCCAGCTGCAACGGTTCCTCCTCCTCCGCCCCCTCCTCGTGCAAATGCTTTCTCAAAGATCTGTAGAGATTTTAGGGCCATGGTTGGAAAGGATTTCAAGGGAAATGAATCATTCGTGGAAGCGAGGAACTGGCTCAAAGAAACTGAGGATCTGTTCGTTATCTTTGAGGTGGACGATGGGCAAAAGGTACAGTTGGCAGTATGGTTTCTCAAATACGAAGCTTCCTATTGGTGGGAAGTCGTTAACGCTGAAAGACCTGTTGACACATGGATGGATTTCAGGATAAGGTTTGAGATGAAATTCCTCTCACAAGCTGAACGAAGTCTACAGCTGGAAAGTTCTTATCTCTTAAGAAAGGAAGTATGACGGTCAGGGAGTACGTCAATCAATTCAATCAGCTGGCCCGGTTTGGACTGGACTTAGTGAATACTCCTCATAAGTAGACTCTCTGTTTTGTTAAGGGACTGAATGAGCCACTTCACAGCTTGGCTATGACCCACATACATATGGGGGCTACTTACGAAAAGTTAGTGGACATGGCACTCTTAAATGAAGAAGACAAGAATGGCAAGAAGGAGGTCAAGGCGAATGAGTCACAAAACAAGAAGGTAGGCTTCGAGAAAGGAGGCAAGAACAACAACAACAACAATAATGACAACAAGTCACGTGAGAAAATAAAATGCAATTTTTGTGGTATTGATGGGCATATAGTCCAGGATGGTAGAAAGAAGAAGATGAAGATGGGAGCATGCTTTCAGTGTGGTGATACTGGACATATCAGCAAGAACTGCCCTATGAAGCAAGGGCAAGCCCCGCAAGTAGGACCTTCTGGGGGTACATCTTTAACTTCTTCTTTTAGATGCTTTGTTTTATCTTTCTTATCTTCTCAATCCTATCTTGAGAACCTTAGGTAGAACCCTTTGGGATGTAAACATGTGATTGAAACATGTTATGGTTGATGATTGCAAGTGGTTGCAAGTGGTTTCTCGTGGTTGCATAACACACATTAGGCACTAGATCAGCTCAGTCACATAATTCATATTGCATATGCATGGGTGCTTATACTTGTATATGGATGGAAATTTGATATGTTATTGTATGGATGTTTCATATGGATGAATGTTTGTTCACTCATGTAGAGATTATAAAGTATGTTAGGAATTTGCATATATGTTGGACTCATTACACTAACATATTTGGCATTAAGGAGGTCTACTGAATCAGTAACCGCCTGATCTTTTGCTTTAGATAAGTACATATACACACACACTTGCATAAGTTCATACAGCATTAGAAATCTTTTAAGGACAATGGTTGCTTGTGGATGATAGTTGAGTAGATGGATGTTGGATGGTAGGACACATTCTTCTTAACTTGAAGATTTCAAGGACGAAATCCTTTAAGGAGGGAAGAATGTAACAACCCGTATTTTAATAACATTTTAAAACCATAAACCAAGGCGGAATTAATTTTTAAAATAAGAATCAAGGGAAATGGGTTACTCCATTGCGTTCGTCTCGAAATTCTGCTTGGAAACGAGTCCGAGTTTTCGAAAAACGGATTCCGTATGAGGAAGATATGAACCTCCGAAGTTTCAGGAATTTTCAGAATTGAAAACAGCCCGAAATTTGAATTCAAACCCCAGCGCAGGATGGGCGGGAAATTTCCCGCCCAGGACCAGGTCGACCTGAGGGTCGGCACTATGGTCGATTTCCCAGGGACCAGGTCGACCCTATGGTCGACCTGGTTCCAAAACCCAGTTTTGAGCCTGGGTTCATTCTGATGTATCTAGACTCGTTTCATGACTAGATTCTTGACTCTAAACCTATATAAACACCCTCCTAGCCCATTCTCTCTACACCTATTCTCTCTAGCCTTATGTTGCTCAAATTCTAGTTATAATTAAAAGAAAAAAGGGACTACTTCTTCTCCATCAAGACTCCGCATAGAGATTTGCAAATTGGGGGTTTTCAATTAGAACACGATTAATCAAATAGAGATTCAACATCAACTTATGCTTTCTAATTATCGATCCGCGCACTGTAAGTCCAAGTTACATTTAGATTAAAATTATAAACTTAATATGGATATGTTACAAATTAGAATTGGACCTATGTATGATAATTGAGTCATATCTATTCTTGTTCATCTTGGATCTTGACTTTTGGGAATATTGCTATGAAATCAGTTTGGACCTCTTCATGTTGTAAATCAAGGTCTTTCATTTCCATAACATTACCATGCCTGTGATGTTGAATCAGTTATTATTCACAAGTTTGGGACTATCACCTTATGTCAACCTTTATCATGACTATCACCTTATCATGCTAGATGTGAAATCCTATTATTTTCTATATGCCAGTGATGTTGTAACCAATTATCTCAAGTTATGTCATGCAAGTCTTGTAATCCCTTTTATCACTTTATGCTCATTCTCTTTGCCTATCATAGTTTTGATGTTATTCCCTTTATTTCTGGATTTGGATTTACTTGTAATTTAGATCAATTCACGTTTACATGCGATGGGAATACGATTTGGGTAGATTAGGCAAAAACATGAATTGGTTATGAACATGAATCATGAACTTGATAATAGGCATAAGTTGAAACATGAAACTTGACATGAAACTTGCCATGAAACTTGACACGAACTTGACATGAAAATTTGAACATGGACATGACACTAGAATGAACTTGAAAATGGCCAACTGGAGGTTGGGTTGAGTTTGTAGTGTAATTCTGCCCGGAACCGCCCGGCACATCCAGTGACTGCAAACAATAGGATCCAATGTGGGTAGTTGGTCTTATCGCGCTTGAAACCCGAGGTCAGACTGAGTTGTGGTTTAAATCTGCCCGGAACCGCCCGGCATATCCAGTGACCACAACAACAGGTCTGATGTGAGAGGTTGGGGTGCATTAATGAATTACTGCCACATGATAGGGTAAAGTCATGAACATGAAATACAACACTTAACCAACTTGACACATGATTCGTAGGGCTAAGTCATGAACTTGAACGACAACACTTAGCCAATTTGACATGACACATAGGCGGGTTAAGTCACGAACTTGAATGACAACACTTAACCTATTTGATATGCTAGACTGATAAGGGTTAAGTCACGAATTTAAATGACAACACTTAACCTATTGGACGGAAACCCTAGTTACGCGGTCCATTTCAGCAGTAACCCACTGGATGTATCATGGTACCCTGGAACTAGGCAGGGTAGGGCACGATTACAGGGCTGATTGTTAGCGACCAGAACGACGACTGAGTTGGTGCGCCAGTGTAGGTTCAGGCGAACTATGGTCGTGCACGTAGTCCGGAGTTGAAAAAGCAGGCAGTGGGCATCAGTAGGTTTACACTGTGCATGCTTGATTCGTGTCGGTGGTTGGCACCCTTGGGCTTGATACACCCTATGTGGAACTAGCACAGGTAACTGCATTCGTGATAGGGCCGTATGACACAGACACATGATGAGCTAGAACTTGTAGGGAACCGATCGATTAGTGGATTGTTCCGTTGGACCTAGTAATGGGTCATTTCATGATATTGGGCCAAGGGATCATTTCATGATTAATATATGACATGGGTTTGGGATACTAGTACAGTTGGTGCAGCGAACTTTGAACATGCGATGCTATACTTGATTTATACTTGAATTATCCTGCTATCTTAGTCTACCTTGTCCATCTTGATAGCATCCTTATGTTTACTTTCAGTTTATACATGTCATGTTACTTTTACCTGTTTTTATGCTGAAAGTCACTAGGACTTGCCAGTCTTTATGACTGACCCGTTTTCTTTCGCCTCTTTTTCTTTCGTTTCTCCCCCCAGGTTCTCAGGGAGGAAACTCTAGCACTTAGCTTGGATTTTGCTTGCTTTCGGTTTAGCTCATGTACAGTTTGATCTTGAGCTATGCTATGGCAGCATTTCTGCTACCTTTTGGGAATTAAGCTACTTTTGTTGTCTTAAGTTTATGCTTCTTTATACAAGACAAAACTTGTTGTAATGGAAAATGATAGTTGGTACTTTGGATGTAAAAGGTTTTAACTTGTTTTTAAAGTAATGAAATCTATCTTTTGATTCTTCCGCTGTTTTATTTGTGTTCTGTCTTGTAATATTTCTGTGTTTGTTTACCTCGATAACGCCCCTCCGAAACTAGTGCATTCCCTTTGTGAGTAACCCTAGCGGAGGTGGGGTGTTACACTTGGTATCAGAGCAGAAGGTTACCAGACTGGGCAAAAGTTTTTAAAAACCTTCTAAAACTATTTTCAAAACCGTTTACAAAGAAGCATTTTTCGAGAAAAGTCTTGTTTTAATTAAAGGCTATTCCCCAAAAGCCATTAGCACTATCCTTTATTTCCTCGTTTTGAATCTCTGATTTTTCATTTCAGCATGTCTGAGAATCTTAACCTTCCAGAGGGCGTGCCAATACCTGGCTGGTTCAAGAGGTACTTAGAGGCTAGGGCCAATTATGCAGACCCAGCAGATATTCCTCCTCCAGCTGCAGCGGTTCCTCCTCCTCCGCCCCCTCCTCGTTCAAATGCTTTCTCAAAGATCTGTAGAGATTTTAGGGCCATGGTTGGAAAGGATTTCAAGGGAACTGAATCATTCGTGGAAGCGAGGAACTGGCTCAAAGAAACTGAGGATCTGTTCGTTATCTTTGAGGTGGACGATGAGCAAAAGGTACAGTTGGCAGTATGGTTTCTCAAAGACGAAGCTTCCTATTGGTGGGAAGTCGCTAACGCTGAAAGACCTGTTGACACATGGATGGATTTCAGGATAAGGTTTGAGATGAAATTCCTCTCACAAGCTGAACGAAGTCTACAGCTGGAAAGTTCTTATCTCTTAAGCAAGGAAGTATGACGGTCAGGGAGTACGTCAATCAATTCAATCAGGTGGCCCGGTTTGGACTGGACTTAGTGAATACTCCTCATAAGTAGACTCTCTGTTTTGTTAAGGTACTGAATGACCCACTTCACAGCTTGGCTATGACCTACATACCTATGGGGGCTACTTACGAAAAGTTAGTGGACATGGCACTCTTAAATGAAGAAGACAAGAATGGCAAGAAGGAGGCCAAGGCGAATGAGTCACAAAACAAGAAGGTAGGCTTCGAGAAAGGAGGCAAGAACAACAACAACAATAATGACAACAAGTCACGTGAGAAAATAAAATGCAATTTCTGTGGTATTGATGGGCATATAGTCCAGGATGGTAGAAAGAAGAAGATGAAGATGGGAGCATGCTTTCAGTGTGGTGATACTGGACATATCAGCAAGAACTGCCCTAAGAAGCAAGGGCAAGCCCCGCAAGCAGGACCTTCTGGGGGTACATCTTTAACTTCTTCTCTTAGATGCTTTGTTTTATCTTGCTTATCTTCTCAATCCTATCTTGAGAACCTTAGATAGAACCCTTTTGGATGTAAACATGTGATTGAAACATGTTATGGTTGATGATTGCAAGTGGTTGCAAGTGGTTGCTCGTGGTTGCATAACACACATTAGGCACTAGATCGGCTCAGTCACATAATTCATATTGCATATGCATGGGTGCTAATACTTGTATATGGATGGAAATTTGATATGTTATTATATGGATGTTGCATATGGATGTATGTTTGTTCACTCATGTAGAGATTATAAAGTATGTTAGGAATTTGCATACATGTTGGACTCATTACACTAACATATTTGGCATTAAGGAGGTCTACTGAATCAGTAACCGCCTGATCTTTTGCATTAGTTAAGTACATATACACACACTTGCATAAGTTCATACAGCATTAGAAATCTTTTAAGGACAATGGTTGCTTGTGGATGATAGTTGAGTAGATGGATGTTGGATGGTAGGACACATTCTTCTTAACTTGAAGATTTCAAGGACGAAATCCTTTAAGGAGGGGAGAATGTAACAACCCGTATTTTAATAACATGTTAAAACCATAAATCAAGGCAGAATTAATTTTTAAAATAAGAATCAAGGGAAATGGGTTACTCCATTGCGTTCGTCTCGAAATTCTGCTTGGAAACGAGTCCGAGTTTTCGAAAAACGGATTCTGTATGAGGAAGATATGAACCTCCGAAGTTTCAGGAATTTTCAGAATCAAAAACAGCCCGAAATTCGAATTCAAACCCCAGCACAGGCTGGGCGGGAAATTTCCCGCCCAGGACCAGGTCGACCTGAGGGTCGGCACTATGGTCGATCTCCCAGGGACCAGGTCAACCCTATGTTCGACATGGGGGTCGACCTGGTTCCAAAACCCAGTTTTGAGCCTGGGTTCATTCTGATGTATCTAAACTCATTTCGTGACCAGATTCTTGACTCTAAACCTATATAAACACCCTCCTAGCCCATTCTCTCTACACCTATTCTCTCTAGCCTTATGCTGCTCAAATTCTAGTTATAATTAAAATAAAAAAGGGACTACTTCTTCTCCATCAAGACTCCGCATAGAGATTTACAAATTGGGGGTTTTCAATTAGAACATGATTAATCAAATAGAGATTCAAAATCAACTTCTGCTTTCTAATTCTCGATCCGCGCACTGTAAGTCCAAGTTACTTTTAGATTAAAACTATAAACTTAATATGGACATGTTATAAATTGGAATTGGACCTATGTATGATAATTGATTCATATCTATTATTGTTCATCTTGGATCTTGACTTTTGGGAATATTGTTATGAAATCAGTTTGGACCTATTCATGTTGTAAATCAAGCTCTTTCATTTCCATAACATTATCATGCCTGTGATGTTGAATCAGTTATTATTCACAAGTGTGGGACTATCACCTTATCTCAACCTTTATCATGACTATCACCTTATCATGCTAGATGTGAAATCCTATTATTTTCTATATGCCAGTGATGTTGTAACCAATTATCTCAAGTTATGTCATGCAAGTCTTGTTATCCCTTTTATCACTTTATGCTCATCCTCTTTGCCTATCATAGTTTTGATGTTATTCCCTTTATTTCTGGATTTGGATTTACATGTAATTTAGATCAATTCACGTTTACATGCGATGGGAATACGATTTGGGTAGATTAGGCAAAAACATGAATTGGTTATGAACATGAATCACGAACTTGATAATAGGCATAAGTTGAAACATGAAACTTGACATGAAACTTGCCATGAAACTAGACATGAACTTGACATGAAAATTTGAACATGGACATGACACTAGAATGAACTTGAAAATGGCCAACTCGAGGTTGGGTTGAGTTTGCAGTGTAATTATGTCCGGAATCGCCCGGCACATCCAGTGACTGCAAACAATAGGATCCAATGTGGGTAGTTGGTCATATCGCGCTTGAAATCTGAGGTCAGACTGAGTTGTGGTGTAAATCTGCCCGGAACCGCCCGGAATATCCAGTGACCACAACAAAAGGTCTGATGTGAGAGGTTGGGGTGCATTAATGAATTAATGCCACATGATAGGGTTAAGTCATGAACATGAAAGACAACACTTAACCAACTTGACACATGATTCGTAGAGCTAAGTCATGAACTTGAACGACAACACTTAGCCAATTTGACATGACACGTAGGCGGGTTAAGTCACGAACTTGAATGACAACACTTATGCAACTTGACATGCTAGACTGATAAGGGTTAAGTCACGAATTTAAATGACAACACTTAACCTATTGGACGGAAACCCAAGTTACGCTTTCCATTTCAGCAGTAACCCACTGGATATATCATGGTGTCCTAGAACTAGGCATGGTGGGGCACGATTACTGAGCTGATTGTAAGCGACCAGAACGACGGTTGAGTTGGCGCGCCAGTGTAGGTTCAGGCAGACTATGGTCGTGCACGTAGTCCGCAGTTGAAAAAGCGGGCATTGGGCATCAGTAGGTTTACATTGTGCATGCTTGATTCGTGTCGGTGGTTGGCACCCTAGGGCTTGGTACACGCTATGGTGGACCTAGCACAGGTAACTGCATTCGTGATAGGGCCGTATGACACAGACACACGACGAGCTAGAACATGTAGGGAGCTGATTGATTAGTGGATCGTTCCGTTGGACCTAGTAATGGGTCATTTCATGATATTGGGCCAAGGGATCATTTCATGCTTAATGTGACATGGGTTTGGGATACTAGTACAGTTGGTGCAGCGAACCTTGAACATGTGATGCTATACTTGATTTATACTTGAATTATCCTGCTGTCTTAGTCTACCTTGTCCATATTGACAGCATCCTTATGTTTACTTTAAGTTTATACATTTCATGTTACCTTTACTTGTTTTTATGCTGAAAATCACTAGGACTTACCAGTCTTTATGACTGACCCGTTTTCTTTTTCCTTTTTTTCTTTCGTTTCTCCCCCCAGGTTCTCAGGGAGGAAACTCTAGCACTTAGCTTGGATTTCGCTTGCTTTCGGATTTCACTTGCTTTCGGTTCAGCTCATGTACGGTTTGATCTTGAGCTATGCTATGGAAGCATTTCTGCTACCTTTGGGGAATTAAGCTATTTTTGTTGTTTTAAGTTTATGCTTCTTCATACAAGACAGAACTTGTTGTAATGGAAAATGATAGTGGTACTTTGGATGTAAAAGGTTTTGACTTATTTTAAAAGTAATGAAATTTATCTTTTGATTCTTCCACTGTTTTATTTATATTCTATCTTGTAATATTTCTGTGTTTGTTTACCTCGATAACGCCCCTCCGAAACTAGTGCATTCCCTTTGTGAGTGGCCCTAGCGGAGGTGGGGTGTTACACTTGGTATCGGAGCAGAAGGTTACTAGACTGGGCAAAAGTTTTTAAACACCTTCTAAAACAATTATCAAAACCATTTACAAAGAAGCATTTTTCAAGAAAAGTCTTGTTTTAATTAAAGGCTATTCCCCAAAAGCCATTAGCACTATCCTTTGTTTCCTCATTTTGAATCTCTTCTTTTTCAGTTCAGCATGTCTGGGAATCTTAACCTTCCAGAGGGCGTGCCAATACCTGGCTGGTTCAGGAGGTACTTAGAGGCTAGGGCCAACGATGCAGGCCCAACAGATATTCCTCCTCCAGCTGCTGCGGTTCCTCCTCCTCCGCCCCCTCCTCGTGCAAATGCTTTCTCAAAGATCTGTAGAGATTTTAGGGCCATGGGTGGAAAGGATTTCAAGGGAAATGAATCATTCGTAGAAGCGAGGAACTGGCTCAAAGAAACTGAGGATCTGTTCGTTATCTTCGAGGTGGATGATAGGCAGAAGATACAGTTGGCAGTATGGTTGCACAAAGACGAAGCTTCCTATTGGTGGGAAGTCACTAACACTGAAAGACCTGTTGACACATGGATGGATTTCAGGATAAGGTTTGAGATGAAATTCCTCTCACAAGCTGAACGAAGTCTACAGCGGGAAAAGTTTTTATCTCTTTAGCAAGGAAGTATGATGGTCGGGGAGTACGTCAATCAATTCAATCAGCTGGCCCGGTTTGGACTGGACTTAGTGAATACTCCTCATAAGAAGGCTCTCCGTTTTGTCAAGGGATTGAATGAGCCACTTCACAGCTTGGCTATGACCTACATACCTATGGGGGCTACTTACGAAAAGTAAGTGGACATGGCACTCTTAAATGAAGAAGACAAGATTGCAAGAAGGAGGTCAAGGCGAATGAGTCTCAAAACAAGAAGGTAGACTCCGAGAAAGGAGGCAAGAACAACAAAAACAATAATGACAACAAGTCACGTGAGAAAATAAAATGCAACTTCTATGGTATTGATAGGCATATAGTCCAGGATTGTAGAAAGAAGAAGATGACGATGGGAGCATGCTTTCAGTGTGGTGATGCTGGACATATCAGCAAGAACGGCCCTAAGAAGCAAGGGCAAGCACCGCAAGCAGGACCTTCTGGACGTACATCTTTAACTTCTTCTCCTAGATGCTTTGTTTTATCTTGCTTATCTTTTCAATCCTATCTTGAGAACCTTAGGTAGAACGCTTTTGGATGTAAACATGAGATTGAAACATATTATGGTTGATGATTGCAAGCAGTTGCAAGTGGTTGCTCGTGGTTGCATAACACACACTAGGCACTAGATCAGCTCCGTCACATATTTCATATTGCATATGCATGGGTACTTATACTTGTATATGGATGGAAATTTGATATGTTATTATATGGATGTTGCATATGGATGAATGTTTGTGCACTCATGTAGAGATTATAAAGTATGTTAGGAATTTGCATACATGTTGGACTCATTACACTAACATATTTGGCATTAAGGAGGTCTACTGAATCAGTAACCGCCTGATCTTTTGCATTAGATAAGTACATATACACACACACTTGCATAAGTTCATACAACATTAGAAATCTTTTAAGGACAATGGTTGCTTGTGGATGATAGTTGAGTAGATGGATGTTGGATGGTAGGACACGTTCTTCTTAACTTGAAGATTTCGGGGATGAAATCCTTTATGGAGGGGAGAATGTAACAACCTGTATTTTAATAACATGTTAAAACCATAAATCAAGGCAGAATTAAATTTTAAAATAATAATCAAGGGAAATGGGTTGCGCCATTGCGGTCATCTCGAAATTCTTCTTGGAAACGAGTCCGAGTTTTCGAAAAACGGATTCCGTATGAGGTAGATATGACCCTCCGAAGTTTCAGGAATTTTCAGAATCGAAAACAGATTGAAATTCGAATTCAAACCCTAGCGCAGGCTGGGCGGGAAATTTCCCGCCCAGGACCAGGTCGACCTGGGGGTCGACACTATGGTCGACCTCCCAGGGACCAGGTCGACCCTATGGTCGACCTGTGGGTCGACCTGGTACCAAATCCCAGTTTTGAGCCTGGGTTCATTTTGATGTATCTAGACTCATTTCGTGACCAGATTCTTGACTCTAAACCTATATAAACACCCTCCTAGCCCCATCTCTCGACACCTATTCTCTCTTGCCTTATGCTGCTCAAATTCTAGTTATAATTAAAAGAAAAAAAGGGACTACTTCTTCTCCATCAAGACTACGCATATAGATTTGCAAATTGGGGGTTTTCAATTAGAACACGATTAATCAAATAGAGATTCAACATCAACTTCTGCTTTCTAATTCTCGATCCGTGCACTGTAAGTCCAAGTTACTTTAAGATTAAAACTATAAACTTAATATGGACATGTTATAAATTGGAATTGGACCTATGTATGATAATTGATTCATATCTATTCTTGTTCATCTTGGATCTTGACTTTTGGGAATATTGCTATGAAATCAGTTTGGACCTATTAATGTGGTAAATCAAACTCTTTCATGTCCATAACATTATCATGCCTGTGATGTTGAATCAGTTATTATTCACCAGTTTGGGACTATCACCTTATGTCAACTTTTATCATGACTATCACCTTATCATGCTAGATGTGAAATCCTATTATTTTCTATATGCCAGTGATGTTGTAACCAATTATCTCAAGTTATGTCATGCTAGTCTTGTAATCCCTTTTATCACTTTATGCTCGTCCTCTTTGCCTATCATAGTTTTGATGTTATTCCCTTTATTTCTGGATTTGGATTTAGATGTAATTTAGATCAATTCACGTTTACATGCAATGGGAATACGATTTGGGTAGATTAGGTAAAAACATGAATTGGTTATGAACATGAATCATGAACTTGATAATAGGCATAAGTTGAAACATGAAACTTGACATGAAACTTGCCACGAAACTTGACACGAACTTGACATGAAAATTTGAACATGGACATGACACTAGAATGAACTTGAAAATGGCCAACTCGAGGTTGGGTTGAGTTTGCAGTGTAATTCTGCCCGGAACCGCCCGGCACATCCAGTGACTGCAAACAATAGGATCCATTGTGGGTAGTTGGTCATATCGCGCTTGAAACCCGAGGTCAGACTGAGTTGTGGTGTAAATCTGCCCGGAACCACCCGGAATATCCAGTGACCACAACAGTAGGTCTGATGTGAGAGGTCGGGGTGCATTAATGAATTAATGCCACATGATAGGGTTAAGTCATGAACATGAAAGACAACACTTAACCAACTTGACACATGATTTGTAGGGCTAAGTCATGAACTTGAACGACAACACTTAGCCAATTTGACATGACACGTAGGCGAGTTAAGTCACAAACTTGAATGACAACACTTAACCAACTTGACATGCTAGAGTGATAAGGGTTAAGTAAAGAATTTAAATGACAACACTTAACCTATTGGACGGAAACCCTTATTACACGGTCCATTTCAGCAGTAACCCACTGGATGTATCATGGTATCCTTGAACTAGGCAGGGTGGGGCACGATTACTGGGTTGATTGTAAGCGACCAGAACGACGGCTGAGTTGGGGCGCCAGTGTTGGTTCAGGCGGACTATGGTCATGCACGTAGTCCGGAGTTGAAAAAGCAGGCATTGGGCATCAGTAGGTTTACATTGTGCATGCTTGATTCATGTTGGTGGTTGACACCCTAGGGCTTGATACACCCTATGGTGGACCTAGCACAGGTAACTGCATTCGTGATAGGGCCGTATGACATAGACACACGACGAGCTAGAACTTGTAGGGAGCCGATCGATTAGTGGATCGTTCCGTTGGACCTAGTAATGGGTCATTTCATGATATTGGGCCAAAGTATCATTTCATGGTTAATATATGACATGGGTTTGGGATACTAGTACAGTTGGTGCAGCGAACCTTGAACATGCCATGCTATACTTGATTTATATTTGAATTATCCCGCTATCTTAGTCTACCTTGCCCATCTTGACAGCATCCTTATGTTTACTTTCAGTTTATACATGTCATGTTACCTTTACCTATTTTTATGCTGAAAGTCACTAGGACTTACAAGTCTTTATGACTGACCCGTTTTCTTTTGCCTCTTTTTCTTTCGTTTCTCCCCCCAGGTTCTTAAGGAGGAAACTCTAGCACTTATCTTGGATTTCGCTTGCTTTCGGATTTCGCTTGCTTTCGGTTTAGCTCATGTACTATTTGATCTTGAGCTATGCTATGGCTGCATTTCTGCTACCTTTGGGGAATTAAGCTACTTTTGTTGTTTTCAGTTTATGCTTCTTTGTTCAAGACAGAACTTGTAATGGAAAATGATAGTTGGTACTTTGGATGTAAAAGGTTTTGACTTATTTTGAAAGTAATGAAATTTATCTTTTGATTCTTCCGCTGTTTTATTTATGTTCTGTCTTGTAATATTTCTGTGTTTGTTTACCTCGATAACGCCCCTCCAAAACTAATGTATTCTCTTTGTGAGTGGCCCTAGCAGAGGTAGGGTGTTACACTTGGTGTCAGAGCAGAAGGTTACCAGACTGGGCAAAAGTTTTTAAAAACCTTCTGAAACTATTTTCAAAACCGTTTACAAAGAAGCATTTTTCAAGAAAAGTCTTGTTTTAATTAAAGGCTATTCCCCAAAAGTCATTAGCACTATCCTTTGTTTCCTCATTTTGAATCTCTTCTTTTTCATTTCAGCATGTCTGGGAATCTTAACCTTCCAGAGGGCGTGCCAATACCTAGCTGGTTCAGGAAGTACTTAGAGGCTAGGGCCAACGATGTAGGCCCAACAGATATTCCTCCTCCAGCTGTAGCGCTTCATCCTCCTCCGCCCCCTCCTCGTGCAAATGCTTTCTCAAAGGTCTGTAGAGATTTTAGGGCCATAGTTTGAAAGGATTTCAAGGGAACTGAATCATTCGTAGAAGCGAGGAACTGGCTCAAAGAAACTGAGGATCTGTTCATTAACTTCGAGGTGGACGATAGGCAGAAGGTACAGTTGGCAGTATGGTTGCTCAAAGACGAAGCTTCCTATTGGTGGGAAGTCACTAACGCTGAAAGACCTGTTGACACATGGATGGATTTCAGGATAAGGTTTGAGATGAAATTCCTCTCACAAGCTGAACGAAGTCTTCAGCTGGAAAAGTTCTTATCTCTTAAGCAAGGAAGTATGACGGTCAGGGAGTACGTCAATCAATTCAATCAGCTGGCCCGGTTTGGACTTGACCTAGTGAATACTCCTCATAAGAAGGCTCTCCGTTTTTTCAAGGGATTGAATTAGCCACTTCACAGCTTGGCTATGACACACATACCTATGGGGGCTACTTACAAAAAGTTAGTGGACATGGCACTCTTAAATGAAGAAGACAAGAATGGAAAGAAGGAGGTCAAGGCGAATGAGTCTCAAAACAAGAAGGTAGACTCCGAGAAAGGAGGCAAGAACAAAAACAATAATGACAACAAGTCACGTGAGAAAAGAAAATGCAACTTCGGTGGCATAGATGGGCATATAGTCCAGGATTATAGAAAGAAGAAGATGAAGATGGGAGCATGCTTTCAGTGTGGTGATACTTGATATATCAGCAAGAACTGCCCTAAGAAGCAAGGGCAAGCCCCGCAAGCAGGACCTTCTGGGGGTACATCTTTATCTTCTTCTCCTAGATGCTTTGTTTTATCTTGCTTATCTTCTCAATCCTATCTTGAGAACCTTATGTAGAACCCTTTTGGATGTAAACATGTGATTGAAACATGTTATGGTTGATGATTGCAAGTGGTTGCATAACACACATTAGGCACAGATCGGCTTAGTCACATATTTCATATTGCATATGCATGGGTGCTTATACTTGTATATGGATGGAAATTTGATATGTTATTATATGGATGTTGCATATGGATGAATGTTTGTGCACTCATGTAGAGATTATAAAGTATGTTATGAATTTGCATACATGTTGGACTCATTACACTAACATATTTGGCATTAAGGAGGTCTACTGAATCAGTAACCGCCTGATCTTTTGCAATAGATAAGTACATATACACACACACGTGCATAAGTTCGTACAGCATTAGAAATCTTTTAAGGACAATGGTTGCTTGTGGATGATAATTGAGCACATGGATGTTGGATGGTAGGACACATTCTTCTTAACTTGAATATTTCGGTGATGAAATCCTTTAAGGAGGGGAGAATGTAACAACCCATATTTTAATAACATGTTAAAACCAAAAATCAAGGAAGAATTAATTTTTAAAATAAGAATCAAGGGAAATGGGATGCGCCATTTCGTTCATCTCGAAATTCTGCTTGGAAATGAATCCGATTTTTCGAAAAACGGATTCCGTATGAGGGAGATATGACCTTCCGAAGTTTCAGGAATTTTCAAAATCGAAAATCGAATTCGAAATTCGAATTCAAACTCCAGCGCAGGTTAGGCGGGAAATTTTCTGCCCATGACTAGGTTGACCTGGGGGTCGACACTATGGTCGACCTCCCAAGGACCAGGTCGACCCTATGGTCGACCTGGTGCCAAAACCCAGTTTTGAGCCTGGGTTCATTCTAATGTATCTAGACTCGTTTCGTGACCAGATTCTTGACTCTAAATTTATATAAACACCCTCCTAGCCCCATTCTCTCTACGCCTATTCTTTCTAGCCTTATGCTGCTCAAATTCTAGTTATAATTAAAAAGGTACTACTTCTTCTCCATCAAGACTACGCATAGAGATTTGCAAATTGGGGGTTTTCATTTAGAACACGATTAATCAAATAGAGATTCAACATCAACTTCTGCTTTCTAATTCTCGATCCGCGCACTGTAAGTCCAAGTTACTTTTAGAATAAAACTATAAACATAATATGGACATGTTATAAATTGGAATTGGATCTATGTATGATAATTGATTCATATCTATTCTTGTTCATCTTGGATCCAGACTTTTGGGAATATTTCTATGAAATCAGTTTGGACCTATTCATGTTGTAAATCAAACTCTTTCATATCCATAACATTATCATGCCTGTGATGTTGAATAAGTTATTATTCACAAGTTTGGGTTTATCACCTTATGTCAACTTTTATCATGACTATCACCTTATCATGCTAGATGTGAAATCCTATTATTTTCTATATGCCAGTGATGTTGTAACCAATTATCTCAAGGTATGTCATGCTAGTCTTGTAATCCCTTTTATCACTTTATGCTCGTCCTCTTTGCCTATCATAGTTTTGATGTTATTCCCTTTATTTCTGTATTTGTATTTACTTGTAATTAGATCGATTCACGTTTACATGCGATGGGAATACGATTTGGGTAGATTAGGCAAAAACATGAATTGGTTATGAACATGAATCATGAACTTGATAATAGGCATAAGTTGAAACATGAAACTTGACATGAAACTTGCCATGAAACTTGACACGAATTTGACATGAAAATTTGAACATGGAGATGACACTAGAATGAACTTGAAAATGGCCAACTCGAGGTTCGGTTGAGTTTGCAATGTAATTCTTCCCGGAACCGCTCGGCACATCTAGTGACTGCAAACAATAGGATCCAATGTGGGTAGTTAGTCATATCGCGCTTGAAACCCGAGTTCAGACTGAGTTGTTGTGTAAATCTACCCGGAACCGCCTGGCATATCCAGTGACCACAACAACATGTCTAATGTGAGAGGTTGGGTGCATTAATGAATTAATGCCACATGATAGGATAAAGTCATGAACATGAAAGACAACATTTAACCAACTTGACACATGATTCATAGGGCTAAGTCATGAACTTGAACAACACTTAGCCAATTTGACATGACATGTAGGCGGTTTAAGTCACGAATTTGAATGACAACACTTAACCAACTTGACATGCTAGACTGATAAGGGTTAAGTCACAATTTAAATGACAACACTTAACCTATTGGACGGAAACCCTAGTTATGCGGTCCATTTCAGCAGTAACCCGCTGGATGTATCATGATACCCTGGAACTAGGCAGGGTGGGTCACGATTACTGGGCTGATTGTAAGCGACCAGAACGACGGCTGATTTGGTGCGCCAGTGTAGGTTCAGGCCTATGGTCGTGCACGTAGTCCGGAGTTGAAAAAGCAGGCATCAGGCATCAGTAGGTTTACACTGTGCATGCTTGATTGGTGTCGGTGGTTGGCACCCTTGGGCTTGATACAACCTATGATGGACCTAGCACAGGTAACTGCATTCGTGATAGGGCCGTATGACACAGACACACGACGAGCTAGAACTTGTAGGGAGCCGATCGATTAGTGGATCGTTCTGTTGGACCTAGTAATAGGTCATTTCATGATATTGGGCCAAGGGATCACTTCATGGTTAATATATGACATGGGTTTGGGATACTAGTACAGTTGGTGCAGCGAACCTTGAACATGCGATGCTATAATTGATTTATACTTGAATTATCCTGCTATCTTAGTCTACCTTTCCCATCTTGACAGCATCCTTATGTTTACTTTCAGTTTATACATGTCATGTTACCTTTACCTGTTTTTATGCTGAAAGTCACTAGGACTTACCAATCTTTATGACTGACCCGTTTTCTTTCGCCTCTTTTTCTTTCGTTTCTCCCTCCAGATTCTCAGGGAGAAACTCTAGCACTTAGCTTGGATTTCACTTGCTTTCGGTTCAACTCATGTACAGTTTGATCTTGAGCTATGCTATGGATGCATTTCTGCTACGTTTGGGGAATTGAGCTACTTTTGTTGTTTTAAGTTTATGCTTCTTTATTCAAGACAGAACTTGTTGTAATGGAAAATGATAGTTGGTACTTTAGATGTAAAAGGTTTTGACTTATTTTGAAAGTAATGAAATTTATCTTTTGATTCTTCCGCTATTTTATTTATGTTCTGTCTTGTAATATTTCTGTGTTTGTTTACCTCGATAACGCCCCTCCGAAACTAGTGCATTCCCTTTGTGAGTGACCCTAGCGGAGGTGGGGTGTTACACCTTTCCTCCACCACAACTTGACCTAAGTACCAGAAGATGGACATCTCTTTTTGAGAGCAAGCCAAAGAATGCTAGAATTTTCTCTCCCCCTCCTATCACATTTCGTTTTTCAGCAGGAGCCCTTCTGCCTGATGAAACCATTTATGAAGCTGGCCGTGAGGTGTGGCGCGACTACCTAGTCGGATTCTTCTTAGATGCCCCCCACTCTGTTTTACTGTTGGGCTAATTATCTGCAATATCATTGGAAGCCGATTGGAGGAATTAAAATCAAATCCACAGGTAAAATCTTCTTATTTCTGTTCTCAAACCCTGAAGATAGAAAAAGGGCGTTCTGAACTATGATCTAGTCATTATAAGATCCAAACTCTTCATAATCAAACCATGGGATTGTAACATTGGCACTAACAGTATCAAATCAGTTCCTATGTGGATTAAGATTTCTAATATTCCTCCTTATGCTTGGTCGCATATTAGAATATGTTGGCTCGCTTCTGTTATAGGCAAATACTTATGTATGGATGCAGCAACTGAGTCTCTAGATAAGCTCTCATTTGCCAAGTGCTTTGTAGAAATAACTCCGTCGAGTCTTTTGCCAGATGAGTTTCTAGTCCTCCTACCCGACGGAACTATTCAGAACGTTTTGATCGAATATATCTGGAAACCTCTAATATGCAACAGTTGTATGAGTTTTGGGCTCACCGCTAGCAAGTGTACTCACTCTGGTCCTTCTGCGAAGCTCATCAGCAATGAGAATACTAAGGTGAGTAAGGGGAAAAGCAGCATTTCTCCTACTGTTACACTACAAGAATAATACGGATTTCCGACGGCTGCCAGACGTCGGCAGTCGTCGGAAATCAAAGCAAGCCCTTGGAAATAACCGTCACAATTCAAGGCATCGATAAACAGAGTTTCCAACGGCTACTGACAGAACCCATCGTTGCAATTTCCTATGGTTTGTAGCGGGTTGTAACGGTTTTCGACGGCCATCGCTAGCCATCAGAAACCGATGCATACGTTGACCATTAAACCGTCCCAAGCAATCGGAAACCGTTACCTATATTTGGACCCATAGGCCGTCTCAAGCCGTCGTAAAATCTGGGTTTTTGTTTGTACTACAGCTGCTAATTATCCTTTCAACACACCTTCATCTCAATTCACCCATTCGGACCATCGATCTATAATTCCAGTACAACATTTCATACACAAATCATGTAAACCGCACCATTTCAACCAAAAAATCATGAAAACAAAAAAAACATATAAAACATAACAAGTCTACTATTATAACAACATAAAATACATCAAGTCTAGTACATCAACCCACAACATCAAGTCTACCGTCAAAATACATGCAAAATGTCAAACCAAAGTCTTACACCCATCCCATAGTCGTGGCAACCTACTCTTATATGTACATGCCCAACTAAAAAACATACTATCCATCACTGATCCTGGTCATCATCATCTGCAGAACCAGCTGATGAGGGCAAGTGCCCATACCGCTATGCAAACTTCGTTAGGCGTCGATCAAGAAGCTGAGTCGTCTCAATAGCTTGGCGGCAATTCTGGTCCTCAAGTCATGCCACCCTAGCTCTCAACTCCTCAATATCTGCGGCGTCTATAGCAGCTCTAGTATGTCTGCCCCGTGCCCGCTGTTTGGTGGACTGTAACAATTATTTAAAAATCTTTTAATCGTGTACGATTATTTTAATAACATGTAATTCGTAAAAGTTATATTATTTCTAAACTAAAAATTAAATTAAAGTAAAAATGCTTTACAACTTGATTTCCGAATCCATAATGTCTATTCCATGTCGCTGGATCTATCACTGACTGAAAGATAATGTCCTCCTCGTCAGTACTATGCTGCTCACGTCTAGTCTCAGCTAGACGGATCTGACGGTGCTCCATAAACTTCTCCTACAAGACCAAATAATAATGTATATAAAACTAATATATTGAAATCTTATTTTATAGTAATTTAACAATTACTACATAAAATGAAATCTTACATGACTCTTCCTAGATTTCCCGTCATGCCATGTGTATGATGTTCCCATCTGAGTCGACATGCTCGATGGCATGCGTACGGGGGAACACGTCCATATACGTGACTAGACCCTCCCCCTGAGCCTCCTAAATTTGATTATTACACACCATTATTACAAGTTCAAAACTATATAGCATATTAATTTTTATATAAGTCACATTTAAAAAAAATATCAACTCCTGCCGATACTGCTGTTGGATCCTCCTCGATGAGCGATTGGATTTTTATTTCTATTTGCACTGTTTCTTTCTGCCTCCGCCTTTACATTTAAAACTTGATAATTATTTACTAAATATTTTTATATTTTGAAAAAAAATTAGTACACTAACCTTTGTTGTATCACTCTCCCAATATCTCAGAAATCCACTCCAAACGGTATCCCCCATCCATGGAAGTTTTTTCATGCTTTTCTTCATTGTTGATATAGCATCTTTATAATTTTTTCTTATTTTCCGCATCCAGTATGTCCGAGCCTGAGCTAAATCATGTGTCTGTGTATCCACCTGGGCTTGTATTTCACGTTAAACAAACATTACTAGTAAAATATGTACAGTATCTCAGCGATTAAATGAAATTAAAAGGCAAAGAAATATATAAGAAAATACTTACTAGCACATCCTGCCAAATGACCTCCTGTATGTGAGGTGGGATCAAATCCCACTTAGGCAAACATCCCGTTATCATAGCTCGATATGCTGCTCTCGAAACGTCCAAAATAACCCTCGAAGGCTGAAGATCGAAAACCCTGCGTTAAATGTGATAAACATAAGTGTACAGTATCTCAGCGATTAAATGAAATTAAAAGGCAAAGAAATATATAAGAAAGTACTTACTAGCACATCCTGCCAAATGACCTCCTGTATGTGAGGTGGGATCAAATCCCACTTAGGCCAACATCCCGTTATCATAGCTCGATATGCTGCTCTCGAAACGTCCAAAATAACCCTCGAAGGCTGAAGATCGAAAACCCTGCGTTAACTGTGATAAACATAAGTGTACAATAAAAAATAGTTAACATGCTAAGTAAAGTTTAATATTTACCCAGTACTCGTAGGGACCAAGGACACGACTGGACGCACAGTAGGTTGCGAACCAGAACCCTTGTGTAACACCCCACCTCCACCAGGGTCACTCTAAGCAAGTACACTGGCTTTGGAGGGGTGTTGGTCAAGGTAAACATGCATAAAGATATCACAAGACAAAACATATAAGTAAAACAGAGTAAGTAAAGCATCGGATAAAACTACTATTTCAAAACCATAGTCTACCTACATCAAGAGTACTAAATCATTATTTTCCAACTACTACAAGTCTAGAAACATAAACTGAAAACTGGAAATAACATAAAGTAAACTATCCCCAAAGTAGACATGGTAAATCCATAGCGAGCTCAAGTCCAAACCGTACATGAGCTATCAAGAAAGCAAGCTAAAGATCCAAGCTAGGTGCTAGTGTTCTCACCCTGAGAACCTGGGGGGGGGGGAAATGGAAGAAAAGAGGCGAAAGAAAACGGGTCAGTCAAAAAGACTGGTAAGTCTTACCTACTATTAGTATAAAAACTAATAAAGTTAACTGGACATGTAAAACAGAGATGAAACATAGGATGATAACTGACATGGAGAAAAGTTAACAAGATAGATCAAGTGTGCGTTTGCATATACAAGGTTAAGTTGCACCAAGTGTACTAGTATTCTAATCCATGTCAAGTATAAACAAGAAATGATCCCTTGGCCCAAAATTGGCCCAACATCATGAGATGACCTAAATCAAGGTCCAACTACACGGTCTAGT
Organism: Allium sativum; assembly: GCA_030737875.1. Classification (NCBI taxonomy): domain Eukaryota; kingdom Viridiplantae; phylum Streptophyta; class Magnoliopsida; order Asparagales; family Amaryllidaceae; genus Allium; species Allium sativum. The sequence goes on from CM060924.1 coordinate 973,101,163, forward strand.
CGATCGGCTCCCTATAAGCCTAACTCGTCAAGTGTCGGTGTCATACGGCCCAAACGCGAGATGTAGTCGACTGTGCAAGGTCCACCCTAGGGTGTATCCGGGCCCTAGGGTGCCAACCACTGACACAAAACAAGCACGCACAGTCCAAGCCTACTGGTGCCCATGTCTGTCTTTCATCCCCGGACTATGTGCACGACCATAGTCCGCCGGAATCTACAATGGCGCACCTACCTAGCCGTCCCTTTTGGTCACTTACAATCAGCCCAGTAATCGTGCCCCACCCCTAGCCTAGTCCCTAGGGTATCCCGATACTCCCTGGTGGGTTACTGTTGAAAAGGGCCCCGTAAACTAGGGTTTCTAATGGGTTAAGTGTGGTTAACCCTATCCAAACCATGTATCAAGTTGGTTAAGTATACCCAAGTGGTTCATGACTTAACCCCAACAATCCATCGTGTTCAATTGGTTAAGTATTCAAGTGGTCCATGACTTAACCCTACCATGTGGCATTAATTAACTTAATGCACCCCAACCTTTCACATTAGACTTTGTTGTGGTTACTAGTTAAGTCGGGCGGGTCCGGGTAGCTTTACACCACAACCTAGTCTAACCTCGGGTTTTAGGTGAGATATGACCAACTACTCACATTGGGTCCTATTGTTTGTAGCCATTAGTTAAGCCGGTCGGTTCCGGGTAGATCTACAAACTCAACCCAACCTCGAGTTGGCCACTTTCATGTTTTCTACATGTCATGTCCACGTTCATGTTTTCAAGCATAATCACATGTCATATTTTCAAGTCATGTTTCATGTCATTTAAGTTTACCCATAACGTAACCCCATCGAACGTAAGTTCGCATCAACACAAATAGATCAAAAGGGGGAACATAATGATATGATAAGTTGGGCATAAAGTGGCAAAGTCTATCACAAGTTTAACATGGCGATATATGAGGCAAAGGTGTTCATCACAACTAGCATATGGCATTATTGGCCTCACAACATATATGACATCAAACTTAGCAATTAAACTAGCATGTAGTTCAACATCATAGGCAAAGGTGAAACATGATAATAGTTGTCATAGGGTGATAAACTTGTGGGTAGCATGTAGTTCAACATCATATGCGAGTTAACATCAAGGTTATGAGAGGATCTATGTTGCATTATGCATAACTACTAAGTTCTATGTTGCATTATGCATAACCACCAAATAAAGCTCATCGCTTTCTACCCAAAAATCAAGGTAAATGATACTAGGTTCATGATAGTGCCACAATCATAGATCAAAAGAGTCATAAATGGATCTATGCATACAAATATAGCCCAAGGCAAGTATTATACCCAAAAGTCCCATTTCAACTTGCTACATGATCATATTAACTTCATAGTTTAAATCTAAGAGTAGAGTGGGGCTTACAAAGCGTGGCTATGAGAACTAGAACACAATAGAACAAGATAGAGATGTTGTAGAAGCTCTAGGAATGATGTAGCAACACAAATAGCCTTGAGAATAAGTAGCTCCTTTGATTTGATGAAGAAAGATGGCTCCTTTTTGCCTTAGAAGCTCTCAAGATGAAGATGGAGGCCATGATTAGGGAGCATTTTGGCAGAATTTAGTTGTAGGAATGATTAATGAGGGTTTAGGGTAGGTCTAAGGGTGCTTATATAGAAGTTTAGGTTAGTTTAGGCCATAGGATCAACCCTAATTCAGATCTGAGCCATCAAATCACGTCACAAGCCAACAAAACAAGACTCAGGAGCCAAAACAGGTGCACCAGGCCAAACTGGCCCGACCACCCAGGTCGACAGGGGTGTCGACTGGGCAGTCGACACCAGCTGGGGCAAGTCGACTCCCCAGTCGACTTGGGGCTGGGCAGGAAATTTTCCCGCCCAGTCTGTTTGGCTCCATATTTGATTTTCGAACTGTTTTTAAACTCTGGATTTTCTGAAAACTTCGACGGGCCATAACTGGGTCATACGGACTCCGATTTTCGAAAACTCGGAATCTATTTCGCGTATTTTTCCGAGACGAACGCAATGGCACAGCCCGTTTACCTTGATTCAGATTTTAACATTTAATTCTGCCTTGATTAATGTTATAACATGTTATTCAAAATACGGGTTGTTACACCTCGCTTGAAGAATTTCCACTAGATGACGTACCTGTCACATACAAATCATTTCAAAAGATGTAAGATAACTTACACAAATGATATAAGCTGCTAAATAAGTGGTATAAAAGATGTAAAAAATAACATAAATGAGAAATTGTTTATACCTGTATTTGATTGGGTCTCATATTCCAAGAAGTAACATTTTACCTTGCAGATTTAAGATAAATAAATAGGAAAAACTGCATTTGGCATAAAAGATGTAAAAAGCAATCATAACATTCAAAAATTTAACAAAGTTACAAGAATTGCAAAATAAGCTGGGGTTTACTCCATAATCACATTACAATTAGAAAGATAGTACTCATCATCTACATCAGTCATCATCTTCTTCAGATTCAGATTCAGCCTCATATTCTATAATATCTTCCTCCGCGCTTTCAAACGCATCTACCAAAGCATTTGTCTCATTGACCAGAGATCCAAAATCTCCATGATCATCTTCAATTATTATTTCATTGTTCTGTTCGAGTTCTTCCTGATAGGCTGCTTCATCTGGAATATTCTTCCCGTCGAACATAAATCTGGCCTTTGTTTTAAAAACTGCTGACCAATCTGCTTTATCTCTTTTTAGAGACGGGTAAGGAGCATAATAAATTTGTAATGCTTGTTTGGCTAGTACAAAGGATCAGGATCATACTTGTAATAGTGCGATGTATGCTTTATTTCAATCAGATTATAATCCTTATGTACATTAATCCCAGAACTTGGAACACTTCTAAACCAATCACATTTAAATAGAAACACCTCCTCCGCGGGTCGTGAGAAATATATCAGTTGCAAAATTTTTGTTAAAACACCATAAAAATTATTAATGTGATTTTCAGGATCATCACTGCCTTTAATGAATACACCAGTATTGTTCGTTAATTTTTCAGCACCGTATTCTTTCGTGTTAAATTTATATCCATTAACAAAATATATTGGATATGTCTTGACCAATATTTTTGGTCCTAGTGCAAGATGTTTCAACCCTTCATCAACAACACAATTTTTGGATTCCTAAACATAATTTGTAAATCAAGCAGAAAATTCTTTACTGATATCTCCATTTGGATGTTCACGTTCATAAACACGGTAAATAGAAATAAAGTTTTACATTAGATTATACACACGCAAAAATGTTGAAATGAAAAAAGCACTAATTAATATTTCAGATTACCTAACAAACGGTGCAACTTCAGCACAATTTAAAAGAATATAAGTGTGAGCTACATGAAGATCTTTATCATTTAGCCATACGTCAACACATTTCCCAGAAGGTCGATCTTGTTGTCTAAAAATAGACAAAACTATTTGAGACGATTCTTGTTCGTCTCCTTCGTCGTTTCAAGGAACACTTTCAAATGATATATTCACATGATCACTAAAATAATAAGAGAAAAAGAACGAAGCTTCTTCTTCGATGTAAGATTTACATATCGAGCCTTCAACTCGTTCTTTTTGTCTCACTTTTTTCTTCAAATGATTCAGATACCTATGCAAAATTAATTTACATTATTTCATAGTTTTAAATGCAATTAAATTAATGGTTAACATGTTTATATTTACCTCTCAAATGGATACATCCATCCATATTGATGGGACCGCGATATCGTGCTTCAGTTGGAAGGTGAACATGTAAATGCTCCATTACATTAAAAAAACCTAGAGGGAATATTTTCTCCAATTTGCAAAGCAATATTGGAATATCTACTTCAAATTTACGTAAACGTTCCACTTTCAAAGTAGTCGAACAAAGATCTTTGTAAAACAAACTAAACCCCGTTATCACCTTCCAAACCTTTAACGACGGTAGTTCTTTGAACATAATAGGAAATAAATGCTCCATTATATTATGACAACCGTGACTTTTCATTCCACCCAATTTACCATTTTTGAAGTCAACACGTCTATGAAGGTTTGATGAAATACCATCAGGAAATCTTAACCCTTCAACCTATTTTAACACAACTTTAACCTAATTATCATCTAATTCATAACATGCTTTGGGCTTTTTACTGTCATTTCGTTTCATATGAAGCTCGGGACGTTTGCATAATTCTTCTATATCGCGCCTTGATTTCAAATCATCTTTAGTTTTCCCTTTAACATTCAAAATTGTGTTAAAGACATTATCAAATACATTTTTCTCATTGTGCATCACATCAATATTATGACGAAGCAGAAGATGTTTCCAATACGACAACTCCCAAAAAATAGACTGTTTACACCAATTGTGATAGATCGATTTGCCATCAATTTCTGTTTGAACTCTAGTTTCATATATCTTTGGATGAATTTCAACAATTTCATATATTTCTTCGCTAGACCATAGTGTTGAAAGTTGTCTAGTTTCTACTCTATTAGCCCAAATGTTTTTCTTGTCTACTCTAAAAGGATGGTTTACATGGAGAAAACATCGATAGCAGTCAAACATGAAATTTTCTTACCATGCGGTAAGGAAAACGCTTGATTCTCTTCCATGCAATAAGGACATGATAGACGACCAAAAGTACTCCATCCTGAAAGCATTGCATAGGCAGGAAAATCACTTATAGTCCACAATAAGGAAGAAAACATACGAAAATTTTTCTTCTTCTAAACATCGTATGTTTCTAATCCTTCATTCCACAATGTTTTTAATTCTTCAATTGACGGTTGTAAATAAACATCAATTCCTTGTGCCGGATCGTTAGGGCCAGGAAAAATAACAGTAAGAAACGTATATTGCGTTTTCATACACATCCATGGAGGTAAATTATAAGGTGTGATAATAATAGGTCATGATGAGTATTTAGAACCAAATTGAGAAAATGGTGAAAAACCATCCGTACATAATCCTAATCTGACATTACGACTCTCCGCTGCAAAATTCGGATAAGTTTTATTGAAATGCTTCCATGCTTCCCCATCGGCCAGAGAGGTCAACGTACCTTCTTCTTTCGATCTCACCTTATGCCATCTCATATGAGATGCAGTTACAGGAGATGCGTACAGTCTTTGAAGCCTCGAAGGATTGGGTAAGTAATGCATATGTTTGAATGAAACTTCCTTTCCCTTCATCTTTCTTGGTTTATATCTTTCTTCATTACATGTTTTAAAATTTCTAAGATTTATGTCATCTTTCCAAAAAAAAAACATGCACCCTTTTAAACATGTGTCTATTTTTTGATAAGGTAAACCAAATGCCAACATAAGTTTTTTAACTTCGTAGTGATTTTCACATATTAAATTTTCCGGCGGCATGTGCCTTTTTGCGGCTTGTACAATAGCTGTAAACCCAGCTTCAGTGAAGTTGTATTTTGACTTCATCGCTATGTATTCTGCGATTACCGATAGCAGAGTGTCGCTTTTATAACCATCCCAAATAGTTTTCTTAGCATTATCCAACAAATAAATTTTCTTAACTTGAATATTCGGTTCTTCATCATTTCCATCATCGTCGTCAACTGCATTCATAGGAAACATTGATCGTGTTGCGTCTTCGATCATATTTTCAATACGTGGTGTACTAATATTTTCATCAACAGCACTTTCTACCTCAGTCTCTACAGGAGTATTCGATATAACTTCTCCATGATGATCCCAAAAATAATACTTGGGTACGAATCCGTTTTTACACAAATGGACTTTCACAACATCGGGTAACAAATATTTCAAATGTCTACACTAGCTACACGGACAACGAATTTTAGGAGCACTTCCGTTATTACTTAAAGCGAATTCAACAAAGACATTTATTCTATTATAAAAATCTTCTTTTATTGAACTTTTCTGTCCTCTTCTTTGGTACATCCAACTCCTCTGATCAACAAAATAATCAATCATTTTTCCTATTTGACAAATTTAGGCACAAGATCAAAAATTAATATTTATTTTCAAGAATTCAAACTCGATTTTTTTTTTAATTATGGTCATAAAACGCGCGTATATATAACGGTTGAAAGCAAATAACATTTTCATTAAGTTAAAAATAATAATCTAATTTGGCACTTTTTTTAATTGCAATTTTTTTACATGGTTAGGCATCCTACTTCCCATTATAAACATTTACAAAATTGTATACTACTTCGTTTCAAATGATTCAACAAAATTTCAGCAACATTTCCGTTTTGTTTCCTGCATTTTGTACACATGTACACAGGAAACAAAAAGAAAAACTGAACCGAAATTTTGTGAATCTTTTGAAATGAAGTAGTATACAAAATGTAAATGCTTACTGCGTTTATAACTTGTCCGATACAAGGATAAATCGAGCAAATAGTGTACCGAGTGAATATAAACAGTTGTTTTTTATTTTAATAAAAACGACTATTTATACAACGATCATGTACAGCACTCGTCGGACGGGGCCGAAAACACTCTAGGGGATATTAGTCAATTAAATGTGCGCATTTTACTATAAAAGTATGTTTTACTACAATAAAAAAATATTTTGTTTTATCAAATCCGCTTGACATTTCAATCAACTTAAAGCCAATACTATTATCGTCGATTCAATAGGTACAACTAGAATTTAGACTCAATGTTTTTAGTGCATAAGTCAAATTTCGCACAATGTACGTTTCCTAGTTCATCCATTCATTTTTTTTCGTATGCCAACTAACACATACAAGAATGATAAGCGCACAACAGCGCATATGTACACAAAAATCCAAAATTATACAGTAGCAAAAATCAAGCTAAATTGAAACACGTACACAAACATACATACACATGCACATACATTTTTAATTTGATCCGTGAATACACTAAAATCATCACTTCCGTATCTGACCATGGTTATGACCACTGCTACAACAACCTATGCAAAACATGCCTAATTTTCTATGTAACATACACAAATACCCAAATATTGAACATAAAATTTTCAATTTCAGTGTAGCACATGAAATACACATATAATATGATGTTATAACCTACTACAACACCATAGGAACCAATTGCAATCAACAATTAACCCTAATTTTCTAATTTAGGAAAAATTAGGTTTAGGTAAAAATTGAAATTTTAAGCAAAGAACGAGATTATACTTCAAATTACTCTTGTTGGAGGCTTGAGTAGAAGTCGGGGACGATCGGAAGGGGAAAATTTGGTGTTTGGAGGCTAGAAATCGCGGATTGAGGGTTTTAGAAATCATGTTGGAGCAAATAGGAGGAGGGAGGAAATGAAGCTGAAATGTTCTCGGGTGGAAGAAAACGCGATTATAATCGACGGCCACTAGTAGAAAACTGGGTATTTTGCGTCCACTCATTTGCATCTGTTGTATAAACAACAGATGTAAGTAGTACAATTTGCATCTGCTTATAGTCCATATTAGATGCAAATAAGGGAAAATGAATTTAGTTATTGTGATTTGCATCTGTTTTTGAATAGTTGGATGCAAATAAGCAGTAGAATAGAATATTCTGCGTCTGCTCATTTAAAGTTGGATGCAAAAAAGTACGTTTGATGTATGGAGGGGAAAAAAAAATTGCGCACACTAATCTTCTGTAATATTATGTCATTGGTGCGTCTACTCATTTACAGATGGATGCAACATATTACTCTCTCAAACCATATGGAGGGAAAGTCACGCGCGTATGTATGGAGGGAAAACAAAAATAATTTCCTACATAATGCAAAATCGTTTTCCCCAACTTTTTTAACCCTAAATATGTCTTCTTTCTTGAAGCACATTCAACTTCTCTGTCATCTCCATTTGTGACCTAAATCGTTCTCCTGTTGTCGAGTAAGAGGCGTCACCGATACCAGCAGCGTTTGATTCAAATCGATCAAGGCTTCTTCAAGTTCGTGAATTCGTAAAACCTCAAATTAGTACGCTTTACGTTTTCGTTTTTCTTTTGCGTGGATCTTGTCAATTTGGGTTAATTTTTTGGGACTCCGCTGTTAAATGGTCGGAGATACCCAACATGAATTCCGTTACCAGAAAATATGCTATTTTGAATTGTACTTTTAGATTCAAAGTGACCCTGATTGCTTTGTTTGAACACAAACTGTCAAATAGGGATTTAGATGTATTCGCCAAGGGTTTTCTCCTTTAATAGTTCTATTGCATTATTGATATTCCAAATGAGAAGTGTCGAATATGTGTTAGTGGGATACAAATTGCTGGCAGTTCAATGTTATTTAAATATCATCATGTTATGATAGGAAATTTAATTAATTATGGTGGTTTTAATGCAGTTTATACTACAGTTCAATGCTCTTCATACCCTGAATACTTAGGATTTGTGCTGGCATGAATTCTTATTTTCCAAGAAGACATAACATTCTTGCAAGAGAGAAGTCTTCATGTAGAACAAAACTAGAATATTACTTGAATTTTACAGGAAGCTTAAGCTTTGCTAACCTTTATATCATCAATTTATTTGTAATTTACAATGACATGGCACAAAGATAGAAATCACACTTCTCTGTTCGTCATTTAACTGCCAAGAAAAAGGTTTAGTTTCTTATAATACTTCACAATCTTTCCTCATAGTGCTGCACTGCTACCATATCATGTTATCACCCACCACATTTTGATTCCACATACTACTTAATCAAGGAGGTATACCATCTACATATTAACATTGTTATTCACAAAGAACACAATATTCCAGAAATTTTAATAAGGGACTGTAGTTCCTCGAATAATATCTATATTAAGTATGCCTGCATGTGTCACTACTACCAGACTTACAGACCTCCAGTTTCCAACTTTATTTGTTATGAGAAATCACTAAGCGAAATTAACAAACCGAAGCAACATATCCACGATGAGAAAGCTGTTTTTAGCTTTTTTCCGTACTTACTAGTCATGTCCAAACAATTTTGATCCACACATACAAAAACGAGCAAATGTGAGCATATTGAGCTAAGCAACCATTACTTTATCACGTCATTGTTAAAATAAAATAAAATAAAACCCCAAGTATTACGTTAGTAATGATTTTGAAAATACCAATTTCTACCAAGATAACAAAATTAGAAGTCTTTTTTAATTGATAGCTTGATTAATCCAAAAAATAACTATGACAGATAAATAGTTATGTTCCCGAATTATCCAAAACCATGTTTCTATTATTAGATTGTGAAGGCCTAAACTTATTTCAACTGTTAAAGCGGGCTATACATTCTAAAGGAAGTCATATATCCTTTTTTGAATAACGCCATAATTTATTACAAGCAGCATGCTATTTTTGATGTTAGACATCACTAATTGTCACTTGGGCTACTGATTCCTGACAAGGAATACATAGGTTATTAGAACTGAGTTCAAATTAAAGGCTAAGGTTGCATTGGTCTACAATAAGAAGTAAGATTTATATTAATTTTTTGTTTGTCTTTACTGTTATTTCTATTTTTTAACTTGTACTGTACAATATAATGTTAAACCGGATGAGGGATCTATGTTACTTTGTTTGATATTTTATCAAACCCATATCATTGTTTTTGATCTGTGTTATTTTGGTATGTAAAAATAGCTAATTAATTATGTTCTATTGTTTAATGTTACTCTTAGTTTCATTATATCATCTTTATGATGGTTTAGCAGAGGAAAAATCAAATTGACAGTCCATCTTGGCAAAATTGGGCGGTCTTTTGGGATGATAACCGACTGTGAATACTAATGGACTTAAATTGAATCCTTCTATCTTAGTATGCTTTCAATTAATTATCCTTTTGTTGAATTGCAGCTGCCGTTTAGAAGTTGGGACATTGCTGTAGAAGGATTGAGAACTATTGGTCTTTTATCCAATTGTTTGGTACAGTTCATTTAATGTTTTATTTTTCTATAGTAGTGCATCTGTGTTAATGTCTAGTTTAGCTGTATTGAAACTGAGCTTGTATTTTAGTTTGTAGAGGACTAATGGGAGTATAAATATTAGAGCGGTATGTATGTCAGTATTGATATTTACAAGCCAAGTTGTTCAGCAAATGATTGGTGTCTACGCTGGAAATTAAGTGTAAATATTGGGTTGTCCCGGGTACAACATTGTTATGCTATTGTTAGTTAGTTGGTAAATCATTTTTTTTATTAAAATTTGTGTGTGTTGGCAATGTGTTCACTGTTTTCTATGGTAAATTATTATTAATATTTTTCTAGTTTCAACCACATTAGTAATGTATTCACTGTTTTCAATGGTAAATTATTAATAATATTTTTTCTAGTACAAAAAAATAGAATTATGTAATTATTTAAGATAAATAAGGTTTGTAATTATATTTATAGTATTAAAATTATTAGTACTGTATTTTTTACATAAAGTTTAAAGTGTGCTCCTTTTTTGATTTCAGCTGAGAAAATAAATGAACAATTGGTTAATGAATTAAACATTGATAAACAAAAGGTTACAAGTTATGTTTAAACCAATTTTTAAAATAATTTTCTTATATAATGAGTCATTTGAGCTTTAATAAGAGCTTAATCCAATTTAAAAAATAATTTTCTAATGAGTATGACCTACCAAAATAAAAGATTCTGCAAAAGAAGTATTTCTCAAATTGGTTAACATGAGCATCTAAAACACAATACTTTATCTTTTCAATGAGCATGGTGGATAGTGGAACCCTTTTTTTTAACTTTTTTCTTAGAACTTACTCTTTGTATTTTATTTGGATTCTTCATACTATAGGATTAACGTTCCATATATAAGGAGGATTGAATAACTGAGTTCAAAGATGAAAACATATTTACCTATTACACAACATATTACACATAAATGCAAAATTTAATGTTATTAGAGTTCAGTAGTGTGGCTTGGTAGTATGATGATGACATCCACAAAAGGATATGCAGAGCAAACGTGCAAAAATGACAGAACTACTCAGTTTATATAAATGTCAAATAAAATAATATTTTGTGTACATTACTTTACATGTAAATTTAAATAACAAATGTAACCTAAGGATTATGCTAACTCTAATTATTATTTAACAAATTAGTCAAAATCGCGATAAGATAATATTTGATATAGTTGTCATTTGAAATACTTGGAAGCAATATAAACCAAAATTAGCACGTTGGAATACCAGTAAATACGGGTGGAAAATAATTTACAACCTGAATTTACTACCACATCAACTTGGACTTGTACAGTTTGAATTGTGTCGGATATTTAAGTAAAATTAAGTAAAGCGAACCAAACACTATAAAATGAAAGCAAAATGATTTCAAAATCTATTTAATAATCAATGGAGTTTTATCTGAATAAAGGTGCAGTTGAAAAGTAAGTTTGTCTAAACAGTTGGTATAAACTTCACTTACGCCAATAAATTAAGCTAACACCACATTTATCCAACAAATATCATGCCAAAGTCAAGGTAACTGCGATAAATTTAGGCTATTCTGACCATTATTATGCATCAACAAAATTTTGATTAAAAAATAAGGCAGAATACGATTATGCAATAGCGGGTATTGTAGTTACTCGGTTGTAAAGTAAGGCTAATTCAGATGCAGTAAAGTTAATTTTGGTGTACTGTCTTACTTAAAGATAAGGTGGGTTGATGAATGAAAATGTCGCTTATGCCGTAGAGTGTATAGTATTTTCCTTTTTGCATGTATAAGGATCAATTCTGTTATGTATAGACATGAACTTAACAAAAGTGAATCACAAACACATTGTTTATTTTACAAAATACCATAGATTTGATAGGATCGATTAGGGGTTACTTCAAGCTACACCCACAATATCACACACAAGACAATCAATCAACACACCATTCAAATAAAAAAGATACGATGAAAGTAAAATAGCAAGACACAAGATTTTATACGTGGAAAACCTCGTCGATGTGAAGAGTAAAAACCACGAGACCTCTTAAGGAGTCTACCCTCTTCTCTTATTGATAAACCAAAAGGGGAAAACAGCCCCAAAATGTTTACAAAAGATTCTCTTCTAATCACCGGAATCCAAAAACAATAAGAGATGAAAAAGGTGTAAGAGAACACCCTATGTGTGCACTTCAGGCCAGCGGTGTATCGAGCAAGAATGAAGCTCAATCTTGAAGACCAAAACACCTTGAAGAAGATGATAAATGACCAAAAAACTACTACTGCCTTATGTGACCAGATCTGGTTATATTAACCCTTTTTCTTTTAATGTGCATACCAAAATTGTGAGTAATCTCCCAAATGTCTTTCCTTTAAAGAAAAGATATTGTTGCACAAAAGGCATGCTTGCACAACAAATCTAGGAAAAAGACAAAACCAATAAATCTCTCCCACAAATTAAGCATGGCCTGCATAAAAAGATATGCCAAATATGCCTGCATACAATTATGCCAAATATTCTTGCATAAAATTATGTCAAATATGCCTGCATAAAATTATGCCAAATATGCCTGCATAAAATTATGCCAAATAAGCCTGCATAAAATTATGCCAAATATGCTTGCATAAAATTATGCCAAATATGGGCTGGAATACCCAACAATCTCCCCCTCCAGCCCAACTTGGGGAAGATGTGCATGCTTCAATCATCATTTGAAACTCATTCCCACAAGCTTGCTACAAACATCAAGCTTGTTTCCCGGAACCACTTTAGTCAACATATCTGCACCATTCTTGTTTGTATGAATTTTCTTTAACTTGAGCATATTTTCTTCAATCATATTTCTTAACCAATGATACCGAACATCAATATGCTTAGTGCGTGCATGATACATGGAATTCTTGCTCAAATCCATAGCACTCTGACTGTCACAGAATACTATATACTCTTCTTGTTGCAAACCCAACTCTTGAAGGAACCTCTTCAACCAAAGCATCTCTTTACTTGCTTCCACAGCTGCTATATACTCTGGCTCGGTTGAAGATAAAGCCACACACTTTTGTAACTTGGATTGCCAAGAAATGGCTCCCCCTGAAAATGTGAACACATAACCTGAGGTAGATTTTCTACTATCAATGTCACCAGCCATGTCTGCATCTGTATACCCCTCAAGAACATGTTTGCTACCTCCAAAACATAAGCAAAATCTAGAAGTACCACGCAAATATCTGAAAATCCACTTTACTGCATCCCAGTGAACTTTACCAGGATTGGATAAGTATCTACTCACCAAACCAACAGAATGTGCAATATCTAGCCTAGTGCACACCATAGCATACATCAATGAACCAACTGCAGATGAATAAGGAATAGAAGACATACTTGCTTTTTCCTTCTCCGTTGTTGGACAATCCCTCTTACTTAGCTTAAAATGAGATGCGAGTGGTGTACAAACTGGCTTAGCATGCTTCATATTGAACCTTTCAAGCACATGTTCAATATATTTTTCTTGAGATAGCCACAACTTCCTAGCTTTTCTATCATGAACAATCTCCATGCCTAAGATTTGCTTTGCAGGACCCATGTCCTTCATGTCAAATGACTTGGACAAATCTTTCTTCAAGTTGCTAATCAATTCTAAGTTTTGTCCAACTACCAACATGTCATCCACATATAAAAGAAGAATAATGAAGATATCACTAGGAAACTTTCTAAAATACACACAAGGATCTGCAACAGTCCTCTTGTAACCATTGCTTGTCATAAATGAATCAAATTTGTGATACCACTGCCTTGGTGCTTGCTTAAGTCCATAAAGACTCTTCTTCAACTCGCAAACAAGTTTTTCTTTTCCCTTTTCTTCAAATCCTTCAGGTTGTTCCATGTAGATTTCTTCCTGCAAATCACCATGTAAAAATGCGGTTTTTACATCAAGTTGTTCCAATTCAAGGTCACAACTTGCTGCTAAACCCAAAATGGTTCTGATAGAAGTCATCTTGACAACTGGTGAAAAAATCTCATCAAAATCAATGCCTTTTTTCTGATTGCATCCTTTGACTATCAATCTAGCTTTGCGCTTTACTATCTTCTCACCATCTTTCTTGTTCTTGAAAACCCATTTGTTTTTCAAAAGCTTCTTGCCTTTTGGAAGTTTCACTAGCTCAAAAGTCTGATTCTTCATCAAAGAATCCATCTCCTCTTTCATAGCCTCAAGCCAAAGATTCTTGTCTCGACTAGACAACACTTCTTGGAAGCTCTCGGGCTCACCATCAGCTGTAACTAAGATATAATCTATGCTTGGATATCTTGTAGATGGTTTATGTTCTCTGGTTGACCTTCTAACTTGAGCATCATCCACTTGTGGGGCAATTTGCTCCCCCTGCTCATAAGCCACTTCTCCATTTGGTTGAGCTTCATCATGAACATCATCAAAATGTGCGCCATCAAGTTGTGCATCATCAACACCTTCATGTGTTGCATCAAGATCAGCCTGTATTGGTTGTTCAACAAAACCACGAGTAGGGGACAAAGAAACATCAGTAGTATCAATAAAAAAATCTGAGCGAGTATGATACCCTGCACTCAAAAGTTCTGCACCTTTTTCATGCTCAAAGAACACTACATCTCTGCTTCTTACTACCTTTCCTTTTTCTGGATCATATAGCCTGAACCCATACTCTTCATCACCATAACCAACAAAAACACATGGATTAGTCTTGGAATCTAGCTTTGATCTTTGGTCTTTTGGCACATGCATGTATGCCTTGCATCCAAATACTCTAAGATGTGTATATACAGGATCACATCCCTTCCATGCTCTCTCTGGAATGTCAAGCCCCAATGGAATAGATGGAGAACGGTTGATCAGATAAACTGCTGTATTCACTGCTTCAGCCCAAAATGACTTTGGTAGATCGGACATCTTCAACATGCATCGCACCTTCTCCACAATGGTTCTATTCATCCTCTCAGCTACACCATTGTGTTGGGGAGTGCCTGGAACTGTCTTCACATGTCGAATACCATATTGCGCACAATAATTCTTGAACTCATGTGAGGTATACTCTCCACCATTGTCTGTACGAAGGCACTTCAACTTGCTTTCTGTCTCCCTTTCCACCATAACATGAAACTTCTGAAAAGTTTCAAACACTTGGCTTTTGGTCTTCAAAATGTAAATCCATGTCTTTCTAGTAGCATCGTCAATAAAAGTGACAAAATATTTGTTGCCACCATTGGATTCAACCTCAATAGGACCACATACATCTGAATGTACAAGCTCCAACTTAGCCGGCTTTCTTGTAGACTTTCTAGCAAAAGAAGCTCTATGTTGTTTTCCTGCTAAGCAATGATCACAAGGGTTAAGAGAAATTGTAGTATTGAAAGGAATAAGAGATTTACCTGCTAAATATTTCAAACCCTTTTCACTCATGTGTCCCAATCTTCGATGCCACAAATTAGGAGAATCTTTTTCTTCCACTGCATTGAGCTCACCAAAACATACAGCCAAATATGTCTTGTACAAAGAACAACACAACTCGCCTCTTGCAATTGTCATGGATCCCTTGGATAATTTCAACTTGCCACTCTCAAATGTGTGACGAAAGCCTTCTTGATCAAGAATATGAGCTGAAAGCATATTAAGACGCAAATCCGGAATATGACGTACACCTTTCAATGTAAGCATGCATCCAACATTAGTCTTCACACGAATATCACCAATCCCACCTATGCTTGCTGAACTCTAGTTACCCATTTTGACACTGCCATAATCACCTGCTTGATAATTCAAAAAATACTCTCTTAGGAACACAATGATATGAAGCATCTGTATCAACCAGCCACTCAGAATCTGTACTGCTAACATGATGACATTCAGTAGTTGCGCAAATTAAAGTGACATCATCATCACTTTTAGAGGCTACTGCTGCAACATTTTATCATCGCCTTCTTTCTGAAAATCATTCTTCTTCTCATGTTCTCTTTTCCAACGAAAGCAATACTTTTAATATGGTCAGGCTTCTTGCAATAGTTGCATATGAAGTGATTCTTTCCATCACTAGACTTGGATCTTCCTCTTGAGTTATCACGGCCTTTGGGTCCTTTGCTCTTGCTTCTTCCTCTATTCTCCACAACAAGAGCTTGTGAATTGTCAACTCCAATCTCTTTTCTTCTAATTTCTTCATTAAACATGCTTTCTTTGATCACATCCAAAGATAGCACACCATCTGGAGCTGAATTACTAATGGTCACAACTAAAGTTTCCCAACTATCTGGCAAAGAACTCAATAAGAACAAAGCTTGCAATTCATCACCAAAAATGATCTTCATAGTTGTCAACTTGTTAATAATATGTTGGAAATCACTAAGATGCTCAGAAACTGACTTTCCACCTTTAAACTTTAGATTAACAAGCCTTTTAATCAATGAAGCTTTGTTATGGGCAGTTTTCCTCTCATACAAACCTTCTAATTTCTTCCACAAATCATATGGATCGGTCTCTTGTGACACATGGTTAAAAATGCTAATGTCAACACATTGTCTAATGGTTCCTAAGGTTTTCCTTTTCAACTTTATTCATTCATTCTCTTCCATTTTATCGGGTTTAGAAGGTTTAGAGATAATACCACTCGAACTAGTGACGGTTTCAATTGGGTCATGTAAATCCCTACAATATAACAAGTCTTCCATCATAGGTCTCCAAATAGAATAGTTGGTTGATGTCAACTTAATCATTGAGCTATGACTGCTCGACTCCATAGTGTGATAAATAACCTACCCAAGCTCTGATACCAATTTGATAGGATCGATTAGGGGTTACTTCAAGCTACACCCACAATATCACAAACAAGACAATCAATCAACACACCATTCAAATAAAAAAAGATACGATGAAAGTAAAATAGCAAGACATAAGATTTTATACGTGGAAAACCTCTTCAATGTGAAGAGTAAAAACCACGAGACCTCTTAAGGAGTCTACCCTCTTCTCTTATTGATAACTAAAAGGGGAAAACAGCCCCAAAATGTTTACAAAAGATTCTCTTCTAATCACCGGAATCCAAAAACAATAAGAGATGAAAAAGGTGTAAGAGAACACCCTATGTGTGCACTTCAGGCCAGCGGTGTATCGAGCAAGAATGAAGCTCAATCTTGAAGACCAAAACACCTTGAAGAAGATGATAAATGACCAAAAAACTAATACTGCCTTATGTGACCAGATCTGGTTATATTAACCCTTTTTCTTTTAATGTGCATACCAAAATTGTGAGTAATCTCCCAAATGTATTTCCTTAAAAGAAAAAGATATTGTTGCACAAAAGGCATGCTTGCACAACAAATCTAGGAAAAAGACAAAACCAATAAATCTCTCCCACAAATTAAGCATGGCCTGCATAAAAAGATATGCCAAATATGCCTGCATACAATTATGCCAAATATGCTTGCATAAAATTATGTCAAATATGCCTGCATAAAATTATGCCAAATATGCCTGCATAAAATTATGCCAAATAAGCCAGCATAAAATTATGCCAAATATGCCTGCATAAAATTATGCCAAATATGGGCTGGAATACCCAACAAGGTTTATATATATTGTTTAATGTTTATACATTCTTACTGTTATTATATGAAAATATAAGAACAAGATAAGAAAAATTACTTCTACATTTTAATCAATATTTGGAAAATAAGACACTTTAATCATTTGGATCGGTCAAGTGGGAGAATTAAAGTATGTTTGGTCTAAGTGAGTTTGCTCAAACTGTACTCATGTCTAGTGTAGAATTAATAATTGGTTGCATGAAACAATAATTGATGAGCCCCAATGATATGCAACTGTTTTCCCTACCACACAATTCATTGGATGAACTCACCAGTGGACATGGCACATTGTAGTAGCTAACACAATGGCAACTGGAACGAGGTTGATTGCAAAATTTAGTGCCCTTGTCTTCTTTCCATTACATAAAACTGATAATGATAAGTTGAACAAGGATAGAACTTAGGCAGCAACTGCTGGTGGAGCTTCTGTTCTATGTTCCCAGAAGTGTCAACAAATTGATTTTAAAGCTAGGCCCTAGAATAATTTACCTCATTTTTTCTGGCCAAATTTAGTCAGGATAATGCACTCCAATACTTTTTGCACTTTAATTTTTGATGCTCTGATAATTGGGGGAAGTAGCATTATTCTCAAGATGAGAATATTTTTTCTTCTTCTTCGTTTTTTTTAAAAATCCCTGTATTTTAGGGTATTAAATAGTAAAAGGATTCAAATCCAACTTGGAATACATTACTTCACTAACATTGTCTTTAAGTTTCACCAGATAATCTGCTAACTCAAGTATATGCTTTGGCTCCATTCTTAACAAACAATGATGGAAAATTTGAGCGGTGTATTTGATTAGGATCGTTTGTTAGAAAGAAATCCGATTTGGCGTTGCGAATGGAATATTAGAACAATTTTTATTTTTGGAATTTTAAAATAATTGATTTATAATTAATTAATTATTTCTGTATTTTCATTATGTATGTGTTTGAGTAATGAAACAAAAATTCAAAAATCAAAACACATTTAAATTTATTAAAGTGCCTAAAAAAATACGAGGATACAACACATACAAAATAATAAAGAACTACAAAATTTTGTAGACCCTATTTGGTGGCACTCGGCCGGTCTATGGGATATAGCGCCATTTTCTATGCTATTTTTCTGCAATCGCAGAGTTTTTTTTTTTTTGCTAACTCGTCACATTTATTTAATATTGATTATTGGACTGCATAACAACTATATTTACTACACCAAAATAAAAAATTTCTTCTTTTCCTAGAAGTTGAAGGTGAGCCCATATTTGTGTAGCTTATGTAATTTCCTGTGAAATTTACGCTTAGTTGTGTTCGTGCTGTAAACAAATTCGAATTCAAATACTAAAGTTAAACTCAAGCCCAGAAACACGACTGAAGACAAAATCAATGATAAGCTTGTAAAAATAGCCGATCACAATATCTTATCATCAAAACAAAAAATAACTAATCGAAATATGACTATCTCAATCACAAGCAATCTGGAACAACCAATTACTATAAAGCACATACCCTATTTATAGGGGTTACATTAATGACTTGACAATGTACATCCACTGAGAGAGACTTTCTTACCACGATAAGAAAAGCACAAGAGATTGGTACGATGATCAACAAACACTTTAGAATGAAGATCGTGAAGATTAGAATTAGTTTAAGAAAAAGAGAGCATAAGATATTTGAAGCTCATGCATGGATACTGGCACCACTTTATGCACCAATATTATTTAGGTCCAACTAGTAAGTTTTGTCACGTACAGTATGAAATTAGTTGATTCTATAAGGTTGTTTATGTAGAAAGAAATTATCAGTATCGGTTCAAAATTTATTGAGAATGTCTTCACGACATTGTCACTCACTCAAGAAAAGTTGTTGATTATTTTGTATGTTTTTAAATTGGAAAATGTAAAAATCATGAAATGTATTGTTATAACCGGTTTAACATACAATTTTTATTTTTGTTTGCGTGCCATTATTAATACATCAGACAATCTATGAGAACAAATAACAAACTGATATTTGTACATATAATTTGCATGAACTTTTCCAATGTGGGACAAATTCCAACTTTGTGATATGCCTCTTTCATGTAACATTGGATTGGGGTCACCTAAGCATATCGTTTTGACTACTTGTTCGATTTTCGTTTGACACGAGTTAGGGCAATAAAATTTATATAAAAGAAAATATTATTTGATCCGCATACGCTTGAAATAGTTTTAAGCCCTTGTATTCTGTGTATCCACTAAATTCTTCAAAATATCATTAACAACTATTTATTCCGTTAACTATGCAAAGATTCATAAATTTCTAATGCATCGTTACATATGGATTTAAACTAAAAAACATATATTTGACATAAATAACGATGTTTGTTCGTTACTGTTTGTGTTCGTTTTGAAAAACATATGCGTGTGTCTGTTCGATGTCATTTTAAGATACAGGCTAGGACAACAAAATTCGTATGAGCACAAATCTCAACCAATCGTGTTCGTTATATTTTCATTTAAAACGCAATCTGTACACATTTTCATTTGGTCTAGTCCAGTTGGTTTATAGTCCTAACCATAAAAAAGAAGCAAAACAATTGTACCTAAACCTGTGATATGCATATTTATTTACCAATAAAAACAGAACTAAACGCATATAAACATATTAAATGAAACGAGTACAAGCGTCATTATTCCAAGCAGTAATCCTACAAAGAAGTAATCTTGGTCAAAAGTAGTAATCTCATTTAACCTTTTTAACAGATTATAAGTTTCGAATTAAACAAATTATGAATATAATTTTATATTTTAAAAAATAAACTATGTCTTAAACTAATTTGTTTATTTTACAAAATACCATAGATTTATATATTTATTTCTAACTGTTATGTATAGAAATGAACTTAACAAAAGTGAATGACAAACGCAACATATTGTTAATTTTTTTGAAGTATTCAACTGAAGAGTTCATCAATTATGATTCTATTTTCTTTAATTTTTTGTGTGCAGTCTCTCTAGCATTTGCACATGGATCGTACTTGGATGTATAACTTGAAACGTAATGAAAATGAGTTTTTACACAAAATGAAAGAGTTCATCAGTTGTGCATTGAATGATCAATTAAGAACAAAGGAAGATACTATTTGTTGTCCTTGTAGACGTTGCAACAATAGGACGAGATTGTGTAACATAGAGCATGTTAAAGATCACATAATTCGCAATGGGTTTAAAGATAATTATACATGGTGGATATGGCATGGTGAAAGCTTACTTACAAGAACTCATTCTAGCGATCACGCAATTGATGAGAGCGATCAAGGAGATAACGTGAATAATGAGGTGAACGATGAAAATGATTATGTTCATGAGATGTTTCAGGATGTTGAAGAACATTTGATGAAAGATCCAGAAATTTTTGAAAGAATATTAATGGATGCTGAAAAGCCATTATTTCCTGGTTGTGCGAAGTTCATGATATTGTCTGTTGTGCTCAAGCTTTTCAATTTAAAAGCAATACACGGGTGGAGTGATAAGAGTTTTACATCACTGTTGGAACTTTTGAAAGACATGCTTCCTGAAGATAACGGGCTTTCTAGTTCTAACTACGAAGCAAAGAAAATTTTATGTCCAATTGGTATAGGGTACAAAAAGATACATGCATGTCCAAATGACTGTATATTGTATCGAAATGAATATGAGAGCATGCATGAGTGTCCCAAATGTGGATTATCCCGTTATAAGCCACGAGGGAATGTTCATAACGAATCAAATAAAAAAGGGTCTCCGGCAAAGGTATTATGGTATATGCCAATTATACCATGGTTTAGACGTTTATTTGCTAATAAAGAAAACGCAAAAAACTTGAGATGGCATGCAGATGTGAGGAAAGATGATGGCTTATTAAGGCATCCGGCTGATTCTCCATAATGGAGAAATATTGATATAATGTATCCTAGATTTGGTGAAGAAGTTAGGAATCTCAGACTTGGTCTTTGCATAGATGGCATAAACCCATTTGGAAATCTTAGTAGTCAACATAGTACTTGGCCGGTTCTTTTGGTGATTTACAATCTTCCACCTCACTTAACTATGAAGCGCAAATACATCATGTTATCTCTTTTATTCTCAGGACCATGACAACCAGGAAATGACATCGATGTTTACCTAGCTCCTCTTGTCGATGATCTAAAACTTTTATGGGATAAAGGCGTACGTGTGTTTGATGCATATACCAGAACTGATTTCACATTACGCGCCATGATTTTTTGTACCATAAATGGTTTTCCTGCGTATGGTAATTTGTCTGGCTATAGTACAAAAGATGCCAAAGCATGCCCAATTTGTCAAGACGATATGGTTGTTGAGCGCTTGCATTTTTATAAGAAAAATGTGTATATGCATCACCGTAGATTTCTCCCTATCAATCATCGTTGTCGTAAGAAGAAGAAGCCTTTCAATGGGGAGATAGAGAGTGGAGTTGCTCGTTTACCATTAACAGGAAATGCGGTTTATGAACAGGTAAAGAATATTGAAAATGCATTTGATAAAACATTTTCTCTTATAGAAGGCTCGTGGAAGAAGAAATCTTTATTTTGGGAACTTCCATATTGGAGACACTTACAGATTAGGCATTGTCTAGATGCCTAATTTTGAATACAGAAAAAAATGTCTATGACAGTATCATTGGAACACTCTTGAATATACATGGTAAGACAAAGGACAGTGAGAAAGCTAGAAAGATATGCTACGAATGGATATTCGGAAAGATTTAGCACCGATGAAGAAGGGTAAGCGTACATATTTGCCTCCTGCGTGTTACACATTGTCCAAAAAAGAAAAAAATTAGTTTATGTGAGTGTCTTCATGGTGTCAAGGTTCCGACAGGTTATTCTTCAAACATTAGCAGTCGTGTATCGATGAAGGATTTGAAACTGAACGGCATGAAGTCTCATGATTGTCATGTGTTGATGCAACATTTGTTATCTGTTGCAATTCGAGGTATATTGCCTAAACACGTTAGACATGTTATTACAAAGCTTTGCATCTTTTTTAATGTAATTTGTAGCAAGGTGATTGATCCTGCTATGTTAGATGATCAGCAAGATGAAATTATCGTTACCTTATGCCAATTTGAAATGTATTTCCCCCCTTCATTTTTTGATATTATGGTGAATTTGGTTGTTCATCTGGTAAGAGAAATCAAAATTTGTGGACCTGTGTTTATGAGATACATGTATCCGTTTGAAATGCATATAGGAACTTTAAAAAGAAAAACGAAGAATAAATATAGACCCGAAGCTAGTATCGTAGAAGGTACTGTAGCCGAGGAGGTTATTGAATTTGTTACTCAATATTTACCGGGTATTGAACCTATTGGACTTTGCAAGTCTCGGCATGAAGGACGACTTGATGGTCAAGGCACAGTTGGGTTTAAATCGACCTCAATTGGTGATGAAATGATGCATAAAGCAGAGCTACTAGTTTTGCAACATCTTAGTGAGGTCAATCCGTACTTGGAGGAGCACATGGCAATTATAAAGTCTAAGAACCCTTCAAAGAATGAAAGGTGGTTGACAATTGAACATAACCGCTCCTTCGTCAAATGGTTTAAAACCAAGGTAATGAAACAGCTCTCTCAAACAAATCATAATATATCTGATACAATAAAATGGTTGGCATATGGGCCTCGACTTCAAGTCAAATCTTATGAAGGATATGATATTAATGGATTTGTCTTTTATACTAAGCGCCAAGATGAGAAGAGTAAAATGCAAAATAACGGAATTAGTGTTGTAGCATCTTCAAGAGAGTTTGCTAGTGCTAAAGATAATAGGCTTGTAAATGCAACATTGGTATATTATGGGATAATTAAGGATATTTGGGAACTTGAGTATGAAGAATTTGCTATCCCTCTATTTCTATGTAAATGGGCGGACAAACATCGTGCTGTACGAGTGGATGAACATGGATTCACACTCGTTAATTTTGGTGCAGTGAGTCGTGATAATGATCCACTCATCTTGGCGAATCAAGCAAAACAAGTTTTTTATGTGACCGACCCAGCTGATCATAAGTGGTCTGTTGTTCTTCTCGGTAAAAGACGTATTGTTGGGATTGGTGATGTGCTAGATGAAGAAGAGTATAATCAATTTGATGAGAACCCACCTTTCTCCGTCGGTAAGTCAACAAGAAGAAGAAGCTGAATTAAATGCAAATTATGCACGTTCTGATCATGTAGAAGGGGTTTGGATAGTGGAGTAATTTGGTGTATGAGATCTAATATGAAGGCTGAGACAATAAGATAGTTTTTAAATTTTGATAAAGGGAAATTTTGGTATTTTACGATCGGATAAAAAATATGTGTTTTTAAAAAATTTATTAATAAAGATGATGGATCTACTGTTTGCAATTTTTTTTGTCTATTAATAAATAATTGTGATTGTTCACATGTGCCGTTAAGACATAAGAGAAACCAATGTTCTAATAATAGCGATGTGAATATGATAGATTGTTCACATCTTATTCACTGCCACAGCCGGAGAATTTGTACAAATAATCTGTTCATGAACCATACAGAGCCTTAAAAACACAAGACCTTTCTATGATATATTATATTTTAGGTTTCCGTGGAAGACTAAGTATAAAACCAGCACTTAAATCATATAAAACGTTGCTTATTTGATGCGAGATGAACTCATTTCTGCAGGAGCCAAGCCAAACTAAGGAAGAAAAATTATAACGATCAAAATGCAACTTGTTATACAAAATGATCTAACAATAGTTCTTTTATACCTAAGTTTAGCTAGAGGATTTCAAACAGTTGTTATGCTCATTGGATCTATTTTGTTATGGAAAAAACCTGACAAAGGATCCAAAGTTTGAAAAGAACCGAATAAACCACCCGGAACTTAACATAACAGTAGTTTACCATTTTTGGTTTTTATATGTTCATCAATCTAGAAATGAACGATGCATGTAAATTGTGAAAAGTAATCAATTTTAAAGACAAATTTACCATATAAAATTCAGTGGTTAAACCTTTAAGTCTGTTTGTGTTTAATTTTATGTTTGCATGGCGATGCCACAAGAAAAGAAGGAAAAATGAAATAAAAGTAGATTATTCACATCTATATTGTTAGAACATTGAATAATATAACATAAAAATAGATATAATTTTTTTTGCTTGTTGTTTCAAAGTACAAAATATAAACACTTGAAAAAAACAAAGTTAAATAACTCGTGTACAAGAGTCAATAGTCAGTGTTTTCAGAATAGTCAACTTTTACAACCAAACATTTTAGAACAATCAAAGTTTTTAAAACAACAGTCGATAACCAAGTATTTTAGAACAATGTTAGAACAATAGTCGAGATAGTGAATAGAGATCAAAATGGATACCATTATGGTCTATACTGTTAGTGAATAAAGAACTAGCCACACTATATTATATACAACCAAACATGCCAAATTATAGAATATTTTTCTATCATACACCTACATACGTTGAGGCAGTATTTCAAAATAGAGATCAAAATGGATACCATTATGGTCTATACTGTTAGTTATAAAAAACTAAAATATTGAAATGAAATAATTTTATTATGAAATTGGGAAATATCAAAATCTTGCATCATTTACATTATTAATCAGTCAGGGTTGTTAAGCATATGCTGAAAAAACTCTAGCAAATATGAAATTAATCCTATCTATCTGCATGTTTATACTGAACTAAATTAATCCTATCTATCTGCATTATTAATCAGTCAAAGTGGTTAAACTTCCAGATGCCATATCGATTGTTCTGGTGTGCTGATTTGTTTATTATATGGTAATGGTATAATTACCTTTCCACACTTATTGCTATCACTTTCTCTTATGTGTCAGTTAGTATTGTAATGCAGATTGTAGGTGCATTCCCATACGTATATTAGAGAGCACTAGAGACCCAATGACTTGTTCATTTATTATCAATCACAAATACTAGGTTTTAAACTATGCAATTAAAGCATGTTTTTGTTAACAAACTGTGTATTTTGTGTGTTGTCATCATTCATTTTTTTTCTTTTCTTTTTTATTTGATATTATTAAACACTATTATTATTATTATTTGCATATAAAAGTAACTTCTGATTTATTTTCTCATCGTGCAGGTCAATACCAAGAGGGCTATACGACATCCAATACTAGAAAGATTACCCATAGTGGTTGTAATAAATAAGGTAACACTGATTCTTTCTATGCAATGGTTAACTCAAGTTTTGAACAGGGAAAAAAGCATAAATGCTCTATCCTTCAACCATACTGTCAAAGTATGGTAGATTACTTACTGTAAATATTGCAGTAAACAAGTTTGACATAAGAATGCTAAACTAATGTGATGCATACACACAAGGGGTTGAATTCACATGTATTTGATTCATGAAGATAATGACAGTAGGATAAGATTGCTTAAACTTACATTTTAATATGCAAATTAAGTGATTTTTATTTAATAATTGATACAGGAATAATGGAATTGAAACATGAACATAATGAGGAGCATGAACATAATAAGGAGCAGGGCTCTTCTTCACAGCCATCTAAGAAGAAGCGAAGAGGTCCAACTACTGGAAAGAAATATAAAACACGCGAGCCAAAATTCCTTGAGTGGTCTGATAATGGCAAACCCATCGGAAAGTGGGCTAATTGTTTTAAGACATATATAGGCGATATTGTTAGAACCAAAATTGATATCACTATTAATAGCTGGGATGGTGTTAACAATGGGCTTAAGGAAATTATCTGGGAAGATGTGCAGGTATTATTTATTTGCTGATCGATTTTTTCATTGTAATTTCATATTTTAAATGTTTGACATTTTTTTTACCTTAGATTGAGTTTCAGCTCGATAATAAAGTGAAAGGCATTGTGTTAAGAACTGTTAGAGAAAGATGGAAGGACTTCAAAACAAGATTAGTTAGTGGTTGGATTACGAAGAAAAGAAAGCTTCCAGCCGACCGTGGAGAGCCCTATGAATATTATGATACTATCACACAAGTACAGTGGGAAACATTCAAAAAGAATCATGAAACCGAGGAATTTAAAGTATATTTCTTTTTTATTGTCTGTTTGCATAAATATTGAACAATGAACTAAATTATATATTTATTCAAAATATAAAATAGGAAAAAAGCAAAAAGGCTAGGAAGTGTCAGGCATGCAATGTGCATCCTCACTATTTAGGGCAAACTGGATATGCTGCGAAGAAGGCTGATTGGATAGTCGAAGGCCACCATTCCTCGGCCACATTACCAAGTGGACTTGTTTTGGATCGAAGCGTTGATTGGATTATGGCAAGATCGAAGAAAGGAATTGATGGGAATTATGAAATCCCTAATGAGAAAACCAAGTTAGTTGCAGAAAAGTGGTATGACTTGTTTTCAATTAAATGTATCACTTTATTAGTTATGAGTACTTCTGTTTTTGAGCATCTTGTGAACATCTACTCTTGTTATCGTCGACTAGTTTACAATTAAATAACTTTTAAAATTTATTTTGTGGCTCAACAGTTTTTGATATGTCTAATTCTGGTTTATGATTTTTACCGATTTGATACAATGCAAAATCTGGTTATGTCTTTTGTTAGAGATATGTCTAATTTTAGTTTTTAAGCCCGGCATAAGGCAAAGCAAACTACTTTATATTATTGACAGTAACCGGTGTCATTAAATTTTAATTGAGCTTCATTTTTTGTTGATTTTCCATTTTATTCTGATTTTCCAATGATTTAGTTAATTTAATTTTATATAGTCTTTTTTTCTTTGGGTTATTTTCAAAAATCAGGTTACAAATATGGTTTCTGAATCTGAATAACTTAATAAAATGTTCTTTTGTTCACACACACACACTTCATTTTAGCACGACTTATCTGAAAAAAGACATGGTATATTATGAAATAATTGCATGCATAATTATATTAAGACATGGTATGTTGATAACCTGTCACCATATTGTGTGTGATAACAGTAGCAACCATAATTTAAGATAAAAGGTTGTGTGGTATATTATGCAATAAGTTATGCATAGTTGTATAAAGACATGGTATAAAAGGGTGTAGCAGTTTCGTTTGGTAGCAGATCTAATTTATACCTTCATCAGCAAGCTATGTTCTCTTCCATCGATAGACTCATTTTCGTGCTTCGCATATTGTTTATATTTTCAGTATTTTCAAATTTTTTGCAGTCTAAGCACAAAAGGGTGTAGATTCTTTACAGTTAAAATATAAGAAGTTTATGAACAAGTACATTGCGGCCAGAAAAGAAGATAAAAACAACTGTATTTTGTAATAAAATAAAGTTAAACATGGTGAAAAGATATGGAAATGAAGAATAATTCTTCCTTTTTGTTGAATATGAACTTATCGTACGTAAGCTTTGTCATATCAATTTATTGCTTCATGGTATCTGCTTATGACAATCTTGGTCGTGCCTTTGGTGGCTTCATTTTTTAATCTACGATTACTCTACTTTTCAACCTGTTATGGCTCATATTGTATTTATCCCGTGATATCTTTTATCACTACATGATAGTTTTATATGGTACTCAGTTTTGGAATAGCCATTTCAATCAATATGATGCATCTACATGGCCGTAAACTTACAACAACATCTCCACTATTATTTACAATGGCTCATTCACGTTAAACTTGCGACAATTACGTTGTATTCAACCTGCAATAGCTCCTTCACTATTGACTTACGATAACTGCTTCAAATTCAACATATGACAATTATGTTTTCATAGTCAATTTGTACTAGCTTCGTGTTTCATTTTACAACAATTTTTCACCTTATAATTAATTTTCAAAATAAAAATTTGTTGTGGTTAGGAAAATACCTGAATGAAGAAGGATTTGATTATGGGCTATGTGTCCTGACAGGTTGATGATATTATTTATGTTACTCAAATGTTAGTGCTTTAGTAGTCACTGCGAATGATGGTTAGACTTTGGTATTTTCTAATTAGCAATTGCTTCAACCAATCCTCATGACATATTGGTCAATCGAATAGTTTCAACCAGTCCTCAGTATAAAGCTAGTCTCAAATGCAAGGCATCAGTTATATGTTTACCGGATGTTAAGATTTTTATTGTTGAAATGTTGCTTGAATATAAATGTGCTTAAGGTTGTATTAATGCCTAGCTAGAACTGCATTGTCTCCTACTCCTTTAAAAACAATCTTGTACGTTGAATTTCAAAATCAGGTGGCTTATCCGGCTCTGGAATAGGTGCTTTCGGATATGATTTACTTTTTTGGTAATTTGAATTTTAATACACTTGTTGTTGTTTACAGAATGATTTGAGACAAAAAGAAATCGAAGGGGAATGGACTCCGAATCGATACGATGATGCCTTAAGTCGTGCACTTGGAAAAAAGGAACATCCAGGTCGGGTTAGAGGAATTGGTGGGACAGTCGGTATCAAAGACGTATTTGGAGAGGGAGAGAAAACGAAAGGTCCAAGAGGTGTAATATCTGCAGATCAGCTATATCTTATTACCCAAGATTTAGAGGCTAAAATGAGACAAGAAATGGAGGTTAAAGTGAGCCAAATGGAGGGTATGATGCATTCAATGGTTGAGCAGCAGGTTGCAAACATTTTAACAAGGCTGGTATCCAAATGCCTATTGCAATGGGGGTCAACAACATATCATCGGATGGTCATCGCAGTAGCTATCAATCAATGCACCCGATAAAAGTACAAGTTGCAAACAAAAGTCAAGTGACGGAACCCTTTGCAGAGTTGCCGGTAAAAAATTCAAAAGTTGATTTTAATTTACGTGTATGATTTTATGCATTCGGCAAGTATAAGTGAAAATTGTGCTTTTATTTTAGAAACCAATTAAATGTCGTCTAGCCGTGAATTTGGATTCCAATATTATCGTTGTGGGCAGTGGCATGGTACATCCTGCTTCAAACACTGGAGGCCAATGTCACAATCAACAAATCTTGGCTAATCATGTAAAAGTTGGGACTGATGCAGTGGAGTCTAGTCATGAAGGAACCCCACTTCCAGTTCCAACTAAATATTTCAGCATGATAGGTGAAGCGATTGGTAGTTTTGTTCAATGGCCTAAAACTCTCATGCTTCTAAGAGATGATACGGTAAATATAAATTTTTTATTTAGTTAAGTATAGTGAAATAACATTGTTTTATATTTGAATTAAATTGAGTTTCACATCGGAGTCTTCCAATTTATTACATCGATATTGTAGACATCAAATAATTGAGATATTGATATTTTGTTAACATCAAGCACCTTAAACACTTTTGAACTAGGGATCTATATCTCAACCAAACAAGAGCATGATCGGAAGTAATAATGACAAGGTCATTAATGCAATAATAAAGGGGTCTACAAAACGCAATACACTAGTGGATGAAGGAATCCTCAAAACTTTAAAAAAAAAGTGCCGGTATTTTCATGACTTGGTAGTTCAAGGGCCATCAGATGATAACATCATTAATACAATTCAAGTGAATAAAGATTTATTTAAGTGCGACAAGGACTATGAAATCAAAATAAAAAACAATGACATTGTCCAATTTCTTAGTATGGCATGGCTGAATGCTTCATGGTTACAAATTTACATCATGTAAGCATTTCACTCATATTATACATATGCTTGAAAATATAGTATATCATATAGTATTATACCTAATTTTGTTCAAAAATAATCTTTACGTACCCTTATAAATTTACGAACTTGGTATGAGATGACAATGTAGGTGGTTAAATCATACATTCAATGACCTCGAAGTGGAGACCAGCAGGTTTATGTGTCCTCACAAGCTTTCCCAAGTACGGAAATCTCCAGACGCGAATAATTCACATATACTCAAAACCTGGCGCGAGTCGCAATCAAAAAGATTACTCTTAGCCCCGCACTACGAGGAGTATACACTATAAACTTTTGTTAACAATCTTATTAAATTTGCTACTAAATTTAACCTCATACAAATTTTATACTACAGGAAACATTGTCTACTGCTTGACTTACAAGTGGTGCCACTTTAGTTTTTTTTCTTTTTCCTTCAATATTAATGTTAGTTAATTATATATGATTCAATTTTCAAAACAATCTCTTAATTGTAGGATTTCGTACGAGGTCATTCTTATAGCCAAGAAGAGATGGATGAAATTCGGGATTAGTTATCTACTTATATCGTGCAAAACTGGATTTAGTTGTCCTTTTATTTGTTGGTGGCATCGGACAAGGTAATTTATGTAAAACCTACTTGAACTACACATTGCTTCACAGTTTGACTAGTGTTATTTTATTTTATTTTTATGGGGATAAAGCCAATATGCTACATCACTCAGTATGACAGACTACCCATCTGCAATGCACGCATGGTCTTAATATTGACATGCGAAGCACACTCAATATGACACAGGGACTGTTAAACTAGACTACTAGTTTCAATCCTAATGAACTGATCCGAGAATTGTAACCCGAATCATAGTGAGGCTTCTTATGTGTATGTGCATGCAACGATCGGCTATACCTTAGCGGCTACACCTTAAATTTCTTGATTTCACGCGTAGGTTTCAATTTAATTGGTACACAAACCGAGTAGCCATAATTGCTGCTAAAGTTAGCAGCAATTTTGGTTGAAAGTTACACAAACCGAGTAGCCATAATTGGTTTCAATTTAATTCTGAACTTATTGTTCCAATTTAATCAATTTAAAGTTAGACGCGACACAAGCAGTAGGAACAGCCAAAGGTCTTGCCTTTCTTCATCAAACCGAGAAGCCTGTGATCTACAGAGGCTTTGAAGTATCAAATATCTTATTAGACGCAATACAATTTCATATTCTCTACTTGGTTAATTTATTTACGTTCTCATTGCTTTATCCCTGGGCGAACACAAGTTGGTAATGTGACTTCACATTGAAATTTTCAGTAAATGAATGCATCATTAACAATCTAAAGTCTATACCATTTTGATTAATTAACATATCTTAGTATTCTTTTTTTATTCTGAACAAATCAAATGTTAGTTACAAAGGAAATATAATATAATATAACCATTTTGGTTAATTTATTTATGATGTGCCTGTGACCTTTTATCATGATTATTGAATGAGACCGGATAGTGAATTTATGGTCATTGTTAAAGGGATTCCACTTTTGAACATGAAGGACTTTGTGGCTGAGAATTTGGATGTTTTTGGGGTATGGGATCACCATACACAATGTAAATTTATTTTTACTATTTCGATGGGGTCTGACCTAATTTTTTTTCCTCTCATATCTAAGGGTGAGCATTATTTTTTTTAAACCAAATAAACCAACCATACTAATTAATTTTGGTCGGTTTGTTTTGGTTCTCAAACTAGATTGGATTATAATTGGCTGTGTAAAAAAATCGTTTCGTTTGCTTATCGGTTTAACCGAATTTTTATTATATTTTCAAGTTCATCGATGTTTTAATAAAAATTTCGGATCAGTTTAGTGATAAAACTAAAATTTATTTATCACTTTTGTGTCAAATTACTATTAGAAAGCATGAGGACGATGAATAATAATACTTTAATAGTGTATGTATATTTTATTTCAAATTGCAATAGATATTTCAGACATGAAGCATAAAATATTTTTAGTTCGATTAAATCGAATAACCAACCAAACTTAATTAGGTTGGTTTGGCTTTCGTTTTATTGGTTTTAGTTTGGTTTAACAACTTTCATCATTGCATAAACCAAACCAACCAAACTTTTCTCCGCCCTCATATCCAAATGTGGAGTCATTAATTTAACAATGACCATCTTCCATAATAACACATAAGAATATACACAATTTGAATCATTGTTTTCGCTGATGCATTTTTTCTAGGCTGTAC
This sequence comes from Allium sativum, assembly GCA_030737875.1. Taxonomy (NCBI): domain Eukaryota; kingdom Viridiplantae; phylum Streptophyta; class Magnoliopsida; order Asparagales; family Amaryllidaceae; genus Allium; species Allium sativum. The sequence goes on from CM060924.1 coordinate 973,133,539, forward strand.
AAGTTTTCATAATGTAATTCTTCCATGATATTTAAACTATTCGAACACGATAGGTAAATAGCATATGGGTTGAAACTTTTCACTTTATCCATAGCTAGTGTAATGGCACACATGATGTAAGGCATGTGTATACATCATCTTCATCATTATATAATTTCATTTATGGTAGTTATAAGCGGCATTTGTCCAGTCCCTTCTCTTTCCCTCGTTTTCGCTCACATTTACCTCTTTTAATTTTCTACTCTCTCCATCAAGCAAATATAAGAGAATACCTTGCCACGTATGGTTGAAGGGACAACAGTGGAATTTCTGTGCAATCAATATTTTTTATCGATAGAGATGAAGGTAGTATGGAAAAATCGATTTGACGGTGCAAGCCATGTGCTGACTGCATAGCAGAATCGTCTAGCAATGATATAAGTGGCAGCAATCTCATTAATAAAAGAGTAAATTTCAAAATACTCCTAAACCATATTCATTCGATTTCTTCTACAAATTATCAGATATATGTAATTTTTATTAGGCAAAGAGGAATAAAATTCATCTTAAAGCAACTTTACACATTTTTATGGCAACAATCACTAAATGTCAGCTGATAATTCAATTTATCAGTTGGCAATCAACAACAGTGCACTGGCAATTAGTGATTGGTTTACCATTATTTATCATACAAACTTTCAAGCATAATTTCTCAATAAAAAAGTGAGGCCAGACAGAAGGCAAATTGAATTTAAATCCATAACCCCTTTTTTATACGAAAATTATGCCGAAAGTTTATATAATAATAAGTAACATTTAACCACTTTACATAATCAATTTGAATTTAAACCTATGCTGAGTTAAGAATGGTGAAATCCACTAACCGCTCAAGCAACTAAGTTGACAGCTTTTTTACCAAACTGGGCTACATGGGTTGATAGGGAACAGCCTGGTACTCTGCATTATGGGTTGATGGAGAACAGCCTGGTACAGTGAAATAATCATGCTGTTAAATACTCACATGCCATAGATGTAACTTTTTTTATGTCTAGAACTGAATTAACCCCGGGTGTAACAAAATATGGTAGATGCCCACCACAACTCACATGTAACTGAAGTAACCCCAGCTTTGATGTGTAGAAAAATAAGTAGAAATGATAATATATTGTATGAATGTAATAAAGTTGAATTAAAAGCCCTGTAAATTTCTTTCTAGACAAATAAGTACAGAGATAACCATAAGACAATGTTTTTGCTATTTAACTAGATAATTAGTACCAACAAATGGTAGGTTCAAACAGAAAAGTAAACCCTTCACACCCAGTACCACTAGTGCCCTTCATTCGTAAATATATTTCCTAGATATGAACACTTTATTTATTGAAAATAATGTCTACTACCATCTAATAATAATTTTTAGTCTGAAAAAGTTTCATAACTAGAAAATGATACTAGACCACTTTCTACTAAAGCATTTCCTCAGAAGTAATTCTACAAGCGACGAAATCAAAAGGGAATAGTTCCTCAGAAGTAATTCTACAAGCGACGAAATCAAAAGGGGCCCTAATAGCTCATCAAATTTGGTTTCAGCAAATAGAAACCAGAAACATCACATCTCATATTTAATGTAGTTTACACAACCATTTAAATTGGGTACATGATTGTTTATGTAAAGAGTTTCTTACATGTTCACTGTTGACCTTATATTGAATTTAAGTAAGGCTTTAGGGTATTTAGAATCACTATTCAGAACTATGTATATACCCAGCTGGTTTATTTATATCGTACAATGAATTGGCCATCTCATTACCAAGGAATCAAGCCTGCTACTTTGCATTATGCACAAGTTTTAGGTAGAAAAACACTTTTGACTCATACTAACATTTGTTGCAGGTTATTCAACCCCTATTAAATAGTTTTAGAACAGTTTTCAGTTTAGTTTATATTATGAGCTGTTGTGTATTATGAACAATTTTCAGTTTACAGCTTTTAATTATTGATTAAATGATCTCACTTGCTTTCTTGCAGGAGCCGATGGTGCCATAATTGCTGCTTGATCTCAATCCGCAGTTACTTCCAGTTAGCAGACAGTGCCATAATTTGAAATGTATGATTATATTTTAAGTTATTCAATGAACTGTAGAGGTTTACACGATGTGTCTTTGTTTTGGTAGTATGTTGAATAACTGTTTTGCATTTAAGCAATGAACTTATAGTAGCAGTGATTGCGCTATTTTTCCAATATGCAGATAGTCTGTTTTGTATTGTTGTCAATATTCAGCTACTTTCCTTATCCGCCTTTTATAATATTATATATAGATATTGTCTGCCTCGTACAGGAAGCTGGCCATTATTTAAAAAAAAAAAAATCATATTTGCGTCCAATGTAGTATTAAACCAGATACAAATACATTAATGAGCAGAAACATATTACAGCACTTTGCGTCTTATGATGTGGCGAGGTAGATGCTAATGAATTCTTTTTTGCGTCTGACATATTATATAATGGATGCAAATATACCCATTTCACGTCTGCTGTAACGGTTAGGCAGATGCAAATACATTGGTATTTGCATCTAATACACATAATAACAGACGCAAATCTGTACAGTTTGCGTCTGACCAATAACAGATGCAAAAAAAATTAGCATTTGCGTCCATTTCATTTGCATCCACACTGGGACAGATGCAAATAATGTGAAATATTAGATGCAAATACCCTATTTTGTGCTAGTGGGTTTCCGATGGCCGCCGAGGCCCGTCGAAAGTCGTCGTAAACAAGCCGTCGGTAACCGTCACCCCTTCCTGTCGCTATTAGCATGTTTCTTGTAGTTTTATTAGTAATTAAGGCAGGCCTGCTCCTTCTATTGAAACAGGAAAGATGATGAAAACTGTCGCGAGAGAAGAAATATGGAGGAAGGTGGTTAATAAAAACAAGAGTTGCGAGAACCAACCAGAGGTGAGAAGAGATATTGGGAAGAACATTTTACAAATTGGAAACAAGTTTGCATCACTAGCGAGTCTTTTTGAAGACGAAGAGCTAGAGGAAGGAGAGATACATGATAGTGTGAGCAACCTGAATGCGTCTGGGTTAGCAAATGAGAGCGTCAGTAAAGATGAGTGACATGAGTGTATAGATGGAGTGGATAAGTGCAATGAAAATGGCAAGTGCATGCAAAGGTTAAGTAAAGATGAAGTTAGCACTGGGGATGATGCTAATCAAGTACTCAGCAGAGAGGAGGTTGAAGTTATGAAGCACATGAATTCTGGAGCTTATGACGTTAGTGATCCTGAGGTATAAAATGTCACATTATGCAACTCTCTATTGCATCAAAAAATGAGTATTGAGTTAAATATTGAAGGCGATGGAGAACTTGCCAATACTGATATGCTGTAGATAGATCAAATTGCTAACAAGAAAAGCACTACGACTATTTCTTCTCTCTCAGGTTCTGCTCTTAATCTACGTTTGGCCAGTGATGATACTAACAAAATGGAGCGTAATGCTACATAAATGGATATTGAGGATAGTTTAGTTGGTATCCTTGATGATCAAAATGGGAATGTTAAAAGGATGGATGTGATGAATGAAATAGTAGTTGAAGTTCAAAGCATTGAAGGAGGAATTTCTAGGCCTCTGATTGAGCCTCGAATGCGTGGTAAAGAATCCGCTGAGTCAGTGCTTGACAATTTCTTGCAACAGAGCATTAATGCTTGGCAGGAAGATAGCAATGCAAAATGTGATCTTATGAAGAACCAGGAGGAACTGAATTTGCTTGTAGCCTAGCTTTCAGATTTATTAGAAAATGAAATAGCTTAGTTGGGTAACTGTCCTAGCTCAGGTGAATATTTACATAAGAAACTCAAGGAAATCAAAAACATTTTTTGTGGGGCTGGTAAATTGTACAGTCAAATATGATTGGAATCATGATATTTCTAAGATTCTCAAGAGGAACATTAGAGAACACCAACGTAGACTTTCTTCAGGTCAAGTCACACCCAGTTCCCCTAAGTCAGCTATGTCTCCTTATGACAATATTGCTCCACCTCCTGGACATAAATCGAGGTCGCCTGATGTAGACGTCAAACTAGTAACCAAGATTACGAGTGAAATAGCGCTTCCTAAACACACATCACTCGTAGTATGAAGAAAGAGATTATGAAGCATATCCAACAGAATGGCTAGTAGTTTTGCTACTTAACCAAGATACATGCAATGAAGTCATTGCATGTTAAAAAGTAGTGTGAACCATGTAATGATTTATGTAATGTATGATGTTATGTACGAGTCATGAACTCTCTTCCCTGTGTGGAAGTTACTAGTTGATATATACTATGTATGTCACCTGGTATCTTTCTAATTTATTTTTTTCTAAAAAGTGTTACAGATCACTATAAAAACCAGCCGGCTTTGCAAAAAAAAAATCCATCTTCCTAATTTTATACAATGAGAAATCCCGGGTTCATCATACTTTACAATTTTAAGCATGTTGCATAGGATAGTCTTTTCAAGAAGACAATCACCTTGATACAGATATTGGTGTCCCGTGCACACGTCCATTCAAAATTCTTCGGAGATTTCAAATTAGTCCAATCCTTTTATGAATAAGGACTTAACTAAAAATAATTGTTTGCATGTCTTATGATGAGTGCCTTGGCACATGGGGACATCAACCTTTGGTCCAGCTAATTTACTCTTGTCATTTTCATCGACAAACAATTAATTGCACTCGCTTCAACCATCGATTATGGAAAACCTATTTCAATAAAATATCGCAAAGCGGTCTCTATTGGATCAGGTACATCGAAAATGAAGCAAAAATGATGAATTTCAATATATATTGTAACATTCCTAATTTTTTAGAAACATTATTCAAGAATTCATTTAAAGATAATTAAACAAGAGTAATGTGGTGGATGAGTTAATGAGAATTGTGCTTAATAAATTAATTAAAAGATTGGCCTTAGAAACAAATTAACCAATTAAAATATGCATAAGGAAGGGAGATATGTGGAGGGAAAGGTTGAAACTTTCGACCTATATATGTATATACTCCCCAACATCATCTTTATTTCGTTCACTTCTAAAACCTAAAACAAAAACCAAAGAAGAGGTCGGTCATTAAGCTTAGAGAAGAAGAAAGAAAAAGGAAGAAAACTTAGAACTTGGACATTCACATCAACAAATACTACAACTTCAATCCTATGAAGATGAATAATATTCTCTACCTATCATGGTTTCGGTTATTTATGTATATTTGAAACATATATAGTTACTTATGGTTGTTTATAGATGTTCATGATTGATTTCTTGTTGTTCTTGATGCTACTTGCTTGCTGTGAATTACCCATGTTGATTTCATGATATATGGTTAGTATGTATGAAAATGAATAAGTTGTAAATCAAAAATCGTTGTAAGAAAACTTCAAATGATGTGAAACATTGATATGATTATGTTGTATGTTTGTTGAGATGGATTTCGAATTTTATAATTTTTTATGATTGTATGGATATATTATGAATTTCCTAAGGGTGTTTTGCTTTAGGATAAACTATATGTTAATCATAGTGTTAACGTTTATGTTTGTATGTTTATGTGCTTCGTATTTTTGTGCAGCAAAAGTACAAGAAAATGTTTACATTTTGGTTAGAATACTTTTTATAAATCAATTGGATTTCAATAAATATAGTAGAGTTAGTAAAAAGTTAAGCTTTATAAATAAATAAATCAGGTTTGCTTAAAATTATTGTCTGTGCCATTTCCAAATACGAAAGTACCTACCCAACAATGTCAGATCCACCTTTCGGCAGCGCTGAATGCTTGATATGTCACAAGTATGACATTCAATCTTCTACCACTTACCTTTCGGTTTCTGTTTTGGTTTGGTCTTGATTCTTATAAATAGTTTGGTTTTGAAAGATAGCTAGTCTAATAGGTCAAAGGGGTGTTTTTCCATAAAAGAACTATTTTTATAAAGAAGGATTCTAAATGTATTTTTCAAAAGAATAGAGGTTTTCGTCTCTGCACCTTTCGATAGAATCGGAAGGGGCTTGTATGTTCTATGTGGTTATTGCCTCCGTTTCATCAGTCTTTGAAAAGAGATCCCTTAATGGGAAATATTTTTGAATAGAAAGGCTATTGATGAGTGACTTGAAAGTTGTATTCAACCTTTAGTATATAAAGAGAAAGAGGTTACCACATTGCTACCTTTTAAAAGTCGAAAAGAGGGTTTCGTATATTAAATATTAAATGAAAGCATAATAAACTACAATCTCAACACCCTTCGACTAATGCGGACGGTGAGTTTATTAAAATAAGCTTTAATATTGAATTGCTTGATGGTTGCTTGTTTGGGTTGTTACCCAATGAGCCAACCGGCATAAAGGATGCCAATAGGATGTTACGGTGACTCTTTGGCTTAGAGTCCGGTTAGCATAATGGATGTTGACCAAGTCAAGACGTAGGATGGGTTATTGCCATCTATCCTTCTAGCAGCGAATGTCAGAACGGTTGTCTTCACAAACTGTTTTATAATATACTTTCAAAATCCAGAGCTTATGCCTACGACCGTGTCGACACCCCTAGTGTCAACATGGATTTTTATACTTGTTTTCTAAAATACATAGAGGTTTTTCATCTGTTTTTATCTGGACAATAGGGTAATTTTCTAAACTATATTTTTTAAATTGAAGCCTAAGCTTCCAGATTCCTTAAAGCAAATGCCTATGGTGATATGCCTTTATAAACCTGTTTTCTATAAACTACTTCCTTCGACATGGATAGGGTTGACAAGGGACTTTTCTAAAATCAAATGGTTTGAGGTTTCTCCTCTTTGGCTGTTGATGTCGGTAAAGGTGAAAACGAAAACTTTATTATAAGATTCTTTAAAAAGGTTATAGGGGCTTTTGCCTTTTTTGCCTACATCCACTTATGTAACAACAGACATTGATGTTGTTTTTTGTGTAAAGCCGGGAGGGTTAAACCTTTCGGAATGAATTGAATATGGACTTTAACACTAGTAGGAGAGTAAAAGGAAATTAGGAACGACATAGATGGCGTGCCTATTGTAGCATAAATTAAACTTTGACTAGAAATCATTGAAATGCTTATGTCGTTTGGTAGTTGGACATTGCTTAGATATTGCATTTCTGTGAAACATTATGAGTATCACAATTATATATGATGTTTGCTAAGAGCATCGCATTAATTTATGTGTGATACTCTGATTAGATTTATTATGAGTATCATATTGGTTTATATGCAGTACTCCGATTTGATCACATATATAATATTATGAGTATCATATTGATTTATATATGATACTTTGGTTTAGTTTATATTATCATATTGATTTATATATGATAATTGTTATGTTGATTTAAAATGTGATTTCATTAGTTATGATTGGAAGGGTTGAATAGGTGGAAAATTAGAAAACACCGGTTAAATTAAATTTAAATTAATGATGTCCAATCCTGTTGCTTTACCTTGTACGAGGGATTTAGGAATGAGCTTTCAGTTTCGTGTTAACGGATTGGTACTCAGCGAAACACAGGACATGAACTAGAAGGAAAGTTAATTTTTCATCTTAGTGGGTGTGACTTTACAAAGCACAGTATGGGAATCAAACATAGAAAGAGATTTCAACTTAGGGTTGCCTAGCAGAAAATTCTTGAAGAAGTATAGTACAAGAGATTAGGAAAAGGAAATGATAAGGTGCAGAAACCGTTAAGACAGTGGGTCAGTATAACATTGGATGGGAGTCCATTGTATGTTGCATGTTATATGTTGTTATTGTTATATATATGCTATTATGATAATTGTACTAAACATTGAACTACATGAGCATAGGGTTAGTCATGTTTTATAGCATGATTCTACCGAGAGGGAAACCCATTCCGCTATGTGGCATGGTCTCGTTGGATATCATTTATGTCGGGTAGAGAGATTGTTATTCACATCTTTTTTTGACTGAACCATAGTTTTTTCTTCTTCCCCTTAAACTCTAGATTACTTAACTGAGTTAACTGTGGGTTAAGGTATTTTAGGTATATTCTTCAAATAAGCTTCTTGAGGCGAGCATGAGCCATGTTTTGATTTGTCTTTTGGATGTATGTAGCAAGTTTATAACTGCCATTATTTAAACTCTGATGAACCAAAAAGGCACTTCATAGTCGCAGTTGAATATTATATTTGTAATAACTTATATTTTCTCTGAACGTTATGCTAAGGGCTTTATGAATGGAAATATTGTCTCAATGATGTTTTGTGAAATTTTCTATCTTCCATATTTTTGATATTATGGTTGATTAACATTTGATTTTCTATCACCAAAAGTTAATAGTAGAGAAGACCACAATATCTATAGCGTTAGCTTTCGGTCTTTCAGAATGGGGTGTTATAATTTGGTATCAAGGCATAGGTTTGTGTAAACTTAAATAATCTTCTTTCAACAACATTTTTCTAACTAAAACCAAAGATCATAGGAATATTCTAATTTTTGGAATAAGGAAACTATGATGTGTATTTGTATTATATTTGTATGTATATACCCTACAGTTTTAAGTTCATTCTTCGGTATCTTACTAATGTTTGTCTATAAAAGTGTTGATTTGCCTTTAGGCCGTCACATTTTGGATTTTTGGCTATTAGAGTGCTCATGACTAGAGTATGGACTTCGATAGACCTGGAAAAGCTTAGTTGAAGGTTTGGATATCTAGAAAACTTGGATTAGGAAGCACAAAGATCTAGTTCAGCCATTCTAGTTTGGCCTTCCTCGGTTCCACATGGGACCCACTAACATAAAGGATGAATGGAAAGAAAGGAACTCCTTCTGGTTCAACAAGGTGTCCAGTTAGGCTAATGGGGCCACCACCACTGTAATAACCCGGAAATCTGGGCCAGTTTAAAATTTTTATTTTGGAAATTTTAGCGAATTTTGATTATTTAAAATGAATTATTTTAAATAAAAAACGACGTGAAATTTATTTTGAATATAATTTAAACGTATATGTTCGTTTGAATCGTCGTTAGAATATAAATATTTATTTATATATATAAAATGAATTGAAAATGGCGTGGTAGTTCGATAATTCGATTTCAAAATTCAAATGAACATACCGAGTGCAAAATAAGCCGGATTTTAGTGAAACCAAAAATAGTTTAATCTAATTGATAATATCTTTCCAACGAATCCGAAAAATCAAAATTTCATAGCGGGGATAAAAAGTTATGCCCAGTTGAAAATTCTGAATAGTCGCTATGGAATTCAGGCCCTTAAAAATGGAGATTTTGCAAACGACCTCGGATTTCGACGAAACCACTTTTGTTGAGTCCGTGACGTAAAGTTATTGCTAGATTTCAAATTTCATAATTTTTCGAATCAATATGTGAGCGTGGCTAAGGAAAACGTGTTTGACCAGTTTCAGTTGATTTTAATCGACTGGAAAATGGCCATTTTTCAAACGGTCTCAGAATTCGACGAAACTAGTTTTGTTAGGACAGTATCGTCAATACGAAGCTAGAAAATATTTTTGTGGAATTTTTCGAGTTAGTATGTGACCCCAGTAAATTGAAATGCGCATTCAAATTCAATATATAGAGTTATATGTCGATTTTAACGGAAACTGATCGAAACGGTCGAATCAGCTTATGGTACATATCACATTGTGTTCGGAATGGGGGTAATTATCTAGGGACGACAGTCGGTGGGGTTGATTTTGAATTAAAGATAAAAAAGTTACTTTTATGGAAAAATAATATTAAATAAATTATATAAACTCTCTTCTCTTTCCTTATCACTCAGTCAACGCCTAAGAAAAAAAAGAAAAAAAAAGAAAGCCCGCTCTCCCCCAAAACCGCTCCTCTCGGGGCTGAAGACTCCGCGCGCCGCCGCGCCGGGCCAAGCTGCCGCCGCTAGTCATCGACTACCCCCCCCCCCTCCTCCTCTCTCGCGCGCTTCTCTCCTCTTCCTCTAATTAAATCCGAACCCTAGAAACCTCCCAACCCTAAACCCGCCTACCGCCCCCACATTGGCCCACTGCCAGTCAGGCGCCTCGCCTCCGACCACCAGTAGCCTCGCCCCGCTCCTCCAACGATCCTCCACCCTTCTACGACTGTAAAACAGTGAGTCTCCCTGATGTTATTTTATTTTTGTTTTATTTTTATTTATATAAAAATCCAGTGTTTATTTAGGGAAAAAAAACCTGATTTCCTATTATATGTAGGAATATAAATTTTAATTAGTAAAAACAGTGAGTTTTTTATATTTTATACTACATTTATTTTTAGCTTTGATTTTAATGAAAAGTGAGTTATTTAGGTTTATAAAATATAATCTTTGGTTATAGAAAAATATAATTTTCAGTTTTAACGTAGGATAGCGATTAAAAATCTGATTTTTATTTGTTTAAAATTATGGTTTTTATTCCTATATAGTTATGACCTTTCATGACATTAAGAAATGATTTTTAGTTCTATAAAGTAGTGATTTTTGAAAACAAAAAGAGGGGATTTTTTTTTAAGATAAGAAAAATATAATTTTTACATCATAGAAAGGGTAAAAATATAATTTTTATATAAGCAAGAAGTTAAAAATATAATTTTTATATTATAAAAAGAATAAAAATATAATTTTTATATGATTGAAAGGTTGAAAATATGATTTTTATATATTGAACAGCAAAGTAAAAATTCGATTTTTATATATTGAATAGCAAAGTAAAAATTCGATTTTTACATATGTAGAGAATACGGGCAAAGAAAGTGACAAGAGGCAAGATCGGTGAAGATATCCTACATTTGAAGAGTCATGGGATTGGATTTAGCTTATCTGTGAGAATTTCTCACTTTTTAATTTAATTTTCTAATTATATAAACATATACTAGGATGCAAACGGTGTTTAGTAGCACCCGACACCCGTCGTCCACAGACCATGGACGGCTTGTATGCTTGTTTGTTTGATTTTGATGTGTAGTTGATTGTGTAATGTGATGTGAAACGAAATAAAATATTTAATAGTGGAAAATATTTTATAGTTAAAAATAGAATTTTTAACGTGTATACGAAATGAAATAAATTAATATAAACAAATCGAACGATTTGTTTTTATACACACATTTGCCTGATATTGATTGGGACGATAAATTTTACACATCGCCCAACTGCACAAATAAAATCAGTGTTTGATGGTTTGAAACCCCACACGGGTATTGGGATGATATATGACATACACTAATCCCAATAATTAGTTGTATGTCGACTGATTGATTAACAGACTGTTACGAGCATTAAATATTTATATTTGATGGTAATACAGTGTAGAATGCACTTTGGATGATGGTTGATTATTCATCGTTGTTATAGTATCCATGTATCGTAGAAAATCCATAGAAATAAAATCTATGGTAATTGATTGGGCTTCATTCCAATTTTGAAATAGAATATTTTAAAATAGAAATATATAAAGCCGTGTTGATTAGATTGACGCCATTTTGACGTGAATGATATTTATATCGATTTTGTTCATTTTATAATGAATATCGAAAGTGATTTCAAAATCTGATATTTTGAAAAGAATTAGAATTCGAATTGAAATTGAATATAAATGAATTCGAATTGAATTCGAATTGAATTGAAAACGAACTGAAATTGAATTAGAAATCAATTTGAATTGAAATTAATTTGAAATGAATTTAAATCAAATTTATAGGGGAATATTCAATTTTGATTTGAAATTGAATATGAAGTTGAAACCGTTTTGAAAAAATGAATTTTAAAACGATTTATAAAGCACGTTTTGAATTGAAATCGACGAAGTATATATTATATATATAATATAATGGCTTGAATAGAACGCGCCGCGCCGCGGCAGTTTGCGAATTTCGACCATTGACTTCGAACGGATATTACGGGAGATCCGACCGTCGGATTCTCCTGAAACCGGAACCGTTGGGTTCGTATCTAAAAGAACTTTCTGATGAACATTAGAAATTTGAAATCTAACGGTTGGATTTGGAATTATGTCCAAATCAAAATTGGAAAAGTTCGATGTTAGTGCAGTTCGATGGCCGTTGATGGGAATCGACTGTGCGGGCCTTGATAAAATTATTAAAAACAGTAATAATTTGTGTAAAATCATAAGAAATGATTTGGGAAGAATTGAGATGAAAAACTCCATATTTGAAAAGATAAAAATAGATTTTTATCGAAATGAACTAGTTTATAATTCTATTTATTTTTAAATAAATAAATTGAATTTGAAAAAGGTTTTAAAAGTAACCAGAATTTCCAATAATTGAACTGGAATGGATTTGAATCGAAATTGTCTTGGGAATATTTCGATGTTGGATTTCGTGATGATACAGATATGGTTATGGGAATTTGAAAGATATATTTATATCGTTATTTCCAATACGATATTTGTTGGTCGTAGAATTTGATATTGAATATAAGCCGATATATTTTCTATTCGAAGCCTTGTATTTAATATCAAATGTGATTTGGGTTTGTCGTGAATGGTGTCTTCATTAACACTGTTCTTAAGCCTAGTTGAGGAAAGATTAAATCTTTTTATTTAGATTTAATAAAGTGTACCAATTAAATAATATTTAATTGGAATTGAATTGATATGGATTTTTGGGTTTATCGTGAACAGTGTTTTAAATAACACTTGTTCTTTAACCCGATAATTAATGGAACGTGATTTTGGGTTGTCGTGAACGGTATCTTCAATAATACTGTTCTTAGACCTAAAGGAGTTAAGAAAATCAGAAACTAACTGGAGATTAGTTAAGTTGAATGGTTTCTGGGGTATTGATCTGATGTTGGTTTCGGCCTTCGGGGTTAATATTTTGGGAATTGCTTACTTGCTAATTTATGGTTAGGGACTGATTGAAATGTGATGTGATTTTGGGTTTTATCGTGAACCGTGTTTTAAATGACACTGATTCTTTAACCCAGTTAAAGATTAAAACTAAGTGGAGTTTTAATGAATCTTTAATTAGATTGAAATGATCGAGAATGGAGTATCACCAGTTTTGCTCCAGGCGATAGTTAAATCTTTAATTAGATTTGAATGTGAAGTGGTAATTGAATTTACCGATAACACCGTGGTGTTAGATATGAAGTATTACCAGTTTTACTTCATGGGATGAATAGGTTGGGATTGGGAAATTAAAACAAATGATTACTTCAGTAAAGTTCGTTAATCCCGACTAGTTTGAATTGATATTCAAAAGTAGATTAAAGAATAAATTAAAGAATTTATCTTTGATAAAATTAATGGGAACCTTTCCCTATGAATGTGAAATTTAGAAACTAACTGTCGGTTAGCTAAGCAGAATGGTTTTCTGGATATTGATCTGATGTTGGTTTCGGCCTTCGGGGTTAATATTTGGGGAATTATTCTCTTGATTAATTTACGGTTAGTGACTGATGAATTGGAATGAGGCGTATGTTATGTTTGTGTAACACTTATTTAAAATATACGCGAGTTATTCGGAAAGACCGGGTTTATCCCATTCTGAATAACTGATACGACGATAAGTCGAAGATGAAAACGGTGGTCGAAGACTGAAGGTCTTCACGTCGTTTGGGTGATTACTGATGATCTTGATTGGGATGTACACCCAAGAAGATGGAAACAGTTGGTGATTGTCCAGACGTACTTGGGGATCGATGGATATGCGGGGTACTAGGTGCCTCCGGTTTCGTTCAGACCCACAACAGACTTGTAAATGGACTGTGTGTCTGACATTGGATTTTAGTCTGTGTGATTGATTTCTATTAAATATATATCTGTTTGGCGGTGGAGAATTCATTCTCTTGCTTAACGCCCTTCTCTGAGACGTACGAGCTCAGGGGTTATATACTGATGGATATCAAACGCATAGAGTGAATTGCCTGTGTGGCATGCCTAAGTGGCGAATGATCAAGGCTTCTGTTGAAAAGCAAAGTCTTGTGGCTGATGATCGAAGCACGGCCTTTGTGGCGTAGCTTCGTGTAACGTTTAATTCGCGAGTTTCACACCCGGTATGAACCAAAAACGGGAGACGGACCTCAGGGAGGGCATGCGTTTCCTTCTAGCTAGAAGTGGCGTCAGTGGTTTTACACGCCCTGACGAGTTTGACTTATGTGGTTGTTGCTGTTGCGAGGCGCCTCAGATATATCGGTCGATTCGGGACCGATGGTGTCATTGGACTCATTGACACCCTATAGGGTGGGGAGACGTAGTGTTCAGGCATAATAATCCACATCGGTGGACCGGCCCTAACGATCCAAGGGGCAGTTGCGGCTGTTCCTGAGACACGGGCTTGAGCGTCTCGAATCGGTTGAGGACTATCTTTTGCTTCGGTTCATAGACGGAAATCCAATTTTCAAATACGTGACATTTGCGGTTTTATTTGTAGAGCCTAGTATGGCGACATAGTGGGATGGGGCGCTTATGCCGTCTATGATTGATACTTATGATTTGAAGTTGTTTTATACACTATGCACTTATGATAGTATCAAATGATTTGCTTTAAACGTATCAAGCATTCTTGGTTATTATAAGGTAAAAAACCTATCCTCCGGCTTGCGTTGCATTGTGTGATGGGAACTGGGTCTTATAATAGCTTCATTTTTCCTTATTTAGCATTGCGCTGTTTGTTTGATGCACTGGTGTTCTTGGGAGGAAACCTGTTCCGTGTTATACGGCGTGGTACCTTGATTTACCTAACTTTAAAATAAAGATTAATGACTGTTTTAGTTCTCACACCAGTCCCATGACTGACCTGGAGTTTATTGTTTTAACCTAAACTCTGGGTGCCCCTATTTTGACACGGGCAGCTAGTAGTTTTGGTTTTGCAGATTTATATTCACATGATCCTGGTTTACAGCTGGAACGATATCCGGAAAGCTTTGTATCCGTATATCTCTTTCTAGTTGTGTATTGTATTATTTTCCACTGCTATGTAATTTATTGTAATCTCTGATATATTTCTGTGTAATATTCAATTATACTCTGCATATTCTTGTATTCTGATGGAATTGTTGTAATATACAATGAAATGTTCTTCCGTCTGCTTTCTATTTTGTCGTGTTCTCACAGTAATTCGTTCTTTCTCTTCTCTTCGGAGACCGGGGAAGTTCGGGTCGCTTCATTTGGTATCAGAGCTTTGGTTTACAAAGCTAGAGAACAAGGCACATTAGAACCATACGAAAGAATTCATCAGATATTGGGTTAGTAATATCCAATTAGAATGACTCGTTAGAGATGGGATCAGTAGTATCCTAGAACGAGTGTGAAGGGTATATTTTTAAAATGAAAACCAATTTTGTTTTGAAATTTAAACCATTTCATACGTATTTGAATATTTATTCTATATTGATTTGGACAATCCTATATATAAAGATTTTGTATATATGTCTTGCAAACGTGTATTCAAAGTTTTAATATGTTGGATAGTTATAGAATCGCACTCTAGTGCCCGGGGATAATTTTGGTGACGGGGCACCATCGCCAGTATTTATCTTTGAGTTACGAAAGTGAGATTTCTATATATTTCCTATTGACTGGTGTGAGAACCGAAACTAGATAGGGCTTATTGTTGTGATTTGGCATCAAAAATGTGATTTTTTTGACTATATATCAAAGTTATGAATTTCAAAAGCTAATCAACTAATTGATTGATGTTTGTGTTCTTTGGTTATTTGTTTGAAATTTTGAACCATTACGCCTAATAGAACCAAATATTGAATTGTGTTGAAAATTAGTCGCATTTGCTTGCATATACATGTACTTACATTGAACAGGTCATAGCAAGGAGGCTAGAGCAGAGAATAAAATTTGTTTGCCCGACAAATAGGTACATGTTTACTATAATTTACTGTTTTGTTTGGGTGATGATGGTTTTATGAGCCGATTGGCTAGCCGCTTGACTTTTTCTTTTTGAGATCAGAAGGCCTGTATGGCAATTTCGGGATTTTCCCGTGCTCCCGGTGCAGGGGAGGTTATAGCGAAATTTTTTGAAAATTTAGGGTGTTAGCCAAAATTTTGAAATATTTGAAAAGTTCTTAGAAACTGAAAAGTTGAAGAACTTAAGCCGTAGTGAAAACACTGGAAGTTGAGTTGATTTGTGAAACAACTTTCGACTTTGTTCCTTTTCGGGGACGAAAAGTTTTAAGTGGGGGAGATTATAATAACCCGGAAATCTGGGGCAGTTTAAAATTTTTATTTTGGAAATTTTAGCGAATTTTGATTATTTAAAATGAATTATTTTAAATAAAAAACGACGTGAAATTTATTTTGAATATAATTTGAATGTATATATTCGTTTGAATCGTCGTTAGAATATAAATATTTATTTATATATATAAAAGGAATTGAAAATGGCACGGTAGTTCGATAATTCGATTTCAAAATTCAAATGAACATACCGGGTGCAAAATAAGCTGGATTTTAGTGAAACCAAAAATAGTTGAATCTAATTGATAATATCTTTCCAACGAATCCGAAAAATCAAAATTTCATAGCGGGGATAAAAAGTTATGCCCAGTTGAAAATTCTGAATAGTCGCCATGGAATTCAGGCCCTTAAAAATGGAGATTTTGCAAACGACCTCGGATTTCGACAAAACCACTTTTGTTGGGTCCGTGACGTAAAGTTATTGCTAGGTTTCAAATTTCGTAATTTTTCGAATCAATATGTGTGCGTGGCTAAGGAAAACGTGTTTGACCAGTTTCAGTTGATTTTAATCGACTGGAAAATGACCATTTTTCAAAAAGTCTCAGAATTCGACGAAACTAGTTTTGTTAGGACTGTATCGTCAATACGAAGCTAGAAAATATTTTTGTGGAATTTTTCGAGTTAGTATGTGACCCCAGTAAATTGAAATGCGCGTTCAAATTCAATATATAGAGTTATATGTCGATTTTAACGGAAACTGATCGAAACGGTCGAATCAGCTTATGGTACATATCCCATTGTGTTCGGAATGAGGGTAATTAGCTAGGGACGACAGTCGGTGGGGTTGATTTCGAATTCAAGATAAAAAGTTACTTTTATGGAAAAATAATATTAAATAAATTATATAAACTCTCTTCTCTTTCCTTATCACTCAGTCAACGCCTAAGAAAAAAAAAAGAAAAAAAAAAGAAATCCCGTCTCCCCCAAAACCGCTCCTCTCGGGGCTGAAGACTCCCCGCGCCGCCGCGCCGGGCCAAGCTGCCGCCGCCAGTCATCGACTACCCCCCCCCCTCCTCTCTCGCGCGCTTCTCTCCTCTTTCTCTAATTAAATCCGAACCCTAGAAACCTCCCAACCCTAAACCCGCCTACCGCCGCTCACATTGGCCCACCGCCAGTCAGGCGCCTCGCCTCCGACCACCAGTAGCCTCGCGCCGCTCCTCCAACGATCCTCCACCCTTCTACGACTGTAAAACAGTGAGTCTCCCTGATGTTATTTTTTTTTGTTTTATTTTTATTTATATAACAATCCAGTGTTTATTTAGGAAAAAAAACCTGATTTCCTATTATATGTAAGAATATAAATTTTAATTAGTAAAAACAGTGAGTTTGTTTTATTTTATTCTACATTTATTTTTAGCTTTGATTTTAATGAAAAGTGAGTTATTTAGGTTTACAAAAATATAATCTTTGGTTATAGAAAAATATAATTTTCAGTTTTAACGTAGGATAGCGATTAAAAATCTGATTTTTATTTGTTTAAAATTATGGTTTTTATTCCTATATAGTTATGACCTTTCATGACATTAAGAAATGATTTTTAGTTCTATAAAGTAGTGATTTTTGAAAACAAAAAGAGGGAAATTTTTTTTTTAAGATAAGAAAAATATAATTTTTACATCATAGAAAGGGTAAAAATATAATTTTTATATAAGCAAGAAGTTAAAAATATAATTTTTATATTATAAAAAGAATAAAAATATAATTTTTATATGATAGAAAGGTTGAAAATATGATTTTTATATATTGAATAGAAAAGTAAAAATTCGATTTTTATATATTGAATAGCAAAGTAAAAATTCGATTTTTACATATGTAGAGAATACGGGCAAAGAAAGTGACAAGAGGCAAGACCGGTGAAGATATCCTACATTTGAAGAGTTGTGGGATTGGATTTAGCTTATCTGTGAGAATTTCTCACTCTTTAATTTAATTTTCTAGTTATATAAATATATACTAGGATGCAGACGGTGTTTAGTAGCACCCGACACCCGTCGTCCACAGACCATGGACGACTTGTATGCTTGTTTGTTTGATTTTGATGTGTAGTTGATTGTGTGATGTGATGTGAAACGAAATAAAATATTTTATAGTGGAAAATATTTTATTGTTAAAAATAGAATTTTTAACGTGTATATGAAATGAAATAAATTAATATAAACAAATCAAACGATTTGTTTATATACACACATTTGCCTGATATTGATTGGGACGATAAATTTTACACATCGCCCAACTGCACAAATAAAATCAGTGTTTGATGGTTTGAAACCCCACACGGGTATTGGGATGATATATGACATACACTAATCTCAATAATTAGTTGTATGTTGATTGATTGATTGACAGACTGTTATGAGCGTTAAATATTTATATTTGATGCTTATACAGTGTAGAATGCACTTTGGATGATGGTTGATTACTCATCGTTGTTATAGTATACATGTATCGTAGAAAATCCATAGAAATAAAATCTATGGTAATTGATTGGGCTTCATTCCAGTTTTGAAATAGAATATTTGAAAATAGAAATATATAAAGCCGTGTTGATTAGATTGACGCCATTTTGACGTGAACGATATTTATATCGATTTTGTTCATTTTATAATGAATATCGAAAGTGATTTCAAAATCTGATATTTTGAAAAGAATTAGAATTCGAATTGAAATTGAATATAAATGAATTCGAATTGAAATTGAATTGAATTGAAAACGAACTGAAATTGAATTAGAAATCAATTTGAATTGAAATCAATTTGAAATGAATTTAAATCAAATTTATAGGGGAATATTCAATTTTGATTTGAAATTGAATATGAAGTTGAAACCGTTTTGAAAAAATGAATTTTAAAACGATTTATAAAGCATGTTTTGAATTGAAATCGACGAAGTATATATTATATATATTATATATATAATATAATGGCCTGAATAGAACGCGCCGCGCCGCAGCAGTTCTCGAATTTCGACCATTGACTTCGAATGGATATTACGGGAGATCCGACCGTCGGATTCTCCTGAAACCGGAACCGTTGGGTTCGTATCGAAAAGAACTTTCTATCGAATATTAGAAATTTGAAATCTAACGGTTGGATTTGGAATTATGTCCAAATCAAAATTGGAAAAGGTCACTATAAGTGCAGTTCGATGGCCGTTGATGGGAATCGACTGTGCGGGCCTTGATAAAATTATTAAAAATAGTAATAATTTGTGTAAAATCATAAGAAATGATTTGTGAAGAATTGGGATGAAAAACTCCATATTTGAAAAGATAAAAATAGATTTTTATCGAAATGAACTAGTTTATAATTCTATTTATTTTTAAATAAATAAATTGAATTTGAAAATGGTTTTAAAAGTAACCAGAATTTCCAATAATTAAACTGGAATGGATTTGAATCGAAATTGTCTTCGGAATATTTCGATGTTGAATTTTGTGATGATATAGATATGGTTATGGGAATTTGAAAGATATATTTATATCGTTATTTCCAATACGATATTTGTTGGTCGTAGAATTTGATATTGAATATAAGCCGATATATTTTCTATTCAGAGCCTTGTATTTAATATCAAATGTGATTTGGATTTGTCGTGAATGGTATCTTCATTAACACTGTTCTTAAGCCTAGTTGAGGAAAGATTAAATCTTTTTATTTAGATTTAATAAAGTGTACCAATTAAATAATATTTAATTGGAATTGAATTGATATTGATTTTTGGGTTTATCATGAACAGTGTTTTAAATAACACTTGTTCTTTAACCCGATAATTAATGGAACGTGATTTTGGGTTGTCATGAACGGTATCTTCAATAATACTGTTCTTAGACCTAAAGGAGTTAAGAAAATCAGAAACTAACTGGAGATTAGTTAAGTTGAACGGTTTCTGGGGTATTGATATTATGTTGGTTTCGGCCTTCGGGGTTAATATTTTGGGAATTGCTTACTTGCTAATTTATGGTTAGGGACTGATTGAAATGTGATGTGATTTTGGGGTTTATCGTGAACCGTGTTTTAAATGACACTGATTCTTTAACCCAGTTAAAGATTAAAACTAAGTGGAGTTTTAATGAATCTTTAGTTAGATTGAAATGATCGAGAATGGAGTATCACCAGTTTTGCTCCAGGCGATAGTTAAATCTTTAATTAGATTTGAACGTGAAATGGTAATTGAATTTACCGATAACACCGTGGTGTTAGATATGAAGTATTACCAGTTTTACTTCATGGGATGAATAGGTTGGGATTGGGAAATTAAAACAAATGATTACTTCGGTAAAGTTCGTTAATCCCGACTAGTTTGAATTGATATTCAAAAGTAGATTAAAGAATAAATTAAAGAATTTATCTTTGATAAAATTAATGGGAACCTTTCCCTATAAATGTGAAATTTAGAAACTAACTGTCGGTTAGCTAAGCAGAATGGTTTTCTGGATATTGATCTGACGTTGGTTTCGGCCTTCGGGGTTAATATTTGGGGAATTATTCTCTTGATTAATTTACGGTTAGTGACTGATGAATTGAAATGAGGCGTATGTTGTGTTTGTGTAACACTTATTTAAAATATACGCGAGTTATTCGGAAAGACCGGGTTTATCCCATTCTGAATAACTGATACGACGATAAGTCGAAGATGAAGACGGTGGTCGAAGACCGGAGGTCTTCACGTCGTTTGGGTGATTACTGATGATCTTGATTGGGATGTACAGCCAAGAAGATGGAAACAGTTGGTGATTGTCCAGACGTACTTGGGGATCGATGGATACGCGGGGTACTAGGTGCCTCCGGTTTCGTTCAGACCCAGAACGGACTTGTAAATGTACTGTGTGTCTGACATTGGATTTCAGTCTATGTGATTGATTTCTATTAAATATATATCTGTTTGGCGGCGGTGAATTTATTCTCTTTCTTAACGCCCTTCTCTGAGACGTACAAGCTCAGGGGTTATATACTGATGGATATCAAACGCATAGAATGAATTGCCTGTGTGGCATGCCTAAGTGGCGAATGATCAAGGCTTCTGTTGAAAAGCAAAGTCTTGTGGCTGATGATCGAAGCACGGCCTTTGTGGCGTAGCTTTGTGTAACGTTTAATTCGCGAGTTTCACACCCGGTATGAACCAAAAACGGGAGACGGACCTCAGGGAGGGCATACGTTTCCTTCTAGCTAGAAGTGGCGTCAGTGGTTTTACATGCCCTGACGAGTTTGACTTATGTGGTTGTTGCTGTTGCGAGGCGCCTCGGATATATCGGTCGATCCGGGACCGATGGAGTCATTTGACTCATTGACACCCCATAGGGTGTGGAGACGTAGTGTTCAGGCATAATAATCCACATCGGTGGACCGTCCCTGACGATCCAAGGAGCAGTTGCGGCTGTTCCTGAGACACAGGCTAGAGCGTCTCGAATCGGTTGAGGACTATCTTTTGCCTCGGTTCATAGACGGAAATCCAATTTCCAAATACGTGACATTTGCGGTTTTATTTGTAGAGCCTAGTATGGCGACATAGTGGGATGGGGCGCTTATGCCGTCTATGATTGATACTTATGATTTGAAGTTGTTTTATACACTATGCACTTATGATAGTATCAAATGATTTGTTTTAAACGTATCAAGCATTCTTGGCTATTATAAGGTAAAAACCCTATCCTCCGGCTTGCATTGAATTGTGTGATGGGAACTGGGTCTTATAATAGCTTCATTTTTCCTTATTTAGCATTGCGCTGTTTGTTTTATGCACTGGTGTTCTTGGGAGGAAACCCGTTCCGTGTTATACGGCGTGGTCCCTTGATTTACCTAACTTTAAAATAAAGATTAATAACTGTTTTAGTTCTCACACCAGTCCCATGACTGACCTGGAGTTTATTGTTTTAACCTAAACTCTGGGTGCCCCTATTTTGACACGGGCAGCTAGTAGTTTTGGTTTTGCAGATTTATATTCACAGGATCCTGGTTTACAGCTGGAACGATATCCGGAAAGCTTTGTATCCGTATATCTCTTTCTAGTTGTGTATTGTATTATTTTCCGCTACTATGTAATTTATTGTAATCTCTGATATATTTCTGTGTAATATTCAATTATACTCTGCATATTCTTGTATTATGAGGGAATTGTTGTAATATACAATGAAATGTTCTTCCGTCTGCGTTCTATTTTGTCGTGTTCTCACAGTAATTCATTCTTTCTCTTCTCTTCGGAGACCGGGGAAGTTCGGGTCGCTTCACCACTTTATCACAATATGCCCCAGATCGACATTCCAAGTTCAGCTATGCTAAACCGGATGTAGATATAACCAGGAAACATGTTCCACTACCTAAGCTTGGTCAGCCCACGACTCTCCTACTTCCAAATCGGCCTTCACGTGTTTGTGCCGAACCGCCAGTTTACCTATAAATACATGGTTTTCTGACATAATAAGGGATTAAATTCTATTTTCTTTAGCATAATCACGCAAGGACATTGCTACTACCTAGTTCAAAACTTTTCTCTACTTTCTTACTTGAAAATCAACTATGATGTAATCATACAACATAATAAAAGATAGAATACGCTAAGTGAATGTAGGCCTGATTACCGAACCACTATAAATCTCGTGTCTCTATACCATTCCTGTATTCTATTATTTTCTTTCCTGTGATTGCCGTTGATTTCAGGTGCTGAACTCAGAAGGATCAATTCTTGTGTCAGCATTTCGCCACTCCAGGTAGGGGGCATGCTACTTGATTTCTAGCTAAAAGGAAATTGCTTGCTCAAGGATTTGAAGATGGTTAAGCAAAATAAAATTGATGCCAATATAGCAAAAGGCGCAGGAAAAGAAGGAAGTCAGGAGGCTTCCACCACAGGAGATCCTTCCATTTATCTCGCCTAAGAGGAGATGAATTAAGTGCTTAAAGATTTAAAGTCAGGTATGAAGCAATAAGATGAACCCTCCGAAGGTAAGAGGAATTGATAAATAAATTCCATCGCTAGAATTGATGGATCTGGAAGGCCAGGAGGCCAAGGATCAATCGCTGGGGCAAAATCCAACAACGCAGCAGTGACTCGCTCGGGAGCTACGCCACAACTTAGCTTGGTGAAAACTCTAGTTCATCCTAGCCTAGATGTCGAACAGGATGCCACCGAGGGAAATCGCCCAAGAAATGGTGAAGCGAATTACGATGCTTTGATCCTACAAAGATAGATTGGCTGAGACGATATACACAATAAGTATACTATCCAGCCAAGGATATGACGAAGTTACTTGGAGCCTGTTAACGATAAAAATCGTCAACACCCAATTTGAGAATTTAAAATGCATATATGGTGTAATTAAGGGGGTAATCGATCTAGAGGACACTTGAGGATAACTTAGCCTCTCCAAGCTTAGCCTAACTTGTCGTTTCCTAGATATTAAGATCCTAAGTTCGAAGATTAGTTACTCTTCCTTCGAGAGGTGAGTATCATGCTTACGAGACCTAAGGATCAACAGTTACCTTAGGATAAGGGCATTATAAGCTTGCAGAAGGTAGGGAACCATGTTACAATAGTGTTCCTTAAATTCAGCATAGAATAATATACATTGTGTAGAGAAGAAACTGGCTAATACACACAATAGTTATATTTAGTGACATATTGTAACCCTTGACGACAAGAGTGATACTTTCACATCGATCCAGCATATAAGAGGCTTTGGATGTGTTAATTATTGTGTCATAAGGCTGCAATAGGTCCTTATAAAGTTGTATTATATTAGGCTTATTACGAGAAGATTGAAGCACAAGCATAAATCATAGAGGAAATTTCATTGATTTCACTCAATGATTCCCCTTTTATAATGTTTTTGTACTTAAGTCTCTCACGTATGAGGTTAGTGATAATTCCCTATCAAACCAATGGACACAACATGATTATCGAATCAAGAGTTAACATGATTTCAATTTCCCTTTTCCATTTATTATGAATGTATTACAAGTGTTGCGGAAACTCCCCAATTCGATCTAGAAATTAAGGTTTGAGCTCTCATAAAAGAATAAGATTGCGTAGTGCGAAAATCCTCCTAAAACGTGCCCCCTAGTGTCTTATTTACAGACAATTGGTCCCTATTTGGTAGAAATTTGGTAGGAAGCCCGCTTTCTTTCCAGGCTTTCGGTGTCGACCTGCTCTTATTGTTATCTGTTTTGGAGGCAGGTTTCTCTAGTTTCCTTGATGTTTCTTCAGTGTCAACCTCGCCTTGAAGGTTTTTAGCTTCGGAATTGATTCTTGTTCGCTCTTCCTTCCTCGCTTTGTTTTGTCCTGGGAAATAATATTGAAACCATGATTGTTGGTATCGATAGCACCCTTTTTTTCTCTCTTATCTCGGTGTTGGATTTATCACGGTGCCAGTACCGAGCTCCATGTTCCTTATGTGTAATATTGCTTCTATTGGTGTCAATACTTGCTTTCATTATTTGGTTCTGCCCCTTTATTTAATGCATTATCTTCCGGTTTCGCCTTCATGCTCTAATCCTGCTTTCCTGGTATCGTCTTTAGCTTCTTTCTTTTTATTGGTACTCAGATTGGGTCCGCTATGTCTTCCTTTAATGTCGACATCAAGACAACTGTTTTCAACATGTTGGTGCTGATAGCATTCTTTCTTCCTCCTTATCTTAGTATCGACACCAAGCGGTATGATCCCATGTTGGTGCTGACATCATTTTGTGGTGCCATCTTTAGTTTTCCTGGCTCCTACTTTGTTATTGACCCTTGTACGATAACCCTTCACCTTAACTTGGTTTCAGTATCGAATTCTGGTAGTAGCATTTTCTCCCTATGGATATTCCTGACTTTTCAAGTCAGCGCTTTTGTTTCAGCATTGAACATCTTCACTTTGAATTTTTCTTGTATAAGATACAACATCAACTAACGTTTTGTGTCGTCCTTTATTTAGAATGGGTTGTATATAACAATTTTCTCATATTACGTTAAGCATCATTCGGTCCTAAGCCTAATGATAGGTAATACCTGCAAAAAGGGATAATATGATTTACTACTTACGCATCATAAATTTAGGAAAACCTCCTTGTATGAGGTGTGGGAAATTATGACCTTCCTCATAAGGTTTTGTCATGAAAATCGTGCGATATTAATGAGCAGACTTACTAAAAACCTTTTTACTTTTCTAGAAATTAGGTAGTAAGCCCGAATTCCATATTTCAGGCATGACAATAGAGGTCCAAAAACCTATTCTCATTTCCCAAAAGATAATAATCATAACCTTAAGACCCAGATTCGGTTATTAAATAGAAGACTAATCAAAATTAAATTTTGGAAATATGAAACCCAAATTTGGGTATTAATAATAAAAAGCCAGAAATCCACATCTGATAATAATAGAAATCCCGAAACCCAGATTCGAGAATTTAACAGAAGACCAAAAATCCATATCTGGTAATAATAGAAGTCCCGAACCATAACCCAAATTCGGATATTTAACAGAAGACAAGAAATCTACATCTGGTAACTAATAAAAGTTACGAACCGGAACCCAGGTTCGAGTACTTATGATAGAAGACCAGAAATCCACTTTGGGCAATTAATAGGAGTCCTGAACCATAACCTAGCTTCGGGTATTTATGATAAAAGACTAGAAATCCACTACTGGTAATTAATAGAAGTCCCAAACCGTAACCCAAATTCCAGTATTTATGATAGAAGACCAGAACTCCACTTCTGGCAATCGATAGAAGCCTCGCACCGTAACCCAGATTCAGGTATTTATAGTTTTGATGCCTCTTCTAGGCTTATTCTTTTTAAAGTAGAGATTGAACGTGCTTTGATTGCTCCCTCTGAGCTTTTACTCCCTTCTGCGGGATAATGTGTAAGCAGACTAATGCGTGCTTAGGGTTTATTCCCTCTTGTAGGGGAAAGATGTAAGTAGAGGATGTTCATGCTTACAGTGCTCCCTTTAAGGCTTTGTGACACCAGACATAAGCATAGGTAGAGCATGCTTGTTCTAGAGCAGTGGAAGGATGTGCTTAGTCAAAGCAGAGGAAGGGTGTGCTTTTTGTGCTCCTCCAGAGCATTCGTTCCCTTCTGTAGGACGAAGACACAAATATAGGTAGGGTGTGCTCATCTTTAGAGCAGAGACAGGGCATTCTTAGTCGAATTAGGGTTAGGGTGCACTCGTCTATAAGTAGAGACAAGGTGTGCTGAAGTATACTCCACGACACATTCTTCAGCACCTGTTCTTCCGGGTTATGACATAGTTTTTCCTAGCACTTTATTTGATTGTTAGCAATTGAACCACATAGTAATTCCATATCCTTAGATTCACTGAAGGCGTTTTATACCTCTAAAAGATAACAATAGCAACATAAAAGGGGAAATAAATTCTAATGCCTCGCCTCTATAATCACATTAGCCAAGGCCATTGCAAGCAATTCTGTCAACTAACCCAAAGAATGTTGAGGAGTGACCATCAGTATATTAGCTTTGGACAATTGTTAAACATGCTAGATAAAGTGGTCTTGCTACTTTCTTTCTCGTGAGGAAATCTGACACATCTAATTCAAGTTCAAATCTAATACACAGTGGCTATATATAATACGTAAAGCAATGTAAATGCAAAACAGTAAAATAAAAGTCAGATACAGATATTCACATCACTAATGCAGAAATAGATATGAATATACTACATAAAAGTAAATACGAAGATAATGGTCATGGTGGATCCACTATACATCGGAAGAATAGGCACATGTTCTAGCCAAAAGTATGTATATATAGATGTCTCATTTATAAATAATCAAGATTACTTCAGTAATAATGTAGTTGCAAAAGCCAAAAAGGTGATCCTTGCTAGAAGTCTAAAAGAAGAACATGTAATACTCGATCTGACATGAGTATTATTTATAAGAAAATAAACAATAAATGGATAATTTTAACAGGAATCATCATAATAAACTGAAATAGGATAAGAGATATAATCATAAAATGACATATAAGAAAGAACAATAATGTACACATGTAAAATGTGAAGGCTTGATATATCCAAAAAATAGGCCAAAGAAATCTTAGTGCTATATAAGGACATATCAATATCAAAGAAACTCATATTGATAGCATAGTATCAATAAAAACTCAAATTCCAGAAATCAATAAATTAGAAATCCAGAAATCTCAAAATGGGGGATGATTACTCCAAGACGGGAGCAAGAAGACTCATCAATTCTTGTATCGAAGGTGAGATGCGATCTCAAGGAAGTTAGCCTATAATATTGAGTCGAACTCCTCAGATGGTGCGAAGACTGCGGGTCGTGACCCCGCTAAGATGGTCGGAAGATCATCGATATAAAGGAATGAACCAAAGTTCCTCAAGATGATTTGAAGATCAGTGATATAATCAAATAAACCAGTTCCTCAAGATGATCTGAAGATCATCAAAGTGACATGATGGTTGAATTTATCAGAATTGATCAAGTATAGTGTAAACTACGCCAAGCTAGCAAATATGAGAGTTGAGCTACATGTTCCATAACCACTTGCTCTACTCGAATAGTTACGAACAAGTTGTATATTACACTGGAAATACGAAACGATCATTTCCATGATGTTCAATCGAATGAGTCCAAGAATTAACCATTGAAGCAAACACAAGGGGTCATAGTCCTTGTTTTTACTAAGGCATTTAATTAGATTTCTCATACGAACGAGAAAATAGGTTTATATAATATATACTTGTAGATTGGAAAACAATATATAAAATGATTATGTTAAATAACTTCATAAAATGAAGTAGGTTTAGACACCATTTAAATAAAAGAATTTGGTATCTACTAATAATATAAAACCCTTTATAGTTTTAAAGTGGCAATTCTCATCAAATATCGATTGCAATAGCAAGCGATCTCAAAATTCACGTTTTAATAACGTAAATCAGATCTAAAAACTATTGACTATATATTCGTTTATCACGAATAAATCAAAAGTCCAGAAAATCGAGTTATAGAAATTTATGAATTAGAAAAATTGAAAAGTCATAGAAAAAGGCCGAATGGACCGAAAGTCAGCCGGGAAAGAGTCTGGATTGACCTAAATTGTTGACTGTGGTCTCCACTGGTCAACAACAGAAATTTAGTTCTCAGACGTCTGACCAATCAGGACAGATGTATGAGTTAACAATCTGTAGTTTTTTTTCTCGAGAGTTTGGACAGATGTCTGACCTATACGGTCATATGTCTTAGCTGAAGTTGGGGTAATTGTTTGCCTAGGCAATGAATGTGTAATCAGCCTCGGACAAGGCCTGATCAATGGTGATGGCTTATAACATTTTCTAAGCGAAAACGAAGCCTCTATAACTTGCCGAAACAACTCATAACACTCACATGCATAAACATATATACACGAGACTGCAATGATTTTGATTATAAACTCCAAAACGAATAAATTCTCTAACCAAATGCAATTGGAGCTTGGACATGATGGTTTGGCAATGTAAGGAAATTGTAAGGACTAGTGTGCACACAAGAACTTCACCTATAGCATACACAATCCGAACATAGAACATACTAAGATTTCAAATTCTCGAAAAGCAAGGAAATCAACAATGCAATCAGTTAACTCAATGCATACACAGTTCATTCATAACACATTCTTGTCATAGGTACACTTTACAAGCATATAGCTTGAAGCATAGATGTGAGTTCGCAAGAGCTCACCTTTGATTACTAAAAGCCCAAAAAGACCCTTAAACCAAGCAAGATTAATCTCTCTTCAAGAAAAGCTCTTGAATCACCAATCTAAGAGCATATAATTAGAATTCCTAAGAGTTAGGTTATAGGAAATTTCAGAAATTGAAGAGGGAATAAGATGGAGATGGACTTCCTAAGCTCCTTCCTTGATTTTGCACTTGATTCCTGCAAGATTGGAGCTCCTAGGATCAAACTAGGTTTAGGGAATTCTAATTTTCCTTCCCTCTAGTTTATATTTTCTTCGAAATATTAGAGCGAATGAGGGAGAAGAGGCTGTTTGGTTATAATGATGTGGGCTAGATTAGCTAACCCAGGCCTCAACCAAAGTCTCAATTTTCACAAACTCCAAACATATCGATGTTTACATTTTTCATCATCGTAAATGACATTTTGAACTCAATGGAAAAGGTTTCAAGTCCAAATTCATCTGTATGCAGAAAATGACTTTTTGGACCCATACTTGATTAACGATGTTATATTTAAATAAAATATTTAATATATTATGTGGGTTGTTACAGACTTCCCCTGTGAAGAAATTGCGTCCCGTCAGTTACTTAAGGAAAAACTCAAAAAGTAAACCAAGCTTCATACAAAATCTATATAGAAATAGATTAATTCAAAAAATTCACTTTTGATTTTATATTAAGTATATCTTTCTTACACTAAAACACATTTAAATAATTTCATATATTTTTAACTTTGAGTTATAAATCACTATATAACTTGATTTTATACACGTATAATGTCCAAATAAAAGTCACGAACATATATGAGCATCTAATTTATTCTTCCTATAAGTGATCTCAAGAAATTAGAATTTTCTTTACTTGAATTCTAACCGTTCTAAACCTCAATTCCAATAATTATTTAACTTTTAAATCATGAACTACCACACTGCGATTTTTCTAAAAAATTGGGTTTAGACATGTCTCAAAATCTATAAGATGAAATTTAAATACTTTTCTTTTATCGGAAAACAATAACCCAGTAGATCTAGATAATTCTTGTTTCAAACAATTCTGATTTGTATTGGATCCTACACATTCATTTGAAGTTCAATTTTAAAAATCACGAACTACCGCTATGCGGTAAGGTTGTTTTAATTAAATTTAATTGTTATTTTTAACGTTCCATAAGTTTATAAATTATAAACCTATGCTCTTACGTTTTCAGTATAAACAATTCAAACTAAACTTGGAAATATCAACTATCCAAAACGGTTGAACATTCCCTATCACATTTTAGCTAGAAAATTTCACCACTTAATAATTTCATAAAAGATTCTAGCTTAAAAAAATCTTCTTATACTAAAAAGGGTGTATATGATGGTCCTACATATCTCATTTGCAAGGATAAGTGATCCTGTTAGGAAAACAAGATCACAAAAATAAAATTCGGGTTATACACCCGAAATTGGAAATATTAGCACGTCATCTAATATTTCAAAAATAAATAGATTCAAATTTTGATGTTTCATTTAAACCCATAAATCTCAAATTTGAAATATTATCACGTTTTCTAATATTTCACAAAGAACTTCTAAATCATGAAAACATGATAAATGGTAGAAGTTGGGATAATTTCATAAAATTTGAAAACTTTGGTTTTCAAATTCATGAGGATATCACCAAAAAGAATGAGGTCAAACCAATCGGGTAATGATCTTGAAAACTTTTGTTTATTAAGGTTAACAAAATAAAATGGAATATTTGTTAACCCTGATGACAAAACAAGAACGACAATAAAGAGTTGACGAAAACCGATTGCTAAGTCAAATAGTAGGATGACTTAAGCACTACTAACCTATTAAATAGATCATCAATTTGAAGCAAAGGGCTTCGAAGATGGATGATTCTTTTGGAAAATAAAATACGGACCTTATAGTGATTAAGCCCATTCATTCCTCAAAATCATCACAAATCTCGAGCAAGCAAGGCATGCAAGTAAGCATGTAAAGAATGGTCGCTCTTCAAGGAAAGAGTTTGAACATCCAAAAACACAGAAGTGTCCAAAAGAAAGAAATGGATGCTTCCTAATCGGAAGTCGCCGAATCAACTAGTTTTAAACTTGGTGGAAGGATAAACAACTTTGTTCACCACGAGGTTGTAACTCATCGCACAGAACATTTTGTCTTTCGATAAGATGTGCGGACACCGCAAAGAAAGTGATCAACCTTGATGTATATGGAGATAAACAACACATGTGATATCTAGGTAGCTAACCTATAACAGTCCGAGACCAAAAGGATCCAGAGATCCGGTCCAACAACCAAAATGATACGAAAATATGGTCCAATGACAAAAATGATCTGGACAACTGGTCCAACGACCAAAACTATCCGAAAATATGGTCCAATGACAAAAATGACCCGGAGATCCAGTTGAACGAACAAAATGATCTAAAAATACAGTCCAATGACCCAAATAATCCAAAGACAGTCCAATGACCAAAACGGTCCGAAAATACGGTATAATGACCAAAACGATCTGGAGATCAGGTCTGATGACCAAAATGATCCAAAAATACAGTCTAACGACAAAAACGATCCGAAGATTAATATGGTATATGACCAAAATGATCCGATAATACGATCCAATGACCAAAACGATCTAGAGATCCAGTCCAACGACCAAAACGATCCGAAAATATGGTCCAGTGACACAAACGATCCAAAGGTCAATACGGTACAATGACCAAAACGATCCAGAAATACGATCCAATGACCAAAACAATCTAAAGAACAATACGGTCCAACAATCCAAATGATCAAAAGATCTTTATGGTCCAACGATCAAAACGATCTGAAGATCAATACATTCTAGTGACAAAATTGATCCAAAGATCAACGGTCCGGCGACCAAAATGACCGAAAGATCAATACGGTCTAATGAACAAAATGATTTAAGATCAATACGGTCCAATGACTAAAATGATCTGAAGATTTATGCGGCCCAATGATCAGAACGATCTGAAGGTCAATATAGTCTAATAACCAAAACCATTCGAAGATCAATATGGTCCAAGACCAAAATGATCCGAAGATCAATAGGTCCAAAGACCACAACGATCCAAGAGCAATCAAAGGAAAGCGAAATCTCACAAAGTAAGAGCCTAAAGACTCCACCTAGTAGGTGCCTGAACTCCACAAAGTGTAAGATTGAGAACTCTACAAAGTAATCATCGACGATCCTAAGATTCCATCGAAAAAAATGATATTCAAGTTCAACCGACTAAGACTAGAAATTAACCGACGAAGTAGATACAAGTGTGTCGACCCACTCACTTTTACTAATATGTTTAATTAAATTCCTTATTCAATTGAAAAAGACGAAATTACTTGCTTGAAACAAGCAATACTTCAAAGCAATTGAGAATACTCTATCATTACCAAAAGAAAGATAAGGATGCCTTAATAGAAAGATAAATGGGTAATGAAAACTCAAGGTAAGCATGTAAAATAATTCACAAAACATCGATTTGGAAATTGAGATACTTAGATACAAAGCAAGCGCCCTGTAGCACCTAAGGACATGGTGTCACTAAGTTCCTTTGACGCAAAAGAGGTGAATGGTCATAACTCAAAAGAACTCGAATGAGATGATCACGCTAATCATCAATACAAAAAATAAAGAGGATGTTACCTTGATATGCATTAGTTTTTATTTTCTAAGATAAGATATCTCAAACTTCATAGTTAAAAATTCAAACTATAAAAGGTGTAAAGGATATATACGATGGTCATATATATCCCATTCTAAAATCATTATCTTATTAAAATCCCTAAGGTTGCAAATTAGCAATCAACACTAATGATTTGCCTCACCATTTATTTATATCGAATTACTATACTAAGGTTCAATGGCATAATCAGGAAGCTCGCTACCTCCTCCATGATGACTAGAGATCATGCGATTCTCCTCCCTTTTCTATCTTTTGTACTTTATTTTTTCTCCTTGTAACTCTTTCACCTTCGATTTCTGATCTTCCCATTCCCCTACCCCTAGCTTTCTCCTTGCGGATTAGTTGCTTCTTACCAGATCCAGGTCTACGTCCCCAAAATGTGCCAACCTTTTTCTTAGCTGATGTTGGTTCCATTCTCCCCCTCAGATCTCTTTTTTGGCAGCCTATCGATTCTACCCTATCTTTTCCCAACCCCCAGGTCTAGTTAACCTTGTCTTCGATTCTATGCCTTCAACGAATCTGCCTTTTTGCCTATCCAGTTTCATCCTAGATCTCCTTTGGCTGCTTTCTTTTACAGCAGACTTGCATCGATGCCAATGTTGATCTAGTAGGTGTCAGTTCTTCCCTCTGACTCTCCACCGGTTGTCCCTACCCCTTGTCAGGCTAGCATCGTTGCTATGATGTGCTAGTATATCTGTGTTGTTTTGGTTAATCTTTTGGGCTTTGCTTGGTTATGGTTTTGGTTGTGTTGGGACTATTGGATGCGTTATTCTCTAGTTCCTAGAAGTTGTCAAAAATTTTATGTGTGTGCCTTCTTAGTTTGATGGGGTCTTAGAGTGTTGGTTGTTGTACATGAGCTTTGATTTGTTTTGCTGCCTACTGTTTATTTTGGATCTGGTCTTGTCATTGTTGGCCTCCGTTGTTGCCTTGTTATCCGTTCCTTCAGGCTTTGCTATGAACTCTATTCAATCTTATGCATGTTTCAAATTTTTGTTATGGGTTCTCGGTGATTCCCTGTTTTGACTTGTGCAACTACTTGAGAAGTTTATTTGAGCTGTTATTTACTTCTAGTGTTAGCTATGATACTGGTTGGTTCAATCCACTGCATATGATTCATTATCTACATCAGTTTTCTTGTAGCAACATCCAGAAGCATTTATCAGCCAAGATCGACAAAGTTTCCAAAAAGGAATTTTAGTTCATTTTTGGAATGCTTGAAACCTATGTATTGTTGTGATTGCTTATTGCAACACATTGTATTGTATTGATTTTTCTTAACTATATTATGTATCCATCTCACCCTGCGTGGTGATAGATAATTGATTAGGAGTAGTCAAGGCATTATGTCTTTAGCAGATAGGTGTTTATATTATCTATTGTTATACTATGTACTCATTATTTGCTATAATGAAAAAGTGGTACGGTCCACTCTAAAAATTGGCTGGCTTTGCCAAACAAAAGGTTCAATGGCGATGTGCATCATTAATATTCAATAAAAGTGTAACGTTAGAATTGTCTCATTGAAGTGTTCAAAAACACCTATCGATATCGTGGCGTCCCACATCTCGATTATAATTCCTAACATACTCAATGAGCAACTCAACACAATAAAACAAATTACGTCCAATTAGGGGCACAAATTTTGAAATAAATAATCAAACGTGCAACCATTTATTCATAAATTAAATTTGTAATCATAAATAAATAAACAATCATTTCATAGTGCTTAGTGGAAATAATTTATCCGTTTTCACCTCACAAAGCTGATCTCAAAGGGACAAGTATTTTACTTAGTCAAAATTATTTTATAAAACCATTTTATAAAATAATTTAGAAATCTTCCAAACTAAGTCCCAAAAGTTATTTTAGCATAAAAATTGGAAATAATTTGAATTCCTACCCAAGAAAATGGACAAGATTGTAGGTATGTTGAGGCCAAGATTCACAAAGATGAACACAATAGATTTTATTGGTCAAAAAAAGGATCATTATATAAGACAGGATGTGACGGGCCTAAGACTCAAATTAAATCCTAAACATGATTTCTTAAGGGAGATTTAGGACAATAATCATCGCCATAATATCTTATATTATTTTGAACTTGGCTCTAATGCCAATATAAAGCCCCACCTTTATACTCGCATTAGCCAAGGGCATTGCAAGCAACGGTTTTAACTAACACAAAGAATAAGGCTACTGAGGAGCGACCATCCGTATATTATCTTTGGACGAGTGTTAAACATGTCGGATAATATGGTATTACTTCTTTCTCATGAGGAAATCCGACACATCTAATTCAAGTTCAAATCTACTACAAAGTGGCTATATATAATTTGGAAAGCAATATAACATAGATAACAATATAATCAGAGTCAGACACAAATATTCACATCACTAGGACATAAATAGATATGGATATACTACATAAAAGTAAATACAAATATAGTGGTCATGGTCAATCCACTATGCATCGAAAGAACAGGTACATGTTCTAGTCAAAAGAATACGTATACATACATGTATCATATACATATAATCAAGATTACTACAATATTAATGTAGTTGCAAAAATAAAAAAGGTGGTCCCTGCTAGAAGTCTTAAAGAAGCACCAGTAATATGTAGTCTGACCCGAGTATTGTTTATAAGAAAATAAACAATAAACGGATCAGTCTAACTATAATCATCATAATCAACTGGAATAGGATAATAGATATAATAAGAAAATGACATATAAGTAACAACAACAATGTCCACATGTAAAATGTGAAGGCTCGATATGTCCAAAAAATATGTCAAAGAAATCTTCGTGCTATATAAGGATATCTCAATATCAAAGAAACTAAGATTGATAATATAGTATCAATAAAAACTCAGATTCCAGAAATCAATAAATTAGAAATCCATATATATCAAAGAGGGGGATGATTAATCCAAGACGGGAACCCGAAGACTCATCAACTCATGTATCGAAGGTGAGACGTGATCTCAAGGCAGTTAGCCTACAATATTGAGTCGAAACTCCTCAGATGGTCCGAATACCGTGGGTCGTGACCCAACTAAGACGGTTCGATGATCATAATTAAAATCTAATGAACCAAAGTTCCTTAAGATGATCCAAAGATCATCGATATAAAGGATTGAACCGAAGTTCATCAAGATGATCCGAAGATCGTCGATATAAAGGAATGACTCTAAGTTCCTGAAGATGATCCAAAGATTGCATGAGCCGAAGCTCTTCAAGAAAAGATGAACCGAAGTTCCTCGCTAATCCGAAGTTTGCATGAGCCGAAGTTCCTCAAGAAAAGATGAACCGAAGTTCCTCGCAAATCCGTAGTGCGCATGAGCCGAAGCTCCTCAAGGAAAGATGAACCGAAGTTCCTCAAGATGATTAAAAGATCATTGATATAATCAAATGAACCAGTTCCTCAAGAAGATCCGAAGATCATCAAAGTGACCTGATGGTCGAATTGATCAGAATTGATCAAGTATAATGTAAACTACGCCAAGCTAGCAAATATGAGAGTCGAGCTACATGTTCCATAACCACTTGCTCTACTCGAATATTTATGAACAAGATGTTTATTACAATGGAAATATGAAACAATCATTTCCATGGTGTTCAATCGAATGAGTCCAAGAATTAACCGTTGAAACAAATACAAGGGGTCATGGTCCTTGTTTTTACCAATGCATTTAATTAGATTTCTCGTACGAACGAGAAAATAGGTTTATATAATATATAATTGTAGATTGGAAAACGATTTATAAAATGATTATGTTAAATAACTTCATATAACGAAGTAGGTTTGTAAACCGTTTAAATAAAAGAATTTGGTATCTACTAATAATATAAAACCCTTTATAGTTTTTAAGTGGCAATTCTTATCTAATATGGATTGCAATAGTAATCGATCTCAAAATTCATGTTTTAATAATGTAAATCAAATCTAACAACTGTTGACTATATATTCGTTTATCAAGAATAAATCGAAAGTCCATATAATCGAGCTGTAGAAATCTATGAATTTAAGAAACTGAAAAGTCATAAAAAAGGCCGAATGTGCCGAAATTAAACCGAGAAAGAGTCTGGATTGACCTAAACTATTGATAGTGGTCTTCATTGGTCAACAACAGAAATTTAGTCCTCGGATTTCTGAGCACTCAGGATGGACGTTTGAGTTGACAGTCTGTAGTTTTTTGTATTTTTTCCGAGAGTTTGAACAGATGTTTGACCTATTCGGTCAAATGTCTGAGTTGAAGTCTAGGTAATTATTTGCCAATGCAATGTATGTGCAATCGGCCTCGGACGAACCTGGATCAATAGTGATGGCTTATAATGTTTTCTAAGAGAAAATGAAGCCTCTATAACTCACCGGAACAACTCATAACACAAAACTCACATGCATAAACATATATACATGAAGCTGCAATGATTTTGATTATAAACTCCAAAACGAATAATTTCTCTAACCAAAGCAATCAAATGCAATTGAAGCTCGGACATGATGGTTTGGTAATGCTATAAGGAAATTATAAGGACTAGTGTGCATACAAGAACTTCACCTATAGCTTACACAATCCCAACATAGAACATACTAAGATTTCCAATACTCTAAAAGTAAGGAAATCAACAACCCAATCAATTAACTTAATTTATACACAATTCATTCACAACATATTCTTGTCATAGGTACACTTTATAAGCATATAGCTTGAGGCATAGATGTGAGTCTGCAAGAGCTCACCATTGATTATTAAAAGCCCAAAAAGACCCTTAAACCAAGCAAGATCAATCTCTCTACAAGCAAAGCTCTTGAATCACCAATATAAGAGCATATAAATAGAATTCATAAGAGTTAGGTTATAGGAAATTTTAAAATTGAAGAGGGAATAAGATGGAGACGGACTTACCTAAGCTTCTCTCTTGAATTTGCACTTGATTCTTACAAGATTGGAGCTTCTAGGATCAGACTAGTTTTAGGAAATTCTAATTTCCCTTTTCTTCCCCCGTTTTCTATTTTCTTTGAAGTATTTGAGTGAATGAGGGAGAAGTTGAGCTGTTGGGTTATAATTGTGTGGGATAGGTTAGCTAAACCAAGCCCCAACCAAGGTCTCAATTTTCAGAAAGTCCAAACATAATGATGTTTACTGTTTTCGTTGTCATAAACCACATTTCGAACTCAATGGAAGTGGTTTCGACTCCAAATTCATATGTATACAAAAAGTGACTTTTTGGATACATACTTGATTAACGGTTTTATATTTAAATATATTATCGTATAATACGTGGGTTGTTACATAAATTCTTTGCGAAGATAATTAAATTGGCAGATAAGGGATTGTATCAATTTATCTAAGAGATACTTTGAGATTGACAAGGGTTATTTTACCTTGATGGCTTTCAAAAATGACGAAGCTGACCCAAACATGAAGAAAGCTCGCCTTTTAAATGAAAGTTTTAACGAAGAAGTCATAGACTTATGACTCTCTTATGGATGTTTGTTGAAGAAAGAGAATTCTTATTTAGTTTTCTTCGAAAAGATTATTTTCCTTATGAGAAGGATGACTTTCCATTCTTCGGTTATCTTAGTGGCAACCTACTTCGTCACTTTCACCTAAGATATCTAAGATAGTTTGGGTATGATCCCCATCCAAGGAGGATATGGAAACTTCTGAAAGTATCAACATTGCATTTGGACCTTTCCCTTGAAAGAATTTCTTACTATAGATGTAGATTAATTCAAGAAATATTAAAGAATTCAATTTTGTGTAAATTGCACTTAGATTTTGTACATGTATAATTGAAAATTAATACGGGGTGATTTCTCTTTTATATGCCTGCATTTCTCATTATATGTTATGAATTTTTTTAATGTAAATAATATTGTTGTATACTTTTCTTTTATCAGGCTACCCTCCTAACTCTATCTCTCTCTCTCTCTTGAGGTTTTCCTTACTCGAACCATAATTAGCATGTGAGAAGGAAGAACCATTGGAGATTCCATCCCTTCAAAATTTGTAGATAACACTCTCGTTTTTCAAATGTTTTAAAAGTTTCAAGAGGAATGGATTATCGTACAAAATCTTTAGGAAGAAAGAAGAGATTTGGACGAAAAAGTTGCCCAATAGGAAAAGGACTTAGTTGTCGAAAAGAATTTTGTAAAGGCCAATCCTATGGCAGGTTTTGATAATGATATGGATTTTCTCCAAAACTAAGTTTCTGATCTAACAATTCAGCTAGATAACAGCTAGGCTCTTGTAAATCCTTAGAATTAATTTTTAACGACAACTCCCTTGACTTTCCAATGCCTTCACCTTGGACCTCATCAGGACCTGCTGGAGCAACCAGGCATAAAAAAGAAGTACCAGAATATTTTTCTCGTTCAATCAACCTCCTAAAATGCCGAGATGGAGAACTTGTAAAAAATGGGTTAAAAAGGTGAAGTATGAAGTTTGGAAATAATTTGAACAAAGGAGGAAAGATGATGCTAATGATCGTATTTGTGAGTACATTAATCATTCAAAAATCCTAAAGAAGGAGATATACAATTAAAGAAGAGCAAGGACGAATATGAGAAATCACTTAAGCTTCTTTCGAGGACTAATAAAGCATTTATTTAAATCCCTTAAAAACTCAGATTAACTCGATTGATGATGTCGAAAATGGCAGAAAGAAAAGAGAAAGACTTAAAAGGACGCTCCGAATTGTTCTACGCATCTTTTGCATCTTGCATTGTCAGAAATATTAGTCGAAAGAATCAATAAGTTGTAACAATTTTTTTTTTTTACATAAACACTCATTTTGTATATAAATTGAGCAGTCGAGCAATTTTGAAATTAATTATATTTTTCCTTTCTTCTTTTCATCTAAGAAGTCGTGTGTGTTATCCTCATATTCTTATTTTAATAAATAAGGATAGTGTATCAAAGCTAATATAAGAATGCCATAGTTATTGAGGGTTTGAGAAACTCCCTTTTTTAGATGTGTAGCATATACGACGTCTCTGACACCCTACGTCCGTTAATGTCACTATTTATCAATGCATTAAGTTCCATGAAGCGTTATAGGTAAACAGAACAGAATCTCACAAGACAGGTATATAAAATAGCAGCGGAAACTTAAAACTTTATTTTCCAACAGAAAACATTATGGTCTCAAAATCCAGTTACAACATCAGACGAAAATACTTGAACAAAGTCATCAAATAAAAACATCTGTCTTGCGCTAAAAACCATCAGAGTACAGAAATAAAAAATCATAATCCCCATAAGTAACCATAAACATGTAGACAAGTAGTCAAAGCGATACATCAAAAGCAGATCCAGATCCAAGCAGAAATAGAAGAGAGGATCCTAATCAAGCCCAAGCGTTCCCACCCTGAGAAACTGAGGGGGAAAAGGAAGAGAGAGAAAAGGAAACAAAATTGGATTGACATAAAGCCTGGTGAGTCCAAGGACTTTTAGCATATAAAGAAGTAAAAAGTAAAAGTATCGTGACAGGCATATAAACTGGATGAAAGACAACAATAGGACATAACATGTATAAACAGATTGAACAGAAATAACATAATAAAGAGAGTGGATTATGCTTCTCAAATAATTTTCTCTGCACTAATACTAGTATAACATATATGTGACAGGATTAGGTATCCCCTAATTACTTAAAAGAAACAGAATGATCCCAACAGAAACATATTAATAGTTTTATGTGTACTCTAGTTTCATAATGGGTTTTACCTCACATAGAAATAATGGGTACCTTAGCAGAATATAACGGACGTAACCAAATAAATAAATAATAGGCACCCCAATAGAAACAGACAGGATTAGATGTACCCTAATTACTATCCTCAAGCGACCGGCTCCCAAACTTGTAAATACTCTATGTTGGGCCAATTATAGGGTGTATTACTTCCTAAAATGGAAACCTACAGAAGGACACTGACCTATTTTCTGGTGCTACAGCGGCTTATTTTCACCCCTTCAGACCGGACTCATGCATGCGTATGACTCCAATGGAATGCGCCCATACACACCCCCTTTCAGATGAGCCTCTTATAACCAGTTTAGTACTTATGCCCTGGCACCTACCTAGTGCGGGA
The DNA here is from genome assembly GCA_030737875.1 of Allium sativum. Taxonomy (NCBI): domain Eukaryota; kingdom Viridiplantae; phylum Streptophyta; class Magnoliopsida; order Asparagales; family Amaryllidaceae; genus Allium; species Allium sativum. The sequence continues at coordinate 973,174,240 of CM060924.1, forward strand.
CCCCCGTTTAATACCAGAATGGGATACTGACTGATAATGGGTCCCACACAACATATGACATAAGTCAAACCCCTAAACTTGTGTCCCTCAATTAATTAGGATTTTTAACAGGTTAAGCCTACAAATTAACAGGTTCGCATAACCCCTACAGATTAACAGGTTAAGTTTCACAAGTTAACAAGTTTATTTAACCCCAAGAGATTAAACAGGTTTACATAACCCCAACAGATTAAACAGACTTACTTAACCCCAACAGATTATACAGGTTTACGTAACCCTCACAAATTAAAACAGGTTTCACATGTTCTTTACAGTTTCATTAACATGTTTCGCTTAATCTTAAATTAAGCCTATAGATTCTTATGCCCCAAATCCTAGTCATAGTTCACAATATAACATATGCCCCCAAAATTTTAGTTATATTTCACATTATATGTTACTCCCCCAAGTTAACATTCCCAATCATTTCCCCCAATTTATCTTAATTTCGCTGGTACGCACGCATATTTCAGCGACATTGGCCTAGGCTCGAAGGTAGCCTAGGCTATAAAAATAAAAAAGGGAATGAAAGAGGGAAGAACAGAATAGGCATATAAGAACTGAACAGCAGATCAAGTGTACAGAAGAATACATGTGATAACATAACTGATTAGGTATGAATCATATTCTTAACAGGTATAGATTTTGATCCAGATTTATAAACATGTTAGGGTTACTGTTAAATTTTTATATCTAAAAGTAACATGAAATCACAGAGATTGGATCTAATGAACATAGAATAATATGCTGAAGTTGCAGAAGAGATTCTTGTATGAATACAGGTTGTTATTAAAGAAGATAGTTTGATTCATTCCACGCTGGGGAAGCATATCATTGTCTCCATTGTTTTAGGTGTAGAAAAACAATAGAAATGATGTCCTATATATAGCCTACCTTTAGCGAGTCCAGTCAAAAATACATCCAGAAATGCTTGGAAGAATTCAGTCGGATCCTGGTTGGGTCGACCCACCCTCACCTGGGTCGACCCATGCGGCCTAGGGTTGACCCACAAGTCGACCCAACCTAAGCGTGGGTCAAACCCAACGGGTCTGGTTCTCGCTTAGTTTTACCGCTTGATGTTTGATTTATTTTTTAAAATTCTGATTAGTTTTATTTATACATGCTCTTATATGTATACTAACTTCTAACCTTTACATCTTCCTCATACTATGTCCTTTTTTACGCGAACTCGAAGTCTATCCTAAGTAGAATTCCAAGATGAATGCAATGGTACAGTCCGTTTTACTTAATTCCCAATATTTAATTAAGTATTCTTTAGTTTATTGTCAACACTATCTTTTTGATTCATGGGGTGTTACAATATCCCCTACTTAAAGGGTTTCGTCCTCGAAATCTCTAAGTTAAGAAAAATGTTTATCCTAACATCCATTCACAACCATCTACTCATCCATTGATCACAGGCATTCATTGTCCTTAAGAGATTTCTAATGCTTGTATGATCATATGCAAAGGTGTGTGTATATCTCCCTATGCTAATGCGAAAAATCAGGTAGTCTGCTGATTCAGTCGACCTCCTTAATGCAATGTATGTAAGTGCCATGAATCCAACATGTATGCAAATAGTCCTAGTATATCATGTAAACTCTATATGTGTGCACAATCATCCATCCAAAATGCAACATCAATATGATGATACATCCATTTCCATTCATAAAAGAAAAGTGCACATACATCCATATGCAGTATGAGAGTGCTTCGAGCCGATCTAGTGCCTAGTGTGTATGTGTATACATCCACAAGCAACCACTAGCAAACATTTGCATCCACTTGCATCCATCAAACATAACATGTCTCAAACACATGTTTCCTACCTAAAGGTCGAAGACTCGATCGATACGATGAACTTAAATGACATAAGCTTGTATGAATAAAAGCTTGGAAAAAGAAGTTAAGAACATACCCTTGAAAAGAAAAAGGTACGAAGCACGAATCTTGTCTTCAGTCTCTCAAGTTGTATCTTCTCTATCTTCTCCCCAATGCACTTTCATTAACTTAACATCTCTGTTGCATAGCTTCTTAACCTCTAATCCAAGAACACGGATAGGAACTCTTCTAACCGTCGCCTCCTTTCTACCTCTACTTCCTCAAGCATTCTCGGCTCGACTACCGCTGTTGTATCATGTAGACACTTCCCCAAATGAGAAACGTGGAAAATATCATGAACACTCACCAATTTCTTTGACTTATCCTTTCCACTATGGGAAATGGCCCTACAAACCTTGGCGCCAATTTCCCTACAGATCCAAAGAGAACCACATTCCTCCGAGGTGAAACTTTGATGAAAACCATGTAACCCACCTCAAACTCAAGATCATTCCTTCTCTTATCTTCGTAATACTTCTGCTTGTCCCGAGCTGCCTTCATGCGTCTGCAGATAAGATCAAACTTTTCTGAAATTTCTCTAATCATCTCAGGTCCAAGTAGAGGCCTATCTATAGACTCCCACCAACAAGCTGGTGATCTACAAGGTCGTCCGTACAATGCCTCGAAGGGTGCAATGTCTATTCTAGCCTGATAACTGTTGTTGTAGGCAAACTCAACCAAAGGGAGATGCTCTTCCCAAGTCTCTCCAAATTCTAGGATACACGACCTCAAAAGATCCTCAAGAACTCTATTCACCCTCGTAGTCTGCCCATCGATCTAAGGGTGATATGCAGTGCTCAAACACAATTTGTACCTAATGCCTCTTGCGGGCTCTTCCAGAACTTCACTAGTGAAGATGGGGTCACGATCACTCACTATGCTAGAAGGTACTCCATGTAAATGAACTATCTCGCGAAGATAAACTGATGTTAACCATGCAGTAATTCTCTTACTCTTAACATGAATGAAATGAGTGCTCTTAGTAAGCCTGTCTACTATAACCCAGATATTGGTGTTGTGTTTCCTCGATCAAGGCAATCCATCAATGAAATTCATAGAGATGCTCTCCCACTTCCACTGTGGGACCTCCAAAGGATGAAAAACCGCCAGGCTTTTTTGTTCATCTTTAACTTGCCGGCAAACTAAACATCGAGAGACAAACTCCACTACATCTTTCCTCATCCCATCCCAAAAGAAAACCCTCCACATATCTCTATATGTCTTATCACCACCTGGATGGATAGCTATCCTAGAATGATGGGCTTCCTAAAGGACTATTCTCAACAAACTCCCAACATTGGGAACACAAAGCCTTCCATACCGTTCTAACCACCCTCTATCATCCGTGGAATATCTATTAAGGTGGCTAGAAGTCTCCCCTCTATTGAACCTATCCAAGATGTCTGTTATTTGTGGGTCCTCTCGCTGCAAAGATCCTATCTGATCCATAAGAGTAGGTCACACCTCTAAGGATGCCAACAAACCAGGTACAAGATCCGTAGATGGCCTAAAATTAGGGTTGTCAATGGGCCGTGTAAGGTCGGGTTCGGGTTGATTTATAAACGGATCATGTCAACCTGTTTATTAAACGGTTCATTTTTTTCCCAAACCTGACCCAACCCATTTATAAATGGGTTGACCCGACCCGACCCGTGTAACCCGTTTAACTAAACGGGTCGTGTCGAGTTGTGTTAGGTCAAGACTACCCATTTGACCCATTGGAAAATAATGCCTAGTAATATAAACACCAAAAGCACCAAATCACTAACAGACAACACTATTATATAATCACCAACAAACAGCAAGTTACAAAATCACCAACAGGAAACAAGTTACAAAATCATCAATAAACACCACATATATAAAGCATGAAATCATCATATACATAAATCATTCACCATGCATAAGAACACATGAGCATACGTCATACATAAAATACTAACAATATGGAAGAGATATAGTATATATATAAGTAAAATTTAACTAATATCATATAAGAATAAATTTGTGAAATATAACAGCTTACACAAGAATATATGAGCATACTGCTTACAGCATACATAAAAGATTAACATCATATAAAAGACTAACAGTATGGAAGAGATACATAATATAATTGGGTTTGATGGGTCAAAATCGGGTTAGCTGGTCAACCCTAAACCCACCCGTTTATAAACGAGTCAAATTCAGTTTGACCCAAAAATGACACACCAACTAAACGGGTCGGGTTAACCTGTTATTTCCATGCGGGTTTCGTGTCGAGTTTCAGTTCGTGTAGGAAATTGACAGCCTTACCTAAAATCGAAGGTCGATATGTACTCCAAACTCTGCCTCTCTACGAATAGAGGACTCAAAGTCATCCTTTTCCTACTCAACATGTCCGCCACCACATTACACTTGCTAGGAGTGTAAGCAATCTCAAACTCATAGGATGCTAGGAACTCCATCCATCTATATTGTCTCAAGTTTAGATCCCTTTGCGATAACGGATACTTGAGAGATTTATGACCTTGTAAAACTCGAACCTCTCTCCAAGTAGATAATGTCACCAAGTCTTAAGCCTGAACACTATAACAGCCAATTCCAAATCATAGGTAGGGTAGTTCTTCTTATGAACTCTCAACTGTCTACCACCGTAACATACTACCCTTCCCTCTTGCATCAAGATGACACCAAGTCTTATACCACATGCATCAGTATAAACTATGAACACTTTATTCCCATTAGGCAAAGTCAAGATTGGGGCTATTGTTAGAGCCCTCCTCAACCGCTGGAAAGCATCCTCTCAGACAATGCTCTAAGAAAAGGTCAGATTCTTCTTCGTCAGTCTGGTGAGTGGGGCGGATATCTTTGCAAAGTCCTTGATAAAATTCCTATAATAGCCTGCTAAACCGAGAAAACTCCTCACCTCTGTTGCATTCTTTGGACCTTCCAATCTTGAACTGCAACTACTTTCGTGGAATCCACTGCTATCCCATCCTTGGAGACCACATACCCTAAAAATCTTACTTCCTCTCTCCAAAAGTGACATTTGGAGAATTTTTCCTTAAGATAGTTTGCCTGGAGTGTCCTTAAAACCTCCCCTAAATGAAGAGCATGCTCTTCCTCGCTCTTTGAGAAGATCAGAATGTCATCCACAAAGACCACGACAAACTTGTTCAGAAACTCCCGGAGCACCCTACTCGTCAGATCCACAAAATACACGAGTGCATTTGTCAATCCAAAAGGCATGACTAGTCACTCAAAGAAACCACCTAGAGTTCTGAAAGCGGTCTTGCCTATACTATCCTCATCCACCCTCAACTGATCAAATCCTATGGCCAAGTCTAATTGAGAGAAAACAGGAACATCAACAAGCTGGTCAAACAGATCATCAATTCTCGGAAGTGGGTGCCTATTCTTCTTAGTGAGTTTATTCAGCTCCCTGTAATCCACATATAAGCAAAGCGATCCATCCACCTTAGATGCAAAGATGACTGGAGCACCCCATTTAGATATGCTTCGCCTATTGAAACTCTTCTCAGGTAGCTTCCCTACTTGCTTGCTAAGCTCCCTCCTTTCCCTAAGAACCATGTGGTGCACAGGCAATGCGATTGGCTTCGCATTATCCACCAAGTATATCCGGAAATCAATCTTGCACCTCAGAGGTAAATCCCAAACCTCATCAAACAAATCTGGATACTCATAAGCTACATGCCGCAAATCATTGATAGAAGCACCAAGTGATTCTAGGAAACTAAACATGACGGACCCATTTGGGTCATAGGAAATCTCGAGAGTCCTCCTTCGGTAAGTCAAAAGTCTAACGACCCTCCTCTTACAGTCCAGAATGGCACCATATATGGCTAGCCAATCCATCCCTAGAATCAGACCATAGCCCATAAAACCAAGCACATATGCATCACATTCAAACTCGACGCCCAACACAGATATCCTCAAACCCCAATGTATCATGGACAGACGAGTCGTTCCCCTAATGGGGTTTGAGACAATAACGGGATCAGAAACAATACTAGTACTAAGGTGAAGAGACTCAACCATGGAATCAAGTATAAAAGAGTTAGAAGCGCCAGAATCAAAAAGAGTTCTAACAGGATGATCAGAAAGAGAAATCAAACCTTCAACAGAAACTTTCCTACCTCTATCAGGTACACTGGTCTCGAGAGCATGCACCTTCCCTCCAAGAGATCCTTCCCTTTGGTCGTATCCTTGCTTCTTCGAGTACTCCCTAGTATAGTGTCTGACATTACCATAGTGGAAGCAAGCATTCATCCTTTTTCTGCAATCTTTGACCAAATGACCCACGTTTCCACATCCATGAGACATCTTCTTGCCTTGAGCCTTCTCGTTCTTTCAATCCTTCTTTTGCAGTTCTTTCTTGGGCCACACCTTCTTGTTTCTGGTCTCATTGGTCTTAGCCTCCTTTTTCTCATATTTACCATCTTCGTGTATCAATACCATATCAACCGATCTCTCAAAAGTAGCCCCCATTGGAATTTGAGATAATGTCAATGCTTGAAGAGGCTGATTTAATCCTCTTGCAAATGTTAAAGCTTTCTTATGCGGGGTATTCACCAGCTTCAGACCAAACCTCGCCAATTGGTTAAACTTATTGACATACTCTTTAATAGACATACTTCCTTGCTTAAGTGTTAGAAACCTTTCCATCTACATACTCTCTTCTGCCTGAGAAAGAAACTTCATCTCGAACCTCTGTCGGAAAACATCCCAAGTATCAACTGGACGCCCTGCTTACATCAATTCCCACTAGAATGAAGCATCGTCCTTAAGCTGCCATGCAACCAACTGTGTCTTTTTGAAGTCATCAACCTCGAAAAAACAAATAAGTTCTCTGTCTCTTTTATCCAATTTCATGCTTCCACAAAGTTTTCAGTTCCTCGGAATGGTTTCCCTCCCATAGCACAGAAATCCTTGCATATCCGCTCGTGGAGGAGGAGGAACAGCGGCTGCAGCTGAGGGAAGGGCGTTTGCTTGATCTCCAGTAGGCGCCGTAACCTCAAGATACCTACAGAACCAAGCCGGTATCTGAACGCCCTCGGGAATATTCGGTTCCCAAGACATGTTGAAAAGAAAAGGAAAAGAGATTCAAACAGAGAATCGAAAGATATTTTATATGGCTGTGGGGAATATATTTTCCAAAAACAGACTTTTCTTTGAAAGTACTTTCTTCTTGAAACCTTTTGAAAACAATTTTCAAAACTTTTTATTAGATCTTATAACTTTCAGCTCTGATACCAAATGTGACACCCCATGTCCGTTAATGTCAATCTTTATCAGAATGCATTAAGTTCTGTGAAGCATTATAGGTAAACAGAATAGAATCTCACAAGATAGATATATAAAGTAGCAGCAGAAATTTAAAACTTTATTTACCAACAGAAAACATCATGGTCTCAAAATCCAGTTACAACATCATGTCACTCATAGCTATGTGTCGAACTTTCAATACCCAAACTTGTTTGTACAACAATCCATCGGAATTTACCTTTGTACCCTAAGGAACCCAAAACTGTTTGAATTTAGTAAAAAAATCATTTTATTTTCTTTCAGGTCCAAGAATGTTTAAACGGATTACTATCAAATAAATTCACATCTCGCTTTTGATTTAAAAATCCTTTGAAATTGTTAGAGTTCAAATTTTCAAAACAAAAATTTCCAAAGCGATTAAAAGGATTTTTACGATCATTTAAATTTCGTTTTTCCAAAACATTGATTTTCCCAAAACCGAGTCCATGTTTATTTCCAAAAGAAAAATTATTTTTCAACAACATATTCAATGATTTTTCTCCATTAGAAAATTTATTCAGAGTTGATTCAAGTCATCAGATTTTAGTTTTAAGATCGTTATTTTCTTGTTTGGGACTCAGATATTTCAAAATCAAAATGTTTTTGCTTTTCGAGATCTAGTTTTTCAAAATCTTTGAATTTTGCAATTTCATTTTCAAGCTTTCTAAGATTTTCATTAAGATGAGCTACATTAGTTTCTAAAATCATACAACTTTTGCTGTTGGAGTTTTCAAGATTCAATTTCAAATCATTATTTTTACATTGCAACTCAATGTTTTCAGATTTCAGAATTTTATTTTTCCGTTGGAGATGATTTACAATTTTAGTTAAATCATTACAACGAGAAACCAATTCTTCATATGAAGAGTCTCCATCATCTGAATCGTCATGAATAGCTCCAGTTAAGCACAGATCTGAATTTGAGTTGGCTGTTGAGGGTTTTGAGTAATTGTCAGAATTTCCATACCGTGCTTTGAGAGTTTTCCAGATATCCTGCGCAGTTACATAATGAGAGATAAGATTAATCTGTTTATTATTGAGATAAGAATAGAGAATATGCATAACACGAGCATTGACAATTTTATTTTTCTTATCTAGCATATCTCCCGTATTTTCAATAATATTCCAATATTCAAAATTAACAGATTTATTTTGATTTCCAAATAGAAAAATCCGTTCCATCGAAAATAATTGGAATATCACAGGACTGATTCTCAGAAAACTGACAACTAGGATTACCCATGATTCTAGACTTAATTAAATACCTGCCCGGATACCAATTGTTAGATCTAGATTAACCCTAGAGGGGGGAGTGAATTGGGTTTATTAAATTTTCATGAGATATTAAAATATTCATAGATCACAAAATATAGCAGAAATAGAAATGCAGAAAGTAAATGACACAAGAGATACCCAGCTTTGGCAAAACCCTGCCTACTGCTGCATTCCTAAGGTTTCTACTAGGTGATAGAACATATCCCGCATACAAGACCATGTACACTCGCAAACCATGCTCGTATTCTAACCCTATGCTCAAAACCCTAGACTGACCGATATTCCCTCGATTAGATTTTCCCTGATTACAACCCCATAACCAGTAACTCTAGATTTTGAAGACTTTAGCAACTATCAGTTAACTCCTAACTGAATTCCTGGATTTTCCAGACTCTAGAACTGATTAGATGGATTCAAAACAAAAAGGAAATACAACACAAAATTAAAATTAAAAAATTAACCCTTGTTTTAATTAAAACTCCGTTAAGCCTGTTATATGTTGACCGGCCCATTTGTAATACGTCCACTCTTTTCCTTAAGCCCGATCTCTTGTTTCTGGAGTAAGAAAATGGCGACTAGATTGCTAGGGTTTCTGCTATCCCAAATCTCGACGTCAAAATTGATGCTTCTTGGTTCATTTGAAGCTCCGATTGATTACTAGCTTGCGTCGATTGCTTTGGGTTCTGAATCGATCGAAAACCTAAAAAAATGTGAGTAATTCAGATTTAATTCTTTGTTTGAATTTGTGATGCTTGGTTTCGATCATCAGTTTTTGCAAATGATGAATTGGTTAATATAGGATTATAAAATCCCAATTCCTCTGATTTCAACTTTAATGACTTGCTCTGATTGCTTCGAATTGATGCGTGATATTGGGAATCAATTGTTGTCGTGAGTTTTGGAAATATTGCCAAATTGCCAGGTTGCAGATTTGCCCAAATTAAAGCCTCTTGCCATATATAAAAACTCTGGTTCAAATCTTGAATTGAATCTGGTCGGTTTTGAAATATTTGCAGGATTGATTATGAGAAATCCAGTCTTGATTTTGTGTCTTCAATGAATCTACCAAATTGATCGATTTCCAAAAAAAATGTGCTCTTCGAATTGCTAATGTGCTTGACAATTCCCTTTTGAATGAATCTGATTGCCAAACATGATTTATCTCAATCTGGAAATTGTTAATTACTTGTCAAAACAAAACTTGTCTCTTCTTTGCATGATTTCCAGAAACTGTTAAATAATTGCCAAATATTGCAGGAGAAAAATATTTCTTGCATGAACATGAGTTGTATATTTCTGGACACAATTAAAATCCTTATCTCTATGTTTGCTGATTTCCCTTGATTGTGCATGACTTTTTCCATAGATTAAATTTATGCCAAATACTAGAATTCTGGAATCACATCATAAGTTTGCCAGAAAATTCGAACACTGATTTCTCTTGCTAAAGATGGATTGCTTAATTTATTGAATGCACTCATTTCTGCTGCACACACGTAGTTTGCCTGTACCCTCTTTCTAAACCTTGAACATGAACCATGTATCCATGTACAAATTTGAGCTTCATCACTGCTGCATATACATTTGAATGTGCAAACACACATGATGTTGCCTTCCCTATGTTACTATGAATTCACTTTAGTGATTTTATCAAACTTGAGATTTGCATGATGTTGTCTTATGCTTGTCCACTTGATTTGATTCCATTGTGTCAACATGTGCACACATATGATACATTACAAAATTATTCTCCCTGACTATTGAACTGTATTGCCGTGTGTATGTGCAGATCCATATGTAACTGCAAACTGTCTGTACCTGGCTTGAGTTTCATACTCGACCAGATTTAGTTGTAGCTTGCACTTGAAAAACTAAACCACTTTGCTGCTTTGATTAGAATACATTCCAGACTCGCACATGTACACATGAATGCTTCATACTGAACTTTCTTGGCCATGTTGAGCTTAGATGTGACCATTCTTTGTTGTGCTTGACTTGATTGTGTACCATGATGAACCATGCATATGTGTTGACTTGAATTTCATGTACACATGCATCATTCATTTAACTTGCTGCAATGTCCATTTGCTTTTCTGTTTCACATGACTTGTACATGTTCATGTTGTATCTTCGCCTTGTTATATGTTGTTCCCATGAGACCATTCTTCTTTGTATTCACTATTGTTGTTTGGCAGTTGTCTTTGACTTCTCTGACCTGTTTGCATACATGAACCAATGAACACATGCACTTGTGAATTCTATGTTGTATGAAGCTTTGTAGAACTTGATTCATTTGCTCGACACTTGGGCTGCTTTGATTTTGATGGACTGATCACATTTTTATTGTTCCTTGTCATGTATTGAGCTCGACCATTTTGATAAGTTGTGCACTGAGTCGAGATGGTCCATGTGGCAACTCCTCAGTTGCACACTGAATTAGCGAGGCAGTGCACACATGTATATATATATATATACATGTGTGTATATATAGCCATCCAGAATATTTTTCTGTCCTTGCACCGTAATATATGTATACACACACACGTATGTGTGTATACAAAGATCGTGCGCGTGCTATATTCACATATCAGATCAAGTCATGAAAAATGATAAGAAACACACCGAAATTATGAGACAAAAAAAAATTATATTCGCATGAATTCTGTTTTATGTCTATTGCAGTGTATTGTGTGTGTTTTTGTTTCATGTGACAGGTGAGGATGAGTGGACTGAGCTGTGAAGATAGAAGATTGAAGACAACAGATTACAGTGTGTCAATTTGTGTATATGACTGAATGTATATATAACTGATTGTGAGTGTTGTAGAGAGAAATTGTGTACTGAAAAAGAATGTATTGAAATGTATATGAAATTGTATATCAGTGAATATATAAAAATAGCGGAGTTGTAAATCTGTACTATTTTAAATATTGAAATAAAATATTATATTTAAACAAAATACTATGTTGATATTTGAATTTTTGTATAGATGTATTCTGTTTGAATATAAATATTATATTTCGGTTTGTGATGTATATATATAGAACAATACAATAACAAACACATTTAAAATAATATTTATTTGTTTGTTATCATCAAACAAAAATCATATAATTGTGTATACAACTACGTCATATACAACAATCTCCCCCTTTTGATGATGAAAAACAAATAAAATATTTTGAGCATAATAAATGTGTTTGACAGTGAACATTGAACTCCCCCTATTTATTAGCTCCCCCTACAACAGAAAACTCCCCCCCCCCCCCACAACTTTGTGTGAGTGAAAAGAATGTAAACCAAATGAATTTTCAAAATTAAAATATTTATAAAGTATTCACTCATAAATCAAAATCTCAACCCATTCTCCCCCTTTTGTTATCATCAAAAGGATACAAAATTTAAAATATAGATGAAAAAATGACTAAAAATGTAATTTCAGCATAGGAGGAAGAACGGTGATCATAAATCTCAACCAGTAAGACAAAAATCATAATATTCTAAGAATTAGTAGCATATTTCACATTTTAGAGAATGACGGATTTACGATGAAATTTATATATAATGGAGAGAGTTCCAAAAACATAAATTTCCAATTATTTTCAAAAGAATTTTGTAAAATCGAGCACAAAAACAGTGATGGATTTGGACTATAGTTAATAAATCAATTTAAGTGACGCAATCATATAATCTCAAATCCTAGTAGCTATCAATCAACAGATCATAATACGTCATAAAATATTAACACATTTCACAAATTAGAAAATGGATTGATAGACTGGTTTTCACATACCAAGGTGAAATTCATATAAAATGTTTATTTATTCAAACTATTTTCTTTTCTTTTTCTTTTAATTTAAGAGCACACTGACCACGCAAAACCAGATCTTGGAACTTTAAATTAGATCAGTTGCAACTTAAATATAAGTAATCTCATAACCATGCATAACTAGAGCTTGGATTTTTAAATGAGGTCAGAGAAACACTTATGTATTAATTATATTTATCATTTCATTTTCAGCTCCAAAATGAAAGACTCCTTAGTATATATAAACCAATATGAACGATAGAAATGTGATAGGTACAGAAATGGTTGTGAAATAAATTTCTACATTAATAATATTATGAAATATATTCAACTGTACAGAGATCATTGAAAATTTTCAATTGTCACTAGTTCTGAAAAATAACATAGTCCCATTTCTATCGCAAATATTTCCACTGTTTATTCAAAAAGTTATAAAAGAAATTTAACTCCCCACATTAATATAAAAAAAACATGATGGATGGCAGAATCATGGTAGATAAAGAAGATGGTCGTGAAATAATTGCCAGTTCAAAGATATTATAATAAATATTCAACCATCGTAACAATACAAATAAAATCTCCTCTTGTTGTGAAATATACTACAGTCACAATTCATCACAATTTCAAAATCTGATAATAATTTTGATGAATTATAAATACTGTTCAATATGGATGTTGATTTCAATTTCTGAATGAATAATCAATAAATAACTTTAAAATTGAAAATCAATTATAAGAGGAAATTAAAATGATTTATACAAGACAAGAGAGATTAAAAATATATACATCTAAAACAAATTTAGCACTTCTAAACTGATACCACTTGATGTCCCTACTAATGAGGATTGTAACAAGATACTAGAGACAAACAAGGATACCATAGACAAAAAATTTAATCACAAGGCCCAAACAAACAAGACTAACAAATTAATTTCATTTATCAGAGCATGGTATATATTTGATACCAAAACAAGGAGTCACCAAAAAATATTTTCAAAAACAATATCAGAGCAGCACAAGAAACCAATAGCACAGTAGACTTGTCAGAAGATGTTTCTGATGGTCACAGAATATGATTCATGATCCAAGATTAAAAATACCGTTTATTTGAAATCATTTGAGGAATATGAAACTCTCAAGATTCAGTGAATCAAACACACCAAAATGTAAATTTCAGATTCAAGATATGTGTGTGATTCAATAAATCAATAATTACAAATGATTTTAAACAAATGTTCAAATCATGAAATAGTAGTGAGTTTTAAGACCTGATTTTCAAAGAATTTTCCACAAGTATTTTCTGACAAATACAAGAGTAATTTCAGATCATTTACATCAGACTTGCAAGGTATTCATGATCCAAAAAAATTAAAAATAATTTATTTGAAATCACTTGAATCAATGTGAAGTTTGAGATACAATGAATCATTCATACAAGATGATAATTTCAGGATTAAGAGGTGTGTGATATTCAAAATATCAAGAATTTCAGATGATTTCAAAGAAACAATTTTCAACTATAATGATCATGAATAAAGATGAATTTCGAGATGTATCACTGATTCAAGATAATTCAAGATATCCAAGCCAATCTGAAAAATAATGAAATTATCACAACTGATAAATATTGATGTGCTGTAATGAATATAAATTTTCAAGCCTTTCTAAACTGAATTAGAAGAAACTCAGAACAACAGAGATGTGTGAAATTTCAATTGTTTTTCAGATCTTCAAAATTTAGAATTCAAATCAACAGTGTTCAAGATATGATATGAATACATCAACACTGTTATGAATTCATAAAACAGAAAATAAACCTCAAAACAATTGCAGATATTTACAAGTTTAAATTCAAGATCTAGAAATAATTAAAACATCAGAGTTCTATTCAATTAAAGCGAATTTCCAGAAGATCATGAGTACTACAATTGGAGGTTAAGAAAGTACAAGAAAAATTACAATTATATGACAGTGACAAATCAGATCAGAACAAACAAATAAAAATAAATAGATGGGGGTGAAGGAAGGAATACAAAAAAATATTTACAAAGATGAAGTTAGAAACTATACCTGAAAACGATGTAAACCAGAATCTCTAACTTATCAAGATTGGCTAAGAAACATATGCTGGATAGCTTCAAGATGTGGAACGATATTTGATTCTTCTAGAATGTCGTTCCTTAGCCAGAATCTGGTACCTAAGCATTTAAAGGTTAGAGTGGTCAAAAAAAGATTGTTTTTCCACTCATAGCTATGTGTCGAACTTTCGATACCCAAACTTATTTGTACAACAATCCATCGGAATTTACCTTTGTACCCTTAGGAACCCAAAACTGTTTGAATTTAGAAAAAATCGTTTTATTTTCTTTCGAGTCCAAGAATGTTTAAACGGATTACTATCAAACAAATTCACATATTACTTTTGATTTAAAAATCCTTTGAAATTGTTAGAGTTCAAATTTTCAAAACAAACATTTCCAAGACGATTAAAAGGATTTTTACGATCATTTAAATTTCGTTTTTCCAAAACATTGATTTTCCCAAAACCGAGTCCATGTTTATTTCCAAAAGAAAAATGATTTTTCAATAACATATTCAATGATTTTTCTCCATTAGAAAATTTATTCAGAGTTGATTCAAGTCATCGGATTTTAGTTTTAAGAACGTTATTTTCTTTGATTAAATCTGAACAATGATTATTAGAAATCTTTCTTTCATCGTCATGTTGTTTCAAAACCAAATTTTCATTTTCAAGAAGTTTAATTTTGGTTTGGGACTCAGATATTTCAAAATCAAACAGTTTTTGCTTTTCGAGATCTAGTTTTTCAAAATCTTTGAATTTTACAATTTCTTTTTCAAGATTTCTAAGATTTTCATTAAGATGAGCTACATCAATTTCCAAAATCATACAACTTTTGCAGTCGGAGTTTTCAAGATTCAATTTCAAATCATTATTTTTACATTGCAGCTCAATGTTTTAAGATTTCAGAATTTTATTTTTCTGTTAGAGACGATTTACAGTTTTAGTTAAATCAATACAACGAGAAACCAATTCTTCATATCAAGAGTCTCCATCATCTGAATCGTCATGAATAGCTCTAGTTAAGCACAGATCTAAATCTGAGTTGGCTGTTGAGGGTTTTGAGTAATTGTCAGAATTTCCATACCGCGCTTTGAGAGTTTTCCAGATATCCTGCGCAGTTACATAATGAGAGATAAGATTAATCTGATTATTACTGAGATAAGAATAGAGAATATGCATAACACGAGCATTAACAATTTTATTTTTCTTATCTAGCATATCTCCCATATTTTCCATAATATTCCAATATTCAAAATTAACATATTTTAAATATAATTCCAATTTTGATTTCCAAATTGAAAAATCCGTTCCATTGAAAATAATTGGAATATCACAGACTGATTCTCAGAAAATTGACAACTAGGATTACCTATGATTCTAGAGTTAATTAAATACCTGCTCGGATACCAATTGTTAGATCTAGATTAACCCTAGAGGGCGGAGTGAATAGGGTTTATTAAATTTTCATGAGATATTAAAATATTCACAGATCACCAAATATAGCAGAAATAGAAATGCAGAAAGTAAATGACACAAGAGATACCCAGCTTCGGCAAAACCCTGCCTATTGCTGCATTCCTAAGGTTTCTACTAGGTGATAGAACAGATCCAGCATACAAGACCATGTATGCTCGCAAACCCTGCTCGTATTCTAACCCTACGCTCAAAAACCTAGACTGACCGATATTCCCTCGATCAGATTTTCCTTAATTACAACCCCGTAACCAGTAACTCTAGATTTTACAGACTCTAACAACTGTCAGCTAACCCCTAACTGAATTCCTAGATTTTTCAGACTCTAGAACTGATCAGATGGTTTCAAAACAAGAAGAAAATACAACACAAAATTAAAACTAAAACATTAAACCCTAGTTTTAAAAAAAACTCCCTTAAGCCCATTATATGTTGATCGGCCCATTTGTAATACGTCCACTCTTTTCCTTTAGACCGTGCTCTTGTTTCTCGAGTAAGAAAATGGAGGCTAAATTGCTAGGGTTTCTGCTATACCAAATCTCAACGCCAAAATTGAATCTTCTTGGTTTATTTGAAGCTTCGATTGATTGCCAGCTTTGGTCGATTGCTTTGGGTTATGAATCGATCGAAAACCTGAAAAAAAATGTAAGTAATTCGGATTTAATTCTTTGCTTGAATTTGTAATGCTTGGTTTCGATCATCAGTTTTTTCCAATGATGAATTGGATAATATAAGATTATAAAATCCCAATTCCTCTAATTTCAACTTTAATGACTTGCTCTGATTACTTCGAATTGATACCGTGTATATTTGATTGATGCGGGATATTGGGAATCAATTGTTGCCGTGAGTTTTGGAAATATTGCCGAATTGCCAGGTTGCAAATTTGTCCAAATTAAAACCTCTTGCCATATATAAAAAAATCTGGTTCAAATCTTAATTTGAAACTGGTCGATTTTGAAATATTTGTAGGATTGATTGTGAGAAATCCAGTCTTGATTTTATGTCTTCAATGAATCTACCAAATTGATTGATTTCCAAAAAAATGTGCTCTTCGAATTGCTAATTTGCTTGACAATTCCCTTTTGAGTGAATCTGATTGCCAAACATGATTCATCTTAATCTGGAAATTATTAATTACTTGTCAAAACAAAATTTGTCTCTTCTTTGCATGATTTATTGAAACGGTTAAATAATTTCCAAATGTTGCAGGAGAAAAATATTTCTTTCACGAACATGGGTTGTATATTTCTGGACACAATTAAAATCCTCATCTCTATGTTTGCTGATTTCCCTTGATTCTACATGACTTTTTCCATATATTAAAGTTATGCCAAATACTGGAATTCTGGAATCACATCATAAGTTTGCCAGAAAATTCGAACACTGATTTCTCTTGCTAAAGATGGAATGCTTAATTTCTTGAATGCACTCATTTCTGCTGCACACATGTAGTTTGCCTGTACCCTCTTTCTAAACCTTGGACATGAACCATGCATCATTCATTTAACTTGCTGCAATGTCCATTTGCTTTTCTGTTTCACATGACGTGTACATGTTCATGTTGTATCTTCACCTTGTTATATGTTGTTGCCATGAGACCATTTTTCTTTGTATTCACTATTGTTGTTTGGCAGTTGTCTTTGACTTCTTTGACCTGTTTTTGCATACATGAACCAATGCACACATGCACTTGTGTATTCTATGCTGTATGAAGCTTTGTAGAACTTGATTCATTTGCTCGACACTTGGGCTGCTTTGATTTTGATGGACTGATCACATTTATGTTATTCCTTGTCATGTATTGAACTCGACCATTTTGATAAGTTGTGCACGGAGTCGAGATGGTCCATATGGCAACTCCTCAGTTGCACATTGGATTGGCGAGGCAGTGCACACATGTATATATATACATGTGTGTATATGCAGCCATCCAGAATATTTTTCTGTCCTTGCACCGTAATATGTGTATATACATACACATGTGTGTATACAAATATCATGCACGTGCTATATTCACATATCAGATCAAGTCAAGAAAAATGATGAGAAACACACCGAAATTCTAAGGAAAATAAAATTTTAAAAATAAAATTTATATTCGCATGAATTCTATTTTATTTCTATTGCAGTGTACTGTGTGTGTTTCTGTTTCATGTGACAGGTGAGGATGACTGGACTGAGCTGTGAATAAAGAAGATTGAAGACAACAGATTATAGTGTGTCAATTTGTGTATATGAGTGAATGTATATATTACTGAGTGTTGCAGAGAGAAACTGCATACTGAAAAAGAATGTATTGAAATGTATATGAAATTGTATATCAGTGAATATATACAAATAGCAGAGTTGTAAATCTGTACCGTTTTAAATATTGAAATAAAACATTATATTTAAACAAAATACTGTGTAGATATTTGAATTTATGTATAGATGTATTCTGTTTGAATATTAATATTATATTCCTATCTGTGATGTATATATTTAGAACAGTGCAGTAATAAACACATTTAAAATAATATTTATTTGTTTGTTATCATCAAATAAAAATCATATAATTGTGTATACAAAACCGTCATATACAACCAAAGCTATACATCAAAACAGATCAAAATCCAAGCAGAAACAAAAGAGAGGATCCTAATCAAGCCTGAGCATTTCCACCCCGAGAACCTGGGAAGAAAAGGAAGAGAAAGAAAAGGAAACAAAACGGGTCAGACATAAAGTCCGGCGAGTCCAGTGACTTTTAGCATATAAAGAAGTAAAAGTATCATGATAGGCATATAAACTGGATGAGAGACAACAGTAGGATATAATAGGTATAAACAGACTGAACAAAAATAACAGAATAATCAGAGTGGATTATGCTTCTCAAATACTTTTCTCTACACCAACACTAGTATAACAGATATGTGACTGGATAAGGTATCCCCTAATTACTTAGCAGAAATAGAATGTTTCAACATAAACATATTGATAGTTTTAGGTGTACTTTAGTTTTATAACGGGTTATACTCCAAACAGAAATAACAGGTACCTTAACAGAATATAACGAGTGTTATCCCAAACAGAAATAATGGGCACCCCAACAGAAACAGAGAAGACTAGGAGTACTCTAATTACTATTCCCAAGCGATCGGCTCCCTAACTTGTAAATAATCTATGTCGGCCCAACAGTAGGTGCATTACTTCCAAAAGTGCAACCTACAGAAGGACACTGACCTATTTACTAGTGCTGTAGCGACTTATTTTCCCCTTCAGACCGGACTCATGCATGCATATGACTCCGTTGGAACGCAACCGTACACGCCTCCTTTCAGATGAACCTCTTATAATCAATTCAGTATGCGCGCCCTTGCCCCTACCTAATGCAGGGCCCTCGTTTAATACTAGAATAGGATACTAACTGATATGGGTCCCACATAGCAGATGACACAAGTCAAACCCCTAAATTAGTGTCCCCCAATTAACTAGGATTTTTAACAGGTTAAGACTACAGATTAACAGGTTCGCCTAACCGTACAGATTAACAGGTTAAATTTCACATGTTAACAGGTTTATATAACCCCGACAGATTAGACAGGTTTACATAACCCCAACAGATTAAAAAGACTCACTTAACCCCAACAGACTAAACAGGTTTACGTAAACCTAACAAATTAAAACAGGTTTCACAGGTTCCTTACAGTTCCATTAACATGTTTCGCTTAATCTCAAATAAGCCTACAGATTCATATACTCTAAATCCCAGTCATAATCCACAGTATAACATATGCTCCCAAAATTTGTCATATTTCACATTATAGGTTATACCCCCAAGTTATCATTCCCAATCATTTCCCCTAATTTATCCCAATTTCATACGTACGCATATTTCAATGATATTGGCCGAGGCTCGAAGGTAGCCTAGGATGTAAAAATAAAAAAGGGAATGAGATAGGGAAGAACATAATAGGCATATAAAAACAAAATAAGCGTATAATAACAGAGATGGGAATATGATAGCAGAAATACGCATATATGAACTGAACAGCAGATCAGGTATACAGAAGAATGCATGTGATAGCATAATTGTTTAGGTCTGAATCAGATTCTTAACAGGTACAGATTTAGATCCAAATTTATAAACATTTCAGGGTTACTGTTAAATTTTTATATCTAGAAGTAACATGAACTAATAGAGATTGGATCCAAAGAATAGAGAATAATATGCTGAAGTTGTAGAAGAGATTCTTGTATGAATATAGGCTGTTATTGAAGAAGATAGTTTGATTCAATCCAAGTTGGGGAATCATCTCATTGTCCCCATTGTTTTAGGTGTAGAAAAACAATAGAAATGTTGTCCTATATATAGCCTACCTTCAACGAATCCAGTCACAAATACATCCAGAAACACTCGGAAGAATTCGGTCGGATCCGAGTTGGGTCGACCCACCCTCACCTGGGTCAACCCACGTGGCCTTGGGTCGATACATAGGTCGACCCAGCCCAGGCGTGGGTCAGACCCAATAGGTCTGGTTCCCTCCTGGTTTCCTCGCTCGATGTTTGATTTATTTTTGAAAATTCTGATTATTTTTATTTATACATAAAACTTTTATATGTATACTAACTTCTAACCTTCATATCTTCCTCATACTATGTCCGTTTTATGCAAACTTGGTGTCTATCTTAAGTAGAATTCTGAGACAAACGCAATGGTATAGTCTATTTTATTTAGTTCCCAGTATTTAATTAACTATTCTTTAGCTTTTTGTAGACGGTGTATTTTGGGATTACGGGGTGTTAAAACGTCCTCATTGACTTATAAAAGATCTAGAACTTACGGTCTGGGTAATGATAAAATTTCTTAAATTCCAATTCTATAAATAATTAAAAAGTTGTGTGATTTAGTGTAGGATCTTTATATATGGAATATAGCGGAACTGACTATGATATACTAACTTGACGAATAGAATAGTTATGCAAGTAAAAATAAACGATAAAAAATGTCACAAATAAGTAAAAGCATTAAGTAAAGTGACATAGGAATTTTATACTGGTTCAGACTTCCCGCCCTACATCCAGTCCCAGGATCATTCTGGAATCTAATATCAACGCTCTGTCTTCACCCTGAGGAACAGGTTCACAACAGTCCGAGCCCCAACATGGATTTTCCTGCCTAAGCACCGACATAGGACTTTTACAAAATATTAGAGTTTGACTTCTACTTGTGTTTTTGAAAACTAAATAGCCAAAAATTAAGTGCACCCTTCCTATATTCTTATCCTCGAGTATATAACGTGTATGTGAAGATTGAAGGAAGTATATTACTTATTGAATCAAGAGATATGAAATAATTTCAATGATTCGACAAGTAACTTGAAAATTTGAAAGCTTTTTAGTGCAAGAGTTTAGAAATGTATATCAGAAAATAGAATAGATTTGAAAAGAATTGGTGATTAGAAAACCACGTTTGTAGTCTATATATAATAGCTGAAAGGAAGAGATCCTTCATGAAGAGTTTTATCAAAGAGGTGCAACCATTTCTATTCAGAAATGAAGAGGAATCTCTTCATGAAGAATGATGTCTCTTAATAAAAATGATTGTTTTTTCGAGTCAGTCAATTGGTCTGTAAATCACCAGTCAACTGGTTAAAAATAGTGTAAATCATAAATATTTAAAATGAGCAGAAAGTAGCCATTACTAGACAAAAATTTCCTGACCAATCGGCTGGTTCAGGGCCAGTTGCCCAGTAATGGTTATTTCTTAGCCATTTATTCATATATATATATTATCAAATTTTGTGCATATGTGTTATATAATGAGCAGAGAATTTAACATTGGTCTAACACATCTAAAGCACACACATATATATACATAAATACATACATATATATATATATATATGAACTAACTCTTTGATTTGATCTCCATTTCGTTGTTGTCTTGAATCAACATTCTCCCCCTTTTTGGATTGATGACAACACCTAGCATTTTTGTTGAGATATTGGTTGCGCCCCCTAAATGTATGCTTGTATATATTCGTCTCCCCTGACTAAAAAGCTTATCTACAACATTTTTTTATGTATATAATAAACTTACCATTTTTTGTAACCAAATGTTAGTGTATAAGATGAAAACATATGTACATAATGATAACATATTTCTCCCTCTTCGTCATCGATTAAAAAAAGTAGGTATCATGCGAAAAAATTAATCGAGAATAGTAGAGAATCTTTAAGCATAAATATTTATAAAGAGATATTCAAAGATCTTTACATGCGACAATCCCTAGCTTTCTTCGAAGCTTAATGAATGTATTTTCTAATAAGGGTTTAGTAAATATATCTGCAATTTGATTTTCTGAGTTTACAAATTCTAAGTTTATAATTTGCTTTTCAATATTGTCTCTTAAGAAATGATGTCGTATATTAATATTTTTAATTCTAGAATGGTTTACCGAATTTTTGTATATGTTTATTGCACTTGTATTGTTGCAATAGATTATTGAGCTATTTAGATTGACATTAAAACCTTTTAGTGTTTACTGCATATGTATTACTTGAGCGCAAGCTAATGCAGCAAATATATATATATATATATATATATATATATATATATATTCAGCTTCACATGTTGATAGTGAAATGCAATTCTGTTTCTTGTTGAACCAAGATATAAGTGATTTACCAAAGAAGTGACAAGTACCACTTGCACTTTTATGATCCATCCTTGATCCGCCAAAATCAGCATCACTATATGAAACTAATTCAATGGAACAATCTTTCGGATAGAAAAGTCCAAAATCATTGGTACCGCTAAGATAACGTAATATATGTTTTACTGCTCGTAAATGTGATTCTTTAGGATTAGCTTGAAATCGAGCACATAAACAAATACTCATCATAATATCCGGTTTACTAGCAGTTAAATATAAAAGTGAACATATCATGTTTCGATATAGTTTTTGATCGACACTTTTACCATTTTCAACCTTTTCTAAGTGTGTCATTGTACTCATTGGTGTAGGTTTGCTTGATTTATTTTCCATTCCAAAACATTTTATTAGATTATTGCAGTATTTTCCTTGATTTATGAAAATTCCATTAGAAAATTGTTTAATTTGTAAGCCCAAAAAATAAGATAGTTCTCCCATACGTGACATTTCAAACTCGCTGGTCATTATTATTTAGAATTCCTGACATAACTTTTCATTAGTTGAACCAAAATAATATCACCAATATATATTTGAACTATTAAAATATCTTTACTATCTCTTTTTATAAAGAGTGTTTGAACAACCTTTCCAATTTGGAATCTTGAGTCAATTAAATAATTTTTAAGATGTTCATACCAAGCACGAGGTGCTTGTTTTAATCCATACAATGCCTTTTTCAATTTGAAAAAATAATCAGGATATTTTTCATCAGCAAATAGCGGAGGTTGTTCAATGTATACTCTATCTTTTATATAACCGTTTAAGAAGACACTTTTAACATCCATCTGATATAGTTTAAAGTTATGAAAACATGCATATGCTAATAAAATTAAAAATGCTCTGAGTCGGGCGATTGAAGCAAACGTTTCTTCATAGTCTATACCTTTTTCTTGATTATAACCTTGTGCAACAAGCCTAGCTTTGTTTCTAGTAATATTACCTAATTCATTTGCTTTATTTTTGTAAACCCAATTCATTCCAATAATAGTTTGATCACTTGGTTTTGGAACTAATTCCTAGACTTCATTGCGTTCAAACTAATTTAATTATTCTTGGATAGCAATCATCCAGTTTTCATCTGTTGAAGCTTCTTTTAAGTTTTTGGGTTTAATATTTGAGAAAAAGGCAACATTACTTACTAAATTAGCTGGCTTCTAGTCCTTACATTTGAAGTTATTTCCCCAATAATATTTTAAGTTGGATGATCTCGTAATATTCTTGGTGGAGATCTAACTTCATTAGTATAAACATTTTGATTATTATTATCAACATTATTTTGTGTTTCTATAACATTGTTATTTATGTTATTATGAACAATGTTTTCATCTTCTCTATAAATTATAATATCATCGTCTTGACAAGATTTATTTTTCATAATGTCTGAATAAAAAGAATTTAGAATAAAATTTTCATCAAAAGAAACATGAAGTGATTCTTCTATTTTACCGGTTTTTTATTGAAAACAGGATAAGCTTATCTTCATTCAGAATACCCTAAAAATATTCCTACATCGAATTTTGAATCAAATTTTCCTAGCTGATCTTTTGTATTTAAAATAAAGCATTTTGAACTAGAAACCTTAAAATATGAAATATTTGGTTTTCTTCCAGTAAAAAGTTCATATGGAGTATTTTTCGCAAGTGGTCGAATGGAGACATGATTCAAAACATAACAAGCCGTTGCAATTACTTAAGCCCAAATTTTTTTTGCCAGTGTACTTCTAATTAATAACGTTCTGGCACATTCCTGTAAAGTTCGATTTTTACGTTCTAACACTCCATTTTGTTGTGGAGTTCTAGAAAACCAAAAATTATGAAAAATTCCTTTCTTTTGACAAAATAAATCAAATTTTTCGTTTTCAAATTCTCTACAATGATCATTTCGTATATTTTTTATTTTTAAATCAGTTAAATTTCGAATTCGTTTGACAAATACTTTGAAAAGGTCAAATGTATTGCTTTTATTTTTCAGAAAAATAGTCCAAGTATATCTTGAAAAATCATCAACAGTTACAAACACATATTTACTATGGTTTATGGACTGAACATGAGTTGGCCTGAATAAATCCATATGTAGTAATTCAAGTGTTTGTAGTGTTTATATAACCTTTTTAGATTTAATTAGCGATTTTGTTAATTGTCCAAGTTGGCAAGCATCACATTAATTTTCTATTTTAAATTCCATTTTAGATAGTCATCTTACGAGTTCGTTTTTAGAAATCTTGTTTATAGTTTTAAATTAATATGACAAAAGCGTTTGTGCCATAACCAAGGAACATTATCCTTGGCTAATAAACACATATTAGGGTTATTATTAACTTTCATATTTAAAATATAAATATTTTTATCTCAGTTTTCTTCGAAAATAAGATTTTGATTTGAACCAAATATACTACATTTATTTTCAGGAAAGGATATTTTAAAACCTTTATTGCATAATTGACTAATACTCAACAAATTATGCTTTAAGTTTTTAACTAATAATACATCAGAAATAAGAGGTAGATTATTTATATTGTAATTGCTCACATCGCCGTTGCTGATGATATATCCTTTGGAATTATCTCCGAATGTGACAGTTCCTCCTTTTGAGTAGATAATATCTATTAACATCTCTTTATCTCCTGTCACATGTTTTGAACAACCACTATTGGGTATCCATTTTCCTCTGTTTTTGTTAAGTGTGACCTGCAAAAAATAAAAATAAAATATTCGTACCCACTTCCTTTGTTAGGGTACTAAGAGTTAGGTCTTAGGAAACCAAACCCAAGAGGATTCAGAGTCCCTTTTGAAAATATAATTAATATTATTATGAACAGTATCTAAGAAATCTTTAATATACTTGTTCCTAATTAAATCATTATTTGTTTTAGGAACCCATATATTAATATTTCTAGAGAAATTTTTTCTTTGAAACTTCTCTCTTTATATTTGAAAAGACAGGTTTGATAAATTTAATATTTCTCTTAGTACATTTTTCTTAGCAGTGATTTTTTTATACAAAACCTAATCCATTTTAACTATGAGAAGGCTGAGAATTTTCTAAAATTTTAGATAGATTTTCTCTTCCTTTATTAAAATTATTGACATTCTTAGAAATTAAATATCATCTAATCTTAATTTAAGACTAGAATTATCTAGCTCAATAATTTTAATTTTATAAATAAATCATGATTTTCGAAAGCAAGCAATTCATTCTTTTCATTTTGAGTTTCAATTTCTTGACTCAATAAAGAAATTTGAGAATTTGCATTAGATAGAGATTCTTGTAATTTTCTGATTTCAACTTCTAAAATCTCTTTTCCATCTTTTAACGAATCTCTTTTAAATTCTGCTTTTTTGCTATCTTCGTTTTCTTGTTTATACTTTCTTTTAAAATTATTTCTAGGTTCTAGAATTTCTGTATTAATTTCAACCATTTCTTCATAAGTAAAATCACTAACCTCGGTCTCTTTGGCTATGAAGCACACATTAGCTTGTTCATTGTCGCTATCACTATCACTTTCCGAAGATGAAGTGCCTGAGTTATCCCATGTGACCGAGAAGGCTCGTCTTTTAGATTTCTCCTTTTTTTGATTTTTCTTTAATTCTGGACAATTCTTTTGTAAATGTCCAGTTTTGTGATAATTGAATCACTCAACTAAGGATGGATCAATATTATTTTCCCTTGTAGAATTCTTCTTTATATTCTTCATCTAGACCTTCTTATATTCCAGAAATTTTCTGAATTTTTTGGCAGCAAATGCAATGTCTTCTTCTTCTGAATCCAAGTCATCCTTTTAGCACGAAAAAGCTAGATTTTTCTTGAGCATGAATCTTTTTGGCCTGCAAATTAACTTTATACGACATAAGATTGCCTACTAACTCTTTGGGTTTCATGGTTCAAAGATCATTAGCCTCTTCGATAGCTAGAACCTTTCTTTCCCACTCATCCGTTAAAGTGTTTAATATCTTTGAAACAATATCAAAATCATTATATTTTTCTCCTAAGCCCAATAATAAATGATAAATACTTTGAAATCTTAAACACATATCATTTATAGACTCATTTTCATTCATTCTAAAATTATGAAATTGATTCTTAACCATGGATATCTTGCTTTGTTTAACCTTGCTAGTTCTTTCGTGAGTTACTTTGAGTGTTCGCCAAATTTCAAATGCAGTATTGCACATACGAATTTGGTTGAACTACTTTCTATCTAAGGCACAATGAAACATATTCATAGCATTAGCATTAGCGGTGGCCTCTGCTTTTTCATTTGTGGACCATTCAGTATAATGTGTAGTGGGTTGTATGTATTCTTTTTATGTAATATTGCAAGCATCAAAACAGTTAGCTTGCATATATATTCTCATACGTGTAGCCCAACAACTATAATTCATGTCGTTGAAAAAGGGTGGTGTAGTGGGTTGTGTGTATTCTTTTTTGTAATATTCCAAGCATCAAAACCATTAGGTTGCACAAATATTCTCATACGTGCAGCCCAATAACAATAATTCATGCCATTAAAAAAAGGTGGTCGTGCAGTAGATTGGCCTTCTGTGAATCCAGTGTTTGTGCTAGTACTAGTGTTATTATCCATATTGAATAAGTAACAGTTGTAAGGTTAAATGATGACCTGCCTTGATACCAATTAAAAAGTCATGTGACTTAGTGTAGGATCTTTATATATAGAATATAGCGGAATTGACTATGACATACTAACTTGTCTAAAACAATAGTTATGCAAGTAAAAATAAACGATATAAAATATCACAAATAAGTAAAAGCATTAAGTAAAGTGATACCAGGATTTTATACTAGTTCGTACTTTCATTCAAAACTCCAGTCCTGGACTCCTTCAGGAATTCTATTATCAATGCCCTCTCTTCACCCGGAGGAACAGGTTTACAACAATTCGAGCCCCAACAAGGATTTTCCCACCTGAGCATCGACAAAGGACTTTTAAAAAATACAAGAGTTTGACTTCTACTTGTGTTCATGAAACACTAAGTAGCCAACAATTAAGTACACCACCCTTCCTATATTCTTATCCTCAAGTATATAACGTGTATGTGAAGATTGAAGGAAGTATATTACTTATTGATTCAAGAGATACAAAATAATTTCAATGATTCAACAAGTAACTTGAAAATTTGAAAGCTTTTTATAGTGCAAGAGTTTAGAAACGTAGATCAGAAAATAGAATAGATTTGAAAAGAATTGGTGATTAGAAAACCAAGTTTGTAGTGTATATATAATCGTTGAAAAGAAGAGATCCTTCATGAAGAGTTTTATCTAGAGATGCACCCATTTCTATTCAGAAATGAAGAGGAATCTCTTCAAGAAGATGATGTCTCTTCATAAAAATGGTTGCTGTTTCGAATGTGTCAACTGTCTGTAAATCACCAGTCAACTGGTTAAAAATACTTTAAATCATATATATTTAAAAATGGGCAGAAAGTAGCCATTACTGGACAAAAATTGCCTAACCAGTCGACTGGCTTGAAATGAACCAGTCGACTAGTTTAGGGTCTGTTTCCCAATAATGGTTATTTCTTAGCCATTTATTCATATATACACACACACACACACACTATCAAATTTCGTGCATATGTGTTATATAATGAGGATAAAATTTAACATTAATCTAACACAACTAAAACACACACACACACACACACACACACACATATATATATATATATATATATATATATATAAACTAACTCTTTGATTTGATCTCCATTTCGTTGTTGTCTTGAATCAAAAATCTTGTGAACCAACAATAACAAGCAAGAATCGTCCTTTGGCTCTCCAAAAATTCCGATGCCCAAATTCGAATATTAAGAAATATAGATGTTCGGAAGTCCCAATTCTAGAAATACAAAGCCTCCATCGGCTCATAAGAAGCCCCAAAACTTAGATTCGGGTATTAAGAAATTTAGAAATTCAGAAATTTTGACTTTGGAAATAATGTGTACAAATTCTTCTTCGCTTATTCAAAATCCCAAAATCCAGATTTGGCTATTAAGAAAATTAGAATCCAGAACTCCCAACTATAAAAGTAAAATGTACGAAGCCTCCTTCGGCTTATTCGAAATCACAAAACCAAATTTCAGGTATTAAAAATTTAGAAATCTTGAAATCCCAACTTTGAAAATAATAGATATGAATCCTCCTTCGGTTTATTAGAAGACCTGAAACCCATATTCAGATGTCAGAAACTTAGAAATCCAGAAATAACAACTTTGGGAGTAATAGATATGAAGCCTTCTTTTGCTTATTAGAAGACCCAAAGCGTAGATTCGGGTATTTTAGTAATCCAGAATCGTCTTTTAGTTTCAATGGTTACGAATCCATCTTTGGCCTAAATAGAGGTCCAGAATGTCCTCTTCTAGTCTTTGAAACACGAAAGCACTTGTGGTTTTATCTTCTCTTTTTGTCATTTTTAGGCTTTACACAAAGTGGAGACTTGGCATGCTTTAAGTGTTCCTTTTTATCCTTCGTTCCTGCTGTGGAACAGAACACAAACAAAGGCCTAAAATGCTTATGCTTTATTCGAAACTTGTATGCACTGGGTATAGATTATTGTCCCTCCTCTAGAGGGAACTTTAATTGCGTTAAGGACTCTTGGGACCAGGCTCATATGTCCTTGGTTTACCCTGGGGTCCAAGCAAAAATGTCATGGGCTTACCCTCCTCCCTCTTTGGGGAAGAACTAAGCATGCCTTGGATTTGGTCGGGTGTCAAATGTCCAGTACTTACCCCTCCTCCATTTCGGGAAGCGCCCCAACAGCGTCGGAGGCTTTTTAGGTTAATCCAATTATGTAGGTAATTCCCCCCCCCCCCTTCCCCCAACCAAGCAAAAATTTTTGTTTTTGGTATTTGACCTTGTAGGAATTTTTTCTTTTTAAATTTAATTTCTTAAAATTTAATTTACAATCCATTAAGTACCTTTTCAATTTCCTTTTTTTGCAAAAGTTGGTTACCATCTTCTTGAGGGATTTACACTGATCGGTTTCATGACCATTCGTTACATGATAATGGCAATAGCTCCCTCCCTTATTCCTTTCTCTCTTTGTCAAAGACCAAAAACCAAGTTTTTCTTTCGTATGTAGACATACATTTTCCATTGAAGTAATCAATTTGTATCCCATATACGAATGCTCTTTCGGCTTTCCTTTTGAAGAT
Organism: Allium sativum; assembly: GCA_030737875.1. Lineage (NCBI taxonomy): Eukaryota > Viridiplantae > Streptophyta > Magnoliopsida > Asparagales > Amaryllidaceae > Allium > Allium sativum. The sequence continues at coordinate 973,203,979 of CM060924.1, forward strand.
TCATTCTTTAACTTTTTACCTTTTTACCATGATCATTGGTTATAACCAATAATTCTCCATTTTGGTTTGATGTCTGTGGATAGCATGGGGAGACCTCTTGGGTGAAATTTGTTTCCCTTCCCAATTTATCATGTCGCGTACCATTTATGATGGTTTTCTTATGTCAGGTTTCCATTTTTTGGTGAAAGCCTCATAATCCTTTATCATTTCTTTTTCAAGCTTAGTTTCTTGTGAGTAATCATGTATTACCTGCTTCTGTAGGAACAAATCACTGTTTTTCAAAAGTCTGATCATGAGTGGATGACGATGCATATTCCCTCTCAAGCGGGATTGTCCTTTCAATTTTGAATTCGTAGACCTCGACCTTTCTTTGATTTATCACATTTATGGCCTTTTCTCTTAGCATTTTTTCCTAGTTAAACCGTAAATCGACATATGATATTTCTTGTATGATCATGTTCGAAGACCCTTATCTTCCATTTTTCCTTTTTAATCGTATAGAGGAGTCGCAATGCATTTTTTCCTTTTAGATTGTAGGGATGTATGACTTATCATTTCGAAATTATACTCAGTCTTTTGGAAACACCTCTTTGTTCTGTATGGGATCTTTTCCAATTTATTATTGCTTGGCTTAGATAAATTATGCTTTGGGGGTATATGCGATACTTCGTAATCCATTCCAAGTTCTTACATACATAGAGTCCATTTGTTTGTGTTCAGAAAAGTTCTTCGTTGGACTAGGGAGGTTAAGGGTTTCAGAGGTTATATCCCTCCTTTTAGCATCAAAAATATTTGCCAAATTTATGGTTAACTCCCCAAAATAGTGTGTTCCAGTATAATCTTTCATTTACAAAGGGTTGAGTTCTAAATTGAGTAGTCTCTTCGTAGATGAGTTCATGTAGAATATTTCTGGTGATTTCCTAAAGTAGATTCTTGTAGAAAACAAAGTTCAAACCGTAAGATTTCTGTAACCTGGTAGATAGCTGTAATTTATACTTGGTTATTTCCTATGTAGTTTGGCATAAATATTTAGATCAAACAGGATAACCTTTCGGTAGCGTAAAATTTCCATTATGAATATCCATTTGGAGTCTATGGTACCCTTTCGATGAATTTGGGTCTAGCTTCTTGATAGAACAAGATGGAAACATCGAATCTAGATGGAATATGATATACTTCAATGACCATCGTTTTATTATAAATACGGTGGTTTCAGTTTGGTTATGGAGACCCTATCCGGTGGTTAGAATGGAACCTAGGACTTTAGGTAGGCTAGGTAGTCTTAGGAAACCATCGAAAAGTAAATCTTTATAAGGTTTCAGATATCTTGAAATTGGAATAAACTAATATGATGGTCCTACCCTTTTGTAATTCTTAGATATGGCTCTCAAATGAACTCATGCATTCCGAGACATTAGACAATAATCCTGCAAAGTTATCACAGTAAGAATATAATAATTAAATAATTATGACTTCACTACCTTGGTTGCTTGGAAAAACTCCTTTATTGATGACTTCAATGATTACGTACTCTTTTTCCCTAAATCAAATTAAGATTACAAGACTGAGAAAAAGAAAAGTTGGTCCCCAATTTTAGACTCCTAGGGTCGTATTTATAAGTGTTGGTTGCTTCATCTGGCATATAGGTTATGTCCTGACTTTCTACCAGAAGTGTATATGGAAGCCTCGTGGATGCGCATTCCGTCAGTTCTTGGAAAAGCAACCATAGGGTTATTGCAAGAGCTTTCGAAATGGGGATTCTAGAAGCGAAGGTCTTAGTAAAATGCTATAGAGACAAATTTGCTAGAGATTTCGTCAACTGATGATGCATTGGCTTCTTTTCCCTTCATGCAGAATGACTTGTTGGTAAGGGATTAAGCTTTCATATATTCTTATTTTGGGTAATAGAAAGGTATACTGATCTTAACCTTTTATGCTTCGAAATTGCATATTTTGTTGTTGCCCTTTGAGTTAAGCTGACAGGGGCTTTCCTGAAGAAGTGGCAACTTCTTGCCTCTTTACCTTTGGTTCCGATAATGTATATTGAGCTTCTTATTTCGTTTCTTCAGAAGGAATGCTGACATATGCATCCCTTCACCTTGGTTTTGGCTTTTAGCTTTTCCTTGTTTATTTTGTTGCTAACATTTGCTATTGGATATTTTGTTACAAAAGTGTTCTTGCTTCATCCCCACTTGTAAGGTAGTCTAAATTTGCTTTTTATTTAATGTCCATTGCTTGCATATGAAGAGCCCTGATCAACTTATTTAGTGTTTGAAAAGATTTATCAACAAAAGTAAAGTCTAAGTTATCTTTATCAATTAAATTTTGCAAACACTCATATCCCTATATGGCTTGATTAATTTTGTTCTAAATGTTATTTTATCTTTGTATAATTTTGCTAAATTCATATTGGGAATTGCCTTATACATAAATAATAAGACTACCTTTGGTTGCTTCAATGTATGAGTTTCTACGATCCATCCATTAATAAATCTAAAAGGAAAAAATTCCCCTATTTTTTTATTTTGACATGAAATTTTATAATAGAACATTATTACTAGAAACTGGAGTCAAAATTTGGACATTATTTATAGATCCTTAGTTAACTAACATTCTATCAAGTTACAATGAATATTTCACTATTCTCTAGATTTCCAAGTGAATTGATTACTGAAAATAGTATGTTATACTAACCCTGTTTTCAAAATGAATTTATTAGTTAATTCCAATTTCTTAGTAGATATTGGGATGCACCCTCTTTTTTTAGAAGCATGTAAATTGTGTTAAAACCCTTTAATATTATACATGGATTTTTCAAATAACTATTTATTAGTTTTAATGCTTCCAAAGTAGGGGTGAGCATTTGGTTGATTCGGTTTATCCGATGATGAAAATTGTCAAACCAAAGTAAAACCGATAAAAATAAAAACCAAACCAACCAAATTAAGTTTGGTTGGTTCAGTTAGTTATTCAATTTAACCGAACTAAAATTATTTTAGACCTTACGTTTGTAGTATGAACTATAATTTGAAATATATCATAAATATATGATTAGAGTATTATTGTTTATGATTCTTATGATTTTTAGAAGTAATTTTGATACATATACGATGATTAAAATTTACTTGGATAACTAATCTAACATAAATATTTATTAAAATATTGATAATTTTGAAAATATAATAAAAGTTCGGTTAATTTGGTTAAACCGATAACCAAATTAAATATTTTTTCAAACCGATCTAGTTTCAAAACCAAACCAAACCGACCAAAATAAATTGGTTCGGTCGGTTTATTTGGTTTAACCAAATAATGCTCACCCCTGTTCCAAAGTAAAATTCTCTCCTTTTCTCTATTTGATGCGTTAATAAATGTAATATTTATTATTGGTCCCATCTTATTTACAAATTTACAATGTATGTATTAGTGGTTTACAAAATATCTCTGTTCCAAATGTTTAAATCCCATCAAATCATGATTCTACTATTACTACACATTGTGTTATTATTACTTAAGCCCAAGTTATTTAAAGCTCTAGTTTGAAACTCATATATTTTTCCTTTGCCTAATTTGTGTTCTGTTATACATAGAATATTACGCTTATAAATATTTAGAAAATTTTATAAATCTAGTTTTCATTCAAGGGAACTTAGATGAGTCAGATCCCTCAGGCTATTACAAGAACAACATATTAATAAAATGTAAGAAAAACTAATATCAAAGGATACTAAAAATGATATCCATTGTAGTCAAAATGGATCGTTGAATCTGTAACAGTATTCCCTCACATTACATTTTCCCTCTTTTTCTACAAAATGCTTTGTCTTGTACTTAATGTTGTTCCTCCCATTCTGGATTTTTCATTGTATATTTATTCTTGAATTATCCTACTTTAGTTGCTTATAGGAGAGGAAGAAGCTATTAGCCATTTAATCACACATTTTAGTAACAACTTAGGGTTTGTTCAATTATTTGTGATGAGGTTGTCTCCAGAGAAACAACATTCTCTAGATCTAGTTAATCCCCTTTTTAGTACTTAAATTAAAACATATATTCATGTAATATATGTCTGTAACTAAGCATGAGATTTCCAGTTGTGAGATGCTTAATGACCTATTTTTTATAATTCTTAACTCTTTGTACTTGATTTCCTATTGATTATTCATTCTCCATGATTATTATTCTGTCTATACAACAAATTTTGTATGGCCATTATTTACTCTGCATCGCCACTTGTGATATTTTATGCAAATGGGTTCTTGCATGATCATATTCTAATTTTCACCCCTTATCATTGGGTCTTCACCGTTTGAATCTATAGGATTAGAAATTGCTCGATTTTGAATCTGTTTTCATGTCATCGCCATGTCCAAGCAGTTATTTCTTTATTACTATTTTGATTTCAGGGGTATTGTCTTGTCTAAAACTGCATTTGTGTCAAGTATCATAAATTTTGTAAACCTGCATTTTTTTTATCAAGAATCATGCTTTCATTTTCTGGTTCCTCGTAAGCAATTTGAATTGTTGTACCCACATTTGGTTTCTCTTTTCAAGCTTTTTTAGATAAACAATTTTTAACGTTATGCCCAAAACATTCACATGTTTCGCATCTTGGTGAGACCATTCATATTTAATTTTCTATGTTAAGTTTGCCTTATCATGAATTGACAAATAAGTTTCCTTTAATAACTCTGCATTGGCTTTGAATAATATAAAGATTTTTATATAAATATATCGGGTTTCTTTGGCAAATAGTTCTTCTGATTCCAACTTGATTACAGCAACATTAGCAATTGCACAATAATCTTCTTCATCCTATTGTTTGAGGTTTAATTCAAGAAATCTAATCCATATTAACAAATCTATATAAAATTATACTTTATTAGTCATTTTTTCAGGATGTTAAGCTTTCCATTGACAAATTAAGACCCCTCATTAATTACCTTATAAAATTAGTTGAACTTGTCAACCTAACGATGAAAGACCCATTATTTTCATATGAATCTCAAAGTTACCGATTAGGTTTCATATTCTTAATACGAATGTGTTGATTAGATGATAATAAAGGCAATTGCAAAAGACATAGGAAATAATAGAACAATTTCTTTTGAAATCAGTACTCTTGTATACTCTTTCTTTCACTACCATCACCTTTTGCTTATTGATGATGATTGGTGCAACATAATTTAAGTTAAAATATAAATTGAGGCCTCTATTCTTTATTAACTCTTATATGATTTTTTTTTGATGGATTGTTGTCCCTAGCCTAAGGTTAAACTTGGGTATTCGAATAAGTATAATTCCATGTTTTATTTCTATCACAAGAAATTGCTTTGTATTTTTGAACTTTCAAATTATCTTTATTAGATTATGGTCAAATCTTCGTCACTCTTATGTTTCTAGAAGTTAATATGAAGGTAGGGGTTCCTGATTAGCATAGAAATGTGTTTTTTTATGCTCTTATATCTTAACTTTTGTAAATAAATAAATATCACTTTGGGTATTTTTATATGTTTTTATAGATTGTCAGTTAATGTCTCCTTCATTTCAATTAAAGGCCAACTGCAAAGAAAAGCTACTTCCTTATGTCAACACTTTCTCAATCCCAAAAGGAGTTGTAACTTGTTGGTAAAGACATAGGAATTTGTACAAAGAGACTTGAGTTTGATCCTTAGCAAGCCTTATTTTTGCTGAAAAAAGGAGCATGGATTTATACACACACCGTCTTCTTTGCTCTGAAGAATATATGGAATAATGATATATTATATATATATATATATATGTGTGTGTGTGTGTATTCATATGTATATATATAATGTATGCACTAATAAAGATTTTAAGGAATGAGCATATTCTTCACAAATAAAATCATTCATTTTCAACTTCCATATAGAAGAATATTTCATTTGATTATTACCAAGAAAAAGTCAATCAATCTGCCACATGTCACTAATCAGGAGAGCAAATCTACATGGAATATCTCAAGTCTATCTTCATATTTGTAAATAGATTATTTCATGGGATTCATTCTTGGCCCAAATTATTCTGGTAGAGAGGAGTCTACATATTATTATGTACTTCTTTTCTCCATTAATAAAGTTTTCTTTTACTTTTCAGCATTTTTTTAAGCAATTAGTGTTGTCTACACAATTAGATTTGGTAGAGCACTATTTGTGTTTTTCACTTATTTTCATAAGCAATTGACCGTCTGATTAGATTCAGCGGTAATCCTAATTTATTTTCTGTTGTTATTTATTTTCTGCAATTTAAATTTATGTCCTTTCTACTGTTTTCCTAGGTCATATTGGATTGAATAAACATTTGGTTAGATTCAGATCTGATTCAATTCAATAATATTTTATTGTTTTTCAACCCAACCTCCAAATTTTGTCTACCTCGCCTAAGAAATTATATAAATAATTTAATTTAATTTACCTCCCTGTGATTCGACCTGCATATTACACGATCTGTTCGCTTGCAGTATTATTACAATATTCGCGCTTTTCTAGTTCATAGGAAAGCGACGATCAAGTTTTTGGCGCCGTTGCCGAGGAGGTAATGATTAAATTTTATTATCTATTTAATTTTCGATTCTTGTTAGTTTTTATTTTCTCCTTTTATTTTCGTATATTTATATATATAATTTTTTTGGTTGATTGGGTGTTATACATTAATACCATAATCTTCTAAATTAGACAAAAAAAATTACCACTTTTCTTTTAGTCTCTTGCCAATTTTCTGATTTCTTTCCGTTTCCTTTCCAAGTTCAATCAGATTTGTTTCCTTTCTTCTTCTACGACTGTTACAAAAATAATACAAAAACTTTTTTTTACAAATTTTCCTTCTCTGTATTCTTTCCCTTCACTGCCGATTTACCGCCTCTTCTCTTAACAAAATTTTCCACCATACAAATTCAAAACACCCTACTTCATCTTTACTACTACATTCTGCTGCCACCCACAAGCCCTCATCCTCGCATACCCTAATTCCCAGTTTGCCTAAACCATAGCCTCACCTCTGCTCTGTTCATACCCGTACCACACCCGATCATCGTCAACCACGTCCCGCTTCAACAAGTCCAGCCAACCACATAATCATCACAATCGCAGCATCTACCGATTTACCAACTTCACAACCAAACCGTACATCATGCCACCCTCTACATCCATCATGCAAGCTTCATAAATAACTCTACACAACCGCACCCTTCAAAACATCAAATTCTGAACCACTCCAATCCACAAGCCAAAAATTCACCAACTTGCGCTCACCCCGTACATCATCACACAGTCCACCATCTTCCCTAAATTTCAACCCACTTCATCATCACATTTACATCACTCATCATTATCCTCTAGCCAGCACTAAGAGCATCTCCAACGTATATAAGATGTATTGTCTAATTTAGTCTATGTGTCCACAATGTTAAATCAATGTAAGTAGACAACACATTGAAAAGAAGAAAATCACTCCAATGCAAATACTATTTAAAACAATAATTTGACACATGTAGTCAATCAAATTATGACAAATAACATATCTATTTTAATTACTTATATTTAATTAAGTGTGATTGGTTTCCATTGTGAAATACAATGTCCATAACCAGACATTGCAATTGACAATGTCTTTCATTTTGTTTGCCACATTATACCAACAATCTATTACACAATAACATTGGAGATAAAAATTTACTTTAAAATGTTAAATGCCTATGTGTAATGCATTTAACATGACAAACACAATAACATTGAAGAAGCTCTAACCTTCCATCGCAACACACTTCAGAACCCACCCAGTCAACCTCGCAACCGCATCACATCCACTACCCACGTTCCAGCGTTGCCAAGCCACAACAGACCGAACTCCTTCTACAACCTTAACAGCCCACCACAATTTCAAAGATTCACCACCAAAACCACGAACCCCAGTATCAAATTCACCATAGACCCATGTTAAACCGCATCCACAAACAAATCAGCAAGCACTTCATCCCCTTCTGATCATCCACTTCACCCAACAGCCACATACTCAAAGTATCCAAACCAGAACCTGAAACCCCTTACCTCAACGAAAACCCAATCCGATCCAAACTGCAAAAGCCTCCATTGCAAACAAATTTCAGCTGTAATCCTCTCCATCCCAGTTCATCAGCCCTGAATCGACAAGTCTTCACCTCAAAACTAACTTCAAACCAATTCAGAGAACAAAACCGAACTAAGTTCGAACCAATCCCAAAATGAACAGAACGAATTCGTTGTTTTGATTTGAACAGAGGAAAGTCGGACATCAAAACTTTGATTTTGAGAAATATAAGGTTTTCTTGAGTATTTGTAGGCGTGATTTGGCACCCTCTCAGAAATTTGTTGCCTGAAAAGGAATCGAACAAGCGATCTAAAAAAAATCGATGAGGGCATATTTGTTTTTATCTCGTGATTTGTTTTGGAAAATAGAAGAGGTGATTTTATTGTGTGGAATTGATATGTTTGCATTCTTTGGATTGGGCGCTTGACTTGTATAGCAACCTTTTACTTTGGTTGAGTGCGTCGGTTTGTGTGTGAGGTTTGGTTTTGCTTTGTTTTCGGTGTGTCAAAAGTTTAGGTAATGTTTGGTTTACCATTTTAAGTTTTGGGTTTTCGTCCATACAAAAATGTGCACAATGCATGTAAATCATGGAAAACAACAATTTTAGAAAACAAAGTTAAACACACAAAATAAAAAACAATTTTTATCCATTTTTAATGTTTTGAGAAATGAGAGAAATATGGAGACCAAATCCTCATTTCATGATTGCTACATCCCCTCCGCGGTCCCCTCCATCTTGCTTTCATTCTACCATTCCTCCTTCTGCACCTTTAAAGTTTTGTAATTAATTTTGAAAACTAAAAACCCAAAACTCATTTTTAACCAAACACACCTTTAGCTTTTGTTTTGTTTTTTTCCTTTTTCCTTTTTGATTTTTCCCGGGTTTTAGCGTTTTTGTTTTTTAGTTGTTTTAATTATTATTTTTAATTTCTTGTTAGTATTTTTTCTTTCTTTTAAGTTGTTTATTTAAAAAAAATAGAGGGAGAGGAAGAAAATCAGAATCGTATCAAAGGTCAAAGAACATAGTTGAGCAAAGCAAATAAGAAATTCAGAGGTCATTCGATTTGCAAATAATTGATTTAAATTGTCAAAGCTACTCAACTGCTCTGGACGGACTGCCATACCCCACTGTAAAATTTTCTAACTCTATAGGTGTTGCAGTTGCTAAATAAATATAGGCATTGCTTGTAAAAATCTTCTGCAGGGGCAGCGGCTTGCTTGTACAATATTTTAATTTTCTACAATTTATTATTTTGTGACTGTTCTGTGATTGGAATTTTTGAATCTGTTTAGTGAGGCACGAATATACATACGTGAAGTCAGCATTCTCGTCGATTTTCAATTATAAATCTTGATTTTTTGAAACAATATAATTGAAAAGTGGTGCTTTGTGAAGTTGACTGTCTCGTATATTGGATCGCGGATATATAGTAGTTCAATTTATTGAACTATTAGCAAAAGAGGTTGCATACTACCCATAAAACATTGGTCGTATCTCTTAGTATTCATACTACACGTGAACGGCCATAAGACCCTCTTCCCCCCTCTAATTGAGTCAGTTAATTAATAGAGCATAACTCATTCTTTTGTACTATTTTGAACTAAGAATAATTTATGTCTTTCCTTGAGAGAATAGTGGGATAATAACCTGAGAAGACGTTCCCTAGAAGAATATGAGTATGAATTACAACTCATGAGGAAAAAATATCGAAATTTCGTGAGCCCACTGCCAACAATTTTCAAAATCATATAATTGATCGAAATTGCGATTTCAATTCAAATTTCAATAATTTCTATCATGGGCCACATCCACATCAAAATAGCTATGAATCTTAATATGACTTTGATCCACATCAATATGGGGTTGAAAATCAAAATTTTCAAAATTATAGCCCATATCAACATCTTGAAAATAACCAAAATTGCAATTTTCCCTCGAATTTCAACAGTTTTGGTTATGAACATAATTTTTACAATCAAAATGACTTCTAATATCATTGCCATTTTTCTGAAAATTCAAACAACCACCACATTGGAAACAATATTGATTGTGAAATTGATGTGGACTATAATTTTGAGCATCAAGAAATCCAAAATGAAAACTCTCAAATCAATGATTCTGAAGAATATCATATTAACATTCTTAGAGAGAGGGTAGAAAAGCAAGATAGACAGCTTAATGAACTTCTTTGTTTAATGACATCTTTTAAAGAACAACTCGAACAACAAAAACAAATTCAAACATGCGATGAATCAGAAAATAGCCCATTCTTTACTGATAGTGAAAATTTTCAAATAACAACTTTGGAAATTGAGAATATCGATGTAAATGAAGTTCACAATTTAGTAAATGATTTGGATTTCAACTCTTTTCAGGAAAAATATTTAAGCTCAGATTTTGATCTTTCTCTTTCGAGCTGCGAAAAACTTGAAATTTTAGAAATTGAACAAAATAGAAATGTTGAATTTTTCAATTCAAATTTGGAGAAGAATTTTAATGAACATGAATTTTTTGGATTGTATGAGGATGAGTTGCTAAATGAGGATGAAATAGAATCAAGCCACCTATCCAAGTTCGAAAATTTCGATTTTGAGGTTTCAAACGAACTAGAATTCGTCAGTATCGAAAATACGTTGTTAATTAATAAAATTGAGAAATGTGATCACAGTCTTGAACAACACTCAGAATTTAAATTTCATGATTGCAACTGAGTTTATGTACGATCACAAATTTTTAAACGATTACACTGATAAATTTGTAGAACACATGAATTATTTTTGGAATGTTAGCTTGGTTGAAAATTTTCATGTTAGGATGACACTGGACATTCATCTATTGGACTATAAATCTAGGTATAAAGATAAGATGGTTTTCAAAAACCTTTGCTTATTAGAAAACATGCATAGACATAGTGGGAATGGGATTCATCGGGCTATAACCAAGTGTGGGGGGGAAGTTGGTGGCATTCTTTGCATCGTATGCATCTCAAACCCATATATCATTGTACATATGATCCATTCTTACATATAGTTAGACTGCATTTCATTCTACGAATCATTTTGCATTTAATCCATCTTTGGGTTTTATCATTCAAATTTAGGAAATGTGCTACAGTATGGACACTGTTTTGTCCAAGTGTGGGGGGAGTCGGCATTGCATTCTTTTTTATTTTCTTTAATTTTTCTTCTTTTCATTTTCATGCATTTAGATAGGACCATCATGCATTTTAGGTCGTAGTAACGTACCATAAATTTTTTTATGCATTTTAGATCGTTGTAACATACCATATATATTTTTTACCATTTTTTTTTTTTGGGAAATACGACTCATTTTACATTGATACAACAAAATAAGTTAACAATGGTTAATCAGTTGATAGTATTTTTTTCGCTCAACTTAGATCCAATAAGAAATATAATGAAAAGTTGAATTTTGAGCGATATTAGTGTAACCAGTACATAGGGAGATTCTTATGTGATGGCCATGAAGTTTATTCTAAATTGTAGTCTTTGTTTAATGAGTGGAGGACTTAAAAATACTTATATTGGCTTTTCGAATCTTTAAAAATAATTTGTGTTAAGCTGAATTCGTGTAACTCTCTCTTATTCTTATATTTTCAATAATAATAATAATAGTAATCCAAGGGTATCCAACATTGCTTGTATATCTAGCGTTGGTGTGCGAACCCGCCAAGCTCTATCCGACATGTTGTTGACAAAGTCTGTGTTGGTATATCTTGGTCTCATTTTATGAGTTGGACACCTAAGGATTACCGACATGTTGTTGACAAAGTCGGCGTCAGTCTGCATAATCCGCCAAGCTCTGTCCCAACTCTCGGTCAGTCTGCAAGGCAGTGTATGGGTGGTATACCTTGGTCTTTAAGTTAGGTTTATGTAATTAATCATAAATTTTAACTTTTATAGAGACAGAGAATAAGCGATGTGCTCAAACACTTCTTGACCTTATTGATTTGACTAGCCATACACGAGGAAATAATAATATCACTTTACAAACTGTGCCAAGCAAACTAAGAATCTATTTCATGGCTGCACTATGTTATCGACCGAACCAACTGGCCAAACTAGAGTTTAACATTGAAAACTTGAATTATATTGAAAATTTGTGACAAGTTGAGGTATCTAAAGTACAATCAACTGATTAGAAATTGTTAACTTAATTTGTTGTACCACTTCCCTGAAACAAGTCATGTTTTCATTTTTCATTTTTATTTGCATATGTTCATTGCATTCATGTAGTTGCATCAGAACCATATCATACTGCATTTGGATTTTGTGGGTAGTATCCGCTGAAAACCCTCATGAGACACCACTCGTCCTACTAGGGGACACCTAGAGGTTTAAAGGCTTGTCGCATACGCTCAATGCAATCATGTTTCCTACGAAAGTGTAACCTATCTAGTTTAGTTTTTCATTTTTGTTTTACTCGAGACGAGTAAAAGATAAGTGTGGGGGTATTTGATTAGCACAGAAATGTGTTTATTGTCAGTTAATGTCTCCTTCATTTCAATTAAAGGCCAACTGCAAAGAAAAGCTACTTCCTTATGTCAACACTTTGTCAATCCCAAAAGAAGTTGTAGCTCACTGGTAAGGGCATAGGAATTTGTACAAAAAGACCTGAGTTCGATCCTTAGCAAGCCTTATTTTTGCTGAAAAAGGGAGCGTGGTTTATACACACACCGTCTTCTTTGCTCTGGAGAATACATGGAATAGTGATACGTTATATATATAAATATATGTTCTTATGTATATATATAATGTATGCACTAGTAAATATTTTAAGGAATGAGCATATTCTTCACAAATAAAATCATTCATTTTCAACTTCCATATAGAAGAATATTTGATTGGATCATTAACAAGGAAAAGCCAATCAATCTGCCACATGTCACTAATCAGGAGAGGAAATCTGCATGGAATATCTCAAGTCTATCTTCATATTTATAAATAGATTATTTCATGGGATTCATTCTTAGCCCAAATTATTCTGATAGAGAGGAGTCTACATCCCCATAAATATACATGATATCCTATTGTAAACTCACCCATTATTTTGTACTTCTTTTCTCTATTAATAAAGTGTTCTTTTACTTTTCAGCATTTTTATTTTTTTACCAATTAGTGTTGTCTACCCAATTAGATTTGGTAGAGCACTATTTGTATTTTTCACTTATTTTCATTTGCGATTGACCGTCTAATTAGATTCAGCGGTAATCCTAATTTATTTTCTGTTGTTATTTATTTTCTGCAATTTTAATTTCTGTCCTTTTTACTGTTTTCCTAGGTCATATTGGATTGAATATAAATTTGATTAGATTTAGATCTGATTCAAATCAATTATAGTTTTATTGTTCTTCAACCCAACCTCCAAATTTCGTCTAGCTCGCCCAAGAAATTATATAAATAATTTAATTTAATTTACCTCCCTGTGATTCGATCTGCATATTACAAGATCTGTACGCTTGCAGTATTACTACAATATTCGCGCTTTTCTAGTTCATAGGAAAGCGACGATCAGTTCCTTTAGTGGTTCCTTACAGTTTGGAACATATTTTAGTACCAAAAGTTTTATTTTTAGAAATGAAAGTGAAAGAGGATTGATATTTGGTTCAAAAGTAAGATTTTAAAGAAAAAAAACCTTGGACGTATGATCATAATTAGCAACTATTAAATTTGTTACTAAAGGCCAGGATTATAACCGCAAGTTGTTTGGTTTGAAAAAGTACCAAAAGTGAAGATCAAAGAAAAAGGAAAACTAAGCGTAAAACGGTACAACATTAGCTAATGAACACATTAAAAAAGGGTGCTAAGGTCATAAAAGAATATATTTAAGGTCATTTCTAGAACACATATAAATGATACTAAGGATGTAGACACTACAATATGGAATTTATTGTAGATATACGAACATATAAGACCATTTCCATCAGGATGGGTTGATCGGAGTCTAATCCACTGTGGTTTACCCCCTTCCTCCCGACCCATTCCCAATGGGAGAAAACGTAGCAACCCGAACGTGAAGTTATTGTGTGTCCTTGGTCGACTTTTATAAGGTCGGCCATGGAAAAGGTGTGGATTACAATCCATACCACAAATATAGTCGGCTTTATAAAATCCAGTTGTGTTTCTCATCTATAGCCAGCTATAAATAGGTCGGCTATGGCTCCATACAACAACCTTATACCCCTCTTCTCCTTCCTCCATACCACCAATTTCAACAAGAAAAAAATGAGTAATGCTTAGAAAGAATCTGAGGTAGCGAAAGTCACAGCGTGGGAAATGCGCCGACACAAGAAGTAAACGTTCTAATTAAGAAAACATCGGTCCTCCTGCCAGACGATGTAGCCAGATGACACTGAGCTACACAAGAAGAAGAAATGAATCCGAATATTGATTAAGAATTTAGGACCCAACAAAGTACTAAGAAATTTTCGTGTTCTTCCCAACGACGAATAGCATGTAAGCATGTGCGTTCAAGATTTTGTAAGGTAACTAATTTTTTTTAACTAATAATAATTACTTTATTTAAATTACAAATTTAAATATCGTCCCATTTATAATTAGGAACATAAAGATCGAGCACGCGTCTCTTTGTCAAGTATTATTTGTTTATATGCAACATATTGCAATTATGATACAGAAGGCACATACACACACTTCCCGTTGCAGTGGAACTAGGGATTTCATTCATATGAGTTTACTTAACTATCATCAAATTATTTCATACTTTAAAATAGCTTATTTTAACCATAAATTAATTTTTTAGGTATAACAAACCATTTAAATTCGGATGTCCAACTGATGTGACGTTAACCGCCTATTGGTGGAAGACCACACATATGTTTCCTTTTGGTTTGGATAGTTAGACTTCTTCCCTTGAGACCTTACCAAACTTGTCGGACTTTCGGAAGAACTGGGTAAAACATTACCTTACAATGAGCGTTATCAGCACTCTAATATCTTATCGTCCATACTGAATCATTTTGATTTCCATGGTGGACCGATTTTTAGATTAAGTTGCAGGTCAGTCGATAAAAAAATCCAAAATTATTCACCATAAACGTCGAAGAAAACTGTCATTTGGAGATAGCACAGCTTTTTTTCTGTATTTGATGGGAAACTTATTTTCTTAAACCCATCAAACACATTTCGGTCAGACATGTAGCGGTAGTTGCAGATTTGACATTTGATTGTCAAGTTATATATGATTGGTTGACTTTGGTCCTAGGATATCTTTATCGCTCATTAGATCATCAATGTATTGTTAGGGAGAGATCCACGTCTAGTATAGATTTTTGAGCAGGTTTTATGGTATTGGTACTACAAGTACTTCTTTAATATGACTTATCGGATATTGAATGCTTCTTTATCCTTATACTTTCCTTAAGTCAGGGCGTGGGCTTGTGAGAATTGAAGATTTGTGCAAGAGGTCAGGACCGTCATATTTTTGTTGTGGCTTATAATCAAATTGAGTTATGCATCACAGGAGAGAGTATCATTTGTCATCCTTATGAGGGCTCGCCTTATTTTACCCATTAGAGTGTGGTTCATGCTTCCTTGCTTTCGACGAGACGCTTTCATTTGGTCTAATATCTACCCACTGGTGGTTGTTACTGGCTCTACAAGGAATGTTGTTGGAGGTAGTTAAAAGATGTTGATTTTGTACATGATGATCAACATTCAAAAACACTTACTTAATGGTGTATAAGAGCAAGGCTTTGAATATAGCTCGGGATCATGAGTGGTGGCCTGCTAATTACTTCGACATTACTAATTTGGATTACGTAGCATTTTGGCTTAGATTTTACACTCCTACGCACAGGACTCCTGTCGTACATGCTACAACGGTTGATTTGGTTCGACCAACAGTTATGAGACCTGGTGTAGTTCCCTCGGTGCTTCCAGACATGTCTCAAAGCACATAGTTATATCATCCTTTACCTCCACGATAGGTAACAGATTATGGTTGAATGCTGGGTGTGCCTATAGTTACAGAAAGTGATAGATACGTCGATATTCCTCGCGTAAAAGTTACTTAGTACTCAGATCTAGCTTCTTTACCATGCGAGAATTTATACCGGATGCAGTTGGGGTTAAGACAAGTTATATGTGTCGAACATTGTCATAGCATAGATGATTTGACAGCTCGTGTTAATGAGCTTACTACTGTTGATAGGAAGCTCTACAATCCTAGGCTTCGAGTAGATGTTAATGAAGACATAGTTGGTCTCAACGATATTGACTTTGATGATATGTAAATTAACTGTAGCTGCTCCGGTTATCGTGGTGTTTTGTTGATGTGATTTTATCTTTGTATATTTCTATATTATCATTGTCATACCTATTGTCTATATGGTATTATATTGTTGCATTATCATTGCACATAGTCACTTTTTTATTATGATTATGTTATTGTTTGTTATGATGTCACCTTTTCGTTGTTATTTGTACATCACTGCTTATAAATAGTTTCATTCTTCATAACACTAAACTTAAACTTCAATGTTTGAAATGTCCGCCACTGAATGATCTTCAGTATATATTGACGTTGATCGCAAGCAAGATATTATGCTAGGCACATATGTGCTTATTATCCATGAAATGTTTTGGAACATTGTAAAAAAAAATTACAACAACCATCTTGACCACCGCACGAGGAGGTCTTATTTAGAAATTCATAAAACGCATAGAATTTTTATAGATTATTGTAATCGTTATTGGAAGATTATCGAGATTGTTGAAGAAGATGATGTTTTTAAAATAAATCATTATACATTTGTTTCGCATTGCCTATTAGAATACAAAACGGTATTCATCGGTCACTAAGGTTATGAACTACATTATAGTTGGCTTACACAATATAGCTCTGATGAATCTTTATTGTTTTTCCCTATGTTTATCACCATTTAGTGTCTTCAAGTTATTTTGGTGCTTTTGTATTTTTTACCATTTAAATATTATCAGTTGTTTCTGTGATATGCATTCCCGTAGCTCAACGTTTGTTATGAATAATGATCATTGTTTAGTTTGTAACTAAGACGATCATAGTTTAAAATATTTCATTTCTTAAAATATTTGGCTTAAGTTTATCTCAAAATTTAATTTTGACATATCTTAAAATATACAAGATGAAATCTTGATTTATCTATTTTATTAGAAAACCATGGTTTAATAGACCCAGAACATTCTTGTTTCAAAAAACTTCGATGTATATTGGATTTAATATATATCAATTTGAACTTCAAATCAAAAAATTACAAACTATGGCAACATAATGAACTCAAATTAATTAAACATAAATAATTCATTTAATTTTCACTAAAATTACAAATAAGTTCTCTTACACTCTCAAATAAACTTGGATTCAAAAGCATTGTGCTATCAATATTAACAATTCAATGACCCATAGCAAACAATCAATCATGGCTATAATGAAACTTATTCTGTTTTCATTACTCAATACAACATGAAAACAATGTTCAAAGCAACATGTTGTCAACATCAATGATTCGATCACCCATGGCTGATAATCTAATGTGCCTACAACAAATCTTTGGTCATTTTCTTTACTATCAAATCCAATGAGGTAGACAACCATTGTAGTCACATGAGACTGTCTCCCATTGTTACGTACATCGATGATGTTGACAACTAAGCATATTAATACAAGAACTTAAGGAAGGAAGTTTCAATACAGCTTATGAATGAGTCAGACTACTTAGGTCATCCTATAGTTAATAAATTTTTGGTACGACCGTTGTTTTATACAATGTGCCTTATGTACTGTCAAATGAAAATCTTTATTAGTGTGTAATATGCAGTGTATAATCATTTCAACAACTTTCTAGAAGTGTGCAAGTGCGTTCATTCTAACAACTTCATTTGTATGCAGTGTGTAGTCATGTCAACAATTTTAGCTGTGTGTAGATCGTGCTATCATTTCTATCAGTACAGTTGTCTTCTGAATGCACAACTTTACATATGTAAATATGAGCTATACTCTATTTCTTTCTCACAATTCTTTAATCAAATTATCTTTTTCTTCCTAATGTCTTCTGTGCTAACAGTAATGCTTTCACGGCCTTCATCTATTGATTCTGATGGTTGGCTAATCCAAAAACAAGCAAATATTCAACAAACCAATGAACATTGGTGTATCGAGTATCAAGAGCAACACCATGAGGACATCTTTCATGAGTTACCAAATTTTGATTAACTATAATTTCAGGGGCCTTTTGAATCTCCGGGTGAAAAAGAGATTGAACGGGTTTTAGTTGCTCAACTTCCATTTGAATTAGCAACATAACAATTTTCAGTTGTTCAACCTTTGTTTGAACAAGAGGTACATCAAGATTCAATTGTTCAACCTTCTTATGATCATGAAGTTGACTTGTACCCTGTTTGTTGGCACTGCGGTATGCGGTGGAGGTTGTAGTAAAGGAAGATGCTGAAAATATTGGTTATATAATCTAGCTATGTCTACTTTGTCCTAACGGTTGCAGCCATTCGGAATGAGTAGATTATCGATTATGTGCAAGGGATATCACATATGAAAATGAGTTGGAATAGGATCTAATGTGTTTTAGGAATGCTTTAGAAGAGCTACAGATTCAACGTAATATATAATGTACTTGTGTTGTATGTTTACTGGTTTAATGGTTCTTATCAATGTACTAGTATGTGTTTCAATATTGTTAATCGATTTATCGTTTTATTCAAAGATTGTATGCTTTAAGCAATTAAAAATAATAATTGCAGTTAACTTTTTAAAGATATTCATCGATCAAGAAAAGAAAACTGTTCAATGTGGCTATTGTGATTGGTTGTAACCAAAAACTATGTTGTATATGACAGTATTATATACACAATTTTATGATATTTGTTTGATGATAACAACCAAATAAATATTATTTTAAATGTGTTTGTTACTGTATTGTTCTATATATACAACACAGACAGGAATATAATATTTATATTTAAATAGAATATGACTGTACAAACATTCATATATTCATACAGTATTTTATTTGAATTGAATATTATATTTCAAACATTCGAACAATACAACTATTTATAACTCCACTATTTAAACACTTCATAGGAATTTGTACTTGTAAATAAACTGAATAAAATAGACAAGTTTGTTTGACAACAATAAAATAATATTTTATTTCAAATAAATTTGTTTATTACAAATAATAGTGCATTTCTCTCAATCTATTGTTACACGACTCCTCACTACAACAATCTGACTATACATCTCATATATATATATATATATATATATATATACACAATCACTCACTACAGTTTCATTCATACACTCATTTTATGCGCATTCACTGATTCACACACTCATTCACTGATATTGTCTAGTCTCTTGTCTTCAGTCTTCCGTCTTCACAACTTTCAGTCAGTCCAGTCTTCATACTTGTCACATACAGAAACACACACAGTATCTGGAACAAAAATAATATTTTAAATTCTAGTAGATATAATTTTTTATTTTTTTAAAAATTTATTTATCTCAGAATTTTGGTGTGTTTCTCATCATTTTTCATGACTTGATCTGATTTATCTGTATTTAGACAGCTTGTGATATTCACAGTGAAACACTGTAAATACCACAAGGCAGACAGTTTGTATATGTACAGGGATAGAAAATAATACTGAATGGCTGCATATACACACGTGTATATATACACGTGTGCACTGCTTCGCCAATTCAGTGTGCAACTAAGGAGTAGCCGCATGGACCATCTCGACTCAGTGCAACATGGTCAACATAGTCAACACATAACAAATTAGTCGAGAGAGCTCAACACATATGGCCGAGACAACACAAGTCAAAGTCAAGCCAGCAAGGTCAGATAATAGCATGAACCAAGCATGTACAAGTATGTTCAGTGACAGATGATTATTGATCAAGACTTGGTGCCACAACAAAACACAGTGAAGCATATCTCAAGTGGTCGAGCACAAGGCAGCCCAAATGGACACATACACAAACATGGTGGAGGCAGCTCAACATGAATGACACAATTACACAGCCTCAAGATCAAAACTGTAGAGTTGGTCAAGTTATTATGCAAGTTTACATGATCAATGGAGCATAAACAAAGCAGGTACATGAGTGATGCTGCAGTACAAGTATAGGGTATGCAGCATATATATATATATATATATATATATATATATATATATATGAAGGTGCAGCAATTTAACATGGTAATGCACAAATCATGCAAGGATCATTAAAAATTCAGTGAACAAATTTGGCAAAGTTTAAATAGGTGTTGCAAACATGAAGCACCCAGATCGACAAAACCCAAGTCAACACAGGTTACATAGTGGGGAAGCAAGGAGCATATTGATGCATGTAATGACCCAAAAATCCGATCCAATTTGAGCTGACCCAATAACACAAGACCAACCCCAAAATTGCACGGGAAATTCAAGAAATTAATAGAAAGAAGATAGAGGGTGAGGATAGATAAGATAGAAACTTAGAATAGAAGAAGACGAAGAAGAACACAACATCAGAGTAACACGAATCTCACAGCGGAACGAATAACATATAATATATGTAACATAACTTTGAAATAAAAGATTTTACTTGAATATACATATCATTATCAAGTACAGCACTTACAACACAGCGGAAATAACTATAGCTATATAATCATGAAGCCTCCTGCTCCAGCTCATCAAGTATCTGTAAATCCCGACTACTTGACTGCCCATACAAATTTAGGCACCCAAGAGTTTAGGGAAACAAAACAAAATAAACTCCGGGTCAGTCATGGGACTGGTACGAGTAAAACAGTTTAAAACAGTTCAAGCAGGTAATCGATATCTCATAAGACCACGCCGTATAACGGAACGGGTTTTTCCCTTATGAGAATCCAAATTATCTTTATATAAAAAACCTTTTGATATTATAATAATGTCTATCAACCACAATATATTAATCATCTAGCAAAACGCTTTCATCTCACGTTCTACATATATAGTATACAATCAAAACCGCAAGCACGTATTGGGTAATGGATTTCCAACTATGACAAGGTATGGAATCACGATACACTGGAGTTCAACAAGAACATCTTGCAACTCAGCCACACATGACCGACCACTCATTTCGCTTGAGTGTATCGAATGTACATCACCAACGGTAGGGATCGGCAACCGTTCCCGTATATATATGGGACAGCATTGATATATTAAAGAAGCAAATGAATATTCTCTAGATAGGTGATTATACACCCTACTTCGGAGCGACCGACTTAGCCATGCTGCCTGCCCGATTTCTGTCATTTACCGGATGTGAGGCTAGAAGCTACGCTTATCTTTTACATGTCACATCTTCATTCACTTTGAATGTCACATCGTCATACCTTCCAAATCACAAATTGACTTATCCAAAAATATCACGGGTATAAAGCTAAGAGAAACGAATTCCTCCGCCACCAAACGTGGATACGTTTGAAGAGATCAACTTACACGATCTATTAGATATACTCTGTGATACATTCTTCCATACAGGTCGTCCTGGGACTGGACAACCCGAAGGCACTATTCTGTAAACAGGATAGCCCTTGCATAACTCCGTCTTCAATTATCTTTGGCATAAATGATTCGCAACGCTTATGCCAATACAGAGTGGTTCTCTGGATAATAATCCAACCGGTCTCTCCATATTAACAACATTAAATGGTCAAAAACTTCGATAGTCTATGATTTAACTATCGAAGAAAAACAAGTGTCCAAACAACGATACTATTTCCAGATGGAAATTATATCGATCAATCATCCAACATATAGATATATATATATATATTTCCTCATTTCCTTATTTTCTATGTTTAGAAAATATATGTTATTAACATTGGAAAACATTTCCATTGTTATTTACATATCACTATCCTTCCACAACTATCAGTCCCTGACTGTAAACTAGTAGGAGAACAATTCTCTAAGTATAAACCCCGAAGGCCGAAACCAACATCAGATCGATACTCAGAAAACTATTCAACTTAACTAATCTCTAGTCAGTTTCTAATTTTTCTTAACTTTATTTCTTTAACTCTATTCAACTAATTCTATTTGATTAACTCTAATTGAATAACTCTATTCTGTTTTAACTTTATTTCGAATAACTATATTCGATTTAACTCCTTCGAATATAAACTATATTCAATTAACTACTTGATATATTCTAATCGAATAACTTTATTTGATTAACACTATTCCCTTTTTATAATTCTATTTGTTTTCTAAATATTCTCCTTTATAATATCGTATTTTTTTCTAATAAATATTCCTTATAAATCTTATTTATTTATTTCTAAATAAATATCTCCTTTATTTTATTCTATTTATTCTAACTAAAAAATATTTCTTTTTTTATAACTTTTCCTTCGATTTTATAAATATTTTCTTTTATAAAAACCCTTTTCCTTTTCTATATAAAATCCATCGATTTTATATAAATAATTCATTATAAAAATAAACTTTGAAAGTCCCCTTTTCCCACATCCAGTATTTCTTATGGTATTTAACATACCATATAACAACGATAAATATCGTCCAAACACACATAATCAACAACAGATTATATATCACATCATATATCACAATATATGGATCACAGTAAAATAAATGTTGAGGAATCCAGTTGGATTCCTCCAACCTGTTTCCCTGCATCACAGATGTTTAACAATATAGATAACATCACTTCACTTTGATATGAGATATTCTGATAGCAGAATCAATATATAAGTATTTAACGGTTTATATATATATATACATATATAATTTATATATATATATATTCCACTAACTGACTAGCAGTTCAATCAAACAGTCAACACACAGTCAATCAGCCAATATTTAACAGTTCTAAAAATACAACATGAAATTATAAACTGTTCAAAGTTAGTGAGATTTACTCATATTTGCAGTTCATCGTTAAAGAACGATAAACTGTCATTTGATTTGAATCAAACAGTTTATTCCACCATAAATTCAAACGAGCTCCAATCCACTTCCAGTCAGCTTCATTGTGAAGCTCTCATCCATATGATCCCGACGGATCTTGTTTCGCTCAAATTCTAATTTCGTATGGAGCAGATATTGCCATTACAAGTTGTGTACATATTAAAAAAATAATTTCTATTTAAATCCAATAGTGGGCTTTACCTATTCAATTCCGGCCCAAAAGGATTCAACCCGACGCCACTAAACAATGACCGTCTTCCACCAATACTCCTGCTCTCGTTTAACATTTTTCCCTTCATGATTTATCAACCACAAAAAAACACCAAAGGCCTTCTCCTTTAATCCTTAAACCAATACTCCTTTTCTTGGGCCTTACCCTTTTTCTTTTCCAGACATATGATCGACAGTTTTATGTTCGAAATCACTCAAATAATTCAAGGGAGATGCTAAATCCCGTTAGAAATCCCAATTCGATTTCAAACTCAAGTCTTAACTCCTCAAATCCTCAGAATGATGAACCCTAATTTGCAGTAACACACGCTGGAAAACAACGAGCGCCAGTAACTCGCATCACACCCAACAAAAAGACCACATACTCAAAGACAAACCTTCTGCGATTTCGAATACACCAATATTGAGATTTATGGATTTTTATTGGATTTGCTTTGAATTTATGAAGATGGATGTTTTACTGATAAATGAGAAAACCGACGGCGGAACTAATTTTGACCAAGGAAAATGTGTTAGGGCTAAGGAAAATTAAGGATTATTTATAGGGTTAGTTTTTAATATTTTTAATTCAAATATTATATTAAATTATAATCAACTACTACTTTTATTTGTCCTCTAAAAATTCTTGTAATCACACAGGACATCCAAAAATCACGAAACTGGGCATGCAGCTACAGCTCGACATCACGAACCCAACGAAACTGGTTTCGTCGAATTTCGACACTGTATGCTCACACAGCGTATTTTTAACCGTCGAAATACTGACTATTTTACACTCTAAAAATCTATACGGCCACACAGTGACTCTAAAAATCACGAAACTGGAAATCTAACAACTATTTGATATTATGGATCCAACAAAACTGGTTTCGTCGAATTCCGACTTCATTTGCAAAAGTGGATATTTTTAACGCTCTAAATAATCTATTTAAATATATAAATATATTTAAATATAATTAAATTTAACATTTAAAAATAAATATTATCGTCTATATTCACAATGGCATACCATAAAGCTCCAGAATATTCCTGTATGAATTTACAACTCGATATTACATCGTTAGAGTTATATCGATGTTCGATTTCTATTTAAATCCTTATAAAAATATAATTAAATCGTTATGGTCAGGGCGCTGCATTTCTGAGAATTTGATTTGGACATAACTCAAAATCTACACGACGAAATCCCGATATTTCTCTTCTACTAGAAAGATATACTCCACCAGCTCCACACGTTTCTTGTTTCATAGAAATTCGATTTAAAACGAACTCTGTATATTCAGTTGAAGTTCAAATCGCCAAATAGCGAACTGCCGCGCCATTTCGAGCTCTACTTTAATTATATTAAAATTCTACGTTTCAAACTGACGTCGATTGAATATATTCGTCAATATAATTCAACTCTAAGCTGAACTAAATCCTAGGGATGACCCAATTCACAGAATATTGTGATTTCAAATATTTTGATTATTTCTGAATTAAATATATTATTCTACTATTTAATTTAATTAAATATTCACTATAATTTAATTAACGACGATGTAATTCCCTAAATCACTATTTATATAATTAAATAAATTAATTATAATACCTCTGACAATGCGGGTCATTACATTCTTCCCCACTTAAAATAATTTCGTCCTCGAAATTGCTAAGTTAGAGGACGACCCTATCTATTTGGTAAAAGCTTATCGGTTTACCCCTTATCTCTTGTTTCGACTAAAATATTAATTCCTTCCGACTAACTAAAATTTTCATAAATTCTGAAAATTTTCTAACACTTTAAATTTTCGGAAAATTTCACCATAACCTCCTTTGTACAGCCCTATCGGTAAAACTACAACTCGCCTCTCTAGGCCATCTCCAACCCAAAAGAAAATCAAACAGCCAAGCGGCTTGCCAATTTGGCTCATAGATCTCATGCTTATATCAAATATAAACTTGTACCTTTTTGTCGGGCATATCACTATGTCCTTTGCATCTGTTACCAATTCAATATATACCAATGTCATCTCAACCAATTATTCGCTTATACCTAAGTCGAATTCAATTTCAAATTCGAGTTCCAGTCTCGATTTCAAACTCTTAACTCTCCAACCCAATATCATTTCAAAATCTATTTGTTACAAATCCAATCCATTCGATATTTCTATTTCTTATGTTTCATCTTAACTGGTATCAATTCCAGTTTATCTCCACAAGTTTCTATTCAATTTGTTTTAACTCAAAATAATCTCTACCTGGGAGTCTTAAACCATTTACCCTTTTTAAACATCACTCACATATTCACTTTTGAAATCAAAACAACTTGTTTCCTCAAAACAATAAATAAAACTTTGGTAGTAATCCGTCACTTACACACTCGAAAATTGTACACCGATGATGTCATGATCAACATCGGAATCTATTTTCCAGCTATCGAAGTGAGTTCAATACTATATCATTTTCAAAACCATTTCTAAACACTTCTATTTTGAAATTAGTTCAAAATATCATATGCAATGCTTTAAACACATTTAAAATCTCCCAGGATTTTAAAATTCTCATATCTTAATTCAAATCCATTTCAAACACTTATTCCTATTTCCAGAGTTTGAATTTCAATTCTGATTTAAATTTTATATTTAACTTATCTGCTTTCATATATTTTTACTTATATGAATTCTGATTGGTTATTTACATAACCATTTCACTTTATAATCTTACTCGATTATAATTACAACCAATATATCCAATATATATATTTCCTCTATATCAAGATATACTCTAGGTAAACTTATTTTAATTTATCCTCTTTACAAAACATATCGTGTCGACCCATCGTATTCGAGTGTTTATACACTCCTACCGATACAGTGGATCAAACTGATCGACCAAAACACATAAACAACTCAGCCAATGAATCTCCCCAATATAAAACCATTTTTATATCAAATACAAATACGCACTCGTATATATACACTCAAACTCAATCTAGGGTGTTACTAACCCTATCTCTACTAAGTCACGCCACAGAGCCAAGGTAATTCACTTAACTTAAGCTCTGATACCAACTGTAATGACCCGAAAATCCGATCCAATTTGAGCTGACCCAGTAACACAAGTCCAACCCCAAATTGCACGGGAAATTCAAGAAATTAATAGAAAGAAGATAGAGGGTGAGGATAGATAAGATAGAAACTTAGAATAGAAGAAGAAGAAGAACACAACATCAGAGTAACACGAATCTCACAGCGGTACGAATAACATATAATATATGTAACATAACTTTGAAATAAAAGATTTTACTTGAATATACATATCATTATCAAGTACAGCACTTACAACACAGCAGAAATAACTATAACTATATAATCCTGAAGCCTTTTGCTCCATCTCTTCAAGGATCTGTAAATCCCGACTACTTGACTGCCCGTACAAATTTAGGCACCCAAGAGTTTAGGGAAACAAAACAAAATAAACTCCGGGTCAGTCATGGGACTAGTATGAGTAATACAGTTTAAAACAGTTCAAGCAGGTAATCGATATCTCATAAGACCACGTCGTATAACGGAATGGGTTTTTCCCTTATGAGAATCCAAATTATCTTTATATCAAAAACCTTTTGATATTATAATAATATCTATCAACCACAATATATTAATCATCTAGCAGAACGCTTTCATCTCACGTTCTACGTATATAGTATACAATCAAAACCGCAAGCACGTATTGGGTAATGGATTTCCAACTATGACAAGGTATGGAATCACCTTCCGATCAGTGTACTCTAGGAGCGATACACTGGAGTTCAACAAGAACATCTTGCAACTCAGCCACACATGACCGACCACTCATTTCGCTTGAGTGTATCGATTGTACATCACCAACGGTTGGGATCAGCAACTGTTCCCGTATACATATGGGACAGCATTGATAGATTAAAGAAGGAAATGAATATTCTCTAGATAGGTGATTAGACACCCTACTTCGAAGCGACCGACTTAGCCATGCTGCCTGCCCGATTTCTGTCATTTACCGGATGTGAGGCTAGAAGCTACGCTTATCTTTTACATGTCACATCTTCATTCACTTTGAATGTCACATCGTCATACCTTCCAAATCACAAATTGACTTATCCAAAAATATCACGGGTATAAAGCTAAGAGAAACGAATTCTTCCACCACCAAACGTGGATACGTTTGAAGAGATCAACTTACACGATCTATTAGATATACTCTGTGATACATTCTTCCATACAGGTCGTCCTGGGACTGGACAACTCGAAGGCACTATTCTGTAAACAGGATAGCCCTTGCATAACTCCGTCTTCATTTATCTTTGGCATAAATGATTCGCAACGCTTATGCCAATACAAAGTGGTTCTCTGGATAATAATCCAACCGGTCTCTCCATATTAACAACGTTAAATGGTGTCAAAAACTTAGATAGTCTGTGATTTAACTATCGAAGAAAAACAAGTGTGCAAACAACGATACTATTTCCAGATGGAAATTATATCGATCAATCATCCAACATATATATATATATATATATTTCCTCATTTCCTTATTTTCTATGTTTAGAAAATATACGTTATTAACACTGGAAAACATTTCCATTGTTATTTACATACCACTATCCTTCCACAACTATCAGTCCCTGACTGTAAACTAGTAGGAGAACAATTCTCTAAGTATAAACCCCGAAGGCCGAAACCAACATCAGATCGATACTTAGAAAACTATTCAACTTAACTAATCTCTAGTCAGTTTCTAATTTTGCTTAACTCTATTTCTTTAACTCTATTCAATTAATTCTATTTGATTAACTCTAATTGAATAACTCTATGCTGTTTTAACTTTATTTCGAATAACTATATTCGATTTAACTCCTTCGAATATAAACTATATTCGATTAACTACTTCTTGATATATTCTAATCGAATAACTTTATTTGATTAACACTATTCCCTTTTTATTATTCTATTTGTTTTCTAAATATTCTCCTTTATAATATCCTATTTATTTTCTAATAAATATTCCTTATAAATCCTATTTATTTATTTCTAAATAAATATCTCCTTTATTTTATTCTATTTATTCTAACAAATAAATATTTCTTTTTTTATAACTTATCCTTCGATTTTATAAATATTTTCTTTTATAAAAACCTTTTTCCTTTTCTATATAAAATCCAATGATTTTATATAAATAATTCATTTTTAAAATACACTTTGAAAATCCCCTTTTTCCACATCCAGTATTTCTTATGGTATTTAACATACCATATAACAACGATAAATATCGTCCAAACACACATAATCAACAACAGATTATATATCACATCATATATCACAATATATGGATCACAGTAAAATAAATGTTGAGGAATCCTGTTGGATTCCTCCAATCTGTTTCCCTGCATCACAGATGTTTAACAATATAGATAACATCACTTCACTTTGATATGAGATATTCTGATAGCAAAATAAATATATAAGCATTTAACGGTTTATATATATATACATATATAATATATATATACATATATAATATATATATACATATTCCACTAACTGACTAGCAGTTCAATCAAACAGTCAACACACAGTCAATCAGCCAATATTTAACAGTTCTAAAAATACAACATGAAATTATAAACTGTTCAGAGTTAGTGAGATTTACTCACATTTGCAGTTCATCGTTAAAGAACGATAAACTGTCATTTGATTTAAATCAAACAGTTTATTCCACCATAAATTCAAACGAGCTCCAATCCACTTCCAGTCAGCTTCATTGTGAAGCTCTCGTCCATACGATCCTGATAGATCTTGTTTCGCTCAAATTCTAATTTCGTATGGAGCAGATATTGCCATTACAAGTTGTGTACATATTAAAATAATAATTTATATTTAAATCCAATAGTGAGCTTTACCTATTCAATTCCGACCCAAAAGGATTCAACCCGACGCCACTAAACAATGACTGTCTTCCACCAATACTCCTGCTCCTCGTTTAAATTTTTTCCCTTTATGATTTATCAACCACAAAAAAACACCAAAGGCCTTCTCCTTTAATCCTTAAACCAATCCTCCTTTTCTTGGGCCTTACCCTTTTTCTTTTCCGGCCCAATGCCTCTTGACCCACAAACCGCAATCCTCCTTCCTCAATTTTAAGTCGCGACCTCCTGTAACATTCTTCAGCCATTGCCGAAGTTTCATCTTCCCACTACCCCCTCTCTGGATCTCCGCTCAACCAATCACCTTCACCACCGATCATCTCATCCCGTCCTCCTCCTCCTCATATACTCAATGCTCGACTCAAACTCAAGAACAACATCGCGGTCTCCAGTACTCAGCGCTCGCTCCATACATATGATCGATAGTTTTATGTTCGAAATCACTCAAATAATTCAAGGGAGATGCTAAATCCTGTTAGAAATCCCAATTTGATTTCAAACTCAAGCCTTAACTCCTCAAATCCTCAAAACGATGAACCCTAATTTGCAGTAACACACGCTGGAAAACAACGAGCGCTAGTAACTCGCATCACACCCAACAAAAAGACCACATACTCAAAGACAAACCTTCAGCGATTTCGAATACACCAATATTGAGATTTATGGATTTTTATTGGATTTGCTTTGAATTTATGAAGATGGATGTTTTACTGATAAATGAGAAAACCGAAGGCAGAACTAATTTTGACCAAGGAAAATGTGTTAGGGTTTAGGAAAATTAAGGATTATTTATAGGGTTAGTTTTTCATATTTTTAACTCAAATATTATATTCAATTATAATCAACTACTACTTTTATTTGTCCTTTAAAAATTCTTGTAATCACACAGGACATCCAAAAATCACGAAACTGGACATGCAGCTACAGCTCGACATCACGGACCCAACGAAACTGGTTTCGTCGAATTTCGACTCCGTATGCTCACACAGCGTATTTTTAACCGTCGAAATACTGACTATTTTACACTCTAAAAATCCATACGGTCACACAGTGACTCTAAAAATCACGAAACTGGAAATCTAACAACTATTTGATATTATGGATCCAACAAAACTGGTTTCGTCGAATTCCGACTTCGTTTGCAAAAGTGGCTATTTTTAATGCTCTAAATAACCTATTTAAATATG
The DNA here is from genome assembly GCA_030737875.1 of Allium sativum. Lineage (NCBI taxonomy): Eukaryota > Viridiplantae > Streptophyta > Magnoliopsida > Asparagales > Amaryllidaceae > Allium > Allium sativum. Next base: position 973,234,441 of record CM060924.1, read on the forward strand.
TAAATATATTTAAATATAATTAAATTCAATATTTAAAAATAAATATTATCGTCTATATTCACAGTGGCATACCATACAGCTCCAGAATATTCCTGTATGTATTTACAACTCGATATTACATCATCAGAGTTATATCGATGTTCAATTTAAATCCTTATAAAAATACAATTAAATCGTTATGGTCAGGGCGCTGCATTTCTGAGAATTTGATTTGAACTTAACTCAAAATCTACACGACGAAATCCCGATATTTCTCTTCTACTAGAAAGATATACTCCACCAGCTCCACACGTTTCTTGTTTCACAGAAATTCAATTTAAAACGAACACTGTATATTCAGTTGAAGTTCAAATCGCCAAATAGCGAACTGCCGCGCCATTTCGAGCTCTATTTTAATTATATTAAAATTCTACGTTTCAAACTGACGTCGATTGAATATACTCGTCAATATAATTCAACTCTAAGCTGAACTAAATCCTAGGGATGACCCAATTCACAGAATATTGTGATTTCAAATATTTTGATTATTTCTGAATTAAATATATTATTCTATTATTTAATTTAATTAAATATTCACTATAATTTAATTAACGACGATGTAATTCCCTAAATCACTATTTATATAATTAAATTAATTATAATACCTTTGACAATGCGGGTCATTACAATGCAACTCGAGTAGTGTCAAGTATTTTTGTCATGCACAAACATAGCAGAAAATGCATACACAACTGGAATGGCACAAATAAGTCCAAGTGCAAAACTAAAATTACATGCTCAACATAGCAACAAAAAATTGGAGAGCATCAGCTAACATATGCACAAGTTTGGGTGTAGTAGTGTTCATGATTTTCAAGACAGGGAAGTGCAAATTATCAAGGGTCGGTGCAGTTCTAGTGTGCACATGTCAAGATATATATCCAATGGCAGAGTAAAACAATATTTTCTAGTCAGGAAAATCAAGAATGAAGTCATTGATCAACCCAGCATCTCAAAGCATGTATGGAAAGTACTTAACATAATATTTTGATAAGGATCATGCATGTTTTTAAAGGATGGCCTCACAACAGCAAATAAATGTTTTACCTCAAGTAATAAAATTGGCAAGAAATCTTTTGCAAATCAATCACTAGAAAATCAAAGAAATCTTTTCTAGAAACTCAAGTTTGGCAAGTACGATTTATGGATTAAATTGGGATACAGATATGCATAAATCAGTGTTTATATTTTGGGATAAGAAATTCAGGCATGCAACTGTTTCCAGAACTGTTCATATAATTAATCCTGGACAAATTTCTCGGTTTCAATATATTTCCAGTTTTAGACGACAATTTTGAGCAAGACTAAAGTTCCAAAAATCACAGAAAGTTTTTTTGGCAAGTCATATTTGGAAACTCAATCACAGTGTCAAAGGTGTGATCAAGAGGGACAAAAATCAAGGGTTTGTTCAATCACACAAATCATATAAGGCAATACATTCAATCTCAATAAAAGCCAGGTTCATCAATAATATTCACGGCAAACTTTACAAATCAAAAGGGGAAACTCGAAAAACAGCCAGGTCATATCGAGTGAAATCAGAGAGCAATCTTAAGGATTATATAATCATACTTAATCACCATTTCTCATCACTGGCAAATACATCAAAAAAAACACAAATCAATTCAAGCATTTCAAAGCAATAATTTTCAGTTTTGTTTTCGGTCAAGAGCAAGAGAGAAAATTCAAAATCGAAACATCTGAAAGCAACAGCGAATCGGAGCTTCAGAGAAGCAATTTCATCAAGTCGTCGATGTGATTTGGGATAAAGGAGACCGAGTAAAGAAAATACAGATGGACTCAATTGAAAGTGGCTGGCCTATCTATGGTTCTAAGGAACAAGAGATTAAATTCTTTTATTTTAAAAAAACTAGGGTTTTATCTTTTATTTTTATTGTATTTTAATTTCTTTTGTAAACCGAAAAAAATAGTTTACTAGAGTTTGTCAAATCTAGGGTTATGAGTTACAGGGTTTGTAATTCGGGAAAATCTGGTCGAAGGGATATTGGTCAGTCTAGGGTTTTGAGCGTAGGAATAGAATAGGAGCGAGGGGCTCGTGAGTGTACACGGTCTTGTATGCGGGATTTGTACTTTTACCTAGTAGAAACCTTAAGAAAGCAGCAGTAGGCAGGGTTTTGCCGAAGCTGGGTATCTCTGTGTGTGATTTATTTTCTGCACTTTTATTTATGCTGCATTCTGTGATCTGTTTATTATTTTAAAATCCCGTAAGTTTTCAACTCAGCGATAAATTGTAATTAACCCTATTCACCTCCCTATAGGGTTAATCCAGATCCAACACACTATAGCCATGTTATTTACATATAATCATCTAAAATCAAGAACATGGCTACAAAGAGAACCATGCAACGTGAAGAATTGACAAAACACCATTGTAACACCCCACCTCCGCCAGGGTGGCTCTTGCAAGCACTCTGACTTTGCAGGGGCGTTTGAATCAGGTAAACATGCATAATGATATATCAAGGCAGAACAAGAACATATGTATATATGTAAACAGAGTAAATAAGATAAGTAAAATAGCGAAAGATTTCAACTATTTCAAAACAAGTCTGGTACAACATAATGTCAACTTTCCAAATACACAAGTCTAGATAAAAACAACATCACTGAAAGACTAAAATACATAAGTACTATCCCCAAAATAAGTGATAACCATAGCTAGCTTCATGTCAAGACCGTACATGAGCTAAAATCCCACAAGCAAGCGATCAGAAATCCAAGCTAAGCTCCAATATTCCCTCCCTGAGAACCTGGGGGGGGGGGAACGGAAGAAAAGAGGCGAAAGAAAAACAGGTCAGTCAAAAAGACTGAGTAAGCCCTACTACAATCAATGTAAACTGATAAAGTTAACTGGCATGAGGAACTGAGATGAACATAAGGATAATTACATACTAGCATGGTGAATATCTAACAGATAGTTCAAAGGAGTCATCGCATAATCAAGGTGAGGTTTTTCACCACAGATGTACCAGCATTCTAACATGTCATGTATAAACAAGAATTTATCCATTGGCCTAAACTTGGCCCAGTATCAGGTGTTTGACTTAAATCAAGATCCAACTTCTTGGTACCCATTTCTAGTATAACAGGATTAGGTGTTACCCCAATGTTTACATCGAAACAGGACGGAACAGAATGGTCCATACAGAGATAGAGTTTGGGAAGAATGGGCTTTTACCACCAAAACAGACGGTACCATGAAGAAACAGACGGGTATTACCACCCAACAAAACAGACGGTACCAACAGAATCAGACAGAGCTAAGTGTACCCTAAATCCTACCCAAGCGATCGGCTCCCTAATACATAAATACCCTATGTCGGCCCCACGATAGGGTGTATTACTCCCTAAAGTGGTAACCAATTGGCACAGGCATATTTACAGATGTCACGGCGTCTTACATCCTCAGAGGCAGACCGGGATCCATGCACGCACATGACCCGGTTGGAACGCACCATCAACACCCATCGCCATTATCAGAATGAACCACTTATAATTAATTCAGTAAGCGTGCCCGGACCCTACCTACAGTTGGGTCAAAGTTTTGATACCAGAAAGGGTTACTGACTAATATGGGTCCCAAACAACAAATGACGCAAGTATTCCCCCTTGTGTCCCCAGACTATCAGATTCAGATTAACCTATTAACATAGTTCAGATATACAAAGTTCAGATGATCAGTTTTCAGACTAACGGATCAGATAACAGATTTACAAACTTGCCTAACTTGGTGTGGGTCCTACAGATCCGCAAAATAGGTTCATTTAATTTATCAATCAGGTTAGTTTATCCAGACCAGGTATCAAATCGGTTCTTAGCCTTATCAAATTACTGAGTTGGATTGGTTAAGTATAGTTCAACTTAACCCCGTTAAATTACCGAGTTCAGATTGGCTAAGTGTAGGTTAACTTAACCCTTTTACTAATCATGGATTAACTTGGTTAAGTGTAACGATGGGTTCACGACTTAACCCCGATTAATCCACCAAGTCCAAATTGGTTAAGTATTAAGTGGACCATGACTTAACCCTAATCATGAGGCATTAATTAATTAATGTGCCTTAACCTCTCACATTAGACTTTGTTGCGGTTACTAGTTAAGCCGGTCGGTTCCGGGTAGCTTTACACCACAACTTGGTCTAACCTCGGGTTCAGGGTACAACATGACCAACTTCTCACATTGGGTCCTATTGTTTGTAGCAACTAGTTAAGCCGGTCGGTTCCGGGTAGTTTTACGCTACAAACTCAACCCAACCTCGAGTTGGTCACACTTATATTTTCTAAGTGTCATGTCCCTCATGTTTCCAAAACATGTTACAAGTTTTCAAGAATTTGGGTAGACCTAACTTGATAGGTAAATTCCCAATGGGTAGACCTAACTTAATAGGTAAATTCCCAATCTTATGTTTTTATGTCTTTTAAGTTTACCCAACCCCAAACGAAATCCCATCGCTTACATATCGCAATAGCGCATAAATGATAGAAAGAGGGAACTTGGCATAATCATGACATAAAGGTGTTGAAGCCACAAGTTTAACATGGTGGCATATGAAATGTACATATGTTCATATACTTGCATATTACATTTTTAGGCCTCAAAAGCATGCATAAAACCAAACTTAGCATATTGGTGATACATGGTGATAAATGACATGTAGAAATGGCCATAAGTTCGCATTTAGCCTCACATGCAAGTTATCATAAGAGATATGATAACTTACATGTTGCCAAAATGCAACCTTTAGCATAAAGCTTGAAGCTTTAAGCTCATAAACCCAAGATAAGCTTGCATAACATGAGTAAGATGATCAACCCAAACTTGCATACATAACATGGCAACTTGCATATCATAACATAGCAAACTTGCATAACATAACATGGCAACTTGCATATCATAACATAGCAAACTTGCATACATAACATGATAGACTTGCATAACACATCATAGTAAACTTGCATATCATAATGATCAAACACAACTTGCATCATTCATTAACTTTAGAGTTTAAATATGAAAGTAGAAAAGGGCTTACAATGCTTATGAAGACACAAAAATATGACAAAGCCCTTATGCAATCAAATAGACCCAAAATGCAAGCTCTAATAGAAAAACCCTTGAGCCAAAATGATGTAAATATGGAAACTTGACTTGAATGCAAGCTAATGATGCTCATACAAGCTTGAAAACACTTGTATGCATTGAAAATCTCTCATAGAAATAACTTAGGAATTTTATGAAGAGAGTGGAGGCCATGAGAGGAATGATTTTGCCATAGTTTAGTTACTTGAATGAATAATGATGATTTAGGGTTAGGTTAGGGGCTTATTTATAGGATTAGGATGTGTTTTAGACCCTTAGATTAACCCTAGGTTAGATTAGGACCATCAGATCTCGGAAGCTTCCAGAAAACAGCCCCAAAACACAGCCAAACTCAAAAATGGTGCATCAGGCCAAACTGGCCGAGCACCCCCTGTCGACACCCAAGTCGACAGGGTTGTCGACTTGGTCCTAGCCAAGTCGACTGCCCAGTCGACAGGCCTGTCGACTGGGGTAGCTAGGCGGGAATTTTCCCACCTGCGCCCAATGGCCCCAATTTCGAAATTTGAACCTGAATTTTAAATCTGCTTTGAACTTTGAATTTTCAGAAAACTTCTTCGGGCCTTAACCGGGTCATACGGACTCCGATTTTCGAAAACTCGGACTCTATTTCGCGTATTTTTCCGAGACGAACGCAATGGCATAGCCCGATTCACTTGATTCAGATTTATAAATTAAATTCTGCCTTGATTTACGATATAACAGGTTATCAAAAATACGGGTTGTTACAACCATGGACTAGGAAATGACATAACTCTTTAAATTCAAACTAAATAACCTTCTTTGGTAATGGTCAAAATTACTTAATGCAAGCTGCCAACTTGTTATAAAAGAATGATGTTTTCTGAAAGCAAGCCGACTGTTTTTATGAAAGCAATAATACTAACTTCTGACTCGTCATAAAAGTTTGTTGTCAACATCAGTCATCTGAGGAAGAAAAACGATTATGGCTATAGTGAATTTTTGTTCGATTTCTTTACTCACTAAAAAATGGATACATTATTGTAAAGCAATATTTTTCAACATAAAAAAATTAATCAATATTAAAAATTAGTGTGGTCAGCATTAACTAACCAATCAACCATGGTAGACAATCCAACATGGATACAATAAGTTTGACCAAGTGTATACTGAACAAAACTTCATTATAAATATAGATAAAAACTTGATGATTCTTCCACAACCATTTAGAAATGAACAAATCAAAAAGGTTATTGTGTTATTTATCACCGTCTTCATCCTTTGCAGATGAGTTCGTTCAAACTCGTATACATCAACAAAGAGTAACCATGTATCAAATAATGGATGTAATGGCTTGTGAAAACTGTGAAAGCAATCATTCGATCCAAAGAGTGTAACTACCCGCCTTTTTGGACAATTAAAAATCAATAATAAGTCACACATGTCTAACTCAAACCATCCAAAATGACAAATTATTAATGTGATTTAACAAAAGAAAAGAAACAAAGAAGAGAAGAACTAAACAATATATAGAATCCCACAACAGAACGATAAATTATAATGATAACATAGATAGTTCACAAAATTGATAAATAATATACATTTGATCTCATTTACAATCTATCAAAATTACACATTTGCTAGATCATACCAATAATACAGCGGAATAATAATATAAACGGTCTTCAACCTCCACCTTCGTCTTCAAGTAACAAGTGTCTTTGATAAGTGGAATACTCAGTCTAACCCAAGTAAAACTATACTCGGATCCGGACTATATATTCTTATGTCAGTCAAATCAAGAATTAAAAGTGCAATACTTTCAAATTCAACACAAGTGAAAAATAAGCACTTAATACTTCAAACTAATAGTCCTATCGATGATAATCCTATCAAATTAAATACCTGCTTATTTAAACATCCTTAGAATAATTATATATTCAATTTCGTAACATATTTTATACTAAAGATTCAAACCAGAATATTTTAAAATATGGTTAATTCAGAATTTGAGTATATCAAACAACACTATACAAAGATAGGAAATTTGTAACGACCCAGGAAAAACTCGACGCTCGAATTTTCGACAATAATACATAAACCTATATTACTTGCCCAAAAAACCAAGTATCGAACCCCAGATTGTCAATAGAAAGAATTTAGAGGATGAGAAAAGAAAGAAAGAAAGAAATATTAGAATAGAAGAAAGAAGAAGAAAACCACATCAGAATCTCATAGCGGAACAAATATAATATAATATAACAAATCCTTTTTATACAAAAGAACAGTATATACATACCAACCATCAGAGTACACATATGTCAGACACAGCGGAATAATAACTTTATATAACTAGTGGTGAAGCTGCCTGCTTCCAGCTCCTGAACTCCAAGCGAAACCTAACCTGGAACATACTCGGTCTGACCTGAGCACATTTGAAGCAAAGCAAAATACACCGGGTCAGTCTGGAATACTTTCAGTGATAAATTCACAGCACAAACAACTTGATTAACTTTGGAAAATCTTTTCTGAAATCAAAGGATAATAGTAAGACCAGCCCACACATAAACACGGACGGTTTTTACCTTACTATAACCCAAAACGTTTAGAAATCATAACTTATTCTGATATTATCATAGTGTCTAAATACAAATAAATAACAATCTAGCGGAATGCTTACATCTCACGCTCCACATATATATTATACAATCGAAAACCGCGGACGCTTATTGGAGATTGGGTTCCAACTATGACAAGGTATGGGACCACCTGCCGATAGTGTATCTCTAGAGGCGAATACACTGGGTTCAACAAGAACGTCTTGCAACCCGACCCACACATGACCGACCACTCATTTCGCTTGAGTGTATCGAATGTATATCACCGATGGTTGGGATCAGCAACCGCCTCCCGAAAAAAAGACAGCATCGAATATAGATTAAAGAAGCAAATGGAATTTCTCTAGATAGATGATTATACACCCTAATGGGAGCAACCCACATAGCCATGCCGCCTGCTCTATTTTTGTCATTTCCCAGTTGATGAGGCTTGAGGCTAGATTTTTCCCTTTTCGAACATCTGACCACTATTCACTTTGAATGCCACATCGTCAGATCCGCCAGTTATCACTAATTAACGTCCACAAAAATACTCTGTGTTTTAGCTAAGAGAATGTGTACGGCCTTCTCCGCCATCAACAGAAATACGTTTGAAGAAATCAACGTATGTGACCCCTTTGGAAATACTCTGTTAGACACTCGTCCATACAAGTCATCCAGGAACAGGATGAACCGAAGACACCCTCCTATCGCATCCAATATAGGAATCACCCAAAGGATCAGTAGCGAGTAGTCCTTGTAATCCACAAAATCTCAACTACGACCGAATCACGTCAGAATATCTCTGTGTTGCAACACAGAAATTATTCGTCAAGCAATCCTTCCACTTATGAAGATCCACGGCCTTTACTTGCTCTGTCTTCAATCGACGTCTTCACGTATTTGCTGGTCGGAATGGTTCTCGAATATAAATTCGATACCGGTCTTTCCGTACCAACAATCGTATTTGGTCAGATTTTGATAGTCGGTGATTTAACTATCAAATAACAATAGTGTGAATGAGTTTATTGGTTCGGTACTTGGCATGACCTGGTCTCGTTAAAACATATTTACCAAAATGGTTAATAAACTTCTAAATCTTCCCATATATTCAAAACATTATATTTATTCTTAATTTATATTAACAAAACTATTTTATACGTTTCAGGGTATGTATGTGTATATATATATATATATATACAAAACTTCCCATTTCCTTTACTTGGCATCTCAATCTATATATATAGTGTATTTAACGGTATAAAACAAATGTTCAAATTCTGATATGGCCAAACAAATGTCGACTTATATAATTTAAAACTAAATATCCTTATTTACGTTGAAACCAATATTGTAGTATTATTCATAGTAAAAAATCTTGCACTTATACTCAATACTTCTCGTATGGGATATCACCCCAATTTCAACATCTTTTACTCGTTTCAAACCGATACCATTCCCTGATAATAATGAAGCCGTTCAAGTTGGAGTATTCTATTTAACTCTCAGACCTTGATCGACAACATTCTTATCTCAGAATAAATACCAGTTTGTAACTTAAACCTTCATAAAAAATTTGTTTACCGTCTTGATTTCAAATCTGGTTTTATAAACCATTTCATACATTTGAAATACTCGTTCAGTATAACTTCTTTACTTAATTTGTTTGGTTAAGTCAGTATTCACTAAAAACACAACTTTGATCCTAAACATAATTTCATTTATGGCCTTTTTGTACTTATAATACAAATCCCATGTCAATATAGTTCTTTTACATTCATTCGAGCATTCTTACTTAACCTTATCTTGGATCCCATAACTAAAACTCGCTTATCCCCTTCTTTACAATAAGACCCTTTAAACTTGAATTTTTATTTCAAATCCATTTACCAATACAAAACGATTCTTATGTATTTTCCTTGGAATCCTTATTTCAATTCCAGCGTTCGCTTAATTCAATTCCTTAATACATAAAGCCATCTCTTTGGTTTTTAAAAATTCATTTTTAAAACATGTTTGGATTTCTTTCAAATCGCATGTAAAAATCCATTTACCATCTTTTCACCACTTAGCTCAAATTCCATGCTAAACCCATTACCATATTTAATTAGTAACCCTTTTCCTTTAAGGTTCCATTTCAATACATTCCTTTACTTAATTTACTAATTAAGTGAAATTTTATTTACATCTTCTCATTCACTTAAAAGTCTCATTTACAATCTCGTTTTGGAAACTTGTATTTTTAATCCTTTTATAAACTCGATTAAAAATATTTGTTTATCAATTTCTAATTTAATTATATAAAATAACTGAAAAACTTCAGTTCAGTTATAAAATAATTTATAACTTTAAAACTGCGTCGATTCACAGAACGGTAAACCGACGTTTGAAACAACACATTTTAGGCCATTAACTTCCAATTACCCAATCAACACTGTCAACACAGGTGAATATTTATTCAACCATCATGTTCAAATAGGTTTCACTACCATAGGGGGTTCAATCAGTTCAAATATAAATAAGATAAAACAAATAACAAATATAATATTTGAGGAATCCGGTCGGATCCCTCCAACCTGTTCTTCCCTGCACCACAGTTCGTTATACATTTGATAATAATATATGAAATAAATTTCAATAATCTACTAATTTAAAACGATGAAATATAAATGACCGCAACCAATCAAACAGTAACAACCAATAGCAACCAATCAACCAATTTATACTTCTAAATGGTAAATTATATTTTTATACGAATTTACCACATCACAGAATTCCAGAAGGTGTGAGAATTAACTCACCAGATTAATCGGTTGGCGGTTGACGCGTTTGTTCCTTTTAATTTGAAACGAACGTTCAAAATTAGCTGAAATTTCAACTGCGTCAGATCAGTGCTCAGTCAGTGCCATCGTCTAGGTCTCGTCCCTGCAATCCCAACGGATCCAATTTCGTCAGATTTCGTTAACGTATGAAATAGTTATGATCGATTTAAGTTTAAACATATATTCGATTATATAACTAGCTAATTATATATTAATTAATTAATTAATTACCCATTTAATTACCTTAACTAAATCAAAAGTCCATTTCAGCATATGAGAATTTCCTTCACGTGTTTTCTTTGATGGAACCTCCTGAAACCCGTTCTTCTCTCTTCTTCTTCTTTGAACGTTACTCCACCCAAACAACATCGTCATGAAGCCCTATCGTTGCCGTTCTACACCTCCTGAAGCCGACCTATGACCTTCACCAGAACCGCCCTTCCTCAGGCTCCCCACGCCCCTGACGTCGGCCGTCAATGGCCACCCCAGCGCCGTGATTTTTCCTTTCCCCCAATTTCGTTTAGGCACCAAATTGAACCACCACCGACACCAATCGACGACAGGACCACCACCACTCGATAGGTATCGCCACCCCGCAACTTTCCCTTCAGACCCTTGAACCCCTCGACAACACCAGCCACCGGAAAACGGAAAAATCCGATTGCCACTCTTCTAACCTCCCCCAAAACTGAGTTCTTCGTTCATCTCAGTCCCCACGCCACCACGGACCACCGTTGGACTCCAGACCACCGCCAAATTAAAGCTCTGTCGTCCTTATTTATTTCCCCCCGGTCTGGATCCCTAAAATTGTAATGGCGCGTTTTGTAAGGTATAATAATTAAGTTATTTAATTATTTAAATAACGAATATATTAAATAAACGATAGCTGAACGTATAATTTATAATATAATTATAATCGAGCTCGAAATGGCACGACAGTTCGCTATTTGGCGATTCGAACTTCAACTGAATGTACAGGATTCGTTTTAAGCCGGATTTCTGTGAAACAAGAAACGTGTGGAGCTGGTGGAGTATATCTTTCTAGTGGAAGAGAAAAATCGGGATTTCGTCGTATAGATTTTGATGTACGTCCAAATCAAATTTCTGAATAGTCGCTATGGAATTCGTATATAATTCGTAACGCTTTATATACGTTATAAAAGGGATTTTCAATGTAAATTGAATATCGATTCAACCTGGACTTAGAATATGAAATATATAATTATCCTGGAGCCGTATGATATTCCACTGTGAATATATACGATAATATAAATTTATTTATATTTAATTTAATTTATTTAAATATATTTATATATTTAAATGGGTCATTCAAAGCGTTAAAAATAGCCACTTTTGCAAACGAAGTCGGAATTCGACGAAACCAGTTTTGTTGGATCCGCAATGTCAAATTATTGTTAGAGGTCAAGTTTCGTGATTTTTAGAGTCAGTGTGTGACCGCACGGATTTTTAGAGTGAAAAACAGTCGGTATTTAGACAGTTAAAAATACGCTGTGTGAGCATACGGAGTCGGAATTTGACGAAACCAGTTTCGTTGGGACCGTAATGTCGAGCTGAAGGTGCATGTCCAGTTTGGTGATTTTTAGGTATCGTATGTAATCATGGTGATTTTTAAAAAGAAAATGATCGAATAAAAGAATATATATAATAAAATATATCCTTAAAAAAATATCCTAACTATTCTATGGTCCTAAACAAGGCCACGCACACACTAGTTACAGCCACCAGTTTTGTGTGGTTTCAAACCAAAAGATGTGGAAGGATTAAATCCATACCAACTAAAACAAAGACCTATAAAAATACCATGATTTTTCTAACTTAAGGGTTTGCATTGCCACAAAAAGTTACACAGCAAGATTTTGACCACAAAGAAAATTCAAGAACAATTCCATGAAAATTCTATAAATTCCAATACATATATAGATCGAATCAGTGGATGATGAGCTTCGATTCTGTGCCAATCTCCTGTCGTGCGATGCGGATTTGGTGAAGTGCGAACTAGGGCAATCGTTCTAGGGTTCGGTGTTGTTCCTGATAGGTAGTGACGGAGGACTCGAGGAGGTGATAATTGGGTTTAGGGTTGGAATTGGTTTCGGTTGTGGTAGTTTGGGGGATGCTGGTGGATAAAACCGTCGATGGAATCACGGTTGCTGGCGACGTCGAGAGCACTGAGGAGGAGGTCGAGTTGGGTAGTAGTGGTATGGGGAGGTAGAGGATTCGATGGAGAATTGAGTGGTGGTGGTTGCGGAGGAGATTGGTTGCCGAGGTGGATGGAAACGGGGTCAAAGGGGGAAGTCAACGGGGAGGATTTTATCTGAAGCGTGAAAGTGAATTGGGGAAGATAAAGAAGGGGTACGGGTTTAATAAGAGTGCGGGTGTGGGCTTTGACAGGAAGAATGGGCCGAGATTGATGGGAATGACAAACCGTAAGTTGCGTTGGGATCGTATGGACGAGCACTCCACAATGGAACTGACCGCGAGTCAATTGGAGTCCGTCACAATTTATAGCAAAATAAATTGTTTGAATCAAGCGATGGTTATCATCATTGACGATGATCGTCCAAATGTGAGTAAATCTCACAAACTCTAAACAGTTTTATTTTCACGTTGTATTCTTAGAACTGTTAAAATATTATCTGTTTGACTATGTGTTGACTGTTTGATTGAACTGCTAGTCAGTTAGTAGAGATTTTATATATATATTTACGTATATATATAAACCGTTAAATAGTCATATGTTGATTCTGCTATCAGAATATTTCACAGTGAAGTGCAATCGATGTTGTTGTATTGTCTAACATCTGTGGTGCAGGGAAACAGGTTGGAGGAATCCAACTGGATTCCTCAACAGTTATTTTACTGTGATTTATATATTGCGATATATAAATGTGATATATAATCTGATGATGATTATGTGTGTTTGGACGATATTCATCGTTATTATATGGTGTGTTAAATACCATAAGAAATACCAAGATATAGAAAAGAGATTTTCAAACTATAATTTGAAAATAATTTATTTATATAAAATCGATGGATTTTATATTATAAAGAAAAGGGGATTTTGGGTATAAAGGAAAATAATGGTTAATCAAGTATAAAGGAAAAATATTTGTTAATCGAGTATAAGGGAAATTATGTGTTAATCAAATATAAAGGATAAATATATTTGTGAAGACAAATATAAAGGATATATATATTTGTAAATCAAATATAAAGGAATATATTTGTCAAATATATAAGAAGAGAAATATTGTAAACCATTTGAATAGATAGGATAAAAGAGATATTTATTTGGTAAGTAAATAAAGTTAAACTAAGGGAAATGGGTTAAGTTAATCGAAGTAAATTAGTTAAGTTAAAGTGATTAATCGAAGTGAATTAGTTAAGTTAAACTAAGTGATTTATCAAAGTGAATTAGTTAAGTTAAACTAAGTGATTAATCGATGTGAATTAGTTAAGTTAAACTAAGTGATTAATCGATGTGAATTAGTTAAGTTAAACCAAGTGGTTAACCGAAGTGAATTAGTTAAGTTAACTAAGTGGTTAATCGAAGTAAATTAGTTGAGTTAAACTAAGTGAATCGGTTAGAGTTAATCAACGTGAATTAGCTAAGTTAAACTAAGTGGATTAGTTCAGTTAATCGAGACGAGTTAACCAGTTATGTTAAACCATTTGAGTTAATCAGTTAGAGTTAACCAGTTAGGTTAAACCAGTTGAGTTGACTGGTTAGAGTTATCCAAGTAGAGTAATCGAATATAATTTATTCGAGTGGAGAAATCAAATGTGATTCATTTGAGAAGAGTTATCGAATATAGTTTATTCGAGTGGAGAAATCAAATGTGATTCATTTGAGAAGAGTTATCGAATATTATTTATTCAAAGAGTAGTTATCGAATATTGGTTATTCGAAGTTAGTTAATCCAAAGGAGTTATTCGAAGTTAGTTAATCCAAAGGAGTTATTCGAAGTTAGTAATCCAAAGGAGTTATTCGAAGTTAGTTAATCCAAAGGAGTTAGTCGAAGAGTTAACTGAATATAGTTATTCGAAAGAAGGCGTTAATCGAATATAGTTATTCGAGTAAAGTTAAAAGAGTTAATCGAATTTAGTTATTCGAAATGAGTTAATCAATTTGAGTTAAGTTAATCGATTTGAATTAAGTTGAATCGAAATGGAGTAAATCGATTAGAATTAAGTTAATCGAGTTAGAGTAAATCGAATATTGGTTATTCGAAGGTAAGTTATTCGAATTGGTTATTCGAAGGAGTTAATCAAATGAGTCGATCCAAAGGAGATAGTCGAATATTAGTTATTCGAATAGAGTTAAAGGAGTTATCGATTTTAGTTTGATCGAAAGGAGTTATCGATTAGTAAATCGAAAGGAGATTTTCGAATATAGCATATTCGAAAGAAAGAGATCGAATATTGTTTATTCGAAAGAGAGAGATTTCGAATATGAGTTATTCGAAGAGAGATAATCGAATATAGGTTATTCGAAGAAGAGTTAATCAAATAGAGATTACTCGAGAGAGAATTATACGTCGAATTCAATTATAGCGAATTCGGGAAAGTACTATTTACTTTCCAGGGTTTAAATCAAGATTTAGTTATTGATTTAGAAATTAGGTGTCTGTTAAATTATTCGAGTTAGGAGATAAAGTTATAATTTAGGTTAGACATTTCAGAAGTAGAAATTATAACGTTATAGTTATAATCAAACACTGTCATATAAGAAGTAGATTCGTAACCTGAATCCAAGAATTTGCATAAACAGATGATTGTAAAAAGTGAGTGACGAGCTTCATCTATTTCACAGTAAAGGACGTTGTTCAATTAAGGTCTGAGAGGTAATTATACCCCAACTTGATTGACTTCAGAATTGACAAAGGAATAGTTGTGGTTCGACAGAAAAGGTTGATTTGAAATATAGAAGTAATAAGCGATTAATGGATTAAGCATAACGATGTTTTATACAACGTTCATTTGAAATCCGTAAATGAGTTTTGGAAACGTTTTCCAAATATAGTCAGATATGTTTTCTAAACATAAAAAAATGAAATGTTTTCATGATAAGAATTTAAGAAATAGAGTTAAGCAAATTCAGAAACTGACTGGAGAGGGTAAGTTGAACGGTTTTCTAAGTGACGATCTGATGTTGGGTTCGACCTTCCGAATTGATACTTAGAGAATTGTTCTCATACTAGTTACAGTTAGGGACTGATAGTTGCGAAATAATAGTGATGTGAAAATAAGCTATGGAAATGTTTTCCAATGATTAATAACATATATTTTCTAAATATATGAAATAAGGAAATATGAACATATGATGATTGATCGATCGAATTTCCATTTGGAAATAAGATCGTTGTTTGTACACCGACATGTTTTCATTTGATAGTTAGATCACAGACTATCAAAGTTTTGACCATTTTAACGTTGTTAATATGGAGAGACCGGTTGGATTATTATCCAAAGAACCACTCTGTATTGGCATAAGCGTTGCGAGCAATATATGCCAAAGATAAATTGAAGACGGAGTAAAGTGCAAGGGCTGTTGTATAAGTCTTAGATAACAGTGACTAAGATTGATATACTGAATAGTGCCTTCGGTTTGTCCAGTCCCAGGATAACGTATATGGAAGAAGGTCTGACAGAGTATATCCAATGGATCGCGTAAATTGATCTGTTCAAACGTATTCACGTTTGGTGGCGGAGGAATTCGTTTCTCTTAGCTGTATACCCGTGTTATTTTTGTATAAGTCAATTTGTGATTTGGCGGGTATGACGATGTGGCATTCAAAGTGAATGGTGATCAGATGTTCTGAAGATAGACGTAGCTTCTAGCCTCACACCAGGAAGTAACAAAAGTTGGGCTAGGCAGCATGGCTAGTTGGGTCATTCCCAAGCAGGGTGTATTGTCACCGATCTAGTGAATATTCATATTTATACTTCTTTTTGATTCTGTATCTTCGGATGACGGTTTGATGGCCTATAACCGTGGTGGCAATATATTCGCGACACTCAAGCTAAATGAGTGAGCGGTCATGTGTGGCCGGGTTGCAAGACGTTCTTGTTGAACCTGCAGTGTATCACCTCTAGAGTACACTGATCAGAAGGTGCTCCCATACCTTGTCTGTTGGAATCCATTCTCCGATAAGCGCCCTGCGGTTTATGATTTTATACTATGTATGTAAAACGTGAGATGCAAGCGTTTCTGCTAGTTGATATCTATTTGTACATAGACATTATTATAATATCAAAAGGTTTTTGATATAAAGATATTTTGGATTCTCATAAGGGAAAAACCCGTTCCGTTATGCGGCGTGGTCTTATGAGATATCGTTTACTTGTTCATATACATGTTTAAATTGTTTTACTCATACCAGTCCCATGACTGACCCGGAGTTTACTTTGTTGTTTTCCCTAAACTCTTGGGTGCCTAAATTTGTACGGGCAGTCAAGTAGTCGGGATTTACAGATATACTTGGAGAGCTTGGAGCAGGAGACTTCAAGATTCTATAGCTATAGTTATTTCCGCTGTGTTGTAAGTGTTGTACTCTGATAAGTGCTATTGTATATATATAACTGTGTACTTCAAAGTTATATTATATGTTATTCGTTCCGCTGTGAGATTCGTGTTACTCTGATGATTCTGATGTCCTTCTTCTTCTTCTATTCTATTAGTTCTATCTTTTCTTTCTCACCTTCTAAATTCTTTCACTAACGTCTCGGAATTTCCGACTCTCGAGGAGTCGGAAATTTCCAGCCGTTACAGTTGGTATCAGAGCTTAAGTTAAGAATTACTTGGCTCTGTGGCGTGACTCGGTAGAGATAGGGTTAGTAATACCCTAGACTGAGATTGAGTGTATATATATACGAGTGCGTATTTGTATTTGATATAAAAATGGTTTTATATTGTGGAGATTCATTGGCTGAGTTGTTTATGAGTTCTGGGCGATCAGTTTGATCCACTGTATCGGTAGGAGTTAATAAACACTCGAATACGATGGGTCGTCATGATACGTTTTGAAAAAGGGTAAGTGAATTTAACTTTACCCAAAGTATATTTTGATATAGAAATATATATATATATCAAAATTTTAATATATTAGATATATTGGTTGTTATTATAATCGAGTAAGATTATAAATTAAATGGTTATATATATAACCAATCAGAATTCCTATAAGTAAAATACGTGGAATCAGTTGAATTTAAAATCTGAAATTTAAATCAGAATTTGGGATTAAAATAAGGAAATTTTAAGTTCCTGGGAGATTTTGAAAATGTTTTTCAATTTGAAATAAATATAGTATCTAACTCACCTGGATGACTGGAAAATAATTCCGAGGATGGATCGATACATCGTCGGTGTGATTTTCGAGTTTCTAAGTGGCGGATTACTACCAAGGGTTTTGTTTTCGATTTGTGTTGAGAAAACAAGTTGTTTAGAAATTCAAAGGTTTTAAATTGGTGTTAGGATTTGAAATAAAACCCAGGAATTTAAATCTTGAAATTTAAAATTTAACTTGTTAAGCTAAATGAATCAAGATGATAAAAAAATAAATAAGTAGATTAAAAATTTAACTTGAACCAAGTTAAATAAATCGGGATTTGGTTAGAGAATAATCTGGATTGGAGTTTAGTTGATGGGTTAAGAGTTTGAAATCTGATATGGGAGTTTGAATGGAATTTGACTTGGATAAAACCAAGTGTTTGAGATTGAAGGTTGGATTGAGATGACATTAGTAGATGTTGGGTTGATAACAGGTGAAAGTGATGAAGTTAATATGCCCGACAAAAAGGTACAAGTTTATATTTGATATAAGCATGAGATTTATGAGCCGAATTGGCAAGCCGCTTGGCTGTTTGATTTTCTTTTGGGTTGGAGAAGGCCAAGAGAGGCGAGTTGTGGTTTTACCGATAGGGCTGTACAAAGGAGGTTATGGCGAAATTTTCCGAAAATTTAAAGTGCTAGAAAATTTTCAGAATTTGTGAAAATTTTAGTTAGTCGGAAGAATAAATATTTCAGTCGATATTAATTGGTTCGGTTGAAATCAGAAATAAGGGGTAAACCAATCTTAGGAGTTCCAATATATAGGGTCATCCTCTAACTTAGCAATTTCGAGGACGAAATTATTTTAAGGGGGGAAGTCTGTAATGGCGCGTTTTGTAAGGTATAATAATTAAGTTATTTAATTATTTAAATAACGAATATATTAAATAAATGATAGCTGAACGTATAATTTATAATATAATTATAATCGAGCTCGAAATGGCACGGCAGTTCGCTATTTGGCGATTCGAACTTCAACTGAATGTACAGGATTCGTTTTTAGCCGGATTTCTGTGAAACAAGAAACGTGTGGAGCTGGTGGAGTATATCTTTCTAGTGGAAGAGAAAAATCGGGATTTCGTCGTATAGATTTTGATGTACGTCCAAATCAAATTTCTGAATAGTCGCTATGGAATTCGTATATAATTCGTAACGCTTTATATACGTTATAAAAGGGATTTTCAATGTAAATTGAATATCGATTCATAGTGGACTTAGAATATGAAATATATAATTATCCTGGAGTCGTATGATATTCCACTGTGAATATATACGATAATATAAATTTATTTATATTTAATTTAATTTATTTAAATATATTTATATATTTAAATGGGTCATTCAAAGCGTTAAAAATAGCCACTTTTGCAAACGAAGTCGGAATTCGACGAAACCAGTTTTGTTGGATCCGCAATGTCAAATTATTGTTAGAGGTCAAGTTTCGTGATTTTTAGAGTCAGTGTGTGACCGCACGGATTTTTAGAGTGAAAAACAGTCGGTATTTAGACAGTTAAAAATACGCTGTGTGAGCATACGGAGTCGGAATTTGACGAAACCAGTTTCGTTGGGACCGTAATGTCGAGCTGAAGGTGCATGTCCAGTTTGGTGATTTTTAGGTATCGTATGTAATCATGGTGATTTTTAAAAAGAAAATGATCGAATAAAAGAATATATATAATAAAATATATCCTTAAAAAAATATCCTAACTATTCTATGGTCCTAAACAAGGCCACGCACACACTAGTTACAGCCACCAGTTTTGTGTGGTTTCAAACCAAAAGATGTGGAAGGATTAAATCCATACCAACTAAAACAAAGACCTATAAAAATACCATGATTTTTCTAACTTAAGGGTTTGCATTGCCACAAAAAGTTACACAGCAAGATTTTGACCACAAAGAAAATTCAAGAACAATTCCATGAAAATTCTATAAATTCCAATACATATATAGATCGAATCAGTGGATGATGAGCTTCGATTCTGTGCCAATCTCCTGTCGTGCGATGCGGATTTGGTGAAGTGCGAACTAGGGCAATCGTTCTAGGGTTCGGTGTTGTTCCTGATAGGTAGCGACGGAGGACTCGAGGAGGTGATAATTGGGTTTAGGGTTGGAATTGGTTTCGGTTGTGGTAGTTTGGGGGATGCTGGTGGATAAAACCGTCGATGGAATCACGGTTGCTGGCGACGTCGAGAGCACTGAGGAGGAGGTCGAGTTGGGTAGTAGTGGTATGGGGAGGTAGAGGATTCGATGGAGAATTGAGTGGTGGTGGTTGCGGAGGAGATTGGTTGCCGAGGTGGATGGAAACGGGGTCAAAGGGGGAAGTCAACGGGGAGGATTTTATCTGAAGCGTGAAAGTGAATTGGGGAAGATAAAGAAGGGGTACGGGTTTAATAAGAGTGCGGGTGTGGGCTTTGACAGGAAGAATGGGCCGAGATTGATGGGAATGACAAACCGTAAGTTGCGTTGGGATCGTATGGACGAGCACTCCACAATGGAACTGACCGCGAGTCAATTGGAGTCCGTCACAATTTATAGCAAAATAAATTGTTTGAATCAAGCGATGGTTATCATCATTGACGATGATCGTCCAAATGTGAGTAAATCTCACAAACTCTAAACAGTTTTATTTTCACGTTGTATTCTTAGAACTATTAAAATATTATCTGTTTGACTGTGTGTTGACTGTTTGATTGAACTGCTAGTCAGTTAGTAGAGATTTTATATATATATTTACGTATATATATAAACCGTTAAATAGTCATATGTTGATTCTGCTATCAGAATATTTCACAGTGAAGTGCAATCGATGTTGTTGTATTGTCTAACATCTGTGGTGCAGGGAAACAGGTTGGAGGAATCCAACTGGATTCCTCAACAGTTATTTTACTGTGATTTATATATTGCGATATATAAATGTGATATATAATCTGATGATGATTATGTGTGTTTGGACGATATTCATCGTTATTATATGGTGTGTTAAATACCATAAGAAATACCAAGATATAGAAAAGAGATTTTCAAACTATAATTTGAAAATAATTTATTTATATAAAATCGATGGATTTTATATTATAAAGAAAAGGGGATTTTGGGTATAAAGGAAAATAATGGTTAATCAAGTATAAAGGAAAAATATTTGTTAATCGAGTATAAGGGAAATTATGTGTTAATCAAATATAAAGGATAAATATATTTGTGAAGACAAATATAAAGGATATATATATTTGTAAATCAAATATAAAGGAATATATTTGTCAAATATATAAGAAGAGAAATATTGTAAACCATTTGAATAGATAGGATAAAAGAGATATTTATTTGGTAAGTAAATAAAGTTAAACTAAGGGAAATGGGTTAAGTTAATCGAAGTAAATTAGTTAAGTTAAAGTGATTAATCGAAGTGAATTAGTTAAGTTAAACTAAGTGATTTATCAAAGTGAATTAGTTAAGTTAAACTAAGTGATTAATCGATGTGAATTAGTTAAGTTAAACTAAGTGATTAATCGATGTGAATTAGTTAAGTTAAACCAAGTGGTTAACCGAAGTGAATTAGTTAAGTTAACTAAGTGGTTAATCGAAGTAAATTAGTTGAGTTAAACTAAGTGAATCGGTTAGAGTTAATCAACGTGAATTAGCTAAGTTAAACTAAGTGGATTAGTTCAGTTAATCGAGACGAGTTAACCAGTTATGTTAAACCATTTGAGTTAATCAGTTAGAGTTAACCAGTTAGGTTAAACCAGTTGAGTTGACCGGTTAGAGTTATCCAAGTAGAGTAATCGAATATAATTTATTCGAGTGGAGAAATCAAATGTGATTCATTTGAGAAGAGTTATCGAATATAGTTTATCCGAGTGGAGAAATCAAATGTGATTCATTTGAGAAGAGTTATCGAATATTATTTATTCAAAGAGTAGTTATCGAATATTGGTTATTCGAAGTTAGTTAATCCAAAGGAGTTATTCGAAGTTAGTTAATCCAAAGGAGTTATTCGAAGTTAGTAATCCAAAGGAGTTATTCGAAGTTAGTTAATCCAAAGGAGTTAGTCGAAGAGTTAACTGAATATAGTTATTCGAAAGAAGGCGTTAATCGAATATAGTTATTCGAGTAAAGTTAAAAGAGTTAATCGAATTTAGTTATTCGAAATGAGTTAATCAATTTGAGTTAAGTTAATCGATTTGAATTAAGTTGAATCGAAATGGAGTAAATCGATTAGAATTAAGTTAATCGAGTTAGAGTAAATCGAATATTGGTTATTCGAAGGTAAGTTATTCGAATTGGTTATTCGAAGGAGTTAATCAAATGAGTCGATCCAAAGGAGATAGTCGAATATTAGTTATTCGAATAGAGTTAAAGGAGTTATCGATTTTAGTTTGATCGAAAGGAGTTATCGATTAGTAAATCGAAAGGAGATTTTCGAATATAGCATATTCGAAAGAAAGAGATCGAATATTGTTTATTCGAAAGAGAGAGATTTCGAATATGAGTTATTCGAAGAGAGATAATCGAATATAGGTTATTCGAAGAAGAGTTAATCAAATAGAGATTACTCGAGAGAGAATTATACGTCGAATTCAATTATAGCGAATTCGGGAAAGTACTATTTACTTTCCAGGGTTTAAATCAAGATTTAGTTATTGATTTAGAAATTAGGTGTCTGTTAAATTATTCGAGTTAGGAGATAAAGTTATAATTTAGGTTAGACATTTCAGAAGTAGAAATTATAACGTTATAGTTATAATCAAACACTGTCATATAAGAAGTAGATTCGTAACCTGAATCCAAGAATTTGCATAAACAGATGATTGTAAAAAGTGAGTGACGAGCTTCATCTATTTCACAGTAAAGGACGTTGTTCAATTAAGGTCTGAGAGGTAATTATACCCCAACTTGATTGACTTCAGAATTGACAAAGGAATAGTTGTGGTTCGACAGAAAAGGTTGATTTGAAATATAGAAGTAATAAGCGATTAATGGATTAAGCATAACGATGTTTTATACAACGTTCATTTGAAATCCGTAAATGAGTTTTGGAAACGTTTTCCAAATATAGTCAGATATGTTTTCTAAACATAAAAAAATGAAATGTTTTCATGATAAGAATTTAAGAAATAGAGTTAAGCAAATTCAGAAACTGACTGGAGAGGGTAAGTTGAACGGTTTTCTAAGTGACGATCTGATGTTGGGTTCGACCTTCCGAATTGATACTTAGAGAATTGTTCTCATACTAGTTACAGTTAGGGACTGATAGTTGCGAAATAATAGTGATGTGAAAATAAGCTATGGAAATGTTTTCCAATGATTAATAACATATATTTTCTAAATATATGAAATAAGGAAATATGAACATATGATGATTGATCGATCGAATTTCCATTTGGAAATAAGATCGTTGTTTGTACACCGACATGTTTTCATTTGATAGTTAGATCACAGACTATCAAAGTTTTGACCATTTTAACGTTGTTAATATGGAGAGACCGGTTGGATTATTATCCAAAGAACCACTCTGTATTGGCATAAGCGTTGCGAGCAATATATGCCAAAGATAAATTGAAGACGGAGTAAAGTGCAAGGGCTGTTGTATAAGTCTTAGATAACAGTGACTAAGATGGATATACTGAATAGTGCCTTCGGTTTGTCCAGTCCCAGGACAACGTATATGGAAGAAGGTCTGACAGAGTATATCCAATGGATCGCGTAAGTTGATCTGTTCAAACGTATTCACGTTTGGTGGCGGAGGAATTCGTTTCTCTTAGCTGTATACCCGTGTTATTTTTGTATAAGTCAATTTGTGATTTGGCGGGTATGACGATGTGGCATTCAAAGTGAATGGTGATCAGATGTTCTGAAGATAGACGTAGCTTCTAGCCTCACACCAGGAAGTAACAAAAGTTGGGTTAGGCAGCATGGCTAGTTGGGTCATTCCCAAGCAGGGTGTATTGTCACCGATCTAGTGAATATTCATATTTATACTTCTTTTTGATTCTGTATCTTCGGATGACGGTTTGATGGCCTATAACCGTGGTGGCAATATATTCGCGACACTCAAGCTAAATGAGTGAGCGGTCATGTGTGGCCGGGTTGCAAGACGTTCTTGTTGAACCTGCAGTGTATCACCTCTAGAGTACACTGATCAGAAGGTGCTCCCATACCTTGTCTGTTGGAATCCATTCTCCGATAAGCGCCCTGCGGTTTATGATTTTATACTATGTATGTAAAACGTGAGATGCAAGCGTTTCTGCTAGTTGATATCTATTTGTACATAGACATTATTATAATATCAAAAGGTTTTTGATATAAAGATATTTTGGATTCTCATAAGGGAAAAACCCGTTCCGTTATGCGGCGTGGTCTTATGAGATATCGTTTACTTGTTCATATACATGTTTAAATTGTTTTACTCATACCAGTCCCATGACTGACCCGGAGTTTACTTTGTTGTTTTCCCTAAACTCTTGGGTGCCTAAATTTGTACGGGCAGTCAAGTAGTCGGGATTTACAGATATACTTGGAGAGCTTGGAGCAGGAGACTTCAAGATTCTATAGCTATAGTTATTTCCGCTGTGTTGTAAGTGTTGTACTCTGATAAGTGCTATTGTATATATATAACTGTGTACTTCAAAGTTATATTATATGTTATTCGTTCCGCTGTGAGATTCGTGTTACTCTGATGATTCTGATGTCCTTCTTCTTCTTCTATTCTATTAGTTCTATCTTTTCTTTCTCACCTTCTAAATTCTTTCACTAACGTCTCGGAATTTCCGACTCTCGAGGAGTCGGAAATTTCCAGCCGTTACAGTTGGTATCAGAGCTTAAGTTAAGAATTACTTGGCTCTGTGGCGTGACTCGGTAGAGATAGGGTTAGTAATACCCTAGACTGAGATTGAGTGTATATATATACGAGTGCGTATTTGTATTTGATATAAAAATGGTTTTATATTGTGGAGATTCATTGGCTGAGTTGTTTATGAGTTCTGGGCGATCAGTTTGATCCACTGTATCGGTAGGAGTTAATAAACACTCGAATACGATGGGTCGTCACGATACGTTTTGAAAAAGGGTAAGTGAATTTAACTTTACCCAAAGTATATTTTGATATAGAAATATATATATATATCAAAATTTTAATATATTAGATATATTGGTTGTTATTATAATCGAGTAAGATTATAAATTAAATGGTTATATATATAACCAATCAGAATTCCTATAAGTAAAATACGTGGAATCAGTTGAATTTAAAATCTGAAATTTAAATCAGAATTTGGGATTAAAATAAGGAAATTTTAAGTTCCTGGGAGATTTTGAAAATGTTTTTCAATTTGAAATAAATATAGTATCTAACTCACCTGGATGACTGGAAAATAATTCCGAGGATGGATCGATACATCGTCGGTGTGATTTTCGAGTTTCTAAGTGGCGGATTACTACCAAGGGTTTTGTTTTCGATTTGTGTTGAGAAAACAAGTTGTTTAGAAATTCAAAGGTTTTAAATTGGTGTTAGGATTTGAAATAAAACCCAGGAATTTAAATCTTGAAATTTAAAATTTAACTTGTTAAGCTAAATGAATCAAGATGATAAAAAAAAAATAAGTAGATTAAAAATTTAACTTGAACCAAGTTAAATAAATCGGGATTTGGTTAGAGAATAATCTGGATTGGAATTAAGTTGATGGGTTAAGAGTTTGAAATCTGATATGGGAGTTTGAATGGAATTTGACTTGGATAAAACCAAGTGTTTGAGATTGAAGGTTGGATTGAGATGACATTAGTAGATGTTGGGTTGATAACAGGTGAAAGTGATGAAGTTAATATGCCCGACAAAAAGGTACAAGTTTATATTTGATATAAGCATGAGATTTATGAGCCGAATTGGCAAGCCGCTTGGCTGTTTGATTTTCTTTTGGGTTGGAGAAGGCCAAGAGAGGCGAGTTGTGGTTTTACCGATAGGGCTGTACAAAGGAGGTTATGGCGAAATTTTCCGAAAATTTAAAGTGCTAGAAAATTTTCAGAATTTGTGAAAATTTTAGTTAGTCGGAAGAATAAATATTTCAGTCGATATTAATTGGTTCGGTTGAAATCAGAAATAAGGGGTAAACCAATCTTAGGAGTTCCAATATATAGGGTCATCCTCTAACTTAGCAATTTCGAGGACGAAATTATTTTAAGGGGGGAAGTCTGTAATGGCGCGTTTTGTAAGGTATAATAATTAAGTTATTTAATTATTTAAATAACGAATATATTAAATAAACGATAGCTGAACGTATAATTTATAATATAATTATAATCGAGCTCGAAATGGCACGGCAGTTCGCTATTTGGCGATTCGAACTTCAACTGAATGTACAGGATTCGTTTTAAGCCGGATTTCTGTGAAACAAGAAACGTGTGGAGCTGGTGGAGTATATCTTTCTAGTGGAAGAGAAAAATCGGGATTTCGTCGTATAGATTTTGATGTACGTCCAAATCAAATTTCTGAATAGTCGCTATGGAATTCGTATATAATTCGTAACGCTTTATATACGTTATAAAAGGGATTTTCAATGTAAATTGAATATCGATTCAACCTGGACTTAGAATATGAAATATATAATTATCCTGGAGCCGTATGATATTCCACTGTGAATATATACGATAATATAAATTTATTTATATTTAATTTAATTTATTTAAATATATTTATATATTTAAATGGGTCATTCAAAGCGTTAAAAATAGCCACTTTTGCAAACGAAGTCGGAATTCGACGAAACCAGTTTTGTTGGATCCGCAATGTCAAATTATTGTTAGAGGTCAAGTTTCGTGATTTTTAGAGTCAGTGTGTGACCGCACGGATTTTTAGAGTGAAAAACAGTCGGTATTTAGACAGTTAAAAATACGATGTGTGAGCATACGGAGTCGGAATTTGACGAAACCAGTTTCGTTGGGACCGTAATGTCGAGCTGAAGGTGCATGTCCAGTTTGGTGATTTTTAGGTATCGTATGTAATCATGGTGATTTTTAAAAAGAAAATGATCGAATAAAAGAATATATATAATAAAATATATCCTTAAAAAAATATCCTAACTATTCTATGGTCCTAAACAAGGCCACGCACACACTAGTTACAGCCACCAGTTTTGTGTGGTTTCAAACCAAAAGATGTGGAAGGATTAAATCCATACCAACTAAAACAAATACCTATAAAAATACCATGATTTTTCTAACTTAAGGGTTTGCATTGCCACAAAAAGTTACACAGCAAGATTTTGACCACAAAGAAAATTCAAGAACAATTCCATGAAAATTCTATAAATTCCAATACATATATAGATCGAATCAGTGGATGATGAGCTTCGATTCTGTGCCAATCTCCTGTCGTGCGATGCGGATTTGGTGAAGTGCGAACTAGGGCAATCGTTCTAGGGTTCGGTGTTGTTCCTGATAGGTAGCGACGGAGGACTCGAGGAGGTGATAATTGGGTTTAGGGTTGGAATTGGTTTCGGTTGTGGTAGTTTGGGGGATGCTGGTGGATAAAACCGTCGATGGAATCACGGTTGCTGGCGACGTCGAGAGCACTGAGGAGGAGGTCGAGTTGGGTAGTAGTGGTATGGGGAGGTAGAGGATTCGATGGAGAATTGAGTGGTGGTGGTTGCGGAGGAGATTGGTTGCCGAGGTGGATGGAAACGGGGTCAAAGGGGGAAGTCAACGGGGAGGATTTTATCTGAAGCGTGAAAGTGAATTGGGGAAGATAAAGAAGGGGTACGGGTTTAATAAGAGTGCGGGTGTGGGCTTTGACAGGAAGAATGGGCCGAGATTGATGGGAATGAAACCGTAAGTTGCGTTGGGATCGTATGGACGAGCACTCCACAATGGAACTGACCGCGAGTCAATTGGAGTCCGTCACAATTTATAGCAAAATAAATTGTTTGAATCAAGCGATGGTTATCATCATTGACGATGATCGTCCAAATGTGAGTAAATCTCACAAACTCTAAACAGTTTTATTTTCACGTTGTATTCTTAGAACTGTTAAAATATTATCTGTTTGACTGTTTGACTGTGTGTTGACTGTTTGATTGAACTGCTAGTCAGTTAGTAGAGATTTTATATATATATTTACGTATATATATAAACTGTTAAATAGTCATATGTTGATTCTGCTATCAGAATATTTCACAGTGAAGTGCAATCGATGTTGTTGTATTGTCTAACATCTGTGGTGCAGGGAAACAGGTTGGAGGAATCCAACTGGATTCCTCAACAGTTATTTTACTGTGATTTATATATTGCGATATATAAATGTGATATATAATCTGATGATGATTATGTGTGTTTGGACGATATTCATCGTTATTATATGGTGTGTTAAATACCATAAGAAATACCAAGATATAGAAAAGAGATTTTCAAACTATAATTTGAAAATAATTTATTTATATAAAATCGATGGATTTTATATTATAAAGAAAAGGGGATTTTGGGTATAAAGGAAAATAATGGTTAATCAAGTATAAAGGAAAAATATTTGTTAATCGAGTATAAGGGAAATTATGTGTTAATCAAATATAAAGAATAAATATATTTGTGAAGACAAATATAAAGGATATATATATTTGTAAATCAAATATAAAGGAATATATTTGTCAAATATATAAGAAGAGAAATATTGTAAACCATTTGAATAGATAGGATAAAAGAGATATTTATTTGGTAAGTAAATAAAGTTAAACTAAGGGAAATGGGTTAAGTTAATCGAAGTAAATTAGTTAAGTTAAAGTGATTAATCGAAGTGAATTAGTTAAGTTAAACTAAGTGATTTATCAAAGTGAATTAGTTAAGTTAAACTAAGTGATTAATCGATGTGAATTAGTTAAGTTAAACTAAGTGATTAATCGATGTGAATTAGTTAAGTTAAACCAAGTGGTTAACCGAAGTGAATTAGTTAAGTTAACTAAGTGGTTAATCGAAGTAAATTAGTTGAGTTAAACTAAGTGAATCGGTTAGAGTTAATCAACGTGAATTAGCTAAGTTAAACTAAGTGGATTAGTTCAGTTAATCGAGACGAGTTAACCAGTTATGTTAAACCATTTGAGTTAATCAGTTAGAGTTAACCAGTTAGGTTAAACCAGTTGAGTTGACCGGTTAGAGTTATCCAAGTAGAGTAATCGAATATAATTTATTCGAGTGGAGAAATCAAATGTGATTCATTTGAGAAGAGTTATCGAATATAGTTTATTCGAGTGTAGAAATCAAATGTGATTCATTTGAGAAGAGTTATCGAATATTATTTATTCAAAGAGTAGTTATCGAATATTGGTTATTCGAAGTTAGTTAATCCAAAGGAGTTATTCGAAGTTAGTTAATCCAAAGGAGTTATTCGAAGTTAGTAATCCAAAGGAGTTATTCGAAGTTAGTTAATCCAAAGGAGTTAGTCGAAGAGTTAACTGAATATAGTTATTCGAAAGAAGGCGTTAATCGAATATAGTTATTCGAGTAAAGTTAAAAGAGTTAATCGAATTTAGTTATTCGAAATGAGTTAATCAATTTGAGTTAAGTTAATCGATTTGAATTAAGTTGAATCGAAATGGAGTAAATCGATTAGAATTAAGTTAATCGAGTTAGAGTAAATCGAATATTGGTTATTCGAAGGTAAGTTATTCGAATTGGTTATTCGAAGGAGTTAATCAAATGAGTCGATCCAAAGGAGTTAGTCGAATATCAGTTATTCGAATAGAGTTAAAGGAGTTATCGATTTTAGTTTGATCGAAAGGAGTTATCGATTAGTAAATCGAAAGGAGATTTTCGAATATAGCATATTCGAAAGAAAGAGATCGAATATTGTTTATTCGAAAGAGAGAGATTTCGAATATGAGTTATTCGAAGAGAGATAATCGAATATAGGTTATTCGAAGAAGAGTTAATCAAATAGAGATTACTCGAGAGAGAATTATACGTCGAATTCAATTATAGCGAATTCGGGAAAGTACTATTTACTTTCCAGGGTTTAAATCAAGATTTAGTTATTGATTTAGAAATTAGGTGTCTGTTAAATTATTCGAGTTAGGAGATAAAGTTATAATTTAGGTTAGACATTTCAGAAGTAGAAATTATAACGTTATAGTTATAATCAAACACTGTCATATAAGAAGTAGATTCGTAACCTGAATCCAAGAATTTGCATAAACAGATGATTGTAAAAAGTGAGTGACGAGCTTCATCTATTTCACAGTAAAGGACGTTGTTCAATTAAGGTCTGAGAGGTAATTATACCCCAACTTGATTGACTTCAGAATTGACAAAGGAATAGTTGTGGTTCGACAGAAAAGGTTGATTTGAAATATAGAAGTAATAAGCGATTAATGGATTAAGCATAACGATGTTTTATACAACGTTCATTTGAAATCCGTAAATGAGTTTTGGAAACGTTTTCCAAATATAGTCAGATATGTTTTCTAAACATAAAAAATGAAATGTTTTCATGATAAGAATTTAAGAAATAGAGTTAAGCAAATTCAGAAACTGACTGGAGAGGGTAAGTTGAACGGTTTTCTAAGTGACGATCTGATGTTGGGTTCGACCTTCCGAATTGATACTTAGAGAATTGTTCTCATACTAGTTACAGTTAGGGACTGATAGTTGCGAAATAATAGTGATGTGAAAATAAGCTATGGAAATGTTTTCCAATGATTAATAACATATATTTTCTAAATATATGAAATAAGGAAATATGAACATATGATGATTGATCGATCGAATTTCCATTTGGAAATAAGATCGTTGTTTGTACACCGACATGTTTTCATTTGATAGTTAGATCACAGACTATCAAAGTTTTGACCATTTTAACGTTGTTAATATGGAGAGACCGGTTGGATTATTATCCAAAGAACCACTCTGTATTGGCATAAGCGTTGCGAGCAATATATGCCAAAGATAAATTGAAGACGGAGTAAAGTGCAAGGGCTGTTGTATAAGTCTTAGATAACAGTGACTAAGATGGATATACTGAATAGTGCCTTCGGTTTGTCCAGTCCCAGGACAACGTATATGGAAGAAGGTCTGACAGAGTATATCCAATGGATCGCGTAAGTTGATCTGTTCAAACGTATTCATGTTTGGTGGCGGAGGAATTCGTTTCTCTTAGTTGTATACCCGTGTTATTTTTGTATAAGTCAATTTGTGATTTGGCGGGTATGACGATGTGGCATTCAAAGTGAATGGTGATCAGATGTTCTGAAGATAGACGTAGCTTCTAGCCTCACACCAGGAAGTAACAAAAGTTGGGCTAGGCAGCATGGCTAGTTGGGTCATTCCCAAGCAGGGTGTATTGTCACCGATCTAGTGAATATTCATATTTATACTTCTTTTTGATTCTGTATCTTCGGATGACGGTTTGATGGCCTATAACCGTGGTGGCAATATATTCGCGACACTCAAGCTAAATGAGTGAGCGGTCATGTGTGGCCGGGTTGCAAGACGTTCTTGTTGAACCTGCAGTGTATCACCTCTAGAGTACACTGATCAGAAGGTGCTCCCATACCTTGTCTGTTGGAATCCATTCTCCGATAAGCGCCCTGCGGTTTATGATTTTATACTATGTATGTAAAACGTGAGATGCAAGCGTTTCTGCTAGTTGATATCTATTTGTACATAGACATTATTATAATATCAAAAGGTTTTTGATATAAAGATATTTTGGATTCTCATAAGGGAAAAACCCGTTCCGTTATGCGGCGTGGTCTTATGAGATATCGTTTACTTGTTCATATACATGTTTAAATTGTTTTACTCATACCAGTCCCATGACTGACCCGGAGTTTACTTTGTTGTTTTCCCTAAACTCTTGGGTGCCTAAATTTGTACGGGCAGTCAAGTAGTCGGGATTTACAGATATACTTGGAGAGCTTGGAGCAGGAGACTTCAAGATTCTATAGCTATAGTTATTTCCGCTGTGTTGTAAGTGTTGTACTCTGATAAGTGCTATTGTATATATATAACTGTGTACTTCAAAGTTATATTATATGTTATTCGTTCCGCTGTGAGATTCGTGTTACTCTGATGATTCTGATGTCCTTCTTCTTCTTCTATTCTATTAGTTCTATCTTTTCTTTCTCACCTTCTAAATTCTTTCACTAACGTCTCGGAATTTCCGACTCTCGAGGAGTCGGAAATTTCCAGCCGTTACAAAAATCGACCACATCTCCTCCATTTTGCGAAAGAACAGAAGTGAATCTCGTCGGTTTTAGGCCGATTCCGGCGACCTTAGGCCACGAAACCTCGCCAACTTTTTACAGCTGCTCTGCATCGAGCCGATTTACAACTTTACTTTAGATTGCCATAGTAAATTCTTGATAGAAATGGAGATATAAATTGTTTTGTAACGGAGGACTTTTTTTGCAAAAATTGAATATGAAGAATGGGTTTGGATTGGAAATTCTGAGCTGAAGGGGTATATATAAGTGGGAAAAATATATTTTAAGTTGATGTGACAAGCGACGTTGACTAATGATATTTTATTTCGTGTCTATCGCTATTTCGAACGCTGTTTATTCGCTCCTGTGCTAACATACAAACCCCGTTCGAGATGCAAATGGACGGCACAGTATAATTTGACGATACGGTCCTAATGAAACTTGTTTCGTCAAATTCCAAGCTCGTTCACTCCAATGGCCCTCGTTCATGTTCGAATGGTCATTTTTATTTGTATTTTATTTTTCCACGCTCACAGAATAACTCCGATTGATGCGCAACTTGAAATCTAGCAATAATTTACTGTTGCGGTCTTAATAAAATTTGTTTCGTCGAAAACGAAGGTCGTTTGAATAAAGGCCCTTTTATAACTGCCCAATTCAAATAAAATAAACCAATTTTAAAGTACCTCAATATAAAAATATTGAAATTGGCCATACACGACCAGAATTTCATATATTACCTCAATAAAATATCCCGGGTTGAATTCCAAGCCAAATCGATATTAGAAATATTTTTAAAACCCTTTTATTTAATATAAATAACGTTATAATTTATAAAGGAATTCCACAGCTACCTTTTCATAATTTGATTTGGACATAAAACAAAATCTACAACACGAAAACTCGATTTTTCTCTTTCATTAGAAAGATATTATCCAACAGATTCGGATGTTTCTTATCTCGAGAAAATCTGACTTATTTTGGGCCTTGTACAGCCGTTTAAATTTCAAAACACCAAATTACAAACTAACGCGCTGCTGCAGCTCGTTTTATAATTAAATTATAAATTAAACATTCAACCGTAGTTTTAATAACGAAATCACCACTAAAATTTCAATACGAACGATATTGAACCATTTTAAATCGCCCGATCACATTATACAGCAAAATTCAACATTTTCCAAATATCCTAAAAATAAAATATTATTATATTATTAATATAATTAAAATATTCAAATTAAAATGGTCAAATCGATTATTTAAAATCAACATTTTAAATAAATAAAATATTTCAAATAAATGGTCAGAAAATACGGGACATTACATTCCTTCCCCCTTAAAATAATTTGATCCTCGAAATTGCTAAGGTAGGAAGAATGTTACAACCCATTATCTTTATAAAAATAATAAATTTAAAACTCGATTTTATTTCCAAACTAATCTAATCGGTCGTAAAACCAAATTAATTCAAATAAGAGAATTTTCCAAAAATCTTCAAAAAAATTCTAACACCTTAAATTTTGGAAAATTTTTGGCAGAGTCTCCCCTGTACGGAGGACATCTGCAATATCGCAGGTTCAAGAAATAAATATACCTCGACCAAAACGGTCGGAAAAATTCAAAATCCAAACTCAAAATTTCATATTTTCGTAGGCGTACCTTTTTGCAAGCGTTATTATGCGATAAGCGATAATTTATACTTGAGCTTGCTTAGCTATTATGCAGCTCTATTAAACCTGGATTCAATTAACTCCAGAATTTTCTCTTGGATGGATTCTAAAGCTGAATTGGCACTTCTGCACCTGTTTCTCAACTCAAATGAATTTCATTAGTGCCCAAATAAATGTCAGTTATGTTCAAAACATCCATATCATCCATATCATACACACAATTCAATCCACACGAGATTATAACCACGTCTTTACAATTCATTTATCTCTATAATTATCCATTTGCATTTATTGAATTTGGATTTCATATTGGTTTTAAATCAAGTCTATCATTTTTAGATTTATATTCAAGCAATCAACAACACAATCCAAACATATCATTCAAATCAACATTAACAAATCAAATTGATTGCCCATATTATAATAATTTGTGAAAATCCTTAAATTTATTATTTTATAAAATAAATTGGGCAAAGCAAATTTCAAAAATAATTTTAATATCAAAATACAAATACGTGCTCTCATATATATAATCAAACTCAATCTAGGGCATTACTAACCCCGTCTCTATCGAGTCACGCCACAGAGCCAAGGTTATCATTAAACCAATAGCTCTGATACCACTGTAACGACCCGGGAAAAACTCGACGCTCGAATTTTCGAAAATGATACATAAACCCGTATTACTTGCCCAAAATCCCAAGTATCGAACCCCAGATTGTCAATAGAAAGAATTTAAAGGGTGAGAAAAGAAAGAAAGAAATATTAGAATAGAAGAAAGAAGAAGAACACCACATCAGAATCTCACAGCGGAACAGATAAAATATAATATAACAAATCCTTTTTATACAAAAGAACAATATATACATACCAACCATCAGAGTACACATATGTCAGACACAGCGGAATAATAACTTTATATAACTAGTAGTGAAGCCGCCTGCTTCCAGCTCCTGAACTCCAAGCGAAACCTAACCTGGAACATACTTGGTCTGACTCGAGCACATTTGAAGCAAAGCAAAATACACCGGGTCAGTCTGGAATACTTTCAGTGATAAATTCACAGCACAAACAACTTGATTAACTTTGAAAAAACTTTTCTGAAATTAATGGATAATAGTAAGACCAGCCCACGCATAAACACGAATGGTTTTTACCTTACTATAACCTAAAACGTTTTGAAATCATAACTTATTCTGATATTATCACAGTGTCTAAATACAAATAGATAACAATCTAGCGGAACGCTTGCATCTCACGCTCCATATATAAATTATACAATCGAAAACCGCGGGCGCTTATTGGAAATTGGGTTCCAACTATGACAAGGTATGGGACCACCTACCGATAGTGTATCCCTAGAGGCGAATACACTGGGTTCAACAAGAACGTCTTGCAACCCGGCCCACACATGACCGACCACTCATTTCGCTTGAGTGTATCGAATGTATATCACCGACGGTTGGGATCAGCAACCGCCTCCCAAAAAAATGACAGCATCGAATATATATTAAAGAAGCAAATGGAATTTATCTAGATAGATGATTATACACCCTAATGGGAGCGACCCACATAGCCATGTTGCCTGCCCGATTTTTGTCATTTCCCGGTTGATGAGGCTTGAGGCTAGATTTTTTCCCTTTTCGAACATCTGGCCACTATTCAATTTGAATGCCACATCATCAGATCCGCCAGATATCACTAATTGACATCCACAAAAATACTCTGCGGTTTAGCTAAGAGAAGGTATACGACCTTCTCCGCCATCAACAGAAATACGTTTGAAGAAATGACCCCTTTGGAAATACTCTGTCAGACACTCGTCCATATAAGCCATCCAGGAACAGGATGAACCGAAGGCACCCTTCTACCGCATCCAATATAGGAATCACCCCAAGGATCAGTAGCGAGTAGTCCTTGTAATCCGCAAAATCTCAACCACGACCGAATCACGTCAGAATATCTCTGTGTTGCAACACAGAGATTATTCGTCAAGCAATCCTTCCGCTTATGAAGATCCACGTCCTTCACTTGCTCCGTCTTCAATCGACGTCATCGCGTATTTGCTGGTCGGAATGGTTCTCGAATATAAATTCGATCCCGGTCTTTCCGTACCAACAATCGTATTTGATCAGATTTTGATAGTCGGTGATTTAACTATCAAATAACAATAGTGTGAATGAGTTTATTGATTCGGTACTTGGCATGACCTGGCCTCGTTAAAACATATTTACCAAAATGGTTAATAACTTCTAAATCTTCCCATATATTCAAAACATTATATTTATTCTTAATTTATATTAACAAAACTATTTTATACGTTTCAGGGTATGTGTGTGTATGTGTGTGTGTATATATATATATACATAACTTCGCATTTCCTTTACTTGGCATCCCGATCTATATATATATAGTGTACTTAACGGTTTAAAACAAATTTTCAAATTCTGATATGGCCAAACAAATGTCGACTTATATAATTTAAAACTAAATATCCTTATTTACGTTGAAACCAATATTGTAGTATTATTCATATACAAAAATCTCGTACTTACACTGAATACTTCTCGTATGGAATATCACCCCAATTTCAACATCTTTTACTCGTTTCAAACCGATACCATTCCCTGATAATAATAAAGCCGTTCAAGTGTGGGTATTCTATTTACCTCTCAGACCTTAATTGACAACGTTCTTATCTCAGAATAAATACCAGTTTGTAACTTAAACCTTCATAAAAATCTTGTTTACCATCTTGATTTCAAATCTGGTTTTATAAACAATTTCATACATTTGATATCCTCGTTCAATATAACTTCTTTACTTAATTCGTTTGGTTATGTCAATATTCACTAAAAACACAACTTTGATCCTAAACATAATTTCATTTAGGGCCTTTTTGTACTTATAATACAAATCCCATGTCAATATAGTTCTTTTACATTCATTCGAGCATTCTTACTTAACCTTATCTTGGATCCCATAACTAAAACTCGCTTATCCCCTTCTTTACAATAAGACCCTTTAAACTTGAATTTTTATTTCAAATCCATTTACCAATACAAAACGATTCTTATGTATTTTCCTTGGAATCCTTATTTCAATTCCAGCGTTCGCTTAATTCAATTCCTTAATACATAAAGCCATCTCTTTGGTTTTTAAAAATTCATTTTTAAAACATGTTTGGATTTCTTTCAAATCGCATGTAAAAATTCGTTTACCATCTTTTCACCACTTAGCTCAGATTCCATGCGGAACCCATTACCATATTTAGTTACTAACCCTTTTCCTTTAAGGTTCCATTTCAATACATTCACTTTACTTAATTTACTAATTAAGTGAAATCTTATTTACATCTTCTCATTCACTTAAAAGCCTCATTTACAATCTCGTTTTGGAAACTTGTATTTTTAATCCTTTTAGAAACTCGATTAAAAATATATATTTATCAATTTCTAATTTAATTACTCGTATAAAATAATTGAAAAACTTCAGTTCAATTATAAAATAATTTATAACTTTAAAACTGCGTCGATTCACTGAACGGTAAACGGACATCTGAAACAACACATTTTAGGCCATTCACTGACAAATACCCAATCAACACTGTCGGTTGATTTTATACACAACACAGGTGAATATTTATTCAACCATTAAGTTCAAATAGATTTCACTACCATAGGGGGTTCAATTAGTTCAAATATAAATAAGATAAAATAAACAACAAATATAATATTTGAGGAATCCGGTCGGATCCCTCCAACCTGTTCTTCCCTGCATCACAGTTCGTTATACAATTGATAATAATATACGAAATAAATATCAATAATCTACTAATTTAAAACGATGAAATATAAATGACAGCAACCAATCAAACAGTAACAACCAATAGCAACCATTCAACCAATTTATACTTTTAAATGGTAAATTATATTTTTATATGAATTTACCACATCACAGAATTCCAGAAGGTGTGAGAATTAACTCACCAGATTAATCGATTGGCGGTTGACGCGTTTGTTCCTTTTAATTTGAAACGAACGTTCAAAATTAGCTGAAATTTCAACTACGTCAGATCAGTGCGTAGTCAGTGCCATCGTCTAGGTCTCGTCCCTGCGATCCCAACGGATCCAGTTTCGTCAGATTTCGTTAACGTATGAAATAGTTATTATCGATTTAAGTTTAAACATATATACGATTATATAACTAACTAATTATATATTAATTAATTAAATAATTACCCATTTAATTACCTTAACTAAACCAAAAGTCCACGTCAGCATCTGAGAATTTCCTTCACGCGTTTTCTTCGATTGAATCTCTTGAAACCCGTTCTTCTCTCTTCTTCTTCTTCGAACGTTACTCCACCCAAAAAAAATCGCCATGAAGCCCTATCGTCGCCGTTCTACACCACCTGAAGCCGACCTGTGACCATCACCAGAACCGCCCTTCTCAGGCTCCCTACCCCCCTGACGCGGGCCGTCAATGGCCACCCCAGCGCCGTGATTTTCCCTTTCCCCCAATTCCATTCAGGCACCAAATTGAACCACCACCGACACCAATCGACGACAGGACCACCACCACTCGACAGGTCTCGCCACCTCGCAACTTCCCCTTCAGAACCCCGAACCCCTCGACAACACCAGCTACCGGAAAACGGAAAAATCCGATTGCCACTTTTCTAAACTCCCCCAAAACTGAGTTCTTCGTTCATCTCAGTCCCAACGCCACCACGGGCCACCGTTGGACTAGAGACCACCGCCAAATTAAAGCTTTGTCTTCCCTCTTCATTTCCTCCTGGTTTGGATCCCTGAAATCGACCACATCTCCTTCATTTTGCTAAAGAACGGAAGTGAATCTCGCCGGTTTTAGGCCGATTCCAGCGATCTCAGGCCACGAAACCTCGCCAACTTTTTACAGCAGCTCGGCATCGAGCCGATCTACAACTTTACTTTAGATTTCCATAGTAAATTCTTGATAGAAATGGAGATATAAATTGTTTTATAATGGAGGACCTTTTTGCAAAAATTGAATATAAAGAATGGGTTTGGATTGGAAATTCTGAGCTGAAGGGTTATATATAAGTGGGAATAACATATTTTAAGTTGATGTGACGAGCGACGTTGACTAACGATATTTTATTTCGTGTCTATCGCTATTTCGAACGTTGTTTATTCGCTCCTGTGCTCACATACAAACCCCGTTCGAGATGCGAATGGACGACATAGTATAATTTGACGATACGGTCCTAATGAAACTTATTTCGTCGAATTTCGAGCCCGTTTGCTCCAATGGCCCTCGTTCATGTTCGAATGGTCGTTTTTATTTGTATTTTATTTTGCCACGCTCACAGAATAACTCCGATTGACGCGCAACTTGAAATCTAGCAATAATTTACTATTACGGTCTCAATAAAATTTGTTTCGTCGAAAACGAAGGTCATTTGAATAAAGGTCCTTTTATAACTGCCCAATTCAAATAAAATAAACCAATTTTAAAGTAGCTCAATATAAAAATAGTAAAATATTGAAATTGGCCATACACGACCAGAATTTCATATATTACCACAATAAAATATCTCTGGTAGAATTCCAAGCCAAATCGATATTATAAATATTTTAAAAACCCTTTTATTTAATATAAATAACGTTATAATTTATAAAGGAATTCCGCAGCGACCTTTTCAAAATTTGATTTGGACATAAAACAAAATCTACAATACGAAAAATCGATTTTTCTCTTTCATTAGAAAGATATTATCCAACAGATTCGGACGTTTCTTGTTTCGAGAAAATTCGACTTATTTTGGGCCTTGTACAGCCGTTTAAAGTTCAAAACGCCCAATTACAAACTGTCGCGCTGCTGCAGCTCGTTTTATAATTAAATTATAAATTAAATGTTCAATCGTCGTTTTAATAATGAAATCGCCAATAAAAGTTCAATACGAACGATATTGAACCATTTTAAATATCCCGATCGCATTATACAACAAAATTCAACATTTTCCAAATATCCCGAAAATAAAATATTATTATATTACTAATATAATTTAAATATTCAAATTAAAATGGTCAAATCAATATTTTAAATAAATAAAATATTTTAAATAAATGGTTAGAAAATACGGGACATTACAAAATTAAATTGGGAGATTCTTCCCAATAACAAGGATAGCAAGTTACGTCCTATCGAATTAAATAAATCAATCGAAGTATACCCTCGACAGATTATAATTGGATTCTAAAAGAATCCTCGAATCAAAACTCATTTCTCGATTATGGGTCATACGCATTGTCTAGCTTATAAGGTCAACAGTTATCCGAAATCATGAACTTTCAGAAAATATTTGTAAG
This sequence comes from Allium sativum, assembly GCA_030737875.1. Lineage (NCBI taxonomy): Eukaryota > Viridiplantae > Streptophyta > Magnoliopsida > Asparagales > Amaryllidaceae > Allium > Allium sativum. The sequence goes on from CM060924.1 coordinate 973,274,535, forward strand.
CACTTCATAAGTTTGAACGTCATTTATTTTTACAAAATCATTTAAATTTTCTTCAAATATATAGGGTTTACATTCTTTAAACAACATTTCAAAAATATCATTTGTTTATTACACATTTATAAATCAGTAATATAAACAATATAAATTCAGAATATTTTGTTTCAAATATTTTTATCGCAACGAGTACCATCTTTTGATTTAAATCATCCGATAACACTGTTTATAAACACTCTACATATCAACTACTAGATGGAAACCATTTAAATTCCATTTACAATAAATTCAAACTTGCTTCTATCAAATTTGTCGTGTTTGCCTCGAATTAAAAAAAATCCATATTTCAATTAGTTTAAACATAACTTAGACTTCGATTCTAGTAGGGAACCGATCATTAGGTAAACCAAAGAAAATTTAACCATATTCAAAACTAGGTTAACTAATTAAGGTTTAACATAATAGTTTAAATCTTGCTTTAAAGCACTTTAAATTCGAGTCATTCAAAATTCATTTAAGTAGAATAATTCAAATCTTCTCTTTTTTAAGGATAATACAAAACACTTTAGGAAACTCAAATCCAATTTAAGGTAATTCAGTTATTCAGAATTTGTTAAATTGACTTAAATTTCCGATTAACTTAAAACAAGTTTAAAAGGGCCCAATTTCCATTAAATTGACTTTAAATGCCAAAGTTAACTTTAATTTCCAACAAATTCCATAAATTAATCCATGTCATCAAATTTAAATTTATATATTTTGATTTGAATAATATAAATAAATGAGACTGTATCATTTCAATTCAATACAGGTTTCCAAGTCCAAATACTGTAATAACCGTTCAAACCAACATCATTTCAATAACTAATGATACAGTTAAAGGAATATATCCTAGTATAACCATAATAACAATCAATCGGTTTAAGCATACAATCAAGATACGAGCCAACATGTGACACAACAATCATATATCCATGCATTTGACTATCGATACTATTTAATTTCAATATTAAATTAAAATTTAATCAAATGAATCTCAAATTTATGAAATCCAATATATACCAATTCGAAATTACATGTCAATACACCGATTCAGGGTTAATTTCTACGGTCAGTTAAAATGACCAAAATATTCATTTATTTCATTTTAAATTCAACACAATAAATACGTTTCAATTTAAATTAACTATCGTATATAAATCAACAACAAGTCAACCAACAATCAATCAACTTGATTAATTCTAATGTTGGGTGTCAACTAGAACTAATGACTATTTCCTAAATTAATTTGAATCATCAATCGATAGTTCAATGAGCTAACTAGTGTTATTCCAGACAACAGAGAACAGAAGTAACAGCCACACGTGTTACCACAAAACTTAAAAAATAGCAACAGTTTCTGTTGTTAATACTCAACTTGCTCACAAGTCGATTCAATAAAACTGAAACAGTAGTAGATGTACAGCGAAATGTACAAGAAAGTAAATCGTCGGAGGCTCGGCGTACCGATTTCCTTAAGACTTTATTTGAAGTCTCTCAGGATACAACAGACGGAAACTGCTCGAGATTGTGATGAGTTCGTCAGTCTGAGGAGCGACAGTTCAGTAGCAAACGTTGAAAGAAGAAATCAGAGGAAGAGGAAGAAGAGTTGTTCAATTCGTGAAGAATGTGATCAGTATTCTTCACTCATTTATACTCTTCGAACGATTATAATTTCAAAAGTTACGTCTGTTAAATGTTCGAATTCAAAACAGGCGCTTCTTTTTATTATAACGGGTCGCACCCGCGTGCCTCTTCATTTTGTTTAACGGGCAGAAAAATCCTCGTTTGATTTCTGTTGGGCCGCGCCCATAGTCATTGCCGCATCCAAAAGAAAAACCCTCAAAATTGGTTAACTTTTTCGTAGCAAAAATAAGATATCATGGTAGACCCAAGCCCAAACCCAAACCCGACCCGACCCGGCCCGGTTCGGTACGGGACGGGCGGGCTGCGCGCGCATGTGTGTTTGGTTCATATCATCTAGGTCCTCCCCCTCGCACAAAATTACCTGACCCTAAGGGCCAATAAAGGGAATGAGGAATTGATATATAAACATAGTTCTAATCTTATTTTTGGCAATGTGGGACTAAAGTAAATTTCATTCATTCTTTGATATCTAACAATCCCCCACATGAATGATAATATACTTTTTCCCCCACACAAGTGTAATATCTCAGACTACGAATGGAATAATGCTTTATCGTGGATAAGTAGATATTTCACTTTGAACTTTCCCTAGTTAAAACTTATCGGATATACTTGGCTAATCGGTGAATTATTCCATCTTGAACCGTCAGCCTTTATTGTATGTCCAAACAATAAGTTTTACAAAGCATCGATTCCCTTATCATCCAATCTCTTGGTTGTGTTCATTTTGGTCCTGAACACTTTCTGGTTCTGCGAGTGTTTTAGAGAATAAAAGCCTTGAATATTCTCATAGAGCCGACCCAGCTCACACTAACATAGGTGATCGCAACCATTAAGAGCATCCTGCGTATACCCCACTTGTTATTTCAAGATATGGTCATCATTAAAAAACGTAGTTTTAACCTTGTAATACTTCTGTAGGCATGCATTTGTAGCGTGCACCATAGGAATGGAGTAGGACTGTCTCCAAAAATGCATTACGTCTTGAGTTATTCATAACTGGTTTGCCTATTGATCCTAGTCCATGGGATCTCCAATCGCTAGGATAGGTTTCCGTATAAGATAACTCTTGTTGGTTTAGGCTTTTAAACCCATTCCCCTCGATGCGCAGTTAATTTTCTCTCTTGATAAACCTTTAGTAAATGGATCCGTTAGGTTATCATTTGTTCTCACATAATCAATGGAAATAGTTCCATTCGAGAGTAACTGCCTAACTGTGTTATGGCGTCGACGAATGTGTCATGACTTCCCATTATACACAAAGTTATGCGCTCTACTTAGCGCTGCTTGGTTATCGCAATGTATGCATATGGCCGGTACAGGTTTAGGCCAAAATGGAATATCTTCTAAAAAGTGGCGAAGCCATTCTGCTTCTTCGCCTGCTTTGTCTAAAGCGATAAACTCTGACTCCATAGTGGATCGAGCTATGCATGTCTGTTTAGTAGATTTCCATGACACTGTTGCCCCTGCTAGGGTGAATACATAACCACTTGTTGATTTTGATTCTTCTGAATCAGCAATCCAGTTTGCATCACTATATCCTTCTAAGACTGCAGGATATTTTCCATAGTGTAAAGAGTAATTTGTGGTATTTTTTAAATATCCAAGCACTCTCATTAGTGCTTTCCAGTGTTCCTTACTTGGATTGCTTGTATATCTACTTAATCGACTTACTGCATAAGCTATGTCTGGTCTTGTGCAATTCATGAGATACATGAGACATCCTATTACACGAGAGTATTCCAGTTGCATTACACTCTCATTAGTGTTTTTATGCAGTACTTCAGATGGATTAAAAGGTGTTCTTACCTCTTTAATTCCAAGATTTTTAAATTTATCAATCACTTTGTCTATATAGTGTGATTGAGACAATTCAATTCCATTAGGCGTTCTTATTATTTTGATTCCCAAAATAACATCAGCAACTCCTAAGTCTTTCATATCAAAATTGCTGATTAACATTTTCTTTATGGTCTCTATTACTTGAGTATTCGGACCAAAGATTAGCATATCATCTACATAAAGACAAATCATCACATATGATTGTCCAACTTGTTTATAATAAACACACTTATCGCATTCATTTATACGAAAATCATTTCTCATCATGACACTATCAAATTTTGCATGCCATTGTTTTGGAGCTTGTTTTAGTCCATATAATGACTTTACTAATTTACATACTTTGTTTTCATTTCCTTTTGAAACGAAACCTTCTGGTTGCTCCATGTAGATTTCCTCATCGAGATCGCCATTTAAGAATGCTGTTTTTACATCCATTTGATGAATCTCTAGATTATAAATAGATGCAATTGCTATTAGCATTCTTATTGAGGTTATTCGAGTTACCGGTGAATACGTATCAAAGAAGTCTACTCCTTCTTTTTGACGATATCCTTTGGCTACCAACCTGTCTTTATATTTATCAATAGAGCCATCTGCTTTCATTTTCTTCTTGAAAATCCATTTGCAGCCAATTGGTTTTATTCCAGGTGGAATATCAACAATTTCCCAAGTTTTATTACTTAGAATTGAATCAATCTCACTTTGGATTGCTTCTTTCCAACATGCAGATTCAGACGATGACATTGCTTCCTTGTACGTTTGAGGTTCGTGTTCTAGCATATATGTTAAAAACTCCGGACCAAATGTCTTGGAATTTCTAGCCCTTACACTTCTTCGGGGTTCTATTTCCTCAATCTCATGAGGAGTTATAGCTTCGTCTGATCTACTTGATTCTTCTCTTGTCCTTTTAGGGACATTATTTCCTTCGTTTCTTTTGTGTGGAAACACATCTTCAAAAAACGAGGCATCTCTAGATTCCATGATTGTATTTACATGAATATCAACTATATCAGACTTGAATACCAAAAATCTATAGGCGCTACTATTTTGGGCTGGTCCTAGATAGTAACAATCGACCGTTTTTTTTTCAAGTTTGACTTTCTTAGGAGGCGGAACTGGAACTTTTGCCAAGCACCCCCACACTTTGAGGTATTTAAAACTTGGTTTATGTCCTTTTCATAACTCATATGGAATTGCTCATGTTTTATTGTGAGGAACTTTATTTAATATGTGATTAGACATATTTAGGGCTTCCCCCCACAAGTTCGTTGGTAAACCAGAAGTTAGAAGCATGGCATTAATCATATCTTTTAACGTTCTGTTTTTCCTTTCCGCGACACCATTTTGTTGTGGTGAGTATGGAGCTGTCGTTTGATGAATTATTCTATTTTCTGCACAGAATTGTTCAAACGGTGATTCATATTCTCCACCTCGATCAGATCTCAATATCTTGATCTTTTTATTTATCTGATTTTCTACCTCAGCTTTGTACTTTATAAATGATGTTATTGCTTCATCTTTACTATTCAAAAGATATACATAGCAATATCGTGTATAGTCGTCGATAAATGTGATAAAGTACTTTTTTCCACCTCATGTAGGTATTGATTTGAAATCACATAAATCGGTATGTACCAAACCTAGCGGTTCGGTGCTTCTATCAACTGTATGAAACGGCATTTTGACCATTTTTGCTTCTACACATGTCTCACATTTGTAGTTCTTATCTACTTGAAGTTTAGGAATTAATTCTAAATTTGCAAGTTTTTTCATTTTTCGGAAGTTTACGTGTCCTAATCTTTCATGCCATAATAAAGCATCATACTCAACAACATAAGAAACTTCCTTTTTATTCATTTCAGAATTACAATACACACTATTATTGCCAACTACGGCTACATTAGCCTTAAACAGGCCATCACACAAGTATCCTCTCCCTATATAGATTCCAGCCTTGGACAGAACAACTTTATCCGATTCAAAGACCATTCGGAAGCCTTTCTTCGAGAGAACAGGACCGGAAATCAAGTTTTTTCGGATATCTGGAACATGGAGCACATCATTCAACGTAATAGTTTTACCAGATGTGAACTTGAGGATTACTTTCCCATTACCCTCAATTATTGACACTGCAGAGTTACCCATGTACAGTTTCTCTTCATGATCGAGTCTGTTGTAAGTGGCGAACATGGACTTTTCAGAACACACGTGTCGTGTAGCACCTGTGTCAAACCACCACTGAGAAGGATTCTGGACTAGATTACATTCTGATACAACCCCAGAAAAGTTAGACCCGTCAATGTCCATGTTTTCCACCATATTTGCCTCGGAAATTTTCTGTTTCTTGTGTCTGCAATCTTTTGCTTGATGTCCAGTCTTGCCACAAACCCAACATTCCCCATTGAACTTCTTGGGCGGCTTCTGATTGGGCTGTTTGTTTTCTGGTGCCTTCCTTTTCTTTTTATTTTTGTTAGGGTGTCCTTTTTTCTTCGACCCTTCTGCAACAAAAGCCTCTTCACTTTTTGGATTAGTGACTCCGCGATTATCTGCCTCAATTTTCAATCTAACGATTAGATCTTGTAAGGATATCTCCTTCTTCTTGTGCTTTAAATAATTGCGGTAGTCCTTCCATGATGGTGGCAACTTTCCAGTGATTGCCTCTACTAAGAAAGATTCACCAACTTCGTGGCCTTCTGCTTCCATTTCATGGATGATGATTTGAAGTTCATGCAGTTGCGTTGGTACAGATTTTGAATCTACCATTTTGTATTCCATGAATTTGTCAACTATAAACTTCTTCAGGCTCACGTTTTGTGTTTTGTACTTTGTGGTAAGCGCATTCCAGATAGCTTTTGCAGTCTTGAGTGGCTGATACACTTTGCACAAAACTTTGTCTAAGCAGTTCAGGATGTAATTCCTGCATAAGAAATCTGAATGCCTCCATGTATCAACATTTGCAATTTCAGACTCTTTCCCTTTGCCTGGCGTAGGCGGCACTGGTTCATCTTCCTCGAGATACTTTTGCAGACCGAGAGTAGTGAGATAAAAAAGCATCTGACTTTGCCATGTCAAAAAGTCATCACCTTCTCCCTTAAACAGGTCTGGTTTGTTCAAGTTGGCTGTCTTAATCGACATCTGCTCTACTGCCATCGCAGTTTTCAGAAAAAAGGAAAGTCTTAAGATGTTATTCCAGACAACAGAGAACAGAAGTAACAGCCACACGTGTTACCACAAAACTTAAAAAATAGCAACAGTTTCTGTTGTTAATACTCAACTTGCTCACAAGTCGATTCAATAAAACTGAAACAGTAGTAGATGTACAGCGAAATGTACAAGAAAGTAAATCGTCGGAGGCTCGGCGTACCGATTTCCTTAAGACTTTATTTGAAGTCTCCCAGGATACAACAGACGGAAACTGGTCGAGACTGTGATGAGTTCGTCAGTCTGAGGAGTGACAGTTCAGTAGCAAACGCTGAAAGAAGAAATCAGAGGAAGAGGAAGAAGAGTTGTTCAATTCGTGAAGAATGTGATCAGTATTCTTCACTCGTTTATACTCTTCGAACGGTTATAATTTCAAAAGTTACGTCTGTTAAATGTTCGAATTCAAAACAGGCGCTTCTTTTTATTATAACGGGTCGCACCCGCGTGCCTCTTCATTTTGTTTAACGGGCAGAAAAATCCTCGTTTGATTTCTGTTGGGCCGCGCCCATAGTCATTGCCGCATCCAAAAGAAAAACCCTCAAAATTGGTTAACTTTTTCGTAGCGAAAATAAGATATCATGATAGACCCAAACCCGGCCCGGTTCGGTACGGGACGGGCGGGCGTGTGTGTTTGGTTCATATCATCTAGGTCCTCCCCCTCGCACAAAATTACCTGACCCTAAGGGCCAATAAAGGGAATGAGGAATTGATATATAAACATAGTTCTAATCTTATTTTTGGCAATGTGGGACTAAAGTAAATTTTATTCATTCTTTGATATCTAACAACTAGCATAACAATGTATAATTCGATTATACTTAGCATAAGAATATATAAATCGTGAGTTACACACTCGCTTTTCGTGGCTTAGAAATGAGAACGTATGATTTAGGGAACACATATTGGGAACACGCATGGACATTAAACTCATGAGTAGAATACAAGCACGTTAATACTCAATCAGGCACTGGAAACTTACTCTTCTTTCAAAATGATTCGTTCCAACTCACTCACATACATCTGGTTCACAGAGGATCTAGAAGGAGCTTTGAATGAAACCCATTACGATTAAATATATTCTTCGCCATTTGAAGAATATTTCGCTCGATGGCATCAGAGATGGAGGGGCATCACGGTCGGAAATCGCTTGAAAGATGGCTGGCAAGTTGAGTTCCGTAAGAGTTATGGTTGTTTTGTTTTGGTCTTTGGATTCAGATTTGAGCTTTTAGAGGGAGGACGGTATTTCGGAGTCGGGTTTTAGTTTCGATTTGAAGGACATGGCATGTGATGCAGGTTTCTTAATGGTAGATAGTTAAGGCTTTCTTTCCAGCTGCAACGCTTGGATTTGGTATGTGGTTTTTTCCGACATTGTTAGGGTTTTGGTGACGGGAATTTCAATGACAACGGACAAGGATGGAGGATTTTTTGGATTTGGACAAGATGGAGGTTTTTCTGGATTTGATTTCTTGGGATAAGGTTTAGTGCTGCAAGGTGATTAGGGCAGACATTGGAGGAGGTCGGCTGGGTGGAGGTTTCAGAGCTTGGAGTTTTGGCGGTTTGAGGGGCGGGCTCGGAGTTTTTTTTCTATATAACCGAGCCATGCTAGGATGATTAATAAATTGGAGTGGAGAAAATGGGAAAGCCTGAAGCTTTCGTGTAATTTAAATATAAAGATGCGCAGTTTGAGTAGAGAACAAAAAAAGGTGTTACGTTGGTTTTGAATTTCGAACGTGTAGATTGCAGACATTCACCTAGTCTCTGTGTACCAATTTTAAAGTAAACAAAAGATTTAAAACCAATAGGTTATTTGAATTATTCTCTTTGTTTGACTGCTTATGTTACAAGACAGCCCAGACTGATTTGGGTATCCGAAATTAGATCCCAACGACTTTAAAGTTCACACGGTGTGTCCATTATTAAATTCATCATTTTAACATTGAAACTGGTAATTTAACATTTGCATGAAAAATCATTATTTATGCTATATCGCGTGTCGCTATCACTCACCAATCGATTGTATAAATTGAATTAAACAGGGAAAAAGAAAAATCAAAACTCAATGAAACGAACATCGACATTTTCATTATTAATTTCTCTAAATTAATTTCATATAGAATACTTATATATCAAAAATCAGTATTTCGATGTTAATTTATATATTGATTTCACGTTAGAATTCAAAATAAGTAAATCTCAATTTAAACAGTCAACTTAATTTTCTTATATTCAAATTAAATGTACGTATTATAAATTTTAAACTCAGAATTAAATTTAAAAGTTTAAGTTAAATGTCAAAAATCACTTCTATATCATTTATGACTGGTATTTTGCAACCGTATAATATTGCTTCAATATTCAAATTTAATTTTTTTGTAAAATTATAATTAACTTCATAGTGAAAACATATAAATTATTTTTCTCAAAGTATCATTTTCATTTCATAAAATGTAACTGCAATTTAATGCAACCGCAAGTTACTACCTGGTTTTTTTTTTCTTGTTTCTTTTGATCAAAACACTATAAATAACTTAATAAAAACTTGATTAATAATACAAGTTTATTTCATTAAGAAACTATATAATTTTAATTTCAAAGTATTTTATTCAGAATATCATACAATTTAATATTCCAAAATCAGCTGAAATTTCGGTAAGTTATAATTTCCCCCACTCAAAACTTTTCTTCCTCGAAAAGGGACGAAAACGCAAAATTAGTAATTTAGTAGATTTCAAAGCAGTAAATTTCCAAAAATAGTTAAAAACTTATTTCGTAGTTTATTACGTTGAAGTTATGTAATATGAACTTTTCGTATAACCGAGTGGAAATCATAAAGTCGAAGATACTTTTGTAAAACTCGATATCTCAACAAGAATAATTTTGCTCTTATGGAATTTGGGTATCATTGATCAGATGCATGTCTAGAAATATATAAGTACTTAATAGACTTGTTTTAGCACCCAATGGAAGTACTTAAAATATTAAAAATAGATATGGAAAGCACACACCTCCATGGATCGCAGTTATGAGGTGATTACACCACTGTCCCAGTAGAATCATTTGTAACTAGAGGCATCAAGCTCCTCGACTTATGCCATGAAAACACCTCATAGATCGCAGTACATAAGTGCTTACGTCTGCTATCCCAACAGAAACAAATAGTACTGTAGACGATCACTGCTCTTGATTTACACTATGAAACAAAACCCGATAGATCGCAATATGCAAAAGGTTACAAATCTACTATCCCACCAGAAACTAATATCTAGAATTTTAGACAATCATTGTCCTCGATTTACCTATCAATATCAAGTAAATATAATCAACTCGAGTTGAATCCACCGAGTGGACTCCGATGTGATCCCACCGAGTGGGATTCCAAAGTGATCTTACCAAGTGAGATTCCGACGCGACCTCATTAATCGAGTGTTCGACGTAATCCTAATAGGACCTCGATTTCCGATAGAACTACCAAGTGCAGTTCTAATGCAATCTTACTGAGTAGAATTGTAATTTCTGATGGAAAGTACTTTCCATATCTTTGATTTCAAAACATATAATATTTTTCATTTCATAACCTCGCATATATCGTACTTACATTAAATTCCATTTACATAAATTTTTTCTTCCTTTCCAATTCAAATTCATTCAAACCAGTAATATCGAATTCACTACATACTTATATAACTTCCATTTTACATAAGAATCACATTTATTCAATATCGAATCTTTGTCGAATTCAAAGAAACTGATAGTCAATAGCTTCAAAACTATTACGGCTTCACATACACATAAATATAAGATTATCGATATCCAAATTCTAACATTTTAGAATTTATCGTTTGGATTCATTTCATTTCGAATAACATCATTCTCAATATTTAAATTATACCTCAAAGTTATTTTCCATATAGTTCACCAGGGGAAGTTTTATTATAACTCGTACGAATTATGTTTTATCATGTCACAAATTTCTGGTTCGATTTACTTACACAATTATCTGTAAGATTACACAATTCCGTGAAGTAAATTTCATTAAATACTATTCCCATATTCATTTCCAAGTATATTTCATTCATATATATAAGTATTTATATTCAAATCTATATCTTTACTTCATTAACATTCAATTTGATTAGGCTCAACAACATTATTGTCAATTTAATGTTATCGTCCTTCCCATTACGAGTTATCGTATACTTTGAATCATTCCAAAGTAAATTTCAAAGTTAATGAACTAGAAATCCATAAATTAATATCGTAGCTTTATTAAACAATTTCAGAAATTACCGCGCATTCATACATAATAGCATTCATCATTATTAAAAATCAATGCTAACCAATTTGTTTAGGTTCAAATATCTTCACGTCGAACAAAGATTTTAAATAAATTACCAAGCGTACCTTATGCTCAACAGCCTTAGCTATTTGCTTACTTGATTTATTCACACTGCCATGAACAATTTGAAGTGTTATCTGCTTGACTTCCAAAAGCCAATGACATATTATTCAGTATTTATTAAAACTCTTATGATGTGTATATATCATCCAAATAACATATCAAATCTATTGTTTTATTCGATCACATAAGTTCTCTTCCAAACTAGTATCGGTAACTCGACTACTCTAGTGCGAACTCTAATCTAGCTTCTTGATTAGAATTTTCGGATTTCCTTACATAGCTATACACTACAACGAAAAACTTCAAAACCTTATCAAAATTTTATATCAAGTGCTCACCACCAAGAATCAAGTTAAAAATTCTTATTTGGATCGGTATGAATCACCTTTAACTACGTACTCGAATCTTTGGTCGTCATGCAACAAATGATATATGTATAACAAGTATATTGGGTTTTTTTTCAACAAAATATCAGTTCCTTTCTGATAATCCAATTTTTGTTTACAAAGATTCATTCATATTAATGTATGTTCATTTAATTACATTACATTTTCTGTTTAAATTTAATATCATTATGAAATAATCTCTCCAATCGTTACTTATATAAACACTTTAAGTCATAAACTTGAGAAATCCATTATTTAAGTTCATTCTTAAATCATATACATTTACTTTATTTACAAACACAATTTCAGATATTCAAAATTTTGGTTTATGTTCATTTACCTAACAATGTACTTAGTAGAATTATAAAGTATTTTACCATCTTCGTAATTTCAAGAGTTTCAAGACTCATTTTAATTTCATTTCCATTAGTATCTTTCATGTTTATACCTCTACATGTATTATTATGCAATCCACCATATTACTTTCAATTTACATATAAGAACGTTTATTTATAATTCAAAATATTTACAAATCCTATGTTTATAAAATCAATTAGAAATCGTTAATCTTTAAACTATATTATACAAAAATTTCAAGCATGCTCTCATATATAATACTCTAAACTCATTCTAGGGTATGATAACCCTATCTCTAATGAGTTTACCCAACAAGCTTTGGTATTCTCTCAACCTAGGCTCTGATACTAACTGTAATAACCTGCTTTTTGGACGATTAAAAGTCGACAACAAATCACACATGCCAAACTCAAACCATCCAAAATGATGAATTATTAATGGGGTTTTACAAAAGAAAATAAAAAATATAAGAACTAAACAATACATAGAATCTCACAACAGAACGATAAAATATAATAATAACAAGGTAATTCACAAAGCTGTTAAAAATATACATTTGATCTCATTTATAATCTATCAGAGTTGCACATTTGCTAGAACATACCAATAATGCAGCGGAATAATAATAGTATAAATGGTCTTAAACCTCCACCTTCGTATTCAAGTAACAGGTGCCTTCGATAACTAGAATACTTAGTCTGAACCGAGTCAAACAAAACTCGAATCAAGACTATATATTCTTATGTTAGTCAAACCAAATCGAGAATTAAAAATGCAATACTTTCAAATTCAAAACAAGTGAAATCTAACTACTTAATACTTGAAACTAATAGTCCTTTCGATGGTAATCCTTTCATATTAAATGCCAGTTTATTTCAACATCCTTAGAATAATAATATATTCAATTCCATAACATATTTTATACTCAAGATTTAAAATAAATTCTTTTAAACTATGGTTAATTCAGAATTTGAGTATTATGAACAATTATATACAAAGATAGAAAATCAAATTGGGATATTCCTCCCAATAATAAGGGCAGGGAGTTACGACCCATCGAAATAAATAAATCAATTGAAGTATATCCTCGACAGATTATACTTGGATTATAAAACAACCCTCGAATCAAAACTCATTTCTCGATTATGGTTTATACACATCGTCGTAACATATAAGGTCAACGGTTACGCTAATTCGCAAATATTCGTAAGCACTTTATAAGTTTGAATACCATTTATTTTTTCCAAAGTCAATTAATTTTTTTACAAATGTATAGGGTTTACATTCTCTAAACAACATTTCAAAAATATCGTTTGTTTATAACACCTTTATAAATTAGTTATATAAATAATATAAATTTGAAATAATTTATTTTCAAATATTCTTATCGCAACGAGTATCATCATTTGATTTAAAATCATTCAATAACACTATTTATTAACACTTTATGCTTCAACTACTAGATGGAAACCATTTAAATTCTATTTACAATAAACTCAAACTTCCTTCAATCAAATTTGTCGTGTTTACATTGAATTAAACAAATCCATATTTCAATTATTTTAAACCAAAATGTTATTTTGATTCTAGTCGGGAACCGATTATTCGTATATAATTCAAAGCGAATTAAAGCAAATTTAACCTTATTCAAAACTAGGTTAACTAATTTAGATTTAATGTAATAGTTCAAAGCACTTTAAATTCGAGTTATTCAAAATTCAACAAAATAATTCAAATCCTCTCTCTTTTTTAGGATAATACAAAATACTTTAGGAAATTCAAATCCAATTTAAGGTAATTTAATTATTCAGAATTTGTTAAACTTGGAACAAGTTTAAAAGGCCCAATTTCTATTAAATCGACTTTAAATTCCAACAAATTCCATAAACTAATCCACGACATCGAATTCAAATTTATATGTTTTGATTTGAATAATATTAATAAATGAGACTATACCATTTCGACTCAATATAGGTTTCCAAATCCATGTATGGTAATAGTCGTTCAAACCAACATCATTTCGACAATCAATGATACGTTGAAAGAAGAATATCCTAATACAACCATAATAACAAATATAATAACAATCAATCAGTTCAAGCATACAATAAAGATATGAGCCAAATTGCAACACAACAATCATATATCTGACTATCGATATTATTTAATTTCAATATTAAATTAAAATTTAATTCATTGAATCTCAAATTCATGAAATCCAATATACGCCAATTCAATATTAAATGTCAATACATCCAATTCAAGGCTAATTTCTAATTTTGATTAAAATGACCAAAATATTCATTCGATTCATTTTAAATTCAACGCGATAAATATTATTCAAATTACTTTAACTATCGATATAAACCAACAATCAGTCAACTCAATTTAATTCTAATGTCATGTGTCAACTAGCACTAATGTCTATTTCCCAAATTAATTTGGGTCATAAATCGACGGTTCAATGAACTAACTAGCATAACAACATATAATTTGATAATTATAATTGGCATAAGAATATATAGATCGTAAGCTACACACTCACCTTTCGAGGCTTAGGAAGGAGAACTTATGATTCATGGAACATAGATTGGGAACATGCACGAACACAAAACTCACGAGTAGAATACAAGCATGTCAACACTCAATCAGGCACTGGAAAACTTTCGCTTCCTTCAAAATAATTTGGTCCAACTCACTCGCATACTTCTGGTTTGCAGAGGATTTGGAAGGAGCTTCGAACGAAACCCAATTACGATTAAATGTAGTCTTCGCCATCCGGAGAATATTTCGCTCGATGTCATCAGAGACGGAGGTGGCATCACGGTCGGAAACCTCTCGAAAGGTGGCTAGCAAGTTGAGTTCATTAAGGGTTTTGGGTGGTGTGTCTTGGTTTTCAGATTCACATTTGAGCTTTTGGAATGTCGGTATTTCAGAGTCAAGTTTGAGTTTAGATTTGAAGGACATGGCTTGTGATACAGGTTTCTTAAACGTAAATAGTTTAGGCATTTTTCCAGTAGTTACGCCTGGACTTGGTAGACACGTTTTCTTCCGACATTGTTAGGGTTTGGTGGCTGGAATTTCAATGACACCGGACAAGGATGGAGGTTTTTTTTTTATCTGAATTTTCGGGTTTAAGGTTCAGTGTTGCAGGGAGGATAGGGCAGAGTTGGTGCAGGTCGACCGAGTGGAGGTGTCAGAGCATAGGTATGAGGGGTGGGCTTAGAATTTTTTTATATAACCAAGCCATGTTAGGATAAAGAAGAAATTGGAAATCAGAGAAGAGGAAAGCCTGAATATTTCGTGTAATTAAAATATGAAGATGCGCAGTTTGAGTAGAGAATGAAAATAAAATAAAATAAAATGGGGAAACATTGGTTTTGAATTTTCAAATACGTAGATTTCACACGTTCACCAAGTCTTTGGTGTCCCAATTTTTAAGTAAACTAAAGATTCACTACCAATAGGTTAGTTGAATTATTCTCGTGTTCGATTTCTTATGTTACAGGCCAGCCTAGACTGATTCGGGTATACGAAATTAGATCCCAACGACTTTAAAGTTCACACCATGTGTCGAAACACATAAAATGAAATATCCTTGTGTTCATTGCGTCCGTGTGAATAGGATAGCACATTAAAACTAGTAATTTAACATTTGTGTGAAAAATCGTTATTTACGCTATATTAGGTGTCGCTATTGTCAATCGATTGTGTAAATTGATTAAAAAAGAGAAAAAGAAAAATTGAAACTCAACAAAACGAATGTCGACGTTTTCATTATTAAATTCTCTAATTAATTTCATATACAATACTCATATAAAAAAATCAATATTTCGATGTTATTTTATATACTGATTTCACATTAGAATTCAAAACAAATAAATCTCGATTTAAACGATCAATTTAATTTCTTATATTCAAACTAAATGTCCCTATTCTAAATTTTAAATTCAAAAATAAAATTTAAAGTTTAACTCAAGTGTAAAAAATCATTTCTATATCATTTATGATTGATCTTTAACAACAGTAAAATATCGTTTCAATATTCAAATTTAAAATTTTGATAATATTATAATTAACTTAATAATGTAAACGTATATATTATTTTTCTCGAATTATCATTTTCATTTCCATAAAACATTTGTGCAATTTTTGCAATTGTAAGTTACGATCTAGTTTTTTCTTGTTTCTTTTGATCGAAACACTATAATTAACTTAATCAAAAGTTGATTAATAATACAAGTTTATTTTATTAAGAAACTATATAATTTTAAACTCAAACTATTTTACTAAAAATATCATACAATTTAATATTCTAAAATCAGTCGAAATTTCGGTTCGTTACAGAGCAAGTGTATTCAAGAGGACGGATCTGCGATATGGGAGAAATTACGCTGCTGGTCTAAATTAACTTATGCAATTATATAGCATATTGATTGATTATCAGCAATGGGAGCACAATGTGGATTTCCAAGTATGTTTCGTAGCTTAGACTGTATGCATTGAAGGTGGAAAAAATGTCCAATTGCATTGTAGGGCCAATACTCAGGATAAGACAAAATGGCAACTCTTATATTGGAAGTTATTGCATCGTTTGTTTTGTATATTTGGTATCCGCTTTTTGGAGCATTAGGTTCGCTAAATAATATTAACATTTTGCGACGGTCTTATTTATTCAATGACTTGTGCAAGCACCTCCATGCAGCTACAAAATAGGCGACATAGATTATACTATGAGTTATTACATAGTGGATAGAATTTATCCGAAGTAGAGAACTCTTGTGAAAGCAAATAAATGCCTAATAATGCTAAAGATGTAATGTTTACGAAACAACAAGAGAGTTCGAGAAAAAATGTCAAACGAGCTTTTAGAGTGCTTCAAGGAAGGTTCCATATATTACGAAAGGAGGTACACTACCACTACCCTGCAGTATTATCGAATATCATGTATTGTTGCATAATTTTACATAATATGGTTGTCGAAGAAGAACATGGTTGGTACGAGCTACAGCTTAGAAACTACCCAAACTTTGTCGCTGCATTTCAAAAAAAACATACAAAGACCCTAATACATTTGCCCAATACATGTAGCGAATTGAAGATATTTGAGATCCATAAGCTCATGTCGACTTTAGAGATAATCTAGTGGAGCATTACTGGAAACATATAGGAATTCAATCATCAACTAGACATTTTAGTCAATTTCTATTTTAATATTTTTATCATTTTTTCATTGCAATAAATAGATGGTGAAGTTGTTGTATGTGTTTTTTGTTTGTTTATGAATACAGTTTGAGTTATGTAGGTGTTTACCTGTTTGCACTTAGTTATAACAACATCGAGACATATACATTTCCTTAAAAATACAAGCAGTAATAAGCAACAGATACAAACAGTGATAATAAGATACATAATAATGATATAGTTCCCTACAAATACATACAACAATAAGCAACAGATACAAGCATTAATAATAAGATACTTACTACAGACATAGTTCCCTACAAATTTCTGTTACGTCTATTAAACTCCCCAATTTGTTTTTCCATGTGTCTCCTTTGCACTAGATTGAGAGAATTCAAGACGCAAGTCAATAGAAGCAAATCATCGGCATTTTACTGATGAGTCGGTTCTTGTCTACTTAACTCTGTCTCTTTAGCTCATTCTTATTTTAACTCAGCATGACTTCATTGTCTTTCCATATCTCTCTCAAGCCTTTTTGCTTCGATGTATTTTTGTGTAGTTTGTTCGGTGGTAGCAAGACTTTCACTTATTTGTTCATAATGTCTACTATAATTAGTGGATGCTTCTTTTTTCCTCTTGAACTTCTCACCCAGCCTGCTATCGATATTAATTGGGAATGGGGTATCTTCGTGTGCATCTGACCTACCAAGACTTCATTCATCACCCATCTTCCTAGATAGGAACCACTGAATATTTTTATTGCATTATTCCCAAATTGTCCTTCTTAGATAATATATCGTAGCATGTTGCATATTTGAAAGATTGATTGTTGTGCTCAGCCAAGTATAATCGATGGGCTTGATTAATTAAGTTGTATTTGATGCAATACACTATATCTAAGTCATTAAACCAAGACATATAAATAAACTAAAATAAAACATTACCATATCCATGTCCTTATCCCCACTTTGTTGTCATGCATGTAAACCGGTCATTATTTCTTTCCACATTAACAAGCGGAGTTTATTCTTTTTCATGAATGCTTCAAAGAATCAACTGTTCTAGAAAGACAATTTGAAATTCGTTCGTTGAACAAATTGCATACAGAATTCCAAAAAGATATTTCACTTTGACTTGTACCTTTTCTCTTATCCATTGAACATTCAACCCAACAATAGGAAAACATGGCTTGCTTATCCAAAGATCGTTTACGGAGTTTTGGACAAAAATAAGAGCCTGATGTCCAAATTCTTCGGTAGGAAATTCATTGAAGTTGATTCCAGAAGTTTTCTTCCACTTGAATAGCATTGAAAGCATATTTGCATTCATGATATCCTCTTCTATGGCTTCAAGAATTTTCAAACTATGTTTCTACGATTCCCGATCATTATATTCGAATTGATTATTCATATTTCTATTCAAATTCTAAGGAGGGTAAGGAGTCAGTCTTCTTGCTGGCTGTTAGAAGAGACGTACTCTTATTCATAACTACAATTTTGTTGAAAAGATGTATGTTAAGAATAATTTAAAATTTTGAAAGTTCTGGTACTAGTTTGAATTCTGCTGAAATTTGTAGAAATTCTTATTTTATGTAGGTTGATACGAATTGATACCAGTAGATAGCCGTTTGGATTTTGATGCAATTAAAACTGATTTGCATTGGTTTTAGATATGGTTATCGGATTAGGGTTGTAAAACTGAACTTTCTATTTTTTTAACATATTGACAGTGGGTGTTGTTTTGTATTGAAGAAAGATTAAATATTGAAGAATTTTGTGTAATTTGTTAACAATAGATATAAGATTTACATAGAAGAGGAGAAGAAAAGAAGGGGAGAGACAACCGCAAAAAACGATGACCATTACCCTTAATTGACTACTTTTTAGTCTGCTAAGGGGCAATGGTCATTTTTTTGACCGTTGCCTCTATTGGGGCATAACCAGCTTTTCAAAAGCCGGTTGTACTTAGTTAAATAGAAGCCGGTTAAAGTCGAATAAGGGCAAATTGCTAAGCAACCATTCGTTTGTTTTGGCTAATCAAAGCAATTTGTGGGCATCCAACTCAACCTTGGGTTGGAAAGAGGTTTTTAGGCAGAAGGACAAAATTAGAAGAAGAAAAAATAGACAGGTCAAAAATTTAGACATAAGGACAATTTTTAGTGTAATTCATAGAATTCAGAGGTTCACCGTTATTTTTTATTTTACACTAAAAAGTGTACTTATGGCTAAATTTTTGGTTTTTTATCCTTATATATAAATTTTTCACTAATTTTGTCATATACACCCCAGGGACATGACACTCCTACATTTTCTTGACTATTATAGGCAGTTCTATATGATATTTTAAGCATAAATGAGGACTGAGGAATAGGATGATGACTTATGTCTTCACTTTCCAGAATATTATGTTCAGTTAGTATCCAATAGAACTCAAAGAAGAAAAAAGACTCACTATTTTCTGAAATGAGCCCTACATCACACATTTTTACCATACAAGTGATCTACTCGCTTTCATGATCAGGCGAAGGAAAACAAACTCAGCAAAAAAGGACTTCTTATGTAAAGTGAGCACAAAGCATTTGAAGTTGGAAATAATATCACAAAAAATAACCTCAGTAGCTCACCTGATATGTATGAACCCTAAAGATGTTCTATTTTTTTATGAGAAAGTGATCCATTTTAAACTTACCATTATATCACTCAACCAAAAACAAAAATGGACACAAAACTAAAGAAAAATATATAGGGAATTCTACCATAAAAAGAATCATTTTCTCATAATAAATCATTAGCATATGTTCTTTCCATGTGTAATTCTGGCAAGCCGACACGATTGCTTCTTCATAAGTCTAAACAACGACGGCCTCTCGCTAGGCACAAATCCAAAATCATCATTACATTCTTCCATATTTTCAATAAATAGCTGCCAAACGAATGCACCGGCTCCCGATCCTCCTTTTCTTGCAGATTTCCATATCAGATCATATATAGACTCATAAAATACTTCTCTGTGGGAGTATTCAAATTTCTTGTTTTCATTTGAGAGTCCAAACTCTGAGAAAAGCACGGGCTTTTTTAGTTCTTTATCCCCATCTTCAATGTGAGATTTGACCCATCTTTTAGTATCACGAATTTTTTCTTCCAATTCTGCTCCTTTAAACCTATTACAACAACAGTAAATATTCATGAAGTAGTGGTATAATTATGTATGACATTAAACTACTTTATTTTCCTGCTTACCATTTGTCAGGATAGATGTGCACGGTAGTAAAGTCTATGAGTGGAATTCCAGAGTTGCGAATGAAATCAGTTCCTAAAGTACTGAACCATTCTCCTGGATTAATGCGTAATTTTTCTGTTGGGCTTGTGGGTCCGTAAAAGCCTTCGAGTCCAATTGTTATAAGGTGATTCCGGTCCAAGGATTTAACATAGCTTGCCATATCTATAATCCATCCCTGCATATAACGCATTCGTAAATACAGAATTGTGTTATATAATCCAGAGAAATAACCATATGTCATGTATGTACACATAATTAAACTCATATCAATTAGAATCTGTTACTGTTAAGAATGGAAATATTAAGGTAGTGTCTGGTTTACCATTTTAAGTTTTGGGTTTTCATCCATACAAAAATGTGCACAACGCATGTAAATCATGGAAAACAACAATTTTAGAAAACAAAGTTAACACACAAAATAAAAAATAACTTTTATCCATTTTTCATGTTTTGAGAAATGAGAGAAATATGGAGACCAAATCCTCATTTCATGATTGCTACATCCCCTCCGCGGTCCCCTCCATCTTACTTTCATTCTACCATTCCTCCTTCTACACCTTTAAAGTTTTGTAATTAATTTTAAAAACTAAAAACCCAAAATTCATTTTTAACCAAACTCATTTTGTAATTAATATTCTACAAGTAAAATTCTATTTTCATAAGCCAATGATGATGGAATACTTAAAGAACAAATTAGAGGAAAACAAAATACAGAACCTGAAGTGTGTCCCCTGATGGATCAGATGTGCAGTGTGGTTCGTTCATCAACTCCCAAGCAAATATAGTAGGATCATCTCTGTACTCCACACCAGTCAAATGATTCTTCCTAGTGATTATTGTCTAAAATAGAAAATTTAAGTAACAAATTATTTTGAGCAGTTTTATAGAAATGTTAATGTGTATAAGATAGTGCTTCATGTTTTCCTGCTAGAAAGTAAATATGATCATTTAAATGCTATAAAAAGGTGGAGGAATAAAGACATACCTTAACAGTGAAAATTAAAAGAGTCTGTGTTAGCATTAAAAGGTTTGTACTTGTTTGATCATTTGAGTCCAAATAAATTTCTCAACTATATTTGTTATTTAAATTTAACGGGTTAAAATTTAATGATCTAACTAAGTGTATTGAGTCGTTTACTCATGATGTTAAAGTGATGATTGAATGAGTAGATCTGGGATAAGCTTTAGCATTTCATAAAGCCATAGAACTTGTAACTAAAAGTAAATAGAGAAATATAAATGCAAAATTTTCACCTTGAGGTATATCTTGAAGTATTTACGGATAGATGGGTCAGAAAAGAAAGAGTCATTTGAGGAGCTCAAGCCAATTCCTTCCTCCCATGCCCACTTGACATATTGTCGTTTCCCACCATATGGTGGTAAGTCATCTGACAGACAAAGCATCAGTTTGATCTTCTGCCTTCCGGCTTCATAAAGTACATAGTCCAAGGCCTACCAGTTTACATCAATGTTAAAGATAGTTAAAACCATATAGAACCCGTACTAGCATAAAAACAAATTCTTATTGCGCAATAATAAGAACAAAGATGTGTGCGCGCACGCGCACACATATATATACACACATGCATACGTATATATAAAAACAAAAAGATCCGACGGTTGAGGTTTTGTGTTCAAATAGCCGGTCTCTCTCTCTCTCTCTCTCTCTCTCTCTCTCTCTCTATATATATATATATATATATATATATATATATATATATATGTGTGTGTGTGTGTGTGTGGGGGGGGGGGGGGGGGGGTTGGGGGGCTCTTTGAACACAAAATTAGACACAAAGAGAAAGACACAGAACATCAACCGTTGGATCTTTTTGTCATTATACGGAGAAGTGATCCTTTTGTCATTATACGAAGAGGTGTAATTCAGGGGGTGATCCAATGGTGTAAATCAATTGTGTCACCATTTATGTCAAAATTTTATGTCCCTGTAGATTTTCATTTGTGTCTAAATAGCCTCTCCCGTATGTGTGTGTGTATATATATATAGGCAAGCGTTTCGTTGCACCCCAAAAATGGAGCATCCCAAAAACCCCCTGATTTCCTCCTCTCATTTATATTAAAGAAAGTGAGTGGGAAGTGAGAGAGTTAGTGGAAGAAGAGAGGAGATATAGTGGGAAATGAGTGGTGGAAAAGTGGGAGGCTAAAGAAGTGCTCACTATTTGGGGTGCTATTGAACTTGCCCTAAGAATTCCACTCTCCACATAAAGACAAACAAATCCAATGGTGGAGGTTTTATGTCTCTCTCTTTGTGTTTAATTTTGTGTCCAAATAACCGGTCCCCGATATATATATATATATATATATATATATATATATATATATATATATATATATATATATACACACACACACACACACACACACACACATATACATATTCCATGGCACCTCTATTTTGTAGCACCTCATTTTCCCTTCTATAACGATCACCCCTTTATAATTAATCATGTTAATGGATGGAGGTAATTAGTGAGAAAAGAGAGAATGAAAAATGTACGGTGGAAATTAAAAGGCTAAATGGGTGCTGCATTATTTGTGGTGCTCTTGATCCCACTACAACAAACTTGCTCTTTAGCTACAAAAATTAATGTCCCGAAAAGTTGAACATGCGTCGTAAAAGATTTCCTGCGTCGTTAAGTTTTGTGTCGCGTGAGTGTCGCAAATGATGAAGACGCGAATACTTTTTAATAGAAATATACATCGCGAAAAGCTAAATTTTTGTGACACAAAATATGTCATGAAAGGATAAAAAATGTTGCAAGTAATTTGCATCGCAAGTTTTTTCACATTTCTTTGGCATTATTTGCAGCAAAGGCTATGCATCGCTATATAAATACAATTACGACATATAGTTCCGTTGTAAAATAATACATTATTAAAAGCATATATGTATGTCGCAAATAGCTATATTTTTAAGCGTCATTAATACCATTAGTTTTTGCAATGCTAAAAAATAACACTAAAATTGCTTGAGATGTGTTGCATTTAGTACATTAATAAACGCACTTGCCATGTTTCTTTGTGTCGCCGATAGCAACTAAAAACGATCTATTTGAACATCGCAAAAGACTGTTTCATCCAAAACATTTAATTTTGAATTCAAAAACCAATCATTTTTTAAGTAATCTAAGTCATTCCCTTAATATAGTCCATCTTATATGGCTCGCCATGCATCTTTAACACATCTTTAATTTTATCTAGAAATTTTTTATATCCTCCTGACAGTCATCCTATTAACTTATCGAATATAATAGTTTTTTAAACGGTGGTATTATTTACATACAGTAAATTTTAGATTATATCGAAATCAAATTTATAGAAAAATCGCGGTGTGTAGCTTTTGAACTATAATGATTTATTTAATAAAATGAAAGGATTTTAAGAAAATAAAATAGGAATTTCTAGAAAAATATATTTTATAGCTTATAGTTTAGTTAAGAAATATTATAATTAAAATCAATTTTCTTAAAAAATTAGAAATGAATTCAATAAGAGCGCATATTCTATTAAATTTCTTTTTCTGTAAAAGGTTGAAATTATTTTAACAACAGAAAATACTGTACTAATTAGACAGAAGGTGGTGTGTAAAAGGGAAACGAAGTACCGTCGAGATATGACAGCGTGGTATGTAAAACTTTTAGTCCCAAAAGGTTTTATTTATTTATCTGTAGGAACTATTTGTATGCAACTAATGTGTAGATGAGAAGTGTAGTAAAGCGCTGTCGAAATTTGACAGAAATGTGGTGAGTGTGAAGCCTTTAGTCCCAAAAGGTTTTACACTAACATATGTATGTGTTATCAAAATCGGTAACATATATTTTTGAATTAGGAAAAATGTTCGATTATTATGTCGATCGTAGTTGGATGTAGAAAATTAGAACTGAAATGAAAGGTTCGATAAAAACACATTTATACAATGGTGTAAACGAATTTATTAGATTTGCATTATCTAGTAATGGAAATTACGAGGATCTTCGTTGTTTGTGTAGTAACTGCAAACTGATGAGGTATTGGAAACCAAACATGGTTAATGTACATTTGTATAAATCAGGTTTTGTGCAAAATTATTATTTATGAGTTCGTAATGGAGAACTTGTTGCACTTATAATATATCTTGTAGTGTCAGAGGTGAAATTATTTACGACGAATCCGATAGAAAGTAAGGTGGAAGATGCAACACGGTCAATATTCCATACCGGTCAAGTTGACGATGATTGTATCAATATTGAAGAAGAACCAAATACGGATGCGAAAAATATATCTGACTTATTGGCTTCAACTAAGAGACCGTTGCAGAATAGTTCATACTATCACTTGTATATAAGTACCCAATTTTTTTTAAAAAAAGAACTACGTGATATTAATCATATGCTAAGAAGAGTGTCAAGTTAAAAAATTGACGAAGACTATATAGGGGTCTATGAGGCATGCAGACGCTATTAAAACCAACTGATTATGTGTTTTTGTTGGAAAACAATGGCTGAGTCGCGGACTAGGTCGCTTTGTTGAAGACGATTCGGCGATTTGGTCAGAGGTGCAAACCAATTCGTTCCTTCGCCGCCGCCTCTAGGATAAAACAGCCTCTAAAATAGTAACTGATTTGCTTGCACAAACAAAGCAGTGCAGATTTGCACTTTCGGGAAAAATACTGCTCGAAATTTCTTAGAAGTTTTAATGGCGGCTGAGAAGAAGAGAATATAAAATTCGGTGTTTTTCTCGTCTCAGATAAAATAGTATATATAGAACGAGAATTAGGTTTTGGGAGAAAATATCGGATTTGCTAAAATTTCGGGGGGGGGGGGGGGGGGGTTAATTATTTTACCATTGCAAAACTTTTCCGTTGCAGAATAAATATCGGTGCGCAAAATAATTTTTCCATAAAAAAACGGTTCGAAAACAACTAAGTTTTATGGTCCAAAAATATAAGTGCCTACACCACAAAGCCCGAGCCCGAGCCCGGCCCGGGCCGGGCCGGGCCTGTCGGTCGCGCGCGCGTGTGTGGTGGTCATGATGCATGGTCTCCCTCCTCACAACAATGCATGTATTGGGAGCCCAAGCCCCAACATAACTTCTTAGAAACAAGTATAAATCCTTGCCTCTTCCCTATAATCCCATGATGTGGGACTACTCAAACATAGGAGCCATTCATACACTTATTCAATCATTTTTAATAATTCACATAATGTTTGTAAAACATTTCCAACAATCCCCCACTTGAATTTTTAAAAATATTTTCGAGCAGTTTCTTAAAAAACATAAGATTGTGCATAAACAAAGGTGTCCAAGGACTTGAACCTTTGCATAGTGAGGAAGATTCAGTTTTTACTAGAGTGACACGTAGTCTTGAACTCTATTCCTGACATCAAACCACACACAACCTTTTCTATAGTGCAATCAGATAAGCCCGTGCTTTTATGGCCCTGCACGTCTATCCCAGTTTAGTGAATGCTCTAGAAGTTTTGCCCAAACTCCATAGGAAACGGCCACATTTCCACATTCACAAAGGTGAGTCTATCAAGAGAACTCCTGAAGGTAGGTACTCCACTCCAAATAGAGTATAGATCTCATTAAGAGTTTCTATTAACTCATCCTCTAATCACTTCAGGAATACATGCTTCTTGGTTTATTAAATAGCATGTTCAACTCATATCACTACACAACTTGTTATTACCCATTGAACCTAGTTCTTGGGATCTCCAGTCATTTAGGTCGGGTTACCATTGTGCGTGACTCAACAATCTAAGGGCAATAGTCCCATTCTTTTAGAAGAGTTATGGACTTTCTCTCTGGACAGTCCTTTCGTCAAAGGATCTGCCAAATTTTCCTCACTACGTACGTAATCCACTCTAACGGTACCTGTGGAAAGTAGTTCTCTAACAGTGCTGTGCTTACGACGTATTTGTCGTCTCTTACCGTTATAGTAACGGTTCTGAACTTTTGCAATAGCCGCGGTACTATCGCAGTGTATCAACACTGCTGGTATCGGTTTTTCCCATAAGGGAATCTCAGCTAGCAGATTTCTCAAATATTCTGCCTCTTCACTAGCTGTAGCTAGTGCTATCATCTCAGACTTCATAGTAGACTGAGCCAAAATAGTCTGTTTCTTGGATTTCCAAGAAACAGCTCCTCCAGCGATGCTAAATATGTAGCCACTGGTCGCTTTAGAATCATCAGATAAGGTATTCCAGTCTGCATCAGAATATCCTTCAAGTACAGCTGGAAACCTTTCATAATGTAATCCAAGGTTCATGGTTCGTTTAAGGTATCTCATTACCCTTTCAATACCTTGCCAGTGCTCTATACTAGGTCTACTGGTAAACCTGCACAATAATCCCACGACATAGGCAATGTCGGGTCTAGTACAATCAGTGGCATACCGAAGGCTGCCAATGATGCTCGCATAATCAGACTGTCTTACACCTTCACCAGTGTTCTTAAATAACTTTACACTGTGATCATATGGCGTACTTGCAGGTTTACAGTCAAAGTAATTATATTTCTTTAGTATCTTCTCAATGTAATGAGATTGGTCCAAAGAAATTCCCTTTTCTGACCTAGTAATCTTAATACCAATGATTACACTCGCTTCACCTAGATCTTTCATATCAAAATTGACACTTAATAAGGATTTGACTGAGTTTATGGCATGAATATTTGACCCAAAAATGAGTAGGTCATCTACATAAAGGCATATAATAGTGCAAATGTCATTCTCAGATTTGTAATAAATGCATTTGTCACTTTCATTAACTTTAAAACCATTTGAAATGATTAAGTTATCAAATTTTTCATGCCATTGTTTAGGTGCTTGTTTTAAACCATATAATGATTTATCCAATTTACATACTTTATGTTCTTGACCATGTACTACAAATCCTTCAGGCTGGTCCATATAAATTTCTTCGTCTAATTCACCGTTCAAAAAAGCAGTTTTAACATCCATTTGGTGTATAAGTAAATTATGAATGGAAGCAAGTGAGATTAATACCCGAATGGATGTTATTCTAGTTACAGGTGAAAAAGTGTCAAAGAAGTCTATATTTTCCTTTTGTTTAAAACCTTTAGCTACTAGTCGTGCTTTATATTTATCTATAGTGCCATCAGGTTTTAATTTCCTTTTAAGTACCCATTTACAGCCTATAGACTTACAACCAGGGGGTAAATCTACCAAGTGCCAAGTCTTATTGGATTCTAAAGAATCCATCTCATCGTTTATAGTCTCTTGCCAGAAATCGGCATCTAAAGAAGATAAGGCTTCTTGGAGGTTTATAGGATCCTCCTCAATAGTAAAAGCACAAAAATCTGAACCAAAGTCTTTTATGGTTCTTGCTCTTTTACTTCTTCTAGGTTCAGCTTCAGAATTTTCATTAAGTTCTGTTCTAATAGGCATATTTGAAGTGCCCCCACTATTCCTTAATTTGAAAGGAAATTTAGTTTCATAAAAGTCGGCATCATTTGATTCAATTATATTATGTGCATTAAGGTCATAAAATCTATATGCTTTGCTGTTAATAGCATAGCCTATAAATGCACATTCATATGCTCTACTTGCCAATTTTATTCTCTTAGGGTCTGGAATGCGAACATATGCTAAACAACCCCAAGTTCTAAAGTATGAGACATTGGGTTTATGATTCTTTAAGATTTCATAAGGTGAAATTTTATTCTTAGATTTAGGGATTCTATTCAGAACGTAGCATACAGTCAATAAAATATCCCCCCACCAATGTTTTGCTGCACCAGAATTTAATAATATGGCAACTACTAGCTCGGTAAAGGTCCTATTTTTTTCTTTCTGCTTTACCGTTCATTTCAGGTGAGTAGGGTGCAGTTCTCTCATGTACTATACCATGTTGTTTATAGAAATCCAGAATAGAATTAGATTCATATTCTGTTCCTCTATCACTACGAAGTCTCTTAATTTTTCTATTTGCTTGATTCTCAATCTCAGTTTTGAATGTTTTAAACATGTCAAAAGCATCACTTTTATTTTTCATAAGATATACATATGTGAAATCAGAGCAGTCATCAATAAAAGTGATAAAATAACGATGTCCCTGTCTAGTTAAAGTGCCATCAAGTTCACATATGTCAGAATGAATCAAGTCTAATGGTTCAGAAACTCTATCAACAGATTTGTGAGGTTTCTTTGTGATTTTAGCTTGTGTACAGAATTCACATTTATCAGATTCAGATTCTGTCATTTTAGGTATCATATCTAGGGTGCTCATATTACGAATAATTCGATTATTAACATGACATAATCTAGAATGCCAGATATTAAAATCACACAACATGTAAGCAGAAGTAGTCACTTTATTAGATTCAACATTCAGTTTAAACATACCCTCACAAGCATAACCCTTTCCCACAAAAGTTCCCTTATAAGTAAGTGTACAAATCAGACCCAATAACTTGAGTGAAACCAGCCTTATTAAGGAGGAAGTCAGAGACCAGATTCTTTCTTATCTCTGGAGTGTGCATAACATCTTTCAGAATTACAGTTTTTCCAGAGGTGAACTTGAGTTCCACGTTTCCAATCCCCGCAACTGTAGTGGTGTGAGAGTCTCCCAACAGCACTTTCTGATTTTCAGCAGCCGTGTATGTAGAGAACAAGGCACGATCATAGCAGACATGGCGTGAAGCACCAGTATCTACCCACCAGCCCTCTGATCCACCAACAAGGTGAATCTCAGTAACCATAGCCGTAAGAGGCTCCTCAGTCAGGTTAGCCTGCGGTGCAGAGCTTGGCATGTTCCGACACTTTCGTGCCATATGACCTGGTTTTCCACAGTTGTAACATAGAAACAACTGTCCAAAGTCATTCTTTTGGGCTGGTTTCTGCTGTCCTTTTGGGTTTCCTTGCGGATTCCCATTCTGTTTGTTGCGCCTGTTCTGATTCTTAAATGATTTCTGATTTGGTTTCAGAACAGCGGGAGTGGTCTTCTTAGTGCTGTTGTTATTGACAATCAGCACCTCTTCTTTCTGGTCTTGCTTGCGTGCTTCCTCCTCAATACGGAGGCGTGTAATCAAGCACTCTAAGGAAAATTCCTTAGTCTTATGTCGCAAAGTGTTCTTAAAATCTTTCCAGCTAGGGGGTAATTTGTCAATGATAACAGCAATTTGAAATTGTTCGTCCAAGACCATACCTTCGGAGATGATCTCATGAGCTATTTTCTGAAGCTCATGAGACTGCATCTCTACCGATCTATCATCAGTCATCTGATACTTTAGGTAGCGACTTACAGCGTATTTCTTTGCCCCTGCCTCCTCTGTGTCATATTTCTTCTTTAGTGCTTCCCAGATCTCCTTTGCCGTCTTTTCATCTGAGTTATAATAATCATACAGATCATCGCTCAGTCCATTCAGTATAAAATTCTTGCATAAGTAATCCTGTTCAGTCCAGGTCTGCAGTTGCTTTGACTGTTCAGTCCATGATGCCATCTTTGCTGCATCAGTCTCGTCAGGCTTGTCTGGTAGCTGCGGTTTTTCAGCAGTCAGAGCAGCCACCACCTTCCTGATCGTGAGGAAGAACTCCATCTTCTGACGCCAGCGCTTGAAATGCAAACCTTCGAACTTGAAAGGAGCAGCAGTCACCAGAGGGCCGTGAAAAGCAGAGGGAGGAGCAGAATCGTCCATGGTTGAGTTCGAGGCCATTGTTTCAGTTCGTCTTCAAATTGTTGGAAAACAATGGTTGAGTCGCGGACTAGGTCGCTTTGTTGAAGACGATTCGGCGATTTGGTCAGAGGTGCAAACTAATTCGTTCCTTCGCCGCCGCCTCTAGGATAAAACAGCCTCTAAAATAGTAACTGATTTGCTTGCACAAACAAATCAGTGCAGATTTGCACTTTCGGGAAAAATACTGCTCGAAATTTCTTAGAAGTTTTAATGGCGGCTGAGAAGAAGAGAATATAAAATTCGGTGTTTTTCTCGTCTCAGATAAAATAGTATATATAGAACGAGAATTAGGTTTTGGGAGAAAATATCGGATCTGCTAAAATTTCGGGGGGGGGGGGGGGGGATTAATTATTTTACCGTTGCAAAACTTTTCCGTTGCAGAATAAATATCGGTGCACAAAATAATTTTTCCATAAAACAAACGGTTCGAAAACAACTAAGTTTTATGGTCCAAAAATATAAGTGCCTAAAAGCCCGAGCCCGAGCCCGAGCCGGGCCGGGTCGTGTCGGTCGGGCGCGCGTGTGTGGTGGTCATGATGCATGGTCTCCCTCCTCACAACAATGCATGTATTGGGAGCCCAAGGCCCCAACATGACTTCTTAGAAACAAGTATAAATCCTTGCCTCTTCCCTATAATCCCATGATGTGGGACTACTCAAACATAGGAGCCATTCATACACTTATTCAATCATTTTTAATAATTCACATAATGTTTGTAAAACATTTCCAACAGTTTTTAATAGTAGAATATGATTACTTGTAAGTTGTGGAAGTAGCCTGTTATCTTGACATAGAGTAAAAGAGGGTTTTGATTGATTTAAAGATGGTAAAGGCGTGCGTGTTATCATATCCAGTGTACCTACCTTATTATGAATGATTTGTCGAGGCGATTAAGCTAAAAGAAAACATATTTTTATCGAAGTCGAGTCTTGAAATTTTGCAACAAAAATATGGGTATAATCATTGACAGTATATAAAATCATGTACCATGCATCATCATATCCAAGAACTACTAATTACTCCCTCCGGTTCATAATATAAGACAAGACGTTTTAGAAATTAGCACGGGAATTAAGAAAAAAATCAATTGACACTTTGGTCCATGCTTAAATTAAATAGGTCCTACAAATTAAATTCTCTTTTTATGTGCAATCTACTTATCACTCCTATTTGAATGCATAAAAAATCGTGAAGCACCATTTAGTCTCCATCATTTATTATTGATCAAGAACATAATAAGAACAACAAGCTTAAACGTCTTATATTTTGAACTAAATCAAATAAGCTAAAACGTCTTATATTATGAATTGGCGGGAGTATGTAACAAAGTAATAATGCACCTTCTCTTTGTGGTTTTGGGCGCCTTAGATTACTCCAGATGGTATGCTACAACTCCTAATTATCATGTACTCGCTCCAGTTCAATATATTGGGCGTTTATGCTTTCTCACACAAACTAAGAAAAGTAAAGACTGACTTAATTACTTCATTAATCCACACTTCCCAATATTAGATGCTCATTAATTCTAGTTCTGCTTTTGCAGTATCTCATCGGCTTCTGTTGATGTCTCGCTTCTTTGGTTTGGAAATGTCTAGAAAGTAATGGAATATATTGAAGAGATATTCCAATATCAATCGTTTGATGCCATTGGTTGTTCAACATTTTATTCGATGCAGTTAATAATTGGTGGGTCCTGCAGCAAAATTCAACCAATAGAAAAGGTGTTATAGTACGCTCACTTCCCAAGCGATTGTGTCTAGCATCAACATTTATTGAATACAGGATGTGGATCGTGTGATCTTATTTATGGTAGGTCCTTATTGACTTTTGCGTTTGATGATCGTGAATAGTTATTTCCTAACAATTTTTTTCAAATCGCTTGGACCATATAAAATTTTGTGTCCAACGTGCACGCCCTCTTATCAATTGGTAAATTTTAGGTCATCAAACCTAATAATGTTTTATAAGTCATATCATATCATATTTTCCCTTGTATGAGATCCACCACAACTAAGACACACAATTTGGCGCTAGTAGTATATATTTCACACATAGTTCTTAATTAGAGTTTTGGCTTCCTTTTCCATTGATTAAAGATTTTTTTATCAATTTTGAAGTCTGGCTTTTTGTTTGGGATTTTAGCGATCTTTGAAGGGAAACACATCAATGAGTGTCATACGCTTACATTTACGAAAATAAAAACGAGCATTTTACCATAGAATATACCTCTTATCTCTGTAATGTTAGAGAAAGTATATGATCATGACATAATCCCAATTCCCAAACATAATAATAATAATAATAATAATAATAATAATAATAATAATAATAATAATAATAAATAATTTAAGCCAATAAGTTTAGCTCAGTGGTTAGTGATTTAGACTGCAAGATCAAAGGTTAGGAGTTTGATCCATGGGATCAATACTTGTGTACTTTTCATGAACAGTTATTAACGTCAAAGCTTGTGGTATGTTCAAAAAAAGTTGGAACATCCAAATAAAACACAAAGATATACACTGATATGTATACAATATAGGTACGTACATGTGTATTTTCTATAAATATGTGTGTGTGGGATGGGTGTGACGATAGTATTTGTTGGCTGAAATGAAGGTGTACTATACACTTTTAAATCTATTTGATTTATCAATATAGCATGTGGTATTTTAAAGGCTCGATTCAATCAATTTTCGGCCATGGTTAACATTTGACATTGGGGTGCAACGATTCTGAGATTGAAATAGTCTTGCACATTCATTAGTCCTGGATCGAATCTGAAAACTTGGAAGAAAAAAAAAAACTCATCAACCTCATGGTTCTTCAAATTTTGGAAGAAAAAATAAATTGGATTCACTCTTCATTTTTCTTCTTCACATAATCAATTTAGTAAATAATTTCATAATGTCAGTCATCAAATTACTTGGTTGCGTTATCAATTTTGGATGGCATGCTGCGTTAATACTAGTGTATATTTCATGAATATTCATTAAACTGAACCTTAGAGCATTCTCAGTGTGGATTCAAGTCTTAAAACAAAGTTAAAAGCGTTAATTCCCCCCACCGTTCCAGCAGTAGGTGGGGGAACGCTGCAATTTAAAATAAAAAATAAAAAAAGCGTTAAACGGTTTTCTGAAAACCGTTTAAGGCTTAAACGGTTTTCAAAAAACCGTTTAAAGTTACAATATTAATAAAAAAAAAAATACAGTGTCGATTTTATTTCTGAGCGGCGATGCTCTCCATTTCATCTTTCTCCCCACACCCGTCTTGCCATTGCTGTGGGCGTTAATCACCCAAATCCTCCTCATTTCCTTGCGTCTTAGCACTGCTGGGAACGCTCTTAAACCGAACCACTTTTACCTTTATAATTTACACATTATGGTAAAATAAATATTGCAACTAATATTTGCTATAAAAAGTTGGGAAATAATTATTATAAAGGTACATAATATTAAATATAATTAGTTAAACTTTAACAGTAATTGATTTTTTTTTTAAACAAAATTAACGATTGACTCGGTTCTCATGGTCAGATCGGCTAAAACACTAGAATATTTGACATTGCAGTAATACAACTTGACTTTCGGTTCTGCCTTTGAGACTACTGTGGCATGTATTGTCAAATATGGTGCAAAAATAGTTGTTCATAGGTTCAACCCCAGTGTTTTGTGTTTATAGTTCAAAGAACCTTTCTAAATAAAAATAATCAGACATCATTCTTAAATTCCTAAGAAATTATGCACCACCACCACGACATACTATCCAAAACAATTTAAAAAATTAGAATAACTTTCTTTTGTTCGGTGGTAGGCAGAAAGCAAACTAGGATTAGTTGTTTAGAATAATAATAACAAGGACAATGTTTGTAAGTCTAAAAGCAAACCCAATCCTCCATCCTCATTTTCTCTGTCCTTTCATATTTTAAAAAACGCAACCACACAATATAATAATTTTGTTAAGTTGACAAAGCTCGACATATTTGATAAATGGTTGGTGATAACCTAATGAATGACTAAAATATACGTCACATATGGAGACATGAAAGATGGGAGGGAGATATTGAACTCATCTTAAAGAAGGGATCTTGGGGATGTTAATTTACTTCAAAAGACAGCACTACAGGTGAACGAGACCTTTAGGCCCCATTTCGAGCTCAAAACGGGGCATGTTATTAATGAACGCGTCCGACGCGTCGGATGCGTCCGTTAATAACTGAGCAAAATGCCTCGTTTGTCCAACGGTTCAAAATTGAACTGTTAGACGTCGACGCGTCGGAAGCACCGGGGCTCAAACAACCCAATTTTGAGCTGTTAGGTACAAATATATATATATTATTAATTTAATTAATTATTTTAAGTTTTTATAAACTTTAAAAATTGATAACTTGTGCATATGAGATCCTTTTGAGACGCGGTTTTTTGCGTTGCGATCGTATCGAAGTGTTCTACGTAATGAAGTTGGTTTTGAACTGAATTGGAGTAACGTATAATTTTTCAATTTATTTATTTATGTGTTATTTGTGTGAATTATTGATACGTATTATTTGTTAAAAACAAATAATAAACTAATTAGCCATAAATTAATTAAATTACATCATAAAAATAAAATGGTCCACTTAAATGCTCCGCTCGAATAGTCCGCTTCACGCGTCAAACGCATTCTCCAATAACAACAGTTCTCCGCTAAGATTCTTCGCTCAAACTCTCTGCTCAAATTCTTCGCTTGTGCTTGCGCCAAACACACCCTTAGTTCATTCATTGAGAATTACGTCGTCGAGATTGGAACCCCAGATTACTCAAATTTCTTAAATAACTTAAAGTTTGGCTGTGTAAGAGCAATCCCAGCAGTAGCAGTTTAAACTGAAATGGGGGAGAAAAGGCCAAACTCGCGTTGCACCAGTGGCGGGTTAAGCGCGGTTTTCAAAAATCCGTTTAGGGTTGTTGACACGTTTTTTTTTTTTTGTCAAAACTGTCACACTTCAAGTATCTGCTGAGCAACGGGCTCAAACGTCAAAAAACACGAAACAGCACGGTCGAAGTCGCGTCGCAAACGCAAGGAGACTCGAATCCTACATCAAGTGGCATCTGTCGGGCCCAATGAACTTTTAGTCGAGGCGTGCTCCGAGCCGAAGGTGAGCCGTCAAGAGGGTCCGGGCGTAGCGCCGGTGGGGGTCCGGAGCCCCACAATACCGGCGGCGATTGACCTAGCCGATTAGGTCGAAACTGTGGACACCGCCCGATTCATCCGATTTTCTCCGTGACAGAAGCTCAGATTCCTTCACTTCGGACCAGCAAAACCACGGATTCCTTCACTTCGCATTCAGGAATTTCAACTCCATCTACATCATGATTTCCGCCTCACACTCTATCAATTTCGAACCCCTTCAGGGTGCTCGAAATTTCGAACCCCCCTGGTGGGGTTGAAATTTCGAACCCTCCCTGGTGGTTTCGAAATTTCGAACCCCGTGGTGGGTTCGAAATTTCGAACCCGCTTGAGATGAGTGCGAATTTTCTGCATATGGCTTGTTTTGGGGTGCGAAATTTGCTCATGTGGGTCCTGCTGCTCACCTACTCCCACCTACCCTTCCTCCTATAAATACCCCAAGCCTTGGGCTTCACTTGGAAGCATCTCTCTTGGAATTTTTGGACCTTAAGAGTTCCAAACACTCATTAATGGTTTTTAACACCTCCATCGTGGCCATGAGAAATGAGATGGATAATTAAAACACGGCATGCATGTTTTCCTTCAACACTTGAACATCAACAAGGATTGTTATGCTACATTCGACCTTCATGGACATGAACACTAAGCTCGGATATTGTTGACCAAGTCAACACTTCTCGGCGAATAAGAAGAAGGGCAATTTAGTCAGTGTAGAACAAACATATATTTTGTCACTCCTTTGTAACGCTTCAAACTTAGCTATTGTACGAACTTGTACAACCTTGTAATCAACCAAGGATATGATGAATGATGACTATAAAGTGGATGTAGGCGTTAGTGCCGAACCGCTATAAAAGCTGTGTCTCTCCGCATTTACATACTTTACTGCTTATTTGGATAATTATTCACACATATACATTTGGGTGTTGGCTTGCAACAATTTTGCCCGTCAACAAGGGTTTAAACCTTCTTTTAGTACCGTTCATTTTTTTTTTTTTTTTTTGACAAAACAGTT
The DNA here is from genome assembly GCA_030737875.1 of Allium sativum. Taxonomy (NCBI): domain Eukaryota; kingdom Viridiplantae; phylum Streptophyta; class Magnoliopsida; order Asparagales; family Amaryllidaceae; genus Allium; species Allium sativum. The sequence goes on from CM060924.1 coordinate 973,310,740, forward strand.
TTCAGAAAATCGTTTAAGATTTAATTATTAAAGAAAATTAGACAACGGCCTTCCACCGACTGCTGGAACTGTTTGAACAATACAAACTCACTCATATTTCCACCACTCTGTTGGGAGTGCTCTAATACAATGTCTTTAAAAAAATTGGGTAGTCTGGAGTTTCAATCTCTACGGCGTAATTCTCAATGACATAACAAAATTACTATACACACAACTGAATTTCCAATGACTGCCCCAAATATATATACACACACTCAAAATTAAGGGAATTTGGTTATTTTTTATATGAGTATATACGAGACATCAACTCTGCAGAAGTAATCTTAGTTCGATATTTTTTTTTATCCATTAAGATTTATTACTTTCATATCTAAATAATTTAGGTAATAATATGTATGTTGCATGAATAATTTTTGTGGACCAAAAAAAGATAATGCTTTGCACAGATGATCATGACGACATGTAGATCATAACCATAAAAACCAACTCCCCTGCTAATTTCAGGTAGCAAAAAAATCAGTTTACGTGAATCAAGGATTTAAAAATGAAGAAATGTGGATGTCTTTGTGGCATATGCATGCACATATCACATGGGGAATAATTCATCTGTCTCCTCCCTGTCCGTATACGTATGCTGCAATGCTAATCTCAATTATATATTTGTTATCATCAACTATTAATCTTATACAGTGGACTCCATCATTTGATTAAATATTGTTATGATTTGAGACTGAGATTTTTGAAGATACAGAAAACATGAAAAAAAATGAATAGAAGATTTCAGCTATGTAACCGGATGTCTTTATTATTGGTTCAGTGGTAAAGTTTGTCTAGAGACTAATAATAAATTTTGAAACATAGATAAAAAGAATATTAATCGGTTCCTATGTAATAATGTACCTATCGTACTATATATAGATGTGGACAAAAATTCTACTTCAAAACATTAATTTCTTTACTATTTACCAATATCTTATACACATATAAAGATGTGACATGGTATCACGTGAGACACAAATTATCCTGCAAAACAGTGTTGAGGGTTGAGGCAAAGCAGCAGTGTAAATTTGCCCGAAGGGAAGTATGTTCAATTTTATTCCAAATGAAATCGGACCATACACAGATCCGATGAGTTTTATGTTTATGTAAATATTGTTGTGAGTTTTCATGAGCTATATTTCTTTTTATCGATATATATGTACCAATACAGGAGGATTTTGTAAATTTTTACTCAATCAACAAAGAAGCAGGAAGCGGATTATATCTTCAACAACACTACAATCCATTAATTAACCAAGCAAAGCAGCTACTAACCTTGAAAACTCTCTCATCAAATTCCCCAAGAGAGACCTGCAAAGCATTGTAAGCGCCATCATTGAACGCCCAAGTTCTACAGACAGTCAACCCCATTTTGGTAGCGACCTGAAACATAGCTCGAACTCTATCTCTCCCAAACTCTTCAGCCGACTGACCCATCAACCAATACGAGTTCCACCCATTCACGTATAACGGCCTTCCCCCGTCCATAAACCGAGTTCCATTTCTGCTCACAAAACTCACCTTTCCGACTCCTGAACTGAACTCCAGATCTCCAAACGACATGTATACGAATGCTACGCAGGACGCAAGGCCGAGGATGGAGTATAATAACCCATTGCGTAGAGGCATTTGTTTGTTTTAGGAAAGGGAACGGTTTGATGGTGAAGAAGAAGATCTGGATGGGAAATGGAAGAGGAAAGTAGTGCGACGACCAAGGTCACTGACACAGAGTGAATATATGCATACATTAAATAATAAAAGTGGCATGTGAGTATGCAGAGTCTTTGTTTCTTTAATCATGTGAAAAGGGAGTGTCGAGGAGAGGAGAGATGGGCCTGAAAGAAGCATTGGATCCCGACAATTGGGGCATGCTGTCAATTCTGGTTTGGGCTTTTCTGTGAAGTTCAAACGAAGCAACAGCTCTCTGTCCCAGCCTACGACACCAACCACGCTTCCCCAAGAACCAAACCAAGCGGACGGAGGGGGAGGGGGTATGCGCACCAATTCTTCTGTACCCGTTTTCTACGTGCCTCGTGTCTCCAACCAATCACAGCCTCCTGATTTCCGCTTTTTGCAGTTAAATCTCTTAATTGTTCGGAGACTTAAATGCAAAAAAGCAGAAATGGAGAGATTTGATTGGTGGGCACACGCGGGACAGGAGTGTTGGGCACAGAAGAACGGCGGGTTGAATTGATCTAGTCATGTCATACACTAGTTTCTAAGGTTTATATTATTTCATCTAGATGTGAATTTATCATATAATTGGAGATGGAATAAATGTAAAATTATATGTTTTACACATTCCGCTTTATACAGATTAAACACTTTTTTTATTTATTCCAATGTGGAAGGAGAAGAATACGTTGGAAAGAAGAATGGAGATAGGTGTAATGATTGAAGAGAAGAGAGAACTAGTAGCAAGTGTTGGCAAGGAGAATGGGGACAAAGGGAGATCTGCACGAGCAACAGTAGTGTATACAAATATAAAAATAAATGACGTGCTTGGGCTAAAATGGGAGGAGTTGCATGCAATGGGAACATGGAGGAAATGAAAGTAGTCATGGGATGGTTTGCGTAACTAGCAATGTGGGGGAAGGGGTTCGAACAGACATATACTGAGATGGGGGAGATGAATAGTAATATAATGGGAAGGATACATTGCATAGAGGGGGAATGTGAATACCGCGGAGATAGGTCGGGAAGGGCATTGGGCCAAAGAGAAATGGTAAGCCCATCAGTTTAAAAACATGTATTATTAAGTTATGAATTGCCTGATCGAAATTTCAAAGGTGACTATGATATTGAAGTTTCCTAATGATAGTGTAATTGGCCTAAACGATATATATTTATATATATATATATATATATATATATATATATATATATATATATATATATATATATATATACTGGGCCTGAAGATTATAATGTGCCCAATACAATTCATATGTATGCCTAACTATTCATAGTTGCCTAACCGAATATTTTACATGCCTAATAGAAATTTTATATATAACTTATATTAGGAACTAGAAGTTTAAAATCTATGCAGTTAAAGCTCCGCTAAAGCCCCGCAATATCCCTGCTATAGCCCATCGTGCCCTTCAACCGCTACGCTATTTCAATTTAGCACTGATGAATAGTAGATCCGCTGGTAGCCCTGCTATTTTCTGTTGCATCTACTGAATCAAGGCTTTTTAGCATCCGCTTTAGCAGTGTTAATATATAGAGCTTGATTTGACTAGTTCTCTTTTTTAAAAAATTATTAAATTTAGCGTAAAGGGATAAATTTAAGGCATAAGTGCCTAATATATGGTAACAATCAATTACTGCATAACTTTGATATTCTTTGATTTTGTTATATAAGATTAATTAATTTTTTAAGTTTCTTGTACATATATAATGTCAGAAAGATGATTAATTAATTTTCAAATATTTGGTTTTACATCTAATGAACATTTTTGCAGCTCCGCTATATCCTGCTATTTCCCTGCTTTATCCCCACTTCACTTTTTTGCACCTCCGCCGCTACAGAATCACTAAGCGCTTTAACTGCACAGTTTAAAATATTATTTATGATTTAATAATATTTATTTATATAAGTGAATACTATATTAAAATTGTAACTGTGTCATACAGTAACAGAATGGAACAAATCAAAGGACGTTGGGACTGTATCGACAGACGTAATGTTTTGGAGCTGGTTTAGGCAGAGTTGGACGCAGACGGAAATTTTGATTAAATTAAATGCTTGTTTAATTTAATTAAAACAAACTGTTGGACGACAAATGGAAACTCAAGGTGAGTACAACTCACTCCATTTTATCCCACTTATATTTTACATAAGTCGGGTTTAATATTGTGTGTTATGAATGTTTATTATTGGATGTTTACTGAATATATTATTCTATATTGACTGAACTAATTAAATTAAACGTTTGTTTAATTTAATTGAAATCAATTGTTATTTTTAATGATTGAAACCAATTGAGGTAATTTACCTTGTTGGTCACGTTTATAATAATATAAATGTATAAAATAAATAGTTGGATGTTTAGATTACTGTTATTAGTTGGTTATTGGAATTATTTCTGAATATTGAATTGAATAATATTATTTGAGGAAACGTTTTTGGATGTATGTAAAAATAGGTTGGAGAGATCCAACTGGATTCCTCAATTATATTAAATGTTGTTTATTTTCGTATTATCATAATATGAACTGTTCTGATTGGATGATTTATTTGGTTGTTGATCGTTGACTGGAAATTCAATGTTTGTTTGTTTTAACCAATAGGCAATATTGGTTGAGTAATTGGCAGCATATAGCCTATATCAATCGTTTATTAATATTGGTCCACCATCGGGTGAATAGACATGAATGAAGTTATAGAATTTATTTTATAACTAAAGATAGATTTTAAAATCTATCACTATGAATTAAAGTTTATTTAAAGGAAATAAATATTTACTATTTATTATTTAAGTTTACAAGTAATTATTAAACGATTTTATAAAGCAAAATGCTTGTGTTAACAAGATTTATAAGCAAATGAGCTGAAATTGACGTAACGGTTAAGAGTTGGGTTAATTGTTCTAAGAACCAATTAATTGGAATTATTTGATTTAATTATATTTTTAACTAATTTAAAAGGAAGAATTAATTAAAATTGGTTAAAGAAATAATCATGGCTTGATTTGAATAAGTCAACCGTTTTGACTAGGATTGATTATTAAATTAGTTGATGTTAATTTACCTAATGAAATGATTTAACGAATATTTGATTAATTATTAATAAGAATTTAAAAAGAAATTTAATATTTATTTTAGTAAGTGAGGAAGTAAATTATTAATTTAATTTATAATTTACGGACTACTTTTCTTAAATGTAATTCATTTAAGTAAGCAATCAAAGATTAAATGAAATGCAGATGAATTCTTATAAGAGTTATGAATGAGATTTATATTAAATCCGAATTTTTATAATGAAGTTATAATATTCATTTTAAGCGAATACGATGATTTGAAAAAAAATGTTTATATAACATTTGAATTCAGCAAAATGGAATCAAGGTAAAAGGGTTTTATATTAAATCCGGGTTTTATAGATAAGGTTTATAAAAGACCAATGAAGTTAAATGATGATTTTGAGTTGGAAATACTTAATAATGAAATTAAGTGAAATGAATGGGATTGAATTGAGATTTTTAAAGCACAAAATTGTTTAAAAGAAAACGTTTTGCTGATTAGAATGGAGTTAAGAAAATTAGAAAGTGACTAGAGATTGGTTGAGTTGAGTGGCTCCTTGGGGGTCGATCTGATGTTGGTTTCGGCCATGGGGTTGATATTTCGGGAGTTGTTCTCTTACTAGTTTTCAGTTAGGGACTAATGAATGTTGAAGTAACGGGAATAGAAAGAGATTTTGTGAATATAAAGATATGTTCAAGATTTAAAAAATTAAAGACAAGTGTTTGAATAAGTTTATAAAAAGGCGAAGTGTTAGTTATTGTTTCAAGAAATGAAACAAAGAGATTTTATAACGATGTTTATTAGTGGAATTTGTTAAAACCCAAAGTGGGATATGTGTATGATTTAGTTGTAAAGTAATTAAACTATTTTAAGAATACTCATGTAATGAAATAAGGGATAAATGATGTGTTTTAAATATTAAAGATTAAGGAGTTTAATTAGTTTAACTAAAAAGGCCAACTGATGCTGAATACTGAATTAGTTTACTCATTTTTATTTTCATGATTGAATGGTTGTTTATTTGATAGTTAAATATCCGACTATCAAATCTGACCTGTACGATTGTTGGTACGGAAAGGCCGGAATCAAATTTATATTCGAAAACCATTCTGAACCAATAGATACGAAATCGTCGAAGATGCAGATTGGAGACGGAGTAGTCAAAGACCATGATTCATCAACGGAAGGGGTACTTGATAAACCACTTTGGATTGCAACCAGAGTATTTTGATGGTAATTCGGTCGGGATAGAATCTGCGGATTGCAAGACTACTCGCTACTGATCCACAGGCTAATTCAAAGATGCAGTAGGAGAGTGTCTTCGGTTTGTCCAGTCCTAGGACAACTTGTATGGACGAAGTCTGACATAGTATTTCCAAAGGGAACGCTTACGTTGATTTCTTCAAACGTACCATAGTTGTGGAGGAGTACGCTGTTCTCTTAGCTTACCAACTAGATACTTTTGGGGATGTTAATTAGTGATTTTCTAGGGGATCTGACGAGGTGGCATTCAAAGTGAATGGTGACCAAATGTTCTGAACGTTAATTATAGCCTCAAGCCTCACAACCGGGAAATGACAAAAATTAGACAGGCAGCATGGCTAAGTGGGTCATTCCCAAGTAGGTTGTATAATCACCTATCTAAAGAAATTCATTTCCTTCTTTATTCTATTTGATGCCATCCTTTTCGGGAAACGGTTGCTGATCCTAACCGTTGGTGATATACATTCGATACACTCAAGCAAAATGAGTGGTCGGTCATGTGCGGCCGGGTTGCAAGATGTTCTTGTTGAACCCATTGTATTCCCCTCTAGAGATACACTATCAGCAGGTGGTTCCATAACTTGTCATAGTGGGAATCCAGTCTCCAATAAGCGCCACTGGTTTTGATTTTATACTATATATCTGGAGCGTGAGATGTAAGCTTTCCGCTAGGTTGCTATTTATTTATATTTATACATTATTATAATATTAGAATAAGATATTGATTTCAAAATGTTTTGGGTTATCATATGGTAAAAACCGTCTATGATCATGTGTGGATTGGTCTTACGATTATCAATTTCTTTCAAAAATAAATGTTTTGACTTTAAAATTAAGTCGGATGATATTATAAACTTAGTGGGTTTCTCACTTTGGTTCACTAGGCTGATCTAGCATTTGTAGTGCTTGGGTTAGACCGAGTTTTACATTTTTGTGTTACTGGATACTACAAGGTTCAGAAGATTGTGCTGGAGGAGTTCAGACGTATTGGTATTTATTATGTTGTGTGTTGTATAGAGGACAAATTATTATAACTATCCAGATGTGTTGATGTACTTTGATGATTGTAAGTATAATTTCAAGCTCTCAATAAAGATTTATTTCTATATTATATTTTATTTCGCTGCAATGTGAGACTTTGATTCTATTGTGTTGATTAGTTGGTTCTTCTTCTTCTTCTTCTTCTTCTATTCTAATACGTATTTCTTTCTTATCTCACCCTCTATTTTCTTTCATTAACTATTTGGTCTTTCCGATACTTGGGTTTTGGCAAGTAATACAGGTTTTATGTATTATTGTCAAAATTCGAGCGTCGAATTCCCTGGGTCGTTACATATTACTTCGGTTTGTTGGTTGAAGGTTTGGTTTTTAATATTTGAAAACTGAACCAACCAATTAAACCAAGTCTAAAATTAATTTATTTTAAAGTTAAAAAAAATCCCTAATAATATTATTATTTACAATATTTTCATAATAGTATTATTTTTCTTTAAATTAATATTAATAGTTTTAGAAAAATATTTAATTTTATAAATGTTTGCATCATATGAACTCAATTAGTTGTCCAAATCTCATGTTATATCAACAACTAGAAGATCTATTTCAATTTAAGATAAACCAAATATGCCAACCAAATATTATCTGTTCGGTTGGTTCTGGTTCCAAAAATAATATCATTTTGGTTTTCTTTGGTTTACGTTTCTTGAATTATTATTTTGATTTCATGATTTTTGATAGGTTTCAAACCGAACCAATCATTTGCTCCCCACCCCCCAGTTTTTTGTTGTTTGTCCTTTACAATTCCTGATTAACAAAAAATCGTTATCTTAAATGGAGGCTATTGATTTTATATATTAGCTTATGAAAGAGGAAATTATATATGTTTATTTTTCTCTTTGTAATTTATTTCAATTGAAAATGAATCTATTAACGTAAGTTTTTTAATTAATTGACATATTATATTATATATTAATAAGAAAACATTTTTATTAATGAAAGATTTATTTATTGAGACGATTAACCAATTTTTCATGGTAGGGGATTCATGTTTAATTTATTCTCTCCGGTTTCTTCTCATTCTACACAAAAATAAAAAAACTCCACAAAGAATCATCTTCCCTTTTTTCCTCTCTTTAATTCTTAGAAATTAAATCTCTCTCAAAATATTTTAAATCTTTAATACTTCGAACTTGAGTGCACAACTTTAAAGAATGATTGTGTTAATTTTGGAGAACAAACGATAATTACCGATTGTAGCATAATTGTGCCAAATTTCGCTTTAAAGGAAGTGGCTTCAACTACGATGCAACTTCTTCACTCCTTTTTTCTTATTTCTACCCAAAAATTCAACAATTTGAAAGCAAAATCGTATTTGGGTGAGGAAAAAAACTTCGACTATTATCAATATTGATGCAAGTGAAGAAAAAATAATTGGTTTTATGCAAATTTAAATTGAATCCAAGATATATAACTAATGAAATAGTATAAATTGTATTAAAACAACAAGGTATGCTTTACTTTGCCTCTTCACTCTTATTTGAATATACTTTGCAATAACTTCTTGTCTTATAGATGCGCGCGCACGCACACACATAGATATATGAGGATTCGACAACACACAAAAAATTGAGCACCCGCTTAGTTCCCCTATTTCCATCAGTCATTTATAGTAAAATAAGTTAGTGGAAGGAGAGAGTTAGCGGTAGGATAAGGAAACCGCGAAGTGGTGGAAATCAGAGGGCTAAAGTGGAGCTACACTATTTGGGGGTGCTCTTGATCATATATACATACATACATATATATATATATATATTGTGTGTGTATATATGTGTGTGTGTGTATGTATATATGGTTGAGAACACATCATGTCAAAAAAGACGCTTGGTTAGTGATAAATATTAATCATATATATATATATATATTGATACAATGTGATGTAAAAGAATTTCTCTTAACATATATAAATCTCCAATAAAAGAGAAATTATTAAGGTCATGTTGATGTTTTATAATAAATGTATAGAAACACTATAAATGTCTATCATTGATTTAGTTTATTGCATTCTATACTTGGAAAGAAATATTGGATTAATGTGATTTAGAATAAAATTCAAATCTGTATATTTTAGTACTAAACATTATACAACTTATATTTAAAGGACAAAGGGATATGAATTTATCGTACAACTTGAGATGGAACAAATGTAAAATCATATGTTTTACGCATTCTGCTTTATACAGATTAAACACTTTTTATTTATTCCAAGTAAGTCATTGATTTGTGGAATAAATAAAGGCGTTGTTATTGACACTCCAAATATTGTTGGGGGGAATCAATTTTTTTTTTAATTTATTGGGGGAGTACAAATGAGGGAAGTAGCCCCTTAATAAATAATGGTAATTTTACCTTATTACCCATTTAGGTTTAGTTTCACTCTTCTATTCATTAATCTAATTTTTAATAGTTAATCAACACCATTAGTTGTGGAGAAATTAAACCCTAACCAAAAATCATGATAAAAAACAATATGATATTGACACAGGAGAGTGAGCATTATGTTGGAGTTGTCAAAGTGATGAGACGGTAAGATCTAATTTCAGTTTATTAAATCGTATATGCATGTTGTTAGGGTTAAGATCTGCCTTTAGTTTATTAAATCATATGCATATGATATCAACTATTCCCTGATGTTATTTGCAATTAATTAATGATTTAGAGGTATGAGATTTTACAGTGCGTAAGTTTTTAAAAGTAAGGGTAAAAATGTAAGAAGTTAAAAAAATTAGTACCTACATTGATCCCCCTTAACAATTTAAAAAAGTGGAGTGCCCTTAAAATTTGCCTCCCCTTAACATAAATTGGAGTGTCAATAACAAACCCCATAAATAAAATCATTTACTGGTTGATTTTATTAGTATTCCTTTTTTCCTTTCAATAGTAGGATTTGAAATGCTATGGGTGCAGAGAAAACCAATTAATTTGCATGCATATCAATTCTATTATATAAAATGTGAATATAGGACCATATAAATTCTTGCTTCTCATTCATTCTTACTCCAAATCCTCTTCTATGGTTGATTTGAGAGAAAAAGTTTCACTTGACCCTCTAATAATTTTTTATCATTCCAAAATCCATGTTCAATCTCCATTGCATATTAATTAGTAACAATATGCCGTTCATTTTCTATTTTAGTTATTCCAAAATATTTCATGCCCATTTTCTCTTCTCAGTTTCATTTTTGAAATCATTTTCTATTTTAGCTATTCTGAAATGCTATATGTTCTTATTCTTTTCTTACTTCCATTTTTTCCACTGCTTATCCAAATAAAATTTTAAACTCATAAATACCATCAATCTATGGTTTTTTCCCCCTTTGGATCAAGGTGAACATTTTGCTTCGTTGTCTTTAGTTGTAGCATTCCCTCTTCTAGGTTTTATGGAGATTTCCCGTTCAGACGGAAACAGGGCTATCCTTGGAATATAACACAGAAGCAGATAATAGCAGAACAGAATTAAATAAATACACCAGAATGAACAACAAAATATACTGGATAAAAGTAATCATCAGAGTTACACAGTATACAGGATCTTACTTAGTACAAATACAGTTCAGCTATACATAAATGTCTACAGCGGAAATAAACAAAATATGTACAATAGGAGCTGAACAGCATAAAAAGAAATAAATGATAGAATCCATCTTCAGCTCCAGCTATCCAGAAAGAACCAGCTAAACCTGAATACAAGGCTGCCCGTGTAGAAAAAGGGGCACCCGAGTTTGAGAGTGAAACAAACTACGAGTCAGTCATGGGACTGGTATGAGAAATCTACTCAACACATATATAATATAGCTAATCACAGGACCACGCCACTTTCGTGGAACGGGTTTACTCCATTGGATTGCCAGTGCTTTAAAACAAATCTTTCTTTTAAACATCGCTATGCTTTTTATAAAAATGAAGCCGTTATAAGACTCAGTTCCCATCACACAATGCAACGCAAACCGGAGGATAGAGTTTTTACCTTATAACGGCCAAGATATGCTTGATACGAATAAAACAAAGGCATTTGATATTATTGCTAGTGTTTATAGGTTTTGAAAACAATTTCAAATCATAAACTATCAATCATAGACGGCATTAATGCCCCATACCACTATGTCGCCATATATAGGTATACAATCAAAATCGCATCGTCACGTATTTGGAAATTGGATTTCCGTCATGAACCAAGGCAAAAGATAGTCCTTACCGAATTCGAGACGCTCTAGCCCGTGTCTCAGGATCAGAACGCATCGACCCTTGGAGCGACAGGGCCGGTCCACCGATGTGGATTAAGAATGCCTGAACACTACGTTTCCCCACCCTTTGGGGTGTAAATGAGCCAACGAATGACTCCATCGGACCCGGATCGTCCGATCAAACCGAGGCGCCTCGCAACAGCAACAACCGCATAGGTGAAAAGTATATAAATGTCATGGCTGGTAGGTCACTGACACCACCCTAGCTAGAAAGAAACGCATGCCCTCCCTGAGGTCCTTCTCCCGTTTTAGGTTCATACCGGGGTGTGAGGCTCGCGAATTCACGTTATACACAAAGCTACGCCACACAGGCGGTGCTTTGATCATCACCACAAGACTTTGCTTTTCAACAGAAGTCCTGATCACTGCATCTTAGCATGCCACACAGGCAATTCACACCGTGCAACAGATGGCTATCGATCACACAGAACAAATTCCAATGCCGGACACACAGTCCATTTACAAGTCCGTTCTGGGTTTGAACGAAACCGGAGGCACTAAATACCTCGCAAACCCATCGATCACCACGTACGTCTGGACGATCACCACTCATTATCCATATTTCGGGATGCCTCCCAATCAGGACCTCGGTTACCATCCAAACGAGGTGAAGATCTCCGGTCTTCGACCACCGTCTTTATCTTCGACTTTCAATCGTCGGTCAATTATTTGAAATGAGAATTAACTCGGCCTTCTCAAATAATTCACGTATATTTAGAATTTCAATTCAATTTATTTCAATGGTTAAATTATTCGACAACACCAATTTTGTCCTTTAATGTAATTTTCACACCAAACACATTCAACCATCAAACATCACATAAATCAAGCAAATTCAGTTTATTTCCATTCCATATTGCTTATGATATTTTATAACTATTTATCGCTATTTTTATTTATTTTAAAATAGCCATTTTATTCAAAACGACGCTTCGGGCCATAAGGCGGTCGTGGCGCTGTTTTTCTTCAGATTTGATTTACACTTATCTGAAAATCTAACCGTTGGATCTTCACAAAATTTACATTATTAGAAAGGTCTTTTCGAAACGAATCCAACGGTTCCAGTTTCGGGAAAATCCGACGGTCGGATCTCCCGGTACAATCGTTTGAATTTTCGATTTCAAAATACGAACTGCAGCGTCGTTATTCGATTAAATATAATTCTATTTATATTTATATATAAATAAAATCGATTATGGCGCTGTTTTTCTTCAGATTTGAATTAAACATTCCAGACAATCCAACCGTTGGATTTTCACAAGGTTGGTGCCGTTGGAAAGATTATTCCAAGGCGAACCCAACGGTTGAGGTTTCGGGAAAATCCAATGGTCGGATTTCCCGTACTAGTCGTTTGAAATCACGGTTTCAAAATACGAACTGCACGGCTTCGTTTCGTTTTAATTTTATTTATATATTTATAAAAATATAGTTCATTCAACGATTTCAATATCGTTTTTACTTCAAAATTTTTTCTAACTCCTTAAATTTTGGAAAAATTTCGCCATAACCTCCCATGCACCGGGAGCATCGGGAAATCGCAAATAGCGTTCCCGGTCCTTCTAATCTCAAAAAGAAAAAGAAAAAGCCAAGCGGCTAGCCAACAGGCTCAAAATCATCACCCAAACAAATCAATAAATGTGTACCTATTTGTCGGGCACAAAATTTTATTCCTCTTCTCTAGCCCCTTTGCTATAACCTGTTCAATGAATATGCATATACATATATATACAGTTCTTATCATTTATCCTTTTCTATTCAACTTCATATTTGATTTCTGTTTGGTTTAAAGACACCATTTATTCTAATGTTACATACATAGGTGCAAATCATTTCATTAGCTAATTAATGAATATTTCATCTCATATATGTTTATTTTGAACAAGTGGCTATTTTTAACACTTCACATTTCAACGATTTATGCATACAATAAAAATGCGATTTTTATTGTAAAACGATTCATTTCAAAACACTATTTTTCTATATAGTTCATATAGTCGATAAAAGGTGATTTTTATTATCGAACAATTTATTTCAAAATATGAATACCATTCAACACATGAATTTCTAAACAACGAATGAATATCAATTCAACACATGAATGTTTTCTATAGTTTCTATATATAGATAAAAATGTGATTTTTATTATCGAACAATTTATTTCAAAATATGAATACCATTCAACACATGAATTTCTAAACAACGAATGAATATCAATTCAACACATGAATGTTTTCTATAGTTTCTATATATAGATAAAAATGTGATTTTTATTATCGAACAATTTATTTCAAAATATGAATACCATTCAACACATGAATTTCTAAACAACGAATGAATATCAATTCAACACATGAATGTTTTCTATACAATGAATAAATATAGTTTAAGCATATGAAAATAATTCAAACACACAAATATTATTCAAAATTTCGGCAGCATAACGGCAGGGTAGTTACACCGGCACCGTCCCTAGTACGGCTCCTCGCTCTACCTTAAAACCTCGCGGTTTTTGACAATGGGGATCATGCATCTAGTTCGCACGCAGGCGGCATGTATATATTTATTTCATTTCCACAAACTAATCCTAAGTGGTTTCAACCAAATATTTCACAACCACAAACGGGTATTTTTCAACCACAATCAACCAATATCAATCTCAAACAATCCCAAACAATCATTCAATTTTCACAACAATTTCAACCAATAAATATCGTCCATGGTTTGTGGACGAGGGGCGTATATATATATATAGATATATATTTATATATAGCTATTCACTTTCATTTCACACACATATATAATATTTTTAAATCAGAAATCTCACCAATAGTTATCCAATACCACGACTCTTCCTTTTTAGAAATCTCCGCCTTTTGTCGCTTTCGCCCGTATTCTCTACACATGTAAAAATCGAATTTTTACTATGTTATTCAATATATAAAAATCGAATTTTGACTTCGCTATTCAATATATAAAAATCGAATTTTAACTTCGCTATTCAATATATAAAAATCTGATTTTGACTTCGCTATTCAATATATAAAAATCTGATTTTTACTTCGACTTTCAATATATAAAAATCTGATTTTTACTTCGACTTTCAATATATAAAAATCTGATTTTTCTTTCTTTTTAAATTTCTAATCTCCTTCTATTTTAAATCTTAAAATAAATTAGTTTATAAATCATTTTAAAAATCAGTTTCCTTTTCGAAATAAAATCAGTTTTTATAATTTAAACAAATCAGTTTTGATTCTTATAAAAAAAAACAGTTTAAACCTTTTTATAAAAACAGTTTCAATCTTTAAAAAAAACAGTTTTCACCTCAAAAAAAAAATCAGTTTTTTTTATTCTCATAAAAAAAACAGTTTAAACCTTTTTATAAAAACAGTTTCAATCTTTAAACAAAATCAGTTTTTTTTTTCTTTTTCTTTAAATTCAGTTTTAAATCTATCCTAATATCAGTTCTAAATCTATCCTAATATCAGTTTTTAAACTTTATATAAAAATCAGTTTATATATAAAATAAAAATAAAATAAATAAAAATAAAATAAAATTAAAAACTTATAGAGGAGCGGGGGGAAGGAGACGACGTCGGCGGCTTCAGTGTCGCGAGCGAGGGGGGAAGGGGCTTCGTCGGAGATAGTACGATCTGGGGGGGGGGGGCTTCGGGTTTCGAGAGGGGCGGCTTCGGGTTTCGAACGCGATGGAGGGAGGAGCGGGGTCTTCGTCGACGGCTTCGATCGATGGAGGGGGGACAGGTGGAGGCGTGGGTCTTCGACGAGGCGATGGCGGTCGTGGGCGGGCGGCTCGATCTAATTTAGGTTTTTTTTTTTTTCACTTTTCTTTCTGTCTGAAATAGAAAAGAAACCGGGGGGGGGGGGGGGCAAGCAGGAGATAGGAGGGAAAATATTTTTTTTTTTATTTAATTATTTAATTTCGCAAATAGGTTGACTTTTACATACGACCTCGAAACGAGGCCCACCGCCTGTCGTCCATAGCGTTTCACCCCCATTCCGAATGCAATGGGATATGTATCGCATGCTGATTTGATCGTTACAATCAGTTTCCTTTTGAATTTTCATTTAAATCACTATATTGAATTTTAAACGCACATTTCAAATTACCGGGGTCACATACTGACTAGAAAAATTCCAGAAAAATATTTTCTAGCTTCGTATTGACGATACGGTCCTAACAAAACTAGTTTCGTCGAATTCTGAGACCGTTGGAAAAATGGCCAATTTCCAGTCGATTAAAATCAACAGAAACTGGTCAAACGCGTTTTCCTTTGCCACGCCCACATATTGATTCGAAAAATTATGAAATTTGAAACCTAACAATAACTTGACACTGCGGATCTAACAAAAGTGGTTTCATCCAAATCCGAGGTCGTTTGCAAAATGTCCATTTTTAAGGGCCTGAATTCCATAGCGACTATTCAGAATTTTCAACTGGACATAGCTTTTGATTCTCGCTATCAAATTTCGATTGGTCAGATTCTTAGAAAGATATTACCAATAAGATCCTAATGTTTTTGGTTTCACTAAAATACGGATTGTTTTGCACCCGGTATATTCAATTGAAGTTTGAAATCGAATTATCGAACTACCGCGCCATTTTCAATTCTATATATAATTATAATTAATTATATTGGTTTTCAAATGTCGATTCAACTCAGTTTTCATCGCCATTATTTAAAATATTTATTTTAAATATTTAAAATCCATTATTTTAGCCAATTTAAAAATTTTAAATTGGTTCAGATTTTCTGGGTCGTTACAATCTCCCCCACTTAAAACTTTTCGTCCCCGAAAAGGAATAAAGTCGAAAGTGGTTTGATAAATCTACAATCACATAATACAACAACCAATTCAATTGTTTTTAACCTTCAGAGTATAGAATAAATAGTGCACATCCATGGGAAGAAAATAGCAACAGAATAGAGAATTAAATGGTAATGCAAAGTAGGGTAAATGTACCTTGCACCGGAGTCAATCAGAGATATCCACTCGGCATCTAGGATAAGCTTTCTGAATGCTCTCCTCAGTTTCCCAAGTACAATCTCGTGGATCTCCACTCCATTGCACTTTGACTAAGTGAACTTTCTTGTTTCTCAGCTCTTTGGTTTCTTTGCCGATAATCTTTAGCGGCTCTCGCCTCACAGCTAATTCTGGAGTAATTTCAATATCCTGCTGAGCTGCTTCTTCCACGACCAAGTCTGGATCATGAACGTGCTTTCGAAGTTGAGATATATGAAATACATCATGCACTCCAGGCAACCAGTCAGGCAGTTTGACCCTATAAGCGAGGGTTCCAATCCGTTCCAGAATAGGAAACGGACCAATAAATTTAGGCGCTAACTTTCCAGTTTTACCGAACCGGATAACTCCTCTCATCGGCGATACTTTCAAATATACATAGTCGCCAACTTCGAAGGATATATCTCTTCTTCTTCTATCGGCATAGCTCTTCTGTCGGCTTTGAGCGGCGAGTAATCGCTTCTTAATAAAATCGACTTTATCGGCAGCTTCTCGAATCATATCAGGGCCCAACACAAGTCTATTTCCAGGCTCGACCCAACAAGCAGGAGATCGGCACGGTCTACCATACAATGCTTCGAATGGCGACATTGTCAGACTCGCCTGGTAGCTGTTGTTATAAGAGAACTCAGCCAAATGTAGATTGTCTTCCCATGATCCACCGAAATCTATAACACAAGCCCGCAATAGATCTTCTAGAATGCGATTCACCCTCTCAGTCGGACCGTCTGTCTGAGGATGATAAGCGGTGCTTAGGTTTAACTTCGTTCTCAGCTCGACTTGAAATGCTTCCCAGAATTTGCTAGTGAATATTGTATCCCTATCACTGACTATACTGAGTGGCACTCCATGTAGTCTAACTATTTCCCTGAAGTATATCTGCGCCAGACTCAGAGCGGTTCTATTTGATCTGACAGGTATGAAATGGGCGGTCTTCGTGAAGCGATCTACGATCACCCAAATTGTAACAACCCGGAAATTTTGGGCCAGTTTAAAATTTTTAAATTGGCAATTTTAGCGAATTTTGATTATTTAAAATGAATTATTTTAAATAATATCGACGAGAATTTTTTTTAAATATAATTAGAACGTATATATTATATACGTCGTCGTTAGAATATATAATAATTATATATAATTATAAAAGGAATTGAAAATGGCGCGGTAGTTCGAAAATTCGATTTCTAATTTCAAATGAATATGCAGATTTCAATATAAGTCAGAATTGAACGAAACAAGAAATATTTGAATCTGTATAACTATATCTTTGTAACGAAGTTAACAAACTGAGATTTCATATCGGGAATCAAAAGATATGTCCAGTTGAAAATTCTGAATAGTCGCTATGGAATTCAGGCCCTTAAAAATGGACATTTTGCAAACGACCTCGGATTTCGACGAAACTAGTTTTGTTGGGTCCGGGATGTGAAGTTATTGCTAGATTCCAAATTTCATAATTTTTCGAATCATTATGTGAGCGTGGCAGAGGAAAACGCGTTTGACCGGTTTTAGTTGATTTTAATCGACTGGAAAATGGCCATTTTTCAAACGGTCTCAAAATTCGTCGAAACTAGTTTTCTTAGGACCGTATCGTCAATACGAAGCTAGAAAATATTTTTCTGGAATTTTTCTAGTTAGTATGTGACCCCGGTAATTCGAAATGTACGTTTAAAATTCAATATAATGATTTAAATGTTAATTTAAACGAAAACTGGTCGTAACAGCCGAGTGGGGTTACGCAGCATATCCCATTGTGTTCAGAATGGGGGTATTTAGCTAGGGGCGATAGTCGTTGGGTTTGATTCTGAGTCCGAATGCAAAGACAGATATCTTCAAAATTAAAATAATAAAAATATAAAAACATATATATATAAATTAAAGAAACCCTAGCCTATCCCATAAAGCCGCCGCCCCAATTCAAAGTGAACGATCAGAATCGTTCTTCCGGAGATCGTCTCCGATCTTGAATTCCACGCCCAAATTTTCAGAACTCCAAATCAAAAAACGAAAGAGAATTTCACCCTCTTCAAAGTCATGCGGATTTGATCGAAAGCAGGGAGGGTCTCGTTCAATTTTCAGGCTGAAACTTCACCACTTCGCGCGCATTTCTAGAGCGCAGGGGGCCACCGGACATGGCGTTGCTCAGGTAGAGGATGGCGGAGGAGATGGCGGTCAACGTGAGGGGGTCCGATCGACGGCTAGGGTTCCGACGGAGGCGCAGCAACCGGCTTTATGATTGGAGCATGGGTTTTCTCGTAAGGTGACCATACGAAGAACATTTAAGTGAGTAGATTTTCATTGTTAAATTTTCAGTTTTTTTTATATATATATAAATTAGTATAGTTTTAAAAATATATATAAAAAATAGTTTAAAATCAGTTTTAAAAAAATATAAATCTACAATGGTTTTGAAAATAAATACAGCTGAGTTTTGAAAATAAAATTAGCAGAGTTTTGAAAGTAAAAATAGTAGGATTTTGAAAATATTAAAATATGATTTCTACTTAGATAAAAATTTGATTTTAGGTTATATAAAAATATGATTTTTATATATACCATAGAGATATAAATGGGATTTTTTAAAACTATATATATCGTAGGAGCTTTAAAAATCTAAAAGCAAGGATTTTTTTTTTTATATAAAAATTGTCATTGTTGTGAAGAAAAAAATGACATTGCTTAAAATCAGTTTTGATAAAAATATTCATGGTTTTAAAAATGAAAAGAGAAATGGTTTTAAAAATGAAAAGAGAAATGGTTTTAAAAATGAAAAGAGAAATGTTTTTAAAAAGGAAAAGAGAATTGTTTTTAAAATATAGCATAGAATTTGATTTTTGAAAACATAAAATAGAAATTGTTTTGAAAATATATATATCGTAAAGTTTTGAATATACAGGTCGTACTGTTTTGAAAATAAAGTTAGAACTATTTTTCAAAATAAGATTCGCATGGTTTTAAAATAGAAATAGCTTTGTTTTTAAAATGTGGTTTGAAAAGATATGAACATCATTTGGTTGCATTTGTTTAAAAATATGAACAACATTTGTTTTAAAAATATAAAAAGTTATTTTTAAAGGAGAGATATAAATAAAAATAGGATGAAAATATTGTTTTTAAAATATATAGAACAGTATAAAAAGAAAGTAACATTGATTTAAAAATAGGTTTTTTAAATAGAACTGGCGTTATTAAAAATATGATTTATAATATGTATTTCGTGAAAACAGATGGTGTTGGAAGTACGGGCAAATCCAAGCCAGTCAGAAATTCAGAAATGAAATGGAGGAGTGGATCCCTCGGTGAGAATTTCTCACCTTTCAATTTCTTTTTTTCTAGTTATATATATATATGCTAGGATGCAGACGGTGCTTAGTAGCACCCGACACCCGTCCACATACCATGGACTTGTTTGTTTGGTTGTGTAGTTGGTTAGATTATTTGATTGAAATTGAATTGTGTGGTGAAATGAATTGGTTTGATTGATGTGTGAATGGCGTGGGCCTTCACTAGACCGGGGATAAGGCTAGGCCTCGTCCCGTTTCTAGTATCGTGCCGTTATGCCGCCGAAATTTTCTAAAATAAGTTAGAAAAATAAAGATATCATTTTATTGAAGAAATGAACTGAATAGAAATTCATGTGTTGAAATAAAATGTTTTATCGTTAAAATATAATTTTTGACGTGAAGTGAATAAAATAGAATATTCATTTACAAACCAGACGGTTTGTTTATGTACACCTATTTGAAGGACATTGATTGGGTCGATAAATTTTACACATCGCCCAATTGCACAAATAAAATCTGTGTTTGATTGTTTGAAACCCCACACGGGTGTTGGGATGAAATTTGAAGTTCACTCATCCTGATTGATTAAATATGTCGATCGATTGATTGACAGGCTGTTATAAGCATTGAATATCTATATTTGATGCTTATACAGTGTAGTGCACTTTGGTTGATGATTGATTATTTTCAATGCTATTATATACATGATTTGTATGAAAATCCATATAATCAATTTTATATGGTAATTGATTGGGCCTCATTCCAATTTGAAAAATAAAGAAAATTTGAAAATAGAAATTTATGAAGCCATGTTGATTAGATTGACGCCATTTTGACGTGAACGATATTTGTATCGATTTTATTCATTTTAAAAATGAATATTGAAAAGTGATTTCGAAATCAACGATTTCGAAATGAATTGAATTGAAAACGATTTCGAAATGAATTGAATTGAAAACGATTTCGAAATGAATTGAATTGAAAACGATTTCGAAATGAATTGAATTGAAAACTATTTCGAAATGAATTGAATTGAAAACGATTTCGAAATGAAATGAATTGAAAACGATTTCGAAATGAATTGAATTGAAAACGATTTCGAAATGAAATGAATTGAAAACGATTTCGAAATGAATTGAATTGAAAATGAATTCGAATTGAATTGAAAGCAAATTGAAATGAATTCAAATTGAATTGAAATTTGAATTGAATAGAAATGAATTTTAAAACGAATTTATAGAGAAGAATTCAATTTTGATTTGAATTGAAATGGAAGTTGAAATTGCTTTTGAAACGAATTTAAAACTGTTTATATAATTCGTTTTAAATAGAAATCGACGAAATATATATTATATATATTATATATATAATATAATGGCCTGAATAGAACGCGCCGCGCCGCGGCAGTTCGTGAATTTCGACCATTTATTTCAAACGGACATTACGGGAGATCCGACCGTCGGATTCTCCTAAAACCGGAACCGTTGGGTTCGTATCGAAAAGAGCTTTCTAACGAATATTAGAAATTTGAAATCTAACGGTTGGATTTGGAATTATGTCCAAATCAAATTTGAAAAAGGTCGCTGTAAGTGCAGTTCGATGACCATTGATGGAAATCGACTGTACGGGCCTTGATAAAATTATTAAAAATATTAATAATTTGTGTAAAATCATAAGAAATGATTTAGAAAGGATTGGGATGAAAAACTCCATATTTGAAATGATAAAAATAGATTTTTATCGAAATGAACTAGTTTTGAACTAGAATTATAATTCTATTTATTTTTAAATAAATAAATTGAATTTGAAAAGGGTTTTGAAAATAACCAAAATTTCCAATGATTGCATTGGAGAGGATTTGAATCGAAATTGTCTTCGGAATATTTCGATGTTGGAATTCGTGATTATACAGGTGTGGTTATGGAAATTTGAAAGATATATTTATATCGTTATTTCCAATACGACATTTGTTAGTCGTAGAATTCGATATTGAATAGAAGCCGATATATTTTCTATTCAGAGCCTTGTATTGAATATCGAATGTGATTTGGGTTTGTCGTGAACGGTGTCTTCACTAACACTGTTCTTGAACCCAGTTGAGAAAGGATTAAATCTTTTTATTTAGATTTAAAGAAGTGTACCAATAAAATAATATTTAATTGGAATTGAATTGATATTGATTTTTGGGTTTATCGTGAACAGTGTTTTAAATAACACTCGTTCTTTAACCCGATAATTAATGGAAGGTGATTTTGGGTTTATCGTGAACCGTGTTTTAAATGACACTGATTCTTTAACCCAGTTAACGATTAAAACTAAGTGGAGTTTTAATGAATCTTTAACTAGATTGAAATGATCGAAAATGGAGTATCACCAGTTTTGCTCCAGGCGATAGTTAAATCTTTAATTAGATTTGAACGTAAAATGGTAATTGAATTTACCGATAACACTGTGGTGTTAGATATGAAGTATTACCAGTTTTACTTCATGGGATGAATAGGTTGGGATTGGGAAATAAAATAAATGATTACTTCGGTGTGGTTCGCTAATCCCGACTAGTTTGAATCAAAGTTCAAAAGAAGATTTGAGAATAAATTGTAATGATTTATCTTGGATAAAATTAATGGGAACCTTTCCCTATGAATGTGAAATTTAGAAACTAACTGTCGGTTAGCCAAGCAGAATGGTTTTCTGGATATTGATCTGATGTTGGTTTCGGCCTTCGGGGTTAATATTTGGGGAATTATTCTCTTGATTAATTTACGGTTAGTGACTAATGGATTGGAATGAGGCGTATGATGTGTTTGTGTAACACTTATTTTAAATATACGCGAGTTATTCGGAAAGACCGGGTTTATCCCATTCTGAATAACTGATACGACGATAAGTCGAAGATGAAGACGATGGTCGAAGACCGAAGGTTTTCATGTCGTTTGGGTAATTACTGATGATCTTGATTGGGCTGTACACCCAAGAAGATGGAAACAGTTAGTGATCGTCCAGACGTACTTGGAGATCGATGGATATGCGGGGTACTAGGTGCCTCCGGTTTCGTTCAGACCCAGAACGGACTTGTAAATGGACTGTGTGTCTGACATTGGATTTTAGTCCGTGTGATTGATCTCTATTAAATATATATCTGTTTGGCGGCGGAGAATTTATTCTCTTGCTTAACGCCCTTCTCTGAGACGTACGAGCTCAGGGGTTATATATTGATGGATATCAATCGCATGGAGTGAATTGCCTGTGTGGCATGCCTAAGTGGCAAATGATCAAGGCTTCTGTTGAAAAGCAAAGTCTTGTGGTTGATGATCGAAGCACGGCCTTTGTGGCGTAGCTTTGTGTAACGTTGATTCGCGAGTATCACACCCGGTATGAATCAAAAACGGGAGACGGACCTCAGGGAGGGCATGCGTTTCTTTCTAGCTATGAGTGGCGTCAGTGCTTGAACTGGCTGACGAGTTTGACTCATGTGGATGTTACTTATTATTACTTGCTGAAAAGCGAGGTGCCTCGTGATATCGGTTTCGGCCGATGCTTCTGGTCGGCTGACGGGCCAGATTTACGCCCCAAAGGGCGGAGAAACGTAGTGTTCAGGCATAATAATCCACATCGGTGGACCGGCCCTGACGATCCAAGGGGCAGTTGCGGCTGTTCCGGAGACATGGGCTAGATTGTCTCGAATCGGTTGAGGATCTTGCCCCTAGCCTCGGTTCATACCATAAATGATAACCCAACTTCCAATACGTCGTCTTGCGGTTTTGATTGTAAACTTATATATGGCGACATAGTGTTATGGGCCATTCATGCCGCCTATGATTGATACTTATGATTTGAAGTTGTTTTATACACTATGCACTTATTACAGTATCAAATGATTTGTTTTAAACGTATCAAGCATTCTTTGGCTGTTATAAGGGAAAACCCTATCCCCCGGCTTGCGTTGCATTGTGTGATAGGACCTGGGTCTTATAACAGCTTCATTTTTCTTTATTTAGCATTGCGCTGTTGTTTTATGCACTGGTATTCTTGGGAGGAAACCCGTTCCGTGTTATACGGCGTGGTCCCTTGATTTACCTAACTTTTAAAAATAAAGATTAACTGTTTTAGTTCTCACACCAGTCACATGACTGACCTGGAGTTTATTGTTTTAACCTAAACTCTGGGTGCCCTTATTTTCGACACGGGCAGCTAGTAGTTTTGGTTTTGCAGATTTATATTCACAGGATCCTGGTTAACAGCTGGAACGATATCCGGAAAGCTTTGTATCCGTATATCTCATTCTAGTTGTGTATTGTATTATTTTCTGCTGCTATGTATTTGAATGTAATTTAAATCTCTGTTATTTCTGTGTAATATTCATTTATACTCTGTATATTCTTGTAATCTGATGCATTGTTGTAATATACAATGAAATGTTCTTCTGTATGTGTTCTGTTGTGGCTTGTTCTCGAACTATCCGCCGCTTTCCTTCACGGGGAAGTTACGGGCCTTCACAGTTGGTATCAGAGCTTTGGTTTACAAAGCTTAGAGAACAAGACACATTAGAACCATACGAAAGGATTCATCAGATATTGGATTAGCAATATCCAATTAGAATGACTCGTTAGAGATAGGATCAGTAGTATCCTAGAACGAGTGTGAAGAGTATATTTTTCAAATGAAAACAATTTTTGTTTTGAAAATTTAAATCAATTATTCGTATCTGATTATCTATTTATATTGAGTTGGACAGTCCAGTATATAAAGATTTTGCGTATACGTCTGATCCGCGTGTATTCGAAGTTTTAATATATTGGATAGATATAGAATCATACTCTAGTGGCCCGAAGATGATTCTGATGGTTGAGTACTCATCGTCAGAATTTATATTCGTGTGACGAAGGTGTGATATCTATATATTTCCATTAGACTGGTGTGAGAACCAAAAATTAGATAGGGCCTATTGTTGTGAATTGGCATCAAAAACATGATTTTCTTTATATGTATCAAAATTATGAATTTGAAATGATAATTCACTAATTGATTGATGTTTGTGTTGTTTGTTTATTTGTTTGATAATTTTGAACCATTATGCCTAATATAACCAAATATTGAACTATATTGAAAATTGGTCGCATTTGTTTGCATATACATATACTTACATTGAACAGGTCATAGCAAGGAGGCTAGAGCCAGAGAATAAAATTTGTTTGCCCGACAAATAGGTACATGTTTACTACATAATTTACTGTTTTGTTTGGGTGATGATGATTTTATGAGCCTATTGGCTAGCCGCTTGGCTTTTTCTTTTTCTTTTTGAGATCTGAAGGACCGGGGAAGCTATTTGAAATTCCCCGATGCTCCCGGTGCAGGGGAGGTTATGGCAAAATTTTTCAAAAATTTAGGGAGTTAGCCAAATTTTTGAAATTTTGAAAATTCTCAGAAACTGAAAAGTTGGAGAATGGAAGTCAGATCGAGTGTAGAGTTGAATGATCAAACCACTTTCGACTTTGTTCCTTTTCGGGGACGAAAAGTTTTAAGTGGGGGAGATTGTAACAACCCGGAAATTTTGGGCCAGTTTAAAATTTTTAAATTGGCAATTTTAGCGAATTTTGATTATTTAAAATGAATTATTTTAAATAATATCGACGAGATTTTTTTTTTAATATAATTAGAACGTATATATAATATACGTCGTTGTTAGAATATATAATAATTATATATAATTATAAAAGGAATTGAAAATGGCGCGGTAGTTCGAAAATTCGATTTCTAATTTCAAATGAATATGCAGATTTCAATATAAGTCAGAATTGAACGAAACAAGAAATATTTGAATCTGTATAACTATATCTTTGTAACGAAGTTAACAAACTGAGATTTCATATCGGGAATCAAAAGATATGTCCAGTTGAAAATTCCGAATAGTCGCTATGGAATTCAGGCCCTTAAAAATGGACATTTTGCAAACGACCTCGGATTTCGACGAAACCAGTTTTGTTGGGTCCGGGATGTGAAGTTATTGCTAGATTCCAAATTTCATAATTTTTCGAATCATTATGTGAGCGTGGCAGAGGAAAACGCGTTTGACCGGTTTCAGTTGATTTTAATCGACTGGAAAATGGCCATTTTTCAAACGGTCTCAGAATTCATCGAAACTAGTTTTGTTAGGACCGTATCGTCAATACGAAGCTAGAAAATATTTTTCTGGAAATTTTCTAGTTAGTATGTGACCCCGGTAATTCGAAATGTACGTTTAAAATTCAATATAATGATTTAAATGTTAATTTAAACGAAAACTGGTCGTAACAGCCGAGTGGGGTTACGCAGCATATCCCATTGTGTTCAGAATGGGGGTATTTAGCTAGGGGCGATAGTCGTTGGGTTTGATTCTGAGTCCGAATGCAAAGACAGATATCTTCAAAATTAAAATAATAAAAATATAAAAACATATATATATAAATTAAAGAAACCCTAGCCTATCCCATAAAGCCGCCGCCCCAATTCAAAGTGAACGATCAGAATCGTTCTTCCGGAGATCGTCTCCGATCTTGAAATCCACGCCCAAATTTTCAGAACTCCAAATCAAAAAACGAAAGAGAATTTCACCCTCTTCAAAGTCATGCGGATTTGATCGAAAGCAGGGAGGGTCTCGTTCAATTTTCAGGCTGAAACTTCACCACTTCGCGCGCATTTCTAGAGCGCAGGGGGCCACCGGACATGGCGTTGCTCAGGTAGAGGATGGCGGAGGAGATGGCGGTCAACGTGAGGGGGTCCGATCGACGGCTAGGGTTCCGACGGAGGCGCAGCAACCGGCTTTATGATTGGAGCATGGGTTTTCTCGTAAGGTGACCATACGAAGAACATTTAAGTGAGTAGATTTTCATTGTTAAATTTTCAGTTTTTTTTATATATATATAAATTAGTATAGTTTTAAAAATATATAAAAAAAACAGTTTAAAATCAATTTTAAAAAAATATAAATCTACAATGGTTTTGAAAATAAATACAGCTGAGTTTTGAAAATAAAATTAGCAGAGTTTTGAAAGTAAAAATAGTAGGATTTTGAAAATATTAAAATATGATTTCTACTTAGATAAAAATTTTATTTTAGGTTATATAAAAATATGATTTTTATATATACCATAGAGATATAAATGGGATTTTTTAAAACTATATATATCGTAGGAGCTTTAAAAATCTAAAAGCAAGGATTTTTTTTTTTATAAAAATTGTCATTGTTGTGAAGAAAAAAATGACATTGCTTAAAATCAGTTTTGATAAAAATATTCATGGTTTTAAAAATGAAAAGAGAAATGGTTTTAAAAATGAAAAGAGAAATGGTTTTAAAAATGAAAAGAGAAATGTTTTTAAAAAGGAAAAGAGAATTGTTTTTAAAATATAGCATAGAATTTGATTTTTGAAAACATAAAATAGAAATTGTTTTGAAAATATATATATCGTAAAGTTTTGAATATACAGGTCGTACTGTTTTGAAAATAAAGTTAGAACTATTTTTCAAAATAAGATTCGCATGGTTTTAAAATAGAAATAGCTTTGTTTTTAAAATGTGGTTTGAAAAGATATGAACATCATTTGGTTGCATTTGTTTAAAGATATGAACAACATTTGTTTTAAAAATATAAAAAGTTATTTTTAAAGGAGAGATATAAATAAAAATAGGATGAAAATATTGTTTTTAAAATATATAGAACAGTATAAAAAGAAAGTAACATTGATTTAAAAATAGGTTTTTTAAATAGAACTGGCGTTATTAAAAATATGATTTATAATATGAATTTCGTGAAAACAGATGGTGTTGGAAGTACGGGCAAATCCAAGCCAGTCAGAAATTCAGAAATGAAATGGAGGAGTGGATCCCTCGGTGAGAATTTCTCACCTTTCAATTTCTTTTTTTCTAGTTATATATATATATGCTAGGATGCAGACGGTGCTTAGTAGCACCCGACACCCGTCCACATACCATGGACTTGTTTGTTTGGTTGTGTAGTTGGTTAGATTATTTGATTGAAATTGAATTGTGTGGTGAAATGAATTGGTTTGATTGATGTGTGAATGGCGTGGGCCTTCACTAGACCGGGGATAAGGCTAGGCCTCGTCCCGTTTCTAGTATCGTGCCGTTATGCCGCCGAAATTTTCTAAAATAAGTTAGAAAAATAAAGATATCATTTTATTGAAGAAATGAACTGAATAGAAATTCATGTGTTGAAATAAAATGTTTTATCGTTAAAATATAATTTTTGACGTGAAGTGAATAAAACAGAATATTCATTTACAAACCAGACGGTTTGTTTATGTACACCTATTTGAAGGACATTGATTGGGTCGATAAATTTTACACATCGCCCAATTGCACAAATAAAATCTGTGTTTGATTGTTTGAAACCCCACACGGGTGTTGGGATGAAATTTGAAGTTCACTCATCCTGATTGATTAAATATGTCGATCGATTGATTGACAGGCTGTTATAAGCATTGAATATCTATATTTGATGCTTATATAGTGTAGTGCACTTTGGTTGATGATTGATTATTTTCAATGCTATTATATACATGTGTTGTATGAAAATCCATATAATCAATTTTATATGGTAATTGATTGGGCCTCATTCCAATTTGAAAAATAAAGAAAATTTGAAAATAGAAATTTATGAAGCCGTGTTGATTAGATTGACGCCATTTTGACGTGAACGATATTTGTATCGATTTTATTCATTTTAAAAATGAATATTGAAAAGTGATTTCGAAATCAACGATTTCGAAATGAATTGAATTGAAAACGATTTCGAAATGAATTGAACTGAAAACGATTTCGAAATGAATTGAATTGAAAACGATTTCGAAATGAATTGAATTGAAAACGATTTCGAAATGAAATGAATTGAAAACGATTTCGAAATGAATTGAATTGAAAACGATTTTGAAATGAAATGAATTGAAAACGATTTCGAAATGAATTGAATTGAAAACGAATTCGAATTGAATTGAAAGCAAATTGAAATGAATTCAAATTGAATTGAAATTTGAATTGAATAGAAATGAATTTTAAAACGAATTTATAGAGAAGAATTCAATTTTGATTTGAATTGAAATGGAAGTTGAAATTGCTTTTGAAACGAATTTAAAACTGTTTATATAATTCGTTTTAAATAGAAATCGACGAAATATATATTATATATATTATATATATAATATAATGGCCTGAATAGAACGCGCCGCGGCAGTTCGTGAATTTCGACCATTTATTTCAAACGGACATTACGGGAGATCCGACCGTCGGATTCTCCTAAAACCGGAACCGTTGGGTTCGTATCGAAAAGAGCTTTCTAACGAATATTAGAAATTTGAAATCTAACGGTTGGATTTGGAATTATGTCCAAATCAAATTTGAAAAAGGTCGCTGTAAGTGCAGTTCGATGACCATTGATGGAAATCGACTGTACGGGCCTTGATAAAATTATTAAAAATATTAATAATTTGTGTAAAATCATAAGAAATGATTTAGAAAGGATTGGGATGAAAAACTCCATATTTGAAATGATAAAAATAGATTTTTATCGAAATGAACTAGTTTTGAACTAGAATTATAATTCTATTTATTTTTAAATAAATAAATTGAATTTGAAAAGGGTTTTGAAAATAACCAAAATTTCCAATGATTGCATTGGAGAGGATTTGAATCGAAATTGTCTTCGGAATATTTCGATGTTGGAATTCGTGATTATACAGGTGTGGTTATGGAAATTTGAAAGATATATTTATATCGTTATTTCCAATACGACATTTGTTAGTCGTAGAATTCGATATTGAATAGAAGCCGATATATTTTCTATTCAGAGCCTTGTATTGAATATCGAATGTGATTTGGGTTTGTCGTGAATGGTGTCTTCACTAACACTGTTCTTGAACCCAGTTGAGAAAGGATTAAATCTTTTTATTTAGATTTAAAGAAGTGTACCAATTAAATAATATTTAATTGGAATTGAATTGATATTGATTTTTGGGTTTATCGTGAACAGTGTTTTAAATAACACTCGTTCTTTAACCCGATAATTAATGGAAGGTGATTTTGGGTTTATCGTGAACCGTGTTTTAAATGACACTGATTCTTTAACCCAGTTAACGATTAAAACTAAGTGGAGTTTTAATGAATCTTTAACTAGATTGAAATGATCGAAAATGGAGTATCACCAGTTTTGCTCCAGGCGATAGTTAAACCTTTAATTAGATTTGAACGTAAAATGGTAATTGAATTTACCGATAACACTGTGGTGTTAGATATGAAGTATTACCAGTTTTACTTCATGGGATGAATAGGTTGGGATTGGGAAATAAAATAAATGATTACTTCGGTGTGGTTCGCTAATCCCGACTAGTTTGAATCAAAGTTCAAAAGAAGATTTGAGAATAAATTGTAATGATTTATCTTGGATAAAATTAATGGGAACCTTTCCCTATGAATGTGAAATTTAGAAACTAACTGTCGGTTAGCCAAGCAGAATGGTTTTCTGGATATTGATCTGATGTTGGTTTCGGCCTTCGAGGTTAATATTTGGGGAATTATTCTCTTGATTAATTTACGGTTAGTGACTAATGGATTGGAATGAGGCGTATGATGTGTTTGTGTAACACTTATTTTAAATATACGCGAGTTATTCGGAAAGACCGGGTTTATCCCATTCTGAATAACTAATACGACGATAAGTCGAAGATGAAGACGATGGTCGAAGACCGGAGGTTTTCATGTCGTTTGGGTAATTACTGATGATCTTGATTGGGCTGTACACCCAAGAAGATGGAAACAGTTAGTGATCGTCCAGACGTACTTGGAGATCGATGGATATGCGGGGTACTAGGTGCCTCCGGTTTCGTTCAGACCCAGAACGGACTTGTAAATGGACTGTGTGTCTGACATTGGATTTTAGTCCGTGTGATTGATCTCTATTAAATATATATCTGTTTGGCGGCGGAGAATTTATTCTCTTGCTTAACGCCCTTCTCTGAGACGTACGAGCTCAGGGGTTATATATTGATGGATATCAATCGCATGGAGTGAATTGCCTGTGTGGCATGCCTAAGTGGCAAATGATCAAGGCTTCTGTTGAAAAGCAAAGTCTTGTGGTTGATGATCGAAGCACGGCCTTTGTGGCGTAGCTTTGTGTAACGTTGATTCGCGAGTATCACACCCGGTATGAATCAAAAACGGGAGACGGACCTCAGGGAGGGCATGCGTTTCTTTCTAGTTATGAGTGGCGTCAGTGCTTGAACTGGCTGACGAGTTTGACTCATGTGGATGTTACTTATTATTACTTGCTGAAAAGCGAGGCGCCTCGTGATATCGGTTTCGGCCGATGCTTCTGGTCGGCTGACGGGCCAGATTTACGCCCCAAAGGGCGGAGAAACGTAGTGTTCAGGCATAATAATCCACATCGGTGGACCGGCCCTGACGATCCAAGGGGCAGTTGCGGCTGTTCCGGAGACATGGGCTAGATTGTCTCGAATCGGTTGAGGATCTTGCCCCTAGCCTCGGTTCATACCATAAATGATAACCCAACTTCCAATACGTCGTCTTGCGGTTTTGATTGTAAACTTATATATGGCGACATAGTGTTATGGGCCATTCATGCCGCCTATGATTGATACTTATGATTTGAAGTTGTTTTATACACTATGCACTTATTACAGTATCAAATGATTTGTTTTAAACGTATCAAGCATTCTTTGGCTGTTATAAGGGAAAACCCTATCCCCCGGCTTGCGTTGCATTGTGTGATAGGACCTGGGTCTTATAACAGCTTCATTTTTCTTTATTTAGCATTGCGCTGTTGTTTTATGCACTGGTATTCTTGGGAGGAAACCCGTTCCGTGTTATACGGCGTGGTCCCTTGATTTACCTAACTTTTAAAAATAAAGATTAACTGTTTTAGTTCTCACACCAGTCACATGACTGACCTGGAGTTTATTGTTTTAACCTAAACTCTGGGTGCCCTTATTTTCGACACGGGCAGCTAGTAGTTTTGGTTTTGCAGATTTATATTCACAGGATCCTGGTTAACAACTGGAACGATATCCGGAAAGCTTTGTATCCGTATATCTCATTCTAGTTGTGTATTGTATTATTTTCCGCTGCTATGTATTTGAATGTAATTTAAATCTCTGTTATTTCTGTGTAATATTCATTTATACTCTGTATATTCTTGTAATCTGATGCATTGTTGTAATATACAATGAAATGTTCTTCTGTATGTGTTCTGTTGTGGCTTGTTCTCGAACTATCCGCCGCTTTCCTTCACGGGGAAGTTACGGGCCTTCACACAAATACTGTCATTTCCTTTTCTGGTTCTGGGCAGACCATCAATGAAATCCATAGAAATATGTTCCCACTTCCATCCAGGAACTTCTAGCGGTTGTAATAACCCAGCTAGTTTCTGTTGGTCGCTTTTAACTAGCTGGCAAGTAGGGCATCGGCTAACGTATATTGAAACGTCTCTTTTCATAGCCTTCCACCAGAAAGTTCTTTTGAGATCGTTATACATTTTGGCCACACCAGGATGGATACTCAGCTTGGACTTGTGACACTCGTCTAACACTTCCCTTTTTAGCTCAGGAACGTCAGGAACACAAATCCTTCCTTTAAATCTCAGGGTCTCGTCGTTATCTATTTGAAAACACGAGGGTTCACCTTTCCGAATCCTTTTAATCATATCCTTAATAAAGTTATCCTCCTTCTGAAGAATAGATATTCTGTCAATCTAGGATGTTGTGATAATAAAGCTGGCGATCATTACATTCTTTCTGCTTAACGCATCGGCCACGACATTGGCTTTCCCTGGAGTATATATAATTTCGAAGTCATATGCCGCAAGAAACTCCAGCCAACGTTGCTGCCTCAAATTTAAGTCCTTCTGAGTGAACAGATACTTTAACGACTGGTGATCTGTAAACAGTTCAAATCTCTTGCCCAGAAGATAGTGTCTCCAGATTTTCAAAGAGAATATGATAGCCAATAACTCAAGATCATGAGTTACATAGTTTTTCTCGTGCGGCTTCAGTTGACGGCTAGCATAAGCAATTACTTGGCCTCTTTGCATTAACACTGCTCCAAGGCCTTCTCTAGACGCATCAGTCCAGACTTTTAAATCCTGGTTGCCATCAATGATGGTTAACACTGGAGCTGTCGTTAATCTTAACTTTAGCTCTTCGAAAGCCTCCTCACTCTCTTGAGTCCATTTGAACTTAGAATGCTTCTTTGTTAGCTTCGTTAAGTGACCAGATATCTTCGAAAAGTCTTTAACGAACTTCCGGTAATAGCTAGCCAATCCGAGAAAACTGCGGACTTCAGTGGGAGTACTGGGCTGTTTCCAATTCTGAATAGCTGTGATTTTACTTGGGTCCACAGCGATTCCTTCTTTCGATACGACGTGGCCCAGAAATTTTACTTCATCTTGCCAGAAGATACATTTGGAAAATTTGGCTTTTAATACATTCCTTCTGAGGATTTCTAGAACCTGTTTCAGATGTTTTTCATGTTCGGCCTTTGATTTAGAGAAGATTAGAATATCGTCAATGAAAACCAGAACAAATTTATTCAATACTCCTCTGAACACTCTGTTCATCAGATCAACGAAGTAAGCTGGAGCGTTACATAAGCCGAACGGCATTACTAACCACTCGTAGAATAAGTCGGGGCCTCTGAACGCTGTCATTGGAACACACTCTTCGGCAATTCGAAGTTGATGGAATCCTATAGCTAGGTCCATTCGTGAGAATACTTGTGCTCCATTTAATCGATCCAACAAATCATCAATCCACGGCAATGGATACTTGTTCTTTATTGTCTGTTTGTTCAAATCACGATAATCCACACATAGACGTAAAGTACCGTCAGATTTTGGGACAAATACCACGGCTGCACCCCAATCAGAGAAACTAGGCCTGATCAGACCTTTCCATACTAGCTGTCGTGTTTGATTGTCTAATTCCTCCTTCTCTTTCAAGGACATTCTTCGAATAGCGTGAACTACCGGCCTTGCATTGGGAATTAAAGCAATCTTGAAATCTATTTCTCTTTGCGGAGGTAAACGAACAACTTCTTCGAACACATCCGCATAGTTCTTGACGACAGGAATATCTTTGATGAGGTCGGGAATATTCTCTATGACTTCAGGGACATTTTCTATTTGGGCTGGAGAAACATCGAGAGCTGACCAGAAATCTTTTCTATTTGAAGTCGGGCCTTCACATGGTATGGTTATATAATTCCCCGATTGGGCCTTTGCTTTAACCACTCTCTCGGCGCATTTAACTTCAGCTTCATATCTAGTTAACCAATCCAATCCCAGAATAAGATCGAATTCATTAAAATTCATGATGATAGAGATAATAGGGAATTTATAGCAAGAAAAAGAGACAGGTACTGCACAAATCCAACTGAGATTGATGGAACCTCCAACTGGATTTTGGACAGTCATTGGCTCTTTGAGCTTCTTCAAATTCAAATCCAGTTTCTTGACTGCACTCTTTGCAATAAAGCTTCGTGACGCGCCTGTGTCAAACAGTACTTTTACTGGAATGTTTTTGACATTGAGCGTGCCTTCTAAAACATCAGATCTTTCCTGAACAGACGAAGATGCAGGCACTTCTACCACTTCATTTACTTGCGCTGCTTTGGACTTCTTAAATTGCCTGCAGTCCTTCTCAAGATGGCCAGTCCGACGGCATTGAACGCACTTTCTATTTTCTAGGAACTTATCTTTGGATTTAAATTTATTCTCTCTTCGCTTCTTCAGGGGTCCACAGTTTATTGACAAATGCCCTTTCTGATGGCAGTTACTGCATACGTTGGTCGTTACGGGTTCTTTCTCAGCTCTGGCCCTTTTTCTCTTGGCACTGGGCTTCTTATTGACCTCTGACCTCGTACTGTTTTCAGGAATATCAGTTTCTGACTCTGTTTTGTCACTAGAACAGACTTCTTCTTCGTCGCGCAACATTCCTTTCTTATGGAGATCTTCATACTGATAGGCCATATATATCATTTCGGAAAAAGGAAGCTTCACATGCCCCAATACTTTATTCTGGTATTTCCTTTGAAGTCCGTGAATAAATCTCATATTTTTCCTCTTCGGATTTTGAATTAGATGAGGAGCAAAGTGAGCAAGTTCATTGAATTTCTTATGATATTCGGGAATGGTCATGTCACCTTGTATTAGATAAGAAAATTCTTCACACAATCTCTCGGTTGCTTCGGGAGGAGTAAATCTTCCTA
Organism: Allium sativum; assembly: GCA_030737875.1. Classification (NCBI taxonomy): domain Eukaryota; kingdom Viridiplantae; phylum Streptophyta; class Magnoliopsida; order Asparagales; family Amaryllidaceae; genus Allium; species Allium sativum. The sequence continues at coordinate 973,345,686 of CM060924.1, forward strand.
GGAAAATCACTTTGAATCTGTCCCAGGTGATATCACCCTCTGGATTATTTTTGATGATTGTTTCCCACCAGATTAAAGCTTCTTCTTTGAGCGCCCAAGATGCTACTAACCGTTTCTGGTCATCTCTCAGCTGGATATGCTCAAAGATTCTTTCGACAGAACTCAACCAAGCTTGAGTTTGAATAATAGATTCATTACCCGAGAATTGCGCTCCGTTCAGATTTCGATATTTCTTTAATAGAGCCTCTAGATCGGGTTCTGTATTCCTTCTGTTTCTGGCACTCATTTTTCTAGTACTTCTGCAATTAGCAGATCAAGTGTCAGGTCACAGAAAAGGTATTTTATTCTGCTTTACTCATACTAGGATATTGCTGATCCTATCTGTATAGAGTTACCCGTCCTAGAACACTACTGGTTCTATTTCTGACGAGTTCGTTCAAATGTTATATTCCAGAACTAAGCTTAACCAAAGCTCTGATACCACGATGAGACGACCCGATTTCCCGTTCAGACGGAAACAGGGCTATCCTTGGAATATAACACAGAAACAGATAATAGCAGAACAGAATTAAATAAATACACCAGAATGAACAACAAAATATACTGGATAAAAGTAATCATCAGAGTTACACAGTATACAGGATCTTACTTAGTACAAATACAGTTCAGCTATACATAAATGTCTACAGCGGAAATAAACAAAATATGTACAATAGGAGCTGAACAGCATAAAAAGAAATAAATGATAGAATCCATCTTCAGCTCCAGCTATCCAGAAAGAACCAGCTAAACCTGAATACAAGGCTGCCCGTGTAGAAAAAGGGGCACCCGAGTTTGAGAGTGAAACAAACTACGAGTCAGTCATGGGACTGGTATGAGAAATCTACTCAACACATATATAATATGGCTAATCACAGGACCACGCCACTTTCGTGGAACGGGTTTACTCCATTGGATTGCCAGTGCTTTAAAACAAATCTTTCTTTTAAACATCGCTATGCTTTTTATAAAAATGAAGCCGTTATAAGACTCAGTTCCCATCAAACAATGCAACGCAAACCGGAGGATAGAGTTTTTACCTTATAACGGCCAAGATATGCTTGATACGAATAAAACAAAGGCATTTGATATTATTGCTAGTGTTTATAGGTTTTGAAAACAATTTCAAATCATAAACTATCAATCATAGACGGCATTAATGCCCCATACCACTATGTCGCCATATATAGGTATACAATCAAAATCGCATCGTCACGTATTTGGAAATTGGATTTCCGTCATGAACCAAGGCAAAAGATAGTCCTTACCGAATTCGAGACGCTCTAGCCCGTGTCTCAGGATCAGAACGCATCGACCCTTGGAGCGACAGGGCCGGTCCACCGATGTGGATTAAGAATGCCTGAACACTACGTTTCCCCACCCTTTGGGGTGTAAATGAGCCAACGAATGACTCCATCGGACCCGGATCGTCCGATCAAACCGAGGCGCCTCGCAACAGCAACAACCACATAGGTGAAAAGTATATAAATGTCAGGGCTGGTAGGTCACTGACACCACCCTAGCTAGAAAGAAACGCATGACCTCCCTGAGGTCCTTCTCCCATTTTAGGTTCATACCGGGGTGTGGGGCTCGCGAATTCACGTTATACACAAAGCTACGCCACACAGGCGGTGCTTTGATCATCACCACAAGACTTTGCTTTTCAACAGAAGTCCTGATCACTGCATCTTAGTATGCCACACAGGCAATTCACACCGTGCAACTGATGGCTATCAATCACACAGAACAAATTCCAATGCCGGACACACAGTCCATTTACAAGTCCGTTCTGGGTCTGAACGAAACCGGAGGCACTAAATACCTCGCAAACCCATCGATCACCACGTACGTCTGGACGATCACCACTCATTATCCATATTTCAGGATGCCTCCCAATCAGGACCTCGGTTACCATCCAAACGAGGTGAAGATCTCCGGTCTTCGACCACCGTCTTTATCTTCGACTTTCAATCGTCGGTCAATTATTTGAAATGAGAATTAACTCGGCCTTCTCAAATAATTCACGTATATTTAGAATTTCAATTCAATTTATTTCAATGGTTAAATTATTCGACAACACCAATTTTGTCCTTTAATGTAATTTTCACACCAAACACATTCAACCATCAAACATCACATAAATCAAGCAAATTCAGTTTATTTCCATTCCATATTGCTTATGATATTTTATAACTATTTATCGCTATTTTTATTTATTTTAAAATAGCCATTTTATTCAAAACGACGCTTCGGGCCATAAGGCGGTCGTGGCGCTGTTTTTCTTCAGATTTGATTTACACTTATCTGAAAATCTAACCGTTGGATCTTCACAAAATTTACATTATTAGAAAGGTCTTTTCGAAACGAATCCAACGGTTCCAGTTTCGGGAAAATCCGACGGTCGGATCTCCCGGTACAATCGTTTGAATTTTCGATTTCAAAATACGAACTGCAGCGTCGTTATTCGATTAAATATAATTCTATTTATATTTATATATAAATAAAATCGATTCTGGCGCTGTTTTTCTTCAGATTTGAATTAAACATTCCAGACAATCCAACCGTTGGATTTTCACAAGGTTGGTGCCGTTGGAAAGATTATTCCAAGGCGAACCCAACGGTTGAGGTTTCGGGAAAATCCAATGGTCGGATTTCCCGTACTAGTCGTTTGAAATCACGGTTTCAAAATACGAACTGCACGGCTTCGTTTCGTTTTAATTTTATTTATATTTATATATTTATAAAAATATAGTTCATTCAACGATTTCAATATCGTTTTTACTTCAAAAATTTTTCTAACTCCTTAAATTTTGGAAAAATTTCGCCATAACCTCCCCTGCACCGGGAGCATCGGGAAATCGCAAATAGCGTTCCCGGTCCTTCTAATCTCAAAAAGAAAAAGAAAAAGCCAAGCGGCTAGCCAACAGGCTCAAAATCATCACCCAAACAAATCAGTAAATGTGTACCTATTTGTCGGGCACAAAATTTTATTCCTCTTCTCTAGCCCCTTTGCTATAACCTGTTCAATGAATATGCATATACATATATATACAGTTCTTATCATTTATCCTTTTCTATTCAACTTCATATTTGATTTCTGTTTGGTTTAAAGACACCATTTATTCTAATGTTACATACATAGGTGCAAATCATTTCATTAGCTAATTAATGAATATTTCATCTCATATATGTTTATTTTGAACAAGTGGCTATTTTTAACACTTCACATTTCAACGATTTATGCATACAATAAAAATGCGATTTTTATTGTAAAACGATTCATTTCAAAACACTATTTTTCTATATAGTTCATATAGTCGATAAAAGGTGATTTTTATTATCGAACAATTTATTTCAAAATATGAATACCATTCAACACATGAATTTCTAAACAACGAATGAATATCAATTCAACACATGAATGTTTTCTATAGTTTCTATATATAGATAAAAATGTGATTTTTATTATCGAACAATTTATTTCAAAATATGAATACCATTCAACACATGAATTTCTAAACAACGAATGAATATCAATTCAACACATGAATGTTTTCTATAGTTTCTATATATAGATAAAAATGTGATTTTTATTATCGAACAATTTATTTCAAAATATGAATACCATTCAACACATGAATTTCTAAACAACGAATGAATATCAATTCAACACATGAATGTTTTCTATACAATGAATAAATATAGTTTAAGCATATGAAAATAATTCAAACACACAAATATTATTCAAAATTTCGGCAGCATAACGGCAGGGTAGTTACACCGGCACCGTCCCTAGTACGGCTCCTCGCTCTACCTTAAAACCTCGCGGTTTTTGACAATGGGGATCATGCATCTAGTTCGCACGCAGGCGGCATGTATATATTTATTTCATTTCCACAAACTAATCCTAAGTGGTTTCAACCAAATATTTCACAACCACAAACGGGTATTTTTCAACCACAATCAACCAATATCAATCTCAAACAATCCCAAACAATCATTCAATTTTCACAACAATTTCAACCAATAAATATCGTCCATGGTTTGTGGACGAGGGGCGTATATATATATATATAGATATATATTTATATATAGCTATTCACTTTCATTTCACACACATATATAATATTTTTAAATCAGAAATCTCACCAATAGTTATCCAATACCACGACTCTTCCTTTTTAGAAATCTCCGCCTTTTGTCGCTTTCGCCCGTATTCTCTACACATGTAAAAATCGAATTTTTACTATGTTATTCAATATATAAAAATCGAATTTTGACTTCCTATTCAATATATAAAAATCGAATTTTAACTTCGCTATTCAATATATAAAAATCTGATTTTGACTTCACTATTCAATATATAAAAATCTGATTTTTACTTCGACTTTCAATATATAAAAATCTGATTTTTACTTCGACTTTCAATATATAAAAATCTGATTTTTCTTTCTTTTTAAATTTCTAATCTCCTTCTATTTTAAATCTTAAAATAAATTAGTTTATAAATCATTTTAAAAATCAGTTTCCTTTTCGAAATAAAATCAGTTTTTATAATTTAAACAAATCAGTTTTTATTCTTATAAAAAAAAACAGTTTAAACCTTTTTATAAAAACAGTTTCAATCTTTAAAAAAAACAGTTTTCACCTCAAAAAAAAAATCAGTTTTTTTTATTCTCATAAAAAAAACAGTTTAAACCTTTTTATAAAAACAGTTTCAATCTTTAAACAAAATCAGTTTTTTTTTCTTTTTCTTTAAATTCAGTTTTAAATCTATCCTAATATCAGTTCTAAATCTATCCTAATATCAGTTTTTAAACTTTATATAAAAATCAGTTTATATATAAAATAAAAATAAAATAAATAAAAATAAAATAAAATTAAAAACTTACAGAGGAGCGGGGGGAAGGAGACGACGTCGGCGGCTTCAGTGTCGCGAGCGAGGGGGGAAGGGGCTTCGTCGGAGATAGTACGATCTGGGGGGGGCTTCGGGTTTCGAGAGGGGCGGCTTCGGGTTTCGAACGCGATGGAGGGAGGAGCGGGGTCTTCGTCGGCGGCTTCGATCGATGGAGGGGGGACAGGTGGAGGCGTGGGTCTTCGACGAGGCGATGGCGGTCGTGGGCGGGCGGCTCGATCTAATTTAGGTTTTTTTTTTTCACTTTTCTTTCTGTCTGAAATAGAAAAGAAACGGGGGGGGGGGGGGGGGCAAGCAGGAGATAGGAGGGAATTTTTTTTTTTTATATTTAATTATTTAATTTCGCAAATAGGTTGACTTTTACATACGACCTCGAAACGAGGCCCACCGCCTGTCGTCCATAGCGTTTCACCCCCATTCCGAATGCAATGGGATATGTATCGCATGCTGATTTGATCGTTACAATCAGTTTCCTTTTGAATTTTCATTTAAATCATTATATTGAATTTTAAACGCACATTTCAAATTACCGGGGTCACATACTAACTAGAAAAATTCCAGAAAAATATTTTCTAGCTTCGTATTGACGATACGGTCCTAACAAAACTAGTTTCGTCGAATTCTGAGACCGTTGGAAAATGGCCAATTTCCAGTCGATTAAAATCAACAGAAACTGGTCAAACGCGTTTTCCTTTGCCACGCCCACATATTGATTCGAAAAATTATGAAATTTGAAACCTAACAATAACTTGACACTGCGGATCTAACAAAAGTGGTTTCATCCAAATCCGAGGTCGTTTGCAAAATGTCCATTTTTAAGGGCCTGAATTCCATAGCGACTATTCAGAATTTTCAACTGGACATAGCTTTTGATTCTCGCTATCAAATTTCGATTGGTCAGATTCGTTAGAAAGATATTACCAATAAGATCCTAATGTTTTTGGTTTCACTAAAATACGGATTGTTTTGCACCCGGTATATTCAATTGAAGTTTGAAATCGAATTATCGAACTACCGCGCCATTTTCAATTCTATATATAATTATAATTAATTATATTGGTTTTCAAATGTCGATTCAACTCAGTTTTCATCGCCATTATTTAAAATATTTATTTTAAATATTTAAAATCCATTATTTTAGCCAATTTAAAAATTTTAAATTGGTTCAGATTTTCTGGGTCGTTACAATGCTTCATGCTTAGATTTTCAATTTCCATTATAATTAAAAAATAAGATGCCCTTTCATTTTCTATTTTGGTTATTCAAAAATATCTCATGCTCGTTTTCTCTCCTTACTTTCATTTTCTCAACTTCTAATCCAAGATAAATCATTTTCATATTAGCTACAGAAATAGTGTGAAGGACAAAATGAACAAAAAAATTTAGCCTAAAGGACAAGGGACAAAAAAAATTAGCCGTAAGGACAAAGTTTAATGTAAAGTGTGAAATCATAGTGGACCCCTGAATTACTCCCTTCACACTAAAAATTATCCTTACGGCTAAAATTTTAGCCTCCTGTCCTTATGGCTAAATTTTTTGTGGACTTTATCCTTGTGCCTAAAAATTCCGCTATTCTGAAATGTTCCATGTTCATTTTCTTTTCTTACTTTCAATTTTTTCCACTTCTAATCTAAATAAATTATTAAATTCATAAATACTATCATAATCTATATTTTTCCTTCATATTTCTTTACTGGCTCTAATTATAGCATTCTCGTATTAGGTTTTTATGGTATGCCTCATGCTTTTAGGTTTTATTAGATTTTACGTTGGTCAATAAGAATCACACTTGCTTTTTGGTGGAACTAAAAGAAATTATTATGTTTAATAAGATATTGCTTAATCTTTCAGAAACTTCTAATCTAACATAAATCATTTTCTTTTTTTAGATATTTTGGAATGTTCCGTGTTTATTTATTTTCTTACTTCCATTTTTAAAAAAATCATCTATTTTTTAAATTTCATAAATACCATTATATTCCTTATTTCTTACTTCCTTTTTTTTTTATGGTATGATTCATGCTTTTGAATTTTCTTGTTTGGTATTACAGTGGTCAATGAGTATTTTAATGGCTTTTGGTTAGAACTAAAATAAACCAGTATTTGAAATAAGACATTTCCTAATCTTTAAGAAAGGACTTCTTAGAATCCTAGTTGTAAAAAAAATTAAATTTTCATTATATATTAACCTCAAGATGCCCTTTCATTTTATATTTCATTTATTCAAAAATGTTTTATGCTCGTTTTCTCTTTTTACTTTCATTTTTTCAAGTTCTAATCTAAAATAAATAATTTTCTATCCTAGCCATTCAGAAATATTCCATACTCGTTCCAGTTCTTAATTTCGTTCTCTCACTACTACCATTTTCTATGTTTTCATCTTGGAATTCAAGTGGAAATTTGGCTTCATTTGATTTAATTATATGATTTTCTTTTTTACCTTTTGGGATTGTTAATGGGACTCCAATTTTGGTTAAAGGGGGGAGAATTTTAAGGGGACTCTTTCTTATTTATTATTTGTTAAGGGGGATTGGATATAAAAAAAAGGGTTTTGTTATCGACATGCCAATTTCTGTTAAGAGGGAGCCAAAATTTAAGGACACTCCACTTTTTTTTAATTGTTGGGGGGGGGGGGGAGGGGGTCAATGTAGGTAGCTAATTTTTTTAACTTCTTACGCTTTTACCCTTACTTTTAAAAACTTACGCACTGTAAAATTAGATCTTGCCACGTGCATATGATTTAACAAACTAAAATTAGATCTTACCATCTCATCACTCTGATCGACTATAACATAATGCTCACTCTCCTGTGTTAATATCATATTTTTTTTCTCACCCAACTTGCACATAGCATCTTTCTTCCTTTTATTGTCTTCTCCAAAACTTTGCCTGATTCAAAATTCTATTTTCCGATTCCAGTTTAATGGAGTTTTTATTAGTTTGGATATTAACGGCAGTTTTAGTTTTTTTTTGGTTCTAAATTCGTACGATGATGGATAGCTACCAATTTCATCACCTTGGAGCTCTGATGCTCATATTTTAACATGATTTATTAGTTTAAAGATGTCATTTGAGATAAACGAGAAAGGATAATGAAATTTAAGAACTCCTATATAAAATGACGGGGTTTTTCACTAAGCTCCACCTGATCTCTCATTTTGTAGTTCTTATAAAGAGGTTATCTCTTTATCTTGCTCTATCTTCGTTGTTCTGCTATAAGATTTATATTGTTTATGGTTTTACAAAAAAAAATCATATTGTTTTCTTTTTCGTTCATGGTTAGGGTTTGATTTCTACACTATTAATGGTGTTGATTAACCATTAAAGAATAGATTAATGAACAGAAGAGTGAAATTAAGCCTGAATGGGTAATAAGGTAAAAATTATCTTTATTTGTTAAAAGGGCTACTTCCCTACTTGGTACTCCCCTTAACAATTTATTTTTAAAAAAGATAATTGGTCCCCCCTTTAACAATACTTGGAGTGTCAATAACAATGCCCAAATAAAAATAAAAAGAGAGCAAACTACCCTTCTCTTTGTGTCACGTGCTGGTAACAAACTTTTTAATTCTCCAAAAATCGATATGTAGAAAACTACGCTGCTATAAAAACCAAATTACACCGCGCATACCTAACCCTAGTTCCTCCACCATGGTTCGAACGAAGATGACGAAGAGAAAAAAAATCAGATTCCAATGTGATGGAGCAAATTAGAAAGGATATTTCAGTCAATTTCTTTTCTTTTCTGAAATCAACCGTTTTGATGAAGAAGAGGAAAAACGGTGAAGGGTTGCAGTATATACCGATGAAAAAACGTCAGGATTATAAGGTTACTATTATTGCAATTTTTATTTACTGTTTTAAGGGGAGACTAGTTTATTTTGTTCCACTAATAAAATTTTCAAAATAAATTAAAATTGTAACCCCTTTTAACCAAAATTGGAGTCCCGTTAACAATCCCCTTATGTTTTATGGTATGCATCATGCTTTTGGTTTTTTATTTGACTTTATATTAGTTAAAAAAGTTAAAGCGGCTTTCTATTGGCACCAAAAAAGGTTAATATATTGAATAAGTTACTGCTTAATCTTTAATAAATGAGTTTTTTTACAACCATATTTGTAAAAATTTCGGCAACATATTTATTCTTCTAAAAATACACTGTGGTCATTTTTCTTTGATTGCAGCTAAGTGATTTGTTTATTGTTACATTGTTTTTCTACCTTTCTTTCAATGTTATAAATATAAAAAGTCCCATAAAAAAATCTTGCTTGAATGGATCGACAAGCTTGATTTAAAATTTTGAATTTTGTTCTACGATTCTTTTTTCATTTAGTTCGATGTTGAATTCATTATTTTTATTAAAAAAAATTTAATAATTACTTTGATTTTTATCCTTGAGGTTACTTCATCTTATGACTATATGCTTGTTTTTAGAATTATGAGTTTGGTTTATCGATAGTAGGTTAGTGGGTTCACAATTACTATTTTGAGAATAAAAGTTCATTTTTACAACATGTATTTCTTTATTTCATATGTTTTCCTTCATAACATTCTTATTTCCTAATACAATTATTTTCCATTTATTTTCCCTTTATATTCTAAAAATAGTGCTTTTCATCCTCCTTTGTTTTCAATACAATTTTTTTTTTGTATTTGCGCAGAAATAAACAAAAAGAGAGTGAATCCATGTAACAACCCGTAAAATGCGAGCCAGTTTGAAATTTTTATTTTGGCAATTTTAGCGAATTTTGATTATTTAAAATGAATTATTTTAAATAATATCGACGAAAAAATTTATTTTGAATAGAATTCGATCGTATATATTATACGCGTCGTCGTTAGAATATATAATAATTATATATAATTATAAAAGGAATTGAAAATGGCGCGGTAGTTCGAAAATTCGATTTCTAATTTCAAATGAATATACAGAATTCAATATAAGTCAGAATTGAACGAAACAAGAAATATTTGAATCTGTATAACTATATCTTTGTAACGAAGTTAACAAACTGAGATTTCATTTTAGAAATGATAAGATATGTCCAGTTTAAAATTAGAAATAGTCGCTGTGGAATTTATATATATTTTTATATATATAAGGCCCTTAAAAATAGCAATTTTGCAAACGACCTCGGATTTCGACGAAACCAGTTTTGTTGGGTCCGGGATGTGAAGTTATTGCTAGGTTTCAAATTTCATAATTTTTCGAATCAATATGTGAGCGTGGCAAAGGAAAACGCGTTTGACCAGTTTCAGTTGAATTTAATCGACTGGAAATTGGCCATTTTTCTAACGGTCTCAGAATTCGACGAAACTAGTTTTGTTAGGACCGTATCGTCAATACGAAGCTAGAAAATATTTTTCTGGAATTTTTCTAGTTAATATATGACCCCGGTAATTTGAAATGTACGTTTAAAATGCAGTATAAGGATTTAAATGTAATTTCAACGGAAACTGATTGTAACGATCAAACCAGCTTACGATACATATCCCATTGTGTTCGGAATGGGGGTAAAACGCTATGGACGATAGGCGGTGGGTCTCGTTTTGAGGTCAAAATAAAAAGTTACTTTTTGGACTTTAAAATTTAAATAAAATAAAATTAAATAATTATATATATTCTCCTACCTCACCCCCTCCCTTCTATTTGAAGTCAACGCTCAGAAATAAATAAAAAAAAAAAAAAGAGAGGGAGGATCGATCGTGCCCTAGCCAACCACCCACTGCCCCTCGTCGCGCAACCACCTCTGACGCGCCCCCCTCGCGCTGCCTCAGGCGCAACCAGCTTCCCCCCTCTCGCGTGGCTCCCTCTCTCCGAACTCCCCCTCTTCTTCTGAGTTTACCGCACCCAAATCACGAAGGAGCCACCTAAATCGAACCCTTCTCCTCCTCGATCCTGACCTCCGCCTGTCCCGATGGCCCCTGACAAACCAGATGGCACCACACCCCGCTCCTCTGGCCAAATCGAACAACCCTAACCCCTTGAACCCCAATGGCGCCCCCTCCTCTGACTGAAAGGCCGCCGTCTCCGGCTGACGAAACCCCTCCCCTCCGATTCGCTGTGAGTTATTTTTATTTTTTTTGTTTTGTTTTAATTTATTTTAAATGTTTAAATTAGTTTAATTTCTTACGAATAATCAATTTTATATGATATAACAAAATTAAAAATCAGTCTTTTTATTGAAAAGCCAAATAAAAAATCGTTTTTTTTTTTTTTGGATAGCATATAGAAAAGATTTGATTTTTCATATAGAAAAGGTTTGATTTTTCATATAGAAAAGATTTGATTTTTCATATAGAAAAGGTTTGATTTTTCATATAGAAAAGGTTTGATTTTTCATATAGAAAAGGTTTGATTTTTCATATAGAAAAGATTTGATTTTTCATATAGAAAAGGTTTGATTTTTCATATAGAAAAGATTTGATTTTTCATATAGAAAAGGTTTGATTTTTCATATAGAAAAGATTTTTAAAGTAATTAAAAATGTGATTTTTATATATTGAACTTCGAATTAAAAATGTGATTTTTATATATTGAACTTCGAATTAAAAATGTGATTTTTATATATTGAACTTCGAATTAAAAATGTGATTTTTATATATTGAACTTCGAATTAAAAATGTGATTTTTATATATTGAACTTCGAATTAAAAATGTGATTTTTATATATTGAACTTCGAATTAAAAATGTGATTTTTATATATTGTATAACGAAGTAAAAATTCGATTTTTATATATGTAGTGGCTATGGGCGAAGAAACTAATTAGAGAGGAGAACAGTGAAGATTTCCTGCATTAGAAGTGCCGTGGAGTTAGGATCGCTATTGGTGAGAACTTCTCACTCAAATTCTACTTTTCTAGTTATGTATATATATATATACTAGGATGCAGACGGTGCTTATTAGAAGCACCCGACACCCGTCCACAGACCATGGACTTGTTTGATTGGTTGTGTAGTTGGTTAGATTAATTGATTTGGATTTGATTGTTTTGGTGAAATTGAAATTGATATGATTGATGTGTGAATGGCGTGGGCCTTCACTAGACCGGGGATAAGGCTAGGCCTCGTCCCGTTTCTAGTATCGTGCCGTTATGCCGCCGAAATTTTCTAAAATATGTTAGAAAATAAAAATATCATTTTATTGTGTAAATGAATAATAGAAATTCATATGTTGGAATAAAATGTCTTATCGTTAAAAATATAATTTTTAGCGTGAATATGAATATAGTGAAAGTGAATAAAATAAAATATTCATTTACAAACCAGATGGTTTGTTTATGTACACTTATTTGAATGACATTGATTGGGACGATAAATTTTACACATCGCCCAACTGCACAAATAAAATATTTGTTTGATTGTTTGAAAACCCTACACGGGTGTTAGGATGAAATATGCAGTTCACTCATCCTGATTGATTAAATATGTCGATCGATTGATTGACAGGCTGTTATAAGCGTTGAATATCTATATTTGATGCTTATACAGTGTAGTGCACTTTGGTTGATGGTTGATTATTTTTCAATGCTATTATATACATGTGTTGTATGAAAATCCATATAATTAACTTTATATGGTAATTGATTGGGCCTCATTCCAATTTGAAAAATAAAGAATATTATAAAATAAAAGTTCATGTGTTGACAGTACTCATTCATTGAGATTGGTCATGTGTTGAACAAAATATTTTAGTAATAAAATTTACATCTTTGTAATATAAAATAAAAGTTCATGTGTTGACAATACTCATTCATTGAGATTGGTCATGTGTTGAACGAAATATTTTGATAATAACAACTATTTTGAAAAAGAAATATTTGAAATAGAATATTTGAAAATAAAGGAATATATGAAGCCGTGTTGATTAGATTGACGCCATTTTGACGTGAACGATATTTATATCGATTTTAAAACGATTTCGAAATGAATTGAATATATAACGATTTCGAAATGAATTTAATATATAACGACTTCTAAATAAATTGAATATATAACGATTTCGAAATGAATTGAATATATAACGATTTCGAAATGAATTGAAAACGATTTCGAAATGAATTGAAAACGATTTCGAAATGAATTGAAAACGAATTCAAATTGAATTGAAAACGAATCGAAATGAATTCAAATTGAATTGAAATTTGAATTAAGTAGAAATGAATTTTAAAACGAATTTATAAAGAAGAATTCAATTTTGATTTGAATTGAAATGGATTTTTGAAACGAATTCAAAACTATTTATATAATTCGTTTTAAATAGAAATCGACGAAGTATATATTATATATATTATATATATATAATATAATGGCCTGAATAGAACGCGCCGCGCCGCGGCAGTTCGCGAATTTCGACCATTTATTTCAAACGGGCATTACGGGAGATCCGACCGTCGGATTCTCCTAAAACCGGAACCGTTGGGTTCGTATCGAAAAGAGCTTTCTAACGAATGTGATAAATTAGAAATCTAACGGTTGGATTTGGAATTATGTCCAAATCAAATTTGAAAAAGGTCGCTATAAGTGCAGTTCGATGGCCATTGATGGAAATCGACTGTACGGGCCTTGATAAAATTATTAAAAATAGTAATAATTTGTGTAAAATCATAAGAAATGATTTGTGAAGATTTGGGATGAAAAACTCCATGTTTGAAAAGATAAAAATAGATTTTTATCGAAATGAACTAGTTTTGAACTAGAATGATAATTTTATTTATTTTTAAATAAATAAATTGAATTTGAAAAGGGTTTTGAAAATAACCAAAATTTCCAATGATTGCATTGGAGTGGATTTGAATCGAAATTGTCTTCGGAATATTTCGATGTTGGAATTCGTGATTATACAGATGTTGTTATGGAAATTTGAAAGATATATATTTATATCGTTATTTCCAATACGACATTTGTTAATCGTAGAATTTGATATTGAATATAAGCCGATATATTTTCTATTCAGAGCCTTATATTGAATATCAAATGTGATTTGGGTTTGCCGTGAATGGTGTCTTCACTAACACTGTTCTTGAACCCAGTTGAGAAAAGATTAAATCTTTTTATTTAGATTTAATGAAGTGTACCAATTAAAAATGATATTTAATTGGAATTGAATTAGTATTGATTTTTGGGTTTATCGTGAACAGTGTTTTAAATAACACTTGTTCTTTAACCCGATAATTAATGGAATGATTTTTGGGTTTATCGTGAACAGTGTTTTAAATAACACTTGTTCTTTAACCCGATAATTAATGGAATGATTTTTGGGTTTATCGTGAACAGTGTTTTAAATAACACTTGTTCTTTAACCTGATAATTAATGGAATGATTTTTGGGTTTATCGTGGACAGTGTTTTAAATAACACTCGTTCTTTAACCCGATGATTAATGAATGTGATTTTGGGTTTATCGTGAACCGTGTTTTTAAATGACACTGATTCTTTAACCCAGTCAAAGATTAAAACTAAGTGGAGTTTTAATGAATCTTTAATTAGATTGAAATGATCGAAAATGGAGTATCACCAGTTTTGCTCCAGGCGATAGTTAAATCTTTAATTAGATTTGAACGTGAAATGGTAATTGAATTTACCGATAACACTGTGGTGTTAGATATGAAGTATTACCAGTTTTACTTCATGGGATGAATAGGTTGGGATTGGGAAATTAAAACAAATGATTACTTCGGTAAGGTTCGCTAATCCCGACTAGTTTGAATTGATATTCAAAAGTAGATTGAAGAATAAATTCAAGAAATTTATCTTGGATAAAATTAATGGGAACCTTTCCCTATGAATGTGAAATCAGAAACTAACTGTCGGTTAGCTAAGCAGAATGGTTTTCTGGATATTGATCTGATGTTGGTTTCGGCCTTCGGGGTTAATATTTGGGGAATTATTCTCTTGATTAATTTACGGTTAGTGACTGATGAATTGGAATGAGGCGTATGTTGTGTTTGTGTAACACTTATTTAAATATACGCGAGTTATTCGGAAAGACCGGGTTTATCCCATTCTGAATAACTGATACGACGATAAGTCGAAGATGAAGACGATGGTCGAAGACCGGAGTTCTTCACGTCGTTTGGGTGATAACTGATGATCTTGATTGGGCTGTACACCCAAGAAGATGGAAACAGTTAGTGATCGTCCAGACGTACTTGGAGATCGATGGATATGCGGGGTACTAGGTGCCTCCGGTTTCGTTCAGACCCAGAACGGACTTGTAAATGGACTGTGTGTCTGACATTGGATTTTAGTCTGTGTGTTTGATTTCTATTAAATATATATCTGTTTGGCGGCGGAGAATTTATTCTCTTGCTTAACGCCCTTCTCTGAGACGTACGAGCTCAGGGGTTATATATCGATGGATATCAAACGCATGGAGTGAATTGCCTGTGTGGCATGCCTAAGTGGCAATTGATCGAGGCTTCTGTTGAAAAGAAAAGTCTTGTGGTGATGATCAAAGCAAGGCCTTTGTGGCGTAGCTTTGTGTAACGTTTCCTTCGCGTGTTTCACACCCGGTATGAACCAAAAACGGGAGGGGACGTCAGGGAGGGCATGCGTTTCTTCCTAGCTAGAAGTGGCGTCAGTGGTTTTACACGCCCTGACGAGTTTGACTTATGTGGTTGTTGCTGTTGCGAGGCGCCTCGGATTGATCGGTCGTTCTCGAACCGATGGAGTCATTTAGTTGGCTCGTTTACGCCCCATAGGGCGGAGAAACGCATGTTCAGGCATTTTAATCCACTCCGTGTGGACCGGCCCTGAGGATCCAAGGGTCACTCGAGCTCTGATCCTGAGACTCGGGCTAGGCAGTCTCGAATCGGTTGAGGACTATCTTTTGCCTCGGTTCATAGACGGAAATCCAATTTCCAAATACGTGACATTTGCGGTTTTAATTTGTAAACCTATATATGGCGACATAGTGGCATGGGACGCTCATGTCGCCTATGATTGATACTTATGATTTGAAGTTGTTTTATACACTATGCACTTATTATAGTATCAAATGATTTGTTTTAAAACGTATCAAGCATTCTTTGGCTGTTATAAGGGAAAACCCTATCCTCGACTGCGTTGCATTGTGTGATGGGACCTGGGTCTTATAACAGCTTCATTTTTCTTTATTTAGCATTGCGCTGTTTGTTTTATACACTGGTATTCTTGGGAGGAAACCCGTTCCGTGTTATACGGCGTGGTCCCTTGATTTACCTAATGATTTAAAATAAAGAATAATAACTGTTTTAGTTCTCACACCAGTCACATGACTGACCTGGAGTTTATTGTTTTAACCTAAACTCTGGGTGCCCCTATTTTGACACGGGCAGCTAGTAGTTTTGGTTTTGCAGATTTATATTCACAGGATCCTGGTTTACAGCCGGAACGATATCCGGAAAGCTTTGTATCCGTATATCTACTTCTAGTTGTGTATTGTATTATTTTCCGCTGCTATGTATTTAAATGTAATTTAAATCTCTGATATTTCTGTGTAATATTCATTTATAATTGTATATTCTTGTAATCTGATGCATTGTTGTAATATACAATGAAATGTTCTTCCGTATGCGTTCTGTTTTGTCGTGTTCTCAAACGATAGGGCGTTTCGAACGGTCTGGGTCGGTTTAGCGACTGGTTCGGACCGAGCGAAATTCCTTGCCGTCACAGTTGGTATCAGAGCTTTGGTTTACAAAGCTCAGAGAACAAGGCACATTAGAACCTTATGAAAGAATTCATCAGATATTGGATTAGTAATATCCAATTAGAATGACTCGTTAGAGATGGGATCAGTAGTATCCTAGAACGGGTGTGAAGAGTATATTTTTTTAAAGTGAAAACAATTTTTGTTTTGAAAATTTAAATCAATTATTCGTATTTGATTATTTATTTATATTGATGTGGACAATCCAGTATATATAGATTTTGCGTATACGTCTGATCCGCGTGTATTCGAAGTTTTAATATATTGGATAGATATAGAATTACACTCTAATCGCCCGGAGATGATTTTGATGATGGAGCTCCATCATTAGAATTTATATTCGAGAGACGAACTTGTAATATCTATATACTTCCTATTGACTGGTGTGAGAACCAAAATTAGATAGGGCTTATTGTTGTGAATTGGCATCAAAAACATGATTTTTGTATATGTATCAAAATTATCAATTTGAAACTCTAATCCACTAATTGATTGATGTTTGTGTTGTTTGTTTATCTGTTTGATAATTTTGAACCATTTAGCCTAATTGAACCAAATATTGAATTGTATTGAAAATTGGTCGCATTTGCATGTATATACATATATATCATTGAACAGGTCATAGCAAGGAGGCTAGAGCAGAGAATAAAATTTGTTTGCCCGACAAATAGGTACATGTTTACTACATAATTTCCTGTTTTGTTTGGGTGATGATGATTTTGTGAGCCTATTGGCTAGCCGCTTGGCTTTTTCTTTTTCTTTTTGAGATCTGAAGGACCGGGGAAGCTATTTGAAATTCCCCGTGCTCCCATTGCAGGGGAGGTTATGGCGAAATTTTTCAAAAATTTAGGGTGTTAGCCAAATTTTTGAAATTTTAGAAATTCTCAGAAACTGAAAAGTTGGAGAATGGAAGCCAGGTCGAGCGTAGTGTTGAATAATCAAACCACTTTCGACTTTGTTCCTTTTCGGGGGCGAAAAGTTTTAAGTGGGGGAGATTGTAACAACCCGTAAAATGCGAGCCAGTTTGAAATTTTTATTTTGGCAATTTTAGCGAATTTTGATTATTTAAAATGAATTATTTTAAATAATATCGACGAAAAAATTTATTTTGAATAGAATTCGATCGTATATATTATACGCGTCGTCGTTAGAATATATAATAATTATATATAATTATAAAAGGAATTGAAAATGGCGCGGTAGTTCGAAAATTCGATTTCTAATTTCAAATGAATATACAGAATTCAATATAAGTCAGAATTGAACGAAACAAGAAATATTTGAATCTGTATAACTATATCTTTGTAACGAAGTTAACAAACTGAGATTTCATTTTAGAAATGATAAGATATGTCCAGTTTAAAATTAGAAATAGTCGCTGTGGAATTTATATATATTTTTATATATATAAGGCCCTTAAAAATAGCAATTTTGCAAACGACCTCGGATTTCGACGAAACCAGTTTTGTTGGGTCCGGGATGTGAAGTTATTGCTAGGTTTCAAATTTCATAATTTTTCGAATCAATATGTGAGCGTGGCAAAGGAAAACGCGTTTGACCAGTTTCAGTTGAATTTAATCGACTGGAAATTGGCCATTTTTCTAACGGTCTCAGAATTCGACGAAACTAGTTTTGTTAGGACCGTATCGTCAATACGAAGCTAGAAAATATTTTTCTGGAATTTTTCTAGTTAATATATGACCCCGGTAATTTGAAATGTACGTTTAAAATGCAGTATAAGGATTTAAATGTAATTTCAACGGAAACTGATTGTAACGATCAAACCAGCTTACGATACATATCCCATTGTGTTCAGAATGGGGGTAAAACGCTATGGACGATAGGCGGTGGGTCTCGTTTTGAGGTCAAAATAAAAGTTACTTTTTGGACTTTAAAATTTAAATAAAATAAAATTAAATAATTATATATATTCTCCTACCTCACCCCCTCCCTTCTATTTGAAGTCAACGCTCAGAAATAAATAAATAAAAAAAAAAGAGAGGGAGGATCGATCGTGCCCTAGCCAACCACCCACTGCCCCTCGTCGCGCAACCACCTCTGACGCGCCCCCCTCGCGCTGCCTCAGGCGCAACCAGCTTCCCCCCTCTCGCGTGGCTCCCTCTCTCCGAACTCCCCCTCTTCTTCTGAGTTTACCGCACCCAAATCACGAAGGAGCCACCTAAATCGAACCCTTCTCCTCCTCGATCCTGACCTCCGCCTGTCCCGATGGCCCCTGACAAACCGGATGGCACCACACCCCGCTCCTCTGGCCAAATCGAACAACCCTAACCCCTTGAACCCCAATGGCGCCCCCTCCTCTGACTGAAAGGCCGCCGTCTCCGGCTGACGAAACCCCTCCCCTCCGATTCGCTGTGAGTTATTTTTATTTTTTTTGTTTTGTTTTAATTTATTTTAAATGTTTAAATTAGTTTAATTTCTTACGAATAATCAATTTTATATGATATAACAAAATTAAAAATCAGTCTTTTTATTGAAAAGCCAAATAAAAATTCGTTTTTTTTTTTTTTTTTTTTGGATAGCATATAGAAAAGATTTGATTTTTCATATAGAAAAGGTTTGATTTTTCATATAGAAAAGGTTTGATTTTTCATATAGAAAAGGTTTGATTTTTCATATAGAAAAGATTTGATTTTTCATATAGAAAAGGTTTGATTTTTCATATAGAAAAGGTTTGATTTTTCATATAGAAAAGGTTTGATTTTTCATATAGAAAAGATTTGATTTTTCATATAGAAAAGGTTTGATTTTTCATATAGAAAAGATTTTTAAAGTAATTAAAAATGTGATTTTTATATATTGAACTTCGAATTAAAAATGTGATTTTTATATATTGAACTTCGAATTAAAAATGTGATTTTTATATATTGAACTTCGAATTAAAAATGTGATTTTTATATATTGAACTTCGAATTAAAAATGTGATTTTTATATATTGAACTTCGAATTAAAAATGTGATTTTTATATATTGAACTTCGAATTAAAAATGTGATTTTTATATATTGTATAACGAAGTAAAAATTCGATTTTTATATATGTAGTGGCTATGGGCGAAGAAACTAATTAGAGAGGAGAACAGTGAAGATTTCCTGCATTAGAAGTGCCGTGGAGTTAGGATAGCTATTGGTGAGAACTTCTCACTCAAATTCTACTTTTCTAGTTATGTATATATATATATACTAGGATGCAGACGGTGCTTATTAGAAGCACCCGACACCCGTCCACAGACCATGGACTTGTTTGATTGGTTGTGTAGTTGGTTAGATTAATTGATTTGGATTTGATTGTTTTGGTGAAATTGAAATTGATATGATTGATGTGTGAATGGCGTGGGCCTTCACTAGACCGGGGATAAGGCTAGGCCTCGTCCCGTTTCTAGTATCGTGCCGTTATGCCGCCGAAATTTTCTAAAATATGTTAGAAAATAAAAATATCATTTTATTGTGTAAATGAATAATAGAAATTCATATGTTGGAATAAAATGTCTTATCGTTAAAAATATAATTTTTAGCGTGAATATGAATATAGTGAAAGTGAATAAAATAAAATATTCATTTACAAACCAGATGGTTTGTTTATGTACACTTATTTGAATGACATTGATTGGGACGATAAATTTTACACATCGCCCAACTGCACAAATAAAATATTTGTTTGATTGTTTGAAAACCATACACGGGTGTTAGGATGAAATATGCAGTTCACTCATCCTGATTGATTAAATATGTCGATCGATTGATTGACAGGCTGTTATAAGCGTTGAATATCTATATTTGATGCTTATACAGTGTAGTGCACTTTGGTTGATGGTTGATTATTTTTCAATGCTATTATATACATGTGTTGTATGAAAATCCATATAATTAACTTTATATGGTAATTGATTGGGCCTCATTCCAATTTGAAAAATAAAGAATATTATAAAATAAAAGTTCATGTGTTGACAGTACTCATTCATTGAGATTGGTCATGTGTTGAACAAAATATTTTAGTAATAAAATTTACATCTTTGTAATATAAAATAAAAGTTCATGTGTTGACAGTACTCATTCATTGAGATTGGTCATGTGTTGAACGAAATATTTTGATAATAACAACTATTTTGAAAAAGAAATATTTGAAATAGAATATTTGAAAATAAAGGAATATATGAAGCCGTGTTGATTAGATTGACGCCATTTTGACGTGAACGATATTTATATCGATTTTAAAACGATTTCGAAATGAATTGAATATATAACGATTTCGAAATGAATTTAATCTATAACGACTTCGAAATGAATTGAATATATAACGATTTCGAAATGAATTGAATATATAACGATTTCGAAATGAATTGAAAACGATTTCGAAATGAATTGAAAACGATTTCGAAATGAATTGAAAACGAATTCAAATTGAATTGAAAACGAATCGAAATGAATTCAAATTGAATTGAAATTTGAATTAAGTAGAAATGAATTTTAAAACGAATTTATAAAGAAGAATTCAATTTTGATTTGAATTGAAATGGATTTTTGAAACGAATTCAAAACTATTTATATAATTCGTTTTAAATAGAAATCGACGAAGTATATATTATATATATATAATATAATGGCCTGAATAGAACGCGCCGCGCCGCGGCAGTTCGCGAATTTCGACCATTTATTTCAAACGGGCATTACGGGAGATCCGACCGTCGGATTCTCCTAAAACCGGAACCGTTGGGTTCGTATCGAAAAGAGCTTTCTAACGAATGTGATAAATTAGAAATCTAACGGTTGGATTTGGAATTATGTCCAAATCAAATTTGAAAAAGGTCGCTATAAGTGCAGTTCGATGGCCATTGATGGAAATCGACTGTACGGGCCTTGATAAAATTATTAAAAATAGTAATAATTTGTGTAAAATCATAAGAAATGATTTGTGAAGATTTGGGATGAAAAACTCCATGTTTGAAAAGATAAAAATAGATTTTTATCGAAATGAACTAGTTTTGAACTAGAATGATAATTCTATTTATTTTTAAATAAATAAATTGAATTTGAAAAGGGTTTTGAAAATAACCAAAATTTCCAATGATTGCATTGGAGTGGATTTGAATCGAAATTGTCTTCGGAATATTTCGATGTTGGAATTCGTGATTATACAGATGTTGTTATGGAAATTTGAAAGATATATATTTATATCGTTATTTCCAATACGACATTTGTTAATCGTAGAATTTGATATTGAATATAAGCCGATATATTTTCTATTCAGAGCCTTATATTGAATATCAAATGTGATTTGGGTTTGCCGTGAATGGTGTCTTCACTAACACTGTTCTTGAACCCAGTTGAGAAAAGATTAAATCTTTTTATTTAGATTTAATGAAGTGTACCAATTAAAAATGATATTTAATTGGAATTGAATTAGTATTGATTTTTGGGTTTATCGTGAACAGTGTTTTAAATAACACTTGTTCTTTAACCCGATAATTAATGGAATGATTTTTGGGTTTATCGTGAACAGTGTTTTAAATAACACTTGTTCTTTAACCCGATAATTAATGGAATGATTTTTGGGTTTATCGTGAACAGTGTTTTAAATAACACTTGTTCTTTAACCTGATAATTAATGGAATGATTTTTGGGTTTATCGTGGACAGTGTTTTAAATAACACTCGTTCTTTAACCCGATGATTAATGAATGTGATTTTGGGTTTATCGTGAACCGTGTTTTTAAATGACACTGATTCTTTAACCCAGTCAAAGATTAAAACTAAGTGGAGTTTTAATGAATCTTTAATTAGATTGAAATGATCGAAAATGGAGTATCACCAGTTTTGCTCCAGGCGATAGTTAAATCTTTAATTAGATTTGAACGTGAAATGGTAATTGAATTTACCGATAACACTGTGGTGTTAGATATGAAGTATTACCAGTTTTACTTCATGGGATGAATAGGTTGGGATTGGGAAATTAAAACAAATGATTACTTCGGTAAGGTTCGCTAATCCCGACTAGTTTGAATTGATATTCAAAAGTAGATTGAAGAATAAATTCAAGAAATTTATCTTGGATAAAATTAATGGGAACCTTTCCCTATGAATGTGAAATCAGAAACTAACTGTCGGTTAGCTAAGCAGAATGGTTTTCTGGATATTGATCTGATGTTGGTTTCGGCCTTCGGGGTTAATATTTGGGGAATTATTCACTTGATTAATTTACGGTTAGTGACTGATGAATTGGAATGAGGCGTATGTTGTGTTTGTGTAACACTTATTTAAATATACGCGAGTTATTCGGAAAGACCGGGTTTATCCCATTCTGAATAACTGATACGACGATAAGTCGAAGATGAAGACGATGGTCGAAGACCGGAGTTCTTCACGTCGTTTGGGTGATAACTGATGATCTTGATTGGGCTGTACACCCAAGAAGATGGAAACAGTTAGTGATCGTCCAGACGTACTTGGAGATCGATGGATATGCGGGGTACTAGGTGCCTCCGGTTTCGTTCAGACCCAGAACGGACTTGTAAATGGACTGTGTGTCTGACATTGGATTTTAGTCTGTGTGTTTGATTTCTATTAAATATATATCTGTTTGGCGGCGGAGAATTTATTCTCTTGCTTAACGCCCTTCTCTGAGACGTACGAGCTCAGGGGTTATATATCGATGGATATCAAACGCATGGAGTGAATTGCCTGTGTGGCATGCCTAAGTGGCAATTGATCGAGGCTTCTGTTGAAAAGCAAAGTCTTGTGGTGATGATCAAAGCAAGTCCTTTGTGGCGTAGCTTTGTGTAACGTTTCCTTCGCGTGTTTCACACCCGGTATGAACCAAAAACGGGAGGGGACGTCAGGGAGGGCATGGGTTTCTTCCTAGCTAGAAGTGGCGTCAGTGGTTTTACACGCCCTGACGAGTTTGACTTATGTGGTTGTTGCTGTTGCGAGGCGCCTCGGATTGATCGGTCGTTCTCGAACCGATGGAGTCATTTAGTTGGCTCGTTTACGCCCCATAGGGCGGAGAAACGCATGTTCAGGCATTTTAATCCACTCCGTGTGGACCGACCCTGAGGATCCAAGGGTCACTCGAGCTCTGATCCTGAGACTCGGGCTAGGCAGTCTCGAATCGGTTGAGGACTATCTTTTGCCTCGGTTCATAGACGGAAATCCAATTTCCAAATACGTGACATTTGCGGTTTTAATTTGTAAACCTATATATGGCGACATAGTGGCATGGGACGCTCATGTCGCCTATGATTGATACTTATGATTTGAAGTTGTTTTATACACTATGCACTTATTATAGTATCAAATGATTTGTTTTAAAACGTATCAAGCATTCTTTGGCTGTTATAAGGGAAAACCCTATCCTCGACTGCGTTGCATTGTGTGATGGGACCTGGGTCTTATAACAGCTTCATTTTTCTTTATTTAGCATTGCGCTGTTTGTTTTATACACTGGTATTCTTGGGAGGAAACCCGTTCCGTGTTATACGGCGTGGTCCCTTGATTTACCTAATGATTTAAAATAAAGAATAATAACTGTTTTAGTTCTCACACCAGTCACATGACTGACCTGGAGTTTATTGTTTTAACCTAAACTCTGGGTGCCCCTATTTTGACACGGGCAGCTAGTAGTTTTGGTTTTGCAGATTTATATTCACAGGATCCTGGTTTACAGCTGGAACGATATCCGGAAAGCTTTGTATCCGTATATCTACTTCTAGTTGTGTATTGTATTATTTTCCGATGCTATGTATTTAAATGTAATTTAAATCTCTGATATTTCTGTGTAATATTCATTTATAATTGTATATTCTTGTAATCTGATGCATTGTTGTAATATACAATGAAATGTTCTTCCGTATGCGTTCTGTTTTGTCGTGTTCTCAAACGATAGGGCGTTTCGAACGGTCTGGGTCGGTTTAGCGACTGGTTCGGACCGAGCGAAATTCCTTGCCGTCACAATCCAATACATGCTCCATCTTCACATATAAGAACCAAAAGATAGTCCATAAAGCTAGCCACATTTATTTTAAACTCCAGGCCAGTTATAGGAATGGTATAAGAAACAGAAACAATTAATCACATTTATTTTAAAAAGTTTAGGTAAATCATAAGACCACATCTCATGACATGGAATGGGTTTCCCCTTATCAATGCCAGTCATAAAACTTGTAATGTTTTTGGAAAATGAAGCTACCATAAGGTCTCTCGTCACACACACACTATGCAAAAACAGATTTGGAGAGGTTTTCCCTTATAATAGCCAAACATGTTTGATACGTAAAATTATCTTTTATTATTATTTGTGCATAGTGTAGAAAAGTCTTTCAAAAATAATTGTATCAACCCTAGATGGCATAGGTACCATATATTATGTCGCCATATAGGTTTACAACCAAAACCGTACAAACTCGCAGTGGTAAATGGATTTCCATCAAATGACCGGGCTAAGGAACTTCCTTACCAGTGGGTACATCTGTAAAGGAATGCCCCGAGACTCTGGAACACCAGTTCCATTCTCTGCTAACACAAGGCCGGTCCATCCTTTCCTAGATGAATTCGAGTACTCCTAAGTATGTCATCTCCAGTCGTTGCCAACCAATAAACCAGGGCTCCGCAACATCAACAACCACAAAAAGTAGAAGTTACCACATAAGTAATACCTGGGCTCCATACCATGGTACACTTTTTATCTAGATAGGATATGACATACCCATAAACTCGCTACAACTTTCCTGTTTTGGTCATTTACCGTGGTGTAAGGCTTGTCGAAGTCTCGTTACACAAAACTAAAATAAATCATATAACTTTTGAGCTCGTACGTCTCAAAGAGGGTGCTAAGTTGAGATAACCACTTAGCATGCCACATTGTCATTCCATAATATATAATTGATAACCACTAACCATATAACCGTTGAGCTCGTACGTCTCAAAGAGGGTGCTAAGTTGAGATAACCTCACAACCACCAACTGAAATATGTTTAATTAAAATCAATCAATACATTGTAAAATACAATGTTAGACACACATCCATACAAATATGTCCTAGGTCTGAATGAAACTGAAGTCACCTTATTCCTCGTCCAATAAAAACGAGAGGTCCTTGCAGATTCAAAAATTCTCCAAATATGTCCGGACATGCCGCCACTATAACATCTCAATACTGGAGCAACCCAATGAAGAGAAAATCATCAGGCTAATCCTTTCAATGTGAAGATTTTCGGTCTTCAACACCATCTTTAAACACTTTTCATTAAGTTTCATTCTTATTCGGAATGGTTTTCGGACCTAAGTCTAATCCTGGTCTTTCCAAATAAGAATCCTTCTTTTAAAACTTATGGATGTATAAGTCATTATTTAAATCTCAACTCAAATTTCATTTAAATATTCAAATATTCAGGTTAAATTATTTCTCAAAGTTTGGGAATATAAGTATGAAGTTTAAATTCCTTTTTGGGTGTTAGCGTGCGTTTAGAAACATTACCAAAGGTTACTTAAAATAGCTAATTTGGAAAAATTCATTAAATAAACTTTAAATCTTTATAAATTTATCCAAATCACTTTGAAACTATTTATTATGATTTATAAGAAATTTTCCCTATTTTTAATGATTTTTTAAAAAGCTATTTTTATTGATTTCCAAATTCGACCACTAAACTACACTTATAGCGACCTTTTCAAAAACTATTTTGCACATAACTTGAAGTCTATATATTATATTTTGAAAATTCCTCTTTCATTTGAATATTAATATAATTTTTTTTTTGTTTTGAAGAAATCCGATTAACTTTGCTCAAGCTATGAGCATTTAAAGTTTATAGTCGAAATTCTCGAACTACTACAGCGCGACTAGTCCTATTCAAAATATATTATAATTCTATATTAAAATAAACCCGATTCACCTTAAAATAGTTTATAATTCATTTCAAAACACATATACACTTAATTGCAAATAATATTTCAAATTTTACCTTTAAAACTCAATATTCCTATTTAATGGATATTATAATATTATTTAATTATTAAAATAATATTATTTTTCATAACTTATCTGTTTGAGCCCAAACTTTCCTGAATCCCATTAATAAAATAAATAAGATAGTTTGAATAATAAAATTGAGTTAAAACACTTTCTGTATACTCATACCGAACTTCAGTTTTTAAACTTACTATTCGTTTTAAAATTCAAATTTGAACATGCCATTTATACTTGAAATAAAATTCAAATAATTTTCCATTCTTTTTAAAAAAAAATCATATTAGCTTTAAGTTCATTCCCAAATCATTTTGAAATTAAAAATCCAATTTTTATTTTTCACTTATTTTTTAAATGAATAAAATATTCATTTAAATTATCCAAATTTATTCAATACCCAAAAATCCAACTTTTTGGGTAAAATTAACTATGCTAACCAATACCAAATCATATACAATCATTATAACGTCCAACGTCAACCAAGCATGGTGTCATTTACTTAGCAAAGTAATATCATATAACCCATTACTATTCATCAACCCAATAAGGTTCATATCCACAACCAATCATTCACACAATCATCACATGATACCATTTATTTAAGTATTTATATAATTATAACTTAAAAATCATATATTTACTTACTAATCATCACTAAATCTTAACGTGATTTAATATTAATAACCATTAACTACTTAACCTTTTAAGTGCATAGTTTATCACGAATATAGTTAAAAGTTTAGATTTCTCACTAATGGATCCACTCCTTCGTAACTTTAAACGTAGGACTCCTTTAGCTTCACTACTACTCGAATTTCACTTAGCAAGCAAACCAACCACTCTTTTAACTCAACATCGCTACTAACTCAAGATATATATATTTGTTTGTATTTAGAAGTGGAAAGGTGGAAGCTTCAAGTGTTTAAGGGGATAAAGGTGGAATTATTGGCAAGAGGAGCTCAGCCAAGGGGGTAGGGTCCACATGGGGGTGCTGTAGTGGGCTAGTGGGGTCGGGTTTTGGGCCGTTGTGGGTTAATTTGGGAGTGAAGGGATGTAAAGGAGGTGGCTTGAAGGGGTTTAAGTATTGTTTAAGGATGTTTAGAGGAAAGGCGGCCCACGGCAAGGACGAGGGGATGGGGTGCTAATGTGACAGGTCGGGGGAAGGGTAGACCTGCTGGGTACGGTGGTGGGGTTCATAGGTTGGAGGGGAGGAGATAGCAGGGGAGAAAAAGAGAGAAAAGAAGAGAAGAATGGAAGAATAAAAGGGAAGGAAGAAAATGTGAATTGAAGTGGCCTCTATTTATACACATATCTTAGGGTCTAAAATGCTATGATGAGGTGTCAACACAAGGGAAGATAGTTTGGTGGTGAAGTAATGAACTTTTGGCTAGTTTCCCAGTAAGTTCTTAAGTGAAAAATGCATGCCTTATTTTTTGTTCCACTTCCTTATCTTTTGTGCCAAGCTAACACATCATCATCATTACATAGCTATGTCTACATGGAACAATGTGTAAGTAAGATGTGATGAGGTGTCAAAAAGGGAGGAGATTTAGGAATTATGTTTTAATTAAATTTAAGCTTGTGTTTAGTTAAATGACCTTTATACGTTTTCAACTCGTACGATCAAACCGTAAGTCTGATCGATACGAAATTTGAAATCCGATTATTTCATAGATACGAATCCAATGAAACTAGTCTCGTAGAATTCTGATACAGTTTGCAAAATGGACTATTTTTGAGTTATTATTAAATTTCAATTGATTTTTCAACATGCTTTATATTGCGCGCGCTCACATTTAACTCCGATTGATAAAAAAAATTGAAATCTTACAATAATTAATATTCCAGATCCGATGATATTGGTTTTGTCAAAATCAAAGAGCGTTTGCAAAGTCTCTATTTTTAGGCTACTAAAATAATATTAAATTATCAAAATTTAAATTAACTAAAATTCCAGCTCTTTACATCCTCCCCTACTTAAAAATTTCGTCCATGAAATTGAAAAAAAAAGGAATAATGAAAAGTAAATTGATAGAGGAGGTAAATTTACCAAGGAGTTAGATATACACACGACATTCGGGATAAAACTTCTGCATATGCTCGTCCGTTTCCCAAGTACAACCCTCTGGATCACCACTCTACTGTACCATGACTAGCTTTACTATCTTGTTCCTCAATCTCTTTTCATTACGATCAATAATTTTGAGGGGCTCTCTTTCGACTGTTAAGGTGGGTGAAATCTCTAAGTCCTGTTGAGCAATCTCTTCAATAATTTGGTCAGGGTCGTTCATATACTTCCATAAACTAGATACATGGAAAACATCATGTATTCCAGATAACCACTCGGGTAGTTGTACTTTATATCCAGAGGTCCAATCCTTTCCAGAATAGAAAAATGTCCAATATATCGAGGTGCCAGCTTCCCCATCTTTTCAATACTTGATAACTCGTAATAAAGAAACTTTCAAAATACTGAATCTCCGATTTTGAAGTCCAAGGAATTTCTTCTTCGATTGGCATACTTCCTATGTTGATCTCGTGCCATTTTTAACTTCTTCCTGATCAATTCCACTTTATATGTGGCCTCTTTGATCATATCTGGTCCAAGAAAAAGTCTATCTCTAGATTTATCCAAAAAGAGAGCAACTTGCAGGGATGGCCATACAATGCCTCAAAAGGTGTCATTTTAATACTATCTTGATAACTGTTGTTATAAGAAAACAGTAGATGACTTTCCCATGATCCTCCAAAGTCTAGAATGCAAGCCCGTAAAAGATCTTCCAATATATGGTTAAATTTTTCCGCTTTCCCATCTGACTATAGATGATATGCCATGCTGAGATTTATTTTAGTTCCCAAGGCAGTTTGGAAAGCTACCCAGAAACGACTAGTGAAGATCGAATCTCAGTCGCTCACAATGCTGCTCGGTACTCCGTGCAATCTCATAATCTCTTATATATATATGTATGTATATGTATATGTAAATGCTAAACGTGCTGCTGTTCGAGATGATTTTACTAGGATGAAATGGGTGTTCTTGGTTAGACGATCAACAATAACCCATATACCTTCATTCCCCATGTGAGTAGGGGGAAACCCATCAAGACTTGGTCCCACTTCCATTCTGGTATTTCCAAGGGCTTAAGTAATCTTGCGGTCTTCTGTTGACCAATTTTAATTTGTTGGCAAGTAGCACACTAGCTAACATATATAGATATGTCCCTCTTCATCGTCTTCCACCAGAAAGTATGCTTAATATCTCGATACATCTTGTTAAATCCTGGATGGATACTAAATTTGGACTTGTGACACTCGTCCAATACTTCTTTCTGGAGTTCTCTAATATTAGGGACACAAATTTTCCCTTTCAATCTTAGATAGCCTTTATTATCAACTTTGAAACTCGAACTTTCACCTTGTCGAATACTTTTAGCAATCCTGTATAAATTCATCTTTGCTTTGCTTGCTAGCAATTTTCTCTATAAGAGTTGGAGTGACGACTAGGTAAGCAATGACAATGTGCTTTCAACTCAAGGCATTAGCGACTACGTTGGCTTTTCCGGGAGTATATTAAATATTCAGATCATAAGAAGCTAGAAATTTTAACCAACGTTGTTGTCTTAAACTCTAATCCTTTTGAATAAATAGATACTTTAGGGACTTGTGATCCGTTAATAACACAAACTTCTCTCCTAGCAGATAGTGTCTCTATATCTTCAAAGAAAATATCGCTGCTAATAGCTCTAAATCATGAGTTAGATAATTCTTTTCGTGCGACTTCAGTTGTCTACCTACATAAGTAATAACTCTGCCTCTTTGCACTAATACAACACCAAATCCTTCTTTACAAGCATCTATATAGACAAATAATCCTTGGTTCCCATCAATAATGGATAAGACTAGGCAGTAGTCAACCTTTCCTTTAACTCTGCAAAAGCATCTTCGCACTTGAGAGACCAGACAAACTTTGCTTTCTCCATTGTCAGCTTTGTCAAAGGTGAGGCTATCTTAGAGAAATCCTGGACAAACTTCCTGTAGTATCCAACTAGTCTTAGGAAACTTTAGATGTCTCTTGGAGTTGAAGGTCGCTTCCAATCCATAATAGCAGATGTTTTTCCTAAGTCTTCTGAGATTCCTTCTTCAGATATTTTATGTCCAAGAAACTTGACTTCTTTTTCCCAAAAATAGCATTTAGAAAGATTTGCTTTAAACAAGTTCTTCTTAATATCTCCAAAATAATCCTTAATGTTCTGCATGATCCCCTTTGATCTTTGAATAAACGAGAATATTGTCAATGAAAACTAATACAAATTTATTCAACACTTCCCGAAAGACTCTAGTCGTTAGATCCACAAAATAAGCGGGGGCGTTTATCAATTCAAATGGTATAACTAACCATTCGTAAAAAGTATCAGGCCCTTTAAATGCAGTCAAATGGATATGTTCTTCAACAATTTTGAGTTGATGAAAACCTATGGATAAATCCATTTTAGAGAAAAATCTGGCCTCATTCAATTGATCGAATAGGTCATCTCTTCGAGGCAAAGGGTATTTGTTCTCAGGGTTTATTTATTTAGGCCTCTAAAATCGATACACAACCTTAAGGATCCATCAGACTTGACTACAAATACCATGGCTGATCCCCATCTGGAACGAACTAGTCGAATAGACCTTTCCTCTATAAGTTCTTGAAAATGCTTATTCAATTCTATTTTATCCTTTGGTGCCATTCTCCGACTAGGATGGACAATTGGTCTAGCGTTAGGTATTAAGTCAATTCTAAATTCAATTTCTCTATGAGGAGGGAGACTTTTGACTTCTTCATAAACATCAGGAAATTTTTGGATGACGGGTATAGTTTCGATGTTCGTAATAGGGTAACCCAATGCACACATTAATCTATCTCGTTTTGGGCTAGGGTCTTCACATAATATTCCAATAAAATTTCCCAATTTCATTTTTACCAATGCTTTCCTATCTACACAATCAAGTTTGGCTTCATATCTACTTAACCATCCATTCCAAGTATGATTTCAAATTCATCAAAGTAGAGGACAACTAGGTTGAAACGAAACTGATGGCATGAAAAAGAGATAGGGAATTCTTTACAATATAGACACAGAGTGGTAAACACTCCTACTGGTTTTTCACACAATGGGGAACCTTAATGAATTTTGATTGAAGGTTTAATTCTCCTACTGTACGTTTAGAAATAAAGCTATGGGTAGCACCGGTATCAAATAAATCTTAAATTAATTTATCGCAAACAAAAATGTTACCTTCCAACTCTCATTTCCCTTTGATATCCTTCGAAGTTGAGGGAACGTCCTTGATAGCATAAATCATTGCTACTTATTATTATTTTCGTTAAGGGATAGTTCTTGGCCAGATGTCCGGACTTGTGGCGGTTGTAACATTCTCTAGTCTCTTGATTTGGCTTCAATCTCTTTGGTTTGCTACAATTTCTTGAATAATGCCCTTTCTCCTGGCAGTTGTAACACGTGACATCTTTAAGATGACCATTCTTAGCTTCATTCGGTCCCTATTTTGGTCGGGCTTCTTTCCATTAAACTTCCTTTTCTTCCAGTTATTGTTATTGTTGCCTCCACTTGCTTCTAATGCTTTTTCAATTGTAGCATATATATGGCCCTATCTACTAAGTCCACAAATGACTTCTTCACATGTGTTGTCATCCTTTCGTGGTACTTCTGCTTCATTCCTTTGATAAACCCCTCATTCTTCTTAAGCGGGGGTATTGATCAGTTCCGATACGAAATGAGATTTCATCAAAATTGTTCAAGTATTCTTTAAAAGACATGTTTTCTTGCTTGAGACCCATGAATTCTCCGTACATTCTGGAGATCCCTGATGATGGCATATACTGTTCCTTAAAGATTTTCTTGAATTGTTCCGATGAAATATTGTCTTCTACCCTTCCCTAAATAATAGTTTCCCACCAAACTGCAGCTCCATTCTGAAATTGATAAGTTGCCAATATCCTTTTCTTATCATCCTCCAAGCTCAAACTTTTGAAAATTTTCTCCCATGAAGTTATCCATGCTTGAGCCGCTATGACATCATCAGCTCCTTTAAATGGCTTTCCACCCAAATTCATATAATGCTTCTTTAGAGTAGGAAGAATGAATTGGGTTTGATCTGGAATTGCATCCTCTTCAACTGTTGCAGTGCGACCATTGGTGGTGGTACTGTCTTCTTCCATATGTTTTCTGGTAGTACTCATCATTTACTGTTCGCGAATAGTGAGAAAAATGCTTGTTAAGGTATATAGGAAAATTATCTTTAGGATTATAGAACAGTTGAGAGTCTTTATATTTCATTGGATTTTACTCATCTTAGGGTATTACTAACCGTCTTCTAATGAGCTTTCTAACGAGTTATACCTCAAAGCTTTGTATAAACCAAAGCTCTAATACCAACTGTAACGATATGGGATTTCGGACTTTGGAAGTCGACATCTGACACAAATCAAGCATCAAATGTCGGAGATCCAAATGCCTAATCCCTGGTTGTATGGAGTTTTAACACTTTAGAAAGAATCACAATGTAATAAAACAACATCTCATTACATAATATGAGGTACATCAGAGTTACATCATCAGTTACATCAGAGTAATGTATATAACAAGTTACATGAACTCCTAGATAAAAGTAATAGCGAAAATAAAAAGAAAGAGAGTGAATCCAAAACATGTCCATCTTCACCTCTAAGATCCAAAAGATAGTCCACAAAGCTAAGTACTTCACAAAAGATAGTGCTCTAAAATACTGCTATAGCCTGATTCTTAGGTTGCCTGTGCAAAAATATGGGCACCTAGAGTTTAAGGAAAAAAAATGATAAACTTCAAGTCAATGGTACTGGTATGAGAAACAAAAACGGTTAATCACATTTATTTTAAAGTTTAGGTACATCATATGACCACACCGTATGATACGGAATGGATTTGCCCTTATGAATACCAGTCATAAAACTTGCAGTGTTTTAGGAAAATGAAGCTACCGTAAGGTCTCTCGTCACACACGATATGCAAATGCAGATTAGGAGAGGTTTCCCCTTATGATAGCCGAACATGCTTGGTATGTAAAATTATCTTTTATTATTATTAGTGCATATTGTAGAAAACTCTTTCATAAATAAATGTATCAATCCTAGACGACATCGGTACCATATATCACGTCGCCATACAGGTTTACAACCAAAACCATACAAACTCGTAGTGGAAAATGGATTTCCGTCAAGTGACCGAGATAAGGAACTTCCTTATCTATAGGTACATCTCTAGAGGAATGCCCGTTGGACTCTAGAACACTAGATCCATTCCCGGCCAATATAAGCCTGATCCATCCTTTCTTGGATGAATTCGAGTACTCCTAAGTATGTCATCCCCCGGTCGTTACCAACCTATAAACCGAGGATCCGCAACATCAACAAGCACAAAAAAAGTTACCTAATAAGTAATACCTGGGCTCCATACCATGATACACTTTTTATTTAGATAGGAGATGACACACCCATAACCTCGTCGCATCTTCCCTGTTTTGGTCATTTACCAGGATGTGAGGCTTTTCGAAATCACGTTACACAAAGCTACACTTTCTAAGCCATTTTTTGATCATCAATAACATATCACTTAGCATGCCACACTGTCATCCCGTAATATATAATTGATAGTCACTAACCATATAACATTTGACTCGTACATCTCAAAGAGGGTGCTAAGTTGAGATAACCTCTCAACCACCGACTGAAATATGTTTAATAAAACCAATTAATACGTTATAAAATACAATGCCAAACACACATCCATACGAGTTTTTTTTGGGTACTAACGAAACCGAGGGCACCTTATTCCACGTCTAATAGAGGAGAGAGGTCCTTGCAAATCCGAAAATTCTCCATATATGTCCGGACGTGCCGCCACTATAACATTTCTGGAGCAACCCAGTGAAGAGAAAATTAGTAGGCCAATCCTTTCGATGTGAAGATTTCCAATCTTGAACACCATCTTTAAACAGTTTTCATCACGTCTCATATTTATTTGGAATGGTCTTCGGACCAAAGTTTGATCCCGATCTTTCCAAATAAGAATCGTTCTTTTAAAACTTACTGATGTGTAAGTCTTCATTTAAATCTCAACTCAAACTTCATTTAAATATTAAAATATTAATCTTAAATTATTTCTCAAAGTTTGAAAATATAAATATGAATTTTAAATTCCATTTTGGTTAATAGCGTTTAAAAACATTACCAAAGGTTAGTTATAATAGCCAATTTTGCAAATTTCATTAAATCAATTTTAAATCTTCATATATTTTATCCAAATAACATTGAAACTATTTTATTGTGATTTATAATTTTTTCCCTATTTTTAATAATTTTTTAAAAAGCTATTTTGATTGATTTTCAAATTTGGCCATTAAACTTCACTTATAATGACTTTTTCAAAAACTGTTTTGCACATAACTTGATACCAATATATTATATTTTAAAAATTCCTCTTTCATTCAGAAAATATTATCATTAAAAAGAAAATATTTTTCGTTTTGAAGAAATCCGACTAAATTTTCTTCAATTATGAGCGTTTAAAGTTTATAGTCGAAATTTGCGAACTACCTCAGGGCGACTTGTCCTATTCAGACTATATTATAATTTTATATTAAAATAAATCCGATTCCCTTTGAAATAGTTTATAAATCATTTCAAAACATGTATATACTTACTTGCAAACAATATTTCAAATTTGTAATGACCTGGTAGGAATTCGATGCCTGAATTCCGACAATAGTACATAAACCCGTATTACTTGCCAAAACTCAAGTATCGAAAACACAAGATAGTTATTAGTAAGAAATTCGAGGGTGAGAAAAGAAAGAAAGAAATATTAGAATAAGAAGAAGAACCAACGCAACACAAAGTCTCACATTGCAGCAGAAAAACATATAATATAGAAATAAATGTTTATTGAGAGCATGAAAAATATTTACAATCATCAGAGTACATCAACACATTTGGATAGTTATAATAACATGTCCTCATATACAGTTACACAGCGGAATAATAGTTATATAACATCATACATCTGAACTCTTTCAGCTCATCTCTTCACATCATTTGATAATCTGAAGCTGTAAAACTCGGTCTAACCCGAGGATTACAAACGTCGGATCAGTCTGGTGAACCAGAGTGGGAAACCAACTAAGTTTATAAGCAACATCCAACTTGATTTTAAAGTTAATACATCTTTTCTGAATGAAAATGATAATCGTAAGACTGATCCACACATAAACACAGATGGTTTTTACCTTATGATAACCCGAAACATTTTGAAATCATATCTTTTTTTGATACTATAATAGTGTCTAATTACAAATAAATAACAATCTAGCGGAGCTCTTGCATCTCACACTCCACATATATAGTATACAATCAAAACTGCGGGCTCTTATTGGAGAATCACTACAACAAAATGGGGCTTTTATAGCGTTTGAAAAACGCTATTATACCATAATATAGCGTTTTAGAGAACGCCATGTAACGACATGCTATGTTAGAGCTTCTACTTTAAATAACATTAATAAAAACGCTATCTAAAACAAATTTTGTATAGCATTTTTATTAGCTATTAAACAAAAACGCTATGGAATATACTATCAAATATTTGCTTTCTATAGCATTTCTATGTAAGCTTCTATAGCGTTTTGTTTGTATATTTTATAGCGTTTACTGTGATATTTCTTAGCTTTTATAGCGTTTTTTAAACGCTATAGATTATGTTATTAATTTATATATTTTATTTACCATTGTTCCAACTTTTTTCATGTATATATACACGTCTAACCATTTGTCATCTGCATATAAATAAAATAAATTTTCACAAACAATAATTATATAAATTACTGCATAATATTTCATGCATATTATTCAAACAACTTAATATTTCATACATATTGTTTTATCAACTTTTCCATTTCCACACGTAGTATGTCATACATTTTTGTATCAACGATTTACTTACAAAACTGTCAAACAATAGATTTAATCTTTCTTTGCTTCTGATATTTTCTCCTTAACATCAACAAAAGTGGCCCTGTTAATGTCAAATAAATAGTCAAGATGTTAGTAATTGTGAATAGAAAAGTGAGCTAAAGGAAGAAAAAGGATAAACAATAAGTAGATAAGAAAATGTGTGAATAGAAAACAATCGGAAAACATACATTACATACCAGATCTAGAGTAAAACTGCGAAATGTGAATTGAGAGAAGCGATACTCCTTGATGAGGTTGATAGTTTGAGCAAAATCTTCCTGCTTTTTCCTGAACAACCAATAGTGAGATTAAGCATTACTTTATTAAGATTGTTTATACTGTTATTATACACTAGAAATTAATTTACAATTACATAGTATATATTGATAAAATAACCTGCAGACGAACATAATACAATAGCCATCCCAAATACAAGCTCATTAAGAATACCCACCACACCACAATTCTGAACTCAGCAATAGTACATTCACGATCCTGCAGAAAGGGAAAAATGGGGGACCTAAAAGTATAAGACTCATCCCTGCTCATGTCACCATGCTGTTTATTTCAGCAAATTCATTTCAGACATTACCCACCTCTACTAAGATCAAACTTGAGTTTTAGATTGTCGGAAACTCTATGATGGATCATCAAAGATAAAACGACGTTTAGAAACCCAAAAATTATATGTTTTTTTTAGTGTTCACTTAAGAAATCCAAATTTACCATTTCAGGTTATGGAAAATGTACAACTGACCTGTGTTTTCATTGTCAGTTTATGCATATAATCCATTTAATTGATATGTAAGTCACATCATACAAACTTTTTTTATATATATATTTTAAACTCCTGTTTCAAAAGCAACACAATGACGATTTTAAAAATAATAATTTGGTAGGAATCTGCAGAACTTTGGATATAACATGGACAAATGACAGATGGTAGCATTCCCCATTTATATATAGATTCAATCTACTGGTTCGGGAAAACAAATATTGCAAAACATCAATTAGATACTAAATATATAATTTGAAAAAGGACGGCAAAAAAGCTTACTTGACAAAAGAAATTGGAGTGCTTCCCATTGGCATCATAAATAAAGAAAAACAAAATAAATGTAGAGTCCAAATGGAGAAAGGTGCAACAGAAAAGACAAGATACAAACATATATAATTACACTCATGGCATAACTAAAAAAATTTATGTTTGTCGTTTTTTAATCGTAGATAGAATTAAGTAGTCATAACCAGCAGTTAAAAGTTTGATAAATGGACAGCACGTTGGAATTCCTCAATCAATCCATTGCATAACAAATAATTATAACACTCATCCCTATAAAGACACTTTCACAAAATAAAAAATGTCATACCTATATTAAATATACCATTGAGTCATCTCTCAAATTCAAGGTGTCCAATGTTTATATATTATTTACTTCTACTTTTTATATTCACTGGTGTGTTCTCTTGCTATTTCATACTAGCTGTTAAATTTTTTTGACAATCCATCCGTATGTATTACTTCTATTTTGTGTTTTTCACTCCCTACGTTTTTCTTCATAGTAATATATTTATACACACACATGTATATGTATATATATGTATGCGAGTGTGTGTGTGTTTGCTCATTTATGTATTTAAATTTTATAATAATTGTTGACCAGCAGCAAGCTCATGGCAATACAGTTGCAGCAGGTGGTTGAATAATATATAACAGTTAAAAATAATTGGTAAAACTGGATATGTTTTGTTCTGTTATTTATTTTTAAGACCACTTCATTTCAAGAGGATTGCTACACAGAAACTGGATATGTTTTGTTCAGTTATTTTTAATACTAGTACAATCTAAGAGGACAAATGTAAACAATATCCTTAGAATCCATCGTTAAGTTTTAAAATTAAGATATAAGATGAAGAAATAAACCTGATATTACAAAAGAATAAAAGCTTCTACTTGTGATCACTACTTCAGTAGCCACTGCAACTCAAATTGCCTCCCAAAAAAACAATTAGATCAAAGATTAAGTAAAGTACTCAAAGTTTATAATTCCTAAAAATGAAGCATCATTGTCCGGGTAGGAGCAACAGTAGTATAG
Organism: Allium sativum; assembly: GCA_030737875.1. Lineage (NCBI taxonomy): Eukaryota > Viridiplantae > Streptophyta > Magnoliopsida > Asparagales > Amaryllidaceae > Allium > Allium sativum. The sequence goes on from CM060924.1 coordinate 973,384,447, forward strand.
AGGTGGAAGCAGATAAAAGCATAGCAGGAAAATACATCTTAGCTATTTACATCTTTACAACATATTCTTCAATGACGAAGCATATGGACTCTACGTTAATCCACTTGTTCAAGATGAGCATATGACTGAACTTGTACAATGAGCAAAAATTAGCACAAACAGTTATAAAAATACAATTCATGTTAATACACGTTAATTAAAAAGTTCACAACTGAACTGCATAGTTGTAAAAATACAATTCATGCTAACACATGTTAATTAATGAGTTCAAAACTGAACTGCTTAGAATAACACAAGTCTGTCATCTTATTATAAAATTGCCATCCTTTTTGACAAAGTTTAGTTGTTGGTCATTTCTATATGATAAATAAGATTATATTTGTATATAAAACCATCTAGGTCATCTTATTTGTGTTTCAATTTCTTTAACTGCTTTATTATAATACAGATTATCAAATATAAGATCAAATTGTAAAATATTTTAGTCTTCAGTTCCCTATTTTCACTTTGAATATAGATACATAAAGTTATAAAACTTTCGTAACAAGCTAATAATCGTTACACATTCATCTGTTCCTGTTATGTATAAAAATGTGAAAATTATCAGCATCATCATCGATCAAAAAATTGCCTAAGGTATACCTACATTGGTTTTACTTTCAGTATAACCAAAAAAGTATTTCAATAACAAACACGAGGATGTGGACTATTTTATGACCTCGATTCATTTGGCCCCAAAGGGCTATTAACTAGTACAAATGTGAATATTATTCATTTACATATCTCCATTCCTCTTTGATTCCTACTTGTCGTCTGCTATTGCACAACACACCTAGTATCAAAGAAAAGAAACAACGCGTTTGGTGTATATCTTCTGGGTAGTTTGCAGATATACCATGGTCATAACACACATAGTATATAAGATTATACTGAGATAACAAACTAATTGCATATATACAATGGTCATAAGATCCTTCCTAAGGTATTATACCTAGAGGTACATGGTACATACATATATCCTTCAAGACTTATTCCATGGGTGTTCCAATAAAACCAAACAAGGTTTGAATGATAGAAATGCAGATATATTTGAGGATGAATAAGATGATTTTTAAATTAATGGTAATAGAATTGCATGTTTAGAACTGCAATCCATGAAACTTTAGTTCCCTTTCCACTTTTACAATGCTAAAATTATATAATGTCCATGATAGAATTACAATGCTTATTTGATACTAAGATTATATAAATCATTGATTGTAATCCCTGGTAACACTGATAATAATGTCTGTCTAGAATGAGTATTGTAACATATGAGAAACAAATATGACATCACATAGTTAAACAAATGTATTGAAACTGTTTTGACATAAAGATAGTCAAATAGCTTTTCTTGGGTACTCTAAACCACTCAAATACTTATAGGTTCCATTAAATAAAAAAATAAAAAAATAGTATATTTAAGACAAAGTAGATACAGATTTAAAAAAATAAACTAAGTCAAACTATGCGAGTAGCATTTCTAAGCTGCTACTCAGAGTAGTTAAAATGCCATACAAGCATTGTAATTCAGCTATATAGGCATTTTAACATGTTAACAAAGAAAATGTATATATTTCTGCTTCAAAAATAATGTGTCGGTCGCTCATGGCAATGATACTATAGATCCAAGTGTCACTGCCAACCAGGATAAAAAAAACTGACATTTGTAATAAACAGACACATTACTCACTAACTCCATTTTAATCCCACTTCTCTTTTGCTAGTAGTCTATCTTACACACTGGTATTTTATTTTCTAAAATATCAAAACAGGAGATAGTATAATAATTGACGATCCTCAAAACTTCAGTCATTCTGTTGGGCATGTAGTGATTGACAGTATTACCCTCTTTCTTTTTACACAACATTCCAACTAGCGACCGACATTACTTACGTCTTGAAGAACTTCTAAGCACCCTTCCTTTTTTGGCCATACTACCCTCTTTCTTTTTACCGGTCTTTCTATACTCTTGATTTTTAGCAACCAGTTTTCTTTTGTTTATATACGCTCTTTTATCAACAGTATTTTGCTAAATGCTATTTGATGAATCATGAACTTATCCTTGGGATCATATGTGATATATGATTGGTTGAATGTTGGCATTTGAACTAATAGCCTGGCATCAATGAACGATATTTGTATTTTGAACTATACTTTTCAGACCTTCATATTAACATCTTCAACTCTGTCTTCTATGGAAGAAGGGAACCCGCTGTCAGTTGATATTTGATGAGAACGCTAGTAAAAGCGATTTTTTAGGGAGCAATTACTGGCTGCACTCAGTGAGAAAAAAGTTTCCACAACTGTCGTGGTTCCACAATTATACCTGCTAAGCACAAGTATGATAGAATTAGTGAGAAAAAATTTCCACAGCTGTCAAGGTTCTATGTAAAAGGTATCCTTTCGAATTTGCGCCATGCATCCATTACTTCCCTCTCTACGATTCAAGGACAAACCAGATTATTTATACCTTAAAAATTATTCCGTGAACTTTTTATACGAGTAGGATTTCAAGTTGATTATGTGTTTGATTGGATCATATCGACATATCAGCAATCATAAATAGCCAATACTCTCCCACAGCCCATTAGTTACGGTGCTGCTGGACCTTGCTCTGCCTTAGCACCAGCTATCACCAGTACAAATAAAGCTGGATATGACGAAGAAGGACAGGTGGTCGGTTAGCAGACCCATCTCGCCTTTGTAAGTATACTTTCGTACAAAGTTCAGGAAGCTTATCAAAACAGAAAAATATAACAACAAATGATTATTCTAACAAAGAACGCTAAGTTGTCCGATTCGACATTTATGGGCCGATCAAGTGAATCATCAAGGAAAGTCGGTGTTTCTAGTAGCAAAGCCATGACTCATCCTTCAATATCACATATTACAACAGAATCAAACTCAGGAATCCTTCGGAAAAATCCTAGTGGTCACAGGAATCCCAACATCAAGAATTATGAATCCACCCTGAAGGGTGTAGAAGGCCTTCGTATTGACAGAAAAGGGAAGTTTGACTGGTAAGAAAATCAGTCCTAAACATTCGACGCACCCTGAATTTTTTTACTCAAGGGCAACTTTCCTTATCGTCTCTTCTATTAGCATTGTTTACCATAAAAATTATGATTAAGATATGTAACTGTGTCATGTTTAAATCTCTCGTGTATACTTACTGTGTATGACAATACTGTTTTATTATTCTCAAAGCTGCAAACAGACAACAGTGGACTTGTAAAATCGAAGGCAACATGGTCTTTTTGGTGCCCACGATAATTTTTTTCTTTGCATGTTTTTAATATATGTTACTAAACTGTGATACTTAAAAAAAAAAATATGAACCGCAGAAAGTATTCTTTTCTTAAGCTTACCCCAACTGATGACTTTTAAAAGAAAGGCATTATTATTAAAGTAGATAAAAATGGATATTTGAAGAAAAGAAAGAAACATACTGAATGTTCCAAGATCGAGATCTTTATTACCCGCTACCCCAATTCTTGCTTGTCACCGACCGTGTTGATGATTTCTATAAACAAACAAGCCAAATTAATTACTATGTAATTTTCTCTCTCATCTTTATCAAATTAATGAGAAAATATGTGGTAACTCCTCTGTAAATAGAAGCTCCTCTTGAGAATTAATGCTCTTTCTGTTCAAAACAAACTCATTGATCAGCTAAAACAATGCATAACACAAGCAGAAAACAAAATCAAGAACTAATAATAAGATATGAACTGCACCCACCTTCTAAGGGATGCAACGAACTTTTGACGAGTCATGTTCATCTCTTCTAGCTCTTTCTCGTAATTGGATACTTGAGTACATGAATAATTGTACATAATTCGTACTATACATTGCAATTTCCACTTAACTAATTGAAAGTACTGCACACAGAAAAATTCAAAACTTGTAAAATTGAATGATAAAAAAACAAAGAAACATTCGGTTATGTGTAGAACAACATAATACCTAGAAAAAAATCATTTATTCCCAAATCTTGGTTTTAAAATAAATTCAGGTTATAAAATTTTCTTTAAATGTATAGAACCGAATATTGCAAAGGCACTATTCATTTTCATTCTCCATTTCAATAGAATCCTATAACTGCCTCTATTTATATTTTCTTCCACCACATTTTTAAGCTGCAACTCGCCACTTGTCCTCACCCATCATCCACCTATCAAGTCAGCAGCCGCCATACCTTCCACTGTTTCAGTCCTCCCTCTGCCCAAGAGCTAACAAAACCCGCGCTAGGACTCCACCTACCTCCTTCATCATCCAAGCCTTGAAACACCACTTGAACCTTGATTTCCACTCTTCACCACCAAAGATGCCTCCATCTTCTCCTCCCCTCCATCTAGAAACACCTCACCTCCGTCGTTCGGCCCTCTCCCCATTCCCACTTTCCTCTTCTCCACAGCATGACTGCACCTAACTCGCATGTTCTCTACCTCAGCTCCTCCATTTTGACTTATCATAATTTTAAACTTACACATGTGAGTAAGAGCCTTTAAAATTTATATGATTGTGATTTTTTTAACTTACTCCTTATAATATCAGATGTTTTTGGGCATCTAGGTATTAACAAAATAAGACTGCTAAATATTTTTAGGTTTTTTTTTGTGATGCCTCACGCTACAACTTCTACTTAGTAGTACATGATCTAAATGGTAGACATTTCAATGGAAATAGTATCAAATTATTGTTTTCATTATCTTTAGTATATTGATATTTTTTTTTAACATATCCTATTCTAATTGCTGACCCTTGGGTGCAAGGAATGCTGACTCAATTACTACAAACAACGATTCAACAATTGATGATAGTGCAGTAGTACAAATTATAGAGAAGAACAAATAGAAGTCAAAAATGAAAAAATAGCATGGGTTGCAAGGGAAATTTCGCAGCTGAGGGATGCAGGGGAGATGGAGCAATATGGTGGTGGGACCAAATTAGGAGTTCATATTATAGAATATATATATATAGAATAATTGTGCATTCGATATTCAAAATTATTAAAGTATATATTGCTATACTCAAAATATATATTGAATAGAGATATTTTGTAATATTACTAAATACTACAAGTATATATTGTAATATTACTAAATACTACAAATATATATTGCTATACTCAAAGTATATATTGGTCATCACCGGATCGGTTCGGATCTCCCCTAGTCACCAGTTCGGTTCGGATCGGGGTGCTCCTTCTTCGCAGGATCGGATCAGGTTTCCACGTCCAGTCGCCATCATTGGTTCGGGTCGGAGTCCTCCAATTTGCCACGGTTCGGATCGGCTCCTTCTCATCACCCCGGGTCGGGTCGTAGTCTCCTAGCCTCATCGTAGTACATTGGTTCGAGTCGGGGTACCATGGAGGATCGGGTCGGAGAACACCAGGCGGGTCGGATCGGACGGTGCATGCCACGAGAAGAGCGAATAGGTCGAAGAGTGAAGTATGGGAGCGGATCGGATCCTCCCTCCGTTCCGATCCGGATCGGTCTACTTTCTGCACTTTCCCAGTAAGCAGTTTTACGCCACTCGACGGCGTTTTCGACTATTCCAACTATTCTAATCAATCACAAAACACAGTCATAGCAACATGCATAATCAACCACAAACATCAAAACAACAATACGATATGTTAAAATGGATCAAACCTAGCCAAAACCCCATATTTCCCCTTAAGCATGTTTAGATGAAACTAATAATGTAATTAGCAAAACTTAACCAAATTAACTAAAATTCATATCAGAGGTCTAAAACATCATTTCGAATTTTATAAATATTTTTCCAGAATTTTATCATGTTTAAATTCGCTAATTAACACTAATTACCCTTAATTAGCCATAATTAGTGAGGAACTATGCAAATCACTCACCTTAGCCACAAATAAACTTTAGATCTGAAATAAATCTCTGATTTGGTGTGAATCCCGATGCTAAACAGCAGCTCTAACGTTGATTTGGTGAAGATCTCCCTTGATTAGAAGATGATTTGGAGGTGATTTAGAGGTTGGAGGCCATTTTTAGGGTTTCTAAGAGGTAAGTGGAGGCTAGAAAACTAAAATGGAATGAATCTCTAAATCCTTTCAGCCTCCCCATAACCCTAATCCCGAAATGGGTTATGGGCCCATTCATTAATCACCCTATTTGGCCCGGTTAAGCAGTTTTTCACCTTCCAAACCTTATTTCAGCCATATCTCCCAAACAGTAAGTCCTTTTTTCACATGTGACCACTCTACGGAAAGGTAAACCATCAAACGAATCTAATGGAAGTGGTTTCAGGTCAAAATTCCTTTCCAATCAAAAGTTATGGCCAAAACAAGATCAACTAGGGGCAAAACGGTCATTTAAAAATCGACAAAAATCATGAACATGAGAAATAAGTCTATTGGTTGTTTCCCAAAGTTACATGACCATACGACTTCATATGGGAAACAAATAAATATTCTACGATCCTCCGATGCGTAGAATGCGGGTTGTTACAAAAGAGGTAAATATCCGCTGAAGTACCAAATCGTGAAATATAAACCAATTTCACATCCAACTGAACACAACAAATCATATTGATAAAAATTATCAATATTATTGAGAAATCCGGTTGGATTTCTCCAACCTGTCAATCCCTGCATCACAAATTCATATTTTAACATGTATAATAATACAATAAAAATTAACAACTACTGGTGAGGATCCAGTTGGATCCCTCCAACCTATTATTTCCTACATCAAAATATGGTTACCTCAAATAAAATTATTTAATAAGAATTATTAAATTTAAACTAATAATTTCTATAACAGTAAATAATGTCTATTTAACATCAACCGATTTATATTAACAAATAATTCAAACAATTAAATTAAACACATTTATGTTATTATAAATGCGACCAACAAGGTAAGTTACCTCAATTGATTCTAGTTTTTGGAATAATGATTTGGTGTTTCATTGAAATTAAACGACGTTTAATTTCATCGATTCAATCAATATATGAATATATAATTAACAAACATTCAACCATTAACAACCATAACACACAATTATAAATCCCAACTTATATAAAAGGGTGCGTTTGGTACATGTCCCTATTAAGATTCAAAATTAGGCTCACATCCGGTCCAAAACTTATTATAAATTACATCCTTATTTTTTGAAAATGGGTCAAAAAAAATTAAAAAAATCACGCAAATTCATATATAAATCAAACACATATGCATAAAAAAATTTCAATTGAAAAAACCACCGAAAAACACGTCAAAAACCAAAAATACATAAAAATAGCAAAACAACAGTTAATTGCATCAACAAATGCATATATTCGAAATTCTTGCACACATCTGTGCAACTATTTCAGTTATGCATATGTTTTGACTTTTTTGGATACAAGCATGCAAGTATCCATATAGTTATCACTTTAAAATCATATATTTACTTACTAATCATCATTAAATCTTAATGTGGTTTAATATTAATAACCATTAACTACTTAACCATTTAAGTGCATAGTTCCTCTCCACTATATTTAAAAGTTTAGATTTCTCATCGAGGGATCCATACCTTCGTATCTTTAAACGTATGACTCCTTTAGCTTCACTACTACTCAAATTTCACTTAGCAAGCAAACCAACCACTCTTTTAACTCAACATCGCTACTAACTCAAGATATATACACACACATATATACATATACATACATATATATATATATATGTATTTAGAAATGGAAAGGTGTAAGCTTTAAGTGTTTAAGGGGATAAAGGTGGGATTTTTGGCAAGGGGAGCTCGGTCAAGTGGGTGGGATCCACGTGGGGTGTTATAATGGGTTGGTGGGGTCGGCTTTCGGGCTGTAGTGGGTTGATTTGGGGTGAAGGGGTGTAAGGGTGGTGGCATGAAGGGGTTTAAAGAGGTTTAAATGGAGTCTAAGGGTGTTTAGAGGGAAGGGTGCATATATGGCAAGGAGATGAGAGGGGGCGCTGACGTGGCAGGCCAAGATGGAGGGCGGAGTTGCTAGGTGCGGTGGGGGGGGGGGGGTTCACGGGTTGGAGGGGAGGAGAGAGAAGGGAAAAAAGAGAAAAGAAGAGAAAACTGAAAGAGGAAAATATGAATGGAAGTGGCCTCTATTTATGCATATATGCTAGGGTCTAAAATGCAAAATGCCATGGTGAGGTGTGCACACAAGGGAAGATATTTTGGTGGTGAAGTAATGGACTTTTAGCTGATTTTCCACTAAGGTCTTAAATGAAAAAAAATGCAAGCCTTATCTTTTGTGCCACTTCCTTATCTTTTGTGCCAAGCTAACACATCATCATTACATAGCTATGTCTACATGGAAGAGGGTATAAGTAAGAGGGGATGAGGTGTCAACGAGGGAAGAGATTTAGGAATTATGTTTGATTAAATTTAAGATTGTGTTTAATTGAACGACCTTTATACGTTTTCAACTCTTATTATCAAACCATAAGTCTGATCGATACAATTTTTTTAATCCTACTATATTTTATAGATACAGATCCAACTTGTCTTATTGAGTTCTGGGACTGTTTGCAAAATGGCCTATTTTTTAGTTATTATTAAATTTTAATAGGTTTTTCAACATGCGTTCATACTGCGCACGTTCACACATTAACTCTGATTGATACGAAATTTGAAATCTTATAATAATTTAACGTTTTGGATCCGGTGAAACTAGTTTCATTAAAATCCAAGATCATTTGCAAAATGTCTATTTAGGCTATTAAATTATCGAATTTTAAATTGACTAAAATTTCAGGTTATACCAATAATTAAACTAGATTGTCTAATTAAACTAGACTGTCATTTGTATAGTTGATCTCTCTTTTTCTTTGTTTTTTGCATATTATTACACCATATTTAACTTTTCACTTCCAATCCCAAAATCCAAAATACTTAGTTATGCCTATGATGAAAAATTATCTTAATCTTATATTTCTCAAACTTTGCAAAAGTCTAATACGGGCAAAATATCATGAGTGTTAATTTCTTTCCTTTTATTCAGACTCCAATTTAAGATTTTTGAGGAATTTTTTTTATTTTTCATTTTAATTAAATATCACATTAAGATACAATGTTTTATGTTAAATTAAGGTATGCGATTGGTAGAACGAGTTATAACTTTATATTGAAAATGATATAGGTTTTTAGTTTAGATATTCTCCATTTGATAATTTGATTTTCATATTATTATTTTTACAGGATAATATGTCAAAATAATTTGATTTTGTAATATAGCTAAATTTAGTAGATGAATCAAATGATAGGTACTAAAAAATAATAAATTTAGCAGAAGATTAATTATGTAATGAAAACCGGATTATTATCCGAGAAAATTAAGCGTAATCTTTAATATTTAAGACAAAATTAATTTTGTGTGAGTTATTTAATTTAAATTAAATCAAACTAAATTTAATGCATAAATGCAATAAATAATTTCATTAATAAATTCAACTGCTATGACAAGTAATGACGAAATTTATGTTCAACTAGTTTACTTCTCCATCTATTTTGTCTTATAAGGGCAATTGCATTCATTAACAAATTCAAATGACATGGCGAATAATGAGATAATTAATGTCAAAACAGGATAATTAATGAGATAATGAATATAAAAATAGGATAATAAATCCAATTGATAAATTCATTAATAAATGCAATTGCTATGGGGACTAATGAGGTAATTAATGTAATAAAGCTAAATTTAGTAGATGAATCAAATGATAGGTACTAAAAAAATAATAAATTTAGCAGAAGATTAATTATGTAATGAAAACCAGATTATTATCCGAGAAAATTAAGCATAATCTTTAATATTTAAGATAAAATTAATTTTGTGTGAGTTATTTAATTTAAATTAAATCAAACTAAATTTAATGCATAAATGCAATAAATAATTTCATTAATAAATGCAACTCCTATGACAAGTAATAATGAAATTTTTGTTCAAATAGTTTACTTCTCCGTTTATTTTGTTTTATAAGTGCAATTGCATTCATTAACAAATTCAAATGACATGGAGAATAATGAGATAATTAATGTCAAAACAGGATAATTAATGAGATAATGAATATAAAAATAGGATAATAAATGCAATTGATAAATTCATTAATAAATGCAATTGCTATGGGGACTAATGAGGTAATTAATGTTAAAATAATTTATTTTTCCATATATTTTGAATTATAAATGCAACTGCTATGGAAACTAATAAGGTAATTAATGTCAAAATAGGTTACTTTTCCATATATTTTGTCTTATATATGTAATTGCATCCATTAGTAAATGCAAATGCTATGGAAATTAATGAGGTAATTATTTCAAATCTGTCTAATCTAGTTACTTCGTTCCCTATTTCCACTTGAGGGATCCTGAGGAAAAGAATTTAATTTCGTTTCCACCGAGCTAAAAAAATTTGTTGATGGTTCTAGTAAACCAAAACTACCATTTTCTAGCTATTTGGCTTTAATCTTAGCTTATACAAGACAAAAATTGAAGATCTAGTTACGATTGGAAATGCACTTATGTTTTTTATCTTCATCCATAGATCCTTTACTTATATTTATTAATATTAATTGGAAGATTTGATCCAATTTTTTTTATTATGCTTCGTGATTCTATAACCCATTTATTCAATTGAAATTGAATTTTGGATACAAATCGTGAGAATTTCTATTTTCCTTAAATATGCTATTGAGGGGAAAAGGATTAAACTCTTTTTAGGAAATAAAGTTTTTTTTTTGATCGGAATATGAAAAACCCGAAACACCCCTTAACTTTTTAAGTTATTAATTGAACGAATCACACTTTTACCACTAAACTATACCCGCTTCATATTCATTATTATATATGAATATACCTTTTGTCGAACAAAGGAATGAGATGCTATTAAGATAGCATCAGACTCATTAAAACTTGAACGTTGACACTTCATCCTCCCCGACCAGAGGTACTTGAAGTCGAAGTACAGAAAGTAAAAAAAAAACAAAATTCTAATAAAGTTATAATTAAAGAAAAAAGTATCATTTTTCACTTGTTATTGTTATAAGTCATTACTGACAGTCTAAAATTGAAGGAATTATTGAAGCTGGGCTATAACCACGACGAATTCCTCATTTTTTTTTACTTTCCCTTCAACTGGCCTATTTTTGAATTCGAACTCGGATTAATTGGATCTTAAATGTTCAATGTCCCTTAAACAAATAAAAGAGTTATGTTATATATGTTATAACATATGTGTGTTTCAATTTTTATATTATATTATTTCTGTATGTGCTTTTTTCCAGTTAAATAATTAACTAAATTGAGAAAAAAGACTCAAAATTCAAAATACTCCTTAATACTAATTAATAAATACTAAAAAAAAATATTAATTTGGATATTCTTTCATTTTCATATTTTATATTATATTTTATAGTGTTTTCTATAGTATTATATTACTAATACTAAGAAATTACACTTGGAATGGAGATAAAAATTATCTTTATTATCACTTCAATAACTTCAATAACAAGTATCCTTGATTTGATATAATAAAAATAAAAAATGAAATCATTTGATCCATGAAATGATTGATTCATCAGAAGTAATGTAATAACCCGGCCTGGTTAAGTACTGGCCGGGGGAATGGACTTTTCTTACAAAATGAAAATCAAGTTCATTAGATACTTTTTCTGAATGTCAACTAAGTATCGTAAGTAAATTGATCCCGGTTGTTCAATCATTTGATAACCCGAGTCATTCTTTGATAAAGGATCACTATGAGTCAGACTCAATAGAATTTGATCAATCCTTTTTTCTGTCATTAAGGTGGAGAACTGAACCAAGAATTCTCTTTCTTCATCATCAATCGAATCACTGTTCGCGACCCAGGATTCCATTTTATCATCAATCCAATCACCGTTCACATTTTTTCAATTAATAAGGTAATTAATGTCAAAATAAAGTAATAAATGAAATTTATAAATTCGTCAGGTACTCCATTTACTTTGATTTATAAACGAAACTGCAATCATTAACAAATACAATTTCTATGATAGCTAATGCGATAATTAACACTAAAATAAGTTACTTTTCCATTTATTTTAATTTAACTAATGTAATTGAATTCATTAATAAATGCGAATGGTATGGAAACTAATATGGTAAATAATGTCAAAATACAACAATTGATGAAATAATGAATTAATGTCAAAATAAGGTAATAAATAAAACTAATAAATTCATTAATAAATGCAATTGCTATGACAAATAATGAGGTAATTAATGTCAAAATAAGTTACTTCTCTATTTATTTTTTTGTTATAAATGCAAATTCCTTTGTTAACAAATGCAATTTCTATGGTAACTAATAAGGTAAATAATGTCAAAACGAGTTACTTCTTCATTTATTTTAATTGAACTTTATCTTTTACTAAACATAACAAACAAATTAAAAGAAGTGAAAGGCATAGAATTGTATACAAACAAATGAATACTGCTTGATAAAGCATACATTCAAGTTGGTTCAATGACCTTCATTTACACAACGCTATGAAAACTAATTTATTTCTTCTAAATACTCCCTTTACATGGTAATATATATACATAAATTCTAATATTACTTGATTTTGTTTTTCAATTGGGACATGTACACATGTTCAAAGTTGACTTTTAAACTCAAATCATATTATATAATTGCAAAATAGAAAAGTTACTCCTCTCATTCTAATCAATCATAATAATTTCATTTATATTGTCCATATTTCCAAATTTTTGCATGTTTTCTTTGTCCACTTATTAATTAGTTTAAACTAAATCCTTCATATTCTAAATTCTTATCCAATGACTTCAAAATCACTATTGATATTTCCATTTATGTTTTCAAATTTAAAACTTATAAAACTTGAATAATTATATTTCAAATAAAATATGTCATCCATTTATCCAAACAAATTTATTAAGCCTAACTAAGAAACTTATAGTTTATTGAAATAATTATTTGCTTCCGTAAAAATTAATATTTTTAGATTCAGACTGGACAATAACATGATAACATTCACATAACAAATAAATTTTTTCTAAAAATACTAACAAAATCAAATAATATCTTACTTATCTAACAAAATTTATTTCACATATTCAATCTTAACGAAAATTAGAACCTTAATTAAATATATAAATTTTATTTACAGGAACCCCTAAATTTTATGTTATATTCTATGTTCTAGCCAAGTTACATCTTAGCTAGACATTAACATTCCTCGAAATTCATATATACCATGTGTGTTACTTACCTTTTGTTTTGGACTTTCATGTATGATTGTGATGAATTTTATAAATTTTGAAAATTGGTAACTTCTTTTTTCTAGTAACTTTTTTTCTAATTCTTTTGTTATTTCTTGGTGCTTGTAAAGACAAGAAAGTAGTAAAGAAGAAATGTGAAAAGGTTGCAATTTGAAAATTTGGGAAGTTCCAATCTATATTTCTCTATTAAATTGTTCTTTCGTATTTTAATGTTTATAACATTTTCTGTTGTAATATCGATTTTTGTAATATAGTTTTATCTTGATAACTGGAAATATCAGTTTCCCTAGTAAGTAAAATTGTGGGATATGAAACAATGCCTGGAAGAGTAAACAAAACTGTTACTACAAGAATTCCACACCAAAACCGAGGCTAGGGTGAAGGGGTGTCGTATTAGGGTCGATACCAAAGCAGGAACAAAGGAGACAAAGTTGGCACCAAAGAAAGAATGCTATCAGCACCAACATAGGGATCACACTGCTTGGTGCCGATACCAAGGCAATAAAGAAGCATGCGACCGACATCAACATGTTGAGAACAATTGGCTTGGAATCGATACTAAAAGGTGAGGTGGTTGATCCAGTTTCGGTACCAAAGGAAAGGAAGCAGAAGCCTAACAAGGAGGCAAGATTAAAACATAGAGGCGAGACCGAAAGCAAATACATTGAATTGTAAAGTGAAGCCAAACATTAGAGCAAATACATTTAATAGTAAAGTGAAGCCAAACATTAGAACCAAGTATCAATATCGGTGGAAGCATGGAGCCGACAACAAAGTAGAGGAGCAAATAAAGTGATATCGATACCAACAGGCTTGGTATCGATACCATTTCCAAGGATAACACCAAAATCATGAGAAAGGAGCAAAAAAGTAGCTCCTGAAGACAGACTGACACTAAGAAGTCGCCACCGAAACCGGGGCACCAAAATAGGGAGACACCTAAAGAAACCTAAACCAAAGCTAGTAGTCTTCAAAGAAGGTTGATACCAAGAAACTGGTACCGAAAGTCACAAAGAAGGTCTGATACCCAAGAACTAAGGCAGATCCGGGCTTCCTACCAGATCACTACCGAAGGAGGCCCAAATTGTCTATAAGTATGACCGCAAAGGTCACATTTTGGGGGTACTTTTCTCATTCCACAACCATGTATTCATTCTTGAGTAATCAAACCCTAATTTTGAAATCAAATTAGGGATTTCCACATCATTTGTAAAACATTCATGATAAATAAAAGAGGGAAAACCAAGATCATTCTAATCTCGATTCAACAATCATATTGTGTCCTTATTGATTTAACGGAACTTATCGCTAACCTCATATATGAAGGATTAAAGTGCAAACAAATCTAAAGGAGATTCATCGAGTGAAACTAACGATCCTTCCTTTATGTTTCATACATGTGCTTTAATCTTTTTATAATATGTCTAACATATCATAACGTCCAAATGACTATTATAACCTTATGATGCGATAACTAACACAACCAAGGCTATTCTTGGGCTGGATCGATGTGAAAGTATCATAATTTTTGTCACTAAGAGCTATGACATATCATGTAATATAACTATTGCGATAAGTTAGCCTGTTTTCATTTAACATAATGCATACTGTTCTATCTTGAGTCTAGGGTACACCTTCAGGACAAGGTTCTCTACACCTACTTTTAGCTTATAAGGCCCTTATCCTAAGGTAATTGTAACGACCTGACATTTTTCTCGTTCCAAATCGGTATTTAAACCAACTCGAAACATCCATGACATATTGTTATTGGCTTACACGGTTTAAACAGAATTAACACAGAATCACATAGTACATAAATTTGCAGCAGAACAAAATTTCATGTAAATATCAGAGTTGTATACAATATTTGCATAGCGGAAATCTATATAATGTATACATGAATTTTCAACTGAATAAAATTTACATTTTTTGTTGAGCTTAGCGCGCACGAGCATTCCATGTCTCCACATCCTCTCTAGTTTGCGAGCTGATATCCTTATACCTGGAACACTTGGGGCCTGACCTGAGTGTCGCATACAAAATACACAAAACACCCGAGTCAGGATTAAACTTATTTCAAGTAAGCATACTTCGATAAACGCTAAATATAATTACTTTAATCCCAACAATTATTAAATACTTCGAGTATAATATCCATGAACCGCTGAAGAAAAATCATGGAACAAGTGAGCGACGCAACATAGGTATGGTTTCATGTCGTGACCAAGAGAATGATAATACATGCAAACATATTACAGCATGTAGTGGAATGTCGTGGTCTACATGGTGGGAACAGGTTTGACATGCATAATGGGTTTAATGCGCATGCATGATTGGCCTTTAAACACACAGCAGGGTCATGCATCAAGGGTGCAGAACAAAGAGGACTTTATGCTAGAGGAAAAAAAGGTGGACTCAACCAAATATATGTATACCAAATCTTTGCTAAAGAAATCAAATGTTCAGCAAGGGGTTTACACGTTAAAACTAGTATGGACTTGATGACACATATTGGGGTTTCTTCACTGTGTGCTTCTTATTATATGTACCCGCATATCAAAAGTAAGCATGCAAACAAGGAAGCAAAAGAAACTGACTACATGCAAATGAGATATTAGCAAAGGAACATAAGGTCTTGGGTCATGGCAGGATCAATATGGTACCCAATAACATGCTGCAATTAAGTGAACCTGGGCATGTAATTTCCTCACATGACTCATGAATAACAAAATAAGAGGTCCAACGCTGAACAAATATTACATGCGGATAACACAGGTAGGGTGTACAGAAATAGTCGATCTTTTTGTGTACTGGAAAAAGGGGTACCAACTCTTCCAGCAAACATGAAGTATTTGGGTGAGTGGGGTAAATGATGCATGAGAATGGAATATATATAGTAGTTCTATAACCTGAACACATTCCATAGAAGTAAAACCACGCCCAAAGTAGAGTCCAAATCAAAACTGGAAAAGCCTAAAAAATAGGGAAAAAATCAACATACTAAATAATACATGTAGTTGGATAAGGCATAGTGGGTTATTAGTTCAAGTGTAGCGGGCCATTATCCCTATAATATATATATATATATATATATATATATATATATAGTGCATGCAGTACGGTAAATGCATGTAATATCAGCTAGCAAAGGTGAGGGTTTTAAGGCAAATGTCGACAAATCTGGTAAACACCAGACTGCCGTACAAAATAGTGTTGTATATAACAGTGTTGTATACACAATTATATGATTTTTGTTCGATGATAACAACCAAATATATATTATTTTAAATGTGTTTGTTATTGTATTATTTCATATATACATCACAGACAGGAATATGATAGTTATATTTAAATAAAATACAACTGTATAGAAATTCAAATATTCAAACAGTATTTTATTTAAATAAAATATTTTATTTCAATATTCAAATAGTACATATTTTATGCTCCTCTATTTGTACAAATTCTCTAATATATTTCAATACATTTCACATTCATATTCATACACTGCTTTTCACTACAACACTCAACACCCATTGTACAATCTCATATATACATACAGCTCACTCAGTCACTCAATCATACAGTCATTTCATTTTTACAATCACTAATATAAAGATGCTCTTGTATATTTTTTTTACTGTCAACTTTTGTCTATAGTCTTCGCAGCACTTCACTATCAATCTAATCATCATCTTCATACTTGTCATATACAGAAACACACACACATTATATGGAACAGAAATAATTTCATACTATAGCAAAAATTATTTTATTTTTAAAATTTTATTTGCCTCAGTTCTCTGGTGTGTTTCTCATCATTTTTCATGACTTGATCTGATTCATCTGTGTCTAAGCAGACAGTTTGTATATGTACAGGGACAAGAAATTTTCTGAATGGCTGCATATACACATGTGTGTGTGTATACACACACACACACACACACACGTGTGCACTGCCGCGCCAATTCAGTATGCAACTGTGGAGTAGCCACGTGGACCATCTTGACTCAGTGCAGCATGGTCTAGCTTGAAGACAGTGCACAAAGTCAATCATGGTCGAACCAAACAAGCAAGTCAAAAACCAAATCAAGATATCAAAAAATGGCTGAGGCAATTCATTTCAACTTCACAGCAAAGCTCAAGTGAAAACCTGTGTGCATGACAATGACATGAATAGCAAATACATGTCAATATGTGTTAACAAGCAAGTTCAAGAGTGCAGGCAGGTTACAAAATGAGCACAGCCAGAGTGTATGTTGCAACAACAACTCAAGAATGACATAAATGCATTGTCAAATGAGACACGACAGTGAACATTGCTTGTGCATAATGATTCATGTTCATGGTGGTGTACAACAGTGTAAAACAGGGTGGACAAAACATTTCAGTATGGGTGAAAACAGTTCAGGTGTATCAAGTGGTCGAGCTCAAGAGTGCAAGTCAACATAGCATTAAACTGGTTTTGAAAAACTCAGTAAACACATGCATAGTTTCAAGTGTTTTAGCCAAACAGATCAAGTCAAGCTGTTCACAAATACACAAGAATGAATGGAACAGCAAGCATGGATACATGGTACGTGACGCTTGATGCAAAATTCAGTACATACAACTAGAGATGGAAGTTCTTAAATAAATCGAAGTCCAAGCGAAAGGAATGGTGTAACTGCATCTCAAATACATGAGGATATGTAAACGCAACAATTTCAAATGCAAGTCAAGGTAGTGCAACATGTATATGGTGAACAAGTTCATAAACATATCGAGGTGCAACATGGTTCAAGACAGTGAAGCAACAATCATATTTCATCTCAAAGCAAAACATGAAGCTGTACAAACTTTCAAGTCAGAATGCAACATGGCAAGTTAACATACAATGGAGCATTAAATTTTATAGCAGCTAAATGTTACAGCAGCTACTATACATGGTCCAGCAAAGAGCACAAGCCAATGGTCGAGATAGAACTTGCAAATACCAAATGACAAAGACAGCATCCACTAAATGTTTCAAGAGAACAAATGCAGTGGTACATGGGAGAAGCAAACAAATGGCAAGACTGTTTTAAACAAGTCAAAGTGATTAAAATCGACAAGACAAAAATGGTAAGTATGAAAGCTCAAGGAGATTTAATTCCAGAATTAACTTTTGATTTCTAGTTTGAAAAAAAAGAGTTAATCTCAAACATGCAAGATTTTTGGGAAGAGTTTAATTTGCAAAGATTCTCATACATGGCAAGTGTTCATTTCATTCCTGAATTATACTGTCAAGGTTGGAGGTGTTAATGCAGAGACAAATCAATGAACAACACTTTTGGCAAGTTTCTAAATGATTTATAGAAATCAAAAAACTATTTTTTGGCAAGAGAAAACCAAATATGCAATTTCAGCAAGAGTTATTCAAGGGAACTATGATGTTTAAATCAAGCAAGAAATATGCGAAATCAATTCAAGCATTCAATCACAAAATTCACGGTTTTTAATCAAGGCATCAAATTCTTTTTCAACCGAATTTATCAACAAAATAAATAAGAGGAAATCGCACAAATCAGGGACAATCAGATCCAAGCCATTATCATGAAATCAGAGGGTTTCTAGGGTTTTCAAAATCCCTATTTAATCACCATTTTCATCATTGGCAAAGAGATCGAAATACATACAACGATTAAAAACATAAATAATAGAAAACCTCTAGAAAAAAGTTTCAAGCAGAAATTCAAAGATGGAAAACTCACAATTGAAATTAGGGTTTCGATCATCTGTTTCTCAC
Organism: Allium sativum; assembly: GCA_030737875.1. Lineage (NCBI taxonomy): Eukaryota > Viridiplantae > Streptophyta > Magnoliopsida > Asparagales > Amaryllidaceae > Allium > Allium sativum. The sequence goes on from CM060924.1 coordinate 973,403,552, forward strand.
ACCGCATCCCAAATCGAGGTTTTAGAGATTAACTAAGATTTGAGCATCAGAAGATTATCCAGTGTTGAAGAATGATCACAATTCGATTTGAGGATTCCAGAGAAAACCCTAGCCCCGAATTTCCATTCAAAGCCGCCATTCCTTTTCAAAGCAAAAGACATCGGGTTGAACAAATTAAAAAAAAAAGGGCCAGTGACCTTTGTGTTGGGCTAGGCCTTCTTGAAGATAGAAAGGGGGTTTTATATTTCTCTATTTAACTAGGTTTTCTTTTCTATTTTTGTTTTATTTCATATTGTTTTTTAATTCTGTCTTCTTTTTAAATGAATCAAACAATTTCTAGGTCTGTAAAATCTAGGGGGATCCAGTCAGGGTATTGACTGACAGGTTCTAGAGTCTGTGAAATCTAGGTTACGGGTTTGTAATACGGGAAAAATCTGATCGGGGGGATATCGGTCAGTTTAGGGTTTTGAGCATAGGGTTAGGACAGGAGCAGGCGCTGCGAGTTTACATGGGATTGTAAGCGTGATCTGTTTATAACACCTAGTAGAAACCTTAGGAATGCAATAGTAGACAAGATTTTGCCAAAGCTGGGTATCTCTGTATGTTATTTCCTTTCTGCATTTTATTTCTACTGTATTCTGTGATTTGTTTGTGTAACGGCGCGATTTTCGACCCTCCGAAAACCGTGTCATTATTGAAAGAAATTAGAAGATGAGATAGAAAAGATAGAACTAATAGAATAGAAGAATAAGAAGTTATCAGAAATCTCACAGCGGAATTTAAAAATACAAATATATTACATCATAGGGTCTGATACATCATAATACATCAACAACTTACATCATCATAGTACATAATAATACATCATGATTTGGAAATACAAATCTAACTGGATACATAGGTGTAGTTAAAACTACTAGACTTGTCCTGCAACTTGAACTTCGTGAAGTTCCATTTGCCAACCTGAATTACTTGCCTACTCATAATAAATATTATGAGTACCCAAGAGTTTAGGGAAAACACCGAAAATAAACTCCAGGTCAGTCAGGGGACTGGTGTGAGTAAACACAGTTAAAAAGATGTAAACAGGGAAATAAGGAATAAGGTGTTCCGTTATTTATAGGTTCAATTACTTAGAAATCTTAAGCCCAACTCCATAACTAACATATGGAAAATGACCCTTGTATTTTGATATCAAAACGTTTGATATTTACGATAGTATTTATCAAATAAATAATCATCTAGTGAATCGCTTGCATCTCACGTTCACGTACATAGAATAAAATCTAAAACCGTCGAGCGCTTATTGGAATTTGGTTTCTAACTGACAGGGTATGGGAGCACCCACCGATCAGTGTACTCTAGAGAAGATACACTGGGGTTCAACAAGAACATCCTGCAACCCGGCCACACATGACCGTCCACTCATTTAGCTTGAGTGTAACGAATATATTACCACCTCCACGGTTGGGAATGACCCACCGATTACCGAAGGTAACAGCAGTGAAAATAGATTAAGAAACAAAAGGAGTTTACTCTAGATGGTGATAATATACCCTGCTTGGGTATGACCCAACTAGCCATGCTGCCTAGCCCAACTATTGTCTTCCTCGGTTGGTGAGGTTTGAAGTCAGGTTACCGTTTAATGGGTTATTCTTCAACGTCTTTGAATATCACACCGTCCTATCTGACAGATCACTCATTTGTTTCCACAAACATATTCTGGGTATAAGGCTAAAGAAACGAATCTCTCCGCCACCAACATAATACACTTATGTAAAGTCGATGTGTACAATCTGATCGATATACGTGTCAGACATCCGACTGTTCGGATCTGTTCTGGGATTTAACAGACCGTAGACACTATCTTGAAATAGTCCTTGCATTCTTCATCTTTATCGATTTCCGGTATACGTCGTAATATTCGAGTCGAAGTGGAAATGTGAAATTCCGGACTCTTCGAAACGATGTACAAATATATCTTTTATAGTCGGTAATTTATTATCAGCTTAACCGTCTTTAATTCAGTTGCACATCCTGTATTTCTAATTATATAATAGTATATAATTCTCTGGTTCATATCTGGATATCTTAAATATCATTTACGATTGTATAGTTAAAGTGTGTGCGACGCACACAAGATGTTTTACGGTTTTTATCAATATTTGCAAGTGTATAGAAAAAGCCCGTGCTACGCACACGGTGTTTTATCTTGCTTATCACCGACTGTCAGACGATGTTCTATACTCCGATTTGATTTGTCAAATATTTATTTCTTTTATTTAAACTTAAATAAATTGTTTATAATTTATTTAAATTGGATTATCCTTTAAAACTCAGGTTCTAACTCAACGAACTTCTTCGAACAACTTCGATTCTGGGACCTCACTGTCGTCTTGACTGTGCCACTGGTTTACGCCATATTAAATAAAAACTATATTTTTATTTAATTAAATTAATTACTGATTAATTTTATTTATTTATTTGATTTAATTAAACTTGATTTAATTAAATTCTTGGATCTTAGAATCGGTTTTCTCTTGCATTGCCAAGTCGGATCTGGCATCTCCAATCACGTGATCACCAAGGGGTGATCACTCGTTTTTACTTGCCAAACCAACCGATTTCTAGCTTGCCAAAAATCCTTGCCCAGCCCCTTGCCATGCCTCTCTAATCAGCTTGAAACCATTGTGAATCCACACGAAAAACACAGGCGATTCCCTTGCCAAAAACTCGTGCCAGATCTCCTGTCATGCCACCCCGATCAGCCTCAAAACACTGGGAAATCCACTCAAAATCAACGTGCCAACCCCTTCTCTTCCTTCTCCATTTTCTTCTTCGATTTCCTGCTCCAACGTGCACGGTTGTGCACGTACACACCACCATCCGTCACCATATCGCCACCGAACCACCACCCACAAATTCTCTTACCACCACCGATCATCTCTGACCAGTCACCACCACCATCCATCACCTCCTCCTTGAAATCACCTTCCAAGATTTGTTTACAGATAGCTGCTTCGAAAAACGCTCCACCTAAACCGACCTCGACCCGCCTCCTCCGACCACCGGAGCATCTCGCACCGCCGCCATCAGATCCGCCATGACCCAACGCCGCTCCACGCTCCACTCTGGCCCACTCGATCGCCTGTAGACCCCGCACGACGCCTCCAAAACAATTGAACCCATTTTGCCTCCAAAAACACAAATCGAGCTCGTTAGCTCGAATCACTCGCTGGAAAAATCATTGGGTATTTTTCCTATGATCACCGATGTCTCCACCTCCTCCACGCTCCACGACTTGGCCATCACCCTCGTCGACCGTCGGAATTTGGTCAATATGTCATTTTCGGCCATCTCAAGCTTTCTCCCTCATCCCAACGTTTAAAATCGTGAAACCACTTTTAAAAATCATCATTTTGTTTGTTGATTACATTCATATCTCTGTAATTCAATTCTACGATGTTTGAAAATTCGGTGATTAAGTTTGAGACAGAGAATCATCTGTTTCTTGTTGTTTTCTTGTTTCAAATATATATAGATGAGGTTTGTTCTTGCTACAATGTCCATATATATTTTCGTATACAAGTTTAACTCATAAATATACCGATATAGCTTGTGTTTTGAGACCATCAAGATATAGTTAAATAAACAGAGGTGTTTGTTCTTGACAGCAAACAACAGCAGTATTCCTTTGATCAAGTTTTAAGTGATGAACTCATTACTATTTTATAAACACTTGCATACATGGTTTACTGGTGATATAACTTGATGTTTTAGCATCTACAAGGTTGATAACAACATGATAGAACTTGCATTGACATATATGAACATGAAAGCACAAACTGTTTACAGTAAAACATGAAATCAAACTTGAACTTAGTGAGGTTTACTCACTTGAAAAGCTTTCACAAATTTCTTGTTGTAGATGGTTTTTGTTTCAGCAAAGTGTTCTTGTTTTTGTGAAAGACGATTTGCATGGATATGATGGTGTATTTATAGGCCAAATTTTCTCTTTAAACAATAGTTTTTCCCTTATGCTTTTAACAGTAAAAAGCCACTTCTTCTACCTACCCTTTTCTCTCTCATTTGAATGGCCCAAACATTATACAGCATGTTTTAAATTACTTTCCACAAGAGATATTTCTACCAACGTTTCCTTGGTCTCCTCTAAGTACAAGACTATATGCTTTCATTAAATGCTCCCCTTGCTTGCATTAAATGCTCTCAATACTTACCATCACAAAACTTAAGAGAAAAATAGTTTTCCTCTTTGATATTTTGTTTGTCTTCATTATTAGTTCAGCCGCAAGTAATAGTGTAGGGATTAGGTGATGATTAAATTCAAATCTATTTCTAAATGATGGGGTTTTGGACTTGATTTTGTTTAAAGGTTGGACTATACTTCTTGCAAATGAACTTGGTGTATATATATACTTATATATATACTTAGGCCGTAGCATATGTATATAGAAATATATATATATATATATATATATATATATATATATATATGCCTATACTTTTCATGCTATACTTATATATATATAAATATATAAATATATAGGTGTTAATCTCATTACTTGTTTGCTTAGTATATGACAACTTATACATGTTAGTTGTAAAATAGGAATTTCCATACTTATTTCATGTTGCTAGCTTCCCTACACTTCCTAATGTTATAAAATGTGTCGCCATTATTTCTTAAGTTGTTAAAACATTTAGTTAATATATCCTGTATATATTAGGTTATAGTGTAAATCATATATGTATATACATACATATAAGTGATTATACATATTTAAATTGGTTGAGTCTTCTATATACATTTAAATTTCCTTATTAAAATGAATGTCAGAAGCTTGAAAAAAATCCAGCCATTATAGACTACCCCACTTAAAAGAATTTCGCCCCGAAATTACATAAGAAAGGTAGAAAGTTTCCAAAAGAAAATATTTCATAAACTGGTTGTTTTAGTACACATACACATACGACTAGTTTTATACTAACACTCGTCTCGATACATACAATAATACTAGACTTGACTACTCAAGTTCTAAACTGCCCCAAAATATACATACGTAACTATCCTCCTCCAGTCTCTGTCCTACTACTCGTCGTCAGAGATATTTATTACCTCCACAACCTCCTCGTCATTAGATATATTAAGGACCTCAACTACGTCTTCTGCATCTGTCTCCTCCTCGTCATCCTCTATATAAATCAGACCCACTGGTGGTATTAAATATAGCCTCACCACGGGATATCCATACTCACCGAATACTTGTACTCCTCCTCCTGCCATGCGAAACTCGACGAGAACTTGTTCCAATCTATTCCATATCGCTGTCCTTTGGGCTACTTGCTCTTCTTGCTGGTTTCCCGTAGCAATGACTGGGGTTCCCGGCACAATGACTGGGGTTCCCGGAACAACTTGGTCTTCTTCCTCCTCATATTCTTCTTCATATTCTTCCTCATATTCTTCTTCATATTCTTCCTCATATTCTTCTTCTTCTTCGCCACCCTCATATCCTTCACCATATCCGTCAACACTTCCACCTTCTTCTATCGCTTCATCCTCATCAGTAAAGTCTTGGTGTCCTCCATTTTGTTCCATTGGTTCGTTCCTGCCTAGCACTGACCCTTCTGATGATATGTGTGTGCCCTCGTCGTCGATGGGTGATCTCTCTCGGTTTTTGTCGGAATCTCCTACCCTTTGTCTCTTTGCATGTAGCATAAGGAACTGGAGTGGTGTCACCCTCTTTCTTGCTGTGGCCTTCCATATTGGTGCCATCTAACAGTAAACAAGAAAATAGAACTCATCAGTGATGTAAACATACAAGAGAGTTCATAAGTCCTAATAAACTGAATCATAACACACATATGCAAATGCTCACAGAAATGTAGAAATCGAAATTTTCTTACATTTTAACCATACCCAAGTAAATCATACCTAACCCGTAGGAAAATCTGGGTATAATTTCTTTATCTGCTTCTCGGTCTCCCACGTACAGTCTTTCGGGTTTTCGCTCCACTGGATCTTTAGTAGCCTCACCACTTTGTTGCGAAGTTGCTTTCCCTCTCGGTCAATAATACTGAATGGATGTCTAATCACTGTCAAGTCTGGCTCAATCTCTATCTCTTGCTGAACAGAGGGTTCCAGAATTAATGATGGATTGTGCATACATTTTCTCAAGTGTGATACGTGAAATACATTGTGAATTCCAGCCATATATTCTGGTAATTCAACTTTATATGCTTGAAAACCAATTCTTTCTAAGACGCGGAAAGGTCCAACATATCTTGGTGCTAACTTTCCATATTTTCCAAATCTTACTACTCCCTTCATTGGTGAGATCTTCACAAAAACTAGATCTTCTATTTCGAATACTAAATCTCTTCGTCTTTGATCAGCATAACTTTTCTGGCGATCCTTGGCTTCTTTCATTCTCAGTTTCACTAATTCCACTTTTGCTGTCGCTTCTAATATCATATCCGGACCAAGTACCAATTTGTTTCCGGACTCTACCCAACATGCTGGCGCTTTACAAGGTCTTCCATATAATGCTTCATATGGTGCCATCTGTATACTCGCCTGGTAACTGTTATTATATGAAAATTCTACTAGGTGTAAATGATCTTCCCACGATCCTCCAAAATCTAAAATACACGCTCTTAGAAGATCCTCCAATATACGATTAACTCTTTCCGTCTGACCGTCCGTTTGAGGATGGTAAGCTGTACTGAAATTTAATCTCGTTCCCAACGTTCTCTGCAAAGCTTCCCAAAATCTACTTGTGAAAATGGTATCTCTATCGCTTACAATGCTCGTTGGAATACCGTGCAGTCGTACTATCTCTTTCATGAATACTTCGGCTAATGTTATGGCAGTGCGCGTTGGTTTTACTGGAATAAAGTGCGCACTCTTCGTTAACCGATCTACGATTACCCAAATCCCTTCGTAGCCTCTCCTTGTTCTTGGCAAACCATCGATGAAGTCCATCGATATCATTTCCCACTTTCAGTTGGGAATCTCTAAAGGTCGTAATAGTCCAGCAGTCTTTTGATGGTCTCCCTTGACTTGCTGACAACATAGACATTCATTTACGAAAGTAATGATATCTTTATTCATTCCTGACCACCAGAATACTCGTCTCATATCGTGATTCATTTTATGAATTCCTGGATGGATGCTCAACTTTGATGCATGGCATTCTTTTAAAACCTCCTGTCTTATTCCATCCACGTCAGGTACGCATAATCTGCCGTTTATTCTCAATACTCCTTGATTGTCCAACTCGAAGTCAGTCTCTTTTCCGTTTTTGACTCCTCGAATAATCTTTTCTAGTTTGGCATCCCTTTCCTGATTACTCATTATCCTTTCTTGGAGAGTCGGTGTGACTTCCAAAAGTGATAATATCGCGTTTCTACTCAAGGCATCTACCACTACGTTCGCTTTTCCCGGTGTATAAATGATATCTAAGTCATATGACGCAAGAAATTCCAACCACCGCTGTTGTCTCAGATTTAAATCTCTTTACGTGAACAGATACTTTAATGGTTTATGATCGGTGAAAAGTTCGAATTTCTCACCCAAAAGGTAATGTCTCCACATCTTTAATGCGAAAACAACTGCCAATAACTCTAGGTCATGAGTTGCGTAATTCTTCTCATGAATCTTTAACTGCCTACTTGCATATGCAATCACTTGTCCCTTCTGCATTAACACCGCTCCTACTCCCTTTCCACAAGCATCGGTGTAAACTGCAAATCCGCTCGTTCCATCGGGAACAGCTAATACTAGTGCTTCCGTTAATCTTTTCTTTAGTTCTTGAAACGATTCTTCACACTTTGGGTCCCAAATAAACTTTTGGCCCTTCTTTGTTAACTTGGTCAGATGTGACGATATTTTGGAGTAGTCTCGGATAAATCTTCGATAGTATCCTGCCAGTCCTAGGAAACTACGAATATCTGTTGGTGTTTGAGGTTGTTTCCATAGTTGTACTGCATCTACTTTAACTGGGTCTACTGATATCCCATCTCCGTTTACTATGTGCCCCAAAAATCACACTTCCGATTTCCAAAAGTGACATTTTGAAAACTTTGCCTTCAACACGTGCTTCCTTAGAGTTTCTAGCACTACTCTAAGATGACCACGGTGCTCTTCTTCGGTTTTTGAAAAGATTAAGATATCGTCAATGAAAACGAGAACGAATTTATAAAGAATTTTCCTAAAAACTCTGTTCATCAGATCTATGAAGAAAGCTGGTGCGTTGGTTAACACGAACGGCATAACCAACCATTCATAAAAGAAATCTGGGCCTCTGAATGCTGTTAAAGGAATACAATCCTCAGAGATTCTCAATGGGTGAAATCCTGTTGCTAAATCCATCTGGGAGAATACCGTTGCTCCGTGCAATTGGTCGAAAAGGTCATCAATTCTAGGTAATGGATATCTATTTCGGATGGTTACTTTATTTAACTCTCTATAGTCTACACACAGTCGCAAAGATCCATCCGACTTCACTACAAAAACCACCGTAGAGCCCTAACTAGAAAAACTTGGTCGGATTAAGCCTTTACTCAGCAAATCCCGAGTTTGTTTCTCTAATTCCTGAACTTCCTTGGGAGCCATCCGTCTCTTTGGTTGAATCATTTGTCTAGCTCCTGGGACTAAATCAATTCGGAATTCGATCTCTCGATGCGGAGGTAAACTTCCGACTTCCTCGAATACGTCCTTGAATTCTCTTACTACTTCCAAAGTGTCAAGACTTTCTTGAGGTGCTTCTAAAGCGTATAGAAAACTACAGGTGTGTATTCCCGGTTTCCCACAAGTTATTCTAGCTTTTCGCTCTAAGCTAGTTATAAGGGTTATGATTTCTTTATCACATTTTATCTTGGCTTGGAACTTGCTTAACCAGTCTAATCCAAGTATAAAATTGAAACTTTTGAAGTCTAGAACATAGAAGTTAAATCGAAAAGAGTGTGAGAGATATAAGAGAGTTATATCCTCACAACACATTTTAAGCTCAGTTTTCCCCCCTATGGGGTTTGATACGCAAATGGGGCTTGGTGATATACTTGGTTTTAAGGTCAAACTGATCTATGGTTTCGGCTGAAATAAAACTGTGTGAAGCGCCGGTATCAAATAAATCACGAAGGTAAATTCCATTAAACTGTAAAGTACCTTCCAGCACTCCCTTCCCTTTCATATTCTGAGAAGTAGACGGTTCATCTTTAATTGTAAAAACCCTAGGCTGTGGTGCCCTCTTCATCAATGGACAGTCTTTCACCATGTGTCCTGGTTGATGACAGTTGAAACACAGATTCTTCACTACCATCTCGTTCCTCTGATTCTGGTTCTGGTTCTGATTCTGTTGCTAAGGTTTCGGTTGCTGTCTCGGGTATTGCTGGGGTTTCTGTTGCTGCCTCGGGTATTGCTGGGGTTTCTGTTGCTGTTGTGGGTATTGCTGGGGTTTCTGGTTCCCTTTTTGTTTACAGAATCGTGCAATGTATCCCTTTTGTTTGCAGTTGTGACACACCACATTCTTAAATTTACCTTCCACAGCCTGTTGCCCCGTCTTAGCTTGGGCCTGATTAGCATTCCAATCTGTGTTGACTTTACTTTTCATGACATTCACTCCACTCGTCTCCCCAGTAGGGATCCTCGCCCCTGGTTTCTTTGTATCTAGTGCTTCATATCTGAGTGTTAGGTCTACTAGTTCCACAAATGGATCCTTCAAATGTCCCATCATCCTTCCTTGCAGATTATCTCTAAGACCAGCAGCAAACATCTCGTTCTTTTTCAAAAGAGTATTTATCAGCTCCGGTCCAAAGATTGAAAGTGCGTTGAACTGGTTTTCGTACTCAGCGACAGACATGCTTTCCTGCTTTAAGTCAATGAAGTCTCGGTACATCCTTGTCCTTCCAGTAGCAGGTAGATACTGACCTTCAAAAGCTTCTTTGAACATGGGCCAAGTAAAGTTTTCCTCAGGAGTGTTAGCAGTCTGGGCATCCCACCATATTGCTGCGGCTCCTTCCAGATTCCATGAAGCTAAGAGACGCTTATGCTCGTCATCCAACCTTAGTCCTTTAAAAATCTTTTCACATGATCTTATCCATGCTTGGACTCCGACCAGTGATTCAGTACCTCTGAAAATCTTTCCTCCCAGAGTCGTGTAATTCTTACAGACCATAGAAAAGTTAGGCTGAGTTGGTGCTCGGATTACTTCAGTAGTATCCACTTGGGTCTGGTTAACAGTGTGTCCGTTTGTCGTAGTTGCTCCGCTTGCTCCTCGGCCTCTTCCTCCACGAGAACTCATTTTCAACTCCCTGAGTACACGGATTGAAAATAAATGACTCCTCGGAAAAATATGTCAAGGGATTACCTAAGTAACTACGATCTACCTATACTAAAATATAGTTTTTAGTAGAAATACGCTCACTCTCTATTCCAAAGCCTAAATGTTTCCGAAGAACATAGGCTCTGATACCAACTGTAACGGCGCGATTTTCGGCCCTCCGAAAACCGTGTCATTATTGAAAGAAATTAGAAGATGAGATAGAAAAAATAGAACTAATAGAATAGAAGAATAAGAAGTTATCAGAAATCTCACAGCGGAATTTAAAAATACAAATATATTACATCATAGGGTCTGATACATCATAATACATCAACAACTTACATCATCATAGTACATAATAATACATCATGATATGGAAATACAAATCTAACTGGATACATAGGTGTAGTTAAAACTACTAGACTTGTCCTGCAACTTGAACTTCGTGAGGTTCCATTTGCCAACCTGAATTACTTGCCTACTCATAATAAATATTATGAGTACCCAAGAGTTTAGGGAAAACACAGAAAATAAACTCCAGGTCAGTCAGGGGACTGGTGTGAGTAAACACAGTTAAAAAGATGTAAACAGGGAAATAAGGAATAAGGTGTTCCGTTATTTATAGGTTCAATTACTTAGAAATCTTAAGCCCAACTCCATAACTAACATATGGAAAATGACCCTTGTATTTTGATATCAAAACGTTTGATATTTACGATAGTATTTATCAAATAAATAATCATCTAGTGAATCGCTTGCATCTCACGTTCACGTACATAGAATAAAATCTAAAACCGTCGAGCGCTTATTGGAATTTGGTTTCTAACTGACAGGGTATGGGAGCACCCACCGATCAGTGTACTCTAGAGAAGATACACTGGGGTTCAACATGAACATCCTGCAACCCGGCCACACATGACCGTCCACTCATTTAGCTTGAGTGTAACGAATATATTACCACCTCCACGGTTGGGAATGACCCACCGATTACCGAAGGTAACAGCAGTGAAAATAGATTAAGAAACAAAAGGAGTTTACTCTAGATGGTGATAATATACCCTGCTTGGGTATGACCCAACTAGCCATGCTGCCTAGCCCAACTATTGTCTTCCTCGGTTGGTGAGGTTTGAAGTCACGTTACCGTTTGATGGGTTATTCTTCAACGTCTTTGAATATCACACCGTCCTATCTGACAGATCACTCATTTGTTTCCACAAACATATTCTGGGTATAAGGCTAAAGAAATGAATCTCTCCGCCACCAACATAATACACTTATGTAAAGTCGATGTGTACAACCTGATCGATATACGTTGTCAGACATCCGACTGTTCGGATCTGTTCTGGGATTTAACAGACCGTAGACACTATCTTGAAATAGTCCTTGCATTCTTCATCTTTATCGATTTCCGGTATACGTCGTAATATTCGAGCCGAAGTGGAAATGTGAAATTCCGGACTCTTCGAAACGATGTACAAAAATATCTTTTATAGTCGGTAATTTATTATCAGCTTAACCGTCTTTAATTCAGTTGCACATCCTGTATTTCTAATTATATAATAGTATATAATTCTCTGGTTCATATCTGGATATCTTAAATATCATTTATGATTGTATAGTTAAAGTGTGTGCGACGCACACAAGATGTTTTACAGTTTTTATCAATATTTGCAAGTTTATAGAAAAAGCCCGTGCTACGCACACGGTGTTTTATCTTGCTTATCACCGACTGTCAGACGATGTTCTATACTCCGATTTGATTTGTCAAATATTTATTTCTTTTATTTAAACTTAAATAAATTGTTTATAATTTATTTAAATTGGATTATCCTTTAAAACTCAGGTTCTAACTCGACGAACTTCTTCGAACAACTTCGATTCTGGGACCTCACTGTCGTCTTGACTGTGCCACTGGTTTACGCCATATTAAATAAAAACTATATTTTTATTTAATTAAATTAATTACTGATTAATTTTATTTATTTATTTGATTTAATTAAACTTGATTTAATTAAATTCTTGGATCTTAGAATCGGTTTTCTCTTGCATTGCCAAGTCGGATCTGGCATCTCCAATCACGTGATCACCAAGGGGTGATCACTCGTTTTTACTTGCCAAACCAACCGATTTCTAGCTTGCCAAAAATCCTTGCCCAGCCCCTTGCCATGCCTCTCTAATCAGCTTGAAACCATTGTGAATCCACACGAAAAACACAGGTGATTCCCTTGCCAAAAACTCGTGCCAGATCTCCTGTCATGCCACCCCGATCAGCCTCAAAACACTGGGAAATCCACTCAAAATCAACGTGCCAACCCCTTCTCTTCCTTCTCCATTTTCTTCTTCGATTTCCTGCTCCAACGTGCACGGCTGTGCACGTACACACCACCATCCGTCACCATATCGCCACCGAACCACCACCCACAAATTCTCTTACCACCACCGATCATTTCTGACCAGTCACCACCACCATCCATCACCTCCTCCTTGAAATCACCTTCCAAGATTTGTTTACAGATAGCTGCTTCGAAAAACGCTCCACCTAAACCGACCTCGACCCGCCTCCTCCGACCACCGGAGCATCTCGCACCGCCGCCATCAGATCCGCCATGACCCAACGCCGCTCCACGCTCCACCCTGGCCCACTCGATCGCCTGTAGACCCCGCACGACGCCTCCAAAACAATCGAACCCATTTTGCCTCCAAAAACACAAATCGAGCTCGTTAGCTCAAATCACTCGCTGGAAAAATCATTGGGTATTTTTCCTATGATCACCGATGTCTCCACCTCCTCCACGCTCCACGACTTGGCCATCACCCTCGTCGACCGTCGAAATTTGGTCAATATGTCATTTTTGGCCATCTCAAGCTTTCTCCCTCATCCCAACGTTTAAAATCGTGAAACCACTTTTAAAAATCATCATTTTGTTTGTTGATTACATTCATATCTCTGTAATTCAATTCTACGATGTTTGAAAATTCGGTGATTAAGTTTGAGACAGAGAATCATCTATTTCTTGCTGTTTTCTTGTTTCAAATATATATAGATGAGGTTTGTTCTTGCTACAATGTCCATATATATTTTCGTATACAAGTTTAACTCATAAATATACCGATATAGCTTGTGTTTTGAGACCATCAAGGTATAGTTAAATAAACAGAGGTGTTTGTGTAACACCCCGAATTTCAGTTAATGCTAAAGTTCACTAATTGCAGAATAAATAATCTCAGATGTGAGAATTGGGGGAAACGGGCTGCCTCATTGCGTTCGTCTTGGAAAAATACACGAAATAAAGTCCGAAATTTTGTAAATCGGAGTCCGTATGGCCCTGTTATGGCCCAATGAAGTTTACAGAAAATTCAAAGTTCAAAACAGATTTAAAATTCAGGTTCAAATTTCGAAATTGGGGCCATGGGGCGCAGGAGGGAAAATTCCCGCCTAGCTACCCAAGTCGACAGGCCTGTCGACTGGGCAGTCGACTTGGCTAGGACCAAGTCGACAGCCCTGTCGACTTGAGTGTCGACAGGGGGTGCTCGGCCAGTTTAACCTGGTGCACCATTTTAGGGTTTGGCTGTGCTTTGGGGCTGTTTTCTGGAAGCTTCCGAGATCTGATGGTCCTAATCTAATTTAGGGTTAATCTAATGGCCTAAAACACTTGCCTAATCTATAAATACACCCTAAGCCTACCCTAATTCATACTAAAAATAGATTCAAGGGCCTCATGCCGTCAAATTAAAACTAGAAGGAGCCTCCACCAAAGTTGAGAGGAAGTTAGCATCTCAAATCAACTCTAAGCAAGTTCTAATCCACTCTAGCAACTTAAGCTTCCTCATTGGAGTGCTAATTAGTTATTTGTGAGTTCCTATGCCTTTAGCAAGCAATTGCTAAACTAATTAGGATAGGATATTAGGAGGCTATGGATGTAAATGAGGATCTATGCATGTTGTGGTTGTCATATGTTATAAGTTCATATGCAAGTTTGTCTCTTTTTATGATATGACATGTTATGCAAGTTCATATGCAAGTTTATATGCAAGTTCATATGCAAGTTTGTCTCTTTTTATGATATGCATAACATATGCAAGTTTGCCTCTATGTATGACATGTTATGCAAGTTCATATGCAAGTTTATATGCAAGTTCATATGCAAGTTTGTCTCTTATTATGATATGCATAACATATGCAAGTTTGCCTCTATGTATGACATGTTATGCAAGTTCATATGCAAGTTCATATGCAAGTTTGTCTCTTTTTATGATATGCATAACATATGCAAGTTTGCCTCTATGTATGACATGTTATGCAAGTTCATATGCAAGTTTATATGCAAGTTCATATGCAAGTTTATATGCAAGTTCATATGCAAGTTTATATGCAAGTTCATATGCAAGTTTGGGTTAATGATTTGTGCTAGTTGGGTTTAATGTTATGATGCAAGTTGACACCTTTTAAACCCATGTAAATGCCAATGTTGTGCTAAGTTGAACCCATTACATTTATGATGAGTCTTCCCATTTATATGCCATGTCATGAGAACGAATTACGTGGGAAACGATGGGGTTAATATGCATGTTAATAGAAATGTGTAAAGTTGGTATGCTTAAGCATAACATAAAATGAATGGACATAATTGGGAATTTACCTATTTGGTTAGGTCTACCCATATTATGGAGTTGGGAATTTACCTATTAAGTTAGGTCTACCCATACTATAGAATTGGGAATTTACCTATTGAGTTAGGTCTACCCATATTCTTAAAAAAATGTGTAATTAATTAGGGATAATTAATACAAATTATGGGGGTGATTAATTAGGTGTAATTAATCAACTAAGACACGAGGTTGGACCCTTTTGTAGCGGAAGTCTGCCCGGAACCGACCAGCAAATCCAGCAGCTACAAATGATTGGCCCAATGTGAGAGGTCTTAGTCATAAATTAAATACGTGATTAAAGTAAAGACACGAGGTTAGACGTTTTTATGACGGAAGTCTTCCCGGACCCAACCGGCATATCCAACAGTCATAAAAGGTGGTCTAATGTGAGAGGTCTTTATGAGGTCATGATCTTAATTAATTAATTAAGAAACACTTAACCATATTAGCATGTAGAGGGACATGAGGGGTTAAGTGGGTGCCTTGGGTGGCATGTGGAAATCTAGTGGTTGCCTTGGGTGGCAATAGAAAATACGATTAGAATACTTAACCAAAGTGGAACATGTAATTAAAACATGATTAAAGGGTTAAGTGGTATACACTAGAAATGACAAGCTTATGTGGGTAGCTTGTGGAGCCCATCTCAACCAATATCCCAAACGTATCTTAGTGGGCTCGACTCAAGTCGAGGACGGGACACGCATATTGGGCTTGACTATAAGAGGCCAAAACGGGGTAGCGGTGGCAACGAGAGTCCAACGGGTTTCATATGCATGTATGGACCCGGGCTGGTAGGTAAGACGTTGTTGCATCGTGTAGATATAAGCCGTGCACCATTTGTTGTATCAGGTTGCCACTTTGGGGAGTGATACACCCCATTGTGGGGCCAGCACGGGTATCTACGGTAGGGAGCCGATCGCTGGGGAGTAGTGGGTACACCTAGTGGAGATAGGGGCAGACGACACCTATGTAGTCAGCTAGGGGTACACGAAACTACTGGGTAAATTTTCTAAGTCCTTGGGAGGGATCAACCTTTAAGTAGGAATGACTGGTGTGGTGCAGTGTAGTAATTATCCTTGGGTGGGTAAATGCTTCTTTATCGTTATCTTAGTTCATTCTAAGTCTGATTGGCTACTGAGTGTAGTCATTTATCCCCAGTCACACCGTACCAAGTTATATCATACCCTAATTACTTTAATGATTGTATTGTTAAAGTTATAGGACTCGCTCAGACTTATGTCTGACCCCGTTGTTTTTATCTTTTTTCCCAACCCTCAGGTTCTCAGAGTGGGCCCAGCACGAGTGGGCTTTGATCAGGCTGCTTTTATTACTCTCTTGGAGCTTGGACCCTAGATGTAGAGCTCAGCTTATCCTTTTCTTTTATGGCTATCAGTTCATGTATTGGGATTATGTATTTTTATTTATCAGGATGGGTATTTTGTACTTGACTCTTATTATGGTTTTGTGATGTAACCAAACATGTTTTACTTTCCGCTGCAATGAAATGATGTTTTAAATTTTCAAGTATTACTTATATCTGTCTTGCTGTAATTTTTCTGTTCTATATTCACTTAAAATACTCCACCGATGTTATGGCATTCCCTTAGCGAGTGATCATAGCGGGAGTGGGGTGTTACACGTGGTATCAGAGCAAAGGTTACCGGAACAGATAAAATTTTTAGAAAACTATTTTTCTAAAAACATTTTTGGAAGAAATATTTTCAAAAACATGTCTTTAAAGAGAAAAGTTTTTGAAAGAAAAGCATAATCCCCAATAGCCATATCTTTATCTTTCGAATTCTCCGTTTTGAATCTTTCCTTTTTCGTTTCAGCATGGCTGAGGATCTTAACTTTCCGGAGGGTGTGACGATACCAGTATGGTATAGGAGATTGATGGAGGCTAGGGCCGCCACTGCGGGTCCAGCAAATGTTCCTCCACCAACCGTAGCACCCGATCTTCCTCCTCCTCCTCCTCCTCGCACAGATACTTTTGCTAAGACTTGCAAGGAATTTAAAGCTATGGGAGGGAAACCTTTTCAAGGATCAGAAACTTTTTTGGAGGCTAGAGATTGGCTTAAGGAGGTGGAAGAGTTGATAGATATCTTTGAGATGGAAGAAGGAAAGAAAGTCAAGTTAGCTGCTTGGTTAATGAAGGGAGAGGCCTCATTCTGGTGGGAGGTTACTAATGGAGAACGCCCCGTTGACTCTTGGGCGGATTTTAGGCAAAGATTTGTGGCAAAGTTTCTCTCAAGGGCGGAGGAAAACTTGTATATGGAAAGATTCTTGACTCTAAAGCAAGGAAATCTCTCAGTGAAGGAATATGTCAACAAGTTTAATCAATTGGCAAGGTTTGGCCTAGACATGGTGAATACACCGGAGAAGAAGGCTTTGAGGTTCGTGAAAGGCTTGAATGAACCGATGCATGGGTTGGCTATGACTCATATCCCTATGGGGGCCACCTTTGAGAAGCTAGTTGACATGACACTCATGCATGAAGAAGAGAAAGGTCCCAATGCTAATAAGGCACTCGAGAAGAAGGGAGATCAAAAGAGACCTCAGCAACAACAGCAAAACAAAGGTAGGAAAGGCAACGGTGGCAAGGGGAAGAAGAAGTGCTTCAATTGCGGGATACCAGGCCACATAAGCAAAGATTGTCGAAAGAAGAAGAAGACTGGCTGCTATCACTGTGACGAAGCAGGGCATCTAGTGAAGGATTGCCCTAAGAAGGGGCAAAGGACGGGATCTACCTCAGGAGGACAGGTGCAAGTTCTTATGGCACCGGGTCAGGCTAGGGGGCAAGTACAGGCTCTCGCGGTTCCACCGATTCAGGAAAGAGGTAGAACTATTTCCGTTGAATGTCTGGTTTTTCTATTTGATCATCCTGTCCGTACATTGTTTGATTCTGGTGCATCGCATTCGTTTATCTCATCATCATTAGTTGAGTCACTGCACTTAGACACCAGTCTAGTAGATGATCCCTTGGTTGTTTCAAACCCAATTGGGGGCTCCACTTATTTGTCCATGATATGTTTGGGTTTGAAGATTTCTATACTTAGCAATGAGTTTAGATGTGATGCTTTTGTTTTGAGCTTCACGGGCTATGGGTTGATTTTGGGCATGGACTGGTTATCCAGTAATGGTGCCGTTCTTGATTGCGAAAGGAGAGTTGTTAGGCTCATGACCCGCTTGGGTAACACTCTCGAGATCTCTTGTAATCCCATGGAATCTGTTATGCTAAGTTATCTTGAGTCGCTTGACGATTCGGTCGAGAGTTTGCAATCTGTTAGAGTGGTCCGGGAATACTCGGATGTGTTTGAGGAGGTGAAGGGCTTACCTCCGAAGCGGGAGATTGACTTCCGAATATATCTGGTGGATAATGCTAAACCTGTATCTTTACCAGTGCGCCACATGGCTCCTCGTGAGAGGAAGGAACTCCATAAGCAAGTGGGGGAGTTGCTTGAGAAGGGGTTCATAAGACGAAGTATATCGGAGTGGGGTGCTCCAGTAGTTTTTGCTACGAAGGTGGATGGGTCCCTCAGACTTTGTGTAGACTATAGAGAACTCAACAAGCTCACAAAGAAGAATAGACACCCATTACCGAGGATTGATGATCTTTTCGATCAGTTGGTTGGCGCTTCAGTATTTTCTCAGTTGGACTTAGCCACGGGGTTTCATCAGTTGAGGGTGGCTGAGGATAACATAGACAAGACTGCCTTTAGGACTCCGGATGGTTTCTATGAGTGGCTGGTGATGCCATTTGGGTTGACAAACGCCCCTGCATACTTTGTTGATTTGATGAGTAGGGTGTTCAGGGAGTTCCTTAATAAGTTCGTGGTGGTCTTTGTGGATGATATCTTAGTATTTTCTAAGAGTGAAGAAGAGCATGCCCTACATCTTAGGGAAGTGTTGGAGACTCTTCGAGCACATAGCCTTAAGGCTAAATTCTCTAAATGTCACTTCTGGAGGAAGGAAGTGCGGTTCTTGGGGCACGTGGTCTCCAAGGAAGGGATAGCTGTGGATCCCGCGAAGGTAGTATCAATTTAAGATTGGAAGGTTCCGAAGAATGCTACCGAAGTAAGAAGTTTCTTAGGGTTGGCGGGCTACTATAGGAAGTTTATCAAAGACTTCACGAAGATATCAGCTCCATTAACCCGCTTGACGAAGAAGAATCTTGTTTTCACATGGGATGTAGATTGTGATGATGCGTTCCGACGGTTAAAGAGAGCTTTAACCACTGCTCCAGTTTTAGTGTTGCCAGATGGGAGTAAGCCATTTGTTGTCTATACCGATGCTTATGGGACAGGACTGGGCGCAGTCTTAATGCAAGAGGGAAGGGTAATAGCCTATGGTGGAAGGCAGTTGAGGGCACATGAGAAAAATTACCCTACCCATGATTTAGAGTTGGCCGCTATTGTTTTCGCGCTTAAGATTTGGCGCCATTATCTTCTTGGTGAGAGATTCGAATTGTTCACTGACCACAAATCATTGAAGTACTTGTTTTCTCAGAAGGATTTGAATTTGAGACAACAAAGGTGGATGGAGTTCTTAGCATCCTATGATTTCGAGATAGCGTATACCCCTGGCAAGGGTAACGTGGTGGCGGACGCCTTGAGCAGAAAAAGGTTGTCCTTGAGTCCATTGTTCGTGGAACAACGAAGCTTGGAATTTATCTCGATGTTTGATTTCAGACCTTCCATTGACTATATACCCGGTTTGCTAGCATCCTTGGAGGTCAGACCTACTCTTTTGGGGCGGATTGGAGAAGCACAGAGGGACGACCCACAGTTGGTTGAGTTGGTAGAGAAGCTCATAAGGGGGGAGTCGTCCAGCCATTTGAGTAGGTACACCCTAGATGATAGGGGGTGCTTGCGTAGGGACAGTAGACTTTGTGTACCGCAAGACAAGGGTTTGAGGAAGGCTATTCTTGATGATGCACACCGTTCTAGGATGACCATTCACCCCGGTGGGGACAAGATGTACCAAGACATGAAGCGGGTTTTCTTCTGGGCCGGTATGAAGAAAGATGTGGCCGAGTATGTTGCTCGATGCTTGGTGTGCCAACAGGTGAAAGCGGAGCAAAAGAAACCAGGTGGGTTGCTTCACCCATTGGAAGTTCCGCAATGGAAGTGGGATAGCGTCTCGATGGATTTTATTGATGGGTTACCCAGATCGAGAAAGGGTAATACGGGAATTTGGGTTGTGGTAGACAGACTTACTAAAAGCGCCCATTTCATACCTGTGAAGAGCAAGAGGACTGCTCCATGGCTAGCTTCAGTATATCTTTGGGAGATAGTTCGATTGCATGGGGTACCCTCTAGCATAGTGAGTGATCGAGATCCTATCTTCACTAGCGAGTTCTGGAAAAGTTTGCAAGAAGCAGTGGGGACTCAATTATGTCTGAGCACCGCATATCATCCTCAGACGGACGGCCAGACTGAGAGGGTGAATCGTGTCCTAGAAGACCTTTTGAGGCTTTGTATCTTAGATTTTGGAGGTACATGGGAAGAGCATCTTCCACTGGTGGAGTTTGCATATAATAACAGCTTTCAGTCCAGTATTGGTATGGCTCCTTTTGAAGCTCTTTATGGAAGGCCTTGTCGATCACCTACATGTTGGTGGGAATCTACGGATAAGATCTTGCTTGGGCCTGATATGGTTAGGGAGACTTCTGAGAAGATTGACTTGATTCGAAGAAGGATGAAAGCAGCACAGGATAGGCAAAAATCTTATGCGGACAAGAGGAGGACGAATCTGGAGTTTGAGGTTGGGGACATGGTCTTTGTCAAAGTGTCTCCGTTACGGAATGTGGTTCGCTTTGGATCTGTTGGGAAGTTAGCACCAAGGTTTGTTGGACCGTTTCCTATTAAGGAAAGGATTGGACAGATGGCCTATAAAGTGGAGTTGCCCGACAGACCTAGTGGTGTACATGATGTATTCCATGTGTCACATTTGAGGAAGTGCCTACATGAGACCGCAGAGGTGGTAGAGCCGAGCTTGCTTAGGGAAGTGGAAGTAGAGCGTGATGCGACTATTCGACGAGCTCCTACTCGCATCCTTGGGTCAGAGACTAGGAAATTGAGGAATCGAGAGGTTCAACTAGTCAAAGTACAATGGGGAGAAGATGAGGGCAACGCTACTTGGGAGACGGAAGCGAAGATGCGTTCATTGTACCCATTCCTTTTTGAGGGTATGTCTTTTAACTTCTCCTTTATCGTTTGTCTAGTACTTATCTTATCTTTAGTATGTCCTCTCGTTAGTACTTTTGACCTTTAGATAGGGTAAACCTATGGTTGAAACATGTGTTTGAGACATGTTATGGTTGATGGATGCATGTGGATGCAAGTGTTTGCTAGTGGTTGCTCGTGGACGCATATACACACACTCTAGACACTAGATCGGCTCAGTCACTTCATATTGCATATTGCATATAATTGTGTGTAGGTAGCTATATTTATGGATGTATAATGATTGTGTTATCATATGGATGATGCATTTTGGTGAATGATTGTGCACTCATGTAGATATTGTATGTGTCGATAGGGTTCTCTCGCATACATAATGGATGCATGGCACTATCACGGTTTGCATATGTTCATACATTAGATAGGGAACATATACACACACTTTTTTTGCATATGCTCATACATCATTAGAAATTGTTTTAAGGACAATGGATGCCCGTGTTTGATGGATTGAGTAGATGGTTGTTTGGATGGTAGGATATGCATTCTCCTTAGCTTAGAGATTTCGGGGACGAAATCCTTTAAGGAGGGGAGAATGTAACACCCCGAATTTCAGTTAATGCTAAAATTCACTAATTGCAGAATAAATAATCTCAGATGTGAGAATTGGGGGAAACGGGCTGCGTCATTGCGTTCGTCTCGGAAAAATACACGAAATAGAGTCCGAAATTTTGTAAATCGGAGTCCGTATGGCCCAGTTATGGCCCAATGAAGTTTACAGAAAATTCAAAGTTCAAAACAGATTTAAAATTCAGGTTCAAATTTCAAAATTGGGGCCATGGGGCGCAGGAGGGAAAATTCCCGCCTAGCTACCCAATTCGACAGGCCTGTCGACTGGGCAGTCGACTTGGCTAGGACCAAGTCGACAGCCCTGTCGACTTGGGTGTCGACAGGGGGTGCTCGGCCAGTTTAACCTGGTGCACCATTTTAGGGTTTGGCTGTGCTTTGGGGCTGTTTTCTGGAAGCTTCCGAGATCTGATGGTCCTAATCTAATTTAGGGTTAATCTAATGGCCTAAAACACTTGCCTAATCTATAAATACACCCTAAGCCTACCCTAATTCATACTAAAAATAGATTCAAGGGCCTCATGCCGTCAAATTAAAACTAGAAGGAGCCTCCACCAAAGTTGAGAGGAAGTTAGCATCTCAAATCAACTCTAAGCAAGTTCTAATCCACTCTAGCAACTTAAGCTTCCTCATTGGAGTGCTAATTAGTTATTTGTGAGTTCCTATGCCTTTAGCAAGCAATTGCTAAACTAATTAGGATAGGATATTAGGAGGCTATGGATGTAAATGAGGATCTATGCATGTTGTGGTTGTCATATGTTATAAGTTCATATGCAAGTTTGTCTCTTTTTATGATATGACATGTTATGCAAGTTCATATGCAAGTTTATATGCAAGTTCATATGCAAGTTTGTCTCTTTTTATGATATGCATAACATATGCAAGTTTGCCTCTATGTATGACATGTTATGCAAGTTCATATGCAAGTTTATATGCAAGTTCATATGCAAGTTTGTCTCTTATTATGATATGCATAACATATGCAAGTTTGCCTCTATGTATGACATGTTATGCAAGTTCATATGCAAGTTCATATGCAAGTTTGTCTCTTTTTATGATATGCATAACATATGCAAGTTTGCCTCTATGTATGACATGTTATGCAAGTTCATATGCAAGTTTATATGCAAGTTCATATGCAAGTTTATATGCAAGTTCATATGCAAGTTTATATGCAAGTTCATATGCAAGTTTGGGTTAATGATTTGTGCTAGTTGGGTTTAATGTTATGATGCAAGTTGACACCTTTTAAACCCATGTAAATGCCAATGTTGTGCTAAGTTGAACCCATTACATTTATGATGAATCTTCCCATTTATATGCCATGTCATGAGAACGAATTACGTGGGAAACGATGGGGTTAATATGCATGTTAATAGAAATGTGTAAAGTTGGTATGCTTAAGAATAACATAAAATGAATGGACATAATTGGGAATTTACCTATTTGGTTAGGTCTACCCATATTATGGAGTTGGGAATTTACCTATTAAGTTAGGTCTACCCATACTATAGAATTGGGAATTTACCTATTGAGTTAGGTCTACCCATATTCTTAAAAAAATGTGTAATTAATTAGGGATAATTAATACAAATTATGGGGGTGATTAATTAGGTGTAATTAATCAACTAAGACACGAGGTTGGACCCTTTATTAGCGGAAGTCTGCCCGGAACCGACCGGCAAATCCAGCAGCTACAAATGATTGGCCCAATGTGAGAGGTCTTAGTCATAAATTAAATACGTGATTAAAGTAAAGACACGAGGTTAGACGTTTTTATGACGGAAGTCTGCCCGGACCCAACCGGCATATCCAGCAGTCATAAAAGGTGGTCTAATGTGAGAGGTCTTTATGAGGTCATGATCTTAATTAATTAATTAAGAAACACTTAACCATATTAGCATGTAGAGGGACATGAGGGGTTAAGTGGGTGCCTTGGGTGGCATGTGGAAATCTAGTGGTTGCCTTGGGTGGCAATAGAAAATACGATTAGAATACTTAACCAAAGTGGAACATGTAATTAAAACATGATTAAAGGGTTAAGTGGTATACACTAGAAATGACAAGCTTAGGTGGGTAGCTTGTGGGGGCCCATCTCAACCAATATCCCAAACGTATCTTAGTGGGCTCGACTCAAGTCGAGGACGGGACACGCATATTGGGCTTGACTATAAGAGGCCAAAACGGGGTAGCGGTGGCAACGCGAGTCCAACGGGTTTCATATGCGTGTATCGACCCGGGCTGGTAGGTAAGACGTTGTTGCATCGTGTAGATATAAGCCGTGCA
Source organism: Allium sativum (assembly GCA_030737875.1). NCBI lineage: Eukaryota > Viridiplantae > Streptophyta > Magnoliopsida > Asparagales > Amaryllidaceae > Allium > Allium sativum. The sequence goes on from CM060924.1 coordinate 973,427,640, forward strand.
CCATTTGTTGTATCAGGTTGCCACTTTGGGGAGTGATACACCCCATTGTGGGGCCAGCACGGGTATCTACGGTAGGGAGCCGATCGCTGGGGAGTAGTGGGTACACCTAGTGGAGATAGGGGCAGACGGCACCTATGTAGTCAGCTAGGGGTACACGAAACTACTGGGTAAATTTTCTAAGTCCTTGGGAGGGATCAACCTTTAAGTAGGAATGACTGGTGTGGTGCAGTGTAGTAATTATCCTTGGGTGGGTAAATGCGTCTTTATCGTTATCTTAGTTCATTCTAAGTCTGATTGGCTACTGAGTGTAGTCATTTATCCCCAGTCACACCGTACCAAGTTATATCATACCCTAATTACTTTAATGATTGTATTGTTAAAGTTATAGGACTCGCTCAGACTTATGTCTGACCCCGTTGTTTTTATCTTTTTTCCCAACCCTCAGGTTCTCATAGTGGGCCCAGCACGAGTGGGCTTTGATCAGGCTGCTTTTATTACTCTCTTGGAGCTTGGACCCTAGATGTAGAGCTCAGCTTATCCTTTTCTTTTATGGCTATCAGTTCATGTATTGGGATTATGTATTTTTATTTATCAGGATGGGTATTTTGTACTTGACTCTTATTATGGTTTTGTGATGTAACCAAACATGTTTTACTTTCCGCTGCAATGAAATGATGTTTTAAATTTTCAAGTATTACTTATATCTGTCTTGCTGTAATTTTTCTGTTCTATATTCACTTAAAATACTCCACCGATGTTATGGCATTCCCTTAGCGAGTGATCATAGCGGGAGTGGGGTGTTACAGTTTGTTCTTGATAGCAAACAACAGCAGTATTCCTTTGATCAAGTTTTAAGTGATGAACTCATTACTATTTTATAAACACTTGCATACATGGTTTACTGGTGATATAACTTGATGTTTTAGCATCTACAAGGTTGGTAACAACATGATAGAACTTGCATTGACATATATGAACATGAAAGCACAAACTGTTTACAGTAAAACATGAAATCAAACTTGAACTTAGTGAGGTTTACTCACTTGAAAAGCTTTCACAAATTTCTTGCTGTAGATGGTTTTTGTTTCAGCAAAGTGTTCTTGTGTTTGTGAAAGACGATTTGCATGGATATGATGGTGTATTTATAGGCCAACTTTTCTCTTTAAACAATAGTTTTTCCCTTATGCTTTTAACAGTAAAAAGCCACGTCTTCTACCTACCCTTTTCTCTCTCATTTGAATGGCCCAAACATTATACATCATGTTTTAAAGTACTTTCCACAAGAGATATTTCTACCAACGTTTCCTTGGTCTCCTCTAAGTACAAGACTATATGCTTTCATTAAATGCTCCCCTTGCTTGCATTAAATGCTCTCAATACTTACCATCACAAAACTTAAGAGAAAAATAGTTTTCCTCTTTGATATTTTGTTTGTCTTCATTATTAGTTCAGCCGCAAGTAATAGTGTAGGGATTAGGTGATGATTAAATTCAAATCTATTTCTAAATGATGGGGTTTTGGACTTGATTTTGTTTAAAGGTTGGACTATACTTCTTGCAAATGAACTTGGTGTATATATATACTTATATATATACTTAGGCCGTAGCATATGTATATAGAAATATATATATATATGCCTATACTTTTCATGCTATACTTATATATATAAATATATAAATATATAGGTGTTAATCTCATTACTTGTTTGCTTAGTATATGACAACTTATACATGTTAGTTGTAAAATAGGAATTTCCATACTTATTTCATGTTGCTAGCTTCCCTACACTTCCTAATGTTATAAAATGTGTCGCCATTATTTCTTAAGTTGTTAAAACATTTAGTTAATATATCCTGTATATATTAGGTTATAGTGTAAATCATATATGTATATACATACATATAAGTGATTATACATATTTAAATTGGTTGAGTCTTCTAGATACATTTAAAGTTCCTTATTAAAATGAATGTCAGAAGCTTGAAAAAAATCCAGCCATTACAGTTTGTTATTTAATATCCTGTCGAATTTTTAATATCATGTAAAAACTGTGAAAAAACCTCTTCACCCCCCTCTAGGGTTATTCTAGATCCAACAAGTGGTATTAGAGCTTGGTTTTCTTTAACCCTAGAATCATGGATCCTAGTTGTCAGTCTTCTGAGAATCAGTCTAGTCGTATTCCATCTATTTCAATGGTACAGATTTTTTAAATTGGAAATTAGAAATGGAATTATATTTAAAATCTGTTGATATTAATTGTTGGGATACTGTTATAAATGGTTATGATATGTTCAATAGGAACGATATGGGATTTAATTCTTGTGCTATTCACACTTTGTATTCTTATATTAATGATGTCCAATATAACCTTGTCTCTCATTGCTTGACTGCGCAGGAAATATGGAATTTTCTCGATAAAAAGTACGGAAAGATGGACAACAGCAGCTCAAAACCCAAAATGGTCAACTCAGATTCAGATCTATGCTCAGGAGAAGAAACAAATGAAAATTCAAGTTGATCAGACGATGGAGACTCAACAGATAATGAGACTGAAAGCTTCTTATATGAAGAGTTGGTTTATATGTGTACTGATTTAACAAAAATCGTTGATAAACTCCATCGTAAAAGCAAATCTTTAAAATCTCAAAATCATGAGTTAAATAGAAAAATTAACTGTTTGGAATCTGAATTTACAAATGTCAATAAATTAGAAAATCCTGACTGCGAAAGTTGTTTGAAATTGAAAACTGATAAAAATATTCGAAGGCTTAAAGAGGAAATCTGATTTTAAAAGATAACGAGGTTGAGCTAAAAGATTCAAACAATTCTTTGCAAAAAGAATTTAATAATTTTAAGGCCATCAAAAATTCCAAACAAGAAATTGCTGAAAAAGAAAGCTTGTTGAAAAGTGATTTAATTTTAAACGAGCTTGAAAAGGAGATTGAAAATTTCAAGAAACTTGAATTTGAAAAACAAATTAAATTTGAATCTGAAATCTTTGAGTCCAAGACCAAAATCAAACTTCTTGAAAACGAAAATTTGTTTTTGAAGCAAGATGATACTGAAAGGAGAAAGATCAGCATTAATCGTTGTTCAAATATGATAAAAGAAAATTCTGATCTTAAATCCAAAATTCAACGATTAGAATCAACTTTGGATAAATTTTCTAATGGGGAAAAATTATTGAATATGCTGTTACAAAACCAATTTTCAGTTGGACATAAACGAGGTCTTGGTTTTGGAAAAACAAGTGGGTTTGAAAAAGTGAATTCTTGTGATTTTAAAAGTCCTTCAAACTACTTTGAAAATATTCGTTTTGAAAATTTGAATTCAAATAATTTCAAAGGGTTTTTTAATCGGAAGCGAAATGAGAATTAGTTTGATAATAATCCATCTAAACCATTTTGGAACCCAAAAGGAAATACAGTGAATTCATCAAAGTTTAGACAGATTTGGGTCCCTAAAGGTACTTTGGTAAATTCCGATGGATTGTTATATAAACAAGTTTGGGTACCAAAACATATGAATCCAACCGTGAGTGGTTTTACTAATTTCGTTAGGCCACTCGATCCTTTAAACTGTTAGGTACCGAAGGTGGCCGAGGAACTGCTGTGCTGAAAGGAAATTTGAAATCAAGCTAGTATATAATTCTGTATCATTTACAGTTCCGTTAGCCAAGATTTGTTGAGGGAGAGATTTATTTACTCATGTCTATTTTAGGTATAACCTTTAAACTCAACCTTTGTAAATATTTTTTCTTTTTCCTTGTGTATTCCTCCTTCTACCCCTTCTGTTTATTTCTCTATCTCTTCTGTTTTGTTTTGACTCTACCATATATTTTTGTCTTTCATTAGATGGTAGAATTCATATTTTCTGGAAATCCACGTTAATTGAATAGAACTCTGATGTTTTAATTATTTCCAGATCTTGAATTCAAATTTGTAAATATTTCTATAATTATTTTGAAGTTTATTTTTTTTCTAAATTCATAACAGTGTTGATGCATTAATATCATATCTTGAACACTGTCATTTCGAATTCTAAATTTTTGAAGATCTGAATAATTAATGAAATTTCACTCTTATGCTGCTTTGAGTTTTTTCCAATTCATTTTGGAAACACTTAAAATGTTATACTCATTATAGTACTTTGCTTCTTATCATTCGTGATAATTTCATTATTTTTCAGATTGGCGTGAATAGTTTAAATTGTCTTGGATCAGTGATACATCTTGAAATTTATCTTTATTCACGATTATCATGGTTGAAATCAGTTTTGTTTGAAATCATCTTAAACTCTTGATATTTTGAATATCACACACCACTTAAATTTGAAATTATCAATTTTGTGTGAATAATTCATTATATCTCAAACTTGACTTTGCTTCAAGTGATTTCAAATAAATTATTTTTAATTTTATTGTATCATGAATATCTCTCAAGTTTGATGTAAATGATCTAAATTTTCTCTTGTGCTTGTCAGAAATATTTTGGAGAATTCCTTTGAAAATCCAGCCTTGAAATTTACTGATATTTCATGATTATTTGATTTGAACAGTTGTTTGTTTAAAATCATTTGAAATTAGTGATTTATTGAATCTCACACATATCTTGAATCTGGAATTAATAATCTAATGAGATCGATTCATTGAATCTTGAGTTTTTCATATTCCTCAAATGTTTTCAAATAAACGGCATTTTTAGTCTTGAATCATGAATCATCTGTTATGACCTTCTGAAATAATCTGTGAAACATCTTCTCTTGACAAATTCATTTTTGAAACCATTTTGTGTGTTGCTGTAACGACCCAGAAAATCTGAACCAATTTAAATTTTTTAAATTGGCTAAAATAATGGAATTTAAATATTTAAAATAAATATTTTAAATAATGGCGATGAAAACTGAGTTGAAATCGACATTTGAAAACCAATATAATTAATTATAATTATATATAGAATTGAAAATGGCGCGGTAGTTCGATAATTCGATTTCAAACTTCAATTGAATATACCGGGTGCAAAACAATCTGGATCTTAGTGAAACCAAAAATAATAGAATCTAATTGATGATATCTTTCTAACGAATCCGACCAATCGAAATTTGATAGCGGGAATCAAAAGGTATGTCCAGTTGAAAATTCTGAATAGTCGCTATGGAATTCAGGCCCTTAAAAATGGATATTTTGCAGATGACCTCGGATTTCGACGAAACCACTTTTGTTAGATCCGCAGTGTCAAGTTATTGTTAGGTTTCAAATTTCATAATTTTTCGAATCAATATGTGAGCGTGGCAAAGGAAAACGCGTTTGACCAGTTTTTGTTGAATTTAATCGACTGGAAATTGACCATTTTGCAAACGGTCTCAGAATTCGACGAAACTAGTTTTGTTAGGACCGTATCGTCAATACGAAGCTAGAAAATATTTTTCTGGAATTTTTCTAGTTAGTATGTGGCCCCGGTAATTTGAAATGTGCGTTTAAAATTCAATATAATGATTTAAATGAAAATTCAAAAAGAAACTGATTGTAACGATCAAATCAGCTTGCGATACATATCCCATTGTGTTCGGAATGGGGGTGAAACGCTATGGACGATAGGCGGTGGGCCTCGTTTCGAGGTCGTATGTAAAAGTCAACCTTTTTGCGAAATTTAATAATTAAATAAAAAAAAAATACTCCCTCCCTTTATTCTTCTTCCTGGCCCCCCCCGACTTCATTATCCAGACAAAAAAAAAACAAAAAAAAAGAAAAGAAAAAAGAAACCCTAGAAATCGATCGACGCCTCCGCCTGAGCCCCCCCGATCGCTCGAGCTCCGTTGAAGCCCCCCCCCCTCGCTCGCGCAGCTGAAGCCGCCGACCGCCACCAGAAGTCCCCCCACGCAGCGCCTCCGACCACCACGTTCGAACTCCTCGAAGCCATCGCCCCCCCCCCCCCCCCGTCGAATCCCATCGCGAAGCCACCAAACCCCGAGCCGCCCAGTTCGAGACATCGGTGAAACCCCCCCTATTGGTAAGCATTTCTTTTTATTTTATTATTATTTTATAAAACCGAATTTAAAACTGAAAAAAATAAAAACTGATTTTGATTTTTAATAAAAAGGTTTAAAAACAGTTTATAAAAGAATTAAAACTGATTTGGTTTTTAAAAATTAAAAACTGATTTTATTTTAAAAATAAAAACTGAATTTTTATAAAGTTAAAAGCTGAAATTTTAAAAATAAAAACTGATTTATTTATAAATAAAAACTGATTTATTTATAAGTTAAAACTGATTTATTTATAAGATTAAAACTGATTTCTTTTAAAAGAATTTTAAAACCTGATTTTTAAAGTTATAAAAACTGAATTTTTAAAAGTATTCAAAACTGAATTTTTAAAAGTTAAAAACTGATTTTGTTTTAAAATAAAAACTGATTTAGTTTTAAAGGTAAAAGCTTTAAATAGGAAGAAAGGTTTGAACTTTCAAGAGAAGTAAAAATCATATTTTTATATATCGAAAGTCGAAGTAAAAATCATATTTTTATATATTGAATAGCGAAGTCAAAATTCGATTTTTATATATTGAATAGCATAGTAAAAATTCTATTTTTACATATGCAGAGAATACGGGTGAAAGCGACAAATAGGCGAAGATTTCTATTAAGAAGAGTCTTGAAGTTGGATAGCTATTGGTGAGATTTCTGATTTAAAATTTATATATATATGTGTGAAGTAAAAGTGAATTGCTATATATAAATATATATATATATATATATATATATATACGCCCCTCGTCCACAAACCATGGACGATATTTATTGGTTGAAATTGTTGTGAAATTTGAATGATTGTTTGGGATTGTTTGTGATTGATATTGGTTGATTGTGGTTGAAAAATACCCATTGGTGGTTGTGAAATATTTGGTTGAAACCACATAGGATTAGTTTGTGGAAATGAAATAAATATATACATGCCGCCTGCGTGCGAACTAGATGCATGAACCCCATTGTCAAAAACCGCGAGGTTTTAAGGTAGAGCGAGGAGCCGTACTAGGGACGGTGCCGGTGTAACTACCCTGCCGTTATGCTGCCGAAATTTTGAATAATATTTGTGTGTTTGAATTATTTTCATATGCTTAAACTATATTTATTCCTTATATAGAAAACATTCATGTGTTGAATTGATATTCATTCGTTGTTTAGAAATTCATGTGTTGAATGGTATTCATATTTTGAAATAAACTGTTTGATAATAAAAATCACATTTTTATCTATATATAAAAACTATTGAAAACATTCATGTGTTGAATTGATATTCATTCGTTGTTTAGAAATTCATGTGTTGAATGGTATTCATATTTTGAAATAAATTGTTCGATAATAAAAATCACATTTTTATCTATATATAAAAACTATTGAAAACATTCATGTGTTGAATTGATATTCATTCGTTGTTTAGAAATTCATGTGTTGAATGGTATTCATATTTTGAAATAAATTGTTCGATAACAAAAATCACATTTTTATCTATATATAAAAACTATTGAAAACATTCATGTGTTGAATTGATATTCATTCGTTGTTTAGAAATTCATGTGTTGAATGGTATTCATATTTTGAAATAAATTGTTCGATAATAAAAATCACATTTTTATCTATATATAAAAACTATTGAAAACATTCATGTGTTGAATTGATATTCATTCGTTGTTTAGAAATTCATGTGTTGAATGGTATTCATATTTTGAAATAAATTGTTTGATAATAAAAATCACCTTTTATCGACTATATGAACTATATAGAAAAATAGTGTTTTGAAATGAATCGTTTTACAATAAAAATCACATTTTTATTGTATGCATAAATCGTTGAAATGTGAAATGTTAAAAATAGCCACTTGTTCAAAATAAACATATATGAGTTGAAATATTCATTAATTAGCTAATGAAATGATTTGCACCTATTTATGTAACATTAGAATGAATGGAGTTTTTAAACCAAATAGAAATCAAATATGAAGTTGAATAGAAAATGAAAAATGATATGAACTGTATATATATGTACATGCAATATTCATTGAACAGGTTATAGCAAAGGGGCTAGAGAAGAGGAATAAAATTTTGTGCCCGACAAATAGGTACACATTTACTGATTTGTTTGGGTGATGATTTTGAGCCTGTTGGCTAGCCGCTTGGCTTTTTCTTTTTCTTTTTGAGATTAGAAGGACCGGGACGCTATTTGCGATTTCCCGACGCTCCCGGTGCAGGGGAGGTTATGGCGAAATTTTTCCAAAATTTAAGGTGTTAGAAAATTTTTTGAAGTGAAAACGATATAGAAATCATTGAATGAACTATATTTATATAACTATATAAATAAAATTAAAACGAGACGAAGCCGTGCAGTTCGTATTTTGAAATTGTGATTTCAAACGACTAGTACGGGAAATCCGACCATTGGATTTTCCCGAAACCTCAACCGTTGGGTTCGCCTTGGAATAATCTTTCCAACGGCACCAACCTTGTGAGAATCCAACGGTTGGATTGTCTGGAATGTTTAATTCAAATCTGAAGAAAAACAGCGCCAGAATCGATTTTATTTATATATAAAAATAAATAGAATTATATTTAATCGAATAACGACGCTGCAGTTCGTATTTTGAAATCGAAACTTCAAACGATTGTACCGGGAGATCCGACCGTCGGATTTTCCCGAAACTGGAGCCGTTGGATTCGTTTTGAAAAGACCTTTCTAATGATATAAATTTTGTGAAGATCCAACGGTTAGATTTTCAGATATGTGTAAATCAAATCAGAAGAAAAACAGCGCCACGGCAACGTTATGGCCCGAAGCGTCGTTTTGAATAAAATGGCTATTTTAAAATAAATAAAAATAGCGATAAATAGTTATAAAATATCCTAAGCGATATGGAATGGAAATAAACTGAATTTGCTTGATTTATGTGATATTTGATGGTTGAATGTGTTTGGTGTGAAAATTACATTAAAGAACAATTGGTGTTGTCGAATAATTTAACCATTGAAATAAATCGATTTGAAATTCTAAATATACGTGAATTATTTGGAAAGGCCGAGTTAATTCTCATTTCGAATAATCGACCGACGATTGAAATTCGAAGATGAAGACGATGGTCGAAGACCGGAGATCTTCACCTCGTTTGGATGGTAACCGAGGTCCTGATTGGGAGGCATCCCGAAATATGGATAATGAGTGGTGATCGTTCAGACGTACGTGTTGATCGATGGGTTTGCGAGGTATTTAGTGCCTCCGGTTTCGTTCAGACCCAGAATGGACTTGTAAATGGACTGTGTGTCAGACATGGGAATTTGTTCTGTGTGATTGATAGCCATCAGTTGCACGGTGTGAATTGCCTGTGTGGCATGCTAAGATGCAGTGATCAGGGCTTCTGTTGAAAAGCAAAGTCTTGTGGAGATGATCAAAGCACCGCCTGTGTGGCGTAGCTTTGTGTATAACGTGAATTCGCGAGCCTCACACCCCGGTATGAACCTAAAACGGGAGGAAGGACCTCAGGGAGGACATGCGTTTCTTTCTAGCTAGGGTGGTGTCAGTGACCTACCAGCCCTGACATTTATATACTTTTCACCTATGTGGTTGTTGCTGTTGCGAGGCGCCTCGGTTTGATCGGACGATCCGGGTCCGATGGAGTCATTCGTTGGCTCGTTTACGTCCCAAAGGGCGGGGAAACGTATTGTTCAGGCATTTTAATCCACATCGGTGGACCGGCCCTGACGATCCAAGGGTCGATGCGCTCTGACCCTGTGGCTCGGGCTAGAGAGTCACGAAGTCGGTAAGGACTATCTTTTGCCTTGGTTCATGACGGAAATCCAATTTCCAAATACGACATCGTGCGGTTTTGATTGTATACCTATATATGGCGACATAGTGGTATGGGGCATTAATGCCGTCTATGATTGATAGTTATGATTTGAAATTGTTTTCAAAACATATAAACACTAGCAATAATATCAAATGCCTTTGTTTTATTCGTATCAAGCATATCTTGGCCGTTATAAGGTAAAAACTCTATCCTCCGGTTTGCGTTGCATTGTGTGATGGGAACTGAGTCTTATAACGGTTTCATTTTTATAAAAAGCATAGCGATGTTTAAAAGAAAGATTTGTTTTAAAGCACTGGCAATCCAATGGAGTAAACCCGTTCCACGAAAGTGGCGTGGTCCTGTGATTAGCCATATTATATATGTGTTGAGTGGATTTCTCATACCAGTCCCATGACTGACTCGTAGTTTGTTTCACTCTCAAACTCGGGTGCCCCTTTTCCTACACGGGCAGCCTTGTATTCAGGTTTAGCTGGTTCTTTCTGGATAGCTGGAGCTGAAGATGGATTCTATCATTTATTTCTTTTTATGCTGTTCAGCTCCTATTGTACATATTTTGTTTATTTCCGCTGTAGACATTTATGTATAGCTGAACTGTATTTGTACTAAGTAAGATCCTGTATACTGTGTAACTCTGATGATTACTTTTATCCAGTATATTTTGTTGTTCATTCTGGTGTATTTATTTAATTCTGTTCTGCTATTATATGTTTTTGTGTTATATTCCAAAGATAACCTTGTTTCCGTGAGAACGGGAAATCGGGTCGCAAAAAAGGTTGACTTTTACATACGACCTCGAAACGAGGCCCACCGCCTGTCGTCCATAGCGTTTCACCCCCATTCCGAACACAATGGGATATGTATCGCAAGCTGATTTGATCGTTACAATCAGTTTCTTTTTGAATTTTCATTTAAATCATTATATTGAATTTTAAACGCACATTTCAAATTACCGGGGCCACATACTAACTAGAAAAATTCCAGAAAAATATTTTCTAGCTTCGTATTGACGATACGGTCCTAACAAAACTAGTTTCGTCGAATTCTGAGACCGTTTGCAAAATGGTCAATTTCCAGTCGATTAAATTCAACAGAAACTGGTCAAACGCGTTTTCCTTTGCCACGCTCACATATTGATTCGAAAAATTATGAAATTTGAAACCTAACAATAACTTGACACTGCGGATCTAACAAAAGTGGTTTCGTCGAAATCCGAGGTCATCTGCAAAATATCCATTTTTAAGGGCCTGAATTCCATAGCGACTATTCAGAATTTTCAACTGGACATACCTTTTGATTCCCGCTATCAAATTTCGATTGGTCGGATTCGTTAGAAAGATATCATCAATTAGATTCTATTATTTTTGGTTTCACTAAGATCCGGATTGTTTTGCACCCGGTATATTCAATTGAAGTTTGAAATCGAATTATCGAACTACCGCGCCATTTTCAATTCTATATATAATTATAATTAATTATATTGGTTTTCAAATGTCGATTTCAACTCAGTTTTCATCGCCATTATTTAAAATATTTATTTTAAATATTTAAATTCCATTATTTTAGCCAATTTAAAAATTTTAAATTGGTTCAGATTTTCTGGGTCGTTACAGTTGCCCTGACATTGATTTAGAAATTTTTTTGTGGTTTATCTGCTGCTCTGATAAAAGGAACCACTTTTGAAAATGATTTTTGAAACTGCTTATTTTTGGCCAAAACTGGTTTCTGCTCTAATACTATTTTTCAAATAACTGCTTGTTCTTGTCTGCAACTCTGATAAACGTGCCAAATTTGTAATCATGTCTGCTTGGACCTTATGACTGAATCTCTGTTTGTCTGTGATATCCTGGTTTGTCTCAGGTGTTTTGTTACAATCCTCATTAATAGGGACACCAAGTGGCATCAGAAGTGCCTTATATTTGTCTCACTCATTTGTACTTAGATTCTAATCTTCACCTTGTATAGATCCACACACTCTTTTTGCCTTGTACAAATTTTTCCCTCTTGTTCTGTATAAATCTCCATATCCCTCTTGTAATTGATTTTCAATTTTAAGATTATTTATTGATTATTCATTCAGAAATTGAAATCAATATCCAAATTGAACCGTATTTATAATTCATCAAAATTATTATTAGAATTTTAAATTGTGATGAATCGTGACTGCAATATATTTCACATCAAGAGGAGATTTTATTTAGATTTTCATGCTGGTTGAATAATTATTATAATATCCTTGAACTGGCAATTATTTCACGACTATCTTCTTTATCTACCATCATTCTGTCATCCATCTGTTTTTTGTATTAATGTGGAGAGTTTAATTTTTTTTTAAAATCTTTTTAAATAAACAGTGAAAATATTTGTGATAGAAATTGGACTATGTTATTATTCAGAATTAGTGATAATTAAAAATTTCCAATGATCTCAGTACAGTTGATCATATTTCATAATATAATTAATTTAGAAATTTATTTCACAGTCCATTTCTGTACCTACCACTGTTTCTATCATCCATATTGGTTTTGCACACCGAGGAGTTTTTTCTTTTAAAGCTGAAATGATAAATATATATAATGCATATATATAAGTGTGTGTCTAACCTCATTTAAAAATCCAAGCTCTGGTCATGCATGGTTAAGAGATAACTTATAATTTAAGCTGCGACTGACCTCATTCAAAAATCCAAGCTCTGGTTATGCGTGGTCAGTGTGCTCTTAAATATATATATACATATATATATATATATATATATATATAAAATGTGCTATAAATTGAAATTGTTCTGAAATTCTCCTTTGTGTATAAACCAGCCTATCAATCCATTTTATATATGTGAAATGTGTTGAAATCTTATGACATATTATGATTTGTTGGTTGTTGGGTATTGGGATTTGAGATTATTCGTTTTTTGTCACTTAAATTGAATTATTAACTATAGTCCAAATCCATCAATGTTTTTGTGCTTAATTTTATAAAATTCTTTTGAAAATAAATGGAAATAAATATATTTGAAATTCTCTCCATTATATAAATTTCATCATAAATCCATCATTCTCTACAATGTGAAATATGCCACTAGATCTCAGTTTATAATGATTTTTGTTTGACTGATTGAGATTTATGATGAACGTTCTTCCTCTTAAACTGATATTATATTTGTTAGTCATTTTTTATCTATATTTTAAATTCTATATCCTTTTGATGATGACAAAAGGGGGAGAATGGATTGTGATTTTGATTTATGATTGAATATTTTATAAATATTTTTAATTTTAAAAATTCACAATTATTCAGTTCATAGTTCATTTCAATCATGCACGGTTATAGAGGGAGTTTTCTGCTGTAGGGGGAGCTACTAAATAGGGGGAGTTCAAAATTCACTGTCAAACACATTTATTATATTCAAAATCTTTTATTTGTTTGTCATCATCAAAATGGGGAGAGTGTTGTATATAACGGTGTTGTATACAAAATTATATGATTTTTGTTTGATGATAACAACCAAATATATATTATTTTAAATGTGTTTGTAATTGTACTTTTCATATATACATCACAGACATGAATATGATATTTATATTTAAATAAAATACAACTGTATAGAAATTCAAATATTCAAATAGTATTTTATTTAAATAAAATATTTTATTTCAATATTCAAACAGTACATATTTTATGCTCCTCTATTTGTACAAATTCTCTAATATATTTCAATACATTTCACATTCATTTTCATACACTGCTTTTCACTACAACACTCAACAACCATTGTACAATCTCATATATACATACAGCTCACTCAGTCACTCAATCATACAGTCATTTCATTTTTACAATCACTCATATACAGATGCTCTTGTATATTTTTTTATTGTCAACTTTTGTCTACAATCTTCGCAGGACTTCACTGTCAATCTAATCATCATCATCATACCTGTCATATACAGAAACACACACAGTATATGAAATAGAAATAATTTCATGCTGTAGCAAATATTATTTTATTTTTAAAATTTTATTTGCCTCAGTTCTCTGGTGTGTTTCTCATCATTTTTCATGACTTGATCTGATGTCTAGGCAGACAGTTTGTATATGTATAGGGACAAGAAATTTTCTGAATGGCTGCATATACACACGTGTGTATATATATACACACGTGCACTGCCACGCCAATTCAGTATGCAACTGAGGAGTAGCCACGTAGACCATCTCGACTCAGTGCAGCATGGTCAAGCTTGAAGACAGTGCGCAAAGTCAATCATGGTCGAACCAAACAAGCAAGTCAAAAACCAAATCAAGATCTCAAAAAATGGCCGAGGCAATTCATTTCAACTTCAAAGCAAAGCTCAAGTGAAAACATGTGTGCATGACAATAACATGAATAGCAAATACATGTCAATATGTGTTAACAAGCAAGTTCAAGAGTGCAGGCAGGTTACAAAATGAGCACAGCTAGAGTGTATGTTGCAACAACAACTCAAGAATGACACAAATGCATTGTCTAATGAGACACGACAGTGAACATTGCTTGTGCATAATGATTCATGTTCATGGTGGTGTACAACAGTGTAAAACAGGGTGGACAAAACATTTCAGTATGGGTGAAAACAGTTCAGGTGTATCAAGGGGTCGAGCTCAAGAGTGCAAGTCAACATAGCATTAAACTGGTTTTGAAAAACTCAGTAAACACATGCATAGTTTCAAGTGTTTTAGCCAAATAGTCAAGTCAAACTGTTCACAAATACACAAGAATGAATGGAACAACAAGCATGGATACATGGTACGTGACACTTGGTGCAAAATTCAGTACATACAACTAGAGATGGAAGTTCATAAATAGACTGAAGTCCAAGCCAAAGGAATGGTGTAACTGTATCTCAAATACATGAGGATATTTAAATGTAGCAATTTCAAATGCAAGTCAAGGTAGTGCAACATGTATATGGTGAACAAGTTCATAAACACATCGAGGTGCAACATGGTTCAAGATAGTGAAGCAACAAGCATATTTCATCTCAAAGCAAAACATGAAGCAGTACAAACTTTCAAGTCAAAATGCAACATGGCAAGTTAATATACAATGGAGCACTAAATGTTATAGCAGTTAAATGTTACAGCAGCTACTATACATGGTCCAGCAAAGAGCACAAGCCAATGGTCGAGGTAGAACTTGCAAATACCAAATGACAAAGACAGCAGCTACAAAATGTTTCAAAAGAACAAATGCAGTGGTACATAGGAGAAGCAAACAAATGGCAAGACTGTTTTAAACAAGTCAAAGTGATCAAAATCGACAAGACAAAAATGGTAAGTATGAAACCTCAAGGAGATTTAATTCTAGAATTAACTTTTGATTTCTAGTTTGAAAAAAAAAGAGTTGATTTTAAACATGCAAGATTTTTGGGAAGAGTTTAATTTGCAAAGATTCACATACACGGCAAGTGTTCATTTCATTCTTGAATTATACTGTCAAGGTTAGAGGTGTTAATGCAGAGACAAATCAATGAACAACACTTTCGGCAAGTTTCTAAATGATTTATAGAAATCGGAAAACTATTTTTTGGCAAGAGAAAACCAAATATGCAATTTCAGCAAGAATTATTCAAGGGGACTATGATGTTTAAATCAAGCAAGAAATATGCGAAATCAATTCAAGTATTCAATCACAAAATTCACGGTTTTTTATCAAAGCATCAAATTCTTTTTCAGCCGAACTTATCAACAAAATAAATAAGAGGAAATCGCACAAATCAGGGACAATCATATCCAAGCCATTATCACGAAATCAGAGGGTTTCTAGGGTTCTCAAAATCCATATTTAATCACCATTTTCATCATTGGCAAAGAGATCGAAATCCACACAACGATTAAAAAGAGAAATCATAGAAAACCTCAAGAAAACAGTTTCAAGCAGAAATTCAAAGACAGAAAACTCACAACTGAAATTAGGCTTTCGATCATCTGTTTCTCATGCGGCATCCCAAATCGAGGCTTTAGAGATTAACTAAGATTTGAGCATCAGAAGATTATCCAGTGTTGAAGAACGATCGCAATTCGATTTGAGGATTCCAGAGAAAACCCAAGCTCAGAATTTCCATTCAAAGCCGCCATTCCTTTTCAAAGAAAAAGACATCGGGTTGAACAAATTAAAAAAAAGGGGCTGGTCACTTTTGTGTTGGGCTAGGCCTTCTTGAAGATATAAAGGGGGTTTTATATTTCTCTATTTAACTAGGGTTTCTTTTCTATTTTTGTTTTATTTCATATTGTTTTTTAATTCTGTCTTCTTTGTAAATGAATCAAACAGTTTCTAGGTCTGTAAAATCTAGGGGGATCCAGTTAGGGTGTCGACTGACAGTTGCTAGAGTTTGTGAAATCTAGGTTACGTGTTACGGGTTTGTAATACAGGAAAAATCTGATCGAGGGGATACCGGTCAGTCTAGGGTTTTGGGCGTAGGGTTAGGACAGGAGCAGGCGCTGCGAGTTTACATTGGATTGTAAGCGGGATATGTTTATAACACCTAGTAGAAACCTTAGGAATGCAGTAGTAGGCAGGATTTTGCCGAAGCTGGGTATCTCTGTGTGTTATTTCCTTTCTGCATTTTATTTCTGCTATGTTCTGTGATTTGTTTATTATTTAATATCCTGTCGAATTTTTAATATCACGTAAAAACTGTGAAAAACCCTATTCACCCCCTCTAGGGTTATTCTAGATCCAACAAATAGCGACATGCAAAACGAGGTAACATGCATTTCAGTATTGCAAGTGAACGAATAGTGGTCGGTAGTCGTGACAGCAACTGTGTGACCAGAGAACAACGGTGATGTCATCAGTTCCACAATGGCCGAGACAAGATAGTAAACACACTCAATGCCGATGGACGCGATGGACATATAAGCCTAAACAAATTGGAATACCACTATGTGGATATATGTATGGCTCAGTATGAAAACTCAAACCTATCAGTAAGCATAAATAAATCAGTCCTGGCTAATTCCTCACATGGAAACTAATAAGCGGAGAATGTATGCATGTTAATAAATTTTATGCAGACACACTCGAGCAGCAAATTTGTACTCCATCTCATATATATGTATACATTTCATATGTACATCATAATATTGGCATGATACAGCAAGTCATGAAAATATGGTGCAGTTTGATCCAAACATGTTGTGTTACGTATGTAGCTGTTTTAATGCTAAGTTTAATATTTCAAAAACAAACTTGTGAATGTGACAAAATATTGGTTCACCTTAAGGTATCCAGATAACCCAATAGTCTCTATAAATAGGAGAAGGAATACTGCGGCATGTATCATCAAGAATGAGTGTGTAAGGTGTTGGATCTAGATTAGCCCTAGAGGGGGGGGGGGGGTCAATAGGGTTTATCACAGTTTTTTACGGAATTAAAAATCTGACAGGATATTACAATAATAAACAGATCAAAGAATGCAGCAAAAATAAAAGTGCAAAAAATATATCACACACAGATATACCCAGCTTCGGCAAAACTCTGCCTACTACTGCATTCCTAAGGTTTCTACTAGGTAAAAGAACAGATCCCGCATACAAGACCATGTACACTTGCGAACTCTTCGCTCCTATTCTAATCGTACACTCAAAACCCTAGACTGATCGATATCCCCTCAATCAGATTTTCCCTGATTACAACTCCGTAACCAGTAACTCTAGATTTACAGACTCTAGCAACTGTTCGTTTGTTTTTACAACACGAATTAAAAGCAAAAAAAAATAAAACATGAACTAAAACCCTTAGATTGAAAAAGAAAGGGTCATCCCCTTTTTAATTGGCCTTTTGGCTTAGTCACGCAAAGAATAGGCCGGCCCGCTCTCATTCAATTTGCCCAATGCTTTCCTCTTTAGCTCTGGAAGTTAGAAATGGCGGCCTCGATTGAATTGGGACTTAGGGTTCCTCTGAAATCCTCTAAATCGAATCGATCTATTGATGAAATGAAGTTCTCTGATGCTCGACTTCTCTGTTGCTTTCTGATGCTTGGATTTTGGATTTGCTCGATCGAAAAACGATTGAAAAATTTGTGAGTTCTCTGTATTATTTCTTCAAATTTCTTTTGAATTGTTTTGTTATTTCGATCTAAAAAAAATGCCTGTGATGATAAGTGTTAAAATAGGATTATAGAAATCCTAAAAATGCTCTATGATTTCACCAATATTGACTTCAATTCGATTTTCCGCTTTCCTCTTTTGATTGTTCTTGATAAGATCGATTCCTTGGCTTTTATGGAAAAACGTGTTTCCCTTTTTGATAAAATGGATTTACTCGGCTTAATTGAGTATGTCAATTCTGGAAATAGCCAAAATTAATGTCTTCCCCAAATTGATTGATAACTTCTAACTTCTTGCCAAAAATTAATAGCGTGGCCTTGTTCGAATTCTCTGGTTGATAAACAATTCTTGCCAATTTCGATCCCTGAAATTTTGGAAATAATTCTGTGTATCTTCTTACCATTAAAAAGTTTTTTGAATATTTTTGAACCGATTTAAAAACTTGCCAAAAATAGTTCTTGCATGATTTTGAAACTTGCCATATTTCATCATGATTAAATTTGGAATTTTGTTACTCATATGCCGAGCATGACTATTCTGATTTTTCTGGGAATCAAACAGTTTCCATTATTGGTTTTCCTTTGCCAACAATGAATTGAGGATTTATGGAAACAAATGTAAGCTTTTCCTTTTTGATCACTAACATTTTTAAACACTAATGCTTTGATATATTCTACTTTGATGAATTTAATAAATTCTGGACATTACTGAAACTCTGCTTTGCCCTTGCGTGATTTGTTGTTGCCAAATTTGTTATTACTGATGGGTGTACACAACCCTTAATTTGTCCTTCCTTTGATCACTCTCGATTACTTTGTTTGCATAATACCATATCACCATATGTAGACACTGAGTTTCACACTGTCATGATATAGCTTTATACATGATGTATATAACTCAGCTCGACCATTCTTTGATGTTGAACCGTTGTTTCATCCGCACACTTGAATGTCATGTTTGCAAACCTCCATTTTCATGCTGTTTAGATATGAACTTGGACTATTCTTGTTATTGAGCATGCACATTGACATGTCACCTTGCCTTGTGCTATATTGTATAATTCATCACTGTTTTGTGTGTGTGTGTGTGTCATTTATATTGAGCTGTGTCACTTGTTCTTGATGCTGCTCGACATTATATAGCTGCACCACCTTGGACTTCTTGCTGTGTGAACTGTACTTGATCAGTCGAGCTTGCTTTACACAGATTATTTTGACACTTGTTTGCATTGTACATTTCAGTTTTGATATATTTGAACCATTTTGAATTTTTGGGCTGATTGTCTTGAGCACTGTCTTTCTCACCTAATTTAATACTGCTGAACCAAGACTTTGACTTGTAAAAGTGGCTTCATTTGTGTACTTGCAGTACACTTGTAGTTTTGTACCTGAGTTGCACCATTTTTGCTTCTTGGCTTGATTTCCTGTCTTGAATAACTTGCTGCACTTGTTTCTTGGTACATGATGCACCATTCATTTGTTTGACCATTTGCTTACTTGCATTCACCATGCCGAAATTTTGATGATGCTGCTACATTTGAGTTGATCATCTCTTTGCCGTTTCATTGCTTGCTTGAATTTGGTGATCTGCCTTGTTTCTCACCATATGCTTGACTACTTTGCTTTATTGACTGTGCTTGCATACATTTGGGCTGATTAGCATGACCATGGCTCGACCATGTTTTGCATTGATATTTGAGTGATGCACTGAGTTGAGATGGTCTACGTGGCTACTCCTCAGTTGCTCACTGAATTGGCGGAAGTGCATACATGTATATATACATACACGTGTGTATATGCAGCCATTAAGAAAATATTCTTGTCCCTACACTGAAATATTTTGTATATATACCGACTTCCTTGTGGTATTTACAGTGTATCACTATGAATATCACAAGCTGTCTAGACACAGTTGGATAAATTGATAAATCGGATCGAATCATGAAAAATGATGAGAAACACACCAGAAATCTGAGGCAAATAAAATTTTAAAAACGAAATTTAAATCTGCATGTATTCAACTTTTATTTCTATTGCAGTGTACTGTGTGTGTGTTTAATATGAGAGATAAGCAGATGATGACTGGACTGATAGAAGATAGTGAAGACAGAAGATTGTATTGTGTCAAAGTGTATGTATAAGAATATGTATAAATGGAAATGTAAATAAAATCAAAGTATCTGTATAACAGAGTGACATTGTTGTAGTGTGAGAAGCTGAGTAATAAGAAAATTGTACTGGCATTTGTAATAAACAAGTTCGATTGAAATAAAATATTATTTTATTGTTGTCAAACAAACTTGTCTATCATATTCGATATATTTACAAGTACAATCTTCTTTGAATGTATATGAAATGTGATGTGTTCAAATAGTGGAATTATAAATAGTTGTATTGTTTGAATATTTGAAATAAAATAGTCTATTTAAATAAAATACTGTGTTAATATTTGAATTTTTATAAAGTCGTATTTTATTTAAATATAAATATTATATTCATGTCTGCTGTGTGGTATAAATGAATCAGTACAGTACAAACACATTTATAATTATATATATATTTGATTGTTATCATAAAAAAATCATATAATTGTGTATACAACACCGTTATATACAACAATCTCCCTCTTTTGGTGATGATAAATAAATATTAAGATTTTGATTAGTAAATGTGTTTTACAGTGAATAACAGAAACTCCCCCTATTTGAATGCCCCCCTACAAAAGAAACTCCCACTATAACTTTAAATGAGTAAAAAAATGTAAATTGAATAAATTTTCAAAATTAAAAATATTTATAAAATATTCACTCATAAATCAAAATCTTAACCCATTCTCCCCCTTCTGTTATCATCAAAAGGATTCAGAATTTAAAATATAGATGAAAAATGACTAAAAATATAATTTCAGCTTAAGAGGATGAACGGTCACCATAAACTTCAATCAGTCAAACATAAACATAATATTCTGAGAACAAATGGCATATTTCACATTGTAGAGAATGACGGATTTATGATGAATTTTATAAGAATGAAGTTCAAAATCAGCGCTGGATTTGGACTGTAATTAATAATTCAATTTAAGTGACAACATTGTATAATCTCAAATCCCAATACCCATCAATCAACAAATCATAATACATCATAAGATTTCAACACATTTCACAGATTAGAATATGGATTGGTAGGCAGGTTTTTACACACCAAGGAGAATTTCAAATTAATTTCTATTTATAACACATTATTTCCTTTTTTATTTTTATTTAAGAGCACACTAACCACGCATAACCAGAGTTTGGATTTTTAAATGAGGTTAGTTGCAACTTAAATTATAAGTTGTCTCATAACCATGCATGACCAGAGCTTGGATTTTTAAATGAGGTTTGAGACACACTTATGTATTAATTAATTGTATTATTTTCAGCTTTAAAAGGAAAAAACTCCTCGGTATATAAAACCAATGTGGACGATAGAAATGTGGTAGGTACATAAATGATCTGTGAAATAAATTTACAAATTAATTATATTATGAAATATGCTCACCTGTACCGGGATCATTGAAAATTTTCAATTATCATTTGAATAATAATATAGTCCAATTTCTATCACAAGTATTTCTATTGTTTATTCAAGATGATTTTTTTTTAAAAAATATTAAACTCTCCATATTTATATAAAATTATCATGGATGGCAAAATGATGATAGATAAAAGAAATGGTCGTGAAATAATTTCCAATTCAAAGATATTATAATAAATGTTCAACCATCATGAAAATCCAAATAAAATCTCCTCTTGTTGTGAAATATAATGCAGTCACAATTCATCATAATTTCAAAATCTGATAATAATTTTGATGAATTATAAATACAATTCAATATGGATATTGATTTCAATTTCTGAATGAATAATCAATAAATAATTTTAAAATTGAAAATCAATTACAAGAGGAATATGGAGATCTATACAAAACAAGAGGAAAAAAAATTAAACAAGGCAAAAAGAGTGTGTGGATGTAACGACTCGTATTTAAAAATCAATTTCGATTTAATATCGAATGTATCGAATTATCGTAATACGAAAATGGCAATAATTAAATTCAAATTTAAAGCTAAATCGAAACAGTTCAAATAATCAATATAAATCATATTCGAGTATAGAAGATAATAATAATAATTTATTACCAAGGAATAAATTGGTTTGAATTTAAATTATATTTATTTAATATGGTTATTTTATATATGTTCAAAATTAAATTGTATAATCTATTTCGTTAGATTTAGAATAGCGTTATAACATTATAACGCCAATCGATATGCAAAAATAAAGGTTCTTAATTTCAAGTAATAGAACCCGATATTATTTTAGTGGATAAGCACGAGATCAAATCAATATCTGTTTAAAATAAAGTGAAAATCTCTTTAAATCAAATCGATATCCTTTTAAACAAATAAAAGACTACTTTATTTCTAATCAAATTAATTTTTAGGTACTTAACCTATAACCTACATTGTACCATTCGCAGCCCCTATTCCTTTGTTCCCAAGTAATTCATCTATAAATCGCGTTCCTCCTTTTACCATTTTCATTCCTTCAGCAAGTTAAAAAAAAACCGAAATTGAAATAACTTTCTGAAGTCGCGCATCACTTGAAGTTCGCAACTCTTGAAGCTCGACCTTGTGACAGGGGCACTTGCGAACTAAATGGGGGTTAGGGGTGATCAGGGAAGCGAGGTGTAGTTGGATTGTTTCTACGGGGATTCAGGCTTGAATCGCGATCTACTGCAGCAAGGTGGAGGAATTAGTGGTTACTGGAGCGCTCATGTGAGGGTGTGACGTCGAGATACAAAACATGAGGGTTTCTTCAGATTGCGATGGAGTTTTTTGAGGGAGTCAAGTTCGATGTTGAGGGGTCTGGCGTGAAGCTGAGTGGTGCGATAGGGTTTAGCTGTGATAAATGAGGGCGACAGATGAAGTTGAGGAGAGAGCTGGGTGGTTGCATTGTACAGGAAAATTGGGGTTCGAGGGGATTCGACTTCACGGAAGTGTGCGAAGTAGGCCATCGTGATTTTGGGCAGTATGAATGTCTGATGTGAAGGGGTATGCGATGATGGAAAATTGGGGAATGCGGTTATGTGAATCTTAGTGAATATGGGTGTTGGATCTGTATTGGTGTGTAGTCGAAGCTGATAGGGTGTAGCAGTAGTAGGCACTGCCTATGAGTGGAATGAAGATTGACAACAAGTTGTTTGATTAAATGCCATAATGAGACAGACTGCAGTTTCGGGCTGATTGCTACAGAGTAGATCAGAAATTGTTGAGTTGCTTCATCGCTAGTTAAAGACAATAAGGTATAAAATATTAATACCAAGAATAATTTAATTATTCGTGTTGGTAAATTATTAATAATCTAATCGTTAAATAAAATCGAATTATCGTAGGAGCTTGATAAATTCATTCAAGATGATTCGTAGCCTCGATGATAGGATTTTAACTTGGTTTTCAATGCAATAAAATTCAAGGTGAGTAAATCTCACTCAAAAGTTATTTAATTTATTTTTATCGTTAAAAATAAATGGTTGTCTATTTGAATGCGTGCATGTTTTTAGAATCATTGTGGTTATTATATATATATATATATATATATATATATATATATATATATATTATATTAGTTATTTGGGCTTGGGGGTTGTCGCTTTTATTATATACATATTGGATTTCCCGCAATACTATTAGTGAGTGCCCGCAGTATCATTAGCGGATGAACCTATGCCCACGATAAATAAGTGGATCCCCTTTTTATACCACGATATCCTGCCTTGAAGCAGGATTGGTATTATTTATGTGACTAACATCTGTGGATGCAGGGAAAACAGGTTGGAGGGATCGAACTGGATTCCTCAAATTTATTTATTACCGTTTACATATTTGTGTGATGTGTTGAATTGGATTGATGATTTGCTTATTTGGGTATTTAAATATCACTGGCCCAAGAGATTGATATTTAAAGATATCATGAAAGGGATTTTTAGATTTAAAAAGGAAAAATTCATTTTTTCCGAATAGAAATTGAATTTCAGATTTGGCTAGGAAAATATTAACTTGTTTTTAGAAATAAAAACAAGTAGTTGAATTTATAAACGATGTTTATAATTAAGTAGAAAAATTATCATTGGAAAATTTTGAAATGGAAACTCAAGTGTTAATTTGGAAAAGGAAATTTATTTTCTGAAAATAGAAATGGGATTTGAAATCGGAAACTTGTTTTAATATTTAAAACAAGAAGTGTTATCTATAAATGTTTTTATAAATAAAAGAAGGGAATTTTTATTGGATAATTTATAAATTTAAAATTCAAGTATGAACTTAAAAAGGAAGAATTTATTTTCTAAAGTGGAAATTTGATTTTAAAGGTAATTTGAAATCTAAACTTGTTTCAATATCTAAAATAGGAAATGAAATTTATAAACGATATTAAATAAAGGAAAGTAACTATTATTGGGTAATTTGAATTTTTAATAAATTTAAAAAGTGATTTTGGAATCGGTTCAAGAAGAAAACGATAAAATTTGTTCTGATGTTCGAAATATAATTTGAATTGAAATAAATCCATTAGATTTATTTTTAAAATTCGACTATGTCTAATTTACAAATGCAAATTTGTTCCAGAAAGGAAATTATGATTTTATCTAGTTGAAATCATATTTTAGAACTATAATCCAAGAAGCTGATACTTCAATATTTAAATATGAAAATATATTTGATGTTTATATATATGTATATATAAGTTATAATAATAAAATTTAATATGAAATAGATTCTATGTATATATATATATATATATATATATTTATATATAAGAGATGGAAATGAATTAAATAAGAATTAAGTTCAAGTGTATTTATGAATGGGAAGTTGTTTTATATATATAATGAGGAAATTAGTTTATGAATAATGTTATAAAATTGATGATATATTTTCCATCAGATTATTTGGAAATAGATTTATCCAAAGTAAGTATGGCATGTAAAACCATATTTTTAAGGGAATAAAAGGTGATATTTGAATTAAGTCTTTTATTACAAACTCTTATCTATCTCAAGATAAGAACGTTGTCGGTCAAGGTCTGAGAGGTAAATAAAATACCCCAACTTGAATGACTTCACTATTATCGAGGGGTGATATTAGTTTGTAATGATAAGGGGTGCGAATTAATTGATTATTTCCATAAAAGAAATTTATGCTTGGAATTCGATTATATTGAGTTTTATAAATAATTTATTTGCATAGGAAATGGAAATTTAGTATAGCAATTGAGTTGTAAATTCCTCGATTGGAAAGCGAAGTTAACGTTATAATTAAATTATAATTAAAACGAACTCGCCGCAACGCGGTAGTTCGTGATTTGGCGATTCGAACTTCAATTGACTATATCGAACTCAATATAAGGCAGAATTCGATGAAACAAGAAACGCCCGGACTTATTGAATAATATTTTTCTAATGGAAGAGAAAAACCTGAATTTCATCTTATAGATTTTGAGTTATATAAAAATCAAATTTTCAGAAAAATAGCGCCATAATCATTTTTAAACCATAATGGTTTATTTAATAAATTAAAAGGATTTTAAGTGGGTAAAATCCGATTTTCCATTAAAAAGATCCAGATTTGAGTTATGAACTAAAAATAAACTCAGGTCCAATAATTGGGTTGATTTTAAGAATAAAGAAAATCAGATTTTTATTTGTTTATCAATTGAGGTTAACTAATTCCAAAAAGAATTAGTTAATAAAGTTTGATTCGAGTTGAACTTAGTTAAATGAATCGAATTTGAAAATCGAGATTGGGAATTCAAATGTAAAACTTGGATTTGAAATTTTAAGCAAGAAAATTGAGTTGAATTGGGAATAAGTGAATACAAAGACATTTGAATGTAATATGTTCAGGTTTGAAAGCAAAATGGAACCAAGAAGCTAATTTGAAATCTAGTTAGCAAATGTAAAGAGAGTTACGTAAAAAGGGGTGGATTCGTTGAAATGAACTGGCAATGGTCATGTAAATTATAAACAGGTATGAGGTGAGGAATACGAAGAAAGTATGAAGAATATATTGAGTGCCCGACAAAAAGGTACATGTTTAAATTTCCATATGAGGTTTTATGCGTCGAATCGGCAAGCTGCTTGGCTTTTGATTTTCTTTTTGAATGGAAAGGGCCTAGAGAGGCGAGTTGAGGTTTGAACTATTAGCCGGTACAAAGGAGGTTATGGCGAAATTTTCCGAAAATTTAAGGAGTTAGAATATTTTTAAGAAATTTCGATAATAGAAATCGAATAACAATATGTATAGAATTCGCTAAGAAAATGAATTAAAAATAAAATATTAGAAAGGGCCAGTGATTGTGAAATTGTTTGATGGATGTTTATTTTTTTTCTTGATAGTTAAAACACCGTCTATCAAAGATTTCACCATCGTTGTCCATACGGAGAGACCGATTGGATTTAATATCTGAAAACCACTCTATATACGCATATGCATTGCGAAATAGATTATGCTGAAGGTAAATTGAAGACAAAATGGAATGCAAGGGCTGTTATGTTTGTCCAGTCCCAGGACAACTTGTATGGACGAATGTTTGACAGAGTATTCCTAACGGTCACATAAGACGATCTTTTCAAGGTATTACGACTGGTGGCGGAGGAATTTGTTTCTCTTAGCTTTTATACCCGTAATATTTTTGGGAAGATCAACTAGTGATTTGATGGGTTTGACGATGTGGCATCCAAAGTGTATGGTGGCCAGATGTTCTAAAAGATAGACGTAGCCTCAAGCTTCACAACTAGGAAATGACAAAAATCGGGCAGGCAACATGGCTGTGTGGGTCGCTTCCATTAGGGTGTATAATCACCTACCTAGAAAATTTCCTTTTACTTCTTTAATCTATTCCGATGCTGTCCCTTTCTAGGAAACGGTGGTTTGAGCCCAACTGTTGGTGATATACATTCGATACACTCAAGCGAAATGAGTGGTCGGTCATGTGTGGGCCGGGTTGCAATACGTTCTTGTTGGACCCAGTGTATTCCCCTCTAGAAATACACTATCGGCAGGTGGTCCCATACCTTTTCATAGTTGGAATCCAATCTCCAATAAGTGTCCTGCGGTTTTTGATTTTATACTATGTATGTGGAGCATGAGATGCAAGTGCTCTACTGTTTGGTTATTTATTTTGATTAGACATTATTATAATATCACTGGATATTTAATATCAAAAATGGTTTGGATTATAGTAAGGTAAAAACCGTCCGTGTTTATGTGTGGGCTGGTCTTACTATTATCCTTTTCTTTCAAAAGTTTTTTTTTCATAGTTAAACAATATGGTTGGAGTTTACTCACACCAGTCCCATGACTGACCCAGAGTTTATTTTGTTTTGTTTTTCCTAAACTCTTGGGTGCCCAAAATTGTACGGGCAGTCAAGTGTTTTAGGCTTTACAGATATACTTCGAGGAGTTTGAAACAGGAGGCTTCACCGTTGGTTATTCTAGAGTTATTTCCGCTGTATCAAATATTGTATTGTGCTCTGATGGTGGTATGAATATATGGTACAAAATTTTGTATTTAAAGTTATGTTATATAATATATTTTATTCGTTCCGCTATGAGGTTCTATATTGTTATTTCTATTCTTCTTCTATCTTTTCTATTTTCTTTAACCCTAATGACTCGTATTTCTGTATTATCTAAGTTGGACATGTGTTGTATTAGTCAGCTCAGATAGTATGGATTTTCGGGTTTTTACAGTGGATCTATACAAGATGAAGATTAGAATCTAAGTACATATGGGTGAAACAAATATAAGGCACTTCTGATACCATTTGGTGTCCCTATTAATGAGGATTATAACAAAACACCGGAGACAAACCAGGATATCATGGACAAACAGAAAGTTCTTCACAAAGCCGAAGCAAACAAAATTGACAATTCAAGCATATTAGAACCAATAATCAGAGCAGCACAAAAAATAGTTATGAATCAAACTTGTCATAAGATGTTCCACAGAGGTTTCAGATTGTCACAAAAGATGATTCATGATCCCATATTTTAAAAATATTGTTTATTTTAAACCATTTGATGGAATATGAAAATATCAGAATTTAATGAATCAGTCACACTAGATTATTAATTTCAGATTTAAGATATGTGTGTGATTCAATAAATCAATAAATCAATAATTTCAAATCATTTTAAACAAACAAATATTCAAATCAAATAACCATGTAATACCAACAAATTTCAAGAACCAAAATTTTCAAAGAATTTTAAAAAAGAATCTGAATAGCACATGAGTAATTTCAGATCATTTACATCAAACTTAAGAGATATTCATGATCTAGTAATTTAAAAAAATAATTTATTTCAAATCACTTGAAACAATGTCAAGTTTGAGATATAATGAATTATTCACACATGTTTGATAATTTGAAATTTAAGTGGTGTGTGATATTCGAAATATCAAGAAATTTAGATGATTTCAAATAAAAAAATTTCAACCATACTGATCATGAATACAAAATGAATTTCAAGATGTATCACTAAGATTCAAGACAGATCAAAAAATCCAAGCCAATCTAAAAATCAATGAAATTATCACAACTGATAAGTAGGAGTGTGTTGTAATGAGTATAACATTTCAAGTTTTTCTAAAATGAATTAGAAGAAAACTCAAAATAGCAGTGTTGTGTGAAATTCCATTAAACTTTCAGATCTTCAAAAAATTTAGAATTCATATTAACAGTGTTCAAGATCTAACAAGAATACATCAACACTGTTAGGAATTCAGAAAATAGAAAATGAACTTCAAAACAATTGCAGATATATACAAGTTTAGATTAAAGGTCTGGATATGATTTAAAACAACAGATTTTCTTTTAAGTGAAGCAAATATCCAGAAAATCAGGAGTTCTGCAACTGGAAGTTAAAGAAGCCCAAAGAAGAAAAATATAGAAGTGACAAATCGAAAACAAAAAAAAACAAAAAATAGAAGGAGGTAGAAGGAGAAATAAACATTTTTTTTTAACAAAAGTGAGTTTAGAGATCATACCAGAATCCAATGCAAATCAGAATCTCTAACTCAACAATCCTGGCAGGAGGAACTGTGAATGATACAGAACCACAAAACAGTTTGAATTTGAATCTCATTTGAATAGTAGTTCCTCAGCACCCTCCAGTACCTAAATGTTTAGGGGATTGAGTGGTCTAACAAAATTAGTGAAACCACTCACAGTTGTGTGTTGGACTTTCGACACCCAAACTTGTTTGAATAGCAACCCATCAGAATTTACCAAAGTGCTTTTAGGGACCCGGATCTGTATGAATTTAGTCGAATTCATTTTGTTTCTTTTTGGGGTCAAAACAGAGTTGTTTCTAAACAAGTTTACATTTTTCTTTCGATTCAAAAATCCTTTGAAATTATCAAAGTTCAAATTATCAAGTCGATTCTTTTCAAAGAAGGTTGATGGATTTTTAAAATCATTTGAACTTCTCTTTTCAAAAACATCATTTTTCCCAAAACCAAGACCTTGCTTATTTCCAACAGAAAACTGGTTTTTCAACAACATATTCAACGATTTTTCACTATCAGAAAATTTAGTCAAAGTTGACTCTAGTCGTTGAATTTTTGATTTCAGATCACTATTTTCTTTTATCAAACTCGAACAACGATTTTTAGTGATCTTACATCTTTCTAAATCAGATTTCAAAACCATGTTTCATCTTTAAGAAAATTAATTT
The DNA here is from genome assembly GCA_030737875.1 of Allium sativum. Taxonomy (NCBI): domain Eukaryota; kingdom Viridiplantae; phylum Streptophyta; class Magnoliopsida; order Asparagales; family Amaryllidaceae; genus Allium; species Allium sativum. Next base: position 973,457,359 of record CM060924.1, read on the forward strand.
TGACTTGGGACTCAGCAATCACAAATTCAAAACGTTTTCGACTTTCAGATTCAAATTTCTTGAAATTTTCAATTTCAGCTTCAAGCTCTTTGAAAATCAAATCGGATTTCAACAAATTTTCTTTCTCAGCACTTTCAAATTTGGAATTTATATCAGTCTTAAAAATTTCAAATTCTTTTTGTAGAAAATTGTTCGAGCTTGATAACTCAATCTTGTTCTCTTTTAAGATCAGAATCTCATTTTCAAACTTTTGAATATTTTTATTGAGATAAACAAGCTTGGTTTCCAATTTCAAAAAAAATTTGCAATCTGAATTTGAAGAGTTTTTAACATATTCAAGTTGTGATTCCAAATTATCAATTTTGCTGGTCAACTCACGATTCTTAGATTTTAAAGATTTATTTTTCAGTTTGTGTTTATCAATAGATTTAGTTAAATCAACACACATATAAACTAAATCTTCGTATGTGAAATTTTCCGTTTCAGCATCTGTTGATTCTCCATCATAAGATTCATATGAAATTTCATCTACATGACCTGTTAAGCATAGATCTGGATCTGGATTGACATTCTGGGGTTTTGAGCTGTTGTCAGATTTTTCATACAACGTGTTGAGAGTTCTCCAGATTTCCTATGCTGATAAACAATGGTAGATATGATTAAACTGTTCAGTACTAAGATAATTAAATATAATTTTTCATAGCATGAGTATTGAAAGCAATATCTCCACAATCAAACCCATTGATAACAACATCCCAACATTTAATATTAACATATTTTAATTAAAATTCGATTTTGGATCTCCAGTTAAAAAATCTGTTCCAGTGAAAATAGTTGGAAATGAACTGGACTGACTCTCACTAGATTAACAAATAGGATGACCCATGACTCTAGAGTTAACAGAATACCTGCTTTGATACCACTTGTTGGATCTAGATTAACCATATAGGGGGGTGAATAGGCTTTATCACAGTTTTTTACTGAATTAAAAATATGACAGGATTTTACAATAATAATCAGATCACAGAATGCAACAAAAATAAAAGTGCAGAAAATAAATCACACACAGATATACCCAGCTTCGGCAAAACCCTACCTACTACTGCATTCCTAAGGTTTCTACTAGGTGAAAGAACAGTTCCCGCATACAAGACCATGTATACTTGCGAACTCCTCGCTCCTATTCTAATCCTACGCTCAAAACCCTAGACTGATCGATATCCCCTCAATCAGATTTTCCCTGATTACAACTCCGTAACCAGTAACTCTAGATTTACAGACTCTAGCAACTATTCGTTTGTTTTTAAAACACGAATTAAAAACAACAAAAATAAAACAAGAACTAAAACCCTTGGATTTAAAAAGAAAGGGTCATCCCCTTTTTAATTAGCCTTTTGGCTTCGTCATGTTAAGAATAGGTCGGCTCGCTCTTGTTCAATTTGCCCGATGCTTTCCTCTTTGGCTCTGGAAGTTAAAAATGGTGGTCTCAATTGAATTGGTACTTAGCGTTTCTCTGAAATCCTCTAAATTGAATCGATCTCTTGATGAAATGAAGTTCTCTGATGCTTGACTTCTCTGTTGCTTTCTGATGCTTGGATTTTGGATTTGCTCAACGAAAAACGATTGAAAAATTTGTGAGTTCTGTATTATTTATTCGAATTTCTTTTGAATTGTTTTGTTGTTTCGATCTAAAAAAAAGGCCTGTGATGATAGGTGTTAAAATAGGATTATAGAAATCCTAAAAATCCTCTCTGATTTCACCAATATTGACTTCGATCTAATTTTCCGCTTTCCTCTTTTGATTGTTCTTGATAAGATCGACTCCTTGGCTTTTATGGAAAAACGTATTTCCCTTTTTTGATAAAATGGATTTACTCGGCTTGATTGAGTATGTCAATTCTGGAAATAGCCGAAATTAATGTCTTCCCCAAGTTGATTGATAACTTCTGATTTCTTGCCAAAAATTAATAATGTGGCCTTATTCGACTTCTCTGGTTGATAAACAATTCTTACCAATTTCGATCCCTAAAATTCTGGAAATAATTCTGTGTATCTTCTTGCCATGAAAATGTTTGTTGAATATTTTTGAACCGATTTAAAAACTTGCCAAAAATAGTTCTTGCATGATTTTGAAGCTTGCTATATTTCATCATGATCAAATATGGAATTTTGTTACTCATATGCCGAACATGACTATTCTGATTTTTCTGGGAATCAAACAGTTTCCATTATTGGTTTTCCTTTGTCAACAATGAATTGAGGATTTATGGAAACAAATGAAAGCTTTCCCTTTTTAATCACTGACATTTTTAAACACTAATGCTTTGATATATTCTGCTTTGATGAATTTAATAAATTCTGGACATTACTGAAACTCTGATTTGCCCTTGCGTGATTTGTTGTTTCGAAAGTGGTTATTACGGATGGGTATACACAACCCTTAATTTGTCCTGCCTTTGATCACTCTTGATTACTTTGTTTGCATGATACCATATCACCATATGTAGACACTGAGTTTCACACTGCCATGATATGGCTTTATACAAGATGTATATAACTCAACCCGACCATTCTTTGATGCTGAACCATTGTTTCATCCGCACACTTGAATGTCATGTTTGCAAACCTCCATTTTCAAGTGGTTTAGATATGAACTTGAACTATTCTTGTTGTTGAGCATGCACACTGACATGTCACCTTGCCTTGTGCTATATTGTATAATTCATCGCTGTTGTGTGTGTGTGTGTGTCATTTATATTGAGCTGTGTCACTTGTTCTTGATGCTGCTCGACATTATATAGCTGCACCACCTTGGACTTCTTGTTGTGTGAACTGTACTTGATCGGTCGAGCTTGCTTCGCACTGATCACTTTGACACTTGTTTGCAGTTTACATTTTGGTTTTGATACATTTGAACCATTTTGAATTTTTGGGCTAATTGTCTTGAGCACTGTCTTTCTCACCTAATTTGAAACTGCTGAACCAAGACTTTGACTTGTAAAAGTGGCTTCATTTGTGTACTTACAGTACACTTGTAGTTTTGTACCTGAGTTGCACCATTTTTGCTTCTTGGCTTGATTTCCTATCTTGAATAACTTACTGCACTTGTTTCTTGGTACATGATGCACCGTTCATTTGTTTGATCATTTGCTCACTTGCATTCACCATGCCGATATTTTGATGATGCTGCTGCATTTGAGTTGATCATCTCTTTGCATGACTATGGCTAGACCATATTTTGCATTGATATTTGAGTGATGCACTGAGTTGAGATCGTCCACGTGGCTACTCCTCAGTTGCACATTGAATTGGCGTGGCAGTGCACACGTGTATATATATACACGTTTGTATATGCAGCCATTCAGAAAATATTATTGTCCCTGCACTGAAATATTTTGTATATACACCGACTGCCTTGTAGTATTTACAGTGTATCACAATTAATGTCACAAGCTATCTAGACACAGTTGGATAAATTGATAAATCAGATCGAGTCATGAAAAATGATGAGAAACACACCAGAAATCTGACGTAAATAAAATTTTAAAAATAAAATTTAAATTTGCATGTATTCAGCTTTTATTTCTATTGCAGTGTACAGTGTGTGTTTCATTTGACAGCTAAGCAGATGATGACTAGACTGACAGAAGATATTGAAGACAGAAGATTGTGTTGTGTCAAAGTGTCTGTATAAGAATATGTATAAATGAAAATGTAAATAAAACCAAAGTATCTGTATAGCTGAGTGACAGTGTTGTAGTGTGAGAAGCTAAGTAATAAGAGAATTGTACTGGCATTTGAAATAAACAAGTTCGATTGAAATAAAATATTATTTTATTGTTGTCAAACAAACTTGTCTATCGTATTCAGTTTATTTACAAGTACAATCTTCTGTGAATGTATATAAATGTGATGTGTTCAAATAGTGGAGTTATAAATATTTGTACTGTTTGAATATTTGAAATAAAATATTTTATTTAAATAAAATACTGTGTTAATATTTGAATTTTTATACAGTCGTATTTTATTTAAATATAAATATTATATTCCTGTCTACTGTGTGGTATGAATGAATCAGTACAGTACAAAGACATTTATAATTATATATATTTGATTATTATTATCAAAGAAAAATCATATAATTGTGTATACAACACCATTATATACAACAATAGGCAACAATTTATGAATAACTCAGCGAACAAAAATGAGTGTGTAAGGCAATAATTTATGATCAACTTAGCGAACAAGAATGAGATCTTAGCCCAGACATGTCAACGAGGAAGAAGAATGCAAGAGAAGACGACCATAATTTATTATACTCAATGAATCAAAGTATCTCCACTTGCCAATAAGTTTAAATCGTAAGTATACTTACATTTGGACTGAAAGAAGAGACATGCCTTGACAACGCTTGGGTGCGGCCAGCAACCGACTGAGATGACGTCGAGGGGCTTGCGAACCGGTGTGCTTCATGGTGTCGGCACTGCTTCGTTCTCCCTTCTTTTGATTGTGGCTTCGGGTCCACGAAGGGGAAGGTTCATGCACCACATGGCGTCAGCTTTATATATGAAAGATGTGAAAGGCCACGGTAGATCATGTTGCGCCAACGATGGTTGATATCGTGGAAGGATGGTGACTGTAACGGCCCGTACTTTCTGCCTAATTATTTGAATTATTTAAAATATTGGTTTGAATTTAAATAATTGAATTTAACTACTTTATTTTGGATATTTATTTATATTGATAATATATAAAAATATTTTAATTCCAAAATATTTTGAAAATGTAGAGTTTGAAATATATTGTGATCGGCAATTAAAAGTGGTTCAATATTGTTTATATTGAAATATTAGTGACGATTTCGTTTCTAAAACGATGGTTGAGCGAATAATTTATAATTTAAATATAAAACGAGCTGCAGCGGCGCGGTAGTTGGTAATTTAGCATTTTGAACTTTAAATAGCTGTACAGGATCCAAAATAAGATGGATTTTCCCGAAACAAGAAGCGCCAGAATCTATTTGATGATATTTTTCTAATGGAAGAGAAAAATCCATCTTTCATGGCGTAGATTTTGTTTTATGTCCAAATCAAATTTTGAAAAGGTCGCTATGGAATTCCTATATATATTATAGCGATTATTTATATAAAATAAAGGGTTTTTAAATATTTAAAATATTGATTTGGCTTAAAATTCAGCCCAGCAAATTTTACTTTGGTAATATATGAAATTCTGGTCGTGTACGTCTAATTGCAATATTTTATTTATATTATATTGAGGTATTTTAAAACTGGTTTATTTTAATGTAAATTGGACCTTTTAAAAGGGACTTTATTCAAACGACCTCCTTTTTCGACGAAACAAATTTTATTTAGACCGTAATAGCTAATTATTGCTAGATTTCAAATTGCGCGTCAATCGGGGTTATTCTGTGGGCATGGAAAAATAAAATGCAAATAAAACGACCATTTGGACGTGAACAAGCACTGTTTGAGCAAACGGACTCGGAATTCGACGAAACAAGTTTCAGTAGGACCGCAACGTCAAATTAAACTACGTTGTCCATTTCCGTAGCGAACGGAGTTTGTACGTGAGCATAGGAGCAAATAAATAACGTTTAAAATAGCGATAGGTACGAAATAAAAATCGTTTGTCGTTATCAGCGAAATATCTTCAGTCACATCGAAATAAATTAATATGTTTTCTCGTTATATATATGCCCACCCTAAAACCAGAAAATTCAGCCTACATCTCTCTTTTCCTCCTGAAATTTGTAATAAAGCCCCTGATCATTGCTTAATTTATTTCTTCAATTTGGTGATGAATTTTAGGGGGGTTCCAAAGGGAAAGTTGTAGATCGGGTCAGTGGCTACTTGCAACAAAAATTTGGGGACCTATCGTGGCATGAGGTGGCCGGAATTGGTTAAATAGTGGTGAAAATCATTTTCGTTCTATGCCAATTTGATGATAATTGGCTCGATTTTAGAGGATCAGACCTTAGGGGAAATGAAGAGGGAAGAGAGGGCTTTCAGATGGTGGTGGTCTCGAGGCTTATGGTGGTGGAGGTGAGAGAATCAATGAGATGAACTGAGCGGCCTGTTTTGGTGGTTGTTGGTGAAGTGACGAACTGATTTTGGGTTTTTCCGGCGCCGTTAGTCATTGTTGGTGGTGGGGGTCTGAAGTGAAAGCTGCTGGGTGGCACGGCGGTCAGTTTGGCGATGGTAGGTGGTTCCAAGGTGAAGCGACGATGGAGAAACTGAAGATAAGGTGGATTCCGTTCAGGGGGTTTTCTGCAACGATCGGCGACGGTTGGCGGCTCACTGTTGCTGGCGACCGGGCCTGGGAGGACTGCGATCACGATGGTGGTGTCTGGTTTGAGTACGGTGGCAGGAGGCGTCGCCAGCGGCTTTGGGAAGGAGGTCGAGCATTAAGGTGATAACGGGTTTCAGGAAGCAACGGAAAGGAAAACGCATTTTTATCTGATACGAGGGTGACGTGGCAAGGATTTGCTGAGATTAAGGTAAATTTGTTTAATTAATTATCTATTACTTATAATTTATAAAATATGTTAAAACGTATATTGGCCATAAGTTATTCATACTATAACGAAATCTGACGAAACTGGATCTATTGGGATCGCAGGGACGAGACCTAGATGATGGCGCTGACTAGGCACTGATTGGACGCAGCTGAAATATCAGCAAATTTTAAACGTCGGTTTCAAATTAAAAGGAACAAACGCATCAACCTTATTGAACTATTGAGTTAATTCTCACACCTTCTGGAATCCTGTGATGCGGTAAATTCATATTAAAATATAATTTACCATTTAAAAGTGTAATTGGTTGAATGGTTGTTATTGGCTGTTACTGTTTGATTGGTTGCTGTCATTTATATTTCATCATTTTAAATTAGTAGATCATATGAAATTAATTTCATATATTATTATGGAATGAATAACGAGCTGTGATGCAGGGAAGAACCAGTTTGTAACAACACGTATTTTTGAATAACATGTTATAACATAAATCAAGGCAGAATTAAACTGTAATATCTGAATCAAGGGATAGGGCTGTGCCATTGCGTTCGTCTCGGAAAAATACGCGAAATAGAGTCCGAGTTTTCGAAAATCGGAGTCCGTATGACCGAGATATGGCCTCGCGCAGTTTCACGAAAAATTCAAATTCAAAACAGATTCAAATTTCAGAAAATCTGGGTAGGCGGGAAAAATCCCGCCCAGACCAGGTCGACCTGGGGGTCGACCTGGGTGTCGACCTGGGGGTCGACCTGGGTGTCGACCTGGGTGGGACCAGGTCGACTGAGGAGTCGACCCCAGGGTCGACCTGGGGGTCGACCTGCCTGGTCGGACCCAGGCAACCTGGTGCACCTATTTTGGCTGTTTTGACCTGTTTTGTTGGCTAGTGACGGGATTTGATGGCTCGGATTGAATCTAGGGTTAATCCTATGGCTAATACTATCCTAATCTTCTATAAAAAGACCCCTAAACCTAGCCTAAATCACCATTATTCAATCCTACAACTAAACTATGTCAAATTTGTTCCTCTCATGGCCTCCACTCTCATGCTAAAATTTCTAAGTTTATTTCTATGGGAGATTTTGAGTTCATACAAGTGTTTTCAAGCTTGTATGAGTGTTCTTAGTTTGCATTCAAGTCAAGTTGCAACATTTCTATTACAAAGCAAGGGTTTTTATTGATTTGGCTCAAGGGTTTTTCATTTGGAGCTTGCATATTTGGGTTTTTTGGCGATTGCATAAGGGCTTCATCTCAATCTTTATAATAAATATTCATTTGTGTCTTCATAGCATTGTAAGCCCTTTTCTACTTTCTTTTTATTGAACTCTAAAGTTAAATGAATGATGCAAGTTTGGGTTGATCATTGTGATATGCAAGTTTGGTTGATCATTATGTTATGCAAGTTGGTTTAATCATTATGTATGACACATGTTGCTATGTTATGCAAGTTTGGGTTGATCATTATACACATGTTCTCATGTTATGCAAGTTAAACTTGAGTTTGTAAGCTTAAAGCTTCAAGCTTTATGTTAAAGGTTGCATTTTGGCAACATGGAAGTTATCATATCCCTTATGATAACTTGCATGTGAGGCTAAATGCGAACTTCTAGCAACTTCTACATGTCATTTATCACCATGTATCACTTATATGCTAAGTTTGGTTTTATGCATACTTTTGAAGCCTAATAATGCAATATGCAAGTGTATGAACATATGTACATTTCATATGTCACCATGTTAAACTTGTGGCTTCAACACCTTTTTGTCATGATTATGCCAAGTTCCATATTTTATTCTTTATGCGTTGATGCGATTATGTAAACGATGGGATTACGTTGGGGTTGGGTAACATTATGACATAAACATGGTTTTTATAACATGACGTGATATGTTAACTTGTAATTATGTTTTGGAAACATAATGGACATGACACTTAGAAAATATGAGTGTGGCAAACTCGAGGTTGGGTTGAGTTTGTAGCATAAATCTACCCGGACCCGCCCGACTTAACTAGTGGCTACAAACAATAGGACCCAATGTGAGAAGTTGGTCATGTTGTGCTCAAACCCGAGGTTAGACCAAGTTGTGGTGTAAAGCTACCCGGACCCGCCCGGTTTAACTAGTAACCACAACAAGGTCTAATGTGAGAGGTTAAAGTACATTAAGTTAATTAAAGCCTCCTGATTAGGGTTAAGTCATGGTCCACTTAATACTTAACCAATTTGGGCTTGATGGGTTAATCGGAGTTAAGTCATGAACCTTGGGTACACTTAACCAATTTAATCCACGTTTGGATCGGGTTAACCACATTTAACCCGTTAAGAAACCCTAGTTGCGCGGTCCTTTTCAGCAGTAACCCTCTTGATAGTATCATAAGACCCTAGGACTAGGCTAGGGTGGGGCACGATTACTGGGCTGACATGTAAGCGACCAAAACGACGGCTGAGTAGGTACGCCGGTGAAGGTCCACGCGGACTATGGTCGTGCACATAGTCCGGAGTTGGAAAATCAGGCACGGGTACCAGTAGATCTAGACTGTGCATACTTGATTTGTGTCCGAGGTTGACACCCTAGGGCTTGATACACCCTAGTGTGGACGTAGCGCAGTTTAACTACATTGCATGTTTGGGCCGTATGACACCAACACTTGACGAGTTAGGCTTTTAGGGAGCCAATCAACTAGACCGTGTAGTTGGACCTTGATTTAGGTCACCTCATGATGTTGGGCCAAGCTTGGGCCAAGGGATCAATTCTTGTTTTTACTTGACATGTTAGAATGCTTGTACACCCGTGGTGCAAAACTTAACCTTGATTATGCGATGACACCTTTATTTATCTTGTTAGTTAATCACCATGCCAGTATGTTGTTATCCTTATGTTCATCTCAGCTTCTCATGCCAGTTAACTTTACTAGTTCATGGACTGATAGTAGTAGGGCTTACCAGTCTTTTTGACTGACCTGTTTTCTTTCGCCTCTTTTCTTCCTTTTGCCCCCCTCAGGTCCTCAGGGTGGGAACATTGGAGCTTAGCTTGGATCTTTATAGCTTGCTTACTGGATTTGCTCATGTACGGTTTTGGACATTGAGCTAGCTATGGTTTATCACTTCACTTTGGGGATAGTACTTTATGTATTTCAGTTTTTCAGTTTATGCTTTTCTCTAGACTTTGTTTGTTGGAAAATAATGACCAAGTACTTTGTTGTAACTTAACTATGGTTTTGAAATGCTAGTTTTATCCGCTGCTTTACTACTCTGTTTTACTTATATGTTCTGTCTTGTGATATCTGCATGCATGTTTACCTTGTTTAACGCCCCTCCAAAGCTAGTGTGCTTGCAAGAGTTACCCTGGCTGAGGTGGGGTGTTACATTTGGTATTAGAGCATAAGGTTTACAAGATTTGAGCAAAAGTGTTTTTGAAACTTATCTTTTGAAAAACTATTTTTAAAACCAATTAAGTATTTTCCAAGAAAAGTCTAGTTATTTTAAAAAGGCTATTCCCCAAAAGCCATAGCACTATCCTTCGTTTCTTCGTTCTGAATCTATCTTTTTCCTTCTTCAGTATGGCCGATCTTAACCTTCCCGAGGGAGTGACCATTCCCGGATGGTTCCGGAGGTACTTGGAAGCTAATGCCAACGATGTGGGCCCAGCAAATACCCCCAATATAACTGAGGTTCCTCCTCCTCAGAATCCGCAGGCAGATTTCACTAAGATTTGCAAAGACTTTAAGGCGATGGGTGGCAAGAACTTTATTGGGACGGAGACTTTTGTGGAGGAAAGAAATTGGTTGAAAGAAACTGAAGATCTCTTCGCCATCTTTGATGTGCAAGATCATAGAAAGGTTTTATTCGCAGCATGGTTATTAAAAGAAGAAGCTGCTTATTGGTGGGAGGTCACCAATGCTACGAGGCCTATAGAGACTTGGGCCGACTTTAGGACAAGATTTGGGCTTAAGTTTCTATCATCAACTGAGGCTAATTTGCAATTGGAGAAGTTTATATCTTTGAAGCAAGGGGACATAACAGTGAGGGAGTATGTGAATGAGTTTAACAAGCTCGCCCGATTCGGTTTGGACATGGTTAATACTCCCCAGAAGAAGGCTTTACGCTTTGCACGAGGGTTGAATGAGCCGTTACAAGGTTTAGCCCTATCTCATATACCCATGGGGGCCAATTTTGAAGGACTAGTAGACATGGCATTGCTTCAAGGAGACGATAATAATGGCAAGAAGGAAGTCAAGGCTAATGAGACTCAAGCCAAGAAGACAGACTCCAAGTGGGGAGGAAATCAGAGCAATCAGAACAACAAAAACAACAAGAACAACAAGGGCAACAAGGACAAGGCAAAGGATCCAAGAAAATGCAACTACTATGGGATTGTTGGGCACATAGCTAAAGACTGTAGGAAGAAGAAGAGGAAGTTGGGCGAATGCTTTCATTGTGGAGAGACCGGATATTTTAGCAAGGATTGCCCCAAGAAGCAAGGATAGAATCAGCGTGCAGGACCTTCTGGAGGGCAAGTGCATGCTCTCAATGCTGCTCCAGTTCAGGACCGAGGTAGTATTTCTGTAGAAAGTCTTGTTTATATTTTTGATTATCCTGTTCGCACCTTATTTGATTCTGGCGCATCGCATAGTTTTATTTCTTCTGACATCGTTGAAAGTTTGCACCAAAGTACTAGCCTAGTTGAGGATCCCGTTTGTGTTTCAAATCCAATTGGGGGTTCTGCCTATCTATCTATGATTTGTGTGGATTTGAAGATTTCTATCTTGATCGTAGAATTCACGTGTAATGCTTATGTTCTCGGGTTCACGGGATATGGGTTGATCTTGGGCATGGATTCGTTGTCCAGTTATGGAGCCATTCTCGATTGTGAACATAGGGTAGTGAGGCTCATGACTCGCCTCGGTAATACCCTAGAAATTTCTTGTAACCCTAGAGGTCCCGTCATGTTATGTTATCTTGAATCTCTCGACTCGTCCATCGATGATCTGCAATCTGTAAGGGTGGTCCGAGACTATCCTGATGTCTTTGAAGAAGTTAAGGGGTTACCCCCTAAACGAGAGATAGATTTCCGCATTTATCTAGTCGATAATGCCAAGCCAGTATCATTGCCCGTTAGGCACATGGCCCCACGAGAAAGGAGAGAGCTCAGTAAGCAAATCAAGGAGCTGCTTGAGAAGAATTTTATTAGACGAAGCATTTCTGAATGGGGTGCTCCGGTGGTATTCGCTACTAAGGAGGATGGTTCGCTTCGTCTATGTGTTGATTATCGAGAGTTGAACAAACTGACAAAGAAGAATAGGCACCCTTTACCGAGGAATGATGATCTCTTTGATCAGCTGGTTGGTGCTTCTGTTTTCTCTCAGCTTGATCTAGCCACCGGATTCCATTAGCTTAGAGTGGTTGAGGATAGCATCGATAAAACTGCGTTTAGGACTCCAGATGGATTCTTTGAATGGCTTGTCATTCCATTCGGATTGACTAATGCACCCGCCTACTTCGTAGATTTGATGAGTAGGGTGTTCAGGGAGTTCCTTAACAAGTTCGTGCTTGTCTTCGTGGATGATATTCTGATCTTCTCAAAGGACGAGGAAGAACATGCCAGGCATCTCAAGGAAGTGATGGATACGCTTAGAGCGCATCAGTTGAAAGCCAAGTTCTCCAAATGTCATTTTTGGAGAAGGGAAGTTCGGTTTCTTGGACATATAGTTTCTAGGCAAGGCATAGCGGTGGATCCCGCGAAAGTGGTTGTGGTCCAAGATTGGAAGACTCCTAGGAATGCAACCGAAGTAAGAAGCTTTCTCGGTCTGGTGGGCTACTATAGGAAGTTCACCAGGGACTTTGCTAAGATTTCGGCCCCTCTTACTAAGTTGACGAAGAAGAACTTAGCCTTTGCATGGGACTTGGAGTGTGAGCTTGCCTTTCAAAAGCACAAAAGAGCCCTTACCTCAGCTCCAGTTTTGGCATTACCCGATAGTGGTAAGATGTTTACCGTGTAAACAGATGCATGTGGCACGGGGTTAGGAGCTGTTCTGATGCAAGAGGGAAGAGTGATATGTTATGGGGGTAGGCAACTTAAAGTTCATGAGAAGAACTATCCCACTCATGATTTGGAGTTAGCGGCGATCGTCTTTGCACTCAAATCCTGGCGCCACTATCTTCTAGGCGAAAGGTTTGAGTTGTATACTGATCACAAGTCACTCAAATACCTCTTCTCGCAAAAAGATCTGAATCTAAGGCAGTAAAGGTGGATGGAATTCTTGGCATCTTATGACTTCGAGATAGCTTATACCCATGGCAAGGGTAATGTTGTGGTGGATGCACTAAGCAGAAGGAGATTGACTTTGAGCCCCTTGTTCATTGAAATGAAGAACTTAGAATTCTTGGCAACCTTTGATTTTACGACGGCTGTTGAGTCGATGACGCGTTCATTAGCATCCCTTGAGCTTAGACCCACACTTCTTGATCAAGTTGGGGCTTCGCAGAAGGAAGATCCACAGATAGTCGAGGTCATGGACAAGTTGATTCGTGGTGAGACGTCTAGTCACCTTGCTAGATATACTATTGATGGCAAGGGTTGGCTAAGGCGTGATGGAAGGCTATGCGTTCCACAAGTAGGAGACTTGGTGCATAAAGTTCTTAAAGAAGCACATCACTCGAAGATGACTATACATCCGGGAGGAGATAAGATGTATAGAGATATGAAGCGCATTTTCTTTTGGGCCGGAATGAAGAAGAATGTAGCAGAGTATGTTTCAAAGTGCATGGTGTGCCAACAAGTGAAAGCCGAGTCGAAGAAACCAGGTGGGCTATTACATCCATTGGAGGTCCCGCAATGGAAGTGGGAGAGTATTTCTATGGATTTTGTGGATGGATTGCCTAGGTCAAGAAAAGGGAACACGAGCATATGGGTCATAGTTGATAGACTTACGAAGAGTGCTCACTTCATTCCAGTAAAGAGCAAGAGGACCGCATCATGGCTAGCATCTATTTATCTTCGAGAGATAGTGCGGTTGCATGGAGTTCCTTCTAGCATAGTTAGCGATCGTGACCCGATTTTCACTAGCCAGTTCTGGAATAATTTGCAAGAAGCGATGGGCACGCGATTGAATCTGAGTACAGCCTATCACCCCCAGACAGATGGCCAAACCGAAAGGGTGAATAGAGTGCTAGAAGATCTCTTGAGGCTTTGTGTTCTCGACTTCGGTGGTACTTGGGAAGACCACCTTCCTCTTGTAGAGTTTGCTTATAATAATAGCTATCAAGCCAGCATAGGGATGGCACCATTTGAAGCTTTGTATGGGAGGCCGTGTAGGTCACCATCTTGTTGGTGGGAGACAACAGATAGACTTATACTTGGGCCCGATATGATACGGGACACATCCGAGAAAGTTGAATTAGTGAGAAGAAGGATGAAAGCGGCCCAAGATAGACAGAAATCCTATGCTGACAAGCGAAGGGCAGATTTGGAATTCGAAGTGGGAGACATGGTTTTCGTGAAGGTTTCTCCTTTGCGTAATGTGGTACGTTTTGGAGCAGTAGGGAAGCTGGCACCAAGGTTCGTAGGACCCTTCCCTATCATAGAGAGAATTGGAAAGATGGCCTATAAGGTGGAATTGTCCGAAAAGCTAGCTGGAGTGCATAATGTCTTTCATGTCTCGCATCTCCGAAAATGCCTGCATGAGTCCGCTGAGGTGGTTGAACCAAGCATTCTTGAAGACGTGGAGGTAGAGAAAGAGGCAACCTTGAGGAGAGCTCCGATTCGTATCTTGGGAACGGAGATCAAGAAGCTAAGGAATCGAGAAGTCAAATTGGTGAAAGTTCCGTGGAGTGAAGCCGATGAAGACGCAACTTGGGAAACCGAGGAGAAGATGCGTGGGCTTTATCCATTCCTTTTTGAGGGTACATTCTCGACCTCTTTCCTAATTAGCATATCTTTCTTTTATCCGTGTTTATCCTGTTTATCTTATTATCTCGTTAAACTTGTCATGAGGACCTTAGGTAGAAACCCTTTGGATGAAACATGTATTTGAAACATGTTATGCTTGATGGTTGCAAGTGGTTGCAAGTGTTTGCACGTGGATACTCGTGGATGCATGATACACATTAGGCACTAAGATCGGCTCACACACTTTCATGTTGCATATGCATGAGTGCTTATACTTATTCATGGATGAAACTTGTTACGCTATCACGTGGATGTTGCATATGGATGAATGTTATGTGCACTCATGTAGAGACTATGAGTTATGTTAGGAATTTGCATACATATGGACTCATTTCACTAACATACTTTGCATTAAGGAGGTTTACTGTACCAGTAACCGCCTGATTTTCGCATTAGATAAGTACATATACACACACCTTTGCATATGATCATACAGCATTTAGAATCCTTTAAGGACAATGACTGCACGTGGATGATGTTTTGAGTAGATGGATGATGGATGGTAGGATACGTTCTTCCCAACTTGGAGATTTCGGGGACGAAATCCTTTAAGGAGGGGAGAATGTAACAACCCGTATTTTTGAATAACATGTTATAACATAAATCAAGGCAGAATTAAACTGTAAAATCTGAATCAAGGGAAACAGGCTGTGCCATTGCGTTCGTCTCGGAAAATACGCGAAATAGAGTCCGAGTTTTCGAAAATCGGAGTCTGTATGACCGAGATATGGCCTCGCGAAGTTTCACGAAAAATTCAAATTCAAAACAGATTCAAATTTCAGAAAATCTGGGTAGGCAGGAAATATCCCGCCCAGACCAGGTCGACCTAGGGGTCGACCTGGGTGTCGACCTGGGTGGGACCAGGTCGACTGAGGAGTCGACCCCAAGGTCGACCTGGGGGTCGACCTGCCTGGTCGGACCCAGGCAACCTGGTGCACCTATTTTGGCTGTTTTGACCTGTTTTGTTGGCTAGTGACGGGATTTGATGGCTCGGATTGAATCTAGGGTTAATCCTATGGCTAATACTATCCTAATCTTCTATAAAAAGACCCCTAAACCTAGCCTAAATCACCATTATTCAATCCTACAACTAAACTATGTCAAATTTGTTCCTCTCATGGCCTCCACTCTCATGCTAAAATTTCTAAGTTTATTTCTATGGGAGATTTTGAGTTCATACAAGTGTTTTCAAGCTTGTATGAGTGTTCTTAGTTTGCATTCAAGTCAAGTTGCAACATTTCTATTCCAAAGCAAGGGTTTTTATTGATTTGGCTCAAGGATTTTTCATTTGGAGCTTGCATATTTGGGTTTTTTGGTGATTGCATAAGGGCTTCGTCTCAATCTTTATAATAAATATTCATTTGTGTCTTCATAGCATTGTAAGCCCTTTTCTACTTTCTTTTTATTGAACTCTAAAATTAAATGAATGATGCAAGTTTGGGTTGATCATTGTGATATGCAAGTTTGGTTGATCATTATGTTATGCAAGTTGGTTTAATCATTATGTATGACACATGTTGCTATGTTATGCAAGTTTGGGTTGATCATTATACACATGTTATCATGTTATGCAAGTTAAACTTGAGTTTGTGAGCTTAAAGCTTCAAGCTTTATGTCAAAGGTTGCATTTTGGCAACATGGAAGTTATCATATCCCTTATGATAACTTGCATGTGAGGCTAAATGCGAACTTCTAGCAACTTCTACATGTCATTTATCACCATGTATCACTTATATGCTAAGTTTGGTTTTATGCATACTTTTGAAGCCTAATAATGCAATATGCAAGTATATGAACATATGTACATTTCATATGCCACCATGTTAAACTTGTGGCTTCAACGCCTTTTTGTCATGATTATGCCAAGTTCCCTATTTTATCCTTTATGCGTTGATGCGATTATGTAAACGATGGGATTACGTTGGGGTTGGGTAACATTATGACATAAACATGGTTTTTATAACATGACGTGATATGTTAACTTGTAATTATGTTTTGGAAACATAATGGACATGACACTTAGAAAATATGAGTGTGGCCAACTCGAGGTTGGGTTGAGTTTGTAGCATAAATCTACCCGGACCCGCCCGGCTTAACTAGTGGCTACAAACAATAGGACCCAATGTGAGAAGTTGGTCATGTTGTGCTCAAACCCGAGGTTAGACCAAGTTATGGTGTAAAGCTACCCGGACCCGCCCGGCTTAACTAGTAACCACAACAAGGTCTAATGTGAGAGGTTAAAGCACATTAAGTTAATTAAAGCCTCCTGATTAGGGTTAAGTCATGGTCCACTTAATACTTAACCAATTTGGGCTTGATGGGTTAATCGGGGTTAAGTCATGAACCTTGGGTACACTTAACCAATTTAATCCACGTTTGGATCGGGTTAACCATATTTAACCCATTAAGAAACCCTAGTTGCGCGGTCCTTTTCAGCAGTAACCCTCTTGATAGTAACATAAGACCCTAGGACTAGGCTAGGGTGGGGCACGATTACTGGGCTGACATGTAAGCGACCAAAACGACTGCTGAGTAGGTACGCCGGTATAGGTCCAGGCGGACTATGGTCGTGCACATAGTCCGGAGTTGGAAAATCAGGCACGGGTACCAGTAGATCTAGACTGTGCATACTTGATTTGTGTCCGAGGTTGACACCCTAGGGCTTGATACACCCTAGGGTGGACCTAGCGCAGTTTAACTACATTGCATGTTTGGGCCGTATGACACCGACACTTGACGAGTTAGGCTTATAGGGAGCCGATCAACTAGACCGTGTAGTTGGACCTTGATTTAGGTCACCTCATGATGTTGGGCCAAGCTTGGGCCAAGGGATCAATTCTTGTTTTTACTTGACATGTTAGAATGCTAGTACACCCGTGGTGCAAAACTTAACCTTGATTATGCGATGACACCTTTATCAATCTTGTTAGTTAATCACCATGCCAGTATGTTGTTATCCTTATGTCCATCTCAGCTTCTCATGCCAGTTAACTTTACTAGTTCATGGACTGATAGTAGTAGGGCTTACCAGTATTTTTGACTGACCTGTTTTCTTTCGCCTCTTTTCTTCCGTTTCCCCCCTCAAGTCCTCAGGGTGGGAACATTGGAGCTTAGCTTGGATCTTTATAGTTTGCTTACTGGATTTGCTCATGTACGGTTTTGGACATTGAGCTAGCTATGGTTTATCACTTCACTTTGGGGATAGTACTTTATGTATTTCATTTTTTCAGTTTATGCTTTTCTCTAGACTTTGTTTGTTGGAAAATAATGACCAAGTACTTTGTTGTAACTTAACTATGGTTTTGAAATGCTAGTTTTATCCGCTGCTTTACTACTCTGTTTTACTTATATGTTCTGTCTTGTGATATCGGCATGCATGTTTACCTTGTTTAACGCCCCTCCAAAGCTAGTGTGCTTGCAAGAGTTACCCTGGCGGAGGTGGGGTGTTACACAGTTGGAGGGATCCGACCGGATTCCTCAAATATTATATATGTTGTTTGTTTTATATTGTTGATATATGAACTGATTGAACCCCAAATGGTAATGAAACCTGTTTGAACATGATGGTTGAATAAATATTCACCTGTGTTTGTGTTTAAAATCAATCAACAGTGTTGATTGGGTAATTGGCAGTGAATGGACTAAAATGTGTTGTTTCAGACGTCGGTTTACCATTCGGTGAATTGACGCAGTTTTAAAGTTATAAATTATTTTATAACTGAACTGAAGCTTTTCAATCATTTTTATAATTAATTAAATTAGGAATTTATGAATAAATATTTTAATCGGGCTTTTAAAAGAAATTGTTTAAATGGTTACGAAATACGGTTTTGTGATTTACACAAGTGCTAAAAGCAGAAACCATAGAATTTACCTATGTGATAACCCCAAAATTCCACGGAATGAAAGTAAGGAATAATAATTTGGAATACAACATAAATATAACATACAGACCACAGATACAACATAGCATAGGAAAACTATAGAATAACAACATCATAGCAGCGGAATATGAATGTCATCAAACACAGAATCCCAGAGTCACAGAGTTCTAAATTATTACATCAGGTTCCAACAAAAAGGAAATTGGCTTTCAACATCAAAATAGAACAACTGGAAATAACATAAGTCTGGATGTCTCAGAGTCTAAAGATAAAATGCAAACAAAAGATAAATGATAGATAGTCTTCGTGGTCCAATATAAGCATCTCCAAATAAGCAACACCAAGATAGATAAGCAGCTCCAAGATAGCAACTCCAAAGAAAGCTAAAACCTGTTTCTTGGTTGCCCGTGTGGAAAAGAGGGCACCCGAGTTTGCAAAGGTGAAAACAAACTACGAGTCAGTCATGGGACTGGTGTGAGAATTCTTAACTAATTCAACTAACAGCAATAAGGCAAATCCAAAAACCACGCCGCTAATGCGGAACGGGTTTATTCCAATGGATTGCCATGCATAATTTAAAGTGACAGAACAACCAATAAGTAATTCGTAAAACAACGATATGCTTTAAAAAAATGGAATCACCATAAGACTCAAGTCCCATCACACAATGCAACGCAAACCAGAGGATAGAGTTTTACCTATGATGATTAAACATGCTCAGTACGATAAAGCGAATTTGATATTATTATTAGTGTATATAAAAACATTTCAAAATAAATGTATCAATCCTAGGAAGCATAGCTACCATATACTATGCCTCCATACTAGTAATACAATCAAGTCCATAGGGTCGTATTAGGAATTTGGTTTTCCATCATGAGTCATGGCTAGGGAGGAGCTCCTTACCGATTCGAGACACTCTAGCTAATGTCTCAGGATCCCCCGCAGTGAACCCTTAGAAAGCTGCAGGGCCGGTCCGCACATACGATTTTGTGGATTGGCAATTCCTGAACACACGTTTCCCTGTCCTATAGGACCTAATATCTGAGGCGCCTCGTTCCATCAACCACATAAATAAAATGTCGGGCCGTGTAAAAACCCAAACATCATTTCTAGCTAGAAAGAAACGTGCTGCTCTCCCTGCGTTCCCTTCTCCCGTTTTAGACTCAACCGGGTTGCGAGGTTTGTGAAGCTACGTAATTCACAAAGCTATGCCTATTTAAGCTGTGCTTTGATCGTCACCACAAGGTTCTTCTTTTCAACAAGAAACCTTGATCATTGCATCCTGGTATGCCACACCGTCACTCCATATCACACTATCAATCCTTTGCCAAAATATACAAAAGGGTGTTAAGTAAGAGAATGAATTCTCCGCCACCAATCATTCATACATTTGGCAGAAAATTAATAAATATAATATAAAGGAGTACAATGTCGGACACACATTCCATTTATAAGCCCGTTCTGGGTCTGAATGAAACGGGAGATACTCTCGTCCCGTATGTCCAGTACAGAATGGAGGTACCCGCATGTCCGTGAAATCAACATGTACGTTTGGCCAATTACCCCGATCCTTGAATTGGGAGCAAGTCAATTCAGGGTCTTGATCATTGTCCATTCGAGGGAAGATTTACGGTCTTCAATCGCCGTCTTCAAACTTCGATTTTTAACGTCGTTTGATTATTTGGAATGAGATTAACTCAGACTTTCCAAATAATTCTCGCATATATAATTTGAGAAAACCCATTTCATGTCGTAATATTATTTTATAACGATTAATTCTTACCTTAATTATTTAAAATAATTAAATCCTTAATTAACGACGCTTCGGGTCAAAGGAGCGCCCTGGCTCTATTTTCAACCAATTTTGATTTACACATTTCTCAAAATCTAACCGTTGGATCTTAACGTAGTTTATATCGTTGGAAAGATCTTCCCAAAACGTCTTAATGGCTTCAGTTTTGGGAAAATCCGACGATCGGATCTTTTGGTATAGTCGTTTAAAGGTACGATTTCAAAATGCGAACTACCGCGCTCGATTCGTTTAAATTTAATTATATTTATATATATTAATAGAAATATTAACCGTTTAACCATAATACGTCGTTCGATTAACTCTGAGCTAAACAACTAACGATCTCTATTCAATTTTAATTCATTTAAAAAATGAAGTTGATATTTCAACACTGTAAATGCATTCTTTTATTCCTTAATTTACATAAAAAATGTAAATTATAATTCAAAGTCCAATTTCTCCCTTTATTCTTAAATTCTTATATTCACATAGAAATGTAAATTATATTACAATGTTGAATTCATTCCTTACTTTACAAAATCATACCTTTAATTACACTTAAAAATGTAATTTCATTACAATGGTAAAATCTTGTCTTTTTCCACCGTCAACTTCTCTTTTTCAATAAAAAGTTAAAATTTTCCATACCGTTCACTAATCTTTTTATTTTTAAATAAAAAATCAACTTTTTCCATACCGTTATCAAATCCCAATCCAAACAACAAAAGGGAAGTTTTATTGATCATCCTCAAAGTAATAGATTTATATTGGATTGAAAATGATAATTCAATTCAATAACGTACACAAAGATGAAATTTTACTAAGTATATTCATGATTCACAAGAAAATCAGTTAACATGATTCCATGGGGTATTAAACAAAATAATTGGTTCTAATTCACCATCATATACAAATCTATAAATTTAACTAGCAGATCTAGAATTTACATCACACATCAACAAGTCAACCATTCAGAATTTCATCACATCATAGATCTAATATATTAACAATTCAACTTTTAAGTAACTAGAAAATTTGAAATTTATTTAATTATTTAAATCAAAATCTCACCTTGCTTTTCAGTCAGATCTAGAATTCAAAAAGGTCCAGAAATTGTTCCAATCAGTTCTAAGTTGAAGTATTTGCTGTCATGATTCACACGGATCTGAAATTTTTGGATTTGGAGATCGTATGAATTAATTATCAATTTTCAATTAACAACTACAGTTTGCAACCGAAATAAGCGTGGTAAATCCTTTAGTATATTCTTACCGTATAGTTTCAGTTTTGGTTCAAATCTTTGGATCGATATAACTTTTGATTCGTTGCACGGATTCACGAACTGGGAGTTGGAGGTTGGGGGGCTTGGAGAGGGGAGTCGGCGCCTGGGGGGAAGTGCGGTGGCGCCTATGGGGCCCGGTTGAGCACGGCGGCGGCGGACTTCAAGGGGGTGGTGCGGTGGCTACAGGGTACGGGAGGGTTCAATTTTGGTATGAGATCGAAGAGCACGAAAATCTCTTCGAAAGTTGGGCTACGGCGAAGAATTTCGTTGAAAAACGAAGGAGAAATCGGAGCTTGAAGATTTGAAGGGGGTGGGCTTCGGTGGAGGCTGGTAACGAGAGGAAGAGATGAAGTACTGTAGCGCGTATTTATACATGTATTTTAGGGTATTTCTTATTTTCTTTTTTATTTATTTAATTTCAAAATTAGGGGTTTTCCGTCCGATCACGAAACGGAGCCCAACGACTGCCGAACAATAGGTTTTGACGTCTTCTAAACGCAATGGCGCTAGTGTCGAAGTCTAATTCTGAAGTTTACAACATGTTTCTTTTATTTTTAAAATAAATCTTTTTAATATTAATTCGAACATACTCTTTAATCTACCGGGGTCACGTACGAACTCAGAAAAATCCAGAAAAATTATTTCTAGCTTTGTTTTGACGATACGGTCCTAAAAAATAATTTCGTCGAATTCTGAGACTGTTTGAAAAATGACCTTTTTCAAATTGATTAAAATCGACCAAAATTGACCAAACTGAAATATTTTGCCATAGTCACAAATTAATTCTAAAAAATATGAAAAATTAAACTTAGCAATAATTTGACATTACGAATCCAAAAAAAGTGGTTTCGTCGAAATTCGAGGTCGTTTGCAAAATGGCTATTTTTAATATTAAAAATATATAGAAATTCTACAGCGACTATTCTAAAATTTCAACTGGCCATAACTTTTGATTCCCGCTATGAAATTTCGATTTTTCGGATTCGTTGGAAAGATATTTTTAAAAAGATTCTAATATTTTTGGTTTCACCAAAATCCGATTTATTCTGCATCCTGTACAGTCAGTCAAAGTTCAGATTTGACTTTTCAAACTATCGTGCTATTTCTAATTCCTTTTATAATTAAATTGAATATATTCGAATTAACGTTGATTAAAGTAAACATCTAGTCGTTATTATTTAAAATAATTTATTTCAAATATTTAAAATCCCTTAAAATCTCTAAAATAAAATTTTTAAATTGGCCCCAAATTCCGGGTTGTTACAATCTCCCCCGCTTAAGAACTTTTCGTCCTCAAAAAGGAAAATAGAAGAGTAGGAACCAATAGAGAGAATGTAAAATGTTTTAAGCATACCTCAAAACAAGATCTAATCGGAGATATCCACCCGGCAATTGGGATAGGCCTGCTTGATACTCTCCTCAGTTTACCAAGTGCAGTCTCTAGGATCACTGCTCCATTGCACTTTGACTACGTTGATTTTTTTTATTTCTCAGCTCTCTAGTCTCTTTGCCAATAATTTTCAGTGGCTCCCTTCTCACTGCAAGGCTTGGGGTGATCTCCAAATCTTGCTGTGTTGCTTCCTCCACCACTAGATCCGGATCATGGATATGCCTTCGAAGTTGAGATACATGGAATACATTGTGCACCCCAGGCAACCAGTCGGGCATCTGAATTCTGTAAACTAGGGTACCAATCTTTTCGAGAATAGGAAAGGGGCTGATGAATTTAGGTGCTAATTTTCCTGTCTTTCCAAAATGGATTACACCTCGCATTGGAGAAACTTTCAAATAAACATAGATACCCACTTCAAAAGACAACTCTCTTCTTCTTACATCTGCATAGCTCTTTTGTCTACTTTGGGTGGCCAATAATCGCTTCTTAATATAGTCAACTTTGTCTGAAGCTTCTCGAACCATGTTAGGACCCAAAATAAGACGATTTCCTTTTTCAACCCAGCATGCTGGCGATCTACATGGCCTACCATACAAGGCTTCAAATGGAGACATTTCAAACTTGCTTGATAGCTATTATTATATGAGAACTCAACTAAATGCAAGTGATCCTCCCAAGAACCTCCAAAGTCGAGTATGCAAGCTCGCAATAAATCCTCAAGGATGCGATTCACCCTCTCAGTTTGGCCATCTGTCTGAGGATGGTATGCGGTACTAAGGTTTAACATCGTGCCCAACTCATTTTGGAATGCTTCCCAAAATTTGCTAGCGAAAATAGGATCACGGTCGCTAACAATGCTACTAGGAACTCTATTTAAAAACAAAAGATTATTCTTTTATTACTATTTAGAAAATAAAAAATTTCATTCAGATAATGATGAAAAGGAAAGATTAAATTTTATTACCCATGTGGCCTGACTATTTCTTTACAATAAATTTGCACTAAACTTTGAGCAGTTCTAGTGGACTTAACATGTTTGAAATGAGCGGTCTTGGTGAAGCGATCTACGAACACCCATATGATGTCATTTCCCTTCCTAGAACGGGGAAAACCATCTATAAAATCCATGGAGATTTGGTCCCACTTCTAATTTGGAACCTCCAATGGTTGCAACAATCCTGCCAGCTTTTGTTGATCGCTCTTTACTTGTTGGCATGTGGGACATCTACTTACATAAATGGATATATCCCTCTTCATAGATCTCCACCAAAACGTGCGCTTTAGAACTTGATACATCTTGCTCACGCCTGGATGGATGCTAATCTTTGATGTGTGACCTTCATCTAAAACTTCCCTTATGAGCTCTGGGATATGTGGAACACAAATCCGCCCTTGCAATCTAAGAATTCCCTTGCCATCAATTTGGAAGCTCGTGTTTTCACCTTCTTGAATATTCTTAATAATTCTTTGAATAAACTCATCATCATTCTGAAGAGAAGAAATTTTATCAATCAAAGAAGGGGTAATGATGAGGCTTGCGACAATGGCATTCTTTCTACTGAGTGCTTCTGCCACAACATTGGCTTTCCCCGGCGTATATAAGATGTCAAGATTGTATGCGGCAAGAAATTCTAGCCATTGTTGCTGCCTTAAATTCAAATCCTTTTGATCGAAGAGATATTTCAAAGATTGATGGTTTGTGAATAATTCAAATTTTTCTCCCAAAAGATAATGCCTCCAAATCTTTAAAGCAAAGACTACGGCCAACAACTCTAAGTCATGGACTCGATAATTTTTCTCATGCGGCTTTAATTGAGGACTTTCATAAGCAACAACTTTGCCTCTTTGCATCAATACCACGCCAAGACCACCACTTTGAGAAGCATCGGTGTAGACGACTAAATCTTGGTTGCCATCGATGATGGTAAGTACGGGAGCAGTGGTCCGAATCACCTTTAGATTTTGGATGGCCTCCTCATATTCCGTTGTCCAGATGAACTTGGTGTGTTTCTTGGTGAGTTTTGTTAATAGGCCAGACAGTTTGGAGAAGTCTTTGATGAATTTCCTATAATATCCAGCCAATCTTAGGAAGCTCCTCACTTCAGTGGGTGTACTGGGTTGCTTCCAATCTCGAATGGCGGCAATTTTACTTGGGTCAACAACAATTCCTTCTTTTGACACAACATGGCCCAAGAATTTTACCTCCTCTTGCCAAAATGTGCATTTGGAAAATTTCGCTTTTAGAACATTTCTTCGCAGAATCTCCAATACTTCCTTTAAATGCCCTTCATGCTCCTCCTTGGATTTAGAATAGATTAAGATATCGTCAATGAAGACTATGACAAATTTGTTTAAAACACCTCGGAAGACTCTATTCATCAAGTCAACAAAGTAGGCTGGAGCATTGCATAGGACGAATGACATTACCAGCCATTCGTAGAATATGTCAGGACCTCAGAAGGTTGTCAAAGGTATGCATTCTTCGGCTATGCGAAGTTGATGGAAACCTGTGGCTAGGTCCATCTTAGAAAACACCTTGGCTCCATTTAATTGGTCCATTAAATCATCTATGCGAGGCAAGGGGTATTTGTTCTTTAATGTTTGCTTATTAAGGTCGCGGTAATCCACACAGAGCCTTAGAGTACCATCAGACTTGGGAACAAACACCACAGCTGCACCCCAATTGGAAAAACTAGGCCGGATTAGTCCCTTCCATAAGAGCTGCTTAGTTTGGGTTTTCAACTCTTCTTTTTCTTTAGGGGTCATCCTTCGGATAACATGGACTACAAGCCTTGCATTTGGAACAAGATCAATCCTGAAATCAATTTCTCTTCGCAGCGGTAAATTGTCTACTTCTTCAAATACATCCGCGTAATTTTTGACCATAGGAATTTTTTCTAGAGGAATGGGAGTGATCTCAAGAGAAGACCAAAATGCCTTTTTATCAGATTTTGAACCATGGCAAAGTATAGCAATAGTATTTTCGAATCTTGTTTTCGCCTTTACTACTCTTTCTGAGCATAGCACTTCAGCGTCATATTTTGTTAGTCAATCAAGACCAAGGATGATATCAAACTCGGAAAAATTCATGATAGTCAAGTCAAAAGGAAACTGAAAGTAAGAGTAGGAAATAGGCACCCTATAGTATAAATCAAGGACGATAGAACCTCCTACAGGATTATGAACATTAATTGGCTCTTTAAGGCTTCTTTGTTTTAATTTCAATTTCTCGACCGTGTTGCTAGAAATAAAGCTCCTTGAGGCACCCGTATCAAACAAAGCAGTAACATGAATGTTTTTAACAGAAATAGTACCACCTAAAACATCAGGCTTACCTGCTCCTTCAGAAGAAGTAGGTGCAGAAGAAAATGGTGCACTTGCCCCCTCGTACATAAGTGCAATCTGAGCTCCTCTCAACAGTGGACAATTAGGCTTGATATGACCCTTTTTGTGGCAGTTATAGCATTCTTTAGTGTCATCACTTCTGGCCTTCTTTGGATTTCTGCAGTCCTTGCTGTAGTGTCCAACTTCTGGCAGTTGTAGCATTGCACCTTTGTCTTATCATGGGTTTTAGCAGCTCCAGAACCGCTTCCTTCATTCTTCTTTTCAACTTGCTTCCTTTCGTTATTGTTGTTGGCCAAGCTTCTTTCTCTATCTTGTTTTGAAACCCTTTTGTCGTTCTCCTTATTGCGACAAGCAAACTCAATCAGCTTATAGAAAGAAAGGTCAATGTGAGCAGTAACCCTGTCAGTGTACTTATTAGCAAGTCCATTAACGAACCTCTTATTCTTTGAAAATCATCCTGAACCAATTCTGGGGCATAGCGAGAGAGGTCTTCAAATCTTCTCAAATACTCAGAGATAGTTTTGTTGCCTTGCTTCAAGTTGGCGAACTCGTCATGCAGCCTTTCCACTTCTTGCCTTGGAACGTACTTTTCGTTGAATAGCTCTTTAAACCTGGTCCACGTCACATTTTCTTCATCACCTCCTATATTGACCAATTCCCACCAATTCTATGCTTCGGCTTGGAGCAGCCATGAAGCCGTAAATCTCTTTCTTTGATCTTCTAGCCCTATCCCTCCAAGTATCTTCTCACAATTCTTAAGCCATGCCTGAGCCTGTGTCACGGTCTCCGTACCAGTGAATGGAACTCCACCTAAATTCTTGAACTTCTTCGCTACCTTATCCAAGTCAAAGGACTGCGGTGGTGGTGGTGGTGGCTGTTGAATTGTGGCCTCCTCAGTTTCAACAACATTTTGCCTCCTTGCTCTAGCTCTAGCGGCAGCAGTACTCAATTTTAGTTAGTTTTGTACGATCCAGGAAAGAGTCAGAACAACTGTAATGGTGATTTTAAGAAATGATAAAGATAAAGGGATGGAAAAAAAGTATAGCGATAAAATGACTGACTATTATGTATTCTCATGAAATGTTCACCATAGAATATTGTGATTCTATGTAAACGAATTATTATAAAAATGTTATATTTCAAAGCTATGTTTAACCAAAGCTTTGATACCAACTGTGATAAACCCAAACTTCCACAGAATGAAAGTAAGAAATAATCATTTGGAATACAACATAAATATAACATATAGATCACAGATATAACATAGCATAGGAAAACTATAGAATAACATCATCATAGCAGCGGAATATGAATGTCATCAAACACAGAATCCCACAGTCACAGAGTTCTAAATTATTACATCAGGTTTCAGCAAAAAGGAAATAGGTTTTCAACTTCAAAATAGAACAACTAGAAATAACATAAGTCTGGATGTCTCAGAGTCTAAAGATAAAATGCAAACAAAAGATAAATGATAGATAGTCTTCGTGGTCCAACATAAGCACCTCCAAATAAGCAACACCAAGATAGATAAGTAGCTCCAAGATTGCAACTCCAAAGAAAGCTAAAACCTGTTACTTGGCTGCCCGTGTGGAAAAGAGGGCACCTTAGTTTGCAAAGGTGAAAACAAACTACGAGTCAGTCATGGGATTGGTGTGAGAATTCTTAACTAATTTAACTAATAGCAATAAGGCATATCCAATGACCACGCCGCTAATGCGGAACAGGTTTATTCCAATGGATTGCCATGTATAATTTAAAGTGACAGAACAACCAATAGGTAATTCGTAAAACAACGCTATGCTTTTAAAAAAAATTGAATCATCATAGGACTCAAGTCCCATCACACAATGCAACGCAAACCAGAGGATAGAGTTTTACCTTATGATGATTAAACATGCTTAGTACGATAAAACGAATTTGATATTATTATTAGTGTATATAAAAACATTTCAAAATAAATGTATCAATCCTAGGAAGCATAGCTACCATATATTATGCCTCCATCCTAGTAATACAATCAAGTCCGTAGGGTCGTATTGGGAATTTGGTTTTCCATCACGAGTCAAGGCTAGGGAGAAGCTCCTTACCGATTCGAGATACTCTAGCTAACGTCTCAGAATCCCCCGCAGTGACCCTTTGGAAAGCTGCAGGGCCGGTCCGCACATACGATTTTGCGGATTGGCAATTCCTGAACACACGTTTCCCGATCCTATAGGATCTAATATCCGAGGCTCCTCGTTCCATCATCCACATAAATAAAATGCTGGGCGGTGTAAAAACCCAAACATCATTTCTAGCTAGAAAGAAACGTGCTGCTCTCCCTGCATTCCCTTCTCCCGTTTTAGACTCAACTGGGTTGCGAGGTTCGTGAAGCTATGTAATACACAAAGATATGCCTATTCAAGCTGTGCTTTGATCGTTACCACAATGTTCTGCTTTTCAACAAGAAACCTTGATCATTGCATCTTGGTATGCCACACCATCACTCCATATCACACTATCAATCCTTTGCCAAAATATACAAATGGGTGTTAATCAAGAGAATTAATTCTCCGCTACCAATCATTCATACATTCGGCAGAAAATTAATAAATATAATATAAAGGAGTACAATGTCGGACACACATTCCATTTATATGCTCGTTCTGGGTCTGAACGAAACTGGAGATACTCTCGTCCCATATGTCCAGTACGGAAAGGAGGTACCCGCATATCCGTGAAATCAACATGTACGTTTGGCCAATTACCCCGACCCTTGAATTGGGAGCAAGTCAATTCGGGGTCTTGATCGTTGTCCAATCGAGGGAAGATTTACGGTCTTCAATTGCCGTCTTCAAACTTCGATTTTTAACGTCGTTTGATTATTTGGAATGAGATTAACTCGGACTTTCCAAATAATTCTCGCATATATAATTTGAGAAAACCCATTTCATGTATTTATATTACTTTATAACGATTAATTCTTACCTTAATTATTTAAAATAATTAAATCCTTAATTAATGGCGCTTCGGGTCAAAGGAGCGACCCTGGCGCTGTTTTCAACCAATTTTGATTTACACATTTCTCAGAATCTAACCATTGGATCTTAACATAGTTTATATCGTTGGAAAGATCTTCCCAAGACGGTCCTAATGGCTTCAGCTTTGGGAAAATCCGACGGTCGGATCTTTTGGTATAGTCGTTTAAAGGTACGATTTCAAAACGCGAACTACCGCGCTCGATTCGTTTAAATTTAATTATATTTATATATATTAATATAAGTATAAACCGTTCAATCATAATACGTCGTTCGACTAACTCCGAGCTAAACAACTAACGATCTCCATTCAAATTTAATTCATTTAAAAATGAAGTTGATATTTCAACACTGTAAATACATTCTTTTATTCCTCAACTTACATAAAAAAAATGTAAATTATATTTCAAAGTCCAATTTATCCCTTTGTTCTTGAATTCTTATATTCACACAGAAATGTAAATTATATTACAATGTTGAATTCATTTCTTAATTTACAAATCATACCTTTAAATACACTTAAAAATGTAATTTCATTACAATGGTAAAATCTTGTCTTTTCCCACCGTCAACTTTACTTTTTCAATAAAAAGTTAAAATTTTCCATACCGTTCACTAATCTTTTTATTTTTAAATAAAAAGTTAACTTTTTCCATACCGTTAACAAATCCCAATCCAAACAACAAAAGGGAAGTTTTATCGATCATCCTCAAAGTAGTAGATTTATATTGGATTGAAAATGATAATTCAATTCAATAACGTACATAAAGGTGAAATTTTACTGAGCATATTCATGATTCACAAGAAAATCAATTAACATGATTCCACGGGGTATTGAACAAAATAATTGGTTCTAATTCACCATCATATACAGATCTATAAATTTAACTAGCAGATCTAGAATTTACATCACACATCAACAAGTCAACCATTTAGAATTTCATCACATCATAGATCTAATATATTAATAATTCAACTTTTATGTAACTAGAAAAATTGAAATTTATTTAATTATTTAAATCAGAATCTCACCTTGCTTTTCATTCAGATCTAGAATTCAAAAAGGTCCAGAAATTGTTTCAATCAGTTCTAAGTTGAAGTATTTGCTGTCACGATTCACACGGATTTGAAATTTTTGGATTTGGAGATCGTATGAATTAATTATCAATTTTCAATTAACAACTACAGTTTGCAACAGAAATAAGTGTGGCAAATCCTTTAGTATATTCTTACCGTATAGTTTTAGTTTTGGTTCAAATCTTTGGATCGATATAACTTTTGATCCGTTGCACGGATTCATGAATGGGGAGTTGGAGATTGGAGG
Organism: Allium sativum; assembly: GCA_030737875.1. Lineage (NCBI taxonomy): Eukaryota > Viridiplantae > Streptophyta > Magnoliopsida > Asparagales > Amaryllidaceae > Allium > Allium sativum. Next base: position 973,487,887 of record CM060924.1, read on the forward strand.
GCTTGGAGAGGGGAGGCGGCGGACTTCAGGGGGGTAGGGCGGTGGCTATAGGGTACGGGAGGGTTCAGTTTTGGTATGAGATCTCTTCGAAAATTGGGCTATGGCGAAGAATTTCGTTGAGAAACGAAGGAGAAATCGGAGCTTGAAGATTTGAAGGGGGTAGGTTTCGTGGCGGCTGGTAACGAGAGGAAGAGATGAAGTACTGTAGCGCGTATTTATACATGTATTTTATGGTATTTCCTATTTTCTTTTTTATTTATTTAATTTCAAAATCAGGGGTTTTACGTCCGATCACCAAACGGAGCCCAACGACTGTCGAACAATAGGTTTTGATGTCTTCTGAGCGCAATGGCGCTAGTGTCAAAGTCTAATTCTGAAGTTTACAGCATGTTTCTTTTATTTTTAAAATAAATCTTTTTAATATTAATTCGAACGTACTCTTTAATCTACCGGGGTCACATACGAACTCAGAAAAATCCAAAAAAAATTATTTCTGGCTTTGTTTTGACGATACGGTCCTAATAAAATTAATTTCATCGAATTTTGAGACTGTTTGAAAAATGGTCTTTTTCAAATCGATTAGAATCGACCGAAATTGACCAAATTGAAATCTTTTGCCACAGTCACAAATTAATTCTAAAAATTATGAAAAATTAAACTTATCAATAATTTTACATTGCGAATCCAACAAAAGTGATTTCGTCGAGAACCGAGCTCGTTTGCAAAATAGCTATTTTTAATATTAAAAATATATAGAAATTCTACAATGACTATTCTAAAATTTCAACTGGCCATAACTTTTGATTCCCGCTATGAAATTTCAATTTTTCGGATTCGTTGGATAGATATTTCTAAAAAGATTCTAATATTTTTGGTTTCACCAAAATCCGATCTATTCTACATCCTGTACAGTCAGTCAAAGTTCAGATTTGACTTTTCAAACTACTATGCTATTTCTAATTCCTTTTATAATTAAATTGAATATATTCGAATTAACTTTGATTAAAATAAACTTCTAGTCGTTATTATTTAAAATAATTTATTTCAAATATTTAAAATCCCTTAAAATCTCTAAAATAAAATTTTTAAATTGGCCCTAAATTCCGGGTTGTTACAACCTGTGGGTTGGGAAATGGAATGATTGTTTTTTTAAAGTAATTAAAAGTGATTTTAAATTAATTAAGTTATTTAATTAATTTAAAAGTTGAAATGACAAATGAAAGTCAGCTAACTGCTAACCGATATGTACGGTTGACCAAATCAACCGTTTTTTTATTTAAATGGATAATTGAGTTTATTTGATATTCGTTAAGTTTAAGGAATAGTGTAAATATTAGTTAATACCCGATTAACTATAACTAAAGAAATTATCGAGTTGTTTAGTGTTAATTGTTAGTTAATCCCCAATTAACTAAATTAAAGAAATTATTGAATTAGTTAGTGTTAGTAACATTAATTATTATTAAATAAGCTTTTAAATGATAATAACCCTATTTTGATTAATATCCATGTTAAACATTTCTAATGTAGTAAGGAATAAAGTAAATTGTTATTTTGAATAAATAATAATTAAAACGGTGGCTTTTGATTGGAGAAGTGATTAAGTAGCAATAAGGTTTGATAAAAAAGCGCGATAAGGGTTTTATAAAGGATTTAAAAATCCAAATTCCCAAACGAGATCGGTAAATGGAATGTGTAAGTGAATGCTGAGTATTTGTATAAGATTTTACTTAATCGCTTAACTAAATAAAGTGAATTCAACTGAATGTAATTAGAAAGGTGCTAATGGTTTTAAAGTGAGATATAAGCTAAGTTGCGAAAGGAAGGTAATGGATTATCATAAAGAAATCAAAGCGAAATTTAAAAGGGTTTTTAAACCAAATTGATGAGTTAAATGTTGAAAAATTAAATCTAGTGCAATATTGTAATTGAAATAAGGATTTCAAACAAAAAGGAAATCCATGAAATAGTTGGTATTAGAATATTGGTTAATGGATTCTTGGAACTAAAATCCAAGATAAAAAGGGTCTTATGGTTAAGAAGGTGGTAAGCGGATTTTTATCCGAGATAAAGTTTATGATAAGAATGCCCGTATAAATAGGAATAGATTATTTGATGAGTGATTTTTATTATAAATCAATGTGTTATAAGCGAAGTATGCTTTAAGTTAAAAGTGGTGTTTTGTGGACATTTACTTAATCAAACGAATTATGTAAAGAGATTATCGAACAAAGATTTCAAATGTAAGAAACGGTTCATAAAAACAGATTTTGAAATCAAGGTGGTAAATGAGATTTTAATATCAGGGGTTAAGCGACGAACTGATATTATTCTAAGATAAGAACGTTGTCGATCAAGGTCTGAGAGGTAAATAAAATACCCTAACTTAAACGACTTCATTTTTTTCGAGGAATGGTATTAGTTTGAAACGAGTGAAGGGTATTGTGATTAGTGTGATCTCCCATAAGAGAAGTTTCGAATATAAGTGCGACATTTTGGAATATGAAAAATACTACGATATTAGTTTTAATGTAAATAAGAAAATTTGGGTTTAAATTATATAAGTCGACATTTTCTTTAACCATATTAGAATTGGTAACGTGTTAAAACCATTAAGTAATATATATATATATATATATATATATATATGTATATATATCGAGAAACTCGAGTATAAAGAAAAGGGAAAGAGGTTTTAAAGAAATATATCGATATTTCCAAAAAGGAATGGAAAGCTGGGTATATACATATACATGCTCTAAAGTATTTAAAATAGTTTTTGTTATAACTGGGAATAAATATAAGGTTTAATTATATTGAAAGAATTAAAGATTGAATTACCATTTATTTATAAATAGGCCAAGTAGTGCCAAGTACTGAATCAGTAAACTCATTTTATTCACACATTTGTTCATTGATAGTTAAATCACCGACTATCAAAATCTGACCAATACGATTGTTGGTATGAAAAGACCAGGATCGAATTTATATTCGAAAACCATTCCGACTAGCAAATACGCGAAGATGTTGATCAAGATGGAGAAATTGAAGACCATGGATCTTCACAAATGGAAGGACTACTTGTCGGATTTCTCTAACTTGCAACTAGAGTTATTTAATTTGTGATTCTATCGTAGTTGAAATCTACGGATTGCAAGGACTACTCGCTACTAATCCTCGGGGTGATTCCTATACAAGGATGCGGTAGGAGGGTGCCTTCGGTTCATCCTGTTCCTGGATGACTTGTATGGACGAATGTCTGACAAAGTATTTCCAAAGGATCACGTACGTTGATTTCTTCAAACGTATTATAGTTGGTTAGCTCCCAACTATAGTAATTTTGTAGACGTCAATTAGTGATATCTAACGGATCTGACAAAGTGGCATTCAAAGTGAAGAATGACTAGATGATCTAAAGGATAAATTCTAGCCTCAAACCTCATCAAACGGGAAATGACAAAAATCAGGCAGACAACATGTCTATGTGGGTCGCTCCCATTAGGGTGTATAATCACCTATCTAGAGAAATTCCATTTGCTTCTTAAATCTATTTCGATGCTATCACTTTTTGGGAGACGGTTGCTGATCCCAATCGTCGGTGATATACACTCGATACACTCAGGAGAAATGAGTGGTCGGTCATGTGTGGGCCGGGTTGCAAGACGTTCTTGTTGAACCTAGTGTATTCGCCTTTAGAGATACACTATCGGCAGGTGGTCCCATACCTTGTCGTAGTTGGAATCCAATATCCAATAAGCGCCCGTAGTTTTCGATTGTATAATATATATATGGAGCGTGAAATGCAAGCATTCCGCTAGATTGTAATTTACTTGTATTTAGACACTATTATAATATCAGAATAAGCTATGATTTCAAAACGGTTTAGGTTATAGTAAGGTAAAAACTGTCCCTGTTTATGTGTGGGCTGTTCTTTCTGTTATCTTTTTATTTCAAAAAGGATTTCCAAAGTTAAACAAGTTATTTGTTTTTCTGTGAATTTATCACCGAAAGTATTCCAGACTGACCCAGTGAATTTTGCTTTGCTTCAAATGTGCTCAGGTCAGACCGAGTATGTGATGGCCCACCCCGCATTAACCAACATTTCCTCCGAAAGTGCGCTGTACACATGTCCGCTAGCACGGGACGGTCATCAAAGAAAGGAAAGAAGATGAAAGAACTAACAAAGAAACCTGTAGAATGTCTCACATTTCATGGAATAAAATATAATAGTAACATACTTGACATAAAACGGGCGAGACAGTGCATAAGCTGAAAACTAAAACCACCGTTATCATAGCAGCGGAAATCCAAAATACAGCTTATGATCCAACATCATTATTACAACTTTAAAACCGTCTCTAAAGCAAAAGAAAGTAAAAGAAGGAGGCACACTACTAATGCCCAAGCAGTGACCTTCAACAACACAGGGAGAATATCTATATATCATACGTGGGAGTCTCCTGCTCGTCTCCGGTATAGCTACTCATGCATACCACCTAACCTGTCTCTAGTCTGCTTGTTTAGGAGCACCAGATTAATAAGAAGAGACATAAAACTCAGGGTCAGATAAAAGTCTGGTATGAGCGATAAGCAAAAAAACAGAATAATAAAAAGGTATAATCCAATCATACCTGGACCTGCAACCAAAGAGTTAGCACAACATACCGCTCAATGCTCTAAGGTGCCACTAACATATGGTGTAAATAATACGAGGGTGGGGGTGTGCATGTCATAGTGAAAGCAAACAATCAAACATAGCAACCATCCTCACATCTCTCACTCAGTGCGTAAATCATACGATATCCACTATTTGGTCACCTCATCCTTTGAGCCCCGACGGAGTCCAACCCCGTACAACTATCACTACAAGCCCACTATCCGTCTCTCAGTGACGAACCAAAGTTATGAATACTGACAAATCCTTTGCAAAGTCCAATCGTGAAGTTAACTCGTTGGTTCCCAACTGGATCCTGAGTTCTACTTCCTATTTGGACTTCCTTTGCATCTCGGGTTTTGGTCTTCTCCGGATCGGTTAGGTATTCTCTCTTCACTTTGCTTCGGATCGGTTCGTCCATGTCAACTCCTCTGGTTTGGATCGTGGGCACCCCTTGGGTTCGGGTCGGATCGTGGTGCTCGCCCTCCATTGGATCGGTTCGTGCTTCCTCCATCGGATCGAATCATGGCACATGACCAGCTCGTGGCTCCTCCTCTCAAGCGGATCGGTTCAGATGAGTACAAGGTTCGGAGGCGGGTCGGATCGTGACTTCGTGGCGCACTCCAGGAGAATGGGTCGGGTCGGAGCTGCATGGTGCTCCAATGTTCGGATCGTGCTCCCCTTCTCCAATCTGATCCGGTTTGGCTAATTTCCTACACTCCTCTCCAACGACTGTTTTACGCCATTCGACGGCGTTTTCGACCAATCTAACTTTTATAATCAATCACAAAACATACCATACAGTCATAGCAACATGTATAATCAACCATTAACACCAAAACAATAATTTGATAGGTTAAAATGGATCAAAAATAGTCAAAAACCCATATTTTCCCTTAAGCATGTTTAAGCAAAACTAATGATATGATTAGCAAAACTTATCCAAATTAGCCCAAATTTCTATTAGAGCCCTAAAATAATATTTAAGAATTTTACAAATTTTTCCAGATTTTTGTGATGCAAAATTTCGCTAATTATTATCCTTAATCCCCTAAATTCCGGGATAAGCAAAATTAGTCCAAATTAATATCAGAGGCATAAAATAATAATCTGGAATTTTACAAATATTTTCTAGATTTTTCTGAGTTATAATTTCGCTAATTACCCTAATTAGCCATAATTAGTGAAAAACAATGCAAATCACTCACCTTAGCCACAATTAAAATCTTAGATCTGAAACTCTACTGTTATGACACTGATCCCAATGTATTCCAGCAGCCCTATCTCTGATTTGACGCTAATCCGCCTTGATTTGGTGTTGATTTGCTTAATCCTTGATAAGAAAGTGATTTAGAGGTGTTTTGAAAAGATTTAGAAAGTGGAGGCCATGGCTAGGATTCAAAGGAGGTTAGTGGCGGCTGAAAAATACTGAAAAAGAATGTTTTCTAAACCCTAGCAGCCCTCGTATACTCCTAATCCCGAAATCTCCCAATGGGCCTAGCTACTAATCACCTGGTGAAGCCCAATTAAGTTGTTTTTCACCCTCTAAACCTTAATTCAGCCATATCTCCCAAACGGTAAATCCGTTTGACTAATGTGACCACTCTACGGAAAGACAAACCATCAAACGGATCTAATGGAAGTGGTTCAGGTCAAAACTCCTTACCAATAAAAAGTTATGGCCAAAACAAGATCAACTAGGGGCAAAACGGTCATTTAAAAATCGACAAAAATCATGAACACGGGTAATGACCCCAATAGTCATCTCCCAAAGTTACATGACCATACGACTTCGTGTGTGAGAGAAATAAATATTCTATGATCCTTCGATGCGTAGAATGCGGGTCGTTTCATTCTCCCCCCTTAAGAAATTTCGCCCCCGAAGTTCCTTATCTAAGAAACAAGCAAAGGATTCTGCATGCCTACCAACCATTCACAACAATCAAACATACAAAACAACAAACAAGTCTATCCTATATGTGGAAAACTAAGTCGCAATTAAAATCTTACCAGGCAAAGAGTTCTGGATACGTCTTCCTAATGCTCTACTCTGTCTCCCAAGTACAGTCATTCTCATCCTCGCCCCACTGAACCATGACTAGATTCACCGCTTCCTTCGAAGTTTCTTCGTATCGTGCTGGATAATACGAATCGGCTTGCGGTTCCCAACCACCTCGGGTTCTACTTCGATATCAACCAACTGATCTGGTGAAATAGTCGTATCGGGGTCGTGTACGAATTTCCTTAACTGGGAAACATGAAATACGTTATGAATTCCTTCCATCTTCTCTGGTAATTCAACATTATATGCCAAATTACATCTTGCTCGAGAACTGAAAATGGACCAACTAACCTTGGTGCTAACTTACCTTTCCCACCAAAACGAATCACATTCATCAATGGAGAGACCTTGACGAACACCAAGTCGTTAACGAAGAATTCCAAATCTCTTCGTCTCTTATCGATATAAGTCTTCTGCCTATCTTAGGTAGTCTTCATTCTCTGTTGGATAACCTTGATCTTGCCTAAAGTCCCTCTTATTATTTCTGATCTAAGCTCAAATTTCTCACAATTCTCCAACCAACATGATGGTGCCTTGCATGGTCTTCTGTATAAAGTTTCAATTGGAACCATACCAATACTGGGCTAATAACTATAACTCAACCAGATACAAATGTCATCCCATGACCCTCCAAAATCCAATATATAAGTTCTCAAAAGATCCTCTAGTATACGATTCACTCAAATACCATCATGACCAGACCTAGTCCTTGGTAAACCATCAATATAATCCATTGAGACTTGTTCCCATTTCCATTTAGGAATTTCTAATGGTTGTAACAACCCACTAGGCTTCTTTTGCTCAGCTTTAACTAACTTGCAATTCATGCTTTTGGACATAAACTTCCCAACGTCCTTATTTATCCTTTCCCAGTAGTAGGTCTGATCCATGTCTCAATACATTTTGTTACCACCGGGATGTATAGTCAGTTTCGAGTGATGATATGCTCTAAGCACTTCATCTCTCAGTCTGTCTATGTCGGGTACAACTAGTGCCCCATTCTTTCGAAGCCATCCTTCTCGATCAAATCCTTGCTTGATCATTCTCTTTCCATCGATACCCATCTCTACCCTAGAGATGATTTCTAATAGGTTAGGATCGTCCTTCTAACTGGAACCAATCCACTCAATCAAAATCGATCTAATCGTCAAGCTTACTAGCGTTTCTGAATCCAATTCACTCTTGGGTCTAAAATCATATCCTGTGATATACTCTAGTTGCTTCCAACCCAGAAACATAACCTCTAGATTGGCATGCCTCCTACTCAATGCAACTGCTACCGCACCCAAATCCTTTGCTATGTCCACTCTGCCCCCATGAAGTCATGACAACTTCACTGCACTGGCTCATAGCCTTGCTACAATCACTCTGCCCCATGGAGTAATGACTACCCCACTGCACTGATACGTAGCCTAATGTCCGTCTATACTACCATCCCTTTGTTCCCCATCGCTAGAACCCTACAGGTGATAGTCTACTCAAGAGAAGAAAGATAGGGACAAACATAGCAACCATAACATCCATCAAACAAGTCCTACCTATCACCTGCTAAAGCCATGAGCACGTCGACACCTACATGACTGGTCTAACCGATCCCATATGTCGATTCTTGTATGTCTGGTCCAACCAACATCAAGAACTAATGGAAGCCCAGCCTCCAAACGGACTACCGTACGTCCAACATGCGTTTTATCCTCCAAGGATAACTAGATCGCGTCCAACGGATCCAAGGTAACGGGCGCCCCTAGATACCCCTTTTTAAGTCCGCCTAAAAATACTTGAGTCCAACCCAAATCTATCCATTATCTTGCTGCACTCTCGAGTCCAACTCGAGCCAAATCCAATTCCTTGCAACCTTCTCGAGTCCAACTCGAGTCAGTCTATAACTCAGACCCGGTCTTGAGTATCCATTACCGACAAACTCTAGTCCAATGTGAGTCGTCTCCCTATTCGTTGCATCTCCAAGATCAATGAACCCCCATTTTCTCTTACGAGTTCAAGTCCAACTTGAATCGTCCTAATCTTCATTGCATCTTCCATGATCAACGAACACATCCTATTTATTCAAAGTTCTACTATCCAAAGAGAACATCAGCATAGGGTCCTAAACAATCCATTACTTTGCATCTTTCTCGAGTCCCAGTCGAGCCATCTCATAACCCTATTGAGTCTAACTCGGGGTAGTCTATACTATTGAACAGTCTTATCATGTCACGGTTGCCCATCACTCCTCGAGTGAACCAAGATATCATCCAATGAAGAATTGCAACAACTATTTATATCTCACGCAAACCATCCTAGTCGAACCTGACATTCCCCAAGCACAAGCCCCAAAGTCCTAAACCAATATCAGATAAGCACCCAAGGTACATCTCCTCCGAATTCAGACAATCCACGTAAGGTGATACTAGCAAAACAACTAAGCACTGGAGCACTCATTTGCCTCCCAGAGACAACTAGAACTTATTACAACGATAACCTCTCAGCTTCCTTAACTCCAGTTACTATCGCCATCACTAGGTAGGTACCTAATACCACCCTATTCCTTTAGAGTAGATCGACTCCCCAAAATAATGCTAAACCCAGTAAAGCCCAAAATAAAGCAATCACAACAAACATACATCCATGACTCGATAAGACCATGTTACGACAAATCATACTAAGGCTAGTCGAACCACCAACCGGGTTCGTCACTACTAAAGGTCTATCGACTATCTCGGGTTTGTCAAACAATACTCGAACAGAAACATCTTAAATAGAAAGCATACCTTTGATAACAACACCTTTTCCCTTCTGCGCTGCAGTTGGAGCACTCGATGAAGAAGGAACGGCGTTGATTGCATACGCTTTCACAATCTACTTCTCCCTAGGAGGTTGTGGACAATCATCCTTGTGGTGTCCCGCCTGGCCGTAGTTAAAGCACTTCCTTTCCCCAGGCTTTTCTCGACAATCTCTAGCATAGTAGCCCTTCTTGCCACAACTAAAGCACTCACCACCATTCTTATTCTTCTTATTCTGACCATCCTTGGTCGGGTTCTGCTTCCTCTTGTTCTGAGAATTCTTCTTGCCTTCACCGCCTGCTTGCAGCTTTGGTTCCTCTATAGATGCAATAACAACTTCGGTCTTTGACTTAGGGAAAAGGCTCTCTGACCTTAATGCCTTTCTTACAATAGACTCAAATGTCTCATCGATATGGTTTCTAAGTCTTTCCCCCAAGTACCCATCTAAACCAGTTATGAACTTTTCGTTCTTCTTTTCGACTGTATCGATAAGGGACAATCCATATTTCGATAAAGTGTCGAATTCAGCGATATACTCTGTGACTGCTCTACCATTCTGCTTAAGCTCCAAGAACTTCCTTAACAATTCAGATTTATGAGCAGCTGGAATAAACTTATCACAAAAGCGAGTCTTAAACTGATTCCATGTAACTTGATCCTCAGGAGTAGCTGCCTTAATAGCATTCCATCAATTCATAACTCGTCCTTGTAGTTGACGTGATGCTAACTTTCTCTTCATGGCATCATCAATTCCCAAATCTTCGACGATGCGCTCACAACTATCTAGCCAATCTTGAACTTCTGTAGCCGACTCCATTCCGTGGAACGGCTTCCAAGGCTAGTGTAATCCTTGTTTAGCTTGGCGAAATCGACCCTTGGCGTTTGTACTGCTGCACCACCACCATTAGCAGCATTAGGAACGACTCCCCGATCATCCCTAAGAAACTCTCTCATGAGGCCAATAAACATAGTCCTCATGTCAGGAGCATTCCCATTGTTGGCTCCTCTACCAGCACCCCTCGTATATCGGCTCATCGTTCAATCTGTAAAGAGAAACGGTTAACCATCCTCTTTGTGGTGTCAGTGCAGTGCGACTTCATCCTTAGCTATACTAATAGTATATATATAGCTTTTTAAAACCAAAATATAAAAAATACGCGCTCTCATATGCGTATATTATCTCTCCCTGATGTCTTCCCTAGGTTAACTACGCAACCTAGAGCTCTGATACCAAGTGTGACGGCCCGCCCCGCATTTACCGACATTTCCTCCGAAAGTGCGCTATACACATGTCCGCTAGCACGGGACGGTCATCAAAGAAAGGAAATAAGATGAAAGAACAATAAAGAAACTTGTAGAATGTCTCACAGCGCATGGAATAAAATATAATAGTAACATACTTGACATAAAACAGGCGAGACAGTGCATAAGCTGAAAACTAAAACCACCATCATCATAGCAGCGGAAATCCAAAATACAGCTTATGATCCAACATCATTATTACAACTTTAAAACTGTCTCTAAAGCAAAAGAAAGTAAAAGAAGGAGGTACACTACTAATGCCCAAGCAGTTACCTTCAACAACACAGGGAGAATATCTATATATCATATGTGGGAGCCTCCTGCTCGTCTCCGGTACAGCTACTTGTGCATACCACCTAACCCGTCTCTAGTCTGCTCATTTAGGAGCACCCAGAGTAATAAGAAGAGACATAAAACTCTGGGTCAGACAAAAGTATGGTATGAGCAATAAGCAACAAAACAGAATAACAACATGTATAATCCAATCATACCTGAACCTGCAACCTAAGAGTTAGCATAACATACCGCTCAATACTTTAAGGTGCCACTAACATATGGTGTAAAGAATACGGGGGTGGGGTTGTGCATGTCATATTGAAAGCAAACAATCAAACATAACCATCCTCACATCTCTCACTCAGTGCGTAAAGCATACGATATCCACTATTTGGTCACCAAATCCTTTGGGCCCCGACGGAGTCCAACCCCGTACAACTATCACTACAAGCCCACTATCCGTCTCTCAGTGGTGAACCAAAATTATGAATACCGACAACCCCTTTGCATACGTCCCGCAGCAAAGTACAATCGTGCAGTTAACTCTTTGGTTCCCAACTGGATCCTGAGTTATACTTCCTATTTGGACTTCATTTGCATCTCGGTTTTTGGTCTTCTCCGGATCGGTTCGGTCTTCTCTCTTCACTTTGCTTCAGATCGTTTCGTCCATGTCAACTCCTCTGGTTCGGATCATGGGCACCCACTGGGTTCGGGTTGGATCGTGGTGCTCGCCCTCCATCGGATCGGTTCGTGCTTCCTCCGTCGGATCGAGTCGTGGCACATGACCAGCTCGTGGCTCCTCCTCTCAAGGGGATCGGTTCAGATGAGTACACAGGTTCGGAGGCGGCTCAGATCGTGACTTCGTGGCGCACTCCAGGAGAACGGGTCGGGTCGGAGCTGCATGGTGTTCCACGGTTCGGATCGTGCTCCCCTTCTCCGATCCGATCCGGTTCGACTAATTTACTACACTCCTCTCCAGCGATTGTTTTACGTCATTCGACGGTGTTTTCGACCAATCTAACTTTTCTAATCAATCACAAAACATTCCATACAGTCATACCAACATTTATAATCAACCATTAACACCAAAACAATAATTTGATAGGTTAAAACGGATCAAACATAGCCAAAAACCCATATTTTCCCTTAAGCATGTTTAAAAAAAACTAATGATATGATTAGCAAAACTTATCCAAATTATCCCAAATTTCTATCAGAGCCCTAAAATAATATTTTAGAATTTTACAAATTTTTCCAGATTTTTATGATGCAAAATTTCGCTAATTATCACTAATCACCCCTTAATCCCCTAAATTACGGGATTAGCAAAATTAGTCCAAATTAACCCAAATTCATATCAGAGGCATAAATAATATTCTGGAATTGTTTTTAGATTTTTCTGAGTTATAATTTGGCTTAATCTTCGCTAATTACCCTAATTAGCCATAATTAGTGAAAAGCAATGCAAATCACTCACCTTAGCCACAATTAAAATCTTAGATCTGAAACTCTACTGTTATGACTCGGATCCTAATGTATTCCACTAGCCCTATCTCTGATTTGACGCTAATCCGCCTTGATTTGGTGTTCATATGCTTAATCCTTGATAAAAAAGTGATTTAGAGGTGTTTCGAAGAGATTTAGAAAGTGGAGGCCATGGCTAGGGTTCAAAGGAGGTTAGTGGCGGCTGAAAAATACTGGAAAAGAATGTTTTCTAAACCCTAGCAGCCCTTATATACTCCTAATCCCGAAATCCCCCAATGGGCCTAGCTACTAATCACCCGGTTAAGCCCAATTAAGTTGTTTTTCACCATCTAAACCTTAATTCAGCCATATCTCCCAAACGGTAAATCCGTTTGACTAATATGACCACTCTACGGAAAGGTAAACCATCAAATGGATCTAATGGAAGTGGTTTCAGGTCAAAACTCCTCACCAATAAAAAGTTATGGCCAAAACAAGATCAGCTAGGGGCAAAATGGTCATTTAAAAATCGGAAAAATCATGAACATGGGAAATGACCCCAATAGTCGTCTCCCAAAGTTAAATGACCATACGACTTCGTATGTGAGAGAAATAAATATTCTATGATCCTTCGATGTGTAGAATGCGGGTCGTTACAGAGTATGTTTCCAGTTTAGGTTTCGCTTGGAGTTTCAGGTGCTGGAAGCGGGAGGCTTCACCACTGGCTATATAAAGTTATTTCCGCTGTGACAGTTATATGTTGTACTCTGATGATTGGTATGTATATGCAGTTCCTTTGTATAAAGATATTCGATATTATATTTTATTTGTTCCGCTGTGAGATTCTGATGTGGTGTTCTCCTTCTTTCTTCTACTCTAATATTTCTTTCTATTCTCACCCTCTAAATTATTTCTAATAACGTTCCTGTGTTTTCGGTGCTTGGAAAGTTAGTATTAGATACGATGATTGTATTTATGTCGATTTTCAGGGCCGAAAATCCTTGGGTCGTTACAGTGGTATCAGAGCTATTGGTTTAGTGATAACCTTGGCTCTGTAACGTAACTCAATAGAGATGGAGTTAGTAATACCCTAGATTGAGTTTGGGTATATATATGAGAGCGCTTATTTGTACTTTGTTATAAAATAATTTTTGTAAACCATTTTTGTAACACCCCACGCCCGCTATGGTCACTCACTAAGGAAATGCCATAACATCGGTGGAGTATTTTAGTGAATATAGAACAGAAAAATTACAACAAGACAGATATAAATAGTACTTTAAATTTAAAACATCATCTCATAACAGCGGAAGTAAACATGTCTGGTTACATCATAAAACCATAATAAAAGTCGAGTAAAATATCCATCAAAATAAAGAAGTACATAATCCCACTCTCTCATACAATAGCCAAGACAAAAGAAAAGATAACTGGGTAACTGGAGCTTTACATCTATCCAAGCTCCTAAAGACTGGAACAGCAATCCGATCAAGCTCCACTACTGCTAGGATCCACCGTAGGACCTGAGGGTTGGGAAAAAGATAAAAACAACGGGGTCAGACATAAGTCTGAGCGAGTCCTATAACTTTAACAATACAATCATTAAAGTAACCAGAGAAGATATAAACTTGACCCACGGTAATGTCTGGGGATGAATGGCTACACTAAGAAGCTTGGAAGACTTAGGATAAACTAAGATAACTGTAAAGACGCATCTACCCACCCAAGGATAATTACTACACTGCACCACACCAGTCATTTCTACTTAAAGGTTGATCCCTCCCAAGGACTTAGAAAATTTTCCCCAGTAGTCTCGTATACCCCTAGCTGACTACATTGGTGTCGTCTGCCCCTATCTCCACTAGGTGTACTTAGTAATTTTACTCGGTAGTTCCGTGTACCCCTACATAGGTGCCGTCTGCCCCTATCTTTATTAGGTGTACCCACTACTCCCCAGCGATCGGCTCCCTACCGTAGATACCCGTGCTGGTCCCACAGTGGGGTGTATCACTCCCCTAAAGTGGCCACCTGATAATATCAACGGTGCACGGCTTTATATCTACACGATGCAACAACGGCTTATCTACCAGCCCGGGCCCACACACGCATATGAGACCCGTTGGACTTGCGTTGCCACCGCTAACCCGTTTTGGCCACTTATAATCAAGCCCAATATGCGTGTCCCGTCACTCGACATGGGTCGAGCCCACAAAGATACGTTTGGGATATTGGTTGAAATGGGCCCCCACAAGCTACCCACCTAAGCTTGTCACTTATCTAGTGTATCCCACTTAACCCTTTAATCATGTTTAGTTACATGTTTCACTTGGTTAAGTATTCTAATCGTATTTTCTATTGCCACCCAAGGCAACCCACTAGATTCCACATGCCACCCAAGGCAACCATTAAATTTCCACATGCCACCCAAGGCACCCACTTAACCCCTCATGTCCCACTACATGCTAATATGGTTAAGTGTTTCTTAATTAATTAAGACCGTGATCTCGCATAAAGACCTCCCACATTAGACTAGCTATTATGACCGCCTGGTTAAGCCGGTAGGGTCCGGGCAGTCTTACGTCATAACAGAGTCTAACCTCGTGTCTTTACTTTAATCACGTATTTAATTTATGGCTAAGACCTCTCACATTGGGCTGACATTTGTAGCAACTGGTTAAGCCGGTCGGGTCCGGGCAGTTTTACACTACAAATGAGTCCAACCTCGTGTCTTAGTCGATTAATTACACCTAATTAATCACCCCCATATTAATTATCCCTAATTAATATCAAGTTTTTCATAACATGGGTAGACCTAACTCAATAGGTAAATTCCCACTTATGTTAATTTATTTTTATGGTATGCTTAATCATACCCAATCATACTTTTTATTAACATATTCATTACCCCATCGTTCCCCACGTAAATCGTTCTCATTTCACGACATAATAAAAGGGAAAGATCCATCGCAAATATCATGGGTTTAGCATATAACTTTGTCATGGGTTAAGAGGATGTCAACTTGCATATATGAGCATATATTAACCCAACTACATTTAACCCAAACTTGCATATTATCATACACATATCTTGCATAACATGTTGAACTTGCATATAAGCATTCTCATAACTTGCATAACATGTTAAACATGCATTTAAGCATACACATAACTTGCATAAGCATTTACATACTTGCGTAAGCATTCACATACTTGCATAAGCATTCACATACTTGCATAAGCATGCATAACTTGCATATCATGTTAAACTTGCATTTAAGCATATACATATCTTGCATAAGCATTCATATACTTGCATAAGCATGCATAACTTGCATATCATGTTAAACTTGCATTTAAGCATATACATAACTTGCATATGAACTTGCATAACTCACTTTGTTAAACATGCATAAACCAACTTGTTAAGCATGCATAAACCAACTTATCAAACATGCATAAACCCACTTATTAATTATACATAAACATAGGAAAACATAGAGTAGCATATCATTATAAATGATTCAAACTCACTAATCCGCATTTAAGACCATAAGTCTCATTACACCCAATCTACATACTTTAACAATTGATGTTAAAGTGATAGAAACTCACCAAAACCAAGATTAGCAAGCTTATGAAGTGGAATTAGTTGCTAAATGTGAAGATGGTGATGATTAGAGATTGATTAGAGAGGGATTAGCTTGCAACTTCCTTCATAAATTAGTGGAGGCTCCTTCTAGGATTTAATTTGGCGGCATGAGGCCATCATTTCTATTTTTAGTATGGATTAGGGTAGGTTTAGGGTGTATTTATAGATTAGGAGAGTGTTTTAGGCCCTTAGATTAACCCTAAATTAGATTAGGTCCGTTAGATTTAGGAAATCTCTAGAACCCAGCCCAGCCCTAGCCAGAAAACCAAATCTGGTGCACCCAACCTTCTGGCTCGAGACGCCGTGTCGACAGGCAAGTCGACTCCCCCTGTCGACAGGCCTGTCGACAGCCCTGTCGACATGGTCAGGGCGGGAATTTTCCCGCCTGGCCCCGCTTGTTCTAATTTGAAATCCGAATTTAAATTTCTAAATCTGTTTTTAAGCTTTAATTTTTCTGCAAACTTCATTGGGCCATAACCGGGCCATACGGACTCCGATTCTCGAAAACTCGGACTCTATTTCGCGTATTTTTCCGAGACGAACGCAATGGCGCTGCCCGTTACCCCCAATTCCCACATCTGAGATTATTTATCCTATGATTAGAGAATTTTAGTATTAGCTAAAATTCGGGGTGTTACATTCTCCCCTCCTTAAAGGATTTCGTCCCCGAAATCTCTAAGCTAAGGAGAATGCATAACCTACCATCCAAACAGCCATCTACTCAATCCATCAAAACACGGGCATCCATTGTCCTTAAAACAATTTCTAATGATGTATGAGCATATGCAAAAAGTGTGTGTATATGTTCCCTATCTAATGTATGAACATATGCAAACCATGATAGTGCCATGCATCCATTATGTATGCGAGAGAACCCTATCGACACATACAATATCTACATGAGTGCACAACCATTCACCAAAATGCATCATCCATATGATAACACAATCATTATACATCCATAAATATAGCTTCCTACACACAATTTTATGCAATATGCAATATGAAGTGATTGAGCCGATCTAGTGCCTAGAGTGTGTGTACATGCATCCACGAGCAACCACTAGCAACCACTTGCATCCACTTGCATCCATCAACCATAACATGTCTCAAACACATGTTTCAACCATAGGTTTACTCTATCTAAAGGTCAATCAGTACTAACGAGAGGATATACTAAAGATAAGATAAGTACTAGACAACGATAGAGGAGAAAGTAAAGACATACCCTCAAAAAGAAATGGGTACAATGAACGCATCTTCGCTTCCGTCTCCCAAGTTGCGTTGCTCTCATCTTCTCCCCATTGCACTTTGACTAGCTGAACCTCTCGATTCCTCAATTTCCTAGTCTCTGACCCAAGGATGCGAGTAGGAGCTCGCCGAATCGTCGCATCACGCTCTACCTCTACATCTCTAAGCAAGCTCGGCTTTACCACCTCTGCCGTCTCATGTAAGCACTTCCTCAGATGTGATACATGGAATACATCATGAACACCACTAAGTCTGTCGGGCAACTCCACCCTATATGCCATCCGTCCAATCCTTTCCTTAATAGGAAACGGCCCAACAAACCTTGGTGCTAACTTCCCAACGGATCCAAAGCGAACAACATTTCTCAACGGAGATACTTTGACAAAAACCATGTCCCCAACCTCAAACTCAAGATCCGTCCTTCTCTTGTCCGCATAAGATTTTTGCCTATCCTGCGCTGCTTTCATCCTTCTTCGAATCAAGTCAGTCTTCTCAGAAGTCTCCCTAACCATATCAGGCCCAAGCAAGATCTTATCCGTAGATTCCCACCAACATGTAGGTGATCGACAAGGCCTTCCATAGAGAGCTTCGAAAGGAGCCATACCAATACTGGACTGAAAGCTGTTATTATATGCGAACTCCACCAATGGAAGATGCTCTTCCCATGTACCTCCAAAATCTAAGATACAAAGCCTCAAAAGGTCTTCTAGAACACGATTCACCCTCTCAGTCTGGCCATCTGTCTGAGGATGATATGCGGTGCTCAGACACAATTGAGTCCCCACTGCTTCTTGCAAACTTCTCCAGAACTCGCTAGTGAAGATAGGATCTCGATCACTCACTATGCTAGAGGGTACCCCATGCAATCGAACTATCTCTCGAAGATATACTGAAGCTAGCCATGGAGCGGTCCTCTTGCTTTTCACAGGTATGAAATGGGCGCTCTTAGTAAGTCTGTCTACCACCACCCAAATTCCTGTATTACCCTTCCTCGATCTGGGTAGCCCGTCAATAAAATCCATCGAGACGCTATCCCACTTCCATTGCGGAACTTCCAATGGGTGAAGCAACCCACCAGGTTTCTTTTGCTCCGCCTTCACTTGTTGGCACACCAAGCATCGAGCGACATACTCGGCCACATCTTTCTTCATACCGGCCCAGAAGAAAACCCTCTTCATGTCTCGGTACATCTTGTCCCCACCGGGATGAATGGTCATCCTAGAACGGTGTGCATCATTAAGAATAGCCTTCCTCAAACCCTCGTCTTGCGGTACACAAAGTCTACCGTCTCTACGCAAGCACCCCCTATCGTCTAGGGTGTACCTACTCAAATGGCTGGATGACTCCCCCCTTATGAGCTTCTCTACCAACTCAACCAACTGTGGGTCGTCCCTCTGTGCTTCTCCAGTCCGCCCCAAAAGAGTAGGTCTAACCTCCAAGGATGCTAGCAAACCGGGTACATAATCAATGGAAGGTCTGAAATCAAACATCGAGATAAATTCCAAGCTTCGTTGTTCCACGAACAATGGACTCAAGGACAACCTCTTCCTGCTCAAGGCGTCCGCCACCACGTTACCCTTGCCAGGGGTATATGCTATCTCGAAATCATAGGATGCTAAGAATTCCATCCACCTTTGCTGTCTCAGATTCAAATCCTTCTGAGAAAACAAGTACTTCAATGATTTTTGGTCAGTGAACAATTCGAATCTCTCACCAAGAAGATAATGGCGCCAAATCTTAAGCGCAAAAACAATAGCGGCCAACTCTAAATCATGGGTAGGGTAATTTTTCTCATGTGCCCTCAACTGCCTTCCACCATAGGCTATTACCCTTCCCTCTTGCATTAAGACTGCGCCAAGTCCTGTCCCACAAGCATCGGTATAGACAACAAACGGCTTGCTCCCATCTGGTAATACTAAAACTGGAGCAGTGGTTAAAGCTCTCTTTAACCGTCGGAACGCATCATCACAACCTACGTCCCATGTGAAAACAAGATTCTTCTTCGTTAAGCGGGTTAATGGGGCTGATATCTTCGCGAAGTCTTTGATAAACTTCCTATAATAACCCGCCAACCCCAAGAAACTTCTTACTTCGGTAGCATTCTTCGGAACCTTCCAATCCTGAATTGATACTACCTTTGCGGGATCCACAGCTATCCCTTCCTTGGAGACCACGTGCCCCAAGAACCGCACCTCCTTCCTCCAGAAGTGACATTTAGAGAATTTAGCCTTAAGGCTATGTGCTCGAAGAGTCTTCAAAACCTCCCCAAGATGTAGGGCATGCTCTTCTTCACTCTTAGAAAATACTAAGATATCATCCACAAAGACCACCACGAATTTATTAAGGAACTCCCTGAACACCCTACTCATCAAATCAACAAAGTATGCAGGGGCGTTCGTCAACCCAAATGGCATCACCAGCCACTCATAAAAACCATCTGGAGTCCTAAAGGCAGTCTTGTCTATGCTATCCTCAGCCACCCTCAACTGATGAAACCCCGTGGCTAAGTCCAACTGAGAAAATACTGAAGCGCCAACCAACTGATCGAAAAGATCATCAATCCTCGGCATTGGGTGTCTATTCTTCTTTGTGAGCTTGTTGAGTTCTCTATAGTCTACACAAAGTCTGAGGGACCCATCCGCCTTCGTAGCAAATACTACTGGAGCACCCCTCTCCGATATACTTCGTCTTATGAACCCCTTCTCAAGCAACTCCCCTACTTGCTTATGGAGTTCCCTCCTCTCACGAGGAGCCATGTGGCGCACTGGTAAAGATACAGGTTTAGCATTATCTACCAGATATATTCGGAAGTCAATCTCCCGCTTCGGAGGTAAGCCCTTCACCTCCTCAAACACATCCGGATATTCCCGGACCACTCTAACAGATTGCAAACTCTCGACCGAAGCGTCAAGCGATTCAAGATAACTCAGCATAACAGAGTCCATGGGATTACAAGAAATCTCGAGAGTGTTACCCAAGCGGGTCATGAGCCTAACAACTCTCCTTTCGCAATCAAGAACGGCACCATTACTGGATAACCAGTCCATGCCCAAAATCAACCCATAGCCCGTGAAGCCCAACACAAAAGCATCACATCTAAACTCAATGCTAAGTATAGAAATCTTCAAACCCAAACATATCATGGACAAATAAGTGGAGCCCCCAATTGGGTTTGAAACAACCAAGGGATCATCTACCAGACTGGTGTCTAAGTGCAGTGACTCAACTAATGATGATGAGATAAACGAATGCGATGCGCCTGAATCAAACAATGTACGGACAGGATGATCAAATAGAAAAACCAGACTTTCAACGGAAATAGTTCTACCTCTCTCCTGAATTGGTGGAACCGCGAGAGCCTGTACTTGCCCCCTAGCCTGACCTGGTGCCATAAGAGCTTGCACCTGTCCACCTGAGGTAGACCCCGTCCTTTGCCCCTTCTTAGGGCAATCTTTCACTAGATGCCCTGCTTCGCCACAGTGGAAGCAGCCAGTCTTCTTCTTCTTACGACAATCCTTGCTTAGGTGGCCAGGTGTCCCACAATTCAAACACTTCTTCTTCTTGCCCTTGCCACCGTTGCCTTTCCCACCTTTATTTTGCTGTTGTTGCTGAGGTCTCTTTTGATCTCCCTTCTTCTCGGGTGCCCTATTAGCATTGGGACCCTTCTCTTCTTCATACATGAGTGCCATGTCAACTAGCTTCTCAAAGGTGGCCCCCATAGGGATATGAGTCATAGCCAACCCATGCATCGGTTCATTCAAGCCTTTCACGAACCTCAAAGCCTTCTTCTCCGGTGTATTCACCATGTCTAGGCCAAACCTTGCCAATTGATTAAACTTGTTGACATATTCCTTCACCGAGAGATTTCCTTGCTTTAGGGTCAAGAATCTTTCCATATACAAGTTTTCCTCCGCCCTTGAGAGAAACTTTGCCACAAATCTTTGTCTAAAATCCGCCCAAGAGTCAATGGGGCGCTCTCCATTAGTGACCTCCCACCAGAATGAGGCCTCTCCCTTCATTAACCAAGCAGCCAACTTGACTTTCCTTCCTTCTTCCATCTCAAAGATATCTATCAATTCTTCCACCTCCTTCAGCCAATCTCTAGCCTCCACAAAAGTTTCAGATCCTTGAAAAGGTTTCCCTCCCATAGCTTTAAATTCCTTACAAGTCTTAGCAAAAGTATCCGTGCGAGGAGGAGGGGGAGGAGGAAGATCGGGTGCTACGGTTGGTGGAGGAATATTTGCTGGACCCGCAGTGGTGGCCCTAGCCTCCATCAATCTCCTATACCATACTGGTACCGTCACACCCTCCGGAAAGTTAAGATTCTCGGCCATGCTGAAACGAAAAAGGAAAGATTCAAAACGGAGAATTCGAGGATATAGATATGGCTATTGGGGATTATGCTTTTCCTTCAAAAACCTTTCTCTTTAAAGACATGTTTTTGAAAATATCTCTTCCAAAATAATGTTTTAGAAAAATAGTTTTCTAAAATTTTTATCTATTCCGGTAACCTTTGCTCTGATACCACGTGTAACACCCCACGCCCGCTATGGTCACTCACTAAGGGAATGCCATAACATCGGTGGAGTATTTTAGTGAATATAGAACAGAAAAATTACAACAAGACAGATATAAATAGTACTTTAAATTTAAAACATCATCTCATAACAGCGGAAGTAAACATGTCTGGTTACATCATAAAACCATAATAAAAGTCGAGTACAATATCCATCAAAATAAAGAAGTACATAATCCCACTCTCTCATACAATATCCAAGACAAAAGAAAAGATAACTGGGTAACTGGAGCTTTACATCTATCCAAGCTCCTAAAGACTGGAACAGCAATCCGATCAAGCTCCACTACTGCTAGGATCCACCGTAGGACCTGAGGGTTGGGAAAAAGATAAAAACAACGGGGTCAGACATAAGTCTGAGCGAGTCCTATAACTTTAACAATACAATCATTAAAGTAACCAGAGAAGATATAAACTTGACCCACGGTAATGTCTGGGGATGAATGGCTACACTAAGAAGCTTGATAGACTTAGGATAAACTAAGATAACTGTAAAGACGCATCTACCCACCCAAGGATAATTACTACACTGCACCACACCAGTCATTTCTACTTAAAGGTTGATCCCTCCCAAGGACTTAGAAAATTTTCCCCAGTAGTCTGGTATAACCCTAGCTGACTACATAGGTGCCATCTGCCCCTATCTCCACTAGGTGTACTTAGTAATTTTACTCAGTAGTTCCGTGTACCCCTACATAGGTGTCGTCTGCCCCTATCTTTATTAGGTGTACCCACTACTCCCCAGCGATCGGCTCCCTACCGTAGATACCCGTGCTGGTCCCACAGTGGGGTGTATCACTCCCCTAAAGTGGCCACCTGATAATATCAACGGTGCACGGCTTTATATCTACACGATGCAACAACGGCTTATCTACCAGCCCGGGCCCACACACGCATATGAGACCCGTTGGACTTGCGTTGCCACCGCTAACCCGTTTTGGCCTCTTATAATCAAGCCCAATATGCGTGTCCCGTCACTCGACATGGGTCGAGCCCACAAAGATACGTTTGGGATATTGGTTGAAATGGGCCCCCACAAGCTACCCACCTAAGCTTGTCACTTATCTAGTGTATCCCACTTAACCCTTTAATCATGTTTAGTTACATGTTTCACTTGGTTAAGTATTCTAATCGTATTTTCTATTGCCACCCAAGGCAACCCACTAGATTCCACATGCCACCCAAGGCAACCATTAAATTTCCACATGCCACCCAAGGCACCCACTTAACCCCTCATGTCCCACTACATGCTAATATGGTTAAGTGTTTCTTAATTAATTAAGACCGTGATCTCCCATAAAGACCTCTCATATTAGACTGGCTGTTATGACCGCCTGGTTAAGCCGGTAGGGTCCGGGCAGTCTTACGTCATAACATAGTCTAACCTCGTGTCTTTACTTTAATCACGTATTTAATTTATGGCTAAGACCTCTCACATTGGGCTGACATTTGTAGCAACTGGTTAAGCCGGTCGGGTCCGGGCAGTTTTACACTACAAATGAGTCCAACCCCGTGTCTTAGTCGATTAATTACACCTAATTAATCACCCCCATATTAATTATCCCTAATTAATATTAAGTTTTTCATAACATGGGTAGACCTAACTCAATAGGTAAATTCCCACTTATGTTAATTTATTTTTATGGTATGCTTAATCATACCCAATCATACTTTTTATTAACATATTCATTACCCCATCGTTCCCCACGTAAATCGTTCTCATTTCACGACATAATAAAAGGGAAAGATCCATCGCAAATATCATGGGTTTAGCATATAACTTTGTCATGGGTTAAGAGGATGTCAACTTGCATATATGAGTGTAACGAACTGGAATTTTCGACTCCGAAAATCAACATCAAACTACCGTGTTGACCATTCAGACATCGAACATTCCAGGTCATTAATAGAAAGAAGTTAGAGGATGAGAATAGATAAGGTAGAAATATTGAATAGAAGAAGAAGAAGGACACCACACACAGAATCAGAGTCTCACATCGCAGCGGAACAAAATATAATATAGAAATAACTTTATTAAGAGTTTTAAATAAAACTTACAATATCAGAGTACATCAACATCACTGGGACAGTGATAATAACCTGTTCCCATATACAACTCACAACGGAAAAGAAACAATATAGTATCATACGTTTGGACTCTTCCAGCTTATCTCTTCATAGCGGTCAATAACCTGAACCTGTACAACCCGGTCTAAACCGAGTATTTACCAAAACACCGGGTCAGTCTGGTGAACCAGAGTGAGATAAACTCGCACAGTATTAAGGGTAAATCATCCAACAAGATTTTAAAGTTCAAAATCTCTTCAAAGAAAAGGATAATCGTAAGACCAAATCCACACATAAACACGGACGATTTTTACCTTACGATAACCCAAAACATCTTTTGAAATCATATATTGATCTGATATTATGATAATGTCTAGATACAAATAAATATCAATCTAGTGGAACGCTTGCATCTCACGCTCCACATATATAGAATACAATCAAAACCGCAGGCTCTTATTGGAGATTGGATTCCAACCTTGACAAGGTATGGGACCACCTTCCGCACGTGTATCTCTAGAGGCGAATACACTGGGTTCAACAAGAACGTCTTGCAACCCGGCCCTCACATGACCGACCACTCATTTCGCTTGAGTGTATCGAATGTATATCACCAACGGTTGGACTCAAACCACCGTTCCCGAATGGGCAGAATCGATAGAATAAGAAACAAAAGGAATTTCTCTAGATAGGTGATCATACACCCTAATGGGAGCGACCCACATAGCCATGCTGCCTGCCCGATTTTTGTCCTTCCCTGGTTGATGAGGCTTGAGGCAAGAATTCATCTCTTCGAACATCTGGCCATCATTCACTTTGAATGCCACATCGTCAGATCCGTCAAATCACTAATTGACGTCCACAAATATACTCTGGTATTGAAGAAGTGCCCCTCTTCGCCACCAACTCGGTGTATTTGTAAAAATCAACGTACGTGGTTCTTAGGAAATACTCTGTCAGACATTCGTCCATACAAGTCATCCAGGAACAGGATGAACCGAAGGCACTCTCCTACTGCATCTCATATAGGAATCACCCCATGGATCAGTAGCGAGAAGTCCTTGCAACCCGTGGATTCCAACCACGACAGAATCACAGTGTATCTTGGGCCGCTAAACCAGAGATTATAAGTAATCCTTCCGCTTATGAAGATCCACGGTCTTCAATGCTCCATCTCGACCGTCTTCTGATATCTTCACGTATTTGTTGGTCGGAATGGTTTTCGAATATAAATTCGATCCCAGTCTTTCCGTACCAACAATCGTATTGGACAGATTTGATAGTCGGTGATTTAACTATCAAAATAATCAGTGTTTCAATCATGACAACCCAATGAGTTCACTGGCTCAGTATTCAGCACCATTTGGCCTTTAACAACTGATTTACTTTTGTTAAACCAAAACTTCTAGCTCTTTTAACATTCAAAATACGATATTTGAATAACTCTAATTCGATTAAACTCAAATCGATTAACTCTAATTGATTAACTCTAACTGGTTAATTCTAACTGATTAACTCTACTTGTTTAACTTCTATCGATTAACTAATACTCGACTTACATCCATTCGCTTGACTCTAGATCACAACGATCACAATGGTTACGCCTGATTCCCTCAGGAAACATCCGACCGCCGTAGGCTATCTGCAGCCCTGCGAATTACGCTAGCAGTCGTACGAAATGGAAACTCGTCCTGCATAATTATGTTTGACCAACTCTAACTTGAATCACTATATTCTTATATACTAATGACCTCAGAACCATTATGTTATAATACTTAGTAAAATACTTTATAACCATATACAATTTCCACTCCATTCCCCTTTCTTGAAATCTCATTTCAACTTTCCCTTTTTACTTGATCTCATTTTCAAATAACGTTAATTCAATATTAATGATTTACATCTTGAAACTCATTTATATATTCTGGTTTATCTTAAAACCTTTTTTTTTTAAAACCTTATCGATATTTAATCCAAAAACACATTAATTTGATAATCAATTCAAATTCAAATTGGTTGATTTAATTCCCTCAAACTTGATTATCTCGTTAGCCGATTCCAAATAAATTCTCACTTTAAATCAATTAATTATATAATTAATTTTAAATAATTCCATAAATTTCTTCTTCACAAAAACCAATTACCAAGGTGTAACTATGCGACCTTATTTCTCATCTTATACTTTCAAATCAATCTAATATCAGCATTTATTCTATAAGATAAATTCCTAACAATCAAAATCTTAAATAAATAAAATATTTATTTATTTCCCTTTTAACTTTTATTCAAAATAATATATTAAAAAAACAACTCCAGTTATAAAAATAAATTTTATAACTTCATCTTTTCAGTTCACCTGGCTGTGAATCAATATTCATGACACGATTGATTTTATAGGCCATACGCTGCCAAATACCCAACCAATATCACCCATTGGTTTAAACCAAACAGATGTTGAATATCAAATCCAACAATACAACAGGGCAGTTCATATATGAGAATATGAAAATAAATAATATATTTGAGGAATCCGGTTGGATCCCTCCAACCTGTTCTTCCCTGTATTCACAATGGTTATCATAGACCAGATCACTTCATTTAACTGATAATTATAAATAACGCTCATTTAACATTAACCACGAGCAAGTCAAAACAATTTAATCAGTTCAAACAATTCAAACAAAACACGTTTATTTTATAAACGTGACCAACAAGGTAAGTTACCTTTATGGGAACCAATCGTTAAAAATAACGATTTGGTATTTCACTGAAATTAAACGACAGTTTAATTTCATTGGTTAAATCAACAAATAAATATATAACTGGCAAACGGTCTACCATTAGCAAGTAGATAACACAAAATAAAAACCCAATTTACATAAAATATAAATGGGGAAAAAACTGAGTGAGTTTAACTCACCTTTGATTCATTTGTCGCTGAATAGCTTGTTTTAATTAAATTAAACATGTGTTTAATTTGATTAAAATCTCCATCGACGTCCAATTCTGCCTAAACCAGCTCTATCCTGTGGTGTCTGTATATATGGTCTCGGCGTCACTTGTTCCATCTGACTCCATTGCTGTATGATACGGTTACGATTTTTATACAGTGTTCACTTTATAATTTAATATTATTAAATCTTAAGAATAATTCGATCTAATCTTTATTTAACGTTAACACAACCTATGTTAGGCATAATCAAATTATCTGTTAATTAGCTAAATGTTAGATACATTAAACCGTTGATGCGTTAAAAGAATTTTGGCACTTTTCAGACTTTGATTCAAGGTAGTGTTACTAACCTCTTACTATAGATAGGCACATGTAAATGTAACGTCCAGGTCATGTATTTGTCCTGACCTTAATTATAATTATTAACTGGAATTCATACTTAATTTAACCATAGTATGTGTATAAAACTACTTACCATGTTATACTAATTCTAAAAAAACTAATTCCTATTCATGTAAATTACTTAGTAATTAAGGACAAAAGCTAAATTAGGCTTATTATTAAAAATAAACTTTGAAGCACCTTCATTGATTACTACTGTTCAATATCTGGAACCAACGAACCACGTCCATCTTCACAGGCATTCCCTCTACCACATGCCACCTCTTCCATCAACTCCATCGGCAGCATCACCCACTCCTTTTTCCATCAGTGTCCCACCTTCTTGCCGTCCGCGTCACCTCACACAGTTTGCCGGAGAACATCATTTCCGCACCAGAATCCACGCACCCCTGTACTCAAACAGAACACCATCCCTTCTATTCTTTCATTTAAGCATGTACTGACAAACCATTTCCAACTCGCCTGCTACTTCTTCTCTCACCCGAACCCCCCTCTTTACCCCACCTTCAAATGCCCACTTTCCTTTGTGCTCAGTCCAAAAGCAAAGACTACACGTTATGCCCATACTACTCCTTCACCAACCGCACGCTCCAGTCCCTTTTTTGCACAGTACCCTCAACTTCTTCTTGCAGTATTATTTCCCCTGCTTGGTGCCAACGTCCCACGCTATTCACGAAACACAGCTCCACTTGTTGGCCATTTCCATGCGACTTCCCAGTTTTGTCTTCTTCGTATATAAATGTTTTTTTTTTCAAAGAGAGGAAGCTCGATTTAAGTTATTTAATGGAGGCAGCTGAGTTTTTGCTCGAAGAATTTGATGAACGTATATGGATCGAAGAGGGAGGAGGGTACACGAGTGTAATGAATGCGATTTGAAGAATTTTAGTGGAGTGTGTGAGTAGAAATGATTTTTCAAAGATTAACACACCATTAGTTCTTCCCTATTCCTTGCTTTCTGAAGTGAATAGACGCCTGCATATATATAGGCGAAAGTCACCTTGGCTCCCACGAAATCACAGGGTATATTTATATTTGTATAGGTCGGCCCTAAGGATGGTAGGTTGGTTTGTTAATTTCTTTTCTTTCATTTCGTGCTAGCTGTATGTACCATTTTCTGCATTGTATTTCATAGGCACGCTTAGACTCCAGCCTATGTTCCTTTCAGTAAAAATAAATATACATTTGCAGGTTGCATCAGGGGAACAAGACAGCAACGTGTATTAGGGTGTACCTTTTCATTTGGTTATTAGTTCTGTTGCTACTTACGTTAACCGTTAAATTATCCAAAATCCCTTGGTTGATACATGTTACCAAGATACGATTTCTGTTCACTGACAAAAAGGCTAATCTTGGTGTAAAAATACATTCCGGATCCAATGGGACAAGTTTAGTCGAAATCCGAGGTCGTATGGAAAAATTTCCTTTATAAAACCAGAAATGAACACGCATTTAATTTTTTCACGATCACCAGATAAATCAAATCAACTCGAAACTGCGAAGTCTGACAATAACTTTTCGATACGAACCCAACGGCACTAGTTTCGTCGCATTCTGAGACTGTCGCCCCGGTAGGTCATTTTTACCGCGTACCGCACTGCCCTTTTGAACACCAAATTTCCCGGTCTCTAAAAATAACAAACTATATAGCTATTTTGACTCTAATCAACGATACGAACTCAACGGAATTGGTTTCGCGGCCTAATTCGATCGTCTGTTCAAGTTATACCCAAATAACCCTTTATTAAATAAATTACGCGCTATAGAAATTGAACGGGCGTTTGTGGCTGCCGTGGCCACATACGACATCGGTTTGCCACGCCATTCAACACCGTACAATAATTTAACGATACGGTTCTAATGAAACTGATTTCGTCGAAATCTGAGTTCGTTTGCAAAACGGCTATTTTACGCGTATATTTTAATAATGATTTTCCATAGCGACTATTTCAAAATTTGATTTGGCCATAACTAACACTCTACAACACGAAATCTGAATTTTTCTCTTTCATATGAAAATTATCATCAACACGGTTCCAACGTTTCTCGTTTCACAGAAATCCGACTTATATCGGACTCTGTATATCCATTTGAAGTTCAAAACTCCAAATTACGAACTGCACGCCATTTCCAAGCTTGATTTATATTATATATGAATATATATCGTTCAACTTCATTCAAATAGCGATTAAATATTAAAATCCATTCATATTCCAAATAAAATATTTAAAACCAATTTAAATATTCAGATTTAAATAGTCGGAAAAACACGGGTCGTTACATTCTTCCCCCCTTAAAATAATTTCGTCCTCGAAATTGCTAAGGTAAGAAAAGTGCTACAAATTCCATTAATTTCCAAATCTAATGTATCGAAAACCAATTCGTTATCGTAAATAAATATTTTCGAAAATATCGAAAATTTTCTAACACTCTAAATTCCCGAAAAATTTCGGCAGAGTCTCCCCTGCACGGAGTGACATCTGCGATATCGCAGGAACAGATAATATATATCCATCGACCAACGGTCGGAAAACAAAAATCAAAACCCCAAAATTTTATATTTTCGCGTAGGCGTACCTTTTTGCGAGCGCTATTGAGTATATTTGCTCAACGTATATGTGATTTACTCAACCAATGTCAGTCTGCCTATTTCTCTGGCACCTGTACTTAACTCAATTCACATATCAGTAATAAATATGTGAAATTTTCAAGTACTATCTTATTAATCAACATTATAACCATATTAATTCAAAAACGAAGCAGATAATATCAATCCATTATTAACTACAGGGTTAAATCCTAAATTCCAATCCATAGATGGTTTCATTCCAGTTTAATTATACCGGAAATTATTCTTTAGTTTATACTTCATTCAACTTCCTTAAATTTTTAATTATGCCATTCAAACAAACTATCATTCAATAACAAACAATTCACAACCAGCAACCAATACACAACCAAATCACCAAATCAAATGAATTTAACTCAACATTAATAATTTATTTTGGTTTCCCATATTTGAACATTAATTGATTAATATCCGACTGACTTCTATTTGATTATTATTAACTCATCATTTTCCAATTTAATTCCATTTCAATATCCCGATTTTTCTTAATTTCACTTAACTAGGTTAAGTTTCAATTAATTTTTTCAATTCGATTTGAATTCCATTCAAATCGATCAAACACACTAATATCTCAATAATTTGAGAAAATTATTTCTTTTCTATACAAAAATATAATTTTGGGCAAATTTATCTCATTTACCCCCATTTCAAAACAATACTGTATCCATTGTCAGTTCAACGCTTCTCAACACTTGAACCGATCAACAACACAATACAAAACGTTTGTATATAAAATTTACAAATACGCTCTCATATATATATATATATATATATATGCACTCAATCTCGATCTAGGGTATTTCTAACCCAATCTCTATCGAGCTACACCACAGAGCCAAGGTTATTACTAAACCAATAGCTCTGATACCACTGTAACGAACTGGAATTTTCGACTCCGAAAATCAACATCAAACTACCGTGTTGACCATTCAGACATCGAACATTCCAGGTCATTAATAGAAAGAAGTTAGAGGATGAGAATAGATAAGGTAGAAATATTGAATAGAAGAAGAAGAAGGACACCACACACAGAATCAGAGTCTCACATCGCAGCGGAACAAAATATAATATAGAAATAACTTTATTAAGAGTTTTAAATAAAACTTACAATATCAGAGTACATCAACATCACTGGGACAGTGATAATAACCTGTTCCCATATACAACTCACAGCGGAAAAGAAACAATATAGTATCATACGTCTGGACTCTTCCAGCTTATCTCTTCATAGCGGTCAATAACCTGAACCTGTACAACCCGGTCTAACCCGAGTATTTACCAAAACACCGGGTCAGTCTGGTGAACCAGAGTGAGATAAACTCGCACAGTATTAAGGGTAAATCATCCAACAAGATTTTAAAGTTCAAAATCTCTTCAAAGAAAAGGATAATCGTAAGACCAAATCCACACATAAACACGGACGGTTTTTACCTTACGATAACCCAAAACATCTTTTGAAATCATATATTGATCTGATATTATGATAATGTCTAGATACAAATAAATATCAATCTAGTGGAACGCTTGCATCTCACGCTCCACATATATAGAATACAATCAAAACCACAGGCTCTTATTGGAGATTGGATTCCAACCTTGACAAGGTATGGGACCACCTTCCGCACGTGTATCTCTAGAGGCGAATACACTGGGTTCAACAAGAACGTCTTGCAACCCGGCCCTCACATGACCGACCACTCATTTCGCTTGAGTGTATCGAATGTATATCACCAACGGTTGGACTCAAACCACCGTTCCCGAATGGGCAGAATCGATAGAATAAGAAACAAAAGGAATTTCTCTAGATAGGTGATCATACACCCTAATGGGAGCGACCCACATAGCCATGCTGCCTGCCCGATTTTTGTCCTTCCCTGGTTGATGAGGCTTGAGGCAAGAATTCATCTCTTCGAACATCTGGCCATCATTCACTTTGAATGCCACATCGTCAGATCCGTCAAATCACTAATTGACGTCCACAAATATACTCTGGTATTGAAGAAGTGCCCCTCTTCGCCACCAACTCGGTGTATTTGTAAAAATCAACGTATGTGGTTCTTAGGAAATACTCTGTCAGACATTCGTCCATACAAGTCATCCAGGAACAGGATGAACCGAAGGCACTCTCCTACTGCATCTCATATAGGAATCACCCCATGGATCAGTAGCGAGAAGTCCTTGCAACCCGTGGATTCCAACCACGACAGAATCACAGTGTATCTCGGGCCGCTAAACCAGAGATTATAAGTAATCCTTCCGCTTATGAAGATCCACGGTCTTCAATGCTCCATCTCGACCGTCTTCTGATATCTTCACGTATTTGTTGGTCGGAATGGTTTTCGAATATAAATTCGATCCCGGTCTTTCCGTACCAACAATCGTATTGGACAGATTTGATAGTCGGTGATTTAACTATCAAAATAATCAGTGTTTCAATCATGACAACCCAATGAGTTCACTGGCTCAGTATTCAGCACCATTTGGCCTTTAACAACTGATTTACTTTTGTTAAACCAAAACTTCTAGCTCTTTTAACATTCAAAATACGATATTTGAATAACTCTAATTCGATTAAACTCAAATCGATTAACTCTAATTGATTAACTCTAACTGGTTAATTCTAACTGATTAACTCTACTTGTTTAACTTCTATCGATTAACTAATACTTGACTTACATCCATTCGCTTGACTCTAGATCACAGCGATCACAATGGTTACGCCTGATTCCCTCAGGAAACATCCGACCGCCGTAGGCTATCTGCAGCCCTGCGAATTACGCTAGCAGTCGTACGAAATGGAAACTCGTCCTGCATAATTATGTTTGACCAACTCTAACTTGAATCACTATATTCTTATATACTAATGACCTCAGAACCATTATGTTATAATACTTAGTAAAATACTTTATAACCATATACAATTTCCACTCCATTCCCCTTTCTTGAAATCTCATTTCAACTTTCCCTTTTTACTTGATCTCATTTTCAAATAACGTTAATTCAATATTAATGATTTACATCTTGAAACTCATTTATATATTCTGGTTTATCTTAAAACCTTTTTTTTTAAACCTTATCGATATTTAATCCAAAAACACATTAATTTGATAATCAATTCAAATTCAAATTGGTTGATTTAATTCCCTCAAACTTGATTATCTCGTTAGCCGATTCCAAATAAATTCTCACTTTAAATCAATTAATTATATAATTAATTTTAAATAATTCCATAAATTTCTTCTTCACAAAAACCAATTACCAAGGTGTAACTATGCGACCTTATTTCTCATCTTATACTTTCAAATCAATCTAATATCAGCATTTATTCTATAAGATAAATTCCTAACAATCAAAATCTTAAATAAATAAAATATTTATTTATTTCCCTTTTAACTTTTATTCAAAATAATATATTAAAAAAACAACTCCAGTTATAAAAATAAATTTTATAACTTCATCTTTTCAGTTCACCTGGCTGTGAATCAATATTCATGACACGATTGATTTTATAGGCCATACGCTGCCAAATACCCAACCAATATCACCCATTGGTTTAAACCAAACAGATGTTGAATATCAAATCCAACAATACAACAGGGCAGTTCATATATGAGAATATGAAAATAAATAATATATTTGAGGAATCCGGTTGGATCCCTCCAACCTGTTCTTCCCTGTATTCACAATGGTTATCATAGACCAGATCACTTCATTTAACTGATAATTATAAATAACGCTCATTTAACATTAACCACGAGCAAGTCAAAACAATTTAATCAGTTCAAAAAATTCAAACAAAACACGTTTATTTTATAAACGTGACCAACAAGGTAAGTTACCTTTATGGGAACCAATCGTTAAAAATAACGATTTGGTATTTCACTGAAATTAAACGACAGTTTAATTTCATTGGTTAAATCAACAAATAAATATATAACTGGCAAATGGTCTACCATTAGCAAGTAGATAACACAAAATAAAAACCCAATTTATATAAAATATAAATGGGGAAAAAAACTGAGTGAGTTTAACTCACCTTTGATTCATTTGTCGCTGAATAGCTTGTTTTAATTAAATTAAACATGTGTTTAATTTGATTAAAATCTCCATCGACGTCCAATTCTGCCTAAACCAGCTCCATCCTGTGGTGTCTGTATATATGGTCTCGGCGTCACTTGTTCCATCTGACTCCATTGCTGTATGATACGGTTACGATTTTTATACAGTGTTCACTTTATAATTTAATATTATTAAATCTTAAGAATAATTCGATCTAATCTTTATTTAACGTTAACACAACCTATGTTAGGCATAATCAAATTATCTGTTAATTAGCTAAATGTTAGATACATTAAACCGTTGATGCGTTAAAAGAATTTTGGCACATTTCAGACTTTGATTCAAGGTAGTGTTACTAACCTCTTACTATAGATAGGCACATGTAAATGTAACGTCCAGGTCATGTATTTGTCCTGACCTTAATTATAATTATTAACTGGAATTCATACTTAATTTAACCATAGTATGTGTATAAAACTACTTACCATGTTATACTAATTCTAAAAAAACTAATTCCTATTCATGTAAATTACTTAGTAATTAAGGACAAAAGCTAAATTAGGCTTATTATTAAAAATAAACTTTGAAGCACCTTCATTGATTACTGTTCAATATCTGGAACCAACGAACCACGTCCATCTTCACAGGCATTCCCTCTACCACATGCCACCTCTTCCATCAACTCCATCGGCAGCATCACCCACTCCTTTTTCCATCAGTGTCCCACCTTCTTGCCGTCCGCGTCACCTCACACAGTTTGCCGGAGAACATCATTTCCGCACCAGAATCCACGCACCCCTGTACTCAAACAGAACACCATCCCTTCTATTCTTTCATTTAAGCATGTACTGACAAACCATTTCCAACTCGCCTGCTACTTCTTCTCTCACCCGAACCCCCCTCTTTACCCCACCTTCAAATGCCCACTTTCCTTTGTGCTCAGTCCAAAAGCAAAGACTACACGTTATGCCCATATTACTCCTTCACCAACCGCACGCTCCAGTCCCTTTTCTGCACAGTACCCTCAACTTCTTCCTGCAGTATTATTTCCCCTGCTTGGTGCCAACGTCCCACGCTATTCACGAAACACAGCTCCACTTGTTGGCCATTTCCATGCGACTTCCCAGTTTTGTCTTCTTCGTATATAAATGTTTTTTTTTTTCAAAGAGAGGAAGCTCGATTTAAGTTATTTAATGGAGGCAGCTGAGTTTTTGCTCGAAGAATTTGATGAACGTATATGGATCGAAGAGGGAGGAGGGTACACGAGTGTAATGAATGCGATTTGAAGAATTTTAGTGGAGTGTGTGAGTAGAAATGATTTTTCAAAGATTAACACACCATTAGTTCTTCCCTATTCCTTGCTTTCTGAAGTGAATAGACGCCTGCATATATATAGGCGAAAGTCACCTTGGCTCCCACGAAATCACAGGGTATATTTATATTTGTATAGGTCGGCCCTAAGGATGGTAGGTTGGTTTGTTAATTTCTTTTCTTTCATTTCGTGCTAGCTGTATGTACCATTTTCTGCATTGTATTTCATAGGCACGCTTAGACTCCAGCCTATGTTCCTTTCAGTAAAAATAAATATACATTTGCAGGTTGCATCAGGGGAACAAGACAGCAACGTGTATTAGGGTGTACCTTTTCATTTGGTTATTAGTTCTGTTGCTACTTACGTTAACCGTTAAATTATCCAAAATCCCTTGGTTGATACATGTTACCAAGATACGATTTCTGTTCACTGACAAAAAGGCTAATCTTGGTGTAAAAATACATTCCGGATCCAATGGGACAAGTTTAGTCGAAATCCGAGGTCGTATGGAAAAATTTCCTTTATAAAACCAGAAATGAACACGCATTTAATTTTTTCACGATCACCAGATAAATCAAATCAACTCGAAACTGCGAAGTCTGACAATAACTTTTCGATACGAACCCAACGGCACTAGTTTCGTCGCATTCTGAGACTGTCGCCCCGGTAGGTCATTTTTACCGCGTACCGCACTGCCCTTTTGAACACCAAATTTCCCGGTCTCTAAAAATAACAAACTATATAGCTATTTTGACTCTAATCAACGATACGAACTCAACGGAATTGGTTTCGCGGCCTAATTCGATCGTCTGTTCAAGTTATACCCAAATAACCCTTTATTAAATAAATTACGCGCTATAGAAATTGAACGGGCGTTTGTGGCTGCCGTGACCACATACGACATCGGTTTGCCACGCCATTCAACACCGTACAATAATTTAACGATACGGTTCTAATGAAACTGATTTCGTCGAAATCTGAGTTCGTTTGCAAAACGGCTATTTTACGCGTATATTTTAATAATAATTTTCCATAGCGACTATTTCAAAATTTGATTTGGCCATAACTAACACTCTACAACACGAAATCTGAATTTTTCTCTTTCATATGAAAATTATCATCAACACGGTTCCAACGTTTCTCGTTTCACAGAAATCCGACTTATATCGGACTCTGTATATCCATTTGAAGTTCAAAACTCCAAATTACGAACTGCACGCCATTTCCAAGCTTGATTTATATTATATATGAATATATATCGTTCAACTTCATTCAAATAGCGATTAAATATTAAAATCCATTCATATTCCAAATAAAATATTTAAAACCAATTTAAATATTCAGATTTAAATAGTCGGAAAAACACGGGTCGTTACAATGAGCATATATTAACCCAACTACATTTAACCCAAACTTGCATATTATCATACACATATCTTGCATAACATGTTGAACTTGCATATAAGCATTCTCATAACTTGCATAACATGTTAAACATGCATTTAAGCATACACATAACTTGCATAAGCATTTACATACTTGCGTAAGCATTCACATACTTGCATAAGCATTCACATACTTGCATAAGCATGCATAACTTGCATATCATGTTAAACTTGCATTTAAGCATATACATATCTTGCATAAGCATTCATATACTTGCATAAGCATGCATAACTTGCATATCATGTTAAACTTGCATTTAAGCATATACATAACTTGCATATGAACTTGCATAACTCACTTTGTTAAACATGCATAAACCAACTTGTTAAACATGCATAAACCAACTTATCAAACATGCATAAACCCACTTATTAATAATACATAAACATAGGAAAACATAGAGTAGCATATCATTATAAATGATTCAAACTCACTAATCCGCATTTAAGACCATAAGTCTCATTACACCCAATCTACTTACTTTAACAATTGATGTTAAAGTGATAGAAACTCACCAAAACCAAGATTAGCAAGCTTATGAAGTGGAATTAGTTGCTAAATGTGAAG
Source organism: Allium sativum (assembly GCA_030737875.1). Taxonomy (NCBI): domain Eukaryota; kingdom Viridiplantae; phylum Streptophyta; class Magnoliopsida; order Asparagales; family Amaryllidaceae; genus Allium; species Allium sativum. The sequence continues at coordinate 973,525,333 of CM060924.1, forward strand.
ATGGTGATGATTAGAGATTGATTAGAGAGGGATTAGCTTGCAACTTCCTTCATAAATTAGTGGAGGCTCCTTCTAGGATTTAATTTGGCGGCATGAGGCCATCATTTCTATTTTTAGTATGGATTAGGGTAGGTTTAGGGTGTATTTATAGATTAGGAGAGTGTTTTAGGCCCTTAGATTAACCCTAAATTAGATTAGGTCCGTTAGATTTAGGAAATCTCTAGAACCCAGCCCAGCCCTAGCCAGAAAACCAAATCTGGTGCACCCAACCTTCTGGCTCGAGACGCCGTGTCGACAGGCAAGTCGACTCCCCCTGTCGACAGGCCTGTCGACATGGTCAGGGCGGGAATTTTCCCGCCTGGCCCCGCTGGTTCTAATTTGAAATCCGAATTTAAATTTCTAAATCTGTTTTTAAGCTTTAATTTTTCTGCAAACTTCATTGGGCCATAACCGGGCCATACGGACTCCGATTCTCGAAAACTCGGACTCTATTTCGCGTATTTTTCCGAGATGAACGCAATGGCGCAGCCCGTTACCCCCAATTCCCACATCAGAGATTATTTATCCTATGATTAGAGAATTTTAGTATTAGCTAAAATTCGGGGTGTTACAATTTTTGACCAGTCTATTTTGTAAAGCAATAAAAGTGATGATTTCCACAAATAATTATCATATGGGAAATCAATTAGATTTGTTAATATTGATTTGAATGATATGCTTGGATTGTGTTGTTGATTACCTGGTTATAAATATGAATATGAATAGACGGGGTAGAAACAAATTTTTCTTCTTCCAAATTTAATGAATTTGAATAGATATTTAAAGATATGAATGGATCGCTAGTACTTGGTTATAAATAATTATAGCCTCATGTGGATTGAATTATGTGTAGAATTGGTTGGAGTAGATGATGTGAATACTTTGAACCAACTTGACATTGTTCTGGGGACTAATGAAATTCATTTGAATTGAGAACAGGTGCATAAGTGCCAATTCAGCTTTAAAAAACCCAACCAAGGAAATTCAGGAGTTAATCGAATCCAGTTTGAGTAGAGATGCACAATAATTAAGCAAGCTCGTGTATAATATAACGCTCATCGCATAATAACGCTCGCAAAAAGGTACGCCTACGCAGAATATAAAATTTCGGTTTTATTTGGGTTTTGAGTTTGGATTTTGAATTTTTCCGACCGTGTTGGTCGATGTATATATAATTCTTGAACCTGCGATATTGCAGATGTCCCTCCGTACAGGGGAGACTCTACCAAAATTTTCTAAATTTAAGGTGTTATAAATTTTTTGAAGATTTTTGGAAAATTCTTTTATTTGAAATAAATTGGTTTTGAAGCCAATTGGGTTAGTTGAAAAGAAAATCGAGTTTTAATTAAATATTATTTTTAAAAGATAATGGGTCATAATGTTCTTTCTGCCTTAGCAAGGGACGAAATTATTTTAAGGGAAAGGAATGTAAGGCCCATATTTTCTGCCTAATTATTTGAATTATTTGAATTATTTAAAATATTGGTTTGAATATAAATAATTGAATTTAATTACTTTAATTTGGATATTTATTTATATTGATAATATATAATAATATTTTAATTCCAAAATATTTTGAAAATGTAGAATTTGAAATATATTATGATCGGGCAATTAAAATTGGTTCAATATTGTTTATATTGAAATATTAGTGATGATTTCGTTTCTAAAATGATGGTTGAGCGAATAATTTATAATTTAAATATAAAACGAGCTGCAGCGGCGCGACAGTTCGTAATTTGGCGTTTTGAACTTTAAACAGCTGTACAGGATCCAAAATAAGTCAGATTTTCTTGAAACAAAAAACGCTAGAATCTATTTGATGATATTTTTCTAATGGAAGAGAAAAACCCAGTTTTCGTAGTGTAGATTTTGTTTTATGTCCAAATCAAATTTTGAAAAGGTCGCTATGGAATTCCTATATATATTATAGCGATTATTTATATAAAATAAATGGTTTTTAAATATTTAAAATATCGATTTGGCTTGAAATTCAACCCGAGATATTTTACTTTGGTAAATATGAAATTCTGGTCGTGTACGTCTAATTGCAATATTTTATTTATATTATATTGAGGTATTTTAAAATTGGTTTATTTTAATGTAAATTGGACCTTCAAAAAGGGACTTTATTCAAACGACCTTTGTTTTCGACGAAACAAATTTTGTTGAGACCGTAATAGCTAATTATTGCTAGATTTCAAGTTGCGCTTCAATCGGGGTTATTCTGTGGACATGGAAAAATAAAATGCAAATAAAACGACCATTTGGACGTGAACGAGCACTGTTTGAGCAAACGAACTCGAAATTCAACGAAACAAGTTTCATTAGAACCGTAAAGTCAAATTATACTACGTCGTCCATTTACGTAGCGAACGGAGTTTGTACGTGAGCACAGAAGCAAATAAACAATGTTTAAAATAGCGATAGGTACGAAATAAAAATTGTTACTCGTTATCAGCGAAATATCTTCAGTCACATCGAAATAAATTAATATATTTTCTCATTATATATATATGCCCACCCTAAAGCCAGAAAATTCAGCCTACACCTCTCTTTTCCACCTGAAATTTGCAATAAAGCCCCTGATCACAGCTTAATTTATTTCTTTAATTTGGTGATGAATTTGAGGGGGATTCCAAAGAGAAAGTTGTAGATCGGGTCAGTGGCTACTTGCAGCAAAAATTTGGGGACCTATCGTGGCCGGAGGTGGCCGGAATCGGCTAAACAGTGGCGAAAATCTATTTCGTTCTTTGCCAATTTGACGATGATTGGCTCGATTTCAGAGGATCAGACCTTAAGGGAAATGAAGAGTGAAGAGAGGGCTTTCAGATGGTGGTGGTCTCGAGGCTTATGGTGGTCGGAGGTGAGAGAATCAATGAGATGAATGGAGCGGGCTGTTTTGGGGGTTGTTGGTGAAGTAACAAATTGGTTTTGGGTTTTTCCGGTGCTGTTAATCATTGTTGGTGGCGGGGTTCTGAAGGGAAAGCTGCTGGGCGGCACGGCGGTCAGTTTGGCGATGGTCGGAGGTTCCCAGGTGAAGAAACGGCGGAGAAATTGAAGTTAAGGTGGATTCCGTTCAGGGGGTTTTCTGCAACGATCGGCAACGCCTGTCTGCTCACTGTTGTTGGCGACTGGGCCCGGGAGGACTGCGACTACGATGGTGGTGTCAGGTATGAGTACGGTTGCAGGAGGCGTCGCCAGTGGCTTTGGGAAGGAGGTCGAGCGTGGTACATGCGGTGATAACGGGTTTCAGGAAGCAATGGAAAGGAAAACGCGTTTTTATCTGATACGAGGGTGACGAGGCAAGGATTAGCTGAGATTAAGGTATGTTTAATTAATTATCTATTAATTATAATATAATTTATAAAATATGTTAAAGCGTATATTGGCCATAAGTTATTCATACGATAATGAAATCTGACGAAACTGGATCCGTTGGGATCGTAGGGACGAGACCTAGACGATGGCGCTGACTAGGCACTAATTGGACGCAGTTGAAATTTCAGCAAATTTTAAACATCCGTTTCAAATTAAAAGGAACAAACGCGTCAACCGTATTGAACTGGTGAGTTAATTCTCACACCTTCTGGAATCCTATGATGTGGTAAATTCATATTAAAATATAATTTACCATTTAAAAGTAAAAATTGGTTGATTGGTTGTTATTGGTTGTTATTGTTTGATTGGTTGCTGTCATTTATATTTCATCGTTTTAAATTAGTAGATCATATGAAATTTATTTCATATATTATTATGGAATGTATAACGAGCTATGATGCAGGGAAGAACAGGCTGGAGGGATCCGACCGGATTCCTCAAATATTATATATGTTGTTTGTTTGTTTTATATTGTTGATATATGAATTGATTGAACCCCAGATGGTAGTGAAACCTGTTTGAACATGATGGTTGAATAAATATTCACTTGTGTTGTGTTTAAAATCAATCGACAATGTTGATTGGGTAATTGGCAGTGAATGGCCTAAAATGTGTTGTTTCAGAAGTTGGTTTACCGTTCGGTGAATTGACATAGTTTTAAAGTTATTAATTGTTTTATAATCAAACTGAAGCTTTTCAGTCATTTTTATAAATAATTAAATTAGGAATTTATGAATAAATATTTTAATCGGGCTTTTAAAAGAAATTGTTTAAATGGTTATGAAATAAGATTTTGTGATTTACACAAGTGCTAAAAGCAAAAACCATAGAATTTACCTATGGGTTGGGAAATGGAATGATTGTTTTTTTTAAAAACAATTAAATAGTGATTTTAAATTAATTAGTTTATTTAACTAATTTAAAAGGGGAAATGACAAATGATAGTCAGTTAACTGCTAATTGATATGTACGGTTGACCAAGTCAACCGTTTTTTTATTTAAATGGATAATTAAGTTAATTTGATATTCGTTAAGTTTAACGAATAGTGTAAATATTAGTTAATCCCCGATTAACTATAATTAAAGAAATTATTGAGTTGTTCAATGTTAAATTGTTAGTTAATCCCCGATTAACTAAATTAAAGAAATTATTGAATTAGTTAGTGTTAGTAAAATTAATTATAATTTAATAAGCATTTAAATGATAATAACCCTATTTTGATTAATATCCATGTTAAACATTTCTAATGTAGTAAGGAATAAAGTAAATTGTTATTTTGAATAAATAATAATTAAAACGATGGCTTTTGATTGGAGAAGTGATTAAGTAGCAATAAGGTTTGATAAAAAAAAGTGCAATAAGGGTTTTATAAAGGATTTAAAAATCCAAATTCCCAAACGAGATCGGTAAATGGAATGTGTAAGTGAATGTTGAGTATTTGAATAAGATTTTACTTAATCACTTAACTAAGTAAATTGAATTCAACTGAATGTAATTAGAAAGGTGCTAATGGTTTTAAAGTGAGATCTAAGCTAAGTTGCGAAAGGAAGGTAATGGATTATCATAAAGAAATCAAAGCGAAATTTAAAAGGGTTTTTAAACCAAATTGATGAGTTAAATGTTGAAAAATTGAATCTAGCGCAATATTGTTATTGAAATAAGGATTTCAAACAAAAAGGAAATCATGAAATAGTTGGTATTAGAATATTGGTAAATGGATTCTTGGAACTAAAATCCAAGATAAAAAGGGTCTTATGGTTAAGAAGGTGGTAAGAGGATTTTTATCCGTGATAAAGTTTATGATAAGAATGCCCGTATAAATAGGAATATATTATTTGACGAGTGATTTTTATTATAAATCAAAGTGTGATAATTGAATTATGATTTAAGTTAAAAGTGGTGTTTTGTGGACATTTACTTAATCAAACGAATTAAGTAAAGAGGTTATCGAACAAAGATTTCAAATGTAAGAAATGGTTCATAAAACCATATTTTGAAATCAAGGTGGTAAATGAGATTTTAATATCAGGGGTTAAGTGACGAACTGATATTATTCTAAGATAAGAACGTTGTCGATCAAGGTCTGAGAGGTAAATAAAATACCCCAACTTGTACGGCTTCATTTTTATCGAGGAATGGTATTAGTTTGAAACGAGTGAAAGGTGTTGTGATTAGTTTGATATCCCATAAAAGAAGTTTCGAATATAATTGCGAGATTTTGGAATATGAAAAATACTATTATATTAGTTTCAATGTAAATAAGAAAATTTGGGTTTAAATTATATAAGTCGACATTTGCTTTAACCATATTAGAATTGGTAATGTGTTAACACCATTAAGTAATATATATATGTATATATATCGATAAACTCGGGTATAAAGAAAAGGGAAAGAGGTTTTAAAGAAATATATTGATATTTCCAAAAAAGAATAGAAAGCTGGGTATATACGTATACATGCTCTAAAGTATTTAAAATAGTTTTTGTTATAATTTGGAATAAATATAAGGCTTAATTATATTAAAAGAATTAAAGGTTGAATTACCATTTATTTATAAATAGGCAAAGTAGTGCCAAGTACTGAATCAGCAAACTCATTTTATTCACACATTTGTTCTTTGATAGTTAAATCACCGACTATCAAAATCTGACCAATACGATTACTCATATGGAAAGACCGGGATCGAATTTATATTCCAAAATCATTCCGACCAGCAAATACGCGAAGATGTTGATCAAGATGGAGAAATTGAAGACCGTGGATCTTCACAAACAGAAGGACTACTTGTCAGATTTCTCTGACTTGCAACCAGAGTTATTTGATTTGTGATTCTATCGTAGTTGAAATCTACAGATTGCAAGGACACTCGCTGCTAATCCTCGGGTTGATTCCTATACAAGGATGCGGTAGGAGGGTGCCTTCGGTTCATCCTATTCCTGGATGACTTGTATGGACGAATGTCTGACAAAGTATTTCCAAAGGATCATGTACGTTGATTTCTTCAAACGTATTATAATTGGTTAGCTCCCAACTATAGTATTTTTGTGGACGTCAATTAGTGATATCTGACGGATCTGACAATGTGGCATTCAAAGTGAATGATGACTAGATGATCTAAATGATAAATTCTAGCCTCAAACCTCATCAACCAGGAAATGACAAAAATCGGGCAGGTAGCATGGCTATGTGGGTCGCTCCTATTAGGGTGTATAATCACCTATTTAGGGAAATTCCATTTGCTTCTTAAATCTATTTCGATGTTGTCCCTTTTCGAGAGACGGTTGCTGATCCCAACCATCAATGATATACACTCGATACACTCAAACGAAATGAGTGGTCGGTCATGTGTTGGCCGGGTTGCAAGACGTTCTTGTTGAACCCAGTGTATTCGCCTCTAGAGATACACTATCGACAGGTGGTCCCATACCTTGTTAGTTGGAATCCAATATCCAATAAGCACCTATGGTTTTCGATTGTATAATATATATGTGGAGCATAGATGCAAGCATTCCGCTAGATTGTAATTAACTTGTATTTAGACACTATTATAATATCAGAATAAGCTATGATTTCAAAACGGATTGGGTTATAGTAAGGTAAAAACTGTCCGTGTTTATGTGTGGGCTGTTCTTACTATTATCCTTTTATTTCAAAAAGGATTTCCAAAGTTAAACAATTTGTTTGTTTTTCTGTGAATTTATCAATGAAAGTATTCCAGACTGACCTAGTGAATTTTGCTTTGCTTCAAATGTGCTCGGGTCAGACCAAGTATGTTTCCAGTTTAGGTTTCGCTTGGAGTTTCAGGTGCTGGAAGCAGGAGGCTTCACCGCTAGTTATATAAAGTTATTTCCGCTGACAGTTATATGTTGTATTCTGTTGATTGGTATGTATATACAGTTCTTTTGTATAAAGAGATTTTATATTATATTTTATCTGTTCCGATGTGAGATTCTGATGTGGTGTTCTCTTCTTTCTTATACTCTAATATTTCTTTCTTTCTATTCTCACCCTATAAATTCTTTCTAATAACGTTCCTGTGTTTTTGGTGCTTGGAAGGTTGGCATTAGATATGATGATTGTATTTATGTCGATTTTCAGGGCCGAAAATCCTTGAATCGTTACAATGACAAGCTGATTGGGTGGAAGGCGGTGAGAGGGCAGCTGCTGTAACACCCCGTAATTTTAAATATTAAAGTTAAAAAATTAAAGAATACTTAATTTCGAATGTGGGAATTAAGGGAAACGGGTTACGCCATTGCGTTCGTCTCGGAATTATGCTTGAGATGGAGTCCGAGTTTGTGTGAATTGGACTTCGTATGAAGAAGTTATGGCCTTCCGAAGTTTCAAAAATTAATTAAAATAAAAAAGCTTCAGGTTCAGAAAAATAATAATAATAATACAGGGACCAGGTCGACCCTAGTGTCGACCTCCCCCTATATAGGTCGACCTTAGTGTCGACCTGGGGGTCGACCTGCCCCCCTAGGCAGATCTGAAAGATGATGCTTTTGTGACCTGTTGCTGAGACATTAGGGCTGAGGTGTCATTCTATCTTGATTGGATGGTCTTGATTGATTCTAGGTTAATGTGATGGCTCTTAATTAACTAATCTTCTATAAAAACACCCCTAAACCCCTAACCCTAATCACACAAATTCATAACAAGAGCCGTCATGCTGTCAATGGAGGACCTAGAGTAGCCGCCATACACTTTCAACCCTAAAGCAAGATAGGGGCTTGAATCAAAATCAAATCAAATCTAAATAACAACTAAGTCTACATCAAAGGCGAGCAATCCAATTTCAGAATACAGATCCCAGAAACAGGACTATTCTTTTTAATTGTGAGTATGATAGCTTTTACAAATTAATTAATTAATTTAATTATGATAAGATATAATTAGGATTATGAGAATATGATTTTGAATCATGTGATGTGAATTATATGTATGTTTGTGGTGTTGAATCATATGTTAGTTCTTATGCGAATTTTATGCAAGTTGAATCATACACCTTATGCAAGTTGAATCATATACCTTATGAAAGTTGAATCATATACCTTATGCAAGTTGAATCATATATCTTATGCAAGTTTGTGATGATTGAATCATAAAATCTTATGCAAGTTTGGGTTGTTGAAATATATGCGAAACATGTATATGCTAGTTTATGTGACATTAATCTACATGTTTAGATCTATATGCAAGATTACACCTTTATGTTTAGATCTATATGCAAGTTTACATATTTATGTTTAGATCTATATGAAAGTTTACATCTTTATGATTAGATCCATATGCAAGTTCACACCTTTATGTTTGGATCTATAGCAGTACATAAGCTATGCAAGTTTATGCTCAATACCTATGCTAGTTTCCTATCATATGCTAGTTTGAATGAAATTCATATGTAAGTTTATGTCATGATCCTTTGATCTATTTTACGTGTTATGTAATGTTATTTTTCTTTTTATAAGTTACACTATTTGCGAGTCTAACATATGTCATATAAAAACGTACGAATAGCATGAGGATGGTGGGATAATATTGAATATACATAAATTGTGAATTGGCATAAAATGGCCTTAAAAGGCATGTGATTAATTTGAGATATTAGTTGGCATAATTGGTATTTATCGACGTAATTTTAAGAGATAATTATGGACATAAATAAATTTGGAATTTATTGACAAATTAGAATAGGGATATTAATTCAATTTAGGGTTAAATAAAGATGTGTAATAATAAACCGCCTAAGACTTGAGGTTAGACTCTTTTGTGGTGTAAGACTGCCCTGACCCACCCGACAAATCCAATAGCCACAAATTCCAGTCTAATGTGAGAGGTCAAAGGCACGAATTAAATGCGTAACAATTGTAAATACACGAGGTTAGGCTTGTTTGTGGTGTAAGACTGCCCGGACCCGCCCGGCAAATCCAGCAGCCACAAATGCCAGTCTAATGTGGGAGGTCTTTACAAGGTTACGGTTCTAATGATTAAGTAACACTTAACCAGATAAACATGTGGTGGGACATAGGGGGGTTAAGTGGGTGCCTTGGGTGGCATGTGGAATTAAGGGGGTGCCTTGGGTGGCATGTGAAATACGATTAGATGCACTTAACCAAGATTGAAACATGTAAGAAGACATGAATAAGAATGGGGTTAAGTGGGGAAAACTTAGTGGGGACCAAACAAAGGTGGAAGGCTTGTGTCAAGCATGGGGGCCCTTTTCAAACCAGTAACCCATTAAGTATCTTTGTGAGCTCGACCCAAGTCGAGGACATGACACGCTTATTGGATTTGATTGTAAGAGGTCAAAATGGGGTAGCGGTGGCAATGCAAGTCCAACGGGGTGATGTGCGTGCGTAGGCCCAGGCTAGTAGGTAAGACGTTGTTGCATCGTGTAGATATAAGCCGTGCATTTTTGGTGGTATCGGGTTGCCACTTGGGGGAGTGATACACCCCACTGTGGGGCTAACTCAGATATTTACGAGTCAGGGAGCCGATCGAATGGGGGTAGTGGGTACAACTAGTGGAGATAGGGGCATATGACACCTATGAAGGCAGCTAGGGGTACACGAACTACCATTATCATTATTAAGTTCTGTAGGCGGGATCAAGTTTTAGGGTGACTAGTGGTGGTGCAGTATAGTAATTATCCTATAGTGATTAGGGACGAGATTAACGCCAGAATATTCCTCTTAACTACTTTGTCATGCCCACTTGTTTCATGGTTATATCTTATCTTATCAGTTTATGCCTTATCCTAGTTATTTAAATAATTATATTGTTAAAGTTATTTTACTCGCCAGACTTTATGTCTGACCCCCCTTGTTTTCGCCTCTTTTCTTCCTCCCCCCCCCTAGGTTCTCAGGGTGGGACTAGTACTAGTGGAGCTTGATCTTGGATCTCTTTCTCTCTTTTGGAAGTGCTTGGATTGCTGAAAAAAGTTCATATCATCTCTTTTATGGCTACTTGTGTTGGGGGTTATGCTTTTTATTTTATGTACTCTGAAACAATTTATCAAGATGGATATTAAGTGTACTTGGTTTATGAAGTTGTTGTAATTAAACTATTTCTTCGCTGCAATAAAAGTTGTTTTAAAATTTTCAACTGCCATTATTTATATCTGTCTTGTTATATTCTGTTCTACACACTAGATACGCTCTATGGAAGTTAATGCATTCCCTTTGTGAGTGACATTAATGGACGTGGGGTGTTACACGTGGTATCAGAGCTGAAGGCTACCAGACCAGATATGAATTTTGAAAAACTATTTTTCAGAAAGCATTTTATAAAGAAATACTTTCAAAAATATGTTTTAAGGAAAGTATTTTCAAGAGAAAAGTTTGTTTTAAAAACATAACCCCCAAGAGCCGTATATCTTTCTTTCGAATTCTCCATTTTGATTCTCTTCATTTTCTTTTCAGCATGTCTGAAATTCTCGAGATACCCGAGGGGATACCGATACCAGGAATGTTTAGAAGGTATCTGGAAGCTAGGGCCAATGTCGCAGGCCTAGCAAATGCTCCTCCTCCTCCCCCTTCTCCTCCCCGTGTTGATACTTTTGCAAAGATATGCAAGGATTTTAGGGCAATGGGCGGGAAAACTTTTCACAGATCAGAGACGTTTGTGGAAGCTCGAAATTGGCTTAGGAAGGTGGAAGATCTGTTTGGTATATTCGAGGTGGAAGATGGAAGGAAGGTCCAATTGGCTGCTTGGTTAATGAAGGACGAAGCCTCATTTTGGTGGGAAGTCACGAACGGAGAGAGTCCGGTGGAGACATGGATAGATTTTAAGCGTAGGTTCGAAATGATGTTTCTCTCACGAGCAGAAGAAAATTTATATATGGAAAGGTTCTTAGCGTTTAAGCAAGGGGATTTATCAGTAAAGGAGTACGTCAACAAATTCAACCAGTTGGCGAGATTTGGCTTGGAATTGGTAAACACACCTGAGAAGAAGGCCCTAAGGTTCGTTCAGGGTTTGAACGAGCCACTACATGGGTTAGCTATGACCCACATTCCTATGGGTGCTACCTTTGAGAAATTGGTTAACATGGTGCTTATGCATGAGGAAGAGAAATGTGCTAATGCTAATAAGGAACCGAAGAAGAAAGGAGACCAAAAGAAACCACAACAGCAAAACAAGAAAGGCGGGAAGAACAATAATGGCAAAGGAAAGAAGTGCTTTAATTGTGGGACACCAGGCCATCTGAGCAAGGACTGTAGGAAAAAGAAGAAGACTGGCTGTTTCCACTGTGGAGAGGGAGGTCATCTAGTTAAGGACTGCCCAAGGAAACATGGGCAAGGGCAAAGAACTTCTAAAGGGCAGCTTCAGGCTCTCATGGCACCAGGGTAGCAAAAGGGCAGATTCAGGCTCTCATGGCACCAGGACAAGAGAGAGGTAGAAACAATTCCGTTGAAAGTTTAGTTTTTCTTTTTGATCACCATGTTCGTACTTTGTTTGACTCTGGCGCTTCACACACGTTTGTATCTGCTTCGTTAGTTGAAATACTGCACCTAAATACTAGTCTAGTTACGAATCCCATAGTAGTCTCAAATCCTATTGGTGGGTCGGCTTATCTTTCTATGATTTGTCGGGATTTGAGGGTGTCTATCTTGGGCGTTGGGTTTGAATGCAACGCCTTTGTTCTTGGCTTCATGGGCTACGGCTTGATTCTAGGTATGGATTGGCTAACTAGATATGGGGCCATCCTAGATTGTGAAAGAAGGGTAGTTAGATTGTTGACTCATTGTAAAAAGACCCTTGATATTTCTTGTGACCCTAAAGGTCCGGTAATGCTTAGCTACATAGAATCCCTTGACGCATCCAATGATTATTTGAAATCTGTTCGTGTGGTCCGTGAATATAGTGACGTCTTCGATGAAGTCCGAGGTTTACCCCCGGGGCGTGAGATAGACTTTCGAATATACTTAGTAGATAATGCAAAGCCAGTTGCATTACCAGTGTGCCACATGGCTCCGAGAGAGAGAAGAAAACTCAGTAAGCAAGTGAAAGAGTTGCTTGAGAATCGAAGTGGGGTGCTCCAGTTGTCTTTGCTACGAAAGCTGATGGTTCACTTAGATTGTGTGTGGACTATAGAGAGCTGAATAAGCTAACAAAGAAGAATAGACACCCGTTACCGAGGATAGACGATTTATTTGATCAGTTGGTGGGTGCTTCAGTTTTCTCGCAACTGGATTTGGCTACAGGGATTCATCAGCTAAGGATGGCTGAAGATAGCATCGATAAGACTACATTTAGAACTCCTGACGATTTCTTTGAGTGGCTCGTCATGCCTTTTGGTTTGACGAATGCACCTGCATACTTCGTTGACTTAATGAGTAGGGTGTTTAGGGAGTTTCTGAACAAGTTTGTGGTAGTCTTTGTAAACGATATTCTGGTTTTCTCTAAAAATGAAGAAGAGCATGCCCTACTTCTTAGGGAAGTCTTAGAGACCCTACGAGCGCATTAACTTAAATCTAAGTTCTCTAAGTGCCATTTTTGGAGAAAAGAAGTGAGGTTCTTAGGACACGTGGTCTCTAAGGTAGGGGTAACTATGGATTCCGCTAAGGTAGTGGCAATCCAAGATTGGAAAACGCCTAAGAACGCAACCGAAGTAAGACGCTTTTTAGGGCTGGCTGGTTACCATAGGAAGTTCATTAAGGACTTCGCGAAAATATCAGCCACTCTCACGCGATTAATGAAGAAGAATTTGACTTTTACTTGGGACGTGATGCTTTCCAACGTCTGAAGAGGGCTTTGACGACAGCTCCAGTTTTAGTTTTGCCAGACGGGAGTAAGACATTCACTGTATATATCGATGCTTGCGGGACAGGGCTTGGCGCAGTTTTAATGCAAGAGGGAAGGGTGATATGCTATGGTGGAAGACAGTTGAAAGCCCACAAGAAAAATTACCCTACCTACGACTTTGAGTTAGCGGCCATAGTTTTTGCTCTTAAGTCATGGCTTCATTATTTGCTTGGCGAGAGGTTTGAGTTGTATACAGACCGTAAGTCGCTAAAGTACTTATTCTCTCAGAAGGACCTAAACTTGAGGCAATAGAGATGGATGGAGTTTATGGCATCCTACGATTTTGAGATTGCATATACCCCTGGCAAAGTTGAAGTTGTAGCCGATGCCTTAACTAGAAAGAAGTTAATTTTAAGTCATTTGTTCGTAGAGCGGCAGAGTTGGATTATATATCTACTTTTGACTTCAGACCCTTTGTCGATTATGTACCCGGATTGTTGGCATCATTAGAGGTGCAACCTACACTTTTGGGTCGAATTGGAGAGGCCCAGCTAAACGACCCACAGTTGGTTGAGATAGTAGGCAAGCTTATAGGAGGGGAGTCCTCAAGACATCTTGATAGATATGCTATAGATGAGAGAGGTTGGCTACGTAGAGATGGGAGATTTTGCGTACCACAAGACGAGAGTGTGAAGAAGGCAATTCTTGAAGACTCACATCGGTCTAAGATGACCATACATCCCGGTGGTGATAAGATGTATAGGGATATGAAGCGAGTTTTCTTTTGGGGCGGAATGAAGAAGGACTTGGCCGAGTTCGTGGCTAGATGCTTAGTGTGCCAACAAGTCAAGGCGGAGCAAAAGAAGCCCGGAGGTTTGCTCCATCTCTTAGAGATTTCGCTTTGGGATTGGGAAAGTGTTTCCATGGATTTTGTAGATGGGTTACCAAGATCAAGGAAGGGTAATATGGGGATTTGGGTTAAAAGTAGAAGGACCACCGCATGGTTAGCATCCGTTTACCTTAGAGAAACAGTTCGTTTGCACGGCATACCTTCTAGCATTGTGAGCGATAGATATCCCATTTTCACAAGCGAATTTTGGAAATGCTTACAAGAGGCGGTTGCGACGCAATTATGCTTAAGTACCGTTTATCATCCTCAGACAGACGGCCAGACCGAGAGGGTGAATCGGATTCTAGAAGACCTTCTGAGGCTACGCATCCTATTCTTTGGAGGAACATGGGAAGAGCACCTTCCACTAGTAGAGTTCGCCTATAATAATAGTTTTTAGGCTAGCATTGGCATGGCACCTATTGAGTCTCTTTATGGACGACCGTGCCGATCACCTACATGTTGGTGGGAATCCACGGATAAGGTTTTTCTTGAACCCGACATGATTAGGGAGACTTCGGAGAAGATAGACCTGATTCGACGGTGAATGAAGACGGCGCAGGACCGACAAAAGTCATATGCTGATAGGAGACGAACCGATCTCGAGTTCGATGATGGGGACATGGTTTTTATTAAGGTGTCACCATTAAGAAACGTAGTCCGTTTTGGATCAGTAGGGAAGTTGGCACCAAGGTTCGTAGGACCCTTTCCAATTACAGAGAGGATTGGGCAGATGGCGTATAGAGTAAAGTTACCAGAGAAGCTCATAGGAGTTCATGACGCGTTTCACGTTTCGCATTTGCGTAAGTGTTTACACGATACGGTGGAAGTGGTAGAGCGGAGCACGCTCAAAGAAGTGGAAGTAGAGAGCAACGCCACGATCAGACGAGCTCTTACATGCATTCTCGGATCGAAGGTCAAAAAGCTTTGCAACAAAGAAGTCAAGTTGGTCAAAGTGCAATGGGGAGATGATCAAAGAGACGCGACTTGGGAGACGGAAGAAAAGATGCGTACGTTGTACCCTTTCCTTTTTGCGGGTATGTTTTATTTTCTCCTTTTTCTACCGCTTTGTTGATACTTGTCCTATCTTTTAGTATTATCTTTGTGATGACATCTTCGATCTTTAGTTAGGAAGAACCCTATGGTTGAAACATGTGTTTGAGACATGTTATGTTTGATGGATGCAAATGGATGCAAGTGGTTGCTAGTGTTGCTCGAGGATGCATGTACACACACCTTAGGCACTAGATCGGCTCAATTACCTTCATGTTGCATATAAATGTGTGTTCATATTTAAACTAATGGATGTATAATGGTTGTGTTATCATATGGATGCTGCATTTTGATGAATGGTTGTGCACACATGTAGAAATAATATGTATCAATAGGATTCTATCGCATACATAATGGACGCATGGCACTATCATGATTCGCATTATGGAGGTCAATTGAATCAGTGGACCACCTGATTTTGTATTAGATAAGGAACATATACACACACTCTTTGCATATGTTCATACAACATTAGAAATCTTGTAAGGACAATGGATGACTGTGTTTGATGGTTGAGTAGATGGATGATTGGATGTTAGGATATGCATTCTCCTTAACTTGGAGATTTCGGGGGCGAAATCCTTTATGGAGGGGAGAATGTAACACCCCGTAATTTTAAATAATAAAGCTAACAAATTAAAGAATACTTAATTTCAAATGTAGGAATTAAGGGAAATGGGTTGCGCCATTGCGTTCGTCTCGGAATTCTGCTTGAGATAGAGTCCGAGTTTGTGTGAGTTGGACTTCGTATGAAGAAGTTATGGCCTTCCGAAGTTTCAGAAATTAATAAAATTAAAAACAGCTCCAGGTTCAGAAAAAAATACAGGGACCAGGTCGACCAGGGGGTCGACCTCCCCCTATAAAGGTCGACCTTAGTGTCGACCTGGGGGTCGACCTGCCCCCCCCCCCCTCCGGGGCAGATCTGAAAGATGATGCTTTTGTGACCTGTTGCTGAGTCATTAGGGCTGAGGTTTCAGTCTATCTTGACTGGATGGTCTTGATTGATTCTAGGTTAATCTGATGGCTCTTAGTTAACTAATCTTCTATAAAAACACCCCTAAACCCCTAACCCTAATCACACAAATTCATAACAAGAGCCGCCATGCCAACAATGGAGGACCTAGAGCAGCCGCCATACACTTTCAACCCTAAAGCAAGATAGAGGCTAGAATCAAAATCAAATCAATTCTGAATAACAACTAAGTCTACATCAAAGGCGAGCAATCCAATTTCAGAATACAGATCCCAGAAAGAAAAGACTATTCTTTTTAATTGTGAGTATGATAGCTTTCACAAATTAATTAATTAATTTAATTATGATAAGATATAATTGGGATTATGAGAATATGATTTTGAATCATGTGATGTAAATTATATGTATGTTTGCGGTGTTGAATCATATGTTAATTCTTATGTGAATCTTATGCAAGTTGAATCATGCACCTTATGCAAGTTGAATCATATACCTTATGAAAGTTGAATCATATACCTTATGAAGGTTGAATCATATACCTTATGCAAGTTGAAACATATATCTTATGAAAATTTGTGATGATTGAATCATATATATATGTATGAATCTTATGCAAGTTTGGGTTGTTGAAATATATGTGAAACATGTATATGCATATACTAGTTTATGTGACATTAGTCTACAAGTTTAGATCTATATGCAAGATTACACCTTTATGTTTAGATCTATATGCAAGTTTCCATCTTTATGTTTAGATCTATATGAAAGTTTACATCTTTATGATTAGATCCATATGCAAGTTCACACCTTTATGTTTGGATCTATAGCAGTACATAAGTTATGCAAGTTTATGCTCATTACCTATGCTAGTTTCCTATCATATGCTAGTTTGAATGAAATTCATATGCAAGTTTATGTCATGATCCTTAGATCTATTTTATGTGTTACGTAATGTTGTTTTCTTTTTATAAGTTAGACTATTTGCGAGTCTAACATATGCCATATAAAAACGTACGAATAGCGTGGGGATGGTGGGATAATATTGAATATACATAAATTGTGAATTGGCATAAAATGGCCTTTAAAGGAATATAATTAATTTGAGATATTAATTGGCATAATTGGTATTTATGGACATAATTTTAAGAGATAATTATGGACATAAATAAATTTGGAATTTATTAACAAATTTGAGTAGGGATATTAATCCAATATGGGGTTAAATAAAGATGTGTAATAATAAACGGCCTAAGACACGAGGTTAGACTCTTTTGTGGTGTAAGACTGCCCGGACCTGCCCGGCAAATCCATCAGCCACAAATGCCAGTCTAATGTGAGAGGTCAAAGGCACGAATTAAATGCGTAACAATTGTAAAGACACGAGGTTAGGCTCGTTTGTGGTGTAAGACTGCCCGGACCCGCCCGGCAAATCCAGCAGCCACAAATGTCAGACTAATGTAGGAGGTCTTTACAAGGTTACGGTTCTAATGAATTAAGTAACACTTAACCAGATAAACATGTGGTGGGACATGGGGGGTTAAGTGGGCACCTTAGGTGACATGTGGAATTAAGGGGGTGCCTTGGGTGGCATGTGAAATACGATTAGATGCACTTAACCAAGATTGAAACATGTAAGAAGACATGAATAAGAATGAGGTTAAGTGGGGACCAAGCATAGGTGGAAGGCTTGTGTCAAGCATGAGGGCCCTTTTCAAACCAGTATCTTTGTGAGCTCGACCCAAGTCGAGGACGGGACACGCTTACTGGATTTGATTGTAAGAGGTCAAAATAGGTTAGTGGTGGCAACACAAGTCCAACGGGGTCACGTGCGTGCGTGGGCCCGGGCTGGTAGGTAAGACATTATTGCATCGTGTAGATATAAGCCGTGCATTTTTGATGGTATTGGGTTGCCACTTTGGGGAGTGATACACCCCACTGTGGGGCCCGCACGGGTATCTATGAGTTAGGAAGCCGATCGAGTAGGGGTAGTGGGTACAACTAGTGGAGATAGGGGCATACGACACCTATGAAGGCAGCTAGGGGTACACGAACTACCATTATCATTATTAAGTTCTGTAGGCGGGATCTACTTTTAGGGTGACTAGTGGTGGTGCAGTATAGTAACTATCCTATAGTGATTAGGAACGAGATTAACGCCAGAATATTCCTCTTAACTGCTTTGTCGTGCCCACTTGTTTCATGGTCAAATCTTATCTTACTAGTTTATGCCTTATCCTAGTTACTTTAATAATTATATTGTTAAAGTTATTATACTCGCCAAACTTTATGTTTGACCCCCCTTGTTTTCGCCTCTTTTCTTCCTTCCCCCCTAGGTTCTCAGGGTGGGACTAGTACTAGTGGAGCTTGATCTTGGATCTCTTTCTCTCTTTTGGAAGTGCTTGGATTGCTGAAAGTAAAGTTCAGCTCATCTCTTTTATGGCTATTTGTGTTGGGGTTTATGCTTTTTGTTTTATGTACTCTGAAACAATTTATCAAAATGGATATTAAGTGTACTTGGTTTATGAAGTTGTTGTAATCATACTATTTCTCCGCTGCAATAAAAGTTGTTTTTAAATTTTCAAGTACCATTATTTATATCTGTCTTGTTATATTCTGTTCTATACACTAGATACACTCCATGGAAGTTAATGCATTCCCTTTGTGAGTGACATTAATGGACGTGGGGTGTTACAACTGCTGTCGGAGACAAAGCAATGTGATTTATTGGTCTCGGTGTGAGTGGCCAGTCACAGGATGGAGTGGCCTCGAACAGTTGAACAACCTCGGTAGCGACGCTGGAGGTCGGCGAAGGGCACGGCGACTCGAGGTGAGCAGAAGGAGGCGTGGCCATTTCAAATTGATTTAGGGATAAATGATTTTCGAAGAAAGAAATTGATTTGGGCATTTTCGTTTGGCTAAGGATATAATAGCCCTTGGAATTTATCGAGGAAGGTGAGTATTCTTATGCCGTGAGTAAAAGGAAAGAGGGGTGCTCATTTATAATATGAAGAAAGGAGACTAGAAACAGGAGAAGAACACAATGTGTCAAACAAAACAGAGCGGTGATGACAAGTGGTGAATAATTTCCACCGCTCAAATCTGGAGTGAGATTTCTAGGGGCTGCTGCCAAATATTCAGCAAGATTGTTGTCCGATATGGTTGAAATCAAACATACATTGGCTAAACAAAAGGAAGTGGTTTGAACGCAGTGTTGGGCTGAAAATAAAACGCACAGTTGAACAAACATTAATGGAAAATGGTTGAACTGGATAACATTTTGTACGTATTTTATCATGTTATAACTTCCCCAATTTCTGAACAATTAAATCAGATTATACTAAAAATGAATCATTTCTTCATTAAATTACAAAATTGATTTGTCAAAGTTTATTTTAGTTTAAATGTTAAATTACAAATATACAATTCGAAATTGTTAATAACTATTACTCTAACTAACGTTCTAATTAAAAATTGAGCATTACAATACAAATAGCGCCGCTTTTTCAAGCAAATTTAAACTCACCAATTAAAATAAACAGTCAACTTATAAATAGATATTTCTGTTATAAAGATCCGTGATTACAATAGTTTAAGTAAAATAATCAATTCAATTTGGACAAAATACAATCGCTTACCAAAGCTCAGTTGAAATAAATAGATAAGAGTTAAAATGCTATAAATAGTTAAATACAAATAACTCAGTCATAATAGAATTTTACACAAATGAGTTTATGAAGAGTATACTATATAAAAGCTAAATGCAATAATTTAGCAAAACTTAGTTAAGGTAAAGTGAAAAAATCAATTTGAATAAAATAAATACTTCTAGTATAAAATAAGTGAAACAAAATGTGTTTAATAAAATAAAATATAAACTAAAGAAAGTTAAAATACTATAACCATTTAAACACAAATAACTAAATCAAAAGTAGAACGTTATAAATACACAAGAGCTATAATACAAATGAAACTGTAGACCGTTTAATTCAACTTTAAATTTATCCAAACATTCATATTAAAATTAAAAGAATGCAGGGCTACATGTGAATAATTTTAAAACGTTTATAAATTACAAAATGATAAATTTAGGAGAAAACTCAACTACATTCAAAGTAGATAAATTCCAAATCTTATGCCAAAACCCAAATATATATACACATTTTTCTACATCAACTTAACTCAATCTAAAATAGAAATATTCTAATAAATCCAAATTATCTGGCAAATGTTAATACGTTCAACAAACATCCATATAAAATTTCAAATCTATATTGAACCCTACTATAAATATGTTTTTAAATGTCGAAAATCATGGATCATTACACCCTCCCCTACTTATAACTTTTCGTCCTCGAAAAGGAGAGTTGTAAAATTTTATACTTAAGTAAAACAAGTTTTGCTTATAAATTTATTGAGACTAAATACTTATCACTTTAAATAAGCTAGAAAAATTATCAAAAGGTTCCTAACACAAAATTTATTGTTGAATAACGAGATTTTGATCGATATCAACGAATAAAGCTACTATGGGAATCGAATCATAAAGATATGGTTATATATATATGTACATTGAGTCGTGTTCGAATTATGTTAAAATCTATCCTCAAGTATACACGAATGTGCTAATCAAGTTATATATATATAATTTAAAACCTTCAAAAAGCTAGGCTGTCCATGAAATTTCCTACCAGTCAACAGGTAGGAAATCCACCAGTCGACTGGTCGAGCAATTTTTGCACTAAACGGCTAGTTTTAAAAGTTTTATACAAGTAAATTATTTTTATCAGTCAACTGATGATTTTTAACCAGTCGACTGATTCGACCCAGAACTTGTTTTCTGAAGAGTTACTTCCATTCATGAAGAGATTCCTCTTCATTAATCAAAGGAAATGGACATATCTTTTTATGGAAACTATTCATGAATGATTGCTTCTCTTAGACTATTATATAAACAACCTCAATCATGTTTTACAATAACCGGACCTTTCCGAATTTTACTGATTTTTTTGATCATCATTCTAATATCTCCATTTACATTCTTTGCAATAAGAACTCTCCAATTTCAATATTTGTTGAATCCGTGAATCATATTAATATCATTTGATTCAATAAGTGAATTTTACTTCCTTAAATCTTCGCATTCAAAGCATGTACTCGAGGATCAGATTATAGGAAGGTTGTAGTTAAAATATTGACTATCCGTGCTGATTCGAGAACACAAATCAGAAGACAAACTCTTGTAATTATTGAAGACCTGTATATTTGCTCAGGAAAGAGGCATCCTTGTTGGGGCTCAGGTGTACTGAACTATTCCTCCGGGTTAAAAGAGGGCATTGTTAGTGAATTCCGAAGAGGAGCTTCGGGAGTGAACGTAGGGCGGGAAGTCCAAACCAGTGTATAATTCCTGGTGTCTTTTTAACTTACTTCACTGCATTTTATTATTTGTGATATATCATATTAATCTCTATTTATTTGCATAACTATTGTAGAATTAACTAGTTAGTATCACATTTATATTCCGCAATATCCATATAGAAATATCCTTAAGTCGTATACACACAGCTTTTCAATTGGTATCAGAGCAAGGCTATCATATAACTGTAAAACTGTTATTTGATAATTAGATAATATGGATAGTAACACTAGCATTAGCAATAACACTGGATATTCTGAAAGCCAATCAATAGCTAGACCACCTTTCATTAATGGCATGAATTATAGTTACTGGGATACTAGAATGAGAATATACATGCAAGCTAATAGCTATGATGCATGGAATATTACTCAAAAAGAATATACATCACCTACTACTGCATACACTGATTGGTCAAACACTGAGAAAAATGAAGCTACTACAAATGCTAAGGCCATGAATATGCTACATTGTGAACTTGATAGAAATGAGTTCAATTGGATTTGTATGTGCAACACTGCATATGAAATCTGGAGAACACTTAAGATTACTCATGAAGGCACTAACAAAGTTAAACAAAGTAATATTTCTATGCTCAGAAATCAGTTTCAAAATTTTAAGATGAATGAGAATGAATCCATAAATGATATGTATTCACATTTTCAAAATATTTATCATTCATTATTAGAACTAGAGGAAAAAAATTCCGACTTTGACATAGTTTCAAAAAATTTAAATTCTTTAACCAATGAATGAGAGATAAAAAGTATTAGTGATTGAAGAAGCTAATGATCTCTCTGCCATGAAACTGGAAGAATTGATCGGTAATCTAATGTCATATGAAGTGAACAAGCAGGCAAAGATATAAAGAAGAATTCATCAAAAGAACCTGATCCAGCTTTAGTAGAATGTTTCAACTATCACAAGACCGGACACTATCAAAAGAACTGTCCAGAGCTAAAGAGAAATCACAAAAGTGAAAAATCAAAGAAACAAGCTTTTTCAGTCACTTGGGATAATTCAGACTCATCTTCTGAAAGTGATAGCGACAACAGTAGTGAGCAAGCAAATGTGTGCATTATAGCTAAAGATAACAATGTAAGTGATTTTACTTTTGATGAAATAATAGAAATAGATACCGAAATTCTAGAATCTTGAAAAATGTTTAAAAGAAAATTTAAACAAGCTAACGAAGACAAAAACAAAGCCGAATTTGTGAGAGACATTTTGAAAGATGAAAAAGAAATCTTAGAAGATGAAATCAGAAGATTACAAGATTCTCTTTCAAATGCAAATTCTCAGATTTCTTTGTTAAGTCAAGAAATAGAAATTCAAAAGAACAAAAATGATTTATTGCTTTCTGAAGATAATGATTTGAATTATAAAGTGAAAATTATAGAATTAGAAAATTCTAGTTTAAAAACTAAATTAGAAAGTATTTCTAAAAATGTAAATAATTTTAACAAGGGTAGAGAGAATTTATCTAAAATTTTAGAAAATTCTCAATCGGTTTTTAATAAAAAAAGGACTTGGATATGATAATACAATAAATTCAAAAAGGAAATCCAATTTAAATTCTAATAATAAACCGATAATTTCTGGTAAAAATTAAATACTTCTACTAAGAAAAAATATTTGGAAAATAATAGTACATGGATTCCTAAAACAAATAATATTCTTATTAGGAATCAAAATATATTAAAAACGTCTTAGCTACTGTTCATTATAATAGTGACTATTTTTTCAAAAAAGGAACCTATGCCCTCTTGGGTTTGGCTTCCTAAGACTTAACCCTTAGGACCCTAACGGAGGAAGTAGGTACCAATGAATTTTCTTAATTATTTTTTGCAGGTTCCACTTCACAAAAACAGAGGAAAATGGATACAATACAGTGGTTGCTCAAAATACATGACAGGAGAAAAGGAAATGCTAACAAATATTACTTACTAAAAAAGAAGGGACTGTCACATTTGGAGATAATTCCAAAGGATACATCATCGGCAAACGCGATGTGAGCAATTACGGTATATGTAATTCACCTCTTATTTTATTAGTTAAGAATTTAAAACACAATTAATTAAGTATAAGTCAATTGTGTGATAAAGGTTTTAAAATAACTTTTTCCAAAAATAAATGTAGTATATTTGATTCAAACCAAAATCTTATTTTCGAAGGAAATCGAGACAAAAATATTTGTATTTTAAATATGACAATTAATAATAATCCAAACATGCATTTATTAGCTCAAGATAATGATCCTTGGTTATGGCACAAACGATTTTGTCACATTAACTTTAAATCCATTAACAAATTATCTAAAAATGATCTTGTAAGAGGATTACCCAAAATAAAATTCAAAACTGAAAATTTATGCGATGCTTGTCAACTTGGAAAATTAACAAAATCCTCTTTTAAATCTAAAAAGGTTATATCAACCTTATAAACACTTGAATTATTACACACGGATTTATTCGGGCCAACTCAAGTTCATTCCATAAATCATAGTAGATGTGTGTTTGTAATTGTTGATGATTTTTCAAGATATACTTGGACTATGTTTTTAAGGAATAAAAGCGATACTTTTTGATATTTTTAAGAATTTCATCAAGCAAATTCAGAACTTAACTAATTTAAAAATAAAGAATATACGAAGTGATCATGGAGGAGAATTTGAAAATGAGAAATTTGATTTATTTCGTCAAAATAAAGGATTTTTTCATATCTTTTCATTTCCTAGAACTCCACAACAAAATGGAGTTGTAGAACTTAAGAATAGAACTTTACAAGAATGTGCTAGAACAGTATTAAATGGAAGTAAATTACCAAAACATTTTTGGGCTGAAGCAGTCACAACACTTTGCTATGTTTTGAACCGTGTTTCCATTCGATCACCTACTAAAAACACTCCATATGAGCTTTTTACTGGCAGAAAACCAAATATATCTTATTTCAAAGTTTTTGGTTCGAAATGTTTTGCTTTAAATACAAAAGATCAACTTGGAAAATTCGTTTCAAAATCTGACGATGGAATATTCTTAGGATATTCTGAGCATAGCAAAGCTTATCGTATTTTTAATAAAAGAACCGGTAAAATCGAAGAATCACTTCATGTATCATTTGACGAAAATATTATTAAAAATTCTTTAAATTCAGATACTCTGAAAAATAATCCTTCACGTGATGATGATATTGAAATATACAGAGAAGATGAAAACATTATGCATAATAATATAGAGAATAATGCTATAGAAATACAAGATAATATCAATAATCAAAATACTCCTACTAATGAAGTTCGATCTCCACCAAGAATATTAAGAGATCATCCAACTCAAAATATCATTGGAGAAATAACTTCAAACATAAGGACAAGAAGTCAACTTAATTTAGTAAGTAATGTAGCCTTTTTATCGAATGTCGAACCCAAAAATCCTAAAGAAGCATCAACAGATGAAAACTGGATAATCGCCATGCAAGAAGAACTAAACCAGTTTGAACGTAATGAAGTCTGGGAACTAGTTCCAAGACCAAATGATCAAACTGTTATTGGAACAAAATGGGTTTACAAAAATAAAGTTGATGAATTGGGTAATATCACTAGAAACAAAGCGAGACTTGTTGCACAAGGTTACAATCAAGAAGAAGGCATAGATTATGAAGAAACCCTTGCACTAGTTTCACAACTAGAAGCAATTCGAATACTATTAGCATACGCTTGTCATCATAACATTAAATTATACCAAATGGATGTTAAAAGCGCTTTCTTAAATGGCTACAGTAAAGAACGAGTATATGTTGAACAACCTCCAACATTTGCTCATGAAAAATATCCTGATCATGTTTATAAACTAAAAATGGCATTATATGGATTGAAACAAGTACCTCGTGCTTGGTATGAACATCTTAAAGCATATTTGATAGACTTAGGATTTCAAATTGGAAAGGTTGATCAGACACTTTTTATTAAGAAAGATCATAAAGATATTCTAATAGTACAAATATATGCAGATGATATTATTTTTGGTTCAACAAATGATCAATTATGTCAAGAATTCTCAAAATTAATGACCAATGAATTTGAAATGTCACATATGGGAGAACTTTCTTACGTTTTGGGATTACAAATTAAGCAATTACCAGATGGAATTTTTATCAATTAAGAAAAATATTGTACCAATTTAATAAAATGCTTTGGAATGGAAAACACTTCAAGTAAACCTACACCAATAAGTACATCGACACATTTAGATAAAGTTGAAAATGGAAAAAATGTCGATCAAAAGTTATATAGAAGCATGATAGGTTCACTTTTCTATTTAACTACGAGTAGACCGGATATTATGATGAGTGTTTGCTTATGTGCTCGATTTCAAGCTAATCCAAAAGAGTCACATTTAAGAGCTGTTAAACAAATATTACGATATCTAAGCAGTGAAAAAAACTTTGGACTCTTCTATCCAAAAGATTGTTCCTTTGAATTAGTGTCATATAGCGATGCCGATTTTGGAGGATCACGAACATATCGTAAGAGTACAAGTTGAACATATCACTTTATTGGTAAATCACTTATATCTTGGTTTATCAAGAAACAAAACTGTGTTTCATTGTCAACATGCGAAGCTGAATACATATCTGCTGCACTAGCTTGCGCTCAGGTATCATATATGCAGCGAACACTAAAAGATTTTAATGTAAATTTGTCAAATTCTATAATATATTGTGACAATACAAGTGCCATAAATTTATCTAAGAAGCCGGTAAACCATTCCAGAACTAAACACGTTGATATCAGACAACACTTCTTGAGAGATAACATTGAAAAACAAACAATTAGTTTAGAATTTGTTAACTCAAAAAATCAAATTGTTGATATCTTCACTAAACCCCTTCTGGAGAATTCTTTCATTAAACTCCGACGTGAGTTAGGGATTGTATCATTTAAAGATCGCTAAAAATGTTCTTCGATTACTTTGTACTTATAATATCTTCATATCTATCTAATCGATGACAAAGGAGGAGAAAAATATCTCTCATGCTATCTATGTTATATACCATTGTTATGTTTCCATGCTATTATACTATTGTATTTCCATATTATTGGAAATTGTGCAAACACTTGTGAATGCAGGATTCAAATGGTAAGTATATAAAATATATGAACTAACAAATTTGTGCAGAAATACAGGGGGAGCTATATATTCAGGGGAAGAAAAATCAAAGTGTAGTCATCAATTAAAAAGGGGGAGAACGTTGAATAATGAGATTTTGATTGATATCAATGAATAAAGCTACTATGGGAATCGAATCATAAAGGTAAGGTTATATATATATATATATGTGTGTGTGTGTGTGTGTGTGTGTGTGTGTATGTGTGTGTGTGTGTACATTGAGTCGTGTTAGAATTATGTTAAAATCTATCCTCAAGTATACACGAATGTGCTAATCAAGTTATATATATATATATATATATATGTATATACACATGTACATAATTTAAAACCTTCAAAAAGCTAGACCGTGCATGAAATTGCCTACCAGTCTACTGGTAGGAAATCCACCAATTGACTGGTCGAGCAATTTTTTCACATAACGGCTAGTTTTAAAAGTTTTATATAAATAAATTATTTCTACCAATCAACTGATGATTTTTAACCAGTCGACTGATTCGACCCAGAACTTGTTTTCTGAAGAGTTGCTTCCATTCATGAAGAGATTCCTCTTCATTAATCAAAGGAAATGGAAATATCTTTTATGGAAACTATTCATGAATGATTGCTACTCTTAGACTATTATATAAAAAACTTCAATCATGTTTAACAATAACCGAACCTTTCCGAATTTTACTGATTTTTCTAATCATCATTCTAATCTCTCCATTTACATTCTTCGTAATTAAAAGTTCTCCAAATTTAATAATTGTTGGATCCGTGAATCATATTAATATCATTTGATTCAACAAGTAAATTCTACTTTCTTAAATCTTCGCATTCAAAGCATATACTCGAGGATCAGATTATAAGAAGGTCGTACTTAAAATATTGGTTATCCGTGTTGATTCGAGAACATAAAACAGAAGTCAAACTCTTGTAATTATTAAAGACCTGTGTAGTTTCTTAGGCAAGAGGCATCCTTGTTGGGGCTTGGGTGTACTGACCTATTCCTCCAAGTTAAGATATGGTGTTGTTAGTGAATTCCGAAGAGGAGCTTCGGGACTGGACGTAGGGCGGGAAGTCCGAACCAGTATAAAATTCCTGGTGTCTTTTTAACTTACTTTACTGTGTTTTATTATTTGTGATATATTTTATTAATCTCTATTTATTTGCATAATTATTGTAGAATCAACTAGTTAGTATCACATTTATATTCCGCAATATCCATACAGAAAGATCCTTAAGTCGTATACACATTGACTTTTCATTTATCATACGACCAAATTGGCAAACTTTTTATATCAAACCAAAACTTAAAATGTTGTATAAAACCAAATAAGGAAATTTGCAATATGGTGTAAAAGAAAGTTCGGTTCAAAGCTTATAACAACTTAGGCCAAAGTAGTTAAAAATTGTAAAGTTATTTCGAAAAGTAAGTTATTGAGTTAAAGAAAAAATTCAAAGAGCTTAATATAAATTAGCTTTAAAAGTTACAATAAAATGGTTAAATATAAGCAATTTAGAAAACTCGGTAGAGAATAGATAATACAGTAAAACAATATAAATATAAGAACTTGAAAAGGATCGATTGTAAGTACAAATGCGAATTATAATAGTTTAGTGAGATGATAAGCTAAATGAAAGGAATAAATTAGATAAAATAAATTAGAATGCTATATAAATTACTATATCTTTTAATTCACATACAATTCAAATGGCCAAATTCTTCCCTTTCAAAATAGTATGGACCCTTTCTTCTTTCAAAGATCAAATCGTATTTGAGAGGGTTACATTATTCAACTAGTTGGAAAACCTTTGAAAGCATTTCTATTCAAAACACCATCATGCTTCCGCTGCGCACTCTGATTTAGTACGTGCATGTTCCAACTAGTGTTGTTCCAAATATTAATTTCAAACATTGATTCCAAAATTTTTGGAACCAAATGCTCTAAATTAACATTTCAAAAATCCAATTTCCTTACATAGGTTGGATTTTTATATTTCAAACATTTTCAATTACTATAAAAGCATATTTCTTGCAGTTCCATTATCGTTATATCTTGGACCAAACAAATTTGTTAGGTTTGAATTCAATCTTGGTTACATTCGACAATGACACACGAGTGAAATATTATGGACCAAGTCAACATTTCAGGTACTTAGGTCAAAATAGTTGTTCAACGATTATCCAAAGGTATAATGGTTCGGATCATAACGCTTGACCAAGTTTAACAAGTATCCAAAGGTAATGGTTCAGATCAAAATGCATGACCAAGTTCATAAGATATAAAGGTATGATTGACATTATTCAAGAGTAACGGTTCAAATTTAAATGATTTTCCTAGGCCTAGATAGCGAAGTCACAGATACAAATTTCGACAGCTTAGTCATGTGATACTTGAAAGAAATTTTAGTCCAAAATTTATTTTCAATGCACTATAACTGATTATACGTTCAAAAATTCGTATTCGATTCATTCATGCTATTTCAAGTGGCGAAAATCAGCCTTCTTCCCCACTTGAACATTTGTTATAATTCAAATTACCTTCCATACAGTTTCTTAACTTAAGTTAGTATTATCGAAATCATCTTTTAATTTCTTAAGTGAAATTTGATTTTTATGCACATTTAACATATATTCAAGTCGATTATTTATTCTAATTTATTTTACACTTAACGACGGGTTTAGTTATAGTATCTTCCTCAGTTAGATTTCAACATTTATATACAACCCGATTAATTTCAAACTTTGATTTTCAAAAATTAGTCATAGTAAAGCGGAAATATTTGCATATAATTTCAAAGCTGTGGGCTTGGAAACCATTTATAAATCCCCTTTCTTAATTCATTAAGTTGAGGTTGTACAAGTTCTGATTTCAAGTTGTTGATTTGTTATTTAGAGTTTGAAAATACTTGATAACTTGAAGTCTAACAAGTCTACCTCTGTTCTCAAAGAAATTTAGCCATATGTGGTATCAATGCATGTCTAAGAATTCTCAAGTACTAAACATATACTTGTTTCAACTCCCAGTGGAAACACTTTAAAATTTTGAAAAATAGAGATTGGAAGTTCCAACCGATGCCAATTGTTAAAACTACTTCATGAATCGAAGATACACAATGGTTACGCCTGGGTCCCCAGGAAACATCTGCACCCATAGTAAGTCTCTTCCCAGCAAATTTCGTCATCAGAAAATCAATAGAAGGCATCTAACTAAAGAAAAGCCTGAGATGCCCAAAGAACGCAGCCAGGCTAGGCAATCACTGCCACCTTACGCCTTATATCTCAAGTTGGACCGCGGATACACAATGGTTGCGCCTGGATCTCCCAGGAAACATCCATACCCGTAGGCACTCCTAGCCCTGTGGATTATGCCATCACAAATCGACCATAAATCGCAACAGACACAATGGTTTTGCCTAGACCCCCCCAGGAAACATCTATCGCCGTAGGCACACCCAGCCCTGCGAATTTTGTTATGCTGTCAAAGGGAACATACAAATTTTTACGTTCGGACAAACCAATCATCACATGAAATACCTATCAAATAGATTCATTATTCACAAGAAGGTACTTCCCGTATCTTAATTTGAAAACATAGAATACTATATACATAGTACTTCATTTCACGTTTCGGTATATTACCTTTGTATATTTTCCCATAAAATTTCCAATTCATGTTTTCAAACACATTCTTCTTATACCTTCGTTCATATAATACTTCATATTTATATCATTTCCCTTCCAAAATAATAGTTTTCGAATTAATCACTTCCTTATATTTCATATAAGTTTCGAAAACTCCGTACCAAATATCCTGAAATTTTATTTAGCTTCAAAACCATTTTTGGTTTCTAAATCAATTCGATATCTATTATCATTTCAAATCCATGTTTATTTTAGAAGATCATATTTGATTTGGGTTTTTCATGCTTGTGAACATCATTGTTCGATCGAGTCTTAGTACTCAATTTATACAACCAAAATTTCTTGGATCAAAATTCATATACTTTCAAAATAAATTTTGTTAAATAGTTTTGAGTAAAAGATAGACAAAAGCTTCACATATTGCAAAATAATTAGTAAAAGATTTTTAGGTAAAATAGTAAAGTTTTTTTTTAAAGCCACATAAGTTGGAATAAACGAGTAGAGTAAAATACGGTAGGACTTCACAAATTATAAACTAAATAAAATAGTCGAGTACGAGTTAATTTAGGAAAAGTAGTTTGAGAAAAACAGCCAAATTAATCTGGAAAAAAGACAATAGTTTACAAGGAAATAAATTTGAATAAATAAATAGGTTAAATAAGATTGAATACTATAAGTAATTAAATCAAATTTGGAATGTTAAGGTGATTACAAAGAATATAATATATAAAAGCTAAATACAAATAGTAAGAACAAAATAGAACTATATAAAATGTAAAATAGTTAAGGCAAAGGTTAAATATTATGAAAATATGAATAATTTAAGCAAAGTAGATAACTAGATACACAAAATGAATAAATTTGAGAAGTAATTTGAATAACAATTGGTAAAACAAGATTACTTAAAACGAAGTTGAAACAAAATAGTAATATAGTGTGATAAAAGTAATTAATACCAATTTCAATCCGATCCAAGTCAATTCCAGTTCCGAATCAGCTCATCGTTCCTCAAATCAAGTACCATCAACATACAACTTCGTCCAGTTTCAATTTTACCAAGTTTTTAATTTTTCCAAAACCCATACTTTAGTACTTGCTTTGATTAGTGAAATACCTTTCAAGTAACCGTTCTCGAATTAATCGCCATTCATAAATACGTCGTTCACCTATAGGTTTTGTAAACTCTTATTTCAATTATTACGAAATTTTCATTTTAGTCTTGAAATCTCCTTTCTTTTCTTTCTCTTCTCTTCAAAATAACGTATTAGAAGATTTTCAAAATTCTTGGAAAAAATTGGTTCATCTTTCACTTTTATTATCTTTGAAAATTTCGAACACTCGACGATTGATTTCGAAAATCTTTACCGCAAAAGCCGCAAAAAGCCTTTATTTTCGAAAATATCTTTTTCAAAATTTTATTTCAAAATCTTTTCCAAAATAATTTATTTTTCGATTTCCGCTGATTCTAGCATCAATTCTGCTCATTCTAAGGTATTTCTATCTTATCTCTAATGAGTCTTTAAACTGAATAAGCCAAGCTTTGTATGAACCTAAGCTCTGATACCAGCTGTAACGACCTGGCATTTTTCCCGTTCCAAATCAGTATTTAAACCAACTTGAAACGTTCAAAACGATAGATTGTTATTGGCTTACCTTGTTTAAACAGAATTAACACAGAATCACAGAGTACAAAAATTTGCAGCGGAATAAAATTTCATGTAAATATCAGAGTTGTATACAATATTTGCACAGTGGAAATTTATATAATGTATATATGAATTTTCAACTAAATAAAATTTACATTTTTTTGTTGAGCATAGAGCGCACGAGTGTTCCATGTCTCCATGTCCTCTACAATTTGCGAGCTGGTATCCTTATACCTAGAACACTTGGGGCCTACCCGAGTGTCGCATGCAAAATACACAAAACACCCGAGTCAGGATTGAACTTATTTCAAGTAAGCATACTTCGATAAACACTAAATATAATTAGTTTAATCCCAATAATTATTAAATACTTCGAGTATAATATCCATGAACCACTGAAGAAAAATCATGGAACAAGTGAGCGACGCGACATAGGTATGGTTTCATGTCGTGACCAAGAGAGTAATAATACATGCAAACGTATTACATCATGTAGTGGAATGTCGTGGTCTGCATAGTGGAACAGGTTTGACATGCATAATGGGTTTAATGCGCATGCATGATTGGCCTTTAAACACATAGCAGGGTCATGCATCAAGGGTGCAGTACAAAAAGGAATTTATGCTAGAGGAAATAAAGGTGGACTCAATAAAAAATATGTATACCAATTCTTAGCTAAAGAAATCAAATGTTCAGCAAGGGGCCTACACGTTAAAACTGGTATGGACTTGATGACACATATTGGGATTTCTTCACTGCGTGCTTCTTATTATGTGTACCCACATATCAAAAGTAAGCATGATATTAGCAAAGGAACCAGAAGGTCTTGGGTTATGGCAGGATCAATATGGTACCTGATAACATGCCGCAGTTAAGTGAACCTAGGCATGTAATTTCCTTACATAACTCATGAATAAAAAATAAAAGGTCCAACGCTGAACAAATAATACATGCGATAACATGGGTTGGGTGTACAACAAAAGTCTATCTTTTTGTGTACTGGAAAAAGGGGTACCAACTCTTCCAACAAACACGAAGTATTTAGGTGAGCGGGGTAAATGATGCATGAGAATGGAATATATATACTAGTTCCATAACCTGAACACATTCCATAGAAGTAAAACCAAGCCCAAAGTAGAGTCCAAAACAAAACTATAAAAGCCTAAGACATGGGAAAAAAAATCAACGCACTAAATAATCCATGCATTTTGACAAGGCATAGTGGGTTATTAGTTCAAGTGTAGCGGGCCATTATCCCTATAATATATATATATATATATATATTGCATGCAGTATGGTAATTGCATGTAATATCGGCTAAGGAGAGGGTTTTAAGGCGAATATCGACAAATCTGGTAAACGCAAAACTGCCGTACAAAATAGCAACATGCAA
Source organism: Allium sativum (assembly GCA_030737875.1). Classification (NCBI taxonomy): domain Eukaryota; kingdom Viridiplantae; phylum Streptophyta; class Magnoliopsida; order Asparagales; family Amaryllidaceae; genus Allium; species Allium sativum. The sequence goes on from CM060924.1 coordinate 973,558,667, forward strand.
AATGAGGTAACATGCATTTCAGTATTGCAAGTGAATGGATAGTGGCCGGTAGCCGTGACAACAGCCGTGTGACCAGAGAACAACTGTGATGTCATCAATTCCGCAATGGCCGAGATAGGATAGCAAACACACGTCAATGCCGATGGACGCGACAGATATATAAGCCTAAGAAAATTGAAATAACACGATGTGGATGTATGTATGGTTCAGTATGAAAACTCAAACCTATCAGTAAGCATACATAAATTTGTCCTGACCAATTCCTTACATGGAAACTAATAGGCGGAGAATGTACGCATGTTAATAAATTTTATGGAAACACACTCGAGCGACAAATTTGTACTCAAACCCATATATATGTATACGTTTCATATGGACATCATAATATTGGCATGATATAGCAAGTCATGAAAACAAGGTGCAGTTTGATCCAAACATGTTGTGTTACGTATGTAGCTGTTCTAATGCTAAGTTTAATATTTCAAAAACAAACCTTGTGAATGTGACAGAATATTGGTTCACCTTAACGTATTCAAACAACCCAACAGGCTCTATAAATATGAGAAGGAATACTACGGCATGTATCATCAAGAATGAGTGTGTAAGGCAACAATTTATGATCAACTCATCGAATAAGAATGAGTGTGTAAGGCAACAATTTATGATCAACTCAGCGAACAAGAATGAGATCTTAGCCCATTCATGTCAACGAGGAAGAAGAATGTAAGAGAAGACGACCACAACTAATTATACTCAGTGAAACGAAGTATCGCCACTTGCAAATAAATTTAAATCGTAAGTATACTTACATGTGGACCGAAGGAAGAGACATGCCTTAGCAACGCTTGGGTGCAGCCAGCAACCGACCGAGACGACGTTGAGGGGCTTGCGAACCGTTGCGCTTCATGGTGTCGGCATTGCTTTGTTCTCCCTTCTTTTGACTACGGCTTCGGGTTCACGAAGGGGAAGGTTCATGCACCACATGGTGTCGGCTTTATATATAAAAGAGGTGAAAGTCCGCGGTAGATCGTGTTGCGCCGGCGATGGCTGATATCGTTGAAGGATAGTGACAAGATGATTGGGTGGAAGGCGGTGAGAGGGCTGCTGCTATCGGAGATGAAGCAACATGATTTATTGGTCTCAGTGGTAGAGGCCAGTCACGGGATGAAGTGGCCTCGAGCAGTTGAACAGCCTTGGTAGCGACGCCGGAGGTCGGCGAAGGGCACAACGGCTCGAGGTAAGCAGAAGGAGGTACGGCCATTTCAAATTGATTTGGAGAAAAATGATTTTCAAAGAAAGAAATTGATTTGGGAATTTTCATTTGGCTGAGGATACAATGGCTCTTGGAATTTACAGAGGAAGGGGAGTGTTTTTGTGCCGTGAGTAAAAGGAAAGAGGGGTACTCATTTATAATATGAAGAAAGGAGGCCAGAAACAGGAGAAGAACACAACGTGTCAAACAAAGCAGAGCGGCGATGACAAGTGGTGAATAATTTCCACCGCTCAAATCTGGAGTGAGATTTCTAGGGACTGCCGCCAAATATTCAGCAAGATTTTTGTGTGATACGGTTGAATTCAAACATACATTGGCTGAACAAAAGGAAGTGGTTTAAATGCAGTGTTAGGCTGAAAATAAAATGCACGGTTGAACAAACATTAGTGGAAAATGGTTGAACTAGACAACTTGGTGTACGTATTTTATCATGTTATAACTTCCCTCAATTTCTGAACAATTAAATCAAATTATACTAAAAATGAATCATTTTTTCATTAAATTAGAAAATTAATTTTTTCAAAGTTTATTTTAGTTTAAATGCTAAATTTCAAATATTTTAACAATTCAAAATTTATTAATAACGATTGTTCTAACGAACGTTCTAATTACAAATTAAGTTATTTTTTTTACATTACGATACAAATAGCGCCGCTTTTGCAAACAAATTTAAACTCGACAATTAAAATAAACGATCAACTTAGAAATAGATATTTCTGTTATAAAGATCAGTGATTACAATAGTTTAAGTAAAACAATCAATTCAATTTGGACAAAATACAATCGCTTACTAAAGCTTAGTTGAAATAAATAGATAAGAGGTAAAATACTATAAATAGTAAAATACAAATAATTCAGTCACAATAGAATTTTATACAAAAGAGTTTACGCAAATAAAGAGTATACTATATAAAAGCTAAACACAATAATTTAGCAAAACATAGTTAAGGTAAAGTAGAAAAAATAATTTGAATAAAATAAATACTTCTAGTGTATAATAAGTGAAACGAAACGTGTTTAATAAAATAAAATATAAACTAAAGAAAGTTTAAATACCGTAACCATTTAAACACCAATAACTAAATTATAAGTAGAATGTTATAAATACACAAGAGCTATAATATAAATGAAACTGTAGACTGTTTAATTCAACTTTAAATTTCTCCAAACATTCATATTAAAATTAAAAGAATGCAAGGCTACATGTACGAATAAGTTTAAAATGTTTATAAATTACAAAAGGATAAGTTTAGGAGTAAACTCACCTACATTCAAAATAGATAAATTCCAAATCTTATGTCAAAACCCAAATATGTATACACATTTTTTCAACATCAACCTAACTCAATCTAAAATAGAAATATTCAAATAAATTCAAATTATCTGGCAAATGTTAATACATTCCCCTTTTTAACAAACATATCCATATAAAATTTCAAATTGTATATCAAACCCTACTATAAATACTTATTTAAATGTCGAAAATCCTGGATCGTTATAGAAATTGTTGATCTATAAGTCTCTTAAGCATGATACTCACCTCTTGAAGGAGGAGTAACTAATCTTAGGACTTAAGGTCCTGATATCTAGGAGACGATAGGTTAAGCCGAGCTTAGTGGAGCTAAGTTATACCTAGGTGTCCCCAAGATCGATCACCCTTTGAGTACCATTATATACGTTTTGTTAATTCTCACATGGGGTGTTGATAATTTTCATCGTTAACATTTTTACACTAAAAGGAGGGACCGAACCTCCAACTCTCTTATTTTATTATAGATTAATTTTGTAAATTTGATGCTTAATGGTAGGAAAGGATGAAATGAAAAAGGTTAAGCACCATAAGCAAAGAAGTGGTTCCCGAGGTCGCTCTTGAAGAAAACATAACTCCATCATTCAATTTAAACACCGCTGAAATAGGAGGAACCTCTAGTCTGGTACAACTTCTAGTCGAGTACAACCTCCAAACCCGAATGTTCTGGACGAAAATTCCATCACAATAAAGACTATAGAGAAACAGTTCCTTGAAATGCAGAATCTCCCGCAAGCTGCGCAGATGCAAAGGTCTTTATGGAACACCATACCAAATCAAGGGAAGAAGTCATAATCTCCAAGAAGGAACGCACTCGTAAACAACCAAAGGAAAAAAGAAAAAGTCAATGCAATTTCCTCCTAGAAGAAAAGGCGCAATCTTTTAGAAGTAGACCATCACGGAAATCAACGTAGCAAAAGTAAGGAGCAATTTTGGTGCTCAGCTACCAAACGGTACAGTCCTAAAAGATTAAACAATGAAAATATAGAGGCTTACCTCAAAGATATGACGAAGAAAGATGCCAAATATTTACTCAAAAGTAAATGGAAAAGAACCTTGGATGAAAAGGTTAACGACAATGAAAGGTAGCCCCTTTCACCGATGAAATTATGAACATTGTAATAGAATATCCCTACCATGAAGTAACTTGGAACTACTGACCCAAATGGTCATCTTATGGCGTTAGATAGAAAAATAGATCTCTACAATGTTTCGGGAGTCATTCAATGCCAATTATTCCTAGTGACACTTAAAGGAGCAACCGCTACGTGGTATCGTCAATATCAGGAAAATACAATTTATTCTTGGAAGCAACTATCTTACGAGCTCTTTGCACAATTCTGAATATGCAAGGACCCAACTGTGGATTACACTGTCATTACCAACATAAAGTAAAGGCAGGGGGAGTCTTTGGGAGATTTTCTGAAATGGCTTAATGTTGAGGCTTTGAAGGAGAAAGACATGAACAACCGTGACAAGATCATCACTGTTCATTGGGACTAATAGAGAACACTCCATTCTGGAAAGAGCTTTATATTCATGGATGCAAGAATTTGCAGGATTTCCATTTTCAGGTAGAAAAGTTCATTCGCATGGATGAATTATACTACTCCAAGAAGAAGTTTGGCCTACACGGGGAAGGAGAGAAGCCCGGCTTTAATCGAAAACTCAGGGCATGAAGTTTGGGTTGATGGAAGTCAAAACAAGCCGAAATGGGAGGATTCCGACACTAACTTTATCGCTTTGAGTAAAGAAATCTTGTTATATATGCTATGGCAATGGAGAGTGTCAACAACTTTCTAGCTTCCTTCAAAACCAAAAACTGCCCAAAACCATACAATGGAGGGAAATATTGTGAATATCATAAGACAAATGGTCACAACGATGATGAGTGCAAAGTACTAGAGGGCATAATTCATAAGCTTTTTAGAGAAGGACACTTAAATGAGTTCGTCTTGAGCAAACAACAAACAACCCAACATACCGATGGACATCAAAAGATTTCAGCTAACATGGTTAAGGTCCCAGTTAAAGAAGGTCAACTAAATTTGGGTCCTCCAATAAACTGAATAATTGTGATCCATGGAGGGTTATATTCTATCGGGAATGGTCAAGCTGCTCGGAACTGATACCTGAGAGAGTCCCATAAGGGGATATTTTCTATTCAAGAAGACCCATCACATAAGAGTGCCCGCTACAACGTCAAAATACACAACTTGGCGATGTCACCAAACAAAATGCAAAAGGGTGTCCATCATCCATATAATGACCCTCTCATAATAATAGCCTAGATTGGACTATAAATGGTCTCTAAGATTCTTGTTGATACCAGGAGTGCAGTTAATTTGATCTTTAAGCATTCTTTCGACCGAATGGGACTTTCTGAATAGGGGATGGAGCCTAGAAATGAAACCCTCTTCGGTTTCAACAAAAAAGGTTACATTCCAGTTGGGCAAATCAAGTTGTTGGTCAAAGTTGGATTGCCTCTTCTTTGCAGAACCTTCTAGATCTTTTTGTCATCATTGACCAATCTTCCTACAACAATGCTTTGTTTGGCCGCCCGGCTCTGGATGAAGTTGACTAATTTGTCTCATTAAAATATCTTATAATGAAGTTCCTAACAAAATAGGGTTGAGGCACAATCAGGGGAGTACAATTCGTCTCCTATGAATTATGCTTTGCTACCCTTGACCAGTATAAAAGGGAGTATCTTGCTTACTTTGATTCTCCTACAGTTTTTCAGCTTTTGGATGATGGATTTCTACATCCGACATTTGAAGCTAAACTAAGAATCAGTAAGTCTAACTATCGCATGAATGATAGGCACACTCCTTTGGGAAGCAAAAGGAAGAGGTTTGAAGAGATAAATTCAACCAAGGAAGAAGAGATCATAACAGAACTAACTTCCCAAAGAAATACAATAAGTATCAAACCAATTGAAGATTTGGAAGAAATAAGCATAGATCCAGCCGACATAGCTAAGACCATCAAGATAGGGAAAAGGTTAGAAGAACCATTGAAAACAGATTTGATTCAGTTCCTACAACATAATAAAGATGTATTCACTTTGACCCATTCAGAAATGGTAGGGATCAGCCCATCTGTTATGAGCCATACTCTGAACATCAATCCATCTATAAATCCTACCCGACAAAAGAAAAGGCGGTATAACAGGGACATATCAGAAGCCTTGAAAGTAGAAGTAAAGAAATTACTTACGAATAGATTTATTCGAGAGGTCTTTCATCCCAAATGGTTAGCTAATCTAGTGTTAGTAAAAAAGTCAAATGGAAAGTGGAGGACTTGCGCCGATTACACAGACTTTATAAAGCATGTCCGAAGAATTGTTATCCCCTTCCTCAATTAAATCAATTAGTCGACGCAACTAGGGCACATAAGGTGCTATCCCTCATGGATGCCTATTCAGGATATAACTGAATCCCTATGTTCAAGCCATTTGAAGAGCATACAAGTTTCATTGCTGATTTGGGTACGTATTGTTATAAGGTAACACCTTTTGGATTAAAAAATGCAGGTCTACATATCAAAGACTGATCAATAGAATGTTCCAAGATCAAATAGGGAAGAATATGGAAGTATATGTAAATGACATGCTAGTAAAAATCTAATAAGGCAGAAAGTCATTTGGAAGATCTGGAAGAAATATTCAACATCTTAAGGGAATACCAAATGAAGTTGAATCCACATAAATGCTTATTTGGGGTTCAGTTTGGAAAATTCCTAGGGTATGTTGTTAGTGAATATGGGATTGAAGCTAGTCCCGACCAGATTAAACCCATAAAAGATCTAAATGTATCAAAGACAAGGAAAGGAGTCATGAGCTTAGATGGGAAAGTAGAAGCTTTGAATTAGTTTATTTCTAAAGCCAGTGATAATTGCATACCTTTCTCTGATGTAATTAAGAAAAAGAAGAATTTTGAATGGAGTCAGGAATGCAGAAAGGCTTTCCAAGAATTGGAAGAATATCTGGGAAAACCTCCAATTCTATCCATCCCCGAAGGTAAGGCAAACCTATATCTTTACATGGTTGTTTCAAAATATGCAATCAGCTCATTTCACATTAGAGAGTGTAGTGTAATGCAGTTTCCATTTTATTATGTTAGCAAAAGGATAAAAGATGCAGAAACCGGATATCCAGTAATAGAACAGTTAGCCTTATGTTTGATACCTACCGCTCAAAAGCTTAGAGGTTATTTTCAACCACATCCCATTAATGTTCTAACAAACTTTCCACTCAAACAGTTTTTCAGTAAACCAGAAACATTAGGAGGTTAGTCAAGTGGGGAATTTAGCTTAGCCAACATGAAATTGAGTACCAACCACGAGTGGAAATAAAAGGACAAGCCCTAGAAGATTTTTTTTAATGAATACACAAGTTTTATAAAGGAACAATCAACAAAGGAAAATGATCTTAAGTCCGAATGGCAATTATTTGGAGATGGAGCCTCAAATAAGCAAGGAGCAGGATATGTAATAATCACCCCTGACGAGCACCGTCTACACTATGCAATGAAACTTGGTTTCTCCACAACAAACAACGTGGTCAAGTATGAATCAATGGTAGTCGGATTGAACCTAGCCCTGTAGCTAAATATACCTCGAATCGAGATCTCTAGTGATTCAAAAGTAGTGGTAAATTAGATAAAAAAAACCTATCAAACCAAGGATGCCTGGTTAGCACTATACTAAAATGATATTAAAGATGCATACTCTGTTTGAGGATTTTTCTATACATCAAATTCCCAAAGGGGAGAATTCCCAAGCTAACTCTTTTGCAAAGTTGGCAAGCTCTAGAGGAGCTCTCAAAACATGAATTATACCTATAGGATATCAAGAAACACCTAGAATCAAGCAAGAGACGCTTGAATCTAGAAAAGAATTGATAGTTTTAAACAGATCCCAAGCTTTGGCAGGAGAAGCTGAGAAGGAAAAGGACACGAATGAAATCCCTATTGAGGGACCTATACAATCCAAAATGGACTATCATTATAAGAATAATTGGATGTGTAACACCCCGTGTTTTCGATAAACCTTAAAGTAATGAATTAAAGAATAATTAATTATAAATTTGTCGTCTCGGAATTCTGGTTGAGATACTGTTCGAGTTTGCGTGAATTGGACTTCGTATGAAGAAGTTATGGCCTTCGGAAGTTTCAAAAAATCAAAATTTAAATTTAAACACAGAAGAGGGCAGGGCAGGAAAAATTCCCGCCTAGGCCAGGTCGACCCTAGTGTCGACCTACCCTACAGATCGACCTGGGGGTCGACCTACCCCCCCGGCAGATCTGAAAGGATGACGATTTCTGACTCCCTATTGAGTCATTTGGGCTGAGATGTTATCCTATCTTGACTGGATGGTCTTGATCACTTCTAGGGTTATTCTGACGGCTCTAAATTAATTAAACCTCTATAAAAGCAACATAACTCTCAACCCTAAATCACAAATATTCATACCAAGAGCCGCTATGCCATCAATGGTGAACCTAGAATAGTCATCATCTCTTTCAACTTAAAGGCAAGATTGAAGCCACGTCAAAATTAAATCTAATCTAATTCAACTAAGAAAATTCAACGATCTACGTCAAAGGTGAGAAATTCAATTTCAGAATATAGATCCCAGAACTCAAGAATTCCTTTTTTGTTTGTAAGTGTAGTTAACTTTCAGATGTTAATGAATTAAAGACATGGTTTGTAATGAATTATAAAATAGAATTGTATCAAGTTATATGTGATGCTGATTTGTGTTTATTCATGTCTATTCTATCGTATATGCCTATGAATTATAGTGGTCTATCGAACTTATCATGTTATGTGGAAATTGGTGAATAAACCTATGGTGTTATGAAATTATCATATATACGTTTGGTGATATTATGATACATACAAGGTTTAGGCTAAGTCACGTCATTTATGCCTAATTGTTTAGATCCGTTATGCATACATGTTTAGATCTACGACCTTGTATAATTTGGTGATTATATCTATATGTTGTATGTCAATTTAGAAATTATGCCATGTTTATGCAAGCTAAGTGATGCTATCATGTTATGAATACATGCAGGTTTATAGGTTAAGAACATGATTATGTAAACCTATATGTTTAGGTCTACAACTCTATATGTTAGAACCATACGCCTTTATGTTAGATCAATATTAGCATGATTCAATCCCTATACAAGTTCACCACTACATTTCAAATTAGATTTTGGTGGTTCTTTGTAAAACTATTATTTTATGACTCATGTTGCATAGATCTAGTTTGCAAGTTCATAATTAAAAGTATATTATGCCAAGTTCATGTGACACATCTGTAGTTAGATCCATATTTTTGTATGATGTTGAAATGTTACAAGTTCCTCTTTTCCCCTTCTTAGTTTATTAGTTAGGCAAAAATGTCAAGCCTAACATCCTATGTAACTTTACGAACGTACAACGGGGGTAACGTTAGGGAAAACTTGAAACTATACGTAATTAACATATTTGGCTCATAACCATGTAAATGGTATGGCATTGAAATGATATAATTTACTTACCAAAAATTATGAATTTGATTTAGAAAGAAAGTGGGCCATGAAATAAATTGTTGACAAATTTACATATAAGCGTAAAAGGATAAATATGTAAATTTAGAAAAGACGAATATGCCTAACCTGAGGTTAGACTGAGTTGTACTGTAAAACTACCCGGAACCGACTGTCACATCCAGTGACCACAACAATACCTGTCTAATGTGGGTGGTTAGTGCATTGAGCCCAAAAAGGACCCGAGGTTAGACTGAGTTATGGTGTAAAACTGCCCGGAACCGACCGGCACATCTAGTGACCACAACGACACCTGTCTAATGTGAGTGGTTGGTGCTCTAATAAAGCTAAGGCAAGAGTGGTAGGGTTAAGTCAATTAAGGAAACACTTAACCGACACAACATGTTAGCTAAACTGATGGGTAGGGTTAGGTAAATTTGGACACTTAACCAATTTAACATGTTGGCTGGAAAACCCTAGTAGCGGGGACCCATTTCAGCAGTAACCCACATAGATGTATCATAGGACCCTGAACTAGGCAGGGTGGGGCACGATTACTGGGCTGATTATAAGCGGTCAAAAACGTCGGCGGGTGGTGCATCCGTGTAGGTTCCAGCGGAGTATGGGCATGCACGTACTCCGAAGTGGAAAAAGCAGGCACTGAGCATCAATAGTCATACACTGTGCATCTTGAATCGTGTCGGGTCGCCACCATAGGATTTGATACACCCCGTGATGGGACCAGCACAGGTATCTACAGTCAAGCGGGGGCCGAATGAAACACGTGATAAAAGCATGCGAGTAGGAGCCGATCGATATAAGGGGATCATTTCACCAAGAACACGTTGTGCTAGTTCGACAAATATAAGTAGGTGCAGAGAATTAAACATGGGTGCAATGTATATTTTTTGTTTATCCTACCTTATATAGTTTTATGTTAGTATGTTGTTCTGGTACTGTCCTATTTTCAGTTTATTCCTATCATGACCTTTTTCTTATTCACACACTGAAAAGTCACTGGACTTATGTCTGACCCATTTTTCTTTCGTCTTTTTTTCTTCCGTTTCCCCCCCCCTCAGGTAGCCAGGGAGGGAATAACTCCGCTTAATTTGTTCTGTTCATCTTCACAAGCTTGAGACTCCGTGATGTACGGCTTGGAATCTCTTATTTCTGGCTATGGCCTTGGACACACTAGGCTTGGGGATTTATGCAGTTTTATTTATGCTTCATGCTTCTTTATATATTAATCAAGATAGAAATTATGATATAATGATTTGAAAGTTGGTTTGAATAGTTTGCTGTAATGTTTTGTTATAAACCACGTTTGAAATAAAGTTAGTTTTATTTTCCGTTGCTTATATATATATATCTGTCTTGTAAATTTTCTATGTCTTTTACCTATAATACTCAACCAAAGTTAAGGCATTCCCTTTGTGAGTGACCTTAACGGAGGTGGGGTGTTTCACTTGGTATCAGAGCAAAGGTTTACTAGATCAGATAAAAGTTTTTGAAAACTATTTTCAAAAAGAAGCATTTTTCAATAAAAAGTGTTATTTTATTTTAAAAATCATAATCCCCCAAAGCCATATACATTATCTTTCTATCCTTTGTTTTGAATCTTTCCTTTTTCGTTTCAGCATGTCTGGGAATCTTAACCTTCCATAGGGTGTACCGATACCCGGCTGTTTCAGGAGGTACCTAGAGGCTAGGGCCAACGACGCAGGCCCAGCAGACATTCTTCCCCTCCCAGCTCCAGCGGTTCCTCCTCCTCGTGCAAATGCTTTCTTAAAAATATGTAGGGACTTCCGAGCCATGGATGGAAAGAAATTCAATGGAAATGAATCCTTCGTGGAAGCTAGAAACTGGCTCAAAGGAACTGAGGATTTGTTCGATATCTTCAAAGTGGACGATAGGCAGGCGATAAAGTTGGCGGTATGGTTGCTCAAAGACGAAGCTTCCTATTGGTGGGAAGTAACTAATGCTGAAAGACTAATTGAAACTTGGATGGATTTTAGGACGAGGTTTGAAATGAAATTCCTCTCACAAGCTGAACGAAGCCTACAGATGGAAAAGTTCTTAGCTCTCAAATAGGGAAGTATGTCGGTCAAGGAATACGTTAACCAATTCAATCAGCTTGCTAGGTTCAGATTGGAATTAGTGAACACTCCACATAAGAAGGCTCTCCGCTTTGTTAAAGGATTGAATGAGCCACTGCACAGTGTAGTTATGTCCCATATATCTATGGGTGCAACTTATGAGAGACTGGTGGACATGGCACTATTACAAGAAGAAGATAAGGTTGGCAAGAAGGAGACAAAGGTGGAAGCATCTCAGGATAAGAAAGGGGAAGGATCACGGAGCAAGAAGACTGACTCCAAGAAAGGCGGGAAGAACGACAAAACCCGTGACAAGAGGAAGTGCAATTTTTGTGGCATTCCTAGACATCTGGTTAAGGACTACATGAAGAAGAAAAGGAAGATGGGTGGCTGTTTCCATTGCGACGAGGCAGGACACATGGCTAGGGACTGCCCAAGAAAGCAAGGGCAAGTGCAGAGAGTTGGGTGTACTTACGGAGGGCAGGTTCACGCTCTCATGGCACCTCCGCAAGAATAAGGTAGAAATGTTCTGTTGAGAGTTTAGTTTATCTTTTTGATCATCCTGTTCATACACTCTTTGATTCTAGCACATCACACTCTTTTATATCTACTGCTTTAGTTGAATCTCTGCACCTAGACACTAGTTTAGTAGAGGATCCCTTGGTTGTTTCAAATCCAATTGGGGGCTCAACTTATTTGTCAATGATTTGTTTGGATTGGAAATTTTTATATTAAGTATGGGGTTTAGATGCAATGCCTATGTTTTGGGCTTCACGGGCTATGTGTTGATTCTAGGCATGGATTGGCTATCCAGTAATGGTGCCATCCTCGACTGTGAAAAGAGAGTGGTTAGACTCATGACTCGCGTTGGTAACACTCTTGAAATTTCTTGTAATCCCATGAACTCTGTTATGCTTAGCTATCTATAATCTCTTGATGCGTCTATTGAGAATTTGCAGTCTGTTATAGTAGTCCGTGAATACTCAGATGTCTTTGAAGAGGTTAAAGGGTTACCTCCAAAACGGGAGATAGACTTCCGCATATACCTCATTGATAATGCAAAACCCGTCGCTCTATCCGTTAGGTACATGGCTCCAAGGGAGAGGAAAGAAGTCAGCAAGCAAGTTAAAGAGCTGCTTGAGAAGGGGTTTATAAGGCGGAGTATTTCTGAATGGGGTGCTCCAGTAGTGTTCACAACTAAAGCGAACGGTTCGCTTCACCTATGCGTTGATTATAGCTAGGGAGATAAACAAGCTGACTAAGAAGAATAGGCACCCACTCCCAAGAATAGGCGACTTGTTCGATCATCTTGTAGGTGCATCAGTTTTCTCCCGACTAGATTTAGCTACCGGGTTTCATCAGCTGAGAGTGGCTGAAGACAGCATTGACAAGACTGCGTTATGAACTCCGGATGGTTTCTTCGAGTGGCTTGTCATGCCTTTTGGCCTGACAAACGCACCTGTATACTTCGTCGATTTGATGAGCAGGGTGTTCAGGGAGTTCCTCAATAAATTTGTGGTGGTCTTCGTAGACGACATTTTGATTTTCTCGAAGAGTGAGGAAGAGCATGCTCAACATCTAAAGGAAGTTATGGACACTCTTCATGCACACCAGTTAAAAACCAAATTCTCAAAATGCCACTTCTGGGGGGAAGAAGTAAGGTTTCTTGGACACGTGGTGTCCAAAGAGGGATTAGCTGTGGACCCCACAAAAGTAGTTGCAGTGCAAGATTGGAAGGTCCAACGGAATGCAACCGAAGTCCAAAGCTTCCTTGGGCTAGCGGGCTTTTACCGGAAGTTCATCAAAGATTTTGCAAAAATCTCAGCTCCACTTACAAAGTTGACAAAGAAGAACTTAACTTTCACTTGGGATTTGGATTGCGATATTGCTTTCCAACGCTTAAAAAGAGCTCTAACAACAGCCCTAATTCTGACATTGCCGGATGGGAGCAAGATGTTTACCGTATACAAGGATGCTTGTGGTATGGGACTAGGTGTTGTCTTGATGCAAGAGGGGAAGGTAGTAGCTTATGGAGGAAGGCAGTTGAAAGTGCATGAGAAAAACTACCCAACCCACGACCTAGAGTTGGCTGCCATTGTCTTTACGCTTAAGTCTTGGCGCCATTATCTCCTAGGTGAGAAGTTTGAATTATATACTGACTATAAGTCATTGAAGTACCTTTTCTCGTAGAAAGATCTTAACTTGAGGCAACAAAGGTGGATGGAATTCTTGGCATCCTACGATTTCAAGATTTCCTATACCCCTGGCAAGGGCAATGTAGTAGCAGACGCCTTGAATAGAAAGAATCTGACCTTAAGCCCTCTCTTTGTTGAAAGGCAGAGTTTGGAGTATATAGCCAACTTTTATTTTAGACCCTCTGTCAATCATGTGACTGGTTTGTTAGCATTGCTAGAAGTGAGGCCTACTCTTTTGGACTCAATAGGGACCGCACAATGTGAAGACTCTCAGCTAGTTGATGTGATAGATAAGTTAAGTAGGGGTGAGACTTCTAGTCACCTCAATAGATACTCCATCGATGATAAGGGTTGGTTGAGGCGGGATGGAAGGCTATGCGTCCCACAAGCAAGGGATTTGGTGAAGAAAGTTCTTGAAGAAGCACACCATTCCAAGTTGACCATATACCCCAGTGGAGAGAAGATGTATAAAGATGTAGAAAGGGTTTACTTTTGGGATGGCATGTAGAGGGATGTGGCTGAATTCGTCTCGAAGTGCTTAGTATGCCAGCAAGTCAAGGCGGAACAAAAGAAGCCTGGTGGTTTGCTTCATCCTCTAGAGGTCCCACAGTGGAAATGGGATAACATCTCGATGGACTTTATAGATGGGCTGCCTAGGTCAAGAAGAGGCAATACCAGTATTTGGGTAATAGTGGACATGCTCACAAAAAGAACTCACTTCATACCCGTTAAGAGTAGAAGGACTGCCTCATCTCTAGCATCCATATATCTTAAAGAGATAGTCCGACTCCATGGGATACCCTCTAGCATTGTTAGCGACCGAGATCCTATCCTTACGAGCAAGTTTTGGAAGAGCTTGCAAGAAGCTGCAGGCACACAGTTATGCTTAAGCACGGCCTATCACCCCAAATTGATGGTCAGACGGAGAGGGTGAACAGAGTATTAGAAGACCTCTTGAGATTATGCATTCTTGACTGCAGAGGAACATAGGAGGATCATCTTCCTTTGGTGGAGTTTTCCTACAACAATAACTACCAAGCCACTATAGATATGACACCCTTCGAAGCTTTATACGGAAGACCGTGCCGGTCACTAACTTGTTGGTGGGAGTCTACAGATAAGCTCATACTTGGACCAGATATGATAAGAGAAACTTCAAAGATAGTGGACTTGATAAGAAAAAGAATGAAGACTGCCCAAGATAGACAAAAGTCCTACGCAGATAAGAGAAGGACCGGCCTTGAGTTTGAGGTTGGGGACAGGGTTTTCCTAAAAGTATCCCCTTTGAGGAACTTCGTTCGCTTTGGATCCGCAGAAAAGTTGGCACTAAGATTTGTAGGGCCGTTTCCTATCATTGAAAAGATTGGGAATATGGCTTATAGAGTAGAGATGCCCGAAAGATTGGCTGGAGTTCATAATGTCTTTCTCGTTTCTCACTTACGTAAGTGCTTACATGAGTCTGCGGAAGTGGTGGAACCAAGCATATTAGAGGACGTTGAAGTAGAACGAGAGGCGACTGTGAGAAGAGTTCCAATTCGTGTCTTGGGTACAGAAGTCAAAAAGCTACGCAACCGCGAAGTCAAAGTTGTAAAAGTTCAATGGAGTGACGCTGAGGAAGACACGAATTTGGAGACTGAGGCCAAAATATGCTTAGCCTACCCTTTTCTTTTTGAGGGTACATCTTTGATCTCTTTTTCCTTAAGTTTGTTCATACTCGTATCTATCTTTCTAGTATTTTCCTCAGTTCCGTTTCTCGATCCTTAGGTAGAAACCAATGGATGTAAACACGTATTTGAAACATGTTATGATTGATGGTTGCAAGTGATTGCAAGTGATTGCTAGTGGTTGCTCGTGGATGCATATACACACACTTTAGGTATTAGATCGGCTTAGTCACTTTCATATTGCATATGCATATATGTACTTATATATGATTGAAACTTGATGTGTTATCATGTGGATGTTGCATTTGTATGAATGATTGTGCACTCATGTAGAAAGTATGATCAAGGAAGATTGCGTACATTATGGAAGCCTGACACCGACATGACTTGCATTAAGGAGGTCAACTGAATCAATAAACCGCCTGATTTTGCATTAGATAAGGACATATACACACACTATGCATATGATCATGAAACATTTGAAGTCTTTTAAGGACAATGGATGCCTGTGTTTTATGATTGAGTAGATGGATGATTGGATGGTAGGATATACGCTCTTCTTGACTTGAAGATTTCAGGGACGAAATCCTTTAAGGAGGGGAGAATGTAACACTCCGTGCTTTCGATAAACCTTAATGTGATGAATTAAAGAATTATTAATTCTAAATATGAGAATTAAGGGAAACGGGTTACGCCATTGCGTTCGTCTCGGAATCCTGGTTGAGATAGAGTCCGAGTTTGCATGAATTGGACTTCGTATGAAGAAATTATGGCCTTCGGAAGTTTCAAAAATTCAAAATTCAAATTTAAACACAGAAGAGGGCAGGGCAGGAAAAATTCCCGCCCAGGCCACATCGACCCTAGTGTTGACCTACATTATAGGTCGACCTAAGGATCGACCTACCCCCCCCCCCCCCCCGGGCAGATCTGAAAGGATGACGATTTCTGACTCCCTGCTGAGTCATTAGGGCTGAGGTGTTATCCTATCTTGACTGGTTGGTCTTGATTACTTCTATGGTTAATCTGGCGACTCTAAATTAATTAAACCTCTATAAAAGCAACCTAACTCTCAACCCTAAATCACAAATATTCATACCAAGAGCTTCCATGCCGTCAATGGTGAACCTAGAATAGCCGTCATCTCTTTCAACTCAAAGGCAAGATTGAAGCTATGTCAAAATTAAATCTAAACTAATTCAACTAAGAAAATTCAACGATCTACGTCAAAGGCGAGCAATTCAATTTCAGAATACAGATCCTAGAACTCAAGAATTCCTTTTTATTTGTAAGTGTAGTTATCTTTCAGATGTGAATGAATTAAAGACATGGTTTGTAATGAATTTTAAAATAGAATCGAACGAGTTATATGTGATGTTGATTTGTGTTTATTCATGTCTATTCTATCGTATATGCCTATGAATTATTGTGGTCTATCAAACCTATCATGTTATGTGGAAATTGGTGAATAAACCTATGGTGTTATGAAATTATCATATATACGTTCAGTGATATTATGATTCATACAAGTTTTAGGCTAAGTCACGTCATTTATGCCTAATTGTTTAGATCCATTATGCATACATGTTTAGATCTACGACCTTGTATAATTTGGTGACTATATCTATATGTTGTATGTCAGTTTAGAAATTATGCCATGTTTATGCAAGCTAAGTGATGCTATCATGTTATGAATACATGCAAGTTTATAGGTTAAAAACATGATTATGTAAACATATATGTTTAGATCTACAACTCTATATGTTAGAACTATATGCCTTTATGTTAGATCAATATTAGCATGATTCAATCCTTATGCAAGTTCACTGCTTCATGTTTGATTAGATTTTGGCAGTTCTTTGTAAAACTATTATTTTATGACTCATGTTGCATAGATCTAGTTTGCAAGTTCATAATTAAAAGTATATTATGCCAAGTTCATGTGACACATCTATAGTTAGATCCATATTTTCGTATAATGTTGGAATGTTGCAAGTTCCTCTTTTTCCCCTTCTTAGTTTAATAGTTAGGAAAAAATGTTGAGCCTAACATCCTATGTAACTTTGTGAACGTACAACGGTAGTAACGTTGGGAAAAACTTGAAACTATATGTAATTAACATATTTGGCTTAAATGGTATGGCATTGAAATGATATAATTTACTTACCAAAAATTATGAATTTGATTTAGAAAGAAAGTGGGCCATGACAATAAATTGTTGACAAATTTACATATAAGCATAAAAGGATAAATATGTAAATTTTGAAAAGACGAATATGTCTGACCCGAGGTTAGACTGAGTTGTGGTGTAAAACTGCCTGGAACCGACCGGTACATCCGGTGACCACAACAATACCTGTCTAATGTGGGTGGTTAGTGCATTGATCCCAAAAAGGACCCGAGGTTAGACTTAGTTGTAGTGTAAAACTGCCCGGAACCGACCGACAAATCCAGTGACCACAACGACACCTGTCTAATGTGAGTGGTTGGTGCTCTAATAAAGCCAAGGCAAGAGTGGCAGGGTTAAGTCAATTAAGGGAACACTTAACCAATTCAACATGTTAGTTAAACTGATGGGTAGGGTTACGTAAATTTGGACACTTAACCAATTTAACATGTTGGCTGGAAAACCCTAGTAGCTGGGACCCATTTCAGCAGTAACCCACATAGATTTATCATGGGACCCTGAACTAGGCAGGATGGGGCACGATTACTGGGCTGATTATAAGCGGTCAAAAACGTCGGCGGGTGGTGCATCAGTGTAGGATCCGGCGGAGTACGGGCGTGCACATACTCCGGAGTGGAAAAAGCAGGTACTGGGCATCAGTTGTCATACACCGTGCATCTTGAATCACGTCGGGTTGCCACTATAGGTTTTGATACACCCCGTGGTGGCACCAACACAGGTATCTACAGTCAAGCGAGGGCCGATTGACACATGTGATAGAAGCATGTGAGTAGGAGCCAATCAATATAAGGGGATCATTTCACCAAGAACACGTGGTGCTAGTTGGACAAATATAAGTAGGTGTAGAGAATTAAACATAGGTGCGATGTATATTCGGTTTATCCTACCTTATATAGTTTTATGTTAGTTTGTTGTTCTGGTACTGTCCTATTTTCAGTTTATTCCTATCATGACCTTTTTCTTATTCACACACTGAAAAGTCACTAGACTTACTCAGACTTATGTCTGAACCATTTTTCTTTCGTCTTCTTTTCTTCCGTTTCCCCCCTCAGGTAGCCAGGGAGGGAATAATTCAGCTTGATTTGGACCGTTCATCTTCCCAAGCTTGAAGACTCTGTGATGTACGGCTTGGAATCTCTTATTTTTGGCTATGGCTTTGGACATACTAGACTTGGGGATTTATACAGTTTTATTTAAGCTTCATGCTTCTTTATATAATAATCAAGACAAAAATTATGATGTAATGATTTGAAAGTTGGTTTGAACAGTTTGCTGTAATGTTTTGTTATAAACCATGTTTGAAATAAAGTTAGTTTTATTTTCCGCTGCTTATATATATCTGTCTTGTAATTTTTCTGTGTCTTTTACCTATAATACTCCACCAAAGTTAAGGCATTCCCTTTGTGAGTGAACTTAACGGAGGTGGGGTTTTTCAGGATGACTCCCGTCGTGGATTATCTCTTAAATGGAACGTTGCCTGTTAATAGGAAATATGCTAGGAGGATTAAGCATCAAGCCCCATCCTTTGTTATTATGGACAAGATACTCTATAAGAAAGGGCATTCGCTCCTCTACTCTAGATGTGTGAGCCTTGAAGATGGGCTCATATTGTTAAAGGAAACCCATGAGAATTCTGTGGAGACCACTCTAATGGAAACAAGCTAGCAAAAAGGGTTATGCGACAAGGCTTCTATTGACCACAAATGGTTAGTCAAGCAATAGAGTATGTCAAGAAATGTGAGAAGTGCCAAAGGTATTATAGGGCACCCCGATTACCTCTAAATGGCTTAACCACCATATCAATCCCATGGCACTTTGATGTATGGGGAGTAGATTTAATTGGACCTCTACCTATATCTAAGGGAGGCACTAAGTATGCGGTGGTTGCAATCGACTGGTTTACAAAATGGCTAGAAGCAAAACAGCTTCCAAACATCACATCCAAAAAGGTTTTTAGATTTGTGATAAAGAATATCGTCACTTGATTGGGAATCCCTTATAATATCGTATCAGACAGCGAAACATAGTTTGAAAGTGAAGAGTTCACACGGTTTTGCGACAAAAATGGGATCATAAAAAGTTTTTCTTCTGTAGCACATCCAAGGCCAAACTGTGTCGTCGAGGCTACAAATAAAACCATAAAAACAATCTTAAAAAAAAGTCTAAATCAAGCCAAAAGAAATGAGGCAAATGAGTTGCCATTGGTACTAGAGCATATAAAACCTCTGCCAAGATGGCGACAGGGCACACTCCATACTCTCTAACATACGAATGTGAGGCTATGCTTCCAATCGAAGTTGAGATCCCTTCACATAGAAGATAGCTTATGCATTTGATCCAACTAAAGAATTGAAAAAGGAATCCTTAGACCTAATCCAAGAGTTAAGGGATGAGACTACAATTATAATAGTCGAGTATCAGAGGAGGATCACTAAATACTACAACTCAAGAGTAAGAACAAGGACCTTCCAGAAAAGAGACTAGGTCTTGTTAAGGGAAATGGAAAATACTAAGAATCCATCGGATGAACCCCTTGGATCAATTTGGGAAGGGCCCTTGATCATTCATCAAGAACTCATGCCTGGAGCATATCGACTCTGCAAACTGAATGGTGATCCTGTACCTAGAACACGGAACACAGAACACTTAAGACCCTACTTTTGAATGGTAAATGAATGAATTAAGGTCTTCTTAAGAATATCCATATGATTAGGGGTACGGAAACCCCTAAAAATTTGGAAATACTCGAAATGGGTGAGCCTACAACGGTTAAAAAAACTTGTCACCATCAAGATGGCTAGGGCAAGGAATCTCTCGGAGGGAGGTGGTGTGTAAGCCTTTAGCCGAGTCCAAATCAGAAAAAGGTCTGGTTAAAGCATCAAAAGCATAAGCCTTTGATCCATGCCATAAATGGTCGGGACAGAGCATCTGAATGAGCATGCCCTGCCTCTGCTCTAGAAATGAGCAAGCCCTGCCTCTGCTTCAACGAAGCATGTCCTACCTCTGCTCTAAAGATGAGCATGCCCTACCTCTGCTTATATCTTCATCCAGCGGAAGGGAACAAAAGCTCTGGAGGAGCACAATAAGCACGTTCTGCCTCTTCTCTAAAATGAGCATGCCCATGCCTCTGCTTCGACTAAGAACATCCTACCTCTTCTCTAAAATGATCATGCTCTATCTCTGTTTATGTCTCATCCCACAGAAGGGAACGAAAGCTCAAAGGGATCACTCTAAGTAGTACATCCTCTACATATTTCTGATCCTACAAGAAGGGAACAAAAGCTCTGGATGAGCACTCTAAGCATGCACTTTCCTCTTCTTATATATCATCCCACAGAAGGGAGCAAAAGCTCAAAGGGTGCACTTAAATCACCTACAACCTCTGCTTTAAAGAACGAGCCTGAAATGGGTGTCAAAACCACAAATACCTAAATCTAGGTTTTGGTTCTTCTATCTATTACTGCCAGAAGAGGAATTTTAGACTTTTACTAAATACCCGAATCTGGGCTTCAGGACTTCTATCTATTATTGCTAGAAGCATATTTCTCGTCTTCTATTAAATACCCAAGTCCAAGTTTCGAGTCGTCTATCTATTATTGCCAGAAGTGGAATTTTGATCTTCTACTAAATACATAAATCTTGGTTTCAGGTCTTCTATCTATTATTGCCAGAAGCAGATTTATGGTCTTCTATTAAATACTCGAATCCAGGTTTCGGATTTTCTATCTATCATTTCCGAAAGTAGATTTCTGGTTTTATATTAAATACCTGAATCTAGGTTTTGGATCTTCTATCTATTATTACCAGATATGGATTTCTGGTCTTCTATCATTAATACCTAAATCTGGGTTTCAGCTTGGAATTTCTATTATGATTAATTACAGATTTCTAGCCTTCCATCATTAATACCTTAATCTTGGTGTCATATTTCCAAAAGTGGTTTTTTGTTCTTCTACTAATACCTGAATCTATGTCTTAAGACTATGAATCTTATCTCCTGAAAAATAGGTATTTCGGGATTCTATTGCACAAAATCAAGTCAAAGATTTAGATCTTTCTCTCATACTTCCAGATAGACATTCTGGACTTATAATGATCTCAAAACTGAATTCTTATATTTTCATTGTTCAAATACTTGAATCAAGGTTACAAATTTCCCCTTCTCATTTCTAGGAACATCTTTCTGGACTTCTATTGTCATACCTGAAATATGGAATTCGAGCTTACAATCTTATATTCGAAAAAGGATTTTAAATTAGCCTTCTGGTTGGTATCTCGGGTTTTCCAAAAAAACTTCAAAGGAAGGTCATAATTTCCCCCGCCACATGTAGAGGGGTTTCCCTAAGATTATGATACGTAAAATAGATGATCATACTATCCTTCTGCAGGTTTTATCTATCATTAAGCTTTGGTCCGGATGATTCCTAATGAAATATAAACAAATTATTGTATGAATCCACTATAAGTAAAGGATAACGCCAAAATATTAATTGTTGTATTTTATGTAGGGAAAACATAGGGAAAATTCCAAATGAAATATTTGAAACTTGGACAAAAGTGCTGACTTGAAAAGTCCGGAACACCCCTTCACTTGGGGACACTACACCATAATGGCCATTTGGCAACCCTTTTTTTTCACAATCGCCAACACTTATTTGTGTTGCAGTGTAATAACAACAATAAGCGTTGCTATATTAAAAAAGTGTCGCCAAAAATACATAATTATAGTTTTTTTATTGGCAACGCTTATATGGGTTGTTAGCGCTGATTTCTAAGTGTAAAAACGTAAACTTCCTTCCGTAACCCTATTTACCATGTGCCAATCGTTTGCCCAACGCTTATCCAAGAAGCGGCCGCCTAAATCGTATTATCCAAATCCGATTTCAGAGGACAAAAAAAGCAGCTTGCCGAAGATTCATCCGAGAGTAGATTTCAATCCCGTTCAGTCTCGATTTCAATCCAAATACGATTTCATTATCCAAGAAGCGGCCGCCTGAATCATTATCCAAATCCGATTTCAATCTCGATTTCAATCCCATTCAGTCGCTTCAGGTATATTTTTATTTTATTTTTGCTCACTTAAATCCTGTTTTTGTTGATTTGTTTCTACGTGTCTCATCTTTGGTTATGTGGTCTGATTTTTGCATAATCAAGAACTAGAGAGATCATAATCGAAGATTTAATCGAGATCTCAAAAAGGGATAAAGTCGAGAGCTAACCCTAGGTGAGTGTATTCTCTTTTCTTTTGCATTAAGTCCTTTAGAGGCAGCAGATTTATGGATACGTTTACGGCATGATCATTATAATAAAACGCAAAGGTTTGTTAGTGATATATGTGCCGATTTGGGTATTTCTGTGGGTTGATGTTGTATGGATCTGAATGCTATGACTGTTAAAAACAGTGGTTGGAAGTCATGCTTGTGGTGTTTAACTTTGAATAGAATGTTAGTTACTGAATATTTCTGTGTAAACATAAGTAGAAGCACAAAGGTATTATTTGGGGTATTCACAGTAGGGTGGGGTATGAATACAATGAAATAAGGGGGATCAATCGATTGTCTTGTGTATTGGATGCTTGGTTGTATTGCATGGTTGACTTTGTGCATTCGATTGACCACAGGTTTATATACATATGTTAAAAGACCGGTTAACAAATTGGGATAGACATGCATACCTATTGTATGGTTAACACTTGACCTGCTACTTATTTGTTTAAGCAGTAATACATTGGTGTTTGATTGATGAACACATGGTCTGAAGTATATATATTGGTTTACATAGTTATACATTTGTATATGATTAATAATCACACAACTTGCTATACCTATTTAGACAGTTTGATATGTCTGCTTTATATGAGAAATAAATGACCTGCTATGTAAATGGTTAGTCAGTTTAGCATATATATCACATTAATAGCAAACACATGACTAGTTACATATTTACTAGTTACATATTTATTCAGATCTTTTGGTGATAGGTGTATTGCTTAGTGACACATGGCCCATTTTGCATATCTGTTCATACAGTTTAAGGTGATGTGTAGTGATTTGATTAAAACTGTAAATATACTAGGGAATTGTACACTAAGTAATACACATTATAGATCTGAAACTGTTTTTATATGCCACCTGTTTTATAAATATTCATTTGTTTTATAGAACAGTGAATAGCAGATAGATATTCATATCTTTATGTTACGCTCTCACAAACTCTTTGTGTGTGTATGATACTCAATAAACTTCTGGCAATATATCATTAACATAACCCAAGTATAGATGATGCACGAGAATACATGTTCTTGTAATTTTCATGCTTTTTTTATACGAGTAAGAGCTCAAGACTAATAGGTCATGTACATGACGCAAGGTGTGTATTCTAAATTATTCACCTAGTCATCTGCAGCAATTCTTGAATGCATACATATATTCATGTTTTTGTTCCTTTAGTAATTCATAGGACTGCTTCAAGTAATGCTTTCGAATCTGAAGTCTTTAAAGTTTGATACAAAGTCATCTGCTGCTGTGAAGCTAGATGCGCATGACACACATGTTTGTGCTATTTTTTATTTATTCTTTTTTGAATGCTTTTCTTAGTGGTTTTTTTAAGAAAAAAAAATACTATGGTATAATTTTTGTTACAGGAGTAAAGTATAATGGTATCAATAATTTGATGGAAATTAGAAACAAGGAAGAAGGTCGAAGGTATGTATATTAATTTTGGTGCCTATGAGATAACTTATTGATTCTAAACTGAACCTTTCAAGCTCAGTTTAGTTTGGAATATGAACCGGAAGCCTCAGTTTCTAAACTGATTTATAAACTCGTTGTTGTCATTTGTAGTAGGTGACGATCATCGCATTTTTTGTTGGTTTCTCTGATTTTGAAAATGTACATTACAGGTCTTTTTAAGAGAAATAAACTCCACTAGGGTATTCCTTAAAGCGTCGTTTGCAGGTTAAGTTAAAATTGGGCATGTGAACCCAGTTTTCAGTCCACATCAAATATAAATGCTTGCAGGTCAAGCCCGGTGATTTACAAGTTTAGGCTGAACCTATGTATTGTTAAGTCTGAATGTCTATTAGTTACTATCAAAAATCTTAATGGCATATCATGGTCAGGAAAATATTTGCGATATCTCTTTTGGCTGAGCCTGTGTTTTTGTTCTAGTTTTTTTTCCTTTTTTTTACTAATTTCAAATCATATCATATATATACCGAACTGCAGGTGGTAAGTATCCAGAAGAATATATTTTTTACTAATGCTTAAATCTTTTCCTTTAGCTCACTTATTGCATGTTTTATAAGTAATTAATATTGCTTTGTTTACTCTTTCTATTCTATACTGATTGATGTGGTATTTATATTTACCACTATATGCATAATTTCACACATTTTGATTACGCTGCTTGTTCATTTTGCTCTTGCTTGGTCAGAGCAATTGAACCCCAATGCTATAAGCGTTTTAGATATATTGATTTTTGAATTTATGTGTGACTTGCTTTGTTTCTGCGTATTACTACTTTACAGTGTTTGCCAGTCAAAATTTGGAAGGATTAAAGTTAACATGTTTCAAACCAGATCAATAAAAAGTATTAAAGAGTGGTGATGGCTGTGTTCTTATTGATCTATCATCAAATGTTCTTAATCAGTTCTATTTTAGTCTAGTTGAAGGATATACTCATCAGATCAATTATTTATCCTATAGTTTTATTTTGGTTGCTAAGTTTTAATCTAGCAGCTAATTGTAAATTAACACAAGTTCCAATTTTCTACGGAAAGAAAAATAATAGTTAAATTCCGTAGTAAATAGTGCATTTAACCAAAAAATTGTGGTGAGCTGTAGTTGTAGGAAATGGGTTAGGTGAGGACTGAATTTGAACTAAAAATGTAAACAGAAGTGTAAGAATTGAATAAAGGACCTTGAATGTTGCCAGTTCTTTCTTTGCAATGAAAGGTTTTCAAAAATACAAAGATGTATGCAAAGTTACTTGATTAAATTTGTGACTGAAATGTAAAACCAGAGTTGTATAATGTGAGACACTGTCTGCTTTATATAATAGACACCGTCCCTCGACCTTGATTCATTTTGTGGACTATCAACCTGTTAATGGTGCTGTTTGTCTCTAACCTGAGTCCCTGGGTTTACAGCAGGGTTTTACTCTGTTAAATTAAAGTTAAAATAAAATTATTTTTGGCATACATACATATGTTAACTGTCCTCCTAGTTAGTACACTTCTCAAATGGTCTGTTGTATTTTTGAGGGTAGAATGCCAGTATATAAATTCATTTGTATGTGCTTTTCGTATACCCGTGCATGCTTGTCTTGTTTTAGGTCCTTGCTGCACTTCAACCTTGCGCATATGCGCCACTGCATGTGTATTTTCTTTCAGTAATCAAAAGTATATGTTCCATTTGCTGAATAACCTTAAATTTGTATTAGAATTAAATTATTTTGTTTAGTGTTAACACACGATGCTATCATTATAATTCTGAAATGCTCGAATCACTTGTTGCTACCTTGGTAGTTCTAAAATCAGTTGCCTGAGTTGTTGTAGTGCTACATTTCAAAATCTGAAATTTAATAGGAGGCTGCACCTTACTTTGGACATGAACATGTACATAAGCTTTTATGTTAGGATAACTAAGTTTACATGTATTTTGCATTGACGCTTGGTTATCAGACCAAAACCCAAGTGCATATATTAGTATTTTTGTCATTTACTTGAACCCACCAAGGCACCACTAGGATATTACTAGCACATACATGGTTCTGTTATTTCCTTCGAACTGCTTGAGTTAATACACTGTACATCTTTGCACAAGGTGCCGACTTATTTAGAAATGTCATCAAGGTGCCGACTTATTTAGAAATAACCATTGAACTTTGAAAAATAGGTGGAACCGTGTAATTCATCTACAATTTTGCACTTGGAATCTATATTTAATAGTGATTGCATTTTGAGACTGGTGTTGTTTATTTATTTTCTACAGATATCCTCCTATTCAAGGCCTTCGACCGATTATCATGACTACTTCCTACGGTATTGTCCATCGGCCTATTCAGACGATCCTACTCAAATTGTTTGCTCAGCCGAATCTCAGATACCAACTCCGTTTAGCGTCTACGAGAGAATAGAGTCGAGTTTAGAAAGAGATTTGGCATTATTAAGTGTTCAGAATGGTATGGCATCGCCTACCAGATCGACCACACCTACAAGATTGCCACCCCTACCAACATGCTATGTTGAAGAAGCACAATCTCAAAGGTTGTTATGCCGTTGCAACATTGAACCAATATTCAGAACATGCTATTTAAATAAAAATGTTGGTCGCCGATATTTTATTTGTACAAATACTGGAACTCTTAGAGATTGTGGATTCATCCACTGGATTGACGAACCATTATGTGATCGTGGTGTGGAATTTGCATTGGAGGTTCTTGAAGAAAACAAAAGGCTTAAAAAGGAGCTTAAATTGCAAGATTTCATCGAGCTCAATAGACAAAAGATGTGTCAAAATTGAAAAGGTATGACTTTGAACTTATAACATTTTCTGCTATTTGAAACTTAATTGATGTTATTAAATTAAATGCACATAGAAAGCAGTAGAAGAAGCAGAGAAAATGAGAAAAATTGGTGGTACAAGCTATGCAAATTTTTGGATGTATGGTTCGTTATATAGTTGGAGTTTCGCGTTTGGTACTTGTAGACTTCAAATATGAAAAACATCTTGCATTTTGTTAATTCTGTATTGTTATTACTATGGAATCGGATATTGTATATGTATTAAATTTAGTATCTTTATGTATTGAATTTTTTGTTAGTTCATACTTTGCTGTTATCATGAATGTGTATTTTTTTTTCTTATTGATTTGGTTACATGTTGCTATGTTGAGATAATTCCATAGCTGAATGAGTGCATATTAAATAGAGCTTGTGCTATCTTATATGCAAATATTAGCATTGCATGTTACCAACACTTATAAGTGTTGCGAATATAATATTGCCAACGCTTATAAGCGTTGTGAATGAATATTTGCCAATGCATATAAGCGTTGCGAATGAATATTTGTCAATGCATATAAGCGTTGGGAATGAATATTTTCCAATGCTTATATGCGTTGGTAATACATTGCCACGCCCCCATAGCAACGCTAATAAGTGTTGCGGAAATTTTTTGCGACAGTTATACTCGTTGGCAATCACCTGTTTTGGTGTAGTGGGAGGCAAATGTTACTACAAGAATCTGACACCAAATTCGAGGCTAAGGTGAAGGGGTATCGTATTAGGGTCGATACCAAAGCTGGAACCAAGGCGACAAAGCTGGCACCAAAGAAAGAATGCTATTGGCACCAACATGGGGATAACACTGCTTGGTGTCGATACCAAGGCTAGAAAGAAAGAAGCATGCGATCAACACTAACATGTTGAGAATAGTTGGCTTGGTGTCGATACAAAAAGGTGAGGTGGTTGATCCAGGTTCAGTACCAAAGTAAAGGAATTAGAAGCCTAAAGTCATTACCAAGGTAGCAAGATTAAAACATAAACGGGATACTAAAAGAAAATGCATTGAATAATAAGTGAAGCCAAACATTGGGGCCGAGTATCGGTATTGGTGGAAGCATGGAGCCGACAACAAAGTAGAGGAGAAAATAAAGTGATATCGATAATAACAGGCTTGATGTTGATAACATTGCAAAGAACAACACCAAAATCACAAAGAAAAGAGTATAAAAGCATCTCTTGAAGACAGATCGACATTAGGAAGTCCCTACCAAAACAGGGGGACAACGAAAGAAACTGGTACCCAAGCTTGCAGCCTTTAAAGAAGGCCGACACCAAGAAACCAATACTGAAAGTCACAAAGGAAGGCCGATACCAAAGGACAGAGGCGAATTCAAGCTTTCTACCTGATCGTTATTGAAGGGAGTCTAAATTGTCTATAGATAAGACCCTAAGGGTCACATTTTGGAGGGACTTTTTTCATTCCACAATCTTGTATTCATTCCTAAGAGATAAAACCCTTATTTTGAAATCAAATTGAGGATTTCTACATCAATTGTAATACATTCAGTATAAATAAAAGATGGTAAACTGAGATCATTCTAATCTCGATTCAATAATCGTCAAAGGGGTTATCACTAATCATATATATGAAGGATTAAAGTGCAAACAAATCTAAAGAAGAATCATCGAGTGAAACTAATGATCCTTCCTTTATGATTCATTTTGCGCCTCATTCTTTTTATAATACGTTTAACATATCATAATGTCCAAATGACTATTATAGCCTTAAGATGTGATAATTAACATAACCAAGTCCCTTCTTGGGCTGGATCGATGTGGAAGTATCATCTTTTTGTCTCTAATTACTATGACATATCTTCTAATATAACCGTTGTGGTATTTTAGCTTGTTTTCTCTTAACACAATGCATATTATTAAATCTTGAGTCTAGGGTACACCTACGCGACAAGGTTCTGTACACCTTCTATAAAGCTTATTAGACCCTTATCCTAAGCTAACTGTTGATCGTTAAGTCTCGTAAGCGTGATACTCATCTCTTGAAGGTGGAGTAACTAATCTTTGGACTTAAGGTCTTGATATCTAGGCAACGACAGGTTAAGCCAAGCTTGGTGGTGTAACGACCCACCATTTTCGACCACTTCAAGCCAGTCATTAAACCAACTTGAACTGCTCGAAAACAACAGATTGTTATTAGCTTCTGAGGTAAATAGAATAAATCAAAGAATCACAGACACAGATACAGAGTTACATGATATCTCACAGCGGAAAATACATAAAATTTTACAACAGAATTTACATAAATAACATAGCGGAAGTTTAATACAATAAATTTCTAACACATGGATAAATTATAAAAGTTTGAAACACACACAATACGAATATCTGAAAACTGAAACAATCAAATAGGTAGACACGGGTCTAAATATAAGCTTCAAACTCCAAGGGTGAATCTCGAAAGCGGTATAACCAATCTGACCCAAACCATAATGCAAAAAACAAAATAATTTGGATCAGGACTAACATTCTCATGAAAGTAAATCAACACAAATGACATGTTCGATGAAATGCAATCACAACTTAAAGGAAGTTTGGGATCACCATCCTTTAAGCATCTGTCTAACTAATATACCAGACGCGACAATGTCAATCAGTTAAGTAAATATCAAACTAGTGTATGTGGGATTATAATACTCACACCATTGGTATATTTTGTAACAAAACTTATATTTCAATTTCAACAAATCTTATCATATTCAAAACATATAGTGTTTTATAATTCAAACATACAAATCAAAATCGTATCTACAAATTAAAACCAATTCCATATGTTAAAGAAAATATTAACTTTGAAAAAAATATATATAAATATATAACAAAATCTAAAATAAATTATAAACACATATAAGATAAAAATATATATATAAATAGGTTTAAAGAATTTTTTAATATATAAAAGTTTAAAATACTTATGTAATATATATCGTTTAAAATAAATAAAATTATAAGAAAACTTACATAAACATTTAAATCTATATATTTACATATAAAATCATTTTACTTCAAAAACATAACCAATGGTGTTCGTATATACTTCCATATCCTATAGTCAAGTGATACGGATATTTATCATTTCAATCCGCAATCCCAAATTCAATAAAAATCGTTCAGGTTTATCATTTCAACCCATAATGATTTTTCCCTAATCTAATGTCCGTTCGGGTAAGTATCATTTCAACCCTTAGTGATTTTCCTAAACTAGGGGTATCAACAATCATAAACAATGCAATCACATCATATATATATATATATATATCGTTAGTGCAACTACGTGTTATATGAATATATCGTGTCACATATGAAATGGGCATACATATCGAATCAAACAATTTCTACCAGGAGTCCTATACATTTCATATAACAGTTCATTACTAATCTATCATCCATGAAAAATGTAAGTTGGGTGTGAGATAAACTCACCTTTCGTGGCATTGAAATAGGGACGACAGATGGATTGACGTAGAATGAAGCGACGATTTGAAGGCATGATTGAGAACGGCTTCAACTCGATATCACTCAATAATATTTTTTTTATAAGAGGAGGTCGGGAAAATTTCAAAGGATCGGTTTGGCTATTTGGTTTTTAAAACGGTACGGATATTGGGTTTTGGAACGGTTTTTGTATTCAATACCAACCCGACTCAAAATATAAACATTACAATTTTTTTTAACAAAATAATATATGAATGTATACATATAAACACACAGAAAAATTATAATATATAATTTAAAGTTTAACACACACACTGCACACACAACGCATACAAAAATTATAACATATATTTATTATAAAATATATAAACACCAAAACCGATTGTATAAATATATATAGAAATATAGACACAACACACACAAACAATAAAACAAGTCAAGTTGCAGACACCCAACACAAAAACACACACAAACATACACTGCTCACATAACACAAACCCATATCCACACACACAGAGGTTATATAACACACACGCACACATAACAAATATTTTGTAAAATATTTTCTTTTATAAACAAACAAAATAGAATTTAACTATGATGACCCCATCCCCCGTACTGACGGTGGCAAGGGTAATCTTTGGAATATAACACATAAACAGATAACAACAGAGCAGAGATAAATAAGTACATCAGATAATGCACAATAGAATATACTGGATAAAAGTAATCATCAGAGTTACACAGTATGCAGGATCATACTTAGTACAAATATAGTTCAGCTATACATAAATGTCTACAGCGGAAAACAAGCATAATATATACAATAGGAGCTGAACTACATAAAAAGAGATAAATAATAGAATCCATCTTCAACTCCAGCTATCCAGAAAGAGCCAGCTAAAACCTGAATACAAGGCTGCCCGTGTAGAAAAAGGGGCACCCGAGTTTGCAAGTGAAACAAACTACGAGTCAGTCATGGGACTGGTATGAGAAATCTACTCAACACATTTAAAATATGGCTAGTCACAGGACCACACCACTTTCGTGGAACGGGTTTACTCCATCGGATCACCAGTGCCTTAAAACAAATAATTCTTTGAAACATCGCAATGCTTTTTATAAAAATGAAGCCATTATAAGACTCAGTTCCCATCACACAATTCAAGGCAAACCGAAGGATAGAGTTTTACCTTATAATGGCCAAAATATGCTTGATACGAATAAAACAAAAGCATTTGATATTATTACTAGTGTTTATATGTTTCAAAAACAATTTCAAATCATAACTATCAATCATAGATGGCATGGGCACCATATATCATATCGCCATATATATACACAATCAAAACCGCACGGTGTCGTATTTGGAAATTGGATTTCCACCATGAACCAAGGTAAAGGATAGTCCTTACCGAATTCGAGACAATCTAGCCCATGTCTCAAGATCAGAATGCATCAACCCTTTGGATCGTCAGGGCCGGTCCACCGATGTGGATTATTATGCATGAACATTACGTTTCCCCGCCCTATGGGGCGTAAATGAGCCAACAAATGACTCCATCGGTCCTGGATCAACCGATAAAACCGAGGCGCCTCACTATCCATCATCCACATAAGTAAAATGTCAGCCCGTGTAAAAACACTGACACAACTCCTAGCTAGAAAGAAACGCAGGCCCTCCCTGATGTCCTCTCCCGTTTCTGGTTCATACCGGGGTGTGAGGTTCGCGAATTCACGTTATACACAAAGCTATGCCACACAGGCAGTGCTTTGGTCATCACCACAAGACTTTGCTTTTCAACAGAAGCCCTGATCACTGCATATTAGCATGCTACAAAGGCAATTCACGCCATGTAACTGATGGCTATCAATCACATAGAATGAATTCCAATGTCAGACACACAGTCCATTTACAAGTCCATTCTGGGTCTGAACGAAACCGAAGGCACTATATACCTCGCAAACCCATCGATCTCCGTGTACGTCTGGACGAGCACCACTCATTATCCATATTTCGGGATGTCTCCCAATCAGGACATCAGTTATCATCCAAACGAGGTGAAGATTTCCGGTCTTCAACCACCGTCTTCATCTTCGATTTCTTATTGTCGATTTAGTTATTCAAAATGGGATAAACCCGGTCTTTCTGAGAAATTCGCGTATATAATAAACAAGTGCTAGACAAACACAACATACGCATCATTTCAATTCATTAGTCACTAACCGTAGATCAGTAAGAGAACGATTTCCCAAATATTAACCCCGAAGGCCGAAACCAACATAAGATCAACACCCAGGAAACCATTCGACTTAGCCAACCTTCAGTTAGTTTCTAAATTTCACATCCATATCGTTTACAATATTTTATAACGATTTATCGCTATTTTTATTTATTTTAAAATAGCCAATTTATTCAAAACGACGCTTCGGGCCATAACGCGGCCGTGGCGCTGTTTTTCTTCAGATTTGATTTACACATATCTGAAAATCTAACCGTTGGATCTTCACAAAATTTATAACATTAGAAAGATCTTTTCAAAATGAATCCAACGGTTCCAGTTTTGGGAAAATCCGATGGTTGGATCTCCCGGTACAATCGTTTGAAGTTTCGATTTCAAAATACGAACTACAACGTCGTTATTCGATTTAATATACATATACATATACATATATATATATATTTATATAATCGATTCTGGCGCTGTTTTTCTTCAGATTTGAATTAAACATTCCAGACAATCCAACCGTTGGATTTTTACAAAGTTGGTGCCGCTGGAAAGATATTTCCAAAGCGAACCCAACGGTTGCGGTTTCGGGAAAATCCGATGGTCGGATCTCCCGCACTAATCGTTTGAAATCACGGTTTCAAAATACGAACTGCAGCTTCGTTATTCGATATATTTCAATTCTATTTATATATATATATATCGATTCTTTGAGTTCAAAGCTATATTCTTTTCTTACATTTGATAAAAATGATATTTATATCCAACAAACATTCACTTCGACACTTCACTATTTTTAACAACTCTTATGTACAGTAGAAATGTGATTTTTATTGTAAAACAATTCATTTCAAAATACGATTATTTTATATAGTTCATATAAGTAATAAAAATATGATTTTTATTATAAAACAATTTATTTCAAAACAAGATTATTTTATATAGTTCATATTGATGATAAAAATAGGATTTTTATTATAAAACAATCTCTTCAAAATATGAATACCATTCAACACATGAATTTCAATTCAACGAATGAATTTCGATTCAACACATGAAGGTTTTCTATAGTTTATATATATAGATAAAAAGGTGATTTTTATATTTAAAACACGAATACCATTCAACACTTGAATTTCAATTCAACGAATGAATTTCGATTCAACACATGAAGGTTTTCTATAGTTTATATATATAGATAAAAGGTGATTTTTATATTTAAAACCCGAACACCATTCAATACATGAATTTATATTCAACGAATGAATTTCGATTCAACACATGAAGGTTTTATATTCAACAGGCGAATATAATTTCAACACAGGAAAATAATTCTAACACATGAATATTATTCAAAATTTCGGCAGCATAACGGCAGGGTAGTTAAAACCGGGACCGTCCTTAGTTCGGCTCCTCGCTCTACCTTAAAGCCTCGCAGCTTTTGACAATGGGGAATCATGCATCTAGTTCGCATGTAGGCGGCATGTATATTTTTTTCATTTCCACAAACTAATCCTATGTGGTTTCAACCAAATATTTCCCAACCACAAACGGGTATTTTTCAACCACAATCAATCAATTTCAACCACAAACAATTCTAATCAACCGTTCGTATTCAACCAATTTTCACACCAATCACAACCAATAAATATCGTCCATGGTTTGTGGACGAGGGGAGTGTGTATATATATATAAGCATTTCACTTTTATTCAACACATATATAATTTTTACAACGCATGTATAACTTATACATCGAACGTACAACTTATACAATGCTTATACATGAGGTGTACAACGCTTATATAACACATACATCGACTATATAATTTATACATCGTCGTTTTCCATATCGTTTATAATTTAGAAATCTCACATTGGGTTTCACTCCACCAAAAATAGCAGAAGGCTCAGAAAAATATGCGGTCTCTTCTAGAATGTAGAAGACGTCCACACGGTCATGATGTTTCCTGTTTCATCGAATTTCGTCAAAAACAAAAAAGATATGATTTTTACAGTGGAGTCAAAAACCGTAGTGCTTAAAACTGCTACAATATAGTTTATATTAAAAACAGCCGTACTTTTTCAAACTTGTTCAAAACTAGGTTTTGATTTTAATCCCAATCCGCTGCACTTGGTTAAAATCGGTCCTCACCACTCCGTAGAGCTTCAAAGTAGCTTCCCACGCAGGGTGGTTTGACCCAGATCGACGACTCCAGTCGATGGTGGCGGCGCTCGAAAGTTCCAGCCTTCCTGGGCTTGGATCTCGCTGGATTCGCGATGAGGAGGGGTAAAAGTGGTATGGATGTGACGAGGAGGGCTTCAAAAAGCTTAACTGGAGGGGGGTCTAACTCGGCCTGGATTCGCCAGAAAAAGGGAGGGAAGGTTGGAGCGCTTGCCATCGTTCGTGCAGGGGGGGGGGGGGGAAGGGGTTCCAGATAAAAGACGGGGAGAGAGAAAATAGGCCGACCAATCAATTTTTTTTATATATTTTTAAATTCTTAAAAATAACCCTTGTCACACACGAACTCCAATCCAAACCCAATGACTGTCGCCCCTAGTTAAATACCCCCATTCCGAACATGATGGAATATCTTTTGAAGGCCCATTCGACTGTTTCAGTCAGTTTTTCCTCAAAATAAAATATAAAACATTCAATATTTAATTTGAACGTACATTTCAATTTTCCGGTGCCACATACTAACTCGAAAAATTCCATAAAAATAATTCTGGCTATGTTTTGACGATATGGTCCCAACAAAACTAGTTTCGTCGAGTTCTGAGACCGTTTGTAAAATGGCCCATTTCTGGTCGATCCAATTTAACTATAATTGACCAAAACACATTTTCCTTTGCCACGCTCACATACTAGCTTCAAAAATTATGAATTTTGAAACCTAGCAATAACTTCACATCCCGGATCCAACAAAAGTGGTTTCGTCGAATTCCGAGGTCGTTTGCAAAATGGCCAATTTCACGGGCTATATAAATTCCATAGCGACCTTTCTGAAAATTCGTTTGGCCATAACTTTTGCTTTCCGCTATGAAACTTCGATTTTTCAGATTCGTTAGAAAGGTATTCACTAACAGATTTAAATATTTTTGGTTTCACTAAAATCCGTTTTGTTTTGCACCCGGTACAGTCAGTCGAAGTTTGAATTCAAATTTTGAAACTACCGCGCCATTTCAGGCCTTGTTTATAATTCAAAGTAACTATATTTATTTTCAAATGTCAATTCAAACTCACTTTTCATTGCTATTATTTAAAATATTTATTTTGAATATTTAAAATCCACTATTTTAGCCAATTTAAAATTTTTAAATTGGTTCAGATTTTCCAGGTCGTTACAATCTCTCCCACTTAAAACTTTTCGTCCCCGAAAAGGAACAAAGTCGAAAGTGGTTTGATTAATTAACTCTACGTTCAATCTGGCTTCCATTCTCCAACTTTTCAGTTTCTGAGAATTTTCAAATTCTTCAAAAATTTGGCTAATACCCGGAATTTTCAAAAAAATTCGCCATAACCTCTTTTGTACGGGGAGGGGTTTGGAAATTTATTGGGTCGTATTAGGTACCCAATAAATCCTAATAAGCATATACATATTTATAGTGATATATTCTGGTGTTTACAGGGGAGCGTGTATAGATAATAACTCCAGAAAATAAATTCTCGTCACCCTGTCAAAGCCTGAGGGAGTGTGTATTTTAATTGCTCCAGAGGATAAATCCTCGTTACCTCGTCCCGTGTGGGAAATAAATAATCCATGTGCCGTATCTAATAACTAGAGAGACGTGATTATTGTCAACTCCAGACCCGTGTGGGGTTTTTATTATTCTGGAAATTTATCGTTACAATTTTATATTGTCCATATCAGTCATCAGTGCAACCTGTAAAATATAGTCATCGCCATACAAGCCTCTCGCTCGTATGGAAAATCTTCCACCTCGTCACACAAGCTCCAAATGCTTATGTGGTATATGATGAAGTATGCCTATCTTCCAGAAGTATGTCGTGTAATGTAGTTCAAAATTAATTGTTACTATCCTATGGCGACGTTTATGATTACACACAGAACAACCAGCACTCCGCATCCAATGGCATTCACAGGAGTTGATATAATAATATTTCGCATCCAACTTATTAAGGTTTACCTATTTGTTGGGCACGCAAATAATTTCTTTACTCAACAGCTATCCAATTACCTGTTCAAACATATATAATGCACATGTATATATTTCTATCTATTTTTAAATCAGTTCAATGTGTGATTTAAATGAATAAATTCTACCATTATTCTCTTATTAATTAAATTAACTATCGTTTCTATAATTTAATTAATCCAATTTACTATCACACAATGCAAACAACAATCAAATTGTTTTTAACTTTTCAAAAATATACTAATCGATTCATATACTCTTTTACTTTTCAAATATATATCTTTTATATATTCAAAAATCATATTTCTAAAACCAGCCTATATATATAATCACAAATACGTTATTTACAAACATATAACTCTCGACTCGTTCTGAGGCACTTCTGACCCCATCTCTAACGAGCTATTCTGATTATGCTATACTCATACTAGGATATTACTGATGCTATCTGTATTGAGTTACCCGTCCTAGAACACTACTGGTTCTATCTCTGACGAGTTTGTTAATATGTTATATTCCGGAACTAAGCTTAACCAAAGCTCTGATACCACGTTGGGACGACCCCATCCCCCGTACTGACGGTGGCAAGGGTAATCTTTGGATTATAACACATAAGCAGATAACAGCAGAGCAGAAATAAATAAGTACATCAGATAATGCACAATAGAATATACTGGATAAACGTAATCATCAGAGTTACACAGTATACAGGATCATACTTAGTACAAATACAGTTCAGCTATACATAAATGTCTACAGCGGAAAACAAACATAATATGTACAATAGGAGCTGAACAGCATAAAAAGAGATAAATAATAGAATCCATCTTCAGCTCCAGCTATCCAGAAAGAGCCAGCTAAAACCTGAATACAAGGTTGCCCGTGTAGAAAGAGGGGCACCCAAGTTTGCAAGTGAAACAAACTACGAGTCAGTCATGGGACTGGTATGAGAAATCTACTCAACACATTTAAAATATGGCTACTCACAGGACCACGCCACTTTCGTGGAACGGGTTTACTCCATCGGATCGCCAGTGCTTTAAAACAAATAATTCTTTGAAACATCGCAATGCTTTTTATAAAAATGAAGCCATTATAAGACTCAGTTCCCATCACACAATGCAACGCAAACCGGAGGATAGAGTTTTACCTTATAATGGCCAAAATATGCTTGATACGAATAAAACAAAAGCATTTGATATTATTACTAGTGTTTATATGTTTCAAAAACAATTTCAAATCATAACTATCAATCATAGACGGCATGGGTACCATATATCATGTCGCCATATATATATATACAATCAAAACCGCACGGCGTTGTATTTGGAAATTGGATTTCCACCATGAACGAAGGCAAAGGATAATCCTTACCGAATTCGAGACAATCTAGCCCATGTCTTAGGATCAGAACGCATCAACCCTTTGGATCGTCAGGGCCGGTCCACCGATGTGGATTATTATGCCTGAACACTACGTTTCCCCGCCCTATGGGGCGTAAATGAGCCAATGAATGACTCCATCGGTCCCGGATCGACCGATAAAACCGAGGCGCCTCACTATCCATTATCCACATAAGTGAAATGTCAGGCCATGTAAAAACACTGACACAACTCCTAGCTAGAAAGAAACATAGGCCTTCCCTGATGTCCTCTCCCGTTTCTGGTTCATACTCGGGTGTGAGGTTCGTGAATTCACGTTTTACACAAAGCTACGCCACATAGGCAGTGCTTTGATCATCACCATAAGACTTTGCTTTTCAACAGAAACACTGATCACTGCATATTAGCATGCCACACAGGCAATTCACGCCATGTAATTGATGGCTATCAATCATACAAAATGAATTCCAATGTCAGACACACAGTCCAATTACAAGTCCGTTCTGGGTCTGAACGAAACCGGAGGCACTATATACCTCGCAAACCCATCGATCTCCACGTACGTCTGGACGATCACCACTCATTATCCATATTTCGGGATGCCTCCCAATCAGGACATCAGTTATCATCCAAACGAGGTGAAGATTTCCAGTCTTCAACCACCGTCTTCATCTTCGATTTCTTATCGTCGATTTAGTTATTCAGAATGGGATAAACCCGGTCTTTCTGAGCAACTCGCGTATATAATAAACAAGTGCTAGACAAACACAACATACGCATCATTTCAATTCATTAGTCACTAACCGTAGATCAGTAAGAGAACGATTTCCCAAATATTAACCCCGAAGGCCGAAACCAACATCAGATCAACACCCAGGAAACCATTCGACTTAGCCAACCTTCAGTTAGTTTCTAAATTTCACATCCATATCATTTATAATATTTTATAATGATTTATCGCTTTTTTTATTTATTTTAAAATAGCCAATTTATTCAAAATGACGCTTCGGGCCATAACGCGGCTGTGGCGCTATTTTTCTTCATATTTGATTTACACATATCTGAAAATCTAACCATTAGATCTTCACAAAATTTATATCATTAGAAAGATCTTTTCAAAACGAATCGAATGGATCTAGTTTCGGGAAAATCCGACGGTCGGATCTCCCAGTACAATCGTTTGAAGTTTCAATTTCAAAATACGAACTGCAGCGTCGTTATTCGATTTAATATAATTATATATATATATATATACATATATATATATGAATATAATCAAATCTGACGCTATTTTTCTTTAGATTTGAAGACAATCCAACCGTTGGATTTTTACAAAGTTGGTGCTGTTGGAAAGATATTTCCAAAGCAAACCCAACGGTTGCAGTTTCTGGAAAATCCGATGGTCGGATATCCCGCACTAATCGTTTGAAATCACGGTTTCAAAATACGAACTGCAGCTTCGTTATTCAATATATTTCAATTCTATTTATATATATATCGATTCTTTGATTTCAAAGCTATATTCTTTTCATACATTTGATAAAAATGATATTTATATCCAGCAAACATTCACTTCGACACTTCACTATTTTTAACAACTCTTGTGTACAATAGAAATGTGATTTTTATTGTAAAACAATTCATTTCAAAATACGATTATTTTATATAGTTCATATAGGTAATAAAAATATGATTTTTATTATAAAACAATTTATTTCAAAACAAGATTATTTTATATAGTTCATATTGATGATAAAAATAGGATTTTTATTATAAAACAATCTCTTCAAAATATGAATACCATTCAACACATGAATTTCAATTCAACGAATGAATTTCGATTCAACACATGAAGGTTTTCTATAGTTTTTATATATAGATAAAAAGGTGATTTTTATATTTAAAACACGAATACCATTCAACACATGAATTTCAATTCAACGAATGAATTTCGATTCAACACATGAAGGTTTTCTATAGGTTATATATATAGATAAAAAGGTGATTTTTATATTAAAAACCCGAATACCATTCAATACATGAATTTCAATTCAACGAATGAATTTCGATTCAACACATGAAGGTTTTCTATTCAACAGGCGAATATAATTTCAACACAGGAAAATAATTCTAACACATGAATATTATTCAAAATTACGGCAGCATAACGGCAGGGTAGTTAAAACCGGGACCGTCCTTAGTACGTCTCCTCACTCTACCTTAAAGCCTCACAGCTTTTGACAATGGGGAATCGTGCATCTAGTTCGCACGCAGGCGACATGTATATTTTTTTCATTTCCACAAACTAATCCTATATGGTTTCAACCAAATATTTCTCAACCACAAACGGGTATTTTTCAACCACAATCAATCAATTTCAACCACAAACAATTCTAATCAGCCATTCGTAATCAACCAATTTTCACACCAATCACAATCAATAAATATCGTCCATGGTTTGTGGACGAGGGGCGTATATATATATATATATTTATATTTATATTTATATATATATAAGCATTTCACTTCTATTCAACACATATATTATTTTTACAACGTATATATAACTTATACATCGAACGTACAACTTATACAACGCTTATACATGAGGTGTACAACGCTTATATAACCCATACATCGACTATATAATTTATACATCATCGTTTTCCATATCGTTTATAATTTAGAATTCTCACATTGGGTTCCACTCCACCAAAAATAGCAGAAGGCTCAGAAAAATATGCGGTCTCTTCTAGAATGTAGAAGACGTCCACACGGTCACGATGTTTCCTGTTTCATCGAATTTCGTCAAAAACGAAAAAGATATGATTTTACAGTGGAATCAAAAACCGTAGCGCTTAAAACTGCTATAATATAGTTTATACTAAAAACAGTCGTACCTTTTCAAACCTGTTCAAAACTAGGTTTTGATTTTAATCCCAATTCGCTGCACTTGGTTAAAATCGGTCCTCACCACTCCGTAGAGCTTCGAAGTAGCTTCCCACGCAAGGTGGTTTGACCCAGATCGACGGCTCCAGTCGATGGTGGCGGCGCTCGAAAGTTCCAGCCTTCCTGGGCTTGGATCTCGCTGGATTCGCGATGAGGAGGGGTAAAAGTGGTATGGATATGACAAGAGGAGGAGGGCTTCAAAAAACTTAACTGGAGGGGGGGTCTAACTTGGCCTGGATTCGCCAGAAAAAGGGAGGGAAGGTTGGAGCGCTTGCCGTCGTTCGTGCGGGGGGGAGGGGGGTTTCCAGATAAAAGACGGGGAGAGAGAAAATAGGCCAACCAATCATATTTTTTTTATTTATATATTTTTAAATTCTCAAAAATACCCCTTGTCACACACGAACTCCAATCCAAACCCAACGACTGTCGTCCCTAGCTAAATACCCCCATTTCGAACACGATGGGATATGTTTTAAATGCCCATTTGACTGTTTCAGTCAGTTTTTCCACAAATTAAAATATAAAACATTCAATATTTAGTTTGAACGTACATTTCAATTTTTCGGGGCCATATACTAACTCGAAAAATTCCAGAAAAATAAATCTGGCTATGTTTTGACGATATGGTCCCAACAAAACTAGTTTCGTCGAGTTCTGAGACTGTTTGTAAAATGGCCCATTTCTGGTCGATTCAATTTAACTTTAATTGACGAAAACACATTTTCCTTTGCCACGCTCACATACTAGCTTCAAAAATTATGAAATTTGAAACCTAGCAATAACTTCACATCTCGGATCCAACAAAATTGGTTTCGTCGAATTCCGAGGTCGTTTGCAAAATGGCCAATTTCACGGGCTATATAAATTCCATAGCGACCTTTCTGAAAATTCATTTGGCCATAACTTTTGCTTTCCGCTATGAAACTTCGATTTTTCAGATTCTTTAGAAAGGTATTCACTAACAGATTTAAATATTTTTGGTTTCACTCAAATCTGTTTTGTTTTGCACTCGGTAAAGTCAGTCAAAGTTTGAATTCAAATTTTGAAACTACCGCGCCATTTCAGGCCTTGTTTATAATTCAAAGTAACTATATTTATTTTCAAACGTCGATTCAAACTCACTTTTCATTGCTATTATTTAAAATATTTATTTTAAATATTTAAAATCCACTATTTTAGCCAATTTAAAATTTTTAAATTGGTTTAGATTTTCCGGGTCGTTACATTAACTCAACATAGTAAAAATAAAATCACACACACCATCACACACAAAGGTTCCAAACACATAATCAAGCTTAAATTAAAACTCATGCAACAAAATACAAAAACACTGACATCTAACATCACACATACATAAATTCATGCACAAAAAAACTTGAACACACACGATACCACACAAATCTATCCACACAGTAAAACCACTCACGCAACAAATAGATAACATACACACACTGTACACACATCAACAAATACATGCGCTCACGGTGGAGGAAGGAGGGACGGACGACTTGCTTGGGTACTATTGGTCGAGGCTCAGGTTCAGACATGGATCAAGACGGAGGGGTTTGGCAGCGGCTCGGATGGTAGGAGGAGTTCGACTCATGTGGGAAGCTATGAGTTTTGGTCTTGGAACTGGGTGGACTGCGGTTGGTCGAGTGACAGCAAGGAGAGAACGCTGACTGGAAGGGATGGTTGTTGAAGGCTTTGGTGCTGTTGTGGTCAAAGTAGAGGAATTCACGCATGCGGGTGGAGCAGTTCAATTTTTTTTTTTGTAGAGACGAAGCAGCATGGGATGATGGAAAGTAAGTAAAGGGATGGTTCGTGGAATGGAAGAATGCAACATCACAGTTTGTTTCTATTTTTTTCATTTATATATAATAGAACGTACCAAATGCCGCTTGGGACAAACGTTCAAAAGAACGGCTTTGGAAACTAAAAGGTGCCAACAAAAATAAAACTTCTCATACTCATTTCATTGTAGAAGATGCAATAGAAAAGAGAAGGCACTTTGGAAAGATGTGGAAATTGGAAAGTCGTGGATGTTTTAAATGCATATGGGAAAACGAAAGGGTAAATAGAGATGAATAGGCGTGCACAGGCTTAAGTTTGCATTGGTTGTTTCCCACTAATTTGAAATCAAAAGTTTAGATTATTATATATATATATCGTTCGGGCTTTAGAATGAAACGTTCATTTCATTGAAACCACGTTAGGAGTCAATAAATGGGAAAAAGAAAATGAAATGGTTGCATGCACAGGCTCAAAACAAGCATGTTTAGAGAAGGTTATATCTATATGTATCCATTGAAATAGAAGTGGGCGTTTGGAAAACAAAACAAGCAAAAAGAAATGATGCATTGGAAATAAAATGAAGCATAGGAACAAAACTAATACATGCATGGTTTGGGAAACAAGCATGGCTTTTGAAATTAAGTTACATACATGCATGTTTGACTTAAATATGTCCCACTTCCTAAGCATTTTGGAAATAAAAAAAATGTGGGTTTTAGTAAAATAAAATGACGTGTTTTACAGACCCAAAATGACCAGAAAATTTTTTTTTGAGAGATCCGAATATGGACACTTTGAGCTCAAATAGCTTTGTTTCAAAAATGAACTGCACAAGCCTTTTAGCACTTTCAGTGCGAACTGAGCACCGAAACTAATAAACGAATATATTACGATAATCAGCGCGACGAGACGGGCACAACGATATAT
Organism: Allium sativum; assembly: GCA_030737875.1. Taxonomy (NCBI): domain Eukaryota; kingdom Viridiplantae; phylum Streptophyta; class Magnoliopsida; order Asparagales; family Amaryllidaceae; genus Allium; species Allium sativum. The sequence continues at coordinate 973,602,385 of CM060924.1, forward strand.
AATTTGTTGTGTCAGGATGCCCCGTTCAAAACGGCATTATGGACCGCTTTTAAAAGGGTAAATGGCACGGGAAAATAATTAAACGGAAGTCAAAACGTCCAATTTTCGCAAAACGAATTTCGCCGTTGGATTCGAGATAACGAATAGAACATTTTTCATGTTTGTCGGAGCTAGTTTCAAAGAGATTATAAAATCGTAAAAATTTGAACTAATATGCGCAGCTTCGCACTAAAAATTGTGCGATCGACAAGCATTCGAATTTTCCGACGAAATTAGTTTCTATGCTATGTCTGGCTAGACGCATCTCAAATATTTTTTTTTGGATTTTTATTTTTATATTACATTTTCATTTTTATTTGAGATATATCGATTGCCGCTACCACAAATAATCGTCAAAAACTGATTCAAACGAAGTGACTAAAATTTAATGTTTTCAATATCAAATTATTTCAATCACTTCTAAATGAAGATAACAAATATTAAAGATAAATGTTTCATTATAAATCAATTTTATGTTTTAATTTTAATTCAGAATAAAAAATAGTTATAAAAGTACAAACAAACTGAGCTTTAAACGAATAAATAAAATCAAAAATCAAAATTTAAATTAAATAATAAAAATACACTTAAAATTTTGGGTTGTTTCATTCTCCCCCACTTAAACCTTTTCATCCCCGAAAAGGAGGCAGGGAAATAGTATTTAAATAATTAACATTTTAAAACAATAGTTCAAATCTATCTTCACATCCATATATATATATATATATAACTTTAAATATATATAAATCATAAATTAAAATTTTCAAAATACTTTTAAGTATTCACTCAACTCTCGATCGGTGGTATATATCTATCCCACTTTCGAAACCCGAAAATAGATATCGCTGATGTTGCGCAGTCATCACCAGAATCATTTTCAAGCGACTAGAGTGTGACTCTATATCTATCTAATAATTGTAGGATTTAACATATACGTTGATCAGATGTATACCCAAATCACTAGGTATACGATAGGCCAACTTTAACGTCAATTAAAACTCATAACATCTTTCTTTATTTAAAAACAAATTAAAATCTTTATAATCCCATTATAAATTCCTATATATATACACATTTATAAAAAATATCATTGTAGATTTTTGACTAAGATAAAATTATTTTTATACAAGATCTACTTCTTACCTTGTTATAGATAAGGATAAGCTGTAGAAGTCGAATAAAAGTTGAATGAACAAAAGAACCTAATCGAAGAGGATCTACAAATGAACGTGGATTCAAATGGAAAGGAAATTCCAAGTGAAGATTTAAATATTACACAAAAATTTTATATTCAAAAATATCTGTTTTTAAAAAGATTAAAAATCTCTTTCTTAATTTATTATGTTGGGGTTATATAAATTTAATTTCAGGTTATTATTTTGTTATTTAACATTTGAAAATACTCGATAACTCGATGTTTAACAAGTTTATTGTCGTTCTTACAGACGTTAGGCATACGCTGGCCAAGCGTACGACTAAAATCTCTAAGTACTAAATATCCTTGTTTCAACTCCCAGTGAAAATACTTAAAACATTTAAAATAGATATGAAAAATAATTCCCCCATGGATCGCGGTTACTCGGCAGTTGCGCTACTATCCTAGTAGAATTGCTTGTAACCGTAGGTATCACACCCCTTGAATTTCACCATGGTTGTTGCCATAGATTGCAGTTACGCGACGGTTACGTCACTATCCCAGTGAAATCGCTTGTAACTGTAGGCATCGCGCCCCCGAATTACGCTATGGCGTCTAGATTGCAGTTACGTGGCTGTTACTCCACTATCCCAGTGGAATCGCTTATAACTGTAGGCATCTCGCCTTCCGAATTACGCTAGAACATATAAGTAATAATAATAATAAATGTGATATCACCGAATGAGACTTCAATATTCGTGGATACTCCCTCGATGGAACACCAACGTAGCTACGATTTCTGATTTTCGATGGACACTCCTCGACGAGCGCCAACACAATCCCTCTCCCAGGAATTGCGATTTCGATGGAAGGTACTTCCCATATCTTTATTTCAAAAACATATATACTATATATATAGTACTTCATTTCATGTTTCGCATATATCACACTTACATAAATAACAATTCACATAAGATTTCCGTTTCGACATCATGTTTCAAATATATCATTCTTTATTTCATATTATAAGTTTTCATTTTCAATCAATTAACTTCCAAATAAATAGCTTTTGAACTAATCATAATTCTACTATACATCTTCCATATATAAGGTTCGAAAACTCATATCAAATATTCAATATCAAATATTCTCGAAATTCCATTTCAATACCAATTCAGTTTTGATTTTATAATAAATTTGAATATTCTATGTCATTCCAAATTTTATTCACAAAAGGTTGGATCATTCAAATAATCGAAAAAGGGAGCGATTCAAATACAACGGGATTAAGATTCAAATCTAAGGAGACCTTAACAAAGAAGGCTATCGAAGTGGATTCGAAGAGTGGGAATTCCGAAAGGATTTAAATTTCAAAATACTTTACATTTCAAAATAATTTATATTTTCAAAAATACGCTCTCTCACAAGAAGGATTCTTCGACTGATTCCACTCATTCTAGGGTACCACTACCCTATCTCTAATGAGCAATTACCTCATAAGCTAAAGCTTTGATAAACAAACCAAAGCTCTGATACCAACTGTAACGACCCATCATTTTCGACCACTTCAAGCCGGTCATTAAACCAACTCGAACTGCTCGAAAACGACAGATTGTTATTAGCTTCTGAGGTAAATAGAATAAATCAAAGAATTACAAACATAGATACAGAGTTACATGATATCTCGCAGCAGAAAATACATAAAATTTTACAATAGAATTTACACAAATAAAACAGCGGAAGTTTAATACAATAAATTCCTAACGCATGGATAAAAGATAAAAGTTTGAAACAAACACAATACGAATATCTGAAAGCTGGAACAATCGAATAGCAAGACACGAGTCTAAATATAAGCTTCAAAATCCAAGGGTGAATCTCGAAAGCGGTATAACAAATCTGTCCAAAACCATAATGCAAAAAACAAAATAATTCGGATCACGACTAACATTCTCATGAAAGTAAATCAACACAAATGACATGTTCGATGAAATGCAATCACAACTTAAAGGATGTTTGGGATCACCATTCTTTAAACATTTGTCTAACTAATGTACCAGATGCGACAGTGTCAATCAGTTAAGTAAATATCAAACTAGTGCATGCGGGATTATAATACTTACACCGTTGGTATATTTTGTAACAAAACTTATATTTCAATTTCAACAAATCTTATCATATTTAAAACATATCGTATTTTATAATTCAAACATACAAATCAAAATCGTATCTATAAATTCAAATCAATTCCATATATTAAAGAAAATATTAACTTTGAAATATATATATATATATAAATTTATAAAAAAAATTAAAAAAAATTAGAAAATAAATTATAAACACATATAAGATAAAATAAGTTTACAGAATTATTTAATATACAAAATTTTAAAATACTTATATAATATATATAGTTTAGAATAAATAAAATTATAAGAAAACTTAAATAAATATTTAAATCCATATATTTACATATAAAATCATTTTACTTCAAAAACATAACCAGCGGTGTTCGTATATACTTCCATACCTTATAGCCAAGTGATACAGATATTTATCATTTCAATCCGCAATCCCAAATTCCATAAAAATCATTTAGGTTTATGATTTCAACCAATAACGATTTTTCCCTAATCCAATGTCCGTTCGGGTATGTATCATTTCAACCCTTAGTGATTTTCCTAAACTAGGTGTATCAACAATCACAAACAACGATCACATAGCAACAATCACATCATATATATATATATATGTATATCATTAGTGCAACTACGTGTTATATGATTATATCGTGTCACATATGAAATGGGCATACATATCGAATCAAACAACTTCTACCAGGAATCCTATACATTTCGTATAACAATTCATTATTAATCTAACATCCATGAAAAATATAAGTCAGGTGTGAGATAAACTCACCTTTCGTGGCATTGAAATAGAGACGGCGGATGGATTGACGTAGAATGAAGCGACGATTTGAAGGCATGATTGAGAACAACTTCAGCTCGATATCACTCAATATTTTATTATTATTTTTTATAAGAGGAGGTCGGGAAAATTTCAAAGGATCGGTTTGGCTATTTGATTTTGAAACAGTATGGATATTGGATTTTGAAACGGTTTTTGTATTCAATACCAACCCGACATAAAATATAAACACTACAATTTTTTTAAAAAATAATATATGAATGTATATATATAAACACATAGAAAAATAATAATATATAATTTAAAGTTTAACACACACCACACACACAACGCAGATAAAAATTATAACATATATTTATTATTAAATATATAAACACCAAAACCGATTGTATAAATATATATAAAAATATAGACACAACGCAACATGCACAAGCAATAAAACAAGTCAAGCTGCAGACACCCAACACAAAAACACACACAAACATAAACTGATCACATAACACAAACCCATAACCACACAAACAGAGGTTATATAACACACACGCACACATAATGAATATTTTTTAAAATATTTTCTTTTATAAACAAACAAAATAGAATTTAACTCAACACAATAAAAATAAAATCACACACACCATCACACACAAAGGTTCCAAACACATACTCAAGCTTGAACTAAAACTCACGCAACAAAATACAAACACACTGACATCTAACGCCACACATACTTAAATTCACGCACAAAAAAACTTGAACTTACACGGTACCACACAAATCTATCCACACAGTAAAACCACTCACGCAACAAACACTCAACATACACACACTGTACACACATCAACACATACATGCGCTCACAGTGGAGGAAGGAGGGACGAACGGCTTGCTTGGGTACTATTGGTCGAGGCTTAGGTTCAGATGTGGATCAGGACGGAGGGGTGTGGGAGCGGGTTCGGATGGTAAGAAGAGTTCGGCTCATGTGGGAAGCTGCGAGTTTTGGTCTAGAAACTGGGTGGACTACATTTGGTCGAGTGACAGCAAGGAGGGAACGCGGACTGGAAGGGATGGTTGTTGAAGGCTTCGGTGCTGTTGTGGTCAGAGCGGAGGAATTCGCGCATGCAGGTGGAGCAGTTCATTTTTTTATTTTTTATTTTTTTGTACGAGATGAACTAGTGTGGGGAGATGGAAAGTAAATAAAGAGATGGTTCGTGGAATGGAAGAATGCAACATCACTGTTTGTTTCTTTTTTTTTCGTATATATATACTAGAACATACCAAATGCCGCTTGGGACAAACATTCGAAAGAACGGCTTTGGAAAATGAAAGGTGCCAACAAAAATAGAATTGCTCATACTCATTTCATTGTAGAATTTGCAACAGAAAAGAGAAGGCACTTTGCAAAGAGGTGGAAATTGGAAAGTCGTGGATGTTTTAAGTGCATATGGGAAAATGAAAGGGTAAATAGAGATGAATAGGCGTGCACCGGCTTAAGTTTGCAATGGTTGTTTCCCACTAATTTGAAATCAAAAGTTTATATATATATATATATATATATCATTCGGGATTTAGAATGAAACGTTCATTTCATTGAAATAAAGGTGCCACATTAGGAGTCAATAAATGGGAAAAAGGAAATGAAATGGTTGCATGCACAGGTTTAAAACAAGCATGTTTAGAGATGGTTATATCTATATGTATGCATTGAAATAGAAGTGGAAATTTGGAAAACAAAATAAGCAAAAAGAAATGATGCATTGGAAATAAAATGAAGAATGCATGCATGGTTTGGGAAACAAGCTTGGCTTTTGAAATGAAGTTACGTACATGCATGTTTGACTTAAATATGTCCCGCTTCCTAAGCATTTTGGAAATAAAAACAACATGTATGTTTTAGTAAAATAAAATGACGTGTTTTACAGACCCAAAATGACAAAAAAAATATGAGAGACCCGAATATGGACACTTCAATCTCAAATAGCTTTGTTTCGAAAATGAACTGCACAAGCCTTTTAGCAATTTCAGTGCGAACCGAGCGCCAAAACTAATAAATGAATATATTATGGTAATCAATGCAACGAGATGGACACATTGGTATATAATTTGCAGTGTCAGGATGCTCCGTTCCAAAAGGCATTACGGACTGCTTTTAAAAGGGTAAATGGCATGGGAAAACAATTAAACGGAAGTCAAAACGTACAATTTTCGCAAAACGAATTTCGCCATTGGATTCGAGATAACGAATAGAACATTTTTCATGTTTGTCCGAACTAGTTTTAGAGAGATTACAAAATCGTTAAAATTTGAACTAATATGCGCAGCTTCGCACTGAAAATTGCGCAATCGACAAACATTCAAATTTTCCGACGAAATTAATTTCTATGCTGTGTCTGGCTAGACGCATCTCAAATATATTTTTTTGGATTTTTATTTTTATATTACATTTTTATTTTTATTTGAGATATATCGATTGCCGCTACCGCAAATAATCATCAAAAACTGATTCAAACGAAGTGACTAAAATTTAATGTTTTCAATATCAAATTATTTAAATCACTTCTAAATGAAGATAACAAAATATTAAAGATAAATGTTTCATTATAAATCAATTTCATGTTTTATTTTTAATTCAAAATCAAAAATAGTTATAAAAGTACAAACAAACTGAGCTTTAAACGAGTAAAATAAAATCAAAAATAAAAATTTAAATTAAATAATAAAAATACACTTAAAATTCTAGGTTGTTACAGGTGGAGCCAAGTTATCCTTAGGATTCCCCAAGATCGATCACCGTCTGAGTTCCATTATATATGCTTTGTTAATTCTCACATTGGATGTTGAGGCGTTAACAAAAAAAATTATGTATTATGTTAAAATAATTATGTATTATGATTGGACACTCCTATTATTTTAAGTTTTTTTTTTGTAATTTGTTTTGTAACACGGATGTAATGACCTGAAAATTCAAATGTTTTAAAATGTAGGCTATTAACTGAATTTAACATGGGAATTTCAAACTTATTTTGGATTTTATGAATTTGATGTTTGTGTGTAAAAATAAATATGAAGAATTTGATAGTAAGAATTCAGCGACCATTAATTTTGAACTTACCTGTTAAGCTAGTCAAATCTGTATTATTATTTAAATTTAAGTTCATTCAAAAAATATAAATATAAATATAAATAATAAACTTATAATATTGAGTAATATGGTTGCCAAATCTATTGAAATGAAACTTTTCCAGAAAAAGTCAATTTTTGTCAAAATTTTAATTCGAGTAGAAATTTCATAAGTTTGAAAATTCGAAAATTTCTTTTTCTATTTGATATTCAAGTTGGTTTTCAATTTTATTTTTTTTAGAATCCAATTTCGTTTGCTCAATTTGTTTTTTTTTTACATTTTGTATAATGCGTAAGAGGACGTCGTTGTGCGTTCATTCTTCTTCTTTCTTTTGTGCTTTACTGAGGCTTGTACCTAACATTTTGAGAAAGATTCTTCTGCCACAACATCCCGCTACATATGATTTTCCGTTTAGATTTTTATTGGACTCCAAGAAAGTTATATACAGACTTTTCTTATTTGTGTCTTTCGTTCTGCTTTTCATCATGACTACTATGTCTTCCTTCATTATCTGAAAACCCCTTCGCTTCAAAATTGAGTTTCCTTATCCACAAATCTGTAACGACCTGGATTTTTAACCATTTAATTGAATATTATTTAAATTTGGGTTTGAATGGTTATTTGGAATTTAAATAACTCGAATTCAATGGATCTGAATATTTTATTAATATAAATAATATAATAATAATTTTATTCTGAAATAGTCAAGATATGTTTGATTTGCAATACTGTATATAGTGGACAATACAAAGGATTTAAATAAGTTTAGATTTGAATTATAATAACGAATTCGTTTATTAAACAACATTTGAATGTAAAATTTATAATTTAATTTAATACGATCCCGCAGCGTAGCGGTAGTTCGTAGTTTTATATTTTGAACTTTAAATGGATTTATAGGATCCAATATAAGTCGAAATTCTTTGAAATAAGAATCGCCTGGATCTAGTGGATTATAATTTTCTAATGAAAGAGAAAAATCGGGATTTCATCTTACAGATTTTTAGTTATGTCCAAATTAAATATTCAAAAATTCGTTATGCAATCATTTATAAACCGTAACGATTTATTATATAGAATAAAAAGAATTTCAATATAAATTTAATATCATTTTAACTTGCAATTTAAGTCTTTGAAATCAGAATAGTTTATTTTGAAGCTGTACGAAATCCTATTTGAATATATTTGATAATAATAATTTATTATTATATTGAATAGTTTTGAAATAGATTTATATTGATTTAGTTTAGACCTTTAAAATAAGCTCTTATTCAAACAACCTCAGGTTTCAATGAAATAAATTTCATTAAATCTGTAGTGGCTAATTATTGCCAGATTTAATGTTTCGCACTAATCAGAGTTATGTTCTGAGCATACACAAATTAGAGTGTGAATAAATCGATAATTTGAACTCAAACTAGCGCCATTTATGCAAATGGACTCATATTTTGATGGAAAGTTCAAACTAGCGCCATTTATGCAAATGGACTCATATTTTGATGGAACAAGTTTCATTAGGTCCGGAATGTTGAATTGTGACATGATGTCCGTTTTCACCATAATCGGAGTTCGTATGTGATCACACAAGTAAATAAATGTCAAACGGAAATAGCGATATGCACGAACTAATAAAATAAGCAAACAAAATATTATTAAATCCAAAATATCTCACCTATAAATACCCTGATCCTAACCTAACCCAAATCCCCAAATTGAACAACCACTACATTTTGAAAATAAGCATGTTTTACATTTTGATTTACATCTCGCAATCCACGATGAATCGGAGGAAGTTGCCAACTGGAAAGTTGGGGGGGGGGGGGTAGTGAGGCTAAAAATTTGGGGGCCAACGGCAAGGTACGGTGGAAGTAATCGGGGTAAAACTGAAACATGTCAGTTTCCTATTTTTGATGTTGGACGGCAGTGGGTTAAATTTTAGGTGATGGAGTCTGAAGGGAAGTTCAAAAAGAGGGGTAGGGCTTTCTATTGGAGGTGGTGTGGAGGTCTGGCTTGGCTTGTGGCGTCGAAATTTGGGAGTTGTCCAGAGTTTGATGTTTGGGGTTGCTACAATCGGTCTTAATCGATTTGCGGGTAGTGGAGTACGAATTAGGTGGAGTTGTTTAAAGGTAAGTGGAAGAGAAGAAGGAGGACTCCCCATTAGCAGTGGTCGGATGTTGCTAGGTGGACGATAGGTGAACAAATTTCTAGTTTGATCTGGTTTCGTTCATGCCCGATTGCTAGCGAACTGGAAAGGTTAAGCGGTCGGAGCTTCAGGGAGGAGGAAATCTGAGGCAAGACGGTCGTTGTAGTCAGGGTTGGGTGGTCCCAGTCATGCTGGCGGCGGCGCGGTTGTTGCTTGAAGGTGTTGGGTTTTGTTTATAGGAGGACATCGGGTTTTTCTCAGGTGAGGAAAGGATTAGCAGTGGGTAATTAAGTATTAAAAGAGGTTAAGGTAAGATAATCGTGAGTTAATAGGTCAATGAAATATAATATATATATATATATATAATATACATTCAAACTTATATTAACCATAACTCATTCAAACATAACAAAATTACATGAAATAAGGGACGTTGACGAAGGCTATGCAGTTGAACTAGTTTGTTTGGGATCGAAAGCGATTGGAATTTCATTTAATTTTAAATGCTTGTTTAAAATTAAATGCAACAATGCGAATCGTCAATTGAAAAAACAAAATGGCAAGTTAACTCTCACACCTTTTGGAATTCTATGATGTGACTTAATTCATATAAATAAATTTATCGTTGAAAGTATAAATTGGATGATTGGATGATACGGATGATTATTGTTCGTTATTGATCGATGTTGGTCGATATTTACAATTTCAACGTTTAAATGTCTTCAGTTAGATATTTATTTCATATGCTATTATAATATGATATTATGAACTATGATGCAGGGAAGAACAGTTTAGAGTGATCCAATTGGAATCCTTTAATAAATTGTATGGTATTTATTTTTAGCTGATTTATATGTGAATTATTCATGCCAAGTAACATTATACCCTGATTGGATATTGATTGCTAGTTGAATATTGATCACTGAATTGTAATTCAATGATTGTTGTGTTTTAATCAATAGACGGTGTTGATTAAGTGGTTGGCAAAGAATGGCAAAAACCCGACTTTTTACACTTACGCCATAGATGACTTTCTACAATAGATTTATAAGGTGTTGTTAGCTAAAATGTTGCGACAACTATAAAATTTTGGTCATACTACAATGTTATATTTTTGGAATTACCGTAGTCATAACAATATGTTGCTCTAGCTAAATAAGTCTAACACGATGCAACATTTTGATATAGTGTTGCTATAACAGACTTTCCATATCTTACGTGGAGATCCACACCATTAGTTAAAACAAAATCTCAACTGTACATCCATTGTCTATTACGCTTCCTCTATTTTACGCTAACATTTTCATTCACGCTCTTCTTTTTCATTTCGTTCTCCTACCAAATCGCTAACCCTTCTCTACTTCTATGGAGAAAATAATGGTGGCAGCTTGCTTAGAGTTTGGCGATTTCTTTTCATTCTTGAAACTCCACGCTTTCGCTCCTTCTCTAAAGCACTTAGATCTCCAATTTGCAGAGTTACTTTGATTCAATCAAGTTGAAGTTCTTCAATTTGATTCACAATTCGATCTCATTCTCGGGTATGATTTTTTCTTTTTAATTTCCTTAGAATTTTATCTCGAACTTTGATGTTATTAGGACGACGATGATTGTGGTGAATTATATAGGGTTTTTATCCCTCAAAATGCGACTGATTTTATGTTAAACTTCAACTCTTTTGCTGCTATGACTTTGAATCTCCAAAATATTTTGAATACATTCGAATATATGCTGCTAATTCATGGATTTTGAAATTATAGTTATTTTTAACTATATATTTTGTTTTTGGATTTCTGAAAAACTTTTTTACACTATGTGCGTTCTGGATTTTTAACAATTTTCAACCTTCCTATTCACTTAGTTCGCGGCAGTAAATTTCCTTGATTAATATTCGTCTATTGCCCCATCTCTTGTTCGGTTGATTCTGTAGTTGATCTATCCATCTTCTTGAACATGTATTGTTGTTAAAAAAATGACTCATACGCACAAATATACATTCATATATTCATATTCACATATACGTGTATATGTATGTGTGTGCGTATGTTCTATGAACCCTTTTCATGCTGATTTGTACACACAAGTGCACTTGAACCTGACATTGTTCATGCACACGATGTTGTACACTAGAACCTGGCATTGTTCTCATTGTGCATGCGCATGTCATGTATATGATTTCTTTTACACCTATAATTATCCTCAAAAATCTGATTATTATCATCAGGTTTAATGTGGCATGTATCTAGGATTTCTGTAGCTATAGTTGCGTTTAATTCTTTCTTCAGTCGATTTCAGTGACCGCTCAATCAATTTCTACTTCAAGTTCATCAAAAACGGCGGCAAGTAAGAAATGCCACTACAAAATCCCAGTGAAGACGAGGAATGTGAAGGTAGGGTTGAATGGAAGGAAGAAGTTTTTTGGTGGCTCTATGTGGCCTGTAAGTATAAATTAGGATTTTTGGTTGCTTTGTCGATTATCATATCTTTCAGTGATGTTTTAGTAGAGAATTTAATATATGTACACAATGGCGATTGTGGCTATTTTATATGACATGACGAAATGTATGACATCAATAGCAATGCTGAATTGGATGACACTACTGTTAAATTGATGGAAAAAGAAAAGACAATATTGCAATTTCTTGTGGAAAGGAAGACGATTGAAGACCTTGTTTTGGCTTAGAGGTTTCTGACTTCTCTCCTCTCTACTGTGTCAAAGAGGTTATTTTTGGAACGTCAAATTATAAAGATAAGTGTGTTTTCCCTTATGATTTAAATAAACTTTGAGGTTATCGTCCCAATGCCTACTTTAGGATCTACAGGAACTTGTTTTACTTAAACTTTATTTTATAATGTAAGAGAAGTTATCATGTCATTTCCCTTAGTTGAAATTAAGGGGGGATGTTATCTGAACAATTATTTTTAAAGTGAAAAGGGCTATCACCTCTAAACCATTTATCGAAACTGATTTGGTGCATTTAAACAAAATCCTTATTTCAATAAAAAAAACTTGTGCGTAAATGTTTGTTCAGGCTTGTTTTCTTCCATTGGTTTTACATTCTCTTTGTTTTCACGGTTTTTTTTAACCATAATTGCTTTCGGCACTCGTGGAAGGAGTCGAAAGAGGGTTTCCAGTTAGAAGGGGATTTTTATCCCATTATTTATGCAGGATGCTTTCGGTAGAGAACTAATACATCACCTTAAATGTGATAATTTTCCAAGTGATGGCTAGGGCATTAACTTAAACTTGGTAAGGAATCTTGTTGTTCCTTTCATATGTGTGAGCATATTAGGAACACCAGTAAGACGCACGAAGCGGGGTTTGTGATACCAAAGACACCTGAAACTTAAAGAAATGCATGCGGTTAGCAATAGGATAAACGGAAGGAATATTAGGGGTACCAGTTATATTCAAAACTTACTGCGATGGTTAATCCTATAAAGTTAAGGGGTTCATGGTCAACCGAAATACAAGACCTTATAATGTGTAAGGGATACCTGCATTTCCTTGAATCGAGATATCTATGGTTACCTAAAGATATAACCATAGTGGTATGCAATGGTTAATCAACAACTCAAAATTCAATTTCGACGCATAGAAGAGTGTTACTACACTATGCATAGGATGGGAATTGAAATAAAGAAAATGATAATAAATCAATAGTGTTCGGCCAAACTTAGAAACTTGAATGCAAGTGGCTAACTTGCATACACATGTACATGCGAAATCATTAAGACAAACTGTCAGGGTAACGGGGGATAGGGAAACTAATTCATGTTGCACCTTGTAATTATTGTTATACTATTATGTACTAACCATTAATAGTGCAGGGGCACAAACTTAGTTATGTTGCGAAGGATGCTAGCAAGGGGAAACCTATTCTACTAAACGACATGGTCTGGCTATGTATTTGAATTGGGTACACTTGTCTATTGACTAACTATAAGTTTTTTTCCCCCTTAAATTCTCAGGTATTCATTTGAGTAAACTGAGAGTTGAGGTTTTTTAGATTTTGCTTATATGAATAAGATTTCGACGACATGCAGGAGGCAACAGTTATTCTAGGAGTTATTTTCCGTTGTTTGCTTCATTTTACATGTATTTAAATGCATGAAAGTTATGCACATATATATCTCTATCATGGATAACTTAGGGGCATCTTCATATGTCCCTTTCAGTGATTCTATTTTGTAATAATTATATTTGATTTGAAAGGTGTTATGTGATAGGGAATGCAATGAATGAATATTGTCGACAAATGCATTTTTTTGTATTTCCGTGTTTTCTTATCTGAATTATCAATGTTTCTATCATCAGAATTTGATACTATAGATTAGTATAACTTCTTTAATGCTTAGATTTGGGTCTTAGAGAATGGGTTGTTATAAATTGATAACAGAGCATAGTTTTAAGTAACTTAAAGTTCATTTTCACAAAAATAATTTCAAACTAAAACCCAAAGATCAGTAAAACACTACGGTATGGGATAGTGTACTATAACGTACTTATATTAGTGTTATATAAGTATACATGTACCCAAAGTCTTAGGGTTACCCTTGGGTACCTTACAGAGGTTCTTCCATAGATACAGAGTAAGATATAGAGAGAAGGATTACAAGGCTGTATCTTGATGGAAGAGGCACCACGATTAATGGAAATGTCCAATCCGAAGGGCCTAGGATAAGTGAGACACACGGTGCTAAAAATACCGCTAATGGATATGAGAAATATGTATCAAATTTTCTTTTAGATAATGCAAGCCAAAGCTACTTCAGATGTAGCTAACGGAGGAGCCAGCCCTATGCCACAAGTTAGAAATGACTACGACAAGCTAAGTAGAGACTACACAAGCCATGGATGGAAAAAAATTCGGGGAACAGAGGAGGCTATCGCAATGAAGTTATTATCATTTGTAACACCCCGTAAAATACAAACAATATTAGTAATAAATAAATAAATAAAAATAAGCAATTAAATAATAAGGTGGAAAATGAGATTTTGGAGCTTAAGGAATTTGGCTATGAAATTATTTTATTTGGATTTGTGGCAAAATTATGAATCGTTTTTTATATATAATATGCGGAAAATGGTCAATGTATGAAGAACTTATGAACAAATGAATTTGGATAGAAAAACGCAGAGTGTGTATATATATAATTATTTGTGTAATATATATATATGTATATATATATATATATATATATATATATATGTCCAAAATATATTTAATATACGAGGGAAAATTTGAAATTCAAATTAAAGATAAGATTATGGGGACAAAGGATATTTTATGTAAGGAATAAGATTGAGGAAATAATGAAATGTATTAATTAAATAAACACCTCAAGAAGCGAATGTTTATTGGGCGTCTCAGCGACCAGGGGGTGGACCACCCCCTTATGAAGGGTGTCGACCACCGACCGACTACTCAGGTCAACCGCTTGGCGGCTAAGGAGCCTAATAATTCTATGTTTGGTTAGGGTTTTCTAAAGGGATATATATATATATATATAACAGGCCTGGATTAAATCTAAGCAATCCGATGGCCTATGCTCACACTGGCAACTATATATTGTTTCTCATATCACACTATAAAACCCTAGCCATTCTCTTATCCCTGCCTCCATGATGCCTCTTTACCATTACTAAATTCCAGAAAATAAACGGTTAGGAATTTCTTCTATTTCTCCAACCTTTATCTTACCTCCTCTTTATTCGAATTCATATAGGTTTAGTATGAATTCTGGAATTTGATGTGTATATATATAAGATTCTAAAATATGTTTCTTATATATGTATTAGGAAGAGTGGAGCACATTAGTTTTGAAGATTAAGCACATATCTGTATCTACTACAACAGATTCCTCTTTGTTCTTCTTTAGATCTGTGAGTGGATATTGTGTTCTTAGGCATATTCATATTTTTAATAGATTGACATGTTGACAGTTATGCCTAAGAGGATTTGGAAATATAAATAACAAAACCCTCAAATCCTCTGTTTTATATTTTACGTAGGAATTGTCATGTTATTTGGGTTTTGTGGATTTTTGATTTTAATATTGGTTTAAAGATGAAAGTTGTGTTGTTGTTGTTTCTGCTTTGTGTGATCCACCCTTATAAACATTTGATTGTAACCTAAAAGGGTTTAAATTTGGTTATTTCTTGATTTAATTATTCATATTCATACTTGAAATATGTCAATTGTAAATGTTTTTATGTGCATAACATCAAATAGGGGTGAATCAGACAAAGTGGAACATATAACATACATGTATGTATTATATGTGTATGTTATACTCTTATTTTAATCTAGTATTGAAATCATTCCAACAAGCCTAGGAAGCAAGTTGAAATTTGTATGTATGTATATTTTCCATTCACTAATATATATTATTTTGTTATTAGGCCATCATGCCTAAATTGTAGCGGTGAAGATATGGAAAAATTATCTCGTATACCATAATTTGGACAAATTGACAATTACTATCCCATTAGAACGTTTCCTTATTTATACGAAGATTTAACATTATTATGTGTTATTATTATTATATTAATGTAGTGTAATCAACGTAATCAACATAGTATTAACGTAGTACATACGGTCAGGTTAGAATTTGAATCTGACATATAAATATATTTGATTGCTTTTGTGTGCGTATAGAATGTCTTTATATATAAAAATAATGATACACAGGCCCGAGGTCAGTTTCCATTTGTCGTAGAAGTCTTCCCGGAATCAACCGACAAATCCAACAACCATAAGTAGGCCCAACTAATGTGAGAGGTCAGGGTGCCATGGGCCATTCAAACTTAGTACACTAGACACGAGGTTAAACCAACCTGTAGTAGAAGTCTGCCCGGAACCGACCGGCATATCCAGCATCTACAAGTATACGATTTAATGTGAGATGTCTAGTGTGTATATATATATATAACTATCTATATATATAAGTCTATCGTGCGTGAATAGGTAGGTTTACTACACCTTGAGAAGGTCTTAAGTGGCTGACTCTCTTCTTATCTAATTTGGTTCTTAAGTGGTTAGGACTAGGATCCCTCCGAAGGTTTGTTCCTTAGAGAGGAACCAAAGTTATAGGACCCACCATTATTAGTTTTAAAGTAAGTCTTTGGGTCCTCCTTCTCTAAAAGTGGTTAGGCATAAGCGGTAACGGAGTAAGGTAGTTCACAGGGATGTCCACTTCTTCTAGAAGCTTGTAAGGGATCAACTAGGGACAAACGTAACATATAAAAGATATATGTCAATTGCATGCTCACCAACTGTCTAAGGGAAATCTTAAGCGACATGGGTGTCCTATCGTAATATCAGATAAGTAGTAACATTCGCAATACTACTTCTCATATTACAATTGAGAGTATAGACTTAAGAATGTTGACGTATTAGGATGGGGTCATAAGGGGCTAGGGGTCCGCCTCATCATTATAAGAATTCATAAGAATCCACCTTTAATAGGGTCATAGGTGACCGAGAATGCCCACCTCATTGGGTCATTACCCAGAAAATACTAATAAGCGATTGACTTAGATATCCACCTCATTGGTTAGATACTTTGTGTATGTATTAATCTTGTGTGTTGCGAAGACATACCTTAACATATGTAACCTGATAAAAATATAGGGTATGGACTTTAAGTTAACACCATATTTCAATCACACGGAACTTTATGTTCTGACCCCTCTCCTTAACATATCCAACAAGTCAGTAGATGGGGTAAAGTTATGGAAGAAGTCATGAAAGGAGCTGAAGATGAAGACGAAGTCATTATGCTATTTTTAGTAGTTATTGCTTTATTTCTTTTGGAAACTTGTGAGGATGAATTATTTGATGTACCCATTGAACAGATGTGATCTTGACTATTGTATTGAAATTCTGTGATTTTTAAATAAGTGGTACATCTGATTTCAATATTATATTTTCTCTTTCAACTGTGTGAGATTTCCATTTGAAGTATTTGTGTTTATATTATCTGTGCAATTGTAATTCCCTACAAGAACCAACGACTCGTTTAGAATGGCTCTAAGTTTCCATGGGCCTTTATTGGGTCGAAATTTAGGCCCATTCTTGGTGGATTGTTACACCATTGCAGTACGAAATGATTTTCGAGGACTAGGATTAGATGATACATAGAAGAGGGGGTCAGTTTGAAGACAACTACAAGGTAAAGTGTTGCATTGTTTGAACGATATCAGTGCAAATACTCTGGAGGACGAGGTTACTTAGGAAGGCTTCCGGAAAGACTTACACCTATACTTATTTCGAAAGTTACTCAGTTTATGTTTCTTTGGGGATAAGTTAGTACAGGAGAAGATGACAGTGGTAGAATACGCTACTAGATTTGGCGAGTTGTTTGGATATGCTCGTGGGACAATTGATACTTCCATATGAAGGAATGAGAAATTAATTTAGCGATTGAAACCCGATATTGCTAGGATGACAATGCTACATCTAATGAACCTATTGATGTCATTGTAGAAATAATTGCTTGCAACAAGGATCTCATTGTTGATTATGAGAAACCTTCCAGAAACTCGAGATTCTAAGACAAGAAGAGGAAATTATTCGAAAAGAAAAAGGATCAGAAGGGAGGAAAGGTAAAGAAGATAAAATCTAATGTTGTCTACTTCCAATGCTATAAGAAAGGGTATTATGCCAATGAATCTCGGTCTGGTTAGGCAAGAAAGCTAATGGCAAGGTGTTAGATGCTGCAACTGCAATGTAACCAACCGAAACACTACAAGAATAACTGTCCAGAAGCAATAAAGGGTAAGGTAATTACTTTAGAACCTTTATCATCAAGGCCTACATCCATAGAGAAAGGAAAAATTCATTTTGGAAGGTGTGCTTTGATTCATAGCATAACTATTAAAGTTTCATTTGACATTAGTGCATCACATTCATTTATTCTTAAGTTATTGATAGATAAGTTGTCTCTAGAGCCATCATACCATATTAGTTCCATTAGGATAGCTAATATTATAGGAGGTTATGAAACTCCAAGGATGAGATGCGATAACCTATAATTTTTGTTATTAGACAACAATTTTGCTTGTAATTTATATGTGTTTTATTTCGAGGGCTTTGGGATCATTTTGGATATGGATTGGTTAGATCATTATGATGCTAGAATTTCCTTCCAAAAATGGGTAATATCGTTGAAACACTCTAGTTTTAGTAGTAGTATTTTGTATTTAGTGGAGGGTACAACTCCGTGATTATTTGCTTTGTTGGTTGCATTGGATTTGGTAGATAAAGTAAAGTGGGTCCCTATCGTCAAGGAGTTCGCAGGTTTTTCAAACTTGTCACTGATTTACCGTCGATGTTAGCTATCTAGTTCAGTATTGATCTTGTGCCAGGAGCTAAATGCATGAGTAGACCACTTAGTTGATTGACACTTATGGAGATGCAAAAGTTGAAGGTGCAGCTAATGGATTTGGGAGAAAGAGTTTAATCCATCTAAGCAGTTTACCATAGAGTGCAACTGCTGTGTTCGTGAATAAGCCAGATGGATTTTTGAGGATATGCATTGATTTTCGAAATCTCAATGAAGACGATGAAGAAATAAATATCCTTTGCCACGTATTGACGATCTGCTTTATCAATTAAGTGAAGCAAAATTATTTTTTCGATTAGACTTGGCTACTTGTTTTCATTAGCTGTAGTTGGCAAAAGAGAGCATCCCATTAATGACATTTCAGATGAGAATAGATCTTATGAATGGATTGTTATGCCATTCAGACTTGACTAATGGGCCTGCTTTTTTTTGGATATGATGAATCGAGTTTTTCAAGAGCACTTCGATATATTTGTGTTGGTCCTCGTAGATGATGTTTTGGTGTATTCCAAGGATGAGAGAGATAATGTGACTCATCATTGATTGTACTTGAGACTTTGAGGAAGCACCGCTAAAGGCTAAGTTTTCTAAGTGTCGCTTCTCAAAGAAGCAAGTTATAACATCCCGTAAAATATACCCAAAATATAACCTAAAATATTATTGGGCTGAAAATAAGAATTTTGAGTAAATTGGAATCAGGCCATGAAAGTATTGTAGTTGCGTTCATGGAGAGATTCTGGTCTGTTTTCATATTTTATTTACTAAAAACAGTGTCCATATGCAAAAGATATTAATAAAACAAGTTATGTGTTGATATTATAACGCAAATTTGAATTTCAAATATATATAATATTAATTAAGGATTGGCATGAATATAATATTCCATGTGAATTCGAATTTACGTGTATATATTTATATATAACACACAGAAAGGATAAGTAAACAAAGGAATCAATGTAATTAATTTATATTTAATAAAATAGGCAAGCCACCAAGAAGTAGATTTCTTGGACGAACTCGGCACCAAGGAATCGACCTGAGGTGGACCACCTTTAAGAGCAAGGGGCTGACCGCCCTTATGTTAAAATGGTGGGGAAGGCATGTTTTCGTAGGTGTTTTATAAAATTTGCAAACACGGAATACCTGGATTTAATCTAATAGATCCTTCAGTCTAAATTAACACTTATAACTATATATACCACCCTCCTAGCCTCTCCCTAACCCTAATCCTCATTTCTTTCTTGTGCCTCCACTCTGTTTCTCCATCTCTTAATTCCAGATCTCAGGTTAGGTTCTTCTTCTAAAAACCTATATTTCTAGATCTAAAATATATCTCCTAAGATCTAAATTCTTATATGTAAACTCTGGAATTAAGTTATAAATATACGAGATTCAAAACTTTGATTCTTATATATATTTTTTAGGAGAAGTTGGAGTTCGTTTCATTGAAGGCTTATATACCAGATTTTTGAGATATTCTCCACCAGTTTTTCCACTAATCTCTTCTGCAAATATCTGTGAATGGAAATAACATCAGTTTGCTATTTTCTCTATTTTGTAGTGTAGATCTAGATTTATATTTCTTAGGGAATTTGGATAAAATATATTTTTAAACATCCTCCAAATTCCCTATATTTTAATTGTTATGGAGATTGTCAATTTATTTGTGTATGGCGGTTTGGATTATTGAGATAATAAAAGAAAGGTGTTTTGTTGTTGTATAAATCTCTATTTTCGTCAGATTTCTTTCATTGTAAGTTTATATATGTGTGTAGTTTTGTCATAAAAGGTCAAGACTTGGAGTGTTGGGAATTGTTTAGGTTTAAACATCCATTTTCAAAATAGATTGTTTGAACATATTATTCATAAGTTACTAAAGTATTAAGGTTTTGTATACAAAATTAACATAAAAGGTGAATCTGATACAAAATGGAAAATATACATATACATGTATGCATACGTACATATATATATATATATATATATATATATATATGTATATGTATATACACACATATACACACACGCATACATACATATACATATATTGGAAACATGGAACTCTATTTACCTTTTATTATTGAGATAATCAAATCAAATACCGTTCATGGTTAAAAGTTTTATGCTGATGTTGTTATTTTCCCATTTTAATTGTTATATGTTAATATGCATCTTTATGCCATAATTGAGAGAAATTTGTGAAATGAACTTGTACACCTTTAATTTGTTAGGTATTGACATTTCAAATGAATTAGGACATTTATTTACACACGCATGATTTACGCCCTATTTATTTTTATATATTTACAACAAAGTTAATGTAATATTAATGCGCATTAAGTGCATACTATATAAGTTTAAATTAGAGATTTGAATGTCTCCATAGGAAGTTGTATATATGTATGTGAGTTAATGGCCTTACGTATAATTAATGACACATAAACATAAGGTTAACCATTGCTTATAATAGAAGCCTACCCGGAACCGGCTGGTATATCCAACACTTCAATTAACGCTGGTTAATGTGAGAGGTCTCGGTGCTATAAGCCATTATAATTATTACACTATGATACGAGGTTAGTTCTAACTTGTAGTAGATGCCTTCCCGGAACCGTCGGATAAGTCCAGTATCTACAAGTGGTCGGCTTAATGTGAGATGTCAAGTGTGTGCGTGTGCATGTGTGTGTGTGTGTATATATATATATATATTTGTGTGTGAAGTAGACCTGCCTTAGAAAAATGTATTAACTAGCTGATCTACCGTGTTTGGGTATTAAGTAGTTAGGACCAGGTCCATTCCCAAGGTTCACTCCTTGGTTTAGGACCCAAGTCATGGGATTCACCCTTACAAAGATCTTAAACGATCATTAGGTCCGTCTTTCTCCTATAAGGTATTAAATGGTCTTAATAGATGATAGCGTGAGTAGGGTACTTCTCTAAGTAATGTGTGCTTCTTATCTAAGGGCTGGTGAGGGCTGATCTAGGGATGGATTATATATATGGCCTAAAGGAACGACCGCCTAATGAACTATTAAGTGGCTAGGAGTTCATCTATAGGAACAACTAGCTAGTAACGAGAGGGTTTTCTTAAATGAGTTGTGTTCCTAACCCAAACATGGTAGTAAGTGGTCGTTATGATTTCTCGATCTATAAGGAGATTATATATATATATATAATGACATTGACGTTAGGAACGAGGTCTTAAGTGGCTAGGAATCCTCTATGGTATGACTATAAGGACATCCTCCCTTAATAAATTAGATAATGTCCTTAAGTGACTAGGTATAACAGGCCTCGTGGGGTATAAGTAACTATAAGGATATCCACCCTTATATTAACTCTTGGGGTATTAAGTGACTGTAGGATGTCTGCCCTTAGATTAACATATAAGCCCTATGTGACCGTGAGGAGGTTCGCCTTGTATGTTTAGTTGTGTGTTGATTGCGTAGACATGTCGTGAAGAATTTGTACCACCAAATATAGGAGATAGTTATTCCTTAAAACTTATGTGATTTTCATTCACTAGAACTTTATGTTTTGACCTCCCCTCTCCTAACATATATATAGGATAGTAGGTGGCAACGCTTGGATTAATGATACTTTAGAGGTGGAGCCTGACGATGGAGGATCCATAGAGATTAGTCATCATTTATGGCGGTATTATTTTTGGATAATCATTATTGATGTACCCATTTATGATTGCTTGAGACTTGTTGTAGCCAACATTTATTATTGTTTTAATCAAAGATACATCTATTTTAGATACTTATATTTTATCTTTTTCGCTATGTGAGATTCTGATTTCGTTCAGTTCGCTCTGTTAGATCTGTTATACCATTTCCTTATAGGAACCATTTGTAACACACAACATTTTAATTATATAATAAAATAAAATTTGGAAATGTTTTTAGAATTTGGTCACGAAATTAGTGTCATTGCCTCCGTGGAAATTTTCTGGTTAATTTAGATTTATGATTTGCTGAAAAAAGATTTAAAATGAAAAGTTATCTTTAAACGAAGCATTACAACAAACATGAAAAGAAGATATAAGAAACATTGGTTCTAACTAATGATTAAAGGAGAACTTATTAATAAACCTTTGTTAAGGGAACTATGTTAATAGGCAAACCCACAACAATGGTTGTGGTAATGATATAACATGAGGTTATAGATAAATGAGAAAGAATAAAGTAGGCTTATTATTAGGAGACTTATGATTGAAAGTATTAAGTCTAATAAATGTAATAAATAATAATCGGAAGACCGCTTCGGCGGCATAAGGCTGAAATAAGAAGGTAAACAACCAATTATGAGTTAATGAACCTTGATGAAAAGTGAATATGTGGATGTTCAAGTTAATTAGCAATTTGATAAGATAAAGCAAACGCGTGATTAAAAGATTAAACGTAGATCTAATAACATGTTAGTGTGATGTGCTTGGACCACTATGCACGTACGAAGGTAAAGAATCCAATGGGTAGGTGTCTGGAGACATGAGAGGAACATGCCCATCGGATTATTCTGTCTGATTACTCTAGGGGAATAAAGGGAAGCACACGGCTACTGAGGGACGTGGTAGGATACTCCGTGGTGGTCCTCTATTGCGGTACACGCTCAGGACGTACTCGTAGAGATTTGGTCTGTGAGGTACCACTCGATGAGCATACATCGACTGCATCTTTAGTTTGGCAGTTAGAAGGCCGTGGCGGATGGTATTTGGTGATTCGGTGATTTACCTCGGAGAGGCAGGTCAGGACCAATACATGATAGTAATCGTCGGGTACCTGTCAGTGTGATGTGGAAAGACTTGAGCTAAACATAGAAACCATTGATCTTTCGCTATCGAGACGTTGGTTGCGGGACACGCCAAATTGGATGCTAGATTGTTCGGTAGGGGCACATTGCTTAGCTCTTGATATAGTCTTTAATTATGTTAGGGAGGGGCCAGGGTAGGGCCATAGCCACCGTGAAAATGTTGACCATACTCAGGATCTCTATATTGTAGGCCTAATAAAGCTTCCCTTTATAGATATGGATAGCTCCCTACCAAATTTCGTGCATTGGATGCAGCCCTATTACAAGATTTTGGGTACAATAAACAATACGTTCATGTGAGGGTCTAGGTACACGCACAGGGTGGTGTATCGAAGGCAGTAAGTTATTACTTCATGTTGAGACCTGATTCGACCGAAGAGTTCGGATATGACTATCCGTACGCTTATGTGTCACAACGATGGTGGTTCTATGCGTAATGAATTAGATTTCCATACATCATACGACGTAGGATGAAAGTTGCATACGTTTCTGTGGCATGACGACGGAGACCATACGAGGAGGGTGCTATGGGAGTATCTTGAAATATGGGGCATAACTACATATATGATTTATTAGATAAATCTAATAGGGAGTAAATGAGCATGATTTATGTGGAAAAATCAAAAGTGTATTGTGAGTTAAAACCCAAATAACCTAATAAATATGAATCATGATAAAATAGTATATGTAGTGTTATTTGTAGAAAGTATAATTTATCCATTCACCAAAACTTTTGTTCTAACTCACTTCTCATTACAAACCTGCAGGTTAGACAGGTGCTTGAGATTCTGCAGTTTAGAGACACTTGTTAGATAGTGTCATTATATTGATAAGTATTTACCTATTATTATATTTTAATCCCTTCTGCTGTGAGATTTCTATTTTGAGCTTTGATACAATTATCTTTGATTTTCTGCAGGATACCATACAAGCCAACTCGAGTCTCGATAGATTTAGATTTTGGACAAAAACCGGTCTGTCGAAATTTGGGTTGTTACACCTAGTATCAAAGCTTACGTTTAGGATTCTTTTATAGATAATGAGTGAATGTAATTATTTTTTAAAAATATAATATATTACATATACACACCTAGATCCATAATAGAACCCAATAAATAAGAAGATCAACATATGGAAAGAATTAGGATATCGGTTGTGTACACTAAAGAAATGGCTATGGAAGTTTGAGAATAAGAGACCCTTAGGTGGTTTGGGTGAAAAGTGAACAATTTGTATTGTAATGGAAAAAGATGGATCTCGTATCTTAGTGTCTGAAATGTTAGTAATTTAGACAAGTGGGTTTAGCAATTGAACCTTATAAATTAAGAAATAGTAAAAAGAAAAATGGGTTAGGAACATGTATATATTTGAGAAAAATGACTTTTTGGTAATATAAGGAAAGTCTAAGTAGGTGAGAAACCCACTTTGAGTCCAGCCCCGTTGTTAACTTAACTTGAGATTCTAAAAGCTTTTGGGTGATAGTTTATGGTGTTTTTCAAGTTTTGACCATAAAAGTTTACAATTTTTAAATTTGTACTAGCTAAATTTTATAGAAACAATTTTTGGAATAAAAAGATGGTATTTTTGACGTTCAAAAAAAACATGTAAGTATCATATTTGAAAAGTACATATTGATTTTTGAAAAATTGGGGTATAGTTTGGAAACAGTGATTTCTTATGGAACTTTTCTCTCAAATGAATTATTTTAGAAAAATGTGTACATCATAGAGCATGTATAGTTCAATAGTTTTTAAGTTATAAAGTATAAAAGAATTAAATAACAAAACATAGAAAAGATTACATTTTGTCAAAAAGCTAAATTTTCGGTAAGGAAAATTTTGAAAGTCTCTATTCTTTTGACATAAACTCTTGCTGCTAGAAAAAATAAGTTATTAAAAATTTATAATAGAATAGATATTTTGCATCCAGTTTTAAATAATTGAACTAACATAGTAAAAATGGGCGGTTGTGAAATTAATTGAGAAATAGTCGTCCTTGTCCACTTTAGTTTTTATGATTTGAAAAAAAAAGTTTTTGCATTCTTTTTATTAGATGTTATTTTTTTATGGTTTGGTAAAAATAAGTTCTAATGAAGAAATATAAAGTTTTGAAGCTTTTATTTTTTGGAAGGAAAATGAAATAACGAGGCCAAACCATGTTTTTAAATCATGAAGTATGTAAGGATTAGCACCTAGAAAAGACGGGGAATATTTTGAGGCCATATAGTGGATAGTAAGAATTATTTTGGAATGACAGTAAATTCACGTAGAATGCATAAGCACTATAGAACCTAGGTTTTTGCTTCGAAAAGATTGTTAGTACACAACAAGGACTAGTTGTGGCAAGTAGATGGTAAAGGGAAAGCAAGTCATTTAGATCCCATGGTTTGAACTTTTCTTAATAGTGGGGACATGATCCTAGGATTATTTTCCCATGGTAATAGGTGTGTAGTGTGCTTGTTTTTTTATATTAGTTTTGAAAGAATTAGAAGGCTTATTAAAGATTAAGCTTAGATCAGTGGATTAAGTAAGCTAAGAAAAAAGTGATGACATAACTAAAAGAAAACAACAATGATGACAACTGCAAAAGCAAAGCAACGAATGTGACAATGAGGCTAATTGGAAAATTTCGAGAAATAGAAAAAAAATTGGATTTTTCCAAAGTAAGTTGGAAAATAAAATTTATAACAAAGAAAATTTTCTTATGTAAACTATGCTTGGGTAGGAAGACAGGAAAACTTTATATAATAGTTGCATAAAATCCAAGTACAGATAGAAAAAGAACATGAAAGAAAAAAAAAGGGAGATAGGAAGTTTTCCGTTTTGCACCTTTTTGTAGCATAAGAAATTAAATTCAGAAAAATATAATTTTCGATAATTTGCAAATTTAAAGTTGGTTGGTAGGGTTTGGATGCAAAAATTGGATGGACTATGCTCTTGATCTGTAAGAGTAGAAAAATTGGATGAAATGGTATTTTAATTTTCAAAATATTGCATTCATGTTGAAAT
This sequence comes from Allium sativum, assembly GCA_030737875.1. Classification (NCBI taxonomy): domain Eukaryota; kingdom Viridiplantae; phylum Streptophyta; class Magnoliopsida; order Asparagales; family Amaryllidaceae; genus Allium; species Allium sativum. The sequence goes on from CM060924.1 coordinate 973,628,922, forward strand.
TGTCAATATATTTAGGATGTGTACACTATGTTTTCAAAAAGGTTTTCCAGAAAATTTGCATTCACATAGAAGGTACCGCTTAGGCATTCACTGCATTCATGAATTATTATTTTATAATACACTTTGCACAAGTGCACAAATGGTTGTAAAATTGGATGTACACATGATGGTTGTAAATTAGGATAGAAATTACTTAATTTTACCCTTACCAAATTTCGAGGACGAAATTTCCTAAGGTTGGGTGAATGTAACACCACGCTTTATAATTAAATAATAAAATAAAACTTTGAAAAGTTTTCAGAGTTTGGTCACAGAATTAGCATCATTGCGTACGTGACATTTTTTTTTTACTAATTTAGACGTAGGGTTTGCTAAAAGCAAATTTAAAATGAAAAAGCTATATTTAAATGAAGTATAACAACAAACGTGAAAAGAAGATATAAGAAGAACAGTTGGAAGAACAATGACCACCAATGTTATTAGATTTGTGAACAAAGTCTTGTGGAATCCAGTTGTGTAACGACCCGTATTTTTACGTACAATAATTAATTTATTTAATTATTTAAATAGTGATTCAGAGAATTAAATGGTTTTTACTTAAATAATATTGAATATTTATTAATATAATTAACAAAATAATATATTTAATTCTGACACAATCGGAATATAGGTAAAATGGCACAAAGATGCCATCAGTACAAGACCCTTTAGCACATGCTTGTGCAACTCAAACATGAGGAACTCATTGGTATTCTACAGATTTACTTTTTAAAAGAGAAAATACATATAATAGATGTTTGGCTAATTAAATCAAGATAATCCGTTAGCGAAAGATTGGTTTTTATATCAATATTGGATTATAAACTTTGAGAATCTTACTGCAGTTTTTTATAATTGTAATTTATTAATCATAGGACTAAACATAAGCAATATTCCAATTAGGGAAGTTGTTATGTCGGAGCTTGATTTTCATCATGACGAACGTGCTAAAGAAAGCTGTTTTTAGAATGATTGTGTTTTACTAATGTAAGTCTGCTGGACTGGTTTTTGGAATAACAATTGTTGACCTTGATCGTAAAATAATACTTGCTGTCAACGGCTTTGTTTTTAACATCAATGAAACACCCCACCTCCGTTAAGGTCACTCACAAAGGGAATGCCTTAATTTTGGTGGAGGTTTATAAGTAAAAGACACAGATAAAACACAAGACAGATATAAACACATATAAATAAGCAGCGGAAAAACCAACAGACTTTTATTATCATAAATACGTGTTTATACAGAACATTTCCAACATTGTCTCAAAACAAACTTCCAATTATTACAACCATAATACTGTCTTGATTTTAAAGGTTAAAGAAGCATGAAACTTAAATAAAGCTACATAATCCCTATAAATGATATCCAAAGCCATGGTCCAAATGAAAGAAATCCAAGCAATACATTCTCTCTCTTCAAGTTGGATGAAAAACTGACTAAGCTGCGGTGTTTCCTCCCTGTGGACCTGGGGTGGGGGGGGGAACGGAAGAAAAGAAGACGAAAGGAAAATGGGTCAGACATAAGTCTGGTAAGTCTAGCTATATTCCTAGAATGTTAATAATAAAAAGATCATGACTTGCATAAAGTGGGAACAGGACGATATCAAGATAATAGACTATCCTAGAACTAGATAAGGTGTCCTAAAACGAACATCCCTTCGCATCCTATTTTAAATCTCTATCTCTGCACCTACAAATTCTTATACCAACAGGCACCCCGTGTTTGGGGTGAAGTGACCCCTTTCTCTTTCTTTAAAAGATCGGCTCCTGCTCGTATATTCACATGTGTCCTACGACCCTATATGGTAGATACCTTTGATGGTCCCACCATGGGGTGTATCAAGTCTCATGGTCGTGACCCCGACACAATTCTAGCATGCATAGGGTATACTACTGATGCTCCAGTGCCCTGACTTGTCTGCTCCAGAGTGTGTGCACGCCCGAACTCTGTTGGAACCCACACTGTGCACCAACCGCCGTCGCTTTTGACCGCTTACAATCAGCCCAGTAATCTTGCCCCACCCTGCCTAGTTCAGGGTACCATGATACCAAATTGGGTTGCTGCTGAAACGGGTCCCCTTTACTAGGTTTTCTAGTCAAACATGTTAAGTGGTTAAGTGTCTAAATGAACCTAACCACCACCCATCCAAATTATTTAACATGTTGAATTTGGTTAAGTATTTATTAAATTGACTAAACCCTATCAGTCCTAACTCAGCTCTAATTGTCTTATTAGAGGACCAACATCTCAGATTAGACATATATTGTTGTGGCTGCTTGTATGCCGGTTGGGTCCGGGCAGTCTTACGCCACAACTCAGTTTAACCTCGGGTCTTTATTAGGCCCCATGCCTTAACCTCTCACATTGGATAGCTATTGTTGTGACAACTGGATAGCCGGGCTGGTCCGGGCAGGTTTACGTCACAACTCAATCCAACCTCGGGTTAAGCGCATTCGTATTTTCTAATTTACATTTTAATTATGTAAATTATTCAAATTCAAATTACTGTCATATTCATTTCCAATTAATCTCATTAATTAAGGTAATTAATGCCCTTTTATGCTATAAATCACTTATGTGATTAATGACCAATATGTAAATTAGAAAATATTCAAATTATTGTCACATTCATTTCCAATTAATCTCATTAATTAAGGTAATTAATGCCTTTTTATGCCATAAATCACTTATGTGATTAATGACCAATTTATGGCAAGTTTTCCTAAAATTATCATTTTAACCCAACGTTACCCCGTCCAATATTAGGCTAACCATCTCAGCCTAATTTACGTTCGCATGATTTTTGGTGTAAAGTATTAGGCTAAAAACTTAGCCTAATTTAATATACGCAAATTGGCATAAATTAGCATAAACATGACAAGGGTATAACTTTGGTATTGATGGCATAATCAATATGAACATAATAGGGTGTACTTGCAAAATAACTAACATGAACATTTTAGGGGTGAACTTGCAAAATAACTAACATGAACATTATAATGTCATAGGTACAAACTTGCAAAAAGACTAACATAAACATTATAATGTCATAGGTATGAACTTGCACTTATAGGCTAACTCAACATATATGTGTTTTTTTCAACATAGGCCATATTAACAACATACATGAGAATTAACAATATGAACTGATCCATATACATATGTTAATTTGCAATATAGGCAAATCAACATACGTATATGTGAGTTAGCAACATAGGCTAATCAACATACACATGTGTTAATTAGTAACATAGATTTAAACATACTTGCAAATTAATCCCAACATATGATAAGTGTGAACATGACATAAATTTTGCATAAACATGAACATATTGATTTGACAATTGGTCGCATAACTGTAACGGCGCGATTTTCCAGAGGTATAATTAATTTATTTAACTATATATATTATGAGGTAGGGGATTAAATCGTCGTTTAATTAAATAACTGGGAATATTTAATTAATTTAAATAATTAAATAATATATTTAATTCAGGACTAACCAGAAATAGTGAATTGACGATATAATATGGACGGGGTCATCCCCGAGATTTAGTTCAGTTTAGAGTTGAATTATATTGATGAATATATTCAGACGAGATCGGTTGGAAGCCTAGAATTATAATATAATTAAAATAGAGCGCGAAACGACGCGGCAGTTCGCTATTTGGCGATTTAGACTTCAACTGGATGTACAGGGTCCGTTTTAAATCGGATTTCTCTGAAACAAGAAACGTGTGGAGCTGGTGGAGTATATCTTTCTAGTGGAAGAGAGAGAACGGGAATTCGTCTTATGGATTTTGAGTTACGTCCAAATCAAATTATCAGAAATGCAGCGCCCTGACCATAACGATTTAATTATATTTAAATAGGGATTTAAATAGAAATCGACCGTCGATATAACTCTGACGATGTAATATCGAGTTGGAAATACATACAGGAATAGTCTAGAGCTGTACGGCATTACACTGTGTAAATACAGACGATAATAATTAATTTTAAATATTTAATTTAATTATATTTAAATATATTTATATATTTAAATAGGCTATTTAGAGCTTTGAAAAATAGCCACTTTTGCATACGAAGTCGGAATTCGACGAAACCAGTTTTGTTGGATCCGCAATGTCAAATAGTAGTTAGATTCCAAGTTTCGTGATTTTTAGAGTCAGTGTGTGGACGTACGGATTTTTAGAGTGTAAAATAGTCAGTATTTCGATGGTTAAAAATACGCTGTGTGAGCATACGGAGTCGGAATTCGACGAAACCAGTTTCGTTGGGACCGTAATGTCGAACTCTAGCTACACGTCCAGTTTGGTGATTTTTGGGTATCGTACGTGGTCACAGGGATTTTTAAGGACTAGGGATAAAGGGAAAATTGAATAAATAAAGTAGAAAATCAAATTAAAAATATCTCCTCCATTTTTCTAAGGTCCAACACAGGCCACGCGACCTCTCTCCTCAGCCACAAAGTTTACCAACCCAAAAGAGTGTATATATACGGTATAAACCCAATCACAGCAACATTTTGGAGATCAAAAAAATCCAAGATCAAATACAAATAAATCGTATAAACCAAAGCAAGAAGATATTCGAGATCAGGATGCATTTCTCTTCAATCTGGTGGTGCCGTTGATGGGTGCGACGCGAGCCTGTGTTGCTCCGTGTTTTCCAGCGCCGCTAGGGTTGGCAAAATCTCAGGCTAGGGTCATCGTTCAGGAAAATCAACTTGGGTTTAGGGTTTAGCGAGGCTTTCAGCACTTGCGTGCAGATTCTTGGGGTTTTCGGCGCATTGTAATGTCGCTCGAAGTAGTGGGCTCGACTGGAATCGCTGTCAACACCGTGAGGGAGGAGTGAGCTCGAGTTAGGGCTAATGGTGTTGAAGGGATGCGGCACGAGAAGAGGATGAAGATGATAACCATGATTCCGATTTTCATTTAGTATCGAAGGAGAGGTAGAGGGTTGAATTGAATTGGGAAAAAAACTGGAGCACCACGTTTGGAGAAGACGGGTTATATGGTGGAGCGGGTCTGGGCTGAAATACAAGGGAGTTGGGCCGGCAAGGGGTGAGTAAGGCCCGAGTTATTTTTAATTAAAGTAACGATGAATTTAAATTATAGTCAAAACTTCAAAAATGTGTAACTTGATCGTACGGTGTCAGATTGACGAACCGTAAGTTGCGTAGGGATCGTATGGACGAGAGCTCCACAATGGAACTGACCGCGAGTCGATTGGAGTCCGTCACAATTTATACCAAAATAAATTGTCTGAATCAAGCGATGGTTATCTTCATTGACGGTGATCGTCCAAATGTGAGTAAATCTCACAAACTCTAAACAGTTTTATTTTCACGTTGTATTCTTAGAACTGTTAAAATATTTTCTTTTTGACTGTTTCACTGTGTGTGGACTGTTTGATTGAACTGCTAGTCAGTTAGTAGAGATTATATATATATGTACATATATATATATAAACCTTCAAATAGTTATATGTTGATTCTGTTTATCAGGATATTTTACTGGTGTTGTCTAACATCTGTGGTGCAGGGAAACAGGTTGGAGGAATCCAACAAGATTCCTCAACAGTTATTTTACTGTGATTTTTATATTGTGATATATAATGTGATGTATATAATCTGTGTGATTATGTGTGGTGGGACGATATTTATCGTTGTTATATGGTGTGTTAAATACCATGAGAAATACCAGAATGTAGGAGAGGGGTTTTCAAAGTATATTTTGAAAATAGTTTATTTATATAAAATCAAGGGATTTTATATATATATATATATATATATATAAGAAAAAGGATTCTGAATATAAAGGAATATAGTTGGTAAAACAAATATAAAAGAATTATATTTGTAAATCAAATACAAGGGAATATATATGTTAATCGAATATAAGGGGATATATTTGTTAATCAAAATATAAAGGAATTATATTCGTTAAAAGAAATATAAAGGATATTTATTTAGAGATTAAATAAATAGAATTAAACTAAAGGAGATATTTATTTGTTAAATAAATAGGAGTTAACCAAGTGAATTGGTCGAGTTAATCGAAGTGAATTAGTTAAGTTAAACTAAGTGGTTAATCGAAGTGAATTAGTTAAGTTAACTAAGTGGTTAATCGAAGTGAATTAGTTGAGTTAAACTAAGTGAATCGGTTAGAGTTAATCAACGTGAATTTGCTAAGTTAAACTAAGTGGATTTGTTCTGTTAATCAAGACGAGTTAACCAGTTAGGTTAAACCAGTAGAGTTAACCAGTTGAGTTAACCAGTTAGAGTTAACCAGTTAGGTTAAACCAGTTAGGTTAAACCAGTTGAGTTAACCAGTTGAGTTAACCAGTTGAGTTAACCAGTTAGAGTTGATCAGTTAGAGTTGACCAGTTAGAGTTGACCAGTTAGAGTTGACCAGTTAGAGTTGACCAGTTAGAGTTAACCAGTTAGGTTAAACCAGTTAGGTTAAACCAGTTGAGTTAACCAGTTGAGTTGACCAGTTAGAGTTGACCAGTTAGAGTTGACCAGTTAGAGTTGACCAGTTAGAGTTGACCAGTTAGAGTTGACCAGTTAGAGTTGACCAGTTAGAGTTGATCAGTTAGAGTTATCCAAGTAGAGTTAATCGAGTAGTGTTGTCGAATATCACTTATCAGAAGTAGAGTTATCGAATATAGTGTATTCGAGAGAAGAGTAATTGAATATAGTTTGTTCGAGTGGAGAAATCAAATGTTATTCATTTGAGAAGAGTTATCGAATATAGTTTATTCGAGTGGAGAAATCAATTATTATTCATTTGAGAAGAGTTATCGAATATAGTTTATTCGAGTGGAGAAATCAAATGTTATTCATTTGAGAAGAGTTATCGAATATTATTTATACGATGAGGAGTTATCGAATATTGGTTATTCGGAGTTAGTTAATCCGAAGGAGTTATTCGAAGTTAGTTAATCCGAAGGAGTTAGTCGAAGAGTTAATCCAAAGGAGTTATTCGGAGTTAGTTAATCCAAAGGAGTTATTCGAAGTTAGTTAATCCGAAGGAGTTAGTCGAAGAGTTAATCCGAAGGAGTTAGTCGAAGGGTTAATCCAAAGGAGTTATTCAGAGTTAGTTAATCCAAAGGAGTTATTCGGAGTTAGTTAATCCGAAGGAGTTATTCGAAGTTAGTTAATCCGAAGGAGTTAGTCGAAGAGTTAATCCGAAGGAGTTAGTCGAAGGGTTAATCCAAAGGAGTTATTCAGAGTTAGTTAATCCAAAGGAGTTATTCGAAGTTAGTTAATCCAAAGGAGTTAGTCGAAGAGTTAATCGAATATAGTTATTCGAAAGAAAGTGTTAATCGAATATAGTTTATTCGAGTAAAGTTAAAAGAGTTAATCGAATATAATTTATTCGAATAGAGTTAGAGAAGTTAATCGAATATAGTTTATTCGAATAGTGTTGGAGGAGATATCGAATATAGTTTATTCGACAGAAGTTAAGTGAATAGGGTTAATCAAATAGAGTTAAGCAAATAGAGTTAATCCAATAGGGTCAGCCCAATAGAGTTAAGTGAAAAGAGATAATCGAATATAGTATTCGAAAGGCAAGGGTTAAGTAAGGAAGTTAGTTAAAGGAATTTAAAGTGAACTTTGTCTATTTCAAGGTTAGAAATGTTGTTCAGTTAAGGTCTGAGAGGTAGTTCTGCCCCAACTTGATTGGCTTCGTTTTAACTAAGGAATGGTTAAAGTTTGGCAGTAAAGAGGAGTTAAGTGAAATGTGTAATTTAAGGAAATGGTTAAAGTTGGTATATCGATGTTTTATCTAAACATCTGCTTAATCCAAATGTAGGAGTTTTGGGAATGTTTTCCAAAGAAGAATAAAAATTGTTTTCTAATATAGAAAACAAGGAATGGAAATGTTTTCCAGTGTTAATAAATATATTTTCTAAACATTATAAAATAGCAAATGTCGAATATAGGGAAAACAGGAGATGTGAAATGAACCAAAGAGATATATGTTAAATGATGTTTGTTCGATATAATTTCCGTCTGGAAATAATATCGTTGGTTGCACACTTGTTTTTCTTTGATAGTTAACTCACAGACTATCGAAGTTTTGACCATTTTAACGTTGTTAATATGGATAGACCGGTTGGATTATCATCCAAAGAACCACTCTGTATTGGCATAAGCGTTGCGAGCAATATATGCCAAAGATAAATTGAAGACGGAGTAAAGTGCAAGGGCTGTTGTATAAGTCTTAGATAACAGTGACTAAGATGGATATACTGAATAGTGCCTTCGGTTTGTCCAGTCCCAGGACAACGTATATGGAAGAAGGTCTGACAGAGTATATCCAATGGATCGCGTAAGTTGATCTGTTCAAACGTATTCACGTTTGGTGGCGGAGGAATTCGTTTCTCTTAGCTGTATACCCGTGTTATTTTTGGATAAGTCAATTTGTGATTTGGCGGGTATGACGATGTGGCATTCAAAGTGAATGGTGATCAGATGTTCTGAAGATAGACGTAGCCTCTAGCCTCACAACCAGGAAGTAACAAAAGTTGGGCTAGGCAGCATGGCTAGTTGGGTCATCCCCAAGCAGGGTGTATTATCACCGATCTAGAGAATATTCATATTTTTACTTCTTTTTGATTCTGTATCTTCGGATGACGGTTTGATGGCCTACAACCGTGGTGGCAATATATTCGCGACACTCAAGCTAAATGAGTGAGCGGTCATGTGTGGCCGGGTTGCAAGACGTTCTTGTTGAAACCTGAGTGTATCACCTTTAGAGTACACTATTCAGAAGGTGCTCCCATACCTTGTCTGTTGGAATCCATTCTCCGTTAAGCGCCCTGCGGTTTATGATTTTTACTATGTATGTAGAACGTGAGATGCAAGCGTTTCTGCTAGATTGATACCTATTTGTACTTAGACATTATTATAATATCACAATGATATTGCTTGTCAAAGTTGTTTAGATACTCATAAGGAAAAACCCGTTCCGTATTCACGGCGTGGTCTTATGAGATATCATATACCTGTTCAATTGTTTTAAACTGTTTTACTCATACCAGTCCCATGACTGACCCGGAGTTTACTTTGTTGTTTTCCCTAAACTCTTGGGTGCCTAATTTGTGCGGGCAGTCAAGTAGTCGGGATTTACAGATATACTTGGAGAGCTTGGAGCAGGAGGCTGCAAGATTTTATAGCTATAGTTATTTCCGCTGTGTTGTAAGTGTTGTACTCTGATAAGTGCTATTGTATATATATATAACTGTTTACTTCAAAGTTATGTTATATATTATATGTTATTCGTTCCGCTGTGAGATTCGTGTTACTCTGATGATTCTAATGTTCTTCTTCTTCTATTCTATTAGTTCTATCTTTTCTTTCTCACCTTCTAAATTCTTTCACTAACGTCGCGGGATTTTCGACTCTCGAGGAGTCGAAAATTTCCAGCCGTTACAGTTGGTATCAGAGCTTAAGTTAAGTGATTACCTTGGCTCTGTGGCATAACTCGATAGAGATGGGATTAGTAATATCCTAGATTGAGTTTGAGTGTATATATATGAGTGCGTATTTGTTATTTGATATAAAAATTTATTTTATATTGTGGAGATTCATTGGCTGAGTTGTTTATAAGTTCTGGTCGATCAGTTTGATCCACTGTATCAGTAGGAGTAAATAAACACTTGAATACGATGGGTCGTCACGATATGTTTTGAAAAAGGGTAAGTGAGTTTAACTTTACCCAAAGTATATTTTGATATAGAGATATATATATATCAAAATTTTAATATATTGGATATATTGGTTGTTATTATAATCGAGTAAGATTATAAATTAAATGGTTATATATAACCAATAAGAATTCGTATAAGTAAAGTATATAAAAAAAAAGATGAAGTAAATCTGAATTTAAATCAGAATTTGGAATTAAAATAAGGAAATTTTAAGTTCCTGGGAGATTTTGAAAAGGTTTTTTAATTTGAAATAAATATAGTATTGAACTCACCTGGATGACTGGAAAATAATTCCGAGGATGGATCGATACATCGTCGGTGTGATTTTCGAGTTTCTAAGTGGTGGATTACTACCAAGGGTTTTGTTTTCAAATTGTGTTGAGAAAACAAGTTGTATAAAAATTCAAAGGTTTTGAATTGGTGTTATGGTTTGAAATTGATTTGAAATAAGACCCAGGAATTTAAATCTTGAAATTTAAAATTTAACTTGTTAGGTTGAATGAATCAAGATGGTAAAAAAAAATAAGTAAATTAAAATTTAACTTGAACCAAGTTAAATAAATCGGGATTTGGTTAGAGAATAATCTGGATTGGAATTAAGTTGATGGGTTAAGAGTTTGAAATCTGATATTGGAGTTTGAATAGAATTTGACTTGGATAGAACCAAGTGGTTGAGTTGAAGATTGGATTGAGAAGACCTTGGTATATGTTGGGTTGATATAGTTGAAAGTGATAAGGTTGATATGCCCGACAAAAAGGTACAAGTTTATTTTTGATATAAGCATGAGATTTATGAGCCGAATCGGCAAGCCGCTTGGCTGTTTGATTTTCTTTTGGGTTGGAGATGGCCTAGAGAGGCGAGTTGTGGTTTTACCGATAGGGCTGTACAAAGGAGGTTATGGCGAAATTTTCCGAAAATTTAAAGTGTTAGAAAATTTTCAGAATTTTTAAAAATTTTAGTTTGTCGGAAGAATAAATATTTCAGTCGATATTAATTGGTTCGGTTGAAATCAGAAATAAGGGGTAAACCAATCTTAGGAGTTCCAATATATAGGGTCAACCTCTAACTTAGCAATTTCGAGGACGAAATTATTTTAAGTGGGGAAGTCTGTGACGGCGCGATTTTCCAGAGGTATAATTAATTTATTTAATTATATATATCGTGAGGTAGGGGATTAAATCGTCGTTTAATTAAATAACTGGGAATATTTAATTAATTTAAATAATTAAATAATATATTTAATTCAGGACTAACCAGAAATAGTGAATTGACGATATAATATGGACGGGGTCATCCCCGAGATTTAGTTCAGTTTAGAGTTGAATTATATTGATGAATATATTCAGACGAGATCGGTTGGAAGCCTAGAATTATAATATAATTAAAATAGAGCGCGAAACGACGCGGCAGTTCGCTATTTGGCGATTTAGACTTCAACTGGATGTACAGGGTCCGTTTTAAATCGGATTTCTGTGAAACAAGAAACGTGTGGAGCTGGTGGAGAATATCTTTCTAGTGGAAGAGAGAGATCGGGATTTCGTCGTGTGGATTTTGAGTTACGTCCAAATCAAATTATCAGAAATGCAGCGCCCTGACCATAACGATTTAATTATATTTAAATAGGGATTTAAATAGAAATCGACCGTCGATATAACTCTGACGATGTAATATCGAGTTGGAAATACATACAGGAATAGTCTAGAGCTGTACGGCATTACACTGTGTAAATACAGACGATAATAATTAATTTTAAATATTTAATTTAATTATATTTAAATATATTTATATATTTAAATAGGCTATTTAGAGCTTTGAAAAATAGCCACTTTTGCATACGAAGTTGGAATTCGACGAAACCAGTTTTGTTGGATCCGCAATGTCAAATAGTAGTTAGATTCCAAGTTTCGTGATTTTTAGAGTCAGTGTGTGGCCGTACGGATTTTTAGAGTGTAAAATAGTCAGTATTTCGACGGTTAAAAATACGCTGTGTGAGCATACGGAGTCAGAATTCGACGAAACCAGTTTCGTTGGGACCGTAATGTCGAACTCTAGCTACACGTCCAGTTTTGTGATTTTTGGGTATCGTACGTGGTCACAGGGATTTTTAAGGACCAGGGATAAAGGGAAAATTGAATAAATAAAATAGAAAATCAAATTAAAAATATCTCCCCCATTTTCCTAAGGTCCAACACAGGCCACGCGACCTCTCTCCTCAGCCACAAAGTTTACCAACCCAAAAGAGTGTATATATACGGTATAAACCCAATCACAGCAACATTTTGGAGATCAAAAAAATCCAAGATCAAATACAAATAAATCGTATAAACCAAAGCAAGAAGATATTTGAGATCAGGATGCATTTCTCTTCAATCTGGTGGTGCCGTTGATGGGTGCGACGCGAGCCTGAGTTGCTCCGTGTTTTCCAGCGCCGCTAGGGTTGGCAAAATCTCAGGCTAGGGTCATCGTTCAGGAAAATCAACTTGGGTTTAGGGTTTAGCGAGGCTTTCAGCACTTGCGTGCAGATTCTTGGTGTTTTCGGCGCATTGTAATGTCGCTCGAAGTAGTGGGCTCGACTGGAATCGCTGTCAACACCGTGAGGGAGGAGTGAGCTCGAGTTAGGGCTAATGGTGTTGAAGGGATGCGGCACGGGAAGAGGATGAAGATGATAACCATGATTCCGATTTTCATTTAGTATCGAACGAGAGGTAGAGGGTTGAATTGAATTGGGAAAAAAACTGGAGCACCACGTTTGGAGAAGACGGGTTATATGGTGGAGCGGGTCTGGGCTGAAATACAAGGGAGTTGGGCCGGCAAGGGGTGAGTAAGGCCCGAGTTATTTTTAATTAAAGTAACGATGAATTTAAATTATAGTCAAAACTTCAAAAATGTGTAACTTGATCGTACGGTGTCAGATTGACGAACCGTAAGTTGCGTTAGGATCGTATGGATGAGGGCTCCACAATGGAACTGACCGCGAGTCGATTGGAGTCCATCACAATTTATAGCAAAATAAATTGTCTGAATCAAGCGATGGTTATCTTCATTGACGGTGATCGTCCAAATGTGAGTAAATCTCACAAACTCTAAACAGTTTTATTTTCACGTTGTATTCTTAGAACTGTTAAAATATTTTCTGTTTGACTGTTTCACTGTGTGTGGACTGTTTGATTGAACTGCTAGTCAGTTAGTAGAGATTATATATATATGTACATATATATATATATAAACCGTCAAATAGTTATATGTTGATTCTGTTTATCAGGATATTTTACTGGTGTTGTCTAACATCTGTGGTGCAGGGAAACAGGTTGGAGGAATCCAACAGGATTCCTCAACAGTTATTTTACTGTGATTTTTATATTGTGATAATAATGTGATGTATATAATCTGTGTGATTATGTGTGGTGGGACGATATTTATCGTTGTTATATGGTGTGTTAAATACCATGAGAAATACCAGAATGTAGGAGAGGGGTTTTCAAAGTATATTTTGAAAATAGTTTATTTATATAAAATCAAGGGATTTTATATATATATATATATATATATATATATATATATAAGAAAAAGGATTCTGAATATAAAGGAATATAGTTGGTAAAACAAATATAAAAGAATTATATTTGTAAATCAAATACAAGGGAATATATATGTTAATCGAATATAAGGGGATATATTTGTTAATCAAAATATAAAGGAATTATATTCGTTAAAAGAAATATAAAGGATATTTATTTAGAGATTAAATAAATAGAATTAAACTAAAGGAGATATTTATTTGTTAAATAAATAGGAGTTAACCAAGTGAATTGGTCGAGTTAATCGAAGTGAATTAGTTAAGTTAAACTAAGTGGTTAATCGAAGTGAATTAGTTAAGTTAACTAAGTGGTTAATCGAAGTGAATTAGTTGAGTTAAACTAAGTGAATCGGTTAGAGTTAATCAACGTGAATTAGCTAAGTTAAACTAAGTGGATTTGTTCAGTTAATCAAGACGAGTTAACCAGTTAGGTTAAACCAGTAGAGTTAACCAGTTGAGTTAACCAGTTAGAGTTAACCAGTTAGGTAAAACCAGTTAGGTTAAACCAGTTGAGTTAACCAGTTGAGTTAACCAGTTGAGTTAACCAGTTAGAGTTGATCAGTTAGAGTTGACCAGTTAGAGTTGACCAGTTAGAGTTGACCAGTTAGAGTTGACCAGTTAGAGTTAACCAGTTAGAGTTAACCAGTTAGGTTAAACCAGTTGGGTTAAACCAGTTGAGTTAACCAGTTGAGTTAACCAGTTAGAGTTGACCAGTTAGAGTTGACCAGTTAGAGTTGACCAGTTAGAGTTGACCAGTTAGAGTTGACCAGTTAGAGTTGACCAGTTAGAGTTGATCAGTTAGAGTTATCCAAGTAGAGTTAATCGAGTAGTGTTGTCGAATATCACTTATCAGAAGTAGAGTTATCGAATATAGTGTATTCGAGAGAAGAGTAATCGAATATAGTTTGTTCGAGTGGAGAAATCAAATGTTATTCATTTGAGAAGAGTTATCGAATATAGTTTATTCGAGTGGAGAAATCAAATGTTATTCATTTGAGAAGAGTTATCGAATATAGTTTATTCGAGTGGAGAAATCAAATGTTATTCATTTGAGAAGAGTTGTCGAATATTATTTATGCGATGAGGAGTTATCGAATATTGGTTATTCGGAGTTAGTTAATCCGAAGGAGTTATTCGAAGTTAGTTAATCCGAAGGAGTTAGTCGAAGAGTTAATCCAAAGGAGTTATTCGGAGTTAGTTAATCCAAAGGAGTTATTCGAAGTTAGTTAATCCGAAGGAGTTAGTCGAAGAGTTAATCCGAAGGAGTTAGTCGAAGGGTTAATCCAAAGGAGTTATTCAGAGTTAGTTAATCCAAAGGAGTTATTCGGAGTTAGTTAATCCGAAGGAGTTATTCGAAGTTAGTTAATCCGAAGGAGTTAGTCGAAGAGTTAATCCGAAGGAGTTAGTCGAAGGGTTAATCCAAAGGAGTTATTCAGAGTTAGTTAATCCAAAGGAGTTATTCGAAGTTAGTTAATCCAAAGGAGTTAGTCGAAGAGTTAATCGAATATAGTTATTTGAAAGAAAGTGTTAATCGAATATAGTTTATTCGAGTAAAGTTAAAAGAGTTAATCGAATATAATTTATTCGAATAGAGTTAGAGAAGTTAATCGAATATAGTTTATTCGAATAGTGTTGGAGGAGATATCGAATATAGTTTATTCGACAGAAGTTAAGTTAATAGGGTTAATCAAATAGAGTTAAGCAAATAGAGTTAATCCAATAGGGTCAGCCCAATAGAGTTAAGTGAAAAGAGATAATCGAATATAGTATTCGAAAGGCAAGGGTTAAGTAAGGAAGTTAGTTAAAGGAATTTAAAGTGAACTTTGTCTATTTCAAGGTTAGAAATGTTGTTCAGTTAAGGTCTGAGAGGTAGTTCTACCCCAACTTGATTGGCTTCGTTTTAACTAAGGAATGGTTAAAGTTTGGCAGTAAAGAGGAGTTAAGTGAAATGTGTAATTTAAGGAAATGGTTAAAGTTGGTATTGCGATGTTTTATCTAAACATCTGCTTAATCCAAATGTAGGAGTTTTGGGAATGTTTTCCAAAGAAGAATAAAAATTGTTTTCTAATATAGAAAACAAGGAATGGAAATGTTTTCCAGTGTTAATAAATATATTTTCTAAACATTAGAAAATTGCAAATGTCGAATATAGGGAAAACAGGAGATGTGAAATGAACCAAAGAGATATATGTTAAATGATGTTCGTTCGATATAATTTCCGTCTGGAAATAATATCGTTGGTTGCACACTTGTTTTTCTTTGATAGTTAACTCACAGACTATCGAAGTTTTGACCATTTTAACGTTGTTAATATGGAGAGACCGGTTGGATTATCATCCAAAGAACCACTCTGTATTGGCATAGGCGTTGCGAGCAATATATGTCAAAGATAAATTGAAGACGGAGTAAAGTGAAAGGGCTGTTGTATAAGTCTTAGATAACAGTGACTAAGATGGATATACTGAATAGTGCCTTCGGTTTGTCCAGTCCCAGGACAACGTATATGGAAGAAGGTCTGACAGAGTATATCCAATGGATCGCGTAAATTGATCTGTTCAAACGTATTCACGTTTGGTGGCGGAGGAATTCGTTTCTCTTAGCTGTATACCCGTGTTATTTTTGGATAAGTCAATTTGTGATTTGGCGGGTATGACGATGTGGCATTCAAAGTGAATGGTGATCAGATGTTCTGAAGATAGACGTAGCCTCTAGCCTCACAACCAGGAAGTAACAAAAGTTGGGCTAGGCAGCATGGCTAGTTGGGTCATCCCCAAGCAGGGTGTATTGTCACCGATCTGGAGAATATTCATATTTTTACTTCTTTTTGATTCTGTATCTTCGGATGACGGTTTGATGGCCTACAACCGTGGTGGCAATATATTCGCGACACTCAAGCTAAATGAGTGAGCGGTCATGTATGGCCGGGTTGCAAGACGTTCTTGTTGAACCCTGAGTGTATCACCTCTAGAGTACACTATTCAGAAGGTGCTCCCATACCTTGTCTGTTGGAATCCATTCTCCGTTAAGCGCCCTGCGGTTTATGATTTTTACTATGTATGTAGAATGTGAGATGCAAGCGTTTCTGCTAGATTGATACCTATTTGTACTTAGACATTATTATAATATCACAATGATATTGCTTGTCAAAGTTGTTTAGATACTCATAAGGATAAACCCGTTCCGTATTCACGGCGTGGTCTTATGAGATATCATATACCTGTTCAATTGTTTTAAACTGTTTTACTCATACCAGTCCCATGACTGAACCGGAGTTTACTTTGTTGTTTTCCCTAAACTCTTGGGTGCCTAATTTGTGCGGGCAGTCAAGTAGTCGGGATTTACAGATATACTTGGAGAGCTTGGAGCAGGAGACTGCAAGATTTTATAGCTATAGTTATTTCCGCTGTGTTGTAAGTGTTGTACTCTGATAAGTGCTATTGTATATATATAACTGTTTACTTCAAAGTTATGTTATATATTATATGTTATTCGTTCCGCTGTGAGATTCGTGTTACGCTGATGATTCTAATGTTCTTCTTCTTCTTCTATTCTATTAGTTCTATCTTTTCTTTCTCACCTTCTAAATTCTTTCACTAACGTCGCGGGATTTTCGACTCTTGAGGAGTCGAAAATTTCCAGCCGTTACAATAACTTTACTACATAAACTTGTATAATAAACTACACAATTCTCATAAGATGTTACAATCCAAGTCCATGCTTATACAAATAATCTAATCCAATGATCCCAAATTTAACATGATAATAGAATCAAGTCACTGGCATAGATTAATATTATAAAACATAATGAAGATCGTACTTTATAATTCTCAATTCAACATGATAATAGAATCAAATCACAAACGTATATTAATAACGTAACGAGTATCGTACTATTATCATTTCATCGCAACAAATGATATTCATATTAATTCGCATTCTAAAATTGTAGCTAAACTTACAATCGTATTGGTTTTGTTTTTAGAGTTCTGAAATTCTGAATTTGCAAAGCTTTCCTTTGGGAAGACGTTGCTTTGATTCTAATTTGTTGTTGCTTTTTAATCTTTTAGTTTGTATTCGCTATGTTGTTCGTCTCTTTCAAGTGGAGGCTCCCTCTAGTTCTCAGCAGACAGCATGGTGGCTCCAATTCTTTTTTTTTTGTGAATTTTATTTTGTGACCTTGGGTCTTTTTATAGAGTTGCAAGTTAATTTGAGCCGTCGATGAAGCTAGGGTTAACCAGAGCCGTCCGTTGTAAAGAGAAGCCAATTATGTTCACCATTTCTTTCTTAATGTACATTTACTATTATTTGTCAATCCATATAAATACGTACGCATTAGATACATCTCCCCTTTACACATTTATTATTATTTTTGTATGCACATTAGATACATCTCCCCTTTACACATTTATTTTTGTATTAGCAACTTTAGTGTTAACAGAAATACGGGGTGTTACATTCTCCCCTCCTTAAAGGATTTCGTCCCCGTAATCTCCAAGTCTAGGAGAACATATATCCTACCATCCAAATGTCCATATACTCAATCATCAAACACGTGCATCCATTGTCCTTAAAAGACTTCTAATGCTTCATGATCACATGCACCGTGTGTGTACATGTCCTTATCTAATGCAAAAATCAGGCGGTCTACTGACTCAGTTGACCTCCTTAATGCAAATTATGTAAGTGTCATGAATCCATTATGTATGCAAACTTTTTCCTATTCATAATTCTACATGAGTGCGCAATCATTCAAACAAATGCGACATCCATATGACAACATATTATGCTTCAACCATATGCAAACATAAACACATATATGCATATACAATACAAAGTGACTGAGTCGATCTAAAACCCTAGATTGTGTGTGTATATGCATCCACGAGCAACCACTTGCAACCATCATCCATAACATGTTTCAATTACATGTTTACATCCAAAGGGGTTTCCACCTAAGGATAAAAGGGTAAGGTCGGGGAGATATACCTAAAAAGATAGATACTAACATGACTTTAAGGAAAAAGAGAGATCAAAAATGTACCCTCAAAAAGAAAAGGATAGGCTGCGCGTATTCTATCCTCAGTTTCCCAAGTCGCATCTTCCTCGACGTCGCTCCACTGAACTTTGACGAGTTTGACTTCGCGGTGGCGTAGCTTTTTCACTTCAGTTCCTAAGATGCGAGTTGGAACTTTCCTCACAGTTGCTTCGCGTTCTACTTTAGCTTCTTCTAGAATGTTTTGCTCGTCCACTTCCGCTGACTCATGTAGATACTTCCGGAGGTGAGAAACATGAAAGACGTTGTGAACTCCGGCCAGTCTCTCGGGTAACTCTAATCTGTAGGCCATCTTTCCAATTTTCTCGATGATAGGAAACGACCCTACAAATCTTGGTGCTAGCTTCCCTGTGGATCCAAAGCGAATGACGTTCCTTAAAGGAGATACCTTAAGGAACACCCTGTCCCCAACCTCAAATTCAAGGTCGGTCCTTCTCTTATCTGCGTTGGATTTTTGTCTGTCTTGGGCTGTCTTCATTCTTCTCCGTATTAAGTCTACTTTCTCAGAAGTCTCTCGGATCATATCTGGTCCAAGTATGAGTTTGTCAGTAGACTCCCACCAACAAGTGGACGATCAGCACGGTCTTCCATATAAAGCTTTGAAGGGCGCCATTCCGATGGTGGCTTGGTAGCTGTTGTTGTAGGCAAATTCCACCAAAGGAAGATGGTCCTCTCAAGTCCCTCCAAAGTCAAGGACGCAAAGCCTCAGAAGGTCTTCCAACATCCTGTTCACCCTTTCCATCTGACCATCGGTTTGAGGGTGATAGGTCGTGCTCAAACATAACTGTGTGCCTACAGCTTCTTGCAGACTCCGCCAAAACTCTCTTGTGAAGATAGGATCTCTGTCGCTAACAATGCTGGAAGGTATTCCATGGAGTCAAACTATATCCTTAAGATAAAGAGATGCTAGAGACGAGGCAGTCCTTCTAGTCTTGACAGGTAAAAAGTGGGCGCTTTTAGTAAGCCTATCCACTATTACCCAAATGCTAGTGTTGCATCTTCTAGACCTAGGCAGCCCATCAATGAAGTCCATTGAAATGCTATCCCACTTCCACTGTGGGACCTCTAGAGGATGGAGAAGACCACCAGGCTTCTTCTGCTCCGCCTTGACTTGTTGGCAAATCATGCACTTAGAAACAAAATCTGCCACGTCCTTCTTCATGCTACTCCAAAAGAAAACTCTCTTTAAGTCCTTGTACATTTTGTCCTCGCCTGGATGTATTGTCATCTTGGAATGATGTGCCTCCTCAAGAACTTTCTTCACCAACTCCTTTGCCTGTGGGACACATAGTCTTCCATCCCGTCTTAACCACCCTTTGTCGTCGATGGTGTTTCTATCGAGGTGACTAGAAGTCTCACCCCTTACGAGCTTATCAACCACTTCTGCAAGCTGAGGGTCTTCTCGTTGTGCGGTCCCTATTGAGTCTAAGAGAGTGGGCCGCACTTCTAGCGATGCTAACAGACTGGGTACAAAATCAGAGGAGGGCCTAAAGTCAAAACTGGCTATAAACTCTAGGCTTCGCCTTTCAACAAATAGCGGGCTCAACGTTAGCTTCTTTCTACTCAAGGCATCTGCGACTACGTTGCCCTTGCCAGGAGTGTAGGAAATCTCGAAATCATACGAGGCAAGAAACTCCATCCACCTTTGTTGCCTTAAGTTAAGGTCCTTCTGCAAGAAGAGATACTTCAAAGATTTATGGTCAGCATACAGTTCAAATTTCTCACCTAGGAGATAGTGGCGCCAAGACTTAAGCGCAAAGACGATTGCGGCCAACTCAAGGTCGTGGGTTGGGTAGTTCCTTTCATGAACTTTCAACTGTCTTCCGCCATAAGCTACTACCCTTCCTTCTTGCATTAGGATAGCGTCTAGTCCTGTCCCGCATGCATCCGTGTATACTGTAAACATTTTGCTTCCATCCAGCAAGGTCAGAACTGAGGCTGTTGTAAGAGCCCTTTTTAAGCGTTGGAAAGCAAACTCGCAATCCAAATCCCAAGAGAAAACTAGATTCTTCTTTGTTAACCTTGTAAGAGGAGCTGAGATTTTTGCAAAATCTCTGATAAACTTCCGATAAAAGCCTACAAGCCCGAGGAAGCTTCGGACCTCGGTTGCATTCCTTGGTGCCTTCCAATCTTGCACCGCTACTACTTTTGCGGGGTCTACAGCTAACCCCTCTTTGGACACTATATGCCCAAGAAATCTCACTTCTTCTCTCCAAAAGTGGCACTTGAAGAATTTAGCTTTTAAATGATGTGTTCTAAGAGTCTCCATGATTGCCTTTAGGTGCTGAGCATGCTCTTCCTCATTTTTTGAGAAGATCAAAATATCGTCTACGAAGACCACCACGAATTTATTGAGGAAATCTCTGAACACCCTACTCATTAGGTCCACGAAGTAAGCGGGTGCGTTTGTTAAGCCAAAAGGCATGACAAGTCACTCAAAGAATCCGTCTGGGATTCTGAAAGCTGTCTTATCGATGCTATCATCAGCTACCCTTAGCTGATGAAATCCGGTCGCCAAATCAAGTTGGGAGAAAACCGGCACTCCTACAAGCTGGTCAAACAAATCGTCAATTCTGGGGAGAGGGTGCCTATTCTTTTTAGTCAGCTTGTTTATCTCCCTATAGTCAACACATAGACGGAGTGAACCATCCGCCTTTATAGCAAACACCACTGGAGCGCCCCATTCTGAAATGCTCCGCCTAATGAACCCCTTTTCTAAAAGCTCTTTAATCTGCTTACTGAGCTCTTTCCTTTCCCCAGGAGCCATGTGCCTAACAGGCAAAGAAACAGGCTTTGCATAGTCAACAAGATAGATGCGGAAGTCTATTTCCTGTTTCGGAGGTAAGCCCTTCACCTCATCAAAGACATCCGAATATTCTCGGACCACCTTAACTGATTGCAATTCTCGACAGAAGCTTCAAACGATTCAAGATAACTAAGCATAGCCACATTCGAGGGATTACAAGTAATTTCCAGAGTGTTACCGAGTTGGGTTAAAAGCCTAACCACTCTTTTCTCACAATCAAGGATGGCACCATTACTGGATTGCCAGTCCATGCCCAAAATCAATCCATACCCCAAGAAGCCCAAGACAAAGGTACTACATCTAAATTCTACACTTAGAATAGAGATTTTCAAATTCATACAGATCATTGACAAATAAGCTGGGCCTCCAATTGGATTGGAGACAACCAAGGGATCCTCTACCATACTAGTTTCTAGGTGCAGAGATTCTACTAAAGCAGATGAAATAAAGGAGTGTGATGTACCAGAATCAAATAAAGTGCGAACTGGGTGATCATAAAGATAAACTACACTTTCTACAGAAGTATTTCTACCTCGCTGTTGCAGAGGAGGTGCCTCCAATGCATGAACTTGTCCATCCGAAGTGGATGCAGCTTTCTGCGCCTGCCCTCGCCTCTTAGGGCAGCCCTTAGCTATGTGTCCTGTTTCTCCACAATGAAAGCAACCACCATTCATCTTTGCCTTCTTCTTCCTGCAGTCTTTCACCACATGTCCAACCACACCACAGAAATTACACTTTCTTGTTTTGCGAGCTTTGTTGTTTTTCCCGCCCTTCTTAAAGTCTGTTTTCTTAGGCTGTAAAGCTTCTTTCTTTCCCTGAGACCCTTCCGCCTTTGTATCCTTCTTGCCTTTATCCTCCTCATGTAGTAACGCCATATGTACCAGCCTTTCATATGTAGCTCCCATAGGTATATGGGTCATGGCCAGGCTATGAAGCGGCTCATTCAGTCCTTTAACAAAGCGGAGAGCCTTCTTGTGTTAGGTGTTGACTAGGTCCAGTCCGAACCTAGCCAGCTGATCAAACTGGTTGACGTACTCTTTGACGGTCATACTCCCTTGCTTAAGGGATAGGAACCTCTCCATTTGACGACTTCTCTTAGCTTCTGAAAGGAACTTCAGCTCAAATCTAAATCTAAAATCTTCCCACGTTTCTACTGGTCTTTCTGCATCGGTGACTTCCCACCATTAGGAAGCCTCTCCTTTGAGCAACCACACTGCCATTCTTACCTTCTGCCTGTCTTCTACCTCGAAGATAACGAAAAGATCTTCGGTCTCTTTCAGCCACTTCCTGGCTGCTACGAAGGGCTCGGTTCCATGAAAGTCTTTCCCACCCATAGCTTTAAAATCTCTACAAGTCTTGGCAAAAGCACTTCCTCTTGGAGGAGGCGGAGGAGGGGGAATTTCAGCAACTTGGGGAGGAGGAGGAGGAGGAATTGCTGCAGCTGGGGGAGGAAGATTCGCTGGGCCCTCCTCATTGGCCCTAGCTTCCAAGTACCTTCTAAACCAACCAGGTACAGTCACACCTTCTGGAAGGTTAAATTCTCCCGACATGCTAAAACGAAAAAGGAAAGATTCAAAACGAAGGATAGATAATTCACATGGCTTTGGGGGATTATGCCTTTCTAAAACTATAAAACAATTCTTTTTCTTGAAAAATGCTTCTTTAAATTTTAATTTGAATATAGTTTCAAAAACTTTTTATCTGGTCTAGTAAACCTATGCTCTGATACCAAGTGAAACACCCCTCCTCCGTTAAGGTCATTCACAAAGGGAATGCCTTAATTTTGGTGGAGGTTTATAAGTAAAAGACACAGATAAAACACAAGAAAGATATAAACACATATAAATAAGCAACGGAAAAACCAACAGACTTTTATTATCATAAATACGTGTTTATACAGAACATTTCCAACATTGTCTCAAAACAAACTTCCAATTATTACAACCATAATACTGTCTTGATTTTAAAGGTTAAAGAAGCATGAAACATAAATAAAGCTGCATAATCCCCATAAATGATATCCAAAGCCATGGTCCAAATGAAAGAAATCCAAGCAATACATTCTCTCTGTTCAAGCTGGATGAAAAACTGACTAAGCTGCGGTGTTTCCTCCCTGTGAACCTGGGGGGGGGGGGGACGGAAGAAAAGAAGACGAAAGGAAAATGGGTCAGACATAAGTCTGGTAAGTCTAGCTATATTCCTAGAATGTTAATAATAAAAAGATCATGACTTGCATAAAGTGAGAACATGACGATATCAGGATAATAGACTATCCTAGAACTAGAAAAGGTGTCCTAAAACGAACATCCCTTCGCACCCTATTTTAAATCTCTATCTCTGCACCTACTAATTCTTATACCAACAGGCACCCCGTGATTGGGGTGAAGTGATCCCTTTCTCTTTCTTTAAAAGATCGGCTCCTACTCGTATATTCACATGTGTCCTACGACCCTATATGGTAGATACCTATGTTGGTCCCACCATGGGGTGTATCAAGTCCCATGGTCGCGGCCCCGACACAATTCTAGCATGCATAGGGTATACTACCAATGCTCCAGTGCCCTGACTTGTCTGCTCCAGAGTGTGTGCACGCCCGGACTCTGTTAGAACCCACACTGTGCACCAACCGCCGTCGCTTTTGACCGCTTACAATCAGCCCAGTAATCGTGCCCCACCCTGCCTAGTTCAGGGTACCATGATACCTAATTGGGTTACTGCTGAAACGGGTCCCCGTTACTAGGTTTTCTAGTCAAACATGTTAAGTGGTTAAGTGTTTGAATGAACCTAACCCCCACCCATCCAAATTATTTAACATGTTGAATTTGGTTAAGTATTTATTAAATTGACTTAACCCTATCAGTCCTAACTCAGCTCTAATTGTCTTATTAGAACACCAGCCTCTCAGATTAGACTGATATTGTTGTAGCTGCCTGTACACCGGTTGGGTCCGCGCAGTCTTACGCCACAACCCAGTTTAACCTCGCGTCTTTATTGGGCCCCATGCCTTAACCTCTCACATTGGATATCTATTGTTGTGACAACTGGACAGCCAGGGCGGGTCCGGGCGGGTTCACGTCACAACTCAATCCAACCTCGGGTTAAGCGCGTTCGTATTTTCTAATTTATATTTTAATTATATAAATTATTCAAATTCAAATTACTGTCACATTCATTTCCAATTAATCTCATTAATTAAGGTAATTAATGCCTTTTTATGCCATAAATCACTTATGTGATTAATGCCCAATATGTAAATTAGAAAATATTCAAATTACTGTCACATTCATTTCCAATTAATCTCATTAATTAAGGTAATTAATGCCTTTATATGCCATAAATCACTTATGTGATTAATGACCAATTTATGGCAAGTTTTCCTAAAATTATCATTTTAACCCAACATTATCCCGTCCAATATTAGGCTAACCATCTCAGCCTAATTTACGTTCGTATGATTTTTGGTGTAAAGTATTAGGCTAAAAACTTAGCCTAATTTAATATACGCAAATTGGCATAAATTAGCATAAACATGACAAGGGTATAACTTTGGTATTGATGGCATAATCAATATGAACATAATAGGGTGTACTAGCAAAATAACTAACATGAACATTTTAGGGGTGAACTTGCAAAATAACTAACATGAACATTATAATGTCATAGGTACAAACTTGCAAAAAGACTAACATAAACATTATAATGTCATAGGTATGAACTTGCACTTATAGGCTAACTCAACATATATGTGTTTTTTTTAACATAGGCCATATTAACAACATACATGAGAATTAACAATATGAACTAATCCATATACATATGTTAATTTGCAACATAGGCAAATCAACATACGTATATGTGAGTTAGCAACATAGGCTAATCAACATACACATGTGTTAATTAGTAACATAGATTTAAACATACTTGCAAATTAATCCCAACATATGATAAGTGTGAACATGCCATAAGTTTTGCATAAACATGAACATATAGATTTGACAATTGGTCGCATAACTTCACTACATAAACTTGCATAATAAACTACACAATTCTCATAAGATGTTACAATCCAAGTCCATGCTTATACAAATAATATAATCCAATAATCCCAAATTTAACATGATAATAGAGTCAAGTCACTAGCATAGATTAATATTATAAAACATAATAAACATCATACTTAATAATTCTCAATTCAACATGATAATAGAATCAAATCACAAACGTATATTAATAACATAACGAGTATCGTACTATTATCATTTCCTCGCAACACATGATATTCATATTAATTCACATTCTAAAAATGTAGCTAAACTTACAATCGTAGCGGTCTTGTTTTCTGAGTTCTGAAATTCTAAATTTGCAAAGCTTTCCTTTGGGAAGACGTTGCTTTGATTCTAATTTGTTGTTGCTTTTTCATCTTTTAGTTTGTATTCGCTATGTTGTTCGTCTCTTTCAAGTGGAGGCTCCCTCTAGTTCTCAGCAGACAGCATGGTGGCTCCAATTCTTTTTTTTTTTGTGAATTTTTAGTTTGAGACCTAGGGTCTTTTTATAGAGTTGCAAGTTAATTTGAGCCGTTGATGAAGCTAGGGTTAACCAGAGCCATCCGTTGTAAAGAGAAGCCAATTATGTTCACCATTTCTTTCTTAATGTACATTTACTATTATTTGTCAATCCATATAAATACGTACGCATTAGATACATCTTCCCTTTACACATTTATTATTATTTTTGTATGCACATTAGATACATCTCACCTTTACACATTTATTTTTGTATTAGCAACTTTAGTGTTAACAGAAATACGGGGTGTTACAATCAAAGTCAGTAAATATTATGATTTATGTACAAATTACAAAACCAAACTAGGTGACTGGGGATCAATGAGTAATGATCCAAACGCTCAAAAAGTTGGTCACACTGGCATATCACTGAAATGCAAGCATTAACTGGTCTTACTAGGATAGGAAATAAAATTTACTATTTTAAACAATAAAAACCTTTTTCATAATGTTCACTTGCTATTGGCTTTTTGTGGACTCAAATAAGATACTAAATATCTTTTGTGTACCAGTAATTTATTTTAAGTTTGCTGGGAAGCATGTAATATATACAGGCTTGCTTCATTATTAATTATACTATGAAAGGAAATATCACTGACATAAACATTTCTACATCTAGCGTCCCCTCTTCACTTAAATGCTACAGGTACCATTTCTTAGCAATCAAATAAGCGCAGTCTGTATATATATACATGGAAGAACAGAGTAAATGGTTTTAGTAATTCACTTTCCTTCATTGAACTCGTTTTTTCGCTGGCAACAATACGTCCTCATTTCGGTTTCTTTCTCCTCCTTTTCATCTTTCTTCTCTGTCCCTGTAAACACTACTCCATGCGAACTCCTTATCATTACAATCATACCGAATACTCCATTTTCCACTATTTATCTTCTTTGAAATTATAAGGCAACACAAAAGGAATGAAGGCTCGAAGTGTGTGCTCAATGGCGTTCGAACGAACGCGCCTCGTGTTGGTGGAGACTTACTGTTTGCAGTGTTACCAGTGGATTCTTGCAGTTATAGGATCACATGCGTTGGTGGAGCGTTTGTTATGGGTAGAGTTGGGGGAGTCCACTTTTCATTTCAAGAACAGGGGTTTTCGAAATATTTTGGGTGGAGTTAAGAAAGTCCTGTGCATGTGAAGAAATGACAAAAAAAGGGACAGAGAGAGATGCGAAGGGATTCAAGTTTTCATGGAAACAACAGCATGAGACTTGGCGTGAAGGAGGAGTTGAGCGTGAAGCATGGAATGGAGAAGGGGTTAATGCATGGAAGGAGGAGTTCAAAATTTAGGGGTTTGCATTATACTGGTGAC
Source organism: Allium sativum (assembly GCA_030737875.1). NCBI lineage: Eukaryota > Viridiplantae > Streptophyta > Magnoliopsida > Asparagales > Amaryllidaceae > Allium > Allium sativum. The sequence continues at coordinate 973,655,997 of CM060924.1, forward strand.
ATGAAGAAATAAGTGAGAAGAGGGAGCAGGACGTTGACAGCATGGTGTAGGAGAAAAGTGGAACAGGCGGTGAAGGAGAGTATTGTTTAGTGGAAGCTCAGCTGTTAGAATAGCGAAGCTACATGGGTTGATCAAAGTTGCGGCATAATGAAGTTCAGGATCAGGTGTTCTTCTTTTAACGGGGAAGATGATAAGGTTAAGAAGATGATGGGTTCAAATTGTTTTAAGATGGAGCAGGTTTTATTATATTATGGGGAACGTTATGACCAAAAATAATGTGTGACCGTGGTGGAGTTTTTAAGGGGGGATCACGGTGATTATCTCATATTTTGGGCGGCCTGTGTACGGAAAGAAGAAACTGGTTTACCTTTTGATGCTGCTATGTGGAAGAGAAGGTTTAATAGCAATGTTTTTCTAGATATAGTTTTCAATGTTGAATTGATGTCAGTTGGGGTTCAATGCTGTGTAGAGGGCGGTATATGATTTGAAGGAGGAGTGGTAAACTATGAAGGGGCATGCACAAGCATACTGGAAATGGCTTGCGGGAGCATTATGCTAGAGCTTAAATATTGGAGGAGATGCCAACGTGGCATTTAATTACTATTGGGCCGAGATGGTTCAACTTTTCTTGCGTGAAAATAATGGTATGGGCTTTTGACGTGTACTGTTGGGCTAGATCAAATGGTATAGGCCCGATTAAATAAATGAAGCTTAAGTTTAGTTAATTTAATTTATATATTAATTTCTTTGCGTGATATTTATCTCATTCGGAATCAGATTGTCAAGCCGTTAGCTAAGTTGAAATCGTATGGATGAAGACTATACAGTGGAGCTGGATTGGAAAGATTTGGTGCTCGTTATGAATTATAGCAAATCAAAACGTCTGTTTCGACTAAACCAGACGTTAATCGTTATCTAACGGTTAACGAACCAAGTGAGTAAAACTCACTAACACTGCCCAGTTTATATTCTTATAACGTATTTTAAGAATTGATAAATGTTGGTAGATTGTTGTGTGTTGACTGTTTGGATGAACTGTTAATTTATTGGTTGAGAATACAGATAACGATATATATATATATATATATATATATATATATCGTTAATCAAATATTGATTCTAATTATCATAATATTTTATATTGAAATGAAATTGATGTTATTTATATTGTTTAACATCTACGATGCAGGGAAACAGGTTGGAGGGATCCAACTGGATTCCTCAATATTTATAATACTGTTTGTTTTCATATATTGTGACATATGATGTGATATAAAACCTATGATTGATTATGATGACATTGGTCTGGTTAATTGGTATTTTAAATACCATAAGAAATACTGGAATGTTAAAAGGGAATTTTCAAAGTGTATTTTGAAAATTATAGGAAAATAAATAGAATTATAAAAGGAATATTTATTTGGAAAATAAATAGAATTATAAAAGGAATATTTATTTGGAAAGTTAATAGAATTAAAAAAGGAAATATATGTAAAATGGAAAGAATTTTATAAAAGGAAATATTTGGAAAGTGAATAGAATTTCATAAAAGGAAAATATTGCATTAGGAAGATTTACACCCGTGCTTCGCACACGGGTATAACATGATATGGACTTAAAGTAGATATTAAATGAAAATTTGTTTTAACATATATAAATTGGAAAGATAAATTTATAAATGATGTTTATAAATTAAAAAAAATATTTATCGTTGGATAAATTTGACATATAAATCTGAATTTATGTAGAGGAGTGAAATCGGTTTTAACACCGATGTTTTTAATGGAATTTGAACTTAGCATTTTAAAGGGAATTAAAGGAGATTTTAGTGTTAGAAGTATAAAATAAGTTTTATATGAAAATTTTATAAATAAAAGTAGGAAAAAAATTGGATTTGGGATATTGTATTTAAAATACAAAATCAAACTGTTTGATTATATATAGACATGTTATTCACATTCTATGTGAATAATTAAATTAAAGTAAATATTTTGCAAATAAAATATTATAAAGGAATTTAGGGTTTGGATTAGGAATTTAAATTGAATTACTGAAATTAGAAATTGACTGGAAATTAGTTGAGTTGAATGGCTTTTTGGGTGTCGATCTGACGTTGGTTTCGGCATTCGGGGTTTATACTAGGGAAGTTGTTCTCTTACTAGTTTACAGTTAGAGACAAATAGAGTTGAGCAGATACTGATGCATGAATCAGAAATGAAAACGTTTTCCAAAATTTATAACGTATATTTTCTAATTTTATAAAATAAGGAATTTATGAATATATGGAAATGATAAATCGGAAATTGGGAAATGAAACGATGATTGATCGGTAAGATTTCCATTGGGGAATACGACAATTGTTTGTACACATGTTATACTTTGATAGTTAAATAACCGACTATCAAAGATTTTGACCATTTCCATCGTCAATACGGAGAGAACGGGATCAGATATATTATCTGAAAAACGCTCTGTATGGCATTAGCGTTGCGAATCAAATATGATGAAGACAATTGAAGATGGAGTTAGGCAAGGGCTGTTCAGTAAATCCTACGTAGAAATTTCCTAAGATGGATTTACAAAGTAGTGCCTTAGGGTTGTCCGGTCCCATGACAACTTGAATGGACTAATGTCTGACTGAGTATATCCAGCCGATCGTGTAAGTTGATCGTTTCAAATGTATTTATGTTGGTAGCGGAGGAATTCATTTATCTTAGCTTATACCCGTGGTATTTTTTGGGAAATCAATTTGTGATTTGATTGGTATGACAATGTGGCATTCAAAGTAAATATAGATGTGATCTGTATAATAGTACGTTATGACCTCAAGACTCATCAACCAAGAAATGACAGAAATTGGCAGGCAACATGGCTAAGTGGGTGTCACCCTATTAGGGTATATTGTCACCATCTAGAGATTATTCATATTTGTTACTTCTTTCAATTCTGTATCTCCCGGGAACGGTTATGTTGGTATACCAACCGTAAGGTGACAATATATTTGGAACATTCAAGCGAAATGAATGGTCGGTCATGTGTGGCCGAGTTGCAAGATGTTCTTGTTGAACTCCAGTGTATCGCTTCTAGAGTACACTGATAGGTGGTTCCATACCTTGTTAGAGTTGGAAATCCATTACCCAATAAGAGCTCGCGGTTTTTGATTGTATATTATATATGTAGAACGTGAGATGAAAGCGTTCTGCTAGATTTCGATTTACTTGATCTAGACATTATTATAATATCAGACAAGTGTTGTTTTAGAAAAATATTTTGGGTTATCATAAGGTAAAAACCATCCGTGTTTATGTGTGGATTGCTCTTACGGTTATCCTGTGTTTCAAAAGGATTTTGAAAAGTTAAAAAAATGATTTGAGTTTACTCACACCAGTCACATGACTGACCCAGAGTTTATTTTGTTTTGTTTTCCCCAAAACTCTTGGGTACCCAATTTTTACGGGCAGTCAAGCAGTCAGGATTTACAGATATACTTGGAGAGATGGAGCAGGAGGCTTCAGGATTATATATCTATTTTTATTTCCGCTGTGTTCTAAGTGTTGTACTCTGATAATGTTACTGTATACATATACTAGTATTATTTCAAAGTTATGCATCTATTATACATTGTTCGTTCCGCTGTGAGTTTCATGTTACTCTGATGATGATGTTTTCTCTTCTTCTCCTTCTATTCTAAGCTTCTATCTTATCTATTCTCACCCACTAATTTCTTTCATGGACTATACAGTGTTTCCGATGCTTCGATAGTCGACATTGAGTTTAAGTCGATTAACAGGATTGCAAATTCCTCGGGTCGTTATAGTGGTATCTGAGCTGAAGGTTAAGTAATTACCTTGGCTCTGTGGCATAACTCAGTAGATATGGGGTTAATAATGCGCTAGATTGAGTTGAGTGTATATATACAAGTGAACGTATTTGTTATTTGATATAAAATTGTTTTATACTATGGAGATTTATTGGTTGAGTTGTTTATTGTTTCTGGTCGATCAGGTTGATCCACTGTATCGGTAGGAGTTTATAAACGCTCGAATGCGATGAACCGACACTGTATGTTTTGAAAAGTGGGTAAAAGAAAAAAAATTACCCAAATTATATTTTGATATAAAGAATTATTGATATTAGAAGTATTATAATATATTGGACATGTTGGTTGTTATTATAATCGAATAAGATAATAGTTGAGATGGCTATATAAATATATATATATATATAACCAAATAAAATTCGTATAAGTGTTACGAAATGAATTAAATCTGAATTTTAAATCAGAACTAAGATTAAAACCCTGGAAATTTGGAAAGTGTTTGTAAATGGATTTGGATTTAATATATGAGAATTTTAAAATCCTGGGAGATTTTAAATTGTTTACAAGCATTGTGAATAATATTTTGAAATGTATTTCAAAATGGAAATGGTTAGAAATGGTTTTGAAAAAATGATATAGTATTGAACTCACTTCGGTAATTGGAAAATAAATTCCGATGTTGATCCGGACATCATCTGTGTTCATTTTCGAGTTGTAAGTGACGGACTGCTACCAAAGATTGTGTTTCTAAAATTGTTTTGCGAAAAAAAGTATTCAGAAATTCAAAGGTTTTGAATTGTTATTATGATTTCAAATTGATTTGAATTAAGAACCCAGGAATTTAAATTCCAGAATTTAAATTTAAATTGTGAAGTTAAATAGAATGAGATGGTAATAGTAAATAAATAAACTAGAATTTACCTTGAACTAAATTAAGTAAAACAGGATTTGGTTAGAGAATAATCTGAAATGGAATTGAGTGATAAGTTAAGAGTTCGGAATTTGTGATTGGGGACGGAATGGAACTTAACAAGGTTAAATAAATTGGATTGGGGAGTTAAGAATATGGAATCGAGAATGAAACTTGAATTTGAAACTGAATTCGACTTGGATATAAGCGAATGAGTGGGTTAATTGATTGGAGTTTGATTGAGATGACCTTGGTATTTGCAGAATTTGTAACAGATGAAAAGGATACAACGATATGCCCGACAAAAAGGTATAAGTTTTATATTTACTAGGTATGAGATTTTTATTAGCCGAATTGGCTGTTTGATTTTCTTTAGGGTTGGAGAAGGCCCAGAGAGGCAAGTTGTAGTTGTGCCGATTTAGCCGTACAAAGGAGACGCTGGCGAAATTTTCTGAAAATTTAAGGTGTTAGAAAATTTTCAGAATTTTTTTAAAATTTTAGTTAATTGGAATAAATTAATATTTTAATTGAAATCTATTGGTTCAGTGAAACTGAAATTTAAGAAGTAAACAAATAATTTTAAATCCAGTTAATTGGGTTATTTCCTACCTTAGCAATTTCGAGGACGAAATTATTTTAAGGGGTGAAGAATGTAACAACCCGTATTTTTACGGTATAATAATTAATTTATTTAATTATTTAAATAGTGATTCAGAGAATTAAATGGTTGTTTAATTAAATAATATTGAATAGTAAATTAATATAATTAACAGAATAATATATTTAATTCTGAAATAATCAGAATATAGCTAAAATGGCACAAAGATGCCATCAGTACAAGACCCTTTAGCACATTCCTGTGCAACTCAAACACGAGGGACTCATTGGTATTCTATGGATTTGCATTTTAAAAGAGAAAATACAAATAATCGATGTTTGGCTAATTAAATCGAGATAACCCATTAGGGAAAGGTTTGTTTTTATGTCAATATTGGATTACAAACTTTGAGAATATAACTGTAGTTTTTTATAATTTTAATTTATTAATCATAGGATTAAACATGAGCAATATTTGAATTAGGGAAGTTGTTTTGCAGGAGCTTGATTTTCATCACGACGAACTGCTAAAGAAAGTTGTTTTTAGAATGATTGTGTTTTACTAATGCAAGTCTGTTGGACTGGTTTTTGAGTTAACAATTTTCGACCTTGATCGTAAAATAATACTTGCTGTCAACGACTTTGTTTTTAACATGAAAGTCAGTAAATATTATGATTTATGTACAAATTACGAAACCAAACTAGGTGACTGGGGATCGGTGAGTAATGATCCATATGTTCAAAAGTTGGTCACACTGGCATATCACTGAAATGCAAGCATTTACTAGTGTTATTAGGATAGGAAATAAAATTTACTCTTTTAAACAACAAAACTGTAACGACCCAGAAAATCTGAACCAATTTAAATTTTTTAAATTGGCTGAAATAATGGATTTTAAATATTTAAAATAAATATTTTAAATAATGGCGATGAAAACTGAGTTTGAATCGACATTTGAAAACGAATATAATTAATTATAATTATATATAGAATTGAAAATGGCGCGGTAGTTCGATAATTCGATTTCAAACTTCAATTGAATATACCGGGTGCAAAACAATCCGGATTTTAGTGAAACCAAAAATATTTAAATCTGTTAGTGAATATCTTTCTAACGAATCCGACCAATCGAAATTTGATAGCAGGAATCAAAAGATATGTCCAGTTGAAAATTCTGAATAGTCGCTATGGAATTCAGGCCCTTAAAAATGGACATTTTGCAAATGACCTCGGATTTCGATGAAACCATATTTGTTAGATCCGCAGTGTCAAGTTATTGTTAGGTTTCAAATTTCATAATTTTTTGAATCAATATGTGAGCGTGGCAAAGGAAAACGCATTTAACCAGTTTCCGTTGATTTTAATCGACTGGAAATTGGCCATTTTTCAAACGGTCTCAGAATTCGACGAAACTAGTTTTGTTAGGACCGTATCGTCAATACGAAGCGAGAAAATATTTTTCTGGAATTTTTCTAGTTAGTATGTGGCCCCGGTAATTTGAAATGTACGTTTAAAATTCAATATAAGGATTTAAATGTAAATTCAACGGAAACTATTCGAAACAATCGAATCAGCTTACGATACATATCCCATTGTGTTCGGAATGGGGGTAAAACGCTATGGACGACAGGCGGTAGGCCTCGTTTCGAGGTCGTATGTAAAAGTCAACTTTTTGAAAAATTAAATAATTAAATATATATATATTTTATATAAACCCCCCTATTCCCTCTTCTCTCTCTTCAGTTCGAAAAAAAAACCCTAAATCTAAATCGCGTCGCAGCCCAGGAAGCGCCGCCCATCACCGCACCCCCTCCCCTCGTTCGTCGAACCAGTGGTGCAACCCCCGAAGACCCCGTCCCCCTCGAAGCCATCGCGAGCGATTCGAGAGCCCCCCAGTCCGATTCGCAACGACCCCAAACCCCACCGCCTGCCACCACCGGCGAACCCCGAGCGCCACCCTCGAGTCGCCTGCTCCTCCTCTCGCCGCCGAGCTTGGCTGTCAACCCCCCCCCCCCTCTCTGTAAGTATTTTTTTTAATTTTATTATTTTATATAAACAGCATTTTAAAACTGTTTTTTTTTTAAAAAAGGTTAAAACAGATTTTTCAAAAGATTTAAAACTGATTTTAAAAGCATTTAAAAACTGATTTTATTTTAATAAGTAAATTCTGATTTTTTTTTTGTAAAAAGAAAAACTGATTTTAAATAGATTTAAAAACTGATTTTAAATAGATTTAAAAACTGATTTTAAACAGGTTATAAAAACTGATTTTTAAAAGAAGTTAAAAACTGATTTTTAACAGATTTAAAAACTGATTTTTAATTTAAACTTTAAAAAGAAAAGGTTTGAGCTTTAAAATAGAAAAGGTTTGAACTTTAAAATAGAAAAGATCATATTTTTAGAATGGAAAAGATCATATTTTTAAAATAGAAAAGACGGAATTTTTACTAAGTAAAAGGAGTAAGATATGAAAATTTATATTTTTAAAGCAATAAAAATATAATTTTTACATCATAGGTATATTAAAGATATAATCTTTATTTTTGAAAAGGCGGAATCTATATTTTTGAAATTCGATTTTTATCTATTGAATAACATAGTAAAAAATTCGATTTTTACATATGTAGAGAATACGGGCAACGAAAGCGACAAGAAGGCGAAATAGGCGAAGATTTCTATAAAGGAAGAGTCACGGCGTTTGGTTAGCTATTGGTGAGAATTTCTCACTCTTCAATTTCTTCTTAAATATATATATGTGTGAAATGAAAGTGAATTGCTATATATAAATATATATATATATATATATATATATATATATATATACGCCCCTCGTCCACAAACCATGGACGATATTTATTGGTTGAAATTATTGTGAAAATTGATTGATAGCGAATGATTGTTTGGGATTGTTTGTGATTGATATTGGTTGATTGTGGTTGAAAAATACCCGTTTGTGGTTGAGAAATATTTGGTTGAAACCACATAGGATTAGTTTGTGGAAATGAAATAAATATATACATGCCGCCTGTGTGCGAACTAGATGCATGATCCCCATTGTCAAAAACCGCGAGGTTTTAAGGTAGAGCGAGGAGCCGTACTAGGGACGGTCCCGGTTTTAACTACCCTGCCGTTATGCTGCCGAAATTTTGAATAATATTCGGGTGTTTGAATTATTTTCATATGCTTAAACTATATTTATTCATTGAATAGAAAACATTCATGTGTTGAATTGATATTCGTTCGTTGATTATAAATTCATGTGTTGAATGGTATTCATATTTTGAAATAAATTGTTTGATAATAAAAATCACATTTTTATCTATATATAGAAACTATAGAAAACATTCATGTGTTGAATTGATATTCATTCGTTGATTAGAAATTCATGTGTTGAATGGTATTCATATTTTGAAATAAATTGTTTGATAATAAAAATCACATTTTTATCTATATATAGAAACTATAGAAAACATTCATGTGTTGAATTGATATTCATTCGTTGATTAGAAATTCATGTGTTGAATGGTATTCATATTTTGAAATAAATTGTTTGATAATAAAAATCACATTTTTATCTATGTATAGAAACTATAGAAAACATTCATGTGTTGAATTGATATTCATTCGTTGATTAGAAATTCATGTGTTGAATGGTATTCATATTTTGAAATAAATTGTTTGATAATAAAAATCACCTTTTATTGACTATATGAACTGTGTAAAATAATCTCGTTTTAAAAGAAATTGTTTTATGATAAAAATCCCATTTTTATCACCAACTTGAACTATATAGAAAAATAGTGTTTTGAAATGAATTGTTTTATAATAAAAATCACATTTTTATTGTATGCATAAATCGTTGAAATGTGAAGTGTTAAAAATAGCCACTTGTTCAAAATAAACATATACGAGTGGAAATATTCATTAATTAGCTAATGAAATGATTTGCACCTATTTATGTAACATTAGAATGAATGGTGTTTTTAAACCAAATAGAAATCAAATATGAAGTCGAATAGAAAATGATAAATGATAAGAACTGTGTATATATGTACATACATATTCATTGAACAGGTTATAGCAAAGGGGCTAGAGAAGAGGAATAAAATTTTGTGCCCGACAAATAGGTACACATTTACTGCTTTGTTTGGGTGATGATTTTATGAGCCTTTTGGCTAGCCGCTTGGCTTTTTCTTTTTCTTTTTGAGATTAGAAGGACCGGGAAAGCTATTTGCGATTTCCCGATGCTCCCGGTGCAGGGGAGGTTATGGCGAAATTTTCCAAAATTTTAAGGTGTTAGAAAAATATTTGAAGTGGAAACGATATGGAAATCATAGAACGAACTATATTTATATAAATATATAAATATAAATAAAATTAAAACGAAACGAAGCCGTGCAGTTCGTATTTTGAAACCGTGATTTCAAACAACTAGTACGGGGAATCCGACCATTGGATTTTCCCGAAACCTCCACCGTCGGGTTCGCCTTGGAATAATCTTTCCAATGGCACCAACCTTGTAAAAATCCAACGGTTGGATTGTCTGGAATGTTTAATTCAAATCTGAAGAAAAACAGCGCCAGAAGCGATTATATTTATATATATATAAATACAATTATATATTTAATCGAATAACGACGCTGCAGTTCGTATTTTGAAATCGAAACTTCAAACGATTGTACCGGGAGATCCGACCGTCGAATTTTCCTGAAACTGGAACCGTTGGATTCGTTTTGAAAAGACCTTTCTAATGATGTAAATTTTGTGAAGATCCAACGGTTAGATTTTCAGATATGTGCAAATCAAATCTGAAGAAAAACAGCGCCACGGCCGCCTTATGGCCCGAAGCGTCGTTTTGAATAAAATAGCTATTTTAAAATAAATAAAAATAGCGATAAATAGTTATAAAACATCATAAGCGATATGGAATAGAAATAAACTGAATTTGTTCGATTTATGTGGTTTTTGATGGTTGAATGTGTTTTGTGTGAAAATTACATTAAAGAACACAATTGGTGTTGTCGAATAATTTAACCATTGAAATAGATTGATTTGAAATTCTAAATATACGTGAATTATTTGAAAAGGCCGAGATAATTCTCATTTCGAATAATTGACCGACGATTGAAATTCGAAGATGAAGACGATGGTCGAAGACCGGAGATCTTCACCTCGTTTGGATGGTAACCGAGGTCCTGATTGGGAGGCATCCCGAAATATGGATAATGAGTGGTGATCGTCTAGACGTACGTGTTGATCGAAGGGTTTGCGAGGTATTTAGTGCCTCCGGTTTCGTTCAGACCCAGAACGGACTTGTAAATGGACTGTGTGTTTGACATTGGAGTTTATTCTGTGTTGATTGATTTCTGTTAAATATACATCTGTTTGGCGGCGGAGAATTTATTCTTTCGCTTAACGCCCTTCTCTGAGACGCACGAGCTCAGAGGTTGTATATCGATGGACATTAGTCGCATGGCATGGACTGCCGGTGTGACATGCTAAGATGCAGTGATCAGGGCTTCTGTTGAAAAGCAAAGTCTTGTGGTGATGATCAAAGCACCGCCTGTGTGGCGTAGCTTTGTGTATAACGTGAATTCGCGAGCCTCACACCCCGGTATGAACCTAAAACGGGAGAGGACATCAGGGAGGGCCTGCGTTTCTTTCTAGCTAGGGTGATGTCAGTGACCTACCAGCCCTGACATTTATATACTTTTCACCTATGTGGTTGTTGCTGTTGCGAGGCGCCTCGGTTTGATCGGACGATCCGGGTCCGATGGAGTCATTCGTTGGCTCGTTTACGCCCCAAAGGGCGGGGAGACGTAGTGTTCAGGCATAATAATCCACATCGGTGGACCGGCCCTGACGATCCAAGGGTCAGTTGCGGCTGTTCCTGAGGGGTGGGCTAGAGCGTCTCGAATTCGGTAAGGACTATCTTTTGCCTTGGTTCATGACGGAAACCCAATTTCCAAATACGACATCGTGCGGTTTTGATTGTATATATATATGGCGACATGATATATGGTACCCATGCCGTCTATGATTGATAGTTATGATTTGAAATTGTTTTCAAAACATATTGACACTAGCAATAATATCAAATGCCTTTGTTTTATTCGTATCAAGCATATTTTGGCCGTTATAAGGTAAAACTCTATCCTCCGGTTTGCGTTGCATTGTGTGATGGGAACTGAGTCTTATAATGGCTTCATTTTTATAAAAACATAGCGATGTTTAAAAGAAAGATTTGTTTTAAAAGCACTGGCAATCCAATGGAGTAAACCCGTTCCACGAAAGTGGCGTGGTCCTGTGATTAGCCAAATTATATATATGTGTTGAGTAGATTTCTCATACCAGTCCCATGACTGACTCGTAGTTTGTTCACTCTCAAACTCGGGTGCCCCTATTTCTACACGGGCAGCCTTGTATTCAGGTTTAGCTGGTTCTTTCTGGATAGCTGGAGCTGAAGATGGATTCTATCATTTATTTCCTTTTATGCTGTTCAGCTCCTATTGTACATATTTTGTTTATTTCCGCTGTAGACATTTATGCATAGCTGAACTGTATTTGTACTAAGTAAGATCCTGTATACTGTGTAACTCTGATGATTACTTTTATCCAGTATATTCTATTGTTCTTATCTGGTGTATTTATTTAATTCTGTTCTGCTATTATCTGTTTCTGTGTTATATTCCAAAGATAACCCTTGTTTCCGTATGAACGGGATTTTGGGTCGTCTCAACGTGGTATCAGAGCTTTGGTTAAGCTTAGTTCTGGAATATAACATTTGAACGAACTCGTCAGAAATAGAACCAGTAGTGTTCTAGGACGGGTAACTCTATACAGATAGGATTAGTAATATCCTAGTATGAGTAAAGCAGAATGAAATTACACCTCGATAGACACATTTACACTTGAAGTATGTGTTTCTATATTTTAAACTATCTTTTCTGTGACCTGACACTTGATCTGCTAATTGCAGAAGTACTAGAAAAATGAGTGCCAGAAACAGAAGGAATACAGAACCCGATCTAGAGGCTCTATTTAAGAGATATCGAAATCTGGGTGGAGCACAATTCTCGGGCAATGAATCTATTATTCAAACTCAAGCTTGGATGAGTTCTATCGAAAGAATCTTTGAGCATATCCAGCTGAGAGAAGACCAAAAACGGTTACTAGCATCTTGGGCGCTCAAAGAAGAATCTTTAATCTGGTGGGAATCAATCATCAGAAATAATACAGAAGGTGATATCACCTGGGACAGGTTCAAAGTGATTTTCCTGGAAAGATTTACTCCTCCCGAAGCAACCGAGAGATTATGTGATGAATTTTCTTATCTAATACAAGGAGATATGACCATCCCAGAATATCATAAGAAATTCAATGAACTTTCTCACTTTGCCCCTCATCTAATTCAAAATCCGAAGAGGAAAAATCTGAGATTTATTCATGGGCTTCAAAGGAAATACCAGAATAAAGTATTGGGGCATGTGAAGCTTCCTTTCACAGAAATGATTTACATGGCTTATCAGTATGAAGATCTTCATAAGAAAGGAATGTTACACGATGAAGAAGAAGTCTGTTCTAGTGACAAAGAAAAGTCGGAAACTGATATTCCTGAAGCCAGTAAGAAGCCCAGTGCCAAGAGAAAAAGGGCTGAATCTGGGAACAAACGAATAACGACCGCCATGTGCTCAAGCTGCAATAGAAAAGGACATTTGGCGATAAGTTGCAAATCTTGGAACGAACAAAGAAAGAGTGGATCTAAACCCAAGAAGGATTTTCAAGGGAATCAAAGGTGCAATCAATGCCATCAGTTTGGTCATGTAAAGCAAGATTGCTGGAAGAGGAAGAAGACTGAAATAGTTCAAGTAAATGAAGTAGCAGAAACTTCGGATCCCTCAGCAAGTCAAGAAAGGGCGGATGTTTTGGAAGGCACGCTAACTGTCAAAAACATTCTAGTTAAAGTACTGTTTGACACAGGTGCGTCGCGAAGCTTTATTTCAAAGAGTGCCGCTAAGAAACTTGATTTGAACTTGAGGAAGCTTAAGGAACCAATGACTGTCCAGAATCCGGTCGGGGGTTCTATCAATCTCAGTTGGGTTTGTGCAGTACCCGTCTCTTTTTCTTGCTATAAATTCCCTATTATCTCTGTCATCATGAATTTTGATGAATTCGATCTTATTCTGGGATTGGATTGGTTAACCAAATATGAAGCAGAGGTTAGATGCGCCTAGAGAGTTGTTAGAGCTAAGATTAAATCAGGGAGTTATATAACTATACCGTGTGAAGGTCAGAATGCTAATAGAAAAGACTTCTGGGCAGCTCTAAATGTTTCTCCAGCCCAAATTGAAAATGTCCCTGAAGTCATAGAAAATATTCCTGACCTCATCAAAGGCATTCCTGTCGTCAAGAACTATGCGGATGTGTTCGAAGAAGTTGTTCGTTTACCTCCGCAGAGAGAAATAGATTTCAAGATTGCTTTAATTCCCAATGCAAGGCCGGTAGTTCACGCTATTCGAAGAATGTCCTTGAAAGAGAAGGAAGAATTAGACAATCAAACACGACAGCTAGTATGGAAGGGTCTGATCAGGCCTAGTTTCTCTGATTGGGGTGCAGCAGTGGTGTTTGTCCCAAAATCTGACGGTACTCTACGTCTATGTGTGGATTATCGTGATTTGAACAAACAGACAATAAAGAACAAGTATCCATTGCCGCGGATTGATGATTTGTTAGATCGATTAAATTGCGCACAAGTATTCTCAAGGATGGACCTAGCTACAGGTTTCCATCAACTTCGAATTGCCGAAGAGTGTGTTCCAATGACAGCGTTCAGAGGCCCCGACTTATTCTACGAGTGGTTAGTAATGCCGTTCGGCTTATGTAACGCTCCAGCTTACTTCGTCGATCTAATGAACAGGGTATTCAGAGGAGTATTGAATAAATTTGTTCTGGTTTTTATTGATGATATTCTAATCTTCTCTAAATCAATGGCCGAACATGAAAAGCATCTGGAACAGGTTTTGGAAATTCTCAGAAGGAATGTATTAAAAGCCAAATTTTCCAAATGTATCTTCTGGCAAGATGAAGTAAAATTTCTGGGCCACGTTGTATCGAAAGAAGGAATTGCTATGGATCCAAGCAAAATCACGGCCATTCAAAATTGGAAACAGCCCAGCACCCCCACTGAAGTCCGTAGTTTTCTCGGATTGGCTAGTTATTATCGGAAATTCGTTAAAGACTTTTCGAAGATATCAGGCCACTTAACGAAGCTTACCAAGAAGCACTCTAAATTCAAATGGACTCCAGAAAGTGAGGAGGCTTTCGAAGAGCTAAAGTTAAGATTAACGACAGCTCCAGTGTTAACCATCATCGATGGCAACCAAGATTTAAAGGTATGGACTGATGCTTCTAGAGAAGGCCTTGGCGCAGTGTTAATGCAAAGAGGCCAAGTGATAGCTTATGCTAGTCGTCAACTGAAGCCACACGAGAAGAACTACGTAACTCATGATCTTGAGTTATTGGCTATAGTATTCGCTTTGAAAATCTGGAGGCACTATCTTCTGGGTGAGAGATTTGAACTGTTTACAGATCACCAATCATTAAAGTACCTGTTCACTCAGAAGGACTTGAATTTGAGGCAGCAACGTTGGCTGGAGTTTCTTGCAGCATATGACTTTGAAATTATATATACTCCAGGAAAGGCCAATGTCGTGGCCGATGCGCTAAGCAGAAAGAATGTAATGATCGCCAGTTTTATCATCACGACTTCATTGCTAGATAAGATATCTGCTCTTCAGGAAAATGATCACTTCATTCAGAAGATCAGAGGGATAATTCAACAAGGCGAACCCTCGAGTTTTCAAGTTGATAATGATGGGATATTAAGGCTCAAAGGTCGAATTTGTGTCCCTAACATTCCTGAACTTCGAAAGGAAGTACTAGATGAATGCCACAAGTCAAAACTCAGTATCCATCCGGGAGTAAGCAAAATGTATAATGACATCAAACGCACTTTCTAGTGGAAGTCGATGAAAAGGGACATTTCCTTATATGTTAGCCGGTGCCCTACTTGCCAGCTAGTCAAAAGCGACCAGCAGAAACTAGCTGGATTATTACAACCACTGGAAGTTCCTGGTTGGAAGTGGGAGCATATTTCTATGGATTTCATTGATGGTTTGCCCAGAACCAGAAAGGGAAATGACAGTATTTGGGTGATCGTAGATCGTTTCACGAAGACCGCCCATTTCATACCTGTCAGATCAAATAGAACCGCTCAGAGTCTGGCACAGATATACTTCAGGGAAATAGTTAGACTACATGGAGTGCCGCTCAGTATAGTCAGTGATAGAGATACAATATTCACTAGCAAATTCTGGGAAGCATTTCAAGTAGAACTCGGAACGAAGTTAAACCTAAGCACCGCTTATCATCCTCAGACAGACGGTCAGACTGAGAGGGTGAATCGCATTTTAGAAGATCTATTGCGGGCTTGTGTTCTAGATTTCGGTGGATCATGGGAAGACCATCTGCATTTGGCTGAATTCTCTTGTAACAACAGCTATCAGGCAAGCCTGACAATGTCGCCATTCGAAGCATTGTATGGTAGACCGTGCCGATCTCCTGCTTGTTGGGTCGAGCCTGGAAATAGACTTGTGTTAGGTCCCGATATGATTCGAGAAGCTGCCGACAAAGTCGATTTTATTAAGAAGAGATTACTCACCGCTCAAAGCCGACAAAAGAGCTATGCCGATAGAAGAAGAAGAGATATATCCTTTGAAGTTGGCGACTATGTATATTTGAAAGTATCGCCGATGAGAGGAGTTATCCGGTTCGGTAAAACTGGAAAGTTGGCACCCAAATTCATTGGTCCGTTTCCTATTCTGGAACGGATTGGGACTCTCGCTTATAGGGTCAAACTGCCTGATTGGTTGCCTGGAGTTCATGATGTATTTCATATATCTCAACTTCGAAAGCACGTTCATGATCCAGACTTGATCGTGGAAGAAGCAGCTCAGCAGGATATTGAAATTACTCCAGAATTAGCTGTGAGGCGAGAGCTGCTAAAGATTATCGGCAAAGAAACCAAAGAGCTGAGGAACAAGAAGGTTCACTTAGTCAAAGTGCAATGGAGTGGAGATCCGCGAGATTGTACTTAGGAAACTGAGGAGAGCATTCAGAAAGCTTATCCCAGATGCCGAGTAGATATCTCCGATTGACTCTGGTGCCAGGTACATTTACCATACTTTGCATTAAAACATAATTCTCTACTCTATTGTTATTTTCTTTTCATGGATGTGCACTTTTAATTATATAGTTTGAAGGATTTTTAAAGGGTATAGGATTCGATTAGTATATTTTTGAAGGCTAAAACAATTGGATTGGTTGTTGTGTTGTGTGATTGTAGATTTATCAAACCACTTTCGACTTTATTCCTTTTCGGGGACGAAAAGTTTTAAGTGGGGGAGATTGTAACGACCCAGAAAATCTGAACCAATTTAAAATTTTTAAATTGGCTGAAATAATGGATTTTAAATATTTAAAATAAATATTTTAAATAATGGCGATGAAAACTGAGTTTGAATCGACATTTGAAAACGAATATAATTAATTATAATTATATATAGAATTGAAAATGGCGCGGTAGTTCGATAATTCGATTTCAAACTTCAATTGAATATACTGGGTGCAAAACAATCCGGATTTTAGTGAAACCAAAAATATTTAAATCTGTTAGTGAATATCTTTCTAACGAATCCGACCAATCGAAATTTGATAGCGGGAATCAAAAGATATGTCCAGTTGAAAATTCTGAATAGTCGCTATGGAATTCAGGCCCTTAAAAATGGACATTTTGCAAATGACCTCGGATTTCGATGAAACCACTTTTGTTAGATCCGCAATGTCAAGTTATTGTTAGGTTTCAAATTTCATAATTTTTCGAATCAATATGTGAGCGTGGCAAAGGAAAACGCGTTTAACCAGTTTCCGTTGATTTTAATCGACTAGAAATTGGCCATTTTTCAAACGGTCTCAGAATTCGACGAAACTAGTTTTGTTAGGACCGTATCGTCAATACGAAGCGAGAAAATAATTTTCTGGAATTTTTCTAGTTAGTATGTGGCCCCGGTAATTTGAAATGTACGTTTAAAATTCAATATAAGGATTTAAATGTAAATTCAACGGAAACTATTCGAAACAATCGAATCAGCTTACGATACATATCCCATTGTGTTCGGAATGGGGGTAAAACGCTATGGACGACATGCGGTAGGCCTCGTTTCGAGGTCATATGTAAAAGTCAACTTTTTGAAAAATTAAATAATTAAATATATATATATATATATATATATATATATTATATAAACCCCCATATTCCCTCTTCTCTCTCTTCAGTTCGAAATAAAAAAAAAACCCTAAATCTAAATCGTGTCGCAGCCCAGGAAGCGCCGCCCATCACCGCACCCCCTCCCCTCGTTCGTCGAACCAGTGGCGCAACCCCCGAAGACCCCGTCCCCCTCGAAGCCATCGCGAGCGATTCGAGAGCCCCCCAGTCCGATTCGCAACGACCCCAAACCCCACCACCTGCCACCACCGGCGAACCCCGAGCGCCACCCTCGAGCCGCCTGCTCCTCCTCTCGCCGCCGAGCTTGGCTGTCAACCCCCCCCTCTCTGTAAGTATTTTTTTTAATTTTATTATTTTATATAAACAGCATTTTAAAACTGTTTTTTAAAAAAAAAGGTTAAAACAGATTTTTCAAAAGATTTAAAACTGATTTTATTTTAATAAGTAAATTCTGATTTTTTTTTTGTAAAAAGAAAAACTGATTTTAAATAGATTTAAAAACTGATTTTAAATAGATTTAAAAACTGATTTTAAACAGGTTATAAAAACTGATTTTTAAAAGAAGTTAAAAACTGATTTTTAACAGATTTAAAAACTGATTTTTAATTTAAACTTTAAAAAGAAAAGGTTTGAGCTTTAAAATAGAAAAGGTTTGAACTTTAAAATAGAAAAGATCAGATTTTTAGAATGGAAAAGATCATATTTTTAAAATAGAAAAGACGGAATTTTTACTAAGTAAAAGGAGTAAGATATAAAAATTTATATTTTTAAAGCAATAAAAATATAATTTTTACATCATAGGTATATTAAAGATATAATCTTTATTTTTGAAAAGGCGGAATCTATATTTTTGAAATTCGATTTTTATCTATTGAATAACATAGTAAAAAATTCGATTTTTACATATGTAGAGAATACGGGCAACGAAAGCGACAAGAAGGCGAAATAGGCGAAGATTTCTATAAAGGAAGAGTCACGGCGTTTGGTTAGCTATTGGTGAGAATTTCTCACTCTTCAATTTCTTCTTAAATATATATATATATGTGTGAAATGAAAGTGAATTGCTATATAAATATATATATATATATATATATATATATATATATATATATACGCCCCTCGTCCACAAACCATGGACGATATTTATTGGTTGAAATTGTTGTGAAAATTGATTGATAGCGAATGATTGTTTGGGATTGTTTGTGATTGATATTGGTTGATTGTGGTTGAAAAATACCCGTTTGTGGTTGAGAAATATTTGGTTGAAACCACATAGGATTAGTTTGTGGAAATGAAATAAATATATACATGCCGCCTGCGTGCGAACTAGATGCATGATCCCCATTGTCAAAAACCGCGAGGTTTTAAGGTAGAGCGAGGAGCCGTACTAGGGACGGTCCCGGTTTTAACTACCCTGCCGTTATGCTGCCGAAATTTTGAATAATATTCGGGTGTTTGAATTATTTTCATATGCTTAAACTATATTTATTCATTGAATAGAAAACATTCATGTGTTGAATTGATATTCGTTCGTTGATTAGAAATTCATGTGTTGAATGGTATTCATATTTTGAAATAAATTGTTTGATAATAAAAATCACATTTTTATCTATATATAGAAACTATAGAAAACATTCATGTGTTGAATTGATATTCATTCGTTGATTAGAAATTCATGTGTTGAATGGTATTCATATTTTGAAATAAATTGTTTGATAATAAAAATCACATTTTTATCTATATATAGAAACTATAGAAAACATTCAAGTGTTGAATTGATATTCATTCGTTGATTAGAAATTCATGTGTTGAATGGTATTCATATTTTGAAATAAATTGTTTGATAATAAAAATCACCTTTTATTGACTATATGAACTGTGTAAAATAATCTCGTTTTAAAAGAAATTGTTTTATGATAAAAATCCCATTTTTATCACCAACTTGAACTATATAGAAAAATAGTGTTTTGAAATGAATTGTTTTACAATAAAAATCACATTTTTATTGTATGCATAAATCGTTGAAATGTGAAGTGTTAAAAATAGCCACTTGTTCAAAATAAACATATACGAGTGGAAATATTCATTAATTAGCTAATGAAATGATTTGCACCTATTTATGTAACATTAGAATGAATGGTGTTTTTAAACCAAATAGAAATCAAATATGAAGTCGAATAGAAAATGATAAATGATAAGAACTGTGCATATATGTACATACATATTCATTGAACAGGTTATAGCAAAGGGGCTAGAGAAGAGGAATAAAATTTTGTGCCCGACAAATAGGTACACATTTACTGCTTTGTTTGGGTGATGATTTTATGAGCCTGTTGGCTAGCCGCTTGGATTTTTCTTTTTCTTTTTGAGATTTGAAGGACCGGGAAAGCTATTTGCGATTTCCCGATGCTCCCGGTGCAGGGGAGGTTATGGCGAAATTTTCCAAAATTTTAAGGTGTTAGAAAAATATTTGAAGTGGAAACGATATGGAAATCATAGAACGAACTATATTTATATAAATATATAAATATAAATAAAATTAAAACGAAACGAAGCCGTGCAGTTCGTATTTTGAAACCGTGATTTCAAACAACTAGTACGGGGAATCCGACCATTGGATTTTCCAGAAACCTCCACCGTCGGGTTCGCCTTGGAATAATCTTTCCAACGGCACTAACCTTGTAAAAATCCAACGGTTGGATTGTCTGGAATGTTTAATTCAAATCTGAAGAAAAACAGCGCCAGAAGCGATTATATTTATATATATAAATATAATTATATATTTAATCGAATAACGACGCTGCAGTTCGTATTTTGAAATCGAAACTTCAAACGATTGTACCGGGAGATCCGACTGTCGGATTTTCCCGAAACTGGAACCGTTGGATTCGTTTTGAAAAGACCTTTCTAATGATGTAAATTTTGTGAAGATCCAACGGTTAGATTTTCAGATATGTGCAAATCAAATCTGAAGAAAAACAGCGCCACGGCCGCCTTATGGCCTGAAGCGTCGTTTTGAATAAAATAGCTATTTTAAAATAAATAAAAATAGCGATAAATAGTTATAAAACATCCTAAGCGATATGGAATAGAAATAAACTGAATTTGTTCGATTTATGTGGTTTTTGATGGTTGAATGTGTTTGGTGTGAAAATTACATTAAAGAACACAATTGGTGTTGTCGAATAATTTAACCATTGAAATAGATTGATTTGAAATTCTAAATATACGTGAATTATTTGAAAAGGCCGAGATAATTCTCATTTCGAATAATTGACCGACGATTGAAATTCGAAGATGAAGTCGATGGTCGAAGACCGGAGATCTTCACCTCGTTTGGATGGTAACCGAGGTCCTGATTGGGAGGCATCCCGAAATATGGATAATGAGTGGTGATCGTCCAGACGTACGTGTTGATCGAAGGGTTTGCGAGGTATTTAGTGCCTCCGGTTTCGTTCAGACCCAGAACGGACTTGTAAATGGATTGTGTGTTTGACATTGGAGTTTATTCTGTGTTGATTGATTTCTGTTAAATATACATCTGTTTGGCGGCGGAGAATTTATTCTTTCGCTTAACGCCCTTCTCTGAGACGCACGAGCTCAGAGGTTGTATATCGATGGACATCAGTCTCATGGCATGGATTGCCGGTGTGACATGCTAAGATGCAGTGATCAAGGCTTCTGTTGAAAAGCAAAGTCTTGTGGTGATGATCAAAGCACCGCCTGTGTGGCGTAGCTTTGTGTATAACGTGAATTCGCGAGCCTCACACCCCGGTATGAACCTAAAACGGGAGAGGACATCAGGGAGGGCCTGCGTTTCTTTCTAGCTAGGGTGGTGTCAGTGACCTACCAGCCCTGACATTTATATACTTTTCACCTATGTGGTTGTTGCTGTTGCGAGGCGCCTCGGTTTGATCGGACGATCCGGGTCCGATGGAGTCATTCGTTGGCTCGTTTACGCCCCAAAGGGCGGGGAGACGTAGTGTTCAGGCATAATAATCCACATCGGTGGACCGGCCCTGACGATCCAAGGGGCAGTTGCGGCTGTTCCTGAGGGGCGGGCTAGAGCGTCTCGAATTCGGTAAGGACTATCTTTTGCCTTGGTTCATGACGGAAACCCAATTTCCAAATACGACATCGTGCGGTTTTGATTGTATATATATATGGCGACATGATATATGGTACCCATGCCGTCTATGATTGATAGTTATGATTTGAAATTGTTTTCAAAACATATTAACACTAGCAATAATATCAAATGCCTTTGTTTTATTCGTATCAAGCATATTTTGGCCGTTATAAGGTAAAACTCTATCCTCCGGTTTGCGTTGCATTGTGTGATGGGAACTGAGTCTTATAATGGCTTCATTTTTATAAAAAGCATAGCGATGTTTAAAAGAAAGATTTGTTTTAAAAGCACTGGCAATCCAATGGAGTAAACCCGTTCCACGAAAGTGGCGTGGTCCTGTGATTAGCCAAATTATATATATGTGTTGAGTAGATTTCTCATACCAGTCCCATGACTGACTCGTAGTTTGTTCACTCTCAAACTCGGGTGCCCCTTTTTCTACACGGGCAGCCTTGTATTCAGGTTTAGCTGGTTCTTTCTGGATAGCTGGAGCTGAAGACGGATTCTATCATTTATTTCCTTTTATGCTGTTCAGCTCCTATTGTACATATTTTGTTTATTTCCGCTGTAGACATTTATGCATAGCTGAACTGTATTTGTACTAAGTAAGATCCTGTATACTGTGTAACTCTGATGATTACTTTTATCCAGTATATTCTATTGTTCTTATCTGGTGTATTTATTTAATTCTGTTCTGCTATTATCTGTTTCTGTGTTATATTCCAAAGATAACCCTTGTTTCTGTCTGAACGGGATTTTGGGTCGTCTCAAAAACCCTTTTTCATTGTGTTCACTTGCTATGGCCTTTTTGTGGACTCAAACAAGATACTAAATATCTTTTGTTTACCAGTAATTCATTTTAAATTTGTTGGGAAGCATGTGATATATATAGGCTTGCTTCATTGTTAAGTATACTAAGAAAGGAAATATCACTGACATAAACATTTCTACATCTCGCGTTCCCTCTTTACTTAAATGCTACATGTACCATTTCTTAGAAATTAAGTAAGCGCAGTTTGTATATATATACATGGAAGAATAGAGTAAATGGTTTTAGTAATTCACTTTCCTTCATTGAACTCGATTTTTCGCTGGCAACAATACGTCCTCATTTCTGTTCCTTTCTCCTCCTCTTCATCTTTCTTCTCTGTCCCTCTAAACACTACTTCATGCGAACTCCTTATCATTACATTCATACCGAATATTCCATTTTCCACTCTTTATCTTCTTTGAAATTGTAAGGCAACACAGAAGGAATGAAGGCTCGAAGTGTGTAGGCAATGGCGTTTGAATGAACGCGCCTCGTGTTGGTGGAGGCTTACTGTTTGCAGTGTTACCGGCGGATTCATGCAGTTACGGGATCACATGCGTCGGTGGAGCGTTCGTTATGGGTGGAGTTGGCGGAGTCCACTTTTCATTTCAAGAACAGGGGTTTTAGAATTATTTTGGGTGGAGTTAAGAAAGTCCTGTGCATGTAAAGAAATGACAAAAAAAGGGACAGAGAGAGATGCGAAGTGGGTTCGAGTATTCATGGAAACAGCAGCATGAGACTTGGCGTGAAGGAGGAGTTGAGCATGAAGCATGGAATGGAGAAGGGGTTAATGCATAGAAGGAGGAGTTCAAAGTTTAGGGGGTTTGCATTATACTGGTGACGTGAAGAAATAAGTGAGAAGAGGTAGCAGGTCGTTGACAGCATGGTGTAGGAGAAAAGTGGAAGAGGCGGTGAAGGAGAGTATTGTTTAGTGGAAGCTTAGCTGTTAGAATAGTGAAGTTACAGGGGTTGATCAAAGTTGCGGCATAATGATGTTCAGGAGCAGGGGTTCTTCTTTTAACGGGGAAGATGATAAGGTTAAGAAGATGATGGGTTCAAATTGTTTTAAGATGGAGCAGGTTTTATTATATTATAGGGAATGTTATGAACAAAAATATTGTGTGACCGTGGTGGAGTTTATAAGGTGGGATCACGGTGATTATCTCATATTTTGGGCGGTCTGTGTACGGAAAGAAGAAATTGGTTTACGTTCTGATGCTGCTGTGTGGAAGAGAAGGTTTAATAGCGTTGTTTTTCTGGATATAGTTTTCAAAGTTGAAGTGATGTTTGTTAGGGTTCAACGTTGTGTAGAGGGCGGTTTATGATTTGAAGGAGGAGTGGTGAACTTTGAAGGGGCATGCGCAAGCATGCTGGAAATGGCTTGAGAAAGCAGTATGTTGGGGTTTAAATATTGGAGGAGATGCCAATGTGGCATTTAATTACTATTGGGCCGAGATGGTTCAAATTTTCTTAGGTGAAAATAATGGTAGGGGCTTTTGACATGTACTGATGGGCTGGATCAAATGGTATAGGCCCGATTAAATAAATGAAGCTTAAATTTAGTTAATTTAATTTGTATATTAATTTGTTAACGCGATATTTATCTCATCCGGATTCAGATTGTCAAGCCGTTAGTCACGTTGAAATCATATGGATGCAGACTATACACTGGAGCTGGATTGGAATGATTTGGTGCTCGTTATGAATTATAGCAAATCAAAACTTCCATTTCGGCTGAACTAGACGTTAATCGTTATTTAACGGTTAATGAACCAAGTGAGTAAAATTCACTAACTTTACCCAGTTAATATTTTTATAACGTATTTTGAGAATTGATAAATGTGGGTTGATTGCTGTGTGTTGACTGTTTGGATGAATTGATAATTAATTGATTGAGAATATAGATAACAATATATATATATCATTAATCAAATATTGATTCTATTTATCGTAATATTTCATATTGAAATGAAATGGATGTTATTTATATTGTTTAACATATGTGGATGCAGGGAAACAAGTTGGAGGGATCCAACTGGATTCCTCAATATTTATAGTACTATTTGTTTTCATATATTGTGATATATTATGTGATATAAAACCTGTGATTGATTATGATGACATTGGTCTGGTTAATTGGTATTTTAAATACAATAAGAAATACTGGAATGTAAAAAGGGGATTTTCAAAGTGTATTTTGAAAATGAAATATTTATAGGAAAATAAATAGTATTATAAAAGGAATATTTATTTGGAAAATAAATAGAATTATAAAAGGAATATTTATTTGGAAAGTAAATGGAATTAAAAAAGGAAATATATGTAAAATGGAATTTTTTTTATAAAAGGAAATATTCGGAAAGTGAATAGAATTTCATAAAAGGAGAATTTTACATTAGGAAGATTTACACCCATGCTTCGCACACGGGTATAACATGATATGGATTTAAAGTAGATATTAAATAAAAATCTATTTAACATATATAAATTGGAAAAATAAATTTATAAATGATGTTTATAAATTAAATAAAATATTAATCATTGGATAAATTGGATATATAAATCTGAATTTATATATAGAAGTGAAAATTGGTTTTAACAACGATGTTTTTAATGGAATTTGAACTTAGCATTTTTACAGGGAATTATGAGATTTAGTGTTAGAAGTATAAAATAAGTTTTATATGAAAATTCGATAAATAGAAGTAGGAAAAGAAATTGGATTCGGGATATTGTTTTTAAAATACGAAATCAAACTGTTTGATTATATATAGACTTGTTATTCACATTCTATGTGAAAAATTAGATTAAAGTAAATATCTTGCAAATAAAATATTATAAAGGAATTTGGGGTTTGAAATAGGAATTTAAATGGAATTACTGAAATTAGAAACTGACTGGAAATTAGTTGAGTTGAATGGCTTTTTGAGTATCGATCTGATGCTGGTTTCATCCTTTGGGGTTTATACTAGGGAAGTTGAACTCTTACTAGTTTACAGTTAGAGACTGATAGAGGTGGGAAGATATTGATGCGCAAATCAGAAATGGAAACGTTTTCCAAACTAAATAACGTATATTTTCTAATTTTAGAAAATAACGAATTTATGAGTATACGGAAACGATAAATAGGAAAGTAGGAAATGAAATGATGATTGATCGGTAAGACTTCAATTTGGGGATACGACCGTTGTTTGTGCACATGTTTTCCTTTGATAGTTAAATAACTGACTATCAAAGATTTTTACCATTTCCGTTGTCAATACGGAGAGACTGGGATCAGATATATTATCCAAAAACCACTCCATATGGCATTAGCATTGCGAATCAAATATGTTGAAGATAATTAAAGACGAAGTTATGCAAGGGCTGTTTAGTAAATCCTAGGTAGAAATTTCTTAAGATGGATTTACGGAATAGTGCCTCCGGGTTGTCCAGTCCCAGGACAACTTGAATGGACGAATGTCTGACAGAGTATATTTGGTAGATCGTGCAAGTTGATCGCTTCAAACGTATTTACATTGGTGGCGGGGAATTCGTTTCACTTAGCTTATACCCGTGGTATTTTTGGGGAAATCAATTTGTGATTTGACGGGTATGACAATGTGGCATTCAAAGTAAATTAGATGTGATATGTATAATAGTACGTTATGACCTCGAGCCTCATCAACCGAGAAATGACATAAATCGGGCAGGTTGCATGGCTAAGTGGGCCGCACCCAATTAGGGTATATTGTCACCATCTAGAGAATATTCATATTTGTTACTTCTTTCAATTCTGTATCTCTCGAGAACGGTTATGTTGGTATACCAACAGTAAGGTGGCAATATATTTGGAACATTCAAGCGAAATGAATGGCCGGTCATGTGTGGCCGAGTTGTAAGATGTTCTTGTTGAACTCCAGTGTATCGCTTCTAGAGTACACTGATAGGTGGTTCCATACCTTGTCAGAGTTGGAAATCCATTACCCAATAAGAGTCCGTGGTTTTTGATTGCATATTATATATGTAGAACGTGAGATGAAAGCGTTCTGCTAGATTTCGATTTACTTGATTTAGACATTATTATAATATCAGACAAGTATCATTTTAGAAAAATATTTTGGGTTATCATAAGGTAAAAACCATCCGTGTTTATGTGTGGATCGGTCTTATGATTATCCTTTGTTTCAAAAGGATTTTGAAAAGTTAAATAAATGATTTGAGTTTACTCACACCAGTCACATGACTGACCCAGAGTTTATTTTGTTTTGTTTTCCCTAAACTCTTGGGTACCCAATTTTGTACGGGTAGTCAATTAGTCAGGATTTATAGATATACTTGGAGAGATGGAGCAGGAGGCTTTAGGATTATATAGCTATTGTTATTTCCGCTGTGTTGTAAGTGTTGTATTCTAATAATGTTACTGGATACATATGCTAGTTTTATTTCAAAGTTATGTATCTATTATATATTATTCATTCTGCTGTGAGTTTTGTGTAACTCTAATGATGATGTATTTTCTTCTTCTCCTTTTATTCTAAGTTCCTATCTTGTCTATTCTCACCCTCTAATTTCATTCATGGACTATCCGGTGTTTCTGATGCTTGGATAGTCGACATTGAGTTTATGTCGATTACCAGGATCGCAAATTCCCTGGGTCGTTATAGTGGTATCAGAGCTGAAGGTTAAGTATTTACCTTGGCTTTGTGGCGTAACTTAGTAGAGATGGGGTTAGTAATGCCCTAGATTGAGTTGAGTATATATATATGAGTGTATGTATTTGTTATTTGATATAAAATTGTTTTATATTGTGGAGATTTATTAGTTGAGTTGTTTATGGGTTCTGTTCGATCAGGTTGATCCACTATATCGGTAGGGGTTTATAAACGTTCGAATACGATGAACTGACACTGTATGTTTTGAAAAGTGGGTAAAAGAAATAATTTTACCCAAATTATATTTTGATATAAAGAATTATTGATATTATAAGTATTATAATATATTGAACGTGTTGGTTTTTATTATAATCGAATAAGATTGTAGTTGAGATGGTGTTATATATATTTATATATAACCAAATAAAATTCGTATAAGTGTTACGAAATGAATTAAAGCTGAAATATAAATAAAAATTGAGATTAAAACCCTGGAAATTTGGAAAGTATTTGTAAATGGATTTGGATTTAATATATGAGAATTTTAAAATCCTGGGAGATTTTAAATTATTTACAGGCATTGTGAATAATATTTTGAAATGTATTTCAAAATGGAAATGGTTAGATATGGTTTGGAAAAAGGGATGTAGTATTGAAATCACTTCGGTCGTTGGAAAATAAATTCTGATGTTGACCCAGACATCATTGGTGTTCATTTTCGTGTTGTAGGTGACGGATTACTACCAAAGATTGTGTTTCTAAAATTGTTTTGCAAAAACAAGTATTCAGAAATTCAAAGGTTTTGAATTGTTATTATGATTTCAGATTGATTTGAAATAAAAATCCAGGAATTGAAATTCTAGAATTTAAATTTAACTTGTGAAGTTAAATAGAATGAGATGATAAAAGTAAATAAATAAACCAGAATTTAACTTGAACTAAATTAAGTAAAACAGGATTTGGTTAGAGAACAATCTGAAATGGAATTGAGTGATAAGTTAAGAGTTCAGAATTTGCGATTGGGGATGGAATGGAACTTAACAAGGTTAAATAAATTGGATTGGTGAGTTAAGAGTTTGGAATCGAGAATGAAACTTGAATTTGAAACTGAATTCGACTCGGATATAAGTGAATGAGTGGGTTTGAGGATAAAATTAATTGGAGTTTGATTGAGATGACCTTGGTATTTGCTGAATTGGTAACAAATGAAAAGGATATAACGATATGCCCGACAAAAAGGTACAAGTTTATATTTTATTGGGTATGGGACTTTTATGAGCTGAATTGGCAAGCCGCTTGGCTGTTTGATTTTCTTTTGGGCTGGAGAAGGCCCAGAGAGGCGAGTTGTAGTTGTACCGATTTAGCCGTACAAAGGAGACGTTGGCGAAATTTTCCGAAAATTTAAAGTGTTAGAAATTTTTTAGAATTTTTTGAAAATTTTAGTTAATTGGAATAAATTAATATTTTAATTGAAATCTATTGGTTCAATGAAACTGAAATTTAAGAAGTAAAAAAATAATTTCTAATCCAGTTAATATGGTTGTTTCATACCATAGCAATTTCGAGGACGAAATTATTTTAAGGGGAGAAGAATGTAACAACCCCTTTTTTCGGTATAATAATTAATTTATTTAATTATTTAAATAGTGACTCAGAGAATTAAATAGTTGTTTAATTAAAAATATTGAATACTAAATTAATATAATTAACAGAATAATATATTTAATTCTGAAATAATCAGAATATAGCTAAAATGGCACAAAGATGCCATCAGTACAAGACCCTTTAGCACATGCCTGTGCAACTCAAACGCGAGGGACTCATCGGTATTCTACGGATTTACATTTTAAAAGAGAAAATACATATAATCGATGTTTGACTAATTAAATCGAGATAACCCGTTAGGGAAAGGTTGGTTTTTATATCAATATTGGATTATAAACTTTGAGAATCTAACTGTAGTTTTTTATAATTGTAATTTATTTATCATAGGATTAAACATGAGCAATATTCGAATTAGGGAAGTTGTTATGTCGGAGCTTGATTTTCATCACGACGAACGTGCTAAAGAAAGTTGTTTTTAGAATGATTGTGATTTACTAATGCAAGTCTGCTGGACTTATTTTTGAAATAACAATTGTTGACCTTGATCGTAAAATAATACTTGCTGTCAACGACTTTGTTTTTAACATGAAAGTCAGTAAATATTATGATTTATGTACAAACTACGAAACCAAACTAGGTGACTGGGGATCAATGAGTAATGATCCAAACGCTCAAAAAGTTGGTCACGCCGGCATATCACTGAAATGCAAGCATTAACTGGTTTGACTAGGATAGGAAATAAAATTTACTATTTTAAACAACAAAACCCTTTTTCATAATGTTCACTTGCTATTGGCTTTTTGTGGACCCAGATAAGATACTAAATTTCTTTTGCGTACCAGTAATTTATTTTAAGTTTGTTGGGAAGCTTGTGATATATATATATATATAGGCCTGCTTCATTGTTAAGTATACTGTGAAAGGAAATACCACTGACATAAACATTTCTACATCTCGCATCCCCTCTTCACTTAAATGCTACCTGTACCATTTCTTAGCAATTAAGTAAGCGTAGTCTGTATATATATATATATATATATATATATATATATATATATATACAAGGAAGAACAGAGTAAATGATTTTAGTAATTCACTTTCCTTCATTGAACTCGTTTTTTCACGGGTAACAATACGTCCTCATTTCTGTTCCTTTCTCCTCCTCTTCATCTTTCTTCTCTGTCCCTCTAAACACTACTCCATGCAAACTCCTTATCATTACATTCATACTGAATACTCCATTTTCCACTCTTTATCTTCTTTGAAATTGTAAGGAAACACAGAAGGAATGAAGGCTCAAAGTGTGTGGTCAATGGCGTTCGAATGAGCGCGCCTCGCGCTGGTGGAGGCTTACTGTTTGCAGTGTTACCGGTGGATTCTTGTAATTACGGGATCACATGCATTGATGGAGCGTTCGTTATGGGTGGAGTTGGCGGAGTCCACTTTTCATTTCAGGAACAGGGGTTTTCGAAATATTTTGGGTGGAGATAAGAAAGTCTCGTGCATGTAAAGAAACGACAAAAAAAAGGGACAGAGAGAGATGCGAAGTGGGTTCGAGTATTCATGGAAACAACAGCATGAGACTTGGTGTGAAGGAGGAGTTGAGCGTGAAGCATGGAATGGAGAAGGGGTTAATGCATTAAAGGAGGAATTCAAAGTTTGGGGGGTTGCATTATACTGGTGACGTGAAGAAATAAGTGAGAAGAGGGAGCAGGATGTTGACAGCATAGTGTAGGAGAAAAGTGGAAGTGGCAGTGAAGGAGAGTATTGTTTAGTGGAAGCTTAGCAGTTAGAATAGTGAAGCTATAGGGGTTGATCAAAGTTGCGACATAATGAAGTTCAGGAGAAGGTGTTCTTCTTTTAACGGGGAAGATGATATAAGGTTAAGAAGAAAATGGGTTCAAACTGTTTTAAGATGGAGTAGGTTTTATTGTATTATGGGGAACGTTATGACCGAAAATAATGTGTGACCATGGTGGGGTTTGTAGGGGGGGTCACGGTGATTATCTCATATTTTGGGCGGCCTGTGTACGGAAAGAAGAAACTGGTTTACGTTTTGATGCTGGTGTTTGGAAGAGGATGTTTAATAGCGGTGTTTTTCTAGATATAGTTTTCAAAGTTGAAGTGATGTCCATTGGGGCTCAACGTTGTGTAGAGGGTGGTATATAATTTGAAGGAGGAGTGGTAAAATTTGAAGGGGCATGCGCAAGCATGCTAGAAATGGCTTGCGAGAGCAGTATCCTGGGGTTTAAATATTGGAGGAGATGCCAACCTGGCATTTAATTACTATTGGGCCGAGATGGTTCAAATTTTCTTGCGTGAAAATAATGGTAGAGGCTTTTGACGTGTACTGATGGGGTGCATCAAATGGTATATGCCTGATTAAATAACTAAAGCTTATGTTTAGTTAATTCAATTTATATATTAATTTGTTAACGCGATATTTATCTCGTCCGGATTCAGATTGTCAAGCCATTAATCACGTTGAAATCATATGGATGCAGACTATACAGTGGGGCGGGATTGGAATGATTTGGTGCTCGTTATGAATTATAGCAAATCAAAACGTCCGTTTTGACTAAACCAGACGTTAATCGTTATCTAACGGTTAACGAACCAAGTGAGTAAAACTCACTAACTCTACCCAGTTTATATTTTTATAACGTATTTTTAGAATTGATAAATGTTGGTTGATTGTTGTGTGTTGACTGTTTGGATGAAATGCTAATTAATTGGTTGAGAATATAGATAACAGTATATATATATATATATATGTATGTACATATATATAATCAAATATTGATTTTGTTTATCAAAATATTTCATATTGAAATGAAATTGATGTTATTTATATTGTTTGACATCTGTGGATGCAGGGAAACAGGTTGGAGGGATCCAACTGGATTCCTAAATTTTTGTAGTACTGTTTGTTTTCATATATTGTGATATATGATGTGATATAAAACATACGATTGATTATGATGACATTGGTCTGGTTAATTGGTATTTTAAATACCATAAGAAATATTGGAATGTAAAAAGGGAATTTTCAAAGTGTATTTTGAAAACGAAATATTTATAGGAAAATAAATAGAATTATAAAAGGAATATTTATTTAGAAAATAAATAGAATTATAAAAGGAAAATTTATTTGAAAAGTAAATAGAATTAAAAAAGGAAATATTCGTAAAATGGAAAGAATTTTATAAAAGGAAATATTTGGAAAGTGAATAGAATTTCATAAAAGGAGAATTTTACATTAGGAAGATTTACACCCGTGCTTCGCACATGGGTATAACATGATTTGGGTTTAAAGAAGATATTTAATAAAAATCTGTTTTAAAATATATAAATTGGAAAGATAAATTTATAAAGGATGTTTATAAATTAAATAAAATATTTATCAGTGGATAAATTGGATATCTAAATCTAAATTTATATAGAGGAGTGAAAATCGGTTTTAGCACCGATGTTTTTAATGGAATTTGAACTTAGCATTTTTAAAGGGAATTAAATGAGTTTTTAGTGTTAAAAGTATAAAGTAAGTTTTGTATGAAAATTCTATGAATGGAAGTAGGAAAAGAAATTGGATTCGGGATATTGCTTTTAAAATACGTAATCAAACTGTTTGATTATATATAGACATGTTATTTACGTTCTATGTGAAAAATTAGATTAAAGTAAATATTTTGCAAATAAAATATTTTAAAGGAATTTGGGGTTTGAATAAGGAATTTAAATGGAATTACTGAAATTAGAAACTGATTGGAAATTAGTTGAGTTGAATGACTTTTTGGGTACCGATCTGATGTTGGTTTCGGCCTTCTGGGTTTATACTAGGGAAGTTGTTCTCTTACTAGTTTATAGTGAGAGAGTGATAGAGGTGGGAAGATATTGATGTGTGAATCAGAAATGGAAACGTCTTCCAAAGTTAAAAACGTATATTTTCTAATTTTAGAAAATAAGGAAACTATGAATATATGGAAACGATAAATCGGAAATTGGGAAATGAAATGACGATTGGTCGGTAAGATTTCCATTTGGGAATACAACCGTTGTTTGTACACATGTTTTCCTTTGATAGTTAAATCACCGACTATCAAAGATTTTGACCATTTCCATTGTCAATACGGAGAGACTGAGATCAGATATATTATCTGAAAACTACTCCATATGGCAATAGCGTTGCGAATCAAATATGATGAAGATAATTGAAGACAGAGTTATGCAAGGACTGTTCAGTAAATCCTAGGTAGAAATTGCCTAAGATGGATTTATAGAATAGTGCCTTTGAGTTGTCCAGTCCCAGGACAACTTGAATGGACGAATGTCTAATAGAGTATATCTGGCAGATCGTGTAAGTTGACCGTTTCAAACGTATTTATGTTGGTGGCAGAGGACTTCGTTTCTGTTAGCTTATACCTATGGTATTTTTAGGGAAATCAATTTGTAATTTGACGAGTATGACAATGTGGCATTCAAAGTAAATATATATTTGGTCTGTATAATAGTACGTTATGACCTCAAGCCTCATCAACCGAGAAATGACAGAAACCGGGCAGGCAACATGGCTAAGTGGGTCGCACCCAATTGTGGTATATTGTCACCATCTAGAGAATATTCATATTTGTTACTTCTTTCGATTCTGTATCTCCTGGGAACGGTTATGTTGGTATACCAACCATAAGGTGATAATATATTTGGAACATTCAAGCGAAATGAATGGTCGGTCATGTGTGGTCGAGATGCAAGATGTTCTTGTTGAACTCCAGTGTATCGCTTCTAGAGTACACTAATCGGAAGGTGGTTCCATACCATGTCAGAGTTGGAAATCCATTACCTAATAAGAGCCCGTGGTTTTTGATTGTATATTATATATGTAGAACGTGAGATGAAAGCGTTCTACTTGATTTCTATTTACTCGATCTAGACATTATTATAATATCAAATAAGTATCGTTTTAGAAAAATATTTTAGGTTATCATAAGGTAAAAACCATCCGTGTTTATGTGTGGATCGGTCTTCGATTATCCTTTGTTTCAAAAGGATTTTGAAAAGTTAAACAAAAGACTTGAATTTACTCACACCTGTCACATGACTGACTCAGACTTTATTTTGTTTTGTTTTCCCTAAACTCTTGGATGCCCAATTTTGTATAGGCAGTCAAGTAGTCAGGATTTGCAGATATACTTGGAGAGATGGAGCAAGAGGCTTCAGGATTATATAGCTATTGTTATTTCCGCTGTGTTGTAAGTGTGGTACTCTGGTAATGTTACTGTATACATATACTAGTTTTATTTCAAAGTTATTTATCTATTATATATTGTTCATTCCGCTGTGAGTTTCGTGTTCCTCTGATGATGATGTATGTTCTTCTTCTCCTTCTATTCTAAGTTTCTATCTTATCTATCACACCCTCTAATTTCTTTCATGAACTATCCGGTGTTTCCGATGCTTGGATAGCCGACATTGAGTTTATGTCGATTACCAGGATCGCAAATTCCCTGGGTCGTTACAAGTTGGTAGAGGTATGCCACTTCCATGTAAGTGTTGCGAGTTTGAGTCCCGCTAGCATCATATTTTTAATTTTAGTGGAACGGCTAAAAGAAATGCATATTCTAAGAGAAAAATGTGTACGAATGTACATGTAAGTTCATTATTTTAAATGTAACGTTACAAAGATATAAACTAGATTTAAGTAAATTTAACGTTATAAGAGCATTAATTTGAAAGGACATACATGCAAGTAAATAAATCGCTGAAAGAGAAATTCATATGTATGTATTTAATTAATGAAAATAACGAATGTGGCTATAAAATAAAATAATTCAACAAATGCAATTAAAGAAAACATATATGTAAATTCAATTGTGAAATTAATTGGAGTTAAATAACATATGCAATTAATTAGTGAAATTTGTTCACACTGGAATATATGTGTTAGTCAAATCAATATAAAGAGAAATAAATCACATTAAATAGGTGCATGAGAATTTGAAATTGATAAGAATAATATGTGGAAATTAGTCAAATAATTAATGAGAATTGATTCAGAGGAAACGTGTAATTCATCTTGTAACTTAAAATGTACATATAATATAGAAAATTAAGCTGATGTGTATTAATTTGCACATGCGCACAGTCAGCAACATATAAATAAAGTCTATTTAAAAAAGAGGAAATTAATGAAGAAAATCAAGGTAAGAAGATTTAAATAAATTACGCGTTTTTGCGCATGCATAAATGTTTAAATACAAACATGAGGTATATTAATTAGTAAGCAATTAACAATAAAATGATACAGTTGATTTGTCTAAGGATTAATGATGAGAAGCATAAAATTATGCACAAATTAGCAAAATGGAAAAATATATATTAGATTTACCAATTGATTAATAATCAATCAGCAATTGTAAGCACGCAATAAATAAATTTAATTATGCACGTGCAGAAATCTAATAGGCTAAGCAGTGAATAAAATTTAAAAGGGAATGTGTGTTTATAAATAAGATGGAATTTATTACTACATATACATATTGTGGTGTATACGTTGAATCATGAGTTTATTTTTATAAAGGGATCATTGATAGAAAATAATTATTTACTATTAATCAGAATAACATAAATGAGGAAAATAGTAATGAAGTTATACAATTTGCCACGTATGCAAATACTTAACTATAAGGAAATATAGCAAGAGATTTACTAGGAATGAGGGGAAATTGGTACAAAATAAATGTATACATCTATTATGTAGTTTTCTTCCTAGTTGATCCCAAATGAATACGTATCGTTTTCCCATTCAACGGTTAGGATTAATTAGGGTTCTATCCAATGGACCACATTAATAGGAATCACTATAAATAAACATTAGAGCCACCATACAATTTCATTCTTGTTTTTCCTAAGAGGAGGCTCTGCCATTTTTCTCTTCTCCAAACTCTTCAGAAATTCATAAATTTAGGTAATAGCCTCTGAATCAAAGTTTGAATTAGAATATTTTAGGTTAAAGATTCCAATCCGATGTTTTCCAAGACCTAAATTTTATGAAATTGCACAAACGTGAATTATACCTTCAATTCAGAAGAAATGGACGTAAGAGGTATGTGTTACGGGAATAGGATCAGATATGGGATGCTTTTTGTGTATTCTAGGTGAGTGGATTATTTATTATTTTATATTTTTCAAATACAATACTTTTATATCGTTTAATTCCTGCTAAATTTTTTACATGTTCTTTTTCTTTTCCCCACTTCTGCGTGAGAAAATACAGTTTATGTTAAATTTAGTTATGCACAAAATGAGTAAAATTATGGTTATATGCTAATTTAGTGAATTATTGTTAGGTGCAAATTTATTGAATTGTGGTTATGCATGAATAAATTGAAATTATGAACAAAAGGGAGGAAATTTAGTGATTGAGGCTAAAAGAATATATTGCATCAATATTGTAATAAATGGAAGATTTGTAAGTTTACATATAATTTGTAATGAATCCCTTTTCAGGTTTAAATGGAAATAGTACAGAAAACTATAGAAAAAAGAAATGCTTTGCAATCATGAATTCCTGTTACAGTAATTACCAAAAACAATGAAAATGGATTTTATTGCAATTCTGGTAACTAATCAATTTGGAATAGGCCTACCTTCCTAAAAAGAATAAATTTCAAAGGTGAGAAAGAAAGGGTAACATAATTGAAAGAAGTAATAAAAAGAGATATAAAAGGTTTATTGTGTAAACTTATAAAGACAATAAATTGATTAATGTCATAACTATAAGGGTTATGTTAATTAATAGGAAACCTGTGATTATAATAAATTATATTATATGGAAATATAATATAATATGTAGGCTTATCCTAGGGACAAGTGGAATTATAACATAGGTTATAATTAATCATGAAAAGAGAACTTGTTAATATACCTTATTTAAGGGAACTAAGTTGATAGGCAAACCCACAACAATGATTGTGGTAATGATATAACGCCAGGTTATAGATAAATGAGAAAGATAAAGTAGTCTTATTATTAGGAGACTTATAATTGAAAGTATTAAGTCTAATAAATGTAATAAATAATATGCGAAGACCGCTCCGATGGCATAAGGCTGAAATAAGAAGGTAAGCAGCCAATTGTGATCTAATGAACCTTGATGAAAAGTGAACATGTGGATAATCAAGTTAATCAGCAGTTTGATTAGATAAAGCAAGCAATTGATTAAAAGATTAGGCGTAGATCTAATAACACGTTAGTGTGATGTGCTTGGACCACTCCAAATGTACGAAGGTGAAGAACCCAATGAAGTAGACCATCCTGGTGTCTGGAGGCACGATAGGAGCACGTCCATTCGATTATTCTGTTTGATTACTGTATGGGACTAGAGGGAAGCACGCGACTTCCAAGGGACGTGGTAGGGTACTCTGTGGTGGTCCTATGTTGCGGTGCACGCTCAGGATATACTCGTAGAGGTTTGGTATGTGCGGTACCACCCGGTGAGTATACCTATACTGCAACTGTAGTTTGGCAGTCGGAAGGCCATCGCGGATGGCGTTTGGTGATTTGGCGATTTGCCTCGGAGAGGAAGGTCAGGATCAACACATGATGGCAATCGTCGGGTATCTATCATCGACAGTCCGTGTGATGTGGAAAGACTTGAGTTAAACCTAGAGACCATCGATCTTTCACTATCGAGATGTTGGTTACGGGACATGCCAAATTGGATGCTAGATTGTTTGACGGGGGCACGTCACTTAGCTCTTGATGTATTCTTTAATCAGATTAGGGATGGGCCAAGGTGGGGACATAACCATCATGAAAATGCAGACCGTACTCTGGATATATGTATCGTAGGCCTAATAAAGCGGCTCTTTACATATATGGAAAGCTTCCGACCAAGTTTCATGCTATGGATGCAGCCCTATTTCGGAACTCAGAGTATAGTATATTATATGTTCGTGTGAGGTTCTAGGTACAATCACTGGGTGGTGTATCATAGATAGTAGGGCATTATTACATGTTGAGACCTGATTCAACTGAGGAGTTCATATACGACGATTCGTATGCTTACATGGTATAATAATGGTGGTTCTGTGCGATTACATGACATAATGAACTAAATTTCCATAGGCTGTTCGGCGTAGGATGGAAGTTGCATACACTTTCGTGGTGTGACGGCGATGACCATACGAGGAGGGTACTATGAGGAGTACCGTGAGATATGGGGCATAGCTACATATATGATTTATTAGGTGAATCTACTAGGGAGTAGATGAGTATGATCTATGCTGAAATATCAAAAGTGTATTGTGAGTTAAACCAAAATAACCTAATAAGTATGAATCAATGATAGAACGGTATATGTAAAGTTATTTGTAGTAAGTATAATTTATCCATTCACCAAAACTTTTATTCTGACCCCCTCCTTATTACAAAACCGCAGGTTAGACAGGTGGTTGAGATTCTACAGTTTAGAGACACTTGTTAGATAGTGTCATTATATTGATATGTATTTACATATTATTATATTTTAATCCCTTCTGCTGTGAGATTTCTATTATAAGCTATAATATATTTATCTTTGATTTTCAACAGGATACCAGACAAGCCAACTTGAGTTTCGATAGTTTTGTATTTTTGAGAAAAAGTCATGTTTGTCGAATTTTGATATGTTACATTAACTATTCGTTTAGAATGGCTCTAAGTTTCAATTGGCCTTTTCTAGATAGAAATTTAGGCCCATTTTGAGTGGGTTGTTACATTTGGTATCAGATCATAGGTTATCCATTTACGAGGAATATATACGTATGAGAGGTGTACTTATTATTTTGTAAAAGGACTTTCAAAAGTTTAACTATATCTATAAGTATACATATTTATTGAAAGTACGCATATCTTTATAAAATATTATCTTTAGGTCCTTCTAGGAAAGGATTAACCTTAATTTCTACAAAATCCCTTGTAGCCATGTAGTGATTCAGTAGTTCCCTTATTAATTTAGAAGCTTATAAGAACCTAAGGGGTGTACGAACCAAAGAGTTGGGGAAGTGGAAAGGAATGAAACTTCCTAGTTTAATAGGCAGTTAATGGGAATAAATTGGTGATTTAATTATCATTCATGGAAAATATAAGGGAGAAATATGTAGTAAGAATTTGAAATAGGATAAATTAATGTCCATAACATAAGGATATGTTTAGGTTCCAGGACAAATGGAAGAATACCTTCTGGTAAATGGAATGAACTCCCGTATTAGTAAATATGGAATTTTGAATTTGAAGAAGCACTAACGGTCAATAGGTGAAAGGATATTGAAAAGGAAAATATCAAGGATGTAATTAAGGCCATTTATGCGAAGTTATGAATATTTGATTTTTAATTTAATGTCTATAAGAATGAACATTATTTAATGGATAAAATGGAATAAAGGACATTTATAATGGCAGCAATTAGAAATATAGGAACAAGGTAGAAAGGAATTGATAAAAGAGATAGACATCTGTAATATAGCGTGTCAGAAGATTTAGACAAAAAGGATAAAAAAATGTTAGGAGCCTATAAAAGTGATTTTTGACATACTATTAAATTAATTGAAAAAGGAGATTTTAATACAGGCTCCCATTGCATAATGATTCCATTAAGCAAAGAAAATTAGAAATACGGTTTTTGGGAAAATAAATGTTTTTAGAGACTTTGAAAATTTTACAGTTTTTTCTGTTAGACAAACTATAAATTTAAACTTTAAGGAAAACAAAAGAAAAGTTTCTTAATTAAAGGATAATACTAAATGTTTTCAGTTATGAGCTTTAAAAAAATAAGAAATGTAAGCGTCAAGTAGCAAACAATCATAATGACAAATCTAAAATTGTCACTACCTTGATATAACAAGCTTTTAATATTGAAACAAATTTGAAAAGGTTCTTTACTTAAAAATCCTTTATAATTTATGATAATAAATTTGATGTTCAATTAAAAAGAAAAAGAAGACATATTAAGTTTAGTAGGATAAACAAAATAAATATACTCATCTGGAAGAGAACGAATAAAGAATTTATTGGCCATAATTTGGGTAGAATTTGAAACAGTAAAATTCTTTTAAAATAAGGAGTATTAGAGAAATTAATAGTACTGGGAGTAGAATAGATGGGAAATAATTACTCCCATAAAATTAATTTAGAAACTTATGATTTTTTTATGACTATCAAATTTTTGAAAAGCACCCTCATTGTGCCAACAAAATATAATAAGTAATTAAGGATTTCCTAAATTCAAATGCACCTTTAATGTGAAATTAGATAAGGGTATACGTGCAGAGCAATAAAGGTTTTGAACTGTATTGTAAAAATGAATATAGTCTCGAACTATTGTTTTAAAACATATTTTTGGCAATAACAGCAAAAAAAAAAATTAAGAATACAGAAATGAATGTGTTAGAAGGATTAATTTCTAGTTAGTTTAATGTTGAATTATTAAAGTTGTTTTCAAATAAAAACATGCATTTACCTCAAAACATTTTTCATTTGAAGGACACCAAAGACTGACATTCAGAATACAAATAAAAGACAAGTGTTAAAACAAGAGGGGTTATTTTACTCTTAATTTAAGAATTTATATGCATTTGTTAATTGTTATAATTTTAAAAATGGGGCATTTATTTGAAACTTTTAATAAGAAAATTATTAAGCTTTATTGTTAAAAAGGTACACAAACTTTGGGTAATGCCTCAAAATTGTTATTGTATAAAGTAATAAGTTATTTTGAAAAAATATTAGCAATAAATATCATTAGACCTTTTTGGAAACTTAATTTCCACATAATTCAATCTTGGATATTCATTGAGATTCTATTTTCTAAAATAGAACAAGCAACTTTTTTATTTCCTATTTAAAAGTTTTATTGACCATTTTGAAAGTATGAATGACTGACGCTCGAATAGTTAATAGTTAAGTGCTAAAAAAAAAGCATTTTTGCTCTTATTGTAAACATTTAGTTAACATTGAAAAGAGGCATCTGAATCCCTATTGTAACGTTTAGAAGAAAATTCTTAATAAAGGAAGTTTTATTAAAACTAAACTTACATTGACATTTAGTTCAATGTGCATTAAAGTCTGCGAAAAGATTTAACATTTCAGGTTTTAATGATAAGGTATTAAATACCTATTTTTTGAATCTGACCAAGTTTAAGAAATAATAAAGATATAACAACATTCAAAAAAAAAATTGAGTAACTACTAAAAATTTCATCTTATAAAAAGAGATAACCCTAGAGTAATAAGTGTAGCTAATTAGGAAAGTTATAATTAGGTCCTAGGACTAAGTAAAGATAAATTGCACAACTAATCTGAAAAATATAGCATCAGTCCCAGAAGTTTCTATTTGAAAGTATAGTGTGGAATAGTATTTCCAGAATCAAGAGTTGGTTGTGAATTGGATTGCCCTGAATAGTTTTGCCTATGAATTAGTACATTTATACCAGTATCTAGCGATTAGTGTATATATATATATGTAACGTAACTTACTGTGAGTCTCGATTTAAAGGAAAGATTCTAGATATTAATTGCAAATATAATGGAAAATAAATTTGTAATTAATAAGATTAGAAGTGGATTTAAGGGATTGAATTATAAAAATAAACTAATTTAGAGAAAATGGATATATTTTCAAGCTTAAAGGAGCTTGAAAGAGTTAAGTAAGTGTTCATGGATTGGTCCGATTTTGAGAATGTGATGGGCCATAATTATGAGAAAGACAGAGGTGCAAAATTTAAAGGGAAGGATTGGCATCTTAATAAATTAAAATAAAATTATTTAGATCTGAGCACCATTTAAACCACTTAATTATAGGATAGAACTTCCAAATAAATATTTTTAGGTTGTGATCACTAATGGTCCCCCGTATTGATTGGATAAGGATACAAAGTGATATAAGTAATGAATCCCTAATTATGCATGTGATTTTGGGATTTCAAACCCTTGTTAAATTTTAAGATAAATGAGCAAGAGAGGATTTCATGGGGATACTTAGCTTATTTATCTACCGTCTATAGGATATGGAAGTTAATAACGAAATTAGATTTGTAGCCTACTTGGAGGAAGTGTGGGGTCTTGTGATTTTTGGAATATTTAGTGAAGAAGAATTTTAGCCTTAGAGAACATCTACCTCAAGAATAAGAACTTAAAGTATGAGAATAAGGAATAGGCGTAAACATTAGATTCATATTAGCCACTTTAGTTTGAGTACGACTGTATTTCGGTTTGCTTAAGGGTATTTGTTTAATTTTTATAAATTAGCCCTTATGTCGTTTTTCACAGAAAATAATATATTTTAAATTATAAGGAATATACATAAAATGCAAAGAGCCTGATGTATAATTTTTGTGTTTGCACGCAGATTATGCTATCCATTCAAAATAAGGTAGTACCCATTCCTTGTAATTTTAAATATGTCAATATTATTGTTTGGGCTAATTTATGGAAATTTAGTAAAGGACCTTTTATTGAAATTTAAGTTCCAAAAAATTTGAGCAAAGGAAATATATTATAGTTATTAGTATAGATTAGAACATTAATTTGCAAGATTTTAAAAAAATTGGTTTAGGAAAATTTTAAATCATTGAGTTTCATCTCATTCAATGACAGAAGGACGAATTGAAGAGAACCAGAGCTTTGGGAATAGGAGGAAGGGTTTCGTCTTGAATCTTTTAGACAAAGGAATAATATATATCTTTCTAGGAGTAGCATAATTATATTTTGGTAATTAGTGGGTGCTCTGGAAGAATTTCAAATAGCCCATCTAAAATACCGAAGCATTGATGGGACAACCATTGACATATTTTTACTCGAACCAATTTTTTATTAGACGTTGGGAATAGTCTAATTTGATTAGACAGCTTGTGAAGGGTAGAGAATCGTTACTATATTTTGGGATTTTCCAAAGTTAGGGAGACATTTGATGTTATTAATAATAGGATCCCATGACAGTTTTATGTTTGATAAAATACCTTCAGAGTATAGCAAATTTTGGTAGGGCCTAATCAAGGAATAGGGACAAAGACGGAATCTAGGCAGTCTTGTGCCACTATAGATATTTTGGAGCATAGGATTTCAAAACTCCATAATATTTAGTTATATTGGTTTGAGTACATAAGGAAGAAAATTCGAGAGAAGGCATGGAATTAAATTTTGTAGCCTTTCTTGAAAATTTAGGATTCTATGGTTGCATTGTGGTTACTAGATTGGATGGTAGGAGATGGATGCTATACAATGCACAATGCACTCATATAGAAATTGTATGCATGTTAGGAAGTCTTGCATACATAAAGCATCACATGTTACACTTGCACGTTAGGATTGATCTCTCTTTAGCAAGTCTACAGTAAATAATCATGTTGAGTCGTGGATGTTTATTGGATGTTAAATAAGTAACTTGGGTGTATAACATGGGTGTTAGACCTAAGGTTTTAAATCTCGGATACTAGTTGTGTTTTGTCTTAGAGATTTTAGAGGCTTGATCTCGTATCGGGGGAGATCTCAGATGAGATGAGTCTAACACAGGGGCTCGTCTCGGATTTCCATCTCTGGTCTGAAAGTTCATATTGGAGCAATATCGGGGAACATGATATATTAAAATGTAATATTCTTACAAAATGATTTTTATGAATGCTCTTAAAAACATAGTAACTAAAACTTGAATCGCAAAATTACTATTCATAATTTACGAAAGATCATCATACTCCAAATCGTAATAATCTTAAAATAGAAAAATAACACAAAGAAAATAGACCAGTGCTTACAACATATGATCCATGAAAATGAATCATTTTTAGACATAAAACATAAAAAGGATCAAAAAAATTAAAAAGTTCAGCATGAGTATAACATAACATACATAATTTTATAGGTAACATGTATGTATGAAAAGACGAATATGAAAATCATAAGCATTGTAGGACATATATAAACATACAATATGGTCTTTTAACATGCAAAATGTATTGTAGCATGAGATTATCAAGGCTATATTTGGATTTTTTAGTTATTGTTCTGGTTCATACACGAATTTAAATTTTAACCAAAAAAGTAAAGATCTCAGACGATATTCTAGTATCTCGACTCGGTCGATATATCGTTCGTTTTCGCAATATTTTGGGAGATATATTCGAATGGAGATTTACAGTGATATTTGCTGTTTCGTTTCGGAA
The DNA here is from genome assembly GCA_030737875.1 of Allium sativum. NCBI lineage: Eukaryota > Viridiplantae > Streptophyta > Magnoliopsida > Asparagales > Amaryllidaceae > Allium > Allium sativum. Next base: position 973,700,041 of record CM060924.1, read on the forward strand.
GGAGCCCAAAACGAGATCTCGGAGGAGATCTCGAGTGATATTCTCGAGATTTGAAATGTGGTTAGGGCAAGTTGGGTTTTCTCTCCCTCGCAAAGATTTTAAGACAAAATCTCTTTTAAGGGGGAAGAATGTAACGCCCCGTAAAATATACCCTAAATAGGCATAGATAAATATATTAAATATGAACAATAATAAATTAATAAAATACTAGTGGGTTGAAAATAAGAATTTGAAATAAAATGGAATTAGGCTATGAAAGTATTGTAGTTGCATTTGTGGTGAGATTTTGATCCATTTTCATATTTTATTTACTGGAAACGGAGTATGTATCAAAAGATATTAATAGAAAAAGTTATGTAAATATTAACACACAAGGTTTGAATTTCAAATATATATATATATAGAATATATTAATTAAGGATTGGCATGAAAATAATATTCCATGAGAATTCGAATTTGTGTGTATATATTTATATACAATAAAGGACAAGGATAAGCAAACAAAGGAAAGGAATCAGTGTAATTAATTCGTAACTAATGAAATAGGCAAGCCACTAGGAAATAGATTTCTTGGACAAACTCAGTACCAAGGGGTCGACCTGAGGTCCACCGACGTAAAGAGGAAGGGGTCGACCGCCCTTGTGTTAAAATGGTGGGAAGGCATGTTTTCGTAGGTTTTTTTATTAGAATTTGCAAACACAAACAGTCTGGATTTAATCTAACAGATCATACGGTCTTTATTAACACTTACAACTGTGACACCCCACATCTGTTAATGTCACTCTATATAGAATGCATTAAGTTTCGTGAAGCGTTATAGGTAAATAAGAACATAATATCACAAGATAGACACGTAAAATAGCAGCGGAATTAAATTTTTTATTTAAATCAAAACATCATGGTCCCAAATACTGAGTTTACATCATAAGTTTGAAATAACCAATTACATTATAATCCGTCTGGCCAAATATATCAGAGAATAAAAGCATAAAACCATATTTCCCTTACGAGGCCATAAGAGAGTTGACAAGAAGTCAAAGAGGTAAATCAATATCCAAAATCCAAGCCAAGATGAAAGAATCCAAATCAACTCTAAGCACTTCCACCCTAAGGACCTGGGGGTGGGGGTGGGAAATGGAAGAGAGAGAGAAGAGGAAACAAAAAGGGTCAGACATAAAGTCTGGCGAGTCCAGTTACTTTTAAATATAAATAAATAAAAGTATCATGGCAGGTATATAAAAACTGGATGAACAAGATAACAATAACAAGGACAAGTGTGAACTGAGCAAGGTAAGTATAAACAGAATATACTGCACTTCTTAAATACGTTTCTCTGCACCGCACCAATACTAGTATCTCTGAAACAGAATGACCGCTACAAATACCATTCCTTTACATTTCCTTGATTTTTAGGTTACTTGGGTTAACGGCACGCCGTACCCATTTACTTCCTAGTGGATTAACCTAATATGGTATATATGTAGCTACCTCTCAATACTGAAGTACACCCCATGATATCACACTTGCATGGTCTCCCTAGTAATACCACAGAAAAGTACGCAGTCCCTCATCCTGCGCCGGAGTGACATACGGATCTCTATATAACAATGTTACATTCTGCATATATTTGTCATTACTATGCTACGTAAACGTACGGATTGCCACCATCGATCGAATCGGATTTCATTTCGGAGTAATGCCCTCAAGTCTATGATACATCACCCAGAGTAGTCATGCATGTATCAAGACCGTCCCACGTATGTACTGTAATTGTAGCTCGATGGCTCAATCGCACGTCCTATAATATGCACCGAGTTCCGTGGTAGAGCGATACAAGAAACACGGAACTCGGTCGGGAGCTATCCCATATCTGTAGAGGACCGTCTTTAAGACCTCTACAGATATTCCTAGGGTCTGTTTTCACGGTGGCTATGGCCCCACCCGAGCCTCTCCCTTAACTAGTAAAGACTACAAGAGCTAGATGACTTCCCCTAAAGAAAACAATCTAAACATCCATTTGGCGTCTTACCTCAACCACCGTACCCCGATAGTGAAGGGTGAATGGTCTATTGGTTTTAGCTCTAGTCTTTCTGCATCCCACTGGCTGCCGATGACGGATATCCTACGATCTACTATCCTTGTTGGTCGTGACCCTTTGCCTCCTCGTTGAGGCAACCGCCGAATCACCCCAGCATCATCGTGTCACAACATTCTAACAGCATAGCTGCTTCTGCAGTCAAGGCCCACCCACCTAGTAGTTACGCACAGACCCAACCTCTGCGAGCATAGCCTAAAACATCTGCCACCATACAGAGGACTACTAGGAGCACCATACATACCTCAGAAGCCGCGTGCTTCCCCTTTCACTCCTCCGAAGCTGTTAGAACAATCCGATGAATGTGCGCTTCCCCTCGTGCCTTATAACACCACGATGTTCTACCCCGTTGGGTTATTCACCCTTAAACGTGTGGACTAGTCAAAGCGCCTCACTTTAATATGTTGTTAGACCCTATGTCTAAACATTCATTTACGCTCTTGCCTTACCTCATCAGGTTTTCATTTAACTTGGTTATTCTCATTCATATTGAATGCTTAATCAAGTTACCAAGCTCCTCTTGCATATTAATTTTCGTTATAAAACTTAACCTATTTAAGCTCATTAATAGGCCCATAACATGTTATTCTCTAGATTGTGGCCCAAGGTCTATAATCCACAATCTCTTTAATATTCTTTCTTGGCTACATCATTACAATAACATGTTCTACTTAATATGTTATTAAGTATATCTCGATCCACATGTTTCCTAATTAACATGTCACTTACCATTTATGATTAAGTACAACTTATTTCATTTTACAAGTTTTCCTCATTCTTTATCATTTAATCATAATTCCATCTTATCATTGTCTACTTATTAACTTGGTTCTCTTAACTAAAGTTTACTAATAAGTTTCCTTTCCATAAATATAACTTATGTTGTCCTCATCCATAGATTTTAGATTCTTGCTCTTGTAAATAACTTAATTTAAAATTAAGTACAGCTTATCCACTTACATAAGTTATTCTATTCCCTTTTTCATTTATTATAACCTAAGTTATAATTTCCACTTGTCTCTAGGACAAGCCTAAACATCTTATCTTTTATGTTCATACCTATTAGCGCCCCAGACCTCTCACATTAAGTCAACCACTTGTGGATGTTTGATATGCCGGGCTGCTCCGGGCAGACTTAAACTACAAGTTTAGACTTAACCTCGTGTCATGGTGTTGTTATGCATTAGACCCCTCACATTAGATTAACCACTTGTGGTCGCTGGATATGTCGGGCGGCTCTGGGCAGACTTAAACCACAAGTGCAATTTAACCTCGTGTCAAAGCATTACTACGGTTCCATTATTTTAGGCATATTTATATTAATAAATTTCCCTATTCCAAATATAGATTTTCATGCCTCTTTTTAATTCATATTTCATTATGCACAATATGCCCTTTTTCCTAAGTCATAAATCTATATATATATATATATATATATATATATATATTATGCCCAAATCTGTATTCACATATTTGCTAATTTATGTCCCTAGTTCATATTCACATATTTCAGCACAAGATATGCCCAAATTCATGTTAACATATATTTCGATTCACGCCCAAATCATATGCCAAATTATATTTTACATATGTTCCAACTTACGCCCGAATCATATTTTACATTTGTTCCAATTTACGCCCAAATCACATGCCAAATCCTATTTTACATATGTTCCAATTTACGCACAAATCATATGCCAAATCATATTTTACATATGTTCCAATTTATGCCCAAATCATATTTTCCAATGTATGCCTAAATTCAAATTCATATTATCCAACACGATATATATTCCCAAATCCATATTCGTATATTTCCAAATTTTATGCCAAAATTTATATTCATATTCTCCAATACCAATTATGTCTTTCCCAATCGTTCCCAATTTTTCACGTCCGCATATTTTAGTGTTAGACCTAGGCTCGAAGGTAGCTTGGCTATATAAAAATAAACGGGAAAATAAGGAAAGAAGAGAATCAAAACTAGCATAATGACGAATCAATAATAAACTGATAGAAATAGGCATAAAACTGAATAGATATATTATAACAAGATTTAATATGGTGGTGGTATGAACATACAAAGGCGGATCTGATAATTTTGTCATAATAGAACTTGTTTAGGCATAGATCCAATATCCAATTTCTATATACATTTTATGATTATCAATTAATTATTTAGATCCTAAAAATAACATGAACTCACGGTGAATAGATCAAAGGAAATAGATCCAAATTACTGCGAAGAACACATTGGATTTGTTGTTGTAGCAATCGTTGAATTTGTATAATCTTTGCTGAATTGGATTTGGAGAAGAAAAAGGCCATTCAATTTACGTTGCAGTAGAGCTCCGCCATCACCACCATTTTTTAAATGAATAAAACCTAGGTTTAGTTTCATTTTTATAGCCTAGAAACAACGAACCAAGCTACGAACAAGTCCATAGTCGAAATCTGAATTCTGCCCAGATCTGAGGGCGGGATCGACCCCCCTTCATGGGTGTCGATCCCTGGGCCGACCCCGGGGTCGACCAACAAGAGCCTGGGTCGAACCCATGGTCGTCCCAGCAGGGTCTATAGTCGACCCCAAACGGTCGGCCCTTTCCCTTTTACGCGCCGGATTTTCTCATTTTGAATTTTTGAATTCTGGTTTAATTTTTATATATATATATACACACACACACTCCTCATATGCATACAAACTTCAAACCTTAATAACTTCAACATACGAAGTCTGTTGTATGCAAACTTGGTATCTATCTTGACCAGAATTCCGAGACGGCCGCAATGGCATGGTCCGTTTTACATATTTATGAATATTTAATTAAGTTTTCCTTAATTCATTATTAACAATTTATTTCACATTAATTATTCTTTAATTCATCTTTAGTGTCGTTAAAATTACGGGGTGTTACATTCTTTCCTTCTGAAAGGATTTCGTCCCCGAAATCTCTAAGTTAAGAAGAACATATATCCTTACATCCAACAATTATACATTAATCTAGAAATCACAGGCATCCATTATCCTTAAGGAATTTCTAATGCTTTTATGAACATATGCAATAATATGTGTATATGTCCGTAAACTAATGCAAAAGATCAGGCGGTCTACTAATTCAGTTGACCTCCTTTATGCAATGTTTGTTTATGCCATGCAACCAAAATGTATGCAAATTATCCTAATAAATTTAAGTTCTATATGTGTGCACAATCATCCATCCAAATGCAACATCAATGTAGTGATACACCCATTTTAATCCATAAATTTTTTAAAATACACACACATCCATATGCAATATGTAAGTGATTGATCCGATCTAGTGCCTATTGTGTGTGTATATGCATCCACGAGTAATCACTAGCAAACATTTGCATCCATCAAACATAACATGTCTCAAACACATCTTTACATTCATTAGTTTTCTACCTACAGACTCGATCGATAGGAGATATTCAAACGATAGATACAAGTATTAATTCGAAGCTTGGAAAAAGAAGTTAAGAACATATTCTTGAAAAGGAAAGGATATGAAGCACGAATCTTGTCTCCAGCCTCCCAAGTAGCATCCTCACGGTCCTTTCCCCATTGCACTTTTACTAGCTTCACTTCTTGGTTGCACAATTTATTAACCTCCGATCCAAGTATGTAAGTTGGAACTCGTCCAATCGTTGCTTCCTTCTCTACTTTCACTTCCTCTCGCAAGTTTGGCTCCACTACCTCGAACTCTATACATTTTATCGCCACTTGGATAAATTGTCATCTTTGAATGATGGGTTTCCTCAAGGACTGTCTTCAATAGATTTCCCATCCCGATATGATTCACCTGTCAAACCTCTTCTCAAGTAGCTCCCCTACTTGCTTACAAAGTTCCCTCTTTTATTTTAGGAGTCACATGTCGCACAGGCAATGCAACTGGCCTTGCATTATCCACCAAGTATATGCGGAAACCAATCTCATGCCTTAGGGGTAAAACCCGAACCTCATTGAAACATCAGGATTCTCGCAACTGTTGGTACAGATCACAAATCTTCGATACATACATCAAGAGGTTCTAGGAGACTAAGCATGACAGACCCTTTTGGGGTCATCAGAAATCTCGAGAGTCTTTCCATGGCAAGTCAGAAGTCTAACGACCCTCCTCTCACAATTTATAATGGCTCCATATATGGTTAACCAATCCATCCCTAGAATCAAACTATATCTTATGAAATCAAGAACATATGTGTCGCAATCAAACTCGATGCCTAACACAGAGATTCTCTAACCCGACAAATCATCGATAAATGAGTCGTACCTTCAATGGGGTTTGAGACAATAATGGGATCCAAAACCATACTAGTATCTAGGTGCAGAGACTCAACTAAAGGATCGGATATAAAAGAATGTGAAGCGCTAGAAAAAGAATCCCAACAGGATGATCAGAAATAGAAATCAAACCATCGATGGAAACTTTCCTATCCCTATCCTATCCTCCAGCTATGAGAACATTAGGTTGCCCTCTATAAGTTCATGCCCTTTGGCCTTGTCCTTGTCTCTTTAGGCACTCCTTAATAAGGTGTCCCGCCTTACCAAAGTGGTAACAAACGTCTTTCCTCTTTCTGTAATCCTTTTTCAGATGGCCCACCGTTACGTAATTATGGTATTTCCTCTTTTATTCTTTCATCTTTGGGATGTGCTCCTTAGCCCCAACTCCCTTGAGCAATATGCTAATAAGTCTCTTGGAAGCTGCCTCCATCGCACGGAAATCCTTACGAAATTTGAGAGAAAATAAGCCGCAGGTGAAACTACTGCAGCTATAGATGGAGGTTGGGCACCTCTTTTCCCTTCGACATGTATCGTAGTTTTAACATGCCTATGGAACCATGCCGAAATGGGGATACCCTTTTGGGATGAAACGGTTCCCCGAACAAAAAGGAAAAGGAATCAAGCGAAGAATCGAGAAGATATTGATGGCTTTGGAAATATGCTTTTCAAAAACAGTCTTCTCATTTTAAAATACTTTGTTTTTGAGACCTTTTTGAAAACCATTTTCAAAATATTTTATCTGATCTTATAATCATATGTTGTGATACCAAATGTGACACCCCACGTCCGTTAATGTCACTCTATATAGAATGCATTAAGTTTCGTGAAGCGTTGTAGGTAAATAAGAACATAATATCACAAGACAAACAGGTAAAATAGCAGCGGAATTAAAAACTTTATTTAAATCAAAACATCATGGTCCCAAATACTGTGTTTACATCATAAGTTTGAAATAACCAATTACATTAATAATCTGTCTTGCCAAAAATATCAAAGAACAAAAGCATAAAACCATATTTACCTTGCGAAGCCATAAGAGAGTTGACAAGAAGTCAAAGCGGTAAATCAATATCCAAAATCCAAGCTAAGCTGAAAGAATCCAAATCAACTCTAAGCACTTCCACCCTAAGAACCTCGGGGGGGAAACAGAAGAGAGAGAAGAGGAAACAAAAAAGGGTCAGACATAAAGTATGTCGAGTCTAGTTACTTTAAATATAAATAAATAAAAGTATCATGGCAGGTATATAAAAACTGGAAGAACAAGATAACAATAACAAGGACAAGTGTGAACTAAGCAAGATAAGTTTGAATAGAATATATTGCTCTTCTTAAATACGTTTCTTTGCACTGCACCAATACTAGTATCTCTGAAAAAGAATGATCCCTACAAATACTGTTCCATTACATTTCCTTGATTTTTAGGTTACTTCGGTTAACGGCACCCAACAGTTATACACACACCGTACCCATTTACATCCAAGTAGATTTACCTAATATGGTATATATGTAGCTACCTCTCAATACTGAGGTACACCCCATGGTATCCCACTCGCACGGTCTCCGTTGTAATACCATAGAAAAGTACACAGTCCCTCATCCTACGTCGAAGTGACGTATGGATCTTTATGTAACAATATTACGTTCCGCGTATATCTGTCATCACTATGCTACATAAACATACGGACTGCCACCATCGATCGAATCAGATTTCAATCCGGAGTAATGCCCTCAAGTCTACGATACATCACTCACAGTAGTCATGCATGTATTTAGACTATCCACTAATATACTAATTGTAGCTGGATGCCTCAACTGAACGTCCTTTAATGCGCATCGAGTTCCGTGGCAGGGCGATACAAGAAACACGAAACTCGGTTGGGAGCTTTTCCATAACTGTACAGGCCCTTTTTTAAGAGCCTCTACAGATATTCCTAGGGTCTGTTTTCATGGTGGCTATGGCCCCAGCTCGGCCCCTCCCTCAACTAGTAAAGAGTACAAGAGCTAAACAACTGCCCCTAAGTAAAACAATCTAAACATCCATTTGGTGTGACGGCCCGCCCCGCACCAGCCTGCATTTCCTCCAAAAGTGCGCTGTACACATGCCCGACTAGCACAAGACGGTCGTCATAAGGAAGAAAAGAAGGGAATGAACTGATCAAGAAACCTGTAGAATGTCTCACAGCGCATGGAATAAAATATAATAATAATATACTTGACACAAAACAGGCGAGACAGTGCATAAGCTGATAACTAAAACCAACATCAATCTCAAAGCAGCGGAAATCCAAATACAGCTTATTACAACTTTCCAAATTTACTGTCTCTAAACAAAAGAAAGCTAAAATAGAAGATACACCAACAATGCCCAAGCAGTGATCTTCAACAACACAGGGAGAATACTATATATATATATTACGTGGAAGCCTCCTGCTCGTCTCCGGATCATCTACCCGTGCATCACCAGCTAACCTGTCTCTAGTCTGCTCGTGAGAGCACCCAGAGTAATAAGAGGAGACATAAAACTCTGGGTCAGACATAAAGCCTGGTATGAGCGATAAACATCTAAACAGAATAATAACAGGTATACTAAACCATACCTGAACCTGGACCTGCAACCAAAGAGTTAGTACCACATACCGTACAATACTCCAAGGTGCCATAATAAATAGTGTAAGAATACGGGGGTGGGGTGTGCATGTCACAATGATAGCAAGCAAATCATCCATAGCAACCATCCTCACATCTCTCATTCAGTGCGTAAAGTATACGACATCTACCACTTTGGAACACTAGACAAACTGAGGCAACGACGAATCCCGACTTGTAGAAACCCTGCTGTGACCAAGCCAAACACTTGGAGTCATGACCAAACATTTCAATGACCCACTTCATTGGTCATAGCCCTTGGTTCTACCAATGCCGTAATGGCCCTGAATCCGCCTTCGTACCTCCTACCATAGTGGTCCAAAGCTATAGGTGTCGATAACTCCTTAGCACGCGTCCCGCAGCAAAGCCCAATCATGAAGTGAACTCGTTGATTCCCATCTGAATCTTAAGCTCTAACTTCTTATTTGGACTTCCTTTGCATCTCGGGTTTGGTTGAATTGGAGTGGGTCTTCAGAAAAATTGTCGTGCAGCAGCAGCTCTTGAATTCGGTTCGGTTCGGTAGCGCCGGTTCGGGTCGGTCCTCCATCCTTGCCATCTTTCCTCTGGTTCGGGTCGGTTACTTCACTCCGGGTCGGGTCGGGATCCTCCTCCTCCGAGTCGGGTCGGGTGCTGTCCTCCTCCAGCTCATGCTCCTCTTCCAATCAGCTCCCTCGTTCCTATCTAATCCGATCCGATCCGATCGCCTCGCCTTACTCTAGTCGTAGCCTTCATCTTGAGCCGATCCGATTTGGCTTCTATTACCCTTCCGATCCGATCCGCTCCGTTCCCTAGCTTACTCCGATCCGATCCGCTCTACCGCTCCGATCCGATCTCCTGTCCAACTCCAACTCTAAGCAATGGCCTTCCTTCCTGCCAAACTTCTTCCAGTGGCAAGTCCTCATCCAGTTCGGATTCCCTTGGTCAGTTCCCTAGTCCGATCCGACCCCTTTCTCCGATCCGAACCGGTTCGGAGCCTGCACGCTTCTGCAACTTTCCAGCAAGCTTTCTACGCCATTCGACGACGTTTTCGAGCAATTTAACTATTCTAATCAATCATGAAACATACCATAGGGTCATAGTAACATGTAATAGCAACCACAAACAACAAACAACAATTTAAATGAATCAAAATGGATCAAAAGTGGCCAAAACCTCACATTTTCTTATAATCCCTCCTAATCATGTTTAAGCATACGATTAGCAAAACACATCGAAATTAACCCAAATTCCTAACAGAGCCTTAAAACATTATTTTAAAATTTTAAGGATTTTTCCAGAATTTATTTACGCATAAATTCGCTAATCTTCACTAATTACCCTTAATTAACCGTAATTAGTGTCAAAATGATGTTATCACTCACCTTGGCCACAAATGAAATTCTCAGAACTGAAACTCCTCTGATTTGGGGCGAATACTGGTGTCTAACAGCAGCTCTAACCTTGCTTTGGTGCTTTTTCTCCTTAATTTGGGGTTGCTAAGCCTAATCTTCAATTAGAGAGTGATTTGGGGTGTTTTAGATGTAGGAAGCCATTACTAAGGTCTCAAGGAGGTTTGTGGCGGCTCAAAACTGAAATGAAAGTGATAACCTAACCCTAATCAGACCTCCTATACCTCTAAACCCGAAATTCCCCTTGGGCCTAGCTGCTAATTACCCGGTTAAGCCCAATTAAGCTGTCTTTCACTATCTGAAACTTGTTTCAGCCATATCTCCCAAACGGTGAGTCCGTTTGGCTAATGTGACCACTCTACGGAAAGAGAAACCATCATTCGAAGCCAATGGAAGTGGTTTCAGGTCAAAATTCCTATCCAGTCAAAAGTTATGGCCAAAACAGTGCCAACTAGGGGTAAAATGGTCATTTAAAAATCGGGAAAAATCATGAACATGGGAAATGACCCCAATAGTCGCCTCCCAAAGTTACACGACCATACGACCTCATATGTGAAAGAAATAAATATTCTACAATCCTATGATGCGAAGAATGCGGGTCGTTACACTCTCCCCCCCTTAAGAAATTTCGTCCCCGAAATTCCTTAACCCCAAAACATACAAAGGATCCCGCATGCCTAACAACCATATACAACAATCAAATGTGCAAGACAAGCAAACAAGCCTATCCTAGCATGCGGAAAAACTAAATCGAAGTCAAAATCTTACCAGACAAAGAGTTCTGGATACTTCTTCCTTACGTCCTCCTCCGTTTCCCAAGTACAATCATTCTCGTCCTCGCCCCACTGAACCTTGACTAGCTTCACCGCCTTTCTTCGAAGTTGCTTCATGTCGTACTCGACAATACGGACCGGCTTGCGGTTCCCAACCGCCTCGGGTTCTACTTCGAAGTCCTCTAACTGATCAGGTGAAATAGTCATATCTGAGTCGTGAACGAACTTCCTTAGTTGGGAAACATGAAATACGTTATGAACTCCCGCCATCTTCTCTGGTAAGTCAATCCTATATGCCAAATTCCCGACTAGTTCAAGAACAGGGAACGGGCCAACAAATTTTGGTGCCAACTTGCCTCTCCTGCCGAATCGTATTACGCTCTTCAACGGGGAAATCTTGACAAACACCAAGTCACCAACGGAGAATTTTAAGTCTCTTCGCCTCTTATCAGCATAACTCTTCTGCCTATCTTGGGCAGCCTTCATTCGTTGTTGAATGATCTTGATCTTACCTGAAGTTTCCCTCACCACATCTGGTCCAAGCATAAACTTCTCGCCAGTCTCTATCCAACATGATGGTGAGTTGCATGGTCTTCCGTACAAAGCTTCAAACGGAGCCATACCGATACTGGATTGGTAGCTATTATTATATGCAAACTCTACTAGATGCAAATGGTCATCCCATGACCCACCAAAATCCAATATACATGCTCTCAAGAGATCTTCCAAAATACGGTTCACCCTCTCCGTCTGGCCGTCGGTCTGAGGATGGTATGCGGTACTGAGATGTAATTCTGACCCTAGAGCCTCTTGTAAGCTCTTCCAAAACCCACTAGTGAACAACGGGTCTCGGTCGCTCACAATGCCTTTCGGTACTCCATGAAATCTCACTACCCACTTCATATACAACTCTGCTAACTTAGCTGCCGTTTTTGTCGATTTGACTGGTATAAACCTTGCACTTTTAGTTAGTCGATCCACAATTACCCAAATGCTATCATATCCCGATCTAGTCCTTGGTAAACCATTGATGAAATCCATCGAGACTTGCTCCCATTTCCATTCGGGAATTTCCAATGGTTGCAACAACCCACTAGGCTTCTTTTGCTCGGCTTTAACTAGCTGGCAATTCATGCATTTGGATATAAACTTCCCAACGTCTCGTTTCATTCCTTCCCAGTAGTAAGTCTGCTTCATATCTCGATACATCTTGTTACCACCGGGGTGTATAGTCATTTTTGAGTGATGACATTCTCTAAGCACTTCATCCCTCAATCCATTGACATTGGGTACAACAAGCTTTCCATTCTTTCTAAGCCATCTATCTCGATCAAGCCCATACTTGTTCACCTCCTCATCGATACCCATCTCTAACTTGGAGATGATTTCCAATAGGTTAGGATCGTCCCTCTGACTAGAGCCGATCCGCTCAATCAAAGTGGGTCTGATCGTCAATCTTGCTAACATTTCTGGATCCAATTCGCACTTTGGTCTGAAATCAAACCCCGCGATAAACTCCAGTTGCTTCCATTCAAGGAACATAGCCCCTAAGCTGGCATGTCTTCTACTCAATGCATCAGCCACCGCATTGCCCTTTCCTGGTGTGTATGCGATGTCAAAATCATAGGAAGCTAAAAACTCTAACCATCTCTGCTGACGGAGATTTAAATCCTTCTGGGAGAATAGATACTTTAACGACTTATGATCTGTAAATAGCTCAAATCTTTCTCCCAAGAGATAGTGTCTCCACATCTTTAACGCGAACACGATTGCTGCCAATTCTAAATCATGGGTAGGGTATCTCCTCTCGTGCGGTTTCAATTGCCGACTTGCATAAGCTACAACCCTACCGCCTTGCATCAATACAGCACCCAGTCCGGTACCACAGGCGTCCGTGTATACCGTCATCTCTTCATCCCCCTTAGGAATGACTAACACTGGTGCGCTTGTCAACTTGTCCTTTAGACTTCTGAATGCATTCTCGCACCTTTCATCCCAGACAAAAGCTTGATTTTTCTTGGTCAACTGGGTCAATGATGCTGCTATCTTGGAGAAACCTTGGATAAACTTACGATAATATCCCGCTAATCCCAAGAAACTTCTTACATCTGTTGCGTTCTTGGGCGCAGGCCAATCTTGTACCGTGGCCACCTTCGCCGGGTCCACGGCAATACCATTCTCTGATACAACATGGCCCAAGAACCTCACTTCCCTCTTCCAGAAGTGACACTTAGAAAACTTTGCTTTCAATTGGTGTTTTCTCAACACCTCCATCGCTACCCTTAAATGTTCCTTGTGTTCTTCCTCTGTCCTCGAATAGACCAAAATATCATCAACGAACACAAGGACAGACTTATTCAGCTGATCTCTGAATACCCTATTCATAAGGTCCACAAAATATGCTGGGGCATTGGTCAGCCCGAATGGCATGACCAACCACTCATAAAACCCAGACGGCGTCCGAAATGCCGTTTTAGCTATACTCTCAGCTTCCACTCTAAGCTGATGAAAACCTGTCGCGAGATCCAACTGAGAAAATACTCTCGCGGCACTCAACTGATCAAACAAATCATCTATCCGCGGTAGAGGATACTTGTTCTTCCTCGTCACTTTATTCAACTCGCGGTAGTCTACACACAAACGAAGGGAACCATCCGCCTTGGTAGCAAACACGACTGGTGCTCCCCATTCAGAAACACTCCTTCTGATAAATCCCTTCTTCAAAAGATCGCTAACTTGCACCTCGAGCTCTCGCTGCTCCCTTGGTGCCATACGACGAAGTGGCATCACTATAGGTCTGGCATCTTTTACCAAATCAATACGAAACTCAATCTCTCGGTGTGGTGGAAGTCCGGTCACTTCCTCGAAAACATCCGGATACTGGCCAACCACGGGCAAACCTGACAACTCACTATGCGGAATGTCGAGGGAGTTTAGAAAACTAGCCAATACCCCCTTACTGGGTAGACCACCAAACACTATCCTCCGCCCATCATCCGCTCTAGCTGTCACCAACAAGCCCTCACAGTCTACCACCACCCCGTATCTTTGGAGCCAATCTACTCCCAAAATAATGCCAAACCCAGTAAAGCCCAAAACAAAGCAATCACAAACAAACATGCATCCATGACTCGATAGAACCACATTACGACAAATCATGCTAAGGCTAGTCGAACCACCAATCGGGTTCGTCACTACTAAAGGTCTATTGACAATCTCGGGCTCCAATCCCAACCTATCTACCAGGTCACTAGATATGAAAGAACTGGAAGCTCCGGTATCAAACAAAACTCTAACAGGAACATCATAAACAGAAAGCATACCTTGAATGACGACATTCTTTCCCTTCTCCGCCGCAGTTGGGGCATTCGACGAAGAAGGAATAGCATTAAGAGCATATGCTTTCACCACTTGCTTTTCCTTAAGGGGCTGCGGACACTTGTCCTTGTGATGTCCCAATTGGCCACAATTGAAGCACTTCCTATCCGCTGGCTTGGCCCGACAATTACTAGCATAATGGCCCTTCTTACCACAGCTGAAGCACTCCACATCTTGCTTATTCTTTTTCTTCTGGCCATCCTTAGCCTGATTCTGCTTTCTCTTATTCTGGGAACCACCTTTGCCTCCACCACTTGCTTGTGGCTTTGGCTCTTCTGCAGATGCAACCTCAGTCTTCGACTTAGGGTAGAGACTTTCTGATCTTAATGCTTTCCCCACAATCGATTCAAACGTCTCATCGATGTGGTTAATAAGTTTTTCCCCCAAGTATTGATCCAAACCAGTTATGAATTTCTCATTCTTTTTCTCGGCAGTATCAATAAGAGACAGTCCATACTTCGACAAAGTGTCGAACTCAGCAATATAATCAGAAATTGCCCTTCCATTCTGCTTGAGTTCCAAGAATCTCTTGAACAATACTGACTTCTGGGCAGCTGGAATGAACTTCTCGCTAAAGCGAGCCTTGAACTGCTCCCAAGTAATCTGGTCTTCGGGAGTAGCTGCCTTTATAGCATTCCACCAATTCATTGCCCGCCCTTGCAGCTGACGGGACGCTAGCTTCCTCTTCATCGCATCCTCGATACCCAAATCCTCGAAGATACGTTCGCAACTATCCACCCAATCTTGAACATCCGTAGCCGACTCCGTTCCGTGGAACGGCTTCCCACCAAGGCTAGTATAATCCTTATTCAGCTTGGCGAAGTCGACTCTTGGCGCCTGCACTATTGGACCCCCACCATTTCCACCATTGGGAGCTGCCCTCTGAACATCTCTAAGCATCTCTCTCATGAGGTCAGTAAACATCGTCCTCATGTCAGCAGCATTCCCATTATTAGCTCCCCTACCAGCACCTCTAGTATCTCGGCTCATCGTCAATCTGAAAAAGGAAATGATTAACGACTCCATAGTGGTGCTAGTGCAGTGCGACTTCATCCTTATACTACTAATAGTATATATATATAGCTTTTAAAAACCAAAGTAATCACAAATACGCTCTCTCGTATACGTATATTATCTCTCCCTGATAACTTCCCTAGGTTAACTACGCAACCTAGAGCTCTGATACCAAGTGTGACGGCCCGCCCCGCACCAGCCTGCATTTCCTCCAAAAGTGCGCTGTACACATGCCCGACTAGCACAAGACGGTCGTCATAAGGAAGAAAAGAAGGGAATGAACTGATCAAGAAACCTGTAGAATGTCTCACAGCGCATGGAATAAAATATAATAATAATATACTTGACACAAAACAGGCGAGACAGTGCATAAGCTGATAACTAAAACCAACATCAATCTCAAAGCAGCGGAAATCCAAATACAGCTTATTACAACTTTCCAAATTTACTGTCTCTAAACAAAAGAAAGCTAAAATAGAAGATACACCAACAATGCCCAAGCAGTGATCTTCAACAACACAGGGAGAATACTATATATATATATTACGTGGAAGCCTCCTGCTCGTCTCCGGATCATCTACCCGTGCATCACCAGCTAACCTGTCTCTAGTCTGCTCGTGAGAGCACCCAGAGTAATAAGAGGAGACATAAAACTCTGGGTCAGACATAAAGCCTGGTATGAGCGATAAACATCTAAACAGAATAATAACAGGTATACTAAACCATACCTGAACCTGGACCTGCAACCAAAGAGTTAGTACCACATACCGTACAATACTCCAAGGTGCCATAATAAATAGTGTAAGAATACGGGGGTGGGGTGTGCATGTCACAATGATAGCAAGCAAATCATCCATAGCAACCATCCTCACATCTCTCATTCAGTGCGTAAAGTATACGACATCTACCACTTTGGAACACTAGACAAACTGAGGCAACGACGAATCCCGACTTGTAGAAACCCTGCTGTGACCAAGCCAAACACTTGGAGTCATGACCAAACATTTCAATGACCCACTTCATTGGTCATAGCCCTTGGTTCTACCAATGCCGTAATGGCCCTGAATCCGCCTTCGTACCTCCTACCATAGTGGTCCAAAGCTATAGGTGTCGATAACTCCTTAGCACGCGTCCCGCAGCAAAGCCCAATCATGAAGTGAACTCGTTGATTCCCATCTGAATCTTAAGCTCTAACTTCTTATTTGGACTTCCTTTGCATCTCGGGTTTGGTTGAATTGGAGTGGGTCTTCAGAAAAATTGTCGTGCAGCAGCAGCTCTTGAATTCGGTTCGGTTCGGTAGCGCCGGTTCGGGTCGGTCCTCCATCCTTGCCATCTTTCCTCTGGTTCGGGTCGGTTACTTCACTCCGGGTCGGGTCGGGATCCTCCTCCTCCGAGTCGGGTCGGGTGCTGTCCTCCTCCAGCTCATGCTCCTCTTCCAATCAGCTCCCTCGTTCCTATCTAATCCGATCCGATCCGATCGCCTCGCCTTACTCTAGTCGTAGCCTTCATCTTGAGCCGATCCGATTTGGCTTCTATTACCCTTCCGATCCGATCCGCTCCGTTCCCTAGCTTACTCCGATCCGATCCGCTCTACCGCTCCGATCCGATCTCCTGTCCAACTCCAACTCTAAGCAATGGCCTTCCTTCCTGCCAAACTTCTTCCAGTGGCAAGTCCTCATCCAGTTCGGATTCCCTTGGTCAGTTCCCTAGTCCGATCCGACCCCTTTCTCCGATCCGAACCGGTTCGGAGCCTGCACGCTTCTGCAACTTTCCAGCAAGCTTTCTACGCCATTCGACGACGTTTTCGAGCAATTTAACTATTCTAATCAATCATGAAACATACCATAGGGTCATAGTAACATGTAATAGCAACCACAAACAACAAACAACAATTTAAATGAATCAAAATGGATCAAAAGTGGCCAAAACCTCACATTTTCTTATAATCCCTCCTAATCATGTTTAAGCATACGATTAGCAAAACACATCGAAATTAACCCAAATTCCTAACAGAGCCTTAAAACATTATTTTAAAATTTTAAGGATTTTTCCAGAATTTATTTACGCATAAATTCGCTAATCTTCACTAATTACCCTTAATTAACCGTAATTAGTGTCAAAATGATGTTATCACTCACCTTGGCCACAAATGAAATTCTCAGAACTGAAACTCCTCTGATTTGGGGCGAATACTGGTGTCTAACAGCAGCTCTAACCTTGCTTTGGTGCTTTTTCTCCTTAATTTGGGGTTGCTAAGCCTAATCTTCAATTAGAGAGTGATTTGGGGTGTTTTAGATGTAGGAAGCCATTACTAAGGTCTCAAGGAGGTTTGTGGCGGCTCAAAACTGAAATGAAAGTGATAACCTAACCCTAATCAGACCTCCTATACCTCTAAACCCGAAATTCCCCTTGGGCCTAGCTGCTAATTACCCGGTTAAGCCCAATTAAGCTGTCTTTCACTATCTGAAACTTGTTTCAGCCATATCTCCCAAACGGTGAGTCCGTTTGGCTAATGTGACCACTCTACGGAAAGAGAAACCATCATTCGAAGCCAATGGAAGTGGTTTCAGGTCAAAATTCCTATCCAGTCAAAAGTTATGGCCAAAACAGTGCCAACTAGGGGTAAAATGGTCATTTAAAAATCGGGAAAAATCATGAACATGGGAAATGACCCCAATAGTCGCCTCCCAAAGTTACACGACCATACGACCTCATATGTGAAAGAAATAAATATTCTACAATCCTATGATGCGAAGAATGCGGGTCGTTACATTTGGCGTCTTCCCTCAACCACCGTACCCCGATAGTGGAGGGTGAATGGTATATTGGTTTTAGCTCTAGTCTTTCCGCATCCCACTGGCTGCCGATGATGGGTATCCAATGATCTACTATCTTTGTTGGTTGTGACCCTTCGCCTCCTTATTGAGGCAACCGCCGAATCACCCTGGTGTCACCACGTCACAACATTCTGACTGCACAGCTACTTCTGCAGTCAAGGCCCACCCACCTAGTAGTTATGCATAGACCCAACCTCAGCGAGCACAGCCTAAAACATCTGCCACCACACAGAGGACTACTAGGAGCAACTTACGTACCTTGGGAAGTCGCGTGCTTCCCCTTCCAGTCCTTCGGATCGTTAGAACAATCCGATGAATGTGCGCTCCCCCTCCTGCCTTATAACACCATGATGATCTACCCTGTTGGGTTATTCACCCTTAAACGTGTGGACTGGTCCAAGCGCCTCACTTTAATATGTTGTTAGACCCTGTGTCTAAACATTATTTTACGCGCTTACATTACCTCATCAGGTTTTCATTTAACTTGGTTATTCTCATTCATACTGAATGTCTAATAAGGTTACCAAGTTCCTCTTACTTATTAATTTTTGTTATAAAACTTAACCCATTTATGCTTATTAATAAGCCCACAATATGTTATTCTCTAGATTGTGGCCCAAGGTATGTAATCCACAATCTCTTTAATATTCTTGCTTGGCTACATCATTACAATAACATGTTCTACTTAATATGTTATAAAGTATATCTCGATTCACATGTTTCCTAATTAATATGTCACTTACCATGTAACGACCCGCATTCTACGCATCATAGGATCGTAGAATATTTATTTCTGACACATATGAAGTCGTATGGTCATGTAACTTTGGGAGACGATTATTGTGGTCATTTCCCATGTTTCTGATTTTTCCCAATTTTTAAATGACCATTTTACCCCTAGTTATCACTGTTTTGGCCATAACTTTTGATCGAAAAGGAATTTTGACCTGAAATCTCTTCAATTGGCTCCGGATGATGGTTTCTCTTTCCGTAGAGTGGTCACATTAGCCAAACGGACTCGCCGTTTGGGAGATATGGCTGAAACAAGTTTCAGATGGTGAAAAACAGCTTAATTGGGCTTAACCGGGTGATTAGCAGCTAGGCCCAGAGGGGAATTTCGGGTTTAGGGGTATTTAGGGGCTGATTAGGGTTAGAAAATATTTCTTTAGACATTTTCCAGCCACCACTTTCATTCTTAGACACTCTAACAATGGCCTCTTACATCTAAAACACCCCAAATCACTTTCTAATTGAAGATTAGGCTTAGCAAACATCAAATCAAGGAGTATTAGCACGAGAACCGAGGTAGAGCTGCTGTGTAAGATTGGGAACAGCGCCAAATCAGAGAATATTTCAGTTTTGGGGTTTTAGTTGTGGCAAAGGTGAGTGATTTGCATAGTTTTTGCACTAATTACGGTAATTAAGGGTAATTAGTGAAGATTAGCGAATTTATACACTGATAAATTCGGGAAAAATGTTTAGAAATTCTTAAATAATGTTTTATACCTCTGGTTGAAATTTGGTTTCGTTTGATTAAGTTTTGTTAAACCTATGATTAGATTTTATTAAACATGCTTAAGGGAAAAATAAGGGGTTTTGGGCATCTTTGATCCATTTTAACATGTAAATTCATGGTTTTGGTGTTTGTGGTTGCTCTTACATGTTGCTATGACTCTATGGTATGTTTTATGATTGATTAGAATAGTTAAATTGGTCGAAAACGTCGTCGAATGGCGTACAAAGCTCGCTGGAAAGTTGTAGAAGTGTGCAGGTTCTGAACCGGATCGGATCGGGTGAGGGCTCGGATCGGATATGTGAACTGGGCAAGAAACCCGACCCGAACTGGAGTTTGGCACATAGGAGGCTTGGCGAGAAGGAAGGCCGTTTACTTAGAGTTGGAGTGGACAAGGGGATCGGATCGGAAGAATAATGGAGACCAGATCGGATCGACTCAAGAATGGAAGGCTACGACTGGAGCAAGGCGAAGGGAGCGGATCGGATCGGAGTGGATGGAAAACGGGAGAGGATCGGATCGGAGTAGATGGAAAACGAGGAAGCTGATCGAAGAAAACTGGAAGGAAGACAGTAACCCGACCCGACCCGGAGGAGGACACCGACCCGAACCGAAGTGGAGTATCCGACCCGAACCAAGCTAGATGAGGACCACCGATCCGAACCGATCAGGAAGGTTACACCGAACCGAACCAAGCTAGACGAGGAGTACCGAACCGAACCGTACGTGGGCTATTACTACTACATGATGACTCTTCTGAAGACCCACTCCAATTCGATCAAAACTCGAGATGCAAAGGAAGTCCAAATGGGAAGCTAGAGCTCAAGATTTAGATGGGAATCAATGAGTTCACTTCATGAGTTGGGCTTTGCTGCGGGACGCGTGCCAAGGGGTTATCGACGTCTATAGCTTTGGACCACTATGGTAGGAGGTACGAAGGCGGATTCAGGGCCATTATGGCATCGGTAGGACCAAGGGCTACAACCAATGAAGTGGGTCATTGAAATGTTTGGTCATGACTCCATATGTTTAGCTTGGTCATAGCAGGGTTTCTACAAGTCGGGATTCGTCGTTACCTCAATTTGTCTAGTGTTCCAAAGTGGTAGATATCGTATGCTTTACGCACTGAGTGAGAGATGTGAGGATGGTTGTTATGGTTGATTTGTTTGCTATCATTATGACATGCACACCCCACCCCCGTATTCTTACACTATTTATTATGGCACCTTAGAGTATTGTACGGTATGTGGTACTAATTCTTTGGTTGCAGGTCCAGGTTCAGGTATGGTTTAGTATACCTGTTATCATTCTGTTTTGATGCTTATCGCTCATACCAGGCTTTATGTCTGACCCAGAGTTTTATGTCTCCTCTTATTACTCTGGGTGCTCACACGAGCAGACTAGAGACAGGTTAGCTGGTGATGCACGGGTAGATGATCCGGAGACGAGCAGGAGGCTTCCACGTAATATATACATAATATTCTCCCTGTGTTGTTGAAGATCACTGCTTGGGCATTGGTGGTGCATCTTCTACTTTAGCTTTCTTTTGTTTAGAGACAGTAAATTTGGAAAATTGTAATAAGTTGTATTTGAATTTCCGCTGCTCTGATGATTGATGTTTATTTTAGTTATCAGCTTATGCACTGTCTCACCTGTTTTATGTCAAGTATGTTATTATTATATTTTATTCCATGCGCTGTGAGGCATTCTACAGGTTTTGTGTTAGTTCTTCACTTCTTTCCTTTCTTCTGACGACCGTCCCGTGCTAGTCGGGCATGTGTACAGCGCACTTTCGAAGGAAATGCAGGCCGGTGCGGGGCGGGCCGTCACACTTGGTATCAGAGCTCTAGGTTGCATATTTAACCTAGGGAAGTTATCAGAGAGAGATAATATACGTATACGAGAGAGCGTATTTGTGATTACTTTGGTTTTCAAAAACTATATATATATACTATTACTAGTATAAGGATGAAGTCGTGCTGCACTAGCACCACTATGGAGTCATTAATTGTTTTCTTTTTCAGATTGACGATGAGCCGATATACTAGAGGTGCTGGTAGGGGAGCCAATAATGGGAATGCTGCTGACATGAGGACGATGTTTACTGACCTCATGAGAGAGATGCTTAGAGATGTACAGAGGGCAGCTCCCAATGGTGGGAATGGTGGTGGTCCAATAGTGCAGGCGCCGAGGGTCGACTTCGCCAAGCCAAACAAGGATTATACTAGTCTTGGTGGGAAGCCGTTTCACGGAACGGAGTCGGCCACGGATGTTCAAGATTGGTTGGATAGTTGCGAACGTATCTTCGAGGATTTGGGTATCGATGATGCGATGAAAAGAAAGCTAGCGTCCCGTCAGCTGCAAGGGCGGGCAATGAATTGGTGGAATGCTATAAAGGCAGCTACTCCCGAAGATCAGATTACTTGGGAGCAGTTTAAAGCTCGCTTTAGCGAGAAGTTCATTCCGGCTGCTCAGAAGTCAGTGCTGTTTAAGAAATTCTTGGAGCTCAAGCAGAATGGCAGAGCTGTCTCGGAATATATTGCTGAATTTGACACTTTGTCAAAATATGGGTTATCTCTTATTGATACTGCCGTGAAAAAGAATGAGAAATTCATAACTGGTTTGGATCAGTACTTGGGGGAAAAACTTATTAACCACATCGATGAGACGTTTGAATCGATTGTGGGGAAAGCATTAAGATCAGAAAGTCTCTACCCTAAGTCGAAGACTGAGGTTGCATCTGCAGAAGAGCCAAAACCACAAGCAAGTGGTGGAGGCAAGGGTGGTTCCCAGAATAAGAGAAAGCAGAATCAGACTAAGGATGGCCAGAAGAAAAAGAGTAAGCAAGATGTTGAGTGCTTCAGCTGTGGTAAGAAGGGCCATTATGCTAGTAATTGTCGGGCCAAGCCAGCGGATAGGAAGTGCTTCAACTGTGGCCAAATGGGACATCACAAGGACAAGTGTCCACAGCCCCCTAAAGAAAAGCAAATGGTGAAAGCCTACGCTCTTAATGCTATTCCTTCTTCGTCGAATGCCCCAACTGCGGCGGAGAAAGGAAAGAATGTCGTCATTCAAGGTATGCTTTCTGTTTACGATGTTCCTGTTAGTGTTTTGTTTGATACCGGAGCTTCCAGTTCTTTCATATCTAGTGACCTGGTAGATAGGTTGGGATTGGAGCCCGAGATTGTCGATAGACCTTTAGTAGTGACGAACCCGATTGGTGGTTCAACTAGTCTTAGCATGATTTGTCGTAATGTGGTCTTATCGAGTCATGGATGCATGTTTGTTTGTGATTGCTTTGTTTTGGGCTTTACTGGGTTTGGCATTATTTTGGGAGTAGATTGGCTCCAAAGATACGGGGTGGTGGTAGACTGTGAGGGCTTTTTGGTGACAGCTAGAGCGGATGATGGGTGGAGGATAGTGTTTGGTGGTCTACCCAGTAAGGGGGTATTGGCTAGTTTTCTAAACTCCCTTGACATTCCGCATAGTGAGTTGTCAGGTTTGCCCGTGGTTGGCCAGTATCCGGATGTTTTCGAAGAAGTGACCGGACTTCCACCACACCGAGAGATTGAGTTCCGTATTGATTTGGTAAAAGACGCCAGACCTATAGTGATGCCACTTCGTCGTATGGCACCAAGGGAGCAGCGAGAGCTCGAGGTGCAAGTCAGCGATCTTTTGAAGAAGGGATTTATCAGAAGGAGTGTTTCTGAATGGGGAGCACCAGTTGTGTTTGCTACCAAGGCGGATGGTTCCCTTCGTTTGTGTGTAGACTACCGCGAGTTGAATAAAGTGACGAGGAAGAACAAGTATCCTCTATCACGGATAGATGATTTGTTCGATCAGTTGAGTGGCGCGAGAGTATTTTCTCAGTTGGATCTCGCGACAGGTTTTCATCAGCTTAGAGTAGAAGCTGAGAGTATAGCTAAAACAGCATTTCGAACGCCGTCTGGATTTTATGAGTGGTTGGTCATGCCATTCGGGCTGACCAATGCCCCAGCATATTTTGTGGATCTTATGAATAGGGTATTCAGAGATCAGTTGAGTAAGTTTGTCCTTGTGTTCGTTGATGATATGTTGGTCTATTCGAGGACAGAGGAAGAACACAAGGAACATCTAAGAGTAGCGATGGAGGTGTTGAGAAAACACCAATTGAAAGCCAAGTTTTCTAAGTGTCACTTCTGGAAGAGGGAAGTGAGGTTCTTGGGCCATGTTGTATCAGAGAACGGTATTGCCGTGGACCCAGCAAAGGTGGCTACGGTACAAGATTGGCCTACGCCCAAGAATGCAACAAATGTAAGAAGTTTCTTGGGATTAGCTGGATATTATCGTAAGTTTATCCAAGGTTTCTCCAAGATAGCAACACCATTGACCCAGTTGACCAAGAAGAATCAAGCTTTTGTCTGGGATGAAAGGTGCGAGAATGCATTTAAAAGTCTAAAGGACAAGTTGACAAGTGCACCAGTGTTAGTCATTCCTAAGGGGGAAGAAGAGATGACGGTATACACGGACGCCTGTGGTACCGAACTGGGTGCTGTATTGATGCAAGGCGGTAGGGTTGTAGCTTATGCAAGTCGGCAATTGAAACCGCACGAGAGAAGATACCCTACCCATGATTTAGAATTGGCAGCGATCGTGTTCGCGTTAAAGATGTGGAGACACTATCTCTTGGGAGAAAGATTTGAGCTGTTTACTGATCATAAGTCGTTAAAGTATCTCTTCTCTCAGAAAGATCTGAATCTCCGTCAGCAGAGATGGTTAGAGTTCTTAGCTTCCTATGATTTTGACATCGCATACACACCGGGAAAGGGCAATGCGGTGGCTGATGCATTGAGTAGAAGACATGCCAGCTTAGGGGCTATGTTCCTTGAATGGAAGCAACTGGAGTATATCGCGGGGTTTGATTTCAGACCAAAGTGCGAATTGGATCCAGAAATGTTAGCAAGTTTGACGATCAGACCCACTTTAATTGAGCGGGTCGGCTCTAGTCAGAGGGACGATCCTAACCTATTGGAAATCATCTCCAAGTTAAAGATGGATATCGATGAGAAGATGAACAAGCATGGGCTTGATCGAGATGGATGGCTTAGGAAGAATGGAAAGCTTGTTGTACCCAATGTCAATGGATTGAGAGATGAAGTGTTAGAGAATGTCATCACTCAAAGCTGACTATACACCCCGGTGGTAATAAGATGTATCGAGATATGAAGCAGGCCTACTACCGGGAAGGGATGAAAAGAGACGTTGGGAAGTTTATATCCAAATGCATGAATTGCCAGCTAGTTAAAGCAGAGCAAAAGAAGCCTAGTGGGTTGTTACAACCATTAGAAATTCCCGAATGGAAATGGGAGCAAGTCTCGATGGATTTCATCGATGGTTTACCAAGGACTAGGGCGGGACATGATAGCATTTGGGTGATTGTGGACCGATTGACTAAAAGTGCAAGATTTATACCAGTTAAATCGACCAGAACGGCAGCTAAATTAGAAGAATTGTATATGAAGTGGGTAGTGAGATTTCATGGAGTACCTAAAAGCATTGTGAGCGACCGAGACCCGTTGTTCACTAGTGGGTTTTGGAAGAGCTTACAAGAGGCTCTAGGGTCAGAGTTACATCTCAGTACCGCATATCATCCTCAGACCGACGGTCAGACGGAGAGGGTGAACGTATTTTGGAAGACCTCTTGAGAGCATGTATATTGGATTTTGGTGGATCATGGGATGACCATTTGCATCTAGTAGAGTTTGCATATAATAATAGCTACCAATCCAGTATCGGTATGGCTCCGTTTGAAGCTTTGTACGGAAGACCGTGTAACTCACCATCATGTTGGATAGAGACTGGTGAGAAGTTTATGCTTGGACCAGATGTGGTGAGGGAAACTTCAGATAAGATCAAGATCATTCAACAACGAATGAAGGCTGCCCAAGATAGGCAGAAGAGTTATGCTGATAAGAGAAGAAGAGACTTAAAATTCTCCGTTGGTGACTTGGTGTTTGTCAAGATTTCTCCGTTGAAGAGCGTAATACGATTTGGCAGGAGAGGCAAGTTGGCACCAAGATTCGTTTGCCCATTCCCTGTTCTTGAACTAGTCGGGAATTTGGCATATAAAATTGACTTACCAGAGAAGATGGCGGGAGTTCACGACGTATTTCATGTTTCCCAACTAAGGAAGTTCGTTCACGACTCGGATATGACTATTTCACCTGATCAGTTAGAGGACTTCGAAGTAGAACCCGAGGCGGTTGGGAACCGCAAGCCGGCCCGTATTGTCGATTACGACATGAAGCAACTTCGAAGGAAGGCGGTGAGGCTAGTCAAGGTTCAATGGGGCGAGGACGAGAATGATTGTACTTGGGAGACAGAGGAGAACATTAGGAAGACACACCCAGAACTCTTTGCCTGGTAAGATTTTGACTTCGATTTAGTTTTCCGCATGCTAGGGTAGACTTGTTTGTTTGTTTTGCATGTTTGATTGTTGTATATGGCTGTTAGGCATGCGGGATCTTTTGTATGTTTTGGGTTAAGGAATTTCGGGGACGAAATTTCATAAGGGGGGGAGAGTGTAACGACCCGCATTCTACGCATCATAGGATCGTAGAATATTTATTTCTGACACATATGAAGTCGTATGGTCATGTAACTTTGGGAGACGACTATTGTGGTCATTTCCCATGTTCATGATTTTTCCCAATTTTTAAATGACCATTTTACCCCTAGTTATCACTGTTTTGGCCATAACTTTTGACCGGAAAGGAATTTTGACCTGAAACCACTTCCATTGGCTCCGAATGATGGTTTCTCTTTCCGTAGAGTGGTCACATTAGCCAAACGGACTCACCTTTGGGAGATATGGATGAAACATGTTTCAAATGGTGAAAAACAGCTTAATTGGGCTTAACCGGGTGATTAGCAGCTAGGCCCAGAGGGGAATTTCGGGTTTAGGGGT
This sequence comes from Allium sativum, assembly GCA_030737875.1. Lineage (NCBI taxonomy): Eukaryota > Viridiplantae > Streptophyta > Magnoliopsida > Asparagales > Amaryllidaceae > Allium > Allium sativum. The sequence goes on from CM060924.1 coordinate 973,726,937, forward strand.
ATTTAGGGGCTGATTAGGGTTAGAAAATATTTCTTTAGACATTTTCCAGCCGCCACTTTCATTCTTAGACACTCTAACAATGGCCTCCTACATCTAAAACACCCCAAATCACTTTCTAATTGAAGATTAGGCTTAGCAAACATCAAATCAAGGAGTATTAGCACGAGAACCAAGGTAGAGCTGCTTTGTAAGATTGGGAACAGCGCCAAATCAGAGAATATTTCAGTTTTGGGGTTTAAGTTGTGGCAAAGGTGAGTGATTTGCATAGTTTTTGCACTAATTACGGTAATTAAGGGTAATTAGTGAAGATTAGCGAATTTATACACTGATAAATTCTGGAAAAATGTTTAGAAATTCTTAAATAATGTTTTATACCTCTGGTTGAAATCTGGTTTCGTTTGATTAAGTTTTGTTAAACCTATGATTAGATTTGCTTAAACATGCTTAAGGGAAAAATAAGGGGTTTTGGGCATCTTTGATCCATTTTAACATGTAAATTCATGGTTTTGGTGTTTGTGGTTGCTCTTACATGTTTCTATGACTCTATGGTATGTTTTATGATTGATTAGAATAGTTAAATTGGTCGAAAACATCGTCGAATGGCGTAGAAAGCTCGCTGGAAAGTTGCAGAAGTGTGCAGGTTCCGAACCAGATCGGATCGGGTGAGGGCTCGGATCGGATATGTGAACTGGGCAAGAAACCCGACCCGAACTGGAGTTTGGCACATAGGAGGCTTGGCGAGAAGGAAGGCCGTTTACTTTGAGTTGGAGTGGACAAGGGGATCGGATCGGAAGAATAATGGAGACCAGATCGGATCGACTCAAGAATGGAAGGCTACGACTGGAGCAAGGCGAAGGGAGCGGATCGGATCGGAGTGGATGGAAAACGGGAGAGGATCAGATCGGAGTAGATGGAAAACGAGGAAGCTGATCGAAGAAAACTGGAAGGAAGACAGTAACCCGACCCGACCCGGAGGAGGACACCGACCCGAACCGAAGTGGAGTATCCGACCCGAACCAAGCTAGATGAGGACCACCGATCCGAACCGATCAGGAAGGTTACACCGAACCGAACCAAGCTAGACGAGGAGTACCGAACCGAACCGTACGTGGGCTATTACTACTACGCGATGACTCTTCTGAAGACCCACTCCAATTCGATCAAAACCCGCGATGCAAAGGAAGTCCAAATGGGTAGCTAGAGCTCAAGATTTAGATGGGAATCAATGAGTTCACTTCATGAGTTGGGCTTTGCTGCGGGACGCGTGCCAAGGGGTTATCGACGTCTATAGCTTTGGACCACTATGGTAGGAGGTACGAAGGCGGATTCAGGGCCATTATGGCATCGGTAGAACCAAGGGCTACAACCAATGAAGTGGGTCATTGAAATGTTTGGTCATGACTCCATATGTTTAGCTTGGTCATAGCAGGGTTTCTACAAGTCGGGATTCGTCGTTACCTCAATTTGTCTAGTGTTCCAAAGTGGTAGATATCGTATGCTTTATGCACTGAGTGAGAGATGTGAGGATGGTTGTTATGGTTGATTTGTTTGCTATCATTATGACATGCACACCCCACCCCCGTATTCTTACACTATTTATTATGGCACCTTAGAGTATTGTACGGTATGTGGTACTAACTCTTTGGTTGCAGGTCCAGGTTCAGGTATGGTTTAGTATACCTGTTATCATTCTGTTTTGATTCTTATCGCTCATACCAGGCTTTATGTCTGACCCAGAGTTTTATGTCTCCTCTTATTACTCTGGGTGCTCACACGAGCAGACTAGAGACAGGTTAGCTGGTGATGCACGGGTAGATGATCCGGAGACGAGCAGGAGGCTTCCACGTAATATATACATAATATTCTCCCTGTGTTATTGAAGATCACTGCTTGGGCATTGGTGGTGCATCTTCTACTTTAGCTTTCTTTTGTTTAGGGACAGTAAATTTGGAAAATTGTAATAAGCTGTATTTGAATTTCCGCTGCTCTGATGATTGATGTTTATTTTAGTTATCAGCTTATGCACTGTCTCACCTGTTTTATGTCAAGTATGTTATTATTATATTTTATTCCATGCGCTGTGAGGCATTCTACAGGTTTTGTGTTAGTTCTTCACTTCTTTCCTTTCTTCTGACGACCGTCCCGTGCTAGTCGGGCATGTGTATAGCGCACTTTCGAAGGAAATGCAGGCTGGTGCGGGGCGGGCCGTCACATACCATTTATGATTAAATACAACTTATTTCATTTTACAAGTTTTCCTCATTCTTTCTCATTTAATCATAATTCCATCATATCATTGTCTACTTATTAACTTAGTTCTCTTAACTAAGGTTTACTAATAAGTTTCCTTTCTACAAATATAACTTATGTTGTCCTCATCCGTAGATTTCGTATTCTTGCTCTTGTAAATAACTTAATTTAAAATTAAGTACAGCTTATCCCCTTACATAAGTTATTCTATTCCCTTTTTCATTTATTATAACCTAAGTTATAATTTCCACTTGTCCCTAGGACAAGCCTAAACATCTTATCTTTTTTGTTTATACCAATTAACTCCCCGGACCTCTCACATTAAGTCAACCACTTGTGGATTCTGGATATGTTGGGAGGCTCCGGGCAGACTTAAACCACAAGTTTAGACTTAACCTCGTGTCATGGTGATGTTATGCATTAGACCCCTCACATTAGATTAACCACTTGTGGTCGCTGGATATGTCGGGCGGCTCCGGGCAGACTTATACCACAAGTGCAATCAAACCTCATGTCTAAGCATTACTACGGTTCCATAATTTTAGCCATATTCATATTAATAAATTTCCCTATTCCAAATATTGATTTTCATGCCCCTTTTTAATTCATATTTCATTATGCGCAATATGCCTTTTTCCCAAGTCATAAATCAAGATATATATATATATATAACCAAATCCGTATTCACATATTTGCTAATTTATGTCCCTAGTTCATATTCACATAATTCAGCATAAGTTATGCCCAAATTCATATTCACGTATATTCCAATTTACGCCCAAATCATATGCCAAATCATATTTTACATATATTCCAAATTACGCCCAAATCATATGCAAAATCATATTTTACATATGTTCTAGTTTACGCCCAAATCGTATGCAAAATCCTATTTTACATATGTTCCAATTTACGCCAAAATCTTATGCCAAATCATATTTTACATATGCTCCAATTTACGCCCAAATCATATTTTCGAATATATGCCTAAATTCATATTCACATTATCCAACACGATATATATTCCCAAACCCATATTCGTATATTTCCAAATTTTATGCCCAAATTTATATTCATATTTTTCAATACAAATTATGCCCCAAATTATGTCTTTCCCAATCGTTCCCAATTTCTCACGTTCACATATTTCAACGTTAGACCTAGGCTCGAAAGTAGCCTAGCTATATAAAAATAAAATGGAAAAGTGGAAAGAAGAGAATCAAAACTGGCATAATGACGAGTTAATAATAAACTGACAGAAATAGGCATAAAACTGAATAGATATATTATGACAAGATTTAATATGGTGGCGGTATGAACATATAAAGGCAGATCTGAAAATTATGTCATAATAGAACTTGTTTAGGCATAGATCCAATATCCAATTTCTATATACATTTTATGATTTTCAATTAAATATTTAGATCTAAAAATAAGATGAACTTACAGTGAATAGGTCTAAGGAAATGGATCCAAATTACTGCGAAGAACATGTTGGATTTGTTGTTGTAGCAATCATTGAATTTGTATAATCTTTGCTGAATTAGATTTGGAGAAGAAAAGGCCATTCAATTTACGTTGCAGCAGAGCTCCGCCATAGCCACCATCTTTTTAGATGGATAAAACCTAGGTTTAGTGTCCTTTTTGTAGCCTAGAAGCAATGAACCAAGCCACGATCAAGTCCACAGTCGAAATCTGGATTCTTCCCAGATCTGGGGAGGCGACCACCCTTCATGGGTGTCGATCCCTGGGTCGACCCCCAAGATCCTGGTTCGACCCCAGGGTCGACCCAGCAGGGTCTCGGGTCGACCCCAAACGATTGGCCCTTTCCCTGTTTGTGCGCCAGATTTTCTGGTTTTGAATTTCTGAATTCTGATTTAATTTATATATACATATATATATTCTCCTTATATGCATACAAATTTCAAACCTTAATAACTTCTTCATAAGAAGTCCGTTTTACGCAAACTTGCTGTCTATCTTGACTAGAATTCTGAGATGGGCGAAATGGAACAGTTCGTTTTACTTAATAATTCTAAATGTTTAATTAAGTTTTCCTTAATTCATTGTTAACAGTGTATTTCACATTAATTATTCTTTAATTCATCATCTTTAGTGTCGTTAAAATTATGGGGTGTTACAACAACTATATATACCACCCTCCTAGCCTCTCCCTAACCTATTCCTCATTTCATTCCTACCTCCACTTTGTTTCTCCATCTCTTAATTCCAGACCCCATGTTAGGTTCTTCTTTTAAAAATCCTATCTTTGCAGATATAAAAATCTATCTCACTATATCTAAATTCTTATATGTAAAATCTAGAATTAAGTTCTATATATGAGATTCTAAACTTTGATTCTCTTATATATATTTTAGGATAAGTTGGAATTTGTTTCATCTAAGACTGATAATCTAGATTTTTGAGATATTCTGTATTAGTTTTCCGCTAATCTCTATGAGTGGAAATGATATTAGTTTGTTATTTTCTCTATTTTGTTGTGTGGATCTAAATCTATATTCCACTGAAAATTTGGATCTAAACGAAAATATAATATTTAAAATCCTCGCAATTTCCTATATTTTAATTGTTACAGAGATTGTCAATCTATTTGTGTATGGGGGTTTGGATTATTGAGATAACAAAAGAAAGGCATCTTGGTATTGTATAATTCTCAATTTTGGTCAGAATTATTTCACTATAAGTTTATACATACATACACACATACAAACATACATATATATATATATATATATATATGTGTGTGTGTGTGTGTGTGTGTGTGTAACGCCCCGAGATTTCAGACCAGTCAGAATTGCCGAAAATCCCGTGCGTCCTAAAAAATAATAATGACAGCTACCATTTTATTTTACAACATCTCTAAATGCCCTGGATGATTTTTTTATATAAATATAATATAATTTAATTTGTGCGAGTATGAATTAAACACAATTACCGTAAATCAACCATCGATATTCCTTCCCACATCCTCGATACCCCAGATTTTCATGCCAGTCAAAACTTAAAATTTCCAATTTAAACCACTCTTACATAATTTATAATAATTTTACAATATTTTTCCATATTTTTAAAACATTAAAAATAGCTATTTATAGTTACGATCGGTAGCTGCACTTACAACGTTCTTTTCCGAAATAGTTTGAAATGTAACTAGAAAGTTATACCCCGAAATTAAAATCTGCTTTCACTCATTTGAAAGTTTTTGTCAATATAAATCAAACATTCTTCGTTTGGTGGAAATCTGATTTGGATTCCAAAAGTTATAAGCGTTTAAAGTTTATAACTCAAATACGTGAATTTCCATTGTATGATAGCTCTATCTTGACCGAAATAATAATTATTCTCCAATACGTTCAAAATACCTTAGATAATCCTTATATATTTATATGCACCCTCTAAATTATTTTGGGTTTAAAATTCAACTTTATTTCTTTTCTTGATAAAACTTCAGTATAGCTTAAATGATAAAACATGAAAGATGCATCAACACAAAACAAAAATATTTTTATTAATAAAGCAGCTGCGTCACTACCCCTTAGGACTGCCTATGTACCTTTATCTAATAAGGTAAACCATTAGATAAAGGATCAAGCCAACGTAGTTCTTCTTTTACTTTCAAAATACTTTTTATATCATGTAGAGATTCTCAAAAGGAATTTTAAATTACTTTTGTTAAATAAAATTCCAAATTATTTCTAAACTCAAATAATTTCAAATTGAATTTTGAAATTAACCGTCCCGTCCTTCGGATCGATTAGGGAGAGCAGGAAGCTATATTTTCCAAACTCATGCCTAGACACTATCCTCTCTGTCACCGTAGAACGTTCTAGTCATTCATTTTGAAAGACACTTTATAAATATAAGTGTATTCGCGCAACAATTAGGGTGTTATATTGGTAATAGGCAAATCTCCTACTTTAAATTCATGCTTTTAAAGGGTTTAAGACAAAACCAAACTATCTCAAATTATTCCAATCTATGTTAAGAAGAACCTCGAAACTACTTGAAACAAAGAAAAGGTAACATTTAAAAAGTACTATAAAAAGTTTCAGCAACATAAAATAAAAACTGCAGCGTTTTAAAAGTGTTAGGACATGTTTAGGATGGTTTTAGGCTCAAAATAGCTATCTACAGCGTTTCAGCCATGCTATGGAAAGTTCTGGTTAGTCTATAATGGTTTTAGTCTAAATTCAGCTATTATAGCATTTCTGCGTGCTATAAAAAGAGTTCTGGTCGTGATCAAGGCTTTATAATCAATTCAGTGAAAAGATAGCGCTTCAGAAGTGCTATATAAAGTTCTATTTTGATACACTTCTGCGTTAGGAACATTCAGAAAACGTTTCAAATTTCCAAAGTGTTTCAAGTTTCGGAAAATCAGTTCATTTTTTTCCCAATTTTTGGGTGAAATGTTTGACACTGTTTCTCTATGATAAAAATGGATTTTGACCCCAAGTGTTTTACAGAAAGAAGTTATCTTTGTCTACTTAATTATCATAAAAAGAAACCATTAAAATTATTTATCTATTCAATAAATAAAATTCAACAATACAAGGCGTTTTTAACATGTCTAATTCGGGCTGATTTTTACCATACTTTGCATCCAGTTTTCGAGTATGAAAATGCCGAATTAGTAAAGGTGGCCGAAGACAAAGTTTTTACGACCCACATTTTTTGACTGTTTAGAATCGACAATAAACCACACATGTCGACCCAAACAAATCGTAAATACATGTAGTTATTAGGAAAAGAAGAAAAGAAAGAAGGAAAAGAAAACAAATCACAGAACCAAACAGTGGAAGGACCACATATAATATTTAAATAGCAGTGTAAAACAATTGAAATATATATATATATATATACAATAGGCTATAACATCAATGGTTATCAGAGTTACACACATACAGATTTCAAAACAAAGCAGCAGAAATATTTATATAATAGATGTATACCAAATCTTCGTCTTTGCTCTCCAAGGAAAAGGAATCTTCGCTAACTGCAAGCATTTGTTGACCCGAGCGTATTGCATAAAAGAAAACACAACAAACACTCGGATCAGCACCAAATCATACTCATATTAGTCAAATTTAAATAAGAAATAACATTAGTGTCATGGGTGCAGTAACTCAAGAGATGTTACGGGATTCTTCCATCTCTCAAGGATCCGTTAAACTAATACATAGATAGTATAATATGCTATTATGATAGTGTCTACTCAGTAAAGTATAAATATTGAAATAGCGTAAGCGGGATTGCATTTTTACCCTTACGCCGTTTATAAATATTGTAGTCTATACAGTACCGTAAACCCACCATAAACGATGGCATCAGAGGGCACTCCATAGGTACGATACAAATCAAAATCGTATAGGGCTCGATAAGGATAGTATGACAAGGCACTCGAGGCAATGCCCAGGGTAGGATTCTACCAATTGCACTCCCGGACCGGTGGTAACATATAGCAGCCACTACTGCCCACCTCGAAACACACTCCCAAGGTCATAAATGGGCCCAAATCATCATCATAGTCATAGAAATAGTATCGAAGAAGTGTGTCCGATCAAAGGTGCTACCTCAATTAGTCACGGTATAGCTCCTGTTTTAGTCATTTCAATTCTGACCCGAAGGTCAGGGCTATTTCGTCATCGTTCATCTTCTTCGATTCGATAATCGCCTCCAAGTCATCATCTTCCATTCTGGATATGTCCTAACGTTCACAGTTGTTAAAGTGGTATCGACACTGACAGAGAGTATGCCTTATGTCGACTCCGGTCTCCTTAACAACCAACGTTTACATTTTCCACATCGGTCGGTTCTTTTACATTTCACAAAGGCTCGCTTTCATATCAAAATATCGTATTTTGTTTCAAACCCATTTTATATTCAAATAGAATATAATTTCATATCAAAAATATCCCAATCATTCCCAAACCGATTACATCCCAACTAGAATATATTTCCATGTCATTATATTATACTCGTATAATATTTTCGAATCGCTCTATATTCACATAGAATATACTTCATCTTAAAGATTCAGTTATTTCAAATCGATTTACATTTGAAACCCCTTCATATTCAAATAGAATATATATTTTTCCATATCTATTCCTTCCAATCTTTGGAAATCCCATTTATATTCAAGTAGAATAAAATCTACCTTTGCGTATCAAAATCGGTTTAAAAATCAATTCATATTCAAATAGAATATGACTTATCTCAACACCATTTGACCCAACGGTTTAAATCCAAACACTTTCCATTCGGAAGAAGAATTACAATTCATAAAATAAAATTTTGAAAATAAATACTTATAAATAGAACCTTATATAAAATTTATTTATATAGAATCATTAGAGTGTACTAAGGTAATTTAAATCACTATATATATATATATACATAAAACAAGCTTACTAGAAAAATAATTTTTTTATATATAAAAATATATGTGAAAACTTCACTTATAACAAAGAAAATATATAGTTTATAAATAAAATAAAATAAAACAGAACAAAATAAAATAGAATTTTTAAACCTTAAATTGTTTCTCCTTCCAAATTTCAACACTTGAATCTAAATTCCAGTCTCAAATGGGGTTACACCATTTCAATATCTTATTCCAACCCATTCAACCCATTTCCATTTCGAGGGTTCAAAACCATATTCGTATTTAGTTTAAAACAACTCCAATATCCTCGTTTACTTTTATTCCAAAAAATTTAAATTCGAAAAGCATTTATTAAATTTGAGTCCACCAATTATTGGAATAAATCCCAAATCATGTTTAAATCCAAATTACAACTTCCAAATTAGTTTTGGAAATTCCTTAACCATTCCAAATAACATCGAGAATTCATATCTTAAAGGAAAAATAAAATTTATCGAAAATCGATACATTTCCTTTAAATGAAATTTTCCACCCAATAGAATTCAAATAATTTAAAAATCATTTTTACCAATCGATGTCCATATATAATTTGCTATCCTATGGCCAAGTGATTTTAAATTTAATTTCTCGATATTCAGGGATGGATCTACATTTCAATCCAAATCAGGGTCACAGAGATTTATCATTTCACTCTATTTTCTTAATTTATTTTATCGATAAACCCCGGGTTTATTAGATGCCCGTAATATCAAGGGTAAATGGGATTTATTGTCACAATCACATGCATTACAATATACTGAATATGAAGCATTAACAGTATCAATATCAAATTCAGTAATAAAATCCAACCAAGCATCCATCACACCATTCTATTCAACTGATCCGCATTAAACTATTTCAGGATCAGCAAGGATTCAAATTTCCAACTAGAAAATTAAATTAAATTAAATAACTAATTATCGATCTAATTTTCATGTTAACACATTGGTATATCAAAATTTAAGCGACCAAATTCAATAGCCAATCACAACCATGCAACCAACTATTTCATAATTTAATTCGATAAATACAGGAATAATTCAGTATTTCGTGAGCGAAGAATCACTCACCTTTACGTCCTCAGTTGATCGAATGTCCAACTAAGGGCCAAAATTTCACAGTCTCTAAACGCAGCCAGGTTAGTGCCAAAACGTCCGCAACTCCGCCACGATCCCAACGCAACAAACCGCGTCTAAATCCGAGTTAAAACGAGCGAGTTATCAGCATTTTACGATTTGAAATTTCAAATATATAAAATTATTAAAATAATGTCTCACCCCAATCCACTATTGCCACGTCAACAGCCTCATCCTCCCTCTCCCGCTCCTTTCTTTGATCGCTACAGTAAACCGACATGTAAAAGGAACCAAAAAGCAAAACTTTGACCAAGAAATTCTCCTAACTCCGGCCATCGAAGACTCTGAGACCACCTCCGTTCTGACGCTCCTCGAAAACCGCGTCCATGGCCTCAGCCCCACCAACTCCGGTGGCTCCCACTGGCGCCTTCGCCGTGATGAACGGAAAAGAATTACCAGCTTCAAACTCGAACTCCCGTTGATCCACTTAGTTATAGATGATGAAACAACCCTTGTTACGATCCTGACATCAACTCGAACAATACCCAGATCCTCGATTTCTCGATTGAACCCTAAATCAAAAATCCCTAAATCAATTCTAGGGTTTCGAAGTTCCGTGGCTTTGACCAAGAATTCTTGCTAAATGGTGCACTATATGTTAAATCTGAGACCACCCGTAGCTTTGTATCGACGAGAGCTTCGATTCGGTATATCATAAGCTAGGGTTTAGAGAGATTTTATTTTTGGAGTGGTACTTTCTTAGATCTAGGGTTTGAAAATCTGGTTTTAGTCATTAAAGAGAGTTTTGATGGAGAAAAGTATATGTAATAGAGAATGGGCTGATAAGTGAAGGAAGGGATTTTATTTATACACGTATATAAGGCCCATACAAGAGAATTACCCAATTATCCATTTACATCGAACTCTTTCACACTTTCTCTCGTACGCTCAAACGGTAAGTCGGATTGTCACGCAAATTGAAGTCCTATCATAATTCACCGTTCCGATTCCGATGGCGCTAGTTTCGTCAGATTCCGAGACAGTCGCCAAAACAGTTAAATTTCACCGTTAATTAAATAAATATTCAATTATTCGATTAACTATTTAAATTCAATTTTAAATATTTAAAATTTCCAATTTAAATCAATTTATAACTTAAATAAAATTTTCTAAATCAATACCACATATTTCATGTTCTCGAATTAATTTACTTATCCATTAAATTTATATTTCAATTATAAATTAATGGACTCGAATTATCCTTAACAATCGTAATATCAACTCATAATTTCAAAATTTATCAAATAAAATTTGAATTCCTATTTTAACTTAGACAATCCAAATTTTATTTGTTATAAAATATTAAATTTCAAATTACAACATTTATATATGCTCAATTCAAAAATTATTATCATCAAAAATCAACAAAATTTGATTTTTCCCAAAATTAACCCATTTTATTTATTTTAAATTGAAAATTAAATATACAGAAAATATGGGATGTTACATTCCCCCCACTTAAAAATCTTTTCGTCCTCGAAAAGAGAATGAAATACGATATTGACCATATTCATACCTCCAAATCCATACTTGTAAAATAGTATTTATAAAATGAGTTATAGTGTAAGACTTCATATATTTTCTAACTCCCGAAGTCATGAAAAATTTCGGTAGCATCTCCTTTGTACGGAGAGGTCCGTTAAAATCGCAATACATATATAAATCCGAATATTCATCTCATCTCCCGATGAGGCATCCCAAAAATGGGGAAACAATATATACTTAACCACAAAACTATATAACCCAAATACGTACCTTCTTTAGCGTTTATTTTCAATTTATTTAACTTTGCAGTTTAATATTTAGCGCGAGCGAGCTCCAAAGCACAGTGCGACTTCCCTACACCTGCTACATACTCACATAGGCATAAGAATCCAACATATAAACAATACATAGCAATGTACACAACTTACAGTACATATATTGAACACTTCAACAACAAAACATCATGTCAACAACAGGCCAGCAAACACATCAACGATGATCACCTATAAATGATGGAATTTGACTAAAAGACACTGGGCAAAAGTTGCAGCTTTTGTTTCAGGCTTTCCGAATTGTCTGGATTCGTTGAATTCGGATAATTCGTTCCAAATTTATGCTCATTTTAGTGAAGGCGAACACCTCAGCCCGTACATTGAAAAATGCAGATCTGAAATGTTCTATCCACTTTTTAGCCCTCTAAACATCAGAATTTGACTCGGCATATTAATGGAAAATTTTAGTTTACATTCTGGCCTTTCCGAATTGTACTCACACATCAAAAACCGATGCTCGGTTACGAAGTAATGGTCAAAACAATATTGGTCTTCGGTTCAGATTTTTATTTTCTGCGCATACAACTACGACTAGTTCTTGGTTTTCAACCTAATAGACTTGGAAACTAGTGTGATAGCCCGTAACTTCCCCGGTAAGGAAAGCCCGGATTACCTTGAGAACAACACATAAAAGAACGCAGACGGGAGAACATTTCATTGCTATTACAACAATTCCATCAGATACAAGAATATACAGAGTATAAATGAATAAATTACATTCGATAAATATCAGATATTACAATAAATTACATAGCAGCAGAAAAACAATACAAAGCAAACTGAAGGTGATATACGGATACAGAGCTTTCCGCATATCATTCCAGCTGTAAACCAGGATCCTGTGAATATAAATCTGCAAAAACCAAAACTACTAGCTACCCGTGTCGAGAATAAGGGCACCTAGAGTTTAGGTTAAAACAATAAACTCCAGGTCAGTCATGTGACTGGTGTGAGAACTAAACAGTTATTTAAAACTTTACTTTAAAAGAGAGTAATTCAAGGGACCACGCCGTATAACACGGAACGGGTTTCCTCCCAAGGATACCAGTGCATATCAATAAACAACGCAATGCTTTTTTGAAAAATGAAGCTATTATAAGACCCAGGTCCCATCACACAATGCAACGTAAGCCGGAGGATAAGGTTTTCCCTTATAATAGCCAAACATGCTTGGTACGTTTTAAAACAAATCATTTGATACTATAATAAGTGTATAGTGTCAAAACAATTTCAATCATAAATATAAATCATAGACGGCATGGGTACCATATATCATGTCGCCATACTAGTTCTACAATTAAAACCGCAATATCATGTATTGGAAATTGGATTTCCGTCATGAGTCGAGGCAAGGGGCAAGCTCCTCTCCGCTTCGAGACACTCTAGCAAATGCTCAGGACTACACACTCTGGGCAGCCACTTGGATCGGTTGGGCCTGTCCTTTCTTACGTTTGACGATTGGCAATTCCTGAACACATGTTTCCCGGTCCTATCAGACCTAATATCGAGGCGCCTCATTCCAACAACCACATAGGTGAAAAGTATATGAATGTCAGGGCTGGTAAGTCACTGACACCACCAAAACTAGAAAGAAACGTCGTGTTCTCCCAACGGTCCGTATCCCGTTTTTGACTCATACCGAGGTGTGAGGCTCGCGAATCCACGCTATACACAAAGCTGCCACGTAGGTCGTGCTTTGATCATCAACCACAAGACTTTGCTTTTCAACAGAAGCCTTGATCCATGCAACTCAGCGTGCCACACAGGCAATTCATGCCATGCGATTGATATCTATCGATATATAACCTCTAAGCTCGTACGTCTTAGAGAAGGGCGTTAAGCAAGAGAATAAATTCTCCGCCGCCAAACAGATATATATTTAACAGAAATCAATCAACATAGAATAAAATCCAATGTCAGACACACAATCCATTTACAAGTTCGTTCTGGGTATGAACGAAGCCGGAGGCACTTTCCTCGCATATCCATCGATCTCCACGTACGTCTGGACGACCACCAACTGATTCCCTCATCTTGGGTGTACAACCCAATCAAGATCATCAGTAATCACCTAAACGATGTGAAGACTTCTAATCTTCGACCACCGTCTTCGTCTTCGACTTATCGTCGAATTAGTTATTCAGAATGGGTATAAACTCGGCCTTTCCGAACAACCCGCGTATATAGTAAACAAATGCTACACAAACACAACATACGCCTCATTCCACTTCAGCAGCCACTAACCGTAAATCAGCAAGAGAACAATTTCCCAAATATTAACCCCGAAGGCCGAAATCAACATCAGATCAATACCCAGGAAACCATTCTTCTTAGCTAACCTGCAGCTAGTTTCTAAACTTCATAATCTTAGGGAAAGGTTCCCATAAATTTTATCAAAGATAAATTCTTTTAATTTTATTCTTTAATCTTCTTTTGAATATCATTTCAAACCATATTATGGTTTTACAAACTAGTCGAGATTAGCGAACCGCACCGAAGTAATTATTTATTTTATTTTCCAATCCCAACCTATTCATCCCATGAAGCAAAACTGGTAATACTCCATATCTAACACCACGGTGTTATTGGTAAAATTTATTACCATTTCACATTCAAATCTAATTAAAGATTTGACTATCATTTTGGAGAAAAACTGGTGATACTCCATTCTCGCTCACTTTCTAAATTTGATAATTTAAATTATTAATTCACATTTCAATCTAATTGCAGATTCATCAAAACTACTTTTACTGGGTTAAAGAACTAATGTCATTTTAAACACAGTTCACTATAAACCCAAATCACATTCTATTTATTATCGGGTTAAAGAACAAGTGTTATTTAAAACACCCTTCACGATAAACCCACAAATCAATTCTATTTAAAACCCATTTCAAATCCAGTTTAATTATTTAAAAATAAATGGGTTTTAATCTTAGTTCAAAACTAGTTCATTTCGATAAAAAACTATTTTTATCTTTTCAAACATGGAGTTTTTCATCCCATTTTTTCCCAAATCATTTCTTATGATTTTACACAAATTATTACTATTTTTAATAATTTTATCAAGCCCCATACAGTCGATTTCCATCAACGACCATCGAACTGCACTTACAGCGACCTTTTCCAAATTTGATTTGGACGTATCTCCAAATCCAACCGTTAGATTTCAAATTTCTAATATTCGTTAGAAAGCTCTTTTTGATACGAACCCAACGGTTCTGGTTTTAGGAGAATCCGACGGTCGGATCTCCCGTAATGTCCGTTCGAAGTCAATGGTCGAAATTCATGAACTACCGCGGCGCAGTGCGTTCTATTCAGGCCATTATATTATATATATAATATATATAATATATATTTCGTCGATTCCTATTTAAAACAAATTTTATAGATAATTTTAAATTCGTTCAAAAACATTTCAACTTCCATTTCCAATTCAATTCAAATTTCAATTCATTCTATATTCAATTCAATTCGAATTTGGTTTATATTCAATTCGAATTTGGTTTATATTCAATTCAATTCGAATTTGGTTTATATTCAATTCGAATTTGCTTTATATATATTTGATTTTTATCTCTTCTCAATATTCATTATAAAAACGAATATAATCGATATAAATATCGTTCGCGTCAAAATAGCGCATCTCTAATCAACACGGCTTTATGTATTTCAATAATTCCGTTATTCTATTCAACAAATGAATATTTATTTTTGTCAACACATGACTAATCTCAATGAATGAGTACTGTCCACGTGTGACTATTTTTGTTATTTAATATATTTTATTAAAATTATGGTATCTATCGTTTGATTTCAAATCAGACTCCAACCGTAAATTAGTAAGAAAACGATTCCCTGAATATTAACCCCGAAGGCCGAAACCAACATCAGATCAATATCCAGGAGACCACTCATCTTATCTATTTTCCAGTTAGTTTCTAATTTTATATATGATAAAGATATAAATTTTATTATTAAAATATTTCGTTCAATACATGACTAATCTCAACGAATGAGTACGGTCAACACATGAACCTTTATTTTATAATATAAAGATGTAAATTTTATTGTTAAAATATTTCGTTCAACACATGACTAATCTCAAAGGATGAGTACGGTCAACACATGAACCTTTATTTTATAATATTCTTTATTTTCTAAATTGGAATGAGGCCCAATCAATTACCATACAAAGTTAATTATATGGATTCCATATAACACATGTATATAATAGCAACGATACATAATCAACCATCATCCAAAGTGCACTATACTGTATAAGCATCAAATATAGATATCTAACGCTTATAACAGCCTGTCAATCAATCGATCGACATACCACTAATTATTGGGATTAGTGTATGTCATATATTATCCCAATACCCGTGTGGGGTTTCAAATCAACAAACACTGATTTTTATTTGTGTAGTTGGGCGATGTGTAAAATTTATCGTCCCAATCAATGTCCTTCAAATAGGTGTACATAAACAAACCGTCCGGTTTGTAAATGAATATTTATTTATTCACATTCACGTTAAAAATTATACTTTTAACGACCAAATTATTTTATTCAACCTACGAATATTCTATTCGGTTCATTTATTAAATACAATGACATCTTTATTTTTCTAACTTATTTTAGAAAATTTCGACGGCATAACGGCACGATACTAGAAACGGGACAAGGCCTAGCCTTATCCCCGGTCTAATAATGGCCCACGCCACACACATATCAATCAAATCCATTTCATTTCACCAAACAATCAAATTCAAATCAAATAATCTAACCAACTACACAACCAAACAAACAAGTCCATGGTCTGTGGACGATGGTGTCGGGTGCTACTAAACACCGTCTGCATCCTAGTATATATTTATATAACTAGAAAAGAAAAGTTAAAGTGAGAAGTTCTCACATTGATTTTTTTTCTAACGCCTTTTCTGAACTGCTGAATTGTTGTTCGAGCTCCAGACTTCGCATAAAAGCTCAAATCTTCAACCCATCCATTTTTCTAGCACAAGCACGGCATTCTGAACAACTTTTGCCTAAGGGACTTTTTGCCGAAAATGCTCCAATTCATCAGAATTCGCGAAAGTACACGAATTTTACCGCTTTTGAACAGCAGACTTCGAACGCGTTTTCCGAGCAGCTCCGAACTTCAAAACACGAACTCCATATAGCCAAATCGAAGAGAATTTTGTGCTCTACAACTTTGGTCTAGAGGGACTTTGGCCAAAAACCCACCGTTTGAGAGATATAGGCCAAAACAATCCAGGGACTTATTTGCAAAACGGGAATTTTGGTGAAAATGAATTTTTGGAGACGGGGGGGGGGGGGGGGGGGCACGGCCGGAATTGAGGGGGGAAAGGGCGCTCCGGACCTGATGTGAGGCGAGGAGGGTGCTGGTGGCGGCGGTGGGGCACGGGAGGTGGTGGTGGTGGCCGGAGGAGCTAGGGTTTGCAAATTAGAAGAGGGAAAGAGGAGGAGAGAGAGGAGGTGGAGTGGGGGTGGTGGCCGGCGACCTGTGGTGGTGCGGCAGCGGGGTAGGGGGCGGTGGCAGCGGTGGTGGTGGAGGAGACTCCATTTTTGAGTTTTTGAAGAGGAAGAGAGAAATGAAATTATGAAGAGAAAAATGGAGTAAAAATGATTATATGCTAGTTTCTCGCGTATCGCCTGAACGCTAACAATTTCCAATCGTCGCGGATTTCGGACACGAGATAGTAGACGTGAGGACGAGTCCAACGAAACAAGTTTCGTCAAATTCCGAATTCGTTTGACCGTTCAAAAAAAATCACGAATATGCTCAGATATTACTCAAAAATGCGATTTTGGCGCACCTTTTCTTCTCGCACGCTCACACACTAACACCAAAAATCATGCCCTCTTGGATTTAACCATTATTAGACGATACGAATCCAAAAAAAAGGTAGAATTGAATTCTGAGGTCGTATCAGTAATATTCCTTTGTAAAATGACTGCTCGTTTTACCCTGAACTGTTTTAGCTCGCACGACCACATACTGACTCTGTTCGACGCGCCCTTTGCAAATCAACGATAATTTGTCATTATGAATCCATAAAAATTTATCTCGTCGAATTCTGAGCTCGTATGCAAAATTTCACTTTTTAAGGGCTATGTTTTGCTAACGAAAAGCTCCTACCAATTGCCACTATTCCGGATATCGGAATATATCGAAGCTTATACTTTTCGGAGTTCTAAACGGCATTTTGAACTCAATGGAAGTGGTTTCGAGTCCAAATTCATCCGTATGCAAAATTTGACTTTTTGGGCCATGTATAATTTACATAGCGACTATTCTGAATTTTCAACTGGGCATAACTTTTGAATCCCGCTATGAAATTTCGATTTTTCAGATTCGTTGGAAAGATATTCTCGACTAGATTCTAATATTTTTGGTTTCGCTAAAATCCGGTTTATTTTGCACCCGGTATGTTCAATTGAAATTTTAAATCGAATTATCGAACTACCGCGTCATTTTCAATTCCTTTTATAATTATATATAATTATTTATATTCTAACGACGATCTATATAAATATATATATATATATTCGAATTATATTCAAAATAAATTTCTCATTATTATTATTTAAAATAATCTATTTTAAATGTTCATAATTCGCTAAAATTGCCAAAATAAAAATTTTAAACTGGCCCAGAATTTACGGGTTGTTACATTCTCCCCGACTTAAAACTTTTCGTCCCCGAAAAGGAACAAAGTCGAAAGTGGTTTGATCAATAAACTCTAAGTTCGATCTGGCTTCCATTCTCCAACTTTTCAGTTTCTGAGAATTTTCAAATTCTTCAAAAATTTGGCTAACACCCTAAATTTTCGAAAAATTTCGCCATAACCTCCTTCGTACGGGGATAGGTTTGGAAATTTATTGGGCCGTATTAGGTACCCAATAAATCCTAATAAGCATACACATATTTATAGTGATATATTCTAGTGTTTACAGGGGAGCGTGTATAGATAATAACTCTAGAGAATAAATTCTTGTCACCCTGTCAAAGCCTGAGGGAGTGTGTATTTTAAATGCTCCAGAGGATAAATCCTCGTCACCTCGTCCTGTGTGGGAAATAAATAGTCCATGTGCCGTATCTAATAACTAGAGAGACGTGATTATTGTCAACTCTAGACCCGTGTGGGGTTTTTATTAATCTGTCAATTTTATCGTTACAATTTAAATAGTCCATATCAGTCATCAGTTCAACCTGTAAAATATAGTCATCGCCATACAAGGCTCTCGCTCGTTTGGTAAATCTTCCACCTCGTCACACAAGCTCCAAATGCTTATGTGGTATATGATGAAGTATGCCAATCTTCCAGAAGTATTCCATGTAATGTAGTTCAAAATTAATTGTTGCTATCCTATGGCGATGTTTATTATTTCACACAGAATAACCAGCACTCCGCATCCAATGGCACTCACAGGAGTTGATATAACAATAAAAGTGCGCATCCAACTCATTAAGGTTTACCTATTTGTCGGGCACGCAAATAAATTCTTTACTCAACAGCTAATCCATTTACCTGTTCAAACATATATATGTATATGGATGCATTTGCAAATAATTTACAATACAATTCAATATTTGGTTCAATTAGGCTAAATGTTTCAAAATTATCAAACAAATAAACAAACAACACAACCATCAATCAATTAGTGAATTGGAGTTTCAAATTCATAATTTTTTGATATATATACAGAAAACCATGTTTTTGATGCCAAATCACAACAATAAACCTATCTAGTTTTGGATCTCACACCAGTCTAATGGAAATATATAGATATCACACCTTCGAAACACGAAATAAATATTGATGATGCCATGGTCATTATCAACATCATCTCCGGGCGACTAAAGTGTGATTCTATATCTATCCAGTATATTAAAACTTCGAATATACGTTCATGACGTGTATATGCAAAACCTTTATATAATGGATTGTCCAAATTCAATATAAACAAATATTCAGATACGTATGAAATGGTTTAAATTTTCGAAACAAAAATTGTTTTCATTTGGAAAATATACTGTTCACACTCGTTCTAGGATACTACTGATCCTATCTCTAACGAGTCATTCTAATTGGATTTTACTAATCCAATATCTGATGAATTCTTTCGTTCGGTTCTATTGTGTCTTGTTCTCGAGCTCTGTAAACCAAAGCTCTGATACCACTATGATAGCCCGTAACTTCCCCGGTAAGGAAAGCCCGGATTACCTTGAGAACAACACATAAAAGAACGCAGACGGGAGAACATTTCATTGCTATTACAACAATTCCATCAGATACAAGAATATACAGAGTATAAATGAATAAATTACATTCGATAAATATCAGAGATTACAATAAATTACGTAGCAGCGGAAAAACAATACAAAGCACAACTGAAGGTGATATACGGATACAGAGCTTTCCGGATATCATTCCAGCTGTAAACCAGGATCCTGTGAATATAAATCTGCAAAAACCAAAACTACTAGCTGCCCGTGTCGAAAATAAGGGCACCCAGAGTTTAGGTTAAAACAATAAACTCCAGGTCAGTCATGTGACTGGTGTGAGAACTAAAACAGTTATTTAAAACTTTACTTTAAAAGAGAGTAATTCAAGGGACCACGTCATATAACACGGAACGGGTTTCCTCCCAAGAATACCAGTGCATATCAATAAACAACGCAATGCTTTTTTGAAAAATGAAGCTATTATAAGACCCAGGTCCCATCACACAATGCAACGCAAGCCGGAGGATAGGGTTTTCCCTTATAATAGCCAAACATGCTTGGTACGTTTTAAAACAAATCATTTGATACTATAATAAGTGTATAGTGTCAAAACAATTTCAATCATAAATATAAATCATAGACAGCATGGGTACCATATATCATGTCGCCATACTAGTTCTACAATTAAAACCGCAATATCACGTATTGGAAATTGGATTTCCGTCATGAGTCGAGGCAAGGGGCAAGCTCCTCTCCGCTTCGAGACACTCTAGCAAATGCTCAGGACTACACACTCTGGGCAGACACTTGGATCGGTTGGGCCGGTCCTCTCTTACGTTTGAGGATTGTCAATTCCTGAACACACGTTTCCCGGTCCTATCAGACCTAATATCGAGGCGCCTCATTCCAACAACCACATAGGTGAAAAGTATATGAATGTCAGGGCTGGTAAGTCACTGACACCACCAAAGCTAGAAAGAAACGTCGTGTTCTCCCAACGGTCCGTATCCCGTTTTTGACTCATACCGAGGTGTGAGGCTCGCAAATCCACGCTATACACAAAGCAACCACGTAGGCCGTGATTTGATCATCAACCATAAGACTTTGTTTTTCAACAGAAGCCTTGATCCATGCAACTCAGCGTGCCACACAGGCAATTCATGCCATGCGATTGATATCTATCGATATATAATCTCTAAGCTCGTACATCTCAGAGATGGGCGTTAAGTAAGAGAATAAATTCTCCGCCGCCAAACAGATATATATTTAACAGAAATCAATCAACATAGAATAAAATCCAATGTCAGACACATAATCCATTTACAAGTTTGTTCTAGGTCTGAACGAAGCCGGAGGCACTTTCCTCGCATATCCATCGATCTCCAAGTACATCTGGACGACCACCAACTGATTCCCTCATCTTGGGTGTACAACCCAATCAAGATCATCAGTAATCACCCAAACGATGTGAAGACTTCCGGTCTTCGACCACCGTCGTCGTCTTCGACTTATCGTCGAATCGGTTATTCAGAATGGGTATAAAACCGGCCTTTCCGAACAACCCGAGTATATAGTAAACAAATGCTACACAAACACAACATACGCCTCATTCCACTTCAGCAGCCACTAACCGTAAATCAGCAAGAGAACAATTTCCCAAATATTAGCCCCGAAGGCCGAAACCAACATCAGATCAATACCCAGGAAACCATTCTTCTTAGCTAACCTACAGCTAGTTTCTAAACTTCATAATCTTAGGGAAAGGTTCCCATAAATTTTATCAAAGATAAATTCTTTTAAATTTATTCTTTAATCTTCTTTTGAATATCATTTCAAACCATATTATGGTTTTCCAAACTAGTCGAGATTAGCGAACCGCACCGAAGTAATTATTTATTTTATTTCCCAATCCCAACCTATTCATCCCATGAAGCAAAACTGGTAATACTCCAAATCTAACACCACAGTGTTATTGGTAAAATTTATTACCATTTCACGTTCAAATCTAATTAAAGATTTGACAATCGTTTTGGAGCAAAACTGGTGATACTCCATTCTCGCTCACTTTCTAAATTTGATAATTTAAATTATCAATTCACATTTCAATCTAATTGCAGATTCATCAAAACTCCTTTTACTGGGTTAAAGAACTAATGTCATTTTAAACACATTTCACTATAAACCCAAATCACATTCTATTTATTATCGGGTTAAAGAACAAGTGTTATTTAAAACACCCTTCACGATAAACCCACAAATCAATTCTATTTAAAACCCATTTCAAATCCAATTTATTTATTTAAAAATAAATGGGTTTTAATCTTAGTTCAAAACTAGTTCATTTCGATAAAAATCTATTTTTATCTTTTCAAACATGGAGTTTTTCATACCAATTTTTCCCAAATCATTTCTTATGATTTTACACAAATTATTACTATTTTTAATAATTTTATCAAGGCCCGTACAATCGATTTCCATCAACGGCCATCGAACTGCACTTACATCGACCTTTTCCAAATTTAATTTGGACGTATCTCCAAATCTAACCATTAGATTTCAAATTTCTAATATTCGTTAGAAAGCTCTTTTCGATACGAACCCAACGATTTCAGTTTTAGGAGAATCCGACGGTCGGATCTCCCGTAATGTCCGTTCGAAGCCAATTGTCGAAATTCACGAACTGTCGCGGCGCGGCGCGTTCTATTCTGGCCATTATATTATATATATAATATATATTTCATCGATTCCTATTTAAAACGAATTTTATAGATAGTTTTAAATTCGTTCAAAAACATTTCAACTTCCATTTCCAATTCAATTCAAATTTCAATTCATTCTATATTCAATTCAATTCGAATTTGGTTTATATTCAATTCAATTCGAATTTGGTTTATATTCAATTCAACTTGAATTTGGTTTATATTCAATTCAATTCGAATTTGCTTTATATATATTCGATTTTTATCTCTTTTCAATATTCATTATGAAAACGAATATAATCGATATAAATATCGTTCGCGTCAAAATAGCGCATCTCTAATCAACACGTCTTTATGTATTTCAATAATTCCGTTATTCTATTCAACAAATGAATATTTATTTTTGTCAACACATAACTAATCTCAACGAATGAGTACTGTCCACGTGTGACTATTTTCGTCATTTAATATATTTTATAAAAATTATGGTATCTATCGTTTGATTTCAAATCAGACTCCAATCGTAAATTAGTAAGAGAACGATTACCTGAATATTAACCCCAAAGGCCGAAACCAACATTAGATCAATATCCAGGAGACCACTCATCTTATCTATTTTCCAGTTAGTTTCTAATTTTATATATGATAAAGATGTAAATTTTATTATTAAAATATTTCGTTCAACACATGACTAATCTCAACGGATGAGTACTGTCAACACATGAACCTTTATTTTATAATATAAAGATGTAAATTTTATTATTAAAATATTTCGTTCAACACATGACTAATCTCAACGGATGAGTACGGTCAACACATGAACCTTTATTTTATAATATTCTTTATTTTCTAAATTGGAATGAGGCCCAATCAATTACCATACAAAGTTAATTATATGGATTCCATACAACACATGTATATAATAGCAACGATACATAATCAACCATCATCCAAAGTGCACTATACTGTATAAGCATCAAATATAGATATCTAACGCTTATAACAGCCTGTCAATCAATCGATCGACATACCACTAATTATTCGGATTAGTGTATGTCATATATTATCCCAATACCCGTGTGGGGTTTCAAATCAACAAACACTGATTTTTATTTGTGCAGTTGGGCGATGTGTAAAATTTATCGTCCCAATCAATGTCCTTCAAATAGGTGTACATAAACAAACCGTCCGGTTTGTAAATGAATATTTATTTATTCACATTCACGTTAAAAATTATATTTTTAACGACCAAATTATTTTATTCAACCTACGAATATTCTATTCGGTTCATTTATTAAATACAATGACATCTTTATTTTTCTAACTTATTTTAGAAAATTTCGGCGGCATAATGGCACGATACTAGAAACGGGACAAGGCCTAGCCTTATCCCCGGTCTAATAATGACCCACGCCATACATATATCAATCAAATCCATTTCATTTCACCAAACAATCAAATTCAAATCAAATAATCTAACTAACTACACAACCAAACAAACAAGTCCGTGGTCTGTGGACGATGGTGTCGGGTGCTACTAAACACTGTCTGCATCCTAGTATATATTTATATAACTAGAAAAGAAAAGTTAAAGTGAGAAGTTCTCGCAGTGATTTTTTTTTTCTAACGCCTTTTCTGAACTGCTGAATTGTTGTTCGAGCTCCAGACTTCGCATACAAGCTCAAATCTTCAACCCATCCTTTTTTCTAGCACAAGCACGGCATTCGAATAACTTTTGCCTAGGGACTTTTTGCCGAAAATGCTCCAATTCGCCAGAATTCGCGAAAGTACACGAATTTTACCGCTTTTGAACAGCAGACTTCGAACGCGTTTTCCGAGCAGCTCCGAACTCCAAAACACGACTTCCATATAGCCAAATCGAAGAGAATTTTGTGCTCTACAACTTTGGTCGAGAGGGATTTTAGCCAAAAACGCACCGTTTGAGAGATATAGACTAAAACAATCTAGGGACTTATTTGCAAAACGGGAATTTTGGTGAAAATGGGTTTTTGGAGATGGGGGGGCCCACGGCCGGAATTAAGGGGGGGGGGGGAAGGGGGCGCCGGACCTGATGTGAGGCGAGGAGGGTGCTGGTGGCAGCGGTGGGGCACGAGAGGTGGTGGTGGTGGCCGGAGGAGCTAGGGTTTGCAAATTAGAAGAGGGAAAGAGGAGGAGAGAGAGAGAGGAGGAAGAGGAGGAGGAGGTGGAGTGGGGGTGGTGGCCGGCGGCCTGAGGTGGTGGCAGCGGTGGTGGTGGAGGAGACTCCATTTTTGAGTTTTTGAAGAGGAAGAGAGAAATGAAATTATGAAGAGAAAAATGGAGTAAAAGTGATTATATGCTAGTTTCTCGCGTATCGCCTGAACGCTAACGATTTCCAATCGCCGCGGATTTCGAACACGAGATAGTAAACGTGAAGACGAGTCCAACGAAACAAGTTTCGTCAAATTCCGTGTTCGTTTGACCGTTCAAAAAAAATCACGAATATGCTTAGATATTGCTCAAAAATGCGATTTTGACGCAGCTTTTCTTCTCGCACGCTCACACACTAACACCAAAAATCATGCCCTCTTGGATTTAACCATTATTAGACGATACGAATCCAAAAAAAAGGTAGAATCGAATTCTGAGGTCGTATCAGTAATGTTCCTTTATAAAATGACTGCTCGTTTTACCCTGAACTGTTTTAGCTCGCACGACCACATACTGACTCCGTTCGACGCGCCCTTTGGAACTCAACGATAATTTGTCATTATGAATCCATAAAAATTTATCTCGTCGAATTCTGAGCTCGTATGCAAAATTTCACTTTTTAAGGGCTATGTTTTGCTAACCGAAAAGCTCCTACCAATTGCCACTATTCCGGATATCGGAATATGTCGAAGCTTATACTTTTCGGAGTTCTAAACGGCATTTTGAACTCAATGGAAGTGGTTTCGAGTCCAAATTCATGGGCCATGTATAATTTACATAGCGACTATTCTGAATTTTCAACTGGGCATAACTTTTGATTCTCGCTATGAAATTTCGATTTTTCAGATTCGTTGGAAATCTATTCTCGACTAGATTCTAATATTTTTGGTTTCGCTAAAATAAAGTTTATTTTGCACTCGGTATGTTCAATTGAAATTTGAAATCGAATTATTGAACTACCGCGCCATTTTCAATTCCTTTTATAATTATATATAATTATTTATATTCTAACGACGATCTATATAAATATATATATTCGAATTATATTCAAAATAAATTTCTCGTCGTTATTATTTAAAATAATCTATTTTAAATGTTCAAAATTCGCTAAAATTGGCAAAATAAAAATTTTAAACTGGCCCAGAATTTACGGGTTGTTACAACTAGGCAAGGCTCTGTCAACGAAAGTTTTAGCTCAATTTCTAGGGTTTCCAAAAAGTCCAAAATCATCAAATTCCGATCAGCCATTCAAAAGTTATGGTCATTTTAGTTTCAGCTTATCTAATATTTCAGGTTCACATAACATCGATTTATTTTATTTGAAGTTTAAACCCTTTCGATTCCAATAATTTGGTTTATCTTTAACACTTAAATTTGTCATCACTTCATTGCTCGAGAAATTTACTTATTCCATTCAGATATATTAACTATTCACTTTTCTCGTTACATTCTAAGCATTACTTTTAAATTAAAACTTGAAGTCATTTTACTTTCCGAGCTAATTCGATTATATTAAATCATTAATTCATCCTCATGGATCGATTCTCCAAATTACATTACTTATTCTTTTCCTAAGTACTTAATTCTTTAATCGATCTTTACATGGTCTTCTAAATTAACTCTTATCAAGTCAATTCACTTGATAGCTTCATTTCATACTAAATTTTTAAGTTGACACCAATTAAATTTTCTTAAGTTCCTTTTCATTCCTTAACTTATTACTTAAATCAAGTCATATTAATTTAAACTCCTTCGAACATTCCACTTATCAAAAATCAGACATTATCCGAATTCCAATGTACATCCCACTTGAGCTTATTTAGAATTTCTATTTATTCAAAAGTTTCAATGGTTTACCTATATTACTAGGTTTCAAATTTTCGATTCCAAAATTTTTCCGAGACTTGATGCCAAATATCAACTCTTCTGTTTTAATATAGATCTAAACCCCCTTTATATTCAAATAGACTTGATTGAATCTACTTAGTTTTGAATTCTTCCGATATCCTAATTTAATACATTAGACTTTGATTTTATTTCCAACACCTTAATTCAAATTTCCAATTCTAAATTCATTTCATCATTCTATTTTTCTAGTTTATTCAATTTCATTCACTTACTTAATCCAACCATCGATATAAATCTTAAATCGACTTATTTAAATTTTCTGAGTTAATTCCATTTTCATTTTAAATCAAATCTTATCTCCTTAACTCAATTCATTTATTCGATTTCTCAAATCATGGTTTGAATTAAGGACTGTTCATAACAATTTTTTTTTTAATACTTAGTTCTCAGCCATTTGTTATTCAATTCTCCAAGTTAAACTTTACTTAACTCAATCCCTTTACTCGAATGAGGTTATATTCCATTCGACACAATGTTTATGTTCCATTCATTTCACTATTTATACTCCGATTTACGTTCGATATATTGTCTAAATCAAGTTCTTCTAAATTTAGATTTGCTATGCCTTTATTTCACATGTTCATTAATTTACCGTTAAATCTCTTCATTTTTAATTTATCGATCAACCTTACTTATTTACAACATACATTATTTTTCAACTCCTACTCGACTAACTTAATATAATTATAAATTAGCCAAGTCATAAGCTATTGCAAATTCATTTATACAAATAACTTACCAAGTCTAATTTAGTCGACTTCAATCGAATTTTTCTTTGCGAGTTATTTTAATTTTTCTCTAACACTTCCATCAATCGAACATATAATTTCTTTAACTCGTTATCGCCCATGCTTAAGAATTTCAATGGCCACGTCTTTCTTATAATACTAAGTTTATTTTTCAATGTTTCAAAGTCTAAAATTCATATGAGTCGAGTAAATTTAGTACTTACATCTATGTAGTTAGCTAAGATGAACTTAAATTACTCGAATTCCGGGTTTATAACCCAAGTTTAAATAATATATATATATACCTATACTATTTTGCAGAAAACCATACGATATAAATTTTAAATCTAAATCTTTAATTCACAAAGAACAAGGAAAATCTAAACCCCGAGTAAAATTTGAATTCAACTTTTAAAGAACATACACCAATATTTTATATATAAATTTATACCATATGGAATTTAAATCCAAAATCCTTTGTTAAAACCAATTAGGTTAATCATTGAGTGGTCTCTCCCCCACTTACACTCTTCAGAATAAACATCAATAATGCGTGCACTCATTACCGACATCGTTTCTAAGGTCCAAGAAGGGATTACACACTTATTTCTTTTTAAAAAAAATCCTTTGAACCATTCCTTTCGAAAATACTTATAATACGATATTATTTCATAATTTGACAAAACTATTTCAAAAGTACCCTAGGATCAAGTTCCAAGTTCATTTCTATTTTATTTACAAAATATATATACATCTAATTGAACTTAAAAAGGTTTCATTATCAAATTTCTCAACCATTTGAATTTCCCATTAGATTTATTATTTAAATAATCAAAATAGGCAACTAAATATTATTATTGCCTACTAATAACAAATCCATAAACACTTAAAACCAATAATATGTATTTCATATATTTAAAAATATATCGGAAACCATATTATGTCGATCATTCTGTTCGATTGTTTATAGATTCCTATCGATTCAATGGCATCCCATATATCGACCAGAACCTTTAAATATTCAACAGAACAAATCAACACAATGAAAACCAATTTATCAAAATACAAGTACGCTCTCTTATATCACTCTAACCCATTCTAGGGCATTTCTAACCCCATCTCTAATGAGTTAATTCCCAACAGAGCCAAGGTTATCGCTAACTATCACTCTGATACCAAATTTTACAACCCACATTTTTTGACGGTTTAAAATCGACAACAAACCACACATGTTGACCCAAAAAAATCATAAATACAGGTAGTTATTAGGAAAAGAAGAAAAGAAAGAAGGAAAAGAAAACAAATCACAGAACCTCAAAGCAGAAGGACCCCATATAATATTTGAATAGTAGTTTAAAACAATTGAAATATATATATATACAATACGCTATAACATCAATGATTATCAGAGTTACACATATACAGATTTCGAAACAAAGCAGTGGAAATATTTATATAATAGATGTATCCCAAATCTTCGTCTTCGCTCTCCAAGGTAAAGGAATCTTCGCTAACTGCAAGCATCTGCTGACCCGAGCGTATTGCTTAAAAGAAAACACAACAAACACTCAGATCAGCACTAAATCATTCTCATATTAGTCAAATTTAAATAAGAAATAACATTAATGTCATGGGTGCAGTAACTCAAGAGATGTTATGGGATTCTTCCATCTCTCAAGGATCCGTTAAACTAATACATAGATAGTATAATACGCTATTATGATAGTGTCTACTCAGTAAAGTATAAATACTGAAATAGCGTAAGCGGGATTACATTTTTACCCTTACGCCGTTTATAAATATCGTAGTCTATACAGTACCGTAAATGATGGCATCAGAGGGCACTCCATAGGTACAATACAAATCAAAATCGTATGGGGCTCGATAAGGATAGTATGACAAGGCACTCGAGGCAATGCCTAGGGTAGGATTCTACCAATTGCACTCCCGGACCGGTGGTAACGCATAGCAGCCACTACCGCCCACCTCGGAACACACTCCCAAGGTCATAAATGGGCCCAAATCATCATCATAGTCATAGAAATAGTATCGAAGAAGTGTGTCCGATCAAAGGTGCTACCTCAATTAGTCACGGTATAACTCCTGTTTTAGTCATTTCAATTCTGACCCAAAGGTCAGGGCTATTTCGTCATCGTTCATCTTCTTCGATTCGATAATCGCCTCCAAGTCATCATCTTCCATTCTGGATACGTCCTAACGTTCACAGTTGTTAAAGTGGTATCGACACTGACAGAGAGTATGCCTTATGTCGACTCCGGTCTCCTTAACAACCAACGTTTACATTTTCCACATCGGTTGGTTCTTTTACATTTCACAAAGGCTCGCTTTCATATCAAAATATCGTATTTTGTTTCAAACCCATTTTATATTCAAATAGAATATAATTTCATATCAAAAATATCCCGATCATTCCCAAACCGATTACATCCCAACCAGAATATATTTCCATGTCATTATATTATACTCGTATAATATTTTCGAATCGCTCTATATTCACATAGAATATACTTCATCTTAAAGATTCAGTTATTTCAAATCGATTTACATTTGAAACCCCTTCATATTCAAATAGAATATATATTTTTCCATATCTATTCATTCCAATCTTTGGAAATCCCATTTATATTCAAGTAGAATAAAATCTACCTTTGCGTATCAAAATCGGTTTAAAAATCAATTCATATTCAAACAGAATATGACTTATCTCAACTCCATTTGACCCAACGGTTTAAATCCAAACACTTTCCATTCGGAAGAAGAATTACATTTCATAAAATAAAATTTTGAAAATAAATACTTATAAATAGAACCTTATATAAAATTTACGTATATTGAATCATTAGAGTGTACTAAGGTAATTTAAATCACTATATATATATATATACATAAAACAAGCTTACTAGAAAAACAATTTTTTTTAATATAAAAATATATGTGAAAACTTCACTTATAACAAAGTAAATATATAGTTTATAAATAGAATAAAATAAAATAAAACAGAACAAAATAAAATAGAATTTTTAAACCTTAAATTGTTTCTCCTTCTAAATTTCAACACTTGAATCTAAATTCCAGTCTCAAATGGATTTACTCCATTTCAATATTTTATTCCAACCCATTCAACCCATTTCCATTTCGAGGATTCAAAACCATATTCGTATTTAGTTTAAAACAACTCCAATATCATCGATTACTTTTATTCCAAAAAAATTAAATTCGAAAAGCATTTATTAAATTTGAGTCCACCAATTATTGGAATAAATCCCAAATCATGTTTAAATCCAAATTACAACTTCCAAATTAGTTTGGGAAATTCCTTAACCATTCCAAATAACATCGAGAATTCATATCTTAAAGGAAAAATAAAATTTATCGAAAATCGATACATTTCCTTTAAATGAAATTTTCCACCCAGTAGAATTCAAATAATTTAAAAATAATTTTTACCAATCGATGTCCATATATAATTTGTCATCCTATAGCCAAGTGATTTTAAATTTAATTTCTCGATATTCAGGGATGGATCTATCATTTCAATCCAAATCAGGGTCATAGAGATTTATCATTTCACTCTGTGTTCTTAATTTATTTTATCGATAAACCCCGGGTTTATTAGATGCCCGTAACATCAAGGGTAAATGGGATTTATTGTCACAATCACATGCAATACAATATACTGAATATGAAGCATTAACAGTGTCAATATCAAATTCAGTAATAAAATCCAACCAAGCATCCGTCACACCATTCTATTCAACTGATCCGCATTAAACTATTTTAGGATTAGCAAAGATTCAAATTTTCAACTAGAAATTTAAATTTAATTAAATAACTAATTATCGATCTAATTTGCATGTTAACACATTGGTATATCAAAATTTAAGCGACCAAATTCAACGGCGAATCACAACCATGCAACCAACTATTTCATAATTTAATTCGATAAATACGGGAATAATTCAGTATTTCATGAGCGAAGAATCACTCACCTTTGCGTCTTCAGTTGATCGAATGTCCAACTAAGGGCCAAAATTTCATAGTCTCTAAACGCAGCCAGGTTAGTGCCAAAACGTCTGCAACTCAGCCATGATCTCAACGCAACAAACCGCGTCTAAATCCGAGTTAAAACGAGCGAGTTATCAGCGTTTACGATTTGAAATTTAAAATATATAAAATTAGTAAAATAATGTCTCACCCCAATCCACTATTGCCACGTCAACAGCCTCATCCTCCCTCTCCCGCTCCTTTCTTTGATCGCTACAGTAATCCGACGTGTAAAAGGAACCCAAAAGCAAAACTTTGACCAAGAAATTCTCCTAACTCCGGCCGTCGAAGACTCCGAGACCACCTTCATTCTGACGCTCCTCGAAAACCGCGTCCACGGCCTCAGCCCCGCCAACTCTGGTGGCTCCTACTGGTGCCTCCGCCGTGATGAACGGAAAATAATTCCCAGCTTCAAACTCGAATTCCCGTTGATCCACTTAGTTATAGATGATGAAACAACCCTTTGTTACGATCCGGACAACAACCCGAACAACACCCAGATCTTCGATTTCTCGATTGAACCCTATATCAAAAATCCCTAAATCAATTCTAGGGTTTCGAAGTTCCGTGGCTTTGACCAAGAATTCTGGCTAAACGGTGCACTAATGTTAAATCTGAGACCACCCATAGGTTTGTATCGGCGAGAGCTTCGATTCGGTATATCATAAGCTAGGGTTTGGAGAGATTTTATTTTTGGAGTGGTACTTTCTTAGATCTAGGGTTTGAAAATCTGGTTTTAGTCATTAAAGAGAGTTTTGATGGAGAAAAGTATATGTAATAGAGAATGGGCTGATAAGTGAAGGAAGGGATTTTATTTATACACGTATATAAGGCCCATACAAGAGAATTACCCAATTATCCATTTACATCGAACTCTTTCACACTTTCTCTCGTACGCTCAAACGGTAAGTCGGATTGTCACGCAAATTGAAGTCCTATCATAATTCACCGTTCCGATTCCGATGGCGCTAGTTTCGTCAGATTCCGAGACAGTCGCCAAAACAGTTAAATTTCACCGTTAATTAAATAAATAAAATATTCAATTATTCGATTAACTATTTAAATTCTATTTTAAATATTTAAAAGTTCCATTTTAAATCAATTTATAACTTAAATAAAATTTTCTAAATCAATACCACATTTTTCATGTTCTCAAATTAATTTACTTATCCATTAAATTTATATTTCAATTATAAATTAATGGACTCGAATTATCCTTAACAATCGTAATATCAACTCGTAATTTCAAATTTTATCAAATAAAATTTGAATTCCTATTTTAATTTAGACAATCCAAATTTTATTTGTTATAAAATATTAAATTTCACATTACAACATTTATATATGCTCAATTCAAAAATTATTATAATCAAAAATCAAAAAAATTTGATTTTTCCCAAAATTAACCCATTTTATTTATTTTAAATTGAAAATTAAATATACAGAAAATATGAGATGTTACAAAAGTTGTATCCCTTTGAATTATCTTTCCAAGTTGATAGAGAAGTCGAAATTTCATTAAGAATTGCAAAAGTTATGCCCAAAATACCGAACGTCATTTTTGGGGGTTCAATCCAAACATTCGTTCATAAAATTCTCAATTTTTCTTCAAAATATGAAATGAATACATGAACTTAAATAGTTTTTCTCACCTTAGACTTGAAAATTGAACTTGTATTCCTTCCCTTGTCTTCTTCTAAAACTCTCTTCTTTTTTTATCTTAATTTTCATTTGTGAATCCATGAAAAAGAATGAATCTTTCCACCCTTTATATAATAGTTTTCAAGGCTAGTTTGGTAATTTGGTTTTGGAACACTAGTTCTCCTTATCCTCATGCATGCTTTAGGATGAAGACACATGCCTACTTAGGTGTCTTTAGATGTTTCTACCCATGGACACCTAATGTGTGTATGTGTCTTAACCTTATTTAGTTAAAAGACATGTGTTTCTTCCATTTGATGACACGCGTCCCTATCATTTTAAGCCATTTGTCCTATTCTAGAATATGTACACATATACCATTTGTATGTTACTTCTATGATATGTACATACACATATATGTGTTCTTCTAATGTTACTACATGCACATGATATTCCAACAACTTTTAATAAGCAAAATCTCGTTTATCGATAAAATTGTTTCCGGTCACATTAAAGATTTTTCTTTGAACTACTTATCTTTGTAAACAAAAACTCAACAACATATTTTATTCTCTTTAATTATTATTTATTAAGGTATTTAATCAAGGTTAAACCATTTTTATACATTAAATCAAACATTTAAATAATCTTAATATTTAAATATTTACTACTCGAATTTTTAGGTTGTTACATTCTACCCTCCTTAAAAGGAATTTCATCCCCGAAATTCTACGCATACTTAACCAAATATTCCACAAAAGAAACTCTGTATATCCAAGAAATTTTCTTGCAATTATAGTTTCAAGATAATTTCATAAATTGAAATCGTACCTGGATATTTTATGATTCGATCCTTTTATCATTTTTTCACTCCTGCAAGTTGTTACTGGATCAGGCACGCCA
Organism: Allium sativum; assembly: GCA_030737875.1. Taxonomy (NCBI): domain Eukaryota; kingdom Viridiplantae; phylum Streptophyta; class Magnoliopsida; order Asparagales; family Amaryllidaceae; genus Allium; species Allium sativum. The sequence goes on from CM060924.1 coordinate 973,760,974, forward strand.
TAGCTTATTTTTATGCCCAAATACAGGATCATGTTCTTTGAAATCCACATCGATTCCTAGTCTCCTTTTCTTCTTTCGTGGTACCCATTGAAATGTACCAAAGACTCGTCATGCTTTGGCTCATCCGACTCGTCATCATCAAGTAAGGATGTATTCTCTATGTTGCGGTACTCATCAAAATGTACCAAAGAGTAATCTAGACATCTCATGTAATATCTTCAAGACATGATTATATTCATCAAAGTAATACATCAATTATGTTGTGCTCTCCTTGTTACAGTACCCATCAAAATGTACAAGAGAGTAATATTTCTAAATAGACTCTAATCAATTTTTTTTATATGATTATATTCATCAAAGTGGATCCAATCTACTCAATTCAGGATATTTTATCCTATTGCGGTCGGCATCTCATCATCAAATAGGATGTACTCTACACAGCTCGATACCAACATAGAGTAATAGTTGCACTATCCAAGATCTATTGTCTTATGCCGGCATCCCGTCATCAAATAGGATGTACTCTACTCGGCTCGATACCAACATAGAGTAATAGTGCACTACCCAAGATCTATTGTCTTATACCGCACATTGTCATCGTCGTCATCATCTGGAAGTATCCATCATTGATGAAATAATCCATAAAAATCTTTAATAAGTTTAAACAAACTATTTTCTCAAAGTACTTTTATACTTTGTAGTCATTACTTCCATATGGATAACCATTTCATTTTGGAAAATCCACTCTCTCAACTTAAAAAAAAATCATCTTAAGTATAAACCCATTTTTCGCATTAGTCTTTTTATATTACTCGATGTATCTCAAAAATTTTATATAGGGCACTAGTTACGACATTTGCACTGAATGACATCAACCTCGTTTTACACATAGTCAGTTTGCAAAAGTGTTTTTTTTTTAGATGGCAAACTTTCAAAAAAATGTGTATGATGTAAGTATTATATATAATTTATCTAGCTTCCCAATGAGATTAACTTTGACTAACCCAAATCAAGGAATCAAAAGTTATGTCTGGATTGTTGAGAGATGTTTTAGCAGCTTTAAGCTAACATCATCAGTGCAAAACAACTATGAAATCATATTACGTAATGATATAATTATTTAAATAAATATTTTTACCTTGGTTTTGCATGAATGCAGTACTCAATTTACTCCTTTTGATCTTCCTCAACTTTGTTTGTCCAAGCTCATTTAATTCCTTCCTTCGCACGTTGTTATCCTACATTCCTTTTATGTCACTCCATTGCATCGATGTATGCTACTACATACCTTCCTTTATAACCCACTTCATTCCTTCGCTACTTTATAACTAATCATATGCACTTACAAATTCGTTATACCACTTTATGTGGTGCTTGAAAATGAGTCATCATATTATTAGTATAAACACAAAACAAAAGTTAAGCACACAAAATAAATATCACTCATAACCCTGGTCAAAGGAATGGTGCGTTACCCTATCCAGTTATATTTATCAAATTAATGTAACTTGATTTCAAAAAAATTTAGGATGATTTTCTAATCTTATGTGAAATTTTATTTGGGCACCTAACCTAAGCTCTGATACCACTTGTAACGCCCCGAGATTTCAGACCAGTCAGAAATGCTGAAAATCCCGTGCGTCCTAAAAACAAACAATGACAGCTACCATTTTATTTTACAACATCTCTAAATGCCCTGGATGATTTTTTTTATAAAGATAATATAAATTTCATTTGTCCGAGTCTGAATTAAACATAATTACCATAAATCGACCATCGTGCAACTTTGACAAAATGGACATCGATATTCCTTCCCGCATCCTCGATACCCCGGATTTTCATGCCATCCAAAACTTAAAATTTCCAATTTAAACCACTCTTACATAATTTATAATAATTTTACAATATTTTTCCATATTTTTAAAACATTAAAAATAGCTATTTATAGTTACGATCGATAACTGCACTTACAACGTTCTTTTCCGAAATAGTTTGAAATGTAACTTGAAAATTATACCCGGAAATTAAAATCTGCTTTCAATCATTTGAAAGCTTTTGTCAATATAAATCAAACATTCTTCGTTTGGTGGAAATCGGATCGGGATTCCAAAAGTTATAAGCGTTTAAAGTTTATAACTCAAATACGTGAATTTCCATTGTATGATAGCTCTACCTTGACCGAAATAATAATTATTCTCCAATACGTTCAAAATACCTTAGATAACCCTTATATATTTATATGCACCCTCTAAATTATTTCAGGTTTAAAATTCAACTTTATTTCTTTTCTTGATAAAATGTCAGTATAGTTTAAATGATAAAACATGAAAGATGCATAAATACAAAACAAAAATATTTTTATTAACAAAGCAACTGCATCACTACACCTTGTGACTGCCTACGTACCTTTATCTAATAAGGTAAGCAATTAGATAAAGGATCAAGCCAACGTAGTTCTTCTTTTACTTTCAAAGTACTTTTTATGCCATGTAGAGATTCTCAAAAGTAATTTTAAATTACTTTTGCTAAATAAAATTCTAAATTATTTCTAAACTCAAATAATTTTAAATTAAATTTTGAAATTAACCATCCCGTCCTTCGGATCGGTTAGGGATAGCCAAGAAGAGTAGTAAACTATATTTTCCAAATTCAAGCCTAGACACTATCCTCTCTGTCACTCTAGAACGTTCCAGTCATTCATTTTGAAAGATACTTTATAAATATATGTGTATTCGCGCAACAATTAGGGTGTTATATTGGTAATAGGCAAATCTCCTACTTTTAAATTCATGCTTTTAAAGGGTTTAAGACAAAACCAAACTATCTCAAATTATTCAAATCTATGTTAAGAAGAACCTCGAAACTACTTGAAACAAAGAAAAGGTAACATTTAAAAAGTACTATAAAAAGTATCAGCATCATAAAATAAAAACTACAGCGTGTTAAAAGTGTTAGGACAAGTTTCAGATGGTTTTAGGCTCAAAACAGCTACCTACAGCATTTCAGCCATGCTATGGAAAGTTCTGGTTAGTCTATATTGGTTTTAGTCTAAATTCAGCTATTATAGCGTTTCTGCGTGCTATAAAAAGAGTTCTGGTCGTGTTCAAGGCTTTATAATCAATTCAGTGAAAAGATAGCGCTTCAGAAGTGCTATATAAAGTTCTGTTTTGATACACTTCTGCGTTAGGAACAATCAGAAAGCGTTTCAAATTTCCAAAGTGTTTCAGGTTTTGGAAAATCAGTTTTTTTTTTCCAGTTTTTGGGTGAAATGTTTGACACTGATTCTCTATGATAAAAATGGATTTTGACCCTAATTTTTTTTACAGAAAGGAGCTATCTTTGTCTACTTAGTTATAATAAAAAGAAACCATTAAAATTATTTATCTATTCAATAAATAAAATTCAACAATACAAGGTGTTTTTAACATGTCTAATTTAGACTGATTTTTACCATACTTTGCATCCAGTTTTTGAGTATGAAAACGGCCGAATTAGTAAAGTTGTCCGAACACAAAGTTGTAGCCCTTTGAATTATCTTTCCAAATTGATAGAGAACTCGAAATTTCATAAAGAATTGCAAAAGTTATGCCCAAAATACCGAACGTCATTTTCGGGGGTTCATGTCCAAACATTCGTTCATAAAATTCTCAACTTTTCTTCAAAATATGAAATGAATACATGAACTTAAATAGTTTTTCTCACCATAGACTTGAAAATTGAACTTGTATTCCTTCCCTTGTCTTCTCCTAAAACTCTCTTCTTTTACTTATCTTAATTTTCATTTGTGAATCCATGAAAAAGAATGAATCTTTCCACCCTTTATATAGTAGTTTTCAAGGCTAGTTTGGTAATTTGGTTTTGGAACACTTGTCCTCCTTATCCTCATGCATGCTTTAGGATGAAGACACATGCCTACTTAGGTGTCTTTAGATGTTTCTACACATGGACACCTAATGTGTGTATGTGTCTTAACCTTATTTAGTTACAAGACATGTGTTTCTTCCATTTGATGACACGTGTCCCTATCGTTTTAAGCCATTTATCATATTCTAGAACATGTACACATATACCATTTGTATGTTACTTCTATGATACTTTCATACACATATATGTGTTCTTCTAACATTACTACATGCACATGATATTCCAACAACTTTTAATAAGCAAAATCTCGTTTATCGATAAAACTGTTTTCGGTCACATTAACGATTTTTCTTTGAACTGTTTATCTTTGTAAACAAAAACTCAACAACATGTTTTATTCTCTTTAATTATTATTTATAAATGTATTTAATCAAGGTTAAACCATTTTTATATATTAAATCCAACATTTAAATAACCTTAATATTTAAATATTTACTGCTCAAAATTTTGGGTTGTTACAATATATGTGTGTGTATGTGTGTGTGTAGTTTTGTTAATAAAAGTTAAGACTTTGAGTATTGCGAATTGAATAGGTTTAAAAATGTATTTCTAGAATGGATCGTTTGATCGTATTATTGACAAGTTACTAAAGAATTAAGGTTCTATATACCAAATTAACATAAAATGTGAATCTGTCCCAAAATGGAAATTATATATAGGAAATATGGCACTTTGTTTATCTTTTATTTTTGAGATAATCAAATCCAACTTGGGATTCAAGTTTGGCGCTGATATTTTTATTTTCCCATTTCAATTGTTATATGTTAATTTGCAAGCTTATGCCATAATTGAGAGAAATTTGGGAAATGAACTTTTACAGCTTTAATTTGTCAGGGATTGACTTTGTAAACGAGTTAGGACATTTATTTACGCATGCCTGATTTACGCCCTATTTGTTTTTATATATTTATAGCGTAACTAACTTAATATTAATGTGTATTAAGTGGGTACTAAATAAATCAGAAATTTGAATATCCCTATAGAAATTTGTATGTATGTGTGTGAGTTAATGGCCTTAAATATATATAATGACACATAGACATGAGGTTAACCATTACTTGTAGTAGAAGCCTGCTCGAAACCAACCTGCATATCTAGCATCTACAAGTAAGATTGGTTAATGTGAGTGGTCTAAGTGCAATGGGCCATTAGAATTATTACACTATGATCCGAGGTTCGGCCCAACTTATAGTCGAAGCCTACCCGAAACCTCCCGGCAATTCAGCATCTACAAGTGGTCGACTTATTATGAGATGTCTAGTGTGTTTATATATGTATGTGTGTGTGTATATATGTGTGTGTGTGTGCAGTAGGCCTGCCTTATAAAAAGGTATCAAGTGGCTGACCTACCGTGTTTAGCACTAGTCATTCCTAAGGATCAATCCTTGGTTTAGGACCCAAGTCATGGGACTCGCCCTTATAAAGGTCTTAAATGGTCATTGGGTCCACCTTTCTCCTATAAGGTATTAAATGGTCTTAATAGATAATATCATGAGTTGGGTAGTTCTCTAACTAATGTCCACTTCTTACCTAGAGGCTAGTGAGGGCTGACCTAGGGATGTATTAAATATATGTCCTAAAGGAACCACCGTCTAAGGGAAATATTAATTGGCTAGGAGCTTACTCTAAGGTACAGCTAGATAGCAACAAGAGGGTTTTCTTAAATGAAGTTGTATACCTTGTGCCAAACCTAGTAATAAGTGGATGTTACTATTTCTCGACCGACAAGGAGAGTACATGTGGCGTTGACTTTAGGAACGAGGTCTTAAGTGGATAAGGTTCTGTTATGGGTACTAAATGACTATAGGAATGCTTGTCCTTAATAAATTAGTTAATGGTAAGTATAGGCCTCCTCATGGGGTATTAAGTGGTTACATGGATGTCCGTCCTTAGATTAACTTGTGGGGTACTAAATAACGGAAAGATGTCCGCCCTTAAATTAACACATGGGCCTTAAGTGACTGTGAGGAGGTACGCCTTGCATATTTAGTTGTGTGTATTGATTGCGTAGACATATCGTGAAGAATTTATACTACCAAATATACGAGATAGTTATTCCTTAAAGCTTATATGATTGTCATTCACCAGAACTTTATGTTTAGACCTCCCTCCTCTTAACATATAAACATGATAATAGGTGGGAACGCTTGGATCAGTGATACCTTGGAAGTGGAGCATGACGATGGAGGATCCATAGCTATTAGTCATCATTTATGGCAGTATTATTATTTTTGGATAATTATTATTGATGTACCCTTTTGTGATTGCTAGAGACTCGCCGTAACCAACATTTATTATGGTTTTAATCAAAGGTACATCTATTTTAGATTGTTATATTTTATACCTTCATTTGTGCGAGATTCTTATTTCGTTTAGTTTGCTCTATTAGATCTATTATTCTATTTCCTTATAGGAACCAATAATCCATTTAGAATGGCTCTGAGTTTCGATTAGACTTTTCTTGGTCGAAATTTAGGCCCATTCCAGGTGGGTTATTAAAGAAGTATGAATTTCCTTGGTCATGTGATTACGTGAGAAGTGTTGCTCGTGAATTCAGCGAAGCTTGAGGCTATGAACTATTGGAGGATGAGTGTCGCCAAGTTAAGAAGTTCTCTTGGTTTTGTCAGGTATTACTGAAGGTTTATCAAGGATTTCTCGCTGTTAGTGATACCTCTTACCAAGCTGACTTGGAAGGATATTAAGTTTGTTTGGTCCATTATGTGTGAGGAAGCATTTCGGAAATTAAAACACTAGTTGACCAATGCTGTTATATTGGTATTACGGGATGATAATCAGGATTTTGTGTTATATACTAATGCTTATGAACTGGGCTAGGAGTTGTTTTTACAAGGAGGAAGGGTTATCGCATATGCTTCTAAACAACTTCATCCACACTATTTACCTAACAAATGATCTTGAGTTAGATGATGTTGTCTTTGCTTTGAAGATTTGGAGACATTACTTATTGGAAGAAAAAATCAAGTTGTTCACGAGTTATAAGTCCTTAAAGAATTTATTCTCACTAAAAGAGATGAATATGAGACAACAAAGATGGCTAAAGATTTTGGCAACTTATGATCTTGGAACCAAGTATACACTGGGAAAGGAAACAAGATTATTGATTCCATTAGCATGAAACATCGAGAAATGGTGTTGGCCATGTTGTTCAAATGGAAAGATTTATAAGCTTTGACTACATGTAATGAGGAGGATTGGGTCGATAGTAAGCTCAAGTGGAAGAACAATGATATTGTCATGTTTGGAGGGTCAACCAATTTGGATCCAAAGAATTTCTTCTAAACAGAAAGAGGACCCTATGTTGGCTAAAAGAATGAAAGGATTCCAAGCCAGAGTAGAGATCGATGGCTTAAAGGATTTCAGTCTTCACCGTAATGGGTGTTTAAGAAAGAAGATATGTTTATGTGTCCTAGTCACTGGTGATCTAAGAGGTGGGATTCTATATCCATGGTTTTAACTGCCAAAACGTCAGGATTCATAAAAGGAGACGAGAGTATATGGGTCATCGTGGATCGATTAACCAATTATGCTCAAATTGTTCTAGTTAAGACAACTAGGATAGCTACAATGTTGGAAGAGTTATTCAAGAAGAACATAGTTAGACTTCATGAAATTTATAGTATTATCATAAGTGATAGAGATCCCTTGTTTAGCAGCGAATTCAGAAAGAGTCTGCGGAGTGCTTTAGGAACCAAGCTCAAGATAAGTACTGCTTATCACCCATAGACAAATTTACAAAATGAAAGAGTAAATATGGTACTAGAAAATATGATGAAAGCATGTGTTCTTGATTTCAGTGGCTCATGATAATATCATTTGTATTTGGATAAGTTCTCCTATAATAAAAACTTTAAGGCTACTATATAAATGGCATGGTTCGAGACATTATACAAAAGGCCATGCAGGTCACTATTTTATCGGTTAAAGACTAGAGACAGGTTAGTTCTTGGTCCAGAATTAGTAAAGGAGGACGTAGAGAAGATTGAGTTGATCTGAGGCCAGATGAAAGAAGCTCAATTGAGGCAGAATATTTACGCTGATAAAATACATAAGGACATCGAGTTCTCTATTAAAGACTGAGTTTTTTTGAAGTATCATTAATGAGAGGTGTTCTTCATTTCCATAAGTCAAAGAAACTGAAACTGAGATTTGTTAGACACTTTGCTATCTTGGAAAGGATTAGAAAACTCATGCGAGTAGATCTACCAGATAGTTTGGCGGGCGTTCATAATGTGTTCCATGTCTCACATCTATGGAACAATGTGCATGACAAAGAGAGTACCATTGCTCCAAGTATATTGGAAGATGGTGGTGGAACCAAACATGACGGTTGTGCAAATAACTTTTTGGATTGTGGTAAGAGACAAGAAGAAGCTAAGGAATAAGATAAGGTGAAAGTCCAATGGAGTAATGATGCCAATGACTATATTTGGGAGGCAGAAGACAAGATGAGGGCTACTTTACTTGATTTCATGGTGGTAAGTCATATTGTTTTTCAGATTTAATAACCAAAAGATTCCATTAGTATAATTAACATTAATTTTTGCTTTCGATGATTGTTTTAGTCCTTTACATAATTTGGAGGGCTAAATTCTTTTAAGGGGGGAGAGGATGTAATATCACTCATTTTAGATAATTATTATTTAGGATATTTAATTGGATAAACTAGATAAGAATAATGTAATTTAATTGTTAGGTTGAGATTTATACATATAAATAAGCAATATGCTGGCCTTAGGAAATAAGTAAAATGTATTAAATATAATAAGATTATGTGAAGGGAAAAGTGGGAAACACTTGGCTTTATATATATAATATGTTTTCCCACATCTTTACTTTCATTATCTTTATTCTCATAAACTAAATATATACTTAAGAGGTCGGCCATTAAAATTCTCAAGAAGAAGAAATTGAAGTAAAGCTTAAGAAGATTAAAGCCTTAGGATCTACAACCATAAATCTCAACATCTCAACAATTAATCAAGTTGAATGATGGTTCTAAGCCATTAGTTAATTGAGTTACGGGAATATCTGAATTGTTTTATGCTTTACATGATTTTTTTCATATTTATATGGATGCTAATGCATTGTTTGGCTAGATGAATACTTGAATGGCTTGAACATCCTTGCTTGCATGTGAAAATGAGTGGGATTTAGGGTACATATAGTTAAACATCTTTAGTTAATTTGAAAATTGTATATGAGGATTATATGATGTATTGGGAGTGGGTTTTCGATTTCATAATTTCTTAGCTACTATGAATTTTCTAAGTCTAATTGCAAGCTAATTACGGAAAAAATTAATTAAGGGGATTAATTATTTATTTTGCACTTTAAATTATTCATAATGATAGTGGAGAATATATTACAAAATCTGTATTTTTCATGGTTTTTCCCATGCATGGATTAATTGATATGAAATTTCTAAGTTGGTTAGACTTAGGGTGTAATTAACATTAATTAAGGCATTAATGTTATTAATTAATCATTTCTATTTTTGGAAATCTTGGGATACCGGAAAATTTATCTTGGGTCACTACCCATTTGTACAAGCCAATAGGATTTCAAGAAGTATGTTGGGTATTGTGAAAAGTACATCAATAAAAGGAAATAAACTAATTTACTCTATGATTACTGTTTGTGTCATCACCCTATATGTAGAAAGCATCTTTTGCACCTTTTGAAATGGTCAAAATCACCTTCACCTTCCTTTCGATAAGTGTCAGATATTTGTAATGTGTCCTACTAGCATATGAAGAATTCAGATATCCACTTTCATATATGTAGCTTCGGTCTCTGCCTTTCAGTTTGGATTTGTTTGTCACTGGCTTTATTTTTTAAAGTGTACCTTCAATATGGCCTATTGAAACAACATGGAATTTTGATACCTAAATATTTAAAGAATTTAAATATTAAAGTGAAAGAAATTGAAATTTAATGACTTGAATCAAATTTATTACAGAATTTGATTATCGAATTAACTTGAGATTCTGAATCTTGAGACTTAATATTAAACTAAATTAATTTGAAGTATAGTTGTAATTCTAATTGAACTAGAATGATAATCAGAAATTATTATCGATCGAATTGGAGTGTTTGGAAATCGATTTATATTTACTCGATTTCGTTAGAACCTGAAAATAGCAATTTTGCAAAACGATTTCAGAATTCATGAAACTATTTTAGTTGGTTCCGTAATGGCTAATCATTGTAAGCTTCCAAATTTCATGTTGATCGGACTTGTTGTGTGATCATGCGCGATATGAACGCATATTGATAAATTCTAATATTATAATATGATTTCAAAAGCTAGATTTTGCATATGATCGAATCAGCTTTCGAAACTAGTTCCATTGTGTTCAAAATGTAGGTTATTAGCTATAAACGATAGTGAGAACGTCTAGTTTTGAGTTCAAAACATTTTGGACTCGATGAACAGTGTTTTGGAGGAAGCAATAAATAGAAGCCAACCTTTTTCATTTGCTAAACCCTAACCATCACAAAAAATAAATGGCTAAAATTCACTTTTCAAAACGTCCATAATTAGCTAAAGTTTTCAGTTAGAAAGTTGTTATCATCGATAAATTGAGTTCATTTGTGGTCATTGCTCGACCATCGGAGCTCGCGCGTGGCCAGAATCCATCCAAAACCGCAAACTATCCATTTTCATGTTTTGGCTCCTAGCGACTTTGTCATTGGCTTTGGGGTTGAGAGGTCTAAAGAAGAAAGAGGTGCAAGAGGCTTAGCTTGTTGTAGGTGGTTGTCAAAGGTTGAACCATCATCCTTAGGCGTTGCATTCGTTCGATGAACATATCTTATTCATCTCAATTTTTTGGCTAATGCAGGCAAACTGGAGAGCTGGGCTTCTGAAAATGGAGCAGCTTAGCACTGTGGAGATGGAAGGTAGCGGCGGTGGTCCTGTGCACTGTAGGCGGCATTGCGTTCGATTATTGGTGGTGATGTAGAACCTGTTAACGTGGAAAAGGGGTGATTTATTCAAACATTAATGAAGATAGTAAGCACTAATGACTTCATTAGCGAATTATTAAATTATTTTTATTCATGTGTAATCTTATAACATATGTAACATTTTCATATTAGGTTGGATTTGTGCGAAACAAATTGCATCGGGTTCGTATTTGCAAATCATACATGTACGAGGTGGATTGGTCTGATTTGGAGCTATGTGAATCTTTATATAATGTCAATTGCTATTTGAAACTAGGTAAAACAACGTTAAAAACATTGATTAGTTGATGGTGAGTTAACTCTCACACTTACTGGGATACTGTTATATCATATAATAAATATCCATTATTGAATTGATATTTATTTGCATGATATATTTGGTTAGATGTTTGGATGAATTATTTCTTAGTTGGTTGGTTGTGGTTATATATTCCCTTTGTGAATGTATGACCTTTGACACTACCTGCTTTTATGCGGAAGATACATCTTATATGATTATTATCTAATTATTATGCATATATGTGTTGATATATGAGATATGATGCAAAGGATAGATTGGAGGGATCCAAAATGATTTCTCAATGTTTGGATGTTATTCGCCTTCATTATATACACCCATGACCGTCTAACCTAATTATCACTAAAACTGATGACGTTTTCTGAATTAAATTCAACATTGCTATGGAGCTGATTAATAAACAGTATTGGTTAAGTTATTGCTAGCAGATGTTTAATGACCCGTGGTTTTGCGTATTTTTAATGCATAAATATGAAATAGTATTTTCGTACAAGGTCACATCATTCTATAATTTTGAGAAATGACTATTAGTTGCATTTCTTATTTTTGGATTTTTTTTCATATTTATCTTTGTCCATTTTACCGTTGATAAAATCTTATTTTGTCTATAACTTTTTGGCTAGAGTGGAATTTTGATTCGAGACCACCTCCTTTGGACGGGATGATGGTTTCCCTTTCCATTGAGTGGTTATATGTCAAAAACAAATAAGTCGTTTGAGGTATATGGCTGTTAAGGGTTATTATGATACAAACAACACATATTCAGCCATCTGGGCCCATTTTTTATAGAGTCTTTGGATTTCGAGATTAAGGAGATAAAGGGATAAAATGAGTTACTATAAATCATTTCTATTATTTCATTTCCAACGCCTACTTTCCTAGAGTTTCTACCTCCATTATAGCAAACTTTTCTTCATCCAAAACCTAAAATCTCCATAAAACTTAAATTAAAATATAATGTTTAATAGATCCAGTCTAGTGTGACATATCTACAACTACTAGGGGAGAAGATCTATTCAGATTCTGTAGTTCATTTTCAGATTTGAGATTTCTTAGGTACAAGTGAGTGATTTAATCATATTTACAAAACTCAAGATTTCCTAATCTCAAAATAATTCTAAAAAGGTTGGACATGATAGAAATCTTATATTTTTTTATAAAACTATGAATTTAAATGGTTAGGAACTGTATTGCTACATTTTCTGATGAAACCACTTGCAGATATGTGCAATATGATTTTTATTTTAAATCTGGACTCTATAGAACACTTGGAGTAATTGATTGTTATTGCATGTTACTGTATGTATTTGAATGATTTCTATGCTTGGTTTGTTGTTGCTTGAATGGTTGAAAATGCATATGAATGGCGACCAAGAACCCAGATTTTGCGAAAATTCCATAAATCGTAATAGCTAAGAATCACACCAAATTTGGAGGAGGCAAGATGGAAGGTCTCCATAAGCTATACGAAAATTCTAGGGTCGTTTGGAGTTCGTACGGGTGAGTTATGGTCAAATAGTTCCAAATCGAAAAAATTGAAATTACCCGGAATTGGATAAAAAATTACAAAAGTAATAGGATGTCCTAAAGAGCTTACATTTCAAATTTTAGGTCGATTGGATCAAAAATGAAGGAGATATGTAGAAAAGAAATCCGGATCAACATTCTTTAAACCCTGGTCGACCTTCCTTATAATTGGGTCTGCTTTCTTTAAAATCCAAGGCGGTGTTTCCTTAAATCCAGTTAGGATCTTCCTTAAATCATGTTTGGTGTACTACTTCAATCCGCAACAACATCGAATGGGTATAACTTTTTCATACAATGTCCATTTTAGATGCCCATTATTATGTTGGACTCATGGTGGAAAGCTCTACACTTTGGAAGAGAAATTTTTTGGACATGACGAACTTTAGGTTAGGCTACTTTGGATTAGCACATGCGTGATAGCTCAAATCAATGATTCGTTCTTCTTGAAGAACGACTCTAATAACGACCAGCTGAACTCCTATAACAGAGAAGTATACCATGAGTCAAGATGGGAAAGTTGTTAAGAGAAGGTTACGGAGCAGGGTGGATGACAGACGTAGTTGTCTAGGTATTTCCCAACCAAGGAACTTCAGACGGAGTAGGAAGGCAATCCCAGAGTAGCTCTGCAACGGAGATACATATGCAAAGGGGTCATTATTATGTAGGTTAGGGCAGGTACATGAAGAGATGAGGCTTGAGCGTCTATCGAGTCTTCGACCTGATGTAGGTTATAAGTCAGTTCAAGGATGCCTAGTGGATATGTGGTTATTCCTGGGAGACTCGTGAATACCACATGTGCTTATTCTCAACTAGACGGAGGTTGTCACTCCGACGTAGACTATTTCAGCTTATAGAGGGTTCATCTACTGTGCAACTAAACATACTATATATCCAATGAATTGACTGAGTGAATATAAGGATGGATGATTTTTTATGCTAGTTTAAATCAATTATGACCCTAGGGATGTCAATAGATATAGGTGACATTAACTCAGATATAAGTAGTGCCGAAGAAGACATTTAGACACCCTAGTGATTGGATCTAGAGTTCACTCAAATTGCTAATTTCATTAGTATTATATACTCTTATGTGCTAACTCTTTGGATGTAGAAACAGGTCAGACATCGTTTATCAAAATATGTGTTCCGTTTATTTTCTATACATTAGATTTTATTGCTCACACCAAACTTTTTCTAAGCTAGATTTTTATGCTTTACTTCGTGTTACTCTATGTGCTCACACATGAGTAGACTAGAGGCGGGTTAGGAGTGAGCACGAGTAGTTGATCGAGAGGCGAGCATGAGGCTATCAATGTATTAGTACATGTACTCTATCTCAGTTCTCTGTTCACTATATTATAGGGCTTAGTAGTATCTTTATCATTTTCTTTGAGACAAATTATGCTGGAATTATTTATTTTGTATAATGCTACAACTTTGCGGTTTGCTGTTTTGAATTTTTTACTTTGATTTCTTACATTCATTTCAGTTATTTACTATCTTACCTATTTTATATTAGCATGTTTTATTACTATATTTTGTTTCATATGATGTGAGATATATGACAGGTTCTATATGATTTTGGTTCTTTTCTTCTTAAATGGTCATCTTACGTTGTCTAGAGTTTCATAAGTGTAGGGTAGTTGTTTCATTTGGCATCAGAGCCTAGTTTGCGTTGTTTAACCTAGAGGATGAATCAAGTGTGTGTGTGTGTGTGTGTGTCTATGTGAGTGCGTACTTGTTAAAATATTTTGGTTTTCAAAAACTATATATATGGCATAATATAAGTCACACTGTATGAGCACTAGTCAGGCATGATTTGTTGCAAGTAAACTAATTGTCTTTTTCCTTTATCTATAATTAAAGGATGAGTCGCCAAACGAGGATTGCTGTAGCGAATCAGAATCCAGTAGCTAGGGAAGAAAGTTCTTCGGGAGTTGCTAATCCAAACTTGCAAACCCTGTTTAGTACCTTCATGTGGAATATGCTACATAGTGCTAAAGTAGTTGCACCTAATGCTACGTCTGTGAACTGTTCTCGGCCATAAGTTCCCGAAGTCAACTTCACTAATATTAATAAAAACTTTGCCAGATTAGGAGGCAAGACTTTTTTAGGAATAGACGCGGTGGTAGAGGTCTGGCATTGGATCGATACATGCAAGTAAATCTTTGTTGATCACAAACTGGAAGATGTCATGAAAGGGAAGTTGGCCTCACTTCAACTCCAAGGGACAACATTAAACTGGTGGAATGAGGCGATGGTTTCTAAACCATATGATTATTCACTTGGAATCAGTTTAAGATTTGTTTTGCGGAGAAGTTCATTCCGAATTCCCATAAGTCGATTTTGTTTATGAAGTTTTCAGAGTTGAGGCAGGGAGACATAACTTTGTCCGAGTATGTAGCTAAGTTTGATACTTCGTCTAAGTATAGGATGTTTCTCATCGACATGGTACGAAAGAAGAATGAGAAGTTTATTATTGGGTTGAATGATCATTTAAAGGGGAAGCTACTGAATCATGTTGAGAAGACCTTTGGGTCAATAATTGGAAGGCGTTGAGGCAAGAGATTAGCTATCTCAAATCTAAGACTATAGCCGATGTTGCTCCTGAGGAAGAGCCAAAACCACAAGAGAGAGAAGAAGGCAAGAGGAAATGGAACAACGAAGAAGCCACCTAAGAGTAAGGGTGGATATAAGAAGAATACCAAGTCCGTAGTAACTGCTTTAACTGCGGAGAGGAGAACCACTATAAGAATCAGTGTCCTTATGGAGAACAGAAGTGTTATCTCTGTTACAAGTTGGACATCTCAAGAAGGATTGCACTAAGGCAACTAGAAGGTTGCTAAAGCATATGCTAACAATGTTGTTACCAATTCATCAAAATCCGCTTCGATGAAGAAAAAGGGAAAGGGCGTTGTCATTCAAGGTATGCTTTAAATTTTCAATATTCCTATTCATGTTTCGTTTGATGCCAGGGCTTCCTAATCCTTTGTATCTAGAGTCCTAGTAGATAAATAAGGATCGGAAATCGAAATCATTAGCAGAACTTTTGTACTAACAAACCCCGTTATCGGCCCCACCAATCTTAGTATGGTTTGTCAGAATCTTGTTTTACCGATTCACGAATACTCTTTTGTTTGTGATTTATTTGTTTTTGGGTTTGTGGGGTTTGGTATCATACTTGAGATGGACTGGCTAAGTAAGTACATAGTAGTAGTCGATTGCGAGAGGATGTCGGTGATGATAGCTTTGGATGACGAGCGAAAAGTAGTGGTAGGTTGTTTTCCAATTGAGGATGTCGGTGATGATAGCTATGGATGACAAGTGAAAAGTAGTGGTAGGTTGTTTTCCAGTTGTGGATGTCGGTGATGATAGCTATGGATGAGTTGTAGACATAACATGTCATTTGGCAGTATTCGGAGGTATTCGAAGAAGTGACCGCGCTCCCACCTCAAAGAGAAATCGAATTCTGTAATGACCCGCATTCTACGCATCATAGGATCGTAGAATATTTCTTTCACATATGAAGTTGTATGGTCATGCCACTTTGGGAGACGACTATTGGGGTCATTTCTCATGTTCATGATTTTTGTCGATTTTTAAATGACCGTTTTGCCCTTAGCTGATACTGTTTTGGCCATAACTTTTGACTGGGAAGGAATTTTGACCCGAAACCACTTCCATTGGCTAGAGTGGTCACACTAGCCAAATGGACTTACCGTTTGGGAGATATGGTCGAAACTAGTTTCAGATGGTGAAAAACAGCTTAATTGGGCTTGACCGGGTGATTAACAACTAGGCCCAATGGGGGATTTCGGGATTAGGGTTATGAGGTGGCTGAAATCAGTTAGAGAATGATCTTATTTTCATTTTTCAGCCGCCACTTTCATTCTTGAAACCCTAATAATGGCCTCCAACACTCAAATCAACTTCTAATAACTTTCTAATCGAGTTTTGGCTTAATCAACATGAAATCAAAGAAGATCTTCACCAAATCAGTATTAGAGCTGCTGTTAGACATCAATATTCTCTCAAATCAGCAAGGATTCAGTTCTGAAAATTTTATTTATGGCCAAGGTGAGTGATTTGCATCGTTTTGCACTAATTACGGTTGATTAAGGGTAATTAGTGAAGACTAATGAAATTTGACATGATAAAATTCTAAAAAAAATATATTTATAAATTCGAAAATAATGTTTTAGACCTCTGTTAGATATTTGGTTTGATTTGGTTAAGTTTTGCTAAGCCTACCATTAGTTTTGCCTAAACATGCTTAAGGGAAAATATGGGGTGATGGCTATGTTTGATTTATTTTAACCTATCAAGTTACTGTTTTGATGTTTTTAGTTGATGTTATATGTTCCTATGACTGTTTGGTATGAGTTGTGATTGTTTAGAATAGTTCGATTGGTCGAAAACGCCGTCGAATGGCGTAAACAGTCGCTGGAAAGAAGTGCAGGAATTTGGCCGATCCGGATCGGATCGGAGGAAGAAGCCCGAACCGAACCGCCCTCCAAGCTGTTGTATCCGCAAGACAATCGGAACCCGATCCGCCTCTCGTGTGCCACTACGACCCGAATCAATGCACTATGAAGAAGCTTGAGAGACCCGACCCGACTCGAAGTGCTTAGGGAGAAGGACCGAACCAGAGGAGTTTTCCACGAAGCCAGGAGGTATGGACCCCGATCCGAACCGCTGGAGGGAGATTACCCGATACGAACCGCTGGAGGAAGGTTACCCCGATCTGAACCGATCTGGAGAGGGAGCTACGAACTAATATGAACCCGAGCCTATATGATGATCACGAACTGAATGAAGACCGATCCGGAGATGGTGACCAATAACCCGAGATGCAAAGGTAGTCCAAATGGAAGTTAGAGCTCAGGATCCAGTTGGGAACCAACGAGTTCACTTCATGATTTGACTTTGCTGCGGGACGTGTGCTAAGGGGTTATAGGTGTCTATAACTTTGAATCACTATGTGTAGGGAGTACGTGAACGGATTCAGGGCCATAGTGGCCTAGGTACGACTAAAAGGGCTATAGACCAATGAAGTGGGGTCATTTGTAAAGGTTTGGTCATGACTCCATGTGGTAAGCTTGGTAGTAGCCGTAGTTGTACAGGTTGAACTCCGTCACTACTTCGATGGGTCTAGTGATCAAAGCGGTAGATATCGTATGCTTTACGCACTGAGTGAGAGATGTGAGGATGGTTGCTATGCTTGATTTGTTTGCCATCATTCTGACATGCACACCCCACTCCCGTTATCTTTACACCATTTGTTCAGTGGCACCTTAGAGTATTGTACGGTATGTAGTGCTAACTCTTTGGTTGCAGGTCCAGGTTCAGGTATGGTTTAGTATACCTGTTATTGTTCTGTTTAGCTGCTTATCGCTCATACCAGACTTTTTGTCTGACCCAGAGTTTTATGTCTCTTCTTATTACTCTAGTTGATCCCACGAGCAGACTAGAGACAGGTTAGCTAGGTATGCACGAGTAGCTGATCCGGAGATGAGCAGAAGGCTTCCACGTATGATACATACAGATATTCTCCCTGTGTTGTTGAAGATCACTGCTTGGGCATTAGTAGTGTATCTCCTACTTTAGCTTTCTTTTGTTTTAGAGACAGTAATTTGGAAAGTTTTAGTAAGCTGTATTTGGATTTCCGCTGCTCTGATGTTGATGTTGGTTTTAGTCATCAGCTTATGCACTGTCTCGCCTGTTTTATGTCAAGTATATTATTATTATATTTTGTTCCATGCGCTGTGAGACATTCTACAGGTTTTCAATTAGCTCATCCTCTTTTTTCCTCTCTCTGGCGACCGTTCTGTGCTAGTTAGCATGTATATGGCGCACTTTCGGAGAAAATGCCGGCTAGTGCAGGGCGGGCCGTCACATTTGGTATCAGAGCTCTAGACTGCGTAGTTAACCTAGGGAATTCATTAGGAGAGATGGTGTGCGTATATGAGAGCGCGTATTTGTGATTATTTTGGTTTTCAAAAGCTATATATATACTATTTGTGTGGTTAAGGGTGAAGTCGCACTGCACTAGCACCACTATGGAGATGGTTAATCGTTTTCTCTTTACAGATTGAACGATGAGCCGATATGCAAGAGGTACCGGTAGGGGAGCCAATAATGGGAATGCTACTGACATGAGGACGATGTTTACTGACCTCATGAGGGAGATGCTTAGGGATGTGCAGAGGGCAGCTCCCAATGGTGGTAATGGTGGTGGTCCAATAGTGCAGGCGCCTAGGGCCGATTTCGCCAAGCTGAACAAGGATTATACTAAACTTGGTGGGAAGCCGTTCCATGAAACGGAGTCGGCTACGGATGTTCAGGATTGGTTGGATAGTTGCGAGCGCATCTTCGAGGATTTGGGTATCGAGGATGTGATGAAAAGAAGGTTAGCATCCCGTCAGCTGGAAGGACGGGCCATGAATTGGTGGAATGCTATAAAGGCAGCTACTCCCGAGGATCAGATTACTTGGGAGCAGTTTAAGGCTCGCTTTAGCGATAAGTTCATTCCAGCTGCTCAGAACTCAGTGCTGTTTAAGAAGTTCTTGGAACTCAAGCAGAATGGCAGAGCTGTCTCGGAGTGTATTGCCGAATTCGACACCTTGTCGAAGTATGGACTATCTCTTATTGATACTGCCGAGAAGAAGAATGAGAAGTTTATAACTGGATTGGATCAGTACTGAGGGGAAAGGCTTATTAACCACATCGATGAGACGTTTGAATCGATTGTGGGGGAAAGCATTGAGGTCCGAGAGTCTTTACCCTAAGTCGAAGACTGAGGTTGCATCTGCAGAGGAGCCAAAGCCGCAAGCAGGCGGTGGAGGCAAGAATGGTTCTCAGAATAAGAGGAAGCAGAACCAGAATAAGAATGGCCAGAAGAAAAAGAATAAGCAAGATGTTGAGTGCTTCAGCTGTGGTAAGAAGGGCCATTATGCCAAAGAGTGTCGGGCCGGGCCAACGGATAGGAAGTGCTTCAACTGTGGCCAAGTGGGACATCACAAGGACAAGTGTCCGCAAGCCCCTAAAGAAAAGTAGGTAGTGAAAGCATATGCCCTTAATGCTATTCCTTCTTCGTCGAATGCCCCCAACCGCGGCGGAGAAGGGAAAGAATGTCGTTATTCAAGGTATGCTTTCTATTTATGATGTTCCTGTTAGAATTTTGTTTGATATCAGAGCTTCCAGTTCTTTCATATCTAGTGACCTGGTAGATAGGTTGGGATTGGAGCCCGAGATTGTCGATAGACCTTTAGTAGTGACGAACCCGATTGGTGGTTCAACTAACCTTAGCATGATTTGTGGTAATGTGGTCTTATCGAGTCATGGATGCATGTTTGTTTGTGATTGCTTTGTTTTGGGCTTTACTGGGTTTGGCATTATTTTGGGAGTCGATTGGCTCCAAAGATACGGGGTGGTGGTAGACTGTGAGGGCTTTTTGGTGACAGCTAGAGCGGATGATGGGCGGAGGGTAGTGTTTGGTGGTCTACCCGGTGATGGGGTAATGGCTTGTTTTCTAAATTCCCTCGACATCCCGCATAGTGAGTTGTCAAGGTTGCCCGTGGTTGGCCAGTATCCGGACATCTTCGAGGAAGTGACCGGGCTTCCACCACACCGAGAGATTGAGTTCCTTATTGATTTAGTGAAAGATGCCAGACCTATAGTGATGCCACGTCGTCCTATGGCACCAAGGGAGCAGCGAGAGCTCGAGGTGCAAGTCAGTGATCTTTTGAAGAAGGGATTTATCAGAAGGAGTGTTTCTGAATGGGGAGCACCAGTTGTGTTTGCCACCAAGGCGGATGGTTCCCTTAGTTTGTGTGTAGACTACCGCGAGTTGAATAAGGTGACGAGGAAGAATAAGTATCCTCTACCGCGGATAGATGATTTGTTTGATCAGTTAAGTGGCACGAGAGTATTCTCTCAGTTGGATCTCGCGACAGGCTTTCATCAGCTTAGAGTGGAAGCTGAGAGTATAGCTAAAATGGCATTTCGGACGCCAGTTGGATTTTATGAGTGGTTGGTCATGCCGTTCGGGCTGACCAATGCCCCAGCATATTTTGTGGATCTTATGAATAGGGTATTCAGGATCAGTTGAATAAGTTTGTTCTTGTGTTCGTGGATGATATTTTAGTCGATTCGAGGACAGAGGAAGAACACAAGGAACATTTAAGGATAGTGATGGAGGTGTTCAGAAAACACCAGTTGAAAGCAAAGTTTTCTAAGTGTCACTTCTGGAGGAGGGAAGTGAGATTCTTGGGCCATGTAGTTTCAGAGAATGGTATTGCTGTGGACCCTGCGAAGGTGGCTACGGTACAAGATTGGTCTACGACCAAGAATGCAATGGACGTAAGAAGTTTCTTGGGGGTAGCTGGATATTATCGTAAGTTTATCCAAGACTTCTCCAAGATAGCAGCACCATTGAATCAGTTGACCAAGAAGAATCAAGCCTTCGTCTGGGACGAAAGGTGCGAGAATGAATTCAAGAGTCTAAAGGAAAAGTTTACATGTGCACTAGTATTAGTCATTCCTAAAGGGAATGAAGAAATGACGGTATATACGGATGGATGTGGTACCGGACTAGGTGCTGTATTAATGCAAGGAGGTAGGGTTGTAGCTTATGCAAGTCGGCAACTGAAACCGCATGAGAAAAGGTACCCAACCCATGATTTGGAACTGGCAGGAATCGTGTTCGCATTGAAGATGTGGAGACATTATCTCTTGGGAGAAAGATTCGAGTTGTTTATTGATCATAAATCGTTAAAGTATCTTTTCTCTCAAAAGGATCTAAATCTCCGACAACAAAGGTGGTTAGAATTCTTAGCTTCCTATGATTTTGATATCGCATACACACCAGGAAAGGGCAATGCGGTAGCTGATGCATTGAGTAGAAGACATGCAAGTTTAGGGGCTATGTTTCTAGAATGGAAGCAACTGGAGTACATCGCTGGGTATGATTTCAGACCAAAGTACTAATTGGATCCAGAAATATTAGCAAGTTTTACGATCAGACCGACTTTGATTGAACGGATTGGTTCCAGTCAGAGGAACGATCCTAACCTATTGGAAATCATCTCGAAGTTAGAGATGGAAATCGACGGAGAGATGAACAAGTATGGGCTTGATCGAGACGAATGGCTTAGAAAGAATGGAAAGCTAATTGTACCCAATGTCAATGGATTGAGAGATGAAGTGCTTAGAGAATGTCATCACCCAAAACTAACTATACATCCCGGTGGTAACAAGATGTACCGAGACATGAAGCAGACCTACTACTGGGAAGGAATGAAAAGAGATATTGGAAAGTTTGTATCCAAATGCATGAATTGCTAGCTAGTTAAAGCTGAGCAAAAGAAGCCTAGTGGTTTGCTACAACCATTAGAAATTCCAGAATGGAAATGGGAACAAGTGTCAATGGATTTCATTGATGGGTTACCAAGGACCAGATCAGGCCATGATAGCATTTGGGTGATTGTGGACCAATTGTCTAAGAGTGCAAGGTTTATCCCCGTCAAGTCATACAGGACGGCAGCTAAGTTAGCGGAACTGTATATAAAGTGGGTAGTGAGATTTCATGGAATACCCAAAGGCTTTGTGAGTGACCGAGATCCATTGTTCACTAGTGGATTTTGGAAGAGCTTACAAGAGGTGTTCGGATCAGAATTACATCTCAGTACCGTGTATCATCCTCAAACTGACGGACAGACAGAGAGGGTGAAACGAGTATTGTAAGACCTCTTGAGAGCTTGTATACTGGATTTTGGTGGATCATGGGATGACCATTTGCATCTAGTAGAGTTTGCATATAATAATAGCTATCAGTCCAGTATCGGTATGGCTCTATTTGAAGCTTTGTACGGAAGACCATGCAACTCACTGTCATGTTGGGTAGAAACTGGTGAGAAGTTTGTGCTTGGACCTGATGTGATAAGAGAAACTTCAGACAAGATTAAGATTATCCAACAGGGATGCCCAAGATAGGTAGAAGAGTTATGCTGATAGGAGGAGAAGAGAATTAAAGTTCTCCATTGGCGACTTGGTGTTTGTCAAGATTTCTCCATTGAAGAGTGTGATACGATTTGGCAGGACAGGCAAGTCGGCACCAAGATTTGTTGGTCCATTCCCAGTTCTTGAGCAAATTGGGAATTGGGCATACAAGGTTGAATTACCAGAGAAGATGGTAGGAGTTCACAACGTATTTCATATTTCCCAGTTAAGGAAGTTCGTGCACAGCCTAGATGTGACTATTTCAACTGATCAGTTGGATGATATCGAAGTTGAACCCGAGGCGGTTGGGAACTGCAAGCCTATGCGTATTGTTGGGAACGATACGAAGTAACTTCGAAGGAAAGCGGTGAATCTGATCAAAGTTCAGTGGGGCGAGAATGAGAATGACAGTACTTGGGAGACAGATGAGAGCATTAGAAAGACGTATCCAGAACTCTTCGCCTGGTAAGATTTTAACTTCGATTTAGTCTTTCCGCATACTAGGATAGGCTTGTTTTGTTTGATTTGCATGATTGATTGTAGCATATGGTTGGTAGGCATGCGGGATCCTTTGTATGTTTTGGGTTAAGGAATTTTGAGGACGAAATTTCTTAAGGGGGGGAGAGTGTAACGACCCGCATTCTACGCATCATAGGATCGTAGAATATTTATTTCTTTCACATATGAAGTCGTATGGTCATGCCACTTTGGGAGACGACTATTGGGGTCATTTCCCATGTTCATGATTTTTGTCGATTTTTAAATGACTATTTTGCCCTTAGCTGATACTGTTTTGGCCATAACTTTTGACTGGGAAGGAATTTTGATCTGAAACCACTTCCATTGGCTTCGGATGATGGTTTACAATTCCGTAGAGTGGTCACATTAGCCAAACGGAATTACCGTTTGGGAGATATGGCTGAAACAAGTTTCGGATGGTGAAAAACAGCTTAATTGGGCTTGACCGGGTGATTAACAGCTAGGCCCATTGGGGTATTTCGGGATTAGGGTTATGAGGAGGCTGAAATCAGTTAGAGAACGATCTTATTTTCATTTTTCAGCTGCCACTTTCATTCTTGAAACCCTAACAATGGCCTCCAACACTCAAATCAACTTCTAATCACTTTCTAATCGAGTTTTGGCTTAATCAACATCAAATCAAAGAAGATCTTCACCAAATCAGTATTAAAGCTACTGTTAGACATCAGTATTCGCTCAAATCAGCAAGGTTTCAGTTCTGAAAATTTTATTTGTGGCCAAGGTGAGTGATTTGCATCGTTTTGCACTAATTACGGTTGATTAAGGGTAATTAGTGAAGATTAACGAAATTTGACATGATAAAGTTCTAAAAAAATATTTATAAATTCGAAAATAATGTTTTAGACCTCTGTTAGAAATTTGGATTGATTTGGTTAAGTTTTGCTAATCCTACCATTAGTTTTGCCTAAACATACTTAAGGGAAAATATGGGGTTATGGCTATGTTTGATCTATTTTAACCTATCAAGTTATTGTTTTGATGTTTTTGGTTGATGTTATATGTTCCTATGACTATTTGGTATGAATTGTGATTGTTTAGAATAGTTAGATTGGTCGAAAATGCCGTTGAATGGCGTAAACAGTCGCTGGAAAGAAGTGCAGGAATCTGGCCTATCCGGATTGGATTGGAGGAAGAAGCCCGGATCGAACCGCCCTCCAAGCTGTTGTATCCGCAAGACAATCTGAACCTGATCCGCCTCTCGTGTGCCACTCCGACCCGAACCGATGCACCACGAAGAAGCTTGAGAGACCCGACCCGACCCGACCCAACCCGAAGTGCTTAGGGAGAAGGACCGAACTAGAGGAGTTTTCCACGAAGCCAGGAAGTGTGGACCCAGATCCGAACCGCTGGATGGAGGTTACCCGATCTGAATCGCTGGAGGAAGGTTGCCCCGATCCGAACCGATCTGGAGAGGGAGCTACGAACTAATATGAACCCGAGCCTATATGATGATCACGAACTGAAAGAAGACCGATCCGGAGATGGTGACCAATAACCCAAGATGCAAAGGTAGTCCAAATGGAAGTTAGAGCTCAAGATCCAGTTGGGAACCAACGAGTTCACTTCATGATTTGACATTGCTGCGGGACGTGTGCTAAGGGGTTATAGATGTCCATAACTTTGAATCACTATGTGTAGGGAGTACATGTATGGATTCAGGGCCATAGTGGCATAGGTACGACTAAAAGGCTATAGACCAATGAAGTGGGGTCATTCGTAAAGGTTTGGTCATGACTCCATGTGGTAAGCTTGGTAGTAGCAGTAGTTGTATAGGTTGAACTCCGTCACTACTTCGATGGGTCTAGTGATCAAAGTGGTAAATATCGTATGCTTTACGCACTGAGTGAGAGATGTGAGGATGGTTGCTATGCTTGATTTGTTTGCCATCATTATGACATGCACACCCCACCCCCGTTATCTTTACACCATTTGTTCAGTGTCACCTTAGAGTATTGTACGGTATGTAGTGCTAACTCTTTGGTTGCAGGTCCAGGTTCAAGTATGGTTTAGTATACCTGTTATTGTTTTGTTTAGCTGCTTATCGCTCATACCAGACTTTTTGTCTGACCCAGAGTTTTATGTCTCTTCTTATTACTCTGGGTGCTCTCACGAGCAGACTAGAGACAGGTTAGCTGGGTATGCACGAGTAGCTGATCCGGAGACGAGCAGGAGGCTTCCACATATGATACATATAGATATTCTCCCTGTGTTGTTGAAGATCACTGCTTGGGCATTAGTAGTGTATCTCCTACTTTAGCTTTCTTTTGTTTTAGAGACAGTAATTTTGAAAGTTGTAATAAGCTGTATTTGGATTTCCGCTGCTCTGATGTTGATGTTGGTTTTAGTCATCAGCTTATGCACTGTCTCGCCTGTTTTATGTCAAGTATATTATTATTATATTTCATTCCATGCGCTGTGAGACATTCTACAGGTTTTCGATTAGCTCATCCTCTTCTTTCCTCTCTCTGGCGACCGTTCTGTGCTAGTTGGCATGTGTACAGCGTGCTTTCGGAGAAAATGTCGGCTGGTGCGGGGCAGGCTGTCACAAATTCTCTGTTGACCTGGTAAAGAATGCTATACCGATAATGATTCCTTTGAGAAGGATGACACCCAGAGAACAGTGAGAGCTTGAGGTACAAGTGAATGATTTTTTGGGAAAAGATTTCATTTGAAGAAGTGTATTAAAATAGGGTGCGCTAATGTATTTCACGATGAAAGGAGATGATTCCCTTAAATTGTGTGTGGATTAACATGAGCTAAATAAGGTGACAAGGAGGAATAAGTATCCTCTCTCCCGTATAAATGATTTATTTAATTAGCTTCTTAGTGCAAAGGGGTTTTCTTAATTAGATCTTGCTACTGGATTTCACCATCTTAGAGTGGCCAAAGAGAGTGTGCCAACAACAACTTTTCTAATGCCATCTAGATTATATGAGTGGTTGGTTATGCCATTTGGGCTAACCAATGCACCTGCCTACTTCATGAATCTTATGAAGCTTCTCTCTAATTGAACAAGTTTGTGCTTCTGTTCGTAGATGATATCTTAGTATATTCTCAGTGAAAGAAGGGACTCAAGATACATTTGAGAATTGTCCTTGAGGTGTTAAAGGACCACCAGAAGAAATCGAGGTTTTCTAAGTGTCACTTCTAGAGGATAGAGGTGAGATTCTTATGTCGTGTTGTTTTGGGATAGGGTATTGTTGTAGATCTAGTGAAGATCGTAATAGTTCAGGATTGGACTACGCGTAATAGTGCTACGGACGGGTGTGGGGAGTTTCTTAGGATTGGAAGGATATTATCGGAAGTTCATCCATGACTTCTCTGAGATAGCAGCACCATTGACCAAGTTGAAAAAGAAGAATCAGGCTTTTACTTGGGATGGCAGATGGCATTTGTGAGCTTGAACGAATGGTTAAAAAGTGCACCACAATTGGTTATTTCAGGTTGAAACAAGGATAAGATGGTATACATGGATGCTTGTGGTACGAGACTTGGAGCGGTGCTGATGTAGGAAGTTAAGGTTATAGCTTATGCTTGAGAAAATTAAAACCACATGAGAGGAACTACCCTACCGATGACTTGGAATTAGCAACGATTGTTTTTGTGCTTAAGAAATGGAACCACTATCTTCTAGGAGATCGTTTTGAGTTGTTTACCAATCATAAGTTGTTAAAGCATCTCTTTTCACAAAAGTATCATAACCTTCACCAACAAAGGTGGTTAGAGTTTTTAGTTTCCTATGACTTTGGAATAGCACATACACTATGGAAAGTTAATGCAGCCGCCGATGCTTTGAATCGATGACATGCTAGTTTAGGGGCCATGTTCATTGAATGGAAGCAATTGGAATATATTACAGGTTATGATTTGGAAGAAGATGTGAGTTGGAGCTACAGGTTTTGGCAAGCTTGACTAGAATTAGAGATGGTCAATGGCATGATCATAAGCTAGTTGAGATCATCGCTAAAGTCGAGTCTGGAATTGAGTCAGATGATATAAAGTAGTATGGATTTGGCCGAAGTGGTTGGGTCCGTAAGAAGGGAAGGTTGTTCGTCCTAAAAGAAGATGGTTAGAGAGATAAAGTGCTTCAAGAGTGTCATCACTCAAGATTGACTATACATCCCTACAGTAATAAGATGGATTGATATATGAAGTAGTCCCATTATTGGGAAGGGATAAAAAAGGTTGGTTGATTATTCATCTCTAAGTTCATGAACTACTTGTTGGTTAAGGCAAAGTAGAAGAACCTTAGTGGTTTGATGCAACCACTAGAATTTCCTGAGTGGAAGTGGGAACAAGTGTTAGTGGACTTCATCGATGAACTACCGAGTTATGCAGTCAATGCCCGAGAACTACCCTACTATGTCATGTAGTGCGTTACTACTGCTACACATTTGCCAAATAGCCTTTGATATAGACTTTCAGTTTTAAGCCCCGCTATATCCCGCTATTCCCGATATCTCTCGTTATTCCCGCTATCTCTCGTTATTCCCGCTATATTATTCTCGCTATATCTAAGATGAAAGAAATGAACTAAAAATGAAATTTATATGTTATTAAAATTATGGAATTATGCTTTTTGATTAAAATTTTAAGTATATATTTTTAGAGATAAAAATACTTTAATATTATATTAAATTTAATTAAGTTAGATAGTAAGTTACGTTTATTTATAAATTTTAGCACATGTTTTTACTTAATTAAGAATGTGCTAAATTTAGTAAAATTGATGTTAGTTTCTCATTCAGTTATCATTTATATATTGGAAAAAATATTAAGATCAAGCTATATGTGTTATTTTAGTGTCATTTCATATATCCTTCTATTTCCTCATTTATTGCCCGTTATGACTTTTTGGACCTCCGTCGCATTGAATCTGCTAAGCGCTATAACTACACAGCTACCAAGAACTTGATTAATATTACACCAAAACAATTGATTAACAACGAGTAGAACCATCAAAAATTATTTCAGCAACACTTATTAGTGTTGCTATGAGGGCGTGACAATTTATTTCTAATGCATATAAGCGGTGGTAGATTTTCTCTTCCAACGCTTATAAGTGTAACAACCCGTATTTCGATAACACGTTAAAACAAGAAATCAAGGCAGAATTAAATTTTAAAATTGGAATCAGGTAAAATGGACTTCACCATTGTGTTCGTCTCGGAAAAATACGCGAAATAGAGTCCGAGTTTTCGAAAATCGGAGTCCGTATGACCAAGATATGGCCAGAACAAGTTTTCAGCAGTTTTCGGGCACTGGCCTGGTGTCGACAGCCCTGTCGACTTGGCTGTCGACTTGCACCCCCTGGTGTCGACTTGCCTGTCGACTCCCCCCTTGTACAGGTCAACTTTTTCCTCTTGGGGCGGCCCAGAACCCATTTTTGAGGCCCGGGATGGGTTTTGATGGCCCGGGTTGACTCTAGGGTTGATTTTAAGGCCCTAAATGGTTCCTACATGTGACTTCTTCCCCAAGACATGCTTTAAAGGCTAGGATTGGTTCTAGGGTTTATCCTATGGCTAAAACTATCCTAGTCTTCTATAAAAAGACCCCTAACCCTCTCCTAAAACCCTCATTATTCATTCCTACAACTAAACTATGCCAAAATGATTCTTGATCATGGCCTCCACTCAAAACCCTAGCCTCCATCCTCTTGTCATAAATTCTATCTTCATTTCTATGAGAGGTTTCATGATCATGTGAGTGTTAGAGAGTCTCTATGTTAGTATGAGAGCTTCTCAAGTTGATTTCAAGGCTAAAGCTTTGACCTTTGTTCATCAAGATGGGGTTTCTATTGATTTGGAGCTTTCATCTTTGGGTTTTTGGATGATGGCATGCATAGGTGTTGTCTCAAACTTTAACTTAATCGATTTGTGCCTTCATAGCAATGTAAGCCCTTTCCCTACTCTTAGATATTAACTATGAAGTTAAATGTTCATGTTGCAAGTTTGGGTTTGATCATTGAGTATGATACATGCTATCATGTCATGCAAGTTTATGAAGTCATTATCTTGATCTTGTGGGCTAAAAGCTACAACCTTTATGTTGAAATGTTGCATTATGCAACATGAGAACCCTCATAACCTTTATGTCAACTTGCATATGAAGTCATAACCCTTATATGATGATATATGCGAGTTACTAGTCATCATTCCATGTCTTTTGTCACCATGATTCGCTTATGTGCCAAGTTTGGGTTTATGCATGTTTTTGAGGCTTAAGAATGTAACATGCAAGTTAATGAACACATTTGTGCCTCATTTTCCACCATGATTAACTTGTGGCTTAATATCCATTTTTGTCATGCCTTTGCCAAGTCTCTTCTTTTAATCCATTACGTTGTTGCGAACGTATATGCGAGTTTAAAAGCGTTGGGTTATGTTATGGGTAATTTCTAATGACATGAAAATAAAACTTGAAAACATGACTTGAAATACAACATGGAAGTTGACATGTGAGTATGTTTGAAAATATGAAATTGGGAATTTACCTATTAAGTTAGGTCTACCCATACTATGGAATTGGGAATTTACCTATTAAGTTAGGTCTACCCATATTCTTAAAAACTTGAATACGAACATGACACTAGACTAAACATGAAAGTGACCAACTCGAGGTTGGGTTGAGTTTGCAACGTAAAACTACCCGGAACCGACTGGCCTAACTAGTAGTTGCAAACAATAGGACCCAATGTGAGAAGTTGGTCATGTTGTGCTTGAACCCGAGGTTAGACCAAGTTGTGGTGTAAAGCTACCCGGAACCGACCGGCTTAACTAGTAACCACAACAAAGTCTAATGTGAGAGGTTGAGGTGCATTAAGTAATTAATGCTACATGATAAGGTTAAGTTAATTTGATTAATGACTCTTAACCAAATATGACATGGACAAATGGGTTAAGTAATTTGATTAGGCTAATGATACCTAACAAAACATGACAAGGTTGGGTAGGTTAAGTAACTTGATTTGCCTAATGACACTTAACCATTTTCATATGACTAGTGGACGGGGTTAAGTTAACCAACACTTAACCAATCCAACACGATAAATTGGTAGGGTTAAGTAAGTTTTCTTAATGACACTTAACCGAAAAATACAGTTAATGGATGGGGTTAAGATTATACTCAACTAGTCTAAACATGGAAATCGGATGGGGTTAAGTTAGCCTAGACTTAATTAATCCCACTTGGCAGTTTAATGGGGTTAAGTTAAACACTTAACTAATCTAACATGATGATTTGATGTGGTTAAGTGACCTATACTTAACCAATCTAACTCGTTAATTTATTGAGGTTAAGTTAACCTATACTTAACCAATCTAACGTGAAAACATGATAAGGCTAAGTCACGAATCGCTTAAATACGCTTGACCGATTTTGACTCAGTAATTTGATAGGGTCAAGTTAATATATACTTAACCAACTTGAGCATGGTTTGTAGGGTTAAGTCTTGAACTTGGATACTTAGCCAATTTTGACATGATTTGTAGACGGGTTAAGTCATGAACTTAAGTGACACTTAATCCATTATGTAAACCCTAGTTCTGAGGATTAGGTGGATAACCGTAGTTAACAAGGATAACGGGAATAAGGCTAAGTGGTAAACCTTAGTTGAAGAATAACTAAGTAATGATTCTTAGTCAAGGAAATTTAGACCAGTTCATAGATAGATGAGTAACCTGATACGGTAGGTCATCGTTTAATTATACGAGTAGGAGCAAGTATCTGATTTAGATAAAGGCTCCAGCGAACTGGGTAACGAAGCAGCGGCTTCGGGGAACGTGAGGATATTCTTGGTATCCCTCTGTGAGCTGCCAGGTGATCATACTAGGCTCATGAGAGGTTAAGGTCTGCGTTAGAAGAACCAAGAGTATGCCTTGGTTGCTATACGAGCGACCTAAAGACGGGGATGGATAGGGGATAGTCGACGATACACGGTCGTACCCTAGATAGCATTTCGTCAGGCTACCTACCATCTTTGGTCAAGCGTGTACGTACGGAAAGGCAGAGAACACCGAAAAGACCATAATTGCTATCTAATTATGGTTGCGGTAAGGCTAGGATTGTGGGTTGGCCAGTAGTGTGTTCTCATACAGGATTTATCCTGTCTTGTCTTTCACTAGTTGAGGGAGTGGTCTCGTGGGACCATAGCCACGTATAGAAAAAACAGACCTTAGCATCTGCATCGGCAGATAAATCGAAAGCTCCCGACCGAGTCCTGTATTTCCTGGTCTGCCCTGTGACAGGACTCGGATGGCACGATGGAATACATGTGCATACAGTCATGGAAAAACGATTCACGATGAATGCATGGGAAAAAGGGCGTGGTTGACGGTTAGCGTAAATCCTAGTGGCCCTGGGTGGTTGAACCAAAACCGAGATACGAAAACGTGCAATAGGTAAGCATAATGCCTAGTAGTCCTAGGTAGCATAAGCCCTAGTTGTACAAACAATGATTCATGTTGAAAGACCCTAGTTAGATATAGGGTGACAGTCCAAAACGATCTTAAGGATCATGGAACTATGTTAAAGTAGCATAGAATCTCATGGGAAAGCCCATATGGTCTACGGCAAGGGACTGAACATTTACATGGAATAAAACATACGAGTTGAGTAACCTATATATGCGATATATTAGGTTGACATAGACCATTACACGACTTTTGAGTAAGGCTCATTCATGGTTAACGCATGATACAGTGGGGATACTAGTACGGTAGGTGCAGAGCTAAAAGACAGGATAGATACCATGGGATGTTATACGTGATAGATATCTTGGGGATATTATACTTGACAGGAACTTGACGATGGGATACCTTGTTTTATCTTGACACCGTAATTTATCATGACACCTTAGTTTATCTGAGTTCAGTAGTTCATCCTGTTATTTTGATTTAGCTTATCTATCTTGTCATCATGCTTATGTTCATCTCAGTTTCTCATGTCAGTTAACTTTACTAGTTTTTATGCTGATAGTAGATAGGGCTTACTCAGTCTTTTTGACTGACCCGTTTTGTTTCGCCTCTTTTCTTCCGTTTCCCCCCCAGGTTACAGGGAGGAAATACTGTTGTTTAGTTCGGACTTCTTCTGCTTGAAGGTCATCATGGATGGCTTGGACTTTTCTTGGCTATGGCTACTTTACTGTTTTACTTGGGGAATAATTTATGAAAAAGTCTTTATGCTTCTTTACTATTGCAAGACAGGTTTTGATGTACTCTGATGTAAAAGGCTTTAGACCTTAATTATTGATGTTTATGAAAGTTCGATTTTACTTCCGCTATTTTATATGTTCTGTCTTGTGATATTTCTGTGCATGTTTACCAATAATGCCCCTCTAAAGCTAGTGCATTCCTTTGTGAGTGACCCTAGCGGAGGCGGGGTGTTACACGTGGTATCAGAGCAGAAGGTTACCAGACTGGGCAAAAGTTTTTAAAGACCTTCTGAAAACTATTTGAAAATCGTTTACAAAGAAGCATTTTTAAAGAAAATTTTCTTTTAAAAAGGCTATTCCCCAAAGGCCAATAGCACTATCCTTGTTTCCTTAATTGAATCTCTTTTCCTTTCTTTCCTCCATCTGTAGTCACAGTGGTTTTAACTGCGACTAGTCTTTTCTATCTACGAAAGTGCTTTCCATACGGTGGAGGTGGTTCTCGAGAGACCAGTGGCCGCGTTATAAGAAAGGATAGTGAGAAAGAGGATAAAGGATACGAGCTTAAGGATGAGCAACTTGTTGGTATGACTTAGTCCTCAAAGGAGGGAGAAAGATGAACAATGAAACCCATGACGAGAGAGTACCTTTGGCATGGTAAAACGGGGCGGATAGTTAAGTATTATGGGACAAGGACAAGATCATCGGGAGGGCAGTAGTATGCTCTCATTTCTAGGGTACCTCGGAAGGAGGGTAACGATCTTGTTAAAGGTTTAGCTTTTCTTCTCTGTCATCCCGTTAGGACATCGTTTTTCATATCATTTAAGTCTGCTTCGGTAGTTGAGTCTCTGCACCTTAAGTACTAGCGTAATAGAGAATCCCATTTTTTGTCTCAAAATCCTATTGAAGAATCAGTCCATTTATACAAGACTTGTTTGGATTTGAGAATGTCTATGCCAAGTGTTGAGTTTGGAAATAATGCTTATATTTATAAGCTATGGATGGATTCTAGGGATGAAGTGGTTATCCAGTAGGCGGTGCCACTCTCGGTTTTGATAGGAGGGTAGTTTGACCTTTTGACTAGCCTTGGTAATGCTCTCGAAGTATCGTGTAACCTTTTTGAGGTTCTGTCATGACTAGTTACTTAGAATCCCTTGATGCCTTTATTGGAAATTTGAAGCCCGATCGAGTGGTGTTCGCCAATAAGACGGATGGTTTACTTCATTTATGCATGGGTTATAGAGATCGTCCTAGTAAGTGCGCATGATAACCTGGTTGACATCTGCTTACTTTCAAAAGAAAGTTCTTCTACATGGAATACCTTATAGTATATAAACGAGATCCAAGATTCACTAGTGAATTTTGGAAAGCTTGCATGAGATCATGAGTACGCAGTCATGTTTGCGCCAAGTGTGCAAGTGGAACGAGAGGCGACGAAGAAATGAGTTCCAGCTCATGTTTTGGAAACAGGAAATAAGAAGCTACGAAATCGCGAAGTTAAAAGACGATCAAGGCACAATGGAATTAAGCTCGAGGAAATACGACTTTGATGGTCAAAGACTAGATACGCGCATGATATCTCTTTTTGGGAGTATATCCTTGATCCCTGTTTTCTGTAGAGCTTACTTGTAGGCTATCTTTTGTGGACATCTTCTTGGTCCTATTTTCTGTTACAAACCCCGTAAGGAGTTTGTCTTGTTTATCTTCTCGACCCTGTTTCAGGGAATCCTAGGTAGAACCCTATGGATGTAAACATGTATTTGAAACATGTTATGATTGATATGGTTGCAAGTGGTTGCAAGTGGTTGCTCGTGGATGCGCGAATACACATTAGATACTAGCTCGACTCGGTCACATTTCATATTGCATATGCACGAGTATTTATACTTGTTTATGGATGAAATCGAATGTATTATCATGCGGTTGTTGCATATGAATGAATGATTGTGCACGCATATAGTATCTATATGACTAGGATTATTTGCATACATGTTGGATTCATGGCACTATACATATTTTGCATTAGAAAGATTATTCAGGCCTGATCATTAGCATTGGCTAAGGAACATGTACACACACGTTTTGCATATATTCATACAGCATTAGAAATCATCTAAGGACAATGGCTGCTTGTGGATGATGTTTTGAGTAGATGAATGATGGATGGTAGGATATGTTCTTCCTAACTTGGAGATTTCGGGGACGAAATCCTTAAAGGAGGGGAGAATGTAACAACCCGTATTTCGATAACACGTTAAAAAAAGAAATCAAGGCAGAATTAAATTTTAAATTGGAATCAGGTAAAATGGACTTCACCATTGTGTTCGTCTCGGAAAAATACGCGAAATAGAGTCCGAGTTTTCAAAAATCGGAGTCCGTATGACCAAGATATGGCCAGAACAAGTTTTCAGCAGTTTTCGGGCAGACTGGCCTGGTGTCGACAGCCCTGTCGACTTGGCTGTCGACTTGCACCCCCTGGTGTCGACTTGCCTGTCGACTCCCCCCCTGTACAGGTCAACTTTTTCCTCCTGGGGCGTCCCAGAACCCATTTTTGATGCCCGGGATGGGTTTTGATGGCCCGGGTTGACTCTAGGGTTGATTTTTAGTCCCTAAATGGTTCCTACATGTGACTTCTTCCCCAAGACATGCTTTAAAGGCTAGGATTGGTTCTAGGGTTTATCCTATGGCTAAAACTATCCTAGTCTTCTATAAAAAGACCCCTAACCCTCTCCTAAAACCCTCATTATTCATTCCTACAACTAAACTATGCCAAAATGATTCTTGATCATGGCCTCCACTCAAAACCCTAGCCTCCATCCTCTTGTCATAAATTCTATCTTCATTTCTATGAGAGGTTTCATGATCATGTGAGTGTTAGAGAGTCTCTATGTTAGTATGAGAGCTTCTCAAGTTGATTTCAAGGCTAAAGCTTTGACCTTTGTTCATCAAGATGGGGTTTCTATTGATTTGGAGCTTTCATCTTTGGGTTTTTGGATGATGGCATGCATAGGCGTTGTCTCAATCTTTAACTTAATCGATTTGTGCCTTCATAGCAATGTAAGCCCTTTCCCTACTCTTAGATATTAACTATGAAGTTAAATGTTCATGTTGCAAGTTTGGGTTTGATCATTGAGTATGATACATGCTATCATGTCATGCAAGTTTATGAAGTCATTATCTTGATCTTGTGGGCTAAAAGCTACAAACTTTATGTTGAAATGTTGCATTATGCAACATGAGAACCCTCATAACCTTTATGTCAACTTGCATATGAAGTCATAACCCTTATATGATGATATATGCGAGTTACTAGTCATCATTCCATGTCTTTTGTCACCATGATTCGCTTATGTGCCAAGTTTGGGTTTATGCATGTTTTTGAGGCTTAAGAATGTAACATGCAAGTTAATGAACACATTTGTGCCTCATTTTCCACCATGATTAACTTGTGGCTTAATATCCATTTTTGTCATGCCTTTGCCAAGTCTCTTCTTTTAATCCATTACGTTGTTGCGAACGTATATGCGAGTTTAAAAGCGTTGGGTTATGTTATGGGTAATTTCTAATGACATGAAAATAAAACTTGAAAACATGACTTGAAATATAACATGGAAGTTGACATGTGAGTATGTTTGAAAATATGAAATTGGGAATTTACCTATTAAGTTAGGTCTACCCATACTATGGAATTGGGAATTTACCTATTAAGTTAGGTCTACCCATATTCTTAAAAACTTGAATATGAACATGACACTAGACTAAACATGAAAGTGACCAACTCGAGGTTGGGTTGAGTTTGCAACGTAAAACTATCCGGAACCGACCGGCCTAACTAGTAGTTGCAAACAATAGGACCCAATGTGAGAAGTTGGTCATGTTGTGCTTGAACCCGAGGTTAGACCAAGTTGTGGTGTAAAGCTACCCGGAACCGACCGGCTTAACTAGTAACCACAACAAAGTCTAATGTGAGAGGTTGAGGTGCATTAAGTAATTAATGCTACATGATAAGGTTAAGTTAATTTGATTAATGACTCTTAACCAAATATGACATGGACAAATGGGTTAAGTAATTTGATTAGGCTAATGATACCTAACAAAACATGACAAGGTTGGGTAGGTTAAGTAACTTGATTTGCCTAATGACACTTAACCATTTTCATATGACTAGTGGACGGGGTTAAGTTAACCAACACTTAACCAATCCAACACGATAAATTGGTAGGGTTAAGTAAGTTTTCTTAATGACACTTAACCGAAAAATACAGTTAATGGATGGGGTTAAGATTATACTCAACTAGTCTAAACATGGAAATCGGATGGGGTTAAGTTAGCCTAGACTTAATTAATCCCACTTGGCAGTTTAATGGGGTTAAGTTAAACACTTAACTAATCTAACATGATGATTTGATGTGGTTAAGTGACCTATACTTAACCAATCTAACTCGTTAATTTATTGAGGTTAAGTTAACCTATACTTAACCAATCTAACGTGAAAACATGATAAGGCTAAGTCACGAATCGCTTAAATACGCTTGACCGATTTTGACTCAGTAATTTGATAGGGTCAAGTTAATATATACTTAACCAACTTGAGCATGGTTTGTAGGGTTAAGTCTTGAACTTGGATACTTAGCCAATTTTGACATGATTTGTAGACGGGTTAAGTCATGAACTTAAGTGACACTTAATCCATTATGTAAACCCTAGTTCTGAGGATTAGGTGGATAACCGTAGTTAACAAGGATAACGGGAATAAGGCTAAGTGGTAAACCTTAGTTGAAGAATAACTAAGTAATGATTCTTAGTCAAGGAAATTTAGACCAGTTCATAGATAGATGAGTAACCTGATACGGTAGGTCATCGTTTAAGTATACGAGTAGGAGCAAGTATCTGATTTAGATAAAGGCTCCAGCGAACTGGGTAACGAAGCAGCGGCTTCGGGGAACGTGAGGATATTCTTGGTATCCCTCTGTGAGCTGCCAGGTGAAAATACTATGCTCATGAGAGGTTAAGGTCTGCGTTATAAGAACCAAGAGTATGCCTTGGTTGCTATACGAGCGACCTAAAGACGGGTATGGATAAGGGATAGTCGACGATACACGGTCGTACCCTAGATAGCATTTCGTCAGGCTACCTACCATCTTTGGTCAAGCGTGTACGTACGGAAAGGCAGAGAACACCCAAAAGACCATAATTGCTATCTAATTATGGTTGCGGTAAGGCTAGGATTGTGGGTTGGCCAGTAGTGTGTTCTCATACAGGATTTATCCTGTCTTGTCTTTCACTAGTTGAGGGAGTGGTCTCGTGGGACCATAGCCACGTATAGAAAAAACAGACCTTAGCATCTGCATCGGCAGATAAATCGAAAGCTCCCGACCGAGTCCTGTATTTCCTGGTCTGCCCTGTGACAGGACTCGGATGGCACGATGGAATACATGTGCATACAGTCATGGAAAAACGATTCACGATGAATGCGTGGGAAAAAGGGCGCGGTTGACGGTTAGCGTAAATCCTAGTGGCCCTGGGTGGTTGAACCAAAACCGAGATACGAAAACGTGCAATAGGTAAGCATAATGCCTAGTAGTCCTAGGTAGCATAAGTCCTAGTTGTACAAACAATGATTCATGTTGAAAGACCCTAGTTAGATATAGGGTGACAATCCAAAACGATCTTAAGGATCATGGAACTATGTTAAAGTAGTATAGAATCTCATGGGAAAGCCCGCATGGTCTACGGCAAGGGACTGAACATTTACATGGAATAAAACATACGAGTTGAGTAACCTATATATGCGATATATTAGGTTGACATAGACCATTACACGACTTTTGAGTAAGGGTCATTCATGGTTAACGCATGATACAGTGGGGATACTAGTACGGTAGGTGCAGAGCTAAAAGACAGGATAGATACCATGGGATGTTATACGTGATAGATATCTTGGGGATATTATACTTGACAGGAACTTGGCGATGGGATACCTTGTTTTATCTTGACACTGTAATTTATCATGACACCTTAGTTTATCTGAGTTCAGTAGTTCATCCTGTTATTTTGATTTAGCTTATCTATCTTGTCATCATGCTTATGTTCATCTCAGTTTCTCATGTCAGTTAACTTTACTCGTTTTTATGCTGATAGTAGATAGGGCTTACTCGGTCTTTTTGACTGACCCGTTTTGTTTCGCCTCTTTTCTTCCGTTTCCCCCCCAGGTTACAGGGAGGAAATACTGTTGTTTAGTTCGGACTTCTTCTGCTTGAAGGTCATCATGGATGGCTTGGACTTTTCTTGGCTATGGCTACTTTACTGTTTTACTTGGGGAATAATTTATGAAAAAGTCTTTATGCTTCTTTACTATTGCAAGACAGGTTTTGATGTACTCTGATGTAAAAGGCTTTAGACCTTAATTATTGATGTTTATGAAAGTTCGATTTTACTTCCGCTATTTTATATGTTCTGTCTTGTGATATTTCTGTGCATTTTACCAATAATGCCCCTCTAAAGCTAGTGCATTCCTTTGTGAGTGACCCTAGCGGAGGCAGGGTGTTACACGTGGTATCAGAGCAGAAGGTTACCAGACTGGGCAAAAGTTTTTAAAGACCTTCTGAAAACTATTTGAAAATCGTTTACAAAGAAGCATTTTTCAAGAAAATTTTCTTTTAAAAAGGCTATTCCCCAAAGGCCATTAGCACTATCCTTGTTTCCTTAATTGAATCTCTTTTCCTTTCTTTCCTCCATCTGTAGTCACAGTGGTTTTAACTGCGACTAGTCTTTTCTATCTACGAAAGTGCTTTCCATACGGTGGAGGTGGTTCTCGAGAGACCAGTGGCCGCGTTATAAGAAAGGATAGTGAGAAAGAGGATAAAGGATACGAGCTTAAGGATGAGCAACTTGTTGGTATGACTTAGTCCTCAAAGGAGGGAGAAAGATGAACAATGAAACCCATGACGAGAGAGTACCTTTGGCATGGTAAAACGGGGCGGATAGTTAAGTATTATGGGACAAGGACAAGATCATCGGGAGGGCAGTAGTATGCTCTCATTTCTAGGGTACCTCGGAAGGAGGGTAACGATCTTGTTAAAGGTTTAGCTTTTCTTCTCTGTCATCCCGTTAGGACTTCGTTTTTCGTATCATTTAAGTCTGCTTCGATAGTTGAGTCTCTGCACCTTAAGTACTAGCGTAATAGAGAATCCCATTTTTTGTCTCAAAATCCTATTGAAGAATCAGTCCATTTATACATGACTTGTTTGGATTTGAGAATGTCTATGCCAAGTGTTGAGTTTGGAAATAATGCTTACGTTTATAAGCTATGGATGGATTCTAGGGATGAAGTGGTTATCCAGTAGGCGGTGCCACTCTCGGTTTTGATAGGAGGGTAGTTAGACCTTTTGACTAGCCTTGGTAATGCCCTCGAAGTATCGTGTAACCTTTTTGAGGTTCTGTCATGACTAGTTACTTAGAATCCCTTGATGCCTTTATTGGAAATTTGAAGCCCGATCGAGTGGTGTTCGCCAATAAGACGGATGGTTTACTTCATTTATGCATGGGTTATAGAGATCGTCCTAGTAAGTGCGCATGATAACCTGGTTGACATCTGTTTACTTTCAAGAGAAAGTTCTTCTACATGGAATACCTTATAGTATATAAACGAGATCCAAGATTCACTAGTGAATTTTGGAAAGCTTGCATGAGATCATTAGTACGCAGTCATGTTTGCGCCAAGTGTGCAAGTGGAACGAGAGGCGACGAAGAAATGAGTTCCAGCTCATGTTTTGGAAACAGGAAATAAGAAGCTACGAAATCGCGAAGTTAAAAGACGGTCAAGGCACAATGGAATTAAGCTCGAGGAAATACGACTTTGATGGTCAAAGACTAGATACGCGCATGATATCTCTTTTTGGGAGTATATCCTTGATCCCTGTTTTCTGTAGAGCTTACTTGTAGGCTATCTTTTGTGGACATCTTCTTGGTCCTATTTTCTGTTACAAACCCCGTAAGGAGTTTGTCTTGTTTATCTTCTCGACCCTGTTTCAGGGAATCCTAGGTAGAACCCTATGGATGTAAACATGTATTTGAAACATGTTATGATTGATATGGTTGCAAGTGGTTGCAAGTGGTTGCTCGTGGATGCGCGAATACACATTAGATACTAGCTCGACTCGGTCACATTTCATATTGCATATGCACGAGTATTTATACTTGTTTATGGATGAAATCGAATGTATTATCATGCGGTTGTTGCATATGAATGAATGATTGTGCACGCATATAGTATCTATATGACTAGGATTATTTGCATACATGTTGGATTCATGGCACTATACATATTTTGCATTAGAAAGATTATTCAGGCCTGATCATTAGCATTAGCTAAGGAACATGTACACACACGTTTTGCATATATTCATACAGCATTAGAAATCATCTAAGGACAATGGTTGCTTGTGGATGATGTTTTGAGTAGATGAATGATGGATGGTAGGATATGTTCTTCCTAACTTGGAGATTTCGGGGACGAAATCCTTAAAGGAGGGGAGAATGTAACAACCCGTATTTCGATAACACGTTAAAACAAGAAATCAAGGCAGAATTAAATTATAAAATTGGAATCAGGTAAAATGGACTTCACCATTGTGTTCGTCTCGGAAAAATACGCGAAATAGAGTCCGAGTTTTCGAAAATCAGAGTCCGTATGACCAAGATATGGCCAGAACAAGTTTTCAGCAGTTTTCGGGCAGACTGGCCTGGTGTCGACAGCCCTGTCGACTTGGCTGTCGACTTGCACCCCCTGGTGTCGACTTGCCTATCGACTCCCCCCCTGTACAGGTCAACTTTTTCATCCTGGGGCGGCCCAGAACCCATTTTTGAGGCCCGGGATGGGGTTTGATGGCCCGGGTTGACTCTAGGGTTGATTTTAAGGCCCTAAATGGTTCCTACATGTGACTTCTTCCCCAAGACATGCTTTAAAGGCTAGGATTGGTTCTAGGGTTTATCCTATGGCTAAAACTATCCTAGTCTTCTATAAAAAGTCCCCTAACCCTCTCCTAAAACCCTCATTATTCATTCCTACAACTAAACTATGCCAAAATGATTCTTGATCATGGCCTCCGCTCAAAACCCTAGCCTCCATCCTCTTGTCATAAATTCTATCTTCATTTCTATGAGAGGTTTCATGATCATGTGAGTGTTAGAGAGTCTCTATGTTAGTATGAGAGCTTCTCAAGTTGATTTCAAGGCTAAAGCTTTGACCTTTGTTCATCAAGATGGGGTTTCTATTGATTTGGAGCTTTCATCTTTGGGTTTTTGGATGATGGCATGCATAGGCGTTGTCTCAATCTTTAACTTAATCGATTTGTGCCTTCATAGCAATGTAAGCCCTTTCCCTACTCTTAGATATTAACTATGAAGTTAAATGTTCATGTTGCAAGTTTGGGTTTGATCATTGAGTATGATACATGCTATCATGTCATGCAAGTTTATGAAGTCATTATCTTGATCTTGTGGGCTAAAAGCTACAAACTTTATGTTGAAATGTTGCATTATGCAACATGAGAACCCTCATAACCTTTATGTCAACTTGCATATGAAGTCATAACCCTTATATGATGATATATGCGAGTTACTAGTCATCATTCCATGTCTTTTGTCACCATGATTCGCTTATGTGCCAAGTTTGGGTTTATGCATGTTTTTGAGGCTTAAGAATGTAACATGCAAGTTAATGAACACATTTGTGCCTCATTTTCCACCATGATTAACTTGTGGCTTAATATCCATTTTTGTCATGCCTTTGCCAAGTCTCTTCTTTTAATCCATTACGTTGTTGCGAACGTATATGCGAGTTTAAAAGCGTTGGGTTATGTTATGGGTAATTTCTAATGACATGAAAATAAAACTTGAAAACATGACTTGAAATATAACATGGAAGTTGACATGTGAGTATGTTTGAAAATATGAAATTGGGAATTTACCTATTAAGTTAGGTCTACCCATACTATGGAATTGGGAATTTACCTATTAAGTTAGGTCTACCCATATTCTTAAAAACTTGAATATGAACATGACACTAGACTAAACATGAAAGTGACCAACTCGAGGTTGGGTTGAGTTTGCAACGTAAAACTACCCGGAACCGACCGGCCTAACTAGTAGTTGCAAACAATAGGACCCAATGTGAGAAGTTGGTCATGTTGTGCTTGAACCCGAGGTTAGACCAAGTTGTGGTGTAAAGCTACCCGGAACCGACCGGCTTAACTAGTAACCACAACAAAGTCTAATGTGAGAGGTTGAGGTGCATTAAGTAATTAATGCTACATGATAAGGTTAAGTTAATTTGATTAATGACTCTTAACCAAATATGACATGGACAAATGGGTTAAGTAATTTGATTAGGCTAATGATACCTAACAAAACATGACAAGGTTGGGTAGGTTAAGTAACTTGATTTGCCTAATGACACTTAACCA
Source organism: Allium sativum (assembly GCA_030737875.1). Classification (NCBI taxonomy): domain Eukaryota; kingdom Viridiplantae; phylum Streptophyta; class Magnoliopsida; order Asparagales; family Amaryllidaceae; genus Allium; species Allium sativum. The sequence goes on from CM060924.1 coordinate 973,803,863, forward strand.
TTTTCATATGACTAGTGGACGGGGTTAAGTTAACCAACACTTAACCAATCCAACACGATAAATTGGTAGGGTTAAGTAAGTTTTCTTAATGACACTTAACCGAAAAATACAGTTAATGGATGGGGTTAAGATTATACTCAACTAGTCTAAACATGGAAATCGGATGGGGTTAAGTTAGCCTAGACTTAATTAATCCCACTTGGCAGTTTAATGGGGTTAAGTTAAACACTTAACTAATCTAACATGATGATTTGATGTGGTTAAGTGACCTATACTTAACCAATCTAACTCGTTAATTTATTGAGGTTAAGTTAACCTATACTTAACCAATCTAACGTGAAAACATGATAAGGCTAAGTCACGAATCGCTTAAATACGCTTGACCGATTTTGACTTAGTAATTTGATAGGGTCAAGTTAATATATACTTAACCAACTTGAGCATGGTTTGTAGGGTTAAGTCTTGAACTTGGATACTTAGCCAATTTTGACATGATTTGTAGACGGGTTAAGTCATGAACTTAAGTGACACTTAATCCATTATGTAAACCCTAGTTCTGAGGATTAGGTGGATAACCGTAGTTAACAAGGATAACGGGAATAAGGCTAAGTGGTAAACCTTAGTTGAAGAATAACTAAGTAATGATTCTTAGTCAAGGAAATTTAGACCAGTTCATAGATAGATGAGTAACCTGATACGGTAGGTCATCGTTTAAGTATACGAGTAGGAGCAAGTATCTGATTTAGATAAAGGCTCCAGCGAACTGGGTAACGAAGCAGCGGCTTCGAGGAACGTGAGGATATTCTTGGTATCCCTCTGTGAGCTGCCAGGTGATAATACTAGGCTCATGAGAGGTTAAGGTCTGCGTTAGAAGAACCAAGAGTATGCCTTGGTTGCTATACGAGCGACCTAAAGACGGGGATGGATAAGGGATAGTCGACGATACACGGTCGTACCCTAGATAGCATTTCGTCAGGCTACCTACCATCTTTGGTCAAGCGTGTACGTACGGAAAGGCAGAGAACACCCAAAAGACCATAATTGCTATCTAATTATGGTTGCGGTAAGGCTAGGATTGTGGGTTGGCCAGTAGTGTGTTCTCATACAGGATTTATCCTGTCTTGTCTTTCACTAGTTGAGGGAGTGGTCTCGTGGGACCATAGCCACGTATAGAAAAAACAGACCTTAGCATCTGCATCGGCAGATAAATCGAAAGCTCCCGACCGAGTCCTGTATTTCCTGGTCTGCCCTGTGACAGGACTCGGATGGCACGATGGAATACATGTGCATACAGTCATGGAAAAACGATTCACGATGAATGCGTGGGAAAAAGGGCGCGGTTGACGGTTAGCGTAAATCCTAGTGGCCCTGGGTGGTTGAACCAAAACCGAGATACGAAAACGTGCAATAGGTAAGCATAATGCCTAGTAGTCCTAGGTAGCATAAGTCCTAGTTGTACAAACAATGATTCATGTTGAAAGACCCTAGTTAGATATAGGGTGACAATCCAAAACGATCTTAAGGATCATGGAACTATGTTAAAGTAGTATAGAATCTCATGGGAAAGCCCGCATGGTCTACGGCAAGGGACTGAACATTTACATGGAATAAAACATACGAGTTGAGTAACCTATATATGCGATATATTAGGTTGACATAGACCATTACACGACTTTTGAGTAAGGGTCATTCATGGTTAACGCATGATACAGTGGGGATACTAGTACGGTAGGTGCAGAGCTAAAAGACATGATAGATACCATGGGATGTTATACGTGATAGATATCTTGGGGATATTATACTTGACAGGAACTTGACGATGGGATACCTTGTTTTATCTTGACACCGTAATTTATCATGACACCTTAGTTTATCTGAGTTCAGTAGTTCATCCTGTTATTTTGATTTAGCTTATCTATCTTGTCATCATGCTTATGTTCATCTCAGTTTCTCATGTCAGTTAACTTTACTAGTTTTTATGCTGATAGTAGATAGGGCTTACTCAGTCTTTTTGACTGACCCGTTTTGTTTCGCCTCTTTTCTTCCGTTTCCCCCCCAGGTTACAGGGAGGAAATACTGTTGTTTAGTTCGGACTTCTTCTGCTTGAAGGTCATCATGGATGGTTTGGACTTTTCTTGGTTATGGCTACTTTACTGTTTTACTTGGGGAATAATTTATGAAAAAGTCTTTATGCTTCTTTACTATTGCAAGACAGGTTTTGATGTACTCTGATGTAAAAGGCTTTAGATCTTAATTATTGATGTTTATGAAAGTTCGATTTTACTTCCGCTATTTTATATGTTCTGTCTTGTGATATTTCTGTGCATGTTTACCAATAATGCCCCTCTAAAGCTAGTGCATTCCTTTGTGAGTGACCCTAGCGGAGGCGGGGTGTTACAATAAGCGTACCAACGCTTATAAGCGTTGATAGATTTTCTTTCGCAACGCATATAAGCGTTGGTAGATTTTCTTATGAATAATCAATTAATAACATTAATAGCCAGTTAATGGTAGTAGAATGACAACTAATAGCTAAAATGATTATATTATAGAAGATATTTAATATGAATCCACAAAGTATATAATAATGGGTTCATCATGCAGACCCACCTAAGTCTCCCTCCTTTATAAACCCTTAATTCATCTGTTATTACTTACATGTTTACTAACTCAAACGCAGATTATATTTATTCTTTAAGCATTAATCAAAAACTCTGGTTTTGTGCCCACTCAATGGTAGTCATTTGACCTCTCATCAAAATCTAATTATTTATCAAGTAGGACCCGGAAACTCCCACCATGCACTCTTTGATTTTATTTTATTTTAATTTGTCCAGGAGGGAAACCGACCGAAGTAATAAACCCTCCCTAATGCATCTAGCCTGGTCCGCGAGCACCACATAAGTGATTGATCTTAGCGTATGCATATGATAAGCTCTTAGGACGTCATTCTAGGTTTTGAACTCACGCCACGGTTACCATGGCGCAAAGTACTTACTTTTATCCATTGGAATAGCAACTGTGATATACCTTTCTACGTTTATCCCGTAGTTAAATCTATATGGATCTTGCACCTGTATTTTATGGATCTTGCACCTATTTTCCTTAATATTGGTTAGTTAAGCCTTGACATTTTATTCAGTACTACTTGAAACAGCAATTGTTGTATTCTTTTTACATTTGTTCTTTTAAAAGTTTGATTATTAACTGATACTACTTGGAACAGCCATCGCAGCATTCTACCTATTAATTAGCTAAGCCTCAGATGACAAAGAAATAGCCACCTATAGTCCAACACATATATACATTTACCAATATGTACTTTTTAATGCATATGGGATTCTACTGATATGTGATAATAAGCAATCTTTTGCAATTAGCATTAGAGTAAATCATGAATGATTCATCTGGATTTACTGACGTTGGAAGCCAGTTAGCATGTTGAAAGTACGGGAAGATTATATTATGAGATATTTAAGTGAATGGAAAGAGATTCAAAGTGTCATGAGACACGCCAATGTAGAATTGGAAAAACTGAGCTAAACTATTTATTTATTGAACCTCCACTTACTGTGATTTTTCTAAGTAAAAGTTACATGTATATATATGCATATGACTATCGTAATTTTTATTGGTATGGGACTAATCTTAAACTTATGTTACAAGCATTTCTCTCTTACAACATCAGATTTTGTCATCTAAATTTAAATTATTGTTCAACTCATCCAGATTTACAAAATGAACAGGCAATTTAACATAGCTATAGGGGTGGACATTGTTGATTAACGGACTCAATTGGTTAAAATTTCCATTTAATTGTTATAAATGATTCGATTAACTAATTCTAGTTAATTTCTGTTCTGATCTACGGATCGAACAGTCAAAATTAACGCGGTTAATCGGTTCATCGACTGATTTGAATAGTTTGGTTAACAGTCAAAATTAATCTGGAATCCCTACTGGGGTAGACCACAAAGAAACCCATATGCATCAAACGCTTTGTTCAATTTGGAACGACTTAGATACCCGCACCATACTTCTTGGAAATTGCATGCCTCTCCTCGCCTTTCTTGGGTGTGCATTCTACTGAGCATCCATTAAATTCCGGAATATTAGAATAGGAAAACACATATGTACGTCCCATATATGTTATTCTTACCTCTACGAACCAATATGACCTGTATCATACATATAAAACCTAAAGATCTAACTGGTCTCATGCATAAAATAAGAGGGTTAAAAGACAATGAAGTATTGCTTGTTTAGTTCTTTTGGATGTAGACCTTTAATCTTCCTGAGCTTCTTCTAACTTTTGTTTTCATGTCTTCTTCTTGTTTGGGTTTCTAGGCTTCAACCATTGAAGAGTTTCTCTTACTTTTGTTTTCGTTTGTATTAGAGTGAAATGGATGATTAGAAATGGTTATACCTATTGTCTCCCAATTTTTTATGCATTAATATAGTTATATTTCATTATCTACTTAATCATCAAAATGTCAAGTTCAAAAGCATGCCATCTTAAATAACTGTTTAGGCAGTATAAAGTCTAACCAAAGCACAAGCATGAGTCAAAATAGAGATTATGCTCCATTCATAAATCGAACTCCAAAAATGCACCGATAGCAACCACATCAACACAAATAATTATGCAATTATGATTCTGTCAAACCCTTGCTATCATAATTATACCTTAGTAGAACTACTGCAACATCCTTAAAGATGTATTCCTCTACTACAGCTAAAACAAAGGTAAGTTGTGTTTCTACTCTAAATTACACTACACTACCACATTGAAACTGTGCAGCATGTTGTAAAATTTTCAAAACAAATGATTTGGGTTTGGGTATTATTTGAAGAGAATGAAGAATAAAAGGAAGAAGGAATGGGCAAATATGTTTTGTCCCACATCATGAAAAATACAAAGGTTTTTTTTCTATATATGTAAAGGCATAATGTATAATAACAAAACAAAGAAGAGAAGAGAGATGAGGCAATGCATGATATAGCATGCATATTAATATTTAAAAGGTTAAAAGACAGGCCACATTTCAACTAGTTGACTGTTTTGGCTTCTGTTTAAAAACGGTCGACCGATGACAATGTGGCGGTCGACCGATGTGGGGTTTTCCTGCTTCGCAACACTTCATAGAGTTGCAAATCTGAAGAGATGCATCTATCTAAGTTTGAGCGGATCTGACCGTAGCAATTAACTGTTGCAACACTTGACCAATTGATACATCTCTCGATGGCTATATATACTGATGTCAGAAAGCCGTGACAAACACAATTAAAAAAATACTCTTCTTCTTCCTCCTGAATCTGCAACGCCATTAAAGTGTGTCAAACGCTGTTTGATCTGTAACGCCTCTAAGGTGTTGCAAATACCTGAAATATGTTGCAGATTATCTTATTCTTATTCTCTTTGTTCTCTACTATACTTGCATCATCAGAAATATAAATTCAGAGGGTTCTTGATCAGATTAAAGTCATACAAACTTTGAATCTGATAACGTTGTTTCAAGGATTCATTGAATCCTGAAGTCAATAGCTCGATAACCCTTTTGTACCTGGTGGGTTAAACTATTATCTGAAAGAATTTGCTAAGCAAATCCTTGAATTCAGAAGTACGACAATCTTTCTCCTCCATTAGCGTCTCAAACCACAAAATACCCAAAGAAATTTCAGACAATATTTCAATCATGGAAGGTTTGAGCGCATTTTAAGTGATGAATCAGCATTTGACAAAATTAGAGCGATTTGATGGAGAGAACTTCACTCGTTGGCAAGAGACCATGAAATTATTCCTGATCATGGTCAAATTATTTCATATTCTCGAAGATGGATTGGAGAAAATACCGTAGGAAACCAATAAGGATAGTGCGGAATTAAAAGCGAAAAGGGTAAAGCGCAAAGAGGAAGATTTTCTATGTAGAGGCCACATTCTGAATGCACTGTCTACTCCGATATACAATGCTCATAGTACCTTGGACACCGCGAAGGCACTCTGGACTGCGATAGAAAGTAAATATCGCATCTCCGAGGCAAGTAATAAAAAATTTCTTATATGCAATTTTATGGATTTCAAAATGGTCACCAACAAGTCCATAATTGGACAAGTAAGTTAAATCCTACTATTGGTAAATCAACTTAAGGATGCCGGTATTGATCTCCCTAAATCATTTGTTGTTGGAGTTATCATTTTAAGACTCCCGAGTTCTTGGAATGATTATAAGAAAAAATTAAAACATACGGAAATGGATTATGATTTAGACGGTTTACAGTATCATCTTCGTATTGAAGGGGATTATCGTAAACACGAACTAGATGATAATCCACAGACTGAGTCTCAATCTAAGGCTAATAATGTTGAAATTAACGATAAGTTGAAGCCTAAGAATGAGACACAGTTTAAAAGGAAAGGTAATAATTCCAAGAACAAGAAGAAGGGTGACTATTACTATCGTCACAAACCCGACCTCTATGCCCGAGACCGTCGTCTTCGGAAGAAACAACAAAAAGCGAATGTGATCGAAGAAAAGCTTGTGGCTGTCGTACAAGAGGCGAACTCCATTAGTGGCATTGATAATGATTGGTGGCTCGATACTGGAGCGACTATTCTTATTTGCAAAGACCGTAATCTATTCAAGACTTACGATGAGAATAATGGAGAATCCAGCTAAGTAACTGGCGCAAACAAAGTTGCAAGCAAAGTTCTAGGAAAAGGCACTATTGAATTGACATTCACCTCTGGGAAAGTTCTTACTTTAGTCAATGTATTTTATGTACCTGATATGTGTAAGAATTTGATTTCTGGATACCTTCTTAACAAAGGAGGATTCAAGATGGTGTATGAGTCTGATAAGTTAGTGTTGTCCAAAAACAGCAAATTTATTGGACATGGATATTCTTGTAATGGCATGATTAAATTGAATCTAATGAAGAAATCTTCTGCTTATATTGTTGATTATGTTAATTTATGACATAGTAGATTAGGACATGTTAATTATAAGTCACTTAGAAATATGAATAAATTAGGATTTATTTCTAATTGTGATTTCGAATCTATTTCTAAATGTGAAATATGTGTTCAAGCAAAAATACATCGGAAATCCTTCAAATCTATAGAAAGGAAAACTAGTTTGCTTGATTTAGTATATAGTGATTTGGGTGACTTAAAGAGTCATATCACCTATGGTGGTAACCAATACTATATAACATTTATTGATGACTATTCTAGATATGCTTATGTATATCTAATGAAATCTAAAGATGAAGCCTTTGATAAATTCAAAATTTACAAAGCAGAAGTCGAAATACAATTATGAATCAAAATTAAAGCGTTACATTCAGATCGTGGTGGTGAATATTTTTCAAATGAGTTTACTTTGTTTTGCAAACAAAATGGTGTTATTCACCAATGTACCGCCCCTTATACACCAGAACAAAATGGTGTTGCTGAAAGGAAAAATAGAACTTTAGTTGAAATGGTTAACGCCATGATCATAAGTTCTAATTTACCTTACAATTTATGGGGTGATGCCATGTTATCTGCGTGTTACATTTTAAATAGAGTACCACTTAAAAAGAATAATATTTCCCCGTATGAATTATGGTTTAATAGAAAACCTAATCTTACTAGACTTAAAAGTTTGGGGTTGCTTAGCATATGTTAGAAAACCAGACCCTAAACGACCAAAGTTAGGTAATAGAGCTTTTAAGTGTGTTTTCATAGGATATTCTCTTAATAGTATAACTTATAGATTTATGATTCTTGATACCTTAGAAGTCACAAAATCTGTAGATGTAGATTTATGTCCTTTAGCAACTAATCTGGCTTTGAACTTATCAATGGATCCATTTGTATTCAACTTTTTCTTGAATATCCATTTACATCCTATAGGTTTAGCACCAGGAGGTAAATCGCTTAATACCCAAGTTTGGTTTAATATTATGGAATTCATTTCATCATTGATAGCATAAATTAGAATCTCTAGAACTCATAGCCTCAGAATAAGTTTTGGGATCATCATCGACGTTCATTTCATATCTGGTCACATTAAGGACTTCATCTTTATTGCCTTCTACGAGATATATTATGAAGTTAGGACCATAGTCCTTCTCTATTCTCACTCTTTTACTTCTCATGTGTTCAGTACTATCATCTGGTACTGACACTTCCTTGCTGTTTTGAGCAAGAGCTTATTCATCGTCATTTGTATCATTAGTCTCAGTTGGTGACCAAAAATTAGGGGTATTACACGATAACCTCCTCGAACACTATTGTGTGAAAGAAGAAGATGAAGAATGATTTTAAAAGCATGTAGGCAAGAAGAATCCACTTCATGTTTATGTTGCAGGTACTCTAGTATTTATAGGAGTTCACAGATGAATTGGACAAGGTCATTGCACTATAAATCTTGTATTGGAGGCCTGAATCTACTTGAAAATATGGAGCTCAATGGAGTTATAGATATGGGTCGGAGTTGATCCATAGGGCATAGGTCAATACCAACCTAAAAACATGGGTTTTAGGGAGTCACGATATTTTGTGTTGTCCTCCTTATATCTTTGTGATGATATCCATGAAGTTTCGTAGCTTTTAGACTTTATTTGATTGTAACTTATACTTGAGTCAACATGAACTACATTCTGAATTGGATGGGTCAGGTGAAACTTTAGCTAGACAAATCAGATAGCTACCAAACTTTGAGTATAGGCTAACGGGACCGAATGATGCATGATGGAAGTACCCATAGTGGATTACACCATACAGATTTGGATCGACATTGACCAGTAAGGCATGAGCGGGTTCCAACCTAAATACCTAGTGTTTTTGGCTTGTTTCCTCTAGGATCCCTTCTTGTCTTCTCCTGAATGGTTTGATCAAATTTTGTATCATCTTGAATTTGTTTGGATGCTCTTTCCCTTGTAGACTTATGTTTAGATGAAGACCACCTAGTTAATTAATAAGGTCAACATGTCTCAAATCAATGAGCTCCCTTAGCAACACGCTCGACTGAGAATCAGATGTGAACTACGCTTCAAATCTTTCTCTAAATTTCTCCCAAGCAATCTCTTATTATGGAATTCTAGCAATTATGGTCTCCTACCACACAAGCACATCAACTTGCAACCTCATTGAAGTTAGTCTCCTCTTGTAATGATCATTCAATACCAAATCACAGAATATGAGCTCACAACTTCTCAGTCAGTCCAGAACCTCCACTGCACGATCTGTTCTAGCTCCTCTAAACATCCTAAAATCTTTTCTCGTTCCAGGGAACTCTTCCTTTACTAATACAGCTCTAGGCTGTGTTGCTTCAGATGCGGCTTCACTCATATTATAAGCCATGAATTCCTAAAATAAAGCATTGATATCCATACCCGTCTTATTTACCAACAGTGCAGCTAGTTCTTTTAAAGCCTTTATAATTCTCTCCATATTTTATTTAATGTCTTGCCTTTAGCTTTCCTCCAAACACTTTCCCTCCTAATGTGATTCATTTACTTCTCAAGTTCCACCTTTTTTTTGTTTAGTAAGTATTCATTAAAAATGAAGGATAAAGATTGAAATAATTAGTAGAAGAATAAATATATCTTTTTATATATCTGTATAACAACATACAAGTACGTTATATATATATATGTATACATATGTATATGTATATGTATGTATATATGTATATATGTATATATCTATATAATAAAATTCCCCCCTTGGACAAACAACAAGACAAAGAGTGGTTCAGATTTAATCCCGCAAAAACAAATCCACCGTCCTAATTTAAACACATCCCCTGATATTTTGATTTCCACCTCATCCGCATTTGCCTTATATTTAGTTATCAAGCGTATCAGTAACTTTGCTCTCCCACTTTCACGTTCCCACGTATTCCTCCACTCCTTCCTCCACTCCGTTCTAAATTCTTTCTTCCACCAACCGTTTTTATATATTTGTAGATAACCACTTCTGTCTTCTCTTCTCGCAAGTTGCAACTTCACCTTCTCTTTTCATTTAATCCCATCTCCACCAAATTCACGCATTCTAATCTTCCCGCTCAACATTTTTCCGCTTACCAATTCACTTATCGTACACGATGATTATGTCCTCTGTACACGATGCGCGACGACAAGTAGCAAAAATATTTAATAATCTCATCATTCAAAGAAATCTTTGGGCGGATGGAGATTTATTGTTTCCAAAATTGTAGGTTTGCTACATGAATATGGGGTTAATGTCATTTATTAGCTACGAATTGATATCGTTTATGACTTATTTGAATATATTCTATTGATATGTTTGGTAATTCAAATTGTTTACGGCTTATTTGAATATATTCTGTTGATATGTTTGGTAATTTAATTTTTCTTAACATTTATTAGCTGCGAATTGGAATCGTTTAATTCAGTGGAAATTAGGAAATTGGGATTTATTGATTTCTTTCAGTAGTTACAAGAATCATATCTTTACCATCGTCATACCTTGCATCAGTTGCTAGACTGAAATACGATTGAGCAGGTATTCTCTAAAAAATTCTGTTATATTTATTATTTTTTGGATCATGGCAGATGCAAATCATTTTTACATATATTACCCTTGATTGATGCACATAAACTGACAATTGCTTTGGATATTTGGGTTCGTTACATTCACTTTCACAGTTCAGTCTCCTGCAATTTTTATCTTAAGTTCAGCTTTTATTTATTTATTTGAATTTGTGGAATTATGTACCATGCAGTTAAAAGGAATGAACAAACAAAAATTCAATGTTAATGTATATCTTGTACACAAAAAATTACATGTTTTGGTTTCTTTCCATTGTTGAAACTGCCTATTTACTCAATCGTAGACATGATTACATTTTATTTGACTGCAATCTAAAATTTGAATTTTTTTATTGTTTCTCTAATACATTGCTCATCTCCTCAGCATACTATATTTTCCAAGTTCTTTAATTGTTGTTGTTCATATGTGATTTTTTTGACTATGGGAAAAGATTTGGATACAAGGAAATAAATTAAATATTGGTTGACATATTTGCTTACCCACTATTTTTATATTAAGCAATCTTATGGACACTCATATTTATGGTGACAAATTGTTGCCAGTAATTTGTATTTGACTTTGACGTAAAATAATTGCATGATTCGGTAAAACTATAACACCATAAATTATAATATGACATGGCTTTTTGACCCACTAAAATCAGCTCTCATCTAACTTTTTTTTCTTTTTGACTAAAATGTTAACAAATAAGGCATAATGTTATTTCTATATTTTTGTAGAGTGCATCCGTTATTATAAGGTGTTAAAAAAAGAAACTATGTGAACTCATTGCTTATTAATATTGAACTACCCTTACGTTCAGAAAAAAACATGAAAAATTAAATATTAAACATCAGATATGCATGATTTCAATAAGTAAACTTTTGCTTGCAGTATATACACTAAAAGAAATGTATCATGTAAACATTCATGGTAAAATACATATTACCTGCAATTAAAGAATTAATTCAGTAGTTATATTACAGCTTATCTACAACATAAATATGCCTTTTCATGTCACATTTCCAATCAAAATCTTTCCAACCTATTCTATAGAAATGTGTATTATTCAAAATTCCATTTATGAAGAAATGTGGGTACCAGTAAACAAATTCGTATATTAGTTGACACAATAGTGTTATCCATAATAACTATATCCAAACATCTATTATATGCATAATAATACATACTTCATATCATGTAATTTTAAATATTTTGTCATACCTCAATTTTTTAATACATGATAAGCATCTTATTATTCAACACTTCAATTGGATTAGACTTTCTTGAATCACAAAAAATGAATAAACAAATTAGATATTGAAATAATGAGACTGCCCAAATGTAACAGATATTGAACGAGTAAAATTATCTTTATCATTGTTTAAGTCTGAATGTCCGGCGAAAAATAAGTTGTATTGATATGAGTACTAACCTATATGCCTTCTATACGTATACAGATTAATTTAGTGATTAATTCTCTTCATCATTCTAATATGAGTAAAATTCTCTTTATCTTTCTAATGTTTTGATTAATTCTGAAAGCTTGTTGTGTGTATCATATGGGTTGGGTTTTAATTTTTATTTTATGATCTTTTTATGGTGCAGTATAGACAAAGTTTTAAGAAAATTAGTTTACCATGACAAACTAAGCATCTTTTCTGCATAACCAGTGAGTTTTCTTAATTGATTTGGATTTAAATCTTATGTGCCATATTAGAATTTAGTGATTGAAACAATTATATACAATTGAATTTGGTCACATAGACCTTTAACAGTTGGCATTGCTGATCCTTCATTATACAAATCATCTTTGAGTTAAAAAAAGTAAAGTTTGATATCCTTTATCACATTTTCCTTGCCTCAAGTTAATGTTTTCCAAAATAATTTGCTTAGTTGATGTTTAGTGAAGGATATAAAGAAACGCTGCATATTTTCCATATGCTTAAGTAAGAAACGCAATAGACAACTAATATACATATAAACACTGTTTTATGCTCTTTTTTGTTGTGTAGGATAGATAGCTATTGAAGTTTCAGCAAATCTAGCTGACAATGGAAAATTTAGCATATTTTCTCTGTATCCATTGAATTTTTTAACTGATTCAGCTACCATAGTGATTTGTCGGCATCATTTTAGTTATATTACTCAATTTTTCTATCTTCAATCAGGTAATGCCAAACTATGGTAATTTTCGGCATAAAAGGTTTATAGCATTAATAGTTGATTATTCTTCCCTGTACTCGAAATCTTGCATCTTCCTACTATCATAATGCAAATGATAGTATACTATATCTTGAATATTTTATCACATATCCTTGCGTTAGATTTCCTTAAATAAATTATTTCTTAAGATTGGCTTCCCTTAATTTCACCATGTTTCCTTAAAATATCATTGTTCTATGGTAACATACCATTGCCTTTTATCCTTGCAATAATCAATATATTTTTAGAGTTTCAGTTCATAAAAATGTACATTAGTTAGCATTTTGAAAACGATTATGAAATTACGTTATTCATGAATATATTAATTTTTTGACAAGAGTACCATCGAAGGTAACTTTTACAATTATTTATATAAAAAATACTATCTTTTGTTATAGCCAAATGCAACTAAATTATATGTTACTAATACTGTATTACATTTCCTTAACCACATCATTCCCTGATGTTAAATCTCCTTAATTTTATTTCCATATGATATTTGTTATTTCTTGCAGTTTTAAATGATCAATAGTAAAGTAATTGCATTCACATTTAAGAAACTAATGTGAAAATTAGGCATAATTATGGATTTCTTTCTATAAAAAGCTTTGTTAATTTAGCATTAAATCAATATGAAATAATTTAAATCTCATGGGTAACTGACTACCTGCAAATCAACTTCAAATTCATTTTTGGTTAATGCGTTTTTTTTAGTAGAACAGTAAATTGTATTACAATTTTTGATTCAATAGACAGTTGTAATTTAAGGCAAGAAGATCCGGTTACATATTATAAAAGAGCAACACACTAAATTTACATTACATACTATTTAAATCTTGGTGGACCAAATGTAGAGAAGTAAATTTTGTGCAAATAACATCCTATAAAATTATCACAAATTATTGTAATATCAATGAATATTAAATGTTTACACGTGTTCATATTGAAAAGATGTTAACAAAAAAGGAATTAATTGAAACCCATAATTTAACAAGTTTGAAAAATAATAATAATGAAATAGATGTATTCATAAAACATTCTATGGCAGCAGAACTTCTACGAAAAACAAGTCTAATTATTTGGGTTGAGTGCCTATGCAACATAGATTTTATATTGAGACAGTTGACCGTACTCATATTTCTATCATTATTGTGTTCAACCAATGCAGATTAACACATATATGGTTGTTTAATTCATCATTTCGTACATATATCTTTTCATCAACCCAATAGAGGTACATAAAATTTGACACTGTTTATACTACGTGCAAGCTGTACCTGCTCGCTATACATGCGTCATTTACTTCTTGCTATAAAATTTAGTTTTTGCATTAGAATCGTAACACATACATATATCACTAACATTATATATCTTGCTATTATACGATATGTTCTCACCGCTTATTCATAAATCCAAATTACAACACTCGAAAGTCTATGCTTCCGTGCGTCGCACGGGTTTCCACTCGTATACATATATAACATATATACAATACACATATAATATATATATATATATATTATATATAATATATATATATATATTATATTATATATATATAACTAAGTTAGTCCCCGTGCGATGCACGGCTGAAACAATATCCTTTAGATTAACATTTTTAGAAATATACATATAAAAGATATATCATTTTTAAAATAATTATTTCCAACAACAATTCAAATTAATTCATTTTATATACAATTTTGATTACACATGCAATTCGAAGGTAAATTGATAATAACTATTTGAATATATGAACATTATGTAAATATTTTTGATGTTAAAGGTAAAACAGTACATTAAAATAAACACACTAAGATATACTAAAATTAATTTTGAGAATATTTTCATTCAAGCAGCAAAGCAGTGTACGGTTCTAGTATTAGTACAGTATTTTCACTCAAACTGTAAATCCATTAATATTGTTTTCCCACTATTTGTTTTTATTTTGTCCTTCATGATAATTTACTGCTATGTTATTATCAACCTAATGTAATATTCGATAAACCATTAGATTGGATTTTTCTTGTTTCAGAAAAACGTAAATTGTCCTGCACGTTGTTTTTCTTTTTGGAGTATGTACGTTTCTTAACAACTGAAACAAATACAATTTTTATTCTAATAAGCCTGACACCATTGACTCAACACATGCAAAAATGTTTACTGAACTTTGCGATATAGACAGATTTCATGTGTACGTAATAAATTGGGCCATCATTCGTTTAGCCTTTGTACCAATTTTGCTTTTTTATTTTTTTATTTTTTTGGGATCAACAATTCATAAAGTACCTGTGCTGTGTAATCATTCCCTTTGCATTCGAACTTCCATGTGTTCATTACACAGCTAAACTGATCACCAAAATCTCTAAACAGTCAAATCTTAACCAAAATCAATTTAATAACTACGCGCCATCACTTTATCTTCCACATCACTTTACTTCTGCTCCATCCTTTAGTTTATTCAAGCAGAAATATTATAAACCATTTCGAAGAAGAAAAAAGGGCAAAAAGAAAGGAAAGAAAAAAGGAAACAACAATGAAGGACAGTTCTCTGCACATAATCGCATCGATAGAAACTGGTGTAATGACTTTAGAAACGCTTCAACGTGTCCTCTCCAAAACATTCGGTGCTGGCAATTGGCAGACATGGCTTTTCGGTCAAAGGCATTTTTTGATCAAATGTCCTGATAACGAAGTATATGAAAACGTGCTTGAGAAAGGTGCTTTAAAAAAGACAGGCGTTTTCAATGCAACGCTTACTCTCCAACCATGGTCGCAGTACGAAAAACAACAAATCCCCAATCTTGATCCTTTATCTTGGGCTAGAGTAGAAGGATTTCCGGAATGTTTAAGAAACAACTTGGAAAAGGTTAGGAAAGCTTTAAAGACACTGGGTGAAGTATGTGCATTGGACAATTGCAACCATTCTCGTTTAGATCACAGGTACTTGTTCGTTAAAATGCAATTTTATACTGCTATGAATCCTCGTTCCGTTATAGTTGTGTATACAAACAATGCAAAATACGTGCTCGAGGTGCAACGTTCAGAACACATCCATCATACCAGGAACCCTAAAACAATTATTCTTGGGTTGGATTATGAAAGAGATGTGAAGCCTTTAAATGAACCAGTTCATAGCGATGATACTGAACTTGTGAATTCAAGTGATCCTTGGGACAGTCAGGGCTACGAACTGCCTTCGTCCCCTGGACCTACTCCTCAATGGATACGTAAGCTCGCTCATAGGAACTCAGTCGAAGTGGTTGGACCAAGTGGCTGGAGAGCTTGGCCTGAATCTCCTACACAATTAATGCGTGATTATGACTTCGAAGTAGAGGATGAGCTACCACCACAATTATCCGATGACACTCCTGTATTGCCATCCTTTCAAGCCAATCAACCAAAGCGCAGACATTCAGCACGTAGACGCCAATCACAGGTACATAGGACCATGTCCCTTCCTGGAACATCGGGCGGCGCACATTCTGCTCCATGTAGACTTACTGCTCCCATGCAAATTCAACACGAAGAATCCGAAGGAAATACAAATAAAGTCTGGCTTGCAAGGAGGTGAAACTGATCAACGTTCATTTCGTATGTTTGTGGTTGCCTTATCCGTACTATGTTTATCTATGTATATATGTATGTATATGTATATGTATATATATATATATATATGAATATATTTGCTTGGCTAGTTTATGATGTTATATGGTTAATGCTATGGCGTTGCGATTGAATCTGAAAACACTATATTTTTTGGCCATCGATCTGGCTTGTAGATCGAATATATTAAGTAACTATGCTATGTCGTTTATGCTATGCGGTTCTATAGAAATATGTTGTTATTTTGTCCATATTCGCTTCATTCCTCATATTACAAAATTAATTTCATGAATTTTGTTTTTGTTCACAAACCATAAAACACAATAGTACATCTCGATGTTGTTTATTTCTCTTAAAAGCTGGCAATGACTTGAAACTTATGTAAACATGCCTATTTTCTGATCAACATTACTATTTACTTTGTTTGTGGATGTTTCAAATGGTTTATGTTTATTGATATTTATGTATGCATTTACATACATTTTTGATCTTGTTGTATGATGATATGGTTACTATGGAGATTGTCATTGAATTCCTAACTCTTGTTTTTTTGGGTGATGCAAGACTGACTATATTAATTAATGACATGCATGTCAATGCTATACGGTTGCTCTTTGCTATACAAAAATATCTAGCTACATTATTGTCTGTTTCTGTTATACCCAATACAATATCTTCATTGCGGTTTGCTATATTGTTATTAAGATCCTTATGTCCCATTTTGGTCGTTTATTCTGAAATATTGGGGTTTGCTACATTGCGGTCTAAAGGTTTGATTTGCCCTTAATTGGGTTGATAGTAGTATTGTTGCTTACAATTAGTTGGAATTTTCGTTGATCCTAAAGATGGTTCTAAGTTCAATTTTTTTTTTTTTTTTTTTATGTTGTATTTGGCATGTAACAGTATTGGCATGCAATCTACAACAGTCCTTTAGTCCCTATTATATTACTAGAAAAAAGTCTCACTTCAATAAAAAAATCACATGTTTCTCATTTTCCTTTGAACTTATTTGTTTTTTAGTCTGATAACATATTTGCAGTCATCACCTGACTATGTTATTCACTTTGTCATTAAATTTTTTCAGTTTCAGTTCAACCTTTACAAACAACCGGAATTGCATTCATCAGCACAATTCATAGAAGTTTTACACATACAACAGTAGTAGCATTATTTATAGAGTTCACTGTATAATTAATTTTTTTTATACTCAAGAATATTGAACCCACTGCAAAAGAGATATGAACTATAGCTAACAATCCAACAGTACAGATATTGACAGCCACATTGACAGAGTAAGATGCCAAAATGATTCGTAGAAGAAAAGCTAAAAGATCAAGTATACGTGCCAATATTAAAAAGCAATGAAAGCAATACCATTTACAGATTATTGAACAAATGATGTTTAAAAACATAACAAAAAGGCAAGTATAACAAATTCATATTTTACAACTATGTCAAAGCATTCAACAAAAAACATGTAGTCTTCTAAACTGCGTTCATTAATTCTATGTCCATAAAAACCAATTCAAACATAAATGAAAACACAAAGCGCATCTTTTACTGCAGTTTAAATAACGAAAGTGGACTGAACACTTTGAAAAGCCTGGATCTGTTAATATATGAAAAACATAGCACATACATGCTAGGAAACTTTCATCCAGAACATGAATAGAATACAACATGCATTGTCATTGGACAAAAGTATAAATGAACATAACAGGATACCTATGAAACATTCATACTCAAAAACATGCACACACAACATACGCATGTTGTGAAATATGCATATGCAATGTATGCACACATTATCCAGAAAACCTACATTTGCAGTTTACAAATTCTGGATCACCTCCTTGAAAACTACATTAGTTGTAACATTTTCTGTCTTCCCACACTCATTGCACACCAAAATTTTCTATCCTTTTTTGCACTTTACTCCTGAAATTGCTACATATAACTGGCTATGACTGAACACAGGTGTACGTAAATATAACCCAACATTAGTAAGAGATTGACCTTGACTTTTATTTATAGTCATAGCAAAGGAAATTGCCTTCTTTGAAATTTAAATGGATATTTTCTGTTTGGTGGGGTTAAGATCATTCGAGCTATGAATACCTTATGTCCAATATTACGACCCGTGATGACTTTAGCCTCGATTACACGATTTCCTAGCCTAGTTACCCGAAGTCTAGTGCCATTGCATAACCCTTCATTCTGATCAATATTCCTTACTAACATTATCGGAACGCCCACTTTAAGAGCCAACCTGTGATTCGGCAATCCAGAACCTTTTATGCTATTTTAAATGTTAGGGAAAAAAAATTCATCATGACTACCTGGACCACGATCAGCACGACATACACTGTCTGAACTAAGATGTACTTTTTCTTCTCCTGGCACCTTTGCCAATAAATATTCATTCACTTCTTCTACAATTTCATGTGTTGGAGTCAAAATTGATCTTTCTTCAAAATACGCTGTATCCGCTAGATTGTCTAAGATTGACGGAAAAGTGCTTTCAACTATGGAACGCAAAGGATCATCTGAATCTTTAATAAGGATGTCATCAGGTAATTCGATCATTGTCTCTCCATCATTGCCCCCCTCCCAATACAACCATCACCCACTTTTAACATCCATTCAGAAAAAAAAATTATCTCAGAAAAATTTGAACCATCGCTATCAACTTCCAATCTCATATTCTTTGTCAGTCTTAAAAACTTACAAAAACTCCAAAGATACGAAGAGTTTATAGTGGACAAAACAATTTCTTGTCTGCTTTCTCCAGGGATAATAGGGATTATCTGTCGAAAATCACCTCCGAACACCACAACTTTTCCTCCAAATGGTAGTCTTGAGCTATCTTCAGTAGAAGTCTGAAGAATATCTCTTAAACTTCTATCTAAAGCCTCAAAACAAAATTTATGAATCATGGGCGCTTCATCTCAGATAATGAGATCAATTTTCTTAACCAACTCTGCTAATTCTAATCCTGGTCTAATGTTACATGTAGAGTCCTCGTTCATGTTCAAGGGAATTGCAAACCTTGAATGCGCTGTTCTTCCTCCACTAAGAAGCAAAGAAGCAATGCCACTTGAAGCTACTATCAGTACGATACCACGTCTAGACCGTACAGCAGATGATAAAGTTCTCCATACGTAAGTTTTTCCTGTTCCTCCATGACCGTAAATAAAGAAAACACCACCTTTTCCTTTTGACACAGCTGCCATGATAGTGCCATACACTTCTTTCTGCTTTGAAGTTAACTTACAAAAATGTGACATATATTCTTCTTGCAAGGACTCAAGGTCATACCTAAACTCGTCCCGAATCAATCTATTTCTTCCTTCCAGTATCATCAGGTTATCTGGAAAAGGCATTTCAGGATATCTTCTGAGACTTCTACCATTTTGATTTATAAAAAATTCTAGTTCCAATAGTGTATAATTTCTCAACTGTATCTCAGTTAAATGCAAATCTGTAAATAGTATACCATACACACGAACATATTGGTAAATGTAATAACGGAATAAAGTATAGTAAACATTAAACATGAAAAAAAGGAAAGCTCAAAACCAGTAACATACCTCTAATTCCTAGAACTCTCCTCTGCCTGTTAAGTATATCGTCCGAGAGGTATTGCAAAGTTTCTTCCCACACGGCCTGAGGCCTGGACATGCTACAACATATCAACAACATTACAAACAGAGCTCGTAGATGATGAGCACTATCCCAAAAACTTGATTCTCTTATTGCTTCAATGTACTCTCTATCATCATCTAATAACCTAAGAGCATAACATGCCTCTTTAAATGAAGGATATATTACTCCGCCGATAGTTCGAATGTCTTCATAACATGTAGGTCCATTTACTTTATTCAACAAAATTCTTAAATAATAGATTTCTCCTGAACATGGAGGCATGTACTGAATTCTCCCAACAGAAAATCCATTTTGTCTTGGCTTCCATTCCCTCAAGTCTTTTTTCCAAACAAATTTTGTTGGAAATTCAACGTAAGTAAGATTTTTTGCTTCCTCATAAACCTTATTAGATTCCATCCATCCTGAAAACATTGATTCATTAATTGCTGGCCAATTTATAACCGACTCAATCGTATCATCATCCTGAAATACAACACTTTGTCCATCAGGTAGGTGGAAAGGCAACCTCTCAACTGGAGGACTTCTATAATGAATATCAAATCCAAAAATTCTCCACGCAGCTTCACATGAAGAAACATATCTGCAATCTAAGTACATCTTGATTTCATCAATAATATTACTATTTTCATTAGTTCCACTTCCATTGTCTTCGCAAACAGTTGCTGTGACACGATCACGGCCTTTGCTAATGTATTTAAATAAGTACTTGATTGCCTGACTTTGGTTACACCATTCAACATTGATATGTGCATGATACCTCGCAAGAAGTTTTGGGTTATACGGAACAACAAACCTGTTATCCAACAAAATTCCATTCTTTTCAGCTACATTTTCATTATCTCTCCTTCTATAAATTAGATAACCATCCTCATCAACACTTGTTCTATCTTGAAAATTCCTGGGAAAAAATTTCGAGCACATACCATTTTTCATGCATGTTGAATTCATGTTTGAGGCACCACACGGTCCATGTATCATGAAAGCCACAACAGCTTCATACAACAACGGAAATTCATCTTTATCAGGAATCTCAGCTGATATCACTTTATCAATGTCTTCACATCTGCGAAATTTGTTGTTGGTATGCATAAACAGCAATATGTGTGCACGAGGAAGTCCACGTTTTTGAAACTCCACCGTGTAAACCACTGAGAATGAAAGAAAGAAATTATAAAACAACATTAACATTCAATATCAATAGACAATAATACAAATTGTTACAGTGATTTATTACACTTTCAGCAATCAAACACCATATACAACAACAACAAAAATGCAACGCATATGTTTATTCAGCTTTTAAGGTTAAATGATCTAAACTAACCCTAATCCTGTACATCTAAGTTTTCTATAGTAAAAAACTGTCCTTTTAAAAATGCAAAAACAAACACATGCAAATGGCAATGATGACATACCTGCTTGCACACGACCAAAAATATGTTTGTCTTTCAAGTCTCTAATGAGCTGGTCCAACTTAATTTTGAACACTCTACAAAGAATATCAGGCATGTCTTCTGACTGAAGACCACGACACTGGACAAACCTAGTGATTTCTGGCCATCTAGTATTGCACGTGAACATTAAAAACAAATCGGGATATCCATAAAACTTGCACAGGGCCATTGCATCCAAGTAATTTTGCATCATGTATCTAGCACCACCGGTGAAAGAAGATGGCAATACAATACGCTTCCCTATAGAAGAAGCTGTAGTGGTTCCCTTATATGCAGCCATAGATAGGTTCTTGTATGTTTCTAATCTCAACTTTTTCTGATTTTTGCGAATGTAGGACAACCATTCTTCCTCAATCATTGTATAGCCATCAACCAAAAATTGTTGGAATAACTTCCTCGAACAAAGAATTGTTGGAGCTTTATTTTTTCTATCTTGAATTCTAAAAGCAAAGAACTCTCTCATGCTCATTCTTGTTCTTTTTCTCGAAGAAGGATCATTGTTATCTCCCAACGCAATATCAACTCGATAACCATCTTCACCATAGGGAAAAAGTAATGGATAATGAAGTGCAAGATAAGAAGGATGTAATTCACTTACACGCTCAAATGATCCACTCTGTCATTGAACAATAATATCTCGCTCATCAAAGTCATTGCGAATATCACCGACAATTAATGCAGCCACCTTGGAAGCCGTTGGAAGATTGTTTGCCCTACCATCTTTATTCCTCCTTCCAATCAACTTTAGTTGCACATTTTTGTATTCATTTGAATCAAATCGATCTCGTGCCATCCTAAATGCTTTAGCCAGAGAATTGTGACAATCGAACATCAATTTTAACCCCTCAACAATTTCAGCATCAAAGGCATTTGTATTGTATCTCGAACTGCAATTATAAATGAATAATGTATAAGTAAGATGTATGCACCAAAGAATAGCAACTTACGTTTACTATATTAATATATATAAAGTTTAACGCAAGTCAAGCTTTGTTCAAAAATACCTGATAGAAGAGATCCTGTTTAAGACTTCATTTTCTGTATCATGTATGTATAGTTGCAAAAACCTGGGTGCTGATCCGGGCACTGGCAGCAAGCTACCGATCCGGTGGTAATTTTGTCCATGCAACCTAAAAACGTATGGTCCACGCCCTTTGTTGACGCTATAATCTACCATTCCTCCCATAGATGTAAAACAAAACATCATATTAAATTGCCGTATATACTTTAAAAAATGTTTACTTTTAGAGTCATTATCATGGAGCAACTTCTTCAGGAATGGAGGAGGATCTTGTAACAAAGGGAGTTGTACTTTCCCATGTATACAACACAAAGAGAACGTCAGTCGTGATGACCTCCTGCTTTTTTTAACACTCTCCTCGTACCACATCATTGCACCACATTTTTCACACAGGCAAACTGAATCTCCAATATCCCAATACTCTTTTTTTTAAGATATAATTCAGCATATTAGTTTCATGAAAAAAAACTTTTCTGTATGATATAAACATACATCGATATAAAGAAAGAAGATGACTACATATTTGAATATACCTTCGCTCATTAGAGTATGAGAGCCATCGGCAATACGGCCTACAACATTAGGAAAAAAATCATTCTAATTAATCTCACAAGAAAAAAATTACATTTAAGCATTTCCGATTAGGAAAAATTTACGCAAGCAAACAGAAAAGCATAATGTTAAATATGTACCAATAAACTCAGATGTTTCTACTGTGTACCCTGCACCATCAGGTCTATTATCAGAAAAACACATGAACATAATAACCTGAATATGAATCTTACAATTCATTATACACAGTATGCACACATTGTTTTATTCCATTCACAAAAAGTTGAAGGAATGAACCATATAAACATATACCTCCACCAGAGAAGTTTTCACTCCGTCTTTCATGATCTATAAGCAACTCTTTATTCATTCCTTCCAATTTTTCGTTGTTATCTGTATTACTTGCCAAGCGATCAATACCATACGTGCACTGCAACTTGTATTTCCTAGGTTTTAAAGCACTGTAATTTAATCTCAGGTTATTCTCATTCAATGTGTATCCTTCAGGTTCTGGCCTAGTATTCATTCGAAATGCTCGTGTATTTTTATATAGGAACCCATTTGATTTTTCATTTATCACTTCTCGATTTTCTATATTGTTTACCAAGCAGTCAATTCCACATGCGCATTCCAATCTATATTTTCTGGGTTTTAAAGCACCATGACTTGATCTTGAGTTGTCCTCCTTCACTGTGAATGTTTCAAATCCTGGCATAGTATTCATTTGCAAAATTTGTATGCTTGTATACAACAACCCATGTGTGCCTTCCAATTTATATTTTCTAGGTTTTAAAGCACCATTACTTGAACTTGATGAAGGGAGGCCATTCAAGCGTTCTACAAATATTTAATTGAAAAAGCAACTTAAAATTACATGTGTCTTGCTGGAGGATAAGCATAATTCACTCAAAACATACAAATGTTTTAAAGCATTCAAGGTAAACATTTAATTTTCTAAATTGCATGCATTAATACAATTAATTTGTACATAATAGCATTAAACTGACATACCTTTTCTCATGGAGTTTGATTTCGCTCTTTTGTAGCTGGCAATAATCTTTCTTTTCATTCCTGCATGTTAAAAAATTTATTTAAGCCATAAAACAACATATATGCATCAATATGGAATACTTACACATGCACCTATGGCAAAAAGAAGTTAATTAAATTATAAAAAATGATCAAGTCATAGTACACGAAGAGCCACTTATAGAAATAAAATTAAAGTTCAAATAAAAAAGGAAAAAAGCCAACCATGATGTCAATCAATCATTACTTCCATGATATCAACCAAAGCCAACTCATTTCCTCCAATAAAATGCAACTTATATAGAGCACACTCAATTAGTCACAGGAAAACATCAAACTAATCATCTAATATTAAATCACATCATAAGTTTTAAAAAAAGGGCAAAAAAATAAAAGGTTAAAAAAAGGAAAAAAAAGAAGAAGCATAAAGGTGCATGCACACTTGTCAACTAAAATTCAAATGGCTAGAATTTTGTACATTCAAATACCTTAAATTATTACCTCCACAAAATCAATTCATTTTCTATGTTTATGTACATACATATATAGCTCAAATACATAATTTATTTAATAAAAGTAATTTCTCATTCAATTCCAAAAACACTTGTTTGACACCAACAAAGGTTACAAAGTAAAACATCACATACCTGTATACGGAATTAAATAATCAATATCACATAGAATTCCAAATACATAAGGAAAATAAGCAAAATAGGGAAAAAAACCGATGTTAAAAAAGATAAGCTTTATGATAATCCATAAAGTAATTTCCATGTAATAGCAAAAGCGTTTTTGCTACCATTGATGATTTTTCATTGAACTCAACTCCATTTCATTTTCTCCTACAAAAGAAACAAGATCCTGAAAAAGTATGTAGCTGCTCTAGTATACTTAAAAATAAATTAACCTTAGTATAATTAGTATATAGTAAATAATTGATTACCCTTTCATCTTCATTGCTAACCCGATGTTAAAAAAGAATAAGATTTATGATAAGCCATAAAGTAATTTCTATTCAATAACAAAAGCATCTTTGTTTGCCATAACAAAGATGATACAACACAAAACATCATGAAGCCACAAACATTTCAGTTGCTAACGATTCGAACACTACATAATACACAATACAAAAAACTTCACTTATTTTTTTTTCTCAACAACAATTATAGTTTCTCCATTTTGTAATTCTTTTCCACATAAGCTTCATCAATTCTTCTTTTCTTGTTAGCAGACGACTCAACTCCAAAATATTCAGACTCAACTTCCATTGATGATCTTTTGTTTGAACTCAACTCCATTTCATTGTCTCCCACAAAAGAAATAGGATCCTAAAAACATACATAACTGGTTTACTATATTCAAAGAAAACTTAACCTCAGTACTTAATTAGTATATAGTAAAGTATGGATTACCTTTTCATCTTCAGTGTTCATCTCTTTAAAACTATTGTTCGACATGATGTTAGATCCTATTCCATATTGAAAAATAGCAACAATGCTAGTCAGAAACAAACGAAGAAATATAGCGTGACATACAAATAAAAATATTAATTCAAAAATATTACCTTGTTGATGATTCCCAAATACGCTTGAACCAAATCGTCATTATCACTCAATTTAACAACCATGTAAACAGGCCAGTTTTGCTTCAAATTATACTCAGAGATTTCGATCTTGAAGATAATTTGTTTTCCAATAAGACCGTTTTGCTCGGCCGGAAATGAATCATCATCACCATGTTGCAGTAAGACAACAAAACAAACAAATAAGACATCTAAGTTCATATTATATCTTGAACAAATAATAGCAAAGAAAGACGAATATAGTTGATAAAATTAACCGTAGATAGAGACTCTTTCATATCATAGGCAGATTTATGCAAAAGAGCAATAACTTCTCGATCGAACATTACAAATGATGCACTGCCACTACCGTCTATTACCCTAATCCGAACCTTAAACCTACAAATCGCACAATGAAACAACAATTTAACTATCTATGAAATCAAATGGTGCCATGTACACAGAAAATCCCTACAAAAAGTACATTAGCTAAATACCTTAACAAAACATTCTCAGAACTGATACGCTTATCACATTTTTTGCAGAAAAAATGATCAAATTTGTTTCCACCATTATCATCTTATACAGTTTCATTAATAGGGTTAACCTTCTTATGGCACTTTTTGCATGCCAGGTAATACATCCATGTTCTAATTCCACCCCAACAATAGTAGCCAAGATTATACAATTCATTGGCTTGTCTATTTCTAATAGATCATCCAATGATTTCGTGTCAGTAAGAAATTCATCTTGCAATGATAAACAACTCTGGGATGACGATGGAGTGGTCCATAACATCACAGAAACATCAACACTACTATCAATCCTAAATAAAGCAAAAGATCAATATGCATACAACAGAATAATCTATTTAGTTAATTCTACAAAGTCAAGAAATAAAGTTACCTATTCCTAAACAATCTAACTTCCTCCAAATCACCATTAAAAATTAACCGTGTAGAAAATAAAGAACTTGACAACATAACTGTACCTATCATTTGGAAAGGAAAAAAAAGAGATCTAATAACAACAAACAAAAAATAAGTTTCACAAACTAATAAATAAATTAGCAGTAAACTTAATTACGTATAATCACCTCCTCATTCCTTTATCTTTGCATTCCTGATAATAAGAATGATGGGTCCGGTATTATTTTCAGAGAGAAAGCAAAATGCTTCTTCTGCGTATCCATCCCACAAAGTACACTTCAGATTTGTTGACCTGCAAGTATGTCCATAGATAACTAAGGCACATTCACTAAATATAATGTGTACAGCCACAAACAAAAACTATAGATTCACCGAACATATGTTTGCTAAACTTACCCTCCATCCTTCAGTTCCATCACCAACTTTTTAGACTCTTTATTCTCTTTCCGACTGATTTCAAGAGAACTATAACCAACAATCATGCAAATAACATCTGGACAAAATAAATTTATCATATACTATAAAACCATCCAAGAATATCATGTGTAAGATATATATGACATGAAAACATACCTAGTAAGAATTTATCATCCAATGTTTTTGAAAGAATATCATCAAAAGACAAAATTTAAATCCGTACATAGGGATGGACATATCATCTTCACATGCCACAGCCGATGCCGAAAAAATGAAGTTAATTTTGTATAGATCCTGTGATACTCGATAGTTTCCATTATTTTGACGAACTCTAAAATTGCTGATAATCAAACACTTACCTTCCATGAATCTTGCACTAAATCTTTTAATGAGGTTTTGTTTAACAGTGGCCTGAATACGGTTAACCTGTAAAATAGTAAAATGCACGAATTTTTGTTAACAAACTAAAAGCACTATAAAATATCCAACAAATGGAATATCACGACTACATCACCTTTTCATCCAAGAGTAACATTTCAATACTACCATCATTTGCAGGATCTTTAAAGCTTGGTGGCCTCCATAATTGAACAATCCTTATTTTGATGGAGATGTTCTGGTTGAAAGGAGTGATATCCTCTATAAACTTATATGCGACACCCATATTTGTATTCCTCCTTATATAAGCTTCTCTCATGTCCCCTCCGAACAATTAAAATCACATCTACCCCAAACCTCTACTTTCAATGGCAAAACAATGCCAGCAGAGGATGCATAAATATTCATACATGCATCATGCATGCTATGTATCATGTTATGCTTATAATATGTTTTAAAATAAACATATAATATTATATTATGAAATACATAGAGAACTGTCTAGAAGCTCAAACGAAGAGATCAAAATTTCCAGAAAAAAAAAAGTTCCATTAAATCCGATTACCAATGACAATGATATGTCTTTCTTCTGTCTGTGTATTTTTTTAAATTTTGTTAACTCATTTAAAAAGGTTTCTCCCCTTACCGAGGCAGGCATCATCATAATACTTTGATCCATCTATACGAAATTAGAAGGTTTATTTTATTTTTTTATACCTATTACCTGCAACAGTAACCATTACCGAGATGTACATCATTACTGTTTTATTTTATGCATTATGGGAAAAAACATATTCTGTCTTGTAGTTGTTGTCCTATTAGTGTGTGAGGAGGGAATGTGAAGGAAATACAAAAATAAGAAAATACTTTTTTCCCCCTAGTTGTCATCCTGTTACGCGTGAGTAGTGAATGGGAAGGGAATGTTGTCTTGTACTTGTTGTCCTATTATTATGTTATATTATTTAATTCGATTTAATTAGTGGTGTTGTAGAGGGAAAAAGGTGAGTTTTGGAGGGATTTTATTTTTTTATTAGTAGTGTTGTGGAGGGAAAAAGGTGAGTTTTGGAGGGAAAGTTGGCCTTGCTTTAGTATATTGTATGGTATACATATAATATTATATATGTATATATACATATATTATATAAACTTGTATGTGTAACAACATACAATTTCCACACAATACCCTTCACAATTTAATATATATATATATATATATATATATATATATATATATATATATATATATATATATATTAGCACATCACAACCTAACGCTTTCATTTTATCTTACATGATGCTCTTATCATTTATTAGCTTTGTTCTACTTACGTTGTTCTCAATCGTTGCCATAATACCAATTCTATAGCGCCTCTCGCTTAAAATCTAAAAAAGAACGCTGATGATTTTAAAATCATCATCAGAGCTATCTTCCGGCAACTGGTATAGTATGAATATATAGTAAGAAAAATGAGCAACTAACATTTTGGTCAAGGAAAAATTACTTAAATATTAATTAAAACTACTTTAGTTCTCCTAAAAATGTGCCAACACAGGGGTTCTAAATAAAATATCAAATAAAATAATAGATGGGTGGGCCAGTATGAAAGCGTAACCCATACCTCTAAGTACATCAGAAATAGAAAATATTTATCAGTTACCAAGGCCCCGTTCGCAGTCAAAAGTTGCCACGTCCACGTTAGCGTTCGCGCATCGGACGCGAGGCAACTTTTAACCGTTCACAAGTGACGTTCGGGAAACACTGGAAAACTATCTGTTGGCGTCTAATGCGTTGGACGCCAACAGATAGTTTCCCAATGTTTCCTATCGCTCGGTATAAATTTCGATCCCTCCCCTTCATTTTTCTCACCTCCGAACAGCACAACCTCTCCCTTAACCTCCATATCTTACCGGTTCAAGCTTCGAAACAGGTATTTTTTTATACTGTTTAATTAAATTTTTTTTATTCTATAACATATGTTTTTTCTGATTTTTTTTTGTTCTACAGTATGTCTACTAGTTCTGCCTCTGCTACTTCCCAGCCATTTGCTAACTGGATGGAAGAACGAGAGTCTACTTTTATAGACGTTTGTATAGAGTATCTGGAGGATCGCATGACTGGCGTTAGTAACTTCTATTCATCGGTCGCGGCGACGATGAACGCCCATTATAATCTGGATTTTAGAGAAAGCCATATTAAAAGTAAGTGGGAAAATATGAAACGGACGTTTTGCGAGTGGGATAGACTGCTCAAGGCCCCTGATGGAGAATGAGATCCAGTGTTCGATACATTGGACGGTCTTGACGATTTTTGGGCTAGCGGTGCTGGTAAACCATTTAGGCGATTCAAAAGGAACCCGCAATGAAGCTCCGAGAGCAAGACATATTATTTAGCGATTGTTTGGGTACAAGTTCTTGTGTGTATCCGATTCCTGGAGTTGCACCTGCTACTGCACCTCCACCTGCACCAGCACGTGAGCCAACTGCATCTTTCACTGCTGCCGACACCGGTTATTATTCCAACTAGATGGCTACCGACCGAGCCCTCTTCTGGTCAGCCCTCTAGGCGCAGACATGTAGAGTGTGGTGGTTCGAGCCGCTCTTTTGTGACCGACCGCGTGTCGGAGCTTGCTACCCGTTGCTACAAGACTGTTCGAGGAGTGATAAATGTCGAGCGTTGGAAGATTCTGATGATTTTCCGCAATATTCTGCGCGAAATGTGGAGATGGTTGAGGATCTTACCGACAATGGTATACGGGGATTTATTTTAGCAGAGTTGAGCGCATTACCACATCATCGTACTTTTTAGTTTTTCATATACTTGTTTTATTTTTAAGTGTAGTTGTTGTATTTATGTTTATATTTCCGTTCATGTAATGAAATGCAGTCGTTTTATTTTGTTCAATTAGTATTTAATTAATTCAATACAATTAATATAACAATTAAATAACCCGCTCAAATACCCCGTTCGTAGCAAAAAAACACATTTATCATTCGAAACAGTGTCACACTCAAATAGGCCGCTCAAATGTCACGTTCAAATGCTCCGTTATCATTCTCTAAATATGCACGCCAAGCCCGATGCTCTGTCTTTAGATCCTGTATTGCGCTATTTTCAAAATACTCTAAGCTCTTAAACTTGACCTACTCAATGAGTTCTCATGAGTATGGAAAAATAATAATAAGAGTCACAAATAAAATCCTCCAAAAAAACAAATATATAGTGATACCAGTATGAACCACATAGATTAGATTTCCGCCTCACCATTCAAGCATAATTAATATTTTGGTTTGGTGTGCCCCTTGCACTGACCCTTCCTGCAGTAGTAGCTTGTTCACACCACTTTTGGTGATGTGAACAAAACACTACCACTTGATTGGTATTTTGTTCACACCACGTAAAAGTGGCGTGAACAAACTCATATCCCGCATTTGAGTCTTAGTCAAGATTCCTTACAAAATGAAGTATATAATAATAGGCTCATCATGCAAAACCCACCTAAGTTTCCCTCCGTTATAAACGTCTTATTTGATCTATTATTACTTAGGGTGCGTTCTTGGCGAACGGAAACGGGGTATATAAGCAAGCATTTGAGCGGGGTACTATAGCGAACGGAGAATGTGTTTTTTGCTGCGAACGGGGTATTTGAGTGGGGTAAATGAACGGGGTATTTGAGCGGGGTATTTTAAAATGAGATATAAATAGATAGGATTTAGCATGCTTAAAACCTTCTTACAGATATGACAGCTACCGATACAACTACAGTTATAGATACAAATAAAAAATACAGTTATTGATACAAATAAAATCAGTGCAGACCAGCAGCTACCAACTCATCTCTAATGGTATCTCGAAGTAATGATATTTCTTGGAACCCATTTCGTTGTACTCGTTCAGTGCATCTATTCGTTGTGTTTCTCATAGTGTAATATTCCTCCAAGTACTAATCGGTGATTTTTTCAGGATCATCATCAAAAGCCATAAAATCTGGGTCACCAGTATTATATTTGCGTATGAAGTTGTGTAAGGCCATTGTAGATACGACAACTTTGACTTGAGTTTTAAATCGATACGTAGGCATACAGTTCAGAATGGTAAAAAAAAGTTTCCAGATGTTCTTTCTACGGTCATCCATAAACTCGAATGGTAGAAATTAAACACTTCATTGGTTGATTTTGGTTGATCCACGGTTTCACGGAAATGCAGAATATGATACCTTATATTTCGATATGGTGGTAAGTATCCAGTCTATAGTGGATAACCTGAATCAACCAAATAATACTGTCCAGCTAGAGGTTTAGGGAAGTTAGAGTTTCTATCATTTGTAACATCATTAAAAATTAAATTATTGTGTGCAGTCCCTTCCCAACCAGCCACAACATACGTAAACTGTAAATCGAAATCACAAACCGCTAATATATTTTGAGTTGCAAACCCCTTTCTTCCGATATAAGGGATAATCTGATCAGCAGGTAAATGTGCAGATACGTATGTACCATCTATAGCACCAATACAGTTTTTGAAATAAGGATAATATCGGTTTGAAGTTCTAATGTGTTGTGCAACGATATGAAACTGTTGATCCACTGGCTTTATTATATCAGCAGTTAGTAATTGAAAAGTGTTAAGAACTGCATGAAAACAAACGGAAATTGTGCTACCTGACCGTTGAAACCTTTCGCTAAGTTGTCTATTTAAAAGCCCAGCAACCATTGTGTAAACAAAAATTCCAACCAATTCGAGGACACAAATATCGCGCGTGGAAGAGAGACTATGATGCTCCAGTTTTTCACATAATGAGTAAAAACAAAGTCTTTTCATTGGAAAATTAACTTGACAACGTTGTCGATGACCATTTAGAACATCGTTTACCCAAGCTAACCCAGTAAACTCTAAAGTATTAATTCGAGTCATATGATTTCTACTGGCATTCAGACACAACGATATCCCGTGGAGATCAATAATATCGTCGTAATAGGAAGATGAGTCGGAAGAAGACATTATTTAAGTTGAAGAAGAAGAAGATGCCGGTGAAGAAGAAGATGTTGGTGAAGAACGTAAGGAGGTGAAGAAGACATAGGAGTTGTTTTATAGGCCAAGAAGGGGGATGAGGAAAATCAAGCCGTTGGCGTCGGACGTGCCAGACGCCAACGACTTGATTTTCCCCATCCCACCAGCGCTTTTTATGAACGGAGAATCTAGTGCTGGCGTCAGACGGGGCGTGGCAAATTAAGGCTGTGAACGGAAAATACTTTGGTTTTGCACCTCATCAACAGTACTCATCTGACCTCTCATTAAGATCTGATTATTTATCAAGTATGACTCGGAAACTCCCACCATAGCACACTTCTTGAAATTATTCTTTAGTAGTTATCTCCTTACTTTTACTATTTGGAATAGCCACTGTAGTATACCTTTATACGCTCATCCCTTAGTTAAATCTATATGGACCTTGCACCCATATTGCTTAATATTGGTTAGTTAAGTATTGACATTTTATCCATTATTACTACTTGAAAGTTGAAACAACAATTGCAGTATTTTTTTTAGATTCGTTCTTTTAAAAGTTTGATTATTAACCGATACTACTTGGAACAGCCACCGCAGCATTCTACCTATTAATTAGCTAAGCCTCAGATGACAAAGAAATAGCCACCTGTAGTCCAACACATATATACATTTACCAATATGTACTTTTTAATGCATATGGGATTCTACTGATATGTGATAATAAGCAATCTTTTGCAATTAGCATTAGAGTAAATCATGAATGATTCGTCTGGATTTACTGACGTTGAAAGCCTGTTAGCATGTTAAAAGTACGCGAAGATTATATTATGAGAAATTTAAGTGAATGGAAAGAAATTCAAAGTGTCATGAGACACGCCAATGTAGAATTGGAAAAACCGTCGTTCAGATAATCGAAGTTCGAGTACGCCGTTCTATGGAGTTATTCGGATTCTGTAAAATAAAACACAGCAAAGGAAGGAAACCCATGTGCATTTAACAAACAACTTAGATACCCGCACCATACTTCTTGGAAGTTTAAATATGCCTCTCCTCACCTTTCCTGGGTGTGCATTCTTCTGAGCATCCATACCCAACGTCAAGCTCCTTTCATTTTTTGTCTAACGCATATATATGCTCCTCTTCGTTCAGACCTGGCCTCTCCCGGGGTCCCTTTTTGATTTATCTTTGTATAAGTTTATGCACGCTTATATCTTTAGTGCGAACGTCATAACCCATACACATACAGTACATTATACACTTTACCTTCAACGCAGTCAATCCAAATATTCGTACTCTTTTTCACTCAGCTATTCGGCCTCTATATGAAAATGTTACCATTTCTAACATAGACGAGGCCATTGCGTCCTTGTATAATCTCCTTGTTTCCAGAATCGTGTCTTCTCTATTTTTTTCCTAATTGTGAATTGCGCACACAAAGTGCTTGCGAGAACCAAGTTCCATTTTATTAATTTCCTAAAGCTATTACAATTCATCCCATATGGGCAACAACAACAACCTTCCTACTTCCAAAGGAAAACTGCGGCTTGTCCCTTATAACAAATGATGCTTTGCTTTTTTCACTGCTTGCGAAATTCATGCAACAAGGATATCCTTCGTGTGATTTTTTGTAGATTATATTTCTGATGCTCGGAATTGTGTTTACTGTGAAGATAAAATTATCTAGATTTCTTTTTGTAGGGCTTTGAGGTTTCTACTATCTCTGTCGGAAGTGATGCTGAGAATTCCTAACTAATTTATGTTGGGTAACTTTAAATGCATTATCAATGGAGAATAATAAAACGAAGAGACAAGTGTCTTTATAGGTGAAAAGGTAAGAGAAGTCAATGGTCTTTATGTTCTTTAATCAAGGGATGTGTCTATTCGTGAAGAGTCGTGTCTGTTCGTCAAGAGTCATGTCTGTTTGTTAAGTATCGTATCTGTTCGTCAAGAGTCGTGTCTATTCGTGAAAAGTCGTGTTTATTTATGAAGGGTCATGTCTATTGGTGGGAAAAAAAAAAATGAAAAAAGTGAGTAGATAAGTCTGAGAAAAAAAGAAAATGTTGTAATGGAAAGTTGAATTAAAAAAGTAGAGTTATTTGTGTATCCAATTCCTCCTCAAAAGAAAATTCCTTTTCTAAATTCTATAAATTGGTAACAGAACTTCTGTTTCTACAACTTGGTATCAGAGCCTAGGTTGAAACTATGACATTTTTATTCTTCTCATCGTTCGTTCTAACAAAAGAAAACTTCGAAAAGTGGAGTAATAGAAAGAAAGAAGAGTTAATCTCCAAAGGATTATGGGAGATTGTTGAGAATGACTACGAATGGCCAAAAGATGTTAAAAACATGACGGAGAAAAAGAGTATGAAATTTAAAAGTTTGAGATGGAAAGATTTCCAAGCTTGTGTTGTGATATGTGAGAACGTCAATCAAGAAGCTGAAAACCATATTCTTGGAGAAAAAAGGGCAAAAGATTTGTGGAATTTGCTAAAAGAAGTTTATACAAAGGATTACAAAGGAGAAGATGAAGAGGAAGTTGATGAATATGATGAAGAGAAGATCGAAAGATTCAAAGCGGTGCTGATGGGAAAGAAAGTTGCTAAAGAAAAAGAATACGAAGAGGAGATCGAAAAAGCTAAAAAGGAGCTGATAAGAAAGAAAGATGACAACGAAAAAGAGGACGATATTGAGGAAGACATAAGTGAAAGTGAGAACAACTCTAAGGATGAGCATGATGCTTTCATGGAAAGCGGAGAAAGTAGAAAAGAGGAATTGCAGAATGATGACGATTCAAAGAATACAAACAAGGTAGATGTACAAGCTGGTGTGGTTGAGGAAGCAACTGGCAAGACAGGCATTGAGGCTGACAAGGCAAGTGAAGAAGTAAAAGAAAATGAGAAGGTGGAGAGAGAAACATGTTAAAAAAGGAGGAAGAAAATGCAAGGGAGAAAGATAACAATTTATTGGGCAAATTTGAGCTGTCTGGAATTCCCCCAGCACCTATAGGGGTGCTCTAGATCGATATATGCTTTCACATTGATTTGAATGGAATGTTGTGTGTGGCTGCTGAACATAAGACATTCGGACAGAAAAACAATACCATGATCGTTAAACACTTCTTGGAGGAATTGTGCAGTTCGATTATTGCAAAGATGTATCAACAGGGAGGAGCTTTTGTCGGGGAAGAGATAGAGATGCACGAGAAAAAGGTAGAAGCTAAGAATGTGTTGAATAGTTATGTAAACTATATGAAATATAGGATCAAGGATGATAAGATTGGTGGGAGGTTGAAGCTGTGATTCCGTGCTTGCATCATTTTTCACTGGCCAAAGCAGAAAAGTTTGAGGACAAAATGGAGAAGCTGGAAGAATACAGTAGAATCAAATACAAAAAAATTGAAAATGCAGGCATTCCAGGAGGAAATATTGAAGCTGTCTTGAATGTTTTTCTTCCGGATGAAATATACATTAAGCAACCTCCCGAATTCAGAGAGAAACGTGAAGAGCTAGCTGGTGACGTATACAAGCTTCCCTGAAAGACTAAAGCATTTAAGTTTACGGGGGAGTTTTGTTGGGTAAACTTTAAATGCATTATTAATGGTGAATAATAAAATGAAGGGACAAGTGTCTTTACAGGTGAAAAGGTAAGAGAAGTCAATGATCTTTATATTCTTTAATCAAGGGATGTGTCTATTCGTGAAGAGTCGTGTCCGTTCGTCAAGAGTCATGTCTGTTTGTTAAGTGTCATATTCGTTCGTCAAGAGTCGTGTCTATTCGTGAAAAGTCGTGTCTATTTATGAAGGGTCATGTCTATTGATGAAAAAAAAAGTGAGGGAATAAATCTGAGAAAAAAAGAAAATTTTGTAATGGAAAGTTGAGTTAAAAAAGTAAAGTTATTTGTGTATTCAATTTCCCCTCAAAAGAAAATTCCTCTTCTAAATTCTATAAATTAGCTCCAGAGCTTCCATTTCTACAATTTATATTTGTTTCTAGAGTTATGTTTATCGTGGTTACTATAAATTTGTTTTACGAGTTCCCTAAAGAAACGTGAGTCTCAGCTGTACAATTGTATCCCTGGATACAAGAAGCGGTTAAATGAAAACCAATGCATCTTGTTGCATTGATATTGTGTGAAAAAAAAGCCTTGGGTCTAATTAATCATACATATAGAGGCTGCTAAATTATTTTATTTAATAGCCATTGATGTAAATGCAAAGATAAAGTTATAAGCCTGTACGTTTTCCTAGAATTTTATATACTGTTGGACAACACTTGTGGCTATTGAATATTTCAAATAATCCCTGGGGCTTTCATCATACCATGGAAGTTAAACCCTACCCTTTTAATAGATGAGAAAATTTAGGACATCTATTATACTATCTTTTTAAACCCTTTCTTCGTACTGAAGGATGGCAACACAGTAGAAACAAGTAGTTCTTGTAGGACCAAAGTTCAATGCCACACACATTTAACTTGCAAGATCAACTATTGCTAACTTAGACAAATATTGATAGAATAATTATATAATACTGCTCCAGGATAAGAATGCTTACATCTGTTGTGTGATGATGGTTTAATTGGTCGATGTCTATCCTTAACACTGAAAGTAACTGACAATTGTATCTATCTGTATTGTCAAATAATCAAATGGTCTGAATGAGTTGGGCAAATACTGAACGAGATATTTATCTTTGGCCTGTGTGAAAAGAGGAATACTATTAGGAACACAAACTGAACCTAAGACTTTAATATGAAGAATTTTACACAACAAAACAAATATGTAGGAAATGGGTAGATGATGGTTGTAGAGACCTATAGACGATCATTGAGCATTGGTTGCGTCAATCTGTGAGGCCTATACGCTTGATTGAAGCGTCATACTGTACAAAAGTTTCAAACAGTGTGGAAATAATGATTATAAGCATCATGCTAATTAGGTTGGAAATAGAAAGATATAAAGCACGATATACCTCTTTTCCTGTGTATTACCATTCTTAGGTACATGTTGGTTACCTGGTGCATGTGTTGTGTATAAAGTTCTGTGAAATAGATTTTGGTTTGGAGCCATATGTGCCTTGTTTTCAGATGCATATTGAAATTTTAACAAGATTGAAAAATCCTTTTACCTCCAAATATTATCCTTTTCCTGGCTTGAGCATCAGAGCAGATCTGAATTAAAAAGGCAGGTTACAAAAATAGTTAGAGCATTATTTTACATTAGGGGAGTTGAAAGAGATGAGAATGATTGCTATTATACTTTAGTTGTTTTCACCTTAAATATGGTTTTCAGTGGTACTTGGTACCCCCCCCCCTCCCCCGTGCATCTCTTATTGTTATCTGATGCATGCTAACTAAGCCTGGCAAGTGGTAAGAACTGTCTATGTTTTGTAACTATTATAAAGTTGTTATTGGGTAACCACACATTTTGTAAAGTATAAGTGCAGACAGTTGGATGTGTTTTAGAGATGAAATTGCAAATAAGAGGGAGAAGGAGAATTTAGTGGAGTGATTTAATTGGCAAGGAGCTCGTTGAAACCTGAGTATGAACCCAGGTTTGATATTCTTTTTGGTTATCTTTTTTTAATAGCATTGCTGTTTGAATTCTGATATCTGCAGTCCTAGATGAATAAAAATCATTGTTTATTTATTAGTCCATAGTCTCCATTATAGTGGTTGGAATTTCTATAAGACTGCTTCAGGTGCTTGTTTATGAAAAATTCATAAATAACTAAATGCTTTCAAAAGGAATTTTCATTATACTCATCTCAACCTTTTTGGTTATGTCTTGAGTTAATGTAGTATAATAGATTACAGTCCTCCAATATGTTTTCTAGTCATTTAAAGCTTGATTATGCATAAGATAACTATTTCATGCAATAGCAATATATCTATTCATTTAAGGTTAAAACTTATGTATTTTAGAATGGACAAAAAATGCTATGCTTGAGTAGTTATGGCAACGTAACCTATACACCCACTTAAAATTTATACTTAAAGTTTATTACCTATACTTGATGTTTGAGAATCAAAACATGAAGAACATTATCTTGAATTCATATTTGAATTTTGACTTGTGCTTTTGATATATTGCTTTGTGAATCATCCTTATGTTTACTAGTATAAAAACGCATGTACATGCATCTAATATATATTGATATTTACTTTCCGTTTAATAAAAAGATAAGTGGATGACATGCGTTATAAGTGCAAAAGTTTTGATAGTAACAACGTTTTTATTTCAAAATGTTTTATTCGTGATACCGATGATAATTTGATAATAAAATTTCATTTATAGGTATTTGAAAATGGGATGGTGGTAAATGTTGCAATTGGTAGTGAAATTTATTTTGATGGACGAGGATATTTTCATAGTTTCAAAAAAAGAATTAAGATTTCATCATGTGATGCATTCTGCGTGGTGTTTCTGAAAAAAGAATTAAGACTTCATCTTGAGCAATAAGCATTACGCCACTCTTCTTATCTCATCCTCTCAAATGCTTTTTTTTTTTGGGCCTTTACTCTTCTACTATTATATTTGGTTGACCAATTGTTTTTTGGTTTTCTCTCAATGCTTTTGAACTGCTTAGATCGTTTGAGTGGAGATAGTTGGATTTTTGTCTTGTTATGAGTATTTTGGTTTTCCTCCATGTTGTTTGGTGTTTGTAGCATTGATGTGTATCTTTTTCTGGCTTTTTTGGTCAGTTGTCTTAGGAATGACTTTTTGGTTTGTAGATGTTTTTTGTTTTGTAAAATGTTTATCAGGCGTTTTTTTATCGTCTGCAGGGGGAATGACCGCAAGCGTCAATCCTGATGCATGGGTGTACTTTGTGAAACTTGGGCCAGATTTGTGGATGATATGGGTTAATGTAGTCGCGGACCCTGAAGCTTTTCTACTAAAATCAAATTCAGGGATGTGCACCATTCAAGAGGTCGTTGGTACGACCATGGGTTGACACAAAGACTTTATTTTTCTATAGTAGTACGTGCATTTTTAGCTTTATGGTTTTGTGTTGCATTGTATTTTGAAACCGTTACTAGTATGCATTTAGATTATGTGTATGAATTAAGTTTTTAATTTGGTAGAACTTTGAATGTAACTTCAACTTACCTTTTGAAATGTATGTTAGAAGTTAGTGAATCTTATTTTTATCGTCTATGCCTATTAGAATATACATTTACTTATTTCTTGGTAATATATATTCTATTACCACACTATTAAATTGTTAAATGCAAATGATGGTGGACTATAGTAAGCAAATGAGTTTTTTGAATTTTGCAATTGTCATGTAGTACTGCAAATAATTAAATTGCAACAGTTCTAAACAGTTGTAGTGGAGTCTTTTGCAACCGGCATTTATTCTTGCAAAAGGTCCTATTACAACTGGTTAAGAAAGTTGCAAAAATTCCTACTACAACGGTTGCTTGTAAGTGTTCTGAATAGTTGCGAAAGGTGACTGACCTATTACAAGTTCGGCTATCTAGACGAGGAGCGGGTCTGTTGCAATTGGTCTACTACAACAGAAATTGTCATTTGCAAAAAAGGAATTTTTGTTGTTATGTTACAATATTAGCCTTGTTTTATTCTTCATCATCTTCCTTCTTTAAAACTTTAAATTTATTTACAGAAAATAAGAAATTTATAGCACTAAAACAAGTTTAATTTTAGTAAAATGAATTTCAATTTTTTGAATATATGGTAACCAATTTATTATGCTGCAAAAAATTATTAATTTCAGCAAAAAACCCTACTTCTAAATTAAATGATTTTAAATTTGATCACTTTCTTGCAGACATTCCCGTAATTTGAATTTAAGGTTTCATGTTTAAAAACACATTAAGTTCTACAATTTTTTTTTTACATAGATGTGGTCAATATAATTATTTGCAATGTTTTAGTTTGATGGGTTATAATTTAATAAGTAAGAATGCAATAAAGAAGAAGACTAATTTAGTAATATATTTTTTAGCAAAATAATGATGTACGTTAGGTAGTTTTCGGTGTATGAATAGAATTTGCCCAAAATTTATTTAATTTGAATTTAAACGATTCATATTGAAAATAGAATTTTATCAAAACTAATTATATCAATATAATAGTCAAATTTAATGTATAATGATTAATAAAATAGTTATAAAATGGAAACAGTTAAATTTAATAATTTTTGGTGTGGAACCTAAGACGTCACTCAAGACACAACTTGTCAGTCCTAGTATAGTTAAATTTAATATAATATAGTTAATTCAAAATAGTTATAAACATAGAAATAGTTAAATTTTATAAAAATAGTTTAGCAATATAAAGTTATAGATACAGTAGTATAAAAATAATAGTAAAAGAAAATTTTGTTAATTTAAAAAAGTTAATAAAAAATAATAATAATTTAAGAAAATATTTTTAATAATTTTGAATACAAGAGTTTATTTTCTATTAGACCCTTAGAATTCAACTTTGGGTTTCGAGTTTCATATTCCAATCCGAAACACGTATCAAATATTTATCAAATTCTGAATAAAAATAATATTAGATTCAAATTTGAATCTTAAATCAACTTAACTTAATGGTTTAAATTTCTAATTTAAATATAGTGTTCGAATTAATTAAAACTTAAATTCCAAATCAAATTCAAATTCAAAATGATTTCATATACATTTTAAAATTGTTGGAAACGTGAAGTGTGATTATAACGCCCCACCATGAGACCCACATTAGTAAAGGGCTTTAACAGGTATTAACGTTTACTAATGTGGAGAATAGGGCTGGTTAGAAGCGACCAACCATGAGTCTTGTATGAAATATATAAACATCAAGAGTGTATATAAGTGCTCTATAATTTATTTTTTCCATGTGGGTCAACACTCTTATTCTCTATTTAATACAATACTATGGTGGCTAGTCAATAATTCAGAACAAAAGCAAATAAAAGTAAAAATATAATACAACATAAATTACAAAATAGACAACCAAGCAACATATACAGATACAAGTGTTATATAATACATAGTGTCTCAAAGCTGTGGTGTACAGCCACAGTACATATACATCGAGTTTAACAAATAGGTACATGAAGAATACAAAGGACAGACCAAAATATTGAGTACTAAGCATCACCAAATATGAGGTCCAAGAAGTAAGGAGAGATCCAATAATTTAATTGGAAAATAATTTTAGCATAGATTATTTTCCACTACTTCACCCTGTAGCTCCCTACTATCCCCAACCTAGTACTTATTTAGTGCACTTTTATTTCATTGGAGAAAATTCCAATAATTTTTTAAAACTACATGAGCTCCCATGTTCATCCATTTTTTACTTTACTTTATCCTTTTGGTTTATTTTCCTTGTTATTTTAAAAGTTAAACAATTACAAAAGTTCCTACAAAATCGTATGTGCATATGAAATTTGTTAAACCAAATAGCCACATCATAGGTTTGTTTTTAGATAACATACAAAAACTCCATTAAATTCCAAAACATTAGAATAGGAAAACACATATGTACGTCCCATATGTTATTCTTACACCTGAAACATTCATTAGTTTCTTAGATGTTACATGCACACTAATATGACATGTCCAATACATTAAATCTATAGATCTAACCTGGTCTCATGCATAAAAGAATAGGGTTAAAAGAGAATGAAGTATTGCTTGTTTAGTTCTTTTGGATGTAGATCTTTAATCTTCCTTAGCATCTTCTAGCTTTGGTTTTAATATCTTCTTCTTGTTTGGGTTTCTAGGCTTCCACCATTGAAGAGTTTCTCTTACTTTTGTTTTAGTTTGGATTAAAGCGAAATGGATGATTAGAAATAGTAATACTTATTGTTCCACAATATGTTGTTCCTGGACAATAACCCGCTTCTACTAATTCACTTCCCTCCAACCATCTTATTTAACCCTTATAGTT
This sequence comes from Allium sativum, assembly GCA_030737875.1. Lineage (NCBI taxonomy): Eukaryota > Viridiplantae > Streptophyta > Magnoliopsida > Asparagales > Amaryllidaceae > Allium > Allium sativum. The sequence continues at coordinate 973,846,135 of CM060924.1, forward strand.
ATATTAATTAAATTATTTAACTGATTCTAAATTTTAGATTCATTACGGAACCAAATTGATATACACAATAGTAAGTCAACTAAGAAAAACGAAAATGAACCACATGTATTAATGTAGTTATATTTCATTATCTACTTAACTTCCAAATGTTAAGTGCAGAAGAATGACACCTTAAATAACTGTTTAAGCAGTATAAAGTCTAAGCAAAGCACAAGCATGATTCAAAATGGAGAACTTATGCTCTATTCATAAAACAAACTCCAAAAATGGAACGATAAGAACCACTATTTTTTTACAAAATAACAATATATAACAAAAAAATGTCTTTCTCCGATGGCTCACAAAAAGGTAGTTGAGTAAAATAACACTCAACATGCCACACAAAACTGAACACATACAAAAAAGGAAGCAAAAAGACAGAAATAAAAGCAACACAAAGGAAAAACCCTCAAGGCTGACCCGAGAAGCAGCACAAGGAAGGGCCGCAATCCGAACAAGCTAGACCTCCACCTTCAAACAAAACAACAACCAACCTAGCCCAAAAGGAAGAATGTCAAGGAGCACCAACTAATCACCTGCAACCACAATGATAGCAACCACATCAACACAAATAACTATGCAATCATGATTTTGTCAATGCCTTGCTATCATAATTATATAACGCGGTGGTACAACAAACAAATTCAAATTACTAATGAAACCGTGACAATTCCCAATTCCGTTGATCGAAGCCGATACCGGAAAGGTACTCAGATATGTGAATCTCGATGAATTCGAGATGAACAGAAAACACAATTTCTGTTGATTCAAAGATGCTGTAAATGTGGTTACCAACCTTCCGTTGATCTGCTGATGTCGAACAGATGATCTTCCAAGTCATTGATTCACAAAGAATACCGAAAATGAGAATAACGTTGGAGCTCCCAATAATGGCTGAATGCAATTATAACAAATGAACTAACTTTTTGCAGAGACATAACTGGACTATTTATAGGCTCTAACATACAAGGCCGATAATGGCAGCACAAACACTCAACAATGATACCGAAACAGAAAATACAAAGAGGTTTGATATCGAAGCAAATACAAACACAAAACAAAGTAGAACTAAAAGTAAAAAAGTACCAACACAAACTAAAAGAGTTAACTCGGAACGACGGGATCGAAGCCGAAAGTAAATTCCCTTGGAACTGGAGCCGAAACCGAGCTGAAAGCTTCCAAAAGGCTTTTAATACTGGAGCCGGAACAGAATCCTCAAAACAGATGACTTCGGTACTGATACTGAAATAAAGCAAATTTGAGACAGTGATACCGAAGTAACCGAATTAGAAATCAACATAAACCATGAATATGATACTAACACTTCTATTGAGTCGATACCACTATAGCCTGTGCTGCATCATCCTCCCTAGGTTCAAAAGAATTCGTCCACGAATTCAAAGTACTCTCTTCCACCAATTCATTCTCATAGTATGGATTCAAATGTTTAGCATTGAAAAATCAACAGTGTGAATATGACTTGGTAGTCTCAATCGATAAGCACTGGGGTTAATTACACAACACACACAAAATCACCTTCCTGAAATTCAACATATCGACGATTTGAATCAGCAACTTGCTTGTAGTTGTGACTTGTTTCAATCAACCGTTCTTGTGCCGTACGATGGAGCTTCTGTAACCCCGAAACAAGATCAATGGCTTTTCTCTGCATTTTATATTGTTGTGGCAATGGATTTAAATTAAGGGACCCATTAGTATCACTGAGTACACAATCTTGAAAGTACTGAATCCTATACTTCGATTGATAACATGATTATGTGCGAAATTCAGCCTGACACAACTACAAATCCCACCCTCTTAAGTTGTCATTAACAAGACTTCTCAACAACTTCCCCAATGATCTATTCACTACCTCTGCTTGTCCATCTGTGTGCGGATGATATCTGCTACTAAATTTCAATTCTGTACCCACCATCTTCTGCAAACTCGTCTAGAAATGACCCAGGAAATGAGTATCACGATCCAAAATAATCGAATCTGGTAATCCATGAAGATGATATATCTCTCGATAGTATAATTGAACCATATTCACTACATCCGCCGTCTTCTTGCATGTAATAAAATGAACCATTTTTTGAAAATCAATCAATGACTACATAAATGGAATCGTAGCCCCATTGTGTTCTTGGCAAATCGAAACAAAGTCCATGCTCACATCTACCCAAGGTCGAGAAGGAATGGGTAATGTCATATACAACCCTGCATTAGTTGTCATCCCCTTAGATACTTGATAGATGTGACACCTCTGCAAAAACCTTTGAACCTCCCTTCGCATTGATGGCCAATAATATGACTTTGCGATTAATTGCAATGTACGTTCTCTACGAATATGACCTTCACTGTGAAGTTCTTTGATTATCTTCATTCAAAAACTACAATGTAAAATATACAATTGATTCCCTTCGAATAGAAAACCTTCCACCACTGAAAATTATGTTATTTCACCTTTCTTGACTTTTCAAAAACCTTTGAAAAATAAGGATCTGAAGTTAATAATTCTGAGAGCAAGTCAAATCCCATCACTTCAACTCTCTGGTTTTCAATTGATTGCCCCTCCGGCTTAATGCATTCGTTACTCTATTTGTAATTCCAACCTTATGTTTTACTACAAATGTGAACTGCTGCAGATAGGCAATCCATGACGCATGTCTAGCTGCCACTTTGTCTTGACCCTGGAGATGTTTCAATGCTTCATATTCGTGTACAAAACGAACTCTTTATGAAATGGATAATGTCTCCAATGCTTGATAGCTTAAACTACTGCATATAATTCAAGAACATAAGTGTTATATCTCATCTTCTCCCTTGATAATTTCTCACTAAAATAAGTAATAGGCCTTCGTTCTGACTTAACATTCCTCCAATTCCAACTTTTGAAGCATTGGTATGAAGTTCAAATGGTTGATGGAAATTTGGCAATACTAGAATGGTTGTCAAAGTTAACAATTCCTTAATACTCTCAAAAAGCATGCTCTGCCTCCTCAGTCCAAAAAAATGTTTTTCTTTCATACAATCAGTCACTGATGTCATAATGTTGCTGAAATGTGGAATGAAACGTTTGTAAAAAGACATCAAACCATGGAAACTATGAATTTTTGAAACAGTCTTTAGCTGATGCCAATCTCTGATTACTACAACTTTGTTCTGATCAACTCACAAATCGTCCTTGGAAACAACGTATCCCGAAAATAGTACACTCGAAGTCATGAATGTACATTTCTTTATAGTTGCATAAAATTCTTCTTAACAAAGGATGATCAAAATGGCACGCAAATGTTTTAGATGTTCACTCGGACTAGCACTGTAGATGAGAATATCATCAAAGTAAACAACAACAAACTCCCCAATATGAGGCTTGAAAATAAGATTCATCACCCTCATGAAAGTACATCGCGCATTTGACAACCCGAAGGACATGAAAAGCCAATCATATAACCTTTCTCAGGTCTTAAAAGCAATTTTCCACTCATTACCAGGCCTAATTCTGATTTGATGATGTCCACTCTTGAAATCATCTTTGAGAAAATAACGGATCCACTGATTTGATCCAATAAATCATCAAGACGTGGTATAGGAAACCAATATCTCACTGAAATCTTATTAAGAGCTCGACTATTTGTGCACATCCTCCAAGAACCATCTTTCTTCGGAACTAATAATGCAGGCATAGCACAAGGACCAAGGCTCTTTCGAATAGGGCCTTGGATAAGAAAATCCTCCACTTGTCGTCGCAACTCTTTGTGCTCTCTAGGACTCGTTATGTAATGTGGCATGTGTGGTAAAACAATACCTGGTTCCAAATCAATCTGATTTGTATGTCTCGTAGTGGCGGTAGACCATTTGGTAGCTCTTTCGGAAACACATCTTCGACTACACACAATAGTGGCTTCACTGGCTCGGGAAAATCATTATCTGTAGAATCGAATCCCACTAGCAAGTACATCTGTCAACCTTCTTTTACTTCGTCTACAAAGTCATTTATCGAAAGCAAACTGATAGTCTATGTCTTCTTGTCACATTCAGCTTCTTTTTAATCACGCCTCTTCAGAACTAAAGTGATTTTAGTGCCTTCGAACATGAAGTTATAACTGTTTGTGTGCCCATCATGTTGCACAGCCCTATCATATTGCCATGGCCTCCTCAACAAGAGATGCAATACATTCACATTCACAGCATCACACCAAATGTCATCTTTATACTTAAGTCCAATGGAAAAAGTAATAAATGCTCGTTTAGAAGCAGTTACCTCTCCTCCTTTCTTTAACCATGCTAGCTTGTAAGGTCGCGGATGCTTTTCTGTTTTAATTCCATGCTTTTGAACAGCCTCCTCTGAAATGATGTTGTCACTGCTTTCTCACATTAATCACGAATCGAAAAACTTTTCCCAAAATAGTACATGTAGATCGGAAAATGTTGCTTCATAACCATTCTAATTCGTCAATTGTCTTTGGAGTTAAATGTAACACCCCACTTTCCTTAAAGCAAGCCGTATGAGGATTTCATTATGAAATTATGAAACATTGTAGGTATAAAGACATAAAACATCGCAGAGACTAAGATTTTATAAGACATAAAAATATAAATTTGCAGCGGAAGAAGACAATTTCATTTTTAATAAAAGGCCATCTTTATTATGGTAAACCAATTAGTTACAAAATGTCATGTCTAGAAATCTCAATCAAAATGACATCAGAGTAGAAAATATTATTCTCTAAATAATCAAAAAGATACAACATAACATAGGAAAGAAATTAGGAAGTGATCCAATAATTGCAGGAACTCTTCACGAAAAAATCAACAAAGCTGAACTGTATACTTTCTCCCTGTAAGCCTAGGGGAAAGAAAAGAGAAAGGAAGAAAGGAAACGGGTCAGACATAAATCCTGGTGAGCTGCTATGATTACCAGCTCGACTACTAAGTTAAGTGTAACAGATAAACAGTGGTTCTAATGTCATACAAGGTAAGTGTCTATACATATCTAAAGGTGAACAATAACTGATATGAACTGATAATAAGGATTGGCTATTCTTGTAAAAAGATAATGATGATAATAACAATAATAATAATAATCAGATCAGGCAAATTGACTGTTTGGAACTTCTACAGATTCAAACAAAAACAAATAATTAGGAAGGAAATTCCTAATGCTACCCATTGATCGATTCCCTAACAAACACGAATAACCTGTGTCAACTATGGTATCCAGGGTTATCAGTCCCGAACCGATCAACTAAAAGGACACAACCCTATCCATCGGTGTTACATCATCTTATCTTCCCCAATTGGACCTATGCACGCTCATGGCTCTGCTGGAATGCACCCGTATCCACCTTCAGAATTTGAACCTCTTGAAATCATCCGTCAGTAAAGTGTTCTCTACTCTCTACCTAGTGCGAGACTCGTTTGATAATAGGAGGGTACTAACTGATATTTGTTTCAAACAGATAAACAAACAGTAGACTGGAACGAGCCACCCTTAACCTTATGCCCCCAAATTAACTAGGATTTTAAAAGTCCCTACATATATTTTACCAATAGAATTGACATTTTAGCTTATTAATCAGACAAGTTTAACTTACCAGGTTTAAGTTCACTAATAAACTTAATATAACCATAAACATACAACAGATTGACACAAGCTACCCCTAGGCTTGGGCCCTAGATTATTTTAAGAGTCCCCACATATTTTACCAACAGAATGGACATCTTAGCTTATTAATCAGACAGGTTTAACTTAGCAGGTTTAAGTTCATTAATAAGCTTAGTATAACCTTATATTTTATTCCTAGGTTATAAATAACATTACTTATTAAATGTAATTCTTTATGCAACCCTTTCCGCAAGTCAGACAGATCATATTCAGTGTTACAAGTTACTTAATGTTTAATTAAGTACAATTAACATATTTTACCAATACAGATTACTTAACGTTAAATTAAGTATAATTCATTTCAATTAACACATTTTTTCCGAATTGACCTCAAATTAGCATTCTTTCCAAATTAACGTCAAAAGAACATAAATGACAAATGAACATATTTTTCCCGATAACTTTTAGACTAACATGCTTTCCGAATTACTGTCAAACTAACATGTTTTCCTTAATATACATCTAATTCACATATTTTCCCATGACATGTTTACTTAATATTAAGTCTAACCCATTAGGTTTAGATGTTTGCATATTTTTCCTTTTTAATTATCTCAATTTTATAGTCAATGGTTCATAAATTCTAATATGCCCAAATCCCCTCTTTATTGTTATCACAGATTATTCCAATCTTACGCAATTCAGACGATAAAGGCCTAGGCTCTCATTGGCCTAGGCTCAGTGCAAAACAAAAGAAAAAGGAGAATAAATCCAAACTCAGAAATGAACAGATTGAATAAACATGCATAATAAGTTGTATGTAAAACAATGACAAAAAGGGGGTAAGGAAGAAGAATGTACATATAAGTTAATAATAATTGAAAAAGGGATAGGTAATTGAAAATAATTAAAATGAACAATAACATATAAGAATAAACTTATAAACACTGGTACTTTCAGATCCAACGTATTTTACTGTAAAAATCCTTTTAATTTATATTACTAATCACTGTAACAACGATGTATCTATTTTAACATTATCATAGAACAAATCTGATAATCAAAGTAATACTCATATAAAATTGTTGTAGATCAGAAAAGGCCTTTGAAACTGAAGTACAAGAAGAAATATCCTTTCAATCTATATTTTTATAGCACCCTAACCCTTTTTCATAATTTTATTTCAGAACATGATAGAGTAGAAGAAGAAGATGAAGAAAATATTTTTTGTAGAAAAATAGTGAGGGTTGCTAGTCTATTTATAGTAGAGCTAGGTGTCCAGGTTCATTGGTTTTATTGTTTAGGTTCATTGTATTTCACACATCAGCAATACATTAGAAGAATTATCCAGAAATGTTCGAAGTTGGGTCACCTTAGACCTGGGTCGACCCAGTTAAGGGCTGGGTCGCCAACTTACCGTTGCTTCATTTTCTATTTATTAATTTTTTTAAACTTCGTTCGTTCATAACTTTTCCATATTTAGTTTGATTTATGCAAACCAAAAGTCTACTAAATAAGAATTTCGTAACGAACGTAATGGTGAAATTCATTTTGCTTAATTCTCAATATTTTATTTTTTCAATTTATTCCTCAGTTAAGTAATCCACTAATTAATTATTGTTTGTTAAAAAATCAAGTTGTTACATTCTCCCATCCTTAAAGGATTTCTTCCTCGAAATCTCCAAGGCTAGAAGAATGTTATGAATGTTATCATCCATCTACTCAACCGTCATCCATTGGCATCCATTGTACTTAGTATTTATAATGCTTTGTATGAAAAAATGCAAAGGTGTTGTGTATATATACCTAAGCTAATGCGAAAATCAGGCGGTCTACTGATTAAGTTGACCTCCTTAATGAAATTCATGTTTGTGCGATGTATCCAATATGTATGCAAAAGAATCCTAATGATACATATAAAATTCTATATGTGTGCAACAACCATTCATGAAAATGGAACATCCAGGTGATGATTCAACCATTTTTTTCATCCATATTAAAAATAAATTAAAATGTGCACACATCCATATGCAATATGTAAGTGTTTGAGTCGATCCCTAATGTAGTGCCTAGTGTGTGCGTGTATGCATCCACCAGAAAACACTTGCATCCATCAAGCATAACATGTCTCAAAGACAAGTTTCATCCATATCCTATCATCTATAAGTATAAATCCTAAGATCTACATTTGCCAAGGATATACTAGAAGGAAGTCCCTAATCAAAGGAAGAAGCTTCTAATAGAATATCAAAGAGGAATTACTTTTCAAAAGAATACGGGTAAGAATCTTGAATCCCTTGGTGGAGTTCTTTCATCTCACTCATCTTAGTTACATTGGGGGGAAATTCTCAAGTGAACCAATCCAAAATATTACCTTAATCTTATAAGTAAAGTCATACTTTTCTTCTTTTCAGCCTTCAAATTCCTAGTCTTTATTTTACCCATTTTTTGTTCCTTGGTTCGTTCCACTTATATTGTCCAACCCCCATAGACTTACCTATCACCTCACTTTCTATAAATAAAATCTTCCAAAAGCCTTATTTGAAAAATCTTAATGTGGAAAAATTTTAGTTGCAAAAATGACTTTTTAATATATATATAATTGCTTTTCTGAAATTCCTAAAATAAATTTCATATCAAAATACGTTAGTCTTTCAAAATTTCTGTTTCTTAAAACTTTATACATATGGGGTTTTGACTCAAAGTGGTTCCGCAAATTTCCATTAAACTTCTCTTTGTTACACCCTTGTCTTGGAACACAATTATTCATTTGGAATCTCTATAATTTCTTTATTCATTTATTCATTAACCGACCTTATTGGTTAACTTAATTCTATTGTCATGTAAAGGTTTTCCTATTTTGTCCAATTGACAAAATCTTGATAAGCATCAAATATCAAAAATGTATCTTAACAAATGGTGAATTCATGTCCAATCTTAAGCTACAATTTCGGTTAAATTTCTTGGATTTACAAAATATTCCTATTAATGTTACATGAACTTTTAAACTTCCAAAAAGACGAAAATTGTTAACTACACATTTGACATATTTTCCTTGTCTTATAGCCCAATTCTTAGTAAGGCAATAACTAACCAACAACTTATGGTTACTAATAAGAGTTCTCATATAGGAGGTAATGGTCCTTCTCTTACAAAAATCTAATGGTGGATAACCTTAGATAACCACTCTTACAAGTTTTCTAACCAACGTTACCTTAATAGAATTGATACTCAAGCATTAATCCAAAAAAGGTTTTCCCATTCGGTCTTAGACCAACATTCCACTAACATAGTCTTTACCAGTTGTCCTATTACTCAAGTCAATTGCTAGGCTTAGCTACAAGGTAGCAAAAAGGTATGGTTACTAGTTCAAAAATTCTTCTACTTGGCTCTTTTCTCCAAAAACCTTTACATTACAACTGAAGTCCAACTACTTCCTTAAAATACATGCGGAAGGCTCCAACGTAAGAGTCACACTATTCTTTTCAAAAGATAAGGTATAGGAAGTAAATATTCCAATCCAACTATGAAACTCAATTCTCACTTACACAATGTGCTTTATCCAAAATGATACAAGTTTAGCATCATCACAAATACAGATCCGAAAACCAATCTCTCTCACTCTCCTATATATAATCTTCCAATCGCTTATTATATTCGGAACAAATATAGCACAAAGAGAACTAAACCGATAATGCCTACAAACGTCCTAAGAAAAATAGGAATATCAACTTAACTGACCCTCCGGGTCGTAAGAATTCTAAAAAATTAGTCCATCGCATGACTTAGCCCAACCATCTCCTTCTTGCATTCAAAACAACGCCCAGGATTACTTAACAAATATTAGGCCTATAACTTTTCCCTATAAGTCCATATGTCATATTAAATCCTATGACATATTTTAGGCTCGAATTTACCCCCTTATTGTAAATAAATATGTCATATGAGGCCTAATCATGGCAACCTTATCCATACTTGGAAATGCCCCAAACATCAAGATTTATAGTTTCAACCCAAACTTCCCACAGATAAATAAATAATCAAGTCGTTCTATACGGGGTTTAGAAACTACTACTGGTTCTAAGTGCAAAACAGTCACTAGTGCTATCGTCACACCCTCGGGGATTTACTATATCTGTTAAAGGCCGCTTTAGTAATTCTGTAACGAACTGGAATTTTCGACCCCGAAAATTAACATAAAACTCATGTCAACTATTCAAACATTGAACATACCATATCATTAGTAGAAAGAAGTTAGCAGGTGAGAAATAGAAACAAAGAAAGTTAGAATAGAAGAAGAAGGAAATTACAACATAACAGAAGCAGAATAAGCACGAATCCCACAGCGGAACGAATAAAATATACAATAGAATATAACTTTGAAATACAAACTTATAGCTGTATATACATACCATTTCAGAGTACAACATATAACATCGCATCGGAAATAAACAGTAGCCATAAAATCTTGAAGCCTCCTACTCCAAGATCTTACAGCTATATCTGTGAAATCCCGACTACTTGACTTCCCGTACAAATTTGGAGACCCAAGAGTTGAGGGTAAAACAAAACAAAATAATCTCTGGGTCAGTCATGGGACTGGTGTGAGTAAACTCCAACCACTAGGTTTAACTTTTCAAATCCTTTTTAAAGAAAGGATAATCGTATGACTGATCCACACATAAACACAAATGGTTTTTACCTTATGATAACCCAAAAAATTTCTTTAAAATCAATATTCTTATGATATTATAATAATGTCTAAATCAAATAAATAGCAATCAAGAAGAACGCTTTCATCTCACGTTCCATATACATAATATATAATTAAAATCCCGAGCGCTTATTGGGTAATGGATTCCATATGGACCACCTTCCAATAGTGTATCTATGGAGAGGAATACACCGTGTTCAACAAGAACATCATGCAACCCAAGCTAAACATGACCGAAAGCGACAACATCGAAATAGATTAATGAAGTAAAAGGATTTTCTCTAGATCAAATGATAATACACCCTAATTGGGTGCTACCCACTTAGCCATGCGACCTACCCGATTTTATACTATCTCCTAGTTATGAGGCTTGAGGTCATAATGTATCATCTTGACAGATCACACCTTTATTTACTTTGAACGCCACATCGTCATACCCGCCAAATCGCAAATTGATTTCTCTAAAGATACTATAGGTATAAAGCAAAGAGAAACGAATTCCTCTACCACCAAATATAAATACGTTCGAAGAGATCAACTTACGCGATCTATTAGATATACTCTGTTAAACATTCTTCCATATAAGTTGTCCTGGGACAGGACAAACCGAAGACACTATTCTATAAACCCATCTTAGGCAATTTCTACATTGGATTTGCCAGAATAGCCCTTGCATAAACTCCTTCTTCAATTATCTTCGTCATATTTTATTTGCAACGCTAATGCTTCTACGGAGTGGTTTTCAGATAATAAATCCGATCCTGGTCTCTCCGTATTGACGACGGAAAAATGGTCAAAACTTCGATGGTGGGTTATTAAACTATCAAAGGAAAACATCTATACACACAACGATCCTATTTCTAAATTGAAATTTTGTCAATCAATCATCAATAACAATTTTTCCCTTTAGATTAATTTATCATTAATTTATTCATTTCCCCATTTCCTGTTTCCATATATTCATAAATTCTTATTTTCTAAATTTAGAAAATATACATTATTAACATTGGAAAACATTTCCATTTCTTACTCATGCATCACTATCCTCCCATGTTTATCAGTCTCTAACTGTAAACTAGTAAGAGAACAACTTCCATGTAACAAGAGGAATTTCGCTCGATCCGAATCAGTCGCTAAACCGACCAAGACCATACGAAATGCCTGATTGTTTTGAGAACACGACAAATTAGAATGCAGACAGAAGAACATTTCATTGTTAATTACAACAATTCATCAGAATACAATAATATACAAAGTATAAACAAATAATATACATCAGAAAATATCAGAGATTTGAATTACATTTAAATACATCACTGCAGCGGAAAATAATACAAAACACAACTAGAAGTAATACACGGGTACAGAGCTTTCCGAATATCGTTCCAGCTGTAAATCAGGATCCTGTGAATATAGATCTGCAAAACCAAAACTACTAGCTGCCCGTGTCAAAGTAAGGGCACCCAGAGTTTAGGTTAAAACAATAAAATCCAGGTCAGTCGTGGGACTGGTGTGAGAACTAAAACAATTATTAATCTATATTTTTAAAGTTAGGTAAATCAAGGGACCACGCTATATAACACGGAACAGGTTTCCTCCCAAGAATACCAGTGCATAAACAAACAGCGCAATGCTAAATAATGAAAAATGAAGCTATTATAAGACCCAGGTCCCATCACACAATGCAACGCAAGCCGGAGGATAGGGTTTTCCCTTATAATAGCCAAACATGCTTGGTACGTTAAAACAAATCATTTGATACTATTATAAGTGTATAGTGTCAAAACAATTTCCATCATTAATATCAATCATAGACGGCATGGGTAACATATATCATGTCGCCATACTAGGCTCTACAATCAAAATCGCAAAGTCACGTATTTGGAAATTGGATTTCCATCTGCGAACTGAGGCCAGGGATCGTCCTTAACTGATTCGAGACTCTCTAGCCCGAGCCTCAGGATCAGTGCTCGAGTGACCCTCGGAGCGACAGGGCCGGTCCACCGATGTGGATTAAAATTCCTGAACACTGCGTTTCCCCACCCTTTAGGGTGTAAATGAGCCAACAAATGACTCCATCGGCTTCAAATAGTCACCAATATATCCGAGGCGCCTTGCAACAGCAACAACCACATAAGTCAAACTCGTCAGGGCTTGTAAAACCACTGACGCTACTTCTAACTAGAAGGAAACGCATGCCCTCCCTGAGGTCCTCTCTCGTTTCTGGTTCCCAACCAGGGTGTGAGGCTCATGAATTCACGTTACACAAAGCTATGCCATACAGGCGGTGCTTTGATCATCAACCACAAGACTTTGCTTTTCAACAGAAGCCTCGATCAATTGCCACTTAGGCATGCCACATATGCAATTCACTCCATGCGTTTGATATCCATCAATATATAACCTTTAAGCTCGTACGTCTCAGAGAAGGGCGTTAAGAAAGAGAATAAATTCTCTGCTGCCAAACAGATATATATTTAATAGAAATCAATCACATAGAATAAAATCCAATGTCAGACACACAGTCCATTTACAAGTTCGTTCTGGGTCTGAACGTAACCGGAGGCACCTAGTACCCCGCATATCCATCGATCTCCAAGTACATCTGGACGATCACTAACAGATTCCCTCCTCTTGGGTGCACGGCCCAATAAAGATCATCAGTAATTATCTAAACGACATGAAGACCTCTGGTCATCAACCACTGTCTTCATTTTCGACACCACGTCGAATTAGTTATTCAGAATGGGATAAACCTGGTCTTTCTGAATAACTCGCGTATATAATAAACAAGTGTTACACAAACACAACATACGCCTCATTCCAATTCAGAATATTCTTTTATTCAAATATTCTTATACTTTGGGACAGGTTCCCATTAATTTTATCAAAGATAAATTATTTAAATTTATTCTTTAATCTTCTTTGAATATCAATTCAAACTAGTCGGGATTAGTGAACCACACCGGAGTAATCATTTATTTCCCAATCCCAACCTATTCATCTCATGAAGTAAAACTGGTAATACTTCATATCTAACACCGCGGTTTTATTGGTAAATTCAGTTTACATTTCACGTTCAAATCTAATTAAAGATTTAACTATCGCCTGGAGTAGAACTGGTAATACTCCATTCTCGATCTTTTCAACCTAATTAAAGATTCATTAAAACTCCTCTTAGTTTTAATCCTTAACTGGGTCAAAGAATCAGTGTCATTTAAAACACGGTTCACGATAAACCCAAAATCACATTCCATTAATTATCGGTTAAAGAATAAGTGTTATTTAAAACACTATTCACGATAAACCCAAAAATCACATTCCATTAATTATCGGGTTAAAGAATAAGTGTTATTTAAAACAATGTTCACGATAAACCCAAAAATCACATTCCATTAATTATCGGGTTAAAGAATAAGTGTTATTTAAAACACTGTTCAAGATAAACCCAAAAATCAATACCAATTCAATTCCAATTAAATATTATTTAATTGGTACACTTCATTAAATCTAAATAAAAGGATTTAATCTTTTTCTCAACTGGGCTTAAGAACAGTGTTAATGAAGACACCATTCACGACAAACCCAAATCACATTTGATATTAAATACAAGGCTCTGAATAGAAAATATATCGGCTTATATTCAATATCAAATTCTACGACCAACAAATATCGTATTGGAAATAACGATATAAATATATCTTTCAAATTCCCATAACAATACCTGTATCATCATGAAATCCAACATCGAAATATTCCAAAGACAATTTCGATTCAAATCCATTCCAATTCAATTACTAGAAATTCTGGTTACTTTTAAAACCCTTTTAAATAAAATTATAATTCTAGTTCAAAACTAGTTCATTACGATAAAAATCTATTTTTATCTTTTCAAATATGGAGTTTTTCATCCCAATTCTTCCCAAATCATTTCTTATGATTTTACATAAATTATTACTATTTTTAATAATTTTATCAAGGCCCGTACAGTCGATTTCCATCAATGGCCATCGAACTGCACTTACAGCGACCTTTTCCAAATTTGATTTGGACATAATTCCAAATCCAACCATTAGATTTCTAATTTCTAATATTCGTTAGAAAGCTCTTTTCGATACAAACTCAACGGTTCCGGTTTTAGGAGAATCCGACGGTCGGATCTCCCGTAATATCCATTCGAAGTCAATGGTCGAAATTCGCGAACTGCCGCGGCGTGGCGCGTTCTATTCAGGCCATTATATATATAATATATATATATATTATATATATATCGTCAATTTCCTTTCAAAACATATTTTATAAATCGTTTAAATTCGTTTTCAAAACGATTTCAACTTCATATTCAATTTAAAATCAAAATTGAATATTCCAATATAAATTCGTTTTAAATTCCTTTCAAATCTATTTCAATTCAAATCCATTTCAATTCAATTCGGTTTTAATTCAAATCAATTTCAGTTCAATTTCAATACGTTTTAAAATCAATTCAAAACGATTTCAATTCTATTTCAATCTAGTTAGAATTTCAATTCTTTTCAATTTAATTCGAATTTCAATTCATTTCAAAATACCAGATTTTGAAATCACTTTCGATATTCATTATAAAATGAATAAAACCGATATAAATATCGTTCACGTCAAAATAGGGTCAATCTAATTAACATGGCTTTTATATATTTCTATTTTCAAATATTCTATTTCAAATATTTCTTTTCAAATATTCTATTTCAAATATCCTATTTCAAATATTTCTATTCAAATATTTCTATTCAAATATTCTATTTCAAAACTGGAATGAGGCCCAATCAATTACCATAGATTTTATTTCTATGGATTTCCATACAACGCATGTATATATCAACAATGACAAATAATCAACCATCGTCCAAAGTGCATTCTACACTGTATAAGCATCAAATATAAACATTCAACGCTTATAACAGTCTGTCAATCAATCGATTGACATACAACTAATTATTGGGATTAGTGTATGTCATATATCACCCCAATACCCGTGTGGGGTTTCAAACAATCAAACACAGATTTTTTTTTGTGCAGTTGGGCGATGTGTAAAATTTATCATCCCAACCAATATCAGTCAAATGTGTGTATATAAACAAATCGTCCGACTTGTTTATATTTATTTCATTTTAAATACACGTTAAAAATTCTATTTTCAAGAATAAAATATTTTTTAACTATATAAATATTTTATTTCATTTCACATCACATCACACAATCAACTACACATCAAAATCAAACAAACAAGCATACAAGCCATCCATGGTCTGTGGACGACGTGTATCGGGTGCTACTAAACACCGTCTGCATCCTAGTATATATTTCAACTAGAAATAAAAATAAAAGTGAGGAGTTCTCACTGACTAGCTAAACCAAACGCCACAACTCTTCATATGCAGGAATCTTCGTCGTTCTCGCCTTTTGTCAATTTCGTTGTCCGTAGCCACTACATATATAAAAATCACATTTTTATATTGTTGCTATGTATATAAAAATTCTATTTTTATACCGCTACTATATCGATAAAAATTATATTTCTACACCGCTACTATATAGATAAAAATTCTATTTTTACACCGCTACTATATAGATAAAAATTCTAATTTTACACCGCTACTATATAGATAAAAATTCTATTTTTATAACGGTGCTCGTATAATAAAGATTATATTTTTATATCGCCTCTCATATAGAAAATACGATCCTGGGACTGGACAAACCAAAGGCACTATTTTGTAAACCCATTTTAGGCAATTTCTAACTAGGATTTGCCTGATCCCTTGCATAAACTTCGTCTTTAATTGTCTTCATCATATTTGATTCGCAATGCTAATTCCCCTACGAAGAGGTTTTTAGATAATAAATCTGATCCCGGTTTCTCCGTATTGACGACGAAAAAATGGTCAAAAATTTGATGGCCAGTTATTTAACTATCAAAGGAAAATATCAATACACACAACGATCCTACTTCTAAATGGAAATTTTATCGATCAATCATCAATCAACATTTTTCATCTTAAATTAATTTATCATTAATTTATTCATTTCCCCATTTCACGTTTCCATATATCCATAAATTCTTATTTTCTATATTTAGAAAATATATGTTATTAACATTGGAAAACATTTCCATTTCTTTTTCATGCATGACTATCCTCCCATGTCTATTAGTCTCTAACTGTAAACTAGTAAGAGAACAACTTCCTAAGTATCAACCCCGAAGGCTGAAACCAACATCAGATCGACACTCAGAAAGCAATTCAAATTAACTAATCTCCAGTCAGTTTCTAATTCCCATAACTTCATTTTAAATACCTATTTCAAAACAAAATTTCCTTTATAAATGTTTTCATTTGCAAATATTTACTTCCACCCATTATTCACTTCAAATGTGAATACTATTTCTTTTTATACAATCAATCAGTTTAATTTCACATTTAAAACAATATCTCAAATCTAAATTCTTTCTATGCTTCTATTTATAGACTATTCATAAAAATCTTATTTTATTTCCAACATTTATAATCTCTTTGATAATTCTCTTTATAACTGCTACGTTCACATTCAATTTCAAATATCAGTATTAAAACCGATTTTTTCTTCTATATATAAATTCAAATTTATATTTTTATTTATCCAATGATAAATGTTTTTCTTAATTTATAAACATCGTTTATAAATTATCCTTCTCAATTTATCTGTTAAAAACATATTTCTATTTAATATCTACATTAAATCAACCTTCTCATAATTCTTTTATAATAAAAAATTCCCTTTTATAATTCAATTAATTTTAAAACAAATCATATCCATTCCATGTAACTATTAATAACTTTCTACGGAAGTTTCTTATTTAATTTCCAAAGATGTCCTTTTTATAAAATCTACTGATTTTATAAAATTCTTAAATTTAATACCCATTTCAACCATTCCTTATTATAATCAAATATTACTTATGGTATTTAAAATACCACATAAAAGGGCCCAGTACCATCCAAACACTCACAATCAATTTCAAATAATATATCATAATATATGGAAAAAAGTAATATAAAAGTTGAGCAATCCAGTTGGATCCCCCCAACATGTTTCCCTGCATCCACAGATGTTAATCAACATAAATAACATGAGTTATATCAATAGAAATATTCTGATAAACAGAATCAATATATAATTAACGATTTATATATATAACTATATCTATATTTTCGACCAATTAATTAGCGATTAATCCAAACAACCATCACACATCGTTCAATCATTATTTACCAATTCAAAAATACGTTTATGAAAATATAAACTAGACAGAGTTAGTGTGTTTACTGACTTTGGACGTTTATCATGAATAATGATAAACTGTTGTTGATTTGATTAGGTGTTCTATTTTCTCTGAAATTCTCATGAGCTCTGAATCATTCCAAACTTCGCAGGATTGTTGTATATTCCGATACGATCCCAATGTGACTAGTTTCGTCAGATTTTGATAAAATATTACAAAGTTATGCCTATTACAACATTTTATTTAAATTAAAACCCTATAATTTCACTAATTACCCCTTACTCCTTAATTACTATTTTAATTCTCTAATCCCATCGGTTATGCTTCTTCTTCCAGAATTCAAACCCACCATTGCCCCCTCTTTATTCCCACGACTACTGGCTCATCTCTCCACCATTCATCGAACCGCCGCCACCTCATTTGTCCCCTTTACCCCCTCTCCATCTTCATCACCACCACGTACACTTAGACATCTCCCCATAAATCGCATCACCCTGGCAGTACTCGTGCCCTATAGTATTTCGAGTGACGGTTTACATCACCGAACTTCCCGAATTTTTGCATATACATGCGGTTTGATCTCACGAACTCGTCTACATTCTCTAGTTCCACCAACAATCACCACAAAACAATGAATTGGAACCCTAGGTAATCACTGTGTATAAAACAATGAATAGCAATGACGTCGAACTCCCAAAAACTAGTACCAGTTTGAAAAGAAACACTCAGTGAACTCCAATATACGTGGTTCATGATATTTGGAATTTTCTTCGATTTGTTTGAGGATTTAAAACTCACGATTCTGCTGGAAGAAAGAAATGAAAAGTGGTGGCATGGAATTTCGTTGACCAGAGAAGAAAACAAATGATGGTTTGGGAATGAGATGGTGGTATATATAATGTAGGTTGGTTGGCTTCTCTCAGAAGCTTTGAATATTTTTTTATTAATTTATATGGTTACCGCTACTTATATTTGCCATTTAAAAATCTGTATGATCACATATGATACCCAATTTCAATGAAAATGGACATTTTTTAGCTATGGTTCGACATTACGTACCCAACAAAACTTGTTTTGTTGAATTCCAAGTCCGTTTTCTTACACAACGTATTTTTAAAGTCAAATTATTGATCCGTTTTACATTTAAATTCCGCACAGTTATAAAACATCTCCAATTGGCGCGAAATTTGAAATCTAACAATAATTTACCATTTTGGATTCAACAAAATTAATTTCGCCGAAAGCAGAGGTCATTTGCAAAAATGGCAATTTTTATGGCTTTAAATAAACCAATAAAATATTAATATATTCAAAAACAATTAATTTAATATTAATAAATTAATATTATCGTATATATTTACAATGAATATCATACAGCTTCAAAATAAACATACTTTGATTTATAACTCAATATTTCAAAATCGAAGTTAAATCGATATTCAATTTATATTAAAATCCTTTTATTTTATAAATAAACCGTTATAAATTATAAACAAATTCCATAGCAACTTTCTGAAAAATTGATTTGGACATACTTAAAATTTATAACACGAAATCTCAATTTTTCTCTTCCATTAGAAAAATATCATTAAATGGATTCGAACGTTTCTTGTTTTCAAAGAAATTCGACTTAATACAGATTCTATATATTCAATTGAAGTTCAAAACTCAATATTACAAACTACCGCGACGTTACGAGCTTATTTTAAATTATATTATATTTATACATTCAAATTCGTTATTATAAAATAAATTCGTTATTATTATTCCATTCTAAACTGAATTAAATTAGTTAAATCATCCAGTTCACACAATATTGCGAATTCTATTATTTCTGACTATTTTGGAATTTATTATTTATTAACCCGTTATAAATATTAATTAAATGTGACACCCCATGTCCGTTAATGTCACTCACTAAGGGAATGCATTAAGTTTCGTGAAGTGTTATAGGTAAATAAGAACATAATAGCACAAGACAGACATGTAAAATAGAAGCGGAATTAAAAACTTTATTTAAAATCAAAACATCATGGTCTCAAATACTGAGTTTACATCATATGTAACTAATTACATTAATAATATGTCTTGCAATAAATATCAGAGTACAAAAGCATAGAACCATATTTCCCTTGCAAAGCCATAAGAGAGTTGACAAGAAGTCAAAGCAGTACATCTATATCCAAAATCTAAGCAAAGCTGAAAGAATCCAAATCTACTCTAAACACTTCCACCCTGAGAATCTGGGGGAGGGGGGATGGAAGAGACAGAAGAGGAAACAAAAAGGGTCAGACATAAAGTCTGGCGAGTCCAGTTACTTTTAAATATAAATAAATAAAAGTATCATGGCAGGTATGTATAAAACTGGAACAATAAGATAACAGTAACAATAACAAGTGTGAACTGAGCAAGATAAGATGAACAGGATATATTGCGCTTCTTAAATACATTTCTCTGCACCATGCAGATACTAGTAGATCAGAAGTAGAATGATCCCTACTGATACTGTTCCATTACATTTTCTTGATTATTAGGTTACTTGGGTTAATAACACTCAAGACTTATACGCGCATTGTACCCATTTACTTTCCCATGGATTCACCTAATACAATATATATAGCTATCTTTCAATATTGAGATACACCCCATAGTATCCCACTCGCACGATCTCCACCGTAAAGAATGCAGTCCCTCATCCTATGTCAGAGTGACATACAGATCTCTATATACCAATGTTACGTTCCGCATATATCTGTCATTACTATGCTACGCAAGCGTATGGACTGCCACCATCGATCGAATCAAATTCCATATCGGAATAATGCCCTCTAGTCTACGATACACCATCTAGAGCAGATATGCATGTATCTAGACTGTCCCACGTATTTATTGTAATTGTTGCTCAATGCCTCAATCATATGTCCTCTAATGTGCACCGAGTTCCGTGGCAGGGCTAAACAAGAAACACGGAACTCAGTCGGGAGCTTTTCCATAACTGTACAGGCAGCTTTTAAGTGCCTTCAAATACAGATATTCCTCGGGTCTGTTTTTCATGGTGGCCATGGCCCCACCTCGGCCCCTCCCTCAACTAGTAAAGACAACAGAGCTAAGCGACAGCCCCCTAATAATAATAAATCTAAACATCCATGTGGCGTCTACCCTCAACCCCGTACCTCGATAGTGAAAGGTGAAATGATGTCTTGGGTTTAACTCTAGTCTTTTCGCATCCTGCTGGCTGTTGATGACGGATATCCGACGGTCTACTATCCTTGTTGGTCGTGACCATATCTACCTCGTCATGAGGAAACCGTCGAATCACCCTTGTGTCACCTCGTCACAGCATTCTTACTGCATGGCTACATATGCGGTCAAGGCCCACCCACCTAGTAGTTACGCGCAGACCCAACCTCTGCGAGTACAGCCTAAGACATCCATCACTGCATAGAGGACTACTAGGAGAACCTTGCGTATTTCAGGAAGCCGCGTGCTTCCCTTTACCATTCCTTTGGAGTTGTCATAACAATCAGATGAATGTGCGCTTCCCTCGTGTCTTATAACACCTCAATGATCTACCCCGTTGGGTTATTCATCCTTAAACGTACAGACTGGTCCAAGCGCCTTTCTTTAATATGTTTTTAAACCCTATGTCTAAAAATTCTTTTACGCGCTTCCCTTACCTCGTCGGGCTTCCATTTAACTTGGTTATTCCCATTCGTATTGAATCCTTATTTAAATTGCCAAGTTTATCTTGCTTATTAATTTCAGTCATATAACTTAATCCATTTAAGTTTATTAATAAGCCCACAACATGTTATTTTCTAGATTGTGGCCCAAGGTTTGTAATCCACAATCTATTTTATATTCTTTCTTGGTTACATCATTACAATAACATGTTCACCTTAATACGTTGTTAAGTATATCTCAATTCACATGATTCCTAATTAACATGTCACTTACCATTTATGATTAAAAGTAACAACCCGAAAAATATGAGCTAATTAAAAATTATTAAATCGGTTATTTTAATGAAATTGGAGCAATTGAAATAGAATATTTCAATAAAATAATGAGTTAGAAATGGTGCGGTAGTTTGAAAATTTGAATTCAAACTTTGATTGACTGTACCTGGTGCAAAAGAAAACGGAATTTAGTGAAACCAAAAATATTTAAATATGTTTATGAATATCTTTCTAATGAATCTGAAAAATCAAAGTTTCGTAGTGGGAATCAAAAGTTATGGTCAAATGATTTCTCAGAAAGGTCGCTATGGAGTTTATATAGCCCTTGAAAATAGACATTTTGCAAACGACCTCTGTTTTCGACGAAACCACTTTTGTTCGATCAGGGATGTCAAATTATTGCTAGGTTTCAAATTCCATAATTTTTGAAGTTAGTATGTGAGCGTGGCAAAGGAAAACGTGTTTGGTTGATTACAGTTAAATTGGATCGACCGGAATATGACCATTTTTCAAACGGTCTCAGAATTCGACGAAACTAGTCTTGTTGGGACCGTATCGTCAAAATATAGCTAGATTTATTTTTCTGGAATTTTTGGGATCAATATGTGACCCCGTCAAATTGAAATGTACGTTCAATTCAAATATTGAATGTTTTATACTTTAATTTGAAGAATAACTGACTGTAACAGTAAAATTGGCTTATGAAACGTGTCCCATTGTATTCGGAATGGGGGTATTTAGCTGGGGGCGACACTCCTTGGGTTTGAATTGGAGTTCGTGTTAGAAAATCCTATTTTAAAATTAAATAAAGTAAGGGCCAATAGAAAATATTCTTTCATAATTTATTTAAAAATAAAAATCAAAAAGATCGACCCCCTCTGCTATCGACGACGGAAGCATCACTTTCCTTCCCGGCCACTTTCACGCGATTCCGTTCATCTTTAGCCCCTCCCCTTTGCAACTTTTTAAAGCTCTCTTCTCCCTCTTCAAATCAGTACCTGGTACACCACCCCTCATCGCCACAACGTCGAGAACGAGCTCCTCCAAGTTCTGACCTTTCCACCACCACTGCCATCGCCAAAGGCGAACGAACTGGCCGTGACCACCAAGGGCGGGAACCCCTCTCCTTCCTCTTCGACGTGGTATAAGCCGATCCTCCTATCGTGCTATGGATTTCGTGAAAATTCAAAACCTAGTTTTGAACGTTCAACTGAAGGTAACAGACTTGGCTATTTTAAACTGATTTTTACACTTTTAAGTGTTGCAAACTTCTAAAAATCATATCTTTTTTGCTATGTGGTAGAAATTCAGTGAAACAAGAAACACCAGGACCGTAGCGACGTCTTCTACATTATAGAAGAGTCCGTGGATTTTTCTGAGCTCGCTACTATTTTTAGCAATGAAACAAACCAATGTGAGATTTCTAAACTGAAATGTGAATGGAAATGTGATGTATAAATTATATAAGTGAAGTATAAGTTATATACGCATTGTATACCTCATATACATGTGTTGTATAAGTTATATGAGCGATGTATAAATTATACATGCATTGTATAAATCATATGTGTGTTGGAATGGAAATAAAATATACTTATATATATATATATATATATATATACACACACTCCCCTCGTACACAAACCATGAACGATATTTTTTTTATTGTGAATTGGCTTGAAAATTTTGATGAATAATGCGAGTGGTTGATAGGATTGTTTGTGGTTGATATTGTTGGATTGTGGTTGAAAAATACCATTATGGTTGAAAAATACCCGTTTGTGGTTGAAACAAATTTAGAATAGTTTGTGGAAAAGAAAAAACATACTCGTTCGCCTACGAACTAGATGTATGAAATCCCCACTATCAAAAACCGCAAGGTTTTAAGGTAGAGCGAGGAGCCGTACATTGGGACGGTGCCGGTTTTAAATACCCTGCCGTTATGCTGCCGAAATTTTCAATAATATTCATGTGTTAGAATTATTTTCATGTGTTGAAACTATATTCATGTGTTGAAACTATATTCATGTGTTGAAACCATATTCATGTGTTGAATAGAAATTCATGTGTTCAATAAATTCTTTAAAAGATAAAAATAATATTTTATCACATATATAGACTATATAAAATATTCATGTTTTAAATAAATTATTTTAACAATAAAAATCACAATTTTATTATATAAACTATAGAAAACATTCATGTGTTGAATAAAGGACTAGAACGATAAAAATCGTATTTTTATCGTATGTTTGAAGTCGAAAACATTCATGTGTTGAATATATGAATTGAACAATAAAATTTACATTTTTATTGTGAATATGAAGTGCTAAAAACATTCTTGTGTTGAATAAATATTTTTGATGATAAAAATATCATTTTTATCATGTATACGACTTGCTAAAAATACACAAATGTTGAAATAAATATTTGTTTGCTATGAATATTATTTTTAACATGTATATGAACTAAATAAAATAGTCATGCGTTGAAATATATTCTTGTTCGCTAAAAATATCATTTTTATATGAAATATGAAGTGTTAAAAATAACCACTAGTTCAAATAGATATTTGTGGGTTGAAAAATTATTTTTAACATGTGTAGGAAGTGTTGAAAATAACCACGTATAGAAATAAACCTTTGTTCACTAGAAATATTATTTTTAGCCTAGTTTTGTACTTATATATACATGTGTTGAACAGGAAAATGGATTAGCTATTGAGTAAAGAATTTATTTGCGTGCCTGACAAATAGGTAAACCTTGATGAGTTGCCTGCGCAATTTTATTATTATATCAACTCCTGTGAATGCCATTGGATGCGGAGTGCTGGTTGTTCTGAGTGTAATAATAAACGTCGCCATAGGATAGTAACAATTAATTTTGAGCTACACTACATGGCATACTTCATGAAGATAGGCATACTTCATCATATACCAAATAAGCATTTGGAGCTTGTGTGACGAGGTTGAAGATTTACCATACGAGCGAGAGGCTTGTATGGCGATGACTGTATATTACAGGTTGAACTGATGACTGATCTGGACTATATAAAATGTAACGGTAAATTGCAAGATTAATAAAAAACCCACACAGGTCCGGAGATGACAATAAACACGTCTCTCTGGTCATTAAGGCACAAAAACCATTTATAGGGTGACGAGAATTTATTCTCTGGAGTTATGATCTATACACACTCCCCTGTGGACACCGGAATATATCACTATAAATATGTGCATGCTTTTTAGGATTTATTGGGTGGCTAATACGGCCCAATAAATTTCCAAACCTCTTCCCGTACAAAGGAGGTTATGGCGAAATTTTCTGAAATTTAAAGGCATTAGTGAAATATTTGAAGTGAAAAAGATATTGAAATCATCGAATAAATTATATATATATATATATAAATTAAATAAAACGAATCGAGCCCCTGTAGTTCGCGTTTTGAAATCGTAACTTTAGACGATTATACCGAAAGATCCGACCATCGGATTTCCACGAAACTGGAACCGTTGGGTTCGGTTTGGAAATATCTTTCCAACAATATAAACTTTGTTGGGATCCAACGATTAGATTTTCAGATACGTGTAAAACAAATTTGAAGAAAAATTGCGCTAGTGCCTCGGTACGACCTGAAACATCGTTTAATTATATAGGGCCATTTTTAAATAAATAAAAATGGCGATATATCGTTATAAAATATTGTAGATGATATGGAATGTAAATAAACCAATTATACTTGGTTTGCTTGTCATTTGATGTTTGAATGTGTTTGACATGAAAATTATACTAATGAACTGAATTGTGGATGTCGAATAATTTGACCATGGACAGAATTGATTTGAATTCTAAATATACGTGAATTATTTGAAAAGGCCGAGTTAATTCTCATTTCGAATAATTAATCGACGATTAGAAGTCGAAGAGATGAAGATAGTTCAAGGCCGACGATCTTCACATCAGATGGATGGGTCCTACTGATGCTTATGGTTGGAGTAGCTACCTTAAAGGGGCTGAAGTAGTAGCTATTCGGATGTATTTGTTGATTGTACGAATATGCGAGGAATACGGTGCCTCCGGTTTCGTTCTGACCCAGAACGAACTTGTAAATGGACTATGTGTCTAACATTGGATTTTATTCTGTGCTGATTGATCTCTATTAAATATATATCTGTTTGGCGGTAGAGAATTTATTCTCTTGCTTAACGCCCTTCTCTGAGACGTACGAGCTGAGAGATTATATATCGATAGAAATCAGTCACATGGAGTGAATTACCTGTATGGCATGCCTAAGTGGTAGATGATCAAGGCTTCTGTTGAAAAGCAAAGTCTTGTGGTTGATGATCAAAGCACGGCCTACGTGGCATAGCTTTGTGTATAATGTTGATTCGCTAGCCTCAAACCTTAGTATGAGTCAAAAACGGGATAAGGACCCAAGGAGTGCACGACGTTTCTTTCTAGCTATGAGTGATATCAGTGACCTATCAGCCCTGACATTTATATTATTTTTACCTATGTGGTTGTTGGAATGCGAGGCGCCTCGATTATAAGTCCTATAGGACCGGGAAACGTGTGTTCAGGAATAATTAATCCTCAAAAGTAAGAGAGGACCAACCTTGGAGGATCAAAGGATCACTGTGTGGTCCTGAGACATTTGCTAGAGTGTCTCGAATCGGAGAGGAGCTTGCCCCTTGCCTCAACTCATGATGGAATCCAATTTTCAATACGAAATTATGGATCTGATTGTAACTTATATACGGCGATATGATATATGGTACCCATGCCGTATATGATTGATATTTATGATGGAAGTTGCTTTTGAAACATATATGCACTAGTAATAATATCAAACACTTTTGTTTTATATGTATCAAGCATTTCTTGGCCATTATAAGGTAAAACTCTATCCTTCGGTTTGCGTTGCATTGTGTGATGGGACCTGAGTCTTATAATGGTTTCATTTTTATAAAAAGCATTGCGATGATTTGATAATTTACTTTATTTCATGCACTGGCAATCACTTGAGTAAACCCGTTTCGCGAAAGTGGCGCGGTCCTATGATTTGCCTTATTATTGTTGTTTAATCAGTTAAGTAGATTTCTCATACCAGTCCCATGGCTGTCTCGTAGTTTGTTTCACCTTGCAAACTTGGGTGCCCTTATTTTCACACGGGCATCCTAGTGACAGGTAGCAGGACATATTTTGGCTTTTGCACTACAACATGGAGTGCATCTTTTGGCTTGTATGGCGAGGCTTGAATTCTCAGTGTTTTGGCTGTTGATATTCCGCCATTATTATCTATGTATATGATTCCGCTCATGGCGATGTAGACTGATATTTCTTTGATATACTCTCTTATGTATATGTACCGCTTATGGCGATGTAGACTGATCACTTAATTTTATGTAGTAAGTTGTATCCTACACTGTGCTCTCTGATGTTGTGACATATTATGATTCCGCCTTCATATTTATGTAAATTATTCTATTTGCTGCTTATGCTATTATCTGTACTCTACTAATGATGATTAATGTGTTATATTCCAATGATTATCCTTAACACCGTCGCATGGGGTTTTGAGATCGTCACAGGTGTTATCAAAGCTTTGGTTAATCTTAGTTTTGGAATTTAACACATTAGACACCTCATCAGAATAGAATCAGTAGTGTTCTAAGGTGAGTAGCTCATTAGAGATAGGATTAGTAATGTCCTAGAATGAGCAAAGCAAAATAGGAAAAATAATTTGATCAGTACATCATCGTCTTTCCTTAGGTTCTTCTGCTTTACCATATATTAAAATTATCATTTCTGTGGGCTTGACTTTTTTCTTGCTTATACAGAACTTGATAGATGGCTACTCGAGCAGCTGCAGCTAGAGGAGGCCGAGGAGGCCAAGGAGGCCTAGGTAGAGGACGGGGGAATATCCCTGTTGTGGAAGAGCCTTTGATACAACCGCTAGCCCCTCAGCCATTCGAACTAGACCGAGTGGCGAAGAGATACAAGAATCTCAGGGGAAAAACCTTTTCAGTTACTGGCGCAATGATAGAAGCCTTAGCATGGTTGAAAACTTGTGAAAAGATCTTAGGTGGCTTAAGACTCGAAGATCATGATAAGGCATTTATGGGCGCCTGCCTTTTAAAGAATGAGGCAGAATTATGGTGGTATGCCATCATCGCTGAGGACCAAGATATAATGAGGACTTGGGATGAGTTCAAGGCATTGTTTAAGGAGAAGTTCATCCCCGAACAAGCGATGGAGCGTATGCACGATGAATTTGCCAATCTCCAACAGGGAGACCTCTCCATCCAGGACAACCTTAACAAGTTCATGCAGCTATCTCATTTTGCACCAGAGCTTGTCATGACTGCGAAGGCAAAGAACAAAAGGTTCATACATGGGCTTAAGCGCAAGTATCAGGGTAGAGCCATGAGCCACATCAAACTTCCATTTGCAGATTTGGTGGAAATGGCCTGTAACTATGAAGACTTGGACCAGAGGAACCTAGATCTAGACCGCGCCAAGAGTCAAGCGGGAAACAAACGCAAGGCATCTGGGAACTAACCTAAGTCCAGCAAAGCAGCAGCCGCCAGTCGGCAAGCTAGTAAGCCACCCAAGGGAAGCTGTTTTAATTGCGGTAAGATGGGACATTACTCCGATGTGTGCATCGCTCCAAAGTAGCAGAAGACCAACCCACAAAGCTCAAGTCAAAACCCTCAGAGTTCTAGATCATGCTTCAACTGCCGCCGAACAGGGCATCTTGTCAAAGATTGTCCATTGCTAAAGAAGGCAGAAGTTGCACATGTTTATGATGGGGCGAACCCGCCAGCTATTGCGGATGGATCAAGTAAACCCGATGTCTTGGGAGGTACCCTTACAATTAAAAATATTCTTGTTTCTGTACTATTTGATACTGGTGCATCACGTAGTTTTATTGCAAGTAACACTGTTCACAAGTTAAAGTTAAAGATAAGAGACCTTAAAGAACCGATTAGAGTTCATAATCCGATAGGAGGATCTCTTGTTCTAAGCACATATTGCAGAGTACCTATCTCTTATTCTTGTTACAAGTTTCCTACTAATTTAATCGTCATGAATTTCTCCGAATTCGATGTTATTCTCGGGTTGGAGTGGTTAACAAAATATAAGGCCGAAGTTTGATGTGTCAAAAGAATCGTTAATGTTAAAATGAAGCTCGGGAATATATATATATATATATATATATATACATATATACACCATGCCACGGCTCAGAAACTGAGAGAAAAGAATTTTGGTCTGCGCTAGAAGTTATTCCCACTTCATTAGGAAAGATTCCTGTTGTTTAAAACTATGCGGATATGTTTGAAGAAGTCGAAAACTAACCTCCGCAAAGAGAAATTGAATTCAGAATCGATCTAATTCCAAATGCCAGACTAGTGGTACGTCCAATTCGAAGAATGACTCCAAAAGAAAAAGAAGAATTAGGCGATCAAACTCGTCAGCTGCTATGGAAGGGTCTGATCAGACCTTGCTTTTCTAATTAGGGTGCAGCTGTAGTGTTTGTTCCTAAGTCAGACGGTACTCTCCGATTGTGTGTTGATTAGCGAGACCTCAACAAGAAGACGCTCAAAAACAAATATCCATTACCCCGCATCGATGATCTATTAGACCAATTAAATGGAGCGAGAGTGTTTTCCAGAATGGACCTAACTGCAGGTTTCCATCAATTGAGAATTGCCGAAGAGTGTGTTTCTTTGATAGCTTTCAGAGGTCCAGACATATTTTATGAGTGGTTAGTAATGCTGTCGGCTTATGCAACGCTCCAGCATACTTCGTCGATCTAATCAATAGAGTGTTCAGAAAAGTTCTCAATAAATTTGTTCTGGTATTCATCTATGATATTTTAATCTACACCAAATCAGAAACCAAGCATGAAAAACATTTAGAACAAGTATTGGGGATTCTGAGAAAGAACGTCTTCAAAGCCAAATTCTCTAAATGTATCTTCTGGTAGGAAGAGGTGAAGTTCCTTGGCCAAGGAATTTCTGTAGATCCAAGAAAAATTACAGTAATTCAAGACTGGAAACAGCCTACTACACCCACAGAAGTCCGAAATTTTCTGGGATTGGCTAGTTATTATCGAAAATTCGTTAAATTTTTTTCGAAGATATCCGGTCCATTAACAAAACTTACAAAGAAGCACGAGAGATTTAATTGGACCTCCGACTGTGAGGAAGCTTTCCAGGAACTGAAATCAAAATTGACAACCGCTCCAGTATTAACCATTATCGATGGCAATCAGGATTTGATGGTTTGGACGGATGCTTCTATTAGAGGTCTTGGTGCAGTATTAATGCAAAGAGGCCAAGTAGTCGTTTATGCAAGCCGTCAGCTGAAACCGCATGAGAAGAATTATGTAACTCATGATCTTGAGTTACTAGCCATCGTGTTTTCTTTGAAAATCTAGAGACATTACTTGTCGGGTGAGAAATTCGAATTATATACAGACCATCAATCATTGAAGTATTTGTTCACCCAGAAAGATCTGAACTTCAGACAACAGCATTGGCTAGAATTTCTTGCAGCGTATGATCTAGATATCCTGTATACGCCGGGAAAAGCTAATGTAGTAGCGGATGCGCTTAGAAGAAAAACCGCAATCATTGCCAATCTTATAATTACGCCTTCATTGATTGATAAAATATCTACTCTTCAGAAGGATGATCACATCATTCACAGAAACAGAGAGAGAATACAGAAAGGTGAGCCCTCGAGTTTTCAGGTGGATAATAAAGAAGTTTTGAGATTAAAAGGGAGGATCTGTGTTCCCAACATCCCAGAGCTCAAAAGGGAGGTGTTTGATGAATGTCATAAATCCAAGCTTTGCATTTATCCCAGGGTAAGTAAGATGTACAATGATCTCATACGCACCTTCTGGTGGAGGTCCATGAAGAGGGACATTTCTTTATATGTTAGCAGGTGCTCTACTTGTCAACTAGTCAAAAGTGACCAACAAAAGCTGGCCGGATTGTTGCAACCGTTGGCAATCCCAGGTTGGAAGTAGGAATAAATTTCCATGGATTTCATAGATGGTTTGCCCCGAACCAAGAAAGATAATGACAGTATTTGGGTGATCGTAGATCGCTTCACGAAGACTGCCCATTTCATACCTGTCAGATCCAATAGAACCGCCCAAAGTCTAGCACAGATTTATTTCAAAGAAATTGTTAAGCTGCATGGAGTTTCCATCGGCATAGTCAGTGATAGAGATCCAATATTTGCTAGCAAATTCTGGGAGGCATTCCAGACAGAATTGGGAAAAAACTGAACCTGAGCACCACTTATCACCCTTAGACAGATGGCCAAACTGAGAGGGTGAACAGAATTCTAGAAGATTTACTACGAGCTTGTATTATCGATTTTGGTGGGTCATGGGAAAATCACTTGCATTTGGCAGAGTTCTCATACAACAACAGTTATCAAGCAAGTTTGAAAATGTCGTCATTCGAAGCATTATACGGTAGACCATGCAGATATCCCGCATGTTGGGTAGAACCTGGCAATAGACTTGTGTTGGGACCCGATATGATTCGAGAAGCATCAGACAAAGTCGATTTCATCAAGAAACGATTGGAAACCACGCAAAGACGACAGAAAAGTTTTGCAGATTTTATAAGAAGAGATTTAGCACTTGCTGTTGGTGATTATGTTTTTTTGAAAGTTTCTCCGATGAGAGGAGTAATCCGATTCGGTAAAACTGGGAAGTTGGCACCCAGATTTGAAACGACCCCAAAATCGCCCTTGCGGAAATCATCGGATACACTTACTTTGGGCTACAACACATCAGAACAACAACAACAGACTTTTATTTCATCATATAATGTTACATTAGAGTACAGAATATCAGAGTACATCGAATAAAATATAGCGGAAGATTTAAATTACAACAAATACAATACAGTGCAGCGGAAATAAAATAACTAAGGCAGCGGAAGAGAACTGTACTCTGGATACAGCTTTAAGCTTCAATCCAGAATCCTGCTCTAGATGAAGACCTATAGACAAACTACTTGACTGCCCGTGTGGAAAATAATGGGCACCCGAGTTTGCAAAGGTGGAAACAAACAACGGGTCAGTCATGGGACGGGTGTGATAATTCTTAACTAATGTAACTAATAGTAATAAGGCAAATTCAAGGACTACGCCGCTAACGCGGAACGGGTTTATTCCAATGGATTGCCGTGCATAATTTAAAGTGATAGAACAAACAATAAGTAAATCGTGAAACAACGCAATGCTTTTGGAAAAATGGAATCACCATAAGACTCAAGTCCCATCACAAAATGCAATGCAAACCAGAGGATAGAGTTTTACCTTATGGTTATTAAACATGCTTGGTACGGTAAAAGCGAATTTGATATTATTATTAGTGTATATAAAAAAATTCAAAGTAAATGTATCAATCCTAGGAAGCATAGCTACCATATACTGTGCCTCCATACTAGTAATACAATCAAATCCGTAGGGTCGTATTGGAATTTGGTTTTCCATCAAGAGTCAAGGCTAGGGAGGAGCTCCTTACCGATTCGAGACACTCTAGCTAATGTCTCAGGATCCCCCGCAGTGAACCCTTGGATCCTGCAGGGCTGGTCCACACATACAGCTTTGTGGATTAGTTATTCCTGAACACACGTTTCCTGATCCTATAGGACCTATCATCCGAGGCGCCTCATTCCATCATCCACATAAGTAAAATATCAGCCAGTTTAAAGCACTGACACTACTTCAAGCTAGAAAGAAATGTGTTGCTCTCCATGTGTTCCCTTCTCCCGTTTTAGACTCAATCGGGTTGTGAGGCTCGTGAAGCTACGTAATACACAAAGCTATGCTTTTTCAAGCTGTGCTTTGATCGTCCCCACAAGGTTCTACTTTCCAACAAGAAACCTTGATCATTGCATCTTAGTATGCCACACTGTCACTCCATATCCTACTATTAATCTTTTGCCAAAATATAAAAAAGGGTGTTAAGCAAGAGAATAAATTCTCCGCCACCAAACATTCATACATTCGACAGAAAATCAATAAATACAATATAAAGGAGTACAATGTCAGACTCACATTCCATTTATAAGGCTGTTCTGGGTCTGAACGAAACTGGAGATACCCTCGTCCCGTATGTCCAGTACGGAAAGGAGATACCCGCATATCCGTGAAGTCAACACGTACGTTTGGGCAATTACCCCGACCCTTGAATTGTGAGCAAGTCAATTCAGGATTTTATCGTTGTCCATTCGAGGGAAGATTTACGGTCTTCATTCGCCGTCTTCAAACTTCAATTCTTAACGTCGTCTGATTACTTGGAATGATATTAAACTCGGACTTTCCAAATAATTCTCGTATATATATAATGAAAATACTTCCTTATCATTAATATTATTTTTAACGATTAATTCCTATTTTAATTATTTTTATATAAATATAAACCGTTTAACCATAATAACGTCGTTTGATTTAACAACGAGCTAAACAACTACCGATCTCCATTCAATTTTTATTCATTAAAGATGAAGACAATATTTAAACACTTTAAATACATTCTTTTATTCCTTTATTTACATTAAAAATGTAAATTATAATTCAAAGTCCAATTTCTCCCTTATTCTTTAGTTCTTATATTTACATAGGATTGTCAATTATATTACAATGTTGAATTCAATTCTTTATTCTTTTATTTACATTAAAAAAATGTAAAATCCATTCTTTATTCTTTCAATTACACTGTAAAGTTCTCTCTGTACTTACATTAAAAATGTAATTAACGTTCCATGTTAAATTTTCTATCTTTTAATTTACCATGCAAAAATGTAATTTGCATTCTAATGCGAAATTTTTCTTTTTAATTACATGTAAATTTTACCCTTTTTAAATTACATAAAAAATGTAATTTTGATTCCAATGCCCAATTTTTCTTTTTAATTACATAAGGGTGTAATTAACATAGCGGTGAAATTTTTTATCTTTACAAATTACATTAAAAATGTAATTTTATTTACAACGCAAAATTCTACCTTTTTTATTTATTACATTAACAATGTAATTTACATAATAATCTAAAATTCCTATCTTTTAATTTGTCTCTTAATTTACATTATAAGATCGTACTTTTTAATTACATTAAAAATGTAATAAATATTACACGTCAAATCTTGTCTTTTAATTTGCAATGTAAAGTTCTATACCTTAAAAAAATGAATTTTATATGCTATGCAATTTCTTACTCTTTCATTACATATGAAATTTTGTTTTACATGTAAACTATAAATCTTTAATTACATATAAAAATATCCTTTCTAATTTACAACGTAAATTCTATTCTTTAATTATATAATAAAATGTATTTTTGATTTACTATGTAAATTCTTATCTTTATTTACGTAAAAAAATGTCCTTTTTATTTTGCAATGTAAATTCTATACTTTAATTACACATTAAAAATGTAATTTTATTGACTATGCCAATTCTCACTCTTTTATTACATATAAAAATGTAAATTTTATTTTCAATGCAAATTCTTCTTCTAATTACATTAAAAATGTAATTTCCTTTACAGAGTAAATTCTCATCCTTTGATTACATATAAAGATGTAAATTTTAATTTACAATGCAAACTCTACTCCTAAGTTAAATAATAAAAATGCACCTTTAATTTATAGTGTAAATTTTCCTTTTTAATTTACAATATAAAATCATACCCTTTTTTTACATGAAAAATGTAATTACATTAACGGTGAAAAATTCTATCCTTATGAATCACTTTGAAAATGTAATTTTGTCTACACTATCCAATTTCTCTTTTTAATTAATTAAAAATGTAATTTCATAAAAAGTGAATTCTTATCCTTATGAATTACATTGAAAATGTAATTTTAATTGCAATGGTAAAGTCTTGTTCTTAAATTCCATTTAAAACTGTAACTTTTTTTGCAATGCAAAAATCTAATCTTTTTATTTCCATTGCAAAAATCTTATCTTATAATCTACAACAAAAATATCACCTTTTTATTTACAATGTAAAAATATCACATTTTTATTTACAATGTAAAAATATCGCCTTTTTATTTACAATGTAAAAATATCGTCTTTTTATTTACATTGTAAAAATATCGCCTTTTCATTTACAATGTAAAAATATCGCCTTTTTATTTACAATGTAAAAATATCGTCTTTTTATTTATATCGTAAAAATATCATCTTTTTATTTACATTGTAAAAATATCGTCTCTTTATTTACATTGTAAAAATATCGTCTTTTTATTTACATCGTAAAAATATCGTCTTTTT
The DNA here is from genome assembly GCA_030737875.1 of Allium sativum. NCBI lineage: Eukaryota > Viridiplantae > Streptophyta > Magnoliopsida > Asparagales > Amaryllidaceae > Allium > Allium sativum. The sequence continues at coordinate 973,881,078 of CM060924.1, forward strand.
ATTTACATCGTAAAAATATCGTCTTTTTATTTACATTAAAAATAATGTAATTTCTTTTACGTACAAATTCTGATCTTTTTACTTTTAACAAAAAGTAAATCTTTTCCATACCGTCATCTTTTCATTTTTAATTTTAATAAAAACCCAATCTTTACCATAACGTTATATTTCAATTTAACGACACATAACAATATTTTATTAGAATAACAAGATCTAGTCTAACCAAATACCACAGGGTGATGTGTATAATTATTTTTCCATGATTCACAGAATAACCACAAACATGATACAACCAAATATTTGAACAAATAATTGGTTCAAATTTTCTACCATATGCAGATCTAAAGTTTTGACTACCAGATCTAAACTCATACAACACAGAATAACAAATCGATAAATCAGAATTTTATCACATCGTAGATCTAGTTCATGAACAATTCACATATTTAAGCAACTAGAGAATATAATTAAATTTGATTTAATTATTTAACATAGAATCTCACCTTGCTTTTCAATCAGATCTACAATTCAAAAAGGTCCAGAAATTTGTTCCAATCAGTTTCAACAAATTCTATTTGTCGTCATGGTCTTACAGAATCTGAAATTTTCAGATTCGGGGTTCATATCAATTAATTATGAATTTTTAATTATTAAATCTAAATTTGTAACGCTTATAAGTGTCACAGTTCTAAAAATATACCTTTAAAACAAAGGCCGTTGATTGTCAAAATTGGTTTAGAACTTTGAATCAGAATAACTCGAGATACGGTCAACGGTTTGAGGAGTCGTTTGTTCGAGGTGGACCACCTAGGATAGGCGCACGTGCGCCAGGAGTTGGGGGGGGGGTGCGATCGCACCTGGCGGCAGCGGGAGGGGCTCAAACGGCCAAACTTCGGCGGCGGATTCTAGGAGTTTCGGGACACGAGGACGGGCGGGGTTTGTCTGAGATAGAAGAGCGTTCGAAGTGCTTCAAAAAGTGTAACTGTGGTGTGGTCTAATTCTCCATGGATTGAGAGAAAAGGTGGAGAGAAGGTAAGAAAGGGGGGGCTTGAAAAGGAACGGGGAAGACGATGTACTGTAGCGTGTATTTATACGCGTATTTTAGGGTATTTCCTATTTTTTTTTTTTTCAAAATTAGGGGTTTTCCGTCCGATCACCAAACAGAGCCCAATGACTGTCGAACAATAGGTTTTGACGTCTTCTGAATGCAATGGCATTAGTGTCGAAGTCTAATTCTGAAGTTTACTGCATGTTTCTTTTATTTTTAAAATAAACCCTTTAATATTAATTCGAACGTACTTTCTAATTTCACTGGGCCACATACGAACTCAGAAAAATCCCAAAAAAAATTATTTTTGACTTTGTTTTGACGATACGGTCCTAACAGAATTGATTTTATCGAATTTTGAGACTGTCTGAAAAATGGCTACTTTTCAGTCGATTAAAATTGACCGAAATTGAAATCTTTTTACCACGGTCACAAATTAATTCTAAAAAATATGAAAAATTAAACTTAGCCATAATTTGACCTTCCGAATCCAACAAAAGTGGTTTCGTCAAAAACCCAGGTTGTTTGCAAAACGGCTATTTTTAATATTAAAAATATATAGAAATTCTACAACGACTATTCTGAAATTTCAACTAGCCATAACTTTTGATTCCCGCTATGAAATTTCGATTTTTCGGATTAGTTGGAAAGATATTTTTAAATAGATTTTAATAATTTTGGTTTCACCGAAATCCGATCTATTCTGCATCCTATACAGTCAGTCAAAGTTCATATTTGACTTTTCAAACTACCGTGCTCTTTCTAATTCCTTTTATAATTAAATTGACTATATTCGAATCAACTTCGATTAAAATAAATTCCCAGTCGCTATTATTTGAAATGATTTATTTCAAAAATTCAAAATCTCTTAAAATTTCTAAAATAAAATTTTTAAATTGGCCCCAAATTCCGGGTTATTACAAGATTTATTGGTTCCATTCCTATACTTGAACAAATTGGAACTCTCGCTTATAGGGTTCAATTACCTAATTGGTTGCCTGGAGTACATAATGTGTTTCACGTATCTCAACTTAGAAAACATGTGCATGATCCAGATCTTGTTGTAGAAGAAGCAGCGCAACAGGATTTGGAAATTACTCCAGAATTAGCAGTCAGAAGAGAGCCGTTAAAAATTAGTGGGAAAGAAACTAAAGAGCTAAGGAACAAGAAAGTTCATTTAGTTAAAGTGCAGTGGAGTGGAGATTCTAGAGACTGTACTTGTGAGACAGAAGAAAGCAATAAGCAAGTTTACCCCAAATGCAGAGTGGACATCTCCGACTAACTCCGGTGGAAGGTACCTTTACAATACTTTGCATTTCCGTTTTTGTTTCCTACTTTACTGCTAATTCCTTTTTGGGGACGAAAAGTTTTAAGTGGGGGAGATTGTAACAACCCGGAAAAAACGAGCCAATTTAAAATTTTTAAATTGGTTATTTTAATGAAATTGGAGCAATTAAAATAGAATATTTCAATAAAATAATGAGTTAGAAATGGTGCGGCAGTTTGAAAATTTGAATTCAAACTTTGATTGACTGTACCGGGTGCAAAATAAAACGAAATTTAGTGAAACCAAAAATATTTAAATCTATTTATGAATATCTTTCTAACGAATCTGAAAAATCGAAGTTTCATAGTGGGAATCAAAAGTTATGGCCAAATGAATTTTCAGAAAGGTCGCTTTGGAGTTTATATAGCCCTTGAAAATAGATATTTTGCAAACGACCTCTGTTTTCGACGAAACCACTTTTGTTGGATCCAGGATGTCAAATTATTGTTAGGTTTCAAATTCCATAATTTTTGAAGTTAGTATGTGAACGTGGCAAAGGAAAACGTGTTTGGTTGATTTCGGTTAAATCGGATCGACCAGAATATGGCCATTTTTCAAACGGTCTCAGAATTCGACGAAACTAGTTTTGTTGGGACTGTATCGTCAAAACATAGCTAGATTTATTTTTTTTTTGGAAATTTTGGGATCAGTATGTGGCCCCAGCAAATTGAAATGTACGTTCAATTCAAATATTGAATGTTTTATACTTTAATTTGAAGAATAACAAACTGTAACAGTCGAATTGGCTTATGAAACATATCCCATTGTGTTCGGAATGGGGGTATTTAGCTAGGGGCGACACTTGTTGGGTTTGAATTGGAGTTCATGTTAGAAAACCCTATTTTAAAATTAAATAAAGTGAGGGCCAATAGAAAATATTCTTTCATAATTTATTTTAAAAATAAAAATCAAAAAGATTGGCCCCCCTCTGCTATCGACAACGGAAGCTTCACTTTCCTTTCCGGTCACTTTCACGTGATTCCGTTCATCTTTAGCCCCTCCCCCTTTGCAACTTTTTAAATCTATCTTCTCCTTCTTCAAATCAATACCTGGTACACCACCCCTCGTCACCTCATCATCAAGAACGAGCTCCTCCAAATTTGACCTTTCCGCCACCGCCACCATCGTCAGAGGCGATCGAACTGGCCGTTACCATTAGGCACGGAAACCCCTCTCCTTCCTCTTTGACGTGGTATAAGCCGATCCTCCTATCGTGCTATGGATTTCGTGAAAATTCAAAACCTAGTTTTGAACGTTCAACTGAAGGTTACAACCTTGGCTATTTTAAACTGATTATTATACTTTTAAGTGTTGCAAACTTCTAAAAATCATATCTTTTTGCTATGTGATCGAAATTCAGTGAAACAAGAAACACCAGGACCGTAGCGACGTCTTCTACCTTATAGAAGAGTCTGTAAATTTTTTTGAGCTCGCTGCTATTTTTAGCAAAGCAATAAACCAATGTGAGAACGGTCTCCACTGTAAAGAACGCATTCCCTCATCCTATGTCGGAGCGACGTAGGGATCTCTATATACCGATGTTACGTTCCGCATATATCTGTCATTAATATGCTATGCAAGCATACGGACTGCCTCCATCGAATCAAATCAGATTCCATATCAGAATAATGCCCTCTAGTCCCACCATTCAGAGCAGATATGCATGTATATAGACTGTCCCACGTATGTACTGTAATTGTAGCTCGATGCCTCAATTGCACGCCCTCTAATGTGCACCGAGTTCCGTGGCAGGGCTAAACAAGAAACATGGAAATCGGTCGGGAGCTTTTCCATATCTGTACTAGTCGCCTTTAAGTGCATTCAAATATAGATATTCCTCGGGTCTGTATTTCATGGTGGCTATGGCCCCACCTCGGTCCCTCCCTCAACTAGTAAAGACTATAGAGCTAAGCGACCGCCCTAATAACAACCAATCTAAACATCCATGTGGCGTCCACCCTCAACCCCGTACCTCGATAGTGAAAGGTGAAATGATATCTTGGGTTTAGATCTTGTCTTTTCGCATCCCGTTAGTTGTCGATGACGGATATCCAACGGTCTACTATCCTTGTTGGTTGTGACCCTCTCTACCTCCTCGTGAGGCAAGCGTCAAATCACCCTGGTGTCACCTCGTTGCAGCATTCTGACTGCATAGCTACATCTGCAGTCAAGGCCCACCCACCTATTAGTTACGCACAGACCCAACTTCTACGATTATAACCTAAGACATCTGTCACCGCACAGAGGACTACTAGGAGCGCCTTACGTAGTTCAAGAAGCCGCGTGCTTCACCTTCCTATTCCTTTGGATCCATCATAACAATCAGATGAATGTGTGCTCCCCTCGTATCTTATAACACCTCGATGATCTACCCCGTTGGGTTATTCATCCTCAAACGTACGAACTGGTCCAAGCGCCTTTCTTTAATATGTTGTTAGACCCTATGTCTAAACATTGTTTTACGCGCTTGCCTTACCTCACCGGGTTTCCATTTAACTTAGTTATTCCCATTCATATTGAATTCTTATTCAAATTACCAAGTTTCTCTTGCTTATTAATTTCAGTCATATAACTTAATCCATTTAAGTTTATTAATAAGCCCACAACATGTTATTTTCTAGATTGTGGCCCGAGGTCTGTAATCTATAATCTATTTTATATTCTTGCTTGATTACACCATTATAATAACATGTTCTCCTTAATACGTTGTTAAGTATATCTCAATTCACATGTTTCCTAATTAACTTGGCACTTACCATTTATGATTAAATATAACTTATTTATTTTATAAGTTTTCCTCATTCTTTCTCATTTAATCATAAATTCAATTTACACCGTCATTACAACTTATCATTGTTTACTTAGCAGATTATGACACATATCTAATTCTATCATTTCTATGAGTTATGCTTACCCTACAAGGGTGTCTTTAATTACATAAATTTATTGCATTTTCCACCAGTTATGTATATCACTAGGTGTCTTTAATTACATAACCTTACTGTATTTTCCACCGGTTATGTTATACCACTAGGTGTCTTTAATTACATAACCTTATTGGGTTAAGTTCATGGGCCTATATGTAAATATTACCCACCCCCTCTATTTTACTTAAACCACCTACTACCCATCCAGTTTTACTTAACTCTAACACAAGTTCATAATCATACAATACTTATTGATTAAGTTAGGTTAAGTAGTCCAATTCATTACCATGTCCAATCATGGTTATAATGGGCCAGACCTCCCAAATTAAGCCTACAACGTGTGGATGCTGGATATGCCTGTCGGGTCCGGGCAATCTTATTCCACAGTTGGGCCTACCCTCGTGTCTTAGCCCAATTCGTATTTGCGCACTTAGACCTCTCACATTAGATTCAGCATTAGTGGCTGTTGGATATGTCGGTCGGGTCCGGGCAGACTTCCACCACAATTGCAACCTAACTTCGTGTCATATGTGCAATTACAATTCCTAATTGTAATTACTAGACATTCCATTTTTATCCAAATCTACCTATGTCATTATAGGTGATTATTTCTCTTTTTTCCCATATTTAATTATATGCCCAATTCACTATTCAAATCATAGACGTTTACACCCTTTTTTAATTAACCTGTTAATTATGCACCATATTCTCTTTTTTCCCAAGTTACAAGTCAAGGCATATACATATACATATACATATATGTATGTTATGCACAAACCAATATCTACATATTTTCCAATTTATGTCCCTGGTCCATATTTACCCATTTCAATACAAGTTGTACCCAAATCAATATTCGCATATTTTCCAATATATGCCTAAAATTCATATTCACATACGTCCCAACTTATGTCCCAAACCAGTATTTAGACATGTCCCATTTTATGCCCAGTTCCATATTTACATTTATTCCAATGCATGCCTAAATTCATATTATCCAACAAGACATATGCCCCCTAACCCATATTCGTATATTTCCAAATTTATGCCCAAATTTAGATCCATATTTTCCGATATCAATTATGCCCCAAATTATGTCTTTCCTCATTATTTCTACTTTCGCACGTTCGAATTTTTCAGCATTAGGCCTAGGCTCGAAGGTAGCCTGGCTATATAAAAAAATAAAAAGGAAAGAGAGGGAGAGAAGAGAATCCGGAACATGCATAATAATGAATCAATAACAAACTGATAGAAATTGGCATAAACTGAATAGGCATATTATGACAAGATTTAACATGACGGCGGTATGAACATATAAAAGAAGATCTGATAGTTATGTCATAATAGAATTGATTAGGCGTCGATTTAAGATCCAATTTTTATATATATATCAAGATTACTATTTAAATATTCAAATCTAAAAATAACATGAACTCACAGTGAACAGATCTAAGGAAATGGATCCATATTACTGCGAAGAACATGTTGAATAAGTTGTTTTAGCCATCGCTGTATTTGTATAATGTTTGCTGAATTAGATTTGGAGTAGATTATGCCATTCAATCTTCGTTGCAGTAGAGCTTCGCCGTCACCATTGTTTTTAGATGAATAAAACCTAGGTCTAAGGTCTTTATATATCCTAGGGTTCATGAATCGAGCTCCAAAATCGTCCAGGTTCAGAAAAGAAGTTTCCAAAGCCACAGGTAGGTCGATCCCCCTTCATGAGTGTCGACCCCTCGGTCGACCTCGGGGTCGATGTAACGACCCGTATTCTACGCATCATGGGATCGTAGAATATTTATTTCTTTCACATATGAAGTCGTATGGTCATGTAACTTTGGGAGACGACTATTGGGGTCATTTCCCATGTTCATGATTTTTGTTGATTTTTAAATGACCGTTTTGCCCCTAGTTGGTACTGTTTTGGCCATAACTTTTGACTGGAAAGGAATTTTGACCTGAAACCACTTCCATTGGATTCGAATGATGGTTTCTCTTTCCGTAGAGTGGTTACATTAGCCAAACGGACTTACCGTTTGGGAGATATGGCTGAATTAAGGTTTTAGGGGTTATTTTCAGCTAATTGGGCTTAACCGGGTAATTAGCAACTAGGCCCAATGGGGGGATTTCGGGTTTAGAGGTATTTGAGAGCTGCTAGGATTTAGAAAACGATTCTTCATTCATTCTCCAGCCGTCACACTTGGTATCAGAGCTCTAGGTTGCGTAGTTAACCTAGGGAAAGACACTTGGGAGAGTTAATACGTATATGAGAGCGCGTATTTGTGATTACTTTGGTTTTCAAAAGCTATATATATATACTATTGGTAGTATAAGAATGAAGTTGTACTGCACTAGCACCACTGTGGGATCGTTAATCGTTTCCCCTTTTACAGATTAACGATGAGCCGATATGCTAGAGGTGCGGGTAGGGGAGCCAATAATGGGAATGCTGCCGACATGAGGGCGATGTTTACCGACCTCATGAGAGACATGCTTAGAGGTGTTCAGGGAGCAGTTCCCAATCCCGGAAATGGTGGTGGTCCAGTAGTGCAGGCGCCTAGGGTCGATTTCGCCAAGTTGTGCAAGGATTACACTAACCTTGGTGGGAAGCCGTTCCACGGAACGGAGTCGGCCACAGATGTTCAGGATTGGTTGGATAGCTGTGATCGTATCTTCGACGACTTGGGTCTTGAGGATGCGATGAAGAGAAGGCTAGCGTCTCGTCAGCTGCAAGGGCGAGCGATGAATTGGTGGAATGCCATTAGAACGGCTACTCCAGAAGATCAAGTTACTTGGAATCAGTTTAAGACTCGTTTTTGTGATAAGTTTATTCTAGCTGCTCATAAATCAGAACTGTTCAGGAAGTTCTTGGAGCTTAAGCAGAACGGTAGAGCAGTCTCGGAGTATATCGCTGAATTTGACACTTTATCGAAATATGGATGGTCCCTTATCGATACAGTCGAAAAGAAGAACGAGAAGTTCATAACTGGCTTGGATGGGTACTTGGGGGAAAGACTTATAAACCATATCGATGAGACGTTCGAGTCTATTGTAGGAAAGGCATTAAGGTCAGAGAGCCTTTTCCCTAAGTCGAAGGCCGAAGTTGCTACGGCATCTGCAGAGGAGCCAAAGCTGCAAGCAGGTGGTGAAGACAAGAAGAATTCTCAGAATAAGAGGAAGCAGAACCCGACCAAGGATGGTCAGGATAAGAAAAATAAGAAAGATGGCGAATGCTTTAGTTGTGTCAAGAAGGGCCATTACGCCAGAGATTGTCGAGAAAAGCCTGGGGAAAGGAAGTGCTTTAACTGCGGCCAGGCGGGACATCACAAGGATGATTGCCCACAACCTCCTAGGGAGAAGCAGATTGTGAAAGCGTATGCTATCAACGCTGTTCCTTCTTCGTCAAATGCCCCAACTGCGGCGCAGAAGGAAAAAGGTGTCGTTATTCGAGGTATGCTTTCTATTTAAGATGTTTTGATCGGGTTTTGTTTGACAAATCTGAGTTAGTCGATAGACCTTTAGTAGTGACGAACCTGATTGGTGGTTCGACTAGTTTTGGCATGATTTGTTAATGTGGTCTTATCGAGTCATGGATGTATGTTTCCTTGTGATTGCTTTGTTTTAGGCTTTACTGGGTTTAGCATTATTTTGGGGAGTCGATCTACTCCAAAGGAATAGGGTGGTATTAGGTACCTACCTAGTGATGGCGATAGTAACTGGAGTTAAGGAAGCTAAGAGGTTATCGTTGTAATAAGTTTTAGTTGTCTCTGGGAGGCAAATGAGTACTCCAGTGCTAGATTGTTCTGCTAGTATCACCTCATGTGGATTGTCTGAACTCGGAGGAGATGTTCCTTGGGTGCTTGTCTGATATTGGTTTAGGCCTTTGGGGCTTGTGCTTGGGGAATGTCGATTTCGACTAGGATGGTTCACGTGAGGGGTAAATAGTTGTTGTGATTTTTCATTGGATGATATCTTGGTTTACTCGAGGAGTGAAGGGCAGACGGAACATGATAAGACTATTCAATGGTATAGACTGCCAGAGTTAGACTCGATAGGGTTATGAGATTGCTCGAGTGGGACTCGAGAAAGATGCAAAGTAATGTATTGTTTAGGACCCTATGTTGATGTTCTCTATTGGATAGTAGAACTTTGAAGGAATAGGATGTGTTCGTTGATCATGGAAGATACAACGAAGATTAGGGCGATTCAAGTTGGACTTGAACTCGTAAAAGAAAATAGGTGTTCGTTGATCTTGGAGATGCAACGAATAGGGAGACGACTCACATTGGACTAGAGTTTGTCGGTACTCAAGACTGGGTTTGAGTTATAGATTGACTCGAGTTAGACTCGAGAAGGCTGCAAGGAATTGGATTCAGCTCGAGTTGGACTCGAGAGGGCAGCAAGATAATGGATAGACTTGGGTTGGACTCAAGTATTTTAGGAGGACTAAAAGCAGGGGTATCTGGGGACGCCCGTTACCTTGGATCCGTTGGACGTGATCTAGTTATCCTTGGAGGATAAACGTACGTTGGACGTACGGTAGTCCGATTGGAGGCTGGGCTTCCATTAGTTTAATTATCCTTGGAGGATAAACGTACGTTGGACGTACGGTAGTCCGAAGGGAGGCAGGGCTTCCATTAGCCTGGGATTGGTTGGACCAGTCAAGTAGGCATCGGTGTATGTATGGGGGCTGGGCTTCCATTAGTTAGTGATGTTGGTTGGACCAGACATGCTAGAATCGACATATTGGGATTGGTTAGACCAGTCATGTAGGTGTCGATGTGTTTATAAATTTAGCAGGTGATAGGTAGGACTTGTTTGATGGATGTTATGGTTGCTATGTTTGTTCCTATCTTTCTTCTCTTGAGTAGACTATCACCTGTAGGGTTCCAGCGATGGGGAACAAAGTGATTGTAGTAGGACTATGAGCCAGTGCAGTAGAGTCATCATGACTCGAGGGGCAAAGTGGACATAGTAAAGGATTAGTAAGGCTATGAGTCAGTGCAGTGGAGTTGTTATGACTTCATGGGGCAGAGTGGACATAGCAAAGGACTAATGACTATGGATCAGCGCAGTGGAGTCGCCATGACTCCATGGGGTAGAGTGATCATAGTAAAGGATTTGGGTGTAGTACTAGTTGCATTGAGTAGGAGACATGCCAGTTTAGGGGTTTTGTTTCTAGGATGGAAGCAACTAGAGTATGTCATAGGATATGATTTCAGACCCAAGACTGAATTGGATTCAGAAACGCTAGTAAGTTTGACGATTAGATCGATTTTGATTGAGAGGATTGTTTCCAGTTAGAAGGACGATCCTAATCTATTGGGAACCATCTCTAGGGTAGAGATGGGTATGGATGGAAAGAGAATGATTAGGTAAGGAGTTGATCGAGAAGGGTGGCTTCGAAAGAATAAGGGACTAGTTGTACCCAACGTAGATGGACTGAGAGGTGAAGTGCTTAGAGCATATCATCACTCGAAACTGACTATACATCCCAGTGGTAATAAGATGTGTTGAGACATAGAGCAGATCTACTACTGGGAAGGGATAAAGATAGGCAGAAGGCTTAACTCAATAAGAGACGAAGAGATTTGGAATTCTTCGTTAATGACTTGGTGTTTGTCGAGATCTCTCCATAGAGAATGTGATTTGGATTGGTTGGAAAGGTAGGTTAGCACCAAGATTTGTTGGCCCATTCCCAGTCCTCGAGCAAGTTGGGAATTTGGCGTATGAGGTAGAGCTACCTGACAAGATGGCGGGAGTTCACAACGTATTTCATGTTTCCCAGTTAAGGAAGTTTATGCAAGCCCCTAATGTGGCTATTTCACCAGATCGGTTGGATAACATCGAAGTTGAACTCGAGGCGGTTGGGAACCGCAAGTTTATGCGTATTGTTGGGAACGATACGAAGCAGCTTCGAAGGAAGGCGGTGAAACTAGTCAAAGTCCAGTGGGGTGAGAATGAAAAAGACTGTACTCGGGAAACAGAGGAGGATATAAGGAAGAAGTATCCAGAACTCTTTGCCTAGTAAGGTTTTGGTAGTGATAGTTCCTTCCCTTGTTAGTAAACCGCATGCTAGGATAGACTTGTTTTGCATGTTGATTGTTGTTTTATGGTTGATAGGCATGCGGGACCCTTTATGTGTTTTGGTTAGGGAATTTCGGGGGCGAAATTTCTTAAGGGGGGGAGAGTGTAACGACCCGTATTCTATGCATCATGGTATCGTAGAATATTTATTTCTTTCACATATGAAGTCGTATGGTCATGTAACTTTGGGAGACGACTATTTGGGTCATTTCCCATGTTCATGATTTTTGTCGATTTTTAAATGACCGTTTTGCCCTTAGTTGGTACTGTTTTGGCCATAACTTTTGACTGGAAAGGAATTTTGACCTGAAACCACTTCCATTCGATTCGAATGATGGTTTCTCTTTCCGTAGAGTGGTTACATTAGCCAAACGGACTTACAGTTTGGGAGATATGGCTGAATTAAGGTTTTAAGGGTTATTTTCATCTAATTGGGCTTAACCGGGTAATTAGCAACTAGGCCCAATGGGGGGATTTCGGGTTTAGAGGTATTTGAGAGCTGCTAGGATTTACAAAATGGTTCTTCATTCATTCTCCAGCCGTCACAGTCGACCCCCATGAGCCTGAGTTGGCCCCTGAGTCGACCCAGCAGGGTCTTGGGTCGACTTCAAAATGCTGACCCTTCCTCGATTTGCGTGCTGCATTTCTAGTTTTGTTGATTTTTGAATATTTTTGAATTTATATGTATATATATCTTCTTTATATGCATACAATCTTCAAATCTTAATAACTTCTTCATACGATGTCCGATTTACGCAAACCAAATGTCTATCTTGACCATAATTTTGAGACGGGCGCAATGGCACGGTCCTTTTTACTTAATTCTTAATATTTAATTAAGTATTCCTTAATTCATTGTTAATAGTGTATTTCACACTAATTATTCTTTAATTCAACATTTTTAGCGTCCTTAAAACTTCGGGGTGTTACATTAAATATTTCGAATTTATTTAATTCAAGTCATTTTAAATTACCAAATCAAAATTTAAATAATCAAATAAATAATTATTTAATCACTAAAAATCTGGGACATTACAGTAAGCCTATAGAGGCTATACAAGACTCAACTCATCGCGGCTACAGCCCCACAACCACCCAACCAATATATCAAAGGAAAAGGGACAAAATAGGAAAACTAGCAGGACTACATTCTTTCTTCCACCGATCCTTTCCTTTTAATATTTCTCCCTTAATGCCCAATTTATTTCTGCTTATATGTTCCTTATAATCCTTTTGACATTAGTATACTCATGTTGATCTTTTACTTGCCATCATTAAACTTACCTTTTTAAGAAGTTCTGCTTATCCCTAAATGGTTATTATTGAAAATATATAAAAATGTATTTCCATAGTATAAGACAACCAATTTTACAAAAACACATGATTGTAAGATATTCATATTTAATTATAATTAAGTTGGAGGATAGTGTGCACTATGGTAAAAATGTAATAACCTGAAACTTCGGGTAGTAAATATTTAAATATCGAAGTTATTAAATATTTAAAACTTGGATTTAATGGTTTCATAACCTTGATCAAATCCCTTTATAAATAATAATTAATGAGGAGAAAACATGTTGTTGAATTTTTGTTTATAAAGATAAGTAGCTCGGAGAAATATCGATAATGTGACCGAAAACATTTTTGTCGATAAACGACGTTTTTACTTGTTAAAAGTTGTTTGAATATCATGTGCATGCAGCTAAAATATAATAACTAATGCAGCTCATCATGGAAGATGCTTGTATGCAAGCTATAGGTTGTCCAACGATCTAAGAAAGTTTTTCAGTGACCTAGAACGAGAAGGAAGGGAGAGCAGGTCGTCCATAGAGCTAAAGCTTGAAGAAGTGGAGTATCGGTCACTCAACGAGCCAATGAATCATGGAAAGAAGCCCTACGATCCAGAAAGATCGTTCTCCAACTTGAAGAGAAGGGGAGGGCTTGAGGAAGCATTATTAAAACATATAGGAAAGGGTTCGATCGCTGCTACGTTGCTCACTCTTAGGTCGTTTGCTCCTGGGTTGTTCAATCATAAGTTTTTCACTCTGGGATTGTTTGCTATTGGGTCGAACGCCCTTGGGTTGTCAATGCTCCTGAGTAGTTCACTCCTTGGTCATTCCCTTGGGTCGCTACTAGCAGAAGACATTATGAGCTGTTAAAGAGAGGGTCATTTGTCATAGTTGGATCGTTCGTTCCGTTGTCGTATAAGGTCGTCGGGTCGTTCACTCCATTGTTTGTGTAGTGCTGAAGGGTCGCGTGTTGTAGTTGGGTCATTCGCTTATAATTGGGTCGTTCGTTCTAAGCAAGGCATGTTGTAAACCCTATAAATAAGGGTGTGGTGTGAGTTGTAAAGGTTGTTGACTTTTGAATAAATCCCTTATGTGAGCTTTGTGCCACCATTAAAATTGGAAGTTGAGTCTGATCTCCTTTCTCCATCTTCGGATATTCGAGTGCACTCGAATCAACGAATTTGAAGCTGATTCACGGTACCGCTTGCGAGTGATCAAGATTCGAAGAATGATAGATCGACAACATAGTATCTTGTGAGATCAACGTGTTGAAGATAGCGAGATTTCAGCATCGAAAGATCAACAGAGTTAAGAATTTACCTCGTCCTTGATCTTATTTGCACGAATCCATCCGTTTTTAAGGAATTTAGATCCTGGAGCTGCGCCAGTTTAGTATCCGAGCGAGATTTCCGTTTTTTGGTTGAATTGTCGGAGCCTTGATCACCATTTTTGGTTGGATCGCCGAAACTAGATCACCATTACTTGGTTGGATCACCGGAAACCATTCGGGTTTATCACCATCATTCATCCGCCATCATTAATTCCATCTTCGCCACCACCACCATTTCCAGACCGACTCCATCACCTGTCCGAGATCGTTGGAGCTAGTTAGATCGCCAGATCTAATTCAGTCGCGATTGCCATTCAATAGACCGCCAGATCTAAACCATCGTCCCTCACTAGATCGTTATCGCCCTTCAATAGAATGCCAAATATAAACCATCACCATTACCAGATCCCCATTGCCATCTAGTTAGATCGCCAGATCTAGTTAGATCGCAGATCTAGTTGGATCACCACCCTCATTTGGATCGTCAACACCGTTGGACCATCATCCACCTTTGGATCGACATCCTCGGATCGTTGTCATCCAATCTCAAATTGAACCAAACTACCAGTTAAAACCGACATCGCCATTTAACCAACCATCATCCAAGTTTGGGTCACCGAACTGTTTTGGAACGTTTAGAAGTTTGGGCCACTCCATTGATTATGGACCGTGAAAGTTGTTTGAGAAGCCTGGTTAATTGTGAATTTTGTTGAAATCGACCATGCCTCCAAGACGTGCTAATCTTCGTCAACCAGTAAAAGAAACGTATCGGAGAGAAGAAGCCGAACATATGGAGAAGAGAATTAATGATAAATTTGATGAAGGAATTGGAAGATTAGAGAAGCTTGTGTTGGACATGAATCAAACAAGAAGAAGAGTATCTCCCGATTCAAATCATGGTGGATATCGAACTTTGCTATCAAATTAGGAGAGAAGAAGGTCACCACCATTGGAGCGAAAAAGAAGGAATCATAGTGATTTTTCTTGTGAACCATTCCGTAGAGATGAGAGACATAGAGATGATCATGATCGACATCGTCATCATTCAAATTTTGAAGAAGAAGAAGGAAGTAGTAGTCATTCTCATTATCCAGGCCACGTTCGAGATCCATATTGTCAATTGGAAAATAATCATAATTGGGAATCCTGGATGAAGACAGTATTTCCAGAATTCAAAGGTGGAATGTCAGCAGAAGAATTCCTAGATTGGTTGTCGAATGTAGAGGAAATTCTAGAGTTCAAAAATGTGTCTGAGAATAGAAAAGTTCAGTTAGTTGCTGCTCGTTTGAGAGGAAGAGCTATTTCTTGGTGGCAACAAACTTCCTTACCTCACAATTATCAGTCTCTTATGTATCAACGTTTGCAGAACTTGAGACAAGTGACAAAGTCCGTGAGTTATTATACCGATGAATTTTATCAATTTATTGCAAGGAATGATATCATGGAAAGAGAGGAACAGTTAAATGCTATATATTTTAGAGGATTGAGAAAACAAATTCAGGACATGGTGAATCTGTTTCATCCAATGTCTGTTGTTAAAGCTCACCAGAAAGCTCTACCTTGGGAGAAGTAAGGAAGACGAGGAGGAGGAGTGTTCACGAATTCCAATTTTCAGAACAAGAGTGTTAGTAGCAGTGCTAATGTCCCCAAGACAGTTCCTAAACCTGTTGCCAATGAAGCTGCTAAAATGAAAGTCAATTCAATTGTCAAGTGCTTTAATTGTCAAGAGGTGGGACATAAGAGCAATGAATCTCCTAAGCTAAAAAGAGAAAAATAATAGCTGAAGATGTAGAAGTTAATATAGACTATTCTCTACCACCTAAATTTGACGATGATGTTGATGATGATGTAGAAGAAATAGTGTCAGGAGACGAAGGGAGTAGTTTACTGATGAGAATATCGTGTTTAACTCCGAAGCAGGTAGATGATTCTAGTTGGTTGCAAAGAAATATTTTCTAGTCTATGTGTACTATTCTGGGAAAAGTTTGTCAATTCGTCATTGATGCTGGAAGCTGTGATAATATGATTTCTGAAGAAGCTATCAAGAAGTTAGGGTTGAAGACTGAGAAACATCCTAGACCGTACATGCTTACTTGGTTAAAGAAAGGAGGAGAAGTCACCATGGGAAGAAGAGCATTTGTTACTTTTTCCATTTGGTTGAAGTACAAGGATGATATTGGGTGTGATGTGGTGAACATGGACGTATGTCATTTGCTCTTGGGTAGACCATCGAAATATGATCGATCAGTTCAGCATGGTGGTCGAACAAACTCCTATAGTTTCAAGTTTGAAGGTACTAAAATCACTTTGGTTCGTAAGAAGCATGAGCAAATTGACGTTAAAGTAGAAAAGAAGGTGAATTCAGCTAGTCTTTTATCTTTGAAGGAATTTGTTTAAGAAGTAGGAGAGAGTCGTGAAGTGTTCATGCTGATTGGGTTTGAATCACATGGAGAGCCCGAAATTCCTGTTGAAGTTAAGCCTGTGCTGAAAGAGTTTGAAGATGTATTTCCAGACGGATTGCCAAAGAAATTACCTCCACCCAGGGATATACAATGCCAGATTGATTTGGTGCCAGGTGTAGTGTTACCACATAATCCATATTATCGAATGAGTCCGAAAGAGCATGAAGAGCTGAGAAGACAGGTTGAAGAGCTAATTGAACAAGAGAGAGTCCAAGAAAGCCTCAGTCCTTGTGCTATACCCGCTTTGTTAGTCTCGAAGAAAGATGGTTCATGGAAGATGTGTACGGATAGTAGAGCTCTCAACAAGATCACTGTTAAATACAGATTTCCTATGCCAAGACTTGATGATCTATTAGATCAAATCAGTGGCTCTGTTATCTTTTCGAAGATTGATTTAAAAGTGGTTATCATCAGATTCGAATTAGACCAAGGGATGAATGGAAGACCGCATTCAAGACTCATGAAGGGTTGTATGATTGGTTGGTTATGTCGTTTGGTCTGTCAAATGCACCAAGTACTTTCATGAGAGTGACGAATCAAATTTTCATACCATACATTGGAAAGTTTGTTGTGGTTTATTTTGATGATATTCTGATTTATAGTGCTAGCGTGAAGGAGCATACACAAAACTTGAAAGCAGTATTAATGATTCTTCGTTAAGAACAATTTTATGCTGCAATGAAGAAGTGTGTGTTCATGACACAAAGTGTTATGTTCTTGGGGTACATTGTGTCCAAAGAAGGAATACAGGTGAATCATAATAAAGTCGCTGCAATCAGAGATTGGCCTCAACCAAAGACCATAACAGAAGTAATAAGCTTTCATGGTTTGGCATCATTCTATCGAAGGTTTATTCCACACTTTAGCAGTGAGTTGGCTCCTGTTACTGATTGAATGAAAGGAAAAAAGTTTATATGGACGGAGGAAGAACAATTTTCTTTTGAGAAGGTCAAGGAACTTTTGACGACAACACCAGTCCTCGTGTTACCATATTTTTAGTTGGTATTTCAGTTACATATAGATGCATCGAAAGTTAGAATTGGATGAGTGTTGAGTCCGAAGGGCCATCCTATTGCATATTTTAGTGAGAAGCTATTGGAGCAAAGATGAGATACAACACATATGACGTGGAGTTCTATGCTATTGTACAAGCCGTAAAACATTGGAGACATTACTTGTTTCATAAGGAGTTTGTCCTATATACTAATCATGAAGCATTGAAGCATTTGCAAGGACAAGATAAGATCGCTGCTATGCATGCGTCATGGATTGCGTCTTGCAACAATTTACAAGTAATTGGTTTTGATGCACTTCCAGAATTGCTAATGACAGATTCATATTTCTCGCAGGTCCTAGAAAAAGTCAAGGAAGGGAATATGAAAGATTATGTGCTAATCAATGGTTTTCTGTTCAAAGGAAACCAATTGTGTATTCCAGATTGCAGTTTAAGGGTGAAAATTGTCAGGGAATTGCATGAGGAAGGACACGTGGACCATGATTGTACTTTGAAGTTGATTTCTGACTCTTACTTTTGGCCATCTATGAGGAAAGAGGTTGAGAATTTTGTGCAGAGATGCCATGTTTGCCAGATATCTAAGGGAACTTCCACTAATGCAGGATTATACATGTCGTTACCTGTGCCTACTAAGCCATGGGTGGATATTAGTATGGATTTTGTCTTGGGATTTCCGAGGACACAGCGAGGCAATGATTCTATCTATGTGGTAGTAGATCGTTTTTTAAAAATGGTTCATTTTATTGCTTGCAAGAAGACGACAGATGTTGTGAATGTTGCTCAGTTATTCTTTAAAGAAATCTATCGTCTTTATGGGTTACCTAAATTCATTGTCTCAGACAGAGATACCCCTTTTCTAAGTCATTTCTGGATCAGTTTGTGGAAGATGATTGGGACGAAACTGAAGTTTAGCAGTGCTTATCGTCCACAAACAGATGGACAAACAAAAGTAGTAAATAGATCTTTGGGAAATTTGTTGAAATTCCTTGTGAACGATAACTTGAAATTTAGGGATGCGAAGTTATGTCAAGATGAGTTTCAACACAATCACGCTATTAATCGAAGTACGGGGTTCAGTCTATTTCAAATTGTCTATTCAATTGTGCCAAAAGGACCATTAAACTTGTCTATGGTTCCACATCAGAAAGGAATTGATAAACGGACCAGTGATTTTGTCAATGAGTTGCAGGAATGCCACAAAGTTGTGCAACGTCGATTGCTTATGACAAATGAGAAGTATAAACAAGTTGCAAATTTGAAGCGACGAGGTGTTAACTTCAAAGAGGGAGACTTTGTTTAAGCAGTGTTGATGAAAGATCGTTTTCCTTTTGGAACGTACAATAAGTTGAAAGCTAGGAAGATTAGTCCTATAGAAATCGTGAAGAAGTTCAATGAAAATGCTTATCAGTTGAGATCACCGGATGACGTCCATGCCTCTGATGTTTTCAACATCAAGCATTTAATTCCATATTATGAAGATAAGCATATCGAAGAAGAGGAAAGTGTGAATTCGAGGTCGACTTCTTGTCAACCTAGGGAGGATGATGCAGTGCATAATGGAAGATGCTTGTATGCGAGCTATAGGTCGTCCAACGATCTAAGGAAGTTGTTCAGTGACCTAGAATGAGAATGAAGGGAGAGCAGGTCGTCCATAGAGCTAAAGCTTGAAGAAGTGGAGTATCAGTCGCTCAACAAGCTGATGAATCATGGAAAGAGGCCCAACGATCCAAAAAGATCGTTCTCCAACTTAAAGTGAAGGGGTGGGCTTGAGGAAGCATTGTTAAACCGTACATAAAAGGGTTCGATCGCTCCTAAGTTGTTCACTCTTGGGTCATTCGCTCCTGGGTTATTCACTCATAAGTCGTTCACTCTGGGATTGTTTGCTATTAGGTCGATCGCCCCTAGGTCGTCAATCGCTCCTGAGTAGTTCACTCCTCGGTCGTTTGACCTTGGGTCGCTACTAGCAGAATACAATATGAGCTATTAAAGAGTGGGTCATTTTTCATAGTTGGATCGTTCGTTCGATTGTTGTATAATGTCGTCGGGTCATTCACTCCATTGTTTGTGTAGTGCTGAAGGGTCGCATGTTGTAGTTGGGTCGTTCGCTTATACTTGGGTCGTTCGTTCTAGGCAAGGCGTGTTGTAAACCCTATAAATAGGGGTGTGGCATGAGTTGTAAAGGTTGTTGACTTTTTAATAAATCCCTTGTGTGAGCTTTGTTCCACCATTAAAATTGGAAGTTGAGTGTGATCTCCTTTATCCATCTTCCAGTATTCGAATGCACTCGAATCAATGAATTTTAAGCCGATTCATGGTATCGCTTGTGAGTGAGCAATGTTCGAAGAATCATAGATCGACAACGCGATATCTTGTGAGATCAACATGTTGAAGATAGCGAGATTCCGACATCGAAAGATCAACGGAGTTAAGCATTTACCTCGTCCTTGATCTTGTTTGCATGAATCCATCCATCTGTGTGGAGTTTAGATCCTCGAGCTGCGCCAATAACACATACATGTATGTACATAGTGTATAAGTAAAATACAAATAGCATATGTGTACATATTCTAGAAGATGAAAAATGGCTTCAAATGATAGGGACACGTGTCATCAAATGAATGGAACAAATGTCTTGGAATTAAATAAGATAAAGAAACATAAACATATTAGGTGTCCATGCATAGAAACATCTAATGACACCTAATGAGACATTTTTCTTCATCCTAAAGCATGCATGAAGATAAGGAGGAAAAGTGTCCAAAACTAAATTACCAAACTAGCCTTGAAAATTATTATATAAAGGGTGGAAAGGTTCACTTCATTTCATGCATTCACAGATGAAAAACAAAAGTAAGATAAAAAGTAGAAGTTTGGGAGAAGCCTAGAGAGTAAATACAAGATCAAGGCACAAGTACAAGGTGAGAAAAAAAACTATTTAAGTTCATGTGTTCATTTCATATTTTGAAGAAAAGTTGTGAAATTTAAGAATGAATGGTTGGGATTGAACTCCTGAAAATGTTGTTCGGTATTTTGGGCATAAATTTTGCAATTATTAATGAAATTACGACTTCTCTATCAATTTGGAAAGCTAATTTATAGAGTTACAACTTTCAGCTTTTGCACTCTTTCTAATTCGGTTGTTTGCATACTCGAAAACTAGATGCAAAGTCAGGTAAAAATCACCACGGAATGAACATGTTAAAAATGCCTTGTATTGTTGAATTTTATTTATTAAATAAATAAATATTTTTAAGGGTTTCTTTTTATGATAATTAAGCAGACTAAAATAGCTTCTTATTCTAGAAAATTTGGATTCAAAAACTATTTCTATCATAGAGAAATAGCATCAAACATTTTGCCCAAAAACAGGCTGAAAATATGAGTTTTGGAACATTTTGTAGCGCTTCGGAATGCTATCTTTTCTCTGAATTAGTTATGAAGCATAATAAGTTACCCAGAACTTTTCATATCGTCCCAGAAATGTTGTAGTAAGCTGTTTTAGTCTAAAATCATTATAAACCACCTAGAACTTGTCGTAGCATTTCTGGAAGCGCTGTCTTTTCTTTGAATTGAATATAAAGTGTTTTAAATTTTCATAGCATGTCAGAAACGCTGTTATAGATGTTTTGACTATAAAATCATGGTAAGCTATTCCAAATCCTCTCAAATTTGGACTTGAGTTTCCTTATAGAATCATAAACAAACTGATAAAATCGAGGATGTTAAATCAAAGTAAAGGAGAGTCAAAACATGTCAAAATTAAGAACAAGGAAGGTTGACAAATTTCAATGATTCGAGGAAAATAATTGATTACTTGGGAGTGATGGTAAGTACTATGTGATGTAAAATGAGACTTTTGCGTGAAGATAGAAAGGAGTACTATGAGTATACTTATCATCTAATCCAATATATTTCATAAGCTTGTGTTTTAATTTGAAGATGCCTATGATTTTAACATACTATATTGACTTCAATCTTTGCTTCAGTAAGTAAAGAACATATACGACTGATGATTGAGAGCATTGATGACCTAGTATGACTGGCATAAAGTTCTGAAAACAAGAACATAAGGATTAGTAGGGGACAGGGACATACATAGACTACCTATGGTTTGATAGCCCTAATTGCATTATCGAAATGCATTCCTTTATTAATGTCTAATGTGAATATTATTTTCAAGATTCCTTCTTCGATGATATCTATTTTATCGCAAGGGTGTTTTTGGTATTTAAAAGAGAAGATCTTTTGAAAGAAAGTTTTACAATAAATATTTAGATACCTTTCAAAACAAGTATTTATAGAGTATTTTTACTTGACATAAAAAGTATTTTTGGAAGTAAATGTTGATTTTAAATGTTTTGTAAAGAAGAACTACGTCGGCTTGATCCTGTATCTAGTTGCTTATCCAATTAGATAAAGGTACATAAGCAGTCACAAGTGGTAGTGATGCAGCTGCTATTTTAATAAAAAAAAATTGGTACTTGTTATTACATCATGTTATAGTGCATGTTTTCATGTTTATCAATTAAGCCATACTGACATGTTTATCGAGATTGTAGGAATGAATATTGATGTCCATCTTCTTAGAATTGCATGATGACAGAATTGTGGTAATTGTGTTTGAATTTGTACTTAAGCACAAATAGTTAATTAGATAAGTGGTATTTAATAAAATTTTATCCAGAGCATTTAGTGATGTTGTACATAATTATAAAATATGATGGTTGCTGTCATTGTTTGTTTTTGAATAGAAGGATATTCGGCAATTTGACTGGTCCAAAATTCCGGGGCATTACAAGTGGTATCAAAGCTTAGGTTAGGTTCCTAAATAAAATTTCATATAGGATTAGAATATTATTTTTAGACATTTTAAAATTAAGTTACCTTAATTTGATGAATAAAACTAATAAGGTAAGGCACCATTCCTCTGACCAAGTATATGAGTGCTATTTATTTGTTTAACTTTTGTTTATAGAATAATGTGTTGATTCATTTTCCAGCACCACATAAAGAGGTTTAACGAAGTTGTAAATGCATATGATTAGTTATAATGTAGCAAAGGAATGAAGTGGCTTATAAAAGGAGGGATGTAGTAGCATGAAATGGATGCAACGGAGTGGCTTAAAAGGAATATGGAATAACGACTTATCGAAAAAGGAATTAAATGAGCTTGGGAAAATAAAATTGAGGAAGACCAAGAGGAGTAAATTGAACACTACATTCTTGCAAAACCAAGGTGATAAAATCTATTTAATTAATTATATCATTACGTAATATGATATTGGAGTTGTTTAGCATTGATGTTAACTTAAAGCTGCTAAAACATCTCCCATAAATTCAGTCATAACTTTTGATTACTTGGTTGGGATTGGTCGAAGTTAATCTTATTGGGAAGCTAAATTAATCATCTAGAATACATACATTGCACGTTTTAAAATTTTGAAAGTTTTCTACCTCAAAACATTTTTGCAAACTGAACTATGCGTTTGACAAAAAAAGAAGAAGGAGGAGGGTTATAATTAAGATGATTTTCGAAGTTGAAAGTGTGGATTTTCGAAAATGAATTGGTTATCCATATGGAAGAAATAATTACAAAGTATAAAAGTACTTTGAGAGAATACTTTGTTTAAACTTATAAAAGATTTTTTATGGATTATTCATCAATGATGGATACCTTCGGGTAATTATGATGATGTGCAGTATAAGACAATAGATCTTAAGTAGTGCATTATTACTCTATGTTAGTATCGAGCTAAGTAGAGTACATCCTATTTGATGACGGGATGTTGGTTGCAATATGATGGTTACCTACGAACGATGATGATGTGCGGTATAAGACAACAGATCTCGGGTATTGCACTATTACTCTATGTTGGTATTGAGCCGAATAGAGTACATCATATTTGATGATGGGATGCTGGCCGCAAAAGGATAACATATCCTAAATTGAGTGTGGATCCACTTTGATGAATATAATCATATTATATAAAGAAAAGTTTTTGAGTTATCTGAATATATTATTTTAAAATCTATTTGGGACTTCTTATAATAAGAGTGCCATGATTACTCTCTGGTACATTTCGATGGTACCACAACATGGATAATACATCCTTACTTGATATGAGTCGGATAAGTCGAAATACGATGAATATTTGGTACATTTCGATGGGTATCGCACATGAAGAGTACTGGATGATTTGGCATTGACTGCAATTAAAAAAAAGCTAGGGAGGCTTAGAATTTACTCCCTATTGAGTGAATATTTATGGAAATGAGACCGAGTATTGATGTGGATTACAATGAACATGATCCTGAATTTGGGCACAAAAAGAAACTATGGCGTTCCTGATCTAGTATAGATTGCAGGATTGATAAAATGTTGATCACAAAATGAGAAGTTCCAATCATATAATATCCAGGTATGCCTTATGTAACGACCCGCCTTTTTACCCGATTTTCGGCGGTAATTAAACCGACTTAAACCGTTCATAAAGACGAATTGTTATGGGTACATACATATATTGAACAAAAATAATAGAACCTTTCATTGCAATTTTACAATGTTACAACAGAGTTACATAGAATATCAGAGTTACAACTATATACACAGCGGAAGAAAAGAAAATAACTTTACTCTCAGCGGAAAAATCAAAACACAGCGGAAGCTCTAGACTCTAGCGTGTACTCCAACTTAGATAGCACTTCAAATCTTGCTTCGGCGGTCTGTAACTGCAAAACTAAACTACAAGCTGCCCGTGCAAAATAATGGGCACCCAGAGTTTAGGTGTAGGAACAATAAACTCCAGGTCAGTCGTGGGACTGGTGTGAGAACTCAAAACAGTTAGGTTCATTTTTAAAATTGGGAATTTCACTGGACCACGCCGCTATCGCGGAACGGGTTTACTCCAAGTGAACACCCGTGCATGTAAATTCGCGATGACTTTTGGAAAATGAAGCTATCATAAGCTCTTCCCACATCACACAATGCAAGCGCACACCAGATGGGCGAGTTTTATTTTATGATAACCAAACATGCTTTCATTCGTAAAAATCCTCTTTCAAAAACATAATACATATATATAATGTGGAAAACATTTCGCAAATAAATGTATTAATCCTAGACGGCATAATACCCCATAATATTATGTCGCCATATATCTATGCAATCGAAATCGTATGGCTCGTATTGGAGATTTGGGTTTCCAACTTGATGATTCCTTGCACGAATGATCAATCGGAACACAAACGAAATGTAATCAAGGGTTTTTCATCCAGACGCGGACACCAATACAAATCGCGAGGTAGATCAACGGTTTTCGACCAGACGCGGCCCCCCGAACATACCCTATTCCATAAGTCATAAGTGGTTTCCCACTGCTTCAGCGGTCATCATCAATTCATATATATACAAAACCTAACCGCCAGTTTCTCATCATCCGGGGTGTGAGGTTTGTCGATGTCACGTTATACAAAAAGCTATGCTTCGATAAGACATTCTTTGATCATCACTAGCTCATTTCCTAACTTGGGTATGTCACATTGACAATTCACGACATATCACTGATTTCAATCAATGAATACCCTCTAAGTTCATATGACTTAGAGACGAGGATAATATATTGCCACAAATCCGATATTCATTAACGGAAATCAGTGCTATGTAGTCAATTTCAATGTCAGACACACCATCCATACAAGACCGTTCTGGGTTTGAACGGAACAACCCGAAAATACATAAATTTGTTCAGGTCTCATGCAACTCACATCTCGTATCGGGTGGCCTACCCAACCGAGACATTAATCAACAATCAATCTAAACAATTCAAATATTCCCGTTCTTCATTCGTCGTTTACCAAGTCCTGAATTGCTTCATAACGTCATATTATTACTTGGAATGGTTTTCGAATGTATGCTCGATCCCGGTCTTTCCAAGTAATAAGCGTACTTTAAATAGTAGTTATGGTTCACACAGGCTTTTCAATTCAAATCTCCTTCCATAGTTATCAATTCATTTACAACTAAAGATTTGAATTTCTATAATTTCGTACATCTCGTTATCATCTTAAATTCTTCTTTGAAATCAAAGAGTATACCTTCGCTTCAATTTCTTACTTTTAATTCCCTCGGATCGAAGATTTTGACTAAATTCCAATTACGATACGAATTTCCACAACTCAATCTTATTGGGTTTCAAGAATGGTATTATTGAAGATACGATTCACGACAGAACCCAAATCAATCGTCATTGAATCATAAATTACACAGAAATTTTATCCACTTATATTTGATATAAATTCTCATAATCAACGAATACTATAAGTAGAATAACGATATAATAATATCTTTCAAATTCCCCAGATAGTATACATTTACATCATGAGGTTCATACCAAATATCGAAGATTATTTCTATCTAGTTTATTTAAATCAAGGTGAGAACTCGTATCTTAATTGAAAGGTTTATTCAACTCTTTGATATTAGATCTGGATAGAAATACCATCAGCTTATCTTCAATATTAATTTCTGTATCCAACTCATATTATAAGCGGAATAAAGGTGAAATACCCTTTTAAATTCCTCAGATAATAAGTGTTTTCATTTTCCGAACTAATATCAAACATCCGAAGATTTATCTCCAACCATATCCAATTATTTAGTATTAAAAACCCGTATTAGTATAAATCTAAATTCCATATAAAATATTTCTAATACTCTTAAAACTTTGAAAACATTCCACAAATCATTACTTATAGTTCGGAACATCGTTTACGGGTTAAAACTTCAAAATAGATTGTTTTCGAAGAAAGCGTTACAATAGCGTTCCAAAAGTGTTACAAAAGTGTTACAAAACAGTTATCTTAACTATTTTGATCAAAATATCGTTTATCTTAGCCAAAACTTAAACTTTACAATTGAAAACACCTTTTCATAATTTGTAATGATTTTACAATTTTTTTCCATATTTTTAAATAATTTAAAAATAGCTGTTTATAGTTATGGGCAACAATTGTTCTTACATCGATCTTTTCCAAAACGGTTTCAAACATAACTTGAAAATTATAACTCGAATTTAAAATCTGCTTTCACTCATTTGAAAGTTCTTGTTTATATAAATCAAATGTTTTTCGTTTCATGGAAATCCGATTTAGATTGCAAAAGTTATAAGCGTTTCAAGTTGCATCTAAAATACGTAAATTGTCGTTATACGACAAGCTCTATTTTTACCATAATAACCATTATTCTACGATACTTCAAAATATCTTAGAAAATCGTTATATCCTTATATAACCCTTTTAAAATCATTTAGATTTAGTTTTCAAATTATTTTGGATCTAAAGTTCAATTTTCATAAATTCCAATTCATTTCTAAATTGAAATAACTTCAAATTAACCTTCCCATTCGTCGGATCAGTTAGGGATAGCCAGGGAGAGCAGGAAACTTCATTTCCAAACCGAAGCCTAGACACTATCCTCTCTGTCATCCTAGAACGTTCTGGTATAATAAAATATTATACTTAAATTTCCAAACCCTATCAAATTAAAATTTTACTTAAAAGAAAAATATTTCAATATTTGAAAAATAAATCTTCATTTACATGGAAGGAGATTTTAATCGATTACCTGCATGATTCCACAACCATAGTGTTGTGTGTGCATCATTCAAAATAAATCAACCATATAAATCGGATGATCATAAAATTATAATCATCACCCGTACACATACAATTCAGTTGTGCACAAGCGTTACGGTCAATAACGCTTCAGTGTTCAGTGTCATCTAATTACATGCACATCCATTCACACAAGAACATCCATATCCAACCAACAATTAACTATAATTAATCTCAACTAATTATAATTATTCAATAACAACTAATTATTTAATCACTACTAATTTAAATAAATAATTTAATTAGAAGTTCTCACCGAACAGCTTTCCAAAACTTCACGTAGACGATCCTAGTTGAACGAACCCTCAGACAGTATTTCTGCGCACCATCTTCTTTGCCAATATATATAGATATATTAATCTTATCTCTTTATAAGAGGAGGAGGAAAAAGGCTAAGCAAAATGGTGAAAGGAAGAGGAGAGGTGAATGGCATAGGAAGCCATGGATAAGAAGGGGAGAAGGATGAAAGAAAATGGAAGAAATGAGAAATGGAGAAGGATGGTGAAAAGAGAGGGTTAAGGTGGGTTTATATAGGAAACTTAAAGGTATAAGAAGCTTACACCTCATAGGACACTTGTCCTTTCCTTATGTTTTTGATTCATGCATGTTAACACATGTTCCTTAAGTGAATAAGGCGGTGACACCTCTTTAGGACACATGTTACATTCATATTAAATCATTTTGCGACATTATTTCTAACACTTATTTTGTGTTACTAACTTGAAATGCTTTTCTAACACTTATTTAAGTCACAAATAAATAGATAACAATTCTTATACAATTTTATAAATACCATTATAATTTATCAAAATAAATAAGATAATGATCATTCTTGAAAAAAATCATAAAATAAATTATCCTTTACCAAATTCATAATTTACAAATCAATATTATCAAAATTAGAAAATATTATTACTTAAATATAAATCTTATAAATTAAATATAAAATTTCAAAATAAGTTTATTTTTCTTATACAAAATCATATTTAATAAAACAAAATACTTATTCATAGTTAAAATTTATATTCAAATCTTATAAAAATCAATTTACATTCAGAAAATAAAATTTTATAAATAAAAATCCAAATCAAACTTAGTTAAAATTCTGGGATGTTACACCTTAAAATCTGAATTTCGAATTATGAAATTGTTTTGAAAGTGTACTTTAAAGAAAACATCTTGGATACTTGTTTGTGGAATATTTGGTTTTCTTTTGATTAATTGTAACATAGAATTTCGGGGACGAAATTCCTTCTAAGGGGGAAAGAATATAACAACCCGAAACTTCGAGCAGTTAATATTTAAATATCGAAGTTACTAAATATTTAAAACTTGGAATTAATGGTTTCATAACCTTGATTAAATCCCTTTATAAATAATAATTAATGAGGAGAAAACTTGTTATTGAATTTTTTTTATAAGGATAAGTTGTTCGTAGAAATATCGATAATGTGACCGAAAACATTTTTGTCGATAAACGACGTTTTACTTGTTAATAGTTATTAGAATATCATGTGCATATAGTAACAATATAAGAACACATACATGTATGTACATAACATATAAATAAAATACCAATGGCATATGTGTACATATTCTAGAATATGAAAAAAGGCTTAAAATGATAGGGACACGTGTCATCAAATGAATGGAACAATGTATTAGAATTAAATAAGGTAAAGACACATAAACATATTAGGTGTCCATGTGTAGAAACATCTAAAGAACCTAAGGAGACATGTGTCTTCATCCTAAAGCATGCATGAAGATAAGGAGGACTAGTGTCCAAAACTAAATTACCAAACTAGCCTTTAAAATTACTATATAAAAGATGGAAAGGTTCACTTCATTTCATGCATTCACAAATGAAAAACAAAAGTAAGATAAAGAGTAGAAGTTTGGGAGAATCCTAGATAATAAATAAAATATCAAGTCACAAGTATAAGGTGTGAAAAAACTATTTAAGTTCATGTATTCATTTCATATTTTAAAGAAAAGTTGTGAAATTTAAGAATGAACGATTGGACTTGAACCCCTGAAAATGGCGTTTGGTATTTTGGGCATAAATTTTGCAATTCTTAATGAAATTATGACTTCTCTATCCATTTGGAAAGCTAATTCAAAGGGCTACAATTTTCACCTTTTGCACTTTTTCTAATTCGGTCGTTTGTATACCCAAAAACTGGATGCAAAGTCAGGTAAAAATCATCCCGAAATGGACATGTTAAAAATGCCATGTATGATTGAATTTTATTTGTTAAATAAATAAATAATTTTAAGGGTTTCTTTTTATGATAATTAAGCATACTAAAATAGCTTCATACTATAGAAAATTTGGATCAAAAACTATTTCTATCATAGAGAAATAGCATCAAACATTTTGCCCAAAAACAGGTTGAAAATTTGAGTTTTGGAACATTTTGTAGCGCTTTAGAATGCTATCTTTTCTTTGAATTAATTATGAAGCATAATAAGTTATCCAGAACTTTTCATATCTTCCCATAAATGTTGTAGTAAGCTGTTTTAGTCTAAAACCATTATAAACCACCCAGAACTTGTCGTAGCATTTCTGGAAGCGCTGTCTTTTCTTCGAATTGACTATGAAGTATTTTAATTTTTCAAGCATGTCAGAAACGATGTTATAGATGTTTTGAGTATAAAATCATGGTAAACTATTCCAAATCCTCTCAAATTTGGACTTGAGTTTCCTTATAGAATCATAAACAAACTGATAAAACTGAGGATGTTAAATCAAAGTAAAAGAGAGTCAAAACATGTCAAAATTAAGAACAAGGAAGGTTGACAAATTTCAATGATTCGAGGAAAATAATTGATTAACTGAGAGTGATGATAAGTACTATGTGATGTAATACAAGACTTTTGCATGAAGATAGCAAGGATACTATGAGTATAATTATCATCTAGTCCATTATTATTTCATAAGCTTATGTTTTGATTTAAAGCTGCCTATGACTTTAACATACTATATTGACTGCAATCTTTGCTTCGATAAGTAAAGAATATATACGACTGATGATTGAGAGCACTGATGACACAGTATGACTAACATAAATTCTGAAAACAAGAAAATAAGGATTAGTATGGATTGGGACAGACATGGACTACCTATGGTTTGATAGCCATAATTGCATTATCGAAATGCATTCCTTTGATTAATGTCTTATGTGAATATTATTTTCAAGTATTCCTTTTTCGATGATTAGTCTGAAGTTATAATCTATTTTATCGCAAGGGAGTTTTTGGTATTTAAAAGAGAAAATCTTTTATAAGGAAGTTTTACAAGAAATATTTAGATACCTTTCAAAACGAGTATTTGTAGAGTTTTTTTACATAACATTTAAAGTACTTTTGGAAGTAAATATTGATTTTAATTATTTTGTAAAGAAGACCTACGTCGGCTTGTTCCTGTGTCTAATTGCTTACCCAATTAGATAAAGTTACGTAGGCAGTAACAAGTGGTAGTGATGCAGCTACTATTTTAATAAAAAAATATTTTTGGTACTTGTTATTACACCTTGTAATAGTTCATATTTTCACGTTTATCAATTAAGCCCTATTGTCATGTTTATTGAGATTGCAGGAATGAATATCGATGTCCATCTTCTCAGAATTGCACGATGATAGATTTATGGTAATTGTGTTTGAATTTGTACTTAAGCACAAACCGTTAATTAGATAAGTGGTATTTATTAAAATTTTATCCAAAGCATTTAGTGATGTTGTACATAATTATAAAATATGATGGTTGTTGTCATTGTTTGTTTTTGAATATAAGGATTTTCGGCAATTTTGACTAGTCCGAAATTCTAGGGCGTTATAAAACCCCTATTTCACACTAACTCAATCATTCTTGCAATGGTGTTTTTTATGTTAATTTCAAACCCAACTTTGGAAATATGTCCCCTTTTCTTTAACCAATCCATTAAGGATATTCTTATCTTCCAAACTACCCTTTTATATACATGATTAACCCTTTTAATTACTATTAAGCAAAAGGTACCTTTCTAAGTTTGGCCTTTCCCTACTACTAAGCCTAACAGGTTTGCCCGTTTACCAAATTTTCAACCTAAAAAGGAAAGCTTAGATAGAATGCCTTATAAAACAACTAGAAAGATAAAGATTTAGAAAGAGTCAAAGGAAGGTTGTAACTGACTATAGTAGATATTTTATTTTCCACGGTAACTTTTGATTTATGAAAAAATGCGGTTTCTTTTGAAAATACTTTTTTTAACCAAAACTTCAATGATCTTGGTAACCTTAGGCTCTGATACCAAATGTATCAACCCACGTTCCTTAAAAAAAAAATGAGGATTTTATTAAGAAATAATGAAGCACTGTAGGTACTAAGACATAAAACAACGCAGAGACTAAGATTTCACAAGACATAAAAATATAAATTTACATCGGAAGAAGACAATTTCATTTTTAATACAAAACATTTTTATTATGGTAAACCAATTAGATACAAAATGTCATTCTTAAAATCTCAGTCAAAATAACATCGGGATATAAAATATTATTCCCCAGATAGTAAAAAAGATACAACTTAACCTTGGAAAGAAACCAGGAAGTGATCCAATAATTGCAGGAACTCTTCACGACAAAATCAACAAAGAAATTTGAACTGTATACTTTCTCCCTGTTATTCCGGAGGAAAGAAAATAGAAAGGAAGAAAGGAAATTGGTCAGATGCAAATCCTGGTGATCTGCTAAGATTACCAACTCAACTACTAAGTTAAGTAAACAGATAATAAGGACCGGCTATTCTTATAAAAAGATAATGATAATAATAATAATAATAATCAGATCAGGAAGATTGATTGTTTTGCACTTCTACCAATTCAGATAGAAACAAGTAATTAGGAAGGGATTTTCTAATGCTAACAACTGGTTTGCTCCGTAACTTACACGAATAACCTGTGCCAACCATGGTATTCGGGGATATCAGTCCTGAACCCATCAACTAAAAGGACACAGCCCTATCCAATGGTGTTAGAACTCTTATCTTCCCTAATCGGACCCATGCACGCTCATGACTCCATCGGAATGCACCCATACCCACCTCCCGAATTTGAATCCTCTATCAGTAAACAGTGCCCTAGTCTCTACCTAGTGTGAGACTCAATTGATAATAGGAAGGTACTGATTGATAAGGGTTCCAGACAGATAAACAAATAGCAGACTAACACGAGCCACCCCTAGGCTTGTGCTCCCAAATTAACTAGGATTTTAAGAGTCCCTACATATATTTTACTAGAAGAACATCTTAGATTATTAATCAGACAGGTTTAACTTAGCAAGTTTAAGTTCATTAATAATATGTAACAACCCAAATTTTAATAACATGTTAAAACCAGAAATCAAGGTATAATTAAATTGTAAATTAGGAATCAAGGGAAATGGGTTATGCCATTGCGTTTGCCCCGGAATTCTGCATGAAATAGAGTCCGAGTTTTTGAAAATCGAAGTCCGGATGAAGAAGTTATGGCCTGTAGAAGATTCAACAAATTTCAGGCAGCACAGGACCAGGCAATTCGACCTGGGTCGACCTGGGGGTCATATCGACTATGTGGTCGACCTAAGGGTCGACCTACCCCCCAGATCAACCATATGGTCGACCTCCCTCCCTTACAGGTTGACTTGATCAGCCTGTTTTGACCCAGAACCCATTTTTGAAGCCTGAGACGTGTTTTGATGGTCCGGATTGATTCTAGGGTTAATCTAAGGGCCTAAACTAGTTACTACCCCTATAAATACATCCTAAGACCTAGCCTAATTCATACAAATCATTCTTACACTGCTGTGCTTCTAATTTACCTCTTGAACCATGGCCGCCGCCTCCAAATTAAAGCTTAAGCATTCAAACTTGATTCAAATCAAAGATCAACGCTTCTACAACAATTCAAGAGAATAGACCAGTGACACCGCAGCGTTCTACGACAAATTTCTAGACATGACTTCTGCATCTAAATTCCTTAGACCACGATTTGTAAGTTCCAGTTACTTTTAGATAAAAACTATAAATCTAATATGGGCATGTTAAATTGGAATTGATTTATGTATGATTCATATCTATTCTTGTTTTCTTCTTGGATCTTGACTATTGGGAATATTGCCTACGATGTTGAAGCTATTGTTAATGGCATAAGACTATGACTACGCCTATGACGGTGAACATTAGACTATGCCTACCCCTATGACGGTGAACATTAGACTATGCCTATGACTATGACGGTGAACATAAGACTATGCCTATGACTATGACGGTGAACATAAGACTATGCCTATGCCTATGACTGTGAATATAAGACTATTGCCTATAGCTATGATAAGGACAATTGTGGCTAATCACCTATAAGGTTATCACTTAGGATTACGACTATGAAAATTGGATCTAAGCTTGATTTTCTATTCAAACCTATTTTCTTTATTCGTCCTTGAATCTTGATTTTGGGGATTTTTCTATTTAAGTTAGATCTATCCATGTTCTTGAATCTAGATTATTATTCAAACCTTTTCATGTTCATAATGTTATCAAATCTACTTGCCTGCGATGTTTTAATCAATTATGTCATGCCTTGAAAATAGATTGATTATTGAATGATATTATCTATGCCTGTGGTTCTATTTTATTATCATGTTGAATTGGGAATTAATGAATAAGTCTATTCATATATATAGGAACTTGAAGTATAACCTGTTATGATAAGTTGTGTAGTTTATCATGTTATGCAAGTTTTAGGGCGTAAAATCATATCACATATGTGACTAAATGATTAGATCTACATGTTTATGTGTATATGTTAAACCTATGTCATATTTCAAGTTCACACTTATTCATATGCTCATGATTGATTTCCAAGTTCACATATACGTAAGCTAATTTAGTCCATGTTGTATATTAACATATATGTATGTTGATTTAGTCTACGTTGCAAGATCACACCTATGATATTCATGTTGATTTTTTTGCAAGTACACACCTATGGTGTTCATATTGACTATGCAAAGAATGCCAAGTTTACACCTATGTCACGTTAATGAATTTCTTTATGCAAATTTTGTGTACGTTAAATTAGGCTAAGTTTTTAGCCTAATATTACATGTCAAAAATCATGCGGACGGAAAATTAGGCTAAGATTGTTAGCCTAATATTTAGACGGGGTAACGTTGGGAAAAATTGGTAATTGTAGGAAACTCGGCATGAAACATATCCTTGAAACTTGACATGGACTTGACTTGAAAAAATGAACATGGACATGACACTAGAATGAACTTGAAAATGGCCAACTCGAGGTTGGGTTGAGTTTGCAGTGTAATTCTGCCCGGAACCGCCCGACAAATCCAGTTACTGCAAACAATAGGATCCAATGTGCGTAGTTGGTCATATCGCACTTGAAAACCCGAGGTCAGACTGAGTTGTGGTGTAATTCTGCCCGATACCGCCCGGCATATCCTGTGACCACAACAACAGGTCTGATGTGAGAGGTTGGGGTGCATTAATGAATTAATGCCACATGATAGGGTTAAGTCATTAACATGAAAGACAACACTTAACCAACTTGATACATGAATCGTAGGCGGGTTAAGTCACGAACTTGAATGACAACACTTAACTAACTTGACATGCTAGACTGATAAGGGATAAGTCACGAATTTAAATGACAACACTTAACCTATTGGACGAAAACCCTAGTTACGCGGTCCATTTCAGCAGTAACCCACTAGATGTATCATGG
The DNA here is from genome assembly GCA_030737875.1 of Allium sativum. Taxonomy (NCBI): domain Eukaryota; kingdom Viridiplantae; phylum Streptophyta; class Magnoliopsida; order Asparagales; family Amaryllidaceae; genus Allium; species Allium sativum. The sequence goes on from CM060924.1 coordinate 973,915,995, forward strand.
TACCCTAGAACTAGGTAGAGTGGGGCACGATTACTGGGCTAATTGTAAGAGACCAGAACGACGGCTGTGTTGGTGTGCCGGTGTAGGTTCAGGCGGGCTATGTTCGTGCACGTGGTCCGGAGTTGAAAAAGTAGGCATTGGGCATCAGTAGGTTTATCTGTGCATGCTTGATTCGTGTCGGTGGTTGACACCCTAGGGCTTGATACACCCTATAGTGGACCTAGCACAGGTGACTACATTCGTGATAGGGCCGTATGACACAGACACATGATGAGCTAGAACTTGTAGGGAGCCGATCGACTAGTGGATCGTTTCATTAGACGTAGAAATGGGTCATTTCATGATATTGGGCCAAAGGATTATTTCATGATTTATATAAGACATGGGTTTGGGATTCTAGTACAGTTGATGCAGAGAACCTTGAATATGTGATGCTATACTTGATTTATCATGTTATCTTAGTCTATCTTGCCCATCTTGACAGCATTCTTATGTTTACTTTCAGTTTATACATGTCACGTTACCTTTATCTGTTTTTATGCTGAAAGTCACTTGGACTTACCAGTCTTTATGACTGGCCCGTTTTCTTTCGCCTCTTTTTCTTTCGTTTCCCCCCCAGGTTCTCAGGGAGGAAACTCTGGCACTTAGCTTGGATTTCACTTGCTTTCGGTTCAACTCATGTACGATTTGATCTTGAGCTATGTTATGGATGCATTTCTGCTACCTTTGGGGAATTAAGCTCCTTTTGTTGTTTCAAGTTTATGCTTCTTTATTTATGCAAGACAGAATTTATTGTAATGGAAAATAATGACCTTGGCTATATGATGTAAAAGGTTTTGACTCTTTTTGAAAGTAATGAAATTTAGCTTTTGAATCTTCCGCTGTTTTATTTATGTTCTGTTTGTAATAATTATGTGATTGTTTACCTCGATAACGCTCCTCCAAAACTAGTGCATTCCCTTTGTGAGTGACCCTAGCGGAGGTGGGATGTTACATGATATAACCATAAACAAATAGCAAATTGATACAAGTCAACCCTAGGCTTGGCCCCTAAGTTATTTTATGAGTCCCCACATATTTTACCAACAGAATGGACATCTTAGCTTATTAATCAGATAGGTTTAACATAACTTGTTTAAGTTCATTAATAAGCTAAATACAACTATATGTTATATTCATAGGTTGTAATTAACATTTTTAATTAAATGCAGTTCTTTATACAACCCTTTCCCCAGTTCAGACAAATCCTAATCAAATGTTTTACAGATACGGGTTACAAGTTACTTATTGTTTAATCAAGTACAATTAACATGTTTACCCAATATAGATTACTTAATGTTAAATTAAGTATAATTAACATATTTTCCCCAACACAGATTACTTAATGTTAATTTAAGTACAATTAACATGTTTTTCTAATATAGATTACTTGTTGTTAAATTAAGTACAATTAACATGTTTTCCCAATACAGATTACTTAATGTTAAATTAAGTACAATTAACATGTTTTCCCAATACATATTACTTAATGTTAAATTAAGCACAATTCATTCCAATTAACACTTTTTCCGTATTGACATCAGATTAACGTCAAATGAACATATTTTTCCCAATTTCTGTCATACTAACATGTTTTACAAATTGCTGTCAAATTAACATGTTTATTTTCAAACCATCATGTTTTCCTTAATATACATCTGATTCACATATTTTTCCATGTTATGTCTACTTAATATTACTTCCAACCTATTTAGATTTACATGTTTGCATATTCTTCCTGTTTAATTATTCCAAATTTACAATCAATGGTTGATAAACTCTTACATGCACAAATCCCCTCTTTATCGTTATTACAAATTATTTATTCCAATTTTACGCAATTCAAACAATAAAGGCCTAGGATCTCGTTGGCCTAGGCTAAGGCGGAATTAAAGTAAAAGGAAAATAGATCCAAAATCATAAATGAACAGATTAAATAAACATGCATAATAAGACTGTAAGTAAAACTATGACAGAAAGGGGGTAAGGAAGAAGAATGTACATATAAGCTAATAATAACTGAAGGGTAGGTAACTGAAAGTAATAACATATAAGAATAAACTTATAAACACTAATACTTCAGATCCAACGTGTTTGCCGTAAAAATCATTTTTATTAAGATTACTAAACACTGTAACGATACTTTTCCGGGCCGATCCAAACCGATTGCTAAACCGACTCAAAACAAACAAGTAGGCATATCGTTATGAGAACACGACACATCAGAATAGAACACAAGGGAACTTTTCATTGCTATTACAATAATATTACATTAGAGCACAAAGCACGAACAAATAGATACACAATTAAAAATACAAATTAGAGAATAAATAATTACAATACAACGGAAATACGAATATATAAATATACAAACAACGAAAGATTACAATATAATCCATAGAACAACTCCAGCCATAATTCAGGATCTTGAGAAAAGAAAATCTACAAAACCAAAACTATTGGCTGCTTGTGTGGAAAATATGGGCACCCAGAGTTCAGGTGAAAAACAATAAACTCCAGGTCAGTCAAGGGAGTGGTGTGAGAACTAAGAACTATTATTTAAATGTTTTATTTTAAAATTTTGTAAATCACGAGACCATGCTGTATGACACGGAATGGGTTTCCTCCACATGAATACCATTAAAATAAAACTCGGAATGATTTTTAAATAAATGAAGCTATTATAAGACTCAGGTCCCATCACACAATGCAACTGCAAGCTGGAGGATAGAGTTTTACCTTATAATAGCCAAACATGCTTAATACATGAAAATTTTCTTTTGCTATTATTAGTGCGTAGTGCAGAAAACAAATTCGAAAATATATGTATCAATCGTAGACGACATAATACACCATCCTATTATGTCACCGTATAGGTTTACAACTGAAAACACAAGGTTCGTATTGGAAATTGGGTTTCCATCATGAGCTAAGGCAAAGGATCTTCCTCATTCGAACTTCAAAACATTTCTAGCAAAATGTCCTAGGGAATATATCCCTTTGGAGCGGAATGGACGGTCATTTGTGCGTCATTGATTGGCATGTCCTGAGCAATACGTTTCCCGATCCTATCAGACCTCTTGATCAGTACGTCGACCACCATGGCCTTTTGCGGAAACATCCGAGGGCCCTCGATTCCAACATCCACATAAGTAAATTGTTTGGGATCTATACCACGGCAACGCTTCTTGTAACAACTCGGAACATACGAGCCAATTTAAAAATTTTATATTGGTTATTTCAAAGAAATTTAAATAATTGAAATAGAATATTTTAATAAAATAATGAATTAGAAATAGTGCGGAAGTTTGAAAATTTGAATTCAAACTTTGATTGACTATACCGGGTGCAAAATATAACGGATTTTAGTGAAACCAAAAATATTTAAATCTGTTTATGAATATTTTTCTAACGAATCTGAAAAATCGAAGTTTCATAGCAGGAATCAAACGTTATGGCCAAATGAATTTTCAGAAAGGTCGCTATAGAGAATGTATAGCCTTTGAAAATAGACATTTTGCAAACGACCTCGGAATCCGACGAAACCACTTTTGTTGGATCCGGGATGTCAAACTATTACTAGGTTTCAAATTTCATAATTTTTGAAACTAGTATGTGAGAGTGGCAAAAGAAAACGTGTTTGGTTAATTTCTGTTAAATTGGATCGACCAGAAAATGACCATTTTTCAAACAGTCTCAGAACTCGATGAAACTAGTTTTGTTGGGACCATAGTGTCAAAACATAGCTAGATTTATTTTTCTGGAATTTTTCGAATCAGTTTATGGCCCTGGCAAATTGAAATGTACGTTCAAAACAGAATTTGAATGTCTTATACTTTAATTTGAAAAATAACTGACTGTAACAGTCAAATTGGCCATGCCCCATTGTGTCCGGGATGGGGGTATTTAGCTAGGGGCGACAGTCGTTGGGTTTGGATTAGAGTTCATTTGGAGAAACGCTATTTTAAAAATTTAATAAAGCATGGGCCAATCAGAATTCTCCATTCATAATTTAAAATAAAAAAATTTAGAAAACCCCCGTAACCTTCGATCTTGACGGTGGAACTGTGTTCGTCGCTTCCCAGGCAATTTCCGATCGCCACATTCATCTTCAGCTCCACCCCCAGTTGAACTTTTTGAAGAGCATCCTCCACTCTTAAAATCCATACCAGATGCTTCCCCTATCGTCGCCCCTACCTCGTGTTTCGTGCCCTCAAATTTCACGACTTTGACCCGCCACCCTGCACTATCCCGACCATCGAATCCGACCCCACACCCCTGCGCGGAAACCCCTTTCCACCCCCTTCGACGCTGTGTAGTCTGATCGACGCAACGTTCTTCGGATTGGAAGTTATTTCAAAACCTAGTTTTGAGCAACTTCTGAAAGGTACTGCCTTTGTTTTATTTAAACTGAAAATAACACTTTTAAGTGTTGCAAACTTTGAAAAATCATATCTTTATCGTGTGTTAACGAAATTCGATGAAACATGAAACATCGTGACCGCAAGGACGCTCTCTGTAGTTTAGAAATGTCTAGGGATTTTTCTGAGCTTGTTAGGATTTTTAAAAGAGCGACAAACCAAGGTGAGATTTCTAAACTGGAATGTGAATAGGAATGTGATATATAAATTATTTAAGCAAAATATAAATTATATACGTGTTGTATACCTCATGTACACACGTTGTATAAGTTTTATGAGCGAAGTATAAATTATACATGCATTGTATAAATGATATGCATGTTGGAATGGAAATAAAATATATTTATATACGAATATATACATATATATATATACTCCCCTCGTCAACAAACCATGGACGATATTTATTGATTGTGAATCGGTGTGAAAAATTTGGTGAATAATGTGAATGGTTGATAGAATTGTTTGTGGTTGATATTGTTTGGTCGTGGTTGAAAAATACCCATTTGTGATTGAAATAAACTGTGGAAAAGAAAAATCATACTCGCCTACGTGCGAATTAGATGTATGAATTCCCCATTGTCAAAAACCGCGAGGTTTTAAGGTAGAGCGAGGAGCCGTACTCGGGACAGTGCCGATTTTAACTACCCTGCCATTATGTTGCCGAAATTTTGAATAATATTCATATGTTAGAATTATTTTCATATGTTGAAATTATTTTCATGTGTTGAAACAAAATTCATGTGTTGAAAAAATATCCATGTATGGAAATGCTCATGTGTTGAGAAGTTCATGTGTTGAAAAATAGATTCATGTGTTGAATAAATAAATCGTTTTAACAATAAAAATCACATTTTTATTATATATATGAAGTATGTAAAATATTCATGTTTTAAATAAATTGTTTCAACAATAAAAATAACATCTTTCTTATATGTACAAACCATATAAAATATATCCATGTGTGGAAATGCTCATGTGTTGAGAAGTTCATGTGTGAAAAAGGTTCATGTGTTGAATAAAAGATCGAACAATAAAAATTACATTTTTATTGAGAATATGAAGTGTTAAAAACATTCATGTGTCGAATAAATATTTTTGATGATAAAAATACCATTTTTATCATGTGCGTGAATTGCTAAAAAGATACAAGTGTTGAAATAAATACTTATTTGCTATGAATATTATTTTTAACATGTATAGGAACTAAATAAAATAGTCATGTGTTAAAATATATTTTTGTTCGCCAAAAATATCATTTTTAAATTAAATAGGAAGTGTTAAAAATAACCATAAGTGGAGATAAACCTTTGTTCGCTAGAAATATAATTTTTAGCTTAGTTTTGCATATATATATATATACATGTGTTGAACAGGAAATGGATTAGCTGTTGAGTAAAGAATTTATTTGCGTGCCCGACAAATAGGTAAACCTTAATGAGTTGGATGTGCAAATTTTATTATTTTATCAACTCCTGTGAATGTAATTGGATGCAGAGTGCTAATTGTTCTGTGTGTAATAATAAACATCACCATAGGATAGTAACAATTAATTTTGAACTACACTACATGGCATACTTCTTAATGATAGCCATACTTCATCATATACCACATAAGCATTTGGAGCTTGTGTGACGAGGTTGAAGATTTACATACGAGCGAGAGGCTTGTATGGCGATGACTATATTACAAGTTGAACTGATGACTGATCTGGACTATATAAATTGTAACGGTAAATTGCAAGATTAATAGAAACCCCACATGGGTCTGGAGATGACAATAAACACGTCCCTCTGGTCATTAAGGCATAAAAACCATTTATAGGGTAACGAGAATTTATTCTCTGGAGTTATGATCTATACACACTCCCCCGTGGACACCGGAATATATCACTATAAATACGTGTATGCTTATTAGGATTTATTGGGTACCTAATACGGCCCAATAAATTTCCAAACCACTTCCCGTACAAAGGAGGTTATGGCGAAATTTTTCGAAATATAAAGGTGTTAGTGAAATATTTGAAGTGAAAACGTTATTGAAATCGCCGAGTGAATTATATATATATATATATATAAAAATTAAATTAAATTAAAACGAATCGAGGCCGTGCAGTTCGCGTTTTGAAATCGTAACTTCAAATGATTATGCGGAAAGATCCGACCATCGGATTTTCACAAAACTGGAATCGTTTGATTTGCTTTGGAAATATCTTCCCAATGATATAAACTTTGTTGAAATCCAACGGTTAGATTTCCAGGTATGTGTAAAACAAATTTTGGGAAAAACAGTGCCAGTGCCTCGACATAACCTGAAACGTCATTTAATTAAATAGGGCCGTTTTTAAATAAATAAAAATGGCGACATATCGTTATAAAATATTATATATGATATAGAATGGAAATAAACCGATTTTGCTTGGTTTGCTTGATATTTGATGGTTGAATGTGTTTGACATGAAAACTATACTAAAGAACTGAAATGTGAATGTCGAATGATTTAACCATGTGAAGAATTGATTTGAAAATCTAAATATACATGGATTATTTGAAATGGATGGGCACTACTGATGCTCATGATTGGAGTAGCTACCTTGAAGGAGCTGAAGTGGTAGCCGTCCGAACGTAATGTTGATTGTACAGATATGCGAGGAATTTGGTGCCTCCGGCTTTGTTCAAACCCTGAACGAACTTGTAAATGGACTATGTGTCTGACATTGGATTTTGTTTTGTGCTGATTGATCTCTATTAAATATATATCTGGTTGGCGGGGGAGAATTTATTCTCTTGCTTAACGCCGTTCTTTGAGACGTACGAGCTCAGAGGTTATATATCGATAGAAATCAGTCGCATGGAGTGAATTGTCTGTGTGGCACGCCTAAGTGGCATATGATCAAGGCTTCTGTTGCAAAGCAAAGTCTTGTGGTTGATGATCAAAGCATGGTCTGTGTGGCATAGCTTTGTGTATAGCGTGGATTCGCGAGCCTCACACCTCGGTATGAGTCAAAAACGGGATAAGGACCGCTGGGAGAACACAACATTTCTTTCTAGCTACGGTGATGTCAGTGACTTACCAGCCCTGACATTTATATATACATTTCACCTGTGTGGTTGTTGGAATGCGAGGTGCCTTGATTATAGGTCTGTAAGGACCGGGAAACGTGTGTTCAGGAATTGCCAATCCTCAAAAGTAAGAGAGGACTGGCCCAACCGATTTCAGGGACCGCTGTGTGCGATCCTGAGGCATTTACTAGAGTGTCTCGAACGGAGAGGAGCTTGCCCCTTGCCTCGACTCATGATGGAATCCAATTTCCAATACGAAATTGTGGATTTGATTGTATTACTAGTATGGCGACATAGTGGTATGGGTCATTTATGCCGTCTATGATTGATATTTATGATTGAATTCTCTTTTGAAACATGTATGCACTAGTAATAATATCAAACACTTTTGTTTACACGTATGAAGCATTTCTTGGCCATTATAAGGTAAAAACTCTATCCTCCGGCTTGCGTTGCATTGTGTGATGGGACCTGAGTCTTATAATGGTTTCATTTCTATAAAAAGCATTGCGATGATTTAATAATTTACTTTATTTCATGCACTAGCACTCATTGGAGTAAACCCGTTCCGCGAAAGTGGCGTGGTCCCTTGATGTGCCTTTTTATTGTTGTTTAATTAATTAAGTAGATTTCTCATACCTGTCCCATGACCGACTCGTAGTTTGTTTCACCTTGCAAACTCGGGTGCCCTTATTTTCACACGGGCAGCCTAGTACCAGGTAGCTGGCGTATTTTGGCTTGGCACCGCAGCAGAGGTGCGCTTTTGGCTCATGGCGAGGCTTGACTACACAGTGATGACTATGATTTTTCTGCCATTACTATATATGTACTATGATTCCGCCTCAGGCGATGTAGACTGATGTTTCTTTTATGTACTTCCTATGTATATGATTCCGCCTCAGGCGATGTAGACTGATTATGTATTATTTTGCACTAAGTAGTATCCTGCACTGTGCTCTCTGATGTTGTGATATGTATATGATTCCGCTGTCATATTTTTGTAAATTATTCTATTTCTTGCTTATGCTATTATCTGTACTCTGCTAATGATGATTAATGTATTAAATTCCAATGATTATCCTTAACACCGTAGCACAGGGTTTTGAGATCGTCACACTTCTAGCTAAAAAGAAACACATGTCCTCCCTGCTGTCACTCATCCCCTTTTTGGTTCATACTGGGGAGTGAAGCTCAACGAAGTCACATCTCAACACAAAGCTACGTTATATTAGCCATGCTTTGATCATCTTCCATAAAGCTCTGCTTTTCAACAAAATCTTAGATCCACGCATCTTAGCATGCCACATTGTCAATTCATACAAAATACCTGATGTCCAATATATAACCTCTGAGCTCATACATCTCAGAGTATGGTGTTAAGCTAAGATAATAAATTCTCTGCCACCAAACATATATATATATATTCAGTAGAGATCAATTGATACAACATAAAGTACAATGTTAGACATAAAATCATTTGCAAATCCATTCTGGGTCTGAACGAAATCTGAGGCACATTACTCCTCATCCCATATGTCCAATATAGGAGAGAGGTCCTTGCATATCTGGTCGATCTACCTCGTCTTGGGCGACGACCTTATCGGGACATCGACAATAGCCCAAACGATGTGAAGATCTCCGGTCTTCAACCACCGTCTTTATATCTTTGACTTTTACTCATCGCATTGGTTATTCAGAATGGGTTAAACCCGGTCTTTCTGAATAACTCTTTCTGAATAACTCGCACATCTTTAAAATCAAGTGATAAATAAAAATAATACACATCTCATTCCAATCTAGAATATTATTTTATTCAAATATTCTTTACAATGGGAATTAACACCATAAATCTTATCAAAGATTTATATCATTTTCAACTCTTTTTTAAATATTTCTTTAGAAATCATTATAGAAGAATTTAATCTCTTTTCACACTTGGTTTATAAGACTTACCGGGAATATCGATTCTTACGAAGGTAGTTACTCGTATCGTTAACCCATTCCCAATCTATTCATCCCATGGAGAAAAACTGGTAGTACTCCATTTCCAACACCCATCGTGTTTTCGGTAAACTTAATTACCTCTTTACATTTCAAATCTAATTAAAGATTTATTCAAACTCTAGCACAGATTTAATCTTCAAAAATCATTATTCAATGATTATTCAATATTAGGAAATTAATCCTAACTGAATTTCACTTTCAAAAGTTACTATTCATATTAAATTAAAAACTTTGATATGTTATAAGTATGTGAAATTTACTTCAAAACCATTTGCTATAGGTACGAATATTCATCGATATTTAAATACCTACGCGTCCATCCGTAATCGAATGTCAAAATAAAACTTTGATTATTCATCGAAAATTATATTATAAAAATATTCAATCTTATTCTAAATTGGAATGAAATTTAATCAACAACCATATAATTCCATTTATATGGATTTCATACATCATATATATTCAGTAATAGTTGTAAACAACTATTTAACATCCAATTCACATCCAGAGTGCAACTATACCCGTATACGTCAAAAATAAATAATTAACGCTTATATCGGGCTGTCAATCAACCAATTGACATACAAAACTACACACTTGGAATTAGTGTAATCAAATATCATCCAAATACCGGTGTAGGGTTTCCATCACAAACTAGAGATTATTATCTACACACTTGGGTGATGTGTAAAATTATCATCCTAGAACCTGTGTGGGGTTTATATCACGATCTGTGTGAACTTATCTATACACTTGGGAGACATGTGTGCTAATTGTCATCCCAAAACTACGCTCTGGTCGTACAACCACATTCTAAGTCCAAAAATTACGAAATTTGAAATCTCGCTATGTTATGGAATTATAGTTCCAACGAAGCAAGTCTCTTCGAATTTGGAGTCTGTTTGAAAAATCACCTTATTTTTAGCTTAAATTGAAAATCAACTGAATTTTCAAACGTTCACATATGGAACTCTCACATATTAACTCCGATTGACTTGAAAATTTAACTCCTAATATATTTCGACATTTTGGATCCAATAAAAGTGGATTCATCGAATTCCGAGATTGTCTCAAAAATGGTCCTTTTATAGGTTGTCAAAATAGCATTAAAATATCGATTTTAAAAATCTTCACTTTAAATTGATTTAAAAAGTTTACTGACCCTGTTTTAAGTAAAAAAAAAACATAAAACAAAATTTAAAATTTATTATCAAATTTTATCGAGTCCAAAATCAACATTTTCTATTTTAAGATTCATGAAAATAGATAAAAAAAATCCAAATTTTAAATTGACCAAAATTACAGGTCTTCACAATCTCTCCCACTTAACAACTTTTCATCCCTAAAAAGGAACGAAGCAAAGAATAGAAAATAAAAGAAATAGTAAAATAATACTAAAACATTTTAAAACAAAACGTACCATATTTGTGACGGCCTGCCCCGCACCAACCGACATTTACTCCAAAAGTGCGTTGTTCACATGTCTAGTTAGCACGGAACGGGTCGTCAGAAGGAAAAGGAAGAAGGAAATGAACATATAAAGAACCTGTAGAATGTCTCACAGCGCATAGAATAAAGTATAATAATAACATACTTGACATAAAACAGGAGAGACAGTGCATAAGCTGAAAATCAGAACTAAACATCATAGCAGCGGAAATTCAGAATACAGCTTATTACAACTTTCAAACTATCTCAAAGCAAAAGTAAGATAAATGAGGTACACTACTAATGCCCAAGTAGCGACCACCAACGACACAGGGAGAATGTGTATATATATATCATACGTGGAAGCCTCCTGCCCGCCTCCGAATCAGCTACTCGCACATCACCAGCTAACCTGTCTCTAGTCTGCTCGTGTGAGCACCCAGAGTAATAAGAGGAGACATAAAACTCTGGGTCAGACATACAGCCTGGTATGAGCGATAAGCAACTAAAGTGAACAATAACAAGTAGACTAAAACATACCTGAACCTGGACCTGCAACCAAAGAGTTAGCACTACATACTGTACAACACTCTAAGGTACCATATCAAACGGTGTAAAGATACGGAGGTGGGGGAGGTGTGCATGTCATAATGATGGCAAACAATCAAGCATATCATCCATCCTCACATCTCTCACTCAGTGCATAAAGCGTACGATATTCACCACTTCGATCACCCAACATACCTTGCTACGATCACTCTGCCCCATGAAGTCATAAATGGCTTCACTGCACTGATAACGTAGCCACTAATCCTTTGCTATGTCCACTTTACCCCATGGAGTCACAAGAACCCCACTGCACTGGCTCATAGCCTTACCAATCCTTACTATGTCCACTTTGCCCCATGGAGTCACAAGAACCCCACTGCACTGGCTCATAGTCTTACTACGCATCACCTTGCCCCTCGGGTCATAATGACCCTACTGCACTGATAACGTAGTCTTGCTACCATCACTTTGCTCCTCAGGTCATAATGACCCTACTGCACTGATAAGTAGCCCATCATTCCTTTTTAGTGGTGAATCGAAGTTATGAACGTCGGCAACTCCTTAGCACACGTCCCGCAGCAAAGTCCAACCATGAAGTGAACTCCTTGGTTCCCAATTGGATCCTGAGCTCTAACTTCCCCTATTGGACTACCTTTGCATCTCGGGTTATTGGTCAATACTGGGTCGGGTCGGGTTCCTCCTCAAGTTATCGGTTCGGGTCGGTGTCCTTCATCCGTTCGGGTCGGGTCTCCTTCTGGTGCGGTTCGGGTCGGGCAATCCTCTGGTTTCGAGTCAGATGCTTCTCTTCGGGTCGGGTCGGGTGCTTCCCTTCGGGTCGGGTGTCCCTCCTTGGTTCGTGCTTTCGATCCATCTTCATGCTCCCTTCATATGCTCCTATCTGATCCGCTTTCGTGCTCCCGCTCTGACTCGTCTTCGTGCTTCCGCTCCGATCCGTCCTCCTCGATCCGATCCGTCTTCCTCTATCCGATCCGATCCCAGTTCAGCTAGCGTGGCCTTCCTTTTTGTCACTTTTCCCAAGTGTTGGGTTCCGATCCGATCAGATTCTTTGTTCAGTTCAACATATCCGATCCGAGCCCCCTTATCTGATCCGATCCGAACTCTGCACTATTTTATGAAACTGTTCCAGCAAGTGTTTACGCCATTCGACGACGTTTTCGACCATTCTAACTATTGAAATCAATCACAAAGCATTTCATGCAGTCATAGCAACATGCATAATCATCCACAAACATCATTCACATCAATATCATAGGTTAAAATGGATCAAACATACCCAAAATCCCATATTTCCCCTTAAGCATGTTTAGGTGAAACTAATGATAGGATTAGCAAAACTTAACCAAATTAACCCAAATTCATATCAGAGGTCTAAAACATCATTTAGGAATTTATGAACATTTTCCCCGAATTTTATCATGCTTAAATTCGCTAATTAGCACTAATCACCCCTAATTAGCCATAAAACTAAGCAAATCACTCACCTTAGCCACAAAATAAACTAAGATCTGAAATGATTCTCTGATTTGATGTGAATCTCAGTGCCAAACAGCTGCTCCTTTGTTGCTTTGGTGAAGATCTTCCTTGATTAGGGGTTGCTAAGCCAAATCCTTGACCAAAAGATGATTTGGAGGTGATTTAGAGGTTGGAGGCCATTTTTAGGGATCCTTGGTGATAAGTGGAGGCTAGAAAACTGAAATGGAATGATTCTCCATCTCATTTCAGCCCTCCCATAACCCTAATCCCGAAATGGGTTATGGGCCTACTCACTAATCACCCAATTTGGCCCGGTTAAGCAGTTTTTCACCCTCCAAACCTTGTTTCAGCCATATCTCCCAAACGGTAAGTCCGTTTGACTATTATGACCACTCTACGGAAAGGTAAACCATCAAACGAATCAAATGGAAGTGGTTTCAGGTCAAAATTCCTTTCCAATCAAAAGTTATGGCCAAAACAGTACCAACTAGGGGCAAAATGGTCATTTAAAAATCGACAAAAATCATAAGCATGGGAAATGACTCTAATAGATGTTTCCCAAAGTTACATGACCATACGACTTCATACGGGAAAGAAATAAATATTCTACGATCCCTCGATGCATAGAATGCGGGTCATTACAATATTATATATCGTATATATCGTCAAATCACAACCAAAATTTCCGCTATATCACAGACATAACATACACCCTAGTGTGTGGTGCCACTTAAGGTATAAGTTATGTATATGCATCTGAATATGCCCACCCGAGTACAGCTACGTACTTAATGTGGCCTATACAATGCCAAAATAGCATACCCAAAATATACATTTAGTGCTCATATCACACCAAAACAGATCTACTACATATATGTCATATATACAACAACCAACCAACCCACTACTCATCTCCGGAACAGTGAACTGAAGGTCTAAACAATGTCAACTCCTCTGGCTCCTATGCAAACTCATTATCTATATTCATATGCTCACCAACCCAGTCAGGGGATATATCCTCCTCATCCCAGAAATCATCTGGCTCTTCATCATCCTCTATGTATGCATCGTAGCCTGCCTCATCTATCTCTATCTCATCTGGCAGCTCAAACTGTGGCTCGGCTATCTCCTCTATATGTAAATCCTCAAGCTCAGGTAATACAGGAGCAAGTCGTGGCTCGACTGCATCAGGTAATATAGGAGCAACTGGTGGCTCGACAGGATCCTGTAACTCTACAGCTAAATCCCAAGCAGGTGGCCCCCCCAACACCGTATATTGTTCTAGGTCATCCATAATAACATCGACCTCGGGTACTAACATCATCTCATGCCATATGAGCGCATCTAGTTTAGGCTGTGGTAGTACGGGTAAACCAGGGCCGAAATCATGATAAACAATATCGGGGACTACCTTCGAGACATAATCCAGAATAATCTCTAATACAGGATGTGGATTATCCTCGACTATTAGAGGTGGTACGGGAACCAGATCTCTCATAACTACATGGTCATACTCATCTAACACAAATCCATCGTCGTCCTTATGCATCCAGTCATCATATGCTCCCGTATCCTCGGACTCATGAGAGTCCAAGTTCATGGACACATCATCTGAATCGAAGTCCATGTCCGCACCCTCAAATAGTCTATAGGTAGAAGTAGCGTCCGACATATAATCACTGTCACTCCCATGGCTAGGAATGATATCAGTATACGAGGAGTCTAAAGAGCTATCATCCGAACTATCGGACGAACTACTAGAAGAAGACAAAGATTGCAAAACTGTGCCACGTACTATTTGACGGGCAAAGGCTGATCTCTGTACAATTTGAAATAAAGAGTTTCAAAATAGAACATAAGTTCAAACTAACTCTTTTAAGTAAAAAAAAATACTGGTTTTATGTATATTCACTGTCCAAAATCGCGAGTATAACTTCCTTTATAAGTTTAACCCTAAGGTGTCAGAATTTATCAACTGTCCAAAATCGCCGAAAATTCCGTTTACAATTGAGAAAGTAAGGTTCGAATTGGAAATTAGGATTCCATTATGAGCGGAGGAAAAGAATTGTCCTCATCTGAAATTTGGAACAACTCTAGCAAAATGTCCCATGGAACATATCCCTTTAGAGCGGCAGGGCCGGTCAGTTGTACGTCTTTGATTGACATCTCATGAACAATATGTTCTCGGTCCTATCGGACCTCTTTGTCAGTACGTTGACCACCATAGTCTTGTGTGGCCACATCTAAGGGCCTCGGTTCCAACATCCACATAAGTAAATTGTCTGGGCTCCATACCATAGTAACACTTCTAGCTAGAAAAAAACGCATGTCCTTCATCCTTTTTTGGTTCATATAGGGGAGTGAAGCTCGACAAAGTCACGTCTCAACAAAAAGCTATGTTGTATCAGTCATGCTTTGATCATCATACACAAGCTCCTCTTTTTAACAAAAGCCTTAGTTCATGCATCTCAGCATGCCACATTGTCAATTCATACCATATAGCTGATGTCCACCAATATATAACCTTTTAGCTCATACATTACAGAGAAGGGTGTTAAGATAAGAGAATAAATTCTCCACCACCAAACAAATATATATTCAATAGAGATCAACTGATACAACATAAAGCACAATATGAGATATACAATCTATTTGCAATCCCGTTCTTGGTCTGAACGAGATTGGAGGCACCTTATTCCTCGTCCCATATGTTCAATGCAAGAGAGAGGTCCTTTCATATTCGATCGATCTCCAAGTACGTCTGGATGACCACCACTTATTATCTCATCTTTGGTGTACGGCCCGATCGAGATAACGACAATGACCCAAGTGATGTAAAGATCTCCCGTCTTCAACCACCATCTTCATATCTTTGACTTTTTATCGTCTCGTCGGTTATTCGGAATGGATTAAACCTTGTCTTTCTGAATAACTCATGCATCTTTAAAATCAAGTGATAATTAAAGATAACACACATCTCATTCGAATACCAAATATTTCCTACATTGGGAATTATCCCTATTAATCTTATCAAAAAATTATATCATTTTAAACACTTCTTTAAATCTTTCATTGGAAATCATTTAAAAGTATTTGATCACTTTTCGCACTTTAAGGTTTATAAGCCTTATCGGGAATATCGATTCTTACGAAGGTAGTTACTCGTATCGTCATCTCATTCCTAATCTATTCATCCCGTGGAGCAAAATTGGTAGTACTCCATTTCTAACACCCATTGTAACGCCCTATATTTTCTGTGAACGTCAAAGTAACAAATCAAAGTATACTTAATTTTTAAAGAATTACTAAGGGAAACGGGTTATGTCATTACGTTCGACTTGAAATTCTGCTTGAGATAGAGTCCGAGTTTGCGTGAATTAGACTACGTATGAAGAAGTTATGACACTTAGATATTTCAGGAATTTAAAATAAAAACCAGCCCGAATTCAAATTTAATGTTTCGAAATTCAAATCACACACTCAGGCTGGGCGGGAAATTTCCCGCCCAGGACCCAGGTCGACCAGGGGATCGACCCGAGGGTCGATCTGGGTAGAACAGGTTGACCATGGGGTCGACCTGGGGGTCGACCTCCCCTCCCCCCTTTTCCAAATCCGTGGACAGATTCATTTTTTTCTGCATTTAGATGCCCGTTCTGACCAGATTCGTTGCTCCTAAGCTATTTAAACACACCTAAAACTCACTTTCTCTCCACACAACTTCATTATGCCTATACTCTACCCTAATTCATATCAAAATAAATCTAATACGGGGTTATGCTGCTCAAGTCCTTCGTAGAAATCAAGTTTAGAATTCTAGTAGAGATTCAAAGGCTAATTCAACGACTTCAACAACTATTTTCTAAGAATCAAATCAAATCTAAATTAGAAGAACAAATAGTCTACTTCAAGGGAGAGCTATTCAGTTTCAGAATATAGATCCCGGAATTCAAGACCGTTCTGTAACATGTAAGTTCACGTTACTTTCAGAAATAAAAGTTAATTGTGATTCTGACATTGTAATAAATCTAGATCTGAGATTTTGCCTGTCTTTCTATATCCTTTGGATCTATCTCGTTGATAATATTATGTCCATTCCTTGTCTCTTCTTTCCTTCTTCCTTTTTTTTATAGCCAGGCTACTGATAGCCTGAGCCAGATCTCATAATAGATGAACGTACGTTGGAAATAAAATTTGGGCATAAAATATGATTTGGACATGACCAGCGCTAAAATTTGGGAAAAGTATTAAATTGTATATAGTTGGGCATAATTGAGATGTAACTGATTTGAGGACATAACGCATGTTGTATTTAAAACATAAAGTATTGGACATACGACTTAGGATTTGAGGCATAAAGTATTGGACATATGACTTGAGATTTGAAGCATAAAGTATTGGACATATGACTTAAGATTTGAGGCAGAAAGTATTGGACATATGAATTGAGATTTGAGACATAAAGTATTAGACATATGACTTGGGATTTGGGGCATAAATTGAACTGTAAATATAAGGCATAGTATTATGTTATGGTGTAAGATCTAAACTTGGGGCATATATATATATATATATATATATATATATATACATGATAGTTTATGATTTGGAAAAAGAAGATTAGGGTGTATAATGATGTATGGCTTGGGCATGAAAACAAGATTTGTCTTTGTTTTGTAAGTCAGTTACTTTTTAGATTTGAACACCTAAATCTAAATGTGACATGTAATAAAATGGATATGAGAATATGCCTGATGTAAGCTATCCTTTCATTGAAATCAGTGCTTGAGTGTGTGTGTGTATATATATATATCTTTGGGAATCATTTTTGACTATGAAATTGGTCCAATCATATCTATCCTTGTTGTATGTAACGGCCGAGAATTTCACTCGATCTGAATCAGTCGTTAAACCGACAAAGACCATTCGAAACCCCTGATCGTTTTGGGAACAGGACAAATCAGAATGCAAACGGAAGAACATTTCATTGTTAATTACAACAATTCCATCAGATACAAGAATATACAGAGTATGAATAAATATACATTCAATAAATATCCGAGAATACAATAAATTACATAGCAGCGGAAAATAATACAAAGCACAACTGAAGGTGATATACGGATACAGACCTTTCCGAGCATCGATCCAGCTGTAAATCAGGATCCTGTGAATATAAATCTGCAAAACCAAAACTACTAGCTGCCCGTGTCGAAAATAAGGGCACCCAGAGTTTAGGTTAAAACAATAAACTCCAGGTCAGTCATGTGACTGGTGTGAGAACTAAAACAGTTATTTAAAACTTTACTTTAAAAGAGAGTAATTCAAGGGACCACGCCATATAACACAGAACGGGTTTCCTCCCAAGAATACCAGTGCATAGAATAAACAGTGCAATGCTTTTTCGAAAAATGAAGCTATTATAAGACCCAGGTCCCATCACATAATGCAACGCAAGCCGGAGGATAGGGTTTTCCCTTATAATAGCCAAACATGCTTGGTACGTTTAAAAACAAATCATTTGATACTATTATAAGTGTATAGTGTCAAAACCATTTCAATCTTAAATATCAATCCTCGGCGGCATGGGTACCATCTTTCATGCCGCCATACTAGGCTCTACAATTAAAACCGCAATACACGTATTGGAAATTGGATTTCCGTCATGAGTCGAGGCAAGGGGCAAGCTCCTCTCCGCTTTCGAGACACTCTAGCAAATGTCTCAAGGCTACGCACTCTGGGCAACCCTTGGATGCTTCAGGGCCGGTCCTCTCTTACGTTTGAGGATTAGTATTCCTGAACACATGTTTCCCGGTCCTTACAGACCTAAAATCGAGGCGCCTCATCCAACAACCACATAGGTGAAAAGTATATAAATGTCAGGGCTGGTAAGTCACTGACACCACCAAAGCTAGAAAGAAACGTCGTGCTCTCCCCGCAGTCCTTATCCCGTTTTTAACTCATACCGAGGTGTGAGGCTCGAGAATTCACGTTATACACAAAGCTTCCACGTAGGCCGTGCTTTGATCATCAACCACAAGACTTTGCTTTTCAACAGAAGCCTTGATCCATGCAACTCAGCGTGCCACACAGGCAATTCATGCCATGCGATTGATATCTATCGATATATAACCTCTAAGCTCGTACGTCTCAGAGAAGGGCGTTAAGAAAGAGAATAAATTCTCCGCCACCAAGCAGATATATATTTAACAGAAATCAATCAACACAGAATAAAATCCAATGTCAGACACACAATCCATTTACAAGTTCGTTCTGGGTCTGAACGAAACCGGAGGCACTTTCCTCGCATATCCATCGATCTCCAAGTACGTTTGGACGACCACCAACTGATTCCCTGATCTTGGGTGTACAGCCCAATCAAGATCATCAGTAATCACCCAAATGATGTGAAGACTTCCGGTCTTCAACCACCGTCTTCATCTTCGACATATCGTCGAATCGGTTATTCAGAATGGGTATAAACCCGGCCTTTCCGAACAACCCGCGTATATTAAAAACAAATGTTATACAAACACAACATACGCCTCATTCCAATTCATTAGTCACTAACCGTAAAT
Source organism: Allium sativum (assembly GCA_030737875.1). NCBI lineage: Eukaryota > Viridiplantae > Streptophyta > Magnoliopsida > Asparagales > Amaryllidaceae > Allium > Allium sativum. Next base: position 973,935,567 of record CM060924.1, read on the forward strand.
CAACAAGAGAACAATTCACCAAATATTAACCCCGAGGGCCGAAACCAACATCAAATCGATACCCAGGAAACCATTCTTCTTAACTAACCTACGGCTAGTTTCTAAATTTCACATTCTTAGGGGAAAGGTCCCATTAATTTTATCCAAGATAAATTCTTTAAAATTTATCCTTTAATCTTCCTTCGGATGTCATTTCAAACCAAATTATGGTTTTCCAAGCTAGTCGAGATTAGCGAACCACATCGAAGTAATTATTTATTTTATTTCCCAATCCCAACCTATTCATCCCATGAAGCAAAACTGGTAATACTCCATATCTAACACCGCGGTGTTATCGGTAAAATTAATTACCATTCCACGTTCAAATCTAATTAAAGATTTAACTATCGCTTTGGAGCAAAACTGGTGATACTCCATTCTCGCTCATTTTCCAAATTTGATAATTTAAATTATCAATTCACATTTCAATCTAATTGCAGATTCATTAAAACTCCCTTTTCTGGGTTAAAGAACTAATGTCATTTAAAACACAGTTCACGATAAACCCAAATCACATTCTATTTATTATCGGGTTAAATAACAAGTGTCATTTTAAAACACCCTTCACGATAAACCCACAAATCAATTCTATTTACAACCCATTTCAAATCCAATTTATTTATTAAAAAATAAATGGGTTTTAATTTTAGTTCAAAACTAGTTCATTTCGATAAAAATCTGATTTTATCTTTTCAAATATGGAGTTTTTCATCCCAATTTTTCCCAAATCATTTCTTATGATTTTACACAAATTATTGATACTTTTAGTAGTCTTATCAAGGCCCGTACAGTCGATTTCCAACAACGGCCATCAAACTGCACTTACAACGACCTTTTCCAAATTTGATTTGGACGTATCTCCGAATCCAACCGTTAGATTTTAAATTTCTAATATTCGTTAGAAATATCTTTTCGATACGAACCCAACGGTTCCGGTTTTAGGAGAATCCGATGGTCGGATCTCCCGTAATGTCCGTTCGAAGTCAACGGCCGAGAATTTCGCTCGATCCGAATCAGTCGTTAAACCGACAAAAACCGTTCGAAACCCCTGATCATTTTGAGAACAGGATAAATCAGAACGCAGACGGAAGAACATTTCATTGTTAATTACAACAATTCCATCAGATACAAGAATATACAGAGTATGAATAAATATACATTCAATAAATATCCGAGAATACAATAAATTACATAGCAGCGGAAAATAATACAAAGCACAACTGAAGGTGATATACGGATACAGACCTTTCCGAGCATCGATCCAGCTGTAAATCAGGATCCTGTGAATATAAATCTGCAAAACCAAAACTACTAGCTGCCCGTGTCGAAAATAAGGGCACCCAGAGTTTAGGTTAAAACAATAAACTCCAGGTCAGTCATGTGACTGGTGTGAGAACTAAAACAGTTATTTAAAACTTTACTTTAAAAGAGAGTAATTCAAGGGACCATGCCGTATAACACGGAACGGGTTTCCTCCCAAGAATACCAGTGCATAGAATAAACAACGCAATGTTTTTTCGAAAAATGAAGCTATTATAAGACCCAGGTCCCATCACACAATGCAACGCAAGCCGGAGGATAGGGTTTTCCCTTATAATAGCCAAATATGCTTGGTACGTTTAAAAACAAATCATTTGATACTATTATAAGTGTATAGTGTCAAAACCATTTCAATCATAAATATCAATCCTAGGCGGCATGGGTACCATCTATCATGTCGCCATACTAGGCTCTACAATTAAAACCGCAATACACGTATTGGAAATTGGATTTCCGTCATGAGTCGAAGCAAGGGGCAAGCTCCTCTCTTCTTTCGAGACACTCTAGCAAATGTCTCAGGGCTACGCACTCTGGGCAACCCTTGGATGCTTAGGGCCGGTCCTCTCTTACGATTGAGGATTAGTATTCCTGAACACACGTTTTCCGGGCCTTATAGACCTAAAATCGAGGCGCCTCATCCAACAACCACATAGGTGAAAAGTATATAAATGTCAGGGCTGGTAAGTCACTGACACCACCAAAGCTAGAAAGAAACGTCGTGCTCTCCCCGCAGTCCTTATCCCGTTTTTAACTCATACCGAGGTGTGAGGTTAGCGACTTCACGTTATACACAAAGCTGCCACGTAGGTCGTGCTTTGATCATCAACCACAAGACTTTGCTTTTCAACAGAAGCCTTGATCCATGCAACTCAGCGTGCCACACAACCAATTCATGCCATGCGATTGATATCTATCGACATATAACCTCTAAGCTCGTACGTCTCAGAGAAGGGCGTTAAGCAAGAGAATAAATTCTCCGCCGCCAAACGGATATATATTTAACAGAAATCAATCAACACAGAATAAAATCCAATGTCAGACACACAATCCATTTACAAGTTCGTTCTGGGTCTGAACGAAACCGGAGGCACTTTCCTCGCATATCCATCGATCTCCAAGTACGTCTGGACGACCACCAACTGATTCCCTCATCTTGGGTGTACAACCCAATCAAGATTATCAGTAATCACCCAAACGATGTGAAGACATCCGGTCTTCAACCACCGTCTTCATCTTCGACATATCGTCGAATCGGTTATTCAGAATGGGTATAAACCCGGCCTTTCCGAACAACCCGCGTATATTAAAAACAAATGTTATACAAACACAACATACGCCTCATTCCAATTCATTAGTCACTAACCGTAAATCAACAAGATAACAATTCCCCAAATATTAACCCAGAGGGCCGAAACCAACATCAGATCGGTACCCAGGAAACCATTCTTCTTAACTAACCTACGGCTAGTTTCTAAATTTCACATTCTTAGGGGAAAGTTCCCATTAATTTTATCCAAGATAAATTCTTTAAAATTTATCCTTTAATCTTCCTTTGGATGTCATTTCAAACCAAATTATGGTTTTCCAAACTAGTCGAGATCAGCAAACCACACCGAAGTAATTATTTATTTTATTTCCCAATCCCAACCTATTCATCCCATGAAGCAAAACTGGTAATACTCCATATCTAACACCACGGTGTTATCGGTAAAATTAATTACCATTCCACGTTCAAATCTAATTAAAGATTTAACTATCGCTTTGGAGCAAAACTGGTGATACTCCACTCTCGCTCATTTTCCAAATTTGATAATTTAAATTACCAATTCACATTTCAATCTAATTGCAGATTCATTAAAACTCCCTTTTTTGGGTTAAAGAACTAATGTCATTTAAAACACAGTTCACGATAAACCCAAATCACATTCTATTTATTATCGAGTTAAAGAACAAGTGTCATTTTAAAACACTCTTCACGATAAACCCATAATTCAATTCTATTTACAACCCATTTCAAATCCAATTTATTTATTTAAAAATAAATGGGTTTTAATTTTAGTTCAAAACTAGTTCATTTCGATAAAAATCTATTTTTATCTTTTCAAATATGGAGTTTTTCATCCCATTTTTTTCCAAATCATTTCTTATGATTTTACACAAATTATTGATATTTTTAATAATCTTATTAAGGCCCGTACAGTCGATTTCCAACAACAGCCATCGAACTGCACTTACAGCGACCTTTTCCAAATTTGATTTGGATGTATCTCCAAATCCAACCGTTAGATTTCAAATTTCTAATATTCGTTAGAAAGCTCTTTTCGATACGAACCCAACGGTTTCGGTTTTTGGAGAATCCGACGGTCGGATCTCCCGTAATGTCCGTTCAAAGTCAATGGTCGAAATTTACGAACTGCCGCGGCGCGACGCGTTCTATTCAGGCCATTATATTATATATATAATATATATTTCGTCGATTACTATTTAAAATGAATTTTATAAATAGCTTTAAATTCGTTTCAAAAACATTTCAACTTCTATTTCCAATTTAAATCAAAATTGAATTTTTCCTTGTAAATTCGTTTTAAAATTCATTTCAATTCAATTCAAATATCAATTCAATTTGAATTCATTTCAAATTGATTTTTCTCCTATTTCGATTCGTTTTAAATTCAATTCGAATTCATTTTATATTCAATTCAATTTGAATTCATTTTCTATTCAATTCAATTCAAATTCGTTTTCTATTCAATTCAATTCAAATTGGTTTTCTATTCGATTCAATTCAAATTGGTTTTCTATTCGAATCAATTCAAATTAGTTTTCTATTCGATTCAATTCAAATTATAAAAATGAATATAATCGATATAAATATCGTTCGCGTCAAAATAGCGCATCTCTAATCAATACGGCTTTATATATTTCAATAATTCCGTTATTTTATTCAACAAATGAATATTTATTTTATTCAATACGTGAATCTATACTTCTGTCAACACATGACTAATCTCAACGAATGAGTACTGTCCACCAATATATTTTATAAAAATTATGGTATGTATCGTTTGATTTAAATCAGACTCCAACCGTAAATTAGTAAGAGAACGATTCCCTGAATATTAACCCCGAAGGCCGAAACCAACATCAGATCAATATCCAGGAGACCACTCATCTTATCTATTTTCCAGTTAGTTTCTAATTTTATATATGATAAAGATGTAAATATTATTGTTAAAATATTTCGTTCAACACATGACTAATCTCAACGGATGAGTACGGTCAACACATGAACCTTTATTTTATAATGATAAAGATGTAAATTTTATTGTTAAAATATTCCGTTCAACACATGACTAATCTCAACAGATGAGTACGGTCAACACATGAACCTTTATTTTATAATGATAAAGATGTAAATTTTATTATTAAAATATTTCGTTCAACACATGACTAATCTCAACGGATGAGTACGGTCAACACATGAACCTTTATTTTATAATATTTTTTATCTTCTAAATTGGAATGAGGCCCAATCAATTACCATATAAAGTTAATTATATGGATTCCATACAACACATGTATGTAATAGCAACGATAAATAATCAACCATCATCCAAAGTGCACTACACTGTATAAGCATCAAATATAGATATCTAACGCTCATTACAGCCTGTCAATCAATCGATCGACATACAACTAATTATTGGGATTAGTGTATGCCATATTTTATCCCAATACCCGTGTGGGGTTTCAAATCAACAAACTTAAATTTTATTTGTGCAGTTGGGCGATGTGTAAAATTTATCGTCCCAATCAATGTCCTTCAAATAGGTGTACATAAACAAATCGGCCGTTTTGTTTATAAATATTTATTTATTTACCTTCATGTTAAAAATTATATTTTTAATGATAAAATATTTTATTTTAACACATGAATTTCTATTCAGTTCATTTGCAAAATACAAATGATATTTTTATTTTTCTAACATATTTTAGAAAATTTCGGCGGCATAACGGCACGATACTAGAAACAGGACAAGGCCTAGCCTTATCCCCGGTCTAGTGATGGCCCACGCCATTCACATATCAATTAATCCATTCCATTTCACCAAACAATCAAAATCACATCGAATAATCTAACCAACTACACAACCAAACAAATAAGTCCATGGTCTGTGGACAATGGTGTCGGGTGCTACTAAACACCGTCTGCATCCTAGTATATATATATAACTAGAAAAAGAAATTTTGAGTGAGAAGTTCTCACAGAGGGTTCCACTCCTCCATTCTTTATATTTCTGAACTTCTGAACATCTGTATTTGCCCGCACTTCCAACATAATCTTTGTCACGCTGTTCACATTAAAAATCACATTTTTATCACTCCGCTATATTTATTAAGATCAAATCTTTTCGCTACAGCATATATAAAAATTGTATTTTTATATTCTCTATCTTATAAAAATTATATTTTTATAATCTTTGCTATATAAAATTATATTTTTTTTCCTTACATGCGATAAAAATTATATTTCTAACGTTTCCCTCATATAAAAATTATATTTTTACCTTCATACTTCATATAAAAATTATATTTTCAAACTTCCTGTATATTATATTTTCAAACTTCATGTATATTATATTTTCAAACTTCATGTATATTATATTTTCAAACTTCATGTATATTATATTTCTTTAAAAATCAAATCGTTTTATAATTAAAAATGATACCTTTTCATATTTATAACGATTAAAAACATAAGCTTTATGGCGATTAAAATATAAACTTTCTTATGAACAAAATCAGATTTTTATTCACTTAAAAATCTTATCTTTACGTAATCAAAAATATAACCTTTCATATCTTTAAAACTATATTTTCTATTGATAAAAATCTATACTTTTTAAAGAAAGGTCACATTTTTAAATTACCTAAATGAATTAAAAATAGAGATGAAAACTTACGAGTGGTGCTGATGGTCGGAGGCTGGCTATGGAGGCGAGCGGAGCGCTGGTTTCTTGATTTGGTGGTATTGGGCTGCTGCGCTTTGGATTGGAGGAGGGGCGGGCTGTTTTATGGGTGGTGCGACCTATACAGTGGAACAAGGGGAGGGAGAGGGCGGTGCTGAGGTGGAGGACCGCGCTGACAAGTCGGGGATGCTTCAGACAATCGGCGGTGGTCCCTGCGGCGTGGTGGCGGCGGGTTCTCGTCCGACTTGGGGTCAGCGAGAGGGGATCTCGCGCGAAGGGGGGGGGGGAAGAAGGAGTGGAGCGGCGCGAGGGGGAGAAGGGCTGGACGGAGGTCGGCGGTGGAGCTCCGACGATGGGCGGCGGGTCGGATTTGAGGGGGGAGCGATTTCGTCGTTCGATTTGAAGAAGGAGGCGGGTTTGACCCCCCGTTGACCACGATTTGAAAAGTGAATGGGAATTAGGTCTGAAAGGTATATACATATATTTTAATTATTTTAATTTTAAAAAGAAATTTTTTAATTCGAACTCGAAACGAGACCCACCGCCTGTCATCCATAGCTAATTACCCCCATTCCGAACATAATGGGATATGTATCGTACGCTGATTTGATCCCTTTGATCAGTTTTCGTCAAAATCAACATATAACTCTATATATTGAATTTGAACGCGCATTTCTATTTACTGGGGTCACATACTAACTCTAAAAATTCCAAAAAAATTATTTCTAGCTTCGTATTGACGGTACGCTCCTAACAAAACTAATTTTGTCAAATTCTGAGACCGTTTGAAAAATGGCCATTTTCCAGTCGATTAAAATCAACTGAAACTGGTCAAACGCGTTTTCCTTTGCCACGCTCACATATTGATTCCACAATTTATGAAATTTGAAACCTAGCAATAATTTTACATCCCGGATCCAACAAATGTGGTTTCGTCGAAATCCGAGGTCGTTTGCAAAATTTCCATTTTTAAGGGCCTGAATTCCATAGCGACTATTTAGAATTTTCAACTGGACATATCTTTTGATTCCCGCTATGAAATTTTGATTTTTCGGATTCGTTGGAAAGATATTCTCAAATAGATTCCATTATTTTTGGTTTTACTCTAATCCGGTTTGTTTTGCACCCGGTACATTCAGTTGAAGTTTGAAATCGAATTATCGAACTACCGCGCCATTTTCAACTCCTTTTATAATATATAAATAATAATTATATTCTAACGACGACGTATATAATATATACGTTCTAATTATATTCAAAATAATTTTCTCGTCGATATTATTTAAAATTATCTATTTTAAATATTCAAAATTCGCTAAAATTGCCAAAATAAAAATTTTAAACTGGCTCAGATATTCCGGGTGATTACATTGTACATCGAAATAGTTATCCTATTTAAGTTCATGATATAATTCTTATCATATTTATATGCATGTGATGTATTCCTTGCAAAACTTGTCTTTTTAGTACATCAAGTTTGTTGGACCAGTAGTTATTGTCATCATATGACTATGCCTATCCTTACGAAGTTCCATCTTGCTTCTTCCCTTATATTATGAATCTTGAGTTGTCTATCGAAATACATACATTGTGAATGCAGAGGAAATTGGGTATAACATGAAATTGATATTATTTGGCATAATTTGGAACATGTAATATGGAATAACTGTTAAGATGCAATTTGGGGTAATTTGACATGAATTATGGAATATGTAATTTGACATATTGAACCTAGAATTGGCATGAACGACAAAGTATGAAATTGGATATCAATCAAGTTTTGGGCAAAATTGTTATTGTTGCGAATTTGGGGTAACTTGAGTGTTAAATCTAGATTAGGCATAAAATGTAACATGACTTGTTTTGATGAATTTGGTAATTAACATGTAAAATCTAGATTAGGGTATATAGGGTAAATGTGTAGATTAAAGATGAACATGCCTAACCCGAGGTTAGATTTAGTTGTGGTGTAAAACTGCTCGGAACCGCCCGGCACATCCAGTAACCGCAACGACACCTATCTAACGTAAGAGGTAAGTGCATCATGCCCAAGAAAAACCCGAGGTTAGATTGAGTTGTGGTGTAAAACTGCCCGGAACCGCCCGACACATCCAGTAACCGCAACAATACATATCTAATGTGAGAGGTTGGTACATTAAAAATCAATTAATGCTAACGAACACGATTAATGGCTAGGGTTAAGTTCATAGGAACACTTAACCAATGTAACAATAATGACTAGGGTTAAGTTAATAAGAAACACTTAACTAGTATAACATGATGGATGGGTAGGGTTAAGTAATAAGAAACACTTAACCAATATAACTTGATTTGTGGTAGGGTTAAGTTAACACAAGAAGGAAACACTTAACCAAAGTAACATGACAATTAGGTGGGTTAAGTTAACTCGAATTGATTGATGAAACTTAACCAATGCAACATGATGAACACGTGGGGTTAAGTTAATAAGGAAACACATAACCAATATAACTTGATGAATGAACGAGGTTAAGTTAATAAGAAACACTGAACCAACATGACACGATGAATGGGTGGGTTAAGTTAACATGAATGGACAACACTTAACCAATATGACATAATGTGCGGGAGGGTTAAGTACATATCGGGTTGGTGGGTAATATTAATAAATATAGGCCCACAAACTTAACCGTTAAGAAAACATGCTAGAATCGGTGGGAGGGTTATGTACATCTCATGTAGGTGGGTAATATTTGTATATATAGGCCCACAAACTTAACCAATAAGGAGACCCTAGTAACGGGGACCCATTTCAGCAGTAACCCACATAGATGTATCTAGGTACCCTGAAACTAGGTAGGGTGGGGCACGATTACTGGGCTGATTATAAGCGGTCAAAACAACAGCAGGGGGAATGTCGGTGTAGGTTCCGACGGTTTACGGGTGTAAACGTACTCCGAAATGGGAAAAAGCAGGCACTGAGTACCTGTAGTTATACACTGTGCATCTTGAATCGTGTCGGGTCGCTATCATAAGGATTGATACACCTTATGGTGGGACCAGCGCAGGGTATCTACACGCAAGAGAGGGTCGATTGACACATGCACTTGGAACTTCAATACAACTAAGGGAGCCGATCGATAGGGTAGTAAGGGTAGATCTAACATGTTCATGGCAATTACGCTGATTGAGGTGGAATCCTCACAATAGATGTACACCTGAAGGCTACCACCATTTGCGGGGATTGGGATCACGTTGTAATATTATCATTTTATACAGATTACTTGTTAGGACACTAGTTAGGTGGTGCAGATATATATATATATATATATATATGTATAAATCAGAATAACAAAGTAGTAGCTAAGCAGAGAAAGAGTAGAAGCGCATTCAGTTTATCTTGCCTTATCATACCTTATGCTTATCCTATGTTATCTTGTTATCTCTGTTATCACAGTATTGTCATTTAGTTTATTCATGTCATGATGCTTTTGCCTATTTATATGCTGAAAGTCACTGGACTTTCCAGACTCATGTCTGACCTAGTTTTGTTTCGCCTTTTTTCTTCCATCCCCCCTAGGTTCACAGGGAGGAAAATTTATTACTTACCTCAGTTTTTATTCCAAGCTCGAAGATAGTCGATGTATTTCTTTGGACTCTCTCTTCCACTGCTATAGCTGGTTCATGCTTTATTAGGGAATATCATTGTTATTTTTATGCTTCTTTCATACTTGGAAGTTTTCGAATGAAGGCGGAATTTCTATGTATTACTTTTAAGTATGATTGAGACAATTGTTGTAAAAGTTTGACTGAATTAAGTTGTTTATAAAATGACTTTATCTTCCGCTGCTTTATTTGTCTGTCTTGTAATTTATCTGCATCTTTTACCTAAAATGCTCCACCAAAGTTAAGACATTCCCTTTGTGAGTGACCTTAACGGAGGTGAGGTGTTTCACTTGGTATCAGAGCTGAAGGTTACCAGATCAGATAAAAGATTTGAAAAATTATTTTCAAAATAGTTTAAAAAGAAGCATTTTCAAAAGAAAATTTTTGTTTTTGAAGTCATATTCCCCAAAGCCATATGCACTATCTTTTTGATCCTCTGGTTGAATCCTTGTTTCCTTCTTTCCTGAGTCTTCGGGGCTCCTGTCTTTTTGGAAGGTAACCTCATCACGGCATGGTTCCGTAGGCTCGACGAGACTACGACACTTTTCAAAGGGCAAATAAGTGTCCAACTTCCATCTATAGCCGCAGTAGTTTCACATGCGGCTAATTTTCTTTCAAGCTTTGTAGGATTTTCCGTGCAATGGAGGCAACTTTCAAGAGACCTGTCAACGTGTTACACAAGGATAGTAAAAATGAGACTGAGGGAGTTTTGCTAAGGAGCACAACCCAAGGACGAGGAACTCATAGATATGGACTTGGTTCACAAAGGAGGTAAAAAGGAAAGAATAGTAAAACCTAAAACAAGAGGAAGTGTCATTATTAAGGACAAAGGCAAGAACAAAGGATAGGATTTTCCAAAAGGCAAGGGCATTCTCTCACCGCCAGCATACCTGAGAGAGAGGTAGTAAAATTTCGGTTGAAAAAGTCTAGTTTTTCTTTTGATCATCTTGTTAGTACTCTTTTTGATTTTAATGCTTGTTAGTACTCTTTTTGATTTTAACGCTTCACATTCGTTTATATCTGCTTCCATAGTTGAGTCTCTGCACCTTAGAATTTGTATAGTAGAGGATCCCATTATTGTCTTAAATCCAATTGCTGGTTCGGCTCATTTATCTTTGGTTTGTGAGGATTTGAGAATAGCTATATTAATGCTTATGTTTTTGGTTCCATGGGCTATGGGTTGATTCTAGGCGTGGGATGGTTAGCTAGTAATTGCGAAAGGAGGGTAGTTAGACCTTTTACTTGCCTCGGGAATACCCTCAAGATTTCGTGCAATCCTAAGGGATCAGTTAGGCTTAGCTACCTAGAATCACTTGATGCATCTATCGCCGATTTGCGATCGTTAGAATAGTCCATGAGTACGAGGATGATTTGATTAGGTTAGGGGTTTTCCCCCTAAAACTCGAGATAGACTTCCGCACATATATCTAGTTGACAACGCAAAGCCAGTTATGCGATCAACGATAGTTTTGGAGCAAGATTGGCGAGGATAGCCAGAGTCGGCTAAGTGCTCAATTGTTTGGTTGTTTTGCTAGTATCATCTCACATAAATCGTCCAAATTCGGAGGAGGTATTCCTTGGGTGCTTGTCTGATATTAGTTTAGGCCTTTGGGGCTTATACTTGAGGGATGTCAAGTTCGACTAGGATGGTTTGCATGAGAGATATCGACCCTCAGATTTGTGACATGATGGATAAGCTAAGTAGAGGAGAGACCTCTAATCATCTTATTATATACACTTGGTATCATGGTTAATATCTTTTTATCTTGGAAAGATAGTTCAGCTACATTGGATACCCTTTAGCATAGTAAGTGATCGAGGTCCTATCTTTACTAGTGGGTTTTGGAAATGGAGGTCAAGAAGCTTCGCAATCGTGAAGTTAAATTAGTTAAGGTACAGTGGAGTGAAGATCAAGAAGGTGCAAATTAGAAGGCTGAAGACTAGATACGCGCATCATACCTTTTTTGAGGGTACATCCTTGATTCCACTTTTTCTGTAATATTTATTTTGCATGCTAGTCTTTATCTTTTAGGTATATCCTCTCGGTCCTATCTTCGATCCTTAGGTAGAAACCAATGGATGTAAACATGTATTTGAAACATATTATGATTGATGGTTGCAAGTGGTTGCAAGTGGCTGCTAGTGGATGCTTATGGATGCATATACACACACATTAGGCACTAGATCGGCTCAGTCACATTCATATTACATATGCATATGAATGTATTTGTATATGGATTGAAACTTGATGTGTTATCATATGGATGTTGCATATGGATGAGTGAATATGCACACATATAGTATTTACATGATTAGGGATATTTGCATACATGTTGGATGCATGACACTCTCATAATTCGCATTAAGGAGGTCAACTGGATCAGTAGACTGCTTGATTTTGCATTAGATAAGAGACATATACACACACTCTACATATGTTCATACAACATTAGAAATCTTTTTAAGGACAATGGATGCCTGTGATTGAATGGTTGAGTAGATGGATGTTGGATGTTAGGATATGCATTCTTCTTAACTTGAAGATTTCGGGGATGAAATCCTTTAAGGAGGGTAGAATGTAACACCTCGTATTTTCTATGAACGTCAAAGTAACAAATCAAAGTATACTTAATTTTTAAAAGAAGAATTAAGGGAAACGGGTTACACCATTGTGTTCGTCTTGGAATTCTGCTTGAGACAGAGTCCGAGTTTGCGTGAATCGGACTCCGTATAAAGAAGTTATGGCACATAGAAGTTTCAGAAATTTAAAGTAAAAACCAGCCCGAATTCAAATTTAAAGTTTCGAAATTCAAATGACACACCCGGGCTGGGCAGGAAATTTCCTGCCCAGGACCCAGGTTGACCAGGGGGTCGACCTTGGTAGAACAGGTCGACCACCGGGTCGACCTGGGGGTCGACCTCCCCCCTTTTCTAGATCCATGGACAGATTCGTTTTTCTGCATTTAGACGCCCGTTCTGACTAGATTCGTTGCTCCTAAGCTATTTAGACACCCCCAAACCTCACTTTCTCTCCACACAACTTCATTACACCTATACTCTACCCTAATTCATATCAAAATAAATCTAAGATAGGGTTATGCTGCTCAAGTCCTTCGTAGAAATCAAGTTTAGAATTCTAGTAGAGATTCAAAGACTAATTCAACGACTTCAACAACTATTTTCTAAGAATCAAGTCAAATCTAAATTAGAAGAACAAATAGTCGACTTCAAGGGAGAGCTATTCAGTTTCAGAATAGAGATCCCAGAATTCAAGACCATTCTGTAATTTGTAAGTTCACGTTACTTTCAGAAATAAAAGTTAATTGTGATTCTGACATTGCAATAAATCTGGATCTGAGATTTTGCCTATCTTTCTATATCCTTTGGATCTATCTCGTTGATAAAATTATGTCCATTCTTTGTCTCTTCTTTCCTTCTTCCCTTTTTGTTTTATAGCCAGGCTACTGCGAGCCTGAGCCAGATCTCATAAGAGATGAACTTACGTTGGAAATAAAAGTTGGGCATAAAATATGATTTGGACATGACTAGTGCTAAAATTTGGGAAAAGTATTAAATTGTGTATAATTGGGCATAATTGAGATGTAACTGATTCGAGGACATAACACATGTTGTATTTAAAACATAAATTATTGGACATATGACTTGGGATTTGAGACATGACTTGAGATTTGAGGCATAAAGTATTGGACATATGACTTGAGATTTGAGGCATAAAGTATTAGACATATGACTTGAGATTTGAGACATAAAGTATTGGACATATGACTTGGGATTTGGGGCGTAAATTGAACTGTAAATATAAGGCATAGTACATGTTGTGGTTTAAGATCTAAAATTGGGGCATATACATATACATACATACATACATACATACACACACACACACACAGATATATATATATATATATATATATATGATAGTTTATGATTTGGAAAAAGAAGATTAGGGTGTATAGTGATGTATGGCTTAGGCATGAAAACAAGATTTGCCTTTGTTTTGTAAGTCAGTTACTTTTTAGATTCGAATACCTAAATATAATTGTGACATGTAATAAAAAGGATATGAGAATATGCCTGATGTAAGCTATCCTTTCATTGAAATATGTGCTTGAGTATATATATCTTTGGGAATCATTTTTGACCATGAAACTGGTCCACTCATATCTATCCTTGTTGTATATCGGAATTGTAATCCTTTTTAAGTTCATGATATAATTCTTATCATATCTATATGCCTACGATGTATTCCTTGCAAAACTTGTCTTTTTAGTACATCAAGTTTATTGGACCAGTAGTTGTTATCATCATACGACTATGCTTATCCTTACGATGTTCCATCTTGCTTCTCCCCTTATATTATGAATCTTGAGTTGAATTTCGAAATACGTACGTTATGAATGCAGAGGAAATTGGGTATAACATGAAATTGACATTATTTGGCATAATTTGGAACATGTAATAGGGCATAACTGTTAAGATGAAATTTGGGGTAATTTGACATGAATTATGGAATATGTAATTTGACATATTGAACCTAGAATTGGCATGAACGACAAAGTATGAAATTGGCATATTAATCAAGTTTTGGGCAAAATTGTTATTGTTATGAATTTGGGGTAACTTGAGCATTAAATCTTGATTGGGCATAAAAGTTAACATGACTAGTTTTGGTGAATTTGGTAATTAGCATGTAAAATCTAGATTTGGGAATATGGGGTAAATGTGTAGATTAAAGATGAACATGCCTAACTAGAGGTTAGATTGAGTTGTGGTGTAAAACTGCCCCGAACCGCCCAGCACATCCAGTAAACACAACAACACCTATCTAATGTGAGAGGTTAGTGCATCATGCCTAAGAAAATACCGAGGTTAGATTGAGTTGTGGTGTAAAACTGCTCGGAATCACCCGACACATCTAGTAACCGCAACAACACATATCTAATGTGAGACGTTGGTGCATTAATAAATCAATTAATGATAATGAACAAGATTAATGGCTAGGGTTAAGTTCATAGGAACACTTAACCAATGTAACATGAATGACTAGGGTTAAGTTAACAGGAAACACTTAACCAGTATAACATGATGGATGGGTAGGGTTAAGTAATAAGGAACACTTAACCAATATAACTTGATCTGTGGTAGGGTTAAGTTGACACAAGAAGGAAACACTTAACCAAAGTAACATGACAAGTAGGTGGGTTAAGTTAACTTGAATTGATTGATGACACTTAACCAATACAACATGATGAACACGTGGGGTTAAGTTAACAAGGAAACACTTAACCAGTATAACTTGATGAACGAGCAGGGTTAAGTGAATAAGAAACACTTAACCAACATTACACGATGAATGGGTGGGTTAAGTTAACATGAATGGACAACACTTAACCGATATGACATAATGTGCGGGAGGGTTAAGTACATATTGGGTTGGTGGGTAATATTAATAAATATAGGCCCACAATCTTAACCGTTAAGAAAGCATGCTAGAATCGGTGGGATGGTTAAGTACATCTCGTGTAGTTGGGTAATATTTGTATATATAGGCCCACAAACTTAACCAATAAGGAAACCCTAGTAATGGGGACCCATTTCAGTAGTAACCCACATAGATGTATCAAGGTATCCTGAAACTAGGCAGGGTGGGGAAAGATTACTGGGCTGACTATAAGCGGTCAAAACAGCGGCACGGGGTACGACAATGTAGGTTCCAACGGTTTACGGGCGTGCACGTACTTCGGAGTGGGAAAAAGCAGCCACTGAGTACCAGTAGTTATACACTGTGCATCTTGAATCGTGTCGGGTTGCTATCATAAGGATTGATACGCTTTATGGTGGGACCAGAACAGCGTATCTACACGCAAGAGAGGGCTGATTGACATTGACACTTGGAATATGAATACAAGTAAGGGAGCCGATCAATAGGGTAGTAAGGGTACATCTAACATGTTCATGGCAATTAGGCTGATTGAGGTGGAATCCTCACAATAGATGTAGACCTGAAGGCTACCTCCATTTGCGGGGATTGGGATCACGTTTTAATATTATCATTTTATACAGATTACTAGTTGGGACACTAGTTAGGTGGTGCAGAGATATATAAATAAAAATCAGAATAACAAAGTAGTAGCAAAGTAGAGAAAGTGTAGAAGCGCATTCAGTTTATCTTGCCTTATCATACCTTATGCTTATCCTATGTTATCTTGTTATCTCTGTTATCACGGTGTTGTCTTATATTCAGTCTATTCATGTCGTGATTCTTTTGCCTGTTTATATGCTGAAAGTCACTGGACTTGCCAGACTCATGTCTGACCTAGATTTGTTTCGCCTCTTTTCTTCCGTTCCCCCCCCACAGGTTCATAGGGAGGAAATGTTATCACTTAGCTCAGTTTTCTTTCCAAGCTCAAAGATAGTCGATATATTGCTTTGGAATCTCTCTTCCACTGCTATGGCTGGTTCACGCTTTATTGGGGAATATCATTGTTATTTTTATGCTTCTTTTATACTTAGAATTTTTTGAATCAAGGCAGAATTTCTATGTATTACTTTTAAGTATGATTGAGACAATTGTTGTAAAAGCTTGAGTGAATTAAGTTGTTTATAAAATGACTTTATTTTCCGCTGCTTTATTTGTCTGTCTTGTAATTTATCTGCATCTTTTATCTTAAATGCTCCACCAAAGTTAAGGCATTCCCATTGTGAATGACCTTAACGGAGGTGGGGTGTTTCACCCATTGTGTTTTTGGTATACTTAATTACCTCTTTACATTTCAAATCTGATTAAAGATTTATTCAAACTCTAGCACAGCTTTAATCTTCAAAAGTCATTATTCAATTATTATTAAATTTTCGGAAATTAATCATGTCTTCAACAGGGTTAACGAACAAATTTTTCTTCTAAAGTATCATTCACGATAAACCCAAAATCTACTTTCCATTTAATTTGAATCTAATTTATTAAAATCGAAAAACTTCGCTTTGGAAAAATTTCATTAAATATTGATTAAAAGATTTATTCCATAAATTTCACTTTCAACTGGGTTTATATACAAGGCTTTAAATAGAAATCATATTGACTTATATTCAATACCATATTCTGAAACCAATAGATACCGTATTGGGAATAACGATATCTGTATCTTCCAAATTCCATAACGATATCCATACAATTATGAAATTAGATATGGAAATATCCGAAGACTAATTCCATTCTAATCGAATCGAATTCAGATGTTGGAAAACTTTGGTTATATTCAAACCCTTACAGTCAAATATGTTATTTTAAATGCACTGGATCCTTTACTCTAGTTGTTGACTAGTTCATTCATATAAAAATATATTTTATCTTTACAAAACTTAGAATATTTTATCCAAAGTATTTTCCAATCATTTATTATCATTTAACATAATTTATTCATATTTTTAATAATTTTATTAAGGCCCATACAATCGGTTTCCAATTCCGGTCACCAAACCGCAGTTACAGCGACTTCTTCCAAAACAGAATTGGACTTATTTTAAAATCAAATTGTTGAATTTTAAAATTTCTTATTTCATTTGACATCTCATTTCATTATGGACCCAGCGCTTCCAGGTTTAGGAGAATCCGACAGTCGGATCTTCCTATAAGTCAATTCGAATTTACGGGTTAACATTCGTAAACTGTCGCTGCGTGGGGTCCACTAGGAGGAGGTAGTTATAAGTTTTAGGCTTAAAAATGGTGTCTTTTGCAAATTAAGAGGATTAAAAGGGTTTAGGCAAGGAGGAGGGGCCCATGGCCGGAGTAAGGCCTGGAGGGCGTCGGCGTTAGGTGGCGCATGACAGGAGGAGGACAGCGGCGGTGATCTTGGCGGTGGCATACGGTATAAGGGAGGAGGAGATGGTGAAAATAGTTATTAGCTTAAGGTTCAGGAAGAAAGGTTTTAAAAATGGAAATTAAAAAAAAATAGTATACTTAGATTGACAACTTAAGGAGGCTAATGACACATGCCCATAAGTACAACATGTTTACTAAGTGGGATTGGTTATAGAAACTTGTGTAAATGATTTAATTAATCCTTTAAATAATTATATGTTGTAAACTACGTTCTGGTCATATGACCACATACTATGTCCAAAAATTACGAAATATGAAAGCTCGCTTAGTTAAGGAATTATAGTTCTAATGAAGCAAGTTTCGTCAAATTTGGAGTCCGTTTGAAAAATCACCTTATTTTTAGCCTAAATTGAAAATCAACTGGATTTTCATCAAACGTTTATATATCGAACACTCACATATTAAATCTAATTGACTTGAAATTTTAAATCCTAATATATTTCGATATTTTAGATCTAATAAAAGTGGATTCATCAAATTCTACGACTGTCTCAAAAATGGTCCTTTTATACGTTGTCAAAATAGCGTTAAAATATCGATTTTCTAAATATTCACTTTTAAATTGATTTAAAACATTTATTTGACCATGTTTTAAGTCAAATAAAACATAAAACCAAATTTAAAATTTATTATCAAATTTTATAGAGACCAAAATCAACATTTTCTATTTTAAGATTCATTAAAATAAATATAAATCCAAATTTTAAGTTGACTAAAAATATAGGTTGTCATAATATCTCCCACTTGAAAACTTTTCGTACCAAAAAAGAAACGAAGAAAATAATAGAAAATAAAAGCAATAGTAAAAAAATACTAAAATATTTGAAAACAAAAAGTACCATATCATATATCATATATATTGTCAAATAACAACCAAAATATCCACTATATCACAAAAAAACATATACCCTAGTTTGTAGTGCCACTTAGGTATAAGTTATGTGATTGTGACACCCCACTTCCGTTAATGTCACTCTATAAAGAATGCATTAAGTTTTGTGAAGTATTATTGGTAAATACGAACATAATATCACAAGACAAACATGTAAAATAACAGCGGAATTAAAAACTTTTTTTAAATTAAAACATCGTGGTCCCAAATACTGAGTTTACATCATAAGTTTGAAATAACCAATAACATAAATAATCTATCCTACCAAAAATATCAGTGTACAAAAGCATAAAACCATATTTCCTATGTGAAGCCATAAGAGAGTTGACCAGAGGTTAAAGCGGTACATCTATATCCAAAATCCAAGTATCATGGCGGGTATATAAAACTGGAGGAACAAGATAACAGTAACAATAACAAGTGCGAACTGAGCAAGATAAGATAACATGATATAATGTGCTTCCTAAATACATTTCTCTGCACCGCACCGATACTAGTATATCAGATATAGAATGATCCCAACTAATATCATTCCATTACATTTTCTTGATTATTAGGTTACTTGGGTTAGTAGAACTCAAGACTTATCCACGCATCGTACCCATTTACTTTCCCATGGATTCACCTAATACAATATATGTAGCTATCTCTCAATATTGAGATATACCCCATGGTACCCCACTCGCACGGTCTCCACCGTAATGAACGCAGTCCCTCGTCCAACACCGGAGTGACGAACGGATCTCTATATATAATGTTACGTTCCACATATATCTACCATTACTATGCTACGTAAGCGTATGGACTGCCACCATCGATCAAATTAGATTCCTTATCGGAATAATGCCCTCTAGTCTACAATACACCACCTAAAGCAGATATGCATGTATCTAGACTGTCCCACGTATGTACTATAATTGTAGCTCAATGCCTCAATCTCACGTCTTCTAATGTGCACCGAGTTCCATGGCAGGGATAAACAAGAAACACAGAACTCGGCCGGGAGCTTTTCCATACCCGTACAGGCCCGCCTTTAAGAGCCTCCAAATACATATATTCCTAGGGTTTGTTTTCCATGGTGGCTATGGCCCCACCTCGGCCCATCCCTCAACTAGTAAAGACTACAAGAGCTAACCGACCGCCCCTAATAACAACCAATCTAAACATCCATGTGGCGTCTACCTCAACCCCGTACCTCGATAGTGAAAGGTGAAATGGTATCTTGGGTTTAGCTCTAGTCTTTTCGCATTCCGCTGGCTGCCGATGACAGATATCTGACAGTCTACTATCCTTGTTGGTCATGACCCTCCGCCTCCTTGTGAGGCAACCGCTGAACTACCCTAGTGTCACCTCGTCATAGCATTCTGATAGCATAACTACATCTGCAGTCAAGGCCCACCCACCTAGTAGTTACGTGCAAACCCAACCTCTGCGAGTATAGCCTAAGACATCTGTCACCGCACAGAGGACTACTAGGAGCACCTTATGTACTTCAGGAAGCTTCGTGCTTCCCCCTTCCAGTCCTTTGGAGCCGTCATAACAATCAGATGAATGTGCGCTCCCCTCGTGTGTTATAACACCTCGATGATCTACCCCGTTGTGTTATTCACCCTCAAACGTACGGACTGGTCTAAGCGCCTTTCTTTAATATGTTGTTAGACCCTATGTCTAAACATTCTTTTACGCGCTTGCCTTACCTCACTAGGTTCCCATTTAACTTGATTATTCCCGTTCATATTGAATTCTTATTCCAATTTACCAAGTTTCTCTTGCTTATTAATTTCAATCATATAACTTAATCCATTTAAGTTTATTAATAATCCCACAACATGTTATTCTCTAGATTATGGCCCAAGGCTTGTAATCCACAGTCTATTTTATATTCTTGGTTGGTTACATCATTACAATAAAATGTTCTCGTTAAAACGTTATTAAGTATATCTCAATTCACATGTTTCCTAATTAACATGTCACTTACCATTTATGATTAAATATAACTTATTTATTTTACAAGTTTTTCTCATTCTTTCTCATTTAATCATAAATTCGATTTACACCGTCACTACAACTAATCGTTGTTTACATAACAGATTATTATGCATATCTAATTCTATCATTTCTACAAGTTATGCTTACCCTTCAAGGTGTCTTCCAATTACATAACTTTATTATTTCTACCAGTTATGTATACCACTAGGTGTCTTAATTACATAACCTTATCGGGTTAAGTTTATGGGCCTATATGTAAATATTACCCACTCCCTCGGATTTACTTAACCCACCCACCGTTCAACCAATTTTACTTAACCCCGTCTTTATTTTATTCATATAACCCCTATGTATTCAACTTGGTTAAGTATTCAAGATTTATTATCATATTTTCATTTACGGTTATAATATGCTAGACCTCCCACATTAAACCTATCAATTGTGGATGCTGGATAAGTCGGGCGGGTCCGGGCAGACTTATTCCACGAATTGGTCTTACCTCGTGTCTAAGCATGTCCCATATTTGCGCACTTAGACCTCTCATATTAGGTTCAACATTAGTGATTGCTGGATATGCCGGTCGGGTCCGGGCAGACTTCCATCACTAATGCAACCTAACCTCGTGTCATAAGTACAATTACAATTTCTAATTGTAATCCTAGGCATTCATTATTATCCAATTTTACCTATGTCTTTATAGGTATTTATACCCTTTTTCCCCATATTTAATTATATGCCCAATTCACTATTCAAATAATAGGCTTTTACACCCCTTTTCAATTCACCTTTTAATTATGCACCATATGCTCTTTTTTCACAAGTTATAAGTCAAGGCATATATATAACATGCACAAACCCAAATCTACATATTTTCCAATTTATGTCCCTAGTTCATATTCACATATTTCAATACAAGTTGTGCCTAGATTCATATTAACATATATTCCAATTTACGCCCAAATCATATTTTACATAATTTATGCCAAATCATATTTTCCAATGTTCGCCTAAATTCATATTCATGTTATACAACACGATATATGTCCCCAAATCCATATCTGTATATTTCCACATTTTATGCCCAAACTTATATTCATATTTTTCCAATATTAATTATGCCCTAAATTAAGTCTTTCCCAATCATTCCCAATTTCACACGTTCGCATTTTTCAGTGTTAGGCCTAGGCTCGAAGGTAGCCTGGCTATATAAAAAGAAAAGGGAAAAGAGGGAGAGAATAGAATCAGAACAGGCATAATAAAGAATCAGTAATATAACGGTAGAAATTGGCATAAAAATTGAATGGACATATTATGATAAGGTTAGACTTGGTGACGATATAAACATATAAGAATATATCAGAGGAATAAGTCATAATAGAACCGATTAGGCACCGATTTAGGATCCAATATTTATATACATATCACGATTACTATTTAAATATTCAGATCTAAAAATAACATGAACTCACAGTGAATAGATATAAGGAAATGGATCCAAATTACTGCGAAGATCACATTGATTTTTTTTGTAGCAATCGCTGAATTTGTATAATGCTTGCTGAATTAGATTTGGAGTAGATTAGGCCATTCAGTCTTTGTTGCAATAGAGCTCCGCCATCGTCACTATTTTTAGATGAATAAAACCTAGGTCTAGGGTCCTTTATATAGTCTAAGGTTCAATGGAGCTTTCTCAGAAAGGTATCCGGATGCAAAACGAAGTATTTCGCCCAGATCTGTCAGGGGTGGGTCGAACCCCTTTGAGTGGGTCGACCCCCCTTTGGGTAGGTCGACCCCCTTTGCGTGGGTAGGCCCACCTGAGCGGGAAATTTGCCGCCTTCCCAAATTTCAAATTTTGAACCTAATTTCGAATTTCTGGACCCATTTTTGAATTTCTGAATTTAGTGTATATATATATATATATTCTTCCTGTGCATATACAAACTTCAAACCTTAATAACTTCTTCATACGTTGTCCGATTTACGCAAACCAGGTGTATATTTTGATCAGAATTTTGGGATAGACGCAACGGCATAGTCCATTTTACTTAATTCTGAATATTAAATTAAGTTTTCCTTAATTATTCTTTGATTCATCATCTTTAGTGTCATTAAAATTTCGGGGTGTTACATTCTTCCCTACTCAAAGGATTTCGTCCCCGAAATCTCTATGTTAAGAAGAACGTATATCCTAACATCCAACAATCATACATCCATCTAGCAATCACAGGCATCCATTATCCTTAAGGAATTTCTCATGCTTTCATGAACATACGCAATAGTATGTGCATATGTCTGTAAACTAATGTGAAAGATTAGGCTGTCTACTGATTCAGTTGACCTCCTTAATGCAATATATGTTTGTGCCATGTAACCAAAATGTATGCAAATCATCCTAATCCATGTAAGTTCTATATATGTGCACAATCATCCATCCAAATACAACATCAATGTAACGATAATCCATAAAAATTTAAAATGTACACACATCAGTATGCAATATGTGAGTGATTGAGCTGATCTAGTGTCTATTGTGTGTGTATATGCGTCGACAAGTAATCACTAGCAACCACTTGCATCCATCAAACATAACATGTCTCAAATACATGTTTACATTCGTTAGTTTTCTACCTAAAGACTCGATCAATAGGAGATATTCAAACGATAGATACGAGTATTAATTCGAAGCTTGGAAAAAAAGAAGTTAAGAACATATTCTCGAAATGGAAAAGATATGAAGCACAAATCTTGTCCTCAGCCTCCCAAGTAGCGTTCTTGCGGCCCTTTCCCCATGCACTCTTACTAGCTTCGTTTATTTGTTGCACAATTTTTTTAACCTCCGATCCGTATGCAAGTCGGAACTCATCCAGTCATTGCTTCCTTTTCTACTTTCACTTCCTCTCGCAAGTTTGGCTCCACTACCTCGAACTCTATACTTTTTATCGCTACTTGGATGAATAGTCATCTTAGAATGATATGCTTACTCAAGGACTGTCTTCAATAGGTTTCCCATCTCGATATGATTTACCTATCAAACCTCTTCTTAAGTAGCTCCACTACTTGGTTACAACGTTCCCTCTTTTCTTTTAGGAGTCACATGTCGCACAAGCAATGCAACTAGCTTTTCATTGTCCACCAAGTATATGAGGAAACCAATATAGTGCCTTGGGGGTAAACCCCGATCCTCATCAAAACGTCAGGATACTCGCAACTATTGGTACAGATCACAAATCGTCGATAGATATATCAAGAGTTTCTAGGAGACTAAGCATGACAGACCCTTTTGGGGTCATAAGAAATCTCCAGAGTCTTTCTATGGAAAGTCAAAAGTTTAACGACTCTCCTTTCACAATCTAGAATGCTTCCATATATGTAGTTAACCAATCCATCCTTGGAATCAATCTGTATCTCCTGAAATCAAGATCGTATGCGTCGCAACCAAACTCGACACCTAACACAGAGATTCTCAAACCCCGACAAATCCTCGATAAATGAGCCGTACTTCCATTGGGGTTTGATACAATAACGGGATCCAAAACCATACTAGTATCTAGGTGCAGAGACTCAACTAAAGAATTAGATATAAAAGAATGCGAAGCACTAGAAAAAGAATCCTAATAGGATGATCAGAAATAGAAATCAATCCTTCGATGGAAACTTTCCTACCCCTATCATGTCCACTAGCTATGAGAACATTAGCTTTCCCTCTAGAAGTTCATGCCCTCTGGCTTTGTCCTTGTCTCTTTGGGCACTCCTTAATAAGGTGTCCCGCCTTACCAAAGTGGTAACAATGCCTTTCCTGTTTCTGCAGTCATTTTTCGGATGACCCACCGTTCTGAAGTTATGGTATTTCCTCGTTTCTTCTTTCATCTATATTTCCTTCTTAAGCCATCATTTTCTTTCATCTTTAGGTTGTGCTCCTTATCCTTAACTCGCTTATTCTCCTTTTTAGCCACATGCTAACTAGTCTCTTGAAAGTTGCCTCCATCGCACGGAAATCCTTACGAGGCTTGAGAGAAAATAAGCCATAGGTGAAACCACTGCAGCTAAAGATGGAGGTTGGATGCTTCTTTTCCCTTTGACATGTACCGTAGTTTTGACATGCCTACGGAACCATGCCGAAATAGGGATACCCTTTCGGGAAGAAACGGTTCTCAAACAAAAGGAAAAGGAATCAAGCGGAGAATCGAGAAGATATTTATGGCTTTGGGAAATATTCTTTTCAAAAACATACTTTTTACTTTAAAATACTTTTTTAGACCTTTTTGAAAACCATTTTCAAAATATTTTATCCGATCTTATAACCATATGCTCTAATACCAAATGTGACACCCCACGTCCTTAATGTCACTCTATAAAGAATGCATTAAGTTTCGTGAAGCGTTATTGGTAAATAAGATCATAATATCACAAGACAAACATGTAAAATAGCAGCGGAATTAAAAGCGTTATTTAAATCAAAACATCATGGTCCAAAATACCGAGTTTACATCATAAGTTTGAAGTAACCAATAACATAAATAATCTATCTTACCAAAAATATCAGAGTACAAAAGCATAAAACCATATTTCTATGTGAAGCCATAAGAGAGTTGACCAGAGGTCAAAGCGGTACATCTATATCCAAAATCCAAGCTAAGCTGAAAGAATCCAAATCAACTCTAAGCACTTCCACCCTGAGAACCTTGGGGGGGGGGGGGCGAATGGAAGAGATAGAAAAGGAAACAAAAAGGGTCAGACATAAAGTCTAGCAAGTCCAGTTACTTTTAAATATAAATAAATAAAAGTATCATGGAAGGTATATAAAACTAGAAGAACAAGATAACAGTAACAATAAAAAAATGTGAACTGAGCAAGATAAGATGAACATGATATATTGCACTTCCTAAATACATTTCTCTGCACCGCACTGGTACTAGTATATCAGAAACAGAATGATCCCTACAAATATCATTCCATTACATTTTCTTGATTATTAGGTTACTTGGGTTAGTAGAACTCAAGACTTATCCGCGCATCGTACCCATTTACTTTCCCATGGATTCACCTAACACAATATATGTAGCTATCTCTCAAGATTGAGATATACCCCATGGTACCCCACTCGCATTGTCTCCACCGTAATGAATGTAGTCCCTCGTCGTACACCGGAGTGACGTACGGATCTCTATATAAAATGTTACGTTCTGCATATATCTACCATTACTATGCTACATAAGCGTATGGACTGCCACCAACGATCGAATCAGATTCCTTATCGGAATAATGCCTTTTAGTCTACGATATAGCACCCAAAGAAGATATGCACGTATCTAGATTGTCCCACGTATGTACTGTAATTGTAGCTCGATGCCTCAATGCACGTCCTTTAATGTGCACGAGTTCCATGGTAGGGCTATACAAGAAACATGAAACTCGACTGAGAGCTTTTCCATACCTGTACAGGCCCGCCTTTAAGAGCCTCCAAATACAAATATTCCTAAGGTCTGTTTTCCATGGTGGCTATGGCCCCACCCCGACCCTCCCTCAACTAGTAAAGACTATTAGAGCTAAGCGACCGCCCCTTAAAACAACCAATTTAAACATCCATGCGGCGTCTACCCTCAACCCCGTACCTCGATAGTGAAAGGTGAAATGGTATCTTGGGTTTAGCTCTAGTCTTTTCGCATCCCGCTGGCTGCCAATGATGGATATCCGACGGTCTACTATCCTTATTGGTTGTGAGGCAATAACCGAACTACCCTAGAGTCACCTCGTCAAAGCATTCTGACTACATAGCTACATCTGTAGTCAAGGCCCACCGACCTAGTAGTTACGCGCAGACCCAACCTCTGAGAGTAAAGCCTAAGACATCTGTCACCGCACAGAGGACTACTAGGAGCACCTTACGTACTTCAGGAAGCTGCGTGCTTCCCTTTCTAGTCCTTTGGATCCATCATAACAATCAGATGAATGTGCACTCCCCTCGTGTCTTATAACACCTCAATGATCTACCCCATTGGTTTATTCACCCTCAAATGTATGGACTGGTCCAAGCGCCTTTCTTTAACATGTTGTTAGACCCTATGTCTAAACATTCTTTTACGCGCTTGCCTTACCTCACCAGGTTCCTATTTAACTTGGTTATTCCCGTTCATATTGAATTCTTATTCCAATTTACCAAGTTTCTCTTGCTTATTAATTTCAGTCATATAACTTAATCCATTTAAGTTTATTAATAAGCCTACAACATGTTGTTCTCTAGATTGTTGCCCAAGGTATGCAATCTACAATCTATTTTATATTCTTGCTTGGTTACATCATTACAATAGCATATTCCCCTTAATACGTTATTAAGTATATCTCAATTCACATGTTTCCTAATTAACATGTCACTTACCATTTATGATTAAATATAACTTATTTATTTTACAAGTTTTTCTCATTCTTTCTCATTTAATCATAAATTCAATTTACACCATCACTACAACTTATCGTTGTTTACTTAGCGGATTATTACGCATATCTAATTCTATCATTTCTACAAGTTATGCTTAACCTGCAAGGTATCTTCCAATTACATAACTTTATTATTTCTACTGGTTATGTATACCACTCGGTGTCTTAATTACATAACCTTATCAGGTTAAGTTTATGGGCCAATATGTAAATATTACACACCCCCTCAGATTTACTTAACCCACCCACCGTTCAACCAATTTTACTTAACACCATCTTTATTTTATTCATAAAATCCCTATGGATTCAACTGGGTTAAGTATTCAAGATTCATTACCATAATTTCATTTATGTTTATAGTTTGCTAGACCTCCCACATTAAACCTGTCATTTGTGGATGTTGGATATGTCGGGTGGGTCCGGGCAGACTTATTCCACGAATTGGGCTTAAACTCGTGGTTGAGCATGTCTCATATTTGCGCAGTTAGACCTCTCACATTAGGTTCAACATTAGGGATTGTTGGATATGTCGGTCGGGTCTGTGTAGACTTCTACCACTAATGCAACCTAACCTCGTGTCATAAGTACAATTTCTGATTGTAATCCTAGGCATTCATTATTATTCAATTATACTTATGTTCTTATATGTGTTCATACCCTTTTTCTCCATATTTAATTATATGCCCAATTCATTATTCAAATAATAGACTTTTACGCCCCTTTTCAATTCACCTTTTAATTATTGTAATGGCGCGTTTGGTTAGCTGTCGAATAATTAATTTATTTAATTATTTATATATCGATTTGGCGATATCGATAACTTAAAATACAACGTTCGAACTTATAATTTATAATTATAATTAAAACGAACCTGAAAACGTCGCGGCAGTTCGCAATTTGGCGATTTGAACTTCAACTGAATATACATGATTCATTTTAAGCCGGATTTCTATGAAACAAGAAATGTGTGGAGCTGGGGGAATATATCTTTCTAGTGGAAGAGAAAAATCGGGATTTCATCGTGTAGATTTTGATTTACGTCCAAATCAAATTTCAGAAAAGTCACTGTGGATTTCTTTATAATTTGAGACGCTTTATATATGTTATAAAAGGGTTTTTCAATATAACTAGATATCGGGTTTGAATATAGACAAGGTTCTTTTGAGACATAACGATAATTTAATTTTTAGAATTTTACTGTAATTTTTAATTAATTAAATAAGCAACTTTTTATTTGGAGTATTTTGCACCCTGTAATCAACATTTTTGGGTTTCACAATATGAGTCCATCTACCGGTATTATTATATTTTTGGGATCGTGAAGCGGTGTTGATCACAACGGTATATATATTTCAGTCAGTGCTACAGAGAAGGAAGATACATTATGAAGTTGACCGACAAAGATTTGATCATTGAACCTAATATATATATATATTTCACAATTCATAATACTTAACTAAATGAATGGTCTGAGTCTACAAACTTTGCCACAAATCCTAGGATGCAACTTCACTAGTCCTTAGAAAACACATACCTCGTCATGACTTACTCAAGAATGTGGTGTATGGGTGTCCACGTGAATGCATTTCCACGGAAAGCATCCCTACCACATGATATGCCGTAACAACTAAGTCTCCCCATTATAAATACCTGAAAACTATTCCTAAACCTAATTACTTCATCCCTTGGTCAAAATATAACCAGCTGCCACCGAGTCTCTCTCAAACGCAAGCTAAAAAAATCCAAGGAAAAATGCGAAATAAATCCTAGAAATTCTCTAACAAAAATATGTGAATCCTCTCATGTTTCTCTACATTCTAGCGCAAGTTTCAAGGAGTTCGAACTCCTTCTTCGTTGGAAAGCAGCTGACGCGAGCTAGAGCTCGGACTGAGCCTGGATTCGAAATCGTTTAGGGAGGTGACGCTCATCGGAGAGGACGATGTGGTGGGAAAGCAGGCGGGTCTCAGGCGAACTGGAGTGTGGCTGAGTGGATGAGGAAAGGAGGGCAGTGGGGTCTGTATTGCGTGAATGGGGGAGGAGGTTCACTGTAGC
Organism: Allium sativum; assembly: GCA_030737875.1. Classification (NCBI taxonomy): domain Eukaryota; kingdom Viridiplantae; phylum Streptophyta; class Magnoliopsida; order Asparagales; family Amaryllidaceae; genus Allium; species Allium sativum. The sequence goes on from CM060924.1 coordinate 973,964,809, forward strand.
GCGGGTTCCAGTATGGTGATCTGAGCTCACGTGTAGTGGAGTGATGCTAACTAGAAAATGTTGAACAGGAGCTTGCGAGGTTCTTCCTTTTTGTGGAAGATAACATTGTACATTTTGGAGTGGGTGTGGGTTTAAATGGTGTAGTATTTGCGGTCGAGATGTACTGGAGGTGGTATCATATTCGCAAGAAGAAACTGAAAGGGGTTGGGTCCAGAAGTGTCATTTGGGGAAGATAGAAGTGGATTAAGGGGAGCATGAGCGGTTTAGTGGTTTTAACATGAGAAGGTGCATGGCAAGTCATTTTGAAAAATGGCCAATGTAAATGGAAAAGCCAGAGAAGAGAGGGACTGCAAATGAAAAACAAGGGTGCGTGCGTTAAGAAAAGGAGGAGGATCCAAGTTCTTCAGTTTTTGCGTCGAAAGGAAGAGTTGTTGAAGAGCAATATAATGGTATAGTTAGTGTGATTTCCGATGGTGTACCGGAGAATATGACGGGAAAATATCGTCAGAACAGGACTGCTAAACGGTTATCGTTGTTTAACGATACACCGACAATGTGAGTAAAACTCACTAACTCTGAACAGTTTATAATTTCATGTTGTATTGTTAGAACTGTTAAAATTGTCTGTTTGACTGTGTGTTGATTGTTTGATTGAACTGCTAGTCAGTTAGTTAAATTTCTATATTGATTCTGTTTAACAGAATATATCATATGGAACTGAAAGTGATGTTATCTATATTGTCTAACATCTGTGATGTAGGGAAACAGGTTGGAGGAATCCGACTGGATTCCTCAATAGTTATTTTATTGTTTTTCATATATTTTGATATATGATGTGAATTATAACCTGTTGTTGATTGTGTGTATATGGACGATATTGAACATCGTGATTTGATATGATTGAATACCATAACATACCGAATGTTGATAAGGGGATTTTCAATGTTTATATTGAAAATGAATCTTATTTATAAAATCGATAGGATTTTATAAAATGAAAACATTTATTTATTTAGGAAATAAATAAAGGAACATTTATTTAGATTATAAATAAATGGAATAAAGGAATATTTATTTAGGGAATAAATAAAGGAACACTTGTACGGAAAATAAATAGAATTATATATGGATAGATTTAAACACGTGCTTCGCACACGGTATAACACGATATAGATTTAAATGAGATATTAAATAGGAAATCTGTTTTAAACAGATAAATTGAAGTAGATTAATTTATAACTAATGTTTTATAAATTAATTAAATTATTTATCGTTGATAAATGGGATATATATAAGTCTGGACTTATATAGAGAAGTAGAAACGTTATTAAAAGGATATTTATAAAGTGAAGAACCGTTACTAAAAGTAAATCTTTATAAATAGATAAACGTTGTAAAAAGTAAATCTTTATCAATGGATAAACATTGTAAAAAGGAAATCTTTTGAAATGAATAAACGTTAATAAAAGGAGTTAATCGAAATTAGTTATTCGAAATGAGTTATTCGAATTAGATATTTGAATAGAGTTAAACACATTAGAGTGATTCGAAGTACTTATTCGAATAGAGTTAAACAAAGTAATTTGTTAGGTTAACCAAAGCAAGTTAGTCGAGTTAATCAAAGTAATGGGTTAAGTTAACCAAAGTGAATTAGTTAAGTTAACTAAGTGGTTAACCGAAGTAAATTAGTTGAGTTAAACTAAGTGAATCGGTTAGAGTTAATCAACGTGAATTAGCTAAGTTAAACTAAGTGGATTAGTTCAGTTAATCGAGACGAGTTATCCAGTTAGGTTAAACCATTTGAGTTAATCAGTTAGAATTGACCAGTTAGAATTGACCAGTTAAAGTTAACCAGTCAGAGTTAACCAGTTAGGTTAAACCAGTTGAGTTGACCGGTTAGAGTTATCCAAGTGGAGTTAATCGAGTAGAGTTGCCGAATATCACTTATTCGAAGTAGAGTTATCGAATATAGTATATTCGAGGGAAGAGTAATCGAATATAGTTTATTCGAGTGGAGAAATCAAATGTTATTCATTTGAGAAGAGTAATCGAATATAGTTTATTCGAGTGGAGAAATCAAATGTTATTCATTTGAGAAGAGTAATCGAATATAGTTTATTCGAGTGGAGAAATCAAATGTTATTCATTTGAGAAGAGTTATCGAATATAGTTTATTCGAGTGGAGAAATCAAATGTTATTTATTTGAGAAGAGTTACCGAATATTATTTATTCGAAGAGTAGTTATCGAATATTGGTTATTCGAAGTTAGTAAATCCAAAGGAGTTATTCGAAGTTAGTTAATCCAAAGGAGTTATTCGAAGTTAGTTAATCCAAAGGAGTTATTCGAAGTTAGTAAATCCAAAGGAGTTATTCGAAGTTAGTTAATCCAAAGGAGTTATTCGAAGTTAGGTAATCCAAAGGAGTTATTCGAAGTTAGTTAATCCAAAGGAGTTATTCGAAGTTAGCTAATCCAAAGGAGTTATTCGAAGTTAGTTAATCCAAAGGAGTTAGTCGAAAAGTTAATCGAATATAGTTATTCGAAAGAAGGTGTTTATCGAATACAGTTATTCGAGTAAAGTTAAAAGAGTTAATCGAATTTAGTTATCCAAAATGAGTTATTCGAATTAGATATTTGAATAGAGTTAAACACATTAGAGTGATTCGAATTACTTATTCGAATAGAGTTAAACACGTAAGAGTTAATTGAATATTAGTTATTCAATTTGAGTTAATCGAATTTAGTTATTCAAGAAGAGTTAAATCTAATATAGTTATTCGAAAGGAGTTAATCAATGTGAGTTAAGTTAATCGATTTGAATTAAGTTGAATCGAAATGGAGTAAATCGATTAGAATTAAGTTAATCGAGTTAGAGTAAATCGAATATTGGTTATTCGAAGGTAAGTTATTCAAATTAGTTATTCGAAGGAGTTAATCAAATGAGTTGATCCAAAGGAGTTAGTCGAATATTTGTTATTCGAATAGAGTTAAAGGAGTTATCAATTTTAGTTTGATCGAAAGGAGTTATCGATTAGCAAATCGAAAGGAGATTTTCGAATATAGCATATTCGAAAGAAAGAGATTGAATATTGTTTATTCGAAAGAGAGAGATTTCGAATATGAGTTATTCGAAGAGAGATAATCGAATATAGGTTATTCGAAGAAGAGTTAATCAAATAGAGATTACTCGAAAGAGAGTTATACGTCGAATTCGATTATAGCGAATTCGGGAAAGTACTATTTACTTTCCAGGGTTTAAATCAAGATTTAGTTATTGATTTAGAAATTAGGTGTCTGTTAACTTATTCGAGTTAGGAGATAAAGTTATAATTTAGGAGATATTGTAGAAGTAGGAATTATAACGTTATAGTTATAATCAAACGTTCTCATTTAAGAAGTGGATTTGTAACCTGAATCCGAGAATTTGCGTAAACAGATGATTGGAAAAAAGTGAGTGACGAGCTTCATCTATTTCACAGTAAAGGACGTTGTTCAATTAAGGTCTGAGAGGTAATTATACCCCAACTTGATTGACTTCAGAATTGACAAAGGAATAGTTGTGGTTCGATAGAAAAGGTTGATTTGAAATATAGTTAAGTAATAAGCGATTAATGGATTAAGCGTAACGATGTTTTATACAACGTTCATTGGAAATCCGTAAATGAGTTTTGGAAACGTTTTTCCAAATATAGTCAGATATGTTTTCTAAACATAGAAAATGAAATGTTTCATGATAAGAATTTAAGAAATAGAGTTAAGCAAATTCAGAAACTGACTGGAGAGGGTAAGTTGAACGGTTTTCTAAGTGACAATCTGATGTTGGTCTCGACCTTCCGTATTGATACTTAGAGAATTGTTCTCATACTATTTACAGTTAGGGACTGATAGTTGCGAAATAGTAGTGATGTGAAAATAAGCTATGGAAATGTTTTCCAATGATTAATAACATATATTTTCTAAATATATGAAATAAGGAAATATGAACATGTGATGATTGATCGATCGAATTTCCATTTGGAAATAAGATCGTTGTTTGTACACCGACATGTTTTCATTTGATAGTTGAATCACAGACTATCAAAGTTTTTACCATTTTAACGTTGTTAATATGGAGAGACCGGTTGGATTATTATCCAAAGAACCACTCTGTATTGACATAAGCGTTGCGAGCAATATCTGCCAAAGATAAATTGAAGACGGAGTAAAGTGCAAGGGATGTTGTATAAGTCTTAGATAACAGTGACTAAGATGGATATACTGAATAGTGCCTTCGGTTTGTCCAGTCCCAGGACAACGTATATGGAAGAAGGTCTGACAGAGTATATCCAATGGATCGCGTAAGTTGATCTGTTCAAACGTATTCACGTTTGGTGGCGAAGGAATTCGTTTCTCTTAGCTGTATACCCATGTTATTTTTGGGATGAGTCAATTTGTGATTTGGCGGGTATGACGATGTGGCATTCAAAGTGAATGGTGATCAGATGTTCTGAAGATAGACGTAGCTTCTAGCCTCACACCGGGAAGTAACAAAAGTTGGGCTAGGCAGCATGGCTAGTTGGGTCATCCCCAAGCAGGGTGTATTGTCACCGATCTAGTGAATATTCATATTTATACTTCTTTTTGATTCTGTATCTTCGGATGACGGTTTGATGGCCTACAACCGTGGTGGCAATATATTCGCGACACTCAAGCTAAATGAGTGAGCGGTCATGTGTGGCCGGGTTGCAAGACGTTCTTGTTGAACCTGAGTGTATCACCTCTAGAGTACACTATTCAGAAGGTGCTCTCATACCTTGTCTGTTGGAATCCATTCTTCGATAAGCGCCCTACGATTTATGATTTTATACTATGTATATAGAACGTGAGATGCAAGCGTTTCTGCTAGATTGATACCTATTTGTACTTAGACATTATTATAATATCACAATGATATTGCTTGTCAAAGTTGTTCAGATACTCATAAGGGAAAAACCCGTTCCGTATTCACGGCGTGGTCTTATGAGATATCCTATACTTGTTTTAAACTGTTTTACTCATACCAGTCCCATGACTGACCCGGAGTTTACTTTGTTGTTTTCCCTAAGCTCTTGGGTGCCTAAATTTGTACGGGCAGTCAAGTAGTCGGGATTTACAGATATACTTGGAGAGCTTGGAGCAGGAGGCTGCAAGATTTCATAGCTATAGTTATTTCTGCTGTGTTGTAAGTGTTGTACTCTGATAAGTGCTATTGTATATATATAACTGTTTACTTCAAAGTTATGTTATATATTATATGTTATTCGTTCCGCTGTGAGATTCGTGTTACTCTGATGATTCTGATGTTCTTCTTCTTCTTCTATTCTATTAGTTCTATCTTTTCTTTCTCACCTTCTAAATTCTTTCACTAACGTCTCGGAATTTCCGACTCTCGAGGAGTCGGAAATTTCCAGCCGTTACAATTATGCACCATATGCTCTTTTTTTCCCAAGTTATAAGTCATGGCATATGTATATGTATGATATGCACAAACCCCAAATCTACATATTTTCATATTTATGTTCCTAGTTCATATTCATATATTTCAATACAAGTTGTGCCCAGATTCATATTAACATATATTACAATTTACGCCCAAATTATATTTTACATAATTTATGTCAAATCATAATTTTCAATGTTCGCCTAAATTCATATTCATGTTATATAACACGATATATGTCCCCAAATCCATATTTGTATATTTCTACATTTTATGCCCAAACTTATATTCATATTTTTCCAATATCAATTATGTTCCAAATTAAGTCTTTCCCAAACATTCCCAATTTCGCATGTTTGCATTTTTCAACGTTAAGCCTAGGCTCGAAGGTAGCCTGGCTATATAAAAATAAAAGGGAAAAGAGGAAGAGAATAGAATCAGAATAGGTATAATAACGAATCAATAACATAATTATAGAAATAGGCATAGAAACTAAATGGACATATTATGAAAATGTTAGACTTGGTGACGATATAAACATACAAGAACAGATCAGAGGAATAAGTCATGATATAACTAATTAGGCACCAATTAAAGATTCAAATTTTATATACATATCACGATTACTATTTAAATATTCAGATCTAAAATTAACATGAACTCACAGTGAATAGATCTAAGGAAATGGATCCAAATTACTGTGAAGAACACGTTGAATTTTGTTGCTGTAGCAATTGCTGAATTTGTATAATGCTTGCTGAATTAGATTTTGAGTAGATTATGCCATTCATCTTTGTTGCAGCAGAGCTCCACCATCGTCACTATTTTTAGATGAATAAAACCTAGGTCTAGATTCCTTTATATAGCCTAGGGTTCAATGAATCTTGCTCAGAAAGGTATCCAGATATAAAACGAAGTATTTCACCCAGATCTATCAGGGGTGGGTCGACCCCCCTTTGAGTGGGTCGACCTATGGGTCGACCCCACCTTGGGTAGGTCGACCCCACCTTTGGGTAGGTCGACCCCCCTTTGTGTGGGTACACCCACCTGAGTGGAAAATCTGTCGTCTTCCCAAATTTCGAATTTTGAACTGAATTTCAAATTTCTAGACCCATTTTTGAATTTCTAAACTTGTTATATATATATATATTCTTCCTGTGCGTATACAAACTTCAAACGTTGGTAACTTCTCCATACGGTGTCCGATTTACGCAAATCAGGTGTCTATTTTGACTAGAATTTCGAGATGGACGCAATGGCATAGTCCGTTTTACTTAATTTTGAGTATTAAATTAAGTTTTTCTTAATTCATTGTTAACAGTGTATTTCACACTAATTATTCTTTAATTCATCATCTTAAGTGTCGTTAAAATTCCAGGGTGTTACATATATGCATCTGACTATGCCCACCCGAGTACAGCTAAGGCGGCCTATACAATGCCAAAATATCGTATCCAAAATATACTTTTAGTGCCCAGATCGCACTAAAATAGATCTACTTCATATATGTCATATATACAACTAACAACCCACACACTACTCATCTCTGGAGTTGTGAACTGAAGGTCAAGACAATGTCAATTCCTTTGGCTCCTAAGCAAACTCACCATCTATATCCATAGGCTCTTCAACCCAATCAGAGGCTATCTCCTCCTCAGCCTACAAATCATTTGGATCCTCATCATTCTCTATGTCTCCATCGTAGCCTCCCTCATCTATCTCTATCTCATCTGGCATCTCAAATCATGGCTCGGCTATCTCCTCTATCTGCAAATCCTCAAACTCAGGTAATAGAGGAGTAAGTTATGGATAGACTGCAACAGGTAATATTGGAGCAACTGGTGGCTCAATAGGATCCTATAACTCTGTAGCTAAATCCCAAGCAGGTGTCTCCTACAGCACCATATATTTTTCTAGGTCATCCATAATAACATCGACCTCAGGTACTAACATCATCTCTTGCTATATGAGCACATCTAGCTCAGACTGTGGTAGTACGGGTAAACAGGACCGACAATATGATAAACAGTATCAAGGACTACCTAGGTGACATAATTTGGAATAATCTCTAATACAGGAGGTGGATAATCCTCGACAACTGGAGGTGGTACGGGAACCAAATCTCCCATAACTACATGGCCATACTCATCTAACACAAATCCATCATCGTCCACAAGCATCTAGTCATCATCTGCTCTAGAATCCTCAGACTTGTGAGAGTCCAAGTCCATGGAGACATCATCAGAACTGGAGTTTGTGTGCACACCTTCAAATGGTCTATAGGTAGAAGTAGCATCCGACATATAATCACTATCACTCCCATAGCTAGAAATACTATCAGCAAACGAGGAGTCTGAAGAGCTTTCATCCGAACTATCGGATGAATTACTAGAAGAAGACAAAAACTGCACAAACTGTGCCACGTATCGTCTGACTAGAAAAGGCTGACCTCTCTACAATTTGAAATAAAGGATTTAAAATTAGAACATAAGTTTAAACTAACTCTTTTAAGCAAAACAACTAGGGGCTTTATGTATATTCCTTGTCCAAAATCGCAAATGTAACTTCCTTTCTAAGTTTAACCCTCAGGTGTAAGAATTTATCGACTCTCCGAAAATGCTAAAAATTCCATTTATCTATCCTAAATCAGACATCTCAAGTTTACAATTAAATCTTGAGTAGGCAAACTAAAAATCAAACATCACATCCAACAACCAATCAATTAATTGATTAACTTTTAAATCATATATGTTATCAAAACATAATTTCTTTACACAGAAAGTATAATTTAAAATCAGATTATATATTAATATAATAATTACAAATACGTTTCTTATAAACATATAACTCTCAACTCATTCTATGATGCGTTGTATTCTCAAAGCTTTGTAAACCAAAGCTCTGATACCACTTTGCAACGACCCCGTTGCCGGCCAATCCAAACCAATCGCTAAATCGACTCGAATCGAACAAGAAGGCGTATCGTTATGAGAACATGACGCATTAGAACAGAATACAAGGGAACTTTTCATTGCTATCACAACAATATTACATCGGAGCATGAACTAATAGATACATAGCAGAAAATATGAATCAGAATAAATAATTGCAACATAGCGGAAATATGAATACATTAATATACAAACAGCGAAAGATTAGAAAATAATCTAGAGAACAACTCCACCATAATCCAGAATCTTGAGAAAAGAAAATCTGCAAAACCAGAAATGTTCAGGCTGCCCGTGTGGAAAATATGGGCACCCAGAGATAAGGTGAAAAACAATAAACTCCACGCAAGTCATGGGACTCTAATGAGAACTAAAAACAATTATTTAAAAACTTTATTTTAAAGTTGGGTAAACCATGGGACAAATCGGTACGACACGAAACGGGCTTCCTCCACATGTATACCAATAAAACAAAACTTGCAATGCTTTCTAGAAAAATGAAGTTATTATTAGACTCAGGTCCCATCACACAATGCAAGCGCAAGCCGAAGGATAGAGTCTTACCTTATAATAGCAAACCATGCTTGATACATGAAATTTCTCTTTTACTATTATTAGTGCATAGTGTAGAAAACAACTTCGAAAATAAATGTATCAATCTTAGACAGCATAATACCCCATCCTATTATGTCGCCGTATAGTTTTACAATTGAAAATGCAAGGTTCGTATTGGAAATTGGGTTCCCATTATGAGCCGAGGCAAAGGTCCTCATCTTAACTTCGGAACATCCCTAGCAAAATGACTCAGGGAACATATCCCTTTGGAGCGGCAGGGTCATTCAGCTATACATCGTTGATTGGCATCTCATGGACAATACTATTCCCAGTCCTTTCGGACCTCATGGTCAGTACGTTGACCATCATAGCCTTTTGCGATCACATCTGTGGGCCCTCGATTCCAACATCCACATAAGTAAATTGCCTGGGCTCCATACCATAGCAACACTTCTAGCTATCTAGAAAGAAACACATGTCCTTCCTGCTGTCCTTCATCCTTTTTGGCTAATATAGGGGAGTGAAGCTCGATGAAGTCACGTCTCAACAAAAAGCTTTGCTATATCAGTCAAGCTTTGATAATCATCCACAAAGCTTAGCTTTTCAACAAAAGCTTTGATCCATTCATCTCAGCATGCCACATTGTCTATTCGTACCATAAAACTGATGTCCACCAATATATAACCTCTCAACTCATACGTCTCAAAGAAGGGATTCAAGATAAGAGAATAAATTCACCTCCATTAAATAGATATATATATATATATTCAACAGAGATCAATTGATACAACATAAAGTAAAATGTCAGTCATACAATATATTTGCAAGCCCGTTCTGGGTCTGAATGAAATCTGAGACACCTTCTTCGTTGTCCCATATGTCCATCGTAGGAGAGATGTCCTTGCATATCCGGTCGATCTCCAAGTACGTCTGGACGTCCACCACTTATTATCTCGTCTTGGGTGAATAGTCCAATCGAGACATCGAAAATATCCCAAACAATGTGAAGATCTCCGGTCTTCAACCACCATCTTCATATATTTGACTTTTAGTTGTCACATCGGTTATTTAAAATTGGTTAAACCCGATCGTTTTGAATAACTCGCGCATCTTAAAAATAAAGTGATAAATAAAGATAATACACATCTCATTTAATGCAGAATATTTTTACATTAGGAATTAACCCCATAAATCTTATCAATAATTTATATCATTTTAAAATATCATTCACAATAAACCCAAAATCTAATTTCAATTTAATTCCAATTTAATTTATTAAAATTGGAAAACTTCATTTTGGAAAAATTCCATTAAATCTTGATTAAAAGATTTATTCCATAAATTTTGCTTTCAACAGGGTTTAAGAAATTGTTATTAAAGACACCATTCACAACAAACCCAAAATCCAATTTGATATCAAATGCAAGGCTTTGAATAGAAATCGTATCGACTTATATTCAATACCAAATTCTGAAACCAATATATACCATATTGGGAATAACAATATCTGTATCTTCCAAATTACTTAACGATATCCATATAATTACAGAATCCGATATCGAAATATCCAAAGAATAATTACATTCTAATCCAATCCAATTCATATGTTGCAAAACTCTTTTCATATTCAAAGCCTTACAATCCAATATGTTATTTTAAAAGCACTCCTTTACTCTAGTTGTTGACTAGTCCATTCAGATAAAAATATCTTTTATCTTTTCAAAACTTAGAATATTTTATCCACATTCTTTTCCAATCATTTATTATGATTTAACATAATTTATTCATATATTTAATAATTTTCTTAAGGCCTATATAGTCGATTTCCAATTCCGGTCACTGAACTGCATCCATAGCAGCCTTTTCCAAAACTGATTTGGTTTTATTTCGAAATCAAACCATTGGATTTTAAAATTTCTTATTTCATTCGAGAACTCATTTCATTACGTACCTAATGCTTCCACTTTCAAGAGAATGATGGCTGGATCTATCGGTACGTCAAATCGAAGTTACGGGTTAACATTCGCGAATTGCGAGTGTGTGATACGTCCTATTCAAGCCCAAATCGATTTATAATCTAAAAATAAATTGAAAAGCTTCAAAAATATTTAACAAATTATTATATATATAACTATCATTGGAAATTCTATTTCAATCATTTCCCGTCAAAATCAAATATTTTGACATTAAGTCGTTTTAATACTATTTTAATAATTAAAATAATATTATTTCCTGAAACTTGTTATTTTACACTTGAACTTTCTTGACAGTTGTTATAAAAATAAACAAGAAACTTACGAAAAGAAACTTCTTTTAAAATGCTTTCTATATGCCTAACTAAACTTCACTTTCAAAAACTATTATTCATATTAAATTGAAAACTTTGATATGCCATTAGTAGCTAAAATTTACTTCAAAACCATTCGCTACAATTACGAGTATTCATCGATATTTTAGTACCTATGCATCCATCCAAAATCGAACGTAAAAATAAATCTTTGATTTTTCATCGAAAATTATATTATAAAAATATTTAATTTTATTCTAAGTTAGAATGAAATTTAATCAACTACCATATAATTCCATTTATATGGATTTCATACATCATATGTGTCCAATTAGAGTTGTAAAGAGATATTAAACATCCAATTCACATCCAGAGTGCGAATATACCCGTATAAGCCTTAAATAAATAATTAACGCTTATATTAGTTTGTCAATCAACCAATTAACATACAAACTACACACATGAAATTAGTGTAAATCAAATATCATCCCAATACCTGTGTGGGGTTTCCATCACAAACTAGTGATTATTATCTACACACTGGGTGATGTGTAAAATTATCATCCCAAAACCCATGTGGAATTTATATCACGATCCATGTGAACTTATCTACAAACTTGGGAAACGTGTGGGCTATTTGTCATCCCAAAACCCATTTGGGGTTTTCATCTAATAAACAGTAATAAAATAACTACTCAATCAATTTATTTCAATCAAAAATACATGAAATCAATCATAACTTATTCATTTGAAGTTATATATCAACACAGTTAATTTCATTAAAACAAGTGAATATAAATATGCCATTTAACTTAAAAATAGGTGTTTTTAACTTGTAAATTGGTGTTTAACCCTATGTCAACTATCATAAGCATTTAAACAATGTTTTCACATGTTAATCAACTCAATTTCACTTTCAAATAATTTTAAAGTTTAATATCAATTCGACCACATGGCAACCAAACGTTTTAGTGTAAACTACTATATATCCTGCAATTAACTGTTTAATTAACTAAAACAAGTTAATATCTCTCACCCCAAGCATCCTAACACTACGACTCTTTACGGTAGAACCAAACAAGTTTGCTAAGGAACCAAAGATTGTTTCTTTTTGACTCGAACTCACCAGAAAATTATACATACACTCAAAGATCACTCTAATTTGGGTATTAACTAATAAAGTTGAGATTTTTAGTGGACTTAGGGCTTGGGGGATAGGGCTCACGGCCTGGATTGTTGGAGGGGAGTGGCATATGGTGGAGGTGACGTAGGGCTACGCGTGGGGTGTAGGGTTTACTAGGAGGAGGTCGAAGGACATAGTTCTAGGTTTTAGGCTCAAAAATGGTGTCTTTTGCAAATTAAGAGGAGAACAAGGGTTTTGGAAAGGGGGAAGGCCACAGCCAGAGAAAGGCCTATAGAGGGTCAGTGGTAGGTGGCCCACTATAGGAGGATGATGGTGGTAGTGATCTTAGCGGCAACGTGGGGTTTAATTGAGGAGGATATGGTGAAAATGGTGTTTATTTTAGGGTTTAGAAGAAAGGTTTTGAAAATGGAAATTAAAAACAAAAACAAAATAAAATAAAATAGGATTAAGTATTCTTGGAGTGACAAGAAAAGGAGGCTAATGACACATGTCGAGAAGTACAATGTGTTTACTAAGCGGGACTGGTTATAAAAACTTGTGTAAATGATTTAATTAGTCTTTGAATTAATTATACGTTGCAAACTTCGTTCTGGTCGTACGACCACATACTAACTCAAAAAATTACGAAGTTTGAAATCTTGCTATGTTATGGAATTACGGTTCCAATGAACTAAGTCTCATCGAATTTGGATTTTGTTTGCAAAATCACCTTATTTTTAGCATAAATTGAAAACCAACTAAATTTTCAACAGACGTTTATATATCGTACGCTCACATATTAACTACAATTGACTTCAAATTTTAAATCCGAACATATTTTGACATTCAAAATCCAATAAAAGTGGTTTCATCGGATTCTAAGATTGTCTCAAAAATGGTCCTTTTATAGGTTGTTAAAATAACATTAAAATATCGATTTCCAAAATCTTCACTTCTAAATTAATTTAAAAAGTATACTAACCCTGTTTTAAGTTAAATAAAATATAAAACCAAATTTAAAATTTATTATCAAATTTTACCGAGTCCAAAATCAAAATTTCTATTTTAAAAGTCATTAAAATAGACAAGAATCCAAATTTTAAATTGACCAAAAATACAGGTCTTCACAATCACTGTAACAACTATTTTATCTATTTTAACATTATCTTAGAATAAATCTGATAATAACAGTAATACTCACATAAAATTTTTATAGATCCATAAAAGGACTTTGAAACTGATGTAGAAGAAGAATATCCTTTCAATCTATAACTTAATAGAACCCTAACTCTTCTTCCTAATTTTATTTCAGAACATGATAGAGTGGATGAAGGAGATAAAGAAATATTTTGTGTAGGGAAATAGTGAGGGTTGCTAGTCTGTTTATAGTAGAGCTAGGTGTCCAGGTTCATTAGATTTATTGTTCAGGTTTATTGTATTTTACACATCAGCAATACGTCGAAAGAATTATCAAAAAATGTTCGAAGCTGGGGCTAAGCATTTTAGACCTGGGTCAACCCATCTGTTGACCCCAGGGTCGACCCCTGAGGTGACCCTTGTGTCGACCCAGTTAAGGGCTGGGTCCCCTGTTTACCGTTGCTTAATTTTTAATTTATTAATTTTCATTTAAATTTCATTTGATCGTAACTTTTTCATACTTGGTTCGATTTATGCAAATCAAAAGACTATCTGAATTAGAATTTCGTAACGATTGCAACAATGAAATCCATTTTACTTAGTTCTCAATATTTGTTTGATTAATATTTTATTTTTCTCAATTTATTCCTCAATTAATTAATCTGTTAATTAATTATTGTTTGTTAAAAAGTCGGATTGTTACATTAGATATAACCACCTCATCATTAAATTGAATCCTTCATCACTTGTTACAATTTTTTCTTGTTCTTCATCAAACCGTGGTGGATTCAAAGGATCAAACTCTACCTTGTTCCAAACTCCACTATCATCTTCTACCATAGTTCTCTTCTTCGGCTTTATTTCAGAAATTTTATGACCCACCTCTTTACAGTTGAAACACTTCAAATTACTACTTCCCTTTGCCTCCACAGGATCTGGAATATTCAGTTTACTGACTAGAGTAGCACTACTAGAATTCTTGTTCTGACTACTTGAAATCGTATAAGTACTTCCTCGTCTACTCCGCTTCTCTCATGTGAGAGCACTCTGATGTTCTTCAACAACTAATTTCAGATCAAACATATTGAACATATCCTAAATTTTATATTGAAGCCCTCCAATATACCGTGCAGCCAATTGCTCTTAGATTTCCAAAATATCATTATGGAAAATTAGTTAAAAAATCTTCTGTATAATCATCAACTGAACAAGTTCCCTGTCATAAATTCTGTAATCGTTGATACATTAACGATTGATAATGGTAAGGCAAAAATGTAGCCATCATCAGTTTCTTCATTTTCTCCCATGTAACCACTTTAGGTTTTCCCATCTTTGTTGGAGTCGATTTATTTTGTTGCCACCATGTCATAGCTCTTCCCCTCAATCTCGTAGCAACTAATTTAACACGATGCTCTTCTAGTACTCCTTTATAATCTAAAATTTCTTTGATGGTGGAAATCCAATCTAAAAATTCTTCTTCTTGCATTCCACCCTTGAATTCTGGAATTTATGCTCTCATATCAAAATCCCATCGTTGATCCATTACTTGAGTTTGAATTTGCGATCTCTTATCTTCTTGATGTTAAGATTGATAACTTCCGTGATCTTCATCCTTACAAAACAACTTCTCCGATATAGGTGGAGTTCTATGTCCTTGATTTCAATTCATGTCCAAAATCATTCTCTTTAAACGTCCAATACCATCATCAATTCTAGCATTAAGACGTTCTTCCGTTTGAGTTGCATCTTCCTACCCATACACATCCTCTACCTTTCGGTTTCGATTAGCACGTCTAGGACACATTCTTTCGATTCCAAGCGAAAAATCCTTGGACGTTGATTATGAATTAAACTTCACAACAACGATAACAATCAGTCTTAGAAGCCTCGAAACAAACAAGCACTTTGAAACAACGATGAACAGTAATCCACTTCAGCACAACGTCGAAACAATCTCGAGACAATGAAGAATAACATGCTGATCTCAACACAGTGTCGATCAATAAGCCAACCTCGACACCATAAACAACTTCGAAGACACCGATGATCAATGAAACAGCTCAAAACAACGATGATCGTTGATGAATCGCTATGGCACAATGATGAACCGCTATGGCACAATGATGAACTCTGAATCGTTTTAGCTCTAATACAAAACTAAGACAGCAGTAGAACACACAAATTCAATTTACTAATGAAATTGTGATAATTCACAATTTCGTTGATCGAAGTCAGTACCGGAAAGGTACTTGAACTATGAATCTCGATGAATCTAAAATGAACAGAAAATACAATTTCAGTTGATTCGAAAATGCCGAAAATGTGGTCACCAACCTTTTGTTGATCCGCTGATGCTACAAAGATGATCTTTCGAGATGTTGATTCACAACGAATACGAAAATAGGGATAACGTTTGAGCTCCAAACAATGGTAGAATGCCAATTTTTATAACAAATCAACTAGCTTTTTACAGAGACACAACTGGCCTATTTATAGGCTTTAACATGCGGGCCGATAATTGCACCACAAACATTCAACAATGATACCGAAATAGACAATAAAAAAAGGTTAGATATCAAAATAAATACAAACACACAACGAAGCACAACTACAAATCAAATGATACCGACACAAACTAAATAAGTTAACCCGGGACCGAAGGTGAAAAAAATTCCCTTTGAACTGGAGCCGAAACCAAAAGCTTTCAAAAGGCTTTTATTGGTGCAGCCAGAAAAGAATTCTCAAAACAGATGACTTCGGTACCGATACCAAAATAATGAAAATCTGAGATACCAAAACCAAATGAACCAAATAGGAAACCAACATAAACCATGAATACGATACCGAACCTCTATTGAGTCGATACAATTATTGCCTATATTGCAACATTATACCTTGTAGAACTACTACAACACCCTTAAAGATGTGTTCTTTTATGATAGAAAAAATAAAGGTAAACTATGTTTCCACTCTAAATCAGACTTCACCGCCATATTGAACTGTATAACATAATGAATGCCCAACCCAAATTGCACTACCACAATAACTATTGTAATGACCCATTTTTGATCGATTTATTTTAAATATTCAATATTTGTTTTAAATATTTAGTTGATAATATAAATTAATTTTTATATTGAGTTATCGATTAATAATCGATTTCGATTTAATATCGAAAATGTTAAATATCGTAACACGAAAATGAAGTATAATTTAATTCTGAATTAGAACTGAATCAAAATAATTAAGCTGATCATTTTAAATTCTGCTTGGAATATATATATGATAATGATAATTTATTATCGGAGAATTTACGGTTTCTGAATTTAAACTATATTATATTAATTTAATATGGTATATACGTTTAAATTGAATTTCAGAATATATTCTGTTGAGATCAGAATATCGTTATTACGTTTAAATGCCGGTCTATACGCTGAAATAACGGTTCGTGATTTAAATTTATGAACCCCGAATCATATTATTTTAAATATAAGTGGATAAGCACTACATCAAATCAAGTTAATTAACCTACCTCTGATAAACATTTCCCAGTAAACACGTACGTTGTTTCTTAGCAGTGAATTCTTCATCTATATAAAATCGCGCGTACATTCCTCTCCATTTCTCTTCTTCTACAAAGAAAAATTCTTATGTTTCTGCTAACAAAAAAATGCGCTCCTATTGCAAATTCTAATCAAAGCCTTTGTTTGTTTTCTCCCATTTAAAATCGCAAGCATCCCTCACTTTTCCTATTTTCAATTTCATTCATTTCCCTTTTTGACCCTTTTGCTCCTATCGAAATCAATTCAACCACAAATAATAATAATATATATAATGAAAGGGGAAAATGCAAGTTGAAGACCGCGAGCCCACCGAGACTCAACACGAAGACGTCTCGAATCAAGGAGGTAGGGTTGTTGTCAGCAAGGGTGGTCCGACGAGGGTATGGGTAGCGCGATGACTTCCTGTTGAGGGCTGCGATTGGGTTTTTCTGGAGTTTGAGGAGGCGTGCACTAGATAGGAAATGGGAGGTTTTAAGGAGTTCAACAATGGTGAACGCGCACGTGTTGCAGGAATAGGGTGTCGATGTCATGGCTTGGGATGAGAGTGCGAAGGGGATTTCAATCCTGTAAGGGGTAGCGAAGGCTTTCAAATCAGAAAGGAAAAAGGGGAAGCCGATCATTTTGGGGCAGTGCGATTTGTTAGCAGCGCCTTAGAAGAAGAGCAGTTCGCAGTTTTCTATAGGGGCGAAGTTCAGTCAACATCGAGGCATATGGTTTTGGAATTTCTTTTATTGATTCAACAATGGGACTTGGATTCCTATACACAGTGGAGAGTAGCAAATTACGGTGGAAATCTCATTGGGTTTTGGCGAAATAAATGTCGCATTTGTATATTTATTTCGATGTCACGATGTTGGTAAGTGATTGGAAGATGACATCGTGGTTAAGTGGCAATGGAGAAGAAGGGTTTTAAAATAAATAATTAAGGTAATTAATCTTTATCATATTTAAATTTGTTTGATTGTTTATACAATAAATTTCTAACTCGAACAAAATCAGATGCGGACGCCGAAAATCACGTTAGGCTTACAACTGCGGATTACATAAGCTGGAATGGAAATCGAAATCAGAATGGATTAAATTAAAATCAGGTGAGTAAATCTCACTCACTTTATTTAGAATTATTTTTATCAGTTAAAAATAATAGTTAGTTGGTTGTTTGGATGCTTTAAATATTTTTCTGTAGCTATTAAACATATTAGTTATTTAGGATTGGTGTTTGTGGTTATTATATATATATATTGGTGGTTGGATTCCCGCAGTACCATTAGCGGATGCCCGCAGTATCATTAGCGGATGATTACCCTATGCGACCCACGCTGTGATAGTGGATGACCTTCTATACCGCGGTATCCTGCCTCGAAGTAGGATGGGTATTATTTATGTTGGCTAACGTCTATGGATGCAGGGAAAACATGTTGGAGGGATCCAATTGGATTCCTCAAAAATATTATTATTTGTTTGCTTTCACATATATTATCATATATGATGTGTTGATCGATAATTGAGTGGTTTGATTGTTTAAATATTATTGGGGCCAAAATGTTAAATTATAAAAATATTGTGGAAAGAGATTTGGAGATTTAAAAGTAAAATTTTATTTTTTTAAATAGAATTTGGATTTAGAATGTGCTAAAAATATTTACCTGTTTTAAACAAATAAAACAAGTATTGAATTTATAAACGATGTTTATAAATTGAATAACGTGGGAAATTGAAATAAATTTGTAAACAGTGTTTATAAATGTAGTGGGAAAAATTATCATTTGATAATTTGAATATTTAAATTCAAATGTGAATTTAAAAATAGAAATGGGGAAATTGTTTTAAAGAAATAAGCGATGGAATTTATTCTAATGTTCAGAATATAAATTGAACAAAAATAAATCCGTAAGGATTTATGATTTGAATTCGATTAATTCGAATTTATTTAAATAGAAATTAAATTAAATGCGAAAATAAATTGGGTATTTTATATATAAGTTATTATAAATAGAAATCTCCAAAATAAGATTTTGGTTTTAAATAGATTTTGAAACAGACTTGTCTAAATATAAAACAGGGAAATTTATAAAATGATGTTTATAAATATAATGAATTAATTATCATGAGATAATTTGAATATTTAAATTCAAATATGAATTTAAAGAAAGAATTTGAAATCATTCGAAAGGAAACAACGGTTTTATTCCGTCACTCGGAATATCAAAGGGATGGAGTTTCAAATAGAAATTTGAAAAGGGAACTAGTTTAAATATACGAAATAAGGAAGTTGAATTTATAAATAATGTTATAAATTTGGTGAAATAAATTTTCATTTGTACAATTTAAACCATTTAAATTCAAATAGGAATTTAAAAGTAAATTGGAAGTGTGTTGAAACAAAACGATTGATTATATTTCGGAATTCGAAATATAAGCTGAATTGAGAAAATTCAACGGGTTTATAATTGAAATTCGATTATATCGAATTTTATAAATAATTTATTTATAAAAGAAATTGGAATTAAATGTAGAAGACCAAGTATAAATAAATATATTACCGAGTAAGGAAAAATCGACAGTTATAGATAATCGAAAATATTATGTTGAATTGGGAAACTAATTTGATATATATTAAAAATTTATAATAGAATGGAGTTGAATTTATTTTAAACAAAGTTTAAATGTTTAAATATAAATATAATTAAAACGAACTCGCCGCAGCGCGGTAGTTCGTAAATTGGCGTTCCGAACTTCAATTAAGTATACAAGACTCAATTTTAATCGGAATCCTGTGAAACAAGAATCGACAGGATTTGATAATAGTTTTCTAATGAAAGAGAAAAATCTGGATTTCGTCGAATAAATTTTGAGTTATGTCAAAATCAATTTTCCAGAAAAACAGCGCCATAACCATTTAATAAATATAACGGTTTATTTAAAATAATGAAAAGGATTTTAAGTAAATAAAAATCCGAATCTCCATTTGAAAAATCCAGAGTTAAGTTGTAAAATATATCTGAACTCAAGTGGAGTGATGGATTGATTTTGAAACAAAAATCAGATTTTTAATTATTGAATAGAATTAGCTAATTTGAATAATAATTAGTTAATGAGATTTTAAATTGAAATTGGGCTTTGAATAAGTGGATTCGATTTAGAAATTTATATTCGAAATCGAAAAGGAAAGTTGAATTAAAAATGGAATTCAATTTGTTTACAAGAAAGTTAATATTTTATTTGGACATTTTATGTTCAAACAAAGAATTGAAATAGGCAAAATAGATAATTGAAGAATAAATGGGCGAAACTAAATTCAAACGATTGGATTAAATTGAATTGAATTGAAAACAGGTAAACATGTGTCAAACAGGTATGGAATGAAGAGAATGAAGTTTATTAATTTAGTGCCTGCAAAAAGGTACATGTTTAAATTCCATATGAGATTTTATGCACTGAATCGGCAAGCCACTTGGCTTTTTGATTTTCTTTTTGAATGGAAAGGGAATAGAGAGGCGAGTTGAGGTTTGAACTATTTGCCGATACAAAGGAGGTTATGGCAAAATTTTCTGGGAATTTAAGGAGTTATAATATTTTTAAGAAATTTTGATAGTTAGAAATCAATTAATCGATATATATAGAATTCGATAAGGAAACGAACTTGAAAATAGAATATTATAAACAAAAAGGAAATCGATAATCTGGAAATAGAAAGAGAAATGTATATACGTTTTAAAAATGGAGATTTGGTTTTATATGATGTTAATTATTCGAGGTAAGTGGTCTTGTCCGTTTTGAAGTTAAGGATGTTTTTGTCAAGGTCTGAGAGGTAGTTATACCCCAATTTGATTGATTTCGTTTTTAGCCGATAAATAGCAAGATCCACTCTCGAAGAGGAATTTTGAATAAGAGTTAGTTGAATGCAGTGCTTTGGGTTTCGTAACGATGTTTTACACAACATTCGTTTTAACCTGAGGAAGTGAAATTTTGGAAATATGATTATAACTATTTCCTACATCTAAGAATGAATGGGCATGAAAGAGATAAGTAATTGTAATGTTCTCCAATTATAAATAGAAAAAATATTTTCTAAGTGTAGAAAATAAAACAAGGCGAGATATGGAAATGTTTTCCGAATAGCGTAAGAGGCCAAGAAGAATATTGAAAATATTGTGTTAACGAATATTGATAAGGAAATGGAGAAGAGATTTTAATTAATGAAATATTAATTAAGGGGCTAAGGGATTTGTTTGTTGCCTTTAATAGATGTTTGTTTTTCTTCGATAGTTACTATCGAAGTACTTGCCAATATCGTAGTCAATATGGAGAGACCAGTTGGATTATTATGTGAAAACCACTCCGTATTGGCAGTAGCGTTGCGAATCAGATTATATGAAGATAATTGATGACGGAGTAAAGTGCAAAGACTTTTTCTATTACTAGAAATTATGCCTTCGGTTTCATTCAGACCCCAACGAAGTGCATGGATGGATGTCTGACAGAGTATATCCAATGATAGCATATGTTGTCTGTATAGATATATATGGTGGTGGAGAATTTATTCTCTTAGCATAATATCCAAAATGTATTTTGTGCAAATCAATTAGTGATTAACGGATCTGACAATGTGGCAGTCAAAGTGATTGTGCTATCAAGGAATAATAAGTAATCGTAGCCTCAGGCCTCAACAACCGTGAAATGACAAAAATCGGGCAGGCAGCATGGCTATGTGGGTTGCTCCTATTAGGGTGTATAATCACCTATCTAGAGAAATTCCTTTTACTTCTTTGATCTATCGATGCTGTCCCTTTTCGGGAAACGGTTGCTGATCCCAACCGTTAGTGATATACATTCAATACACTCAAGCGAAATGAGTGGTCGGTCAGGTGTGGGTCGGTTTGCAAGATGTTCTTGTTGAATCCAGTGTATTCCACTTTAGAGATACACTATCGGAAGGTGGTTCCATACCTTGTCATAGTCGGAATCCAATCTCCAATAAGTGTCATGCGGTTTTTGATTTTATATTATATATGGTGCGTGAGATGCAAGCGTTCCACTAGATTGTTATTTATTTGATTTAGACACTATTATAATTTCACTGGATTTTCGTATCAAAGTGTTTTGGGTTATAGTAAGGTGAAAACCGTCCATGTTTATGTGTGGGCTGGTCTATTATCCTTTCTTTCGAAAGGATTTTGAAAGTTAAACAAATGGTTGGAGTTTACTCACACCAGTCCTATGACTGACCCAGAGTTTATTTTGTTTTGCTTTCCCTAAACTCTTGGGTGCCCAAATTTGTACGGGCAGTCAAGTAGTCAGGATTTTTCAGATTCACTTGGAAGAGCTGGAAGCAGGAGGCTTCACCAGTTAGCTATAGACTATCATATTTCCGCTGTGTACTATGTTGTATCTGGTAACAGGTGTTTATAACTGTTCCAGGAATAACTGTTGTGCTCTGATAATGGTATGTATATACAGTTACTGATTTGTATTTCAAAAGTTATGTTATTTAATATATTTTATTCGTTCCGCTGTGAGATTTTTGTTCTTCGTTTTCTTCTATTCTAATATTTCTTTCTTTCTATTTCTCATCCTCTAACTTCAATCTAGTAATGATTCGTATTTCTGTGCAATTTGGGTTGAACGTGTGGTGTTGTTAGTCAACTCAGGTAGTACGGATTTGCGGGCCGTTACAGTTGGTATCAGAGCTTAGGTTGAGTGAATAACTAGGCTTTGGTGGGGTTGTGCTCATTAGAGATTGGGTCAGTAGTACCCTAGAATGAGTTGAGTGTATATAAATACGAGAGTGCGTATTTGTTAATTGAATTTTTTTTTATATTGTGTTGGCTTGTCTATTGAGCGGTTTATGAATTCTGATCGAATCGTGGGATGCCACGAAGTCGATAGGAATTTATAAATACTTAATAGAAAAATTTGACACAATATTGTTTTAAAGTGGGTAAATGAAATAATTTTACCCAAAATTCTATTTTTGCTATAGAAGGAATAATTTTCTGAAATTATTATAATATATGAATGTGTTGATTGTTAGAATTATAATCAAACGAGATTACAAAATTTAAATGATTATTTATAACCAAAATAACTAGCATATGAATGAAATATACAAATGAGATGAATTAAAATTTAATTCAAACCAGAATTTGGATTTTTAAATCTTGGGATGTTGGAAAATATTTTCTGAAATATGTTAAAATAATATAGCTTTATTTTGGAAGGATTTTTGAATAAAAATCATTTTTAATGAATTTTGAAAATGATAAAGCCCTGAACTCAGTTCAGTGGCTGGAAATAATTCTGATGATGATCACGACTTCATCAGTGTTCATTTTCGATTTTCTAAGTGATGGATTGCTACCTTAGAAAAGATTTTGATGGAAGTTTGTTTGAAAGAAAACAAGTTAGTTTGAATAGTCAAATGTTTTGAATTTGAAATGGAAATAAATATATGTATATATTTATGTGATTTCAAAGGATTTGAAATAAAAACCTGGGATTTTGAATTCTAGAATTAAATTAAACTTAAGCAAGTTAAATGGATCGAAGAAAATAAATTGATCAGAATCAATTTGAATGAATTTAAATTCATATGAATGGAATATGAATTGAATATGAATGTATTGATCGAAAACCATTCAGATTAAATGAATGTGAGTGTATAGGATGTGCGATGTAAAAGGAAACCAAAAGTTTGGTAGAACTAAAATTGCAGAAGTATAAAGTGTTGAGTTTCGACATAAGCGAGTTTGAAAATAAATGGATTTAAGGCATTTTTCCTACCTTAGTAATTTCGAGGACAAAATTCTTTTAAGGGGGGAAGAATGTAATGACCCAGTTTTTGATCGATTTATTTTAAATATTTAATATTTGTTTTAAATATTTAGTTGATAATATAAATTAATTTTTATATTGAGTTATCGATTAATAATCGATTTCAATTTAATATCGAAAATATTAAATATCGTAACACGAAAACGAAGTATAATTTAATTCTGAATCAAAACTGAATCAAAATAATTCAGCTGATCATTTTAAATTCTGTTTGGAATATATATACGATAATAATAATTTATTATCGGAGAATTTACGGTTTCTGAATTTAAACTATATTATATTAGTTTAATATGGTATATACGTTCAAATTGAATTCCAGAATATATTCTATTGAGATCAGAATATCGTTATTACATTTAAATGTTGGTCTATACGCTGAAATAACGGTTCGTGATTTAAATTTATGAACCCCGAATTATATTATTTTAAATATAAGTGGATAAGCACTACATCAAATCAAGTTAATTAACCTGCCTCTGATAAACATTTCCCAGTAAACACCTACGTTGTTTCCTTAGCAGTGAAGTCTTCATCTATATAAAATCACGCATGCACTCCTCTCCATTTTTCTTCTTCTGCATAGCAAAATTCTTATGTTTCTACTAACAAAAAATGCGCTCCAATTGCAAATTCTAATCAAAGCCTTTGTTTGTTTTCTCCCATTTAAAATCGCAAGCACCCCTCAATTTTCCTATTTTCAATTTCATTCATTTCCCCTTTTGCTCCTGTCGAAATAAATTCTACCACAAAAAAAAAATTAATATATATAATGAAAGGGGAAAATGCAAGTTGAAGACTGCGAGGCCACCGAGACTCAACACGAAGACGTCTCGAATCAAGGAGGCAGGGTTATTGCCAACAAGGGTGGTCCGACGAGGGTATGGGGAACACGATGACTTCCGGTTGAGGGCCACGATTGGGTTTTTCTGGAATTTGAGGAGGCGCGCACGAGACTGGAGATGGGAGGTTTTGAGGAGTTCAACAATGGTGAACGCACACATGTTGCAGGGGTAGGGTGTCGATGTCATGGCTTGGGATGAGAGTGCGAAGGGGATTTCGATCCTGTAAGGGGTAGCGAAGGCTTTCAAATCAGAAAGGAAAAAGGGGAAGCCCATCATTTTGGGGTAGTGCGATTTGTCAGCAGCTCCTATGAGGAAGAGCAGTTCGTAGTTTTCTATTGGGGCGGAGTTCAGTCAACATCAAGGCATATGGTTTTGGAATTTCTTTCATCGATTCAACAATGGGACTTGGATTCCTATACACAGTGGAGATTAGCAAATTATGGTAGAAATCTCATTGGGTTTTGGCGAAATAAATGTCGCATTTGTATATTTATTTCGATGACGCGATGTTGGTAAGTGATCGGAAGATGACATCATGGTTAAGTGGCAATGGAGAAGAAGGGTTTTAAAATAAATAATTAAGGTAATTAAGCTTTAATCATATTTAAATTTGTTCGATTGTTTATACAATAAATTTCTAACTCGACCAAAATCAGATGCGGACGCCGAAAATCACGTTAGGCTTACATCTGCGGATTATATAAGCTGGAATGGAAATCGAAATCAGAATGGATTAAATTAAAATTAGGTGAGTAAATCTCAGTCACTTAATTTATAATTATTTTTATCAGTTAAAAATAATTGTTTGTTAGTTGTTTGGATGCTTTAACCATTTTTCTATAGCTATTAAATATATTAGTTATTTAGGATTGGTGTTTGTGGTTATTATATATATATATATATATATATATATATATATATATATTTATTGGTGGTTGGATTCCCGCAGTACCATTAGCGGATGATTACCCTATGCGCCCCATGCTATGATAGTGGATGACCTTCTATACCGCGATATCGTGCCTCGATGCAGGATGGGTATTATTTATGTTGGCTAATGTCTGTGGATGCAGGGAAAACAGGTTGGAGGGATCCAACTGGATTCCTCAAAAATATTATTATTTGTTTGCTTTCTCATATATTATCATATATGATGAGTTGATCAATAATCGAGTGGTTTGATTGTTTAAATATTATTGGGGCCAAAATGTTAAATTATAAAAATATTTTGGAAAGAGATTTGGAGATTTAAAAGTAAAATTCTATTTTATTTAAAGATAATTTGGATTTAGAATGTGCTAAAAATATTTACTTGTTCTAAACAAATAAAACAAGTATTGAATTTATAAAAGATGTTTATAAATTGAATAATGTGGGGAGTTGAAATAAATTTATAAACGGTGTTTATAAATGTTGTGGGAAAAATTATCATTTGATAATTTGAATATTTAAATTCAAATGTGAATTTAAAAATAGAAATGGGGAAATTGTTTTAAAGAAATAAACGATGGAATTTATTCTGATGTTCAGAATATAAATTGAACTAAAATAAATCCGTAAGGATTTATGATTTGAATTCGATTAATTCGAATTTATTTAATAGAAACTAAATTGAATGTGAAAATAAATTGGGTCTTATATATATAAGTTATTATAAATAGAAATCTCCAATATAAGAACTTGGTTTTAAATAGATTTCGAAAAAGACTAGTTTAAATATAAAACAGGGAAATTTATAAAATGGTGTTAATAAATATAATGAATCAATTATCAAGAGATAATTTGAATATTTAAATTCAAATATGAATTTAAAGATAGAATTTGAAATCATTCGAAAGGAAACAACGGTTTTATTCCGTCATTCGGAATATCAAAGGGATGGAGTTTCAAATAGAAATTTGAAAAGGGAACTAGTTTAAATATATAAAACATGGAAGTTGAATTTATAAATAGTGTTATAAATTTGGTGAAATAAATTATCATTTGTATAATTTAAACCATTTAAACCCAAATAGGAATTTAAAAGTAAATTGGAAGTGTTTTGAAATAAAATGATTGATTATATTTCAGAATTCGAAATATAAGCTGGATTGAGAAAAATTCAACGGGTTTAAAATTGAAATTCGATTATATCGAATTTTATAAATAATTTATTTACAAAAGAATTTGGAATTAAATATAGAAGATCGAAGTATAAATAAATATATTACCAAGTAAGGAAAAATTAACAGTTATAGATAATCGAAAATATTATGTTGAATTGGGAAACTGATTTGATATATATTAAAGATATATATTAGAATGGAGTCGAATTTATTTTAAATGAAGTTTAATTGTTTATATATAAATATAATTAAGCAGCAGGGCGGTAGTTCGTAAATTGGCATTTTGAACTTCAATTGAGTATACAGGACTCAATTTAAATCGGAATCCTATGAAACAAGAATCGTCAGGACCGATTTGATAATAGTTTTCTAATGAAAGAGAAAAATCTGGATTTCGTCGAATAAATTTTGAGTTATTTCAAAATCAATTTTCTAGAAAAACAGCACCATAACCATTTAAAAACTATAACGGTTTATTTAAATAAATGAAAAGGATTTTAAGAAAATAAAAATCTGAATCTCCATTTGAAAAATCCGGAGTTGAGTTATAAAATATATCTGAACTCGAGTGGAGTAATGGATTGATTTTTGAAACAAAAATCAGATTTTTAATTATTGAATAGAATTAGCTAATTTGAATAATAATTAATTAATGAGATTTTAAATTGAAATTGGGCTTTGAATAAGTGAATTCGATATAGAAATTTATAATCGAAATCGAAAAGGAAAGTTGAATTGAAAATGGAATTCAGTTTGTTTATAAGCAAGTTAATATTTTATTTGGACATTTTATATTCAAACAAAGAAGTGAAATAGGCAAAATAACTAATTAAAGAATAAACGGGTGAAACTGAATTCAAACGATTGAATTGAATTGAATTGAAAACAGGTGAACATGTGTTAAACAGGTATGGAATGAAGAGAATGAAGTTCATAAATTTAGTGCCCGACAAAAAGGTACACGTTTAAATTCCATATGAGGTTTTATGCGCCGAATCGGCAAGCCACATGGCTTTTTTATTTTCCTTTTGAATGGAAAGGGCCTAGAGAGGCGAATTGAGGTTTGAACTATTTGCCGGTACAAAGGAGGTTATAGCGAAATTTTCCGGGAATTTAAGGAGTTGGAATATTTTTAAGAAATTTTGATAGTTAGAAATCAATTAATCGATATATATAGAATTCGATAAGGAAACGAACTTGAAAATAGAACATTATAAACAAAAAGGAAATCGATAATCTGGAAATAGAAAGACAAATGTATATACGTTTTAAAAATGGAGAATTGGTTTTATATGATGTTAATTATTCGATGTAAGTGGTCTTGTCCATTTTGAAGTTAAGGATGTTTCAGTCAAGGTCTGAGAGGTAGTTATACCCCAACTTGATTGATTTCTTTTTTAACCGATAAATAGCAAGATCCAGTCTCGAAGAGGAATGTTTGAATAAGAGTTAGTTGAATGCAGTGTTTTGGGTTGTCGTAACGATGTTTTACACAACATTTGTTTTAACCCAAGGAAGTGAAAATTTGGTAATATGATTATAACTATTTCCTAAGTCTAAAAATGAATGGGCGTGAAAGAGATAAGTAATTGGAATGTTCTCCAATTATAAATAGAAAAAAATATTTTCTAAGTGTAGAAAATAAAACAAGGCGAGATATGGAAATGTTTTCCAAATGGCGTAAGAGGCCAGGAAGAATATTGAAAATATTCTATTAACGAATATTGATTAGGAAATGGAGAAGTGATTTTAATTAATGAAATATTAATTAAGGGGCCCAGTGATTTGTTTGTTGCCTTGAATAGTTGTTTGTTTTTCTTTGATAGTTAAATAACCAACTATCGATGTACTTGCCCATATCGTTGTCAATATGGAGAGACAGGTAGGATTATTATGTGAGAACCACTCCGTATTAGCAGTAGCGTTGCGAGTCAGATTATATGAAGATAATCGAAGACGGAGTAAAGTGCAAGGACTTTTTCTATTAATAGAAATTGTGCCTTCGGTTTCGTTCAGACCCAGAACGAAGTGTATGGACGGATGTCTGACAGAGTATTTCCAATGATCGCATATATTGGTCTGTATAGATATATATGGTGGCGGAGAATTTATTCTCTTAGCATAATATCCAAAATGTATTTTGTGCAAATCAATTAGTGCTTAACGGATCTGACAGTGTAGCATTCAAAGTGATTGTGTTATCAAGGATTAATAAGTAATCGTAGCCACTGGCCTCAACAATGGGGAAATGAGAAAAATCGGGCAGGCAGCATGGTTATATGGGTCGCTCCCATTAGGGTGTATAATCACCTATCTAGAGAAATTCCTTTTACTTCTTTAATCTATCGATGCTGTCCCTTTTCGGGAAACGGTTGCTGATCCCAACCGTTAGTGATATACATTTGATACACTCAAGCGAAATAAGTGGTCGGTCATGTGTGGGTCGGGTTGCAAGATGTTCTTATTGAACCCAGTGTATTCCCCTCTAGAAATATACTATCGGAAGGTGGTTCCATACCATGTCATAGTCGGAATCCAATCTCCAATATGTGCCATGTGGTTTTTGATTTTATATTATATATGGAGCGTGAGATGCAAGCGTTCCATTAGATTGTTATTTATTTATTTAGACACTATTATAATATAACTGGATTTTCGTATCAAAGTGTTTTGGGTTCTAGTAAGGTAAAAACCGTCCATGTTTATGTATGGGCTGGTCTTACTATTATCCTTTCTTTCGAAAGGATTTTGAAAGTTAAACAAATGGTTGGAATTTACTCACACCAGTCCCATGACTGACCCATAGTTTATTTTTTTTTTGTTTTCCCTAAACTCTTGGGTGCCCAAATTTGTACGAGCAGTCAAGTAGTCGTGATTTTTCAGATTCACTTAGAAGAGCTGGAAGCAGGAGGCTTCACTAGTTAGCTATAGACTATCATATTTCCGTTGTGTACTATGTTGTATCTGGTAACAAGTGTTTATAACTGTTCCAGGAATAACTGTTGTGCTCTGATAATGGTATGTATATACAGTTACTGATTTGTATTTCAAAAGTTATGTTATTTAATATATTTTATTTGTTCCGCTGTGAGATTTGTGTTCTTTATTTTCTTCTATTCTAATATTTCTTTCTTTCTATTTCTCATCCTCTAACTTCTTTCTAATAATGATTCGTATTTCTGTGCAATTTGGGTTGAACGTGTGGTGTTGTTAGTCAACTCAGATAGTACGGATTTGCGGGCCGTTACAACTATCGATTTCATTATCATTTCATATTAGAATAATGCACAAAAAAATCCAAGCAAAAAGCATAACACTAACCCATTAGGATGCATATGGTACCAAAGCAACCGTAGACCAATTGATCCATCAGTTACAGACATTACATTTCAATTTCAAGTCATCACATATAAATCCAAGTCTTCCTGAAAAAATAAAACGTTTTCACATATAGCCACATGAAATTCTATGCACATTACAACAATAAACATGTGGAAGACACAACACAACATCTAGAGGTAGAGGAAGGATATTTAAAAGTGACACTAATAATTCATGAGGGAATATCGATTATGAATATATTGGATTCTAGCAATGAAGTTGACTTCGGATATTCTTTGTATTCTATAATAATATACTTATACTCCATCTACCATTAGAAAAATTTTGCGCCAAAGAAATATGCATGCAAAGATCATGTCCGTGAACGTAAGATTTTTTGAAACCGAAGCACATAAGTTTCCATGTCTTTTACTTCCTCTACACCTTACTTTCTCCCTTTTGTATTAGATTATTTTTATTTTTACCTTTGTTGAATATAAATTAGGCTTGGTATTTTAACAAACAATTAGAATGCAATTTCTTAATTGTATAAGTACTTAGGAACATAATGCAATAACATGCTCTTTTTAGGACGGTTAAAGTCCGATAATAAACCACATATGTCTCACTCGTATCATTTCAAATGAAAACTTATTAATGGGGTTTAATGCAAGAAAAGAAAATAAGATGATAAAGAACTAAACAATGCAAACAATCCCACACCAGAGTGATATAATATAATAATAACATAAACAGTACATGTTTTATTAAACAATATACGTTTGATTTCATTTTTCTATATTAGAGTTATACATCCTAACTTGGCATAAAAATAATGGAGGGAAAATAAAATTATAATAAATATGGTCTTTGAACTTCATCTTCGCCTTCAAAATAGTGGTCTACAAAATATGAAACACTCAGTCCGACCGGAGCGTAAAGTAAAATTAAACACTCGAGTTAGGACTAGCATTCTTATGCAGTTACATTAACTCAAGTGAAATGTACAAATAACTCAATAAATGGAATGCTCAAATTTAAACAGACATTGTATTTCATGTTATAAGTTGACTCAACTCAAACACTGATTTTGTAGCGACCCGTAACTTCCCCGGTGAGGAAAGCGCGGATAGTTCGAGAACAACATACAGAAAAACGCAGACGGAAGAACATTTCATTGTATATTACAACAATGCATAAGATTACAAGAATATACAAAGTATAAATGAATCACATTTCACACAGAAAATATCAGAGAATACAATACATTTAAATACATCGCAGCGGAAAATAATACAATACACAACTAGAAAAGATATACGGATACAAAGCTTTTCGGATATCGTTCCAGCTGTAAACCAGGATCCTGTGAATATAAATCTGCAAAACCAAAACTACTAGCTGCACGTGTCAAAATAGGGGCACCCAGAGTTTAGGTTAAAACAATAAACTCCAGGTCAGTCATGGGACTGGTGTGAGAACTAAAACGGTTATTAATCTTTATTTTTAAAGTTAGGTAAATCAAGGGACCACGCCGTATAACACGGAACGGGTTTCCTCCCAAGAATACCAAAGCATAAAACAACATCGCAATGCTAAATAAAGAACAATGAAGCTATTATAAGACCCAGTTCCCATCACACAATGCAACGCAAGCCGGAGGATAGGGTTTTTACCTTATAATAGCCAAAGAATGCTTGATACGTTTAAAACAGATTATTTGATACTATTATAAGTGCATAGTGTATAAAGCAACTTCAAATCATAAGTATCAATCATAGACGGCATAAGCGCCCCATCCCACTATGTCACCATACTAGGCTCTACAAATAAAACCGCAAATGTCACGTATTTGGAAATTGGTTTTCCATCTATGAACCGAGGCAAAAGATAGTCCTCAACCGATTCGAGATGCTCTAGTACGCCCCTCAGGATCAGAGCTCGAGTGACCCTTGGATCGTCAGGGCCGGTCCACCGATGTGGATTAAAATGCCTGAACATGCGTTTCCCCGCCCTATGGGGCGTAGGTGAGCCAACTAAATGACTCCATCGGACCCGGATCGTCCGATCAAACTGAGGCGCCTCGCAACAGCAACAACCACATAAGTCAAACTCGTCAGGGCGTGTAAAACCACTGACGCCACTTCTAACTAGAAAGAAACGCATGCCCTCCCTGAGGTCCTCCTCCCGCTTTTGGTTTATACCGGGTGTGAAACTCGTGAAGTAAACGTTACACAAAGCTACGCCACAAAGGCCATGCTTCGATCATCAACCACAAGACTTTGCTTTTCAACAGAAGCCTTGATCATTCGCCACTTAGCCATGCCACATAGGCAATTCACTCTATGCGTTTGATATCCATCAGTATATAACCCTGAGCTCGTACGTCTCAGAGAAGTGCGTTAAGCAAGAGAATAAATTCTCCGCCGCCAAACAGATATATATTTAATAGAAATCAATCACACAGACTAAAATCCAATGTCAGACACACAGTCCATTTACAAGTCCGTTCTGGGTCTGAACGAAACCGGAGGCACCTAGTACCCCACATATCCATCGATCTTCAAGTACGTCTGGACGATCACCAACTGTTTCCATCTTCTTGGGTGTAGATCCCAATCAAGATCATCAGTAATCACCCAAACGACGTGAAGACCTCCGGTCTTCGACCACCGTCTTCATCTTCATCGTCGTATCAGTTATTCAGAATGGGATAAACCCGGTCTTTTCGAATAACTTGCGTATATTTTAAATAAGTGTTACATAAACACAACATACGCCTCATTCCAATTCATCAGTCACTAACCGTAAATTAATCAAGAGAATAATTCCCCAAATATTAACCCCGATAGCCGAAACCAACATCAGATCAATATCCAGAAAACCATTCTGCTTAGCTAACCGACAGTTAGTTTCTAAATTTCACATTCATAGGGAAATGTTCCCATTAATTTTATCAAAGATAAATTCCTTGAATTTATTCTTTAATTTTCTTTTGAATTTCGATTCAACTAGTCGGGATTAACGAACCTTACCAAAGTAATCATTTGTTTTAATTTCCCAATCCCAACCTATTCATCCTATGAAGTAAAACTGGTAATACTTCATATCTAACACCACGGTGTTATCGGTAAATTCAATTACCATTTCACTTTCAAATCTAATTAAAGATTTAACTATCGCCTGGAGAAAAACTGGTGATACTCCATTCTCGATCATTTCAATCTAATTGAAGATTCATTAAAACTCCACTAAGTTTTAATCTGTGACTGGGTTAAAGAATCAGTGTCATTTAAAACACAGTTCACGATAAACCCAAAATCACAACATATTTCAATCAGTCCCTAACCGTAAATTAGCAAGTGAGCAATTCCCTAAGTATTAACCCCGAAGGCTGAAACCAACATCAGATCAATACCCCAGAAATCATTCAACTTAACCAATCCCCAGTTAGTTTCTTCTTTTCTTAACTCCTTTGGGTCTAAGAATAGTATTATTGAAGATACCGTTCACGACAACCCAAAATCACATTCCACTAATTATCGGGTTAAAGAACAAGTGTTATTTAAAACACTGTTCACGATAAACCCAAAAATCAATACCAATTCAATTCCAATTAAATATTATTTAATTGTACACTTCATTAAATCTAAATAAAAAGATTTAATCTTTTCTCAACTGGGCTTAAGAACGGTGTTAATGAAGACACCATTCACGACAAACCCAAATCACATTTGATATTAAACACAAGGCTCTGAATAGAATATATACCGGCTTATATTCAATATCGAATTCTACGACTAACAAATATCATATTGAAAATAACGATATATATATATCTTTCAAATTCCCATAACAATATCTGTATCATCACGAAATCCAACATCGAAATAATCCAAAGACAATTTCGATTCAAATCTATTCCAAAATAATTATTGGAAATTCTGGTTATTTTCAAAACCATTTCAAATCCAGTTTATTTATTTAAAAATAATTAGAATTATAATTCTAGTTCAAAACTAGTTCATTTCGATAAAAATCTATTTTTATCTTTTCAAATATGGAGTTTTTCATCCCAATTTTTTCCAAATCATTTCCTATGATTTTACACAACTTATTACTTTTTTTAATAATTTTATCAAGGCCCGTACAGTCGATTTCCATTAACGGCCATCGAACTGCACTTACAGCGACCTTTTCCAAATTTGATTTGGATATAATTCCAAATCCAACCGTTATATTTCAAATTTCTAATATTCGTTAGAAAGCTCTTTTCGATACGAACCCAACGGTTCCGGTTTTAGGAGAATCCGATGGTCGGATCTCCCGTAATATCTGTTCGAAGTCAATGGTCGAAATTCGCGAAATGCCGCGGCGCAACGCGTTCTATTCAGGCCATTATAT
Source organism: Allium sativum (assembly GCA_030737875.1). Classification (NCBI taxonomy): domain Eukaryota; kingdom Viridiplantae; phylum Streptophyta; class Magnoliopsida; order Asparagales; family Amaryllidaceae; genus Allium; species Allium sativum. The sequence continues at coordinate 973,999,391 of CM060924.1, forward strand.
TATATATATAATATATATAATATATACTTCGTCGATTTCAATTCAAAACGTTCTTTATAAATTGTTATAAATTCATTTTCAAAACGGTTTCAACTTCATATTCGATTTCAAAACAAAATTGAATATTCCAATATAAATTCGTTTTAAATTCATTTCAAATCGGTTTCAATTCAAATTGATTTCTAATTCAATTTCAGTTCTAATTCAATTCAATTTAATTTCAATTTGAATAGATTTCTAATCAATTTAATTCGGCTTTCAATTCTATTCGAATTTCAAATCATTTCAGTGTATTTCGAATTTCAAATAAATTTAGTTTAGCTCGAATTTCCATTCACTTTAAGTATAATTCGAATTTCAATTCATTTCAATATAATTCGAATTTCAAATCTATTCGATTTCAAATCTATTCAATTTAATTCGAATTTCAAATCTATTCAATTTAATTCGAATTTCAAATCTATTCAATTTAATTCGAATTTCAAATCTATTCAATTTAATTCGAATTTCAAATCTATTCAATTTAATTCAAATTTCAAATCTATTTCAATATTCATTGAAAAATGAATAAAATTGATATAAATATCGTTCACGTCAAAATGGCGTCAATCTAATCAACACGGCTTCATATTTTCCTATTTTCAAATATTCTATTTCAAATATTTCTTTTTCAAATATTTCTTTTTTTCAAATATGGAATGAGGCCCAATCAATTAACATATAATGTTAATTATATGGATTTTCTACAACACATGTATACAATAACAACGATGAATAATCAACCATCATCCAAAGTGCATTCTACACTGTATAAGCATCGAATATAAATATTTAACGCTTATAACAGTCTGTCAATCAATCGATCGACATACAACTAATTATTGGGATTAGTGTATGTCATATATCATCCCACTACCCATGAGGGGTTTCAAACAATCAAACACAGATTTTATTTGTGCAGTTGGGCGATGTGTAAAATTTATCGTCCCAATCAATATCAGTCAAATGTGTGTATATAAACAAATCGTCCGATTTGATTATTTTTATTTCATTTCATATGCACGTAAAAAATTCTAATTTTAACTATAAAATATTTTTAACTATATAAATATTTTATTTCATTTCACATCACATCACACAATCAACTACACATCAAAATCAAACAAACAAGCATACAAGCCGTCCATGGCCTGTGGACGACGGGTGTCAGGTGCTACTAAACACCGTCTGCATCCTAGTATATATTTTAACTAGAAAACAAAATTAAAAGGTGAGAAGTTCTCACAGATTAGCTTAACCAAACGTCTCGACTCTTCATATGTAGAAAATCTCCGCCGTTCTTGCCTCTTGTCACTTTCTTTGCCCGTATTCTCTACATATGTAAAAATCGAATTTTTACTTTGCTATTCAATATATAAAAATCGAATTTTTACTTCGCTATTCAATATATAAAAATCGAATTTTTACTTTGTTATTCAATATATAAAAATCGAATTTTTACTTTGCTCTTCAATATATAAAAATCGAATTTTTACTTCGTTATTCAATATATAAAAATCGAATTTTTACTTTGCTATTCAATATATAAAAATCGAATTTTTACTTTGCTATTCAATATATAAACATCGAATTTTTACTTCGCTATTCAATATATAAAAATCGAATTTTTACTTCGCTATTCAATATATAAAAATCGAATTTTTACTTTGCTATTCAATATATAAAAATCGAATTTTTACTTTGCTATTCAATATATAAAAATCGAATTTTTACTTTGCTATATAAATCACTTTTCCACCTAAACGTATATAGAATAAAAATCAGATTTTATTTCACTATATACATAAAGATCAAATTTTTATCATTATACCTATATAAAAATTATATTTTTAACTTTCTTCTCTTCTCTTTCATATGATTAAAAATCATATTTTTACTAAGTTAAAAATCTCGTCTTTACTTCTAAATCATTTCTTTTTAAACAATAAAAATTACCCCTTTATACCCTAAAATGTATTTAAACTAACTAAATAAATAAAATAACTTAAAATCTCACCCTTTTTCTTTATTTGTAGCGAAGGGAGAAGAGATGCGGGGTCCTTGGGGGTGTGTGCTGGCGGGTAAGACGGTGGGGAGGTAGCGGAGGTGGAGGAAAAGGGGTGTACGGTGGCCAGTGGGGCCAGGCGAGGGGGCTAGGGACTTGCGGTTTTCAGAGGAGCAAGGAGGAAGAAGAGGGAACGGAGGAGAGAGAGGTGCGATGGGGGAGGGTGGGGCCAGCATGGACGGCGGCGTGGTGGGAGGAGGCGCGCCCTCGATGGGTGGCGCGTCGGTGCCCGGACAGTGGCGATTTGGGTTTCCGTCTTTCATTCGTTTTTTTTTTCTATTTCAATTTTGAAAGTAAACGTGGGGGGGGGGGGGGGGTGACTGAGTACAAGGAGAAAGGGGAGAGGAATATAATATTATATATATTTCTTTTATTTTAATTCCATAAAAAGTAACTTTTTATTTTTAGCTCGAAATTGAACCCACCGCCTGTCGTCCATAGCTAATTACCCCCATTCCGAACACAATGGGATATGTATCGTAAGCTGATTCGACTATTTCGATCAGTTTTCGTCAAAATCAACATATAACTCTATATATTGAATTTGAACGCACACTTCAATTTACCGGGCCCACATACCGACTCTAATAATTCCCGAAAAATATTTTCTAGCTTCGTATTGACGATACAGTCCTAACAAAACTAATTTCGTCGAATTCCAAGATCATGTGGAAAAATGGCCATTTTCCAGTCGATTAAAATCAACTGAAACTGGTAAAACTCGTTTTACTTCACCACACTCACATATTAATTCGAAAAATTATTAAATTTGAAACCTAGCAATAATTTGACATCGCGGATCCAACAAAAGTGGTTTCGTCGAAATCCGAGGTTGTTTGCAAAATGGCTATTTTTAAGGGCCTGAATTCCATAGCGACTATTCAGAATTTTCATTTGGACATATCTTTTGATTCCCGCTATGAAATTTTGATTTTTCGGATTCGTTGGAAAGATATCCTCAAATAGATTCTAATATTTTTGATTTCGCTAAAATCCGGTTTATTTTGCACCCGGTATGTTCAATTGAAGTTTGAAATCGAATTATCGAACTACCGCGCCATTTTTAATTCCTTTTATAATTATAAATAATTATTTATATTCTAACGACGGTCGATATAAATATATTCATTCAAATTCTATTCAAAATAAATTTCTCGTCGTTTTTATTTAAAATAATTCATTTTAAATAATCAAAATTCGCTAAAGTTGCCAAAATAAAATTTTTAAACTGGCCCAGATTTTCGGGTTATTACAATCTCCCCCACTTAAAACTTTTCGTCCCCGAAAAGGAACGAAGCTTAAAGTTGATTTAAATACCAACTCAACTTTCATTATTTTGACTACGGCTTAAGTTCTTCAACTTTTCAGTTTCTAAGAACTTTTCAAATTTTTTCAAAAATTTGGCTAACACCCTAAATTTTCGAAAAATTTCGCCATAACCTTCCCTGCACAGGGAGCATGGGAAAATCCCGAAATTTCCATACAGGCCTTCTGATCTCAAAAAGAAAAAGAAAAAGCCAAGCGGCTAGCAAATCGCTCATAAAATCATCATCACCCAAACAAAACAGTAAATTATGGTAAACATGTACCTATTTGTCGGGCAAACAAATTTTATTCTCTGCTCTAGCCTCCTTGCTATGACCTGTTCAATGTAAGTACATGTATATGCAAGCAAATGCGATAAATTTCAATACAATTCACTATTTGGCAAAATGGTTCTACATTTAATTAGTCAAACAATAATCAAACAACACAATCAGCAATCAATTAGTGATTTAACGTTTCAAATTCATAACTTTGATATATAGTCAAAAATCACGTTTTTGATGCCAAATCACAACAATAGGCCCTACCTAATTTTGGTTCTCACACCAGTCTAATGGAAATATATAGATGTCACAATTTCGAAACTCGAATACAAATTCTGATGATGTTCAAATTATCATCAGAATCATCTCCGGGCGACTAGAGTGTGATTCTATATCTATCCAATATATTAAAACTTCGAATATACATTTGCAAGGCGTACATGCAAAATCTTTATATATTGGATTGTCCAAATTCAATATAAAATAAATAATCAAATACAAATGATTGATTTAAATTTCAAAACAAAGTCTTTTTTCATTTTAAAAACATACTCTTCACACTCGTTCTAGGATACTACTGATCCCATCTCTAACGAGTCATTCTAATTGGATATTGCTAATCCAATATTTGATGAATTTTTTCGTATGGTTCTAACGTGTCTTTTTCTCTGAGCTTTATAAACCAAAGCTCTGATACCAACTGTAGTGACCCGTAACTTCCCCGGTGAGGAAAGCGCGGATAGTTCGAGAACAATACATAGAAAAATGCAGACGGAAGAACATTTCATTGTATATTACAACAATGCATCAGATTACAAGAATATACAGAGTATAAATGAATCACATTTTACACAGAAAATATCAGAGATTACAATACATTTAAATACATCGCAGCGGAAGATAATACAATACACAACTAGAAGAGATATACGGATACAAAGCTTTCCGGATATCGTTCCAGCTGTAAACCAGGATCCCGTGAATATAAATCTGCAAAACCAAAACTACTAGCTGCCCATGTCAAAATAGGGGCACCCAGAGTTTAGGTTAAAACAATAAACTCCAGGTCAGTCATGAGACTGGTGTGAGAACTAAAACAGTTATTAATCTTTATTTTTAAAGTTAGGTAAATCAAGGGACCACGCCGTATAACACGGAACGGGTTTCCTCCCAAGAATACCAGTGCATAAAACAACGGCGCTGTAACACCCCACACCCGCTAAGGTCACTCACTAAGGGAATGCCTTAACTTCGTTGGAGTATTTTAAGTGAATATAGAACAGTAAAATTACAACAAGATAGATATAAATAATACTTGAAATCTAAAAAATCATTTCATTGCAGCAGAAGATAAACATGTTTGGTTACATATCAAAACCAACTAAAACAAGAGTCAAGTACTAAATATCCATCCTGATAAAACATAAGTACATAATCCCACTACATAACTAATAGCCATAATAGAAAAGATAAGCTGGGCTTTACATCACGGTCCAAGCTCCAAAAGATAGATAAAGGAATCTGATCAAAGCCCACTAGTGCTAGGCCCACTCTGAGAACCTGAGGGTTGGGAAAAAGATAAAAACAACGGGGTCAGACATAAGCCTGAGTGAGCCCTATAACTTTAACAATACAATCATTAAAGTAATTAGGGTATGATATAAAATTGGTACGGTGATGACTGGGGATAAATGACTACACTAAGCAGCCAACTAGACATTGGATGAACTAAGATAACGGTAAAGACGCATCTACCCACCCAAGGGTAATTACTACACTGCACCACACCAGTCATTCCTATTTAAAGGTTGATCCCACCCAAGGACTTAGAAAATTTAACTAGTAGTTTCGTGTACCCCTAGCTGACTACATAGGTGCCGTCTGCGCCTATCTCCACTAGGTGTACCCACTACTTCCCAAGCGATCGGCTCCCTAACGTAGATACCCATGCTAGCCCCACAGTGGGGTGTATCACTCCCCAAAGTGGCAACCCGATACAACCAACGGTGCACGGCTTATACCTACACGATGCAACAACGTCTTACCTACCAGCCCGGGTCCACACACGCATATGAAACCCGTTGGACTTGCGTTGCCACCGCTAACCCGTTTTGGCCTCTTAAAGTCAAGCCTAGTACGCGTGTCCCGTCCTCGACATGGGTCGAGCCCAATAAGATACATATGGGTTACTAGTTGAAATGGGCCTCCACAAGCTACCCACCTAAGCTTGTCCCTTTTATCTAGTGCATCCCACTTAACCCTTTAATCATGTTTAATTACATGTTTCCACTTGGTTAAGTATTCTAATCGTATTTTCTATTGCCACCCAAGGCAACCCACTAGATTTCCACATGCCACCCAAGGCACTTACTTGATTTCCACATGCCACCCAAGGCACCCACTTAACCCCTCATGCCCCACTACATGCTTATCTGGTTAAGTGTTTCTTAATTGATTAAGAACGTAACCTTTGTAAAGACCTCTCACATTAGACTATCTTTTATGGCAGTTGGATTTGCCGGTCGGGTCCGGGCAGCCTTACACCATAACCGAGTCTAACCTCGTGTCTTTACACTTGTCACGTATTTAGTTTATGCCTAAGACCTCTCACATTGGGCCAATCATTTGTAGCCGCTGGATTTGCCGGTCGGTTCCGGGCAGTCTTATGCTACAAAAGGGTCCAACCTCGTGTCTTAGTCGATTAATTACACCTAATTAATCACCCCCATAATTTGTATTAATTATCCCTAATTAATTACAAATTTAACGATGCACATAATTGACTCAATTATGTACATCCACTTTATGGTATGCATAATCATACCAACTTCACACCATTTCATTAACATGAATATTAACCCCATCGTTCCCCACGTAATTCGCTAACATGACATACTTAAAAGGGAAGATTCATCACAAATACAATGGGTTCAACTTGCATAACATTAGCATCAACATGAGTTTTAAAGGTGTCAACATGCATATATGACCATAGCATCAAACCCAACTAGCATAAATAATCAACCCAAACTTACATGAATCACATATGTCATAAAGAGGGTAACTTGCATAAGTTACTTATGTCATACAAAGGGGTAAACTTGCATATGTATGTATGACATATAAAGGGGTTAACTTGCATATGTATGCATATCATACAAAGGTGTAAACTTGCATAAATACAAACACCAAACTTGCATAACATGTCATATATGAACTTGCATATAATCAAACACCAAACTTGCATAACATGGTGTCATAATGGATCAATGTTTATCATAGCGATTTGCATAACTAGCATCATGAACACATAGCCTAAAACTTGCATAACTTGCATAACATCATGATCATATAGCATATAACTTGCATAGCATCATGAACATGTAGCATATGACTTGCATAACTTGCATAACATCATGAACACATAGCATATAACTTGCATAACTTGCATAACATCATGAACACATAGCATATGACTTGCATAACATCATAAACACATAGCATATGACTTGCATAACTTGCATAACATCATAAACACGTAGCATATGATAACATAACTTGCATTGATCCACATACATAACCATAACCTCATTATATCCTATCATAATTAGTTTAGCAATTGCTTGCTAAGGCATAGAAACTCACAACTTGTTGATTAGCACTCCTATGAAGAAGATTAAGTTGCTAGAGTTGATTAGAAGTTGATTTGAGAAGCTATCTTCTTCTACAATTTGATGGAGGCTCCTTCAAGTTGCATTTTGACGGCATAACGACGTTGTATCTATTTTTAGTATGAATTAGGGTAGTCTTAGGGTGTATTTATAAAATTAGGATATAGTTTAGGCCCTTAGATTAACCCTAATTTAGTTTAGAGCCGTCAGATTTTGTCACAAGCCATCAAGCATAGCCCAAAAGCCAAAATAGTGCACCCAGCCAAAACTGGCCGACAGGGGGGTCGACCCCTGGGTCGACACCCATGTCGACCCTAGTGTCAACTCCCTCTGTCTGGCGGGAATTTTCCCGCCTCTTCTGAAATCTGTTTTGAATTTTCTGAAAACTTTTTCGGGCCTTAACTGGGTCATACGGACTCCGATTTTTGAAAATTCGAACTCTATTTCGCGTATTTTTCCGAGACGAACGCAATGGCATAGCCCTTTCCCCTGATTCAGATTTTAAAATTTAATTCTGCCCTGATTTATATCAAAACAAGTTATTCAACATACGAGGTGTTACATTCTCCCCTACTTAAAGGATTTCGTCCCCGAAATCTCTAAGTCAAGAAGAACGTATCCTACCAACCAAACAACCATCTACTCAAACCATCAAACACTGGCATCCATTGTCCTTAAAGTTTCTAATGCTGTATGAACATATGCAAAAAGTGTGTGTATATGTTTCCTGTCTAATGCAAAATCAGGCGGTCTACTGATTCAGTTGACCTCCTCTATGCAAACCATGATAGTGCCATGCATCCAATATGTATGCGGAAGATCCCTATCGACACATACTATTTCTACATGTGTGCACAACCATACACAAAAATGCATCATCCATATGACAACACAACCATTATACATCCATTAATATAGCTACCTACACACAATTTTATGCAATATGCAATATGAAGTGACTGAGCCGATCTAGTGTCTAAAGTGTGTGTATATGCATCCACGAGCAACCACTAGCAAACACTTGCATCCACATGCATCCATCAATCATAACATGTCTCAAACACATGTTTCAACCATAGGTTTACCCTATCTAAAGGTCAAAGGTACTAATGAGAGGACATACTAAAGATAAGATAAGTACTACACAAACGATAAAGGAGAAGTTAAAAGACATACCCTCAAAAAGGAATGGGTACAGTGAACGTATCTTCGCTTCTGTCTCCCAAGTAGCATTGCTCTCATCCTCTCCCCATTGCACTTTGACTAGTCGAACCTCTCTGTTTCTCAACTTCCTAATCTCTGACCCAATGATGCGGATAGGAGCTCGTCGAATAGTCGCATCACGCTCTACCTCCACTTCTCTAAGCAAGCTCGGCTCTACCACCTCTGCGGTCTCATGTAGGCACTTCCTCAAATGTAACACATGGAATACGTCATGTACCCCACTAAGTCTCTCGGGTAAATCCACTCTATATGCCATCCGTCCAATCCTTTCCTTAATAGGAAATGGTCCTACAAATCTTGGTGCTAACTTCCCAACGGACCCAAAGCGAACAACATTCCGTAATGGAGATACTTTGACAAAGACCATGTCCCCAACATCAAACTCCAGATCTGTCCTCCTCTTGTCCGCGTAAGATTTCTGCCTATCTTGCGTTGCTTTCATCCTTCTTCGAATCAAATCAATCTTTTCCGAAGTCTCTCTAACCATATCAGGCCCAAGCAAGATCTTATCCGTAGATTCCCACCAACATGTAGGTGATCGACAAGGCCTTCCATAAAGAGCTTCGAAAGGAGCTATACCAATACTAGACTGAAAGCTGTTATTATACGCGAACTCCACCAATGGAAGATGCTCTTCCCATGTACCTCCAAAATCTAAGATACATAGCCTCAAAAGGTCTTCTAGAACACAATTCACTCTCTCGGTCTGGCCATCCGTCTGAGGATGATATGCAGTGCTCAAACACAACTGATTCCCTACTGCCTCTTGCAAACTCTTCCAAAACTCGCTAGTGAAGATAGGATCTCGATCACTCACTATGCTAGAAGGTACCCCATGCAATCGAACTATCTCTCGAAGGTAAACTGAAGCTAGCCATGGAGCAGTCCTCTTGCTCTTCACGGGTATGAAATGGGCGCTCTTAGTAAGTCTGTCTACCACAACCCAAATTCCCGTATTACCCTTCCTCGATCTTGGTAACCCATCAATAAAACCCATCGAGATGCTATCCCACTTCCATTGCGGAACTTCCAATGGGTGAAGCAACCCACCAGGTTTCTTTTGCTCCGCTTTCACCTGTTGTCACACCAAGCATCTAGAGACATACTCGGCCACATCTTTCTTCATACCGGCCCAAAAGAAAACTCGCTTCATGTCTTGGTACATCTTGTCCCCACCGGGATGAATGGTCATCTTTGAACGATGCGCATCATCAAGTATAGCCTTCCTCAAACCCTCGTCTTGCGGTACACAAAGTCTACCATCTCTACGCAAGCACCCCCTATCGTCTAGGGTGTACCTACTCAAATGGCTGGACGACTCCCCCTTATGAGCCTCTCTATCAACTCAACCAATTGTGGGTCATCCTGCTGTGCCTCGCCAATCCATCCCAAAAGAGTAGGTCTGACCTCTAAGGATGCTAGCAAACCGGGTACAAAGTCAACGGAAGGTCTGAAATCAAACATCGAGATAAATTCCAAGCTTCGTCGTTCCACGAACAATGGACTCAAGGACAACCTTTTTCTGCTCAAGGCGTCCGCCACCACGTTACCCTTGCCAGGGGTATACGCTATCTCGAAATCATAGGATGCTAAGAACTCCATCCACCTTTGCTGTCTCAAGTTCAAATCCGTCTGAGAAAACAAGTACTTCAATGATTTGTGGTCAGTGAACAATTTGAACCTCTCTCCAAGAAGATAATGGCGCCAAGTCTTAAGCGCGAAAACAATAGCGGCCAACTCTAAATCATGGGTAGGGTAATTTTTCTCATGCTTTCTCAACTGCTTTCCCCCATAGGCTATTACCCTTCCCTTTTGCATTAAGACTGCGCCTAGTCCTGTCCCACAAGCATCGGTATAAACAACAAATGGTTTACTCCCATCTGGCAACACTAAGACTGGAGCTGTGGTTAAAGCTCTCTTTAACCGTTGGAACGCATCATCACAATCTACGTCGCATGCGAAGATGAGATTCTTCTTTGTCAAGCGAGTTAATGGGGATGATATCTTCGCGAAGTCCTTAATAAACTTCCTATAGTAGCCAGCCAACCCCAAGAAACTCCTCACCTCGGTAGCATTCTTCGGAACCTTCCAATCTTGGATGGATACTACCTTCGCGGGATCCACAGCTATCCCTTCCTTGGAGACCACGTGCCCCAAGAATCGCACTTCCTTCCTCCAAAAATGACATTTAGAGAATTTAGCCTTAAGGCTATGCGCTCGAAGAGTCTCTAACACTTCCCTAAGATGTAGGGCATGCTCTTCTTCACTCTTAGAAAAGACTAAGATGTCATCCACAAAGACCACCACGAACTTATTAAGGTACTCCCTGAACACCCTACTCATCAAATCAACAAAGTATGCAGGGGCGTTCGTCAAACCAAATGGCATCACAAGCCACTCATAGAAACCATCCGGAGTCCTAAAGGCAGTCTTGTCTATGCTATCCTCAGCCACTCTCAACTGATGAAACCCCGTGGCTAAGTCCAACTGCGAAAACACTGAGGCGCCAACCAACTGATCAAAGAGATCATCAATCCTCGGCAATGGGTGTCTATTCTTCTTTGTGAGCTTGTTGAGTTCTCTATAGTCTACACAAAGTCTGAGGGACCCATCCGCCTTCGTGGCAAAAACTACTGGAGCACCCCACTCCGATATACTTCGTCTTATGAACCCCTTCTCAAGCAACTCCCCTACTTGCTTATGGAGTTCCCTCCTTTCACGAGGAGCCATGTGGCGCACTGGCAAAGATACTGGTTTAACATTGTCCACCAGATATATTCGGAAGTCTATCTCCCGCTTCGGAGGTAAGCCCTTCACCTCCTCAAACACATCCGAGTATTCCCGGACCACTCTAACAGATCGCAAACTCTCGACCGAAGCGTCAAGCGATTCAAGATAACTTAGCATAACAGAATCCATGGGATTACAAGAGATCTCGAGAGTGTTGCCCAAGCGGGTCATGAGCCTAACAACTCTCCTTTCACAATCAAGAACGACACCATTACTGGATAACCAGTCCATGCCCAAAATCAACCCATAGCCCGTGAAGCCCAAAACAAAAGCATCACATCTAAACTCAACGCTAAGTATAGAAATCTTCAAACCCAAACATATCATGGACAAATAAGTGGAGCCCCCAATTGGGTTTGAAACAACCAAGGGATCATCTACTAGACCGGTGTCTAAGTGCAGTGACTCAACTAATGATGATGAGATAAACGAATGCGATGCGCCAGAGTCAAACAAAGTACGGACAGATGATCAAATAGAAAAACCAGACTTTCAACGGAAATAGTTCTACCTCTTTCCTGAACCGGTGGAACCGCGAGAGCCTGAACTTGCCCCCTTGCCTGACCTGGTGCCATAAGAGCTTGCACCTGTCCCCCTGAGGTAGATCCCGTCCTCTGCCCCTTCTTAGGGCAGTCCTTCACTAGATGCCCTGCTTCACCACAGTGGAAGAGCCCGTCTTCTTCTTCTTCCGACAATCTTTGCTTAGGTGGCCTGGTGTCCCGCAATTGAAGCACTTCTTCTTTCCCTTGCCACCGTTGCCTTTCCCACCCTTGTTTTGCTGTTGCTGTTGAGGTCTCTTTTGATCTCCTTTCTTCTCGGGTGCCTTATTAGCATTGGGACCCTTCTCTTCCTCATGCATGAGTGCCATGTCTACTAGCTTCTCAAAGGTGGCCCCCATAGGGATGTGAGTCATAGCCAATCCATGCATTGGTTCATTCAAGCCCTTAACAAACCTCAAAGCCTTCTTCTCCGGTGTATTCACCATGTCTATGCCAAACCTTGCCAATTGATTAAACTTGTTGACATATTCCTTCACTGATAGGTTTCCTTGCTTTAGAGTCAAGAACCTTTCCATATACAAGTTTTCCTCCGCCCTTGAGAGAAACTTTGCCACAAACCTTTGCCTGAAATCCACCCAAGAATCAACAGGGCGCTCTCCATTAGTGACCTCCCACCAGAACGAGGCCTCTCCCTTCATTAACCAAGCAGCTAACTTGACTTTCTTTCCTTCTTCCATCTCAATGATATCTATCAACTCTTCCACCTCCTCAAGCCAATCTCTAGCTTCCACAAAAGTTTCTGATCCTTGAAAAGGTTTTCCTCCCATAGCCTTAAATTCCTTGCAAGTCTTAGCAAAAGTATCCATGCGAGGAGGAGGAGGAGGAAGATCGGGTGCAACTGTTGGTGGAGGAACATTTGCTGGACCCGTAGCGGTGGCCCTAGCCTCCATCAATCTCCTATACCATACTGGTATCGTCACACCCTCCGGAAAGTTAAGATCTTCAGCCATGCTGAAACGAAAAAGGAAAGATTCAAAACGGAGAATTCGAAAGATGAAGATATGGCTATTGGGGATTATGCTGTTCTTTCAAGAACTTTTCTCTTAAAAGACAAGTTTTTGAAAATACTTCTTCCAAAAATGTTTTTAGAAAAATAGTTTTCTAAAAATTTTATCTGTTCCGGTAACCTTCAGCTCTGATACCACGTGTAACACCCCACACCCGCTAAGGTCACTCACTAAGGGAATGCCTTAACTTCGGTGGAGTATTTTAAGTGAATATAGAACAGAAAAATTACAACAAGACAGATATAAATAATACTTGAAATCTAAAACATCATTTCATTGCAGCAGAAGATAAACATGTTTGGTTACATATCAAAACCAACTAAAACAAGAGTCAAGTACTAAATATCCATCCTGATAAAACATAAGTACATAATCCCACTACATAACTAATAGCCATAATAGAAAAGATAAGCTGGGCTTTACATCACGGTCCAAGCTCCAAAAGATAGATAAAGAAATCTGATCAAAGCCCACTAGTGCTAGGCCCACTCTGAGAACCTGAGTGTTGGGAAAAAGATAAAAACCACGGGGTCAGACATAAGCCTGAGTGAGCCCTATAACTTTAACAATACGCTCATTAAAGTAATTAGGGTATGATATAAACTTGGTACGGTGATGACTACACTAAGCAGCCAACTAGACATTGGATGAACTAAGATAACGGTAAAGACGCATCTACCCACCCATGGGTAATTACTACACTGCACCACACTAGTCATTCCTATTTAAAGGTTGATCCCACCCAAGGACTTAGAAAATTTAACTAGTAGTTTCGTGTACCCCTAGCTGACTACATAGGTGCCGTCTGCGCCTATCTCCACTAGGTGTACCCACTACTTCCCAAGTGATCGGCTCCCTAACGTAGATATCCGTGCTGGCCCCACAGTGGGGTGTATCACTCCCCAAAGTGGAAACCCGATACAACCAACGGTGCACGGCTTATACCTACACGATGCAACAACGTCTTACCTACCAGCCCGGGTCCACACACGCATATGAAACCCGTTGGACTTGTGTTGCCACCGCTAACCCGTTTTGTCCTCTTATAGTCAAGCCCAGTACGCGTGTCCCGTCCTCGACATGGGTCGAGCCCAATAAGATACATATGGGTTACTGGTTGAAATGGGCCCCCACAAGCTACCCACCTAAGCTTGTCCCTTTTATCTACTGTATCCCACTTAACCCTTTAATCATGTTTAATTACATATTTCCACTTGGTTAAGTATTCTAATCGTATTCTCTATTGCCACCCAAGGCAACCCACTAGATTTCCACATGCCACCCAAGGCACTTACTTGATTTCCACATGCCACCCAAGGCACCCACTTAACCCCTCATGCCCCCACTACATGCTTATCTGGTTAAGTGTTTCTTAATTGATTAAGAACGTAACCTTTGTAAAGACCTCTCACATTAGACTATCTTTTATGGCAGCTGGATTTGCCGGTCGGGTCCGGGCAGCCTTACACCATAACCGAGTCTAACCTCGTGTCTTTACACTTGTCACGTATTTAGTTTATGTCTAAGACCTCTCACATTGGGCCAATCATTTGTAGCTGCTGGATTTGCCGGTCGGTTCCGGGCAGTCTTATGCTACAAAAGGGTCCAACCTCGTGTCTTAGTCGATTAATTACACCTAATTAATCACCCCCATAATTTGTATTAATTATCCCTAATTAATTACAAATTTAACGATGCACATAATTGACTCAATTATGTACATCCACTTTATGGTATGCATAATCATACCAACTTCACACCATTTCATTAACATGAATATTAACCCCATCGTTCCCCACGTAATTCGCTAACATGACATACTTATAAGGGAAGATTCATCACAAATACAATGGGTTCAACTTGCATAACATTAGCATCAACATGGGTTTTAAAGGTGTCAACATGCATATATGACCATAGCATCAAACCCAACTAGCATAAATAATCAACCCAAACTTGCATGAATCACATATGTCATAAAGAGGGTAACTTGCATAAGTTACTTATGTCATACAAAGGGGTAAACTTGCATATGTATGTATGACATACAAAGGGGTTAACTTGCATATGTATGCATATCATACAAAGGTGTAAACTTGCACATGTTACTTGCATAAATACAAACACCAAACTTGCATAACATGTCATATATGAACTTGCATATAATCAAACACCAAACTTGCATAACATGGTGTCATAATGGATCAATGTTTATCATAGCGATTTGCATAACTAGCATCATGAACACACAGCCTAAAACTTGCATAACTTGCATAACATCATGATCATATAGCATATAACTTGCATAACATCATGAACATGTAGCATATGACTTGCATAACTTGCATAACATCATGAACACATAGCATATAACTTGCATAACTTGCATAACATCATGACCACATAGCATATGACTTGCATAACATCATAAACACATAGCATATGACTTGCATAACTTGCATAACATCATAAACACGTAGCATATGATAACATAACTTGCATTGATCCACATACATAACCATAACCTCATTATATCCTATCATAATTAGTTTAGCAATTGCTTGCTAAGGCATAGAAACTCACAACTTGTTGATTAGCACTCCTATGAAGAAGATTAAGTTGCTAGAGTTGATTAGAAGTTGATTTGAGAAGCTATCTTCTTCTACAATTTGATGGAGGCTCCTTCAAGTTGCATTTTGACGGCATAACGATGTTGTATCTATTTTTAGTATGAATTAGGGTAGTCTTAGGGTGTATTTATAGAATTAGGATGTAGTTTAGGCCCTTAGATTAACCCTAATTTAGTTTAGAGCCGTCGGATTTCGTCACAAGCCATCAAGCATAGCCCAAAAGCCAAAATAGTGCACCCAGCCAAAACTGGCCGACAGAGGGGGTCGACACATGGGTCGACACCTGGGTCGACCCCTTGGGGGGGGGGGGTCGACACCCATGTCGACCCTAGTGTCGACTCCCTCTGTCTGGCGGGAATTTTCCCGCCTCTTCTGAAATCTGTTTTGAATTTTCTGAAAACTTCTTCGGGCCTTAACTGGGTCATACAGACTCCGATTTTTGAAAACTCGGACTCTATTTCGCGTATTTTTCCGAGACGAACGCAATGGCATAGCCCGTTTCCCCTGATTCAGATTTTAAAATTTAATTCTTCCCTTCAACTTCAAATCATAAGTATCAATCATAGACGGTATAAGCGCCCCATCCCACTATGTCGCCATACTAGGCTCTACAAATAAAACCGCAAATGTCACGTATTTGGAAATTGGTTTTCCATCTATGAACCGAGGCAAAAGATAGTCCTCAACCGATTCGAGATGCTCTAGTCCGCCCCTCAGGATCAGAGCTCGAGTGACCCTTGGATCGTCAGGGCCGGTCCACCGATGGGGATTAAAATGCATGAACATGCGTTTCCCCGCCCTATGGGGCGTAGGTGAGCCAACTAAATGACTCCATCGGACCCGGATCGTCCGATCAAACCGAGGCGCCTCGCAACAGCAACAACCACATAAGTCAAACTCGTCAGGGCGTGTAAAACCACTGATGCCACTTCTAACTAGAAAGAAACGCATGCCCTCCCTGAGGTCCTTCTCCCGTTTTTGGTTCATACCGGGTGTGAAACTCACGAAGTAAACATTACATAAAGCTACGCCACAAAGGCCGTGCTTCGATCATCAACCACAAGACTTTTCTTTTCAACAGAAGCCTTGATCATTCGCCACTTAGGCATGCCACACAGGCAATTCACTTTGTGCGTTTGATATCCATCAATATATAACCCCTGAGCTCGTACGTCTCAGAGAACGGCGTTAAGCAAGAGAATAAATAATCCGCCGCCAAAGAGATATATATTTAATAGAAATCAATCACACAGACTAAAATCCAATGTCAGACACACAGTCCATTTACAAGTCCGTTTTGGGTCTGAACGAAACCGGAGGCACCTAGTACCCTGCATATCCATCGATCTCCAAGTACGTCTAGACGATCACCAACTGTTTCCATCTTCTTGGGTGTACATCCCAATCAAGATCATCAGTAATCACCCAAACGACGTGAAGACCTCCGGTCTTCGACCACCGTCTTCATCTTCGACTTATCGTCGTATCAGTTATTCAGAATGGGATAAACCCGGTCTTTCCGAATAACTCGCGTATATTTTAAATAAGTGTTACACAAACACAACATACGCCTCATTCCAATTCATCAGTCACTAACCATAAATTAATAAAGAGAATAATTCCCCAAATATTAACCCTGATGGCCGAAACCAACATCAGATCAATATCCAGAAAACCCTTCTGCTTAGCTAACCGACAGTTAGTTTCTAAATTTCAAATTCATAGGGAAAGGTTCCCATTAATTTTATCAAAGATAAATTCCTTGAATTTATTATTTAATTTTCTTTTGAATTTCGATTCAACTAGTCGGGATTAACGAACCTTACCGAAGTAATCATTTGTTTTAATTTCCCAATCACAACCTATTCATCCCATGAAGTAAAACTGGTAATACTTCATATCTAACACCACGGTGTTATCAGTAAATTAAATTACCATTTCACGTTCAAATCTAATTTAAGATTTAACTATCGCCTGGAGCAAAAATGGTGATACCCATTCTCGATCATTTCAATCTAATTGAAGATTCATTAAAACTCCACTTAGTTTTAATCTGTGACTGGGTTAAAGAATCAGTGTCATTTAAAACACGATTCACAATAAACCCAAAATCAAAACATATTTCAATCAGTTCCTAACCGTAAATTAGCAAGTGAGCAATTCTCTAAGTATTAACCCTGAAGGCCGAAACCAACATAAGATCAATACCCCAGAAATCATTCAACTTAACCAATCCCCGGTTAGTTTCTGATTTTCTTAACTCCTTTGGGTCTAAGAACAGTATTATTGAAGATACCGTTCACGACAACCCAAAATCACATTCCATTAATTATCGGGTTAAAGAACAAGTGTTATTAAAAACACTGTTCACGATAAACCCAAAAATCAATACCAATTCAATTCCAATTAAATATTATTTAATTGGTACACTTCATTATATCTGAATAAAAAGATTTAATCTTTTCTCAACTGGGCTTAAGAACAGTGTTAATGAAGACACCATTCACGACAAACCCAAATCACATTTGATATTAAACACAAGGCTCTGAATAGAAAATATACCGGCTTATATTCAATATCGAATTCTACGACTAACAAATATCGTATTGGAAATAATGATATATATATATATCTTTCAAATTCCCATAACAATATCTGTATCATCACGAAATCCAACATCGAAATAATCCAAAGACAATTTCGATTCAAATCCATTCCAATATAATTACTGGAAATTCTGGTTATTTTCAAAACCATTTCAAATCCAGTTTATTTATTTAAAAATAAATAGAATTATAATTCTAGTTCAAAACTAGTTCATTTCGATAAAAATCTATTTTTATCTTTTCAAATATGGAGTTTTTCATCCCAATTTTTCCCAAATCATTTCTTATGGTTTTACACAAATTATTGCTATTTTTAATTATTTTATCAAGGCCCGTACAGTCGATTTCCATCAACGGCCATCGAACTGCACTTACAGCGACCTTTTCCAAATTTGATTTGGTCATAATTCCAAATCCAACCATTAGATTTCAAATTTCTAATATCCGTTAGAAAGCTCTTTTCGATACGAACCCAACGGTTCCGGTTTTAGGAGAATCCGACGGTCGGATCTCCCGTAATATCCGTTCGAAGTCAATGGTCGAAATTCGCGAACTGCCGCGCCGCGGCGCATTCTATTCAGACCATTATATTATATATATAATATATACTTCGTCGATTTCAATTCAAAACGTTCTTTATAAATCGTTATAAATTCATTTTCAAAACGGTTTCAACTTCATATTCAATTTCAAATCAAAATTGAATATTCCAATATAAATTCGTTTTAAATTCATTTCAAATCGGTTTCAATTCAAATTGATTTCTAATTCAATTTCAGTTCTAATTCAATTCAATTTAATTTCAATTTGAATTGATTTCTAATCAATTTAATTTGGATTTCAATTCTATTCGAATTTCAAATCATTTTAGTGTATTTCGAATTTCAAATAAATTTAGTTTAACTCGAATTTCCATTCACATTAAGTATAATTCGAATTTCAATTCATTTCAATATAATTCGAATTTCAAATCTATTCGATTTCAAATCTATTCAATTTAATTCGAATTTCAAATCTATTCAATTTAATTCGAATTTCAAATCTATTCAATTTAATTCAAATTTCAAATCTATTCAATTTAATTCGAATTTCAAATCTATTCAATTTGATTCGAATTTCAAATCTATTTCAATATTCATTGAAAAATGAATAAAATTGTTATAAATATCGTTCACGTCAAAATGGTGTCCATCTAATCAACACGGCTTCATGTTTCTCTATTTCAAATATTCTATTTCAAATATTTCTTTTTTTCAAATATGGAATGAGGCCCATTCAATTACCATATAATGTTAATTATATGGATTTTCTACAACACATGTATACAATAACAACGATGAATAATCAACCATCATCCAAAGTGCATTCTACACTGTATAAGCATCGAATATAAATATTTAACGCTTATAACAGTCTGTTAATCAATCGATCGACATACAACTAATTATTGGGATTAGTGTATGTCATATATCATCCCAATACCCGTGTGGGGTTTCAAACAATCAAACACAGATTTTATTTGTGCAGTTGGGCGATGTGTAAAATTTATCGTCCCAATCAATATCAGTCAAATGTGTGTATATAAACAAATCGTCCAATTTGTTTATTTTTATTTCATTTCATATGCACGTTAAAAATTCTATTTTTAACTATAAAATATTTTTAACTATATAAATATTTTATTTCATTTCACATCACATCACACAATCAACTACACATCAAAATCAAACAAACAAGCATACAAGCCGTCCATGGTTTGTGGACGACAGGTGTCGGGTGCTACTAAACACCGTCTGCATCCTAGTATATATTTTAAATAGAAAACAAAATTAAAAGGTGAGAAGTTCTCACAGATTAGCTAAACCAAACGTCTCGACTCTTCATATGTAGAAAATCTCCGCCGTTCTTGCCTCTTGTCACTTTCTTTGCCCGTATTCTCTACATATGTAAAAATCGAATTTTTACTTTGCTATTCAATATATAAAAATCGAATTTTTACTTTGCTATTCAATATATAAAAATCGAATTTTTACTTTGCTATTCAATATATAAAAAGCGAATTTTTACTTTGCTATTCAATATATAAAAAGCGAATTTTTACTTTGCTATTCAATATATAAAAATCGATTTTTTACTTCGTTATTCAATATATAAAAATCGAATTTTTACTTTGCTATTCAATATATAAAAATCGAATTTTTACTTTGCTATTCAATATATAAAAATCGAATTTTTACTTTGCTATTCAATATATAAAAATTGAATTTTTACTTTGCTATTCAATATATAAAAATCGAATTTTTACTTTGCTATTCAATATATAAAAATCGAATTTTTACTTCGCTATTCAATATATAAAAATCGAATTTTTACTTTTCTATTCAATATATAAAAATCGAATTTTTACTTTGCTATTCAATATATAAAAATCGAATTTTTGCTTTGCTATTCAATATATAAAAATCGAATTTTTACTTTGCTATATAAATCACTTTTCCACCTCAACGTATATAGAATAAAAATCAGATTTTATTTCACTATATACATAAAGATCAAATTTTTATCATTATACCTATATAAAAATTATATTTTTAACTTTCTTCTCTTCTCTTTCATATGATTAAAAATCGTATTTTTACTTAGTTAAAAATCTCGTCTTTACTTCTAAATCATTTCTTTTTAAACAATAAAAATTACCCCTTTATACCCTAAAATGTATTTAAACTAACTAAATAAATAAAATAACTTAAAAGCTCACCCTTTTTCTTTATTTGCAGCGAAGGGAGAAGAGATGTGGGGTCCTTGGGGGTGTGTGGTGGCGGGTACGACGGTGGGGAGGTAGCGGAGGTGGAGGAAAAGGGGTGTACGGTGGCCAGTGGGGCCAGGCGAGGGGGCTAGGGACTTGCGGTTTTAAGAGGAGCAAGGAGGAAGAAGAGGGAACGGAGGAGAGAGAGGTGCGATGGGGGAGGGTGGGGCCAGCATGGACGACGGCGCGGTGGGAGGAGGCGCGCCCTCGATGGGCGGCGCGTCGGTGCCCGGACAGTGGCGATTTGGGTTTCCGTCTTTCATTCATTTTTTTTTCTATTTCAATTTTGAAAGTAAACGTGGGGGGGGGGGTGACTGAGTACAAGGAGAAAGGGGAGAGGAATATAATATTATATATATTTCTTTTATGTTAATTCCATAAAAAGTAACTTTTTATTTTCAGCTCGAAATTGAACCCACCGCTTGTCACCCATAGCTAATTACCCCCATTCCGAACACAATGGGATATGTATCTTAAGCTGATTCGACTGTTTCTATCAGTTTTCGTCAAAATCCACATATAACTCTATATATTGAATTTGAACGCACATTTCAATTTACAGGGCCCACATACAGACTCTAATAATTCCCGAAAAATATTTTCTAGCTTCGTATTGACGATACGGTCCTAACAAAACTAATTTCGTTGAATTCCGAGATCGTTTGAAAAATGGCCATTTTCCAGTCGATTAAAATCAACTTAAACTGGTCAAACTCGTTTTACTTCACCACGCTCACATATTGATTCGAAAAATTATGAAATTTGAAACCTAGCAATAATTTGACATCGCGGATCCAACAAAAGTGGTTTCGTCGAAATCCGAGGTCGTTTGCAAAATGGCTATTTTTAAGGGCCTGAATTCCATAGCGACTATTCAAAATTTTCATTTGGACATATCTTTTGATTCCCGCTATGAAATTTTGATTTTTTGGATTTGTTGTAAATATATCCTCAAATAGATTCTAATATTTTTGATTTCGCTAAAATCCGGTTTATTTTGCACCCGGTATGTTCAATTAAATCGAATTATCGAACTACCGCGCCATTTTCAATTCCTTTTATAATTATAAATAATTATTTATATTCTAACGACGGTCGATATAAATATATTTGTTCGAATTCTATTCAAAATAAATTTCTCGTCGTCATTATTTAAAATAATTCATTTTAAATAATCAAACTTTGCTAAAATTGCCAAAATAAAAATTTTAAACTGGCCCAGATTTTCGGGTTATTACAGATTTTCACTATCGTATTTCATAAATAAATTCAATACTGAATTAAATTTTTAGATTCAAACTTGTATATCACAAGATAGTCCATTATCAAAACTTCAAATTTGATTTAGACATCTAAGACATAACTTATACAATTTTAACCGAAACGATTCACATTGGAAATAGAATATTATCAAAACTAATTATATCAATATAATAGTCAAATTTAATGTATAACAGTTAAGTGAAATAGTTATAAAACAGAAATAGTTAAATTTGATACTTTTTATATTTTTGTGTGGAACCTAGGACATCACTCAAGATACAACTTGTTAGTCCTAGTATAGTTAAATTTAATATAAAATTGCTATAAAAATAGAAAAAGTTAAAATTTATAAAATAATTCAATAGTATAGAATCATAGATATAGTAGGATAAAAATAATAGTAAAAGAGAAATTTGTTAATTTAGAAAAGTTAATATATAATAATAATTTAAGAAAATTAATTTATTAAATTTGAATATAAGAGTTTATTTTCTGTTAAACCATTTGAATTCAACTTTGGGTTTCGAGTTTCATATTCCAATCTGAACCACGTATCAAACATTTTTCAAATTCTGAATAAAAATAAATTCTGATTCAAATTTGAATCTCAAATCAACTTAACTTACTGGTTTAAATTTCTAATTTAAATATATTGTTCAAAATAATTAAAACTTAAGTTCTAGTTCAAATTCAAAATGATTTCATATACATTTTTAAAATGTCAGGAACTTGAAGTGTGATTGTAACGCCCCACCCTGAGACCCACATTATTAGTAAAGGACATTAACATGTAATAACATCTACTAATGTAGAGAATATGGCTGATTAGAAGTGACCAACCATGCATCATGTATGAAATAAACACTAAGAGTGTAGATAAGTGCTATATGTTTTTATTTGTGTGGGTCAACACTCTTAATCTATATTTAATACAATAATATGGTGGCGAGTCAATAATTCAGAACAAAGGAAATAAAAGTAAAATTATAGTACATCATAAATTACAAAACAGACAACCAACAAAATATGCAAATACAAGTGTTATAAAATACAATGTCTCAAAACTATGGTGTACAACCGCAGTACATATACATTGAGTTAAATAAATAGGTAAATAATAAAGTACAAAGGGCAATCTAAAATATAGACTACTAAACAACATCAAATACGAGGTCCAAGAAGTAAGGAGACATCCATGGCAGAAGCAAAAAAGAGAAATAGTAGCATAAATATGTGAAAAGCTCAGTCTAACCAGAGCATTAACACACACGAGTCAGTCTAGTTAACAGTGAGTAATAGCATAATAAAATGGACTATAACATGCAAACTAAATCTCCATTTAGAAGTGTTAATAAGGTAACTACCCGGGTATAGAAACGATATAAGTTGATGCAGCAATAAGGAAAGTTGCATCAAATTCATGTACCAGGCTATGAGCCAAGCACGAGCAACAGACACCAAAAACATCAAAACTCCATATTCCAAACACGCAAAACAACATGTATAAACTCATAAGAGTTAAAATATAATCAAGATGATCATCAACAAAAAAACTTCAAAGCAACATAATTTATTGATTTAAAAATCCATTACCAACTACAGCGAATTACAGCAAGAACTGAAACAATTTAAAGCTCTAATGCTTGAGAGAAAAGGATTTATCACCTGAAAGATTAACTACAACAACATGTAGGACATTGATTCAACACACAGTAAAACTCACACAAAATGGAAGATTAATGGAATATAATTGATTTTTCGGAATGGTTACCTGCTGGAGAAAACTTATAGCAACCTAATCTAGTAACTTGCTTTAGTTAGAAACCTAGGTTTAGATTTTACAATAGATGTTGTTGAGTTTCTTTTCTCATGAAGAAGGGAGAAGCTTTTCCAAAAAAATGAACATACTGTTTTCTAGGGGGTTTTCTCTTTAATCAAGTTATTAAGGCCCAAAACAACATTTATTCCCATTAATTATGTAATTAGGCTAATTAACTAGTGTTTAGACAATTAAACACGTAATTTACCTATTCTAACATTGTTAAGCCATGTATACACAATATCAATACACAATTAACTTAATTTAACATCAAATAACATAAGTGAATTTGTAAACAACACTTATAAAATATTTTTAGCACTAATATTTACAATTTACAACAAGTTCTATATTTTACACAAAAGATGAACATTTATTTTAAACTTGGGTGAATTTTCATAACTTATGAATCTATAATTTTAAATGAACCGTGTTAATACAAAAATAAGCAAAATCGTTCAAAATTCTTATTTTATACATTTACCAATATTTTACAACTAAATTCACATTTATATCATAATTCATAGATAAATTCCCTTTTATGCCAACAATACGCAATATTTATTACTGAAATCCTTAAACCTTACTTATTTAACTAAAATAATAAGTAAAAAAAATTAAAAATATTGATTTGCATAAATTGTTAACTTTTTAGACTTTATTTTTAATTTTGCAAAGCATCAACATTAATTATTTTATCAATTTGTGAAGGCATGATTTATTTCTAACACATAATGTTAGAAACAAACCTTGGCTTTTACAAATTGATCCATTCTTAGCCCAAGCATCAAATTTTACTTTATCATCATTTTGCAACAAGATTTACAAACAATTTATCAATCAATAATTAACCATAAACCCAATTTAATTATCATTAAGCCTCATTTTAATTATTTTAAATGATTAAACATCCTTTTACTACCATTAAATTCCATGTTATATATATATGTATGTATGTATATCAAAAACCAACTTATTTAATTAAGTCAAATGACTAAATTAATGATATATTTAAATTAACTATCATTTTCTATTCATTTTAAAAGCTATTAATAATTATAGCAGGTAATCATCAATAATTCGGGTGGTTACAGACACCCCTTGCAAAAATTGCATCCCAGCAATTTCCATAGGAATACGTCATGATCAACCCGATTCATTCCATCCACGAAAGGTAAATGAAAAGACATATTAGCTTGAATTCTAAGTTTTCTCATCCCTCACGACGATAAAAAGGAAGATTGGTTGAAACAACTTGGGAAATTACTTAATTTCCCATGAGCGACACATTCTTGACTCCAAAGGCACGCAACCTCCAAAGAAAAGATACAAATAACATATAGCATAAGGAAACCTAGGTGAGATTTCAAGCTTCTCTTAAGAACCAAAATCAAACTCCAACTCTCTCAAGCACCAGAATCAAACTCCAAATGAAAATCTTGATAACATTCCCGCAAAAGAAAAGCATGATACAGGTTGATTGAGGATACATGTATGACTCATATAGATCGCTAATGTGACGACCCATTCTCCCGATCCCCGGAAGAACAGATAGTCATTGGAATATAACACATTAACATAACAGCAGAAGATAAACATTGCAGTACAATTCATAATGTACACCAATTTACATCAAAGGTAATATCAGAGTTCACAACATCACAGGAACAAAATTATACATAACAGTGTTTCAAATAGCAAATAAATACATAGAAGAATGAAATATAATTAACATAGTAGAGTCTGGGAGAGTCAAAAAGAAAACATCCAAATCTTGCTCCATCTCCAAGTCCAAAACCAGCTTCCATACACATCCAAAAAGATGCAAGATAATTGCTTGGGAACTAGGTTGCCTGTGTGAAAATATGGGAACCCGAGTTTTAAAGGGGAAAAAAACTATGATTTAATCATGGGACTGATATGAGAAACCCTACAGTTATTTCTTAACTTATTTTAAAGTAACTCATATCTCGGGACCACGACGTATAACATGGAATGGGTTTACTCCCCACGAATTCCAATGCATAAAATTAATGCAATGCCTTTTGAAATATAATGCCATTATAAGACTCAAGTCCCATCACATAATGCAAGTGCAAACCGGAGGATAGATTTTTACCTTATAATGGCAAAACATGCTTGATACGAAAAAATCATTTGATTATTATTGATTTCTAAGTTTTGAAAACAATTTTGAACACAAATGTATCAATCTTAGATGGCATAATACACTATCCTATTATGTCGCCATATAGGTTTACAACTGAAAACGCAAAGCTCGTATAGGAAATTGGATTCCATCATGAACCAAGGAAAAGGATCTTCCTTATCCGACTTCGGACCATCTCTATCAAGATGTCTATGGATCTCTCAATATGTCCCTTGATAGGCAGAGCCGACCCACCAATTCCCGGTGAGTTCGGTCCAGAACAGTATGTTCCCCGGTCTTATTGGACCTTCAACCTAGTTGTTTGATTGACCAATATCCGAGGTGCCTCGATTCCAACATCCACATATGTAGAACTTCCTTGGATCCATACAATGGGAAAACTTTTAGCTATCCTTACCCTACCTTCTTTTATCCTATTTTCGGCTCATTCCGGGGTGTGAGACCCTAGAGTCAACGTCTACAAAGCTACGCTTTTCAACAAAATCTTTGACCTATCTCCTGGCAGCATTGTCAATTCACACATATGATCAGTGTCTATTAATAATATATCCTTTGAGATCATACGTCTCAAAGAAGGGTATTAAGCTAAGAGAATAAATTCTCCATCACCATAGTTATATCATCAATGTAAACTAATTGGTTATGTTATGAAATACAATGTCAAACATAAAATCCATTTAGAAGTTTGTTCTGGGCCTGAACGAAACCGAAGGCAGCTTATTCCTCGTCCAATTAAGGAGAGAGGGCCTTGCAAATCCGGACAATCAACAAGTACATCCAGACCACTGCCACTTTAACGCCTTTAAGGAAGCTACCTATATCTAGGGCATCAGCAAGTAGTCCATTCCATGTGAAGATTTCCGGTCCACCGTCTTCGATGTCTTCGACTTTTAATCATCGTACAATTATTCGAAATGGGTTGAACCCTGTCTTTTCGAATAATTAGCGTCAAAACAAAAATCCATATCGGGTTATTAATCCACCAATTAAGTCTCATTTAATTGGTAATTGTTTCATAAGATTTAAAATCTTATTCTCAAAATTGGTTAAGTTCCTAGCTTTCAAAAATCATCTCTTAACCTTATAAAAAGGTTTACTTAAGAATTAGATTTGATTTACAAATTAAAATCACTATTTCAAAATATTACCCAAAATTTATTATAAAAGTTATTACACAAATAGCTATATTTCCGCTTAACTAGTTTTATCCTTCAAAACCATAAATAATTGGTTTAAAACTTTTTAAAATCATTTATAATGATTTATAAAGATTTTTCCCTATCTTTATTCAAATTAAAATAGTCCATATTAATAATTTTTGATTACATGCCATTACTAGTTATGACGAACTTTTTTATTCAAATTTGATTTGAACATTTCTAAAAATCTAACCGTTATATTTTAAAACTCTTATTGTCTTTTGAAATCTCTTTTCATTACGAACCCAATGGTTCCATTTTAGGGAAAATTCAACGGTCAGATCTTTGGGGATATCCATTTAAAGTTATAGGTCGAAGTCCGCGAACAACCGCTGCACGACGAGTTCTATTTTGAGCATAACTCGACGTATATAATAAACTACGTTGAATAGCTTAAAAATATTTTATTTATTATACGGAAGCCATATTTTAATTTTTCAAATTCGATTATTTCAATATTTGAGTATTATAATAATATTAAAATGATTATAATAATATTATTTTTCCAACTTCATTATTTTTAATTCAAATTTTTGCCATACTCATTATAAAAATAAGTAAGAAAGTTTTGTAAGAAAGTTCTTTTAAAACTCATCTTAGATATCCTAACCGAACATCACTATCATCGGTTACTATTCATTCTGAAAATAAAACTTGAACAAGCCATAATTACATGATAATTTATTCAAATCAATTTGCTATAGTTATAAATATTCATCGTAATTTTATAAACTTGGTGTCCATCCAAAATCGGACAGCAAACTTTTATTTTTAGCCTATTATTATATTAAAAAATATTCAATAAAATCCAATTTATTTGATGGAGATTTAACTAATGGAACAATAATCACATCTATTGGTCATTTTCAATCAGTGTATCATATAATCTAAATCAACTATCAAACAACATCAAACTCACATACAAAGTGGAATTCATCGTATAAGCCTTAAATCAATAACACTTATACAAGTTTGTCAATCAACAGATTAACCACAAATTCAATCACTAGATATATATCAATCAATTAACATTTCACTACTCAAGTGGGGTTCATATCAGCATCCAATAACTAGTAATTTGTGAATTTGTTTCTAAGGCCATTCAAGGTTCAAACAGTTTTTCCCAATCAACACTATTAATTATAAGTATCACATACCCGAGCAATTACACATGTATCAATTAAAAATGATATTTTTGACATATTAAACATTAGTAATGAACTTGTGTGACCAAACAATAATCATCATTAAAACTAATTAACTGCACATAGTTAATTATGAACTACCCCTTAATCTAGTTTCAGTTCCTCACCGTGGGTTCCACTCCGTCAATCTTTCATGCGGATGGAATGTGAACTTTCTCACACGACTTTAGCAACATTCTGGTGTCTTCAAAGATTTCCAGAAGCTAATTGGATAGAGTTTTGAGGCTACGGGGGTTTTCAAACTTGGTAGACACACAAACACTCACAGATCGGGGTATACGGAGCAAACAGGAGAGGGTATGTGGTCCAGGAGGGTTCGGTCTAGGGGTGGGTCCATGGCGGGTGCTGTGTAGTGGGAGGCTCAGGTTGTGTGGGCTGGACATGGGGATATAGAGGTGTGGGGGAGGGTGAAATTGAATTTTATTTTAGGGTAACTTGGAAAATTAGGTTAAAAAGGGTTTTGGAGATTAAGGGAAGGAGGAGGCCATGGCAAGGGGGATGGGGCTACAGAGAGGCGGTGCAGGTGGGGAGGGAGGTGGTGAGAAGGCAACGTAGGTACGATGGAGGAGATTGGTGGTGCAACCATGGTTGGTAGCTTGGAGGAGGAGAAGAGAGTTTAAGGAAAAGTGAAAAAAGAAAGAGAAGAAAGAAAGGAACGAGCTTTTTTACAGTAAGGGCATTCAATGAATTGATGAGGTGTCGAAGGGAGGTGAAGGTGAAGAAACACACTAAGGGGGCTGGGTTCGTTGACACTTCGTTTGGGTTTTCCTTAAAGGCTTAAGCTAAATGGTGAACGTGTTTTAGTTCAACCTCGTGTCTATCGCTCTTAGATTACCCAATAATTCCATTTCATACGAAATTTTGAATCCCAAATAATTCGTATTTCCGGATACAACGGAATAGATCTCGTCGTATTTGGAGTTCGTTTGACCTTTCATTTTATTTTTTGTTTCGTTTTCGCTTAATTTTGACTAGTTGATACGGTACATGTTTATTTTTTGCACGCTCACATATTAACTCCAAAAATCATGAAATTCGGAATCCTACCATTTTTCAATGTTTTGGAACGGATATAAATGGTTCCATCGAATTCTGAGATCGTTTGAAAAGTTTTCCTTTGTAAGCTATCGAAATTGTGTTAAATCATCCAATTTTTAAAATCGACTTTAAATCTTCATAAAGTTAGTTTAAAAATAAATTTTAAATTGGTTTCAAAATTTCATGTCATTACAATCACCCCCACTTAAAAGAACTTCGTCCCCGAAATTGGATGAAAGTAAAGATGAAATAGAAATGATATAATAAAACTAAGTTTAACTCTCATAAGAGCTAATCAGATGTATCCACTCTGCACCAGGGATAAGCCTTTCTGATGCTATCCTCTGTTTCCCATGTATAATCTCTTGGATTTCCGCTCCACTGCACTATGAATAACTTCACTTTTTTGTTCAATTCCTTTATCTCTTTGCCTATTATCTTTAAAGGTTCTCGCCGAACTGCTAAATTTGAGGTGATCTATAAGTCCTCATGTCTTGCCTCTTCAACAATTAAATCAGGATCATGCACTTAATTTTGAAGATGAGAAATGTGAAAAACTTTTGCACTCTAGATAACCACTCTGGTAACTGGATCTTATATGCCAGAGTTCCAATTTTCTCCAATGTCGGAAATGGACCAATATATTTAGGTGATAACTTTCCTGTTTTCGCGAATCGGATAAATCCTCTTAGTGTAGAATCTTTTATGAATACTTGATCGCCAATTACAAATTCCAGATCTCTCCTTCTAGAATTAGCATAAGCTTTTTGTCGGCTTTGAGCCATCTTCAACCTTTTCTTAATTCTACTTTATCCACTGCTTCACAGACCATATCTGGGATTAACACAAGTCGATTTCCAAACTCTATCCAACATGCAGGAGATTTGCAAGGATGACCATACAATGCTTCAAATGGTGACATTTTCAGACTTGCTTGGAAGTTGTTATTTGAGAATTCTACAAGATGCAAGTGATCTTCCCATGATCCTCCAAAATCAAGGATACATGCCCATAACAAATCTTTCAAGATTTGATTCACTCTCTCAGTCTGTGCAATTGAAAAGGTTTCCCTCCCATAGCCTTAAATTCCTTGCAAGTCTTAGCAAAAGTATCCATGCGAGGAGGAGGAGGAGGAAGATCGGGTGCAACTGTTGGTGGAGGAACATTTGCTGGACCCGTAGCGGTGGCCCTAGCCTCCATCAATCTCCTATACCATACTGGTATCGTCACACCCTCCGGAAAGTTAAGATCTTCAGCCATGCTGAAACGAAAAAGGAAAGATTCAAAACGGAGAATTCGAAAGATGAAGATATGGCTATTGGGGGTTATGCTTTTCTTTCAAGAACTTTTCTCTTAAAAGACAAGTTTTTGAAAATACTTCTTCCAAAAATGTTTTTAGAAAAATAGTTTTCTAAAAAATTTATCTGTTCTGGTAACCTTCATCTCTGATACCACGTGTAACACCCCACACCCGCTAAGGTCACTCACTAAGGGAATGCCTTAACTTCGGTGGAGTATTTTAAGTGAATATAGAACAGAAAAATTACAACAAGACAGATATAAATAATACTTGAAATCTAAAACATCATTTCATTGCAGCAGAAGATAAACATGTTTGGTTACATATCAAAACCAACTAAAACAAGAGTCAAGTACTAAATATCCATCCTGATCAAAAAATAAGTACATAATCCCACTACATAACTAATAGCCATAATAGAAAAGATAAGCTGGGCTTTACATCACGGTCCAAGCTCCAAAAGATATATAAAGAAATCTGATCAAAGCCCACTAGTGCTAGGCCCACTCTGAGAACCTGAGTGTTGGGAAAAAGATAAAAACCACGGGGTCAGACATAAGCCTGAGTGAGCCCTATAACTTTAACAATACAATCATTAAAGTAATTAGGGTATGATATAAACTTGGTACGATGATGACTACACTAAGCAGCCAACTAGACATTGGATGAACTAAGATAACGGTAAAGACGCATCTACCCACCCAAGGGTAATTACTACACTGCACCACACCAGTCATTCCTATTTAAAGGTTGATCCCACCCAAGGACTTAGAAAATTTAACTAGTAGTTTCGTGTACCCCTAGCTGACTACATAGGTGCCGTCTGCGCCTATCTCCACTAGGTGTACCCACTACTTCCCAAGTGATCGGCTCCCTAACGTAGATACCCGTGCTGGCCCCACAGTGGGGTGTATCATTCCCCAAAGTGGAAACCCGATACAACCAACGGTGCACAGCTTATACCTACACGATGCAACAACGTCTTACCTACCAGCCCGGGTCCACACACGCATATGAAACCCGTTGGACTTGCGTTGCCACCGCTAACCCGTTTTGGCCTCTTATAGTCAAGCCCAGTACGCGTGACCCGTCCTCGACATGGGTCGAGCCCAATAAGATACATATGAGTTACTGGTTGAAATGGGCCCCCACAAGCTACCCACCTAAGCTTGTCCTTTTATCTACTGTATTCCACTTAACCCTTTAATCATGTTTAATTACATATTTCCACTTGGTTAAGTATTCTAATCGTATTTTCTATTGCCACCCAAGGCAACCCACTAGATTTCCACATGCCACCCAAGGCACTTACTTGATTTCCACATGCCACCCAAGGCACCCACTTAACCCCTCATGCCCCACTACATGCTTATCTGGTTAAGTGTTTCTTAATTGATTAAGAACGTAACCTTTGTAAAGACCTCTCACATTAGACTATCTTTTATGGCAGCTGGATTTGCCGGTCGGGTCCGGGCAGCCTTACACCATAACCGAGTTTAACCTCGTGTCTTTACACTTGTCACGTATTTAGTTTATGTCTAAGACCTCTCACATTGGGCCAATCATTTGTAGCCGCTGGATTTGCCGGTCGGTTCCGGGCAGTCTTATGCTACAAAAGGGTCCAACCTCGTGTCTTAGTCGATTAATTACACCTAATTAATCACCCCCATAATTTGTATTAATTATCCCTAATTAATTACAAATTTAACGATGCACATAATTGACTCAATTATGTACATCCACTTTATGGTATGCATAATCATACCAACTTCACACCATTTCATTAACATGAATATTAACCCCATCGTTCCCCACGTAATTCGCTAACATGACATACTTAAAAGGGAAGAATCATCACAAATACAACGGGTTCAACTTGCATAACATTAGCATCAACATGGGTTTTAAAGGTGTCAACATGCATATATGACCATAGCATCAAACCCAACTAGCATAAATAATCAACCCAAACTTGCATGAATCACATATGTCATAAAGAGGGTAACTTGCATAAGTTACTTATGTCATACAAAGGGGTAAACTTGCATATGTATGTATGACATGCAAAGGGTTTAACTTGCATATGTATGCATATCATACAAAGGTGTAAACTTGCACATGTTACTTGCATAAATACAAACACCAAACTTGCATAACATGTCATATATGAACTTGCATATAATCAAACACCAAACTTGCATAACATGGTGTCATAATGGATCAATGTTTATCATAGCGATTTGCATAACTAGCATCATGAACACACAGCCTAAAACTTGCATAACTTGCATAACATCATGATCATATAGCATATAACTTGCATAGCATCATGAACATGTAGCATATGACTTGCATAACTTGCATAACATCATGAACACATAGCATATAACTTGCATAACTTGCATAACATCATGAACACATAGCATATGACTTGCATAACATCATAAACACATAGCATATGACTTGCATAACTTGCATAACATCATAAACACGTAGCATATGATAACATAACTTGCATTGATCCACATACATAACCATAACCTCATTATATCCTATCATAATTAGTTTAGCAATTGCTTGCTAAGGCATAGAAACTCACAACTTGTTGATTAGCACTCCTATGAAGAAGATTAAGTTGCTAGAGTTGATTAGAAGTTGATTTGAGAAGCTATCTTCTTCTACAATTTGATGGAGGCTCCTTCAAGTTGCATTTTGACGGCATAACGATGTTGTATCTATTTTTAGTATGAATTAGGGTAGTCTTAGGGTGTATTTATAGAATTAGGATGCAGTTTAGGCCCTTAGATTAACCCTAATTTAGTTTAGAGCCGTCAGATTTCGTCACAAGCCATCAAGCATAGCCCAAAAGCCAAAATAGTGCACCCAGCCAAAACTGGCCGACAGGGGGGGGTCGACCCCTGGGTCGACACCTGGGTCGACCCCTTGGGGGGGTCGACACCCATGTCGACCCTTGTGTCGACTCCCTCTGTCTGGCGGGAATTTTCCCACCTCTTCTGAAATCTGTTTTGAATTTTCTGAAAACTTCTTCGGGCATTAACTGGGTCATACGAACTCCGATTTTTGAAAACTCGGACTCTATTTCGCATATTTCTCCGAGACGAACGCAATGGCATAGCCCGTTTCCCCTGATTCAGATTTTAAAATTTAATTCTTCCCTTATTTATATCAAAACAAGTTATTCAACATACGGGGTGTTACAAGCGCAATGCTAAATAAAGAACAATGAAGCTATTATAAGACCCAGTTCCCATCACACAATGCAACGCAAGCCGGAGGATAGGGTTTTTACCTTATAATAGCCAAACAATGCTTGATACGTTTAAAACAGATTATTTGATACTATTATAAGTGCATAGTGTATAAAACAACATCAAATCATAAGTATCAATCATAGACGGTATAAGCGCCCCATCCCACTATGTCGCCATACTAGGCTCTACAAATAAAACCGCAAATGTCACGTATTTGGAAATTGGTTTTCCATCTATGAACCGAGGCAAAAGATAGTCCTCAACCGATTCGAGATGCTCTAGTCCGCCCCTCAGGATCAGAGCTCGAGTGACCCTTGGATCATCAGGGCCGGTCCACCGATGGGGATTAAAATGCCTGAACATGCGTTTCCCCGCCCTATGGGGCGTAGGTGAGCCAACTAAATGACTCCATCGGACCCGGATCGTCCGATCAAACCGAGGCGCCTCGCAACAGCAACAACCACATAAGTCAAACTCGTCAGGGCGTGTAAAACCACTGACGCCACTTCTAACTAGAAAGAAACACATGCCCTCCCTGAGGTCCTTCTCCCGTTTTTGGTTCATACCAGGTGTGAAACTCACGAAGTAAACTTTACACAAAGCTACGCCACAAAGGCCGTGCTTCGATCATCAACCACAAGACTTTTCTTTTCAACAGAAGCCTTGATCATTCGCCACTTAGGCATGCCACACAGGCAATTCACTCTGTGCGTTTGATATCCATCAGTATATAACCCCTGAGCTCGTACGTCTCAGAGAACGGCGTTAAGCAAGAGAATAAATAAACCGCCGCCAAACAGATATATATTTAATAGAAATCAATCACACAGACTAAAATCCAATGTCAGACACACGGTCCATTTACAAGTCCGTTTTGGGTCTGAACGAAACCGGAGGCACCTAGTACCACGCATATCCATCGATCTCCAAGTACGTCTAGACGATCACCAACTGTTTCCATCTTCTTGGGTGTACATCCCAATCAAGATCATCAGTAATCACCCAAACGACGTGAAGACCTCCGGTCTTCGACCACCGTCTTCATCTTCGACTTATCGTCGTATCAGTTATTCAGAATGGGATAAACCCGGTCTTTCCGAATAACTCGCGTATATTTTAAATAAGTGTTACACAAACACAACATACGCCTCATTCCAATTCATCAGCCACTAACCATAAATTAATAAAGAGAATAATTCCCCAAATATTAACCCTGATGGACGAAACCAACATCAGATCAATATCCAGAAAACCCTTCTGCTTAGCTAACCGACAATTAGTTTCTAAATTTCAAATTCATAGGGAAAGGTTCCCATTAATTTTATCAAAGATAAATTCCTTGAATTTATTATTTAATTTTCTTTTGAATTTCGATTCAACTAGTCGGGATTAACGAACCTTACCGAAGTAATCATTTGTTTTAATTTCCCAATCACAACCTATTCATCCCATGAAGTAAAACTGGTAATACTTCATATCTAACACCACAGTGTTATCAGTAAATTCAATTACCATTTCACGTTCAAATCTAATTTAAGATTTAACTATCGCCTGGAGCAAAACTGGTGATACCCCATTCTCGATCATTTCAATCTAATTGAAGATTCATTAAAACTCCACTTAGTTTTAATCTGTGACTGGGTTAAAGAATCAGTGTCATTTAAAACACGATTCACGATAAACCCAAAATCAAAACATATTTCAATCAGTCCCTAACCGTAAATTAGCAAGTGAGTAATTCTCTAAGTATTAACCCTGAAGGCCGAAACCAACATAAGATCAATACCCCAGAAATCATTCAACTTAACCAATCCCCGGTTAGTTTCTGATTTTCTTAACTCCTTTGGGTCTAAGAACAGTATTATTGAAGATACCGTTCACGACAACCCAAAATCACATTCCATTAATTATCGGGTTAAAGAACAAGTGTTATTAAAAACACTGTTCACGATAAACCCAAAAATCAATACCAATTCAATTCCAATTAAATATTATTTAATTGGTACACTTCATTATATATGAATAAAAAGATTTAATCTTTTCTCAACTGGGCTTAAGAACAGTGTTAATGAAGACACCATTCACGACAAACCCAAATCACATTTGATATTAAACACAAGGCTCTGAATAGAAAATATACCGGCTTATATTCAATATCGAATTCTACGACTAACAAATATCGTATTGGAAATAATGATATATATATCTTTCAAATTCCCATAACAATATCTGTATCATCACGAAATCCAACATCGAAATAATCCAAAGACAATTTCGATTCAAATCCATTGCAATATAATTATTGGAAATTCTGGTTATTTTCAAAACCATTTCAAATCCAGTTTATTTATTTAAAAATAAATAGAATTATAATTCTAGTTCAAAACTAGTTCATTTCGATAAAAATCTATTTTTATCTTTTCAAGTATGGGGTTTTTCATCCCAATTTTTCCCAAACCATTTCTTATGGTTTTACACAAATTATTACTATTTTTAATAATTTTATCAAGGCCCGTACAGTCGATTTCCATCAACGGCCATCGAACTGCACTTACAGCGACCTTTTCCAAATTTGATTTGGACATAATTCCAAATCCAACCGTTAGATTTCAAATTTCTAATATCCGTTAGAAAGCTCTTTTCGATACGAACCCAACTGTTCCAGTTTTAGGAGAATCCGACGGTCGGATCTCCCGTAATATCCGTTCGAAGTCAATGGTCGAAATTCGCGAACAACCGCGGCGCGACGCGTTCTATTCAGACCATTATATTATATATATAATATATACTTCGTCGATTTCAATTCAAAACGTTCTTTATAAATCGTTATAAATTCATTTTCAAAACGGTTTCAACTTCATATTCAATTTCAAATCAAAATTGAATATTCCAATATAAATTCGTTTTAAATTCATTTCAAATCGGTTTCAATTCAAATTGATTTCTAATTCAATTTCAGTTCTAATTCAATTCAATTTAATTTCAATTTGAATTGATTTCTAATCAATTTAATTCGGGTTTCAATTCTATTTGAATTTCAAATCATTTCAGTGTATTTCGAATTTCAAATAAATTTAGTTTAACTCGAATTTCCATTCACTTTAAGTATAATTCGAATTTCAATTCATTTCAATATAATTCGAATTTCAAATCTATTCGATTTCAAATCTATTCAATTTAATTCGAATTTCAAATCTATTCAATTTAATTCGAATTTCAAATCTATTTAATTTAATTCAAATTTCAAATCTATTCAATTTAATTCGAATTTCAAATCTATTCAATTTAATTCGAATTTCAAATCTATTTCAATATTCATTGAAAAATGAATAAAATTGATATAAATATCGTTCACGTCAAAATGGTGTCAATCTAATCAACACGGCTTCATGTTTCTCTATTTTCAAATATTCTATTTCAAATATTTCTTTTTTTTCAAATATGGAATGAGGCCCATTCAATTACCATATAATGTTAATTATATGGATTTTCTACAACACATGTATACAAATAACAACGATGAATAATCAACCATCATCCAAAGTGCATTCTACACTGTATAAGCATCGAATATAAATATTTAACGCTTATAACAGTCTGTTAATCAATCGATCGACATACAACTAATTATTGGGATTAGTGTATGTCATATATCATCCCAATACCTGTGTGGGGTTTCAAACAATCAAACACAGATTTTATTTGTGCAGTTGGGCGATGTGTAAAATTTATCGTCCCAATCAATATCAGTTAAATGTGTGTATATAAACAAATCGTCCAATTTGTTTATTTTTATTTCATTTCATATGCACGTTAAAAATTCTATTTTTAACTATAAAATATTTTTAACTATATAAATATTTTATTTCATTTCACATCACATCACACAATCAACTACACGTCAAAATCAAACAAACAAGCATACAAGCCGTCCATGGTTTGTGGACGACGGGTGTCGGGTGCTACTAAACACCATCTGCATCCTAGTATATATTTTAACTAGAAAACAAAATTAAAAGGTGAGAAGTTCTCACAGATTAGCTAAACCAAACGTCTCGACTCTTCATATGTAGAAAATCTCCGCCGTTCTTGCCTCTTGTCACTTTCTTTGCCCGTATTCTCTACATATGTAA
The DNA here is from genome assembly GCA_030737875.1 of Allium sativum. NCBI lineage: Eukaryota > Viridiplantae > Streptophyta > Magnoliopsida > Asparagales > Amaryllidaceae > Allium > Allium sativum. Next base: position 974,037,777 of record CM060924.1, read on the forward strand.
AAATCGAATTTTTACTTTGCTATTCAATATATAAAAATCCAATTTTTACTTCGCTATTCAATATATAAAAATCGAATTTTTACTTTGCTATTCAATATATAAAAAGCGAATTTTTACTTTGCTATTCAATATATAAAAATCGAATTTTTACTTCGTTATTCAATATATAAAAATCGAATTTTTACTTTGCAATTCAATATATAAAAATCGAATTTTTACTTTGCTATTCAATATATAAAAATCAAATTTTTACTTTTCTATTCAATATATAAAAATCGAATTTTTACTTTGCTATTCAATATATAAAAATCGAATTTTTACTTTGCTATTCAATATATAAAAATCGAATTTTTACTTCGCTATTCAATATATAAAAATCAAATTTTTACTTTTCTATTCAATATATAAAAATCGAATTTTTACTTTGCTATTCAATATATAAAAATCGAATTTTTACTTTGCTATTCAATATATAAAAATCGAATTTTTACTTTGCTATATAAATCACTTTTCCACCTCAACGTATATAGAATAAAAATCAGATTTTATTTCACTATATACATAAAGATCAAATTTTTATCATTATACCTATATAAAAATTATATTTTTAACTTTCTTCTCTTCTCTTTCATATGATTAAAAATCGTATTTTTACTTAGTTAAAAATCTCGTCTTTACTTCTAAATCATTTCTTTTTAAACAATAAAAATTACCCCTTTATACCCTAAAATGTATTTAAACTAACTAAATAAATAAAATAACTTAAAAGCTCACCCTTTTTCTTTATTTGCAGCGAAGGGAGAAGAGATGCGGGGTCCTTGGGGGTGTGTGGTGGCGGTTACGAAGGTGGGGAGGTAGCGGAGGTGGAGGAAAAGGGGTGTACGGTGGCCAGTGGGGCCAGGCGAGGGGGCTAGGGACTTGCGGTTTTCAGAGGAGCAAGGAGGAAGAAGAGGGAACGGAGGAGAGAGAGGCGCGATGGGGGAGGGTGGGGCCAGCATGGACGACGGCGCGGTGGAAGGAGGCGCGCCCTCGATGGGCGGCGCGTCGGTGCCCGGACAGTGGCGATTTGGGTTTCCGTCTTTCATTCATTTTTTTTTCTATTTCAATTTTGAAAGTAAACGTGGGGGGGGGGGGGGGGGGGTGACTGAGTACAAGGAGAAAGGGGAGAGGAATATAATATTATATATATTTCTTTTATGTTAATTCCATAAAAAGTAACTTTTTATGTTCAGCTCGAAATTGAACCCACCGCTTGTCACCCATAGCTAATTACCCCCATTCCGAACACAATGGGATATGTATCGTAAGCTGATTCGACTGTTTCGATCAGTTTTCGTCAAATCAACATATAACTCTATATATTGAATTTGAACGCACATTTCAATTTACAGGGCCCACATACGGACTCTAATAATTCCCGAAAAATATTTTCTAACTTCGTATTGACGATACGGTCCTAACAAAACTAATTTCGTTGAATTCCGAGATCGTTTGAAAAATGGCCATTTTCTAGTCGATTAAAATCAACTAAAACTGGTCAAACTCGTTTTACTTCACCACGCTCACATATTGATTCAAAAAATTATGAAATTTGAAACCTAGCAATAATTTGACATCGCGGATCCAACAAAAGTGGTTTCGTCGAAATCCGAGGTCGTTTGCAAAATGGCTATTTTTAAGGGCCTGAATTCCATAGCGACTATTCAGAATTTTCATTTGGACATATCTTTTGATTCCCGCTATGAAATTTTGATTTTTTGGATTTGTTGTAAATATATCCTCAAATAGATTCTAATATTTTTGATTTCGCTAAAATCCGGTTTATTTTGCACCCGGTATGTTCAATTAAATCGAATTATCGAACTACCGCGCCATTTTCAATTCCTTTTATAGTTATAAATAATTATTTATATTCTAACGACGGTCGATATAAATATATTCGTTCGAATTCTATTCAAAATAAATTTCTCGTCGTCATTATTTAAAATAATTCATTTTAAATAATCAAACTTCGCTAAAATTGCCAAAATAAAATTTTTAAACTGGCCCAGATTTTCGGGTTATTACAGATTTTCACTATCGTATTTCATAAATAAATTCAATACAGAATTAAATTTTTAGATTCAAACTTGTATATCACAAGATAGTTCATTATCAAAACTTCAAATTTGATTTAGACATCCAAGACATAACTTATACAATTTTAACCGAAACGATTCACATTGGAAATAGAATATTATCAAAACTAATTATATCAATATAATAGTCAAATTTAATGTATAACAGTTAAGTGAAATAGTTATAAAATAGAAATAGTTAAATTTAATACTTTTTTTATTATTGTGTGGAACCTAGGACATCACTTAAGATACAACTTGTTAGTCCTAGTATAGTTAAATTTAATATAAAATTGCTATAAAAATAGAAAAAGTTAAAATTTATAAAATAATTTAATAGTATAGAATCATAGATATAGTAGGATAAAAATAATAGTAAAAGAGAAATTTGTTAATTTAGAAAAGTTAATATATAATAATAATTTAAGAAAATTAATTTATTAATTTTGAATATAAGGGTTTATTTTCTGTTAAACCATTTGAATTCAACTTTGGGTTTCGAGTTTCATATTCCAATCTGAACCACGTATCAAACATTTTTCAAATTCTGAATAAAAATAAATTCTGATTCAAATTTGAATCTCAAATCAACTTAACTTACTGGTTTAAATTTCTAATTTAAATATATTGTTCAAAATAATTAAAACTTAAGTTCTAGTTCAAATTCAAAATGATTTCATATACATTTTTAAAATGTCAGGAACTTGAAGTGTGATTGTAACGCCCCACCCTGAGACCCACATTATTAGTAAAGGACATTAACATGTAATAACATCTACTAATGTAGAGAATATGGCTGATTAGAAGTGACCAACCATGCATCATGTATGAAATAAACACTAAGAGTGTAGATAAGTGCTATATGTTTTTATTTGTATGGGTCAACACTCTTAATCTATATTTAATACAATAATATGGTGGCGAGTCAATAATTCAGAACAAAGGAAATAAAAGTAAAATTATAGTACATCATAAATTACAAAACAGACAACCAACAAAATATGCAAATACAAGTGTTATAAAATACAATGTCTCAAAACTATGGTGTACAACCGCAGTACATATACATTGAGTTAAATAAATAGGTACATAATAAAGTACAAAGGGCAATCTAAAATATACACTACTAAACAACATCAAATACGAGGTCCGAGAAGTAAGGAGACATCCATGGCAGAAGCAAAAAAGAGAAATAGTAGCATAAATATGTGAAAAGCTCAGTCTAACCAGAGCATTAACACACACGAGTCAGTCTAGTTAACAGTGAGTAATAGCATAATAAAATGGACTATAACATGCAAACTAAATATCCATTTAGAATTGTTAATAAGGTAACTACCCGGGTATAGAAATGATATAAGTTGATGTAGCAATAAGGAAAGTTGCATCAAATTCATGTACCAGGCTATGAGCCAAGCACGAGCAACAGACACCAAAAACATCAAAACTCCATATTCCAAACACGCAAAACAACATGTATAAACTCATAAGAGTTAAAATATAATCAAGATGATCATCAACAAAAAAACTTCAAAGCAACATAATTTATTGATTTAAAAATCCATTACCAACTACAGCGAATTACAGCAAGAACTGAAACAATTTAAAGCTCTAATGCTTGAGAGAAAAGGATTTATCACCTGAAAGATTAACTACAACAACATGTAGGACATTGATTCAACACACAGTAAAACTCACACAAAATGGAAGATTAATGGAATATAATTGATTTTTTGGAATGGTTACCTGCTGGAGAAAACTTATAGCAACCTAATCTAGTAACTTGCTTTAGTTAGAAACCTAGGTTTAGATTTTACAATAGATGTTGTTGAGTTTCTTTTCTCATGAAGAAGGGAGAAGCTTTTCCAAAAAAATGAACATACTGTTTTCTAGGGAGTTTTCTCTTTAATCAAGTTATTAAGGCCCAAAACAACACTTAATCCCATTAATTATGTAATTAGGCTAATTAACTAGTGTTTAGACAATTAAACACATAATTTACCTATTCTAACATTGTTAAGCCATGTATACACAATATCAATACACAATTAACTTAATTTAACATCAAATAACATAAGTGAATTTGTAAACAACACTTACAAACTATTTTTAGCACTAATATTTACAATTTACAACAAGTTCTATATTTTACACAAAAGATGAACATTTATTTTAAACTTGGGTGAATTTTCATAACTTATGAATCTATAATTTTAAATGAACCGTGTTAATACAAAAATAAGCAAAATCGTTCAAAATTCTTATTTTATACATTTACCAATATTTTACAACTAAATTCACATTTCTATCATAATTCATAGATAAATTCCCTTTTATGCCAACAATACGCAATATTTATTACTGAAATCCTTAAACCTTACTTATTTAACTAAAATAATAAGTTAAAAAAATTAAAAATATTGATTTACATAAATTTTTAACTTTTTAGACTTTATTTTTAATTTTGCAAAGCATCAACATTAATTATTTTATCAATTTGTGAAGGCATGATTTATTTCTAACACATAATGTTAGAAACAAACCTTGGCTTTTACAAATTGATTCATTCTTAGCCCAAGCATCAAATTTTACTTTATCATCATTTTGCAACAAGATTCACAAACAATTTATCAATCAATAATTAACCATAAACCCAATTTAATTATCATTAAGCCTCATTTTAATTATTTTAAATGATTAAACATCCTTTTACTACCATTAAATTCCATGTTATATATATATATATATGTATGTATGTATATCAAAAACCAACTTATTTAATTAAGTCAAATGACTAAATTAATGATATATTTAAATTAACTATCATTTTCTATTCATTTTAAAAGCTATTAATAATTATAGCAGGTAATCATCAATAATTCGGGTGGTTACAGACACCCCTTGCAAAAATTGCATCCCAGCAATTTCCATAGGAATACGTCATGATCAACCCGATTCATTCCATCCACGAAAGGTAAATGAAAAGACATATTAGCTTGAATTCTAAGTTTTCTCATCCCTCACGACGATAAAAAGGAAGATTGGTTGAAACAACTTGGGAAATTACTTAATTTCCCATGAGTGACACATTCTTGACTCCAAAGGCACGCAACCTCCAAAGAAAAGATACAAATAACATATAGCATAAGGAAACCTAGGTGAGATTTCAAGCTTCTCTTAAGAACCAAAATCAAACTCCAACTCTCTCAAGCACCAGAATCAAACTCCAAATGAAAATCTTGATAACATTCCCGCAAAAGAAAAGCATGATACAGGTTGATTGAGGATACATGTATGACTCATATAGATCGCTAATGTGACGACCCATTCTCCCGATCCCCTGAAGAACAGATAGTCATTGGAATATAACACATTAACATAACAGCAGAAGATAAACATTGCAGTACAATTCATAATGTACACCAATTTACATCAAAGGTAATATAAGAGTTCACAACATCACAGGAACAAAATTATACATAACAGTGTTTCAAATAGCAAATAAATACATAGAAGAATGAAATATAATTAACATAGTAGAGTCTAGGAGAGTCAAAAAGAAAACATCCAAATCTTGCTCCATCTCCAAGTCCAAAACCAGCTTCCATACACATCCAAAAAGATGCAAGATAATTGCTTGGGAACTAGGTTGCCTGTGTGAAAATATGGGAACCCGAGTTTTAAAGGGGAAAAAAACTACGATTTAATCATGGGACTGATATGAGAAACCCTACAGTTATTTCTTAACTTATTTTAAAGTAAGTCATATCTCGGGACCACGACGTATAACATGGAATGGGTTTACTCCCCACGAATTCCAATGCATAAAATTAATGCAATGCCTTTTGAAAAATAAAGCCATTATAAGACTCAAGTCCCATCACATAATGCAAGTGCAAACCGGAGGATAGATTTTTACCTTATAATGGCAAAACATGCTTGATACGAAAAAATCATTTGATATTATTATTAATTTCTAAGTTTTGAAAACAATTTTGAACATAAATGTATCAATCTTAGATGGCATAATACACTATCCTATTATGTCGTCATATAGGTTTACAACTGAAAACGCAAAGCTCGTATAGGGAATTGGATTCCATCATGAACCAAGGCAAAGGATCTTCCTTATCCGACTTCGGACCATCTCTATCAAGATGTCTATGGATCTCTCAATATGTCCCTTGATAGGCAGAGCCGACCCACCAATTCCCGGTGAGTTCGGTCCAGAACAGTATGTTCCCCGGTCTTATTAGACCTTCAACCTAGTTGTTTGATTGACCAATATCCGAGGTGCCTCGATTCCTACATCCACATATGTAGAACTTCCTGGGATCCATACAATGGGAAATTTTTTAGCTATCCTTACTCTACCTTCTTTTATCCTATTTTCGGCTCATTCCGGGGTGTGAGACCCTAGAGTAAACGTCTACAAAGCTACGCTTTTCAACAAAATCTTTGACCTATCTCCTGGCAGCATTGTCAATTCACACATATGATCAGTGTCTATTAATAATATATCCTTTGAGATCATACGTCTCAAAGAAGGGTATTAAGCTAAGAGAATAAATTCCCCATCACCATAGTTATATCATCAATATCAACTAATTGGTTATGTTATGAAATACAATGTCAAACATAAAATCCATTTAGAAGTTTGTTCTGGGCCTGAACGAAACCGAAGGCAGCTTATTCCTCGTCCAATTAAGGAGAGAGGGCCTTGCAAATCTGGACAATCAACAAGTACGTCCAGACCACTGCCACTTTAACGCCTTTAAGGAAGCTACCTATATCTAGGGCATCAGCAAGTAGTCCATTCCATGTGAAGATTTCCGGTCCACCGTCTTCGATGTCTTCGACTTTTAATCATCGTACAATTATTCGAAATGGGTTGAACTCGGTCTTTTCGAATAATTAGCGTCAAAACAAAAATCCATATCGGGTTATTAATCCACCAATTAAGTCTCATTTAATTGGTAATTGTTTCATAAGATTTAAAATCTTATTCTCAAAATTGGTTAAGTTCCTAGCTTTCAAAAATCATCTCTTAACCTTATAAAAAGGTTTACTTAAGAATTAGATTTGATTTACAAATTAAAATCACTATTTCAAAATATTACCCAAAATTTATTATAAAAGTTATTACACAAATAGCTAAATTTCCGCTTAACTAGTTTTATCCTTCAAAACCATAAATAATTGGTTTAAAACTTTTTAAAATCATTTATAATGATTTATAAAGATTTTTCCCTATCTTTATTCAAATTAAAATAGTCCATATTAATAATTTTTGATTACATGCCATTACTAGTTATGACGAACTTTTTTATTCAAATTTGATTTGAACATTTCTAAAAATCTAACCGTTATATTTTAAAACTCTTATTGTCTTTTGAAATCTCTTTTCATTACGAACCCAATGGTTCCATTTTAGGGAAAATTCAACGGTCAGTTCTTTGGGGATATCCATTTAAAGTTATAGGTCGAAGTCCGCGAACAACCGCTGCACGACGAGTTCTATTTTGAGCATAACTCGACGTATATAATAAACTACGTTGAATAGCTTAAAAATATTTTATTTATTATACGGAAGCCATATTTTAATTTTTCAAATTCGATTATTCCAATATTTGAGTATTATAATAATATTAAAATGATTATGATAATATTATTTTTCCAACTTCATTATTTTTAATTCAAATTTTTGCCATACTCATTATAAAAATAAGTAAGAAAGTTTTGTAAGAAAGTTCTTTTAAAACTCATCTTAGATATCCTAACCGAACATCACTATCATCGATTACTATTCATTCTGAAAATAAAACTTGAACAAGCCATAATTACATGATAATTTATTCAAATCAATTTGCTATAGTTATAAATATTCATCGTAATTTTATAAACTTGGTGTCCATCCAAAATCGGACGGCAAACTTTTATTTTTAGCCTATTATTATATTAAAAAGTATTCAATAAAATCCAATTTATTTGATGGAGATTTAACTAATGGAACAATAATCACATTTATTGGTCATTTTCCATCAGTGTATCATATAATCTAAATCAACTATCAAACAACATCAAACTCACATACAAAGTGGAATTCATCGTATAAGCCTTAAATCAATAACACTTATACAAGTTTGTCAATCAACAGATTAACCACAAATTCAATCACTAGATATATATCAATCAATTAACATTTCACTACTCAAGTGGGGTTCATATCAGCATCCAATAACTAGTAATTTGTGAATTTGTTTCTAAGGCCATTCAAGGTTCAAACAGTTTTGCCCAATCAACACTATTAATTATAAGTATCACATACCCGAGCAATTACACATGTATCAATTAAAAATGATATTTTTGACATATTAAACATTAGTAATGAACTTGTGTGACCAAACAATAATCATCATTAAAATTAAACTAATTAACTGCACATAGTTAATTATAAACTACCCCTTAATCTAGTTTCAGTTCCTCACCGTGGGTTCCACTCCGTCAATCTTTCACGCGGATGGAATGTGAACTTTCTCACACGACTCTAGCAACGTTCTGGTGTCTTCAAAGATTTCCAGAAGCTAATTGGATAGAGTTTTGAGGCTATGGGGGTTTTCAAACTTGGTAGACACACAACACTCACAGATCGGGGTATACAGAGCAAACAGGAGAGGGTATGTGGTCCAGGAGGGGTGGGTCCATGGCGGGTGCTGTGTAGTGGGAGGCTCAGGTTGTGTGGGCTGGACATGGGGATATAGAGGTGTGGGGGAGGGTGAAATTGAATTTTATTTTAGGGTAACTTGGAAAATTAGGTTAAAAAGGGTTTTGGAGATTAAGGGAAGGAGGAGGCCATGGCAAGGGGGATGGGGCTACAGAGAGGCGGTGCAGGTGGGGAGGGAGGTGGTGAGAAGGCAACGTAGGTACGATGGAGGAGATTGGTGGTGCAACCATGGCTGGTAGCTTGGAGGAGGAGAAGAGAGTTTAAGGAAAAGTGAAAAAAGAAAGAGAAGAAAGAAAGGAACGAGCTTTTTACAGAAAGGGCATTCAATGAATTGATGAGGTGTCGAAGGGAGGTGAAGGTGAAGAAACACACTAAGGGGGCTGGGTTCGTTGACACTTCGTTTGGGTTTTCCTTAAAGGCTTAAGCTAAATGGTGAACGTGTTTTAGTTCAACCTCGTGTCTATCGCTCTTAGATTACCCAATAATTCCATTTCATACGAAATTTTGAATCCCAAATAATTCGTATTTCCGGATACAACGGAATAGATCTCATCGTATTTGGAGTTCTTTTGACCTTTCATTTTATTTTTTGTTTCGTTTTCGCTTAATTTTGACTAGTTGATACGGTACATGTTTATTTTTTGCACGCTCACATACTAACTCCAAAAATCATGAAATTCGGAATCCTACCATTTTTCGACGTTTTGGAACGGATATAAATGGTTCCATCGAATTCTGAGATCGTTTGAAAAGTTTTCCTTTGTAAGCTATCGAAATTATGTTAAATTATCCGATTTTTAAAATCGACTTTAAATCTTCATAAAGTTAGTTTAAAAATAAATTTTAAATTGGTTTCAAAATTTCATGTCATTACAATCACCCCCACTTAAAAGAACTTCGTCCCCGAAATTGGATGAAATAATGATGAAATAGAAATGATATAATAAAACTAAGTTTAACTCTCATAAGAGCTAATCAAATGTATCCACTCCGCACCAGGGATAAGCCTTTCTGATGCTATCCTCTGTTTCCCATGTACAATCTCTTGGATTTCCGCTCCACTGCACTATGACTAACTTCACTTTTTTGTTTTTCAATTCCTTTATCTCTTTGCCAATTATCTTTAAAGGTTCTCGCCGAACTGCTAAATTTGAGGTGATCTATAAGTCCTCATGTCTTGCCTCTTCAACAATTAAATCAGGATCATGCACTTAATTTTGAAGATGAGAAATGTGAAAAACTTTTGCACTCTAGATAACCACTCTGGTAACTGGATCTTGTATGCCAGAGTTCCAATTTTCTCCAATGTCGGAAATGGACCAATATATTTAGGTGATAACTTTCCTGTTTTCGCGAATCGGATAAATCCTCTTAGTGTAGAATCTTTTATGAATACTTGATTGCCAATTACAAATTCCAGATCTCTCCTTCTAGAATTAGCATAAGCTTTTTGTCGGCTTTGAGCCATCTTCAACCTTTTCTTAAGTCTACTTTATCCACTGCTTCACGGACCATATCTGGGATTAACCCAAGTCGATTTCCAAACTCTATCCAACATGCAGGAGATTTGCAAGGATGACCTTACAATGCTTCAAATGGTGACATTTTCAGACTTGCTTGGAAGTTGTTATTTGAGAATTCTACAAGATGCAAGTGATCTTCCCATGATCCTCCAAAATCAAGGATACATGCCCATAACAAATCTTTCAAGATTTGATTCACTCTCTCAGTCTGTGCAATTGTTTGGGGATGACAAATAGCGCTAAGATTCAACTTTGTCCCTAATTCCAACTGAAATGCGTCCCAGAACTTGCTAGTGAAGATTGGATCTCGATCACTAACAATTTTGTTGGGTATTCCATGTAGTTAAACGAATTCCTTTACATACGACTGAGTAAGACTCTCAGCTGTTATATTTGCTTTACTGGAAGAAAATGAGTGCTTTTTGTTAGACGATCAACGATTACCCAAATACTTTCATTACCTTTCTTGGTTCGAGGTAAATCGTCAATGAAATCCATTGATATCCAATCCCACTTCCCTTCTGGAATCTCTAGTGGTTGAAGTAATCCAATGACCTTTTGTTGGTCAATCTTGACTTGTTTGCAAGTTGGACACCTGCTAACGTATGTCGAGATATCTCTCCTCATAGAATTCCACCAAAATGTGTGCTTCAAATCTTAATACATCTTATGTACTCTCAGATAGATACTGAGTTTGAATTTACGACACTCATCTAGTACTTCTCTCTTAAGCTTCAGAATATCGGGAACGCAAATTCGTCCTTTCAATCTCTAAACTCCTTTATTGTCAATTTTGAAGTTCGAGACTTCACCTCTTGGATTCTTTTGCAAATCGTTAGAATAAACTTATCATCTTTTTGTTGAGTACAAATCTTCTCAATTAATGAGGTTTTAGCAACCAATTAGCAATAATAGCATTCTTTCTACTGAGTGCATCTACTACAACATTGGCTTTTCCTAGAGTATAAAGAATATCCAAATCGTATGCTGCCAGAAACTCCAACCAACGTTGCTGCCCTATGTTCAAATCCTTCTAGGTGAAGAGATACTTCAACGATTTATGATCCGTATATAGCTCAAACTTCTCACCCTGAAAGTTGTGCCTCTAAATATTTGAGGAAAATACCAAAACTAGTAGCTTCAAATCAAGAGCGGTATACCTCTTCTCATGCGATTTCAATTACCGACTTGCATAAGCAATCACTTTACCTCTTTGCATCAATATTGCACCAACTCCTTCTCTAGAAGCATCAGTATAGACGTTAGATCTTGATTACCATCTATAATTGTTAATACCGGGGTAGTGGTTAGCCTTTCCTTCAATTCTTGGAAAGCTTCTTCACATTTAGGCGTCCAAGTAAACTTGGCATGCTTCTTCGTCATCTTCGTCAAAGGTCAAGACAACTTTAAAAATTACTTCACGAACTTCCGATAGTAACTGGCCAACCCAAGAAAACTTTTGACTTCAGTGGGGTTCCTCGTTGCTTTCAATCCTAGATGACAACAATATTACTCGGATCTACCGAGACCACATGTCCAAGAAATTTTACTTCCTCTTTCCAAAATTCCAATTTGGAAACTTGGCCTTTAATACATTCATTCTTAAAATCACCACTACCTTTTCAAAATGTTTCGCATGCTCTTTCTTTGTCTTAGGGAAGATAAGAATATCATCAATAAAGACTAACATAAATTTGTTTAATACCTCTTGGAACACCCAGTTCGTTAAGTCTACGAAGTATGCAGGGGCATTGCATAGTTCAAAGGGCATTTCTAACCATTCATAAAATAAATCTGGCCCCCTAAAAGCAGTTAAAGGAACACATTCTTCTGCAATCCTTAGCTGATGAAAACTTGTAGCTAGGTCCAGCTTGGAGAACACTCTAACTCCATTCAAGTGGTCCAACAAATCATCAATGCGGGGAAGTGAGTACTTATTCTTGAGCATTTGCTTGTTGAGGTCTAGATACTCCATACATAATCTGAGGGTAACGTCGAACTTTAGAACGAATACCACTACTGCTCCCTAGATCGAGAAACTTAGCATGACTAGACCTTCCACCAAAGTTTTTGAGTTTGGTTTCTAAACTCTTCCTTCTCCTTTATCAACATCCTCTGAATTGCAAGCACAGCTGGCCTTGAATTCAAAACCAAATTAATCCTAAATTTAATCTCCCTTCATAGAGGAAGACTCGTTACTTCTTCGAACACATCTGCATAAACCTTAACAACTGGGATGGATTCTAGAGGAGTGGGGAAACATCAAGAGCAAACCAGAATTCATTCCTATTTAAATCTGGTTCTTCGCAGGGTATTTTTATATAATTCCCAATTTTGTTTTTCACACTAAAGATTATTTCTGCACATCGAACATCAGCTCTGTACTTGGTCCATCAATCCAACCCAAGTATAATATCAAATTCATTGAAATCCATGATGACCAATTTGTGAGGAAATATGTAATGAGAATAAGAGATAGACACTTTACAATATAAACTAACGTCGACCGAGCCTCCTATTAGATTTTTGACACAAAGGGATTCTTTAAGATATTTGAGTTTCAAACTTAGTTTCTTAGCCAAACTATTTGAGATAAAAATACATGATGCACCTGTATAAAATAAAACATTAAACATAGTATCTTTAACAGAACATATGGTCTTCCCCTACCAACTGAAGTTGTTGGAGCATCGCCCACATTGTAAACGTGTGCTGCCTTGGTCTTCTTCAAAAGTTGGCAATTTTGTTTTATGTAGCCACTTTTGTGGAAGTTAAAGAATTTCATATTGTCATGAGTCTGCTTCTGTTTCTTTAAAGATTTACACTCCTTTGACAAATGTCCTTGCCTATGGCAATTGAAATATGTGACATTCTTTAATCATTCATCCTTAGGCTTCCTTCCTTCCTTACTGGCCTCTGGGTTCTTATTTGCAAACTTCCACTTTTTTCTAAAATTTCCTTTATCTTTATCGTCCAAAGCATTTTGCCAGTCTATATTCTCATAGTGACAAGCCATTTCTACCATTTCTGAAAATGGAAGTTTCACATGGGAGGCCACCCTATTCTTATATTTCCTTTGAAGTCCATCTATGAATCTTACTTAATAGATCTTGAATCAGCTCTAGACCAAATCGAGAAAGCTCGTTGAATTTATTCAGATAGTCCAAAATAGTTGTATCCTCTTGTATGAGATTAGAGAACTCATAGTACAGACGCTCTACTACTTCTACGCGAATGAATCTTTCTTTGAAAATTTCTTTGAATCGATCCCAAGTGACATTTCCTCCTGGATTCCCCATTGTAATTGTTTCCAACCAGGTCAAAGCTTCGTCCTTGAGTAACCTAGATGCCAACAATCTTTTCTGTTTCACGTTCAATCTTAAGCCTTTGAAAACTCTTTTATAAGAATGCATCCATGCTTGTGCTTCAATAATGGATCCCTTCTGAAGAATGGTACTCCACCTAGATTCTTATACTACTTAGCTAGGACTTTTAGATCTGGTTCTGGCTATAGGGGCACGGCTGGTTCATTCGCAGCTCCAATGGGGTTGGGTCGTTTAGCCACAGGGTTACCCCTTCCTCTTCCTCTATCTCTTCTACCTCTGCCACTCATTTTCTACTATAACTGCAAATAACAAGAAAAGAGTTAGCCAACAAAAAAGATATCTTAAGGAAATTGTAAGAGCATAAAGACATATATATGAGTAGAAATGTGTTTAACATGGGGTGTAATTCTAATACACTCATTCTAGGGTATTGTTAATCCTATCTCTAATAAGTTACTCATCCTAGAATACTACTGATTCTATCTCTGTTGAGTCATTTAATATGTTATACTCCAGAACTAAGGCTAACCCTCAACACTAATATCAAAATGTGACATCTTGTTCTCCCGATCCCTAGAAGAACAGATAGTCACTGGAATAAAACACATTAACATAACAGTAGAATAAAAACATTACAGTACATAAAGTACACCAATTTACATCAAAGGTAATATCAGCGTTTACAACATCATAAGATCATATTATACATAAAAGTGTTTCAAACAACAAATAAATACACAACAGAATAAAAGATAATTAACATAGTAGAGTCTGGGAGAGTAAAAAAGATAACATCCAAATCTTTCTCCAGCTCCATGTCCAAAACCAACTTCCATACACATCCAAAAAGATAAAAGCTAATTACTTGGGAACTAGGCTGCCTGTGTGAAAATATGGGTAACCGAGTTTGCAAGGGAAAAATGAACTAAGAGTCAATCATGGAACTTGTATAAGAAACTCTATAGTTATTTTTAATTTTTTAAAAAGTAAGACATGTCACAGGACCACGTAGTACAACATGAAATGGGTTTACTCCACACGAATGCCGAAGCATAGAACTAACACAATGCTTTTTGAAAAATGAAGCCATTATAAAACTCAAGTCCCATCACACAATGTAAGTGCAAACAGGAGGATAGAGTTTTACCTCATAATGGCCAAACATGCTTGATATGAAAAAAATCATTTGATATTATTATTAGTGTCTAAGTCTTGAAAATAATTTCAAAAATAAATGTATCAATCTTAGATAGCATAATACCCCATCCTATTATGTCGCCACATAGGTTTACAACTAAAAATGCAAAGTTTGTATTGGAAATTAGATTCCATCATGAATTAAGACAAAGGATCTTCCTAATCCGACTTTGGACCATCTCTAGCAAGATGTCCAGGGATCACACCATGTGTCCCTTGATCAGCAGAGTCGACCCGCCAATTCATGGTGAATTTGGTTACCTCTGAACAGTTTATTTCCCCGATCTTATCAAACCTTTAACTTGTTTGTTTGATTGACCAATATCTGAGGTGCCTCGATTCAAACATCCACATAAGTAATTCTACCTAGAGCCCATACCATTGCATAAATTTTAGCTAAAAGGAAATGTATGTGCTTACTCTGCTGTCTTTCATCTATTTTTGGCCTATTCCGGGGTGTAAGGCCCTAGAGTCAATGTCCACAAAGCTCTTCTTTTCAACAAATGCTTTGATTTATCTGCCAGCAGCACTCAACATGCCACATTATCAGTTCACACATATGATCAGTTTCTATATATAATATAACATTTGAGCTCATGCATCTCAAAGAAGGGTGTTAAGCTAAGAGGATAAATTCTCCGCCACCATAGATATATCATCAATAGTAACTAGCTGGTTATGTTATGAAATACAACGTCAAAAATACAATCCATTTACAAGTTCGTTTTGGGTCTGAATAAAACCGAAGTCACCTTATTCCTCGTCCAATTTAGGAGAAAATCCCTTGAATATCCGGACAATCAACAAGTACGTCCTGACCTCTGCCACTTAATCCCTTCAAGGAAGCTACCCATATCTAGGGCATTAGAAAGTAGTCCATTGAATGTGAAGAATTCCGGTCTTCCATCGTCTTCAATGACTTTGGATTTTAATCATCGTATAATTATTCGAAATGGGTTGACCCCGGTCTTTTCTAATAATCAGCATTAAAACAAAAATCCTTATTGGATTATTAATCCACCAGTTAAGTCTCCTTTCATTGGTAATCGTTTCATAAGATTTAAAACCTTATTCTCAAACTTGGTTAAGTTCTTGGCTTCAAAAATGATCTTTTAACCTTATAAAAAGGCTTAATTAAGAATTAGGTTCGATTTACGAATTAAAATCATTATTTCAAAACATTAACAAAAATTTAATATAAAAGGTGTTAAACAAATAACCAAATTTTCACTTAACCAGTTTTTATCCTTCAAAACCATAAATAATTGGTTTAAACACTTTTCAAATCATTTATAACAATTTATAAAGATTTTTCCCTATTTTTATTCATATAAAAATAGTTGATATTAATAATTTTCAATTACATGCCATTATCGGTTACGGTGCTATTTTTTATTCAAATTTGATTTGAACATTTCTCAAAATCTGACCATTAGATTTTGAAACTCTTATTGTTATTTGAAAGCCTTTTTCATTACGAACCCAACTATTCCAGTTCGGGAAAATCTGATGGTTGGATCTCCTAGAATATCCATTTAAAGTTACAGGTCGAAGTTCATGAACTACCTCTACGCGACGAGTTCAGTTCTGACCCTAACTCGACGTATATAATAAGCTATGTCAAATAGCTTCTAAAATATTTTATTTATAATATAAAGAATACATAATAATTTCCAGAAGCCGTATTTTAATTTTCCAACTTCAAATTAAATTATTTCAATATTTGTGTATTATAATGATATTTAAATAATTAAAATAATATTATTTTTCCAACTTCATTATTTTTAATCCAAATTTTCCTAACACTCATTATAAACATAAATAAGAAAGTTTTGTAAAGGAAGTTCTTTAAAAACTCATCTTAGATATCCTAACTGAACTTACTTTCATCGGTTACTATTCATTTTTAAAATAAAACTTGAACAAGTCATAACTACATGAAAATTTATTCAAATCAATTTCTTACAGTCACAAATATTCATCATAATTTTATAAACTTGGTGTCCGTCAAAAATCGGACGTCAAATTCAAACTTTTATTTTTAGCCTATTATTATATTAATATAATATTCATTAGAATCAATTTTATTTGATGGAGCATAACTGATGGATCAATAATCACATCTATTTTTCATTTTTAATCATTATATTATATAACACTAAATCAACCATCAAACAACATCCAATCCACATACAAAGTGGAATTCACTGTATAAGCCTTAAATCAACAACGCTTATACGGGTTCGTCAATCAATAGATTAACCGCAAATTCAATCAGTGGATATATATCAATCAATTAACATTTCACTACTCAAGTGCGGTTCACATCAGCATCCATTAACCAGTAATTTGTGAATTACTTTATCATGACCATTTAAGGTTCAAATAATTTTCCCCAATCAACACTATTAATTATAAGTGTCACATACCCAAGCAATTACATATATATATATATATATATATATATCAATTAAAAATGATGTTTTTAACATACTAAACATTATTCAACATTAGTAAGGAACTTATGTGTCAACCAGTAATCATCATTAAACTTAAACTAATCAATTGAACATGGTTAATTATAAACTACCCCTTTATTTAGTTTCGATTTCTCAATGTGGGTTCCACTCCGTCAATCTTTCACGTGGATGGAATGCGAAATCTCTCACACAACTCTGATAATGTTCCAGTGTCTTCAAAGATTTTCAAAAGCTAACAAGACAGAGTTTTGAGGTTACGGGCGTTTTCAAACTTGGCAGACACACAAATGCTCACAGATCTGGGTATACGGAGCAAACAGGAGGGGGTATGGGATCCAGTAGTGTTCGACCTATGGGTAGGGTCCACATGGGGGCTGTGCAGTGGTAAGAGCAGGCAGTGGGGGTTGTGCGTGGGGTGCATAAATGTGTGGGAGGTGAAATTGATTTTATTTTGGGGTAACTTGCAAAATTAGGTTAAAAAGGGTATTTGGAGATTTAAGGGGAGGAGGAGGCCACAGCAAGGGGGATGGGGATGGAGAGAGGCAGCATGGGTGGGGAGGGTGGTGGTGAGGGGGTAGCGCACATCAGGTAAAGGATATGGGGGGTGCGTCCTTGGCTAGTAGCTTGGAGGAGAAGAAGAGAGTTTAAGGGAAAGTGAAAAAGGAAAGTTTTGTTTTATAAAACGGGCATTCACATGGATTGATGAGGTGTCGAAGGGAGGTAAAGGTGAAGGAACACACAAGGGAGCTTGGTTCGTTGACATGTTGTTTGGGTTTATTCGCGTTAAAGGCTTATGCTAAATGGTGAACGTGTTTATTTCTACCTCACGTTTATCGCTCGTGTGACAACACGATAATTCCGGTGGGCATGAAATTTTGAATCCTGACATAATTTATAATTCCGGATCCAACGAACAGGTCTTGAAAATTTTGGAGTTCGTCCGACCTTCTGTTTTATTTTTTATTGCATTTTCTCTTAATTTTGACCGGTTGACTTGGTACACGTTTATTTTTCGCACGCTCACATTCTAACTCCAAAAATCATGAAATTTGGAATCCTACCATTTTTCGATGTTATGACGTTTGAAAAGTGTTCCTTTGTAAGCTATCGAAATAGTGTTAAATCATCGAATTTTTAAAATCGACTATAAATCTTCACAAAATTAATTTAAAAATAAATTTTAAATTGGTTTAAAATTTTTAGGTCATTACAGCTAACTTTTTGTGAAAGAAAATAGAAATGGAGTTTATATTTGGAGCTTCTGGAGAATTTTAACAACACTCAATGAAAATTAAATTATCCTAATAATGGACAATTTAAGGTGATTTAGACGAAAGTTTTATGGTTCCTTAAAATAAAACAATAAACAAAGAAAGAATCCAGATTAATTTAGTCTGGAAAGAAAGACTAGGTTCGAAGGGTAGTTTTGTGATCCTCCTTACAAAGTCATTAAGGATATTGACGATGAAAACCCTTAACACAAAGTCACAGGCTTCAGTTTCAAATGTTGAAGTGAGAAATGTGAATTTCGGATCTTGCCTTAAAGTTTTCGCATTAAGATATAATGGGTAAGTGGGAGCTTCCAATAAATATTTTTTTATTCTTGATTAAATTACTAAAACATCTTGAAGTTTCACTTTAATTTCTTAATTACCATAACCTCGAAACCTTTTCAAGTATAAGTAACCCCTTACTAACTTTAAAAACCTAGGAATTCAAAATTCTCCTTTAAATACAAATCTACTATCAATTATTTGAATTTCGGGCTTTAACAAAAGTTAAATTATAAATCAAACCACTAGATAACTACAAAATTACTTCTTATTGCTCATAAAGAACTCAAATTCCACTAGCCCTATGATATAGAATAGTTATAAAAATCAACTGTTCATAATAAAAATAAATATCGACTATGTCTTATGTCAATACTAAATTATACGTAGTTTTGGAACCGCTATAGGTTGAAGGTGTCCCTTGTCTCGACGAGAGTTCTTAAACCACATTTACGCACCTTAACACAATCAATAACTGTAGTTACTTTATGATTATTCTGAATAACAAAAATCATTTAGTAGTTTTAATTTTGAATATTTACAATTCAAAACCTTGCTTCTTGTCATTTTACTAATTATAAAGAATAAACTTCAAAATATTCCAGATATATTTATTAATTTAGTGCTTAGCCGAAGTAAACAACTAGCTTCCATTGTGCACTCTGATTAAACCTTCATTATTCCCAAAAGACTATGCTCAAATGTCTCGTACTAGCATTTAAGGGATTCCTATAGCTAACATTGATCAGGTGTATCGATAAGAATTCTTAAAATACTCCACGAACAATTCAATCAAAGATTGAATATGCGAATGGGGACTTGAACACAACCTTGAATGACATCAAAATGGTTCCTTACAAAATTCATTTGTCGATCAGATCAATAATAGGAGAAACTAGTATGAGAATGGATCAATATCATACTATGATTAAATTCAAAAAAACTTTGTGAATTCCAAATTTCTTCTTAGCAACACTAATGGAAAATGGTCAATAACAAAATTCAAGGAATTAGATTACTGAAAAATCCAACTATCTGCGTAGGATTTAAACCCAAATAGATCCGACATAGGAAGAAATTCATGCATTACAAAACCATCGAGATACATTTGCATTATCATGAGGTTTTAAGAAAACAAGAATCTCAAAACCACCATCAATCTTCTAAAAATATGATCTACAACTGATTAATTAATTACTAATACTCGAGATATGAAGTTTAAATTTAAGAACGTGACTTCGAATTGTGTAAGTCAACACTTACTCTCTCTCTCTGAAATCCCACAAGGAATTCTACATACCAGAATAAAATGAAAAGAACCCATAAAGATCAATTATAACATGAGTTATCTCGTTGACATTCCATACATCAGAAGAAAATGAGGATGCTTAACCATCAAATCAACATTACTCAACCGAAGGATAATAGGCAATCAAAACCGAAGGATGGAAATTTATTTAATGACAAGAACTTTGGGTATTCCGGGATGATTAAGTAACTTCATCCCAAAGATTTCCACAAATAAAAATAAGAGCAACATGCAAATTCATAAAAAGAGAGTTGCAGATCTACCAACAGGATTTACAACTGGAAGTTCTATCTCATAATGGTAAAAGTAAGAAGAAAGCATTCATGGGTTTCCTTTAGTATAGGAGAGTACAACACTCCATACTAAAGAAAACTCGAATAGCACGATCATGCAACAATATGAAATATTCAAACAAAATAAGTACGTGCAGGCTGAGGTAAACCACCAAACACAGTAGCTACACAAGGTTGCCTACTGTAACACCCAACCTCCATTAAGGTCACTCACAAAGGGAATGCCTTAACTTTGGTGGAGCATTTTAGTAAACAGAACAGAAACTTACAAGACAGATAAAATAGTACTTGAAAAATTTATAACTTTATTACAACATAAATCGAAATAAGCTTGGTTACATCCTTTCAAATCACAATATCAGAATTCAAGTACAAAATATGAGTCTTGTACAAAAGCCTTCAGAATGCATAGTTTAAAATCATAATCCCCACAGAAGAAGACAAGCCATACTTTAAGCACTTCAAGCGGAAGAAATCTGGATCAAGCTAGAGTACTCCCTTCTACAAAACCTGGGGGGAAACGGAAGAAAGGAGGCGAAACAACAAGGGTCAAACAAAAATTCTGGCAAGTCCAGTGATTTTCAGTTATGAACAGATAATAATAACATGACATGAAAATAAAACCGGATGAGAGATAACAGTAACAGGTGTAGCGGATATTACAGAAGAACAAAATGACATAAGCTATTTCTTTACACTTCTCTGCACTAATACTAGTATAACAGAATTAGGTGTCACCCTAATGTCTAAACTGAAACAGAAACGGGTACAGAATAATTTCCATAGAAGAGAGTGCTAGTAATGGGCCTTTACCACCCGAACAGAAATAGACAGAAGCAGAAACAGATTAATCCCTACAGAAACAGAATGTAGAATTAGGTGTACAATAGTAATGGGCCTTTACCACCCCAACAGATGGTACCACGCAGAAACAGACAGGGGTTACCACCCAACAGAAACAGACAGAACTAAGTGTACCCTAAAACCCTACCCCGAGCTATCGGCTCCCTAATACATAAATACCTTGTGTCGGCCCCATAGTAGGGTGTATCACTCCCTAAAGTGACAACCAATTGGCACAGACCTATTTACAGATGTCGCGGCGTCTTACATCCTCAGAGGCAGACCGGGATCCATGCACGCACATGACCCGGTTGGAACGCACCATCAACACCCCTCGCCATTATCAGAATGAACCTCTTATAATTAGTTCAGTAAGCGTGCCCGGACCCTACCTACCTTTGGGTCAAAGTTTTGATACCAGAAAGGGTTACTGACTAATATGGGTCCCAAACAACAGATGACAAAAGTAAATTCCCTCCTAACCTTGTGTCCCCAGACTAACAGATTTCAGATTAACTTGTTTACAAGTTCAGACATACAGAATTCAGATCAACTAGTTCACAGACAAGTTTTCAGAATAACGGATCAGATATACAGATTTAACAGACTTACTGATTAACCAGTTACCGATTAACAGACTTACATATTTGTCTAACTTTGTAATTGGGCCTACAGATTCACGGAACAGATTTGTTAAATTCATCAGTCTAGTGGGTTTAACCCTATCCGCCCAACACGTTTTAGACATCATATTTATCTCAGATTTTCATTAATTAAATATTAATGCCCAGACCTCTCACATTAGACTGACAGTCTGCGGCTACTGGTTAGGCCGGTTGGTTCCGGGCAGATTTCTGCCGCAAACTGAGTCTAACCTCGGGTTTCAAGCACGTTATGACTAACTTCTCACATTAGAACCTATTGTTTGCGGCCACTGGATGTGCCGGGCGGTTCCGGGCAGAATTACGCCGCAAACTCATTCTAACCTCGAGTCAGCCATGTTTATCTTTGCGGCCAATTAATTAATAATTTACCATTTATGCCCATGCCTAATATACATGTCAATTATTCATAGCTAATTCAGATTATGTCAATAGCAGACTGAATATATCAACTTAACAGATATAGCAGATAACAGATTTTCGCAGATTAGGTGACTTAACGGATTCAGCAGATTAAGTAATTTAGCAGATTTGGCATTTTCAACAGACTTAGCAGATGACAGATTTGGCAGATGAACAGATCTAGCAGACTAGACAGTAGAGCAGAACTAGCAGATTAAGCAATATAACAGAAATAGCAGGTTAGGCAATATAACAGAACTAGTAGATTAGGCAAATATAGAAGAACTAGCAAATTAGGCAAATATAACAGAATTAATCATTCCTTAAAGTTTCACAAACATATCTTGCCTAATTATAAATTTGGCCTAAGTTTGCATGCCTAAATAGTTGTCATGATTCACACTATGATCATATACCCCACGTTTGCATTGAATTTACATGTCACAGATTATGGTCATAATTTACATGTCCCAATTTAGTTCAACTTGCCTAGTACAAAAGATTCACATATAAATTATACCAAATATAGCCATCGATTTCAATGCATGTCATATATTCAAAAATCTCCTACTTAGGTGTTATTCACATTTGATAGTTATCAAATCTTAATATAGATCTTCACGCCTAAGTCATATTCTCTTTCAAATCATGAATTGTTATATAAACAATATGCCAAACAGATCTTAATTCAAAATATGCGTTATGTCCAATGTCTCAAGTCACATGTTAACATACTATGGTTCCTCTTCGTCCAATTCACAGAATATGCATAGATCTAAATCTTGTTTACAAACTATGTCCTTTTTCTTAAATCAGTCACCGATTAGCCATGTCCAATTATGCCATGTTCATTATTTGTCCCAAACATTTTAGCGTTCGTGCGTTAATCTCTTAGGAGATTGGCGCAGGCTCATAGTAGCCTGGCTATAGAACAGAAAGAAGAAGAGATACAGAATAAAATAGATCAGAACAGAACATACACAATCTCAAATTCAGATTTACAATCATGTCACAATTATGATTAAAGTTTATATCGGAAAATAACTGCACTTGCCTTGGTTGGATTAAAGAAAGAACTTTAATTGTTGTAGAATCGTTGCAGAAGCTTTAATCTCTAGTTTGAATTGAGTTGCTTAGGTTGATGTTGATTAGCTTCTAGTTTTGATTTCGGCAGAGTGACGACGCCATTTTTATTTTTATTTAGAACAGAGGCAGAGTAGAAGCAGAATAGAATTGTGTGTAGAGAAGGCTAGGTTTGGGGCTGTTTAAATAGGGTCAAGTCGACGAATCTAGACAGAAATCGGACCGGAAACATCAGAGTGAACTCTGACTCAAAAATGGGCTCGGGGACCAGGTCGACACCCAGGTCGACTACCCAGTCTACCTGGCCAGGGGGGTCGACTGCCCAGTCGACCTGGGTCTGGGCGGGAAATTTCCCGCCCAGTCTGTTCTGGGTTTGAAATTCGAATTTTGAATTCGAATTCCTGCTGTTTTTAATTCTGAAAATTTCTGAAACTTTGGAAGGCCATAACGTCTTCATATGGACTCCGATTTACGCAAACTCGGACTTGTTTTCTAGTAGAATTCCGAGACGAATGCAATGGCGCAACCCGTTTCCCTTGATTCTTATTTTAAAAATTAATTATCCTTTGATTTGTTACTTATACGTTCACAGAAAATACGGGGTGTTACACCTACCCCATAATTTGTTTTCTTCTTAGGGTAAGCGAAAGCCATGTTCCCTCTTGCTTACAATAGCTCCACCTACGAGGTTGGGGGTAATCCCTCAAAAAGTGGTATCGAGAGATACAATTAAAACCTCGACATAGTAGGGGCAGAGCTACCCTAGACTCAAAAACAACACAAGAACCACGAATAGGCTTCTTAAACTTCTTATAAGGAGAGGATGAAGAAGTCTATAAAGATGATTGCCTCCTCGTAGCCTTATCGTCAAGAACTTCTTGATGAGTTGAGGAAGGAATCTTTATCGAAAGTACTCTTTGAATTGATACGAAATCAAGTAAGACTCGCATATTGCCGAGAGAAAAGACTCATACCATTATAGAGCCTCTTATTGTAGCACGCTTGATGCTACAAGAACACATTGTCGATCATACAAGTCCATCTCTCTAAAGATGCACTCACATGTTCCATGTCAGCTTAAGATTTTAGGTAAAGTTTCTGATCCACAAAAGAATGTACCACCATAGGAAAAGACATTACAAAACCAAATAAAATTTGACCTACAATGAGGAGAAGAGAGGGTAACAACTGAAGGCTGGAGATTCAACGATCAATTGACCTATGAACATTGTTTAAACAGGGAATGTTGGACGGTCCCGTACTAGTATGGCTAGCTCCGCTTTTACCAAACATGAAATATCTAAAAGGGAAATAAGATAGGTATGGATCAAAAAGCAGTATCATAACAAAAAAGAACAGAATAAAGAGTACTATAGAATTGAATCCAACATTCCTAGGCGTATTCCCCAAGGGGTACGATTAGACATAAGCTTAATTCAACGGGAAAACAATATGGATTGGTGTCAAAACTTATATTGTATGTCAACGTACTGAATTTGCTTATTCTCTATTAAGTATATATTACCTTTGTTCTGAACCTCATCTCTGATACCAAGCTGTAACTCCCCGTACCAAGACCCAATTTAGTAAAGGGCATTAACAGGTAATACCGTCTACTAATGCGAAGAGTAGGTTTGATTAGGAGCGACCAACCATGAGTCTTGTATGAAATAAACATCAAGAGTGTCGATACGTGCTCTAATGTGGAACAACATTGTTAATCTCCATTTAATACAATACTATGGTGGCTAGTCAATAATTTAAGACAAAAGCAAATAAAAGTAAAATATAATACATCATAAATAACAGAACAGACAACTCAACAACTATACAGATACAAGTGTTATACAATAAATAATGTCTCAAAACTATGGTGTACAAGCACAATACATATGCATCGAGTCAAATAAATAGGTATATAACAGAGTACAAAGACACAATCCAAAATATCGACTAATAAACAACATCAAACACGAGGCCCAAGAAGTGAGGAGTGATCCCCAGTGGAAGCGATTAAAAGAGATGTAGCAACATAAGTATCCGAAAAGCTCAGTCTGACCTGACCATTAACAAACATAGGTCAATCTATTTAACAATGAGTAATAACATAATAAGATAGAATATGACATGCAAACTAACTCTCCATTCAGAAGTGTTAATAAGGTATACAAGGATATGGAACGATATAACTTGATATAGCAATAAGTAAAGTTCCACCAAGTTCATGTACCAAGCTATTAGCTAAACATGAGCAATAAACACCAAAAACATCAAAACTCCATATTTTAAAACCAACAAAACAACACGTATAAACTTATGAGAGTTTAAATCGAATCAACATGATCATTAACAACAAAAATCCAAAGAAACCTAATGTACGGATTCAAAAATCCATCACCGATATGTGACCATAAGTTATGAATAGTCAAAAATATTAATTAAAAAACAAAAATTTAGATTTGAAACAACAAAGTAATGCAAGTGCAAATAGCTCCATCCCGGGTTTAGTCAAGTAGCAATGTAATGTGTTAGACTAATCTATGCGATTTTCGTTGCATATAATACAATAAACAACAAATACATTTGTACGTACTTTTACATATGCACAAGACTGCATCCCCCAACAACAAACACCTTTGTATGCATTTTTACATATGTACAGGATCATAGCCCCTAACAACAAACACCCTTATAAGCATTTTTACATACGTACAGGGTCGCAGTCCCTAGTACTGGCTCAACAAACAAAATTATGTGTTACAGACTCTCAATCAATAACCCGAGTGGTAGTAGCTGTGTTTCTCATAGCACACATTCTCATCGTCGTTTTACTACCAGCTACTCATCTCCACAATGGAAATCAACAAATCAATAATGCAACAAATCATCAGCTTCAACTAGACGCATCTGTAATTAGCTGATACAATATACCTTCACGTCCCATACCAAAGGTTTACTATACTGTTTAATAACAACGCGCTGTCTTGAAGGGTGTAGACATGTGTATTTCAATATACGCAAAATACTTGGTTTTGCGAAAATGAGATTGTAAAATGATTCTAAAACCATTTCGAGAATCCTTGATTTAAGAATTCTCTTTATAAAATATATATACTAATGACATAAAAATATTTATAATATAGAAAAATATTTTCTTAAAACAAATCTTGTTTATATTTAAAGCCTCCTTTAAAATGGTTTTATGAAATGTGTGTTCGTCATAAAATCTCTAAAAAACTCATGAAAACAATACATGGAAATCAACTTCGAAATTCAACAAACTCAACTATAAATTAGCAATAATTTTGGATTCTCCATTATAAAATTAAATTAAAGTAAAAAGCCAGAATCATGGTTTAAAAGTAGATCAAGAGAAGCATGAAAACACTAAAGAAAAATGGCCAATATTAACACTAAGGCATGAACATGTTCCTAACAACCAATTCATGTTGCAACTTCCAGATTAGTTTAGGATGAATAAACAACATTGGAATGATCCTAAAATTGATAGGCACAAACTAGAACAATATATCTTTCAAACAAAGAAGAATCACTCAATTTTGGTTTAATATGAAAATGATATGAAGTCTCAGACTTGGACTCAAATTGTGCAGGAATTTGGCCTGGCCTGAAATCACTTCCAGTTTGAACTTTGAGACTGTCTTTGGATGATCAAACAACCTATGAATGGTCTAAAAATCTATAGTGATGAAGAAAAACACTCAAACTTTAATCATCCAAATCAGACTAATAACAAAGGACATAAAGCGCCCAAAAGTTAGACCTAGGCGTTGTTATAACTATAACAATCCGCTCAGAATGGGCCTAAATTCCAACCTAGAAAAGGCCTTCGGCACTTACAGCCACTCTAAACGGGTCGTTGGTTTCTATAAGAAATTACTAAACAATTTTACAGAGCGGTCTAAATGAAAAATCAGAATCTCGCATGATGGAAGTGATAAAATATAATAGCATAAAAGAGACATACCATTATCTAAAACCACAAATTCAGATCTAGAGTGAAGCTTGGAGTACTAATTAAAATCGAGTTCGAGAACGACACTTGAGTCGGTAGATTCCCGTTCTTTGAAAGAGAATGTAGAAGGAAAGCTGGGCGAATGACATGACCGTTAGCCTGACAAACTCAAACTCTCCCGATTCGAGAGTGAATATAAAATAGGCGTGATTGGTGCACCATGATTAGAGACCACCTTGACCACACTCTAACTTGGGCATACGATATGAGAGTATAAAGGCACAGAGATAAGTGCTAACAGAAATGGATTCTTACCCCCACTGAAGGATTCGGGACAAGATTGAGACTTGAGACCGCACTCCCCGCGGAAGGATTGGGGGCAATACAATGTCACTTCTAGTCAATCCTGAACAAGCCCTAGCCAGGCAGATTATTCAAGATTGATTGGGGGCATACACATATCACACCCTTATGATAATTGCAATATGACATGTTGTTAATTACTTAGTATAGTAATGATCGACTGTAGAAATTTTGATTTTTGATTTGTAGGGATAGTGAATGGAAATCCTGGTTTGATCTGTGTTGTGATTTATTGTTTATTACTTAGCATAGTAATGTTTTGATTACATGTACACTCGATTGAAATAGATAATAGACTTGCAAACATATGATATTGCAGGAACACTACTTTATTCACAAAGTGCTGATTAATACAAGATAACTGGTCAAAAACGTGAGGGGCGCACTCGCAACAACCACAATCGGCTAGTGAAAAACAAAAGAAAAATCAAAACAACAGTTCACTTGGACTTGGGAGAGTGCTTGGCTTTTTGGCATCTTTGAGCTTCTGCCTTTCCTCCTTTTTAGCGTCAGTGAGAATACGCTTTTTCCTCTTCTTGTCGGAAGAAGGATCTTTTGGATCAACGAAGGACCTGGAGGCTAACTCTCGAGTGATTGATCAAACGGAAGCTTAATGGTTTATTTTTCCATCATGAGGAACCATTTGGAGAGGATCAACCGAGATAGGCTCTTCTTCAGTCTTGGCCTCCAAGAGTTCCTCATTTCTAGACTTCATTTGTGCAAGAGTTATGTTTTCTATCTTATTGGAGGCTCCTGTGATGGTGACTCCTTCCTCTTCGTACCCATTGCTATCAATATTCTTTAAGGTGTCAATCATTTCTCTGCCTTGGGGAGCTTCAACACTGGAGGGTACTATAGCCTTGTCAGCAACTTCTTCATGTTTATCTTCAGCCTCCTCAGCAGGCTTTGTACCTAAAGAACGGGAAGCAACAATTATTTAATATGGGGAAACATAGGCCTTTTTATTGTTTGCTTCACAATATGACAACACACTATAATAGCCTTGACAAACTACGGCGAAAAGGTGGAGATACCTTTGGTTGGCTTGTCTCTGAGAGTGGTAGGAGTAGCGATTTCAATGATGGGAGATAAGAGAGCAGCCTTAGGAATTTCTGGGCATTCGAGACCATATCCGTCAGTCTCTGCAGCTCAAGGTAAGGCAGAAGAGGAACTAGAGACACCTTCAATGATGTTCTTTTCCTTGGCTTAATGACATGCCTCTTCCATAGATTCCTGAATTAATTTCTGCCCCTCGGCTAAGAGCTCTGGATCTTCGCCTCTTAAGTATGTCTTCATTAGCTCCTCGTCGTCGATGGTGCCAACCTTTAGCCACTTCTTCTCCTCATCAACTATTTGACCCCATACATAGACCAGAGTTATCGGGTAATGTTAGATCCAAGATATATCCTGAGTCCGAAGCACTTGAACAAAGAAAGATATCATAAGATCCTCATATTCATCTAACTCTTTTTGGGCTTTGACAAGCTGTGCATCAGAGTCCACGGAAGATTTAAAAGCAATATTGATATTTCCTTCAGCTGACACCATACTCTCTTCAGCCATCACCAACTTAGCTTTCAGACTGGTGACCTCTTTCTCTAACTCCGTCTTTTCTTGTTTGAGGCGAGTGCAAGATAGCTTCAGCACGGTGCTTTCTAACTTAGCATCCTCAACTTGCTTTTTCAGAGTTGTACGCTCTTGACAGTGGGAATCAAAATCGATGTAATAGCGCTTTTGCAGCATCGTGCTACTTCTTATATTTCTCGGCATCGCGCTGTGCCAAAGCAAGTTGGGCTTGGACATCTTTGAGTTTTTTTTCTGCATTCTCCTTAGCAGTCAAATCATACTCGGCATTTGCTTCATGTTATTCACATTTTCCAATAGGTCCTTGATGATTTTTAATAGCTTTCGAGCAAACTTACATGTTTCTTGATATTGTTTATCCACGAAGTCTATTTGAGCTTTGACTTCTGCCACCCAATCTGAAGGTACCAGCTAAGGTTTGGGACAAAGTGCATAATCCTGAAGTGATGGTCTGAGAATTGTTTCTTTAAAACCTCTATCCTCGCCTTGATGTTAGAATCAAGAACCACTGACCTTGTCGTAGTAATGTCAATATTCCTATGCTTGGTGGAAACGATCGTCGCTCCCCTCTTTTATTGCTCTCTACCTGAGTCTTTGGCCTTGTCTTTTGGATCTAAGCTCTTCCTCGACGATTTCTCTTATGAATGAGAGTCCTTTGATGGAACCAAAGCTTTAGGAGGGAATTTATCTCCCTGTGTTGTTTGTGATATCCCTTAAACTTATCTGAATCTGAGTGGGATGGAGAGTGAGAACGGGAAGATCGATGGTTTTGAGACTGATAATGCCTCATGTCATCTCTCCTATGGCTTTCACGTTGATCGTGTTCAGTATCGGAGGCGAATTGGGGCATGCTCGCATGAGCATCCATGAGGTTATATCTAAACGAGACATCCCTCCTACAAGTTAATAGGAACCGATATTAGAACCAAAAAGTGATGCATCACACAGGTTGTAACATGAAATGTTAGTGTGGTGTGCCCTAAGTAATCCCTCAACGGACCAGAGCCCGAGTTCAGGCTTGCGGAAGAGGTCTCCACATCCTTAGCAGGAGTAATTTCCCCTTCAGAAGGAAGAAAGAAAGAACCAAAACCAATGTCTCGAGAGGTGTATATCGCGTCAAGTAAAGGGAGATCCTTCAATCCTGTAAATATGGAATCCTCTTGACGAGGGCTATAAGCAGATGTTTTGACGGGAAAAGGTGCCTTAGGAGAAGGCCGGGTTTTGGAAATAGAGGCATCTTTGGATTAGCATCCTAAGGCTTTTCCCCAATTGGCCCCTCTAGAAGTACTTCGTCCTAGATATTCATCGATGAAGGACTCCTCATAAGGATGATGGGCTCTCGCTCAAAAGTCGTGTCTTTCTCACCCAGTTGCGGTTCTAGACTGGAACCCATAGGATCCTTACTCTTTAAACTCTCCCCCACCTTAATGGTAGCTGTGACTTGCTCCCCGACTGGGGGCCCACTACCAGTTTCCGCAGAAGCGAAAGGAGCTGGAGTTGGGGGCACGTGTGTGTAAGCACAACCTCTGTGACCCATACACCGACTCATATCAAGCAGACAATAACGATGAAGATACTCGTCCATAAAGAACTTTCTGACATTCAAGAAATCTGGATTACCATTCAATAGACGACTCAAACGATCCAAGTATATTTGATCCCGCTCCTTTCTTGGATTTGTAACTACAAATGACAAATAAGAATATGCGCATTCGCCAATATGGTTGGAACGGGAACACTAGAGTTTAAAGCGTACTTGATTGAAGCCATCTTCTGCACATCCGGGTTAGTGTTTAATATAGAACCACTAAGGCTTTACGTCGCCCAAATTGATATACCCTTCATTGAGTATCTTCCTCTTTGTAAACACCCCATAATTTTAAAACATGACATAAGGGATAATTAAAGAACATTTAATTTTTATAAGAAGAATTAAGGGAAATGGGTTGTGCCATTGCGTTCGTCTTGGAATTCTGCTTGGAATAGAGTCCGAGTTTGCATAAATCAGATATCATATGAAGAAGTTATGAAGCTTAGAAAATTTCAGTTTAAAGTAGAATTTATTTAAATAATAATTAAAAATCAAAAACGAATTCAGAATTCGAAATCAGCAAAAAGGGCTGAGCAGGGCAATTCTTGCTCGTGTGCGTCGACCCCCCAAGGGGTGTCGACATGGGTGTCGACCCGCCATAGGGGGTGTCGACAGGGGTGTCGATTCCCCTATAGGGGTATCAACCCCCTCATCTGCCCAGATCTAGCCACCGTGTTTTGGTGGTCTAGGGCTGATGTGTCCTTCTGGAATTGGCTGGATGATGTGTTTTTCTGGTTTGGATGGTTCAGATGGTTCCTAGTCTAATCTAAAGGTCCTAATACACCTAGTACTCCTATAAATAGACACATAAACCTAACCCTAGCCCTAATTTCATTACACTAATCCATGGTGCCTCCATGCTGATCAAATCTAAATTAACCTAGCCTTTCTTCTCCACCAAAGCAAATTAGAATAAGAGTATTCAAATTGGAAGATAAGAATCGAATTCTACAACAACGTAGCTAATCAAATTCAAAAATCAGAATTCAGATATATCCTCTCTCCTGAATCCTGTCGCTGTGAGTCTATGTTACTTTCACATATAATTAAAAAGTAATTGTGATAAGATCGTAAATTGGATTTAATGATCATGTCTGTAAGTAATATGAATCATATCAAGTTTTGTAGATTTCTTATCTTTCAGATTCACACCCAAATTACTGTTATCATATGCCTATTAGATCTATTTTATTGTTCTATACCGGTTCATGTTTCATATGCCTATTTTATGCCAATTTTGATGTCATGATTCTCTTCCCTTCTTCTTTTCCTTTTTCTTTTCCTTTTTCTTTATGAGATTAGGCTAACTTCAAGCCTAACATATTGCATTGAGATTTGCATACGAATAACTTTGGAACGATTGGGAAAAGTTTGGGAAAATATTGAACAATATGTAATTGGGCATAAATTGATTTGTAATCATGTAATTGATTTGGGGCATAAATTGGTACAATTTATATACATGGAATTATAGGCGTGACTTGGATTGGAATTATAAACGTAACTTGAATTGGAAATTATGGGCAATTGGAATATATGTAATAAGTCAGAACTTGAATTTGGGTTTGTAGAAAAGAAGAGATAATGAACACATAAGACACGAGGTTAGACTTGGTTTGCGGTAGAAGTCTGCCCGGAACCTCCCGACATATCCAGCAACCGCAAACGGCAGTCTAATGTGAGAGGCCAAAGGCAGAAATCAGATGCGTAATAATGCAAAGACACAAGGTTAGATTTAGTTTGCGGTATAAGCCTGCCCAGAACCGCTTGGCATATCCAGCAACCGCAAAACAGCAATCTAATGTGAGGGGTCTTGCAAGATTACGGTTATAATAAATTAATGAACACTTAACCAAGATAAGACATGTGATTAGACATGGGGATGATAAAGGGTTAAGTGGGTAACATGGGTAGCATGTGAAACATAATAAAAACACTTAACCAAGATGAGACATGTGATTAGACATGGAGATAAAGAGGGGTTAAGTGGGAATTCCTAGTGGGGACCAAGCTTACGAGGGAAGCTTGTGTCAAGTGGGTGGACCCTTTTCAACCAGTAACCCATTTTAGTATCTATATGAGCTCGAACTAGGTCGAGGACAGGGACACACTTGCTGGGGTTGATTGTAAGAGGTCAATAAAGAGTTAGCGATGGCAGTGCAAGTCCATCGGAGTCATGTGCGTGCATGGGTTCGAGCTGGTAGGTAAGACGTTGTTGCATCGTGTAGGTATAAGTTGTGCATTTCAGTAGTAGCGGGGTTGCCACCTTAGGGAGTGATACACCCTATTCTTGGACCAGCACATGTACCTATGAGTTAGGGAGCCGATCGAATAGGAGGTACATCTAGTGGTGGTAAGTGCATACCTATGATAGCAGATAGAGGTACACAATTAAATGGGAAGGGTAGTGGGTACAACTAGTGGAGATAGGAGCAAGTTGGCACCTATGATAGTAACTAGAGGTACACGAAGCCACCATTATTATGATTAGTATGGAGGTATCATCTTTTAGTATGTAACTAGTATGTGGTATGGTGCAGAGCATATTTTATAGTGGTTAGAAGCGCAGTCGATGTCCTATCTTACCTACCTTGTTTACCTTGCCATATCTGCTTATGTTACAGTCATCTCTTATATCCAATTTATGTTCTTATCTTGTTACTTTACTAATTATATTGTTAAAGTCACTAGACTCCCCAGACTTACGTCTGAACCTTTTTGTTTCGCCTTTTTCTTTCCCTACCCCCCCCCCCGGTCCTCAGGGTGGGATTAGTGAAGCTTTACTTGGACCTCTTTCTTCTTGAAGTACTTGGAAGTGTTGAAAGTAATGCTCAGCTTTATCTTTTTCCATTATGGCTATTTGGAGTTGGATTATGGTTTTACTTTTATGTACTCTGATAATAATTTGGTTCAAGATGGATATTTGTGTACTTGGCTCTAGTATGTGGTTCTGATGTTGTAACCAAACATGTTTTGCTTTTCCGCAGCAACGAATAAATTTTAAATTTTTCTTAAGTACCCTTTTATATATCTATCTTGTGATATTCTATTCTATACTCTTATAACACTCCATGAAAGTTAATGTATTCCCTTATTGAGTGACATTAATGGATGTGGGGTGTTACGCGTGGTATCAGAGCTGAAGGTTACCAGAACAGATAAAATATTTTGAAAACTGTTTTCAAAAACATGTTTTAAAGAGGGTATTTTCAAGAGAAAGGTTTATTATGAAAAACATAATCCCCAAAAGCCATATATCTATCTTTCGATTCTCAGTTTTGAATCTCTTCCTTTTTCCTTTTAGCATGTCTGGGGAACCCGTTATACCCGAGGGCATACAGATACCAGACTAGTTTAGAAGGTATTGGAGGCTAGGGATACTGCCGCAGGCCCAGCAGACGTTCCTCCTTCCCTACCTGCAGCCGTTCCTCCTCCTCCTCCCCGTGTAGACGCTTTTTCTAAGATACACAAAGACTTCCTTGCGATGGGCGGAAAACCATTTTATGGAACTAAGACGTTGGTTGAGGCCCGAAATTGGCTCAAGGAAGTGGAGAATTTGTTTGGTATCTTTGAGATAGATGAGGGAAGGAAAGTTTAGCTAACTGCTTGGTTAATGAAGGATGAAGCTTCCTTTTGGTGGGAAGTGACTAACAGAGGACGTGCAGTAGAGACGTGGATGGATTTTAGGCAAAGGTTCGAGTTGAAATTTCTTTCACAAGCGGAGGAGAGTTTATACGTAGAGAGGTTCTTGGCTTTGAAACAAGGGAGTGGGTCTGTGAAGGAGTACGTTAACAAGTTTAACCAGTTAGCAAGAATTGGTATGGAATTAGTTAATATAATGCACAAGAAGGCCATGAGATTTTCCAAGGGTCTGAATGAACCTTTACACGGGTTAGCTATGTCCCATATTCCTATAGGGGCTACTTTCGAGAATCTTGTTGACATGGCATTGATACATGAAGAGGAGAAAGGTGCTAATGTAGATAAGGCACAAGATAAGAAAGGGGATCCAAAGAAGGCACAACAACAAAAGAAGGGCTCAGAGAAAAGAAAGTGTCACAATTGTGGAATACCTGGCCTTTTGAAGAAGGACTGTAGGAAGAAAAAGAGGACGGGTTGCTTCCAATGTGGTGAGGCAGGACATATGATTAAAGACTGCCCAAGGAGGCAAGGACAGGGGAAAAGACAAAGGACAGGATCTACTTCTGGAGGGCGGGTTCATGCTCTTAAGGAACCTAGAAAAGAGAGAGGGAGAAACATTTCTGTTGAAAGTTTGATTTTCCTTTTCGATCATCATGTACGTACTTTGTTTGATTCTGGCACTTCACATTCGCTTATATCTACTTCTTTTGTTGAGTCTCTGCACCTAGATACTAGTGTAGTAGTGGATCCGGTGGTTGTCTCAAAACCTATTGGGGGTATGACTCATTTTCTGTGTTATGTTGGGATTTGAGAATATATGTGTATGGCGTTGAGTTTGAATGCAATGCTTATGTGCTTGGCTTCACGGGTTATGGGTTGATTCTAGGAATGGATTGGCTAGCCAGGTATGATGCCATTCTCGACTGTGAAAAGAGGGTAGTTAGACTGTTAACTAGTTTGGTTAATACTCTCAATATCTCATGCGATCCTAAGGGTTCTGTTATGCTTAGCTACCCAGAATCTCTTGACACATCTATTGATGATTTGCAATCTATTCGAGTAGTCCATGAGTATGCAGATGTCTTTGAGGAGGTTAGGGGCTTACCTCCAAAACGCGTGATAGATTTCCATATATATTTGGTGGACAATGCAAAGCCAGTTGCATTGCTTGTGTGCCACATGGCTCCAAGGGAAAGGAGGGAGCTTAGTAAACATGTGAAAGAGTTTCTTGAGAAAGGGTTCATAAGAAGAAGTATCTCGGAGTGGGGTGTTGCTGTTGTTTTTGCCATGAAGGCCGATGGTTCACTTAGATTGTGCGTGGACTATAGGGAGCAGAATAAACTCACGAAGAAGAACTAACACCCATTGCCGAGGATAGATGATTTGTTCGATCAGTTGGTTGGTGCTTCGGTTTTCTCACAGTTGGACTTAGCTACAGGATTTCATCAGTTGAGGGTAGCTGAGGATAGTATAGATAAGACTGCTTTTATGACTCCCGACGGTTTCTTTGAATGGCTCGTCATGCCTTTTGGTTTGATGAATGCACCCGCATATTTTGTAGACTTGATGAGTAGGGTGTTTAGGGGGTTTCTAAACAAGTTCGTGGTTGTCTTTGTGGATGATATCTTGATATTCCCTAGAAGCGAGGAAGAACATGCCCTACATCTTAGGGAAGTATTAGAGACCCTTCGAGCACATCAACTCAAAGATAAGTTCTCCAAATGTCATTTTTGTAAAAACGAAGTGAGGTTCTAAGGGCACGTGGTCTCCGAGGAAGGGATAGCAGTGAATCCCGCGAAGGTGGTAGAAATCCAATATTGGAAGATTCCTAGGAACGTAATGGAAGTAAGAAGTTTTCTTGGTTTGGCGGGCTATTACAGAAAGTTCATCAAGGTCTTTTCAAAGATATCAGCCCCACTTACACGGTTGACGAAAAAGATTTTGACCTTTTCTTGGGATGTTGACTGTGATGATGCTTTTCGACGTTTGAAGAGGGCATTGACGAGAGCTCCAATTTTGGTTTTTTCGGATGGGAGTAAACCGTTCACAGTTTATACATATGCTTGCGGGATAGGGCTTGGCGCAGTTTTG
Source organism: Allium sativum (assembly GCA_030737875.1). Lineage (NCBI taxonomy): Eukaryota > Viridiplantae > Streptophyta > Magnoliopsida > Asparagales > Amaryllidaceae > Allium > Allium sativum. The sequence goes on from CM060924.1 coordinate 974,074,536, forward strand.
ATGCAAGAGGGAAGGGTGATATGTTATGGTGGAAGGCAGTTAAAGGTCCATGAGAAGAATTACCCTACCCACGACTTAGAGTTAGCTGCCATAGTTTTTGCGCTTAAGTCATGGCGTCAATATTTGCTTGGTGAGAGGTTTGAGTTGTACACAGACCATAAGTCACTAAAATACATGTTCTCTCAAAAAGATCTAAACTTAAGGCAACAAAGGTGGATGGAGTTCTTAACATCCTATGATTTTGAGATTGCATATACCCCTGGCAAGGGTAACATTGTAGCTGACGCCTTGAGTAGAAAGAAGTTGACTTTGAGTCCTTCATTTGTCGAGCAGAAAAGTTTAGAGTATATATCTACCTTTGAGTTTAGACCCTCTATCAGTTATGTACCCGGTTTGTTGGCATCATTAGAGCTGCGACCTACGCTTTTGGGACAGATGGGCGCGGCACAACGAGATGACCCATAGCTGATAGAGATAGTAGATAAGCTCATAAGAGGGGAGTCTTTGAGCCATCTTAGTAGGTATACTATTGATGACAAAGGTTGGTTGCGTAAGGATAGGAGACTTTGCGTATCTCGAGACGAGAGTTTGAGAAAGACAATCCTTGAAGAAGCACATCGTTCGAAGATGACCATACATCCTGATGGTGACAAGATATATAGGTACATGAAGCGAATTTTCTTTTTGGCTGGAATGAAGAGGGATGTGGCTGAGTTCGTTTCTAGATGCTTAGTGTGCCAGCAAGTCAAGGCTGAGAAAAAGAAGCCTGGTGGTTTGCTTCACCCTTTAGAGATTCCACAGTGGAAATGGGAAAGTGTTTCCATGAATTTAGTCGACGGATTGCCGAGGTCAAGGAAGGGTAATACGGGGATTTGGGTAGTAGTATACAAACTTACCAAGAGCGCCCATTTCATTCCCATTAAGAGTAAAAGAACAACGGCATGGTTAGCATCTATTTATCTCCGAGAGATAGTTCGTCTACATGACATACCATCTAGTATTATGAGTGATCGAGATCTCATTTCACTAGTGAGTTTTGGAAGATCTTGCAAGAGGCGGTAGGAACGCAATTGTGTTTGAGCATCACCTATCACCCTCAGACGGACGACCAAACAGAAAGAGTGAATCAGATTCTAGAAGATCTTTTGAGGTTATGCATCTTGGATTTTGGAGGAACATGGGAGGAATGCCTTCCATTAGTAGAGTTCAACTACAATAACAACTATCAGACTAGTATTGGCATGGCACCTTTTGAAGCTTTATATGGACGACCTTGCCGATCATCGACATGTTGGTGGGAATCTACGGATAAGATTTTTATTGGACCCGAGATGGTTAGAGAAACTTCGAAGAAGATATACTTTATTCGAAGACGCATGAAGATGGCATAAGACCGGCAAAAGTCATATGTTGATAAGAGAAGAACTGATCTTGAGTTCGATGTTGGGGACATGGTTTTTATTAAAGTATCACCATTGAGGAATGTTGTTCATTTTGGATCTGTAGAGAAATTGGCACCAAGGTTGGTAGGGCCATTCCCCATTACAGAAAGAATTGGACAGATGGCCTACAGAGTGAAGCTTCTTGAGAAGCTTAGTAGTTCATGATGTATTTCACGTGTCGCATTTGAGGAAGTGTTTACACAATACCGCGGAAGTAGTAAAGCCAAGCATGCTTAGAGAAGCGTAAGTAGAGCGAGATGCCACAGTTAGACGAGTTCCTACATGCATCCTTGGATCGGAGGTCAAGAAATTACGCAACCGAGAGGCCAAGTTGGTTAAAGTCCAGTGGGGAGATGATCAAGGAGACACGACTTGGGAGACTGAAGACAAGATACGCGCGTCGTACCCTTTCCTTTTTGAGGGTATGTTCTTAACTTCTCCTTTTTCTACTGCTTTGTTTATACTTGTTCTATCGTTTAGTGTATCCAGTCAATTATATCTTCGACCCTTAGGTAGAAAATCCTATGGTTGTAAACATGTGTTTGAGACATGTTATGTTTGGTGGATGCAAGTGGATATAAGTGTTTGCTAGTGGTTGCTTGTGGATGCATTTACACATACATTAGGCACTAGATCGGCTCAATCACTTTCATATTGCATATGAATGAGTGTGCATATTTAAGTTAATGGATGTATATTGAATGTGTTACAATATAAATGCTACATTTGAATGACTGGTTGTGCACTCATATAGAAATGATATGTATCATTAGGATTATTTTGCATACATAATGGATGCATGGCGCTATTCGCATTAAGGAGGTCAACTGAATCAGTAGATCGCCCGATCTTTGCATTAGATAGGGGACAAATACATACACTTTTGCATATGTTTATATAACATTAAAATCTCTTAAGGACAATGGATACTTGTGGATGATGGATGAGTAGATGGATGATGGATGGTCGCATACATTCTTCTTAACTTGAAGATTTTGGGGATGAAATCCTTTAAGGAGGGGAGAATGTAACACCCCGTAGTTTTAAAACATGACATAAGGGATAATTAAAGAATACTTAATTTTTATAAGAAGAATTAAGGGAAATGGGCTGCACCATTGCATTCGGCTCGGAATTTTTCTTGGAATAGAGTCCGAGTTTGCGTAAATCAGATATCATATGAAGAAGTTATGAAGCTTAGAAGATTTCAGTTTAAAGCAAAATTTATTCAAATAATACTTAAAAACCGAAAACGAATTCAAAATTTGAAATCAACGAAAAGGGTTGAGCGGGAAAATTCCAGCTCATGGGTGTCGACCCCGCAGGGGGTGTCGACCCCCCATAGGGGGTATTAACAGGGGCATCGACCCCACTATAGGGGTGTCGACCCCTATCTGCCCAGATCTGGTTGACGTGTTTTGGTGGTCTAGGGATGATGTGTCCTTCTGGGATTGGCTGAATGACATGTTTTTCTGGTTTGGATGGTTCCTAGTCTAATCTAAAGGTCCTAATACAGCTAGTAATCCTATAAATAGACACCGAAACCTAACCCTAATTTGATTACACTAATCCATGGCGCCTCCATGCTGCTCAAATAAAAATTAACCTAGCCTTTCTTCTCCACCAAAGCAAATCCGAATAAGAGTATTCAAATTGGAAGATAAGAATCAAATTCTACAGCAACGGTTTAGCTAATCAAATTCAGAAATCAGAATTCAGATCTATCCTCTCTCCTAAATCCTATCGCTGTGAGTCTATGTTACTTTCACATATAATTAAAAAGTAATTGTGATAGGATTATAAATTGGATTTAATGACCATGCATGTAAGTAAGACGAATCATATCAAGTTTTGTAGATTTCTTATATTTTAGTTTCATACCCAAATTATTGTTACCATATGCCTATTGGATCTATTTTATTGTTTTATGCATGTTCATGTTTCATATGCCTATTTTATGCCAATTTTGATGTCATGATTCTCTTCCCTTCTTCTTTTTCTTTATGAGATTGGGCTAACTTCGAGCCTAACATATTGCATTGAGATTTGCGTACGAATAACGTTGGAACGATTCGGAAAAGTTTGGGAAAATATTGAACAATATGTAATTGGGCATATATTGATTTGTAATCATGTAATTGACTTGGGGCATAAATTGGTACAATTTATATACATGGAATTATAGGCATGGCTTGGATTGGAATTATAAACGTAAATTGAATTGGAAATTATGGGAAATTTGAATATATGTAATAAGTCAGAACTTGAATTTGGGTTTGTAGAAAAGAAGAGATAATGAACGCCTAAGACACGAGGTTAGACTTGGTTTGCTGTAGAAGTCTGCCCGGAACCGCCCAGCATATCCAGCAACCGTAAACGACAGTCTAATGTGAGTGGTCAAAGGCAGAAATTAGATGCATAATAATGCAAAGATACGAGGTTAGATTCGGTTTGCGGCATAAGCCTGCCCGGAACTGCCTTGCATATCCAACAACCGCAAAACGGCAATCTAATGTGAGGGGTCTTACAAGATTACAGTTATAATAAATTAATGAGCACTTAACCAAGATAAGACATGTGATTAGATATAGGGATGATAAAGGGTTATGTGGGTAACATGGGTAGCATGTGAAACAAAATAAAAGCACTAAACCAAGATGAGACATGTGATTAGATATGGGGATAAAGTGGGGTTAAGTGGGAATTTCTAATGGGGACCAAGCTTAGGAGGGAAGCTTGTGTCAAGTGGGTAGACCATTTCAACCAGTAACCCATTTTAGTATCTATATGAGCTCGAACTAGGTCAAGGACAGGGACACACTTACTGGGGTTGATTGTAAAAAGTCAATAAAGAGTTAGCGATGGCCGCGCAAGTCCAACGGAGTCATGTGCGTGCGTGGGTCTAGGCTAGTGGGTAAGACATTGTTGCATCGTGTAGGTATAAGCTATGCATTTCAGTAGTCTGGGGGTTGCCACCTTAGGGAGTGATACATCCTATTGTGGGACCAGCACAGGTACCAACGAGTTAGGGAGCCGATCGAATAGGAGGATACATCTAGTGGTGGTAGGTGCATACCTATGATAACTGCTAGAGGTACTTAATCAAATGGGAAGGGTAGTGGGTACAACTAGTGGAGATAGGAGCAAGTTGGCACCTATGATTGTAACTAGAGGTACACGAAGCTACCATTATTATGATTAGTAGGGAGGGATCATCTTTTAGTATGTAACTAGTATATGGTACGGTGCGGAGCATATCTTATAGTGGTTAGAAGCACAGTCGATGTCCTATCTTACCAAACTTGTTTACCTTGTCATACCTGCTTATGTTACAGTCATCTCTTATATCCTATTTATGTTCTTATCCTGTTACTTTACTGATGATATTGTTAAAGTCACTCTCGCCAGACTTGTGTCTGACCCTTTTTGTTTTGCCTCTTTTCTTTCTCCCCCCCCTCCCACTCCAATTCCTCAGGGTGGGATTAGTGAAGCTTGACTTGAACCTCTTTCTTATTGAAGTACTTGGAAATGTTGAAAGTAATGCTCAACTTTATCTCTTTTCCATTATGGATATTTGGAGTGCGATTCGGGTTTTATTTTTATGTACTATGATAATAATTTTATTCAAGATGGATATTTGTGTACTTGGCTCTAGAATGTGGTTTTAATGTTGTAACCAAACATGTTTTGCTTTTCCGCTGCAATGAATAAATTTTAAATTTTCTTAAGTACCATTTTATATATCTGTCTTGTGATATTCTGTACTATACTCTTATAATACTCCATGAAAGTTAATGCATTCCCTTAGTGAGTGACATTAATGGACGTGGGGTGTAACACTCGTGGGCACCGACTCAAAGTAGAGAAAAGGAGGAGTTTCCTTCGAACACTGCTTGAAGTGGTAGTAGAAGTTTACATCCTCAAAGGTGGGCTCTGTACACAATATTTCCATGTATGCTATATATAATGTGTATAGATAAGAATTTGCAGTGGGTAGGTGTTCCATGGGGGAAATCCGCATTCTTCGTAGAAAATCGATGACGAATGATGGAAATGGAGGAATAGCTCCCGCAATGCACAACAGTCGACTAACAGCCATATACCCCTCCGGAGGATTGTGGGGTCTATCTATGCTAGTTGCAACTCTAATTTCTGCCCAGGGAGTTCCATACTTCCATGCCTTAGACATATCTGCCTAAGCCTGGATTTTTCCATTGTCGAAGCTATAGAATCATCGGGCACATCTAGAATGGTTGCACTCGTGAATTAATTGGTAGCCCGGTTGTCTCTTACTCCTCCTTTTTCCTCTTTATCTACTCAGACCTATCCTCTTGATGACTCTGCACTGTCACAAAGGTTGATTTCGAATTCAGATCCTTTATTATCCCAATCTGGATCTGAGTTTGACAAAAGAACATTAAGATCGGGATTACTAGATGATTCTAGAGCTTTATTCTTGTTTGATTCAGAGAATCTCCTCGGATACCTTCCAGACATGTACTATGGGTTGTTTGAGGTGGAGCACTATCCTAATTGTCCACGAGTTCATAAGTTGTAATTAGTTTCAATCGAACTATATGCAAGCATGTACTATGGGTTCGCATTGTCAAATTCCACATCTTGGCCAAGCTCTATGTAGGAATGCATATATGCCATATTGGAGGTATGGGATCGGGTCGCGAGTTTGGGATAGGGCACCACCGGGTCGGAGCGGCGTTGGTTCGCCTTGGGATTGGGTCGAAGGAGTCTGACCCGACCTGACGCTCCTTACAATACTCCGCCCCTTCTAACAACCCATCTCTACCTCCAGATATTCCCTCGACTCGACCAGACATCCATGATAGAACAACTCTCACTCCAATTTTTTTCCATTGATTCTCCATTCGAACCACAAGCACTGAACCTATCTAGTTCCTTCCACCCCTTCTTCTTCTCTACTATTCAGTAATCATCACCTTGTTTTTCCCCTTTTTTTGAAGTGAGAGATGGAATCTGGGTATCAAGTGCCTTAATAGTCGATTCAAAGCCCGCGACTGTCGTCCGATGACAAGTATGACGTCGCCAATGATGGCGGCGACACTAAGAGCCTCGACTTCAATGTCATGGCATTTATCATTCAAGATCGACATGTGGTTTAAACTCGGTTTGATAGAAAAATGAATCAAGGCTATGAAATTAGCATTGTCGACACCTACCTTTGAATCAGATTCGAAGATTGAGGGTAATTGATGCGATTTGGAATTAAGGTTATGTTTAGGGTTTGGACGGCACAATTCAGGAAGAGATAAAGTGAAAGAAACGAAGATAGGGGCATCAGTTTATATATCAGGTCCAGGAGGCTCTTCATATCCCTTTGATCTGATGGGTTGACCCATCCACTAGTCTAGTGACAAAAAGACATCAAAGGGTTACGGTTCGAATGAATGGCGAGTCGAATAAACTCGACCCGACCTGTTTCCTGACAACCGAACCAATGATTTAATTATAGGGCTATATGAAATAAATCAAGAGAAATTGTAAGAAATTGACAGGGGCTGCACACAGTCTTAATTTTACAATTATCCAATAGAGATGCAACAACAAAAGTTTCAATGGCCGCCATTCTAACTTTATACAATTATCCAACATAGTCGCTTACTTTTACCATCTCTGGATAGGTACTCAAGCTCAACCATTCCTTCCTGCCATCTTGAACACCTTGCACACTTGGGAAGAATCAGTGGGTAGCATTCAGTTCGAAGGTTTGCATCAGCGTCGTCCTTTTCCTCGCCCATGGTAACGTCCTCCAGCTCAAGCATTTTACACGCATCCCGCAAGTTATCACTAGTCCTTTGGTTAGTGGATTTTAGTCACCTTTTGCAGTTGTTCTGCTCGGTTAGCAATGATGTTTTACTATTTGTTGTGGTTATTTGTTTTGTTTTGTACTTATATATTTGCGCTCAGTGCCACATACTCCATTTGCATGCATAACTTGTCGTTTTTTGGCCATCGGCCAGGCTTGTTGACCGCTATATTTGCGCTTTATCTAATATATATCTAATCGGGTATGTAGATCCGCTCTACACAACCGTTTAGTTCAAAAAAATCGACAATGCAATGTGAAAAAACCAGATAATTCATACTTTTTTGATTTAACTTGAGAAAGATCGAAGAATTTACCTGGAGACTTATCTATATTCCGGTTGAGAGCTTAAATTTGGACATCAAAGTTATTATGGATCAGATCTCTTATTTATACTTGATGTAGAAATCAAGAGACATAAATTCACAAAGAGTCACGACTTTATGGATAGACATGACTGTTAATTGTCATCGATCCAAGAACAGACAGGTTAGTAGTTTCAAAGCACGCCTCATCCTCGATAAGACGTACTTGAGGGGGCAAAATATTGGCCTACTTTGTGACTAGGCCACACAAAGTGTAGACATTCATGTTTAGATGCATCATAGAGTAAAGGACAACCCTTCATGGATAAGAGAATTGGGTAGGATAGATAGAGAGATTTCGAGCCAAAGAGAAACCTCGTGCTCCAACAGTTGAAATCAGTACGGGTTTCGTACAGTGCTCCGAAGTACATGTACTTCAGTTCGGGAAAGCCGGGATCAGATCGAGTATACAAGACCCGATCCACCTATGCCTTTGGAACTGGCGCTTCAACATCACCCGATCGACTCGCATGAATACCAACCCGCCTAAGTTTGCTAATGTGACATGGAGGTCTTCCATCATTAGTTCGGCTCGGATCGAAGGGAACCCGATTTGACCCCTTGCTTGTTCCCCTGAAGCGTTTACCAACTCAGCACATGACCTATTCTTCTTTCATCGAAAGAGGATCGAAACACCTGCTACCAATGATCCAATTTGTTGTCTCCGCTCTCCCACGTCCAAATCCGAGATCCCTTCAAAGCTTGCCACTTCAACATCCGACCCTCTCACCTTCCATGCATATGAATACACCAGAACACGACAATTTGAAGGACATTTTTGGGCATTCTAGACACTTGAGATCCACCACCATCAGTATTTCTCCTTTTTGTTCAGATTGTACTCTAGATTATTGAGTATAATTCTATAAATCCTGGGAGTGGATTGATTGTATTAATCAGATTGAGTGATTATCAGCAATGTACTTGTCATTTACTACTCAATCAAAGAACTATAAAGTGGACATAAGATCGTTAACACCGAACCACTATAAATTCGGTGTGTCGATTGCTTTTTCTCCTTTTTTAGACTATTATTCACTATTCTCTATGAATTCTTGTCAATTGGGTGTTAATGCCAATTCTTGGTCTAACAATTTTATGGTTGGATGTGTAACATAAGTGGCGGCTCAATATTTTGGTTGTTGGGTAGAAGTAAGAAGGAGGGAAACTACGTTATAAGAGGAGATGTATTTATAGGCAAGATTAATTAAGTTTTCATTGAGCATTTCATGCTTGCATGCCACACAAATTGTTTGATTGCTACGCGATTTGAAATCTTATAATAATTTAACATTCTGGATCCAATAAAATGAATTTCATCGAATTTTGAGACTATTTGCAAAAAATGATATTTTCCATATTAAACTACTGTTTTAATTTCATTAAAATGCTATTTCGATTTAATGCATAATGTAAGCTACATTCAACTCGCGTTCTTTTTAATTTAAATATAAAATTTAGTTTAATTCAAATTATTTAAGATTACTAGCTTATCATATAAGCTCATTTTCAAAATTTTATACAGTTTAATAACTAAAATTGGTCAAAATTATCAAATTGTTAAAATTTCCCCTACTTAAAACTTTGCGTTCTAAAAGAGGGGCAGCATAAAGAATCAAATTTAAATATAATTTAAACAAAAGTTTAAAATTATAAAAAAGTTACCTAGTTTATAAACTTATTGGAAGAATTTGTATTATAGGATTTTAAAGTCTCAATAATTTTATAACATTCGAAATTACGGAAAATTTTGATAGCGTCACCTTTGCGTTGCTCGATTGGATTTATATTTGAAATTACGGAAATTTTTCTAACTTTCGTTTTCTTAATCATTAAGCGGATTAATATTCACTTATAATCAAATTTTCTTACATTGAATTATTAATATTCATTTTACATTTTAAGTTCATTGTTTTATTTCATCTTAGATTTAATTTTGCATCTGGCTCCTTCAAGTTAATTTCAGTTTATAATTCATATTTTTCATTTATACCAACTTCATTAGTGAAACACTTCATTTTTCCATCTTATTCTTTTATTAATTTAAAAAGCTCGTTTCCCTTTTATTACAACTTAATTTATTTATAATGAAATTTTAATTTAAACAACTTGTATTATATTCCAATTTGTATAATATCAAAAAAAGGTTGTTACAATCTCGAAATGGAACGAAGTATGATAAATAGCATTTAAATGATATGCCATTTGTGCACATATTAAATTCGAACGTTTGTTCAAATACAAATTTCTTTCTTTTGGTTAGTATCGATAGCCCGACCATCCTAGTGCGAACTATGATCTGATTCTTTGATTAAAACTTTCATTCTCCTTGCATAACAATAAGCAACAACACAGAACTTCAGATTCATATCAAAAACTCATATCAGCATTCATCTTCGAGAATAGAGCGAATAGTTCTACTTGAAATCAAAAATATAATTCAAAGTTGAATCAAAATTGTCACGCTAATGGAATGACTTACATACAACTTACGTATTTATTTCCATTGGTTTCTTAATTGTACTAATGTGTTTATTCAAGTATTTACTTTATATTCAATATGTAAATGCTTTACAAAAATTTTCTTTTATATGAAAATACTTTTATATCGGAAATATTTTTGATAACTCGATATTTCAACAAGTTTTTCCCGATTCTTAAAGAATTCCAGTAATATGTTAATTAGGCGTAAGACTAGATATCTCTAAGTATTCAATAAATCCATTTCAATATCCAATGAAAATACTTTGAAAACTTTAAAAATGGGTATGGGAAGTACAATCCGATAAAACCAATGTTGCTATTTACGGATCGTTGATACACAATGGTTATGCACACGTCCTCCAGGAAACAACTATACCCATAGGAATTCTCTTCCCTGCGAATTTCATCATGAACAGATCGTTAGAATAAATAAATAAAATAACCTTGAGATCATCATGGAATGTCTCCCCTAAAGTGCTCTATCACTAGTTTAGAGAACAAAGTCGTTGTAGCTTTAGGTGATTAGGCAATCATTGCCCTAAGTATTTTCCCCATAACATCTCAAAAAACAAATGCATGGAACGTAGTCTACTTCTAGTGGCATTGGTGGTTATGTCTCTATCACCCATATACTCTAGGAAATTGTTGCTCCCCCTGAAGTATGTCGCGTGGACTACAGATACACAATGGTTATACCTGGATCCACGTGGAAGCATCCATACCCATAGAAATTCTCTTACCTGCAAATTACGCTGAACAATGATTATAGATCACAACTTCACAATAGTTTCTCCTAGTTCCTCAAGAGGCATCTGTAGCCATAGTCCTTCACAACTTTGTGAATTCTAGTATGCAATAGAAAATAAAGGAAACTCATGCATATTATGTTCAGACAACCAAGAATCAAAGAACTATTGAAATGTGTTCCTACATAGTAGGACCCCATGCTTTGAAGGAAGATACTTCCCCTACCTCAATTTCAAAATTGTATATAACATACATAAATCATAATTTTTAATATATCATTCTTATATAAATTCCTTTTTACATAATACAATCATTTTCAAATTAAGTACCTTTTCAAGTCAATACTTTCCGAAATAACTTCATATTTACAAATCATTTATATATAAGTTCAAAAATTCTATATCAAAATTTTATAGGGTCAAAGGCTCTCGAAATCTATATATTTTAATATTAGTTCAATTTCAAATTTAAATATGATTTCAAAATTCATTTTCTCAAATTGAATATTGTTCAAATTCAAATCTTTCAAGATTTCAATGTCAATATTTTAGAAATTTTTACTAATATTTCAGAAGTCATATGTATGTAAAATAAAATTTCTTTTAATATAAGAATCAAAAAAATTTCAATATTGAATCTTCGCTGACTCCAAAGATTTTAAAAAAATCAATAGGTTCCAAACTTTTCACTTTTATGCTTATATAAATTTAAGATGATAAATTTTTACACTCAAATTTCAGTTATTAATAGTTTGCATTGGTTTCATATTAGAATAACATTCATTCTTCATTTTTCAAACATCTCTCGAAGATTGTTTCTTCATATAAATTAAAATGGGGAGCATTTCAACATAGTCAATATGAATTTCATTTATATCAAATCGAAAATTTTGAGTTTGATTACTTAAGTTTATTCATAAGATTTATCAATTTTCATAAAGAAATTTTGCTTATAAACAATGCTCGAATATTTATATCAATAAATGCTTCACATTTGTGTTTAACATTTTTGTTCAAAACAATACCTTTACTTTATGAGTATCCAACTTGATTAGCTTCATTATTCAATAATCAAATTTAAATTTAATAATTGGAAATCAGCAATCGATCATCTATTTGAGACATAAAATTAAGCTATCCAAATGCATAAGATTTATGTGTTCATAATATCATTCACCCAAAACTTGAGAATCAAACTTCGAATTTGTTTCAATCATTCAACATATATGTATCAATATATATAAAGATGTGTGTGTGTATATATATATATATATCTTATATATCAAATAAAACTTCAAAGATCTTAATCAATTTTTTTTTCATCAACCAAGTAGCAATGTTACTTTAGTGGTCTCCCCCACTTTGAAACTCGAAAATTAGTTCTGATGATGTGGGCAATATCACCGAAATTATTTTCCAACTACAGATGTAAGTTCTGCATTCTTTATTTATTTTGAAAACATTTTGTAAAAACTATTTGAAACATTTCCATTCATGACATACTTTTTATATAATACTAGTATCAGTTTCAAAGTACTAGAAATCAATTACAAAATTTTTAGAATTCAAATCTCAAAATTTTCATTAAATAACTTCTCTGTTACAACTAGATCTATATGTCATTTTCTCAAAAGTATAATTCAAAAATTGTATTCATTTGCTACAATTTTTTATTAAAACAAATTTTAACACATCTTATTAATACATGTTATTCATTTAACATAAATACACTTCATTTTTAAATCTTCATTAGTTAATATTCTGATTATAACTAAGTATATAATTGTAACAACCCAGATTTTTCGGTTATTTAAATTTGAATATTTAAATCTGTTTTATATATTTTGTTGGAGATATAATGGATTATCTTTATCAAGTTTATAAAATGGAGTTCAAAAATATATATTTATAAATTAATTAAAACGAGCTTGAAACACCGCGCTAGTTCGTAATTTTCAATTTGAACTTTAATTGAATATACATGATCCAGTATAAGTCGGAATTGTATGAAATAAGAAATAGTTGAATCGATTAGAGAATATTTTTCAAACGGAAGAGAAAAAACATAGATTTCATATTATAGATAGCAAGTTATGTCCAACTCAAATTTCCAGATAGTCGCGATGGAAATCGTTTATAAATTATAACAATTTATTTAATAAATATAAGGGATTTTTATATATTTGAATATCGTGTGAACCGGAATTTAAATACTGGACCTAAATTATATATTGGTTTATTTTGAAGTCGTATAATAATGCATTTGGAGATATACAATAATAATTAATTATCATTATTGTTTTGAATTTAAATATATTTCATTAGTTGTATATAGGCCTAAAAAATAGATTTCTTTTCAAATGATCTCCGTTTTTTACGAAACAAGTTTTAATGGAATACGTATGGTTAGTTATTGCTAGATTTCCAGTTTGGAACCAAATGGAGTTGTTTTGTCGTAGACGAAATTTAAAGGTGAACCGATAAATTAAAATAACGCCGTTGTGCAAACGAAGTCCATTTCCAATGAAATAAATTTCGTTGGTACCAGAACGTCGAGATGTAATGGTGTATTTAATTTCGTCGAATTAGAGATGGTGTTTAGCGGTGTGTATACTTAACAGTAACGTAAAATAGCGGTATCGAGTAGAATAAAACATACATGGATAAGACCTACCCCATATAATCAAACGCGCAACACCCTACAAACACATGGCCTTGTCATTTTCATTGCAGTAGATATCTGAGCAAATGTGTACATTGCTTTCAAATGTAAAATCAATCATACGAATAGGTCGGCACCTATTTACATAGCCACCCTATATGAAAACCCAAATCGCTGCTACCTGAAACTTGTCTTGTTTCTTCTGGGCAAAGTAAGCTACTGTTTGAAAATTTCTGCACATGCCTACCTCCTAAACAACCAAAATTCAACCCCTAATCTGTTATTTCTTGACTAATGTAATATTTATCTCAATTTTCTCCAACTCTTATATATACAGGCATACATCGTCCATTTCTAGCAAAATCAAAGCAAGGAAAAACCACATACCCTTATTTACATTTCCGCCAAGCAAGTTAATGATCCCAAACACTACAACAAAATAGATCTATTACAATGGGCAATGCCCGTTGTAATAGGGGTTTTAGAGCGGTCAGCCCGCCCGCTGTATTAGCCCATGTTGTAATATGTCCCCTTTTACAATGGGCAATGAACGTTGTAACTGGCAGTTGTAATAGACTTTTTACAATGGTCTTATGTTGTTGTTGTTGTATGTTCCTTCAATAGAATAGCAGCCCACTGTAATATTTTTTGCAACAGGTATTGACCATTGTAACTAAAACAACAGTTAGTGACCGTTGTAAAATGCTGAAAGTTGCAATGGATTTGAATATTACACATAATATTTACAAGAATTGAATATTTAATTCAAAACTTATTTTTAAACAGATATTTATTCAAATAAATATTTATTACACTTTCAAATAGTACACATAGTGTTTCCCCTCTATTTACACAATCACTTGTACAAACACTTCCTCACTACATTTCACTCATACACATTGACTCCTCACTATAAACTTATTCGCTCATATACACGTACACAGTCACTCACAATCTACTATAATTTTAGTTGTAACGACCTGCATTCTACGTATCGAAGGGTTTAGAATATTTATGTTATTTTCATATGAGGTCGTATAGTCGTATAACTTTGGGGAACGACTATTGGGGTCATTTCCCATGTTCACGATTTTTGCCGAATTTTAAATGACAGTTTTACCCCTAGCTAATCTTGTTTCGGCCATAACTTTTTATTGGTAAGGAGTTTTAACCTTAAACAACTTCCATTGGATTCAGATGATGGTTTACATTTCCGTAGAGTGGTCACACGAGCCAAACGGACTCACCGTTTGGGAGAGATGGCTGAAACAAGGTTTAGAAGGTGAAAAACTGCTTAAGAGGGTTGATTAGGGTAATTAGCAAGTGGGCCCATAACCCTTTTCGGGATTAGGGTTATGGGGAGGTTGAAATGAGTTAGGTTTTCATTCTATTTCAGCTTTCTTGCCACCATTTACCTCTTAGAAACCCTAACAATGGCCTCTAACTTCTAATTTAATCCCAAATCACTCTCTAATCAAGGATTAAGTTAATCTACGTCAAATCAAGGAGAAATAGAACCTATCAGAGTTGGAGTTGCTGCTAGGCACTAGAATTCGACCCAAACAGTGGAGTTTTCAGATTTGATATTTTATTTGTGGCTAAGGTGAGTGATTTGCATTGTTTTTCATTAATTACGACTAATTAGAGGTAATTAGTGTTAATTAACAAAATTATACATGATTAAATTCTGGAAAAATGTTTAGAAATTATTAAATATTATTTAAAGCCTCTATCAGAAATTTGGGCTAATTTGGATAAGTTTTTCTAATTGTATGATTAAACATGATTAAGGGGATGACATGGGTTTTAGGCATGTTTGATCCATTTTTACATGTTGAATTGTTTTTTTGGTGTTTATGGTCGATTATACATGTTGCTATTACTGTTTGGTATGATTGTGATTGTTTAGAATTGTTAGATTGGTCAAGAATGTCGTCGTATAGCGTAAACAGTTGCAGGGAAAGTGTAGGAAATGGGATCGGATCGGACCCCTAACCCGCTCGTGGAGCATTCCACGACCCCGACCCGCTCGTGAATGGTCGCCACGAACCGACCTGCTCGCATCAGAGTACCCAGACCGAACCGCTCATGCTCAAGCACCACGAACCGATCTGATGAAGGGCGAGTACCATGAACCGATGGGTGTCACGAACCATCGAGCACCAAAGTACCATGACCCGATCCGGAGGAGTGCCACGAACCATTGTAGGATCACCGACCCGAACCCAATGGGTGCTCACAACTTGAACTGGAGAAGTTGACGAGGACGAACCGATCTGAAGCATGCCATCACGATCTGTCTCAGGTTGGTAGCACGAACCGAACTGAACCGAAGATGAAGGGAAGGACCAAACCGATCCGGTGATGACCAGAAACCTGAGATGCAAAGGTAGTCCAAATAGGAAGTAGAACTCAGGATCCAGTTGGGAGCCAACGAGTTAACTTCATGAGTTGGGCTTTGCTACGGGACGTGTGCTAAGAGGTTATCGACGTCCATAACTTTAATTCACCAATAAGACGGTTGTTAGGCTACGGATAAGTGCAGTGGGGTAGTTGTTATTTCATAGGGCAGAGTGATCGTAGCATGGCTATGAGCCAGTGCAGTGGAGTCGTCACGACTTCATGGGGCAGAGTGGACAAAGCAAAGGACTAGTGTCTATGGATCAGTGCAGTGGAGTCATCATGACTCCATGGGGCAGAGTGATCATAGCAAAGGATTTGGGTGGTCAAAGCAGTGGATATCGTATGCTTTATGTGCTGAGTAAGAGATGTGAGGATGGTTGCTATGCTAGATTGTTTGATATCACTATGACATGCACACCCCTGCCCCCTATCTTTACACCACGTGTTAGCGTCACCTTAGAGTATTGTACGTCCTATTGTGCTAACTCTGGTTATGTATACCGGTTATTGTTCTGTTTTGCTGCTTATCGCTCATACCAGACTTTTGTCTGACCCAGAGTTTTAGGTCTCTTCTTATGACTCTGGGTTCTCTTAAACGGGCAGACTAAAGACAGGTCAAGTGGTTATGCACGAGTAGCTGTACCGGAGACGAGCAAGAGGCTCCCACGTATGATATATATATTCTCCCTGTATTGTTGTTGGTCACTACTTTGGGACTTAGTAGTGTACCTCTTTCTTTTTCTTTAGAGACAGTATTTCAAAGTTGTAATAATGTTGGTTAGGATGATAAGCTGTATTTTGGATTTCCGCTGCTACGATGGTTTAGTTTTTAGCTTATGCACTGTCTCGCCTATTTTATGTCAAAGTTATGTTATTATTATTTTTTATCCCGTGCGATGTAAGACATTCTACAGGTCCCTTGTTAGTTCAAATTCTTTCTTTTCCTTCCTTGGCGACCGTACCACACTGGTTGGGCATCGACATAGCGCATTTCATTGGAAATGTCGGCTGGTGCGGGGCGGGCCGTCACACTTGGTATCAGAGCTCTAGGTTGCGTAGTTAACCCATTGAAAGATGCCAAGGAGAGATAGTATACATATATGAGAGCGCGTATTTGTGATGTTTTGGTTTTCAGAAGTTATACATATATATACTATTAGTATATTTAGGGATGAAGTTGCACTGCACTAGCACCACTGAAGAGATGGTTAATCGTTTTCTCCTTACAGATTGAACGATGAGCCGATACACGAGGAATACTGGTAGAGGAGCCAATATTAGGAATGCTCCTGATATGAGGACGATGTTCACTGACTTCATGAGAGAGATGCTTAGGGATGTTCATAGGGCAGCTCCTAATGCTGCAAATGGTGGTAGTGCAGCGGTGCAGGCGCCTAGGGCCGATTTTGTCAAGCTATGCAAGGATTACACTAGTCTTGGTGGGAAGCCGTTCCACAGAACGGAGTTGGCTACAAAAGTTCATGATTTGTTGGATAGTTGTGAGTGCATCTTTGAAGATTTGGTTATCGAAGATGCTATGAAGAGGAAGCTAGCATCCCGTCAGCTTCAAGGACGGGCTATGAATTGGTGGAATGCTATTAAGGCAACTGCCCTTGAGGATCAAGTTACTTGGGATTAGTTCAAGGCCTGATTCAGTGATAAGTTTATCCCAGTTGCTCAGAAATCAGGATTGTTTAGGAAATTTCTGCAGCTTAAGTAGAATGGTAGGGCAGTCTCGGAGTACATTGTAGAGTTCGATACTTTATCGAAGTATGGATTGTCCCTTATCGACACTGCCGAGAAGAAGAACGAGAAGTTCATAACTGGCTTGGATGGGTACTTAGGGGAAAGACTTATGAACCACATCGATGAGACGTTTGAATCCATTATGGGAAAAGCATTGAGATCGGAGAGTCTTTACCCTAAGTCAAAGACCGAAGTTGTTGTTGCATCTACAGAAGGGCCAAAGCCGCAGGCAAGCAGTGGAGGCAAGACTAATTCTCAAAATAAAAGGAAGCAGAACCAAGCTAAGGATGGTCAGAGAAAGAAAGACAAGAAAGATGTTGAGTGCTTTAGTTGTGGTAAGAAGGGCCATTATGCCAAAGATTGTCGAGCAAAACCAACAGACAAGAAGTGATTCAACTGTGGCCAAGTGGGACATCACAAGGATATGTGTCTGCAACCCCCTAAAGAAAAGAAGATTGTGAAAGTATATGCTATCAACGTTGTTCCTTCTTTGTCGAATTCCCCAACTGCGGCGGAGAAAGGAAAGAATGTCGTTATCCAAGGTATGCTTTCCCTTTATGATGTTCCGGTTAGAGTGTTGTTTGATACCGTGGCTTCCCATTCCTTCATATCTAGTGACCTGGTAGATAGGTTGGGACTGGAGCCCGAGATAGTCGATAGACCATTAGTTGTGACGAACCCGATTGGTGGTTCGACTAGCCTTAGTATGATTTGTCGTAATGTGGCATTATCGAGTCATGGATGTATGTTTGCTTGTGATTTCTTTGTTTTGGGCTTTACTAGGTTTGGCATTATTTTGGGAGTCGATTGGCTCCAAAGATACGGGATGGAGGTAGACTGTGAGGGATTTTCGGCAACTATTGGGGCGGATGATGGGCGGAGGGTAGTGTTTGGTGGCCTACCTAGTGATGAGGTGATGGCTAGTTTTCTAAATTCCCTCAACATCCCGCAGGACGAGTTAGCAGGAATTCCCGTTGTGGGCCAGTATCCGGATATCTTCGAGGAAGTGATCGGACGTCCACCACACCGAGAGATTGAGTTTCAGATTGATTTAGTAAAGGATGCAAGACCTATAGTTATGCCACTTTGTCGTATGGCACCAAGGGAGCAGCGAGAGCTCGGGGTGGAAGCGAGCGATCTTTTGAGGAAGGGATTTATCAGAAGAAGTGTTTCTGAGTGGGGAGCACCAGTTGTGTTTGCTACCAAGGTAGATGGTTCCCTTCGATTGTGTGTGAACTACCGCGAGTTGAATAAGGTGACGAGGAAGAATAAATATCCTCTACCATGGATAGATGATTTGTTTGATCAGTTGAGTGGCACGAGAGCGTTTTCCCAGTTGGATCTTGCGACATGTTTTCATTGTCTTAGGGTGGAAACTGAGAGTATAGCTAAAACGACATTTCGGACGCCGTCTGGATTCTATGAGTGGTTGGTCATGCCATTCGGGTTGACCAATGCACCAGTATATTTTGTGGATCTTATGAATAGAGTATTCAGAGATCAATTGAATAAGTTTGTTCTTGTGTTCGTGGACGATATCTTGTTTTGTTCGAGGACAGAGAAAGAACACAAGGAACATTTGAGGATAGTGATGGAGGTGTTGAGAAAACACCAATTGAAAGAAAAGTTTTCTAAGTGTCACTTCTGGAGGAGGGAAGTGAGATTCTTGGGCCATCTTGTTTCAGAAAATGGTATTGTCGTGGACCCTGCGAAGGTTGCTTCGGTAAAAGATTGGTCTACGCCCAAGAATGCAACAGACGTAAGAAGTTTCTTTGGGTTTGCTGGATATTACCGTAAGTTTATCCAGGACTTCTCCATGATAGCGGCACCGTTGACTCAGTTAACTAAGAAGAATCAAGCTTTTGTTTGGGACTAAAAGTGCGAGGTTGCATTTAAGAGTCTAAAGGAAAAGTTGACGTGCGCTAGTGTTAGTCGTTCCTAAAGGGAATGAAGAGATGACGGTATACACAGATGCATGTGATACCGGGCTAGGTGTTGTATTGATGCAAGGAGGAAGGGTTGTAGCTTACGCTAGTCGGCAACTGAAACCGCATGCGAAAAGATATCCTACCCATGATTTGGAATTGGCAGCGATCGTATTCACGTTGAAGATGTGGAGACATTATCTCTTGGGATAAAGATTCGAGTTTTTTACTGATCATAAATCATTAAAGTATCTTTTCTCCGAAAAGGATTTAAATCGTCGTCAGCAGAGATGGTTAAAGTTCTTGGCTTCATATGATTTTGAAATTGCACATACACCTAGGAAAGGCAATGCGGTAGCCGATGCATTAAGTAGGAGACATGCCAGTTTAGGGCTATGCTTCTTGGAAGCAACTGGAGTATATCGCAGGGTATGATTTCAGACCAAAGTGCGAACTGGATCCAGTAATGTTAGCAAGTTTGACGATCAAACCCACTTTGATTGAGCGGACTGGTTCCAGTCAGAGGGACGATCCTAACTTATTGGAAATCATCTCCAAGTTAGAGATGGGTATCGATGAGGATATAGACAAGTATGGGCTTGATCGAGATGGATGGCTTAGAAAGAATGGGAGACTAGTTGTACCCAATGTCAATGGATTGTGAGATGAAGTGCTTAGAGAATGTCATCACTTGAAACTGACTATACATCCCAATGGTAACAAAATGTATCGAGACATGAAGCGGACCTACTACTGGGAAGGGATGAAAAGAGACGTTGGGAAGTTCATATGCAAATGCATGAATTGTCAGCTAGTTAAAGCCGAGAAAAAGAAGCATAGTGGTTTCTTGCAACCATTAGAAATTACAGAATGGAAATGGGAACAAGTCTCAATGGATTTCATTGATGGGTTACCAAGGACTAGATTGGGCCATGATAACATTTGGGTGATTGTGGACCGATTGACCAAGAGTGCAAGGTTTATACCCATCAAGTCGAATAGAACAGCAGCTAAGTTAGCAGAACTGTATATGAAGTGGGTAGTGAGATTTCATGGAGTACCCAAAGACATTGTGAGTGACTAAGATCCGTTGTTCACTAGTGGATTTTGGAAGAGCTTAGAGGAGGCTTTAAGATCATAATTACATATCAGTACCGCGTACCATCCTCAAACCGACGGTCAGACAGAGAGGGTAAATCGAGTATTAGAATATCTCTTGAGAGCTTTCATATTAGATTTTGGTGGATCATTGGATGACCATTTGCACCTAGTGGAGTTCGCATATAATAATAGCTATCAGTCCAGTATTGGTATGGCTCCATTTGAAGCTTTATACGGAAGACTGTGCAACTCACCATCATGTTGGTTAGAAACCGGTGACAAATTTTTGCTTGGACCGGACCTGATAAGAGAAACCTCAGATAAGATCAAGGTTATCCAACAGCGAATGAAGGCTGCCCAAGATAGGCTGAAGAATTATGCTGATAAGAGACGAAGAGAGTTGATATTCTCCATTGGCGACTTGGTGTTTGTCAAGATTTCTCCGTTAAAGAGCATGATTCAATTTGGTAGGAGAGGCAAGTTAACGCCAAGATTTTTTGGTCCATTCCCAGTTCTCGAACAAGTTGGGAATTTAGCATATGAAGTTGAGTTGCCAGACAAGATGGCAAGAGTTCATGACGTATTTCATGTTTGCCAGTTAAGGAAGTTCGTGCACGACCCCGATATACTATTTCACTGGATCAGTTGGATGACATCGAAGTAGAACCCGAGGCGATTGGGAACCGCAAGCCGATCCGTATTGTCAAGAGCGATACGAAGCAACTTCGAAGGAAGGTGGTGAAACTGGTCAAGGTTCAGTGGGGTGAGAATGAGAGTGACTGTACTTGGGAAACAGAGGAGAGCATAAGGGAATCGCATCCAGAACTCTTTGCCTAGTAATATCCTAATAGTGATAGTTTCTTCCCTCGTTAATAAACCGCATGCTAGGGTAGGCTTGTTGTGTATGTTTGATTGTTTGTGAATGACTGATAGGCATGCGGAACACCTTTGTATGTTTTTGGTTAAGGAATTTTGGGGGCGAAATTTCTTAAGGGGGGAGAGTGTAACGACCCGCATTCTACATATCGAAGGATCAAAGAATATTTATCTTATTTTCATACGATGTCGTATAGTCGTGTAACTTTAGGGAACGACTATTGGGTTCATTTCCCATGTTCACGATTTTTGACGATTTTTAAATGACCGTTTTGCCCCTAGCTGATCTTGTTTGAGCCATAACTTTTGATAGGTAAGGAGTTTTGACCTGAAACCACTTCCATTGGATTCAAATGATGGTTTACATTTCCATAGAGTCGTCACATTATCCAGACGGACTCACCGCTTGGGAGATATGGTTGAAACAAGGTTTACAAGGTTAAAACTGCTTAAGTGGGTTGATTAGGGTAATTAGCAAATGGACCCATAACCCACTTCGGGACTAGGGTTATGGGGAGGCTGAAATGAGTTTGATTTTCATTCTATTTTAGTTTTCTAGCCGTCATTTACCTCTTAAAAACCCTAACATTGGCCTCCACCTTCTAATTTCATCCCAAATCGCTCTCTAATCAAGGATTAAGCTAATCTATGTCAAATCCAAGAGAAATAGCATCAAATCAGAGTTGGAGCTGCTGCTAAGCATTATAATTCAACCCAAACAGTGGAGTTTTCAGATTTGATATTCTATTTGTGGCTAAGGTGAGTATTTTGCATTGTTTTTCACTAATTACGACTAGTTAGAGGTGATTAATGTTAATTAACAAAATTATACATGATTAAATTTTGGAAAAATGTTTAGAAATTCTTAAACATTATTTTAAGTCTCTGTTAGAAATATGGGCTTATTTGGATAAGTTTTGCTGATTGTATGATTAAACATGATTAAGGGGGATTAAGGAGAAGACATGGGTTTTGGGCATGTTTGGTCCATTTTTACATGTTGAATTGTTGTTTTGGTGTTTATGGTCGATTATACATGTTGCTATTACTGTTTGGTATGATTGTGATTGTTTAGAATTGTTAGATTCATCAAAAACGCCGTCGTATGGCGTAAACAGTTGCAGGAAAAGTGCAGGAAAGGGGATCGGATCGGACCCCTAACCCGCTCTTAGAGCATTCCACGACCTCGACCCGCTCGCGAATGGTGGCCACGAATCGACCTGCTCGCATTAGAGTACCCGGGTCGAACCGCTCCTGCTCAAGCACCACGAACTGATTCGATGAAGGGCGAGTACCACGAACAGATGGGTGTCACGAACCAGCGAGCACTAGAGTACCACAACCCGATCTGGAGGTGTGTCATGGACCATTGTAGGATCACCGACCCGAACCCAATGGGTGCTCACGACTTGAACCGGAGAAGTTGACGAGGACGAACTGATCTGAAGCATGCCATCACGACCCGACTCATATGGGTAGCATGAACCGAACTGAACCGAAGATGAAGGGAAGGAACGAACCGATCCGGTGATGACCAGAAACCTGAGATGCAAAGGTAGTCCAAATAGGAAGTAGAACTCAGGATCCAGTTGGGAACCAATGAGTTAAATTCATGAGTTGTGCTTTGCTGCGAGACGTGTGCTAAGGGGCTATCAACGTCCATAACTTTGATTCACCACCAAGACGGTTGTTAGGCTACGGATCAGTGCAGTGGGGTAGTTTTTATTTCATGGGACAAAGTGATTGTAGCATGACTATGAGCTAGTGCATTGGAGTCGTCACGACTTCATGGGGGCAGAGTGGACATAGCAAAGGACTAGTGGTTATGGATCAGTGCAGTGGAGTCATCATGACTCCATGGGGGCAGAGTGATCATAG
Source organism: Allium sativum (assembly GCA_030737875.1). Classification (NCBI taxonomy): domain Eukaryota; kingdom Viridiplantae; phylum Streptophyta; class Magnoliopsida; order Asparagales; family Amaryllidaceae; genus Allium; species Allium sativum. The sequence continues at coordinate 974,098,006 of CM060924.1, forward strand.
CAAAGGATTTGGATGGTCAAAGCGGTGGATATCGTATGCTTTACGTGCTAAGTGAGAGATGTGAGGATGGTTGCTATGCTTTATTGTTTGATATCACTATGACATGCATACCCCTCCCCCGTATCTTTACACCATGTGTTAGTGTCACCTTAGAGTATTGCACATCCTACTGTGCTAACTCTTTGGTTGCAGGTCCAAGTTCATGTATGGGTATGTCTACCTGTTATTGTTCTGTTTTGCTGCTTATCGCTCATACCAGACTTTTGTCTGACCCTGAGTTTTATGTCTCTTCTTATTACTCTGGGTGCTCTTAAACGGGTAAACTAGAGACAGGTCAGGTGGTCATGCACGAGTAGGTATACCGGAGACGAGTAGGGGGCTCCCACATATGATATGTATATATATTTTCCCTGTATTGTTGCTGGTCACTACTTTGGGCATTAGTAGTGTGCCTCTTTCTTTTGCTTTAGAGACAGTATTTCAAAGTTGTAATAATGTTGGTTTGGATGATAAGCTGTATTTTGGATTTCCGCTGCTACGATGGTTTAGTTTTCATCTTATGCGTTGTCTCGCCTGTTTTATGTCGAAGTTATGTTATTATTATATTTTATTCCTTGTGCTGTGAGACATTCTACAGGTCCCTTGTTAGTTCAAATTCCTTTCTTTTCCTTTCCTTGGCGACCGTCCCGTGCTGGTTGGGCATCGTCACAACACGTTTCATTGGAAATGTCGGCTGGTGCAGGGCGGGCCGTCACACTAGTCTTCGGCTTCCTGGTTCAAGGCACATCAGTTGGTATTGTCAGTGCACATCAGTTAATATTTGTAACAAAAAGCACCAAAAATGCAAATACCTTGAACCACAAAAAGAGCAGCATTGTAGTTCACCTTTCATTTATAGTGTAGCTAGATGAAAATACCGCTGATTTGCTATCCTTTAGTTCCAAGATAATAAATTATCAATAGTGGTAATATAGATATCTTATTTTCCACATATCCAAGATAATAAATCTGAAAAGTTGAAAACAATACACTAATGAATGGAATCAAGCATTTTTTTCCAGTAATAGTGCTACTGTCCATCAGGATCGGTGTTGCCTAATTTTGTCCATTGCTCCGGACTGAGATTAACAGACTCATAAATTATCAATAGTAGTCAAACAATTACATCTGGTCTGATAGTTCAGTGATATAGTTTACATTATCCAATAACGTCGCGATGATACTTGTTCTGCATATTCTAATTATAAAAGATCAAACATCTAAACAAATATATATGCTCAGTTGCAAGGGTGAGTGCAGCATTTCATATATGCAAATCGAGTTGTGTCAGATTTTAGACATAGAACATTGGTAGACAAGTAATGCTGAAGCATATTATAATATATAAATGGAATTAAAGAAAAAAGCAGTAGGTGTATGTAACTATATTTCAATATTAGTGTTGCTCCATATTAAATTGGTGTATGTAACTCCATACTAAATTGAAAGGCTCATGTCTGATAAGAGAATCAACATTCAACGGGCTAAGGAAAAACTAGCAGACCTTGGCTTCAAAAGAACAAATCAATCTATCCACTTTGAATTGAGGACAAAACCTACCAATGGAAAAATAACTGATAAATCTATTGGTTCTGATAATTTTTCTGATTTGGAATAATGGCATGTAAATGTGTATTTGACAAACATAACATTGCCAAAAATACTAGCATATATGAAAAATCCAAGACATACTTAGTTTAAAAGACAATTGTTTTCTTTCAACCAAAAATACTCATTTCAGACTTCTTGTAAATCAAAGAATAAATTTTAAACAGAATTAGTCACTCAACTACTTAGTTGTCCAGGCACACAAAAATGCAAAATAAGCAAAATAAAGCAAATAGGGTATGAGTGATCATGAAACAATGATGATAACATAAAAAAAATGTAACATGTTGATGCTGGTGGCAGTTACTGTAGTGATGGCTTTGATAGCTGTAGCTGTTACGGTAGTCACATTAATGGAGTCGGAACTATCGAGGAAAAATAAAGTTAAATCATTTAAAGTATGTATTCTAGTATGGCTTTATAATAAGAAAAAGGAGAAACGTATGAAGAAGACAGAAGATCTTTACCTAGAAATAATATTGCCTAAAATACTTTCAGTACTGTCTATGCCATAGTTGACCCTCTTCGTCATACAAAAATCGCCGAATAGCTACATGACAAAATTTTCGTAATTAGAAATACTGCTGTTCGATGACCATAAGCATGGAATAACATAAAGCTGCAAGTATATACTAGAAAATAATAAAGAACCTCATTAAATAGCTTAGAGGTTAATGGTGGAGTATTTTAATTGGTTCTTAAAATTATATGCTTATTTTATGAGAAAATAAAAGATAGACGAATAGGAGGACATTTGTTAAACCACTACACCATGCAAAATTAGGAGGAAAAAACCAAATCATGACAGCTACTTTAGCTTAAAATTGTGCTCTAAACTATCATCAAATAACTTTATGAAATTTCTTGTTCAACAATTAGTTTTGAAGCTTTTGAACCATACAAGGAGTATTGTATAAATTGCTATGTTACAACATCGCATATTTATGAAAGACGAGCAGCACTAAATAACATTATACCATTAGAGAGAAATAACAACTATTTAAATATGTGAATTGTTCAAGCTTCGCCAGTGGGTCAATTCTCCGTATTTCAACGTTTGGTGTACATGATGAACCTTGTGTCGATTCTCCGTATTTTGTTGATGTTCAGTTATAATATAATGACGGTTATGTTTACAGGATGAGTTTATTTACTTGTATATGAAGTTTTGAAATGATAGAACAAAAGAAAAATAAAATATTAGAGAATTAAAAGTAAACTCTTATCATGCAAGCTATCCAAAATTAAAAACTATTGATAGGTCAAAATTTGTTATAGTTACAATTTGTTACAGGATGAGATAATGACATTCAAAGCAACTGATCATTATTATTATTTGTACTTAGATCCCATAGTTACACCAAAAGAGAATGCCATATGCCATTTGTTAAAGTTGCATTATGTAAATCATATTCTCAAATATCATATAATAAGTGAAAACCCACGGTCAGAACGATGAAACAGGTATAAATAAAGAAAAACAAGATTAAAACAAAATCACAATAAGTGAAAACTTACAGTTCAACATGCAATAAGTTCATGAGGTAAGAAGGCATATTTGGCCGACGTAAATGGTATGAAATATAGTAACAGTGGTCATAAATATGTGTAACACATAGTGCAATTAGCAGAGATATCAATCAATTTTATACTAATGAAGTAAATAAAGATGTTAATACTCAAAATCAAGGGAACAAAATCAGTACGTACCACCGCATAGCTACATATTAATCAGTCGGTGCTGAGTTCGTTGCTGTCAGTGTAGAGCCATGAGTAAGAAGCATGATAAATCGCCGCTGAGTTTGTTGCTGTCAGTTGACTGACATACACAAATAAAATATGGTACCTATTACTGTGAACAACTGTGGCAAAAATACATCGGTTATGGTTCGTCAACAATTATGCCACTATTTTTCTTCACAACAGTAGAATATATGAAAAAGCCCAGTCTTAAACAGCTATTATATTTCATTAACTATTACTGTAAGAGGTAGACACTTATGACAATTCACTTTTATATTCAGTTACAACTGTCGACTAGTTTTGATGCCTTAATCTACAAATTATAACCGAACATAAACAAAGGTCACACAGTTGGTCATTCAAGTGAATGACATAAGCGTAATATGATGAATAATGAGGTGTACGGGTGTGCACATATGTTTCAAGTGAATGACAAACAGTGAAATCATAATGAAAACATTAACCTTTTCTCAACGTTAAACATGTCTAAATATTATAGTTTAGCTGATCAAGCGACAGTCGATTGGATCTAGCTTCTAAGCCTAGAGACAAATGTCGCATGTCAATGAATAAACAAAACAAAATTGTATTCAATAGTGTTTGATCAATTACAGTTTCAAACATATACAACCATATTAGATTGCATAAAAAATCCATATGAATTCTAGTATTTAGAAACCTCACTATAATTGCCTAGCATTTCAAACCCTTTTCCACATTGCAATTAACATGCTATTGGTATTAAAACACTAAATTAAGTGAAATAAAAAACATGAAAATCACCTAATTTCTGATAAGGTTTCGAATTCGGTTAATCTGAAAATCTGAAAAGTAATCGCTCAAATTCGGTAGTTCCATGCAAGGGTTATGTCTCCCTTTGTTGAATTTAAGGAAATCGCGTACTAGAGATTGAGAAAAGCAGTAATAACAAAGAAACAAAAAACAAATTGAAGAAAAATCCCAAAAAGAAAAAGAAATCGAAGTACCAGAAAACTAGGTTTTCTGACCGAAGCCCGGATTCGCGCGAGAGTAGATGCAAGTGCAGATGGAAGACAGAAAGCGCGGAGGAGAAGAGGATTCTGATTGCTGATAAGAAGGATGCGAATCCAGATGGTGGATGAGAAAGAAGAAGAGAAATTAGATTTACGATAGTTAGGAGGAAATCGAATTTCAAAACGACAAAATAAAAAGAGTACACGAACTATTATTAGCTAGGCATAATAGATAGACTTGGTAGGAAATAATTTCCTATGGCAATTCCACAAATTTTCTTGTAGATTCTGATTTGTGGTGAAACGATTTCCTTCCAAATGCATTTATCTAGATAATGATGGAAATTGAAATTGCAGGGAATAATTAGAAGAAAATCCATGGAAATCGAAATAATGAAAAAAAACCAGCTCTAATAGTAAATAACTATTATTATTTTATTAATTATTTAATTATTCAAGATTAATGTTTAAGAATAATTTTGTAGTTAATTATTACAACGGGCAAGAGGAAATTGTCGTTGTAGACATATGTTACAATTGATTAAATAAAGAACTGATAAAATTGTGCATCTATTAAAACTGGCAAATTTTTGTTCGTAATAGACGCTAAAATTTAAACTTAGCCGAAATTTAGACGACTGACCCAAAAATTTCAAGAGAATGTCAAAAAAAGGTTATCTATAGCATATCTAAAATATAAAGTCTATATTTTTATAATTTTAAAATTATTTTAACATTTTTGAAATCTTAAAATGCATTAAATGTTAATTTATAATTTTTATTATATCGAAATTTCAAAATTTAATTATAATTTTTATGAATATTTGTAAATTTATCTTGTAAAATTTCAAAATTCTAAGTATTTTGGAATGTTAGATATAATAAGTATTTACATTATTAAATACTGAAAAGAAATAAATAACACTTCTTAATTATTAAAAATTACATATTAATAAAAATTTATTAAAAATAAATTGTCAAATACATAGTAAATATTAATTATTAATTCTTTAGGATTTAATTGAAATTATCAATTATTAATTACTAAATAATGAATACTAATTATTACTATGAATTGGCATCAGTTAAAATGGGTATCCTTTTGTCCGTTGTAAAATTGACACCTATTACAACGGACATTTTTTTGCTCGTTGTAAAATTGGTATCTATTACAACTGGCATTTTAAGGCCATTGTAAAATTGGCACATATTACAACGGGCATTTTCTGAACGTTGTTAAATTTACATCTGTTACAACGGGCCTTAATCTACTGTTGTAATATCATTCTATTATAACGGGCATTTTATGCCTGTTGTAAAAACGTAGGGAATGTATTACAGCAAGCTTGAGTGGACCTTTGTAATAAAACTATAGTACAACTGGCAGAAAATGACCGTTGTAAAATGGACGTTGAAATAGACTGTTTTCGTTGTAGTGAAACTTCCTCTATTATATACACACACACACACTGCCCTTTCACTTTCTCCAGTGAAAACCAGTGGGTTGAAGAATAAGGAAGTGACGGCGAGGATGGTCAGGTAGTGCTGTAGTGTTACAATGATGGGAAAGGTGGTAGGCGGTGGCGTCAGAAACAGATGGCGATATGGCAGATGCAAGCATTTGAAATAACATACACGTGAGAGAGAAGAGAGATAGGAGAGAGAGGGCCGAGAAGTGGTGGTGGTAGCAACGTTGATGGGGTGGTGTTGTACGATGTGGGGAGGCGGGATGATCTGATGGTGCGACATGTTTCTAGAGTGGCTGGGTATGTGAAGCCCGCGTGGTGTAGATGAGAACGAGCTGGAGTGTTTTGGACAGTTTAAAGGAGCAGGTATTCAAAGAAAAATATGGAGAAGGAATATGTTGGTGGAATATAATATTGTAGCTGCGTGGGAAGACTTGGGTGCAAAACAATGGTAAGAAGTATTTCCTTTTTGGGCCCGCGTATCAGTGTTTAAAACGAGGAGTTGGCCCAAATAAGTAATTGGGCCTAATAAAAAAATTGTAAGAAAGGAATGGGCTATTGAAGGTGAAGACAGGTAAACGTAGAAAGACATAAATTTCATAAGAAGAAATAGTTGAAAACCAGTTTAAGGGAAAAGTGGGCTGTGATTTATTTATGGGCTTTCGGGCTTTAGGATGCGTGGAGTAGAAATCTTGTAAGGGGATGGAGCAAACTGGAATACTGTAGTTTTAACGTGAACAAGGGTAGTTGTATGGGATGGACTAAAGAGACAGCGGGTGTAACGACCCGTATTTTTACGGTATAGTAATTAATTAATTTAATTATTTAAATAGGGATTAAAAGAATTAAATTGTCATTGAATTAAATAATATTGAATATTTAATTAATTTAAATAATAGAATAATATATTTAATTCCGAAATAGTTGGAAATAGTGAATTGACAATATAATGTGAACTGGACAATTTAAAATATTTAATTCAGCTTAGAATTTGAATTAGAATAACGAATATATTATTTGAACGACAGTTGAACGTATAATTTATATTATAATTATAATCGAGCTCGAAATGGTGTGGCAGTTCGCTATTTGGCGATTCAAACTTCAACTGAATATATATGATCTGTTGTAAATCAGATTTCTGTGAAACAAGAAACATTCAGAGCTGGTGAAGTATATTTTTCTAATGGAAGAGAAAAATCGGGATTTCATTGTGTAGATTTTGATTTATGTCCAAATCAAATTTTAGAAAAGTCGTTATGGAATTCCTTTATAATTTATAACGATTTATTTATATTTTAAATGAATTTTTCAATATAAATCGAATATCGATATAATTGGAAAATTGGAAATATCAAGTTATAAATCCAATTGGAGCTGTATGATATTCTATTGTGAATATATACGATAATATTTATTTATAAATAATAATTTAATTATTTTTAAATATATTTATATATTTAAAAGGGTTATTTAGAGCTTTAAAAATAGCCATTTTTGTAAACGACCTCCGTTTTCGACGAAACTAATTTTGTTGGATCCGCAATATTAAATTATTGCTAGATTTCAATTTTCTTAATTTTTGTGGTCAGTGTGTGGCCGTATGGATTTTTAATATAAAAAACAGTCAGTATTTTGACGGTTAAAAATACGCTGTGTGAGTAAACGAAGTCGGAATTCGACGAAACCAATTTCGTTGGGTTCGTAATGTCAAAATCTAGTTATATATCCATTTTCATAATTTTTGGATAGGGTATGTAATCATAAGGATTTTTATCGATGGATATGGACAATGTTACAATAAAATAATATTAAAATATTTCTATAAATACCTACCCAACATCCTAAACCTAATTCTACTATCCCTCAGGTCAAAGCAAAATCCGTCGTTTTTTTTCTCGTTCTTCAGTAAACATCGTGAGGTTAGAAAATCAAAGTAAAATCAAAGCAAAATCAATAAATCCTCAAACCAATTTCGTTCGCCTCCATTTGTTCACGGCTTTGCACTGATGTGTATCCTGCTTAGTCCGATGTCCCCTTTTTGCATTGAAAATTATACAGTAAAACTAGGGTTAAAGTTTGTGAACAATCGAAGCATCGATTCGACTTTTAACTATTTTATTTGGGCTTATGGGGGGATTTGACATAGGTTTGCAAAGTCTAGGGAGGTGCAAAGGAAAATATTATCGATCAGCGTGAATGAGGTTCTGGAGCCGCCGTCGAGATGAAGAACTCGAGCTCGACGAAAGGGTTACATGTTGTTGCAGTTTTGGATGGGGAGTAATTTGGAGGTACTCGTGTATAAATTGAAGAAGTATGTGCCGATGGGAAATATATTTGTTAAGACCCAAAATAAAAAGTAACATGAGGTATAGTTGAATATTTAGCTGAGGTTGGAGTTGAAATTTGTACTCGTGAAATGGTGAGAATGGTTTGCTGCGGGGAGGCTCAAGTTCTACTCGAGTGAAAGAAGAATTTTGCACTGAAGTGTATCTCCAGAAAAATGGAAGTAGGAGATGATGTTAAAGCATGGGTACGGGTTATTGGGGGACACGTGAGCATGGAGGTTGAGCGGTTCGGAACCACCTGGTGTGCATGACACTTAGCCAAGTTTGATGGGTATAAACCCCTGTTGTGTTGATTTTCAGATATTACGGCAATTGAAAATATTGGTGCGGTACAGTGTACATGAAGACAAGACTGTTGAGTATATGGAGAAAGCTATTTTGGGAGAGAAGGAACTATTCATACCGGTTGTAAATGTTCATGGGCCAAGAAGAATATAAGGGTGAGGCCCAAAGGAAATTATAACTCTAAGTTTTTATTTAATTTAAAATAGTATATATACTTGTAAATATGATAACTTCTACATACGTTGTCAGAATAACGAACGGTCAAATCCGTTGGGATAGTATGACGATGGTTACAAAATGGAACTGTAACGACTACGGAATTTTCGACCCCAAAAATCGACATATAACACGATGTCAACTATTCAAGCATCAAAAATAATAGATCATTAATAGAAAGAAGTTAGAGGGTGAGAAATAGAAAGAAAGAAAAATTAGAATAGAAGAAGAAGAAGAACACAACGGAACAAAATCAGAGTAAATACTAATCTCATAGCGGAACGAATAAAATATATTATATAACATAACTTTGAAATACAGAACAGTATCTGTACTTACATATATCACCATAGTACATCACATACATATCACATCGGAAATAAACTATATAGATCTAGCATTGAAGCCTCATGCTCCAAGCTCCTCCAAGTATATCTTTAAAATCCCGGCTACTTGACTGCCCTTACAAATTTGGACACCCAAGAATTTAGGGAAAACAAACAAAATAAACTATGGTCAGTCATGGGACTGGTGTTAGTAAACTCTAATCATTCGGTTTAACTTTTCAAAATCCTTTTCTAAAGAAAAGATAATCGTAAGACCGATCCACACATAAATACAGATGGTTTTTACCTTACGATAACCAAAACGTCTTTGAAATCAATAATATTATAATATTATAATAGTGTCTAAATACAACTAAATAACAATCTAGCAGAACGCTTGCATCTCACGCTCCACATATATAATATACAATCAAAACCACAGGCACTTATTGGAGATTGGATTTCGACTATGACAGGTATGGGACCACCTGCCGATAGTGTATCTCTAGAGAGGAATACACTGGGTTCAACAAGAATGTTTTGCAACCCGGCCCACACATGACCGACCACTCATTTCCCTTAAGTGTATCGAATATATTGTTACCTACGGTTGCTAGCAACATAACCGTTCCCGCGAGATACAGAAGCGAAAAGAAGTAACAAATATGAATATTCTCTCGATGGTCACAATAAATCCTAATGGGGGAGACCCACATAGCCATGTTTCCCGCTCGATTTTTTTTCATTTCCTGGTTGATGAGGATTGAGGTCATAACGTATCTTTTGATAGATCACTCCTCCATTTACTTTGAATGCCACATCGTCATACCCACCAAATCACAAATTGATTTCACCAAAAATACCACGAGCATAAAGCTAAGAGAAACGAATTACTCCACCACCAAATGTGGATATGTTTGAAGTGATCAACTTACGTGATCCATTAGATATACTCTATAAGACATTCGTCCATACACGTTGTCCTGGGTCTAGACAAATCGAAGGCACTATTCTGTAAATCCATCTTAGGCAATTTCTACCTAGGATCGCAAAAACTGCCCTTGCACAACTCCGTCTTCAATTATCTTCATCATATTTGATTCACAACACTAACGTCCGTACGGAGTGGTTTTCAGATAATAAATCTGATACCTGTCTCTCCGTATTAACAAAGGAAATGGTCAAAAACTTTGATAGTCGGTGATTTAACTATCAACGGAAAAGTATGTGTGCCAACAACGGTTGTATTTCCCAAATGAAAATATTTTCAATCAAATCATCAATCAACACTGAGCCCCTTTAAATTAATTTATCAATAATCATTTCATTTCCCAATCCCCCTTCGATACCTTTACCCAAATATTTCTCTAAATCGTTTAGCTTCTCACAACCCTCGAAAAACATTCCCATTTATTTTAACTATATCTTAGTAAATATTTCTTATTAACATCGAGAATTAATTCAATATATCCACAACTCTTATTTTCTATATTTAGAAAATATACGATATTAACACTGGGAAAGCATTTCAATTATCATTTCCTAACTTTTCATTATCCCAAATCATTTCAATTTTTATACTTAGAAAACTTCTCCGATTTAACCAATCTCTCCACCAAACCTTAATCATTCCTCCGTTAATCATGAAGTCAATCAAGTTGGGGTATAATTACCTCTCAGACCTTGACTGAACATCAATTTCAACTTCAAAACAGTCAAGTTCACCATTCAAATCTTCAACGGTCATTTGCTCACGCAACTCTCAGATTCAATTTAAGAGTCCACTTTCTTTACGGAAAACATTGATTATAACGATATCATTATAATTCTTGTTTCCAAAATGTCTAATTTCAAAGTACACTTAGATAAATTACTTTAAATAATTAATTAATTAAATAAATAATAAACAGATCTTGATAAAACTAGAAACTAAACAGTACTTTCCTTAATTCAATATAATCGAATTTCAACTTATATCTCTCTTTCGAATGGTCTATATCCGACTAACATTCTGAACTTCGGAATAGACTTACCGTTTAAGGTTAACACATTTTCTTGTGAATTTATTGTTTCCAACATTTACCATTTCTCCTTTGACATTATTCCAATTTTCAAAGTGTTTGCTTTTAAAAATGTTATTCATTTTATAAAGTAAATATTGTTCCTTTACATAAAACTGGACCGTTATATCAATCAAACCTTGAATTTTATTTATAAATACCATTACAGGTTCCAAATCCTATTTATCGAGTTATTTTATAAATTCATATTTTTAACTCACTTTATAAATTCCATTTATAAATTAGTTTCTTGTTAATTATATATCATGTTTAAACTTCATCTTGCTCACATATTCTATTGTAAATTATTGGTTTTAAACAAATATTTATTATCCTATACATCTCCACTTTATATAATATATATTTTCTAAAATAAATTATCTTCATAACATTCGACATTTGTCGAATTATAATTACAAACCTTTATAGTTTTTATTCGACACATGTTCACATTTTGAACCTCTAAATAAATTCTACAATTTCCCCTTTCCTTTTTCATGAATTCATTTGCTGAATTTATCATTTCAAACTATTTAATAATAGTCATTCCGCTTTATTTATAAATATCATTTATAAATCGGTTTACTTGTTTTTATATAATTAAAACAAGTCATTACATTCTAGATAATCAAAATTCCAATTCTATTTTAAAAACTCCAATTTCCTTTCTAATATATTCAAATATATTTCACTATTTTTTAATACCAGTTATTCCAGATCTATGTTGTTCAAACATCCAAAGCACACAATAATCTAATACCGATTATTTGTCAAATCATAACATGCAATATATGAAAATTAACAATAAAATTGTTGAGGAATCCAGTTGGATTCTTCTAACGTGTTTCCCTGCATTCACAGATGTTAATCAACATAAATAACACTAATATGAAATATAAATATAACTATCAACCAATTTATATGCAAACCATCCAAACAATCATCACACACAGCGTTCAACCATTTTTATAAATATTAAATGACGTTTACAAAATTGTAAAACTAGACAGAGTTAGTGAGTTTACTCACCTTGGTCGTTAACCGTTAAATAATGGTCAATGTTGGCTGATTTAATCCGTCGTTGTAATTTGCATAAAATTCAGACGATCTCCAGATTTCTGCAGATTGGTCTCATCGTGTAGCCTGTGTCCCTATGATCTTGACGGATCCAATTTTGAGAAATTCTGATAACGTAAGTATAAGATATTTACATTTTATGTTTATATACTATTTATATTAAAAGAACTTGATTTTTAAATATTGGGCTTTACCTTATTATTCTCCGTCCAATACCCCATCCAAACCCGCATTAAAACTGGTAGCTCCTTTCTTCTTGAATAACAAATTTTCAAATCCTGTAAACCCCCTCCCATAACTGCATATCATATTTCTCTGGCCCAATGTTTATATTACTATTTTTAACCGGGCTTCCAATATGAACTTAGGCCCAATTCCCTCTCAAACCCACTAACACCATGACCCCTTTCGTTAAGCTCCTCATGAGACTATCCACCCCAGTACACAAATACAACACCACACAGAACTTCTCGCATGCTCCTCATTTCCATCTTTAACATGCTCGCACTCTACCAAGTGGACCTCGCCGTCCAAGCAAGCGCTGCCCCATGTAGAAAAATGTGCAAACTTTCCTCACCGCCCCTACTAAAGGATGTACACTACCTGATAGCTTCCCCGTCCACTCTGCTTTCTGGTACCTACTTCGACGTCTCCAAGTTGCTGTATATATGGCAGTGACCCTTTTTGATATGAGATCCTTCCCAAACTTCGCTACAGGCGCGCCCTTCTCCCCATAACCATTGCGTTCGATCCTCCTTCCCCAACGTAAGAGTTTAAGACAACTGTTCCCTTTGTTTTGCAATTACCGAACCATGTCATCAGTTTATACTACTCGCTCACCTCCTGGAGATCGCGTCGATCAGCCCCCATAAGCAGGGTCCGTAAGATTAATAACATTGGTCCATTCATCCTTCAGACCCACGAGGCACAGTGCATCCCTCTTCTCCTTCCCATCAATAGAATAAAACCGCTCCAGATAATATAACTCAAGCCACTTCCGTGCGTTTAAATTCCCATGCTTTTAAACCTCACTTACCCTTCATTAGCCTTCAAAACCAACAACAGTTTTGTAAAACAATGCTTCAGACTCCCTACCATGCGAGCTTCCATCCCTTCAAATTCCCATTTACACGCACAAAACAAAAACCGTGCCTCAGACCATCCTTCACGTACAACACACAAACGTGCGATCTATTTGGTATAGGAAACCCTCAAAAAAATGCACGCCCATACTAGTCGATCCCTTGTCTTCACTGTTGATTTTTCTGTTTCGAACGATACCATCCAGTGGCACAAAACTAACACAATGTTAGTCTAGTGGTTTCGTATACATATATAATTCATGATTTAAGAGGTGCTTGGATTTATTTTTTGATTTTGATTTCTAAATGCCATTAAAACACACGGCATTCCTTTCTGGTTTGCTTAAAGGAAATGAAAACGAGGCACTGTCCTTGTGCGTTAAATAAAAGAAAATTACTTGGAGAACACGGATAGATGGTTTGGCAAGCAAGGAATAGCTTATAGATCTGGCAATTTAGTTCTTAGGTTTCCACACTTTATTTCTTGTCGTGGGTTTCTTTTCTTCTTGTCATAGCTTATAGACTAGCTAGTATGTGAATAACATGCTGCATGAATTTCACTTGAAGGGAGTAGGTAGAACGGTAGGTACGATATCTTGGTAGTGAAGCCACGTACTAAATAGGTTATGGGTAGTCTGTTGCACAAGGTTGCTATGCGTGGAGTTTTCTTTTCATAGGTTTTTCGTGGATTTGAAAAACTGCCATGAATGATCTTTTCAAAGGAAGCTGTAAGATTTGGCTTGTATAAGTTTTAGCCTGTGCACTGTGCAGTATAGTATGGAATAATAGTTGTAGGCATGTGCTTGGATCAGGTTGCGTATTGTATTAAATGGGAGGATTGGTGTACTGTAGTTTGTCATCACATAACATCCAAGCCCGTATCAGACACTGAATGACGAAAAAAACAGGGCTTTGAAACAAGTAAGCCATTGATTTTGTACATACCACCATCCACGGTTTTCCCGTAAATAAATCTACTCTTACCCCAGTGTTGTTCTTATTGCCAATTAACAAAAACATATGGTGTCAAATTTTGAATATGTGCATCGAAATGGTTTTAACGGCTTACTTAAACTAATCAAATTGTAACAGTGGGTTCCTTCCAATCCCAATGCAATATATATTTCTATTTGTTTAATTTCAATTCATAAAGCTAAACATACCCCATTACAGAAAATTACGTTTTCGTACCGACTACTATGGACCAAAGTAAAAATACAACCGTATCAAGCGATGCTCCACGATCCCAAAAATACAATATTATAGACAAGTTAACATTCTGTGTGGAGTCCCAAAAATGCTGATATATGGTGTAAAATACTCCAAATAAAAAGTTGTTTATTTTCCCAAATTAAAAATTACAGAAAAATTATAAAAAATTAAATAAATAATACATCTCAAATATCTTGTCCAAATTCGAAATAAATAATTTATAATAATTGAATTACCGTTATGGTTTATAAACGATTCTATAGCGACTATTTGAAAATTTGATTTAGACATAACTAAAAATGTATAATATGAAATCTCCATTTTTAACTTCTATTAGAAAAATACTACTAATTAGATTCCAACGTTTCTTGTTTTGAAGAAATCCGATTTATAACGAATCATGTATAGCCAGTTGAAGTTCAAATCGAAATATTATGAACTGTTGCGCCAGTACAAGCTCGATTATAACTTATATTATAAATAATACACTCAACTATAGTGTAAATAATATATTCGTTATTAAAATCCGAACATAAAATCAAGTAAATTACTTATATTATCCAATTTACACAATATTGTCAATTCCACTATTTTCGACTATTTCAGAAATAGAAATATTTATTATCCCAGTATTTAAATTAATTAAACATTCCAAATATATGAATTAATACCATTTAAATTACCAAACCATTATTCAAATAATTAAATTAATTAATTATTAAATCACTAAAATTTTGGGACGTTACAGGAACTAACTGGGGATGGATTGGAGCTCGGTTGAATTTATGGCGAAATAAATTGTTTGATCTGAATCAAACAACGGTTTATCGTTATTTAACTATGAACTGCCAAAGTGAGTAAATCTCACTATTCTGATCATTTCATATTTTTATAATATATGTTTAGAACTGATGGATGTTGGTTGAATCCTGTGTATTGACTGTTTGGTTGAACTGTTAAGTAATTGGTTGAAATTATATATCTGGTGTTATATATATATATATATATATATATATATATGTGTGTGTGTGTGTGTGTGTGTGTGTGTGTGTGTGTGTGTGTGTGTAAATTGATTTTGTTTAGCAGAATATTTCATAGTGAAATGAAATTAATGTTAATTGTATTGTTTAACATCTGTGGATGCAGGGAAACAGGTCAGAGGAATCCAACTGGATTCCTCAACATTTATTTTACTGTTTTTCATATACGGTGATATATGATGTGATATATAATCTATTGTTGATTATGTGTGTTTGAATGATATCGATCATTGTTATTTGGTATTTTAAATACCGTAAGAAATACTGGGATGTAGAAAAAGGGATTTTCAAAGTGTATTTTGAAAATAAATTATTTATATAAAATCAATGGATTTTATATATAAAAGGAATAAGGATTTTATAAAATAAGATAATTATAAAATCAAAGAATAATAGAAAAGGAATATTTGTGAAAACAAATAGAAAAGGAAATATTTGTGGAAACAAATAGAAAATGAAATATTTGTGAAAACAGATTGAAAGGGAAATATTTGTAAAAAAAATTACAACCAGAATTGAAAAGGAAATAATTTAAAACATTTATAAATAGATTATAAATGGAAATATTTATTTAGAAAAAAAATAGATTATAAAAGGAAATACTTGAAAAATGAATAGAATTGCATAAAAAGAGAATTTTACATTTGAAAAGTTTAGACCCGTGCTTCGCACACGGGTATAACATCATACGGATTTAAAGCAAAGATTTTAAATAGAATATGTTCTAACCAATAGATTGAGAGCATTAATTTATAAAGAATATTTTGTAAATTAAATAAATACATTTATCATTGGATAAACAGAATATATAAGCCAGGACTTATAAGAGAAGTAAGAATCGATTTCAACATCGATATTTGAAACTGAATACGGAAGTAGAGTTAATCAAAAGAGTTAATCGAAATGAGTAAATCGAATATTGGTTATTCGATTAGAGTTAATTAGTTTGAATTAATCAGTTAGATTTTGTTGATTAGAGTTAGAGTTAATCGATTAGAATTAGGGTTAATAGAATTAGAGTTAATCGATTAGAATTAGAGTTAATCGATTAGAGTTAGAGTTAATCGATTAGAATTTGAGTTAATCGAATTGGAGTTAATCGATTAGAGTTAATCGAATTAGAGTTAATCGATAACAGTTAATTGAGTTAGAGTTAACTGAATTATAGTTATTCGAATTAGAGTTAGTCGGTTTAGAGTTATTCGAATATAGTTTATTCGAAAAGTGGTTATCGAATATTAGTTATTCGAATGGAGAGAAGGAGTTATCGATTATTAGTTATTCAAAAGGAGTTATCGAATATAGTTTATTCGAATAGAGAGAAGGAATTATCTAATATTAGTTATTCGAAAGGAGTTATCGAATATAGTTTATTTGAATAGAGAGAAGGAGTTATCGAAAATTAGTTATTCGAAGGGAGTTATCGAATATTAGTTATTCGAAAGGAGTTATCAAATATAATGTATTCAAAAGGAGTTATCGAATAGAGTTTATTCGAATAGAGAGAAGGAGTTATCGAATATTAGTTATTCGAAAGGAGTTATCGAATATTAGTTATTCGAAAGGAATTATCGAATATAGTTTATTCGAAAGTAGTTAATCAAATGTAGTTTATTCAAAAGGAGTTAATCGAATATAGTTTATTTGAGAGGAGTTAATTGATAAGAGTTAATTGAGCCAATAGATTTAATCCAATATAGTTAATCCAGTAGAGTTAATCAATTAGAGTTAATAGAATAGAGTTAATCGAATAGAGTCGAATAGAGATTTATTCGAAAGAGAGTCACGTAAGGAAGTTTGTTAAAGGTTAAAAGGTGATCCTTGTCTGTTTCGAAGTTAGAAATGTTGTTCAGTTAAGGTTTTAGAGGTATTTATACCCCAACTTGGTTGGCTTCGTTTTAATTAAGGAATGGTTAAGGTTCGACATTGAAGACTGGTTAAGTGAATTTAGTTAACGAGTAAAATAGTTTGAGTTGGCATAGCGATGTTTGATTTAAACATCTGTTTAAATCCAATGTAGGAGTTTTGGAAATGTTTTCCAAATAAAAATCAGAAATGTTTTCTAATATAGAAAATAATAATTGGAAATGTTTTCCAATGTTAGTAACGTATATTTTCTAAATTTAGAAAATAAAAAATGTTGAATATATAAACAGGAATAGGGAAATGGATAATTGAATGACAAATTAAATTAAAGTGGATCAGTGTTGATTGATGATTTTCTCGGCAAGATTTCCATTTGGAAATACGACCGTTGTTTGTACACATGTTTTTCTTTGATAGTTAACTCACCGACTATTGAAGTTTTTGACCATTTCCGTCGTCAGTACGGAGAGACCGCGATCAGATTCATTATCTGAAAACCACTTCGTATGGGCTTTAGCGTTGCGATCAAATATGATGAAGATAATTGAAGATGGAGCTATGCAAGGGCTGTCATGTTTACAGAATAGTACCTTCGGTCTGTCCAATCCCAGGACGACCTATATGGAAGTATGTCTAACAGAGTATATTTAATAGATCGCGTAAGTTGATCTCTTCAAACGTATTTACGTTTGGTGGCGGAGGAATTCGTTTCTCTTAGCTGTAAACCCGTGATATTTTTGGAGAAATCAATTTGTGATTTGGCGGGTATGACGATGTGACATTCAAAGTGAATAATTGTGTGATCCGTCAGAGATAAGCGTGGCCTCTAGCCTCACAACAGGGAAATGACAAAAATTAGGCAGGCAGCATGGCTAAGTGGTTGGCTGCCAATTAGGGTGTATTATCGCCTATCTAGAGATATTCATTTCATTCTTTAATCTATTCGATGTTGTCCCATTCGGGCAACGGTTACCGATCCCAATCATTGGTGATATACATTCGATACACTCAAGCGAAATGAGTGGTCGGTCATGTGTGGCCGGGTTGCAAGATGTTCTTGTTGAACCCAGTGTATTCCTCTCTAGAGGTACACTATCGGAAGGTGGCTCCATACCTTGTCATAGTTGGAAATCCATTAACCAATAAGTGCTCGCGGTTTTGATTGTATACTATATATGTGGAACGTGATATGAAAGTGTTTTGCAAGATGATTATTATATTGTGGTTGATAGTCCCTATTATAATATCAAAAGAGTTTTGATATAAAAGACCAATGTTTCTTTCAGAGTGATTTGAAAGTTAAATCAAATTCATTTGGATTTTCATGAGGGAAAAACCTGTTCCGTTATACGGCGTGGTCTTTTGAGATATCGTTATTTTCCCAAACTGTTTTAAATTGTTTTACTCACACCAATCCCATGACTGACCCAGAGTTTATTTTGTTTTGTTTTCCCTAAACTCTTGGGTGCTCAAATTTGTACGAGCAGTCAAGTAGTCGGGATTTATAGATATACTAGAAGGAGCTAGAGCAGGAGGCTTCAGCAGCATTTTTATAGCTATTGTTTATTTCTGCTGTGATGTAAGTGTTATACTCTAATAATGTTACTGTATACATAGTACAATCATTTATTTCAAAGATATGTATCTATTATATATTGTTCGTTCCACTGTGAGATTCGTACGTTCTTCTTCTATTCTAAGTTTCTATCTTATCTATTCTCACCCTCTAATTTCTTTCATGGACTATCCGGTGTTTCCGATGCTTGAATAGTCGAAATATTGTTGTATGCCGATATCCAGGATCGCAAATTCCCCGGGTCGTTACTGTGGTATCAGAGCTGAAGGTTAAGTTATTACCTTGGCTCTGTGGCATGACTTAGTAGAGATAGGGTTAATAATACCCTAGATTGAGTTGAGTGTATATATATGAGCGCGTATTTGTTATTCAATATAAAATGGTTTTATATTGTGGAGATTTATTGGTTGAGTTGTTTATGGGTTCTGTTCAATTAGTTTGATCCACTGTATCAGTAGGATTTTATAAACACCTTGAATACGATGGGTCGACACGATATGTTTTGAAAAGAGGTAAATGAAAATAAGTTTACCCAAAGTATATTTTGAAATAGGGAAGATATATATATTGGAATTATAATATATTGGATATATTGGTTGTTATTATAATCGAGTGAGATTATAAATTAAATGGTTATGTAAATAACCAATCAGAATTCATATAAGTGAAATACGTGGAATCAAATGAATAAAATCTGAAGTTTAAATCAATATTTAAATTAAAATCCTGGAAATTTGGAAAGGTGTTTGTAAATGGATTTGGATTTAAGATATGAGAATTTTAAAAATCCTGGAAATTTGGAAAGGTGTTTGTAAATGGATTTGGATTTAAGATATGAGAATTTTAAAAATCCTGGGAGATTTTGGAAATGTTTTCAAACATTGTAAATGGTATTTTGAAATGAATTTCAAAATGGAAGTGTTTAGATATGGTTTTTGTAATGACCCGCATTTTCAGCGAGATAATAATTAATTTGTTTAATTATTTAAAAGGTGATTAAGAGTATGTAATGGTCGTTGAATTAAATAATGGTGAATATTTAATTAAAATAATAAATTAAATAATATATTCAATTTTGAAATAATCAGAATTGGCTGAAATGGCGATATGGTGTGAACTGGATCATCTGTGATATTAAATTCAGTTTGGAATTGAATTAGAACAACGTATATATTTGAATAACGTCAGTTTGAACGTACAATTATATTATAGTTAAAAATCGAGCTCGGAATGGCGCGGCAGTTCGCTATTTGGCGATTTGAACTTCAACTGGATGTACAGAGTTCGTTTTAAATCGGATTTCTGTGAAACAAGAAACGAACGGAGCTGGTGGAGTATATCTTTCTAGTGGAAGAGAAAAATCAAGATTTCATCGTATAAGTTTTGAGATATGTCCAAATCAAATTTTAAAATAGTCGTTATAGAATCGTTTATCGACCGTAAAGGTTTATTCGATATAACTAGAGATCGGGTTTGAATTTAGACAAGGTTCCTTTGAGACATAGTGATAATTTAATTTTTAGAATTTTTCTGTAATTTTTAATTAATTTAATACGCAACTTTTTATTTGGAGTATTTTACACCCTATATCGATATTTTGGGATTTCACAATATGAGTTAACCTACCGGTATTAATGTATTTTTGGAATCGCGGCACATGCTTGTCACGATGATATTTTTGTTTTTGTCCATAGCAACTCGTCCGTGAACGGGATTTTAGGTAGTAGGTTGCACCTTATTATAGAGGATATGGACTTAAACACTCATTTCCTCTTTCTACGGCCAGAACTTCTCCACCCGCCTCAAAACAAAAGAAGAGAGCATGGATAATTCAGAGCCTCCCAAGAAAAGAAAACTAGAGACTATAAATAACCCTTAACTATTTTCTAACCTAATATTTCTCTCCACCGTAAATCAACACTCTCAGCCGCCAGTCCTCAAACCAAAACGTGAAAACCAGTCTTCATAAAATCATAACAACTACTACTTTGTATCCACAACAATCAACCAACGCCAACTTGATGATCGATCTGGAAGAAAGCAAGTTGATCGGGGTGGCTATTGGACGTAGTAAAGAGGGATTGTACGGGTTCAGATCCTTCGAGCTAGTGACTGGTGAGGCGGAATAGAGGAGTGGAGGGCGAGCTCGTTCATATAGTATGGAGTGTACAGAGCGTGAAGTGGCAGGGTTCATGGTAATATTAGCCTTTGAAATCATTGGGTGAATGGTGGGATAATTTGTTATTGTGAATGGTAGTGGATTCGACAAGTACTATGCAAAAGGGTACTGGTCATGAAACAAGAGTGGAGCGTGATTTTCATTACAGGGAAGAAGTGGGTGTCTGCTTGTGAAGGGAGGCGAATGCAAAATGGCGTGGAAGTGGTAATACATGAGGACACAAAGCATGGTGGAAGGCAGAACGTGCATGGGAAGTTTGGTTTTACTGAGAACAGGGAGTTTCGAAGAGATTGTAGAGAGCGACGTTGTGATGATTTTTGTTTGAATTTAAGTGGAGGAATCGGTGGAGCAGGGATGGATGAAGGATCGACCGTAAGGAGAAGCATTGGTTTTGGGAAATGCCTGGAGCGTGTTATCTCGACGGGGAAGAAGGCATATGTATTGCGGGTTGTGGATCCAAAGGAGCATGTGGGCCGGGATAAGGTAGTAAGGCCCAAATTAAATAAAAAATAAGTTTAATTTTTATTTCAAATACCAATGTAACTTTTAAATTGTATGACTTTATCATACATTCTCAGAATTGAGCGAAACAAGATCCATTGGGATCGTATGGACGGACACTACACGATGGAACTGACGGGAAGTCCATTGGAGCTCGTATAAATTTATGGCGAAATAAACAGTTTGATTCAAATCAAACAACAGTTTATCGTTCTTTAACGATGAACTACAAAAGTGAGTAAAACTCACCAACTCTGAATAGTTATATTTTTATAACGTATTTTAGAACTGTTAATCATATGTTGATTGCTGTGTGTTAACTGTTTGGTTGAATTGTTTGTGTATTGATTGAAATCATAGATAACGATATATATATCGTTAATAGAATATTGATTCTGTTTAATAGAATATTTTATATTCGTGTTGTTTAACATCTGTGATGCAGGGAAACAGGTTGGAGGGGTTCAACTAGACTCCTCAATATTTATGATACTGTTCTGTTCATATATTGTAATATATGATGTGATATGTAATCTATTTGATTATGTGTGTTTAAATGATATCAATCATTGTGGTTTGCTATTTTAAATATCATAAAAGACCCTGGGATGTAAAAAGAATTTATTTCAATGTATGTTGAAATAAAGGGATTTTATAAAATCAACAGATTTTATAAAAGGAAATATTTCGAAAGTAAATAAAAGGAAAATGTTTATAAAACGGATAGAGTTTTATAAAAGCGAAAAATGTTGATAAATAGAAAAGAATAGAATAAAGGAATATATATTTTGTAAATAAATAGAATTATAAAAGGGATATTTAGTTGGAAACTAAATAGAATTATAAAGGAATATTTAGTTGGAAACTAAATAGGATTATAAAAGGAAATTGACGAGATAAAAATGAGTTAAGTGAAAAGAGTAATCAAATAGAGTTAATCAATTAGAGTTAACCAAAATGGAGTTAAACAGAAATTGGAAACCGACTAGAGATTTTGAATAGTTTCCTGGATATCGATCTGATGTTGGTTTCGGCCTTCGAGGTTTATACTTAGGAAGTTGTTCTCTTGTTAGTTTATAGTTAGAGTCTGATAGATGTGGAAGAACAGTGATACATAATTAAGCTATGGAAATGTTTCCAATGCTAATAACGTATATTTTCTAAATATAGAAAATAAGGAAATACAAATATATATATATATATGGTTGATGATTGATCAATAAAATTTCTATTTTGGAATAATATCGTTGATTGCACACGTGTTTTTCTTTGATAGTTAACTCATCGACTATCAAAGTTTTCGACCATTTTAACGTTGTTAATATGGAGAGACTGGTTGGATTATCCAAAGAACCACTCTGTATTGGCATAAAAGTTGTGAATCATATATGCCAAAGATAATTGAAGGCGGAGTAAAGTGCAAGGTATTGTATAGGTCTTAGATAACAATGCCTAAGATGGATGTACTGAATAGTGCCTTCGGTTCATCCTATTCCTGGATGACGTGTATGGATGAATGTCTGACAGAGTATTTCCAGAAAGGTAACGTACATTGATTTCTTCAACCGTACCAAGAGTGGAAGTGGAGAAGGAAACTTCTTTAGCTAACACGTAATGTACTGTTGTAGACGTCAATTAGTGATTTTCGATGGATCTGACAATGTGGCATTCGAAGTGAATCTGATGTGATGATAAGGCGGAACCTCAAGCCTCATCAACCGGTAAGTGACAGAAATCAGGCAGGTAGCATGGCTATGTAGGTCACACCTATTAGGGTGTATAATCACCTGATCTAAAGTTTCATTTATTTCTAAAAATCTATTGTTGATGCTGTCCCATTCGGGAAACGGTTGCTGATCTCAACCGTTGGTGATACATTCGATACACTCAAGCGAAATGAGTGGTCGGTCATGTGTGGCCGGGTTGCAAGATGTTCTTGTTGAACCCAGTGTATTCCTTTCTAGAGGTACACTAGCGAAAGGTGGTTCCATACCTTGTCATAGTTGGAAATCCATTACCCAATACGTGCTTGCGGTTTTGATTGTATACTATATATGTAGAACGTGAGATGAAAGCGTTTCTGTTAGATGATTATTATATTGTGGTTGATAGACATTATTATAATATCAAAAGGTTTTTGATATAAAGATATTTTGGATTCTCATAAGGGAAAAACCCGTTCCGTTATATGGCGTGGTCTTATGAGATATCATTTACCTGCTTGAACCGTTTTAAATTGTTTTACTCACACCATCCCCATGACTGATCCGGATTTTATTTTGTTTTGTTTTCCCTGAACTCTTGGGTGCCCAATTTTGTACGGGCAGTCAAATAGTCGGGATTTACAGATACTTGAAGAGCTGGAGCTGGAGGCTTCAGGATCATATAGCTATTTTTTATTTCTGCTGTGTTGTAAGTGATGTACTTGATAATGATAAGTATATTCAAGTACAAACTTTTATTTCAAGGTTATGTTATATTTTATTCGTTCCGCTGTGAGGTTCGTGTTACTCTGATGTTGTGTTCTTCTTCTTCTATTCTAAGTTTCCATCTTATTTATTCTCACCCTCTACCTTCTTTCTATTAGTTTCCTGGTTTTCAGTTTAATTTGGGGTTGGACTTGTGTTTTTGGTCAGCTCAAATTGGACCGGATTGTCGGGTCACTACAGTTGGTATCAGAGCACAAGGTTAAGTATTACGTTGGCTCTGTGGCGTGACTCAGTAGAGATGGGGTTAGTAATACCCTAGATTGAGTTGAGTGTATATATACGAGTGAGCGTATTTGTTATTGATATAAAAATTGTTTTATATTGTGGAGATTTATTGGTTGAGTCGTTTATGAGTTCTAGTCGATCAGTTTGATCCATTGTATCGGTAGGGATTTTGTAAACACTCGAATACGATGGGTCGTCACGATATGTTTTGAAAAGAGGGAAAATTAAAATAAGTTTACCCAAGGTATTCCTTGATATAGAGAAGATATATATATCAAAATTATAATATAGTGGATATATTGGTTGTTATTATAATCGAGTAAAGATTATAAATTAAATGGCTATGTAAATAACTAATCTGAATTCATATGAGTGAAATACATGAAATCAGATGAGTTAAATCTAAAATTTAAACCAGGAATTGAATTAAAATTCTAGAAAAAATTGGATAAGTGTTTGTAAATGGATTTGGATTAAAAATAAGGAAAATTTAAGAACATGGGAGATTTTAAATTGTTTTACAAGCAGTGTGAATTATATTTCGAAATGAATTTCAAAGTGGAAATGTTTAGAAATGGTTTTATAGTATTGAACTCACTTCGATCGCTGTAAAATAGATTCTGATGATGACAGCTGCATCATCAGTATTCATTTTCGAGTTGTAAGTGACGAATTACTACCAGAGATACTGTTTTGAATTTGTTTTGGGAGAGACAAGTTGTGTTGAATTTCAAAAAGGAAATTTTGATTTTTGAAAAGAGTAAAGTGTTTAAAAACTCCTGGGGAAAGACTATTTGAATTAAAAACAAATTTAACAGAAATTTGTGAAAGCAAAATTGAATTAAAGTAAAGCCAGTAAAGTGGTAACTTAGATTGAATTAGAATGATATCAAGACAAATTGGATTGTGAGATTCAAATTTGAAGTGTAATGTGATAATCAAGTTAAGAGTTGGGAATCGAGAAGAAACTCGAGTTGAAATGGTATTTGGCTTGGATATAAAATAGTGGTTGTGTTGTGGATAAAAGCAGATTGGAATTTGATTGGGATGACCCATGTATTCGCTGAATTGACAGCAGGTAAAAATGATAGAGTTGATATGCCCGACAAAAAGGTACAAGTTTATTTTTCTATTGGATATAAGATTTATGATCCGAATTGGCAAGTCGCTTGGCTATTTGATTTTCTTTTGGGTTGGAGATGGCCCAGAGAGGCGAGTGGTGGTTTGACCTATTGACCAGTACAAAGAAGGTGCTGGCAAAAAATTTCGAAAAGTTAAGGTGTTAGAAAATTTTTAGGATTTTTGAAAATTTTCGGTGATAAGAATTGATAAATATTTTAATTGAAATTAAATTGGTTCAGTTGAAACTGAAGTTAAGAAGTGAACAAATATGTTCTAACCGGTCGATAGATTTTTTTCCTACCTTAGCAATTTTGAGGACGAAATTATTTTAAGTGGGGAAGAATGTAATGACCTGCATTTTCAGCAAGATAATAATTAATTTATTTAATTATTTAAAAGGTGATTAAGAGTATGTAATGGTCGTTGAATTAAATAATGGTGAATATTTGATTAAAATAATAAATTAAATAATATATTTAATTTTGAAATAATCAGAATTGGATGAAATGGCGATATGGTGTGAACTGGACCATCTGTGATATTTAATTCAGTTTGGAATTGAATTAGAATAATGTATATATTTAAATAACGTCAGTTTGAACGTATAATTATATTATAATTAAAATCGAACTCGGAATGGCGCGGCAGTTCACTATTTGGCGATTTGAACTTCAACTAAATGTATAGAGTTCGTTTTAAATTGGATTTCTGTGAAACAAGAAATGTATGGAGCTGGTGGAGTATATCTTTCTAGTGGAAGAGAAAAATCAAGATTTCGTCGTATAGGTTTTGAGATATGTCCAAATCAAATTTTAAAATAGTCGCTATAGTATCGTTTATTGACCGTAATGGTTTATTCGATATAACTAGAGATCGGGTTTGAATTTAGACAAGGTTCTGTTGAGACATAGTGATAATTTAATTTTTAGATTTTTTCTGTAATTTTTAATTAATTTAATACACAAATTTTTATTTGGAGTATTTTGCACCCTATATCGATATTTTGGGGTTTCACAATATGAGTTAACCTACCGGTATAAATGTATTTTTGGAATCGCAGCACCATGCTCGTCACGATGATATTTTTATTTTGGTCCATAGCAACTCGTCCATGAACGGGATTGTAGGTAGTAGGGTACGCCTTATTATAGAGGTATGGACTTAAACGCTCGTTTCGTCTTTCTACGGCCAGAACTTCTCCACACGCCTCAAAACAAAAGAAAAGAGCGTGGACAATTCAGAGCCTCCCAAGAAAAGCAAACTAGAGACTATAAATAACCCTTAACTGTTTTCTAGCCTAATATTTCTCTCCACCGTAAATCAACACTCTCAGCCGCCAGTCCTCAAACTAAAACGTGAAAACCAGTCTTCATAAATTCATAACAACTACTTTATATCCACAACAATCAACCAACGCCAACTTGATGATCGATCTGGAAGAAAGCAAGTTGATCGGGGTGGCTATTGGACGTAGTAAAGAGGGATTGTACGGGTTCAGATCCTTCGAGCTAGTGACTGGTGAGGCGGAACAGAGGAGTGGAGGGCGAGCTCATTCATATAGTGTGGAGTGTACAGAGCGTGAAGTGACAAGGTTCATGGTAATATTAGCCTTTGAAATCATTGGGTGAATGGTGGGATGATTTGTTATTGCGAATGGTAGTGGATGCGACAAGTACTATGCAAAAGGGTACTGGTCATGAAACAAGAGTGGAGCATGATTTTCATTACAGGGAAGAAGTGGGTGTCTTCTCGTGAAGGGAGGCGAGTGCAAAATGGCGTGGAAGTGGTAATACATGAGGACGGAAAGCATGGTGGAAGGCAGAACTTGCATGGGAAGTTTGGTTTTACTGAGCACGGGGAGTTTCGAAGAGATTGTAGAGAGGGTTGTGATAATTTTTGTTTGAATTTAAGTGGAGGAATCGGTATACTAGGGAAGGAAGAAGGATTGGCCGTGAGGAGAAGCATTGGTTTGGGGAAATGCCTGAAGCGTGTTATCTCGACGGGGAAGAAGGAATATGTATTGTAACACCCCACATCCGTTAGTGTCACTCACAAAGGGAATGCACTAAGTTCTGTGGAGCATTTAAGGTAAAAGATGCAGATAAATTACAAGACAGACAAAATTAAAACAACGGAAAATAAAACTTTGCTTTATTGATAAAATAGTTTGTACAAGAATTGCTTTCCAATACCAGAGTATCATCTGCCTTACAAAATAAAGAAGCATAAAATAACATTTATATTCCCTAATGTAGCATTAGCCAGCCATAGCGGTGGAAAAGAGAGTCCAAAGCAGCACATCAAAGATTCTTCAAGCTCGGAAAGAATAATGGTCCAAACTAAGCTGAGCAATTCCCTCCCTGACTACCTTGGGGGGGAATGGAAGAAAAGAAGACGAAAGAAAATGGGGTCAGACATAATATCTCAGTAAGCTCAGTTATTTTCTAGCATGAGAACAAGAACAAAGACCATGACATTCATAAACTGAGAACAGGACAATACCCGAAAAACAAAATAACTTATGCAAGATAAGCATAAGATATTATAAGGCAAGATAAACTAAATGCGCTGATAACTGAACGCGCTTCTACTCTTTCTCTGCTTCGCTACTACTCTGTTGTTCTGATTTCTATATCTTTGCACCACCTAACTAGTGTCCCAACTAGTAATCTGTATAAAACGATAACGTGATCCCAATCCAAGTTATTGTGGTTGCCTTCAGGCGTACATCTATTATTTATTACCTAGATCTAATCAAGGGTTTTCCTATCGAGCGCTTCCTTGATTCAACTAAGGTTTACATGACTTATCTAATGCTTCTTGGATTCGTGGTTTATGCGACCTAGGTCCAACTAGGGATTATGCTACCTGTCGATGCCCCCTAGTCTAGGACACACTACCCAGAGTGGTATACGCTCCTAGACTTCCCTCACGTATGTGTCGTGGATCGTTATTGCTGTCTAGATGCACATGTCCTCTATATGTGCGACACGAGTCTCGTGGCAGGGCAAATCAAGAAACACGGAACTCGGTCGGGAGCTTTCAGATATCTGCCGATCCAGATGCTAAGGTCTGTTTTTCCAGTGGCTATGGTCCCACCTGACCCCTCCCTCAACTAATGAAAGGCACACCTTGAAAAATGAGAACTATACGCATCCCTCTATGCCCCACTAACCTATGGCCATCCACACCCATAACTAGATAACAAGTATATGGTCTGTTGGAGTTCTCCGCCTTTCCGCTTCACGTATCTCGATTGACTCAAGATGGTAGGTAGACGACGAGTTGCTATCACAGAGCTACTGGTCTCGTCGAATCACGCTGGTTCATCCTAGTCTTTAGGTTGCCTTATATTGCAACCAAGGCATACCCTTTATTCTTCTGACGCAGACCTTAACCTCTGTGAGCCCAGGCGGATCATCTGCAGCCTCACAGAGGGATACCAAGAGTACCCTCACGTCCCCTTGAAGCCGCATGCTTCATCACCCAGCTCGTTTGAGCCTCCCTTAAGATCAGATGGACGTTCGCTCTTTTTTGCATTCCACTAAGGATTACTACTTAGTTCTCCTAACTAAGGTTTACCACTTAGTTTCCTGTATCGTGGTTTTCCTTTAACCAAGGTTTATTACTTAGCCCCTCTTTACCTAAGGTTTACTACTTAGTTCTCTTTTCTCGTCAATTTGGATTGGTTAAGTGTCATCAGTCAATTCAAGTTAACTTAACCCATTCATTTGTCCTGTTAAACTGGTTAAGTGTTATCAGTATTTCATGTTGACTTAACCCTACCACAAATCAAGTTATATTGGTTAATAATTCTTATTACTTAACCCCACCCCTTCATCTTGTATTGGTTCAGTGTTCCTTTTAACTTAACCCTGCCCATCTGTTTGGCTAACATGTTATAACGGTTAAGTGTTCTCTTGGTTAACTCAACCCTAACATCTGTTTAATCCACATGTTCTAATGGTTAAGTATTGTCCCTTCATGTTTTAACCTTGTTCATTTGTCACACTATGATGGCTAAGTGTTCTATGTTTACTTAGCTCAACCTTTTAGTCTAGTTAACATGTTAAATTGGCTAAGTGTACTTTACTTAACCCTACCTTCTAGTCTAGTTAACATGTTATAACGGTTAAACCTTCTCTTAACTTCACCCACTTGTCTACTCAACATGTTATAATGGTTAAACCTTTTCTTAACCTTACCCACTTGTCTAGTCAACATGTTATAATGGTTAAACCTTTTCTTAACCTTACCCACTTGTCTAGTCAACATGTTATAATGGTTATTTAACCCCCACAAGTCTTGTTTTGTTAACATGTTAAGTTGGTTAAGTGTTCAGATTAACCTAACCCCACCCATTAGATTTAGTTAACATGTTGAACTTGGTTAAGTGTTTCCTTAATTCTTAAGTTTTTGAATTAAGTATACTTTAATTTAACAATTTACTGTTAACCAAAAAACTCGGGGTGTTACATTCTCCCCTCCTTAAAGGATTTCGTCCCCGAAATCTTCAAGTTTGGAAGAACACATATCCTACCATCCAATCGTCCATCTACTCAACCATCAAACACAGGCAACCATTGTCCTTAAAAGTCTTCTGATGCTTCATGATCATATGCATACTATGTGCATATGTCCGTATCTAATGCAAAATCAGGCGGTCTACTGATTCAGTTGACCTCCTTAATGTGAATTATGTCTGTGCCATGAATCCATTATGTATGCAAATTTTTTCTTACTCAAGATTTTCTACATAAGTGCACAATCATTCATACAAATGAAACGTCCATATGATAACACATCAAGTTCCATTCATAAACAAATACATATTTGTAAATGCAATATGTAAGTATTTGAGCCGATCTAGTGCCTAATATATGCATCCACAAGCAGCTACTTGCAACCATCAATCACAACATGTTTCAAATACATGTTTACATCCATTGGCTTCTACCTAAGGATCGATGATACGTCCTAGAGGATACCTAAAAAAAATAGATGGAGGTTGGGCACTTCTTCGCCCTTTGATCAGTGTCGTAGTTTCTTCAAGCCTACGAAACCATGCTGCGATGAGGTTACCTCCCAGAAAGCCAGGAGCCCCGGAGACTCAGGAAAGAAGGAAACGAGGACTCAAACAGAGGATCAAAAGATAGTGCATATGGCTTTGGGGAATGTGCCTTTAAAACAAAACTTTTCTTCTGAAAATGCTTCTTTTAAAACCGTTTTGAAAACAAATTTTCAAATCTTTTATCTGATCTGGTAACCTTCAGCTCTGATACTACGTGTAACACCCCACATCCTTTAGTGTCACTCACAAAGGGAATACTCTAAGTTCTGTGGAGCATTTAAGGTAAAAGATGCAGATAAATTACAAGACAGACAAAATTAAAACAACGGAAAATAAAACTTTACTTTATTGATAAAATAGTTTGTACAAGAATTGCTTTCTAATACCAGAGTATCATCTGCCTTACAAAATAAAGAAGCATAAAATAACATTTATATTCCCCAATGTAGCATTAGCCAGCCATAGCGGTGGAAAAGAGAGTCCAAAGCAGCACATCCAAGAGTCTTCAAGCTCGGAAAGAATAATGGTCCAAACTAAGTTGAGCAATTCCCTCCCTGACTACCTTGGGGGCTGACGGAAGAAAAGAAGACGAAAGAAATGGGGTCAGACATAATGTCTCAGTAAGCTCAATAATTTTCTAGCATGAGAACAAGAACAAAGACCATGACATTCATAAACTGAGAATAGGACAATAGCAGAAAAACAAGATAACTTATGCAAGACAAGTATAAGAAATTATAAGGCAAGATAAACTAAATGTGCTGATAACTGAATGCGCTTCTACTCTTTCTCTGCTTCGCTACTACTCTGTTGTTTTGATTTCTATATCTTTGCACCACCTAACTAGTGTCCCAACTAGTAATCTGTATAAAACGATAACGTGATCCCAATCCCTATAATTGTGGTTGCCTTCAGGCGTACATCTATTATTTATTACCTAGATCTAATCTAGGGTTTTCCTATCAAACGCTTCCTAGATTCAACTAGGGTTTACGTGACTTATCTAATGCTTCTCGGATTCAGGGTTTATGCGACCTAGGTCCAACTAGGGATTATGCTACCTGTCGAACGATGCCTCCTAGTCTAGGATACACTAACCAGAGTGGTATATGTTCCTAGACTTCCCTCACGTATGTGTCGTGGATCGTTATTGTTGTCTAGATGCACATGTCCTCTATATGTGCGACCCGAGTCTCATGGCAGGGCAAATCAAGTTACACGGAACTCAGTCAGGAGCTTTCTGATATCTGCCGATGCATATGCTAAGGTCTGTTTTTCCATTGGCTATGGTCCCACCTGACCCCTCCCTCAACTAATGAAAGGCACACCTTGAAAAATGAGAAATATACGCAGCCCTCTATGCCCCCACTAACCTATGGCCATCCGCACCCATAACTAGATATCAAGTATATGTTCTGTTGGAGTTCTCCGCCTTTCTGCTTCACGTATCTCGATTGACTCAAGATGGTAGGTAGACGACGAGTTGCTATCACATGGCTACTGGTCTCGTCGAATCACGTTGGTCCATCCTAGTCTTTAGGTTGCCTTATATTGCAACAAAGGCATACCCTTGGTTCTTCTGACGCAGACCTTAACCTCTGTGAGCCCAGGCGGATCATCTGCAGCCTCACAGAGGGATACCAAGAGTACCCTCACCTCCCCTTGAAGCCGCATGCTTCATCACCTAGCTCGTTTGAGCCTCCCTTAAGATCAGATGGATGTTTGCTCCTTTTTGCGTTCCACTAAGGATTACTACTTAGTTCTCCTAACTAAGGTTTACCACTTAGTTACCTGAATCGTGGTTTTCCTTTAACCAAAGTTTATTACTTAGCCCCCCTTTAACTAAGGTTTACTACTTAGTTCTCTTTTCTCGTCAACTTGGATTGGTTAAGCGTCATCAGTCAATTCAAGTTAACTTAACCCATTCATTTGTCATGTTAAACTGGTTAAGTGTTATCAGTATTTCACGTTGACTTAACCCTACCACAAATCAAGTTATATTGGTTAAGTACTTCTTATTACTTAACCCCACCCCTTCATCTTGTATTGGTTCAGTGTTCCTTTTAACTTAACCCTGCCCATCTGTTTGGCTAACATGTTATAACAGTTAAGTGTTCTCTTGGTTAACTCAACCCTAACATCTGTTTAATCCACATGTTCTAATGGTTAAGTATTGTCCCTTCATGTTTTAACCTTGTTCATTTGTCACACTATGATGGCTAAGTGTTCTATGTTTACTTAGCTCCACCTTTTAGTCTAGTTAACATGTTAAATTGGCTAAGTGTACTTTACTTAACCCTACCTTCTAGTCTAGTTAACATGTTATAACGTTTAAACCTTCTCTCAACTTCACCCACTTGTCTAGTCAACATGTTATAATGGTTAAACCTTTTCTTAACCTTACCCACTTGTCTAGTCAACATGTTATAATGGTTAAACCTTTTCTTAACCTTACCCACTTGTCTAGTCAACATGTTATAATGGTTATTTAACCCCTACAAGTCTTGTTTTGTTAACATGTTAAGTTGGTTAAGTGTTCAGATTAACCTAACCCCACCCATTAGATTTAGTTAACATGTTGAACTTGGTTAAGAGTTTCCTTAATTCTTAAGTTTTTGAATTAAGTATACTTTAATTTAACAATTTACTGTTAACCGAAAAACTCGGGGTGTTACATGTATTGCGGGTTGTGGATCCAAAGGAGCATGTGGGCCGGGATAAGGTAGTAAGGCCCAAATTAAATAAAAACTAAGTTTAATTTTTATTTCAAATACCATTGTAACTTTTAAATTGTATGACTTTATCATACATTATCAGAATTGAGCGAAACAAGATCCACTGGGATCGTATGGACTGACACTGCACGATGGGACTAACGGGAAGTGCATTGGAGCTCGTATAAATTTATGGCGAAATAAACTGTTTAATTCAAATCAAGCAACAGTTTATCGTTCTTTAACGAAGAACTACAAAAGTGAGTAAAAATCACCAACTCTGAGCAGTTATATTTTTATAACGTATTTTAGAACTGTTAATCATTTGTTGATTGTTGTGTGTTAACTGTTTGGTTGAATTGTTTGTGTATTGATTGAAATCATAGATAACGATATATATATATCGTTAATCAAATATTGATTCTGTTTAATAGAATATTTTATATTCTTGTTGTTTAACATCTGTGA
Organism: Allium sativum; assembly: GCA_030737875.1. Classification (NCBI taxonomy): domain Eukaryota; kingdom Viridiplantae; phylum Streptophyta; class Magnoliopsida; order Asparagales; family Amaryllidaceae; genus Allium; species Allium sativum. Next base: position 974,131,711 of record CM060924.1, read on the forward strand.
TGCAGGGAAATAGGTTGGAGGGGTCCAACTGGACTCCTCAATATTTAGGATATTGTTCTGTTCATATATTGTAATATATGATGTGATATACAATCTGTTTGATTATGTGTGTTTAAATGATATCGATCATTGTGGTTTGCTATTTTAAATATCATAAAAGACCCTGGGATGTAAAAAGAATTTATTTCAATGTATATTGAAATAAAGGGATTTTATAAAATCAACAGATTTTATAAAAGGAAATATTTCGAATGTAAATAAAAGGAAAATGTTTATAAAATGGATAGAGTTTTATAAAAGGGGAAAATGATGATAAAAAGAAAAGAATAGAATAAAGGAATATTTATTTAGTGAATAAATAGAATTATAAAAGGGATATTTAGGTTGAAACTAAACAGAATTATAAAGGAATATTTAGTTGGAAACTAAATAGGATTATAAAAGGAAATTGACGAGATAAAAAGGAGTTAAGTGAAAAGAGTAATCAAATAGAGTTAATCAATTAGAGTTAATCGAAATGGAGTTAAACAGAAATTGGAAACTGACTAGAGATTAATAAGTTGAATGGTTTCCTAAGTATCGATCTAATGTTGGTTTCGGCCTTCGGGGTTTATACTTAGGAAGTTGTTCTCTTGTTAGTTTATAGTGAGAGTCTGATAGATGTGGAAGAACAGTGATACGTAATTAAGCTATGGAAGTTGTTCATATACTTACGAAGTTGTTCTCTTGTTTGTTCAATTAATTGATTTATTAATTCAGTCATGTTTAATAATTACATTAATCGTAATTATATATTTTTATTGGCATCTGTTAGTGGAAATAAACAATGTTCCATAATAATTGTATTGATTGAATTGTTTTGAACACCCTGTTAGTAGAAATGTAACGACCCGGAAAATCTGAACCAATTTAAAATTTTTAAATTGGATATTTTAGTGAATTTTAAACATTTAAAATAAATATTTTAAATAATAATGATGAAAAGTAAGTTTGAATCGACAATTGAAAAGGAATATAATTATTTCTAATTATAAACAAGGCCTGAAATGGCGCGGCAGTTTCAAATTTTCATTTCAAACTTTGACTGACTGTACCGGGTGCAAAACAAAACGTATTTGAGTGAAACCAAAAATATTTAAATCTGTTTGTGAATATCTTTCTAATGGGTCTGAAAAATCAAACTTTCGTAGCGGGTAGCAACAGTTATGGCCAAATGAATTTTCAGAAAGGTCGCTATAGAGTTTATATAGCCCGTGAAAATGGCCATTTTGCAAAGGACCTCAAAATTCAACGAAACCACTTTTGTTGGATCTGGGATGTCAAATTATTGCTAGGTTTCAAATTTCATAATTTTTGAAATTAATATGTGAGCGTGGATAAGGATAACGTGTTTTGGTCAATTACAGTTAAATTGGATCGACCAGAAATATGGGCCATTTTTCAAACGGTCTCAGAATTCAACGAAACTAGTTTTGTTGGGACGGTATCATCAAAACATAGCTAGATTTATTTTTCGGGGATTTTTAGAATCAATATGTGGCCCCGGCAAATTGAAATGTCCGTTCAAATCGAATATTGAATGTTTTATATTTTAATTTGAAGGAAAACTGACTGAAACAGTCGAATGGGCCTACGAAACATATCCCATTGTGTTCGGAATGGGGGTAAAACACTGGGGACAATAGTCGGTGGGTTTGGATTGGTGTTCGTATGTGGCAAGGGGTATTTTCGGACTTTAAAATTTATAAATATAAAAAAAATCATTGGGCCACCTCATCTCTCTCTCTCTCTTTTCTCTCTCCCTCACAATCGAGATTTACAGTGGAAACCTCCTCAAAACTTCCCTGCCATTTTCCCGCCGCCTCGCTCCACGATAGACCACGCTACCACCCAAAAACGAAAGCCCTCTCGTCCCTCTTCAAATCAAGACCAGCCTCGCTCCTCCTCGTCTCGTGTTTCGTGCGATCGTCCCCTCAAAGTTCAGACCTTTCCGTCGCCGCCCCACCCGATTCCGACCGTCGATCTGGCCAACACCCCCATGCGCCTGAAGCCCTCTCCAAGCTCTTCCAAGTGGTACAAGTCGATCCTTCTATCGTTGCACGGTTTGCGCGAAAATCAAAGACCTAGTTTTGAACAACTTTGAAAGGTAACGGCTGAAACTATTTTAAACTATATTATAGCAGTTTAAAGCGCTACGGTTTTTAATTTCACTGTAAAAATCATATTTTTTTCATTTCTTGACGAAATTCAGTGAAACAAGAGACAGTGGACTCGTGTGGACGTCTTCTACATTCTAGAAGAGACCGCATATTTTTCTGAGCCTTCTGCTATTTTTGGTGGAGTGGAACCCAATGTGAAATTTCTAAACTATAAACAATATGGAAAACGACGATGTATAAATTATATAGTCGATGTATGGGTTATATAAGCATTGTACACCACATGTATAAGCGTTGTATAAGTTGTACGGTCGATGTATAAGTTATATATGCGTTGTAAAAATTATATATGTGTTGAATAGATGTGAAATGCTTATATATATATATATATATATATATATATATATATATACGCCCCTCGTCCATAAACCATGGACGATATTTATTGGTTGTGATTGGTGTGAAAATTGGTTGATAGCGAATGGTTGATTAGAATAGTTTGTGGTTGAAATTGATTGATTGTGGTTGAAAAATACCCGTTTGTGGTTGAGAATTATTTGGTTGAAACCATTTAGGATTAGTTTGTGGAAATGAAAAAAAATATACATGCCGCCTGCGTGCGAACTAGATGCATGAAATCCCCATTGTCAAAAGCTGCGAGGCTTTAAGGTAGAGCGAGGAGCCGTACAAGGGACGGCCCCGGTTTTAACTACCCTGTCGTTATGCTGCCGAAATTTTGAATAATATTCATGTGTTAGAATTATTTTCATGTGTTGAAACTATATTCGTGTGTTGAATAGAAAACCTTCATGTGTTGAATAGAAATTCATTCCTTGAATAGAAGTTCATGTGTTGAATGGTATTCGTGTTTTAAAATAAATTGTTTTATAATAAAAATCATATTTTTATCATCTATGTGAACTACATAAAATAATTGTGTTTTGAAATAAATTGTTTTGCAATAAAAATCACATTTTTACTACATATATACAAACTGTAGAAAACATTCATGTGTTGAATAAAAATTCATTCGTTGAATAGAAATTCATGTGTTGAATGGTATTCATGTTTTGAAGAAAATTGTTTTATAATTAAATTCATATTTTTATCATCTATATGAACTATATAAAATAGTCGTGTTTTGAAATAAATTGTTTTGCAATAAAAATCAAATTTTTACTACATATATACAAACTATAGAAAACATTCATGTGCTGAATAGAAATTCATTCGTTGAATAGAAATTCATGTGTTGAATGGTATTCGTGTTTTGAAATAAATTGTTTTATAATAAAAATCATATTTTTATCATCTATATGAAACTATATAAAATAGTCGTGTTTTGAAATAAATCGTTTTACAATAAAAATCACATTTTTACTATAGACATGAATTGTTAAAAATAGTGAAGTGTCGAAATAAATGACTGTTGGATAAAAATATCATTTTTATCAAATGTATGAAAAGAATATAATTTTGAAATCGAAGAATCGATTATATATATAATTATAATATATCGAATAACGAAGGTGCAGTTCATGTTTTGAAACCGTGATCTCAAACGATTAGTGCGGGAGATCCGACCATCGGATTTTCCCGAAACCGAAACTGTTGGGTTCGCTTTGGAAATATCTTTCCAATGACACCAACTTTGTAAAGATCCAACGGTTGGATGGTCTGGAATGCTTAATTCAAATCTGAAGAAAAACAGCGCCAAAATCAATTATATATATATATAATTATATTAAATCGAATAACGACGCTGTAGTTCGTATTTTGAAATCGAAACTTCAAAAGACTATACCGGGAGATCCGACCGCCGGATTTCCCAAAACTGGAACCGTTGGATTCGTTTTGAAAAGATCTTTCTAATGATATAAAATTTGTGAAGATCCAACGGTTATATTTTCAGATATGTGTAAATCAAATCTGAAGAAAAACAGCGCCACGGCCGCGTTATGGCCTGAAGCGTCATTTGAATAAATTGGCTATTTTAAAATAAATAAAAATAGCAATAAATCGTTATAAAATGTTATAAACAATTTGGAATGTGAAATTTAGGAATTAATTGAAGGTTATCTGAGTTGAATGGTTTCCTGGGTTTTGATCTGATGTTGGTTTCGGACTTCGGGGTTAATATTTGGGAAATCGTTCTCTTACTGATTTACGGTTAGTGACTAATGAATTGGAATAAGGCGTATGTGTGTTTGTGTATCACTTGTTTATTATATATGCTAGTTGTTCAGAAAGACCGGGTTTATCCCATTCTGAATAACTGAATCGACGATAAGAAGTCGAAGATGAGGACGGTGGTTGAAGACCGGAGATCTTCACCTCGATTGGATGGTAACTGATGTCCTGATTGGGAGGCATCCCGAAATATGGATAATGAGTGGTAATCGTTCAGACGTACGTGGAGATCGATGGGTATGCGAGGTATGTAGTGCCTCCGGTTTCGTTCAGACCCAGAACAGACTTGCAAATGGACTGTGTGTCTGACATGGGAATTCATTCTGTGTGATTGATAGCCATCAGTTGCATGGTGTGAATTGTCTGTGTGGCGTGCTAAGATGCAGTGATCAAGACTCCTGTTGAAAAGCAAAGTCTTGTGGTAGATGATCAAAGCACCGCTTGTGTAGCGTGGCTTTGTGTATAACGTGAATTCGCGAGCCTCACACCCCGGTATGAACCAGAAACGAGAGAGGACATCAGGGAGGGTGTGCATCTCTTTCTAGCTAGAGGTGGTGTCAGTGCTTGAACTGGCTGACATTTATACTATTTTCACATGTGTGGTTGTTGCTGTTGCGAGGCGCCTCGGTTTTATCTGTCGATCCGGGACCGATGGAGTCATTCGTTGGCTCGTTTGCGCCCATAGGGCGGGGAGACGTATTGTTCAGGGTTTAAGTTTAATCCACATCGAGTGGACCGACCCTGACGATCCAAGGGTCACTCGAGCTCTGACCCTGAGACATGGTAGGCTAGATTGTCTTGAAGTCGGTAAGGACTTTCTTTTGCCTTGGTTCTTGACGAAAATCCAATTTCCAAATACGTGACTGTGCGGTTTTGATTGTATACCTATATATGGCGAGATAGTGGTATGGGGCATTAATGCCGTCTATGATTGATACTTATGATTTGAAATTGTTTTTGAAACATATAAACACTCGTAATAATATCAAATTATTTTGTTTTATTCGTATCAAACATATTTTGGCCATTATAAGGTAAAACTCTATCCTCCGGTTTGCGTTGCATTGTGTGATGGGAACTAAGTCTTATAATGACTTCATTTTTATAAAAACACTGCAATGTTTAAAAGATTTACTTATTTTAAGCACTGGCAATCCAATGGAGTAAATCCGTTCCTCGAAAGTGGCGTGGTCCTGTGATTAGCTAATTATAAAATGTGTTAAGTAGATTTCTCATACCAGTCTCATGACTGACTCGTAGTTTGTTTCACTTGCAAACTCGGGTGCCCCTTTTTTTACATGGGTAGCCTTGTATTCAGGTTTTAGCTGGCTCTTTCTGGATAGCTGGAGCTGAAGATGGATTCTATCATTTATCTCTTTTTATGTTGTTCAGCTCTTATTGTACATATTATGTTTGTTTTCCGCTGTAGACATTTATGTATAGCTGAACTGTATTTGTACTAAGTATGATCCTGTATACTGTGTAACTCTGATGATTATATTTATCTGGTGTATTTATTTACTTATGTTCTGCTATTATCTGTTTATGTGTTATATTCCAAAGATTACACTTGCCACCGTCAGTACGGGGTTTGGGGTCGTCTCGATTTGGTATCGGAGCTTTGGTTAAGCTTAGCACTGGTATATAACACATTAACGAACTCGTCAGAGATAGAACCAGTAGTGTTCTAGGATGGGCAACTCAATACAGATAGGATCAGTAATATCCCAGGACGAGTATAGCAGAATCAGAATAACTCGTTAGTGATAGGGTCAGAAGTTCCCCAGAACGAGTTGAGAGTCATATGTTTATAAATAACGTATTTGTGATTATATATATAGTCTGGTTTTAGAAATATGATTTTTGAATATTTAAAAGATATATATTTGAAAAGTAAAAGAGTATATGAATCGATTAGTACATTTTTGAAAAGTTAAAAATAAAATTAATTGTTGTTTGTGTTGTGTGATAGTGGATTTGATTAATTAAATTATTATAATGATAGTTAATTTAATCAATAAGAGAATGAATGGTAGAATTTATTCGATTAAATCACACATTGAACTGATTTAAAAATAGATAGAAATATATACATGTGCATCATATATGTATGAACAGGTAAATGTATTAGCTATTGAGTAAAGAAATTATTTGTGTGCCCGACAAATAGGTAAACCTTAATGAGTTGGATGCAAAATATTATTATATCAACTCCTGTGAATGCCATTGGATGCAGAGTGCTGGTTATTTTGTGTGTAATAATAAACATCGCCATAGGATAGTAACAATTAATTTTGAACTATGCTACATGGCATACATCTTGAAGATAGGCATACTTCATCATATACCACAAAAGCATTTGGAGCTTGTGTGACGAGGTGGAAGATTTACCATACGAGCGAGAGGCTTGTATGGTGATGATTATGTATTACAAGTTGAACTGATGACTGATATGGACCATATAAAATTGTAATGATAAATTGCCAAATTAATAAAAAAAATCCCACACGGGTCTGGAGTTGACAATAATCACGTCTCTCTAGTTATTAGACACGGCACATAGATTATTTATTTCCCACACAGGACAAGGTGACGAGAATTTATTCTCTGGAGCAATTAAAAATACACACTCCCTCAGGCTTTGACAGGGTGACGAGAATTTATTCTCTGGAGTTATTATCTATACACGCTCCCCTGTAAACACCAAAATATATCGATATAAATATGTGTATGCTTTATAGGATTTATTGGGTACCTAATACGGCCCAATAAATTTCCAAACCCCTCCCCGTACAAAGGAGGTTATGGCGAAATTTTTTGAAAATTCCACGTGTTAGCCAAAATTTTGAAGAATTTGAAAATTCTCAGAAACTGAAAAGTTGGAGAATGGAAGCTAGATTGGATGTATAGTTGATTAATCAAACCACTTTCGACTTTGTTCCTTTTCGGGGATGAAAAGTTTTAAGTGGGGGAGATTGTAACGACCCGGAAAATCTGAACCAATTTAAAAATTTTAAATTGGATATTTTAGTGGATTTTAAATATTTAAAATAAATATTTTAAATAATAATGATGAAAATTAAGTTTGAATCGACAATTGAAAAGGAATATAATTATTTCTAATTATAAACATGGCCTGAAATGGCGCGGTAGTTTCAAATTTTCATTTCAAACTTTGATTGACTGTATCGGGTGCAAAAAAAAACGGATTTGAATGAAACCAAAAATATTTAAATATATTAGTGAATATCTTTCTTACGTATCTGAAAAATCAAAGTTTTGTAGCGGGAAGCAAAAGTTATGGCCAAATGAATTTTCAGAAAGGTCGCTATAGAGTTTATATAGCCCGTGGAAATGGCCATTTTGCAAACGACATCAAAATTCAATGAAACTGCTTTTTTTGTATCCAGGATGTCAAATTATTGCTAGGTTTCAAATTTCATAATTTTTGAAGTTAATATGTGAGCGTGGCAAAGGAAAATGTGTTTTGGTCAATTATAGTTAAATTGGATCGACCAGAAATGGGCCATTTTTCAAACGGTCTCAGAATTCGACGAAACTAGTTTTGTTGGGACCGTATCGTCAAAACATAGCTAGTTTTATTTTTCGGGAATTTTTAGAATCAATATGTGGCCCTGGCAAATTGAAATGTACGTTCAAATCGAATATTAAATGTTTTATATTTTAATTTGAAGGAAAACTGACTGAAACAGTCGAATGGGCCTACGAAACATATCCCACTGTGTTCGGAATGGGGGTAAAACGCTAGGGACGATAGTCATTGGGTTTGGATTAGTGTTCGTGTGTATTTTCGGATTTTAAAATTTATAAATATATAAAAAAAATCATTGGGCCACCTCATCTCTCTCTCTCTCTTTTCTCTCTCCCTCGCAATCAAGATATACGGCGGAAACCTCCTCAAAACTTCCCTGCCATTTTCCCACCGCCTCGCTCCACGATAGACCGTGCCACCACCCAAAAACGAAAGCCCTCTCCTCCCTCTTCAAATCAAGACCAGCCTCGCTCCTCCTCGTCTTGTGTTTCGTGTGAACGGGCCCCTCAAAGTTCATACCTTTCCACCGCTGCCCCACCCGATTCCGACCGTCGATCTGGCCAACACCCCCACGCGCCAGAAGCCCTCTCTAAGCTTTTCCAAGTGGTACAAGCCGATCCTTCTATCGTTGCACGGTTTGCGCGAAAATCAAAGACCTAGTTTTGAACAACTTTGAAAGGTAACGGCTGAAACTATTTTAAACTGTATTATAGCAGTTTAAAGCGCTACGGTTTTTGATTTCACTGTAAAAATCATATCTTTTTCGTTCCTTGAAGAAATTCAGTGAAACAAGAGACATTGGACTTGTGTGGACGTCTTCTACATTCTAGAAGAGACCACACATTTTTCAGAGCCTTCTGCTATTTTTTGTGGAGCGGAACACAATGTGAGATTTCTAAACTATAAATGATATGGAAAACGATGATGTATAAATTATATAGTCGATGTATGGGTTATATAAGCGTTGTACACTATATGTATAAGCATTGTATAAGTTGTACGGTCGATGTATAAGTTATATATGCATTGTAAAAAATTATATATATGTTGAATAGAAGTGAAATGCTTTTATATATATATATATATATATATATATATATATATATATATATATACGCCCCTCGTCCACAAACCATGGACGATAATTATTGGTTGTGATTGGTGTCAAAATTGGTTGATAGCGAATGGTTGATTAGAATTGATTGTCGTTGAAATTGATTGATTGTGGTTGAAAAATACCCATTTGTGGTTGAGAATTATTTGGTTGAAACCACATAGGATTAGTTTGTGGAAATGAAAAAAAAATATACATGCCGCCTGCGTGCGAACTAGATGCATGAAATCCCCATTGTCAAAAGCTGCGAGGCTTTAAGGTAGAGCGAGGAGCCGTACAAGGGACGACCCCGGTTTTAACTATCCTACCGTTATGCTGCCGAAATTTTGAATAATATTCATGTGTTAGAATTATTTTCACGTGTTGAAACTATATTCGTGTGTTGAATAGAAAACCTTCATGTGTTGAATAGAAATTCATTCGTTGAATAGATATTCATGTGTTGAATGGTATTCGTGTTTTAAAATAAATTGTTTTATAATAAAAAACATATTTTTATCATCCATATGAACTACATAAAATAGTCGTGTTTTGAAATAAATTGTTTTGCAATAAAAATCACATTTTTACTACATATATACAAACTATAGAAAACATTCATGTGTTGAATAGAAATTCATTCGTTAAATAGAAATTCATGTGTAGAATGGTATTCGTGTTTTGAAATAAATTGTTTTATATATTTTTATCATCTATATGAACTATATAAAATAGTTATGTTTTGAAATAAATTGTTTTGCAATAAAAATCACATTTTTACTACATATATACAAACAATAGAAAACATTCATGTGTTGAATATCATTCGTTGAATAGAAATTCATGTGTTGAATGGTATTCGTGTTTTGAAATAAATTGTTTTATAATAAAAATCATATTTTTATCATCTATATTAAACTATATAAAATAGTCGTGTTTTGAAATAAATCGTTTTACAATAAAAATCACATTTTTACTATAGACATGAATTATTAAAAATAGTGAAGTATAACGACCCGGAAAATCTGAACCAATTTAAAAATTTTAAATTGGCTATTTTAGTGGATTGTAAATATTTAAAATAAATATTTTAAATAATAACGGTGAAGAGTAAGTTTGAATCGACATTTGAAAACGAATATAATTAATTCTAATTATAAACAAAGCCTGAAATGGCGCGGTAGTTTCAAATTTTGAATTCAAACTTCGACTGACTGTACCAGGTGCAAAACAAAACGGATTTGAGTGAAACCAAAAATATTTAAATCTGTTAGTGAATACCTTTCTAACAAATCTGAAAAATCGAAGTTTCATGGCGGGAAGCAAAAGTTATGGCCAAATGAATTTTCTGAAAGGTCGCTATGGAGTTTATATAGCCCGTGAAAATGGCCATTTTGCAAACAACCACGGAATTCGATGAAACCACTTTTGTTGGTCCGGGATGTTAAACTATTGCTAGGTTTCAAATTTCATAATTTTTGTAGCTAGTATGTGAGCGTGGCAAAGGAAAATGTGTTTTGGTCAATTACAGTTAAATTGGATCGACCAGAAATGGGCCATTTTTCAAACGGTCTCAGAATTCGACGAAACAAGTTTTGCTGGGACCGTATCATCAAAACATAGCTAGATTTATTTTTTTGGAATTTTTCGAATCAGTATGTGGCCCCGGCAAATTGAAATGTACGTTCAAATCAAATATTGAATGTTTTATATTTTAATTTGAATGAAAACTAACTGAAACAGTTGAATGGGCCTACGAAACATAACCCATTGTGTTCGAAATGGGGGTAAAACGCTAGGGACGGCAGTCGTTGGGTTGGGAATGGAGTTCATATGAAAGAGGGGGTATTTTCAAATTTTTGAAATTAATAAATATAAAAAAATTAGCCGGCCAATCATAATTCTCCACTCCATATACTCTCTCCCCGACGTGAGCAAATCAAAGGCGGAAACCGCCACTTTTCTTCCTGTCCACTTTCCGGTGAAACCACGCACCAAAACCCACCACCACAGTTATGTTTTTCGGAGATCCTTCTCTCCTCTTCAAATCCATATAAATAACTCTCCTTATCGTTGCTCCGTCGCGAAGATCTCCTCCTTCAAAGTCGAGCCCTTCATCTCGCCGCCGCCATCAGCCAGAGCCACCGAACTGGCCCCACTTCCTAGCGCACGTGCGCCTCTCCTAGCTCTACGATGTGGCTCTGGCCGATCGTTCTGAAGTTGCGCGGATTTCGAGAAAAGTGCAAACCTAGTTTTGAATGAACGTGTGAGGTAACGGCTGAAACTATTTAATAGCAGTTTAAAGCGCTACGGTTTTTGATTTCACTGTAAAAATCATATCTTTTTCTTTTGTTGATGAAATTTAGTGAAACAAGAGATAGTGGACTCGTGTGGACGTCTTCTACATTTTAGAAGCGACCGCATATTTTTCTGAGCCTTCTGCTATTTTTGGTGGAGTGGAACCCAATGTGAGATTTCTAAATTATAAACGTTATGGAAAACGACGATGTATAAATTATAGAGTCGATGTATGAGTTATATAAGCGTTGTATGTCTCTTGTATAAGCATTGTATAAGTTATATGTTCGATATATAATTTATATATGCGTTGTAAAAATTATATATGTGTTGAAATAGAAGTGAAATGCTTATATATATACGCCCCTCATCCACAAACCATGGACGATATTTATTGGTTGTGATTGGTGTGAAAATTGGTTGATTACGAATGGTTGATTAGAATTGTTTGTGGTTGAAATTGATTGATTGAGGTTGAAAAATACCCGTTTGTGGTTGAGAAATATTTGGTTGAAACCACATAGGATTAGTTTGTGGAAATGAAAAAAAAATATACATGCCGCCTGCGTGCGAGCTAGATGCATGATTCCCCATTGTCAAAAGCTGCGAGGCTTTAAGGTAGAGCGAGGAGCCGTACTAGGGACGGCCCCGGTTTTAACTACCTTGTCGTTATGCTACCGAAATTTTGAATAATATTCATGTGTTAGAATTATTTTCACAATTGAATAACCTTCATGTGTTGAATCGAAATTCATTCGTTGAATAGAAATTCATGTGTTAAATGGTATTCGTGTTTTAAATAAATTGTTTTAACAATGAAAATCACATTTTTTCTCTATATATACAAACTATAGAAAACATTCATGTGTTGAATCGAAATTCATTCGTTGAATAGAAATTCATGTGTTGAATGGTAGTCGTGTTTTAAATGAACTGTTTTAACAACATAAAAATCACCTTTTTATTGTATATATACGAATTTTGAATAACATTCATGTGTTGAATAGAAATTCAATCGTTGAATAGAAATTCATGTGTTGAATGGTATTCGGGTTCGAAAGAAATTGTTTTATAATAAAAATCATATTTTTTTCATCTATATAGACTATATAAAATAGTCATGTTTAGAAATAAATTGTTTTATAATAAAAATCATATTTTTATCACATATATGAACTATATAAAATAATCGTGTTTCAAAATAAATTGTTTTACAATAAAAATCACATTTTTACTGTATACATGAATGGTTAAAAATAGCGAATTGTTGAAATAATTGTCGGTTGGATAAAATTATAATTTTTATCAAATGTATGAAAAGAATATAGTTTTGAAATCAAAGAATCGATATATATATATATATATATATATATAGAATTGAAATATATTGAATAACGAAGCTGCAGATCGTGTTTTGAAAACGTGATTTCAAACGATTAGTGCGGGAGATCCGACCATCGGATTTTCTCGAAACCGAAACTGTTGGGTTCGCTTTGGAAATATCTTTCCAACGACACCAACTTTGTAAAGATCCAACAATTGGATTGTCTGGAATATCTAATTCAAATCCGAAGAAAAACAGCGCCGAATCGATTATATATATATATATAATTAAATTCAGTTGAATAACGACGCTGCAGTTGGTATTTTGAAATCGAAATTTCAAACGATTGTACTGGGAGATCCGACCATCGGATTTTCCCAAAATTGGAACCCTTGGATTCGTTTTGAAAATATCTTTCTAATGATATAAATTTTGTGATGATCCAACGGTCAGATTTTCAGATATGTGTAAATCAAATCTGGAGAAAAACAGCGCCACGGCCGCGTTATGGCCCGAAGCGTCGTTTGAATAAATTGGCTATTTTAAAATAAATAAAAATAGTGATAAATCGTTATAAAATATTATAAACGATATAGATGTGAAATTTAGAAATTAACTGAAGGTTAGCTAAGTCGAATGGTTTCCTGGATTTTGATCTGATGTTGGTTTCGGCCTTCGGGGTTAATATTTGGGAAATCGTTCTCTTACTGATTGACGGTTAGTGACTAATGAATTGAAATGATGCGTATATAGTGTTTGTGTAGCACTTGTTTATTATATATGCGAGTTGCTCAGAAAGACCGGGTTTATCCCATTCTGAATAACTGAATCGACGATAAGAAATCGAAGATGAAGACGGTGGTTGAAGACCGGAAATCTTCACCTCGTTTGGATGGTAACTGATGTCCTGATTGGGAGGCATCCCGAAATATGGATAATGAGTGGTAATCGTCCAGACGTACGTGGAGGTCGATGGGTTTGCGAGGTATATAGTGCCTTCGGTTTCGTTCAGACCCAGAACGGACATGTAAATGGATTGTGTGTCTGACATTGGAATTTATTCTGTGTGATTGATAGCCATCAGTTACACGGTGTGAATTGCCTGCATAGCATGCTAAGATGCAGTGATCAGGGCTTTTGTTGAAAAGAAAAGTCTTGTGATTGATGATCAAAGCACCGCCTGTGTGGCGTAGCTTTGTGTATAACGTGAATTCACGAGCCTCACACCCCGGTATGAACTAGAAACGGGAGAGGACATTAGGGAGGGCCTGTGTTTCTTTCTAGCTAGAGGTGGTGTCGGTGGTTAAACTAGCCGACATTTATATTATTTTCACCTATGTGGTTGTTGCTGTTGCGACACGCCTCGGATATACCGGTGACTATGTGAAGCCGAAGGAGCCATTCGTTGGCTCATTTACGCCCCATAGGGCGGGGAAATGCAGTGTTCATGAATAATAATCCACATCGGTGGACCGACCCTGACGATCCAAGGCTTGTATGCGCGCTTGCCTGAGGGGCGGGCTAGAGCGTCTCGAATTCGGTGAGGACGATCCCTTGCCTCGGTTCATGACGGAAATCCGATTTCCAAATACGTGACTGTGCGGTTTTGATTGTATACCTATATATGGCGACATAGTGGTATGGGGCATTAATGTCGTCTATGATTGATACTTATGATTAGAAATTACTTTTGAAACATATAAACACTAGTAATAATATCAAATGCTTTTGTTTTATTCGTATCAAGCATATTTTGGCCATTACAAGGTAAAAACTCTATCCTCTGGTTTGCGTTGCATTGTGTGATGGGAACTGAGTCTTATAATGGCTTCATTTTTATAAAAAGCATTGCGATATTTAAAAAAATTGTTTGTTTTAAAGAACTGGCAATCAAATGGAGTAGACCCATTCCACGAAAGTGGCGTGGTCCTGTGATTAGCCATATTTTAAATGTGTTGAGTAGATTTCTCATACCAGTCCCATGACTGACTCGTAGTTTGTTTCACTTTCAAACTCGGGTGCCCCTTTATCTACACTGGCAGCCTTGTATTCAGATTTTAGCTGGCTTTTTCTGGAGAGCTGGAGTTGAAGATGGATTCTATCATTTATCTCTTTTTATGCTGTTCAGCTCCTATTGTACATATTTTGTTTGTTTTCCGCTGTAGACATTTATGTATAGCTGAACTGTATTTGTACTAAGTATGATCCTGTATACTGTGTAACTCTGATGATTACGTTTATCCAGTATATTCTATTGTGCATTATCTGGTGTATTTAATTCTGTTCTGCTGTTATCTGTTTATGTGTTATATTCCAAAGATTACTCTTGTCACCGTCAGTACGGGATTTGGGATCGTCACAACGTGATATCAGAGCTTTGGTTAAGCTTAGTGCTGGAATATAACATATTAACGAACTCGTCAGAAATAGGACCAGTAGTGTTCTAGGATGGGTAACTCAATACAGATAGGATCAGCAGTATCCTAGTATGAGTAAAGCAGAATGAAATTACACCCCGGATAGGCACATTTACATTTGAAGTATATTTTTATATGTTTTAAAATACTTTTTCTGTGACGTGACACTTGATCTGCTATTTGCAAAAGTACTAGAAAAATGAGTGTCAGAAACAGAAGAAATGCAGAACTCGATCTAGAGGCTCTATTAAAGAGATATTGAAATCTGGGCGGAGCACAATTCTCGGGCAATGAATCTATAATTCAGACTCAAGCTTGGATGAGTTCTGTCGAAAGAATTTATGAACGTATCCAGTTGAGAGATGATCAGAAAAGATTAGTAGCATCTTGGGCGCTCAAAGAAGAAGCTTTAATCTGGTGGGAAACAATCGTCAAAGATAATCCAGAAGGTGATATCACATGTGATACATTCAAAGAGATTTTCCTAGAAAGATTTACTCCTCTTGAAGTGACTGAGCGATTATGTGATGAATTCTCTTATCTGATACAAGGAGATATGACCATTCCAGAATATCATAAGAAATTCAACGAACTTTCTCACTTTGCTCCTCATCTGATTCAAGATCCAAAGAGGAAGAATCTGAGATTCATTTATGGCCTGCAAAGAAAATACCAGAATAGTGTAATGAAGAATGTGAAGCTTCCTTTTTCAGAAATGATTTATATGGCTTATCAGTACGAAGATCTCCATAAGAAAGGTATGTTGCGCGACGAAGAGGAAGTCAATTCGAGTAACAAAGTGGAGTCTGTGACTGATAGTCCTGAGATCAGTAAGAAGCCCAGTGCCAAGAGAAAAAGGACTAGATCTGAGAAAGAACCAGTAATAACTGCCACATGCTCAAGCTGCAATAGGCAAGGGCATTTGGCGATAAGTTGTAAAGCTTCGAACAAACGAAGGAAGGATGAATCTAAATCCAAGAGCAAGTTTTAAGTAAATCGAGAGTGCAATCTATGTCATCAGGCTGGTCATATAAAGAGAGACTGCTGGCTTTTGAAAAAGACTAATGTGGTTCAAGTAAATGAAGTGGCAGAAACTTCAGCACCCTCAGCTAGTCAGGGAAGATCTGATGTTTTAGAGGGCACGCTTACTGTCAAAAACATTCCAGTCAAAGTACTGTTTGACACAGGCGCATCAAGAAGCTTTATTGCCAAAAATGCGGTCAAGAAGTTGGACTTGAAATTAAGGAAGCTCAGAGACCCCATTACTGTCCAAAATCCGGTTGGGGGTTCTCTCGATCTTGGCTGGATTTGTGCGGTACTTGTCTCTTTTTCCTGTTATAAGTTCCCTACCATCTCTATCGTTATGAATTTTACTGAATTCGATCTTATTTTGGGATTGGATTGGCTAACCAAATATGAGGCGGAGGTTAGATGCACCGAGAGAGTTGTTAGGGCAAAGTTAAAATCCGGGAATTATATAACCATACCATGTGAAGGACAGAATTCTAATAGAAAAAACTTCTGGGCAGCTTTGGATGTTTCTCCTGCTCAAATAGAAGATATCCCTGTAGTCACAGAGAATATTCCCGACCTCATCAAAGATATTCCAGTCGTAAAGAATTATGCGGACGTGTTCGAAGAAGTTGTTCGCTTACCTCCGCAGAGGGAAATTGATTTCAAGATCGCTTTGATTCCTAATGCAAGGCTGGTAGTTCACGCTATTCGAAGAATGTCCTTGAAAGAGAAAGAGGAATTAGACAATCAAACTCGACAGCTAGTATGGAAGGGTCTGGTCAGGCCTAGTTTCTCTGATTGGGGTGCAGCAGTGGTGTTTGTCCCAAAATCTGACGGTACTCTTCGGCTATTATGTGGATTATCGTGATTTGAACAAGCAGACAATAAATATAAATATCCATTGCCGCGAATCGATGATTTATTGGATCGTCTGAATGGAGCACAAGTATTTTCAAGGATGGACCTAGCTACAGGCTTCCATCAACTTCGAATTGCCGAAGAGTGTGTTCCTATGACAGCATTCAGAGGTCCCGACTTATTCTATGAGTGGTTAGTAATGTCGTTCGGCTTATGTAACGCTCCAGCATACTTCGTCGATTTGATGAATAGAGTGTTCAGAGGAGTCCTGAATAAGTTTGTTCTAGTTTTTATTGACGATATTCTAATCTTCTCTAAATAAAAAGCCAAACATGAAAAGCATTTGGAACAGGTTCTAGAAACTCTGAGAAGGAATGTATTGAAAGCCAAACTGTCCAAATGTATATTCTGGCAAGATGAAGTGAAATTTCTAGGCCATGTCGTATCGAAATAAGGAATTACTGTGGATCCAAGTAAAATCACAGATATTCAAAATTGGAAACAGCCTAGTACTCCTACTGAAGTCCGCAGTTTTCTTGGATTGGCTAGTTATTACCGGAAGTTCGTTAAAGATTTTTCGAAGGTATCTAGTCACTTAATGAAGCTTACAAAGAAGCACTCAAAATTCAAGTGGACTCCAGAATGTGAGGAGCCTTTTGAAGAGCAAAAGTTAAGATTAACAACGGCTCCAGTGTTAACCATCATCGACGGCAATCAGGATTTCAAAGTCTGGACAGATGCCTTTAGAGAGGGCCTTGGTGCAGTGTTAATGCAAGAAGGTCAGATTATTGCTTATGCTAGCCTTCAGCTGAAGCCACAAGAGAAGAACTACGTCACTCATGATCTGGAGTTGTTGGCTATCGTATTCTCCTTGAAAAATTGGAGACATTATCTCCTGGGTGAGAAATTCGAACTGTTTACAGATCACCAGTCATTGAAGTATCTGTTCACCCAGAAGGATTTGAATCTGAGGCAGCAACGTTGGCTAGATTTCCTTGCAGCATACGATTTTGAGATTCTATACACTCCAGGGAAAGCCAATGTCGTGGCCGATGCGTTAAGCCGAAAGAATGTAATGATCGCCAGTTTTATTATTACGACTTCCTTGATTGACAAATATCTATTCTTCAGAAGGAGGATAACTTTATTAAGGATATGATCAAAAGGATTCAAAAAGGCGAACCCTCGTGTTTTCAAATAGATAACGATGGGACCCTGAGATTGAAAGGAAGGATCTGTGTTCCCGACATCCCCGAGTTAAAAAGGGAAGTGTTAGACGAGTGTCACAAATCCAAGCTGAGTATCCATCCTGGTGTGGCCAAAATGTATAACGATCTCAAGCGAACATTCTGGTGGAAGGCTATGAAAAGGGACGTTTCAATATATGTTAGTCGATGCCCTACTTGCCAACTAGTCAAAGTGACCAACAGAAACTGGCTGGATTGTTGCAACCGCTAGACGTTCCAGGTTGGAAGTGGGAACATATTTCCATCGACTTCATAGATGGTTTGCCCAGAACCAGAAAAGGAAATGACAGTATTTGGGTGATCGTAGATCGCTTCACGAAGACCGCCCATTTCATACCTGTCAGATCAAACAAAATTGCTCAAAGTCTGGTGCAGATATACTTCAAGGAAATTGTAAAGCTACATGGAGTGCCGCTCAGTATAGTCAGTGATAGAGATCCAATATTTACTAGCAAATTCTGGGAGGCATTACAAGTAGAACTGGGAACGAAGCTGAACTTGAGCACCGCTTATCATCCTCAGACAGATGGTCAGACTGAGAGGGTGAATCGTATACTAGAAGATCTATTGCGGGCTTGTGTTCTAGATTTCGGTGGATCATAGGAAGACCATTTACATTTGGCTGAATTCTCATATAACAACAGCTACCAGGCGAGCCTGGCAATGTCATCATTCGAAGCATTATACGGTAGACTGTGCTGATCTCCTTCTTGTTGGGTCGAACCCGGTAATAGACTTGTATTGGGAGCTGATATGATCCGTGAAGCTGCCAACAAAGTTGATTTCATTAAGAAACGATTACTCGCTGCTCAAAGCCGACAGAAGAGCTATGCTGATTCAAGAAGAAGGGATTTGGCTTTTTCTGTTGGTGATTATGTGTATATATGGTTTCTCCGATGAGGGGAGTGATTCGCTTTGGCAAAACTGGGAAATTAACACCCAGATTTATTGGTCTATTCCCTATTCTTGAACAGATTGGAACCCTTGCCTATAGAATTCAATTGCCTGATTGGTTGCCTGGAGTACATGATGTATTTCACATATCTCAACTTTGAAAGCACGTTCATGATCCAGACTTGATCGTGGAAGAAGCAGCGCAACAGGATATTGAAATTACCCCAGAATTGGCTGTGAGAAGAGAGCCGCTAAAGATCATCGGCAAAGAAACCAAAGAGCTGAGGAACAAGAAGGTTCACTTAGTCAAAGTGCAATGGAGCGGGGATCCGCGAGATTGTACTTGGGAAACTGAGGAGAGCATTCAGAAAGCCTATCATAAGAGTCGAGTAGATATCTCTGATTGACTCCGGTGCAAGGTACATTTACCATACTTTGCATTACCAATTAGTTCTCTACTCTGTTGTTATTTTCTTTCCAGGGATGTGCACTTTTAATTCTGTAGTCTGAATGATTTTAAAAGAGTATAGAAATTGATTAGTATATTTTTGAAAAGTTAAAAACAATTTGATTGTTGTTTGTGTTGTGTGATAGTAGATTTGATTAATTAAATTATTAAAACGATAGTTAATTTAATCAATAATAGAATGAACGGTAGAATTTATTCGATTAAATCACACATTGAACTGATTTAAAAATAGATAGAAATATATATATATGTGTGTGCATCATATATGTTTTAACAGGTAAATGGATAGCTGTTGAGTAAAGAAATTATTTGTGTGCCCGACAAATAGGTAAACCTTAATGAGTTGGATGCGAAATATTATTATATCAACTCCCATGAATGCCATTGGATGCGGAGTGCTGGTTATTCTGTGTGTAATAATAAACGTCGCCATAGGGTAGAAAACAATTAATTTTGAACTACACTACATGGCATACTTCTTGAAGATAGGCATACTTCATCATACACCACATAATCATTTGGAGCTTGTGTGACAAGGTGGAAGATTTGCCATACGAGCGAGAGGCTTGTATGGCGATGATTATATATTACAGGTTGAACTGATGACTAATATGGACCATATAAAAAATATAACGATAAATTGCCAGATTAATAAAAACCCCACACGGGTCTGGAGTTGATAATAATCACGTCTCTCTAGTCATTAGATACGGCACATGGATTATTTATTTCCCACACGGGAAGAGGTGACGAGAATTTATTCTCTGGAGCAATTAAAATACACACTCCCTCAGGCTTTGACAGGGTGACGAGAATTTATTCTCTGGAGTTATTATCTATACACGCTCCCCTGTAAACACCAGAATATATTACTATAAATATGTGTATGCTTTATAGGATTTATTGGGTACCTAATACGGCCCAATAAATTTCCAAACCCCTCCCCGTACAAAGGAGGTTATGGCGAAATTTTTCGAAAATTCTGGGTGTTAGCCAAAATTTTTGAAGAATTTGAAAATTCTCATAAACTGAAAAGTTGGAGAATGGAAGCCAGATTGAACGTAGAGTTTATTAATCAAACCACTTTCGACTTTGTTCCTTTTCGGGGACGAAAAGTTTTAAGTGGGGGAGATTGTAACGACGCGGAAAATCTGAACCAATTAAAAATTTTTAAATTGGCTATTTTAGTGGATTTTAAATATTTAAAAGAAATATTTTAAATAATAGCGGTGAAAAGTAAGTTTGAATCGACATTTGAAAACGAATATAATTAATTCTAATTATAAACAAGGCCTGAAATGGCGTGGTAGTTTCAAAATTTGAATTTAAACTTCGACTGACAGTACCGGGTGCAAAACAAAACGGATTTGAGTGTAACCAAAAATATTTAAATCTGTTAGTGAATACCTTTCTAACGAACCTGAAAAATTGAAGTTTCATAGTGTGAAGCAAAAGTTATGGCCAAATGGATTATCTGAAAGGTCGCTATGGAGTTTATATAGCCCGTGAAAATGGCCATTTTACAAACGACCTCGGAATTCGACGAAACCACTTTTGTTGGATCCAGGATATTAAACTATTGCTAGGTTTCAAATTTCATAATTTATGAAGCTAGTATGTGAGCGTGGCAAAGGAAAATGTGTTTTGGTCAATTATAGTTAAATTGGATCGACCAGAAATAGGCCATTTTTCAAACGGTCTCAGAATTCGACGAAACTAGTTTAGTTGGGACCGTATCGTCAAAACATAGCTAGACTTATTTTTCTGGAATTTTTCGAATCAGTATGTGGCCCCGGCAAATTGAAATGTACGTTCAAATCAAATATTGAATGTTTTATATTTTAATTTGAATGAAAACTGACTGAAACAGTCGAATGGGCCTACAAAACATAACCCATTGTGTTCGGAATGGGGGTAAAACGCTAGGGACGGCAGTCGTTGGGTTTGGATTGGAGTTCGTATGAGAGAGGGGGTATTTTCGGATTTTTGAAATTAATAAATATAAAAAAAATTAGCCGGCCAATCATAATTCTCCACTCCATCTTCTCTCTCCCCGACGTGAGCAAATCAAAGGTAGAAACCGCCTCTTTTCTTCCTGTCCACTTTCCGGCGAAACCACGCACCAAAACCCACCACCACAGTTATGTTTTCCGAAGATCCTTCTCTCCTCTTCAAATCCATATAAATAACTCTCCCTATCGTTGCTCCAACGCGAAGATCTCCTCCTTCAAAGTCGAGCCCTTCATCTCGCCTCCACCGTTAGCCGGAGCCACCGAACTGGCCCCATTTCCTGGCGCACGTGCGCCTCTCCTAGCTCTATGCTGTGGTGCTGGCCGATCGTTCTGAAGTTGCGTGGATTTCGAGAAAAGTGCAAACCTAGTTTTGAACGAACGTGTGAGGTAACGGCTGAAACTATTTAATAGCAGTTTAAAGCGCTACAGTTTTTGATTTCACTGTAAAAATCATATCTTTTTCTTTTGTTGATGAAATTCAGTGAAACAAGACAGTGGACTCATGTGGACGTCTTCTACATTTTAGAAAAGACCGCATATTTTTCTGAGCCTTCCGCTATTTTTGGTGGAGTGGAACCCAATGTGAGATTTCTAAATTATAAACGATATGGAAAACGACGATGTATAAATTATATAGTCGATGTATGAGTTATATAAGCGTTGTACACCTCTTGTATAAGCGTTGTATAAGTTGTATGTTCGATATATAAGTTATATATGCGTTGTAAAAATTATATATGTGTTGAAACAGAAGTGAAATGCTTATATATATATATATATATATATACACACGCCCCTCGTCCACAAACCATGGACGATATTTATTGGTTGTGATTGGTGTGAAAATTGGTTGATTACGAATGGTTGATTAGAATTGTTTGTGATTGAAATTGATTGATTGTGTTTGAAAAATACCCGTTTGTGGTTGAGAAATATTTGGTTGAAACCACATAGGATTAGTTTGTGGAAATGAAAAAAAAATGTACATGCCGCCTGCGTGCGAACTAGATGCATGATTCCCATTGTCAAAAGCAGCGAGGCTTTAAGGTAAAGCGAGGAACCGTACTAGGGACGGCCGCGGTTTTAACTACCATGCCGTTATGCTGCCGAAATTTTGAATAATATTCATGTGTTAGAATTATTTTCATATATTGAATAACCTTCATGTGTTGAATCGAAATTCATTCGTTGAATAGAAATTCATGTGTTGAATGGTATTCGTGTTTTAAATAAATTGTTTTAACAAGAAAAATCACATTTTTTCTCTATATATACAAACTATAGAAAACATTCATGTGTTGAATCGAAATTCATTCATTGAATAGAAATTCATGTGTTGAATGGTATTCGTGTTTTAAATAAACTGTTTTAACAATATAAAAATCACCATTTTATTGTATATATACGAATTTTGAATAACATTCATGTGTTGAATAGAATTCATTCTTTGAATAGAAAATCATGTGTTGAATGGTATTCGGGTTCGAAAGAAATTGTTTTATAATAAAAATCATATTTTTATCATCTATATAGACTATATAAAATAGTCGTGTTTAGAAATAAATTGTTTTATAATAAAAATCATATTTTTATCACCTATATGAACTATATAAAATAATCGTGTTTCGAAATAAATTGTTTTACAATAAAAATCACATTTTTACTATATACCTGAATGGTTAAAAATAGCGAAGTGTTGAAATAATTGTCGGTTAGATAAAAATATCATTTTTATCAAATGTATGAAAAGAATATACTTTTGAAATCGAAGAATCGATATATATACATATATAATTGAAATATATCGAATAATTGTGAAGACCCGTAACTTCCCCGTAAAGGAAAGCGACGGATAGTTCGAGAACAAACCACAGCAGAACGCATACAGAAGAACATTTCATTGTATATTACAACAATGCATCAGATTACAAGAATATACAGAGTATAAATGAATATTACACAGAAATAACAGAGATTTAAATTACATTTAAATACATAGCAGCGGAAAATAATACAATACACAACTAGAAGAAGATATACGGATACAAAGCTTTCCGGATATCGTTCCAGCTGTAAACCAGGATCCTGTGAATATAAATCTGCAAAACCGAAACTACTAGCTGCCCGTGTCGAAAATAAGGGCACCCAGAGTTTAGGTTAAAACAATAAACTCCAGGTCAGTCATGTGACTGGTGTGAGAACTAAAACAGTTATTAATCTTTATTTCAAATCATTAGGTAAATCAAGGGACCACGCCGTATAACACGGAACGGGTTTCCTCCCAAGAATACCAGTGCATAAAACAACAGCGCAATGCTAAATAAAGAAAAATGAAGCTGTTATAAGACCCAGGTCCCATCACACAATGCAACGCAGCCGAGGATAGGGTTTTCCCTTATAACAGCCAAAGGATGCTTGATACGTTTTAAAACAAATCATTTGATACTATTATAAGTGTATAAAACAACTTCAAATCATAAGTATCAATCATAGGCGGCATAAGCGCCCCATCCCACTATGTCGCCATATATAGGATTACAATTAAAACCGCAAATGTCACGTATTTGGAAATTGGATTTCCGTCTATGAACCGAGGCTAGGGGCAAGATCCTCAACCGATTTGAGACGCTCTAGCCCGTGTCTCAGGAACAGAACGCATCGTCCCTTGGAGCGACAGGGCCGGTCCACCGATGTGGATTAAAATGCCTGAACACTACGTTTCCCCACCCTATGGGGTGTAAGTCTGGTCCGTCAGCCGACCAGAATGCATCGGCCGAAACCGATATAACCGAGGCGCCTCGCAACAGCAACAACCACATAAGTCAAACTCGTCAGGGCGTGTAAAACCACTGACGCCACTTCTAGCTAGAAAGAAACGCATGCCCTCCCTGAGGTCCGTCTCCCGTTTTTGATTCATACCGGGTGTGAAACTCGCGAATCAAACGTTACACAAAGCTACGCCACAAAGGCCGTTCTTTGATCATCAACCACAAGACTTTGCTTTTCAACAGAAGCCTTGATCATTTGCATCTTAGCATGCCACACAGGCAAACCATCCTATGCAACCGATATCAGTCACACAGAATGAAATCCGATGTCAGACACACAGTCCATTTACAAGTCCGTTCTGGGTCTGAACGAAACCGGAGGCACCTAGTACCCCGCCTATCCATCGATCTCCAAGTACGTCTGGACGATCACTAACTGTTTCCATCTTCTTGGGTGTACAGCCCAATCAAGATCATCAGTTATCACCCAAACGACGTGAAGACCTCCGGTCTTCGACCATCGTCTTCATCTTCGACTTATCGTCGTATCAGTTATTCAGAATGGGATAAACCCGGTCTTTCCGAATAACTCGCGTATATATTATAAAAGTGTTACACAAACACAACATACGCCTCATTCCAACTCATTAGTCATTAACCGTAAATTAATCAAGAGAATAATTCCCTAAATATTAACCCCGAAGGCCGAAACCAACATCAGATCAATATCCAGAAAACCATTCTACTTAGCTAACCGACAGTTAGTTTCTAAATTTCACGTTCAAATCTAATTAAAGATTTAACTATCGCCTGGAGCAAAACTGGTGATACTCCATTCTCGATCTTTTCAATCTAATTAAAGATTCATTAAAACTCCACTTAGTTTTAATCATTATCTGGGTTAAAGAATCAGTGTCATTTAAAACACGGTTCACGATAAACCCAAAATCACATTCATTAATTATCGGGTTAAAGAACGAGTGTTATTTAAAACACTGTTCACGATAAACCCAAAAATCAATATCAATTCAATTCCAATTAAATATCATTTAATTGGTACACTTCATTAAATCTAAATAAAAAGATTTAATCTTTTCTCAACTGGGTCCAAGAACGGTGTTAGTGAAGACACCATTCACGACAAACCCAAATCACATTCATTAATTATCGGGTTAAAGAACAAGTGTTATTTAAAACACTGTTCACGATAAACCCAAAAATCAATATCAATTCAATTCCAATTAAATATTATTTAATTGGTACACTTCATTAAATCTAAATAAAAAGATTTAATCTTTTCTCAACTGGGTTCAAGAACGGTGTTAGTGAAGACACCATTCACGACAAACCCAAATCACATTTGATATTAAATACCAGGCTCTGAATAGAAAATATATCGGCCTATATTCAATATCAAATTCTACGATTAACAAATGTCGTATTGGAAATAACGATATAAAAATATATCTTTCAAATTTCCATAACAACACCTGTATAATCACGAATTCCAACATCGAAATATTCCGAAGACAATTTCGATTCAAATCCACTCCAATGCAATCATTGGAAATTTTGGTTATTTTCAAAACCCTTTTCGAATTCAATTTATTTATTTAAAAATAAATAGAATTATAATTCTAGTTCAAAACTAGTTCATTTCGATAAAAATCTATTTTTATCTTTTCAAATATGGAGTTTTTCATCCCAAATCTTCACAAATCATTTCTTATGATTTTACATAAATTATTACTATTTTTAATAATTTTATCAAGGCCCGTACAGTCGATTTCCATCAACGGCCATCGAACTGCACTTACAGCGACCTTTTTCGAATTTGATTTGGACATAATTCCAAATCCAACCGTTAGATTTCAAATTTCTAATATTCGTTAGAAAGCTCTTTTCGATACGAACCCAACGGTTCCGGTTTTAGGAGAATCCGACGGTCGGATCTCCCGTAATGTCCGTTTGAAATAAATGGTCGAAATTCGCGAACTGCCGCGGCGCGGCGCGTTCTATTCAGGCCATTATATTATATATATATAATATATATATAATATATACTTCGTCGATTTCTATTTAAAACGAATTATATAAATAGTTTTAAAATTCGTTTCAAAATCTATTTCAACTTCCTTTTCAATTCAAATCGAAATTGAATTCTTCTTTATAAATTCGTTTTAAAATTCATTTCTATTCAATTCAAATTTCAATTCAATTTGAATTCATATTCAATTCAATTCATTTCGAAATCGTTTTCAATTCAATTTATTTCGAAATCGTTTTCAATTCAATTCATTTCGAAATCGTTTTCAATTCAATTTATTTCGAAATCGTTTTCAATTCAATTCATTTCGAAATCGTTTTCAATTCAATTCATTTTGAATTCGTTTTCAATTAAATTCATTTCGAAATCGTTTTCAATTCAATTTATTTCGAAATCGTTTTCAATTCAATTCATTTCGAAATCGTTTTCAATTCAATTCATTTCGAAATCGTTTTCAATTCAATTCATTTCGAAATCGTTTTCAATTCAATTCATTTCGAAATCGTTTTCAATTCAATTCATTTTGAATTCGTTTTCAATTAAATTCATTTCGAAATCGTTTTCAATTCAATTCATTTCGAAATCGTTTTCAATTCAATTCATTTCGAAATCGTTTTCAATTCAATTTATTTCGAAATCGTTTTCAATTCAATTCATTTCGAAATCGTTTTCAATTCATTTTATTTCGAAATCGTTTTCAATTCATTTTATTTCGAAATCGTTTTCAATTCATTTTATTTCGAAATCGTTTTCAATTCAATTCATTTTGAATTCGTTTTCAATTCAATTCATTTTGAAATCGTTTTCAATTCATTTTGAATTCAATAAAATCGATATAAATATCGTTCACGTCAAAATGGCGTCAATCTAATCAACACGGCTTCATAAATTTCTATTTTCAAAATAGTTGTTATTATCAAAATATTTCGTTCAACACATGACCAATCTCAATGAATGAGTACTGTCAACACATGAACTTTTATTTTATAATATTATTTATTTTTCAAATTGGAATGAGGCCCAATCAATTACCATATAAAGTTAATTATATGGATTTTCATACAACACATGTATATCATAGCATTGAAAAATAATCAATCATCAACCAAAGTGCACTACACTGTATAAGCATCAAATATAGATATTCAACGCTTATAACAGCCTGTCAATCGATCGATCGACACATTTAATCAATTAGGATGAGTGAACTTCAAATTTCATCCCAACACCCGTGTGGGGTTTCAAACAATCAAACAAATATTTTATTCGTGCAGTTGGGCGATGTGTAAAATTTATCGTCCCAATCAATGTCATTCAAATAAGTGTACATAAACAAACCATCTGGTTTGTAAATGAATATTTATTTATTCACTTCCCTATTTTCATATTCACGTTAAAAATTATATTTTTAACGATAAAACATTTTATTTCAACCTATGAATTTCTATTCAATTCATTTATTCAATAAAATGATATTTTTATTTTTTTCTAACATATTTTAGAAAATTTCGGCGGCATAACGGCACGATACTAGAAACGGGACGAGGCCTAGCCTTATCCCCGGTCTAGTGAAGGCCCACGCCATTCACACATCAATCAAATCAATTCGTTATGCAAACCACAAAATTTGGAGTAAGAGTCTAACCTAGCCTTACTCCCTCGCCTTATAACGGCGCACGTCTAATCCTAACCAATTTATCGATTCGATTTTTCACACCACAAATCACATTCAAACCAATATCGCAATCAATCACCAAACAGTCAAACAAACAAGTCCATGGTCTGTGGACGGGTGTCGGGTGCTACTAAGCACCGTCTGCATCCTAGTATATATATATATAACTAGAAAAATAAATTGAAAGGTGAGAAGTTCTCACATATAGCTATCCTAGCTCCACGGCTCTTCCTTTGCAGAAGTCTTCGTCGTTTCGCCTTATTGTCACCTTCGTTGTCCGCTTTCACTACATATGTAAAAATCCCATTTTTACTTCGCTATTCAATATATAAAAATCGAATTTTTATTTCAAAGTTCAATATATAAAAATCGAATTTTTATTTCAAAGTTCAATATATAAAAATCGAATTTTTATTTCAAAGTTCAATATATAAAAATCGAATTTTTATTTCAAAGTTCAATATATAAAAATCGAATTTTTATTTCAAAGTTCAATATATAAAAATCGAATTTTTATTTCAAAGTTCAATATATAAAAATCGAATTTTTATTTCGCTACTCATATCAAAATATCGCCTTTTCATATTTAAAAATATCGCCTTCTTGCTTTCCTATTTTAAAGATCAAATCTTTTCCTTTTTAAAGTTCAAACCATTTTCTTTTTAAAGTTCAAACCATATTCTTTTTAAAGTTTAAACATTTTTCCTATTTTAAACCTTAAAATAAAATCAGTTTTCTACTTTTACAAAAAATCAGTGTTCTACTTTTACAAAAAATCAGTTTTCTACTTTTACAAAAAATCAGTTTTCTACTTTTACATAAAATCAGTTTTCTACTTTTACAAAAAATCAGTTTTCTACTTTTACATAAAATCAGTTTTCTACATACATTTTTTTTTATAAAATCAGGTTTTACATTTTTTTATAAAATCAGGTTTTATATTTTTAAAATTCAGTTTTAACATTTTTAAAATTCAGTTTTAACATTATTAAAATTCAGTTTTAACATTATTTATAAATCAGTTAATCATTATATAAAAATCAGTTTTACTTTATATATATAAAAAAAACAACAGCTCAGGTTTTTAAAATCCCTTTTTTTTTTTTTTTTTTTTTTTTTTAAAACAAAACATTATATATATATAAAAGAAAAGAAATTAAAATACTTACTGCTCAATCTCGAAGAAGAAGGGGGAAAGGGCGCAGGGGGGGGGTCGGGGTTCATCTCAGGTCGGCGGCAGGGCAAGGGGGAGGTGGAGGTGGGCTTCGGTCCTCGTCAGGGGGCGGCGACTACTCGCGTTCGCGAGGCAGGGGGGGGGATGGACGGAAACGATGAAGGAGGAAGGAGAAGAGGCGGAGGGCGCTGGTCCCTGGCGGCGTCGACGGGGCTGGGCATCGCGGGCTTCCGCGATTCGCCTTCTTTTTTTTTTTTTTTTTTTCTCTGTTTAGTTCGATCTGAATCTGGGGGGGGGGCCTGGGTTAAAAAGGGGGAGATTTATATTTTTTTTTTTTTTTAATTTAATTATTTAATTTATTTTAATTGCAAAAAGGTTGACTTTCACAAACGACCTCTAAACGAGGCCCACCGCCTGTCGCCCATAGCGTTTCACCCCCACTCCGAACACAATGGGATATGTACCGCAAGCTGAATCGACCGTTTCGATCAGTTTCCGTTGAATTTACATTTTAAATCACTGTATTGAATTTTAAACGTACATTTCAAATTACCGGGGCCACATATTAACTAGAAAAATTCCAGAAAAATATTTTCTAGCTTCGTATTGACGATACGGTCCTAACAAAACTAGTTTCGTCGAATTCTGAGACCGTAAGAAAAATGGCCAATTTCCAGTCGATTATAATCAACTGAAACTGGTCAAACGCGTTTTCCTTTGCCACGCTCACATATTGATTCGAAAAATTATGAAATTTGGAATCTAGCAATAACTCGACACTGCGGACCCAACAAAACTGGTTTCGTCGGAATCCGAGGTCGTTTGCAAAATTGCTATTTTTAAGGGCCTTATATTATATTAAAATATATATAAATTCCACAGCGACTATTTCTAATTTTAAACTGGACATATCTTATCATTTCTAAAATGAAATCTCAGTTTGTTAACTTCGTTACAAAGATATAGTTATACAGATTCAAATATTTCTTGTTTCGTTCAATTCTGACTTATATTGAATTCTGTATATTCATTTGAAATTAGAAATCGAATTTTCGAACTACCGCGCCATTTTCAATTCCTTTTATAATTATATATAATTATTATATATTCTAACGACGACGTATATAATATATACGTCGAATTTCAATTCAAAATAAATTTCTCGTCGATATTATTTAAAATATTTCATTTTAAATAATCAAAATTCGCTAAAATTGCCAAAATAAAAATTTCAAACTGGCTCGCATTTTACGGGTTGTTACAATCTCCCCCACTTAAAACTTTTCGTCCCCGAAAAGGAACAAAGTCGAAAGTGGTTTGATTAATCAACTCTACGTTCGATCTGGCTTCCATTCTCCAACTCTTTAGTTTCTGAGAATTTTCAAAATTTCAAAAATTTGGCTAACTCCCTAAATTTTCGAAAAATTTCGCCATAACCTCCCCTGCACCGGGAGCATCGGGGAATTTCAAATAGCTTCCCCGGTCCTTCAGATCTCAAAAAGAAAAAGAAAAAGCCAAGCGGCTAGCCAATAGGCTCACAAAATCATCATCACCCAAACAAAACAGGAAATTATGTAGTAAACATGTACCTATTTGTCGGGCAAACAAATTTTATTCTCTGGCTCTAGCCTCCTTGCTATGACCTGTTCAATGATATACATGTATATGCAAGCAGATGCGACCAAATTTCAATATAATTCAATATTTGATCTAATTAGGCATATAGGTTCAAAATTAGCAAACAAATGAACAAACAACACAAACATCAATCAATTAGTGAATTAGAGTTTCAAATTCATAACTTTGATACATATATACAAAAATCATGTTTTGATGCCAATTCACAACAATGTGTTCTAACTATATAAGCTTTGGTTCTCACACCAGTCTAATGGAAATATATAGAAAATCACACCTTCGAAACTCGAATATGAATACTGATGATGATGCACCATCATCAGAATCATCCCCGGATGTCTAGAATGTGATTCTATATCCACCCAGTATATTAAAACTTCGAATATACGTTCATGACGCGTATACGCGAAATCTATATATACTCGATTGTCCATATCAATATAAATAAATAATCAACTACGAATAATTGATTTAAAATTTCAGAACAAAATTTTGTTTTCATTTTAAAAATATACTCTTCACACTCGTTCTAGGATACTACTGATCCTATCTCTAACGAGTCATTCCCATTGGATATTGCTAATCCAATATCTGATGAATTCTTTCGTATGTTTCTAATGTGTCTTGTTCTCTGGCTTTGTAAACCAAAGCTCTGATACCAACTGTGAAGACCCGTAACTTCCCCGTAAAGGAAAGCGACGGATAGTTCGAGAACAAACCACAGCAGAACGCATACAGAAGAACATTTCATTGTATATTACAACAATGCATCAGATTACAAGAATATACAGAGTATAAATGAATATTACACAGAAATAACAGAGATTTAAATTACATTTAAATACATAGCAGCGGAAAATAATACAATACACAACTAGAAGAAGATATACGGATACAAAGCTTTCCGGATATCGTTCCAGCTGTAAACCAGGATCCTGTGAATATAAATCTGCAAAACCGAAACTACTAGCTGCCCGTGTCGAAAATAAGGGCACCCAGAGTTTAGGTTAAAACAATAAACTCCAGGTCAGTCATGTGACTGGTGTGAGAACTAAAACAGTTATTAATCTTTATTTCAAATCATTAGGTAAATCAAGGGACCACGCCGTATAACACGGAACGGGTTTCCTCCCAAGAATACCAGTGCATAAAACAACAGCGCAATGCTAAATAAAGAAAAATGAAGCTGTTATAAGACCCAGGTCCCATCACACAATGCAACGCAGCCGAGGATAGGGTTTTCCCTTATAACAGCCAAAGGATGCTTGATACGTTTTAAAACAAATCATTTGATACTATTATAAGTGTATAAAACAACTTCAAATCATAAGTATCAATCATAGGCGGCATAAGCGCCCCATCCCACTATGTCGCCATATATAGGATTACAATTAAAACCGCAAATGTCACGTATTTGGAAATTGGATTTCCGTCTATGAACCGAGGCTAGGGGCAAGATCCTCAACCGATTTGAGACGCTCTAGCCCGTGTCTCAGGAACAGAACGCATCGTCCCTTGGAGCGACAGGGCCGGTCCACCGATGTGGATTAAAATGCCTGAACACTACGTTTCCCCACCCTATGGGGTGTAAGTCTGGTCCGTCAGCCGACCAGAATGCATCGGCCGAAACCGATATAACCGAGGCGCCTCGCAACAGCAACAACCACATAAGTCAAACTCGTCAGGGCGTGTAAAACCACTGACGCCACTTCTAGCTAGAAAGAAACGCATGCCCTCCCTGAGGTCCGTCTCCCGTTTTTGATTCATACCGGGTGTGAAACTCGCGAATCAAACGTTACACAAAGCTACGCCACAAAGGCCGTGCTTTGATCATCAACCACAAGACTTTGCTTTTCAATAGAAGCCTTGATCATTTGCATCTTAGCATGCCACACAGGCAAACCATCCTATGCAACCGATATCAGTCACACAGAATGAAATCCGATGTCAGACACACAGTCCATTTACAAGTCCGTTCTGGGTCTGAACGAAACCGGAGGCACCTAGTACCCCGCCTATCCATCGATCTCCAAGTACGTCTGGACGATCACTAACTGTTTCCATCTTCTTGGGTGTACAGCCCAATCAAGATCATCAGTTATCACCCAAACGACGTGAAGACCTCCGGTCTTCGACCATCGTCTTCATCTTCGACTTATCGTCGTATCAGTTATTCAGAATGGGATAAACCCGGTCTTTCCGAATAACTCGCGTATATATTATAAAAGTGTTACACAAACACAACATACGCCTCATTCCAACTCATTAGTCATTAACCGTAAATTAATCAAGAGAATAATTCCCTAAATATTAACCCCGAAGGCCGAAACCAACATCAGATCAATATCCAGAAAACCATTCTACTTAGCTAACCGACAGTTAGTTTCTAAATTTCACGTTCAAATCTAATTAAAGATTTAACTATCGCCTGGAGCAAAACTGGTGATACTCCATTCTCGATCTTTTCAATCTAATTAAAGATTCATTAAAACTCCACTTAGTTTTAATCATTATCTGGGTTAAAGAATCAGTGTCATTTAAAACACGGTTCACGATAAACCCAAAATCACATTCATTAATTATCGGGTTAAAGAACGAGTGTTATTTAAAACACTGTTCACGATAAACCCAAAAATCAATATCAATTCAATTCCAATTAAATATCATTTAATTGGTACACTTCATTAAATCTAAATAAAAAGATTTAATCTTTTCTCAACTGGGTCCAAGAACGGTGTTAGTGAAGACACCATTCACGACAAACCCAAATCACATTCATTAATTATCGGGTTAAAGAACAAGTGTTATTTAAAACACTGTTCACGATAAACCCAAAAATCAATATCAATTCAATTCCAATTAAATATTATTTAATTGGTACACTTCATTAAATCTAAATAAAAAGATTTAATCTTTTCTCAACTGGGTTCAAGAACGGTGTTAGTGAAGACACCATTCACGACAAACCCAAATCACATTTGATATTAAATACCAGGCTCTGAATAGAAAATATATCGGCCTATATTCAATATCAAATTCTACGATTAACAAATGTCGTATTGGAAATAACGATATAAAAATATATCTTTCAAATTTCCATAACAACACCTGTATAATCACGAATTCCAACATCGAAATATTCCGAAGACAATTTCGATTCAAATCCACTCCAATGCAATCATTGGAAATTTTGGTTATTTTCAAAACCCTTTTCGAATTCAATTTATTTATTTAAAAATAAATAGAATTATAATTCTAGTTCAAAACTAGTTCATTTCGATAAAAATCTATTTTTATCTTTTCAAATATGGAGTTTTTCATCCCAAATCTTCACAAATCATTTCTTATGATTTTACATAAATTATTACTATTTTTAATAATTTTATCAAGGCCCGTACAGTCGATTTCCATCAACGGCCATCGAACTGCACTTACAGCGACCTTTTTCGAATTTGATTTGGACATAATTCCAAATCCAACCGTTAGATTTCAAATTTCTAATATTCGTTAGAAAGCTCTTTTCGATACGAACCCAACGGTTCCGGTTTTAGGAGAATCCGACGGTCGGATCTCCCGTAATGTCCGTTTGAAATAAATGGTCGAAATTCGCGAACTGCCGCGGCGCGGCGCGTTCTATTCAGGCCATTATATTATATATATATAATATATATATAATATATACTTCGTCGATTTCTATTTAAAACGAATTATATAAATAGTTTTAAAATTCGTTTCAAAATCTATTTCAACTTCCTTTTCAATTCAAATCGAAATTGAATTCTTCTTTATAAATTCGTTTTAAAATTCATTTCTATTCAATTCAAATTTCAATTCAATTTGAATTCATATTCAATTCAATTCATTTCGAAATCGTTTTCAATTCAATTTATTTCGAAATCGTTTTCAATTCAATTCATTTCGAAATCGTTTTCAATTCAATTTATTTCGAAATCGTTTTCAATTCAATTCATTTCGAAATCGTTTTCAATTCAATTCATTTTGAATTCGTTTTCAATTAAATTCATTTCGAAATCGTTTTCAATTCAATTTATTTCGAAATCGTTTTCAATTCAATTCATTTCGAAATCGTTTTCAATTCAATTCATTTCGAAATCGTTTTCAATTCAATTCATTTCGAAATCGTTTTCAATTCAATTCATTTCGAAATCGTTTTCAATTCAATTCATTTTGAATTCGTTTTCAATTAAATTCATTTCGAAATCGTTTTCAATTCAATTCATTTCGAAATCGTTTTCAATTCAATTCATTTCGAAATCGTTTTCAATTCAATTTATTTCGAAATCGTTTTCAATTCAATTCATTTCGAAATCGTTTTCAATTCATTTTATTTCGAAATCGTTTTCAATTCATTTTATTTCGAAATCGTTTTCAATTCATTTTATTTCGAAATCGTTTTCAATTCAATTCATTTTGAATTCGTTTTCAATTCAATTCATTTTGAAATCGTTTTCAATTCATTTTGAATTCAATAAAATCGATATAAATATCGTTCACGTCAAAATGGCGTCAATCTAATCAACACGGCTTCATAAATTTCTATTTTCAAAATAGTTGTTATTATCAAAATATTTCGTTCAACACATGACCAATCTCAATGAATGAGTACTGTCAACACATGAACTTTTATTTTATAATATTATTTATTTTTCAAATTGGAATGAGGCCCAATCAATTACCATATAAAGTTAATTATATGGATTTTCATACAACACATGTATATCATAGCATTGAAAAATAATCAATCATCAACCAAAGTGCACTACACTGTATAAGCATCAAATATAGATATTCAACGCTTATAACAGCCTGTCAATCGATCGATCGACACATTTAATCAATTAGGATGAGTGAACTTCAAATTTCATCCCAACACCCGTGTGGGGTTTCAAACAATCAAACAAATATTTTATTCGTGCAGTTGGGCGATGTGTAAAATTTATCGTCCCAATCAATGTCATTCAAATAAGTGTACATAAACAAACCATCTGGTTTGTAAATGAATATTTATTTATTCACTTCCCTATTTTCATATTCACGTTAAAAATTATATTTTTAACGATAAAACATTTTATTTCAACCTATGAATTTCTATTCAATTCATTTATTCAATAAAATGATATTTTTATTTTTTTCTAACATATTTTAGAAAATTTCGGCGGCATAACGGCACGATACTAGAAACGGGACGAGGCCTAGCCTTATCCCCGGTCTAGTGAAGGCCCACGCCATTCACACATCAATCAAATCAATTCGTTATGCAAACCACAAAATTTGGAGTAAGAGTCTAACCTAGCCTTACTCCCTCGCCTTATAACGGCGCACGTCTAATCCTAACCAATTTATCGATTCGATTTTTCACACCACAAATCACATTCAAACCAATATCGCAATCAATCACCAAACAGTCAAACAAACAAGTCCATGGTCTGTGGACGGGTGTCGGGTGCTACTAAGCACCGTCTGCATCCTAGTATATATATATATAACTAGAAAAATAAATTGAAAGGTGAGAAGTTCTCACATATAGCTATCCTAGCTCCACGGCTCTTCCTTTGCAGAAGTCTTCGTCGTTTCGCCTTATTGTCACCTTCGTTGTCCGCTTTCACTACATATGTAAAAATCCCATTTTTACTTCGCTATTCAATATATAAAAATCGAATTTTTATTTCAAAGTTCAATATATAAAAATCGAATTTTTATTTCAAAGTTCAATATATAAAAATCGAATTTTTATTTCAAAGTTCAATATATAAAAATCGAATTTTTATTTCAAAGTTCAATATATAAAAATCGAATTTTTATTTCAAAGTTCAATATATAAAAATCGAATTTTTATTTCAAAGTTCAATATATAAAAATCGAATTTTTATTTCGCTACTCATATCAAAATATCGCCTTTTCATATTTAAAAATATCGCCTTCTTGCTTTCCTATTTTAAAGATCAAATCTTTTCCTTTTTAAAGTTCAAACCATTTTCTTTTTAAAGTTCAAACCATATTCTTTTTAAAGTTTAAACATTTTTCCTATTTTAAACCTTAAAATAAAATCAGTTTTCTACTTTTACAAAAAATCAGTGTTCTACTTTTACAAAAAATCAGTTTTCTACTTTTACAAAAAATCAGTTTTCTACTTTTACATAAAATCAGTTTTCTACTTTTACAAAAAATCAGTTTTCTACTTTTACATAAAATCAGTTTTCTACATACATTTTTTTTTATAAAATCAGGTTTTACATTTTTTTATAAAATCAGGTTTTATATTTTTAAAATTCAGTTTTAACATTTTTAAAATTCAGTTTTAACATTATTAAAATTCAGTTTTAACATTATTTATAAATCAGTTAATCATTATATAAAAATCAGTTTTACTTTATATATATAAAAAAAACAACAGCTCAGGTTTTTAAAATCCCTTTTTTTTTTTTTTTTTTTTTTTAAAACAAAACATTATATATATATAAAAGAAAAGAAATTAAAATACTTACTGCTCAATCTCGAAGAAGAAGGGGGAAAGGGCGCAGGGGGGGGTCGGGGTTCATCTCAGGTCGGCGGCAGGGCAAGGGGGAGGTGGAGGTGGGCTTCGGTCCTCGTCAGGGGGCGGCGACTACTCGCGTTCGCGAGGCAGGGGGGGGATGGACGGAAACGATGAAGGAGGAAGGAGAAGAGGCGGAGGGCGCTGGTCCCTGGCGGCGTCGACGGGGCTGGGCATCGCGGGCTTCCGCGATTCG
Organism: Allium sativum; assembly: GCA_030737875.1. NCBI lineage: Eukaryota > Viridiplantae > Streptophyta > Magnoliopsida > Asparagales > Amaryllidaceae > Allium > Allium sativum. The sequence continues at coordinate 974,169,290 of CM060924.1, forward strand.
CCTTCTTTTTTTTTTTTTTTTTTTTTCTCTGTTTAGTTCGATCTGAATCTGGGGGGGGCCTGGGTTAAAAAGGGGGAGATTTATATTTTTTTTTTTTTTAATTTAATTATTTAATTTATTTTAATTGCAAAAAGGTTGACTTTCACAAACGACCTCTAAACGAGGCCCACCGCCTGTCGCCCATAGCGTTTCACCCCCACTCCGAACACAATGGGATATGTACCGCAAGCTGAATCGACCGTTTCGATCAGTTTCCGTTGAATTTACATTTTAAATCACTGTATTGAATTTTAAACGTACATTTCAAATTACCGGGGCCACATATTAACTAGAAAAATTCCAGAAAAATATTTTCTAGCTTCGTATTGACGATACGGTCCTAACAAAACTAGTTTCGTCGAATTCTGAGACCGTAAGAAAAATGGCCAATTTCCAGTCGATTAAAATCAACTGAAACTGGTCAAACGCGTTTTCCTTTGCCACGCTCACATATTGATTCGAAAAATTATGAAATTTGGAATCTAGCAATAACTCGACACTGCGGACCCAACAAAACTGGTTTCGTCGGAATCCGAGGTCGTTTGCAAAATTGCTATTTTTAAGGGCCTTATATTATATTAAAATATATATAAATTCCACAGCGACTATTTCTAATTTTAAACTGGACATATCTTATCATTTCTAAAATGAAATCTCAGTTTGTTAACTTCGTTACAAAGATATAGTTATACAGATTCAAATATTTCTTGTTTCGTTCAATTCTGACTTATATTGAATTCTGTATATTCATTTGAAATTAGAAATCGAATTTTCGAACTACCGCGCCATTTTCAATTCCTTTTATAATTATATATAATTATTATATATTCTAACGACGACGTATATAATATATACGTCGAATTTCAATTCAAAATAAATTTCTCGTCGATATTATTTAAAATATTTCATTTTAAATAATCAAAATTCGCTAAAATTGCCAAAATAAAAATTTCAAACTGGCTCGCATTTTACGGGTTGTTACAATAATGAAGCTGCAGTTCGTGTTTTGAAAACGTGATTTCAAACGATTAGTGCGGGAGATCCGACTATCGGATTTTCCCGAAACCGAAACCGTTGGGTTCGCTTTGGAAATATCTTTCCAACGACACCAACTTTGTAAAGATCCAACGGTTGGATTGTCTGGAGTATCTAATTCAAATCTGAAGAAAAACAGCACCAGAATCGATTATATTTTTATATATATATGTATATATATATAATTAAATTCAATCGAATAACGACGCTGCAGTTCATATTTTGAAATCGAAACTTCAAACGATTGTACCGGGAGATCCGACCGTCGGATTTTCCCAAAACTGGAACCGTTGGATTTGTTTTGAAAAGATCTTTCAAATGATATAAATTTTGTGATGATCCAACAGTTAGATTTTCAGATATGTGCAAATCAAATCTAAAGAAAAACAGCGCCACGGCCGCGTTATGGCCTGAAGCGTCGTTTGAATAAATTGGCTATTTTAAAATAAATAAAAATAGCGATAAATCGTTATAAAATATTATAAACGATATGGATGCGAAATTTAGAAATTAACTGAAGGTTAGCTAAGTCGAATGGTTTCCTGGATTTTGATCTGATGTTGGTTTCGGCCTTCGAGGTTAATATTTGGGAAATCGTTCTCTTACTGATTGACGGTTAGTGACTAATGAATTGAAATGATGCGTATATAGTGTTTGTGTAGCACTTGTTTATTATATATGTGCGTTGCTCAGAAAGACCGGGTTTATCCTATTCTGAATAACTGAATCGATGATAAGAATTCGAAGATGAAGACGGTGGTAGAAGACCGGAAATCTTCACCTCGTTTGGATGGTAACTGATGTCCTGATTAGGAGGCATCCCGAAATATGGATAATGAGTGGTAATCGTCCAGACGTACGTGGAGATCGATGGGTTTGCGAGGTATATAGTGCCTCCGGTTTCGTTCAGACCCAGAACGGACATGTAAGTGGATTGTGTGTCTGACATTGGAATTTATTCTATGTGATTGATAGCCATCAGTTACACGGTGTGAATTGCCTGCGTAGCATGCTAAGATGCAGTGATCAGGGCTTTTGTTGAAAAGCAAAGTCTTGTGATTGATGATCAAAGCACCGCCTGTGTGGCGTAGCTTTGTGTATAATGTGATTTTGCGAGCCTCACACCCCGGTATGAACTAGAAACGGGAGAGGACATCAGGGAGGGCCTGCGTTTCTTTCTAGCTAGAGGTTGTGTCGGTGCTTATACTGGCCAACATTTATATTATTTTCACCTATGTGGTTGTTGCTGTTGCGAGGCGCCTCAGATATACCGGTGACTATGTGAAGCCGATGGAGCCATTGGTTGGCTCATTTACGCCCCATAGGGCGGGGAAACGCAGTGTTCATGCATAATAATCCACATCGGTGGACCGGCCCTAACGATCCAAGGCTTTCTTGCGCGCTTGCCTGAGGGGCGGGCTAGAGCGTCTCGAATTCGGTGAGGATGACCCCTTGCCTCGGTTCATGACGGAAATCCAATTTCCAAATACGTGACTGTGCGGTTTTGATTGTATACCTATATATGGCGACATAGTGGTATGGGACATTAATGTCGTCTATGATTGGTACTTATGATTAGAAATTGCTTTTGAAACATATAAACACTAGTAATAATATCAAATGCTTTTGTTTTATTCATATCAAGCATATTTTGGCCATTATAAGGTAAAAACTCTATCCTCCGGTTTGCGTTGCATTGTGTGATGGGAACTGAGTCTTATAATGGCTTCATTTTTATAAAAAGCATTGCGATGTTCAAAAGAATTGTTTATTTTAAAGCACTGGCAATCCAATGGACTAAACCCGTTCCACGAAAGTGGTGTGGTCCTGTGATTAGCCATATTTTAAATGTGTTGAGTAGATTTCTCATACCAGTCCCTTGACTGACTCGTTGTTTGTTTCACTTTCAAACTCGAGTGCCCCTTTTTCTACACGGGCAACCTTGTATTCAGTTTTAGCTGGCTTTTTCTGGAGAGCTGGAGCTGAAGATGGATTCTATCATTTATCTCTTTTTATGTTGTGTAACACTCCGTAATTTCTGTGATCGTATAAGTAACAAATAAGAGAATAATTAATTTTTAAAATAAGAATCAAGGGAAATGGGTTGCGCCATTGCGTTCGTCTCGAAATTCTTCTTGGAAACGAGTCCGAGTTTTCGAGAAACGGAGTCCGTATGAGGGAGATGTGGCCCTCCGAAGTTTCAGATAATTTCAGAATCGAAAATAGCTCGAAATTTGAATTCAAAATTCGAATTCAAACCCAGAAGCGGGCTGGGAGGGAAATTTCCCGCCCAGGACCCGGGTCGACTGGCTAGTCGACCTCCCCAGGGCCAGGTCGACCATAGTGTCGACCTAGGGGGGACCAGGTCGACCATAGTGTCGACCTGCCTCCCGAAACCCACTTTCTGAACCTGATACATTTTGATGTATTTAGACTCGTTTTCTGTCTAGATTCGTCCGCCTAATCCTATTTAAACACCACCAGACCTCACTTTCTCTCCACACCATTTCATTCTACCTATGCTCTGCCTCTGTTCTAATTAAAATAAAAATGGCGTCGCTACTCTGCTGAAATATGAACTGGAACTAGGACTAAAGCATCTTCTTCCAAACTGATTAAAATTAAAAGAGAACAACTGCAACTCTTCTTCTTCTTTAATCCAATCAAGGCAAGTACAGTTATTTTCCGCTATAAACGTTAATTATGATTGTGACGTGAACTGTATATCTGAATTTGAGGTTATGTCTATTCTGTTCTGATCTATTTTATTCTGCATCTCTTTCTTCTTTCTGTTCTATAGCCAGGCTACCACGAGCCTGCGCCAAATCTCATAAGAGATTAATGCACGAACGTTAAACTTTGGGACAAATAATGAATGATGGCATAAATGGGATATGTCTAATCTATGACTGATTTAAGAAAAAGGACATAGGTTGTAAACTAGATTTAGATCTACGCATATTCTGTGAATTGGAAGAAGAGGAATCATTGTATGTTAACATATGACTTGAGACTTTGACATAATGCATATTTTGAATTAAGATCTGTTATAATTTAAAGTTATAGATTGTTGGGCATATTGTTTATATAACAATTCATGATTTGGGATAAAAAGAGAATATGACTTAGGTGTGAAGGTTTATATTAAGATTTGGTAACTATTAAATGTGAATAACACCTAAGTGGGAGATTTTTGAATATATGACATGCATTGAAATCGATGGCTATATTTGGTATAATTTATATGTGAATATTTTGTACTAGGCAAGTTTAACTAAATTTGGGACATGTGTTATATGGTAAATTATGACCATAATCTGTGCCATGTAAATTCAATGCAAACGCGGGGCATATGATCATATTAGGAATCATGAAACTATTTAGGCATGCAAACTTAGGCCAAATTTACAATTAGGCAAGATATGTTGATGAAACTTTAAGGAATGATTAAATCTGTTATATTGCCTAATCTGCTAGTTCTGTTATATTGCCTAATTTTCTAGTTCTGCTATATTGCCTAATCTGCTAGATCTGTTCATCTGCTAAATCTGTCGTCTGCTAAGTCTGCTGAAAATGCCTAATCTGTTATATATAAAATCTGCTAAATTGCTTAATCTACTACATCCGTTAAGTCGCCTAATCTGTGAAATCTGTTATCTGTTATATCTGTTGAGTAGATATATTTAGTCTGTTATTGACATAATCTGAATTGGCTATAGTTATGAATAATTGACATGTATATTAGGCGTGGGCATAAATGGGAAATTACTAATTAATTGGCCGCAAAGATAAACATGGCTAACTCGAGGTTAGAATGAGTTTGCGGCGTAATTCTGCCCGGAACCGCCCGGCACATCCAGTGGCCGCAAACAATAGGTTCTAATGTGAGAAGTTAGTCATAACGTGCTTGAAACACGAGGTTAGACTCAGTTTGTGGCAGAAACCTGCCCGGAACTAACCGGCCTAACCAGTAGCCGCAAACGGTCAGTCTAATGTGAGAGGTCTGGGCATTAATATTAAATTAATGAAAATCTGGATAAATATGATGTCTAAAACATGTTGGGTGGATAGGGTTAAACCAACTAGACTGATGAAATTAATAAACCCATTTCATGAATCTGTAGGCCCAATACAAAGTTAGACAATCTGTAAGTCTGTTAATCTGAAACCGGTTAATCTGTAAGTCTGTTAATCTGTAACCGGTTAATTTGTAAGTATGTTAAATCCGTATATCTGATCCGTTGGTCTGAAAACTTGTCTGATCTGTGAGCTAGTTGATCTGAACTCTGTATGTCTGAACTTGTAAACAAGTTAATCTGGAATCTGTTAGTCTGGGGACACAAGGTTAGGAGGGAAATCACTTGTGTCATCTGTTGTTTGGGACCCATATTAGTCAGTAACCCTTTCGGTATCAAAACTTTGACCCAACAGTAGGTAGGGTCTGGGCACGCTTACTAAACTAATTATAAGTGGTTCATTTGGATAATGACGAGGGGTGTTGATGGTGCGTTCCAACCGGGTCATGTGCGTGCATGGATCCCGGTCTGCCTCTGAGGATGTAAGATGCCGTGACATCTATAAATAGGCCTGTGCCAATTGGTTGTCACTTTAGGGAGTGATACACCCTATTGTGGAACCGACACAGGGTATTTATGTATTAGGGAGCCTATCGCTTGGGGTAGGGTTTTAGGGTACACTTAGTTCTGTCTGTTTCTGTTGGTACCGTCTTTTTCTGTTAGGTGGCAACACCTGTTTGCGTAGTACCGTCTGTTCGGGTGGTAAAGGCCCATTTACTATTGTATACCTAATTCTACATTCTGTTTCCGTAGGGATTAATCTGTTTCTATCTGTTTCTGTTCAGGTGGTAAAGGTCCATTATAAACATTCTGTTTCTGTCTGTTTCTGTTCGGGTGGTAAAGGCCCATTATCAGCATTCTACTTCTATCTGTTTCTGTTCGGGTGGTAAGGCCCATTATTTGCTTTCTGTTTCTGTGGAAATTATTCTGTTCCTGTTTCTGCTTCAGTTTAGACATTAGGGTGACATCTAATCTTGTTATACTAGTATTAGTGCAGAGAAGTGAAAAGCAAAAGCTTACATCGTTCTGTTCTTTTTCTGTTTAACCTAAGTATACCTGCTACTCCTGTTACTGTTATCTCGCATCCAGTTTTATTCTCATGTCATTATTATTATATGTTCATATGCTGAAAGTCACTGGACTTGCCAGACTTTATGTCTGACCTTGCTTGTTTTCGCCCCTTTTCTTCCATTCCCCCCCCCCTCCCAACCCCCCCCCCCCCCAGGTTTTCCAAGGAGGGAATACTTTAGCTTGATCCGAATTTCTTCTACTTGAAGTACTTAGAGTGCTTAAAGTATGGCTCGACTCCTTATGGCATCTTTTGTGGGGATTATGATTTTAAAGTTTTGTACTCTGATGATTTTTTGAACAAGACTGATATTTATGTACTTGAGATTTTGATAAAGATGTAACCAAACTGATTTATGTTTTCCCGTTGTAATAAAGTTATAATTTCTCAAGTATTGTTTATTTGTCTTGTAAATTTCTGTTCTGTCTACTAAAACGCTCCACCAAAGTTAAGGCATTCCCTTTGTGAGTGACCTTAACGGAGGTGGGGTGTTACATGCTGTTCAGCTCCTATTGTACATATTTTGTTTGTTTTCCACTGTAGACATTTATGTATAGTTGAACTGTATTTGTACTAAGTATGATCCTGTATACTGTGTAACTCTGATAATTACGTTTATCCAGTATATTCTATTGTGCATTATCTGGTGTATTTATTTAATTCTATTCTTCTGTTATCTGTTTATGTGTTATATTCCAAAGATTACCCTTGTCACCGTCAATACAGGATTTGGGGTCGTCACATGAAGTGTCGAAATAAATGACTGTTGGATAAAAATATCATTTTCATCAAATTTATGAAAGGAATATAATTTTGAAATCGAAGAATCGATGATATTTATATACATATATAAATATAATTAAAATATATCGAATAACGAAGCTGCAGTTCGTGTTTTGAAACCGTGATTTCAAACGATTAGTGCGGGAGATCCGACCATTGGATTTTCCCGAAACCGAAACCGTTGGGTTCGCTTTGGAAATATCTTTCAAACGACACCAACTTCATAAAGAACCAATGGTTGGATGGTCTGGAATGTTTAATTCAAATATGAAGAAAAACAGCGCCAGAATCGATTATATTTATTTATATATATATATATATAATTAAATTAAATTGAATAACAACGCTGAAGTTCGTATTTTGAAATCGAAACTTCAAAAGATTGTACCGGGAGATCCAACCGTCGGATTTTCCCAAAACTGGAACCATTGGATTCGTTTTGAAAATAACTTTCTAATGATATAAAATTTTATAAGATCCAACGGTAAGATTTTCAGATATGTGTAAATCAAATCTGAAGAAAAACAGCGCCACGGCCGCGTTATGGCCTGAAACGTCGTTTGAATAAATTGGATATTTTAAAATAAATAAGAATAACGATAAATCGTTATAAAATATTATAAATGATATGGAATGTGAAATTTAGGAATTAACTGAAGGTTAGCTGAGTCGAATGGTTTCCTGGGTTTTGATCTTATGTTGGTTTCGGCCTTCGGGGTTAATATTTAGGAAATCGTTCTCTTACTGATTTACGGTTAGTGACTAATGAATTGGAATAAGGCGTATGTGTGTTTGTGTAGCACTTGTTTATTATATACGCGAGTTGTTCAGAAAGACCGGGTTTATCCCATTCTGAATAACTGAATCGACGATAAGAAGTCGAAGATGAAGACGGTGGTTGAAGACCGGAGACCTTCACCTCATTTGGATGGTAACTGATGTCCTGATTGGGAGGCATTCCGAAATATAGATAATGAGTGGTGATCGCCAGACGTACGTGGAGGTCGATGGGTATGCGAGTTATATAGTTCCTCCGGTTTCGTTCAGACCCAGAACGGACTTGCAAATGGACTGTGTGTTTGACATGGGAATTCATTCTGTGTGATTGATAGCCATTAGTTGCATGGTGTGAATTGCCTGTGTGGCATGCTAAGATGCAGTGATAAAGGCTTCTGTTGAAAAGCAAAGTCTTGTGGTAGATGATCAAAGCAACGCCTGTGCGGCACGGCTTTATGTATAACGTGAATTCGCGAGCCTCACACCCCGGTATGAACCAGAAATGGGAGAGGACATCAGGGAGGGCGTGCGTCTCTTTCTAGCTAGAGGTGGTGTCAGTGCTTGAACTAGATGACATTTATACTATTTTCACCTGTGTGGTTGTTGCGAGGCGCCTCTGTTTTATCGGTCGATCCGGGACCGATGAAGTCATTTGTTGGCTCATTTGCGCCCCATAGGGCGGGGAGACGTATTGTTCAAGGTTTAAGTTTAATCCACATCGAGTGGACCAGCATTGACGATCCAAGGGTCACTCGAGCTCTGACCCTGAGACATGGTAGGCTAGATTGCCTCGAAGTCGGTAAGGACTATCTTTTTCCTTGGTTCTTGACGGAAATCCAATTTCCATATACGTGACTGTGCGGTTTTGATTGTATACCTATATATGGCGACATAGTGGTATGGGGCATTAATGCCGTCTATGATTGATACTTATGATTTGAAATTGTTTTTGAAACATATAAACACTAGTAATATTATCAAATTCTTTTGTTTTATTCGTATCAAGCATATTTTGGCCATTATAAGGTAAAACTCTATCCTCCGATTTGCGTTGCATTGTGTGATGGGAACTGAGTCTTATAATGGCTTCATTTTTATAAAAAGCATTATGATGTTTAAAAGATTTACTTGTTTTAAGCACTGGCAATCCAATGGAGTAAACCCGTTCCACGAAAGTGGCGTGGTCCTGTGATTAGCCAATTATAAAATGTGTTAAGTAGATTTCTCACACCAGTCCCATGAATGACTCGTAGTTTGTTTCACTTGCAAACTCGGGTGCCCCTTTTTCTACACGGGCAGCCTAGTATTCAGATTTTAGCAGGCTCTTTCTGGATAGCTAGAGCTGAAGATGGATTTTATCATCTATCTCTTTTTATGCTGTTCAGCTCCTGTTGTACATATTATGTTTGTTTTCCGCTGTAGACATTTATGTATAGCTGAACTGTATTTGTACTAAGTATGATCATGTATACTATGTAACTCTGATGATTATATTTATCTGGTGTACTTATTTACTTCTGTTCTGCTATTATCTGTTTATGTGTTATATTCCAAAGATTACCCTTGCCACCTCAGTACGGGGTTTGGAGTCGTCTCAAGAAATAAACACCGTTCTACTATTATATCTGTTTGCTATATTTTATCAGTAAATATATAATGTTGAGATATGATATTATCAGTTGATAATATTGAATTTTATTTATATGGTTGTTTGTGCAAATTGGATTAACGACTTTTATGTCGTCTGTTATAAGATCTGTTGTACATACCATTAGAACTGCTAAGTTATTTTCTGTAAAGTAACTCAAAATGAACTTAAGTTTTTGATAATTGGGTATAAATTATTTTAAGAAGCAATTAATTAGATTACGTTAAATTAATTATATTATTAATTTATTTAAAGGGAAAGATTAACTGTAATCAATTTAAACTATCAGTTTTTCTGAAATGAATGGTAAGATGTTAATTAGTTTAATTTAACCGATTTTGGTAAGATAATGGTGTAATCAAATAGCAATTTAAATTTGGATAAATTATCTTAGAAGATAATTTTGTTTTAAAAGAAAAGGAAATCAAATCGATTATTTGGGTTAAATCCCGTGATTTAATATCAAGTTAATTTGATGAATGGTTCAAAACAACAATGTTGTTTTGAATGGTTTAAGATTTGGAAATCAAATTGATTTACCAATTTATGGTTTTGTCGAATATTTTGATATCAAACTTGTACAAATCTTAACGATAAGAATAATTTCGTCTCAAGGTCTGAGAGGTAGTTAAAATACCCCAACTTGATCGATTTCACTATTATCCGATATTTCGTATTAGTTTGTGTTAAGAATAAGTGTGAGTTAAATATCATTTCAGTTATGAAACAAATGCTTGAAAGTGGGATTATCACGTAAGATTTATAATAAAGTTTTATTAATAATTATTTTTTAAAATTAATATATATAAAAAGTTAATATTTGAATGTTAAATTTTAAAGGTTATTTAATGAGGCTTAGCAGATCCGATGGAAACAAATCTGTTTATTTTAATGATTTATTTTATATTTGATAGTTAAATAACCGACTATAAAATCTAGACCTCTTACGTCGTCGTTTCGAAGAGACCGAAATTTAAATTCCACTTCGATTCGACATATACATTACGAGTCAGAAATTATTGAAGACCATTGAAGAAGGTGTTATGCAAGGGCTATTCTATCGATCCTAGGTAGAAATTGCCTAAGATGGGTTTACAGGATAGTGCCTTTAGTTTGTCCAATCATAGGACAACTTGTATGGACGAATGTCTGACAGAGTATGCCTAACCAATCACATACGTTGATCTCTTCAAATGTATTTATGTTGGTGGCAAAGGAATTCGTTTCTCTTGCTTTATACCCATAATATTTTTTGGGGAAGTCAATTAGTGGTTAGCGGTATTGACGATGTGGAATTCAAAGAAATGATTTGTCAAAAGGGTAAGTTCAGCCTCAAACCTCACAACCGGGAAATGACAAAAATCGGGCAGGCAGCATGGCTATGTGGGTTGCTCCCATTATGATGTATAATCACCTATCTAGAGAGAATCCATTTCCTTCTTTAGTCTATTTCGATGTTGTCCTTTTTCGGGAAACGGTGGGTAGCTCCCAACCGTTAGTGATATACATTCGATACACTCAAGCGAAATGAGTGATCGGTCATGTGTGGGTCGGGTTGCAAGACGCTCTTGTTGAACCCAGTGTATTCCCCTCTAGAGATACACTATCGACAGGTGGTTCCATACCTTGTCATAGTTGGAAATCCATTATCCAATAAGCGGACGCGGTTTTGATTTTATACTATATATGTAGAGCGTGAGATGCAAGCGTTCTGCTAGATTGCTATTTATTTGTATTTAGACACAATCATAATATCAGAAAAATATTGTTTTCAAAAAGGTTTTGGGTTATCGTAAGGTAAAAACCATCCGTATTTATGTGTGGATCGGTCTTACGATTACCTTTTCTTTCAAAGGGTTTTTTTGAAACAAAAAATCAAAATTTTTAATCGTTTACTCACACTAGTCCCATGACTGACCCAGAGTTTATTTTTCTATGTTTTCCCTAAACTCTTGGGTACCCAAATTTGTACGGGCAGTCCAATAGTTCAGGATTTTACAGATTTATCTGGAGGAGCTTGGAGCAGGAGGCTTCAATATTAGATATTTAGAGTTTATTTCCGTTGTGTTGTATATATGATGTACTCTGATGATGTATGTAAGTGCAAATACAGTTTGTATTTCAAAAGTGATTATTTATATATTATACTTTATTCCGTTGCAGTTGTGAGATTCTGTGGTGTTGTTCAGTTTATCTTCTATCTGTTTTCTTCTATTCTAATTTTCTATCTTTCTATTTCTCACCCTCTAACTTCTTTCTCTTAATGATTCGTATTTTCGTGCAATTTGGGTTGAGCATGAGTTATATTCAGTCAGCCCAAATGGTAGGAATTGCGGGTCGTTACAGTTTATTCGAATAGAGAGAAGGAGTTATCGAATATTAGTTATTCGAAAGGAGTTATCGAATATTAGTTATTCGAAAGGAGTTATCGAATATAGTTTATTCGAAAGAAGTTAATCGAATATAGTTTATTCGAAAGGAGTTAATCAAATATAGTTTGAGTGGACGCTAATATTTTAAATATTCATTGATTAAATTAATGTTTGTTTAATTTAATCGAACTAAATCATTATTTTAACGATTAGATTCCAAACGAGGTAACTTAACTTGTTGGTTGTGTTTATAATAATATAAACCTATTAAATAAATTATTGGATGTTTGAGTGGACGTTATAAATTGATTGTTGATTGTTATTAGTTAAACTGATTATTTTTGTTTACCGAGATAAATATATAGTCGTATTGAATTTTAAGTAACCCATTTTGATGACGGGAAGGACAGGTTGGAGGGATCCAACCGGATTCCTTAAATATGTTGTTTATATTATATTATATGAACTGTTTAACCAGTATGATTGAATGATGGTTTATTATTGATCATTGAATTAAAATTCAACATTTACTTATTTTTATCCAATGGATGATATTGGTTGAGTATTTGGTAACGGTTGGCCTCAAAATGAATCATTTTATGACATTGATTTACAGTCAGGTAAATTGATAGAAATAAGGTCATAAGAGTTTAATCTATGACAAAAATGGATGTTGAAAACTATTTTAATATAGATTATTTAAATAAAGGATTATTAAAAGAAATAAATAATTACTTCTATTTAGTAACTATAAACTGAGTATATAATTAAAGCGGATTCATATGTTAATGAGTTTTATAAGCAGTGAGCAGAAATTTACCAAATGGTTAAGGACCAAATTATTTGTTTCAAATAACAATTAATTGCAATTATTTAATTTAATTAGATCGTTAATTAAATTAAAGGAATTTATTTAAACTGATTAAAGAAAGGACCAATGGAATTGGTTAACGGATTGACCTTGTTTGAGTTGACTGAATCAACTGGTTTGAACCAAGATGGATTAGTAATTATTGGATCTTTAAATATTTATTTTTAAATCGGTTATTATTTAAATAACCTTAAAAGAGAGATTAACTATTAATGTTGAAGTAAACAAATTGATAATAATCAAGGTGATAAATCTTGAACTAAATTGTTTTAATAGAAGTTTGTGGAGTTGTAAAACCTTATGTGTAGTTAGATAAAGTTATAAACGATTTTTAAGCATTATATTGGACGGATTCCTATAAAATCCAAATTAGGAAATTATTAAGGTGGGTTATAAACGAATTAAAGAATCGAATACAGTTTAAAAGGGGGATTGGAAATCTTAAGGAAGTTAAATGATGTTGAAAGGCCTAAAGACAAGGAAATGGGGATGTTTTAAATCTAGAAAGAGTGCTTTCAAAATTGGAAAGAGTTTTTCAAAAGATAATAGATAGGGTTATAAACCATGTAAAAAAAATTCGCATACTAAATAGAAGTGTTGGGATACTTTTTGAGATTTCGTCGATAAACTTCTATCTATTCTGAAAATAAGAATGTTGTCGACTCAATGTCTGAGAGGTAAATAAAATACCCCAACTTTTAACGACTTCATAATTATCTAAGGATGATATTAGTTTAGCAACGAGAGTAGTTGAGGGAGTTAAGTTAATATTTTCGTGTAAGATGTTATAAATTGGAAAATTATAAGTTAAATAAACTGATTTAGAAATAAGAATTGAAAAGCGATATTCAGAATGTTGGAAGTTTTAGAAATTTAATAGACAACTGTTTAACTAAAGAGGCCATGTGATGTTGTATATTGAACCAATGAATCCAATTTATTTTCTTCTATGGATGATGGTTGTTTATTTTGATAGTTAAATCATCGATTATCAAAATTTGGTCAAATCGATTATTGGATCGGAAAGACCGAGATCAGATTTACATTCGAAAACCATTCCGACCAGCAAATACGAAAACGTCGAAGATGTTCAGAAGCTGATCAAGATGGAGCAACTGAAGGCTGTGGATCTTCATAAGCGGAAGGATTACTTGTCGAATTTTCTCTGGATTACAACCAGAGGTATTTTGACGTGATTTGGTCGTGAGTGGGATTTTGCGCATTGCAAGGATTACTCGCTACTGGTCCTATGGATGCGGTAGGAGGGTGCCTTCAGTTCATCCTGTTCCTGGATAACTTGTATGGACGAGTGTCTCATAGAGTATTTCCAGATGGTCATGAACGTTGATTTCTTCAAACATGCCCAGTATATTTTTGAGGATGTCAGATAGTGATTTGGCGGATTTGACGATGTGGCATTCAAATTTTGGTGTGTTAATCTAAAAGGGTAAGTAATCGTAGCCTCAAGCCTCATCAACCGGGAAATGACAAAAATCGGGCAGGCAACATGGCTATGTGGGTCGCTCCCATTAGGGTGTATTATCATCATCTAGAGAAATTTCTTTTTGTCTTCTTAATCTTTCGCTGCTATAGCTTTCGGGATGGTTAGCTAGCTACTACTGTGAGTGACAATACATTCGATACACTCAAGCGAAATGAGTGCTCGGTCATGTGTGGGCCAGGTTGCAAGACGTTCTTGTTGAACCCAGTGTATTCCTCTCTAGAGATGTACTATCGGAAGTTGGTTCCATACCTCGTCATAGTCGGAATCCAATATCCAATAAGCGCACGTGGTTTTGATTGTATACTATATATGTGGAGCGTGAGATGCAAGCATTCCACTAGATTGTTATTTATTTGTATTTAGACATTATTATAATATCAGAATAAGATATGGTTTCAAATTGTTTTTGGTTATAGTAAGGTAAAAAGCGTCCATGTTTGTGTATGGGCTGGTCTTACTATTATCCTTTTCTTTCAAAAGGATTTTTGGATTTTAAAATCAATATCAGTTTTATTGAAACTTAATGAGTTTTCTCACGTTGGTTCACCAGATTGATCCGTTGCGTTTATAATGCTCAGGTCAGCCCGAGTTACAGGTTCAGGTTATCGAATGTTGTGAAGTCCAGAGACAAGCTGGTGGAATTCAGATGTATAGTATTATCTAATATTATTTTGTTGTGTATTGTTTATGAGGATAGGTTGTTATAACTGTTCAGATTGATTGACTGTTGTACTCTGATGTTGTAAGTATTTTCCAATCTATCAATAAAAAATTATTTCTATATTATATTTTATTCCATTGCGATGTGAGACTGTATGGTGTTGGTTCTTCTTGTTATTCTTCTATTCTAATATTTATCTCTTTCTTTTCTCACCCTCTAACTTCTTTCTCTTAACTTCCTGGATTTTCAGTACTTGAGATTTGGACATGGGATATATTTATGTGGAAAATTCGAGCATCAAATTTTCTGGTACGTTACAATAATCAACGATGGCAAGCACAAATTTTAAGATTTATAAATAGATATCTCTTTCAAGATTAACAACATTTCATTTTAGTCTTAAATTATAAATCCTAGGCTTATAGTATACTAAACTTATTATATAATTCTTTATTTCAATTCAAGGTTTTTCGAATTTTATAATTACTTAACAATTAAAGTATACTTGTAAAGATGCAAATACACTGTCTCAACACTCTCAATTCATTCTAGGTTACTACAGACCCTATCTGTAATGAGTTTCCTTGAACCGGCTTTGAAATTCGCTCAACCAAAGCTCTACTACAAACTGTAACAACTTGCCCTTTTTGAGATGGTTCAACTTGACAATAAATCACACATGCCAAACTCAAATATTTTATAATGATGAATTATTCATGATTTTTAATACAAGAAAAGAAAATAAGAAGAGAAGGAACTAAAAATTGCATAGATCTCACAACTGAACGATAAAATATAATAGTAACATAGATAGTTAATTAAACTTTTAAATAATATACATCTGATTTCATTTTAAAATATTAGAGTTATACATTTTAACTTAACATACCAAAAATGTAGAGGAAAATAAATAGTAATAAATACGGTCTTCAAACTCCGTCTTCATCTTTAGAATAGAGGTCTTCAACATATTGAAATACTTGGTCTAAACCGAGCTTAAAGTAAAATAAAACACTGGAGTCAGGACTAACATTCTCATGCAAATAAATAAACTCAAGTGAAATGTACAAATAGCTCAATAAATGGAATGCTCAAATTTAAATAAACATCATATTTATGTTATAAGTCAATTTTGTTCAAACACTTATTTTCATTATCACTTTTCATAATTCAATTCAATATTGAATTAAAATTTTAGATTCAAATTTATGTAATACAAGATAATTCATTATCAAAACTTCAAATTTAATACAGATTTCCAAGTCATAATGTGTTTCGATTTGAACTTAAATGATTCACATTGGAAATAGAATTTTATCAAAACTGGATATATCAATATATTAGTCGAATTTAATATATAATAGTTAATTTAATATTTTATAAAATATAAATAGTTAAATTTAATATAAAATATTTAATTTGAAATATTTATAAAAAATTAAATAATTAAATTTTATAAAAATATTTTAATTATAAAGAGTTATATATATAACAGTATGAAACTAATAGTAAAAGAAAATTTGTTTAATTAAAATAGTTAATATAAAATTGCACAAATTTTGAAACAATATTTATTTTGAATAAAAGAATTTATTTTCTATTAAACATTTGAATTCAACTTCGAGTTTCAAGCTCCGTATTCCAATCTGAACCAGGTATGATTCAAAGTTAATGAATAAATCATACAAATACATAAACATAAAAACATAACAACTATCATAAAAATCATAAATCAACCACTATCATTTCATTTACAAATACTATTTAATACAATCAATTTGTTATTATTTCATGTAAAATCGTTCGTAATGAATTTATAATTCACTTAATTCATTTAAGTTCACCTGATGATTTTAATTAAATTTTAATTTAACAATCAAATGTATGTCACAACCAATAAACCAACAATCAATTAATTCAATTCAATTTGAATGTCTATTGTCAACTAGCAGTGGTACAGTAGTGTTAAATTGTTCATGTTAATTTAAATTCCAAAACTACAATCTAACATTTTAACTTATATGTATGTGTTGAGAAATCAATAAATTTACTACACATAAAATGAAAGTCATTAGAAACTCGCATTGATTTTAGTTATTGCTAAAGCGATTTAATATAACTAAAATCAAAAATACATTTGGTTTTTAACATACATTCCAAAAGGCTCAAAATTTCGCTAATCCAATTCATAATGTAAATTTCAGTCATCTAACTGCAGCGTGACAAACGATGTTTGAATCTGACATCATATGAGTTAGAAATTGCATTTATAAGTAAACAAAAAGATCAAACATTAATTAATTAACTAATTATATAATTAACACTAATCACCCCCTTTATCCTATTTCTTCTTCCCTCTCCCTACAACTATTCAGGCACCATGAACTCCAATGTCGACCCCTTCTTCCACCTTAACTCCTTCATTTTTTAATGGAATTCAACCGAATAAATTACTATGATCTTCTCTTTGAAAACACTTCTTGTTGGGCACCACAAGATTAAGCTCGGCCCCTTCAACAACTATGCGACCTACGGCTTCCTTTACGTCTGTACAAAGTGACGAGTGCACCAAGAACACATCGTATTGAATCACAAGATTTTGATAAGTTACAAGATGAACATCAACTGACCAAGATATCTCGAAAACATGACAAAAGGCTCTAAAAGTATGTTACTTGTTTATAATAAGTAGAGTCTAATCTTAGATTATAACGTTAAAATCTCTCCTCGAAGTTTTTATTTTAAATTATCTCAAATATTATGTGTAAATACATGTGAGTCTAGAAAGCATATTTTCCAATCGACTGGTTTAACCACATAAGTAGACAGAATATGTATGCATATGAAAGTTGTATGCATGTTCCAAATTCAGTCGACTAAATATACATGTTCAGTAGATTGAATTTGAACGTATATAGAACTTTTATTTGTTCTCCAATTCAGTCGTCTGGCTATAAATAATCAGTCAACTTAACTGAGTTCCAACTGTCATATTTTGAAGAGACATAACTTTTTCCAAAGAGTTATTTTTAATTTTAATGGATGCAACTCTTTGATTTCTGCCATGATTCTTCACCAGCGGTTGTAACTCTTTATTCACTATATATACATGCAAGAACAACATATCAAAACACCTTACTTGATATCATTCCTATTTATTCCATTGAATTCAAGTTCTTGCTTATTCAAAATGTTAATTTCTTAAATTCTTGATCTCTTTGAATTTTGTGATTGTATTTCAAACATCGTTTGAATTCCAAAGAGATTACAATCCTATTCTACCTCCACTTACTCTGATTTCTTAATCTATAAACTTGACGAGAATATTACAGAATAGTGTACTTCGTTTGTGACAAATCAGTGGTGTACTAAAACACAAATAAGTCATCAATGCTCTTGTAACAAAGTCCTGCAGAGATGGTAGAAAATCCTAAAGCAGGCGGTGAAGTCCTGTAAGTGAATCCAAGTGGAGAAATCCTAGCTGGTAGAGTCTAGGTGGAAAGAAGTCTTGTAATGGCATTAGAGACATGTTCCTTCGGGAGAAGTGAGGGTTTATAGTGAAAGGCCTAAGGGTATCATAGGGATTGGGCGTAGGACGATGCTCCGAACTAGTATAAAAATTCTTGGTGTCTTTACATTTACGTACAATTTTTATAATGATTATCTATGATATCATTTCTATATAGTTATCTCATTAAATATATACTTGCATATAACAAGTTAATAAATTATCTATTAGAACTTTTGCATTAGTATAAAACGCATATTTCCATATTAGCCAATCCTACTAGGTCTTTTCAATTGGTACCAAAGCATGGTCATCATATAACTATAAAACCGTTATTTGATATATAGTTAATATGGAAAATAACACCAGTACAAACACAAACACTACTTTCACGGAAGGTCAATCAACTGCACGACCTCCACAAATTAATGGTTTAAACTATAGTTATTAGGCTATATGAATGAGAATCTATTTGCAAGCAAATGGGTTTGATTCATGAAATATAACTCAGAAAGAATATACATATCCTACTACTAATTATTCTGAATGGTCAAATGCAAAAAAAGCAGATGCTATTACAAATGCTAAGGCTATGAATATATTGCATTGTGCCTTAAATAGAGACCAATTTAAACTTAATTTCTATCTCGACCTGAAATCCCCGTCCAGCCCAGACCAAACGAGAATGCGGATTGCTTTGATAACACGACGCCTCCGAACGCAGATCAATAGAACTTTTCGTTGTAACTACAACAATTTACATCAGAGTACAAGAATATCAGAGTAAAAAAAATATTACACAGTGGAAAAATAATGTTGGAGATTAAAATACATTACATAACAGTGGAAAATGTAATATATATAAATATATACAATGTAGCGGACACCATCAATTAATATAGCTGAAGGAAATATACGGATACAAAGCTTTCCAAATATAGCTCCAGCTGTAAACCTGAATCTTGTTAAATAAATATCTGAAAAACCTAAAGTACTAGTTGCACGTGTGGAAAATATAGGCACATAGAGTTCAGGTGGAAAACAGTAAACTCCGGATTAGTCACGGAACTAGTGTGAGAACTTAAAATAGTTATTAAAACTTTATTTTAAAGGTTGGAAAGATCATGGGACCATGCCATATGACACGGAACGGGTTTACTCCACATGAATAATAGTTTAGAAATAAAACAACGCAATGCTTTTTGAAAAATGAAGCTATTATAAGACTCAAGTCCCATCGCACAATGCAATGCAAGTCGAAGGATGGAGTTTGACCTTATAGTAGCCAAACATGCAGGACACGCTTTAAAACAAATAATTTTGATATTATTATAAGTGCATAGTGTAGAAGACAACTTCGAATATAAATGTATCAATCATATATGGCATAGGTACCATATAGGTTTACAATTAAAACCATAAAATGTCGTATTGCAAATTGGATTCCATCTACGAGCTGAGGCAAGGGATATTCCTCATCGAATTCGGATCACCTCTAGCAAGATGTTCAGGAACACACCTATGGGCAACCCTTGGTTAACGGCAGGGTCGGTCCACACCTAACATTTATGGATTGATTATTCCTAAGCAATACGTTTCCTGATCATATCGGACCTATCACCTGGTCAATATGTCGACCAATCATATCTGAGGCGCCTCCTCAACCAATCACCCACATATGTAAAAATGTCTGGGCTCCAGACCATGACATCACCCATAGCTAGATAGAAATGCACGTCCTCCCTATGGTCCTCATCTCGTTTTTGACTCATTCCGAGGTGTGAAGTTAGTGAATTAACGCTATGCACAAAGCTACGCTATATTAAAGCTACGCTTTGATCATCCACAAGGCTCTGTTTTTCAACAAAAGCCTTGATCATTGCATCTTAGCATGCCACATTGTCAACTTATACCATACAACTCTACCAATATACAACCTCTAAGCTCGTACGTCTCAGAGAAGGATGTTAAGCAAGAGAATAAATTCTCCGCCACCAAACAGATATATATTTAGCAGAGATCAACGGATACAACGTGAAGTACAATGTCAGACATACAATCCATTTACAAGTTCGTTTTGGGTCTGAAAGAAACTGGAGGAACCTTATTCATCGTCCCATATGTCCATTACAATAGAGAGGCCTTACCACCGCTTATTACCATGTCTTGGTGGATCAGCCCCATTAAGACATCAGTAATCGCCAAAACGATGTGAAGATCTCTTGTCTTCAACCACCGTCTTTAAATCATCAAATTTTAATCGACCTAACAGTTATTCAGAATGGGTTAAACCCAGTCTTTCCGAATAACTTGTGCATACTTTAAAATCATGTGATATATAAACACATTATATTCCTCATTCCAATCCAGAATATTTTTTATTAGGATATTCTTTACTCTGTGGATTATTCCCACAAACCTTTTCAAAGGTTTATTTCATTTAAACTTGTTGTTTAATCCATTCCTTGGAAATCATTTCAAAATATTTTATAATAACTTTTCGCAACTTAAACCAAATTAAGGTTTATTAAACTAGTCGGGATTATCAGGCCTTATCAAAGTAGTCATTCATTTTATTAACCCAATCCCAACCTATTCAACCCATGGAGCAAAACTGGTAGTGCTCCACTTCTAACACCCATCGTCTTACTGGTAAATTTAATTACCATTTAACGTTTCAAATCTAATTAAAGATTTAACTATTGCATGGAGTAAAACTGGTGGTACTCCATTCTCCAATACTTCTCGAATTCGGTAAGTTTTAATTACCTCTTTTTATGTTTCAATCTAATTAAAGATTCATTAAAACTCTGGTTCAGTTTTAATCTAAAAATCATTATTTAATGATTATTCAACCTTTGGAAATTAATCTTGTCTTTACTTGGGTCAAAGAACAAATGTCATGTAAAAACACCGTTTACAATAAACCCAAAATCATCTTCCATTTAATACGTAATCTTCACGGAAATATGAAAAATTTATAATCGATATGAATTTCCATATCCGACTAATACTATAAGTGGAATAACGGCAAGGTCTTTTAAATTCCACAAATAGTAAACACTTTTCTTCACAGAAACTGATCTCAGTTATTATTAATCGAGTTCCATTCAATTCCGATTTAATTAAATAAACATGAAAACTTCCTTAAATCTTAATTAAAAGATTTATTACTTTCATAAATGGGTTCAAGAACAAAATCATTTAAGATACCATTCACAAGGAACCCAAAATCCAATTTGATATTAAATATAAGGCTTTAAATGGAAATCATATCGACTTACATTCAATACCAAATTCTGAAACTAACAGATATCGTTTTGGAATAAGGATATCAATATCTTTCAAATTCCCATAATAATATCCATGTAATTACGGAATCCAATATCGAAATATCGAAGATAATTTCCATTCAAATCCATTCCAATTTATTTATTGGAAAACTTTGCTTATGTTAAAAACCATTCTGAATCTAATTTATTAATTTAAAATCATTGGATTTCTAATCTAGTTGTCAACTAATTCAATTAGATAAAAATATCTTTTATCTTTTCAAACTTGGAGTATTTCATCCAAAAATCTTTCCAAATCATTAATTATGATTTTACATAATTTATTTATATTTTATCAAGGCCCTTACGGTTGATTTCAAATATCGGCCACCGAACTACATCCATTGCGACCTTTTTCAAAACTGATTTGGACTTAAATTAAAATTTAACCATTAGATTTCAAAATTCTCATTTTATTTGAAAGCTCATTTCATTACGGTTCCAATAGTGCAATATCAGGAGAATCCGATGGCCGTATCTCCCGGTACATCAATTTGAAGTTACGGGTTGACGTTCGCAAACTGTCGTTCGGCGACGCGCTCTATTCAATCTCGAATTCGATTTACAAATCTTAATTTTAAATCTAAACACTTCAAAACCATTTTCCTAAAATATATATAATCATTTTTGAAAACTTTTTAGTTGTTTATCTTTAAAATTGCACATTTCACTGTTCAGTCAATTTTAATATTTTTGTGTTCATCCAAAATCGGATATCAAAACCAAACTTCAACTGTTAACTGAATATTAAATTAAAATATTTGTTTTATTCTGGATAGAAATGAGATTCAATAATTTACCATATAATTTCAGTTATACGGATTTCATACATCACATGTATTCAACAATAGTTATAAACAACTATTAAACATCCAGTTCACATCCATAGTGCACCTACATCCATATAAGCCTTAAATAATTATTTAACGCTTATATTGGTATGGCAATCAATCGATTAACATTCAGTCTAAATAGTTGGTATTAGTGTAAATCAAATATCATCCCAATAACTGTGTGGGGTTTTCAATCAACAAATAATTATCAAATAAATTATTTATTCCATCTAATCGATATTATTTAAATGGGTGAACATAAACAAGTCGTTCGACTTGTAAATGGATTTTTAATTCAATATCAACTACCGCAAATAACCTAACATCGTTTTTAACATGTTAATTATTTCAAATTCGCATTCAAATCATAACATAAATAATCATCGATTGTCATTTAAGGCGCCTCAAAGTATCCAACCACATTGTTTGAAATACGAGTGTCGTATATTCAACAATGCTTCTAATAACAAATAAACTTGGTGAATAGTTCATGTCTTGAACTCAAGAGATATCGCATATAACAAATAAAAATCCACGTAAGAAATTAGTTTGTTTCCAGTTATAAAAATAAATAACTGTACAAAATATTTGAGTGAGAGGGTTCTCACTTTGATCATTCATCGCTAAATAACTCTAAATGTTGATTGACCGAATCAGATGTTTTCCTCTGTAAAAAATTGAGATGAGCTCCAAATCATCCTAAATTAGTTTCATTGCAAAGTTCTCATCGATACGGTTCCAAGGATCCTATTTCACTGAATTCCGAGTTCGTGTGAAAAAGTTATGCATTTTATAAGTTTCACGTACATATATATGTAATTAATACTAACATAAATTAATTAATTAATTAACCTCCTAACCTCTCTAATTATTTTCTCTAACCCTTTTTCTCTCCAAATATGCCATGACCTGCTCCAAAAACATACCTATAGCCGCACCATTCTCTCCCCTCTTCCTCCTTCATTTCTCAACAAAAACTCGAACCGTAAACACCATGCTTCTTCTCTACTTCTCCTCGTCAATCTCATATACACAAACACAACTCAAGCTCACCCAAAAAAATCACGTCATCCACTGTAACACGCACGGCCATGTCAAACATCCTGACACTTTTTGTCTCAGAATCATCTCAAATTTTATCACAACGTGCTGTTCTACATCACAAACTCAAAAACTATAACTAAAATAAGCATTGTTGCTTCTAATTGCCAAAAATCCGAACCCTAGCACCATGAAGCTCATGTTTCACTTTACTATAAATTTTTGAGTGCTTCACTAAACTCAACCAAACTCATTCACATCGAAGCTAATCGCCACACGAACTCTTCGGGATTTAAGGATTTTTCTTTGATTTGTTTTGATTTTCTAAAGCTTGCAAAATTAGGTAAGAAAGAAGGAGAAGGGGCTGCGGTGAATTAGGAAGTTAGGGTAAGTTTAGGAAGTGGAAACGATAATCTATAATGGAGCCAAAATATATTTTTATTGATTTTATATTTAATTATACTCAAATATTGCTCATTTTCATCGTTTGAAAATACGTGTGGTCACGTACGGATCCTGTTTTCAATGAAAATTGACATGCGGCTACTCTCTGACATTACGGACCTAATGAAACTGGTTTTGTTGAAATCCTAGTCCGTATGCACAAACAGCGAATTTTTAAAGTCAAAATATTGACTGTTTTTCATTGTAAAATCACGCTCGACCACATACTAACTCTAAAAATCATGAAACTTAGAATCCTACCATTATTCGATGCTACGGATTGAATAAAAAAGTTTTGTCGAATTATGAGGTCATCTCAATGTTCCTTTATAAAACCGCTCAAATTATTACATCGAACAGTTTTATCGCACCAGGCCACATACTGAGTCCGTTTGGCGCGAAATTTGAAATCTCGCAATAATTTAATATTACGGATCCAACAAAATTAGTTTTATCGAAAACGGAGGTCATTTGCAAAATGTTCATTTTTAAGGGCTATGTAATTTTAACATATAAAAAATTCAAAAATAGTTTAAATTAATAATAATAATAATTTAATATTATCATTTATACCCAAATAAATATCATATAGATGTAAAATGAACATACTAGAGTTTATAACTCAATATTACACTTTTCTAGTTAAACAATGTTCAGTTTACATGAAAATCATTTTATTTTAATAAATAAATCGTATATTTTATAAATGATTCATAGCGACTATTTAAAATTTTAATTTGGACATAACTTACAATTTATAAAGTGAAATCTCAATTTTTCTCATTCGTCAGAAAGATATGGTTAATTATATCCTAATGTTTATGGCCTCATCAAATTCTGACTTATAAGGAACACTGTACATTCATTTAAAGTTTAAAACTAAATTTCCAAACTACCGCGCCACTACAAGCTCATTTTAATTAAATTATCAATTTATACGCCCAAACTTTGTTTTAGATAAATTCTAAGTTGTTTATTCACAAAATAAATCGTTTAAAATATTTAATTTCTATTAAAATCAATTAAAAATAAATTTTAAATTGGTTCCAAAATTCCGGGTTGTTACAATTTATATGTGTAATACTGCATATGAGATATGACAAACACTTAAAATAACTCATGAAGGAACCAATAAGGTTAAACAAAGTAAGATATCCATGCTCAAGAGTTAGTTTCAAAATTTTGGAATAAATGAAAGTGAATCCATTAATGATATGTGTTCTAGGTTTTAAGATTTTTTTTTTAGAGCAAACGGATATGTAGCGCGTGGCTACACAGCCGGTTAATTAATAGATAACAGTATATATCCAACTGACATACCCAGTTGGTGGTCCAAAATACAATCATCACAGATTTTAAGATATTTATCATTTCATTACTAGGGTTAGGAGAAAAGTATTCTGATGTTGATATAGTTTCAAAAATCCTAAACTCTTTAATGGAAGAATGGGAATGGAAAGTCTTAGGTATTGAAGAAGCTAATGATCTCTCATCCATGAAACCAGAAGAGTTAATTGTAAATCCAATGCCATAAAAAGTAAATTTGCAGGAAAAAGGAATTCATGCACAGGATAAAAAGAATCTTGCATTCCATGCAAAAAAAGAAGAAGGCTCAAATTTTATTAATGAAGAAGATTTGGATTCACTGCTAAAAATTTCATGAAATTCTTGAAATACAAAAAAGAAAATAAGGATATTTAAAAAAAAAATACAACAACAATAACCTATCAAAACCATCATCCTCGATTTTAGAATGCTACAACTGTGGAAAGAAAAGGCATAGGAAGAATTATTTATCAGAGAAAAAGAAAGAACATCAAACCAAAAAGGATAAATATAGGTGGAAAGCTTTCTCTCTAAAATGGGATAGTTCTGTTTCATCATCATCAGATCTGGATAGGGATAGTGATAATGAACAAGAAAACGTATGCTCCCTGGCTAAGAAAATGAGTTATGTGACTTTTCTTATAAAGATATGGAAGAAAAAATTCAAAATTGTTAGAATCAAGAAATAATTACAAAAGAAAATATAAAAAAGCAAATAAGGATCAGAAAAAGGCAGAATTTGAAAGAGATATGTTGAAAGATGGAAAAGGGATACTAGAAGAAAAAATTAGAAAACTTCAAGAAGCTCTTTCTGATGCAAATTCTCAACTTTCTTTATTGAGTCAACAAATTTAAACTCAAAAAGGAAAGAATAATGTGCTTATTTCTGAAAATCATGATTTGAAAACTAGATGGATAAGTCTAGTCTTAAAATAAAATTAGATGATATGTAGCGACCCTAGTTTTGACACCCTTTGAGTTGATCAAATACAACACAAGTCCAACCCAAAGTGAACAGAAATCCAGATGCCAAAGAAAGAAATTAGAGGGTGAGAAGACATATAAAAGAAAAGTTAGAATGGAAGAAAACGAAGAACACGATATCACAAAATTAGAGCAGACACAAATCTCACAGCGGAACGAATAAAATATGTTATATAACATAACTTTTGAATTACATAGTTGTTACCGTATACACTACCATTATCAAAGTACAACACATACAACACAGCGGAAATAAACAATAGCTATCTAATTATAAAGACTTCTGCTTCAATCTCCTCCAAGTGTATCTGTAAAATCCTGACTACTTGATTGCCGATACAAATTTGGGCACCCAAGAATTTAGAGTAAAACAAAACAAAATTAACTCTGGGTCTGTCATGGGATTAGTGTGAGTAAGCTCCAACAACTTGATTTAACTTTTAAAAATCCTTTTAAAAGAAAAGAAAATTGTAAGACCAATCCACACATAAATACGGATGGTTTTTACCTTACGATAACCCAAGATATTCTTTGTATCAACACTATTCTGATATTATAATAGTGTATAATCAAATTAATAGCAATCTAGCGGTTCTTGCATCTCACGCTCCACAAACGTAGTATACAATCAAAAACCGCGGGCGCTTATTGGATAATGGATTTTAGACTATGACAAGGTATGGAACCACCTTTTGATAGTGTATCTCTAGAGAGGTATACACCGGGTTCAACAAGAACATCTTGCAACCCAGGCCACACATGACCGACTACTCATTTTGCTTGAGTATACTGAATGCCTTATCACCAACGATTGTGATCAGCAATCGTTTCCGAAAGCATACAACAATGATAGAATAAGAAGCAAATGAATTTTTCTCTAGATCAGGTGATAACACATCCTAATGGGAGCGACCCATATACTCATGCTACCTACCTGATTTTTTTCATCTTTCCATTTGATGAGGGCTAAGGCTAAGTCTTATCTTTATAACACCATAGAATCATTTACTTTGAATGTTACATCGTCAGATCCATCAAATCACTGATTATTGTCCTCAAAAATACATTGGGTGTTAAGCTAAGAGAAGTTTCCTTCTCTGCCATCAACTATGGTATGTTTGAAGAAATCAATGTACGTGACCATCTAAAAATACTCTGATTTATCTTTTCCTATATTCATTTTTTTTCATTTTCCATATCTTTCCCCATATATTTCTCAAAACCGTTTGGTCTTTCATAATTATTGGAAAACATTTCCATATATCTTAAACTATTTATTTTACATATTCTAGAAAATATCTCTTATCATAGTTGAAAAACATTTCCATATATTCACAAACCCTTATTTCCTGTATTAAGAAGATATTTGTTATTAACATCGGAAAACATTTCCATGTATTCACAATTCCGAAACTTCTCATCAACCAAGTCACTTCATTTTCTATGCTTATAAAACATCTGTGATTTTATTTGGAAAACGTTTCGAAAACTCATTTACTTGGATTTAAACGAATGTTGTATAAAATATCATTACGATAACTCAATCCATTAATGACTCATTAACTAACCATATCTCTAACCAATCTTCTCCCTAGAACCTTAATTATTCCTTAGTTGAAATGAAACCAATCAAGTTGGGGTATAACTCTAAGTCCTTAACTGAACAACATTCTTAACTTCAAAATAGGCAAAGTTCACAAATGGAATACCGACAAAACATCGCTCACATAACTCTCAAATTCAATTTAAGAATCCACTTCTTTTCCAAAAATCATTGATTATAAAAATAGTGTTATAATACCTACTTCCAAAATATTTAACTTTAAAATACAACTTTTATTCATTAATTTGAATAAATAATAACTAAATAATTAGATGAATAATTAATCATTCTTTATTCAAACAAAAAGTAAATTGTACTTTCCTGAATTCGA
Organism: Allium sativum; assembly: GCA_030737875.1. Taxonomy (NCBI): domain Eukaryota; kingdom Viridiplantae; phylum Streptophyta; class Magnoliopsida; order Asparagales; family Amaryllidaceae; genus Allium; species Allium sativum. Next base: position 974,197,527 of record CM060924.1, read on the forward strand.
CATATTCGAATTTCCATGTATAACTCTCTTTCAAATATTCTCTATTCGATTAATATTCTGAACTTTGGAATATATATACCGTTTCAGGTCAACTCATTTTCCATTTCGTTCTAAGTTCACTTTTGAATTTATCACTTCCAAATCCGTACCAATTTCCTTTTATAACAATTTCAATCTGCAAAACGTTTGCTTTTAAACCATTATATACTTTAAAGTGTGAATATTATTTCTTTATAGAAATCTGAAATCTTTTTATCAATTAAATTTTGAGTTTATTTGTAAATACCATTATAGGCTCGAATCCCGTTTATCTAGTTACTTTATAAATCCACATCATATTCCACTTTACTCATAAATTCGTTTATACGTCAATACTTCTTGTTATTATCAAACAAGTTTATAATCTTATATCGAATTTACATGCAACTATAAAATATCGGTTTCTAACAAAGTAGCAATTATCTTATCAAGTAACAAGTTATATAATATGTAATTTAGAACTAAATTACTTTTGTAGAATTCGATATAGTCAAATTCCAATTTTGAATCCTTATGGATTTATTTAAATTCCATTCACATTCCAAATGTTGAAATAAATTCCATCATTTTCTTTTGATGATTTATGATTTCCGATTTTAATTCACTCTTGAATTACATTTCCAAGTTATCTAATGATAGTTATTTCACTTCATTTAGAAACAACTTTCATAAATTAAATACTTGTTTCTATTATTAAAAACAAATTATTATTTTCTAGCCTATTCGAAATTCATTTTTTATTTTAAAACAAAATACATTTCCCATAAAATCTCAAAATCCCTTCTTAAGATATTTTAAATATCAATATTTAGGGCTAGTGCTATTCAAACATCCAAACACACAAAAATCTATCACAGAATGTCTACCACATCATATATCACAATATGTGAAAACAAATAGTAATAATTCTGAGGAATCCTATTGGATCCCTCCAACCTGTTTTTCGTGCAACCACAAATGTTTGACAACATAAACAAAACAAATCCCACTTTAAGGTGGATGTCACGGTATAGAAGGTCATCCGCTAAAATGTATGGGAATATCCAACTACCGACCTTAAATATACGTAATATATAATTGCAACAATTTATAATAACATAACAATTCAACTAAATAATCATTACGTAGCATTCAATCATCATTTATCAACATTAAAATATGTTTATAATATTATAAATTCGACAGAGTTAGTGAGTTTACTCACTTTGGTTATTAATCGTCGAATAACGACCAATTTCAAATTAATCTGATCAGGCGTTTTATTTTGCCATAATTTCCAACGAGCTCAAAATCGCTCCAAACCAATTTCATTGCATAGCCTGCATCCATACGATTCCAATGGATCTTGTTTCGTTAGATGTTGATAAAGTATGCAAAAGTTATCGATTTTACAAGTTTTAAATTAAATTTACACAATATTAACTATTAAATTAAAATTAACTAATTCTAATTACCCTTTAATTATCACTAATGCACGTAATCCTTTATCTTCCCCAGTCTTTATTCGAACGGTGCTCCAAACCCAGGCCATTGCCGCAACCTTCATCATTTATAACTCCCTCCAAACTTAATGATAAATCAAATAAAAATCACCACTCATCTTCTCTTCGAAAACTCTATCAACACATCCACCGGAACATCAACCCGCATCCATCTCGAACAATGCATTCTCCATCCCCCCATAGCTTACACTAGTGTCATATGCAACACCAATTGGCACGCATTCCTGAGAAATTTGCATACGCACTCTATTTCATCTAATGAATCCAAAAACAACATCTATTTCGTGAATTGATGCCTCTATCTCCCACCAATTTTAAACCTTGGCGCACGGCTGTTAAAATGGTGCGACATCAATGGAATTCAAACATAACAAAACCCATACAGAAATGAAGAGCATGTTATGAGGATCTCTATTATAATTATTTCATTATTTTAGGGAATTTATTCGAATAGTTTTGATTTTCTAAACTTTGATTTTCTCACGTTTTAGAGAGGAAGTGACGGCTAAAATTGTTTTGACCAGAGGAAATGGAGATGAGGGTTTAGGGTACATTAAGGGGACATATATAAAGGGAAATAGTATTTTGTTTATTTGATTATATATTCAGTTATATTCCATCGTTGTTTACGTTCATCGTTTAAAAATTCGTATGATCACATATGATATCCAATTTCGATGAAAATGGAAATATGGTTATAGTTTAACATTATGGACCCAATAAAATTATTTCATCGAAATTTGAGTCCGTTTTCACAAATTTTTACAAATTGCATTATTTTAAATTCAAATTATTGATTAATTCACTTTTAATTTCGCACCGTCACAAAAAAACTTTATTGACGCGAAATTTGAAATCTAGCAATAATTTGTCATTATAAATTTAATAAATTTCATTTCGTCGAAAATGGTAGTCATATGTAAAATAGCTATTTTTAAGGATTATTAAAAAACTAACAAAATATTAATAAATTTAAAAGCAATTCAATTTAATAATAATGAATTAATATTATCATATATATCCAAAAAGAATATCTTACAGCTCCAAAATAAACATATTTCGATTTATAACTCGATATTTCAAAATCCAGGTTAAATCGATATTCAATTTATATTAAAATCCTTTTTATCTTATTAAATAAATCGTTGTGGTTTATAAATGATTCCATTGCAACTTTCTGAAAGTTTGATTTAGGTAAAACTCACAATGTATAAGATGAAATCTCAAATTTTCACTTCCATATGAAAAATATAGTTCAATAAATTCAAACGTTTCTTATTTCAAAGAAATCCGACTTATAAAGAATCTTGTACATTCATCTAAAGTTCAAAACGTGAAATTACAAACTACCATGATGTCGTGAGATCGTTTATAATTTACTTATAAATTATACGTTCAAACGGTGTTTAGTAAATAAATTTATTATTATAACTCGAATCTAAACTCGATTAAATATCTTAAATTATCCAATTCCCACAATATTGCAAATTCAATTTAATTCCAACTGTTTCGGAATTAAATTTAGTATTTCACAATTTATTTTAATTAAATATTCAAATATTTTAATTGAAGTTATTGAAATCGCCAAATTGATTTTTAAATAAATTATTCTAATACTAAAAATTTGGGTCGTTACACTCCTTCCACCTTAAAAGAATTTCATCCCCGAAATAACTAAGTCAGGAAAGATGCTAAGAATCTATTAACTCCTCACAACCCACTTGGTTTAAATCTTACACTTCATATTTCCACAACTCGGTTCTCTACAGAACCTTAAATATTCAATTTTCCATGATTCATCTCAATTGACATGTCCACAATTTTTGTACAATCCATCATTACATCCTTATCTTCAATCCATATACTCTCCTGCATATTTTCACATCTAATCAAACTGATTTTAAATAAAATTATCAACACCAACATTCCACTTTAAATCTTATTAACCAATTTTCTTTTTTAATCTCTTATACAACCAATAAGTCGACTTCTACTTATCAAAATTTTCTTACAAAAAAATTCTAACTCTTTATATTTTTGGAAAATTTTACCAGTGTCTCCCTTGTACGTCTCAATCGGTACAACCACAATTCGCCTCTCTAGGCCTTTTCCATTCAAAAAAATCAAAAAGCCAAGCTGCTTTCCAAATAGGCTCATAAAATTCTCATACTCAATTAAATATGTACCTTTATCGAACATTCAATTTATTTCTCGCATTTGCTTTAATTCAATACCTACTCAACGTATATTCATCCATTCTAATAGATTTCAGATCAATCCAATTTTTAGTTTTTAATTCACTAATCAACTCCCTAATTAGTTCACTTCTATTATATAATTCAAACATGATTTCTATTTAAAAAGGCAATCCACTTATTCTGCTTGAGTTCAAATTTTATTCAAATAAATAAAATCATCCAATATATACTTAACTTGCTTATGCATAAGTCGAATTCATTTTAATAATTCGAATCTCAACATTCTCTTTTCCACCATATTCAGTTTCATTTGGGATTATCTCTAAACCAATCCAAATTCATTTAACTTGGCTTAAGTAAAATTTCAATCCATTTAATTCATTTTTACCATTTCAATCTATTTAACTTCGTAAGTTAAATTTAAATTTCACAATTTAAATTCCCTAATTTTATTTCCCATCATTCTGAATATTGTTAATGTTATTTTTTGTCAACAATGAAAATAGGGTTGAGTATGTGGACCTAAAGGATCTATAGGGTTAATTAGTTTCCACAAGCTTGAGTTAGTTCACCGTTTCCTAGATATCAAGGTTTTGAGCCCTAAGATTAGTTGCTCTTCCTTCAAAGATGTGAGTATCACGCTTACGCCACTCAAAGACCAACAGTTACATTGGGATAAGGGTTCACTAATTTCAACACAAGCTATAAAGCTAAACAGATAAAGGTAGGGTACTTCGGTAATTTGTACTTAGGTATGAAGTATTTTCATAGGCTCGTGGAGCTTGGTTGAAGACTAACGAAAAGAAAATACATGAAATTGGTGATAAGAGTTGATTTCTCTGTTTATTGATCATTTGCATAAGTACATAAGTGATTACAAGTGAAATCCCCAAATTGATTTACAAATTAGGGTTTGAGCTCTCAAAAAGAATACAAAATTGTGCAATGAGGAAAAGTCCCTCCAAATGAGACCCCTAAGGCCTAATTTATAGACAAATTGGGCTTTCTTTCGGTTGTGGTCCACAGAGCCCGGTTTTGAGTTCTTTCGACTTCGACAGTTGTCATTTAATGGCGATATCGAGCCGCTTTTTCATCCTGGGTGTTGGTCTCGGTCTCTAGTGGCTTGTTATTCTGGTGTCGCCTCTGTATAATGTATCGATACCAAGTAAACTTGTACGGAAGCCTCTTTAGGTGCTTTCGGTTTTGACAATAAGCCTTTGTTCTGATAGCAAATTCTAAGCTTTGCCCTGTTTTAGTAGCTTCTAGGTATTGCCTTTATACCTCTCTTTCTTATGATTTTGGCATCTTCCTTGGTACTGGTAACCCTTTTTGATGACTTCAAAACTACTTTCCGATAGCGGTATCAATACCAAGCATATTGATATCGATAGCTCCTTGCCCCAATCCAATTTGGTCTCGTGCTATCCCTTTTACGGCTCTGGGTTTTGGTGTCGAAGTATATGCCTTCAGGATTGAGATCTGTTTGATTGCTTTCAGTATCTTAATCACTCTTAGTTGCCTATTTATGCAAGTTTCGGTCCTGCCTTGGTTCTATCTTCCCTATATCAGTACCATGCTTTTGTCTCACACGTTGGTACCGATAACATATAAATCGAAATTTTCCTCCTGCTTCTGGTATCGGCCCTTTCTGGTGCCTCAGTGCCGGCTATGAGCTTTCCTGGTGTTGCTTTCAGTATTGTTACCAAGCTTGTTAGTAGCGATAGCGCTTTTATTTGCTCTCCTACCTTGTCATTGGCTTTAGTCTTCTATTTGATCCAGGTACAGTGCTCTCCCTTCTTTCCAAACGATGTTGCTTCCTCCGATACTGATATATGGATTCAATACTTGGCTTTATTTCACTATTCGCATTCAGTATTGCCATAATGCCTTAACCTTGTTTCCTTAATGTCTACTTTGGGCCTCGTCTTTGTGATGGCCCGCCTCGCACCAACCGACATTTCCTTGTATTGCATTGTACTGATGTCCAACCAGCACGGGACGGTCGCCAAAGAAAGGAATTTGAACTAACAAGGAACTTGAGAATGTCTCATAGCGCATGGGAAAAAATATCTTATATATAATAGGAATACCCCAAAATGATGCTTTTGAAATGTTTGAAATGACCCTTCAAGTTTCTTCTATGGGATGGGGTTATTTTGGTCATTAGCCCCACATTCCACTTCATCATCACACTTCATTTCGTGTCTCCTCCACGTTCTCATTATTTTCGTTCCCCAAAAAATACGTTCCCAGCCTACTTTCTTATTTCCGTAAATATCGCATCTCCTCTTTCACGGTACTTATCAAGCCACAAAAATGGAGAAAATCGCATCAGACCTTTAATTCGTTGTAATAATAGCGCCAAACTTTTCGTGGACCCAAAATTTTCCATTTCATTCGGCGGTCGTCACGGCCAGAGCTTTCAAAAACCTAGATAAATAAAGCATCATCAGAAGGTGCGTAGCAATTAATTAGAAATTGTTCAATTCGACGATAGTTTATTCAGCTGATGAAGTAGAAGCGACCAATCGCTATAACGAGTTGGAAGATAAAAGGGCTTCATTCAGACAAGTAAAAAGTACGATGAAGACAAATTGGTATCATTTTAGTTACTATTTCATGATTTTCTGATTTTCTCTATATCTTTATTTCAACAATATATCGACTGTTTATTACGGTTGGGAGTTGATTTGAGGACGCAGTATGCTACAAGACAGAATTGCATCACATTGTTGAACTAATTTGGCTGTTGATTTGCAATATTAGCGCATTTGCTTTGATTTCAGTGGAAATTGGAAGGTGGAGAAGATGACTCAGGTGATTTCTTTATTCACATTAATCCCCTTCGTTTTTTTACTATTCTGTTAAGATAATTTCACAATTCACTCAATTTTCCATATATAATTGCATACAAATCTGTTTATTAACTCTGTGAAGAGTCAGTGGCTCATTTGAACCATTGAAGCCTCTGACTTTTGATAATGGCATGAATTATTATATATGAAACTGGAAAGAAATCCTAAATAAATGTAATAATTGAAATGAATTATGAAAATGAAATACTTAATTAGTAATCATGATTTTGACACATTTCTTTAAGGTTAAAATGCATAATTTTTACTTGGGTATCAATAGATTGTACCTTCATCCAGGGGAAGGATTGAGTATTAATCTTGGCTGGAATGGAAAGGGAAATTATGAAATAAATGTTCGGGAGGGGAGTGAAGATGGATCAGGAGAAGGCAGCAATGGAGAATGGTGTACTTGCTTACTATGCCAAGGAATAAGTGAAGAAACTGATGTTAAGTCTATCAAGACAGATGGTACAATATATTATGTCTTTTTTCCTTTTCATTGCATAAGATGTTTTTATTGTTGTTTTGGTATTGATAATTAGATATATATTGCGTTATGTACTATCTTCATGTCAAGATGAATAAAACAACAGCTTGCATAAGTTTTTTTTCAGTGCTACAATTTGTATGTTATAAACTTTGAAGTAAAAGAGGTGATTTATTTTTGTATTTAAATAAAAAATTGATTTTTAGAATGCAATATAAAGCATTATGCAATATTTTTTTTGAATTAAAAACATCAGTTTATTCAGAAATGTTATTACTGAATTTGAATATATTTTCCCCTAAAGTGGGGGTGCTGAACAGGGACATTGAAAACAAAGTTACCTTTTAATGCGATATGTTCTACAAAATTATGCACATACCGATAAATATTTTATAAGCATATATTTCTAAAGAGAAATCTATATTTCAAAACTTTGTTTTCTTCTTGAATAGACAGCTCTGATTGTGTCTGAATTGAGTCCTAAAATACTTTGATGTACAGAGGTAGATATATTGATTGCTTATTTATCGAAATTGAAACATCTTTTATTTAGTTTGACTGTTTGATGCATAAAGCTTTCTGCCCTATTAAGTGTATTAATTATGGGCGATGTTTTATGAATATATTTGGTAAATTATACATCCATTAATATTTGATAACGACACTTGGAGTATTTAGTGGAAAAGACTGATAGTTAAGAAAATTCAAATTGTTCAATAGTTGTTAATGCTATGCTTCAGGACTAATTTCAAATAAATTTTTGATGCAAGCATTAACAGTTTTTTCCATTTATAAATCCTCCCCTCCCCCTTCAACGAAACCCCAAAATAATTTTTTTTTGATATGTTAATCAATCACTAATATTTGGCCCTTTTTATAATTCAAAATTAGTATCTTAGCCATTTTATATGAAGTAAGCACACTGTGTTCATAAATGCAAAGATTGAAAGCATCATAACCTGTATGTAAACCAGCACTAATAGTTTCTCATGAAATCACTTTTTCTTGTCAGTCTTCTAAATGTATAATCAGATAAAAGATTCATTGGATATTTATTCACTGTTTTCGATGAACATAAAATCAAAACATCAACTGATAATATTACTCACTATATTTGTTATCAAGTATCATATATCATGTTTTCTTAGATAACAAATTAATATATGGAATACATCAAGTTAAGTTTAATATTTATTACTACTCTCTTGATGTATTTTGATTTTCATATTGTATTGATTACCTAATGACATGCATATAGTGTTATACTGTTGGTATTACAATTTAGCTGTCTTACGAAATTATAATATATATTTTAATTCTATGTTTGTTATTGATTCAGTCATTGGGGTTGGTTATGATAGTTATATGAAAAAAAATTATACTAACTTGAGTAGGATTTTCCATGGTGTTTTTTGCCAGGAAACTGAGTTGTATAATTAATCTTTCCAGTTTTGGTGTTCATAAATTTACTAATTGCTCTATAACAAGTAAAGTTATAGCAATTTCTAACTACCAAAACCGACTTTCAAACTTTTTTCCAAAAATCACGTTAATTAAAAATATATGTGCTTCATCATTAAAGTTTTTTTCCAAAATTAGATTTATATTTTCGTACATTGATTAAATATAGCATTTCAACAATAATTGCCCCTACTGCTTACTTTTGACAGTCACTACCTCCATCCGCTTTAGTTTCAGTTTAATTACCAATAATCACCATATATTCTCTTACAATATTGTGAGTTTTTCTTTCAATTTGATTACAAATTGGGTATATAAGAGATGGTTTCAACTTTTGTCTTTTTTATGGTGCCATGATTTTGTTGAAGTTGCTTCACAGTATAAGGTTTTATGTTAAGAAATCGATGAAGAAGTTGAATATTGATGAAATTAAAATTACTGAAAAAAACTCAGATTGAGGTCCCAATAATGGTATCCTTTTAAGTGCCTCTAATATTATGAAGAAGGTCTGTAATTTAGGAAGAGTTGACTTAATACCCGCCTTACCACTAAACCAATTGTCAACGGAGCATCATTTAATTGTTGTGCCAATATCCGTATGATTTGTCCAAAGCTCCCATAAATCCTTTTCAATTCCATTTAACTATCTACCAATACTTTTAACAAAGAAATTTCAAAGTATAGTTACTTCATTTAGGTTATTTATACCATTATATGTGAGGTGGAAACTAAATTAGTTAGATGATTTGATTGTTTGATAATAAAATCTAAGCAAACTAACTTTGTATGACAATGTTGTCTATATTTGTTCATGAATATGTTAATAGTAAATATGGATCTTCAAGGTGTCAGACTGTATTATCTACTGGATAAAAGTAACATATGCTTTATATTTGCCTTTCTTATTTGTTTCCATTCATTAAATGACTGCTATTGAATATATAATTCATCTTACATAAAATTTGCAGGTCTTTTGTAACAATCTCATGTCAAAAAATAAATCATTGAGATCTATGCATCTTTCTATCCATACTTTTCAGAATATAAATGTAGGATTAAACATTTGTGTGTACTAAGATGCCCAAGTTTAAAATAAAAAGTATATTTGAATGAAGTGTTGGAAAGGAAAATTAAATAGCTTATATCAGTTTGATTAATATAGCTTTGTTTGTGCATTCATAAGTATCCAGCACGGTTGAAAGTGAAAAAAAATGAGCTTTAGCTGGCACCTTTCTTATATTTTAGTTTCAGAAAGTAATGAAGTTGCTTTAATTCACTCAGCCAACATCAGTACAGTTCAAGAATTCCGTAAGCTTTAAAGTATGTTAAATGTTACGTGTCTTATGCTAGGTATATGATATATTGGCAATATTATATTTTATATGTCATAGTTTAGCAGAGGTATTCAAATTCACAGTTATTGACATTGATGCATCAGCTGCCCTTAATAGCTATTGGGCTTCGCTTGGTGCTCAACGATCTTGCTGCATTTTTTGGAAGCTTAGTTTGTTGATCCATGTGCATAAATACGCGAAGATTTTAGATCCTATATGTTTCATGTTGAACTGCAGCACGCCAAGGTATCACCATATATGAAATTTGGTTTATATCAGTGGGAGTATGAAGTTTGCAAATGCATGTATTAATGGACCGAAAGCAATGAAAAAATGCACAGAGGCGCAACATAGAATATGGAAAATGAAGGCGCATTATCATCCATGAAGGTTTATAAATATTTGTGACGGCTTCTATGACAACCAAAGTTTGCAAAGAAAAAGCGATACTAATAAATATGAAAAATAAAGAAACGTGAGGCATTGAAATTTAAAACACGAAAGGCAATGACATCATACATGTCATAATGGGACCAGGAGAAATGATTGTACACTAAGGGTGTTAGCAAGTGGACAACGGAGTATTTCAGCGGAGTATTATAGTGGAGAATTGGAGTTAGCGGAGAATGAGATTGGCGCATCAAATGGACTATTTGAGCGGAGAATGTTAACAGTGTGTTAGTAGAATAGAAAAATTATAAATTACTCCAATTCTGTTCTAATCAACTCCATTACGTAGAGCACTTCGATATGTTCATAACGCAAAAAACCACGTCTCAATCGAAGTTTATTTGCACAAATTATTAAAATTTAAAATCTGTAAAACACAAAATTTAACACTAAAACTTGATTAATTACCATAATTAATGCAAATGGATCCGTTTAGAAGCTAACGGACCAAAATAGAGCCGTAGAGAAATGGTACGTTTTCGCTTTGATGCGTCCGGACGTGTCAGGCGCATCAAAGAGGAAACAGAGCATCTCTCTCTGTTTCCTCAAAAGAACAAGCCCTAAGCCAAAAAAAAAAAAAAACAAGGGTAACAAATAATAATGCAAACTTGCAAAAGGTTACAAAAATGCAAGAAACGTAGGTTTGTATGTTGCCTATACAAATGTATGTTTAATATTTAGTATGCACTACATAATACGTGTGTTACGTGGATAGCTTCACTACAGGTATCACAATGTGTTATTTTAGACTTTTCAAATTCTGCCCGAATGACAATAGAGATCAATATATGAGTACTAGCATTACAACTAACTAATCTAATTTACCCCAAAATACTAGAAATGAATCAAATATCTTTTGGGAAAACCAAATTTATGCCAACAGACGTAAAATGGAGTTCGATACACATTTGATGTAGCAATTTTGCAATAAAAGAAGGTATCTCACATATTAATTTCTGTTAAATAATATTTGCGCATATGACCATTATTTTAGAGTAGAATCAACTTGCTATTGTTTTCTACACACGTCCAACGGACGTGCCTAGCGTACTGGTAATAATAACATAACTTTGACATAAAACAGGCGAGATAGTGCATAAGCTGAAAACTAAACCATCATAGCAGCGGAAATCCAAAATACAGCTTATCATCCAAACCAACATTATTACAACTTTGAAATACTGTCTCTAAAACAAAAGAAAGAGGTGCACTACTAATGCCCAAAGTAGTGACCAGCAATAACACAGGTAGAATATATATCATACATGGGAGCCTCCTACTCGCCTCTGGTACAGCTACTCGTGCATAATCACCTGACCTGTCTCTAGTCTGCCCGTTTAAGAGAACCCAGAGTAATAAGAAGAGACATAAAACTCTGGGTCAGACAAAAATCTGGTATGAGCAATAAGCAGCAAAACAGAACAATAATAGGTATACATAACCATACCTGAACCTGGTCCTACAACCAAAGAGTTAGCACAACAGGATGTACAATACTCTAAGGCGGCACTAACACATGGTGTGAAAATAATGGGGAGGGGGTGTGCATGTCATGGTGATAGCAAAACGTTAAACATAGCAATCATCATGACATCTCTCACTCAGTGCGTAAAGCATACAATATTTACCATTTTGATCACCCAATTCTTTGTTACGATCACTCTGCCCCATGGATCATGACGGCTCCACTGCACTAATCTGTAACCACTAATACTTTGCTATGCCCACTCTGCCCCCATGGAGTCATAACAACTCCACTGCACTGGCTCATAGCCCTGCTACGATCACTTTGCCCTCATGGAGTCGTAACAACCCCAATGCACTGATCCATAGCCACTAATCCATCTCTCAGTGGTGAGTCAAAGCTATAGACATCGATAAACCCTTTGCACACGTCCCGCTGCAAAGTCCAACTCATGAAGTTAACTCGTTTCCCATCTAGATCCTGAGTTACGACCTTGTATTTGGACTACCTTTGCATCTCGGGTTTTATCTCTTCTGGATCGGTTCGGAATACAACTCCATTCGGTTCGGTTCGGTCCTCTTGAAGTAGTACGGTTCATGATCATCACTGTCAGGTCGCTTCGGCTTCCCCATCCAGGTCGGTTTGTGATTTCTGCTCTAGATCATCGGATCGGTGGTGCAACCACGGTTTGTGGTCCACTAAGCGGTTCGGATCGCGCTCCCTAGAGTGGCTCAGATCGATCCTTGCTCCTTCCACCGGGTCGGGTGTTGCCACCATGCCGAGGTCGAATCGGTTCGGAGAACTCCAGATGTGGGCGAGTCGGGGTCGTGGGGTGCTCCACGAGCAGGTCGGTTCGGAGGGGGGGTCCGATCCGGTTCCTGCACAATTTTCCTACAACTTTTCTAGCGACTGTTCTACGCTATACGACGGCGTTTTCGACCAATCTAACTTTGCTAAGCAATCACAAAACATTCCAAACAGTCATAACAACATGTATAATCGACCATAACACCAAAACAACAATTTAACATGTCAATATGGATCAAACATACCCCAAAAACCATGTTTTCCCTTAATCCCCTTAATCATGATTTAACCATACGATTAGCAAAACATGTCCAAATTAACCCAAATTTCTAACAGAGACATAAAATAATATTTTAGAATTATAAAAAAATCCGGATTTTTCTGAGCCATAATTTCGCTAACTATCACTAATCACCCCTAATTAGCCGTATTTAGTGAAAAACAATGCAACTAACTCACTTTAGCCACAAATAAAACTTTAGATCTGAAACTCTACTATTTTGGATGCGTTTTCCTATGCAACACAGCAGCTAACTTTGATTTGGTGTTGATTTGCCTTGATTTGATGTAGATCTTCTTAATTAGTGATTAGAAGGTGATTTGGGATGATTTTAGAACGTGGAGGACATTGTTAGGGTTAGAGAAATGTTTTAGGCAGCTGAGAAAATGAAATAAAATCATTTCCTAACTGATTTCAGCCTCCCCATTACCCTAATCCCGAAATGGGTTATGGGCCTAGCTGTTAATCACCCCAATTAGGCCCGGTTATGCTGTTTTTCACCTTCCAAACCATAATTTATCCATTTCTCCCAAATGGTAAGTCCGCTTGATCAATGTGACCACTCAACGGAAAGGTAAACCATCATTTGAATCCAATGGAAGTGGTTTCAAGTCAAAACTCCTTACCAATCAAAAGTTATAGGCGAAACAATATTCTTTAGAGCAAAACAGTCATTTAAAAATCGGCAAAAATCGTGAACATGGAAAATGACCCCAATAGTCATTCCCCAAAGTTACACGAACATACGACCTCATATGAAAAATAAATAAATATTCTAAGATCCTTTGATACGTAGAATATGGGTCGTTACAGTCTTCCTTTCTTTGGGTATTAAAACTAGATCAACTACCTTTCTCTTCTAGTATCGTAATCAAGCCCATTATTTTTAACATGTTAATGCCGATAGCATGCTTTCTTTCTCTTTGTCTTGGTATCGTCCTTGGGAAATATAACTGCTTAAGGGTGCCGATAACGTTACAACCTTGGTGCCAGCCTCATCTTCTTAGTCCTTCTTTAGTATCGATCCCAGTACGATACCCCCTTCACCTTAACTCAATTTCTGTATCCAAATTCTAGTGGTAACACTTTCCCCCTAGTGAAGGGGTATTTTTGACTTTCCAGGTCTAGGCTTCGACCTTCGTACAGTATTGTCCTGAAAGTATAGTATTTCCCATCTCTTGGTCTTCTAGATTTAATCTGGTTTGTTGATCTATACTCGCTTGCATGGTCAAGATAATTTGCGCTTTTTAGTGTAAAAGATTCTCTTCTTTCTTCATGAATCTAGTTTTGGTATCATGTCCCTCTCTTTCTGCACCGATCTTGTATATTTGCCTTCTTGTTCCGATGTCGACATTGAGCATATTGCTTGTCATACATCGGTGTCAATGCCATGCCTTTGGTTTTTTTTCCTCTTGTTATTTCTTCCGAGTTTTTGTCATTGGTGTTGTTTTGGTAGATTCTCCATTGTGTTTTCTGCAATCATTGTGGGCTTCGACACCTTTCGGGTTTGTCCTTTGATGTTGATCTCAATAGCCTTTCTTTGCATTTTGGTACTAGATTTTTATCTTTTATTCCTTATTTTTGGTGTCAACGTGGTTGTTCCTAAATCTTTTCCTGTTTAGTTTCAGTTTCATTGTCTTGACCCCTTTGCTCTTTGTATTTTGAAGCTTCTACCTCCTTATAATTGGTCAATACCAATTTTGGTGTTACCATGATTCCTACATTGCCTCTAGAAACATTTAAGAAATTTTCATTATTAGTTTTATATATCCTAAAATAATGATATGAGGGTGAAGATGAAGTTTCCTCAGTATTGGAATCATAAAACCGAAATTATGAACTTTCCATGAGCTAACAATATCTCCATTTAGGTTTTTATGGTGATAGATTCGTAAACTTAGGATCTTCTTTTCGTATTAGGAATAGGAAAATCTAAAATTTCAGTTTAGGTACTTATAATTAGGAATCCACTCTTGACAATATAGGATAGTATATCTGTGATCAAGGTTTAAACATATGTAATGGAAATTTTGAAGTTTATTTTTAGAGATATAATCAGAGGAACATGAACACATATACAAGAATTTTGGACAGGAAACTAAAAATTCCTTGCTGAAAAAACAAAATCCTTGGAGATTTGACCCAGGTTTTCATTACAAAGGAACATAATTCCACTTCTAGAAATAATAAAAATCTTGAAAAAGATATGTCAACTTTTATACAATTTTCCTTTGCACTTTTCTATTTAAATTGTAACAACATTTCTTGCGTTATTCTTTTGCATAATGTTTAACATTTTGCTCACATTGTGTTCGATGTTGTTTTAACCAATTTTTCGTAGTAAACGAGATAAAGGTAGCATAAAGGCCTCACTCTTGCATTATCTATAAAGTGTCTTTAAGTACAAATCTGCAGACTGTACAGACACTACTTGGTGTATAACTTTCGCTTGTGTTTTGAATATTTCCATCCAGAAATTTACTGTATTATTCTGTATAAAGCTTAACATATAACATCTGTGTTAGTTTTGTTGGATGTGTATGACAACTTGCGCAACCTATGTGAGACACTATCAGAATTATAACCAAGTAATAAATGAGCTTGTCATAAAGTGGCATGATCATTTGTACTTGAACATTAATTGTGTATAAGGTAAGTTAAAAGAACCCCTTATGTGAGGTGTTGTGAAAATGTAACTTTCATTTCAAAGTTTCAAATAGAATACTTGAGGCTCCAACCCGAGTGACAATTAAGAAACCCTTTTTGGAAACAAGAGAGTAGGCTTAAACCCCTTCCTTGGGAATGATAATAGGAATTCAGAAACCTTTTCCTGGAAAGAAAAGTGGGAAGACTATCATCCATATTTGGGTATTTTGAATAAGGCCAATGTACGAATCCATTTCTCGGAGGTATAAATAGAAGCTATGAAATCCATATTCAGGAATTCATGGTAGAAGTCCTGTGTCTTGTGATAGTAGAACTCCCGAACCATAACCCAGATTCAGGTATTTTATAGAATACTTGAGATCCACGTCCGGTATTAATAGAAGTCCCGAACCACAACCCAGATTCAAGTATTTAATAGAAGACCAAATATCCACATTTGTTATTAATAGAAGTCCCGAACCATAACCAAGATTCATGTATATAATAGAAGGCCAGATATCCACATCTGGTATTAATAGAAGTCCGGAACAATAACCCAAATTTACCTATTTAATAGAAGATCAGATATCCACATCTGGTATTAATAGAAGTCCCGAACCATAACCCAGATTCAAGTATTTTATAGAAGACAAGATATCCACATCTAATACTAATAGAAGTTCCGAACCATAACCCAGATTCAGGTATTTAATAGAAGACTAGATATCCACATTTGGAATTAACAGAAGTCCCAAACCATGACCCAGGTTGAGGTATTTGGTAGAATTTGTTGATTTGCCCTTTCAGTCTTATGAGCCATACCTAGGCCTTTTATTGTCCTGAGAATTATTTCTTTTGAGCTTTGATTTGACTTGCGAACCACTACCTTGGGTGTCGGTTTTGACTTAGCAAGCCAAATTCTTGGCTTTGGTTCAATTTGAGAAATCATCCTCTTGACCTTTGATCAGATTTAAGGAATCACTTCCTTGGGTTTTGATTGGATTTGAAGAGCTAATCCCTTGGGCTTTGATTGGTTGTTTCAATTTTATTCTTTAAGAAGAGGTTGTATGTTCTTAGAGTGCTCCCTTTGAGATTTTGTTCCCTCCCATGGGATAATGTGTAAGTAGAAGATGTACGTACTTACAGTGCTCCTTTCGAGCTTTCGTTCCCTTCTGCGAGACGAAGACATAAGTAGAGGTAGATCGTGCTCTTCTGCGAGCAAAGACAGGGTGTGCTTAGTCAAATCAGAGGCAGGGCATGCTCTTCTGTGAGAAGAGGAAGCGCGTGCTTATTGTGTCCCTTCCAAGCATTCATTCCCCTCTGTGGGATACAAAGACATAAGCAAAGGTAGGGCGTGCTCCTCTGCGAGCAGAGCCATGACGTTCTTAGTTGAAGCAGAGGCAGGGCATGCTTATTTAGATGCTCTATCCTGACCATTTCTAGTGTAGACTAGAGGATTACAATTTTAATGCTTTAACCTAGCCCTTTCTGATTTTAATGCGGCTAAAGGCTCACACCCCACCTCATTCCAGGAGATGCCTTGCCTTGGCCATCTTGGCGGTGATAAGATTTTTTTATCATTGTAGGTTGTTTTACCCATTTCAGGTTCTTATAAGTTTTAAGAGGGTTTTCATGCCCTTAATCATGTGGAGGCTCCTGAGGAGACCTTATTTACCACTAAAAAAGGATGGTTTCCAATGTTCTACACATGAGAACAACATTTGGTTTGCATAGCTGAAATGCTCCAAGTGTGAGCTATTAATGAATGACCAAAGGTTCTTTCCAGTTTTGATCTTTAGCGTTTAACATTATTTCTCGTGAGACTGAGTTTTCTTTTGGCACATTCTTGTATTTACTTTCGACTAGCTCCGCTTAATGAATTTCTTTTATTGTTTGCCCATTCTAATATTAACTTTATCCCATAACTCTTTGGGATTGGTCTAAAATACTTTCTTCCATTTTTTGACTTGGATCGAATTCATAGGCTATCCTTCTATGTGAAGGGAATCTCATCTTCGAGTGGAAGGATAGCCCCTCGTTAGTATTTCGATGGATATGGGGCATGCCATGTCACCCTCTTTGGGAAAATTCTATATGTCCAAATTATCAGTAGTGAC
This sequence comes from Allium sativum, assembly GCA_030737875.1. Lineage (NCBI taxonomy): Eukaryota > Viridiplantae > Streptophyta > Magnoliopsida > Asparagales > Amaryllidaceae > Allium > Allium sativum. The sequence goes on from CM060924.1 coordinate 974,215,168, forward strand.
TCATCTGCCCAATTCCCTTCAGTTTGGTTTAACCGTTTCCCTAAAATTGTTTCTATGGCATGGTTTGTAGCCTTGACAGCATTGCTTGTCCTTGGATGCGCTATGGAAGAGAAATTCTTTATGATTTCATTTTCAATGTAAAACCATGTAAACTCCTTACTTCCAAACTGTATTCCATTATCTAGTATGGGAAATCTTGGTTTTAAGGACGATGGCATTTGTTATAAATCGAAGTCCCCTTTTTAGGTGTTATGATTGAAGATAGTATCGCTTCAACCTGTTTGGTAAAGTAGTCGATTATGGCTCCTACAGATCTAGTCCCCTTCCAGGGTAAACGTAGTGGTCCTTTAAGTTTATTCTCCAATCATCGAAAAGGTTATAGACTTGTGGTGGTGGTTAAGTCATTTAGAAGTAATCGAGATACCTTAGACCCTCTTTGGCATTTTCCACATTCTTGTCATACCTTATTGCTTGATTATCCATTTGTGGCTAACAAAAACCTTATCATGCGGCCCTTCTTGCTAACTTAATTACATTTGAGCAGTTTCCATAGAACCATGTTTCCTTTTAAGAATCCAATCTCATCTTCTTGGTTTACTCTTCTTAGGTGGAGAAATGGATATCCTTACTCATCAAGTGTCCTTGTTCCAAACAACAAAGGTAGGGTCCTGGTGCTCAATTCTTCTATTATCTGTCTATTGGTAAGTAATATTTCATTCATAAGGTAATCTTCTAGGAGCATTATCCAATACATGAATTGTCTGATTTTTTCATCAAAGTAATTTTATTAGGTCATCTAGCCATCCATTTATTCATCTAGATAATTTCACTTGATTATCCATCTGCAGGATTGTTAATGCCTAACCTCATTCTTAACCCATGATATGAAAAATGAATGATGACATGCAAGTGAATGATGATTCTCTTAGTGAGTTACATTAGTCCCCTTATATGGGAGAATGCACTTATTATCATTAGCCACAGTACTCCATTTATCGGAGGTGTAAATATTATAATTAGTACTAATCCCACTTAGGGGGATATGAAAGCATGTAGTATTTCTTCTCAAGCTTCATTTGATTCGCCTTGTCTCCATATTGGCTTTTACCTATAATGACACTAGAATTTACGTTAATATTTGTTTGATTGCAAATAAAGAGACAAAGTTTAACTTCTAATGAAAACAATTATTTAAGGTAGGAGACTTATCATTTAAATCTATTCTCATATTGCAGCGTCTCTGGCCATTTTCTTCTGGCTATCTTCCATCCGTTTCGAATAAACTTTCTTTACTTCTTGGCATAATTTCTTTTTCATTAGATAACAACATAGACTGGTTTTGTGTTCTTGTGCCTTATGATAGGAACAATAATCTTTTCCTTTGTTTGGTTTAGAAGAACCTTCCTCAGAGGAATTAGAACCAAGCTTTTCCATCTTCTGATCTTGCCTCAAGCCTTTCTTTGTGTTAAATATTTCTTTCATATGGATGAATCCGTGGGCTGTAGAATAATAACTTTTCATACTTTCACATTCCTTCACGGCAAGCTCTTTCCAAAAGTCGGATGGTATAGATAATCCTAATCGAATTACAATTATCTTTTCTCTATCTGTCGCCCCTTCTACTTTGAGTGACTTGATACGAAACCTCCTTAGATAGCTATCAAGTGATTCTTTTGGCCCCTATTTGACACTAGTTAGATCATAAATGTTGATTGCTGAGTCTTTTTGTTCATGAAATTATGTGCTAAACATAGTATATAATTGTCTCCAGGATGTGATGACTGGGCCTTGATAATGTCTGCACCATTTGTTGGCCTCTTTATGAAGAGTTGTCAGGAATACTTTACGTCAAAGTGATTCAAAGAATTTTACAAATACATGTAGTTCTCAAAAATGGTAATATGATCTTCGGGATCCATAGTCCCATCATATGTGAACAGTGGGATTTCCATATTAGCTGGAACTTTAGCCATCACTTTCTTTTTGGAGAAGGAGATTACTTGTAACTTTTGGTCTTCTAGCAACACTAGGTTCTTTTTTCCTTCTGAATTAACCACCTCTTTGACTACTTGACTATCACTTCGCAAAACGGTATTGTCCTAAAGGTTTAGTGGGAACCTAATTTGACTATTAAACCCTTATGGCACTATTGCCTTTGTTTTCACTCTATAGGGTTCCACCCTAGAGGATCTTTGGGTTTGAGCTCTCAAAAAGAATACAATATTGTGGAATGAGGAAAAGTCCTCCCAAATGAGACCCTTGGGGTCTAATTTACAAACAAATTGGGCCTCCATTTGGTTGCGGTCAACAGAAGTCCGGTTTTGAGTGCTTCCGGCTTTGATAGCTATCATTTAGTGGTGGTATCGACCCGCTTTTTCTTCCTGGGTGTAGGTCTCGGTCTCTAGCGGCTTGTTATTTTGGTGCCGCCTCTGTATCATGTATCGATGCCAAGTAAATTGGTACAGATATCCTCTTCAGCCGCTTTCATTTTCGGTAATAAGCCTCAGTTCCGATAGCAAATTCTAAGCTTTGCCCTATTTTAGTGGATTTTAAGTATTGCCTTTATACCTCTTTTTCTTATGATTTTTGAGTCTTTCTTGGTATTGGTATCGACACTAAGCAAATTAGCGTGGATAACCCTTTTTGATGACTTCGAAGCAACCTTCCGACGTCGATAATAATACCAAGTATATTGATATCGATAGCTCCTTGCTCCAATCCAATTAGGCCTCGTGCTTTCTGTTTTATGGCTATAGGTTTCGATATCAAAATATATGCCTTCAGAATTGAGATCCAGTTGATTGCTTTCAGTGTCGTAATCACTATTAGTTGCTTATTGTATGTAAGTTTTAGTCCTGCCTTGTTGCTATCTTCCCTGTATCGATACCATGCATTTTTCTCTTATGTTGGTATCAATAGCATATAGACCAATTTTTTCCTCCTACTTCTGGTATTGGCCCTTTCTAGTGCCTTAGTGTCGACTTGTGAGCTTTCTTGGTGTTGCTTTTAGTAAGAAATAGCACTTTTTATTTTCTCTCCTAAATTATCATTGGCTTTAGGCTTCTATTTGATCTCGGTTCAGTGCTATCCCTTCATTGCGAACGATATTGCTTCCTCCGATACTGATATTTGGACTCAATACTTGGATTTATTTCATTGTTCGCTTTTAGTATCGTTATAATGCCTTAACCTTGTTTCCTTTGTGTCTACTTTGGGCCTCTTCTTCCCTTCTCTGGGTACTGAAACTAGATCAACTACCTTTTTCTTCTAGTATCATCATCAGGCCCACTGTTTTTGACATGTTGATGCTGATAGCATGCTTTCTTTCTCTTAGTCTTGGTATCATCCTTGGGAAATATAACTGCTTAAGGGTGCAAATAACGTTCCAACCTTTGTGCTAGCCTCATCTTCTTAGTCCTTCTTTATTATCGATCCCAGTACAATACCCCTTCACCTTAACTCGGTTTCAGTATCGAAATTCTGGTAGTAACACTTACCTCTCAGTAAAGGAGCATTTTTGACTTTCCAAGTCAAAGCTTCGACCTTCTTACTGTATTTTCCTGAAAGTATAGTATTTCCGTCTCTTGGTCTTCTAGATTTGATCTGGTTTGTTGATCTATACTCGCTTGCAAGGTCACGATAAGTTGTGCTTTTTAGTATATAACCATCTTAAATTCATTGATTTTAATAACAATCAATGCATCCATATAGTATAATAATTTTAGAAAGATATTTCATATAAATTTAGGTTAAATTATTTCATTTTCCTACATAAAACAATATTATGTCAAACTGCTCCATTCAAGTGTTTAGAAATCCTTATAGACCATGTTAGCTAAACATGTCGATCTAGAATTTATATACCACTCAACAAATCAATCAACACAATATAAAACAATTTTAATAACACAAATAAATACGCTCTCTCATATATATATACACACACACACACACATTCAAACTCAATCCAGGTATTACTAACCCCATCTCAATTGAGTTACGCCACAGAGCGAAGGTTACTACTCAACCTTCAGCTTTGATACCAAATGTAGCAACCCTAATTTCAGTACACTTCGAGTTGACCAAATACAACACAAGTCCAACCCAAAGTGCACAAAAATCCAGATGTCAAAGAAAGAAATTAGAGGGTGAGAAGATATAAGAAAGAAAACTTAGAATAAAAGAAAACAAAGAAAGCAATACCACAAAATCAAAGTAGACACAAATATCACAACGGAACGAATACAATATATTATTCAACATAACTTTTGAATTACAAAATTTGTTACAGTATACACACACCATCATCAGAGTACAACACAGTGGAAATAAACTGTAGCTATCTAATGTTGAAGCCTCCTGCTCCAAGCTCTTCCAAGTTTATCTGTAAAATCCTGACTACTTGACTACCCACAAAAGTTTGGGCACCCAAGAGTTTAGGGTAAAATAAAATAAAATCTGGGTCAATCATGAGACTGGTGTGAGTAAACTCCAATGCTTGATTTAACTTTTTAAAAAAAAAATAAAAGAAAAGATACTCGTAAGACCGGCCCACATATAAATACAGATGGTTTTTACCTTAAGATAACCCCAAATATTCTTTGTATCAACTCTATTCTGATATTATAATGGCGTCTAATCAAATCAATAGCAATCTAGCGGAATGCTTGCATCTCACGTTCCACATACGTAATATACTATCAAGAACCATGGGAGCTTATTGGATAATGGATTTCCAACTATGACAAGCTATGGATAATGTATCTCAAGAGAGAAATACACTGGGCTCAACAAGAATATCTTGGAACCCATGCCACACATGACCGGCCACTCATTTTGCTTTAGTGTATCGAATGTCCTATCACCAATAGTTGTGATCGGCAATCATTTCCAAAAGCATACAACAATGATAGAGTAAGAAGCAAATGAATTTTCTCTAAATCAAGTGATAATACACCCAAATGGAAGCGACCCGCATAGTCATGATTCTAGCCCAATTCGCCTGTCTTAACTTTATAACACCACATAATCATTCACCTTGAATGCCACATCATCGGATCCATCAAATCACTAATTCATGTCCTCAAAAATACATTGGGTGTTTAGCTTAGAAAATTTTACTTCTTCACCACAAACTCTGGTACTTTTAAAAAATAATGTACATGGTCGTCTAGAAGTACTCTATCATACATTTGTCCATATACGTAGTCATGGGACTGAACAAACCAAAGGCATCATCCCATTAGTCCATCTTAGGCAGTTTCTACCTAAGATTAACAGAATGACCATTGCACTTTACTCTGTCTTCAATTATCTTCAGCATAATTTGATTTGCAACGCTTATATCCATACGGAGTGGTTTTCAGATAATAAACCTGATCCCGATCTCTTCGTATTGACAAAGGAAGTATAAAATAAGCCAAAACTTTGATAGTCGGTTATTTAACTATCAAAGGAAACTTCCATACAACCAACGATCCTATTTCCAAAAGGAAATTATACTGATCAGGCATCAAGCAACATTGAGCCTTTTTAAATTAGTTTCTTATTAATTTATCTTTTCCTAAATTATCATTTTCCCATTTTTCATATCTTTCCCTAGATATTTCTCAAAATCGTTTAGCTTCTCATGATTCTTGGAAAACATTTCCATATATCTTAAACTATTTATTTTCCATATTCTAGAAAATATCTCTTATCGTAGTTGGAAAACATTTAAATATATTCACAAACTATTATTTTCTATATTTAGAAGATATACGTTATTAACATAGGAAAATATTTCCATGTACTCACAATTCCATAGCTTCTCATCGACCAAATCATTTCATTTTATATGCTTAGTAAGCATCTCTGATTTTATTTGGAAAACGTTTCCAAATTCGTTTACTTGGATTTGAATGAATGTTGTATAAAATATCGTTATGATAACTCAACCCATTAATCACTCATTAATTAATTGTATCTCTAACCAATCTTTGCCATCGAATCTTAACCATTCCATAGTCAAAATGAAATCAATCAAGCTAGGGATAATTATCTCTCAGACCTTAATTGAAAAACATTCATAACTTCGAAATTGGAAAAGTTCACAACTTCGAACACCAATTAAACAACGCTCGTAAAACTCTTAGATTCAATTTAAGAATCCACTACTTTTATGAAAATCATTGATTATAATGTTAGTGTTATAAACCTTGCTTCCAAAATATTTAACTATAAAATACAAATTTTATTCATTAATTTGAATAAATAATAATTAAATAAGTAGATGAATAATTAATATTTCTTTATTAAAACGAAAGGTAAATGTAACTGTTAATCCATACATTATGGACCAAAAGTAACAACGTATTTTTGAGTCATGAAAATCCCTTAGGTCGCGGCAAAGCTTTCCATTGATATTAGTCTATTACAAGTATTTAGATCGGTACGGTTCTTTAGTCATTTCATATAGTTTGGGTCGCCGAGCTCTTTGGGTTACCCTGCTCTTAGACTCGCTCAATACTTAGGCCATCCTAATGCACTTTAGGTCATCAAAAACATTCATCCATTATCGTCAGAAGCCATGAAACAACATTCATGTCGGTCGAGCCCAAGTTAAGAACGAGCATGGCGTGAAGAATCGAGCTAGAAAGAGGGGCGACCACTCTAGCACTAAAAAGTACAGACACAAGATAACCTGCACACAAAAGAAACCCGCTCCACCATTTGGTAAGGACGACCACTCATCAGAACCAGGTCAAGCATAATGGCTTAGCTCTCCTATATGGAGTGGTCGTTCTCATGAAAGGGAGTAAGTACTACAGCAAGCTGCACATCTCCATGGTCGTTTGTTCAAGTTGCTCCGCTCGATCACATATGCTTCTCTAGGCAAATATCGCTCGCTGGAAGGACAAATAGTAACTACCGAAAAATCGCATTATATCCAGTCAACAAGGATATGATACTGATCGCCCGTTCAATTTATTCAGAACCATGCAGTTGCTCGTTCCCCTAGAATCACTCGCACAAAACAGCTGGCAGCAGCTATTGACAAACGGCTGCAGCTAAGTAGTGGCATTCTTGTAATTAAGGGATGAATGACCCGAGGCCTACAGGTATGGATTTCAGCCTGTTTCTGCATAAAGGGTTCACCTATAAATAAGTCGAGGCTTCCGCAAAAAAAGAGAGGCCGGACCATCACGAAGTGCTGCAAAATTCTTTCCTCCACCATCCTAAAGCTTCTCAAGCTCCATTAATGACCATAAAAGTTCACTTCATCTTTCTCCATCACCAAATGGGCTAAGTCTTCTTCTTCCTCCATTAGAGATTAATCCAAGCTCTCACCACCCATTCCAAACTGAGATCTGTTACTTTCATCTTCTCAAGCTCTGTTCTACTTCTCTCCTGCCACCATTAAACTTCATTGAAGCTTCGATTCAGCCTCAGCCGTCGTGGACTCACCGTTGATTCTCTAAGTGCTCAAACCGTGAAACATACATTCTCATGTTCATCGCATTCATAAGGATCCAACCATTTTCATAGGGGTTAGAAGGAATCAAGTCAGTAAAGAGAGGAAAAATCATTGTGCATGGGAGGATGGGCGAAAAATGAGACGTATGAGATGATGAATTTTGTAAATCCCCCAATGATAATGAGAATGACCTCAAAATGGATGTGTTGGGTCTAGATTAACCTTAGAGGGGGGGTGAATAGGGTTTATCAAAGTTTTTCACTGAGTTAAAAATAAGACAGGATATTAAATAATAAACATATCACAAAATGTAGCAAAAATAAAAAGCAGAAAGGAAATAACACACAGAGATACCCAGCTTCGGCAAAACCCTACCTACTGCTGCATTCTTAAGGTTTCCACTAAGTGATAGAACAGATCCCGCTTATAAGATCATGTAAACTTGTGAACCCCTCGCTCTTATTCCAACCCTGCGCTCAAAACCCTAGACTGATATAAACCCCTAGATAAGACTTTCCCTGATTACGACCTAGTAACCAGTAATCCTAGTTTATACAGACTCTAGTAAACTGCCAATTAACACCCTAACTGGATACCCTAGTATTTTACAGACACTAGAAACTGATGGAATCAATTTACAAGTGAAAAAAGAAAAAAAAACACAAAATAAAAAAATAATGCAAAACCCTAGACTAAAGAAATAAGGGTTATCCCCTTTTTCAAATTAAAATCCTAAGCCCATTGATATCTTCGCCGACCCACTTTCAATTTGTTTTGTCCCGATATCTTTCTCTCTGGAAATCTAAAAATGGCGGCTTCAAAGAAACTAGGGTTTCCTGCTTTCTCCCAATCATGGATTCGACTTGTCAATTGATGGTATGTTGCGATTCTCCTATGTTTGGTGTTGTTCTTCCACGATTGTGCTTCAGTGAACTGCTGCCTTTCGGTTGATCGAAAACAGTGAGTTATCTGAATTGATTTTCAATGTTTCTCTATGAATTTGTGATTTTGGTTTTCGATAAATGATTTTTTTCGCCAGTGATGATACGATGTTATATCGGATTATGAAATCCTAAAAACATTCTCTGATTTCCCTTAATGGTTTTGGTCTGATTTGTGGTTTCCCTTTTTGATTTCCTTGAATGAAATGGCCTGGAATGCCTTGTATGACTCAAAGAAAAACTGGAAAATTTTGTTTGATCACTTGCCAAAAATTTTGCATTCGAAAATTGGAAACAATTCGAGAATTAAACCGTGATCCCCCTAAATACGATTGAACATTTCCTAGAAATAATTCTTGACTCTTATACAAAAGTGTTGAGCATATCTGGAAAGAATTTTTTGCCTTCGAATATGAAATGACGAATATCCAGAAATGTTTTTTCCCCTTAATTTCTGTGCATTTTCTGGAAGTTATTTTCTGATTTCTTGCCAAATATCATATGTTGAAAATCTGGAAAAATATTTTGCCCAAAAGTTGATTTCTTACCGCGATATGAATTGATATATCTGCAAATTACTTGCTTGACAAAAACACGTTGTCCAAAATGATGTTGACAAAACTTTCCATACATGTTTGGTTGATTCCTTGAAATTTTTTAAACCCTTCACAAACAAAAATGGTTTTCAAAAATAATATTTTCCAAATCTGGAAACATGTTTGATTATGCCATATATGATTTGCTTGAACCAGTTGTCAAACGTATTAACACAAAAATGTGCACTTGCCATAAAAACAAATTGCCTTGAATTCTCACTTATTTGTTGCCTTTAGTTGCATTGAAATTAACCTGATTCCCTTGGCCTTGTTTTTGATTTGTAATTGTCAAAAATAAGAATGTTGTGTATCACACCTCAGCCCATTTCTCTTTCAATTGTTGTGTTTATGGTCATATATGAACATGTATATATATACACATATTTATGTGTGTGTATATCCATATCATATTGTAAATATGCCACTGAACAGATTGTACACCTGACTTCTGGTTTGAACTGCATGTATTTCATTTACTTGTAGCGTTGGTTTGTACATTCAATAAGTTGCCTCCTGCACCTGATTTGTAATGGCTCGACCACTTGAGCTGTGTTGACCTGCATTGTTCACATATATGCTTTGCTGTTGCACACCTTTGTTTTGAGGCTGGCTTGATCATTCTTGTGTCACTAAGTTGCACCACTGTGTTGTCTTGAGCTTGGTTCGCATTTACTTGTTCATGTGTATGCTGGTTTGATTTGTTGACATGTTTGGGCTGACCTGAAATGTTGACAATATTAAAACTTGCATGTGTTGAGCTTGTGGTTGCACCATCAGTTTAGCTTGAACTTGTTGTATTTGATCACCATGACCATGTATTGTATTGTGTTGACCCATGCTTGACTAGTACTGTGCATATATATATACTTTTGCCATTCATGTTGCATCCCTGACTTGTGGTCCATTCTTGGTTTCAAAGTGATATGTCCATGATTATGCTGAAAACTGCATTGACTTGCATGCATATGTACTTGAGCATGAACTATACACTTGTGATCCACTGACTATGTACATGCTGCATATATGTACTTGAGCATGCACCATACACTTGTGATCCACTTGTGATCACTATGTTGACTGAATCAATATGTACATCCACTTGAACCGTATCATTGTGTATTTGATGACTTTGAGCACATCTGCATATGCTCGACCATTCCTTGTTTGACTTGTATTCATTGATATTTTTGGATTGCCTCGACCACATTGGTTATTGTTGCATTGAGTCGAGACGGTCCACGTGGCTGCTCCTCGGTTGCACACTGGACTGGCGAGGCAGTGCACACATGTGTGTGTATATATATACACTTGTGTATATGCAGCCATCAGACAAGATTTTCTGTCCCTGTACTATACATATACAAACTGACTAGACACACATGAATCATATCAAGTCATGAAAAATGATGAGAAACACACCTGAAATCTGAGGCAAATAAAATTTTAAAAATAAAATTTATATTCGCATGAATTCAGTTTTATTTCTATTGCAGTGTACTGTGTGTTTTTCATGTGACAGGTAAGCAGATGATGACTGGACTGACAATGAAGATGCTGTGAAGACAGAAGATTGAGCGTATAAGTGTATATGAAATGTAAAGAATGTACCGAGTGATGAATGATGTAGTGAGGAGCTGATGTACAGAATATAGAAGTTGTACTGACATTTGTAATAAACAAATTTGATTGAAATAAAATATCATTTCATTGTGTTCAAACAAATTTGTCTATCATATTCGGTTTTATTTACAAGTAAAATAATCTGTGAATGTATATGAAAAGTGACAAATTCAAATAGTTGGTTATAAAAAGTTGTACTGTTTGAATGTTTGAAATAAAATATTATATTTAAATAAAATACCCTGTGAATATTTGAATGTTTGTACAGTCATATTCTATTTAATATAAATATTATACTCCTGTATGTGATGAATATATGAAACAGTACAATAACAAACACAATTATAATAATATATATTTGGTTGTTATCATCAAACAAAAATCATATAATTGTGTATATAACTGCGTTATAAACAACAATCTCCCCCTTTTGATGATGACAAACAAATATGAATATTTTGAATATAATAAATGTGTTTGACATTGAATATTGAACTCCCCCAATTTCTTAGCTCCCCCTACAACAAAAAATCCCCCTATAACTGTGCATGAGTGAAATAAATGAATTTCCAAAATAATAAATATTTATAAAATAGGGGTTTTTAGGCACAAGGACCAAACTAACATAAAATTTATCCATAAGGACAAATGGCTAAAATTTTAATCACAAGGACACTTTTTAGTGTAAAAGGAGGAATTCAGGGGCCCACTATCATTTCATACTTTAAAATAAGTTTGTCCTTGTGGTTAAATTTTTTGCCTCTTGTCCTTATGAATAAAACTTTTGTTAATTTTGTCCTTCACATTATTTTCCTGTATAAAATATTCACTCATAAATCAAAATCTCAAATCTCAATCCATTATCCCCCTTTTGTTATTATCAAAAGGATACAGAGTTCAAAATACATATGAAAAAAGACTAAAAGTATAATTTCAGCTTGAGAGGAAGAACGGTCATCATAAATCTCAATCAGTCAAACAAAAAACATAATAAATTGAGAACTAGTGTCTTACACATTATAGAGAATGATGGATTAACAATGAAATATATATAAATGGGGAGAGTCATAAAGACATGAAAATTTTCCAATTATTTTCCAATAAAAATTTATAACATGAAGCACAAAACTGTGATGGATTTGGACTATAATTAATAATTCAATTTAAGTGACAACATCGTATAATCTCAAATCCCAATACCTATCAATCAACAAATCATAATACGTCATAAGATTTCAATATATTTCACAAATAAAAGATGGATTGATAGGTTGGTTTTTATACACAAAGGAGAATTTCAGATCAATTTCAATTTATAGCACATTATTTCCTTTTCTTTTATTTTTTATTTAAGAACACACTGGCCATGCATAACAGAGCTTGGATTTTTAAATGAGGTCAGTCGCAACTTAAATTATAAGTAATCTCTTAACCATGCATGATCAGAGCTTGGATTTTTAGATGAGGTTATAGACGCACTTATATATTAATTATATTTATCGTTTCCAGCTTCAAAAGAAAAACTCCTCGGTATATAAAACCAAAATGAATGACAGAAATGTGGTAGGTACAGAAATAGACTGTGAAATAAATTTCTAAATTAATTATATTATGAAATGTGCTCGACTGTACCGAGATCATTAAAAAACTTCAATTATCACTAATTCTGAATAATAACATAGTCCAATTTCTATCACAAATATTTCCACTGTTTATTAAAAAATATTTTAAAACATATTAACTCTCCACATTAATATAAAATTATCATGGTTGGCAGAATGATGATAGATAAAGGAGATGGTCATGAAATAATTTCCAGTTCGAAGATATTATAATAAATGTTCAACCATCATAAAAAATTTAAATAAAATCTCCTCTTGTTGTGAAATATACTGCAGTCATAATTCATCACAATTTCAAATTCTGGTTATAATTTTGATGAATTATAATTACAGTTCAATTTGGATATTGATTTCAATTTCTGAATGAATAATCAATAAATAATCTTAAAATTGAAAATCAATTACAAGAGGAATTTGAAAGAACTATACAAGACAAGAGGGATTCAAAAAAAAAATATACAAAAAATATTAAGCACTTTTAAACGGATACAACTTGATGCTCTATTAATGAGGATTTTAACATGATACTGGCGACAAACAAGGATATCTTAGACAACAAAATTTTAATTACAAATAAGCAAGTCAAGCACACATATTCTATCTATTAGAGCATGGTAAACCTTTGATACCAAATCAAGCAGTCATCAAAAATCATTTTCAAAAACGGATCCTTCTATCAGAGCAACAGACCAAATTTTTTATCAAAGCAAGCAGTCAGAAAAAAAAATTCAAGTCAATATCTGAGCAGCACAAAAATCATTTTCAAAGCAGACTTGTCAAGATGACAGTCACGTAAGATGACTCATGATCCAAGATTAAAAATACCGTTTATTTTAAATCATTTGATGGAATATGAAGATATCAGGATTCAATGAATCGATCACACCAGATTATTAATTTTTGATTCGAGATATGTGTGAGATTCAATAAATCAATAATTTCAAATGATTTCTAAATCAAAAAATCATGAACTAACAACGAGTTTCAAGACCGGATTTTCAAAGAATTCTTCCAAATTATTTTTGACAAACCCAAAGAATTTTTCAGAATATTTACATCAAGGTTGAAGACAAATTCATGATCTAAAAAATAAAATAATTTATTTGAAATCAATGTCAAGTTTTGAGATATAATGAATCAGTCATACAAGATTGATACTTTCAAATTTAAGAGGTTTGTGATATTCAAAATATCAAGAATTTCAGATGATTTCAAACAAACAAATTTCAACCATAATGATTATGAATAAAGATGCATTTCAAGATGTTTCACTAATTCAAGATAATTCAAAATATCCAAGCCAATCTGAAAAATAATGAAATTATCACTACTGATAACTATTGGTGTGCTGTAATGAATATATTATTTCGAGCTTTTCTAAAATGAATTAGTGAAAATTCAACATAGCAGTGGTGTGTGAAATTCCATTAAACTTTCAGATCTTCAAAATTTTAGAATTCAAATTAACAGTTTTCAAGATATGTCAAGAATACATTAACATTGTTAGTAATTCAAAAATCAGAAAATAAACTTCGAAACAATTGCAGATATTTACAAATTTAAATTTAACATCTGGAAAAGATTAAAACATCAGAGCTTTATTTAAATTAAAGCGAATTTCCAGAAAAAATATTAATCCCGCAACTGGAAGTTAAAGAAACCCAAAAAGAAACAAAAACATACGGCAGTGACAAATCAAAAAACAAAAGAAAAGAAGAAGAGGTGGAAGGAGAAAAAAACAAAAAAAATATTTACAAAGATGAGTTCAGAGATCATACCTATTATTAATGTAAACCGGAATCTCTGACCCAACCCATCTTGGCTAAGGAACTCTGAATGATATGACATATAGAATAGCTTGAATTCAATTTCCTTTTTAGCAAAGGAGTTCCTCAGCTTCCTCCGGTACCTAACAATTTAGAGAATTGAGTGGTCTAACAAAATTTGTAAAACCACTTACAGTTTTGTTCACATCTTTTGATACCCAAAACTGTTTGTATAACAATCCATTTGAATCTATCTTTGTGACTTTAGGAACCCAGATCTGTTTGAATTTAACGAATTTTGCTTTATTTCCTTTTTTGATCCAGGATTGTTCAAATGGATTATTATAAAACAAATACACATCACGTTTATGATTCAAAAATCCTTTGAGATTATCAGAGTTAGAATTTTCATATCGATTCATTCCAAAGAAGTTTTAAGGATTTTTAAAATCATTAGAATTTCGATTTTCAAAAACTCAATTTCTCCCAAAGCCAAGACCACATTTATTTCCAGTAGACTTTTGGTTTTGCAACAACATGTTCAACGATTTTTCCCCATCAGAAAATTTATCCAAAGTCGATTCTAATCGTTGGATTTTGGATTTAAGATCACCGTTTTCTTTTATTAAATATGAACAACGATTATTACTGATCTTTCTCTCAGTATCAAATTGTTTCAAAACCAAATTCTCATTTTCAAGCTAAGTAATTTTGGTTTGGGACTCAGAAATCACAGATTCAAAATGATTTTGCTTTTCAAACTCAAGTCTTTCAAATTCTTTGTATTTTGCAATTTCGTTTTCTAAATCTTTCAAAATCAAATTAGTTTTTGATAAACTCTCTCTATCAGCAATTTCATGTTTCGAATTTTTGGTAGTCTTAAAGTTTGCAAATTCCTTTTGTAGAAGACTGTTCGAGCTTAATAACTCAATCTCGTTCTTTTTTAAGATTAGAATTTCATTCTCAAGATTTTGAATATTTTTATTGAGATGAATGAGATCAGTTTTCAATTTCAAATAGTTTTCACAATCAAAATTTTCTAATTTCATGACACTTGAAATTTTTGATTCCAAACAATCAATTTTGTTGGTCAACTCATGATTCTCAGATTTCAAAGATTTATTTTTCAGTTGGAGTTTATCAACAGTTTAGGTTAAATCAACACAAAAATAAACCAGATCTTCATATGAAAAGTTTCTCATTTCATTATCTGTTGAATCTCCATCAACTGATCCATCTGAATTTTCATCTGTAAGGCCAGTTAAGCATAGATCCGAATCTGAGTTGACAACTAAGAGATTTGAGCAGTCGTTGTCATTTCCACATAGTCCGTTGAGAGTTTTCCAAATATCCTGCGTAGTACAACAATGAGAGATAAATTTTAATTGATCAGTATTGAGATAAGAATACAAAATATGCATAACACAAGCATTGACAACTTTATTTTTCTTATCTAGCACATCTCCTGAAATTTTTATAATATTCCAATATTCAAAATTAACAGATTTTAAATAGATTTCGATTTTCGATTTCTAAATTAAAAAATATGTCCCATTGAAAATAATTGGAATACTGACTCTCAGAATACTGACAACTATGATCCATGGTTCTAGAGTTAATGAAATAACCAGGCCCTGATACCACTTGTTGGATCTAGATTAACCCAAGAGGGGGGTGAATAAGGTTTATCACAGTTTTTCGCTGAGTTAAAAATATGACGGGATATTAAATAATAAACAAATCACAAAATGCAGCAGAAATAAAAAGCAGAAAGGAAATAACACACAGAGATACCCAGCTTCGACAAAACCATGCCTACTGCTGCATTCCTAAGGTTTCTACTAAGTGATAGAACAGATCCCGCTTACAAGACCATGTAAACTCGCGAACCCCTCGCTCCTATTCTAACCCTATGCTCAAACCCCTAGACTGATCTAAACCCCTAGATCAGATTTCCCCTGATTATGACCTAGTGACCAGTAACCCTAGTTTTTACAGACTCTAGTAAACTGCCAATTAACACCCTAACTGGATACCCAAGTATTTTACAGACACTAGAAGCTGATAGAATTGATTTACAGTAAAAAAACAACACAAAATAAAAAAATAATGCAAAAACCCTAGACTTAAGAAATAAGCGTTATCCCCTTTTTCAAATTAAAATCCTAAGCCCATTGATATCTTGGCTGGCCCACTTTCAATTTGCTTTGTCCCAATATCTTTCTCTCTGGAAATCTAAAAATGGAGGCTTCAAAGAAACTAGGGTTTCCCGCTTTCACCCTATCGTGGATTCGACTTGTCAATTGATGGTATGTTGCATTCTCCTATGTTTGGTGTTATTCTTCCACGATTGTGCTTCAGCGAACTGCTTCCTTTTGGTCGATCGAAAATAGTGAGTTATCTGAATTAATTTTCAATGTTGCTCTATGAATTTGTGATTTTGGTTTTCGATATATGTTTTTTTTCGCCAGTAATGATATGGTGTTGTTATATAGGATTATGAAGTCCTAAAAACATTTTCTAATTTCCCTTAATGGTTTTGGTCTGATTTGTTGTTTCCCTTTTTGACTTTCTCGAATGAAATGGCCTGGAATGCCTTGTATGACTCAAAGAAAAATTGGATAATTTCGTTTGATCACTTGCCAAAAATTTTGCATTCGGAAATTGGAAACATTTCGAGAATTAAGCCGTGGTCCCCACTGAATATGATTGCACATTTCGTGGAAATAATTCTTGACTCTTATGCAAAAGTGTTGAGCATATCTGGAAAGAATTTGTTGCCTTCGAATATGAAATGATGAGTATCCAGAAAAAAAATTCCCCTTAATTTCTGTGCATTTCCTGGAAGTTATTTTCTGATTTCTTGCCAAATATTGTATGCTGAAAATCTGGAAAAATGTTTTGCCCAAAAGCTGATTTCTTGCCGAGACATGAATTGATATATCTACAAATTAATTGCTTGACAAAAACATGCTACCCAAAATGCTATTGAAAAAACTTTCCAT
This sequence comes from Allium sativum, assembly GCA_030737875.1. NCBI lineage: Eukaryota > Viridiplantae > Streptophyta > Magnoliopsida > Asparagales > Amaryllidaceae > Allium > Allium sativum. The sequence continues at coordinate 974,232,174 of CM060924.1, forward strand.
ACATGTTTGGTTGATTCCTGGAAATGTTTTAAACCCTTCACAAACAAAAATGGTTTTCGAAAATAATGTTTTCCAAATCTGGGAACATGTTTGAGTATGCCATATATGATTTGCTTGAAACAGTTGCCAAACATATTGGCACAAAAATGTGCACTTGCCATAAAAACAAATTGTCTTTAATTCTCACTGATTTGTTGCCTTTAGTTGCATTGAAATTAACCTGATTCCCTTGGCCTTGTTTTTGATTTGTACTTGCCAAAAATAAGAATGTTGTGTACCACACCTCAGCCCATTTCTCTTTCAATTGTTGTGATTATGGTCATATATGAACATGTATATATATACACATATTTATGTGTGTGTATATATCCAAATCATATTGTAAATATGCCACTGAACAGATTGTACACCTGACTTCTGGTTTGAACTGCAAGTATTTCATTTACTTGTAGCATTGGTTTGTACATTCAATAAGTTGCCTCCTGCACCTGACTTGTAATGGCTCGACCACTTGAGCTGTGTTGACATGCAAGGTCGATCATCAACTAAGGATCAAGGACTACCACCTCAATTTCAATGGCTCAGAATAAGTGATCAACATTGCCATCGCTTTATTTCATGCTCTATTTTTGCTTTAGTTCATGCTTTACTTCATGTTTACTTTCTGTTACACTCAAGACTTCTTGTAAACAATCTATAAAAATCTGCAAGTGACGCGCTGAACGATTAGCTCTACAAATAAGAGCATATCTGTATGAACGATTTTCTTACTTGCAAAATTATATATCAAATCAAAATTTACTTAAAAGAAATGATTTCATATTGCAGGCCGCCATTCGAGCGCTTGTTCTTGTAGCATCATGACCCTAACAACACTAGTTCAAGTGTCAAAAAATTTAAACATCAATAAACACAAATGCAAAACAACGAACAAGCGCCACCACTACAACAAAAACACCATATTACAACTTTAATTTTACAACTGTGCGAAAAGCACAATTGTAACAAATGCTTTTTTACAATTTGCCAAAAGCACTGTTGTAATAAATGTTTTTTACATCTGTCAGCTCTCTAAAGTTGTAATAAACATATATATCACAACTTTTCATTTTATTAGTTGTAATATATGCCTATTACAAATATTTATATTTAATAACTAATTATATTAATATATAATAATAATAATTAATAAATAATAATTATTTATTATTAAGGTTAATAAGTAAAAAATTAGTTTTTAGTAATGAATAATTAATATTAGTAATCAATAAATAAGAACTAAGAATCAATAATTAAGAAGTAAATGTTAAATAATTAAAAATTTCTATTAAATATTTTAATAAAAATTTCAGGCAATCTGTGTAATATTTTAATATAATTTTTCATAAAATAAAGGAAACAAAAATCATAAAATTAATAAATAGTTATTATATATTATTTAACTTACCATATTAAATAATTTTTGAAATAATAATTAGGTTATGAGATTAGCGGTCCACTTTCTTTCGTATTGAAAATTTTCCATATATATCTTTAAAATAACATTTAATTAACTTATAGTACATGTTCAAGCCAATCAGATCAAACCTTAAAATGTTCCCACCATATTGAAAATTTTGGCTCCAACATCAGAAAAATTCCCTCCTACTCAAATTTTAAAATTCCCTCGATTTGCGATACGCTAATTATATCAGTTCGCAGTTTCCAATTACACCGCTTCATTTTTCTCCTCGTCCCATTCTTGAGCACTCTTCAAAATGTCTCCTTCTTATCTACCTTCTCAAAACCAAAATATCAGATCTTGCTACAGATCATAGCATAAAATCTCCTTTTCCCCTCCTTTTAATAATCTCACTCCTCGCATCAAATCAAAATTCTCCAATTCGCATCTACTCCAAATCGATAAACTCATCGTAGTTGTCTGGGATGGTCGTAATATGAATGGAAAATGCTGTGGGATTTGGGACTGGTGGATAGAAACGACAACGCTGGTTGAGGCGAGAATTGGGGCGGAGATCAAGGGGGAAGTGGCGCAGGTTTTGGCGCAGGTTATCGGCCTCCGATGGCTAGGCGATGGTGCAGTGACTGAAGCTTCAAAGTGAAGCGTGATTTTGTTTTCAATACTGAATGACGAATACAATGGGAACAAGGAAAATAAAAATATAAGGGGTCACCCGTTCAAAAAAATAATATAAGGGGTCAGCCCATATTCTCTAAAGCAACGGTCAGCCTATATGGTTTTAACGTGAAGAGGCGTAGACATATGAAGATGGGACTTGGTAGTTGGGTATTTGCGTGGTGAAGGGAGATTAAACTGGGCGGTTTGGATTCGAAGAGGAAGGCTTTGTTTTTGGTTGATAGTGGATTCGTGCTGATAGTGGCTGATAGTGAATTGTCAGATTCAATGACAATTGAAATTGGTGTGTTGTGCAATGCAACCAAGCATTGAAGTGGTTTTCCACGGCTATGCTTAGTCAAGACCAGAGAAGAAGGCTCCCATTCGAGTGAAATTCGAGATTCCTATCTGCAATTCAGGTATGCATGCTATTTCAATTTTCAACATGTTCATTTAATTACCATGGTCTCTTTTGGAAGTGAAGAACTTTTCCATAGGTTTGATACCTTTAAATAATCGAGAAGAGCAGATACCAAGCTATCCCTTGGGTAAGGTACATAATGATGGCCGATGAATATGAATTAAGACTTATGATGTTGAGCGTTTATCATATTTTGTTTGAAGACTCTAGTAAATTGTTTGCTCCAAAGACACACATATATAACAGTTGAGATTGAGGTTGAAGATGAATGAGGATTCGATGTGGAGCAGGAATGTTGTTCAATAAAAAAAAATGGAGATTGGCATATGGTGAGAGCAGGCTAAAACTATTTGTACTTGCTTTATATACTTGAGCTATTTGTATGATTTACAAATTCAGTGTATTATGTAAAAAACAAATGATGTAAGTTTGAAAAATCTAATATATTTCTTTTGTTCATGTTTTAAGTTTGTTTGATATCTTCAGTTTTGTAGATAATATGTTCTGGATTGAATTCTTTAATTAGTAATACATATATAATTTTTGAATTATTACAGTTGTAAAATAATAGGTGTAATAAAATATATAACAACAGTTGTAAAAATTATAACAAGGGTGCCTAACAGTTATAATAAAGTTTATTACAACGGTGGAAAACAATTGTAAAATATACATATTACAACGGTGCCGCAATAGTGCAAAACCGTTGTAAAAGACTTTAGTCTGTTACAACTTCTTAATGCACGACGGTTACACCACCGTTGTAAAAAGTCTATTACAATGGTTTTCCACCGTTGTAATATGGTCAATTTGTTGTAGTGCACAATGAACAAATACAGGAGTTGTAGCCTTCATCGAAAGGGCACGTCCCTAAATGGAAGGTTCAAAGCCCCAGTTCCTGAACCGGAATGACTTATCAAGTCAAGCTTCCGATACAGGGACTGATAATCGCCCCACGAAATGATATGAAAGCCGCTCGATTTGCTTGTGTAACATCTGGAATCTCCAAATGTGAAAAGCACAATTAATTCGCGTAACATCTGAAAAGTCATATGTGAAGAATAATCAATTAATTTACGTAACATCTGAAAAGTTAGATGTGAAGAATAATCAATTAATTCGCGTAACATCTGAAAAGTCAGATGTGAAGAATAATCAATTATTTTGCATAACATCTGAAAAGTTAGATGTGAAGAAATAATCAATTAATTCGCTTAACATTTGAAAAGTAAGATGTGAAGAATAATCAATTAATTCGCGTAACATCTGAAAAGTCAGATGTGAAGAATAATCAATTAATTCGCGTAACATTTGAAAAGTCAGATGTGAAAAATAATTAATTAATTCGTGTAGCATCTGAAAGGGTCAGATGTGAGGAGTGATCAATAGGTTTGCATAGCATTTGAGACCTCGAATATGAGAAATAACGAACGCCTAATTGATCATCAGTATCGGAAACATCTGATCCAATGACGATAGACTTTAAGGTTATAATTAGAGTCCTCTTTCGGGGCACTTCTTTTGAGTCCACCAACGCTTAGGACAGATATTGTATAGGGGTAATGAAAGTCTCCAATACATGAATCAACCAAGCTAGGACATAGACGAGATTTTGTTCTAAACCATTGGATTAGTGCAAATGTCTTATTCAGTTTAAAATAAAACCTACTGCAAGTCATTGTTAATAATCATCTAATCCATTGTCAGAGACAGGCAAAAGATGATAGTGTGAAGCATGGTTCGTCTCAGCAAAAAACATTGTTGGATCCTAATGCAAAGAAAAAGTACGGCAAAGCTAAAGTGAAGGCTTAAAGTACAACAAGCAAAATGCATTACCACCCCCACATCACAAGTCCAGCATAGAGATTTCAGACATAAACCAACATAAAAGTAATTACCGAGGGCCGGCACCAGCATATACAACCGGTCAAAAGCATAAGATAAAAGACAAAGCTGAACAATCGTAGCCCACAGTTCCGACTTCTCCTGTTAACAGATCTTCTTGGTTTCACATTTGCTTAGAAGAAAGATGCAGTGATTCAAGGGCCTTGATAAGCTCAATCTTGTCATTCTCTAAAGTATGGATTCGTCTGACGTTCTCCCTATTTAATCTTTGGAGATCACAAGCAAGCGTATGCCAGGCACCCAACCATCTCACAACATGATTCCTAACCGTATCAATTTCCTCCTTCATTTGATCTTTGATGGTGTCAAGCTGAGCCAGCATAAAATCTTTCATGGCGTCCATCTTGCCAGCCACAACCCAATTATCATACGGGTCTACTTCCAAATCTAGAGCCATGCCTTGCAAGCACCAACCCTCCAATCATGAGGCAAGCACTGGATTACATGGATCAGGGGTATAACGAGGCCTATGCACAATTGGTTGAAGATCCGCAAAGGTTGAAATAGAAGATGGAGAAGTCGAAGATGATTAAAGAGATCTAGTTTGAATTTATGGCATGGAAGACTTGTCCAGCTTGGGGAATTTTCTAAGATTGCCTCCGTTCGGATCCCTCCTTTTCTAACTTTCCCTATGGATCTTCTCCACCCTCTTCCTCCTCGGTCTTTATAACAAAGAAATCTTCTTCCTCCGACTTAGGGGAAAAAATGAAATTGATCACAAATTAGTATGTGTGTAATCAAATCTAAGAACTGCCAAAAAATACTAACTGAATGACAGAAACACGCTCAACCTCGGATAAATTCAAGCTACTTGTCTAGGGTATTTTAGATCGCTCCTGCCAATTTTGGGTATTCGGGTCTTAACTATCATGATGACTCAAGGCAAAAATACGATCCAGGAACCAAGGGGATGGAAATAACCTAATTTAGAGTACCCCTACAAACTGTTAAAAATGCAACAATATGAGATAGATAACAAAGGTGTTTTCGACTTTCAGAGAAATGAAAAGACATGGATTTGCATATTAAGATTGCTGGTGAATAGTAAGAGTAAACAAAATTATCATTTCAGCGTAATCGTCATCAGTAGAGGGCACCATAAATGACCGACGACCTTTAGAACCTAAAAAAACAAAATAAAACATAAATCATGAAGCATCAAGATCGAGTAGTTTGGCCAATCGAATTTGCTAAAGAATCAATGATGGTTAAGATTTAACCTCAAAGAGCCGCTATTAGTAAGCTTGAAGTAAAAAAGGAAATGTAAGAAAGGATGATGGCGTGAGTCAAAGAATAATATATGGGTGGAAAGTAAATGGGCCAAACTCAAGCTAAGAGCCCAAAAGCAATCTGCGAAACTATACGACCTAAAGCATGGAACAATCTAAAATGCAGTGAGATCGAAGGATTAACAAGACCTAACACATGTCAGAATTTTTCAAATCGAAGCTAGTATTATCTTTAATGAATACAAACTTCAAAGGGCAAATGATAATCCATACAATATGAATCAAAAGTAACAGCGTGTGTTTGGGTCACGTAAAGCCCTTAGGTCGCAGCAATGCTTTCCATTGATATTGGTCTTGTAACACCCCACCTCCGCTAGGGTCACTCACAAAGGGAATGCACTAGGTTTGGTGAAGCATTATCGAGGTAAACATGCACAGAAATATTACAAGACAGAACATATATATAAAACAGCGGAAGTAAAACAAATTTCGTTACCTTATAAAATAAGGTCTAAAGCCTTTTACATCAGAATACATCAAAACCTGTCTTGCAATAATAAAGAAGCATAAAACCATTTCATGAATTATTCCCGAAGTAAAACAGTAAAGTAGCCATAGCCAAGAAAAAGTCCAAGCCATGTGTGATGACCTTCAAGCAGAAGAAGCCCGAACTAGATAACATTGTTTCCTCCCTGAAACCTAGGGGAAAACGGAAGACACAGTCATAAAGACTGGTAAATCCTATCTACTTCCAGTATAAAAACAGGTAAAGGTAACATGACATGCATAAACTGAAAGTAAACATAAGGATGACTACAAGATAGATAAACTAAACCAGGGTAACAGACTGAACTATTGTAGCAAGGTAAACTAAGATATATGATAAACTACGGTGTCATGATAAATCATGTCAAGATTGGCTAGGTACTCAAGTTCAAGGCTTAGCCCTACAGGTTGGTTAAGTGTACCAAGAAGCTCATGACTTAACCCTATCAAGTCAAATTGGTTAAGTATTTATTTGTCTTAACCCTATCAAATTATCATGTTAGATAGATTAAACATAGATTATCTTAATCCCATCAGATTGTCGAGTCGGATTGGTTAAGTGTAGGTTAACTTAACCCCATCCACTAATTGTATTACACTGGTTAAGCCTAATTTAAAAGGTCTTGTGACTTAACCCTACCAGACCCACGTATTAGATTGGTTAAGTGTAGATTACTTAACCTCATCAAATCATCACGTATAATTGGTTAAGTATAAGTTACTTAACCCCATTCAATTATCATATTAAATTAGTTAAGTATTGGTTACTTAACCTCATTGGATTACCAAGTTTAGATTGGTTAAGTGTTTAACTTAACCCCATCGAATTACCATGCTTAGATTAGTTAAGTGAAGGTTACTTAACCCCATCTAATTACCGTGTTTAGATTAGTTAAGTCTAAGTTACTTAACCCATCTAATTACCGTGTTTAGATTAGTTAAGTCTTAATTACTTAACCCCATCTAATTACCAAGTCGGATTAGTTAAGCGTAAATTACTTAACCCCATCCCCTAATTGTCTTGTATGGTTAAGTGTCATTAAGAAATCAAGCCCGGTCCCACTTAACCTACCCATTTGCGTCATATCGGTTAAGTGTCATTAGTCAACTTTACTTAACCTTATAATGTGGCATTAATTTAATTAATGCACTCTCAACCTCTCACATTAGACCTTGTTGTGGTTACTAGTTAAGCCGGGCGAGTCCGGGTAGTTTTACACCACAACCTAGTCTAACCTCGGGTCTTAAGCGCGTCATGACCAACTTCTCACATTGGATCCTATTGTTTGTAGCCACTAGTTAAGCCGGGCGGGTCCGGATAGATTTATGCTACAAACTCAACCCAACCTCGAGTTGGCCACTTTCATGTTTGGTCTAGTGTCATATTACACCTACAACCCATACGTGTCTAATTTCAAGTCCCATGTTTACCCCACGTGTCATGCCCCCATATTGGTTCAACTTACATGTCGTATTCACATGTAACCTCAAGTCAAGTTTTCATGTCATATTCAAGTCAAGATTTCTTGTCATGTTCATGTTTATCTAACTACCCCAAAATCATGTTTTCACTTGAGTGAAAGCGAGTCAACATAGTATAAATACTATGATACACATTGACCCCAAAACATGCACGATGCCACGACGGGGTTGGCTTCAAACATGCATGGTATCATGAAGGGATTGGCCTTGTACATGTATACTATCATATAAGGGTTGGCCACAAGCATGCATAACATAAAAAGGGGATTGGCCACAAGCATGCATAACATAAAAGGGGATTGGCCACAAGCATGCATAATGTCATAAAGGATTTGGCCACAATTAAACATGATATCATAAGGGGGTTGGTTTCAATTACATGCATAAGCCCCAAAGTCCAATTTATGCAACTATTTCACAAGTAAAAGTGGCTCTAAGTGTTCATGCTATCATACTACAAGTAAAGGTCCAATCTTGCATGGCAAACTAAGTCCAATGCAACATGAATAGCATGGTTTAGTCGCTAAAACATAACCTAAAGTCATATGTTCAAGATAAAGGAGCAAACTAGGCTCGCATAAGCTATAACATTCATGTTTAACCACATTTTATTCCATGCCATGATTAAAACTACCATTTAGATCTAGAAGTAGCTAGAACTTACATAGCGTGGCAAGAGGACTAGGAGCATGAATCATTTTGACGAAGAAAGGTGGCTCCTTTGATGAAGAACCGTCATGAAATCGCCATAGCAACGTTGATCCACTCCCTTGATTTGATGTAGCAAGCTAGCACCTTTGATTCGGATCTTGTTTGAATGCATAAGCTCTTCAATTAGGGGATGGAGGCCATGATCAATGTAGATTTGGGCAGCACTTCGTTGAAAGAGTGATTTATGAGGGGTTTAGGGTAGGCTTAGGGTCTTTTTATAGAGATTAGGGGTAGTTTAGGCCGTTAGATTAACCCTAGGATAGATCCAAGCCCTCAAAAATTATCACAAGCCTCCAAAACCGAGCCAAACAGCAAAACAGGTGCACCAGGCTGCCTGGGTCCGACCAGGCAGGTCGACCCCCAGGTCGACCCTGGGGTCGACTCCCCAGTCGACCTCCCCTGGTCTGGCGGGAAATTTTCCCGCCTCTTCAGAATTCTGAAATTTGAATCTGTTTTCGTTTTCGAATTTTTCGTGAAACTTTGCGGGGCCATATCTTGGTCATACGGACTCCGATTTACGAAATTTCGGACTCTATTTCGCGTATTTTCCCGAGACGAACGCAATGGCAAAGCTCGTTTCCCCTGATTCAGATTTTATAATTTAATTCTGCCTTGATCCTTGTCTTAACACGTTGTTGAAAATTCGGGTTGTTACATTCTCCCCTCCTTTATGGATTTCGTCCCCGAAATCTCCAAGTTAGGAAGAACGTATCCTACCAACCATCATCCATCTACTCAAAACATCATCCACAGGCAAACATTGTCCTTAAAAGATTTCTAATGCCATATGAACATATGCAAAACGTGTGTGTATATGCTCCTTAGCTAATGCTAATGATCAGGCCTGAATGATCTTTCTAATGCAAAATATGTTTAGTGCCATGAGTCCAACATGTATGCAAATAGTCCTAGTCATATAAGTACTATATGCGTGCACAAACATTCATTCATATGCAACATCCGCATGATAACACATTCAATTCCATCCATAAACAAGTATAAATACTCGTGCATATGCAACATGAAATGTGACCGCGTCAATCTAGGATCTAATGTGTATTCGCGCATCCACGGGCAACCATTTGCAACCATATCAATCATAACATGTTTCAAATACATGTTTATATCCATAGGGTTCTACTTAAGGTTCCCAAGATAAGATCGAGGAGATAAACAAGACAAACTCCTTACGGGGTTTGTAACAGAAACAGGACCGAGAGGATATTCACCAAAAGATAACATGCGAGCAAGCTCTACAAGAAAAACCAGGGATCAAGGATACACTCTTTAAAAAGAGGTACGACGCGCGTGTCTAGCCTTACGTCTTCTAAGTCGCGTTTCCTTGAGCTTAATTCCTAGGTGCCTTGACCATCTTTTTAACTCCATGATTCCGTAGCTCCTTGATTCCTATTTCCAAGATATGAGTTAGAACTCATTTCATTGTCGCCTCTTATTCCACTTTCACTTATACTTTCCCTAGTATACTTGGCTCAAATGTATCCACTTACTCATGCAAGCTCTCCAAAATTCACTAGGGAATTCTGGATCTCGTTTACCGATGCCAATCCATGTTGCCAAGAGTACTTACTAGGGTGATCCCCATAACACATGCATAAGCGAAACGAACCATCCTCCTTAGCGGCGAATTCTATTCGAACGGATTACCAACAACTGCATCCCGAGATTCTAGGTAACTAACCATGATAGAACCTAAAAGGTTACACGAGACTTCGAGGGTATCACCAAGGTGAGTCGAGAGTCTAACTACCCTCTTTCCAAAACCGAGAATGGCACCCCTTATTGGGTGACCACTTTATCCCTAGAATCCATCCGTAGCCGAGACATGTCATTCTCAAATCCAAACAAGTCATGAAGAAATGGACCGACTCTCCAACCAGATTTTTGGGACAAAAACTGGGATCCTCTACCATGCTAGTACTAAGGTGCAGAGACTAAACTATCCAAGCAGACTTAAATGATACGATGATCAAGACAAAGTCTGGACGGGATGCTAGAGAAGGATGACTAAACCTTTACCAGAAATGGTACCATCCCTTTTAGGTACCCTAGAAATGGGAGCGTACAATTTCCCTCTCCGATGATCTTGTCCTTGTCCTCCTTGTTGGACTAAGCCATAGCAACAGTTGCTTATCCTTAAGCTTGCGTCCTTTATCCTTACTCTTATTATCCTTCCTTGTACCACGGCAACAGGTTTCTCGAGAACCACCTCCATCGTACGGAAAACACGTACGTGGCTAGACAAAGATTAGTCACAGTTAGAACTACTGTGACTACATATGGAGGAAAGAAAGGAAAAGAGATTCAATCAAGGAATCAAAGGATAGTGCTAATGGCCGTTGGGGAATAGCCTTTTAAAACAAAACTTTTCTTGAAAAATGCTTCTTTGTAAACGGTTTTTCAAATAGTTTTCAGAAGGTTTTAAAAACTTTTGCCCAGTCTGGTAACCTTCTGCTCTGATACCAATTGTAACACCCCACCTCCGCTAGGGTCACTCACAAAGGGAATGCACTAGGTTTGGTGAAGCATTATCGAGGTAAACATGCACAGAAATATTACAAGACAGAACATATATATAAAATAGCGGAAGTAAAACAAATTTCATTACCTTATAAAATAAGGTCTAAAGCCTTTTACATCAGAATACATCAAAACCTGTCTTGCAATAATAAAGAAGCATAAAACCATTTCATGAATTATTCCCCAAGTAAAACAGTAAAGTAGCCATAGCCAAGAAAAAGTCCAAGCCATGCGTGATGACCTTCAAGCAGAAGAAGTCCGAACTAGATAACATTGTTTCCTCCCTGAAACCTGGGGGGAACGGAAGACAAAGAGGCGAAACAAAACGGGGTCAGTCATAAAGACTGGTAAGTCCTATCTACTTCCAGTATAAAAACAGGTAAAGGTAACATGACATGCATAAACTGAAAGTAAACATAAGGATGACTACAAGATAGATAAACTAAACCAGGGTAACAGGCTGAACTATTGTAGCAAGGTAAACTAAGATATAATGATAAACTACGGTGTCATGATAAATCAGGGTATCACATCGTCAGGTTTCTATCAAGTATGCTATCCCAAGGTATCTATCCTGTATAACATCCCACGGTATCTATCATGTATATTCCTCCTGGTTCTAACATGTATATTTGCTCTGCACCTCTCGTACTAGTATCCCAACCCGCGTCATGTGTTAACTATGAATGTCCCTTGCCCAATGTCATGTAGTGGTCCATGTCAACCTAATATATAGCATATGTAGGTTTTCCCAACTCGTATGTTTCTTTCCATGTATAAGTTCAGTCCTTTGCCGTAGGCCATATGGGCTTTCCCATGTAAACGTTTTATCCTTGAGGTTATTTTGGACTGCTACCCTTGATCTAGTTATGTTTCGTTAAAATGAACTACCGCACGTTCACTTGGGATTTATGCCACCTAGGACCACTAGGGATTATGCTACCTAATGAACGTTACCGTGTCTCGGTTTGGGTTCAGCCACCTAGGGCCACTAGGGATTACGCCACCTGTCAACCGCGCCCTTTTATCCCACTTATGTATCGTGAACCGTTTTCCATGTCTAGACGCACATGTTCATCAATGTGCCATCCGAGTTCCGTGCCAGGGCAAATCAAGAAATACGGAACTCGGTCGGGAGCTTTAAGTCGTCTGCTAATGCAGATATCAAGGTCTGTTTTTGTACCCGTGGCTATGGTCCCACGTGACCCCTCCCCCAACTACTGAAAGGCAATCCAAGAGAAATCATGTATGAGAACTACACTATGGCCCATCGATGCCCATTTCCAGATAGCCAACCTCACACATAACTCGATAGCTAGTATATGGTCTTTTGGGAGTTCCCTGCCTTTCCGTACGTACACGATTGACTAAAGATGGTAGGTAGTCGACGACATGCTATCTCGGGGCAAAATCAGGTATCGTCGACTCCACGCTAATCCATCCCAGTCTTTAGGTCGCTCGCATAGCAACCAAGGCATACTCTTGGCTCTTCTACCGCAGACCTTAACCCCTGTGAAGCCGGGTTTCATGGACCACTTTCCACCTCACAGAGGGATACCAAGAGTACCCTCACGTTCCCCGAAGCTTCCGCTTCGTCACCCAGTTCGCTGGAGCTTTTATCCAAGTCAGATAACTTGCTCCTCCTCGTATACTAAGCGATGACCTACCGTACCAGGTTACTCATCTCTTTATGAACTAGTCTCATGTACTTAGCTAAGAATTATTACTTAGTTACCCTTAACTAAGGTTTACCACTTAGCTCCTCTTTCCGCTATCCTTGTTAACTACGATTTCCAACCTAGTCCCCTGAGCTAGGGTTTCGTCAAATGGGCTAAGTGTTGTTATCCAAGTTCATGACTTAACCTGCCCACGAATCATGTAAAGATTGACTAAGTACTCAAGTTCAAGGCTTAGCCCTACAGGTTGGTTAAGTGTACCAAGAAGCTCATGACTTAACCCTATCATGTCAAATTGGTTAAGTATTTATTTGTCTTAAACCTATCAAATTATCATGTTAGATTGATTAAGCATAGATTATCTTAATCCCATCAGATTGTCGAGTCGGATTGGTTAAGTGTAGGTTAACTTAACCCCATCCACTAATCGTATTACACTGGTTAAGCCTAATTTAAAAGGTCTTGTGACTTAACCCTACCAGACCCACGTATTAGATTGGTTAAGTGTAGATTACTTAACCACATCAAATCATCACGTATAATTGGTTAAGTATAAGTTACTTAACCCCATTAAATTATCATATTAAATTAGTTAAGTATTGGTTACTTAACCTCATTGGATTACCAAGTTTAGATTGGTTAAGTGTTTAACTTAACCCCATCGAATTACCATGCTTAGATTAGTTAAGTGAAGGTTACTTAACCCCATCTAATTACCGTGTTTAGATTAGTTAAGTCTAATTACTTAACCCCATCTAATTACCGTGTTTAGATTAGTTAAGTCTTAATTACTTAACCCCATCTAATTACCAAGTCGGATTAGTTAAGCGTAAATTACTTAACCCCATCCCCTAATTGTCTTGTATGGTTAAGTGTCATTAAGAAATCAAGCCCGGTTCCACTTAACCTACCCATTCGTGTCATATCGGTTAAGTGTCATTAGTCAACTTTACTTAACCTTATCATGTGGCATTAATTTAATTAATGCACTCTCAACCTCTCACATTAGACCTTGTTGTGGTTACTAGTTAAGCCGGGCGGGTCCGGGTAGTTTTACACCACAACCTAGTCTAACCTCGGGTCTTAAGCGCGTCATGACCAACTTCTCACATTGGATCCTATTGTTTGTAGCCACTAGTTAAGCCGGGCGGGTCCGGGTAGATTTATGCTACAAACTCAACCCAACCTCGAGTTGGCCACTTTCATATTTGGTCTAGTGTCATATTACACCTACAACCCATACGTGTCTAATTTCAAGTCCCATGTTTACCCCCACGTGTCGTGCCCCCATTTTGGTTCAACTTACATGTCGTGTTCACATGTAACCTCAAGTCAAGTTTTCATGTCATATTCAAGTCAAGATTTCGTGTCATGTTCATGTTTATCTAACTACCCCAAAATCGTATTTTCACTTGAGTGAAAGCGAGTCAACATAGTATAAATACTATGATACACATTGACCCCAAAACATGCACGATGCCACGACGGGGTTGGCTTCAAACATGCATGGTATCATGAAGGGATTGGCCTTGTACATGTATACTATCATATAAGGGTTGGCCACAAGCATGCATAACATAAAAAGGGGATTGGCCACAAGCATGCATAACATAAAAGGGGATTGGCCACAAGCATGCATAATGTCATAAAGGATTTGGCCACACATAAACATGATATCATAAGGGGGTTGGTTTCGATTACATGCATAAGCCCCAAAGTCCAATTTATGCAACTATTTCACAAGTCAAAGTGGCTCTAAGTGTTCATGCTATCATACTACAAGTAAAGTTCCAAACTTGCATGGCAAACTAAGTCCAATGCAACATGAATAGCATGGTTTAGTCGCTAAAACATAACCCAAAGTCATATGTTCATGATAAAGGAGCTAATTAGGCTCGCATAAGCTATAACATTCATGTTTAACCACATTTTATTCCATGCCATGATTAAAACTACCGTTTAGATCTAGAAGTAGCTAGAACTTACATAGCGTGGCAAGAGGACTAGGAGCATGAATCATTTTGACGAAGAAAGGTGGCTCCTTTGATGAAGAACCGTCATGAAATCGCCATAGCAACGTTGATACACTCCCTTGATTTGATGTAGCAAGCTAGCACCTTTGATTCAGATCTTGTTTGAATGCATAGGCTCTTCAATTAGGGGATGGAGGCCACGATAAATGTAGATTTGGGCAGCACTTCGTTGCAAGAGTGATTTATGAGGGGTTTAGGGTAGGCTTAGGGTCTTTTTATAGAGATTAGGGGTAGTTTAGGCCGTTAGATTAACCATAGGTTAGATCCAAGCCCTCAAAAATCGTCACAAGCCTCCAAAACCGAGCCAAACAGCAAAACAGGTGCACCAGGCTGCCTGGGTCTGACCAGGCAGGTCGACCCCCAGGTCGACCCTGGGGTCGACTCCCCAGTCGACCTGGTTGGCAGGGGGGTCGACTCCCCAGTCGACCTCCCCTGGTCTGGCGGGAAATTTTCCCGCCTCTTCTGAATTCTGAAATTTGAATCTGTTTTCGTTTTCGAATTTTTCGTGAAACTTTGCGAGGCCATATCTTGGTCATACAGACTCCGATTTACGAAATTTCGGACTCTATTTCTTGTATTTTTTTCGAGACGAACGCAATGGCATAGCCCGTTTCCCCTAATTCAGATTTTATAATTTAATTCTGCCTTGATCCTTGTCTTAACACGTTGTTGAAAATTCGGGTTGTTACAGGTCTTGTAACACCCCACCTCCGTTAAGGTCACTCACAAAGGGAATGCCTTGACTTTGGTGGAGCATTTTAGTAAACAGAACAGAAACTTACAAGACAGATAAAACAGTACTTGAAAAATTTATAACTTTGTTACAACAAAAACCAAAATAAGCTTGGTTACATCCTTTCAAATCAAAATATCAGAATTCAAGTACAAAATATCAGTCTTGTACAAAAGCCTTCAGAATACATAGTTTAAAATAATAATCCCCACAGAAGAAGACAAGCCATACTTTAAGCACTTCAAGCGGAAGAAATCTGGATCAAGCTAGAGTACTCCCATCTACAAAACCTGGGGGGAAACAGAAGAAAGGAGGCGAAACAACAAGGGTCAGACAAAAAGTCTGGCAAGTCCAGTGATTTTCAGTTATGAACAGATAATAATAACATGACATGAAAATAAAACTGGATGAGAGATAACAGTAACAGGTGTAGCGGATATTACAGAAGAACAGAATGACATAAGCTATCTCTTTACACTTCTCTGCACTAATACTAGTATAACAGAATTAGGTGTCACCCTAATGTCTAAACTGAAACAGAAACGGGTACAGAATAATTTCCACAGAAGAGAGTGCTAGTAATGGGCCTTAACCACCCGAACAGAAACAGACAGAAACAGAATGCTAATAATGGGCCTTTACCACCCCAACAGAAGGTACAGAAACAGATTAATCCCTACGGAAACAGAATGTAGAATTAGGTGTACAACAGTAAATGGGCCTTTACCACCCGAACAGACGGTACCACGCAGAAACAGACTGGTGTTACCACCCAACAGAAACAGACGGTACTAACAGAAACAGACAGAACTAAGTGTACCCTAAAACCCTACCCCAAGCGATCGGCTCCCTAATACATAAATACCCTGTGTCGGCCCCACAGTAGGGTGTATCACTCCCTAAAGTGACAACCAATTGGCACAGACCTATTTACAGATGTCACGGCGTCTTACGTCCTCAGAGGCAGACCAGGATCCATGCACGCACATGACCCGGTTGGAACGCACCATCAACACCCCTCACCTTTATCAAAATGAACCGCTTATAATTAGTTCAGTAAGCGTGCCCGTACCCTACCTACTGTTGGGTCAAAGTTTTGATACCAGAAAGGGTTACTGACTAATATGGGTCCCAAACAACAGATGACACAAGTAATTCCCTTCCTATTCTTGTGTCCCCAGACTAACAGATTTCAGATTAACTTGTTTACAAGTTCAGACATACAGAATTCAGATCAACTAGTTCACAGACAAGTTTTCAGACTAACGGATCAGATATACAGATTTAACCGACTTACCGATTAACCAGTTACAAATTAACAGACTTACAGATTTGTCTAACTTTGTAATTGGGCCTACAGATTCACGGAACAGATTTATTAAATTCATCAGTCTAGTGGGTTTAACCCTATCTGCCCAACACGTTTTAGACATCATATTTATATCAGATTTTCATTAATTAAATATTATTGCCCAGACCTCTCACATTAGACTGACAGTTTGCGGCTATTGGTTAGGCCGGTTGGTTCCGGGCAGATTTCTGCCGCAAACTGAGTCTAACCTCGGGTTTCAAGCACGTTATGACTAACTTCTCAAATTAGAACCTATTGTTTGGCGGCCACTGGATGTGCCGGGCGGTTCCGGGCAGGATTACGCCGCAAACTCATTCTCACCTTGAGTTAGCCATGTTTATCTTTGCGGCCAATTAATTAATAATTTACCATTTATGCCCACGCCTAATATACATGTCAATTTTTCATAGCTAATTCAGATTATGTCAATAACAGACTGAATATATCAACTTAACAGATATAGCAGATAACAGATTTTCGCAGATTAGGTGACTTAATGGATTCAGCAAATTAAGTAATTTAGCAGATTTAGCATATAACAGATTTGGCATTTTCAGCAGACTTAGCAGATGACAGATTTGGCAGATGAACAGATCTAGTAGACTAGGCAGTAGAGCAGAACTAGCATATTAAGCAATATAACAGAACTAGCAGATTAGGCAATATAACAGAACTAGCAGATTAGGCAAATATAGCAAAACTAGCAAATTAGGCAAATATAACAGATTTAATCATTCCTTAAAGTTTCACAAACATATCTTGCCTAATTATAAATCTGGCCTAAGTTTGCATGCCTAAATAGTTGTCATGATTCACACTATGATCATATACCCCACGTTTGCATTGAATTCACATGTCACAGATTATGGTCATAATTTACATGTCCCAATTTAGTTCAACTTGCCAAGTACAAAAGATTCACATATAAATTATACCAAATATAGCCATCGATTTCAATGCATATCATATATTCAAAAATCTCCTACTTAGGTGTCATTCACATTGGATAGTTATCAAATCTTAATATAGATCTTCACACCTAAGTCATATTCTCTTTCAAATCATGAATTGTTATATAAACAATATACCAAACAGATCTTAATTCAAAATATGGGTTATGTCCAATGTCTCAAGTCACATGTTAACATACTATGGTTCCTCTTCTTCCAATTCACAGAATATGCATAGATCTAAATCTAGTTTACAACCTATGTCCTTTTTCTTAAATCAGTCACAGATTTGCCATGTCCAATTATGCCACATTCATTATTTGTCCCAAACATTTTAGCGTTCGTGCGTTAATCTCTTAGGAGATTGGCGCAGGCTCGTAGTAGCCTGGCTATAGAACAGAAAGAAGAAGAGATACAGAATAGAATAGATCAGAACAGAACATACACAATCTCAAATTCAGATTTACAATCATGTCACAATTATGATTAAAGTTTATATCGGAAAATAACTGCACTTGCCTTGGTTGGATTAAAGAAAGAACTTTAATTGTTGTAGAATCATTGTAGAAGCTTTAATCTCTAGTTTGAATTGAGTTGATTAGGTTGATGTTGATTAGCTTCTAGTTTTGATTCCAGCAGAGTAGCGACGCCATTTTTATTTTTATTTAGAACAGAGGCAGAGAAGAAGAAGAATAGAATTGTGTGTAGAGAAGGCTAGGGTTTGGGGCTGTTTAAATAGGTTTAGGCAGATGAATCTGGACAGAAAACGAGACCAGATGCATAAGAATGCACCCAGGCCCAAAACCAGGTTCGGGGACCAGGTCGACACCCAGGTCGACTGCCCACTCGACCTGGTCTGGGGGGTCGACTGCCCAGTCGACTCCCCAGTCGACCTGGTTTGAAATTCGAATTTTGAATTCGAATTCGAGCTGTTTTCGATTCTGAAAATTCCTGAAACTTCAGAGGGTCATATCTCCCTCATACGGACTCCGATTCTTGCAAACTCGGACTCGGTTCCAAGCAGAATTCCGAGACGAACGCAATGGCGCAACCTGTTTCCCTTGATTCTTATTTTAAAAATTAATTATCCTCTGATTTGTTACTTATACGTTCACAGAAAATACGGGGTGGTACATTCTCCCCTCCTTGAAGGATTTCGTACCCGAAATCTTCAAGTTAAGAAGAATGTATCCTACCATCCAACATCCATCTACTCAATCATCAATCACTGGCGTCCATTGTCCTTATAGCCATCTAATGTTGTATGAACATATGCAAAAGTGTGTGTATATGTTCCTTATCTAATGCAAAGATCAGGCGGCCCACTGATTCAGTTGACGTCCTTAATGCGAATTATGCCAGTTCCATGAGTCCAACATGTATGAAAATTTTCCTATTTGATACATATCATTTCTATATGAGTGCTCAACCATTCAGTCATATGCAATATCCATGTGCTGAGTCAATCATTTTGCATCCACAAAAATTGAAAATGCCCACACATCCATATGCAGTATGAGAGTGTTTTCGAGCCGATCTAGTGCCTAGTGTGTGTATATGCATCCACGAGCAACCACTAGCAACCACTTGTATCCACTTGCAACCATCAAACATAACATGTCTCAAACACATGTTTACACCCAATAGTTTCTACCTGAAGTTCGAAGATTCGATCGATAGGATACAGTCGAATGATGGAAGCGAGTACAGATAAAACAAAAACTTGGTTCCCATTAGACATGGGTCCTAAGTATCGGCCCCAAATACCGAAACCAACATCAAATTGACACCCAGAGGATTACCCTCTTTAGATAATGTCAAAACTGGAAATCTTAACCTTATCGGGAATATTCAGATATTTACAGATTACTGGTGCAGATCAGGTTACCGAACTAAGCATGATAAAACCCAGAATGTATGCGTCCTACTTGACGCCTAAAACAGATATCTCTCAAACCCCAATCTCTCACAAACAGATTAGTCATAACCCTTAAGGGTTTGAGTCTACAGCGGAATCAGAAACAATACTAGTATTAAAGTGCAGAGTATCGACTACAGAATCAAAATGCCAGAATCAAAAAGAGTTTTAACTCAACAATCAGATAAGAAACTTAAACCTTCTACACAAATTTTCTTATTTCTACCCTATCTACTAGTCCCTTAAGCATTCGCCTGTCCTCCAGAAGTGGGTTCTGCCCTCTGCCCTTGCCCTCGTTTCCTCGGGCAGTCCCTAGTGAAGTGTCCCATCTCACCACAGTTGAAGCAAGTTCCCTTCCTTTTTCTGCAATCCTTGTTCAGATGAGTCGAGCTTCCACAAGTAAAGCACTTTTTCCCCTTCTTATCATCAGACTTCTCATCATTCTTTTGTGTTTCTTTTTTGGGCCATGCTTTCTTATTTTGTGGTTCTTCCTTCATTGTCTCTTTTGGGCCCTTGTCTTCCTCGTGCAGTAGTGCCATGTCCACCAATTTCTCGTAAGTCGCTCCCATGGGTACATGAGTCATGGCTAGGCTGTGCAGTGGCTCGTTCAATCCTTTAACAAAGCGGAGAGCCTTTTTATGATGAGTATTGACTAAATCCAATCCGAACCTAGCCAGTTGGTTGAACTGGTTGACGTATTCCTTGACCGTCATACTTCCTTGCTTAAGAGATAAGAACTTTTCCAGTTGTAGACTTCGTTCAGCTTGCGAGAGGAATTTTGTCTCAAACCTTGTTCTGAAATCCATCCATGTTTCAACTGGCCTCTCGGCGTTAGTGACTTCCCACCAATAGGAAGCTTCGTCTTTGAGCAGCCATACCGCCAACTGTACCTTCTGCCTATCGTCCACCTCGAAGATAACGAATAGATCCTCAGTTTCTTTGACCCAGTTCCTTGATTCTACGAATGATTCAGTTCCCTTGAAATCCTTCCCCCCATGGCCCTAAAATCTCTACAGATCTTTGTGAAAGAAATTGCATGAGGAGGGGGTGGAGGAGGGGGATCATTTGCTGGACCTGCGGCGGCGGTCCTAGCCTCAAGATATTGAAGAAACCAACCGGGTACATGAACACCCTCTGGTATCTCAGATGCTTCAGACATGCTGAAACGAAAAAGGAAAGATTCACTTACAAAAAGTACTGAAGGAAAGATATATGGCTCTTGGGGATCATGCTTTTCAAAAATAGGCTTTACTTTAGAAAATACTTCCTTTTAAAACCTTTTTGAAAATAGTTTTCAAAAACTTCACCCAATCTGGTAACCTTCAGTTCTGATACCAAGTGTAACACCCCACCTCCGTTAAGGTCACTCACAAAGGGAATGCCTTAACTTTGGTGGAGCATTTTAGTTAACAGAACAGAAACTTACAAGACAGATAAAACAGTAATTGAAAATTTTATAACTTTGTTACAACAGAAACCGAAATAAGCTTGGTTACATCCTTTCAAATCACAATATCAGAATTCAAGTACAAAATATCAGTCTTGTACAAAAGCCTTCAGAATGCATAGTTTAAAATCATAATCCCCACAGAAGAAGACAAGCCATACTTTAAGCACTTCAAGCGGAAGAAATCTGGATCAAACTAGAGTACTCCCTTCTACAAAACCTCGGGGGGAAACGGAAGAAAGGAGGCGAAACAACAAGGGTCAGACAAAAAGTCTGGCAAGTCCAGTGATTTTCAGTTATGAACAGATAATAATAACATGACATGAAAATAAAACTGGATGAGAGATAACAGTAACAGGTATAGCGGATATTACAGAAGAATAGAATGACATAAGCTATTTCTTTACACTTCTCTACACTAATACTAGTATAACAGAATTAGGTGTCACGCTAATGTCTAAACTGAAACAGAAACGGATACAGAATAATTTCCACAGAAGAGAGTGCTAGTAATGGGCCTTTACCATCCGAACAGAAACAGACAGAAACAGAATGCTAATAATGGGCCTTTACCACCCCAACAGAAGGTACAGAAAGAGAAACAGATTAATCCCTACGGAAACAGAATGTAGAATTAGGTGTGCACTAGTAAATGGGCCTTTACCACCCGAGCAGACGGTACCACGCAGAAATAGACAGGTGTTACCACCCAACAGAAACAGACGGTACCAACAGAAACAGACAGAACTAAGTGTACCCTAAAACCCTACCCCAAGCGATCGGCTCCCTAATACATAAATACCCTGTGTCGGCCCCACAGTAGGGTGTATCACTCCCTAAAGTGACAACCAGTTGGCACAGACCTATTTACAGATGTCACGGAGTCTTACATCCTCAGAGGCAGACCGGGATCCATGCACGCACATGACCCGGCTGGAACGCACCATCAACACCCCTCGCCATTATCAGAATGAACCGCTTATAATTAGTTCAGTAAGCGTGCCCGGACCCTACCTACTGTTGGGTCAAAGTTTTGATACCATAAAGGGTTACTGACTAATAAGGGTCCCAAACAACAGATGACACAAGTAATTCCCTTCCTATCCTTGTGTCCCCAGACTAACAGATTTCAGATTAACTTGTTTACAAGTTCAGACATACAGAATTCAGATCAACTAGTTCACAGACAAGTTTTCAGACTAACGGATCAGATATACAGATTTAACCGACTTACCGATTAACCAGTTACAGATTAACAGACTTACAAATTTGTCTAACTTTGTAATTGGGCCTACAGATTCACGGAACAGATTTATTAAATTCATCAGTCTAGTGGGTTTATCCCTATCTGACCAACATGTTTTAGACATCATATTTATATCAGATTTTCATTAATTAAATATAAATGCCCAGACCTCTCACATTAGACTGACAGTTTTCGGTTGCTGGTTAGGCCGGTTGGTTCCGGGCAGATTTCTGTCGCAAACTGAGTCTAACCTCGGGTTTCAAGCACATTATGACTAACTTCTCGCATTAGAACCTATTGTTTGCGGCCATTGGATGTGCCGGGCGGTTCCGGGCAGGATTACGCCGCAAACTCATTCTAACCTCGAGTTAGCCATGTTTATCTTTGCGGCCAATTAATTAATAATTTACCATTTATGCCCACGCCTAAGATACATGTCAATTTTTCATAGCTAATTCAGATTATGTCAATAACGGACTGAATATATCAACTAAACAGATATAGCAGGTAACAGATTTTCGCAGATTAGGCGACTTAACGGAATTAGCAGATTAAGTAATTTAGCAGATTTAGCATATAACAGATTTGGCATTTTCAGCAGACTTAGCAGATGACAGATTTGGCAGATGAACAGATCTAGCAGACTAGGCAGTAGAGCAGAACTAGCAGATTAAGTAATATAATAGAACTAGCAGATCAGGCAATATAACAGAACTAGCAGATTAGGCAAATATAGCAGAACTAGAAAATTAGGCAAATATAACAGATTTAATCATTCCTTAAAGTTTCACAAACATATCTTGCCTAATTATGAATCTGGCCTAAGTTTGCATGCCTAAATAGTTGTCATGATTCACACTATGATCATATACCCCACGTTTGCATTGAATTTACATGTCACAGATTATGGTCATAATTTACATGTCCCAATTTAGTTCAACTTGCCTAGTACAAAAGATTCACATATAAATTATACCAAATATAGCCATCGATTTCAATGCATATCATATATTCAAAAATCTCCTACTTTGGTGTCATTCACATTGGATAGTTATCAAATCTTAATATAGATCTTCGCACCTAAGTAATATTCTCTTTCAAATCATGAATTGTTATATAAACAATATACCAAACAGATCTTAATTCAAAATATGGGTTATGTCCAATGTCTTAAGTCACATGTTAACATACTATGGTTCCTCTTCTTCCGATTCACAGAATATGCATAGATCTAAATCTAGTTTACAACCTATGTCCTTTTTCTTAAATCAGTCACAGATTAGTCATGTCCAATTATGCCACATTCATTATTTGTCCCAAACATTTTAGCGTTCGTGCGTTAATCTCTTAGGAGATTGGCGCAGGCTCTTAGTAGCCTGGCTATAGAACAGAAAGACGAAGAGATACAGAATAGAATAGATCAGAACAGAACATACACAATCTCAAATTCAGATTTACAATCATGTCACAATTATGATTAAAGTTTATATCGGAAAATAACTGCACTTGCCTTGGTTGGATTAAAGAAAGAACTTTAATTGTTGTAGAATCGTTGCAGAAGCTTTAATCTCTAGTTTGAATTGAGTTGCTTAGGTTGATGTTGATTAGCTTCTAGTTTTGATTCCAGCAGAGTAGCGACCCCATTTTTTTTTTTATTTAGAACAGAGGCAGAGAAGAAGCAGAATAGAATTGTGTGTAGAGAAGGCTAGGGTTTGGGGCTGTTTAAATAGGTTTACGCAGATGAATCTGGACAGAAAATGAGACCAGATACATAAGAATGCACCCAGGCCCAAAACCAGGTTCGGGGACCAGGTCGACACCCAGGTCGACTGCCCACTCGACCTGGTCTGGGGGGTCGACTGCCCAGTCGACCCCCTAGTCGTCCTGGTTTGAAATTCGAATTTTGAATTCGAATTCGAGCTGTTTTCGATTCTGAAAATTCCTGAAACTTCGGAGGGTCATATCTCCCTCATACGGACTCCGATTCTTGCAAACTCAGACTCGTTTCCAAGCAGAATTCCGAGATGAACGCAATGGAGCAACCCGTTTCCCTTGATTCTTATTTTAAAAATTAATTATCCTCTGATTTGTTACTTATATGTTCACAGAAAATACGAGGTGTTACAAGTCAATTACAAGTATTTAGATCGGTACGGTGCTTTAGTCAGTTCATATAGTTTGGGTCGCCGAGCTCTTTGGGTTACCCTACTCTTAAACTCGCTCAATACTTAGGCCATCCTAATGCACTTTAGGTCATCAAAAACATTCATCCATTGTAGTCATAAGCCACAAAACAACATTCATGCCGGTCGAGCCAAGTCAAGAACAAGCATGCCGTGAAGAATCGAGCCAGAAAAAGGGGCGACCGCTCTAGCACTAAAAAGTATAGACACAAGATAACCCGCACACAAAAGAAACCCGCTCTGATAAGGACAACCACTCAGTAGAACCAGGTCAAGCATAACGACTTAGCTCTCCTATATGGAGAGGTCATTCTGATGGAAAGGGAGCATGTACTACAGTAGGCTGCACATCTCTATGGTCGCTTGTTCAAGTCGCTCCGCTCGATCACATATGCTTCTCTAAGCAGATACCACTCGTTGGACGGACAAATAGTAACTACCGAAAAATCGCATTATATCCAGTCAACAAGGATATGATACTAATCGCCCGTTCAATCTATTCAGGACCATGTAGCCACTCGTTCCTCTGGAATCACTCGCACAAAACAGCTGGCAGCAGCTATTGACTACAGGCTACAGCTAAGCAGTTGCATTCTTGTAATTAAGGGACAAACGACCCATGGCCTGCAGATTTGGATCTCAGCCCGTTTCTTCATAAAGGTTCACCTATAAATAAGCCGAGGCTTCCACAAAAAAGGAGAGGCCGGACTACTACGAAGTGCTGCAAAATTCTTTCCTCTACCATCCTAAAGCTTCTCAAGCTCCATTAATGGCTACAAAAGTTCACTTCATCATTCTCCATTACCAAATGGGCTAAGTCTTCTTCTTCCTCCATTAGAGATCAATCCAAGCTCTCACCATCCATTCCAAACTGAGATTTGTTATTTTTCATCTTCTCAAGCTCTGTTCTACTTCTCTCCTGCCACCCTTAAACTTCCTCGAAGCTTCGATTCGCGCCTCAACCGTCGTGGACTCACCGTTGATCCTCTAAATGCTCAGACCATGAAACATACATTCTCACGTTCATCGCATTCATAAGGATCCAACCATTTTCATAGAGGCTAGAAGGAATCAAGACAGTAAAGAGAGGAAAAAATCATTATGCAAGGGAGGATGGACAAAAATGAGATGTTTGAGAAGATGAATTTTGTAAATCCCCTCATGATAATGAGAATCACTTTATAGTAAATGTAGATCTACTCTAGATCGAACCACTATAAAAATTCTTGTGTTTTTACTTACTGTTTCCTGTTTGCTTTGCAATTGTGTCTTCTTTCAATTCCTAACCGTGTCGGTGAAGTACAATCCTCGTACCCTTGGTATTTGAGCCATTTTCGATGAAAACAGTAACGACTCGAAATCCCCGCCCGGACTGAGCCGAACGAGAACACGAATTGTATGAGAGCACGACGCATTGGAACACAGAACACGAGAACTATTCATTGCTATTACAACTATATTACATCAAAGTACAAAAATATTAGAGTACAAATTTTAGTATACAACAGAAAAATAAGTATCAGAGTGTAAATCACAATAATGCAACGGAAATAAAATGTAAAAATACAATGCATTGCGGAAATAAATCAACTAACACAACTGAAAGAAATACGCAAAAACAATGCTTTTCGGAGTATAGCTCTAGCCGTATACTATGGTACTGTTAAACAAATATCTGCAAAACGAAAACTACTAACTTCCTGTGTGGAAAATATAGACACCAAGAGTTTAGATGAAAAACAATAAACTCCAGGTTAGTCATGGGACTGGTGTGAGAACTTAAAACAGTTATTAAAACTTTACTTATTTAAAATAAGATAATATCACGAGACCACGCCGTATGATATGGAATGGGTTTCCTTCCTATGAATACCAGTTTTAAAACAAAAAAATGCAATGCTTTTTGAAAAATGAAGCTATTATAAGACTTAGGTCTCATCTCAAAATGGAACGCAAGACGGAGGATATAGTTTTACCTTATAATAGCCAAATATGCTTGGCACGCCTTAAAACAAATACTTTGATATTACTATAAGTGCATAGTGTAGAAAACAACTTCGAATATAAATGTATCAATTATAAACAACATAGTACCCCCATCCTACTATGTCGCCATATAGGATTACAACTAAAACTGAAAAGTCGCGTATTGGAATTTGGATTTCCATCTATGAGTCAAGGCAAAGGATCTTCCTTACGGTTTCGGATCACCTATAGCAAGATGTCCATGATCACACCTATGGTCAATCTTTGGATCTTACAGGGCTGGTCCACACCTAACGTTTGTGGATTGGTTATTCCTGAACAATACGTTTCCCGGTCCTATGGGACCTATCACCTGGTCAGTACGTCGAACATATGAGCCTTTTATAGCCCTATATTTGAGGTGCCTTGCTATCCAATCATCCACATAAGTAAAATGTCGGGGCTCCATACCATGACATCACCTCTAGCTAGAGAAAGAAACGCATGCATTCCCTGCTGTCCTTAATCTCGTGTTTGACTCATACCGAGGTGTAATGCTCACGAATTAATGGCTATACACAAAGCTATACTATATTAAAGTCGTGCTTTGATCATCATCCGCAAAGCTCTGCTTTTCAACAAAAAATTCGATCCATGCGTCTCAGCATGCCGCATTGTCAATTCATAACATACAACTGATGTCTATTGATATATAGCCTCTGAGTTCGTATATCTCAGAGAAGGGTGTTAAGCAAAGTGTAACACCCCACCTCCGCTAGGGCCATTCACAAGAGAATGCACTAGCTTTGGAGGGGTGTTGTCTAGGTAAACACGCACAGAGATATCACAAGACAGAACATAGGTAAATAAGTAAGTAAAGCAGCGGTAGAAATTTAAAAACCATAATTAACCATTTCAAAACCACATAGTCAACTTACATCAAAGTACTTAGTCATCATTTTCCAACTATCACAAGTCTAGAAAACATAAACTGAAAATAACATAAAGTAAACTATCCCCAAGATAGATGTGGTAAAGCCATAGCAAGCTCAAGTCCAAACCGTACATGAGCTGTCAAGAAAGCAAGCCGAATGTCCAAGCTAAGCACTAGGGTTCCCTCCCTGAGAACCTGGGGGGGAAACGGAAGAAAAGAGGCGAAAGAAAAAGGGTCAGTCATAAAGACTGGTAAGTCCTACCTACTATTAGTATAAAAACTAATGAAGTTAACTAAACATGAGAAACGGAGATGAAACATAAAGGTGGTAACTAACTGGCGTGATGAATAGATAATCAAGGTAGATCAAGTGTGGCATCGCATATACAAGGTTTAGTTTTGCACCAAAAGTACTAGTAATCCAACCCATGTCAAGTATAAACAAGAAATGATCCCTTGGCCCAATAACATGAGATGACCCAAGTCGGGGTCCAACTACACGGTCTAGTCGATCGGCTCCCTATAAGCCTAACTCGTCGAGTGTCGGTGTCATACGACCCAATCACGAATGTAGCTACTCTGTGCTAGGTCCACCCTAGGGTGTATCAAGCCCTAGGGTGCCAACCACTGACACCATTCCAAGCACGCACAGTGTACAACTACTAGTGCCTACGCCTGCTTTTTCAACTCCGGACTACGTGCATGACCATAGTCCGCCTGAACTTACAATGGCGCACCAAACTCTGCCATCATTTTGGTCGCTTATAATCAGCCCAGTAATCGTGCCCCGCCCTAGCCTAGTCCCTAGGGTATCGTTGATACATCCAAAAGGGTTACTGCTGAAAAGGACCACGTAACTAGGGTTTCTAACGGGTTAAGTGTGGTTAACCCTATCCAATCATGTATCAAGTTGGTTAAGTGTACCCAAGTGGTTCATGACTTAACCCCATCCAACCATGTATCAAGTTGGTTAAGTGTTTCCAAGTGGTTCATGACTTAACCCTAACATGTGTTAATAATTAATTTAATGCACCCAACCTCTCACATTAGACTTTGTTGTGGTTACTGGATATGCCGGGCGGGTCCGGGCAGCTTTACACCACAACCTAGTCTAACCTCGGGTTTCAAGCGCGATATGACCAACTTCTCACATTGGGTCCTATTGTTTGCAGCCACTGGATTTGCCGGGCAGTTCCGGGCAGATTTACGCTACAAACTCAACCCAACCTCGAGTTGGCCGCTTTATGGTTTTCTACATGTCATGACCATATTCAAGTTTTCAAGCATAATAAAGTTTCATGTCACATTTCAAGTCATGTTTTTCATGTCATTTCAAGTTTGCCTAACTACCCATAACGTATCCCCATCGCACGTAAATTCGCATCAACACAAGTGAATCAAGGAACATAAAAATATGACCAAGAGGGGCATAAGGTTGGTAAAGTTGGTCATAAGTTAAACATGATGATATTTGAGGCAAAGGTGTTCATCACAACTAGCATATAGGATTATTGGCCTCAAAACATGTATGACATCAAACTTAGCAAATAAACTTGTGGGTAGCATGTAGTTCAACATCATAGGCAAAGGTGATAACATGATAATAGTTGACATAGGGTGATAAACTTGTGGGTAGCATGTAGTTCAACATCATAGGCAAGTTTACATCAAGGTTATGAGGGGTTCTAGGTTGCATTATGCATAATCCCCACATAAAGCTCATAGCTTTCTACCCAAAAATCAAGGTAAATGGTACTAGGTTCATGATAGTGCCACAATCATAGATCAAAAGAGTCATAAATGGATCTATGCATACAAATATAGCCCCAAGACAAGTATTATACCAAAAGTCCCATTTCAACTTGCTACATGATCATATTAACTTCATAGTTTAAATCTAAGAGTAGAGTGGGGCTTACAAAGCATGGCTATGAGAACTAAAAACCAAATAGAACAAGATAGAGATGTTGTAGAAGTTCTAGGAATGATGTAGCAACACTAGAAGCCTTGAGAATAAGTAGCTCCTTTGATAGAAAGAAGAAAGCTTGCTCCTTTTTTCCTTAGAAGCTCTCAAGATGAAGATGGAGGCCATGATTAGGGAGCATTTTGGCAGAATTTAGTTGTTAGGTTGATTTGTGATGGTTTAGGCTAGGTATTAGGGTGTTTTTATAGGTGTAGAGACAAGTTTAGGCCATAGGATTAACCCTAATTTAGATCTGAACCATCAAATCCTATCACAGGCTAGCTGAGCAGACCAAAGGAGCAAACAGGTGCACCAGGGAAAACTTGGCCGACCAGGGAGGTCGACACCCTAGTCGACCTGGGGGGGGAGGCAGGTCGACTCCCCAGTCGACCCCCCAGTCGACCTGGGGTAGGGCGGGAAAATTTCCCGCCCAATCTGTTTGGATCTGATTTTGAATTTCGGGCTGAATTTTGAATTTTCTGAAATCTTCTATGGGCCATAACTTGGTCATACGGACTCCGATTTACGAAATTTCGGACTCGTTTTCAAGCAGAATTTCGAGACGAACGCAATGGTGTAACCCGTTCCCATTGATTCTTAACTTTTGATTTAAATTTTGCCCTGATTTCTTGTTTTAACATGTTATAAAAATTCGGGTTGTTACATTCTCCCCACCTTAAAGGATTTCGTCCCCGAAATCTCCAAGTTAGGAAGAACGTATCCTACCATCCATCATCCATCTACTCAAACATCATCCACGAGTAATCATTGTCCTTAAAAGATTTCTAATGCTGTATGAACATATGAAAAAGTGTGTGTATATGCACCTATCTAATGCGAAAATCAGGCGGTTACTAACTCAGTAAACCTCCTTAATGCAAAATATGTTAGTGAAATGAGTCCAAATGTGTGCAAATTACTAACATAATTTATAATCTCTACATGAGTGCACATATCATTCATCCATATGCATCATCCACGTGATAGCATAACAAGTTTCATCCATGAATAAGCATAAACACTCATGCATATGCAATATGAAAGTGTGTGAGCCAATCTTAGTGCCTAACGTGTATCATGCATCCACGAGTAACCACTTGCAACCACTTGCAACCATTTGCAACCATCAAGTATAACATGTTTCAAATACATGTTTCATCCAAAGGGTTTCTACCTAAGGTTCTCATGACAAGATTAGCGGAATAACAAGATAAACATGGATAGCAAAAGAAAGATATGCTAACTAGGAAAGGAGATTGAGAATGTACCCTCAAAAAGGAATGGATAAAGCCCACACATCTTCTCCTCGGTTTCCCAAGTTGCATCTTCATCGGCTTCACTCCACTGAACCTTTACTAACTTGACTTTTCGATTCCTCAGCTTCTTGATCTCCGTTCCCAAGATAAGAATCGGAGCTCGCCTCAGTGTTGCCTCTTTCTCTACCTCCACTTCTTCAAGAATGCTAGGCTCAACTACTTCGGCTGATTTATGTAGGCATTTTCGGAGATGCGAGACATGAAAGACATTGTGCACTCCAGCCAGCTTCTCGGGAAATTCCACCCTATAAGCCATTTGCCCAATCTTCTTGATAATAGGGAAGGGTCCTACGAATCTTGGTGCTAACTTTCCAACTGCTCCAAAACGAATCACATTTCGCAAAGGAGAGACCTTCAAAAAGACCATATCTCCAACTTCAAACTCTAAGTCTGTCCTTCGCTTGTCTGCATAGGATTTCTGTCTGTCTTGGGCCGTTTTCATCCGCCTTCGAATCAACTCAACTTTCTCGGATGTGTCCCTTATCATGTCGGGCCCAAGTATAAGCTTATCCGTCGTCTCCCACCAAAATGTTGGTGACTTGCACGGCCTCCCATACAAAGCTTCGAATGGTTCCATCCCTATGCTTGCTTGGTAGCTATTATTATAAGCAAACTCTACGAGAGGAAGGTGGTCTTCCCAAGTGCCACCAAAGTCAAGAATGCATAGCCTCAACAGATCTTCTAGTACCCTATTCACCCTTTCGGTCTGATTATCCGTCTGTGGGTGGTAGGCAGTACTTAGATTCAATCGCGTACCCATCGCTTCTTGCAAATTATTCCAAAATTGGCTAGTGAAGATTGGGTCACGATCGCTCACTATGCTAGAAGGAACTCCATGCAATCGCACTATCTCTCGAAGATAAACAGATGCTAACCATGATGCGGTCCTCTTGCTCTTCACTGGAATGAAATGAGCGCTCTTCGTGAGTCTATCCACTATGACCCATATGCTAGTATTCCCCTTCCTTGATCTTGGCAATCCATCCACAAAATCCATAGAGATACTTTCCCACTTCCATAGCGGGACCTCCAATGGATGCAGTAGCCCACCAGGCTTCTTCGACTCGGCCTTTACTTGTTGGCAAACAATGCATCTAGAAATAAACTCTGCAACATCCTTTTTCATCCCATCCCAAAAGAAAATGCGTTTCATGTCCCGGTACATCTTATCCCCTCCGGGATGTATGGTCATCCTCGAGTGATGCGCCTCCTCTTGTCATCAATAGTATATCTAGCGAGGTGACTTGACGTCTCACCAAGAATCAACTTGTCCATGATCTCGACTATTTGTGGGTCTTCCCACTTCCATAGCGGGACCTCCAATGGATGCAGTAGCCCACCGGGCTTCTTCGACTCGGCCTTTACTTGTTGGCAAACAATGCATCTAGAAACAAACTCTGCAACATCCTTTTTCATCCCATCCCAAAAGAAAATGCGCTTCATGTCCCGGTACATCTTATCCCCTCCGGGATGTATGGTCATCCTCGAGTGATGCGCCTCCTCTTGTCATCAATAGTATATCTAGCGAGGTGACTTGACGTCTCACCACGAATCAACTTGTCCATGATCTCGACTATTTGTGGGTCTTCCCTCTGTGAAGCCCCAACTTGATCAAGAAGTGTAGGTCTAAGCTCAAGGGATGCTAACGAACCAGTCGTTGACTCAACAGCAGGTGTAAAATCAAAGGTTGCCAAGAACTCTAGTGTAACGACCCGCATTCAACGCATCGGAGGATCGTAGAATATTTATTTCTATCACATATGAAGTCGTATGGTCATGTAACTTTGGGAAACATCTATTAGAGTCATTTCCCATGTTCATGATTTTTGTTGATTTTTAAATGACAATTTTACTTCTAGTTGGTACTGTTTTGGCCATAACTTTTGACTGGAAAGGAATTTTGACCTGAAACCACTTCCATTAGATTCGTTTGATGGTTTACCTTTCCGTAGAGTGGTCATAATAGCCAAACGGACTTACCGTTTGGGAGATATGGCTGAAATAAGGTTTGGAAGGTGGAAAACTATTTAACCGGGCCAAATAGGGTGATTAGTGAATAGGCCCATAACTCATTTCGGGATTAGGGTTATGGGAAGGCTGAAATGAGTTAGAGAATCATTTCATTTCAGTTTTCTAGCCTCCACTTATCACCAAGGAACCCTAAAAATGGCCTCCAACCTCTAAATCACCTCCAAATCATCTTTTGATCAAGGATTAAGCTTAGCAACATCTAATCAAGGAGGATCTACACCAAATCAACATTGGAGCCGCTGTTTGGCATTGGGATTTGCATCAAATCAGAGATTTATTTCAGATCTTAGTTTATTTGTGGCTAAGGTGAGTGATTTGCATAGTTTTGCACTAATTATGGCTAATTAAGGGTAATTAGTGTTAATTAGCGAATTTAAGCATGATAAAATTCTGGAAAAATGTTCATAAATTCTTAAATGATGTTTTAGACCTCTGATATGAATTTGGGTTAATTTGGTTAAGTTTTGCTAATCCTATCATTAGTTTCACCTAAACATGCTTAAGGGGGAAATATGGGGTTTTAGGTATGTTTGATTCATTTTGACCTATCATATTGATGTTTTGATGTTTGTGGTCGATTATGCATGTTGCTATGACTGTATGATATGCTTTGTGATTGATTTCAATAGTTAGAATGGTCGAAAACGTCGTCGAATGGCGTAAACACTTGCTGGAAAAGTTTCAGGGAACATTGCAGGTTTCGGATCGGATCGGATATGGGGGCTCGGATCGGATAAGTTGAACTGGGCAAGGGATTCGATCGGATCGGAACCTGACACTTGAGAAAACTGGCAAAAAGGAAGGCCACGCTAATTGAACTGGGATCGGATCGGATAAAGGAGGAGGGATCGGATAAAGGAGGAGGGATCGGATCGGAGCACGTGAAGAACGAGGGTGCTGATCGGAGCGGAAGCACGAACTGGATGGGAGACGGCACCCGACCTGACTCGAAGTGGGACAGCCGACCCGAAGAGGGGACACCCGACCCGAACCGATGCAACACTGCGAACCCGAACCGAACCGCTACATGGGAAGACAACACACCGACCCGACTCAAAATGGACACCCGACCCGATGGCTTGAAGGGAATCCGACCCGACCCAGTATTGACCAATAACCCGAGATGCAAAGGTAGTCCAATATGAGAAGTTAGAGCTCAGGATCCAGTTGGGAACCGATGAGTTCACTTCATGGTTGGGCTTTGCTGCGGGACGTGTGCTAAGGAGTTGTCGACGTTCATAACTTCGATTCACCACTAAAAATGGATGATGGGCTACTTATCAGTGCAGTAGAGTCATTCTGACTCGAGGGGCAAGGTGATGGTAGCAAGACTACGTTATCAGTGTAGTAGAGTCATTACGACTCGAGGGGCAAGGTGATGCGTAGTAAGACTATGAGCCAGCGCAGATGGGGTTGAATAACTCCATGGGGCAAGTGGACATAGTAAAGGATTGGTAAGACTATGAGCCAGCGCAGATGGGGTGAATAACTCCATGGGGCGAGTGGACATAGTAAGGATTGGTAAGGCTATGAGCCAACGCAGATGGGGTGAATAACTTCATGGGGCAAGTGGACATAGCGAAGGATTAGCGGCTACGTTATCAGCGCAGTGAAGCCATTTATGACTTCATGGGGGCAAAGTGATCGTAGCAAGGATGGGTGATCGAAGTGGTGAATATCGTATGCTTTACGCACTGAGTGAGGGATGTAAGGATGGTTGCTATGTTTGATTGTTTGCCATCACTATGACATGCACACCCCCAACTCCGTATCTTTACACCGTTTGATATGGCACCTTAGAGTGTTGTACAGTATGTAGTACTAACTCTTTGGTTGCAGGTCCAGGTTCAGGTATGTTTTAGTCTACCTGTTATTGTTCACTTTAGATGCTTATCGCTCATACCAGGCTTTATGTCTGACCCAGAGTTTTATGTCTCCTCTTATTACTCTGGGTGCTCACACGAGTAGACTAGAGACTGGTTAGCTGGTGATGCGCGAGTAGCTGATTCGGAGGTGGGCAGGAGGCTTCCACGTATTATATAGATATTCTCCCTGTGTCGTTGGTGGTCGCTACTTGGGCATTAGTAGTGTACCTCCTTTACCTTGCTTTTGCTTTTGAGACAGTTTGAAAAGTTGTAATAATGTTTAACTTTGGATAATAAGTTGTACTTACATTTTCCGCTGCTATGTTAATTGTTTCAGTTTATGCACTGTCTCACCTGTTTTATGTCAAGTATGTTATTATTATATTTTACTCTATGCGCTGTGAGACATTCTACAGGTTCTTTGTTAGTTCATTTTCTTCTTCCCTTTCCTTCTGACGACCCGTTCTGTGCTAACTGGACATGTGTACAGCGCACTTTGGGAGTAAATGTCGGTTGGTGCGGGGCGGGCCGTCACATTTGGTATTAGAGCTCTAGGTTGCGTAGTTAACCTAGGGAAAGACATTAGGGAGAGGTAGTACGTATACGAGAGCGCGTATTTGTGATTGCTTTGGTTTTCAAAAGCTATATGTATATACTATTAGTAGTATAAGAATGAAGTCGCACTACACTAGCACCACTATGGGGTCGTTAATCGTTTCCCTTTTACAGATTGACGATGAGTCGAGACACGAGGGGTGCTGGTAGAGGGACCAACCATGGGAATGTCGTTGACATGAGGGCTATGTTTACTGACCTTATGAGAGACATGCTTAGAGAAGTGCAAGGGACAGTTCCCAATCCCGGAGTTGGTGTTGGCCCAGTAGTGCAGGCGCCTAGGGTCGATTTCGCCAAGTTGTGCAAGGATTACACTAACCTTGGTGGGAAGCCATTCCACGGGACGGAGCCGGCCACAGATGTTCAAGATTGGATGGATAGCTGCGACCGTATCTTCGACGACTTGGGTCTTGAGGATGCGATGAAGAGAAGGCTAGCTTCTCGTCAACTGCAAGGGCGAGCGATGAATTGGTGGAATGCCATTAGAACAGCTACTCCAGAAGATCAGGTTACTTGGGATCAGTTCAAGGCTCGCTTTAGCGAGAAGTTTATTCCAGCTGCCCAGAAGTCAGTGTTGTTCAAGATATTCTTGGAACTCAAGCAGAGTGGTAGGGCAGTTTCTGACTATATTGCTGAGTTCGACACCTTGTCGAAGTATGGGCTATCTCTTATTGATACTCCTGAGAAGAAGAATGAGAAGTTCATTACTGGTTTGGATGGATACTTGGGGGAAAGACTTATCAATCACATCGATGAGACTTTTGAATCGATTATGGGGAAAGCTTTGAGATCAAAGAGCCTTTACCCTAAGTCAAAGACTGAGGCTGCATCTGCAGAAGGGCCAAAGCCACAAGCAGGCGGTGGAGGCAAGAATAACTCTCAGAATAAGAGGAAGCAGGACCAATCTAAGAGTGGTCAGAAAAAGAACAAGAAGGATGTTGAGTGCTTCAGTTGTGGTAAGAAGGGCCATTATGCTAAAGATTGTCGGGCCAGGACAGCAAATAAGAAGTGCTTCAACTGTGGTCAAGTGGGACATTTCAAGGATAAGTGTCTGCAACCTCTTAAGGAGAAGCAGATTGTGAAAGCATATGCTATTGATGTTGTTCCTTCTTCGTCGAATGCCCCAACTGCGGCGGAGAAAGGAAAGAATGTTGTTATTCAAGGTATGCTTTCTATTTATGATGTACCAGTTCGAGTTTTGTTTGATACTGGGGCTTCCCGTTCCTTCATATCTAGTGACCTGGTAGATAGGTTGGGACTGGAACCCGAGATAGTCAATAGACCATTAGTTGTGACGAACCCGATTGGTGGTTCGACTAGCTTTATTATGATTTGCAGGAATTTGGTCTTATCGAGTCATGGATGTATGTTTGTTTGTGATTGCTTTGTTTTGGGCTTTACTGGGTATGGCATTTTATTGGGAGTCGATTGGCTCCAAAGATATGGTGTGGTGGTAGACTGTGAGGGCTTTTTGGTGACAGTTAGGGCGGATGATGGGCGGAGGGTAGTGTTTGGTAGTCTACCTAGTGATGGGGTTATGGCTAGTTTTGTAAATTCCCTCGACATCCCGCAGGATGAGTTGTCAGATGTGCCCGTGGTTGGCCAGTATCCAGACGTCTTCGAGGAGGTGACCGGGCTTCCACCACACCGAGAGATTGAGTTCCATATTGATTTAGTGAAAGATGCCAGACCTATAGTGATGCCACTTCGTCGTATGGCACCAAGGGAGCAGCGAGAGCTCGGGGTGCAAGTCAGCAATCTTTTGAAGAAAGGATTTATTAGAAGAAGTGTCTCGGAGTGGGGAGCACCAGTTGTGTTTGCCACTAAGGCAGATGGTTCCGTTCGTTTTTGTGTAGACTATCGCGAGTTGAATAAGGTAACAAGGAAGAATAAGTATCCTCTACCGCGGATAGATGATTTGTTTGATCAACTGGAAGGAGCAAGAGTGTTCTCCCAGTTGGACCTCGCGACAGGATTTCATTAGCTTCGAGCAGCAGATGAGAGTGTTCCGAAAACGGCATTTAGGATGCCGTCTGGATTTTATGAGTGGTTGGTCATGCCATTTGGGTTGACCAATGCACCAGCCTACTTTGTGGATCTTATGAATCAAGTATTCAGAGATCAGTTGAATAAGTTTGTTATTGTGTTTGTGGACAATATCCTTCTTTACTCAAGGACAAAGGAGGAACACAAGGGGCACTTGAGGATAGTGATGGAGGTGTTGAGGAAACATCAATTGAAAGCGAAATTCTCTAAGTGTCATTTTTGGAGAAGGGAAGTGAGATTCTTGGGTCATGTTGTTTCAGAGAGTGGTATTGCCGTGGACCCTGCGAAGGTGGCTACGGTACAGGATTGGCCTACGCCCAAGAATGCAACAGATGTAAGAAGTTTCTTGGGATTAGCTGGATATTATCGTAAGTTTATCCAGAACTTCTCCAAGATAGCAGCACCGTTGACTCAGTTGACTAAGAAGAATCAGTCCTTCGTCTGGGACCGAGTGTGTGAGAATGCATTCAAGAGTCTAAAGGAGAAGTTGACGCGTGCGCCAGTGCTAGTCATTCCTAAAGGGAATGAAGAGATGACGGTATACACAGATGCTTGTGGTACCGGACTAGGTGCTGTGTTGATGCAAGGGGGTAGGGTTGTAGCTTATGCTAGTCGGCACCTAAAGCCGCATGAGAAGAAGTATCCTACCCATGATTTGGAACTAGCAGCGATCGTGTTTGCGCTGAAGATGTGGAGACACTATCTCTTGGGAGAAAGATTTGAGTTGTTTACCGATCATAAATCGTTAAAGTATCTCTTCTCTCAGAAGGATCTGAATCTCCGTCAGCAGAGATGGTTAGAGTTCTTGGCTTATTATGATTTTGATATCGCATACACGCCTGGGAAAGGTAATGCGGTAGCCGATGCCTTGAGTAGGAGACATGCCAGTTTAGGGGCAATGTTTCTTGAGTGGAAGCAACTGGAGTATATCGCGGGGTTTGATTTCAGACCAAAGTGCGAATTAGATCCAGTCATGCTAGCTAGTTTGGCGATCAGACCCACTTTGATAGAGCGGATTGGTTCCGGCCAGAGGGACGATCCTAATCTATTGGAAATCTTCTCCAAGTTAGAGATGAACATCGACGGTGAGGAGATGAATGTGTATGGGCTTGATCGTGATGGATGGCTTCGAAAGAATGGAAGACTATTTGTACCCAACGTAAATGGTTTGAGAGATGAAGTGCTTAGAGAATGTCATCACTCAAAACTGACTATACATCCCGGTGGTAATAAGACGTATCGAGACATGAAGAAGACTTACTACTGGGAAGGGATGAAAAGAGACGTTGGGAAGTTTATATCCAAATGCATGAATTGCCAGCTAGTTAAAGCCGAGCAAAAGAAGACTAGTGGGTTGTTGCAACCATTAGAAATTCCCGAATGTAAATGGGAGCAAGTCTCGATTGATTTCATCGATGGTTTACTGAGGACTAGGTCGGGACATGATAGCATTTGGATAATTGTGGATCGATTGACTAAGAGTGCAAGATTTATACCAGTCAAATCAACCAGAACGGCAGCCAAGTTGGCAGAATTGTATATGAAGTGGGTAGTGAGATTTCATGGAGTACCTAAAAGCATTGTGAGTGACCGAGACCCGTTGTTCACTAGTGGGTTTTGGAAGAACTTACAAGAGGCTCTAGGGTCAGGATTACATCTCAGTACCGCATATCATCCTCAAACCGACGGTCAGACGGAGAGGGTGAATCGTATATTGGAAGATCTCTTGAGAGCATGTATATTGGATTTTGGTGGATCATGGGATGACTATTTGCATCTAGTAGAGTTTGCATATAATAATAGCTACCAATCCAGTATCGGTATGGCTCCATATGAAGCTTTGTACGGAAGACCGTGCAACTCACCATCATGTTGGATAGAGACTGGCGAGAAGTTTATGCTTGGACCAGATGTGGTGAGGGAAACTTCAGATAAGATTAAGATCATTCAACAACGAATGAAAGCTGCCCAAGATAGGCAGAAGAGTTATGCTGATAAGAGGAGAAGAGACTTAAAATTCTCCGTGGGTGACTTGGTGTTTGTCAAAATTTCTCTGTTGAAGGGCGTGATACGATTTGGCAGGAGAGGCAAGTTGGCACCAAGTTTTGTTGGCCCATTCCCTGTTCTTGAACTTGTCGGGAATTTGGCATATAGAGTTGGCTTACCAGAGAAGATGGCGGGAGTTCACAATGTATTTCATGTTTCCCAACTAAGGAAGTTCGTTCACGACTCAGATATGACTATTTCACCTGATCAGTTAGAGGACTTCGAAGTAGAACCCGAGGCGGTTGGGAACCGCAAGCCGATTCGTATTGTGGGGCACAATACGAAGCAACTTAGAAGGAAGGCGGTGAAGCTAGTCAAGGTTCAGTGGGGCGAGGACGAGAGTGACTGTACTTGGGAGACAGAGGAGAGCATTAGGAAGGCGTATCCAAAACTCTTTGCTTGGTAAGATCTACTTCGTCATTTAGTTATTCCGCATGCTACGATAGACTTATCTTGCTTGTTTTGCATGTTTAATTATTGTTTTATGGTTGATAGGCATGCGAGACCCTTTGTGTGTTTTGGTTAAGGAATTTCGGGGGCGAAATTTCTTAAGGTGGGAATAGTGCAACGACCCGCATTCTACGCATCGGAGGATCGTAGAATATTTATTTCTTCCACATATGAAGTCGTATGGTCATGTAACTTTGGGAAACATCTATTAGAGTCATTTCTCATGTTCATGATTTTTGTTGATTTTTAAATGACCATTTTACTTCTAGTTGGTACTGTTTTGGCCATAACTTTTGACTGGAAAGGAATTTTGACCTGAAACCACTTCCATTAAATTCATTTGATGGTTTACCTTTCCGTAGAGTGGTCATAATAGCCAAACGGACTTACCGTTTGGGAGATATGGCTGAAATAAGGTTTGGAAGGTGAAAAACTGCTTAACCGGGCCAAATAGGGTGATTAGTGAATAGGCCCATAACCCATTTCGGGATTAGGGTTATGGGAAGGCTGAAATGAGTTAGAGAATCATTTCATTTCAGTTTTCTAGCCTCCACTTATCACCAAGGAACCCTAAAAATGGCCTCCAACCTCTAAATCACCTCCAAATCATCTTTTGATCAAGGATTAAGCTTAGCAACATCTAATCAAGGAGGATCTACACCAAATCAACATTGGAGCCGCTGTTTGGCATTGGGATTTGCATCAAATCAGAGATTTATTTCAGATCTTAGTTTATTTGTGGCTAAGGTGAGTGATTTGCATAGTTTTGCACTAATTATGGCTAATTAAGGGTAATTAGTGTTAATTAGCGAATTTAAGCATGATAAAATTCTGGAAAAATGTTCATAAATTCTTAAATGATGTTTTAGACCTCTGATATGAATTTGGGTTAATTTGGTTAAGTTTTGCTAATCCTATCATTAGTTACACCTAAACATGCTTAAGGGGAAAATATGGGGTTTTAGGTATGTTTGATCCATTTTGACCTATCATATTGATGTTTTGATGTTTGTGGTTGATTATGCATGTTGCTATGACTGTATGATATGCTTTGTGATTGATTTCAATAGTTAGAATGGTCGAAAACATCTTCGAATGGAGTAAACACTTGCTGGAAAAGTTTCAGGGAACAGTGCCGGTTTCGGATCGGATCAGATATGAGGGCTCGGATCGGATAAGTTGAACTAGGCAAGGGATACGATCGGATCGGAACCTGACACTTGAGAAAACTGGCAAAAAGGAAGGCCACGCTAATTGAACTAGGATCGGATCGGATAAAGGAGGAGGGATCGGATCGGAGCACGTGAAGAACGAGGGAGCTGATCGGAGCGGAAGCACGAACTGGATGGGAGATGGCACCTAACCCGACTCGAAGTGGGACAGCCGACCCGAAGAGGGGACACCCAACCCGAACCGATGCAACACTGCGAACCCGAACCGAACCGCTACAGGGGAAGACAACACACCGACCCGACTCAAAATGTACACCCGACCCGATGGCTTGAAGGGAATCCGACCCGACCCAGTATTGACCAATAACCCGAGATGCAAAGGTAGTCCAATATGGGAAGTTAGAGCTCAGGATCCAGTTGGGAATCGATGAGTTCACTTCATGGTTGGGCTTTGCTGCGGGACGTGTGTTAAGGAGTTGTCGACGTTCATAACTTCGATTCACCACTAAAAATGGATGATGGGCTACTTATCAGTGCAGTAGAGTCATTCTGACTCGAGGGGCAAGGTGATGGTAGCAAGACTACGTTATCAGTGCAGTAGAGTCATTACGACTCGAGGGGCAAGGTGATGCGTAGTAAGACTATGAGCCAGCGCAGATAGGGTAAATAACTCCATGGGGCAAGTGGACATAGTAAAGGATTGGTAAGACTATGAGCTAGCGCAGATGGGGTGAATAACTCCATGGGCAAGTGGACATAGTAAGGATTGGTAAGGCTATGAGCCAGCGCAGATGGGGTGAATAACTCTATGGGGCAAGTGGACATAGCGAAGGATTAGCGGCTACGTTATCAGTGCAGTGAAGCCATTTATGACTTCATGGGGCAAAGTGATCGTAGCAAGGATGGGTGATCGAAGTGGTGAATATCGTATGATTTACGCACTGAATGAGAGATGTGAGGATGGTTGCTATGTTTGATTGTTTTCCATCACTATGACATGCATACCCCCACCTCCGTATCTTTACACCGTTTGATATGGCACCTTAGAGTGTTGTACAGTATGTAGTACTAACTCTTTGGTTGCAGGTCCAGGTTCAGGTATGTTTTAGTCTACCTGTTATTGTTCACTTTAGATGCTTATCGCTCATACCAGACTTTATGTCTGACCCAGAGTTTTATGTCTCCTCTTATTACTCTGGGTGCTCACACGAGCATACTAGAGACAGGTTAGCTGGTGATGCGGGAGTAGCTGATTCGGAGGCGGGCAGGAGGCTTCCACGTATTATATAGATATTCTCCCTGTGTCGTTGGTGGTTGCTACTTGGGCATTAGTAGTGTACCTCCTTTACCTTGCTTTTGCTTTTGAGACAGTTTGAAAAGTTGTAATAATGTTTAATTTTGGATCATAAGCTGTACTTACATTTTCCGCTGCTATGTTAGTTGTTTCAGCTTATGCACCGTCTCACCTGTTTTATGTCAAGTATGTTATTATTATATTTTACTCTATGCGCTGTGAGACATTCTACAGGTTCTTTATTAGTTCATTTTCTTCTTCCCTTTCCTTCTGACGACCCGTTCCATGCTAACTGGACATGTGTACAGCGCACCTTGGGAGTAAATGTCGGTTGGTGCGGGGCGGGCCATCACATCTAGGCTCTTCATCTCAACAAACAAGGGACTCACAGTCAACCTTCTTCTACTTAGCGCATCTGCCACAACATTACCCTTGCCAGAGGTATAAGCTATCTCGAAGTCATATGATGCCAAGAATTCCATCCACCTTTGCTGCCTTACATTCAAATCTTTCTGCGAGAAGAGGTACTTGAGCGACTTATGATCAGTATATAACTCAAACCTTTCACCTAGAAGATAGTGGCGCCAAGATTTGAGTGCAAAGACGATCGCCGCCAACTCCAAATCATGAGTGGGATAGTTCTTCTCATGAACTTTGAGTTGCCTACCCCCAAAGCATATCACTCTCCCTTCTTGCATCAGGACAGCACCTAATCCCGTGCCACATGCATCGGTGTACACGATAAACATCTTCCCTCCATCGGGTAATGCTAGAACTGGAGCTGTGGTGAGGGCTTTCTTGAGCCTTTGAAAAGCAAGCTCACACTCTAAGTCCCTTCTTCTTCGTTAACTTAGTGAGAGGGGCTGAAATCTTAGCGAAGTCCTTAATGAACTTCCTATAAAATCCTGCC
Organism: Allium sativum; assembly: GCA_030737875.1. Lineage (NCBI taxonomy): Eukaryota > Viridiplantae > Streptophyta > Magnoliopsida > Asparagales > Amaryllidaceae > Allium > Allium sativum. The sequence continues at coordinate 974,275,266 of CM060924.1, forward strand.
AGACCGAGAAAGCTTCTCACTTCAGTTGCGTTCTTCGGAACTTTCCAGTCTTGTACCTCCACCACTTTAGCGGGATCCACAGCTATGCCCTGCTTAGAAACTATATGCCCAAGGAACCGAACTTCCCTTCTCCAGAAATGGCATTTGGAGAACTTGGCTTTTAACTGATGAGCTCTAAGCGTATCCATAACCTCCTTGAGATGTATAACATGCTCTTCCTCGTCCTTAGAGAAGATCAGAATATCATCCACGAAGACAACCACAAACTTGTTAAGGAACTCCCTAAACACCCTACTCATCAAATCAACAAAGTATGCGGGTGCATTAGTCAAACCGAACGGCATGACAAGCCATTCAAAGAATCCATCTGGAGTCCTAAATGCAGTCTTATCAATACTATCCTCAGCCACTCTAAGCTGATGGAATCCGGTGGCTAGATCGAGTTGAGAGAAAATAGAAGCACCGACAAGATGGTCGAAGAGATCATCAATCCTCGGTAACGGGTGCCTATTTTTCTTTGTCAGCTTGTTTAACTCACGATAATCAACACATAGACGAAGCGAACCATCCGCCTTAGTAGCGAATACCACAGGAGCACCACATTCAGAAATGCTTCGCCTAATAAAAAATTTCTCAAACAACTCCTTGACTTGCTTGCTAAGCTCTCTTCTTTCTCGTGGGGCCATGTGCCTAACAGGCAATGAAACTGGCTTGGCATTATCAACAAGATAAATACAGAAGTCTGTCTCTCGTTTAGGGGGTAACCCCTTCACCTCATCAAAAACATCAGGATATTCTCGGACCACCCTCACAGATTGAAAATTGTCAATAGACGAGTCGAGGGATTCAAGATAACATAACATGACGGGATCCATAGGGTTACAAGAAATCTCTAGGGTATTGCCAAGGCGAGTCATAAGCCTCACTACCCCATGCTCACAATCGGGAATGGCTCCATAACTGGACAACCAATCCATGCCCAAAATCATCCCGTATCCCATGAACCCAAGAACATAAGCATTACATGTGAATTCTACGGTCAAGATAGAAATCCTCAAATCCATACAAATCATAGATAGATGGGCGGAACCCCCAATTGGATTTGAAACACTAACGGGATCCTCAACTAGACTAGTACTTAGGTGCAAACTTTCAACAATGTCAGAAGAAATAAAGGTATACGATGCGCCAGAATCAAATAAAGTTCGAACAGGAAAACCAGAAATGTAAACAAGGCTTTCTACAGAAATACTACCTCGGTCCGGAGCTGGAGTAGTGTTGAGAGCATGCATCTGCCCTCCAGAAGGTCCTGCTCGCTGAGTCTGTCCTTGCTCCTGCCCTTGCTTCTTTGGGCAATCCTTACTGAAGTATCCAGACTCTCCGCAATGAAAGCATTCTCCCAACTTCCTCTTCTTCTTCCTACAATCTTTGGCTATGTGTCCAGTGATCCCACAGAAGTTGCACTTCCTTGTCTCCTTTGCCTTGTTGTTGTTGGCCATGTTACCCTTGTTGTTCTTGTTGTTCTAGTTTCTCTGGTTGCCTCCTCACTTGGAGTCCGCCTTCTTGGTTTGAGTCTCATTAAGCTTAACTTCTTTCTTGCCATTCTTATCATCTCCTTGAAGCAAGGCCATATCCAATAAGCTCTCAAAAGTGGCCCCCATGGGTATATGAGACATGGCCAAACTATGTATTGGCTCATTCAATCCTCGAGCAAAGCGTAGAGCCTTCTTCTGAGGTGTGTTAACCATGTCTGAACCGAATCGAGCAAGCTGGTTAAACTTATTCGCATACTCCCTCACGGTCATGTCCCCTTGCTTCAAAGATATAAACCTCTCCAATTGCAAATTCTCTTCAGTAGATGATAGAAACTTAAGCTCAAACCTCATCCTAAAGTCGGCCCAAGTCTCTATAGGCCTAGTAGCGTTGGTGACTTCCCACCAATAAGCAGCTTCCTCTTTCAATAGCCATACTGCCAATAGAAACTTTCCTACGGTCTTCTACTTCAAAGATAGCAAAAAGATCTTCAGTTTCCTTTAACCAGTTTCTTGCCTCAACATAAGTCTCTGTCCCTACAAAATTCTTGCCACCCATCGCCTTAAAGTCTTTGCAAATCTTCGCGAAATCCGCTTGTGGACGCTGAGGAGGAGGAGGAGGAGGAACCTCAGGTACGAGAGGAGGAGTGGGAGTGTTTGCTGGGCCCGCATCGTTGGTCCTAGCTTCCAAGTACCTTCGGAACCATCCGAGTATGGGTACTCCCTCGGGAAGATTAAGATCGGCCATGCTGAAAAAGGAAAAGATAGATTTAGAATGAGGAAACGAAGGATAGTGCTAATGGCTTTTGGGGAATAGCCTTTTAAAATAAACTAGACTTTTCTTGGAAAAATACTTAATTGGTTTTGAAAATAGTTTTTCAAAAGGGTTTTTAAAACTTTTGTCCGGTCTAGTAAAACCTTATGCTCTGATACCAAATGTAACACCCCACCTCCGCCAGGGCCATTCACGAGAGAACGCACTAGCTTTGGAGGGGTGTTGTCTAGGTAAACATGCACAGAGATATCACAAGACAGAACATAGGTAAATAAGTAAGTAAAGCAACGGTAGAAATTTAAAAACCATAATTAGCCATTTCAAAACCACATAGTCAACTTACGTCAAAGTACTTAGTCATTATTTTCCAACTACCACAAGTCCAGAAAACATAAACTGAAAATAACATAAAGTAAACTATCCCTAAGATAGATGTGGTGAAGCCATAGCAAGCTCAAGTCCAAACCGTACATGAGCTGTCAAGAAAGCAAGTCGAATGTCCAAGCTAAGCACTGGTGTTCCCTCCCTAAGAACCTAGGGGGGGAATGGAAGAAAAGAGGCAAAAGAAAAAGGGTCAGTCATAAAAACTGATAAGTCCTACCTACTATTAATATAAAAACTAATGAAGTTAACTAAACATGAGAAACTGAGATGAAACATAAAGGTGGTAACTAACTGGCGTGATGAATAGATAATCAAGGTAGATCAAGTGTGGCATCGCATATACAAGGTTTAGTTTTGCACCAAAAGTACTAGTAATCCAACCCATGTCAAGTATAAACAAGAAATGATCCCTATGCCCAATATCATGAGATGACCCAAGTCGGGGGTCCAACTACACGGTCTAGTCGATCGGCTCCCTATAAGCCTAACTCATCGAGTGTCGGTGTCATACGGCCCAATCACGAATGTAGCTACTCTGTGCTAGGTCCACCCTAGGGTGTATCAAGCCCTAGGGTGCCAACCACTGACACCATTCCAAGTACGCACAGTGTACAACTACTAGTGCCCACGCCTGCTTTTTCAACTTCGGAACACATGCACGATCATAGTCCGCCTGAACCTACAATGGCGCACCAAACTCTGCCGTCATTTTGGTCGCTTACAATCAGCCCAGTAATCGTGCCCCACCCTAGCCTAGTCCCTAGGGTATCGTTGATACATCCAAAAGGGTTACTACTGAAAAGGACCACGTAACTAGGGTTTCTAACGGGTTAAGTATGGTTAACCCTATTCAATCATGTATCAAGTTGGTTAAGTGTACCCAAGTGGTTCATGACTTAACCCCATCCAACCATGTATCAAGTTGGTTAAGTGTTTCCAAGTGGTTCATGACTTAACCCTAACATGTGGCATTAATTAATTTAATGCACCCAACCTCTCACATTAGACTTTGTTGTGGTTACTGGATATGCCGGGCGGGTCCGGGCAGCTTTACACCACAACCTAGTCTAACCTCGGGTTTCAAGCGCAATATGACCAACTTCTCACATTGGGTCCTATTGTTTGTAGCCACTGGATTTGCCGGGCGGTTCCGGGCAGATTTACGCTACAAACTCAACCCAACCTCGAGTTGGCCACTTTATGGTTTTCTATATGTCATGACCATATTCAAGTTTTCAAGCATAATAAAGTTTCATGTCACATCTCAAGTCATGTTTTTCATGTCATTTCAAGTTTGCCTAACTACCCATAACGTATCCCCATCGCACGTAAATTCGCATCAACACAAGTGAATCAAGGAACATAAAAATATGACCAAGAGGGGCATAAGGTTGGTAAAGTTGGTCATAAGTTAAACATGATGATATTTGAGGCAAAGGTGTTCATCACAACTAGCATATAGGATTATTGGCCTCAAAACATGTATGACATCAAACTTAGCAAATAAACTTATGGGTAGCATGTAGTTCAACATCATAGGCAAAGGTGATAAAATGATAATAGTTGACATAGGGTGATAAACATGTGGGAAGCATGTAGTTCAACATCATAGGCAAGTTTACATCAAGGTTATGAGGGGTTCTAGGTTGCATTATGCATAATCCCCACATAAAGCTCATAGCTTTCTACCCAAAAATCAAGGTAAATGGTACTAGGTTCATGATAGTGCCACAATCATAGATCAAAAGAGCCATAAATGGATCTATGCATACAAATATAGCCCCAAGACAAGTATTATACCAAAAGTCCCATTTCAACTTGCTACATGATCATATTAACTTCATAGTTTAAATCTAAGAGTAGAGTGGGGCTTACAAAGCGTGGCTATGAGAACTAAAAACCAAATAGAACAAGATAGAGACGTTGTAGAAGCTCTAGGAATGATGTAGCAACACTAGAATCCTTGAGAATAAGTAGCTCCTTTGATAGAAAGAAGAAAGCTTGCTCCTTTTTGCCTTGGAAACTCTCAAGATGAAGATGGAGGCCATGATTAGGGAGCATTTTGGTAGAATTTAGTTGTTAGGTTGATTTGTGATGGTTTAGCCTAGGTATTAGGGTGTTTTTATAGGTGTAGAGACTAGTTTAGGCCGTAGGATTAACCCTAATTTAGATCTGAAGCATCAAATCCCGTCACAGGCTAGCTGAGCAGACCAAAGGAGCAAAGAGGTGCACCAGGGAAAACCTGGCCGACCAGGGAGGTCGACCCCCAGGTTGACACCCAGGTCGACACCCAGGTCTACACCCCAGTCGACCTGGGGGGGGGGCAGGTCGACTCCCCAGTCGACCTGGGGTAGGGCGGGAAAATTTCCCGCCCAATCTGTTTGGATCTGATTTTGAATTTCGGGCTGAATTTTGAATTTTCTGAAATCTTCTATGGGCCATAACTTGGTCATACGGACTCCGATTTACGAAATTTCGGACTCGTTTTCAAGCAGAATTTTGAGACGAACGCAATGGCGTTACCCGTTCCCATTGATTCTTAAATTTTGATTTAATTATGCCCTGATTTCTTGTTTTAACATGTTATAAAAATTCGGGTTGTTACACAAAGAGAATAAATTCTCCGCCACTAAACAGATATATATTTAATAGAGATCAATTAATATAGCACAAACTACGATGTCAGACACATAATCCATTTTCAATTCGTTATGGGTATGAATGAAACCAGAGGCACAACTTATTCCTTATCCCATATGTCCAATATAAGAGAGAGGTCCTCACATATCCGGTCGATTTCCATGTACGTCTAGACAATAAACACTTATTACCTCATCTTGGGTGTACCATCCAATCGAGACATCAGTAATCATCCGTATGATGTGAAGATTTTCGGCCTTCAACCACCGTCTTCATCATCGACTTTTAGTCATCATAACAGTTATTCAGAATGGTTAATCCTAGTCCTTCCGAATAACTCATACAACTTTAAAATCAAATGAAAAATAAAGTTAACACACATCTCATTCCAATCCAGAATATTCTTTTATTCAAATAATCATTACCCTAGGGAAAGATTCCCATTAATTTTATCAAAGATTTTCTCATTTAAACTTATTATTTAATCCTCCTTTGGATATCATTTCAAAAGATTTTATTGTATCTTTTCACAACTTAAACCAAATTAACTTTTATAAAACTAGTCGGGATTATCGTGCTTTACCGAAGTAATCGTTCATTTTATTTTTCCAATCCAACCTATTCATCCCATGGAGTAAAATTGGCGATACTCCATATTTAAGAACCACTATGTTATCGATAAATTTAATTACCGTTTTCAAATTTCAATCTAGTTAAAGATTTATTAAAACTTTAATTCAGTTGTAATCTCAACAATAATTACTTAAGTGTGGTGCTAAGGGAAACCCAATATGTTCTTCCTAATACCGCAATTAAAAAAATATAACTCATTAAATTTTTTATGCTTTCTAATACCACATTACCTCTCCATTCTATTCTCCTACTCAATCATTATTTCTTGAACTAATCACGTACCAAGCTAATCTAAAATACCTAATCTCTTGTAATTGATGTCTTCTTCACATCTCTGGCGGAAAAATTCAAATTTATACGGTAATCTCTCAATTGTTTGGTAATCTGAAAACCCTAATCTCTCACTTCCTCCTCTTGTTTTCTTAATTCGATCCTTATTCACGGCTTTTGTATATTGCTGCATCGAAATAGTTGATAGGTTATAAATGTAGGGTTTATCTCATTGATCGGTATTACAAATGAGGACGAATAAATATAGAGCTAAGTAGAAATATGGTAAAACAGTGTCCTATTTTTTAAGTGTGCGGTACTAAGAAGAGTGTAATACTAATTCTTGTGGTGTTTTTTATTCGCGGTATTAGGAAGAACATATTGGGGTGTCCTTAGCACAACACTTACTTAATGATTATTCAACTTTAGGAAATAAATCATGTCTTTAACTAGATTAAAGAACATCTGCCATTCAAAAGCACTGTTCAAAATAAACCTAAAATCATCTTCCATTTAATATGGAATCTTCACGGAAATGTGAAAAATTTATAATTGATATAAATTTCCGTATCCGGCTAATAATATAAGTGGAATAACGACAAAGCCTTTTAAATTCCATAAATAGTAAATGCCTTCCTTCACAGAAGCTCATCTCGATTATTATTAATCGAATTCCATTCAATTCAATTAAACTAAATAAATTGGAAAACTTCTTTAAATCTTAATTAAAAGATTTATTCCTTTCGCAGCTGAGTTCAAGAACAGTATTATTTAAGATACCATTCACGACAAAACCAAAATCCAATTCGATGTTAAATATAAGATCTTAAATGGAAATCATGTCGACGTCACTCAATACCAAATTCTAAAACTAATAGATACCATTTTGGAATAATGATATCCATATCTTCCAAATTCCTAAATGATATCCTTATAATCATGGAACCCAATATCAAAAATATCTGAAGATAATTTCCATTCAAATCCATTCCCATTTATTCGTTTGAAAACTCTGGTTATATTAAAAACCGTTTACAAATCCGATTTATTAATTTGAAATCATTGCATTATTATTTTAGTTGTTAGCTAGTTCATTTAGATAAAAATATTTTTTATCTTTTCAAAATGGAATATTTCATCCAAAATATTTTCAAATCATTTATTATGATTTTACATAATTTTTCCTTATTTTAAATAATTTTATTAAGGCCCTTAAAGTCGGTTTCCAATATCGGTTACCAAACTACGTCCATAGCGACCTTTTCCAAAACTGATTTGGACTTAAATTAAATCCAACCATTGGATTTCAAAAATTATCATTTTATTGGAATACTTATTTTATTATGGTTCCAATGGTTCCAATTTCAGGTGAATCCGACGGTCGGATCTCCCGATACGTCAGTTTGAAGTTACGGATTGACGTTCGCGAACTGTGGTTGCGCGACGTGTTCTATTCAATCCCGAATCAATTTATAAATTTTAAATATAAATTGAAACGCTTCTAAACCATTTTATTAAATTATATAAAATATATAATTTCATATTTGAAAACTCATTTCAGTCGTTTATGATCAAAATCGCATATTTCACTGTTCAGTCAATTTTAATATTATTTTGATGAATAAAATAATATTATTTTTCAAAACCTGTTATTTTCAGTTCAAATATTCTTGAAAGTCGTTATAAAAATAAACAAGAAAATTTCAAAAAAAATTCCTTTTAAAACGTTTGCTATATAGCCTAATTGCACTTCACTTTAAAAAGTTACTATTCATTTCAATTTGAAAACTTCAACATGCCAAAATCAATTGAAAATTAATTCAAAACCATTTGTTGCAGTTAAAATTATTCATCTATATTTTTTTATTTCTTTGCATCCATCCAAAATCGGACGTCTAAATCAAATTTCAATTTTCATTGAGTATTATTTTATTAAAATATTCATATTTATTCCGAATTGGATTAAAATTCAACTAATATCCATTAAATTCATTATATGGATTTCATACATTCAACAATAATTGTAAACAACCATAGAATATTCAATTAACATCCAGTGTGCATTTACATCCATATAAGCCTTAAATTATTATTTTACGCTTATATCGCTCTGTCAGTTAATCGATTAACATCCAATCTAAACGTAAATCAAATATCATCCCAATACCCGTGTAGGGTTTTCAACTATTAATTAATTAATTAAATATTCCAATTGATACTACTTAAATAGGTGAACATAAATAAGTCGTTTGACTTGTAAATGGATATTTAATCCAATTTCAACTAACATAAATAATTTAACATCGTTTTAATATTTTAATTATTTCAAAATCACATACAAAACATAACATAATATATAATCAATTCATCCATCGGGTTTGCAAACAATTTGTGATGTGAGCTATCAGGCACCGTATAACAATTTGAGATAATTATTCAGATAAAATCAGCATAGACAATCAATATATATATATATATTCAGATATGATTATAATAACATAACAAAACAGTTGAGTGAAAGAGTTCTCACATTGATCGGTTTTAGAATTGTTATTAAAGGATAGTTTTAATTGAATTAAACAAGACATTTAATTTAACCAAAAATCTCAACCAGCTCCAAATTCCTCCAGGTCAATTTCATATTGTAAATCTCGTCAAGACGATTCCAACGCATCTGAAATCGTTAGATTCTGTGTCCGTAAGAACAAGATACGAGGTACTAAGGGCCAATTATATTATTAAAACAATTAAATACATAATTAATTATTTAATTTCTCTAATCCACCTTTAACCTTAATTCTCCTTTGTTCTACAGACATCAGCCGCGACCCATTTTTCATTGCTCCTCTTCAATTTCGCATGCCACCTGGAGCAACTATCCAACGATCACCAAACCCCCTGCCGTCAGCCTCTCTCCACTCCACCACCACCAGAAATTGCATAACTCTCGGCCCCCTCTATATCTTGAGAAACGCATCCAAAGTCGCTGCGCTTGCAGCTCAAAATCGGCCACCTCATGACGAGTTTTCCGATTACCACCGTTGAAGACCAAGATCTCACTTGGCTTTACAGTTTTGTAGTTATACGTTTTTGATAATAATGAACGGATCAAAAGAAATCTGGATAGGAAGATTCGAATATTTCCAGCCCTTGAATGTGATAGTAGCGGTTGTGAAGATGATAGATTACAGTTTAAGTGAGTTGAGAGCTATATATACTTATATTTTAATATTATTTAATTCTCGTGTTACTTGTTTAACACTCTGAACTCTAAATGAATCCCAACGACTGACCTTCCTAACAAATACCTCTATTCCGGACATAATGGAATATGTTTTGTAAGTCAATTTGATCGTTTCGATCAGTTTTTATCAAAATTAAAATATAAATTAATATAACATTCAATACTGAATTTGAACGTAGTTTTAACTTACCACGACCACATACTTACTCAAAAAGTTATGAAATTTGAAAACCTGCTATTTTTACAAATACAGTTCTAACAAACTAGTTTCGTCGAATTTGTAAACCGTTTGAAAAATGGATTTTTAACTAGCTTATTGAAATTATAACTGAAACTAAACACACGTTTAAATTTACGACGCTTACATACGAATTCCAATTGACTTGAAAATTTAAAATTTACAATAATTGAACGTTCTGGATTCAACAAAATTGGTTTCGTCGAAAACAGAGGTCGTTTACAAAATGCCTATTTTTAAGGGCTTATTTAATATTAATAAATTTCATAGCAACTATTTTAAATTTTAATCTGGACATAATTTACAGTCTAAAATATGAAATCTTGATTTCTTATATTTGTAAGGAAGATATTATTAAACAGATTCTAACGTTTCTTGTTTTACTGAAATCTGATTTATATCGAATTCTGTACATTCAATTAAATTTCAAAACCAAAATTTTAAACTACCGCGATGTTACGAGTTCGTTCTAATTAAATTTTAAACTTATATGTCCTAACTTCGTTTTAAAATAAATTATAAGTTTTTAATTATCAAAATAAATCATTCGACAATTTTAAAATCCAATAAAACCAATTAAAAATACATTTTAAATTGGTTCCAAACTTTAAGCTTGTTATAGTAAATTCTACTTTCCTGAATTCAACATAGTTGAATTTCCATGTATAAATCTTTTTCGAATAGTCTCTATTCGATTAACGTTCCAAACTTCAGAATAAATTTACCATTTCAAGTCAACTCAATTTCCATTTAATTCTAAATTCACTTTTGTATTTATAACTTCCAATTCCTCACTAATTTCCCTTTATAACAATTTCAATCTACAAAACGTTTGCTTTTAAATCATTATTCACTTTAGAATGTGAATACTATTTCTTAACAGAAATTTAGACTCGTTTTTTCAATCAAATCTTGAGTTTATTTTTAAATACCATTACAGGCTCAAATCCCGTTTATTGCGTTACTTTTATAAATCCACATCATATTCCACTTTATTTATAAATTTCGTTTATAGGCAAAACTACTTGTTACTACTAACAAGTTTATAATCTTATATTGACTTTGCATGCGAACTTTGAAATATCAGTTTCAGACCAAGTATTAATTATCTTGTTAAGTTATGAATTATATAATATAAAGAAAAACTACTTTTATAAAATTTGACATAGATGAATTCCAATTTTAAATCCTCATGGATTTATTTCAATTCCATTCACATTCCAGACGTCAAAATAAATTTCATCGTTTTCTTTTGAAACCATTTCCAATTTCCTTTTAAATTCACTCTTAAATTACATTTCCAAATTATCCAATGATAAATATTTCACTTCATTTATAAAATCGTTCATAAACTAAACTACTTGTTTCTATTATTAAAAAAGTCATTATTTTTTAACCTATTCGAAATTCAATTTATATTTAAAAAAAAAACAAATTTCCCTTAAAATCTCAAAATCCCTTCTTATGATATTTTAAATTGCAATATTTAGGGTCAGTACTGTTCAACATCCAAACACAACAAAATCTATCACATAACGTCTACCACATCATATATCACAGTATATGAAAACAAATAGTAATAATTTTGAGGAATCCAATTGGATCCCTTCAACCTATTTTTCCTGTATCCACAGATGTTAGACAACATAACCAATCCCACTTCGAGGTGGGATATCATGGTATATAAGGTCATCCTCTATTATGAGGGGAGCATAGGGTCTCATCCGCTAAAATGTGCGAGAATATCCAACTGCCGACCTTAAATACAACTAATATATAAAATAGCAACAATTAGTAATAATATGTCAGTTCATCCAAACAATCATTACACAGCATTCAATCATCATTTATCAACATTAAAATATGTTTATAATATTATAAACTGGATAGAATTAGTGAGTTTGCTCACTTTGGTTATTAATCGTTGAATGAGAATTAATTTCTGATTATCCAAACAGGCTTTTTATTTTGCCATAATTTCCAAAGAGCTCCAAAATAGCTTCATTGCATAGCTTACGTCCAAACGATCCCAATGGATCTTGTTTCATCAGATTCTAATAAAGTATACAAAAGTTATCAATTTTTCAAGTTTTAAATTAAATTTACACAACATCAACTATTAAATTGTAACAACCCGGAAAATCAGAACCAATTTAATTTTTTTTATTTTGGCTAATTTAATGGATTTTTAATATATAAAATGATTTACTATAAATAATTACGACCAGAAATTTATTTTGAATAGAATTGGAATGAATAAATTTATTTAAATCGAAGTTAGAGTATAAATATTTATTTTAATTATAAAAGGAATTGGAAATGGCGCGACAGTTTGAAAATTCGATTTCAAATTTCAAATGAATGTACATGATTCAAAATAAATCGGATTTTAGTAAAACCAAAAATATTTGAATCTGTTTGAAAATATCTTTTCAACAAATGTGAAAAATATAGATTTCATAGTGGGAATAAAAAGTTATGTCCAGTTGAAAATTAAAAATAGTCGCTATGGAATTTAATATAATATATTGCGCTTGAAAATAGTCACTTTGCAAACGACCTCCGTTTTCGACGAAACCACTTTGGTTGGATCCGGAATGTCAAATTATTGCTAGATTCCAATTTTCATAATTTTTGGAATTAATATGCGAGTGTGGCAAAAGAAAATGTGTTTGGTAATTTAAATTTGAATTAGATCGACTAGAAAATGGCCATATTTCAAACGGCCTCCAAATTCGACAAAATTAGTTTTGTTAGGACCGTATCGTCAAAACATAGCTAGATTAATTTTTCTGTGATTTTCGGAGTCGGTATGACCCTGGTAAATTGAAATGTACGTTTAAATTAAATATATATTGATTTATATTTTGATTTAAAGAAAAACTAATCGTAACAGCCGAATTGGGTTGCGAAACATATACCATTTCATTCAGAATGGGGTTAATTAGCTAGCGGCGACAATCGTTAGGTTTGATTTGGAGTTCGGAGATAAAACACGCTATTTTCGAATTAATTAATAATTAAAAATATTTATATATATATATTCCCTAAAAACCCTAAATATCCCTCAGAATTAAACCTACCGCCACTCCAGGAATAAACGGCCAAGGAGCTCCCGATTTCAAAACCCGAGAACTCCAAATCGGTTTCGTACTGATTCACAAATCCAAAACGAAAATCCTTCTACTAACTAAGCTCTTCAAATTGATCTAAGTATGATCGGGTTTCGTTGTGTGTACAGCTCCAAATTGAAGCTCCAATCGTCGTCGTTCAACACAGTTTTCGAGGAAGGTGGGCCCACCGAGTTCCACGCGGTCGAGGGAGGAGAGATGAGCCTCCAAGGTGGTCGTCATGGTCCCTCCTGATCGTCGTCCGGCGGTCTCTGGCGAAGGGGGCGGCGCGATATTGTTTTTGAGCTGATGGATTTCGGTTCAGATGATAAAGAAGGGTTAAGGGGAGAAAATTAAGGTTAGTTTAATTAATTAACTAACTAATTATCGTATAAATTGTTCAATGTACTAAATCCATAACTTTTTCGTAAGAGCACGGATTTGGGCAAACCCGGGCTCGTTGGAACCGTCTCGACAAGATCTACAACATGGAACTGACTAGAATCAAAATGGAGCAAATTAGAATCTCAAGCAAATTCAAATCCAAATGGTTTAGAAATTTAGGAATAAAACTGACAGAGTGGATCCCAAAGTGAGAACTCTTTCTCACTCAATTTATTTACAGTTAAATATATATTAGGATGCAGGCGGTGCTTAGCAGCACCCGAAACCAATTATTGTACAAACCATGGTTGTTTGTTTGGATTGAATGATTGTGGTTGTTGACTGTATTGTGTTGAATAAAATATTCATGTACGGAATAAAATATTTGAACAATAAAAATATCATTTTTATTGAATGAATATAATATATAAAATATTCACGTATGGAATAAAATACTTGAACAATTAAAATATCATTTTTATTGTATATATGAACTGTTTAAAATAGTCGTGTTTTAAATAAATATTCATAAACAAATCGGACAATTTGTTTATGTACACCCATTTATCTGATACTAATTGGGACGATATATTTTACACATCGCCCAACTGCACAAATAAAATTTGTATTGGTTGGTTGAAACCTCAAACGGGTATTAGGACGATATTTGACGTACACTAATCCCAATTGTTTAGTTGTATGTCAATTGATGGGTTAACAGACTGTTGTAAGCGTTAATTATTTATATTTAATGCTTATGCAGTTGTGTAGTGCACTCTGGCAGATGGTTGGTTGTTTATCATTGTTGATATATACATGTGTTGTATGAAATCCATACAAATAAATTTTATGGTAACTGATTGGGTTTGATTCCAATTCAGAGATAAGGAATATTTTAAAATAATGAATATTTTAAAATAATATTCAGAAAAGAATCAAAATTTGATTTTGATGTCCGATTTTGTATGGACACGAAAATATTTAAATATATAAAGTCGTGTTCATTAGATTTGCGCCATTTTGACGCAGACAATATTTATATCGATTTTTTCATATTTTTTTGTAACGAATATCAAAAAGGGAAGTGATTTCAAAATCTAATGTTTTGAAAATATTATCATTTAATATTATAATGATGAGGAATATTCCAACTTGATTTGAAATTTGAAATGGAATTGAAATCGTTTTAAAATGAATTTAAAACGAATTTATTATGGAATATTCAAATTTGATTAGAAATTTGAAATGGAATTGAAATCATTTTAAGATGAATTTAAAACGAATTTATTATGGAATATTCAAATTTGATTTGAAATTTGAAATGGAATTGAAATCATTTTAAAATGAAATTAAACACGAATTTATTAAGGAATATTCAAATTTGATTTGAAATTTGAAATGAAGTTAGAATCATTTTAAAACGAATTTATAAACGATTTATAAAATACCTTTTAAATGGAAATCGACAAAATATATATAATATATATTATATAATATAATGACCTGAATAGAACGCGTCGCGCGGCGACCTTTCGCGAATTTCAACCAATTCAGGAGATCTGACCGTCGGATTCTCCTAAAACTGGAACCGTTGGGTTCCTATCGAAAAGAGCTTTCCAACGAATATTAGAGTTTTGAAATATAACGGCTAGATTTGGAATTACGTCCAAATCAAATTTGGAAAAGGTCGCTGTAAGTGTAATTTGATGACCGTTTATGGAAATCGACTATTCGGGCCTTGATAAAATTATTAAAAATATTAATAATTTGTGTAAAATCATAATAAATGATTTTGAAATAATTGGGATGAAAATTTTCCATATTTGAAAAGATAAAAATAAATTTTTATCGAAATGAACTAATTATTAACTAGAAATAAAAATCCAATTATTTTTAAATTAATAAATTGGATTGAGAATGGATTTTAATATAACCAAAATTTCCAATATATGAATTGGAATGGATTTGAATCGAAATAATATTCGGAATATTTCGATGTTGGATTTCGTGATTATACAGATATTGTTATAGAAATTTGAAAGATATATTTATATTGTTATTTCCAATACGATATTTGTTGGTTTAAGAATTTGATATTAAATATAAGCCGATATAATTTCTATTCAGAGCCTTATATTTAATATCAAATGGGATTTTGGGTTTGTCGTGAATGGTGTTTTCAGTAACACTGTTCTTAAACCCCATGTGAAAAGAATAAATCTTTTAATAAAGATTATTAGGGTTTCCCGTTACATTGGTAATTGGAACATAATGGAATGTGAATCGGGTTTATCGTGAACTGTGTTTTTAACGACATTCGTTCTTTGACCTGATTTACTTTGAAATGTGATTTGGGATTTATAAATCTTTTATTAAAATTTAAAGGAAATTTTCCAAAATAAAGTTTTCCAATTTAATACAATAAATTGGAAAGGAATGGAATTCGATTGGATAATAATCGAAGTGAGCTTCGGTGGAGGAAGACTGTTAATATAAATGGAATTTAAAAGGCTTTGTCGTTATTCCATTTATATTATTAGTAGGATACGGAAATTGATATCGATTATATATTGATCTGTTTTCCGTGAAGATTCCATAAATAATGGAATGTGTTTGGGTTTATTGTGAACTGTGTTTTTTAAATGGCATTAGTTCTTTAACTCAGTTAAAGATAAGATTAATTTCTTAACTTTGAATAATCATTAAGTATTGATTTTTGGGATTAAAATTGAATTAGAGATTACAAGATTGAAATGTGAATGGGATAATTAAATTTATCGAATTCATGGAATGATTGAGAATGGAGTATCACTAGTTTTCTTCAAGCGATAGTTAAATCTTTAATTAGATTTGAGTGTGAAAAGGTAATTAATTTTACCGATAACACCGTGGGTGTTAGATTTGGAATATTACCAGTTTTACTCCATGGAATGAATAGGTTGGGATTGGGAAATTAAATAAATGAATACTTCAGTAAGGTGCGCTAATCTAGACTAGTTTGGAAAAACCTTAATTTGGTTTGAATTGATATCGAATGGAAGATTAAAGAACAAATTTAAAGAATTTGTCTTTGATAAAATTAATGGGAACCTTTCCCAAAGGATATGAATATTTAAATAAAGGAATATTCAAAATTGGAATGAGGCGTATGCTGTGTTTTATAGCACTTGTTTATAAGATACGTGGGTTATTCAGAAAGACCGGGTTTATCCCATTCTAAATAACCGAATCGATGATAAGTCGATGATGAAGATGGTGGTTGAAGACCCAAGGTCTTCACATCGTTTGGATGATTACTGATGTCTTGATTGGGCTGCACACCCAAGACGAGGTAATAACTGGTGATCGTCCAGACGTACTTAGAGATTGACCGGATATGTGAGGACCTCTCTCCTGTATTGGACATACGGGACGAGGAATAAGGTGCCTCCGGTTTCGTTCAGACCCAGAACGAACTTGTAAATGGTTGTGTGTCTGACATTGGATTTTATTCTGTGTTGATTGATCTCTATTAAATATATATATATATATATTTGGTGGAGGAGAATTTGTTCTCTTGCTTAACACCCTTCTCTGAGACGTATGAGCTCAGAGGTTATATATCGATAGACATTAGTCGCATGGCATGAATTGCCTGTGTGGCATGCTGAGATGCAAATGATCAAGGCTTTTGTTGAAAAGCAGAGTCTTGTGGTTGATGATCAAAGCACGACTTTAATATATCATAGCTTTGTGTATAGAGTTGATTCGCAAGCCTCACACCCCGGTGTGAACCAGAAACGGGAGTGGACCTCAGGGAGGACATGCGTTTCTTTCTAGCTAGGAGTGGTGTCATGATATGGAGCCCAGACATTTTACTTATGTGGATGATGGATAGCGAGGCGCCTCGCTTATATCGGTCACTACGGGACCGATGGATGATATGGTCGACATACTGACCATTACGCCCCATAGGGTGGGGAAACGTATTGTTCAGGGATTTTTAATCCACTTAAAATGCGGACCGACCCTGACGATCCAAAGCTTGTCTGTGCGCTTGCCTGAGACATGGTAGGCTAGATTGTCTCGAAGCAGTAAGAACGATCCCTTGCCTTGGTTCACAGGCTGAAATCCAACTTCCAATACGTGACATTTCGATTTTAGTTTTAAACCTATATGGCGACATAGTAGCATGGGATACTATGTCGTCTATGATCGATACATTTATATTTGAGGTTGTTCGATACACTATGCACTTATAGTAATAATAAAATGACTTGTTTTAAATTTACCAAGCATGTTTGGCTATTATAAGGGAACACTCTATCCTCCGTCTTGCGTTGCATTGTGTGATGGGACCTGAGTCTTATAATAGCTTCATTTTCCAAAAAGCGTTACGATATTTGTTTTATGCACTGGTATTATTGGAAGGAATCCCGTTCCGTGTTATACGGCATGGTCCCTTGATTTACTTTATTTTAAAGTAAAGATTTAAATAACTGTTTTAGTTCTCACACCAGTCACATGACTGACCTGGAGTTTATTGTTTTAACCTAAAATCTGGGTGCCCTTGTTTTCCACACAGGCAGCTAGTGGTTTTGGACTTGTAGATTATTTCTTTTCCAGGATCCACCTGGAGCTATATATTCGGAACGCTCTGTATCTGTATATTTCTTTCAGTTGTGTTTTGTATTATTTTCCACTGCATTGTAATTTGTAAATCTCTGATATTTATCAAATGTATATTATTTGTTCATACTCTGCATATTCTTGTACTCTGATGTAAATTGTTGCAATAAGCAATGAAATGTCCTTCTGTTTGTGTTCTGGTTTGTCATGTTCTCAAATCAATCCGGGCTTTCTCGAAAGGGCGAGTTTGGGTCGTTTCAACGTGGTATCAGAGCTTTGGTTTACAGAGCTCGAGAACAAGACACATTAGAACCAAGTGAAAGAATTCATCAGGGATTGGATTAGTAATATCCAATGAGGATGACTCGTTAGAGATAGGATCAGTAGTATCTTAAAAGGAGTCCAAAGAGTGTTATTTTTAAACTAAAAATGAAAACAAATTTTGTTTTGAAAATTTAAACCCTATTATACGCATGTGAATATTTTATTTAAATTGATTTTGGACTATAGGATATATGGAGATTTGAATATACGTATGATCCACATGTATTTGAAGCCTCAAATATACCGAATGGATACAGAATCACAATTTAGTCGCCCGTGCATGATTCTGATAATGGCACACCATCATCAGTGTTTATGTTCGAGTTTCGAAAGTGAGACATCTATATATCTCCAATTGACTGGTGTGAGAACCAAAACTAGATAGGGTTATTGTTGTGATTTGGCATCAAAAATGGATTTTTAGTATATATAACAATTTATGTGTTTGAAACGATAATCTACTAATTGATTGCTGATTGTGTTGTTTGATTATTGGTTTGCTTAATTAAAATTTTGAACCAATATAAGAATGTATGGTAAATTTATCCAAATTGAACCAAATTATTGAACTGAATTGAAAATTGATTGAAATTGCATGATATACAAGTATATACATTGAACAGGTCATAGCAGGGATGTTAAGAAGAGGAATAAAATTGTATGCCCGACAAATAGGTACATGTTTGCTATATTTCTTGGGTTTGGATGATTTATGAGCCGATTGGCTAGCCGCTTGGCTTTTTCTTTTTCTTTTTGGATGATGAGGGCCTACTTGGCTAGTTGCGATTTCAAATGTCTCCCCGTACAAAGGAGGTTATGGCGAAATTTTTCAAAAATTTAGGGTGTTAGCCAAATTTTTGAAGAATTTGAAAATTCTTAGAAACTGAAAAGTTGAAGAATGAATGCTAGAATGAAAGTTGAGTTGGTTGGTTAAACAACTTTTAGCTCCGTTCCTTTTCGAGGACTAAAAGATTTTAAGTGGGGGAGAATGTAACAACCTGGAAAATCTAAACCAATTTAAATTTTTTATTTTGGCTAATTTAATGGATTTTGAATATTTAAAATGATTTATTTTAAATAATTACGACTAGAAATTTATTTTGAATAGAACTAGAATGTATAAATTTGTTTAAATGGAAGTTAGAGTATAAATATTTATTTTAATTATAAAAGGAATTGGAAATGGCACAGTAGCTTGAAAATTCGATTTCAAATTTCAAATTTCAAATGAATGTATAGGATTCAAAATAAATCAGATTTTAGTAAATCCAAAAATATTTGAATCTGTATGAAAATATCTCCAAAGAACGTGAAAAATCCAGATTTCATAACGGGAATAAAAAGTTATGTCCAGTTGAAAATTTAAAATAGTCGCTATGGAATTTAATATAATATATAGCACTTGAAAATAGCCATTTTGCAAACGACCTCCGTTTTCGACGAAACCACTTTGGTTAGATCTGGAATGTCAAATTATTGCTAGATTCCAATTTTCATAATATTTGGAATTAATATGTGAGCATGGCAAAAGAAAATGTGTTTGGTAATTTAAATTTGAATTGGATCGACCAGAAAATGGTCATTTTTCAAACGATCTCCAAATTCGACGAAATTAGTTTTGTTAGAACTGTATCGTCAAAACATAGCTAGATTAATTTTTCTATAATTTTTGGAGTCAATATGTGGCCCCGGGGAATTGAAATGTAGTTTAAATTAAATACATATTGATTTATATTTTAATTTGAAGAAAAACTGATCGTAACAGCCGAATTGGATTACGAAACATATCCCATTGCATTCGGAATGAGGGTAATTAGCTAGGGGCGATAGTCATTGGGTTTGATTTGGAGTTCGGAGATAAAACACGCTATTTTCGAATTAATTAATAATTAAAAATATTTATATATATTCCCTAAAAACCCTAAATCTCCCTCAGAATTAAACCCGCCGCCACTTCAGGAATAAACGGCCAAGGAGCTCCCGATTTCAAAACCCAAAACTCCAAATCGGTTCCGTATTGATTCACAAATCCAAAACGAAAATCCTTGTACTAATTGAGCTCTTCAAATTGATCTAAGTATGATCGGGTTTCGTTGTGTGTACAGCTCCAAATCGAAGCTCCAATCGTCGCCGTTCAACACAGTTTTCGAGGAAGGTAGGCCCACCGAGTTCCACGCGGTCGAGGGAGGAGAGAGGCGCCTCCAAGGCGGTCGTCGTGATCTCTCCTGATCGTCGTCCGATGGTCTCTGGCAAAGGGGGCGGCGCGATATTGTTTTTGAGCTGATAGGTTCGATTCAGACAATGAAGAAGGGTTAGGGGAAGAAAATTATGGTTAATTTGATTAATTAACTAACTAATTATCGTATAAATTGTTCGATTTACTAAAATCCACAACTTTTTCGTACGAGCACAGAATTGGGCAAACCCAGGCTCGTTGGAACCGTCTCGACAAGATCTACAACATAGAACTAACTAGAATCAAAACGGAGCAAATCAGGATCGCAAGAAAATTCAAATCCAAATGGTTCCAAAATTCAGGAATAAAAGTGATGGAGTTGATCCCAAAGTGAGAACTCTTTCTCACTCAATTTATTTACAATTAAATATATATTAGGATGTTGACGGTGCTTAGCAGCACGCGATACCATTGTTTGTACAAACCAAGGCTGTTTGTTTGGATTTAATGGACTGTATTGTGGTTGTTGATTGTGCTGTGTTGAATAAAATATTCATGTATGGAATAAAATATTTGAACAATAAAAATATAATTTTTATTTAAATGAATATAATATGTAAAATATTCATATATGGAATAAAATATTTGAACAATAAAAATATCATTTTTATTGAATGAATATAATGTATAAAATATTCATGTATGGAATAAAATATTTGTTCAATAAAAATATCATTTTATTGAATGAATATAATATATAAAATATTCACGTATGGAATAAAATACTTGAACAATTAAAATATTATTTTTATTGTATATATGAATTGTTTAAAATAGTCATGTGTTGAAATAAATATTCATAAATAAATCGAAAGATTTTTTTATGTACACCCATTTATCTAATACTGATTGGGATGATATATTTTACACATCGCCCGACTGCACAAATAAAATCTGTGTTTGTTGATTGAAACCCCACACGGGTATTGGGAAGATATTTGACGTACACTAATCCCGATCGTTTATTTGTATGTCGATCGATCGGTTGACAGACTATTGTAAGCGTTAATTATTTATATTTAATGCTTATGCAGTTGTGCAGTGCACTCTGACTGATGGTTGGTTGTTTATCATTGTTGATATATACATGTGTTGTATGAAATCCATATAAATAAAATTATATGTTAATTGATTGGGTCTGATTCCAATTCAGAAATAAGGAATATTTTAAAATAACTAATATTTTAAAATAATGAATATTTTAAAATAATATTCAGAAAAGAATCAAAACGTGATTTTGATGTCTGATTTTGGATGGACACAAAAATATTTAAATATATGAAGCTGTGTTGATTAGATTTGCTCCATTTTGACACAGATGATATTTATATCGATTTTATTCATTTTTTTGCAATGAATATCGAAAAGGGAAGTGATTTCAAAATCTAATGTTTTGAAGATATTATCATTTAATATTATAATGATAAGGAATATTCCAATTTGATTTGAAATTTGAAATGGAATTGAAATAATTTTAAAATGGATTTAAAACGAATTTATTATGGAATATTCAAATTTGATTTGAAATTTGAAGTGGAATTGAAATCGTTTTAAAATGAATTTAAAACGAATTTATTATGGAATATTCAAATTTGAAATGGAATTGAAATCGTTTTAAAATGAGTTTAAAACGAATTTATTATGGAATATTCAAATTTATTCGAAATTTGAAATGGAATTAAAATCGTTTTAAAATGAAATTAAAAACGAATTTATTAAGGAATATTCAAATTTGATTTGAAATTTGAAATGAAGTCAGAATCATTTTAAAATGAATTTATAAACGATTTATAAAATACGTTTTAAATGAAAATCGACGAAATATATATTATACATATAATATAATGGCCTAAATAGAACACGTTGCGCAGCGATGGTTCGCGAATTTCGACCATCGACTTCGAATTGACATTACGGGAGATCCGACCGTCTGATTCTCCTGAAACTGAAACCGTTGGGTTCGTATCGAAATGAGCTTTCCAACGAATTTAAGAGATTTGAAATCTAATGGTTGGATTTGGAATTACGTCCAAATCAAATTTGGAAAAGGTCGTTGTAAGTGCAGTTCGATGACCGTTTATGGAAATCGACTGTATGGGCCTTGATAAAATTATTAAAAATATTAGTAATTTGTGTAAAATCATAATAAATGATTTGGAAAGAATTAGGATGAATAATTCCATATTTGAAAAGATAAAAATATATTTTTATCGAAATGAACTAGTTATTAACTAGAAATAAAAATCCAATTATTTTTAAATAAATAAATTGGATTGAGAATGGGTTTTAATATAACCAAAATTTCCAATATATGAATAGGAATGGATTTGAATCGAAATAATATTCGGAATATTTCGATGTTGGATTTCATGATTATACAGATATTGTTATGGTAATTTGAAAGATATATTTATATCGTTATTTCCAATACGGTATTTGTTGGTTTAAGAATTTGATATTGAATATAAGCCGATATAGTTTCCATTCAGAGCCTTGTATTTAATATCAAATGGGATTTTGGGTTTGTCGTGAATGATGTTTTCAGTAACACTGTTCTTAAAACCCATGTGAAAAGAATAAATCTTTTAATTAAGATTATTAGGGTTTCCAGTTACATTTGGTAATTGGAAAAAAATGGAATGTGAATCGGGTTTATCGTGAACTGTATTTTTAACGACATTTGTTCTTTAACCTGATTTACAGTGAAATGTGATTTGGAATTTATAATTTTTTTTATTAAGATTTAAAGGAAATTTTCCAAAGTAAAATTTTCCAATTTAATACAATAAATTGGAATGGAATGGAATTCGATTGGATAATAATCGAAGTGAGCTTCTGTGTAGGGAGACTGTTAATATAAATGGAATTTAAAAGGCTTTGTCGTTATTCCATTTATATTATTAGTTAGACATGGAAATTGATATCGACTATATATTGATCTGTTTTCCGTGAAGATTCCATAAATAATGGAATGTGATTTGGGTTTATCGTGAATTGTGTTTTTTAAATGGCATTAATTCTTTAACCCTGTTAAAGATAAGATTAATTTCTTAACTTTGAATAATCATTAAGTAATGACTTTTGGGATTTAAACTGAATTAAAGTTTTAAAGAATCTTTAATTAGATTGAAATGTGAATAGGATAATTAAATTTTACCGATAACACCATGGGTGTTAGATTTGGAGTATTACCAGTTTTGCTCTATGGGATGAATAGGTTGGGATTGGGAAATTAAATAAATGATTACTTCGGTAAGTGTGCTAATCTCGACTAGTTTGGATAAACCTTAATTTGGTTTGAATTTATATCCAATGGAAGATTAAAGAATAAATTTAAAGAATTTATCTTTGATAAAACTAATGGGAACCTTTCCCAAAGGATATGAATATTTAAATAAAGGAATATTCAGAATTGGAATGAGGCGTATATTGTGTTTTATAGCACTTGTTTATAAGATACGCGGGTTATTCAGAAAGATCGGGTTTATCCCATTCTGAATAACTGAATCGATGATAAGTCGACGATGAAGACGGTGGTTGAAGACCGGAGGTCTTCACATCGTTTGGATGATTACTGATGTCATGATTGGGTTGTACACCCAAGACGAGGTAATATGTGGTGATCATCCAGACGTACTTGGAGATCGATCGGATATGCGAGGACCTCTCTCCTGTATTGGACATATAGGACAAGGAATAAGGTGCCTTCGGTTTCGTTCAGACCCAAAACGAACTTGTAAATGGATGTGTGTCTTACATTGGATTTTATTCTGTGTTGACTAATCTCTGTTAATATATATATATATATATATATATATATATATATATATATATGTATGTATATATGTTTGGTGGAGGAGAATTTATTCTCTTGCTTAACACCCTTCTTTGAGACGTACAAGCTCAAAGGTTATATATCGATAGACATTAGTCGCATGGCGTGAATTGCCTGTGTGGCATGCTGAGATGCAAATGATCAAGGCTTCTGTTGAAAAGCAGAGTCTTGTGGTTGATGATCAAAGCATGGCTTTAACATAGCATAGCTTTGTGTATAACATTGATTCGTGAGCCTCACATCCCGGTGTGAACCGAAAACGGGAGAGGACCTCAGGGAGGACATGCATTTCTTTCTAGCTAGGAGTGGTGTCATGGTATGTTGCCCAGACATTTTACTTATGTGGATGATGGATAGCGAGGCGCCTCGGTTATATCGGTCACTACAGGGCCGATGGATGATATGGTCGACGTACTAACCATTACGACCCATAGGGGGGGAAACGCATTGTTCACGGATTTTTAATCCACTTAAAATGTGGACCGACCCTGACGATCCAAGACTTGTCTGTGTGTTTGCCTGAGACATGGTAGGCTAGATTGTCTCAAAGCGGTAAGGACGATCCCTTGTCTTGGTTCAAAGACGGAAATCCAACTTCCAATACGTGACATTTCGATTTTATTTGTAAACCTATATGGCAATATAGTAACATGGGATAATATGTTGTCTATGATTGATACATTTATATTTGAAGTTGTTTGATACACTATGCACTTATAATAATAATAAAATGACTTGTTTTAAACGTACCAAGCATGTTTGGCTATTATAAGGGAAAACTCTATCCTCCGGCTTGTGTTGCATTATGTGATGGGACCTGAGTCTTATAATAGCTTCATTTTTCGAAAAGAATTACGCTATTTGTTTTATGCACTGGTATTCTTGGGAGGAAACCCATTCCATGTTATATGGCGTGGTCCCTTGATTTACTTTATTTTAAAGTAAAGATTTAAATAACTTTTTAGTTCTTACACCAGTCACATGACTGACCTGGAGTTTATTGTTTTAACCTAAACTCTGGGTGCCCCTATTTTTCACACGGGCAGCTAGTAGTTTTGGGTTTGAAGATTATTTCTTTTCCAGGATCGTGGATTTACAACTAGAGCTATATTCGGAATGCTCTGTATCCGTGTGTTTCTTTCAGTTGTGTTTTGTATTATTTTCCACTGCATTGTAATTTTTAAATCTCCGATATTTATCAAATGTATATTATTTGTTAATACTCTGTATATTCTTGTACTCTGATATAAATTGTTGTATTACGCAACGAAATGTCCTTCTGTTTGTGTTCTGATTTGTCGTGTTCTCAACTCGATCTGGGCTTTCCCGAAAGGGCGAGTTTGGGTCGTTTCATAAATTAAGATTTTTTAATCTTAATTATTCCTTAATTATCGTTAACGCATGTAATCCTTTATCTTCCCCGTCATTACCGCACCTTTCATCGTTTACAACTCCATCCACGCTTTATGATAAATCAAATAAAAATCACCACTCTTCTTCTCTCTGAAAACTCTATTAACCCATCCCCTTGAACCCCAACTCGCACACATCTCGAATAATGCGCTCTTCAGCCTCATATAGCTTATGCCAATGTCAGGTGCGACACCAATTCGCACGCATTCCCCCAAAAATTTGCATACACCCTCTATTTCATCTCACGAAATCAAAAAAACATCTATTCCATTAATTGATGCCTCAATCTCCCACCAATTTTAAACCTAGGCGCACGACTGTAAAAATGGTGCGTCGTCAATAGAATTCGAACATAACAAAACCCATATAGAAATGAAGAGCATGTTATGAGGATCTCAAATATAATGGTTCCATGATTTTAGTGAATTTATTTGAATTGTTTTTATTTTCTCGCATTTTAGAGAGGAAATGTAATAACCCGGAATTTTTTTTTTTTGAAGATTTGAGTTTTTAAGAACTTGAAATATTCGTGCACAGTTCTGGATACATACACTCATTTTTATATACGATTTCAAAAGGTATAACGATCAGTCAAGTTATTTAAATTAGTTTTATAACCTTGTTAGTCCAAACAATTTTCGTCAAAAATGAAAATTTGATACTATTCACTGAAATCGTAAATTTTTTGATAGTATACGACTAATGAAATAGTTAAAATAAGTTATTTGATTTTGAAAATAATAATTAAAGAGAATATTTTGAAAATTGGTAACTCAGTATTATTTTAAAAGCTAAAAAAATAGATATTTTATAAACGATCTTGGAATTCAACAAAACAAATTTTATAAGATCTGTAATAGTAAATTATGGTAAGATTTCAAATTTCAAATCAATCGAAGATCATATGTGAGCGTACGAAATATAAACGCCTATCGAAAACTCAATCGAAGTGAAATAATAACGTAAAAATAAGACCAGTGTTCAAACGGTCTTCGAATTTGACGAAGGCAGTTTCATTGGATCCATATTGATGAAATATAGTTTTGTTCCAAATTTCGTAGGAATCAGAATCGGTATGTGGTTGTACGAGCAGTAAATGCATAATTAAATTTATACTTGAATTAAGTTAAAAGGGAAGTGTTTCTTTGTTGAGTTGTCATCCACGTAGGCCACCAAAGTGTGCTTTCCCGCTTCTTCCCTCATGTCGACATCTTAGAGATCCATGTGATCTCAACTTCTATAAATAAGAGGCCTCCTTCTCCCTTAATTCATTTACTTCCTCCTCTCTTTTCTTTGTTTCTCCTTTCTCCTCTCCCCGTCCTTCTCTTCTCTCCACCCGACCCCACCCTTCAGCCACCACTAGGCCAGACCGCAGCCTGCCCTCCACCGCGTCATCGGTGACCTCCTCCAGCCACCACCACCTTGGATGTGGGCCTTCACCACTCCAAAACTCCCCCCAAACACCCCTTTAAAACCCTAAATACCATATCCCCTCCTTTAAAATCCCAAACCCGCATCCCATAGCCCCAACTCAGCCACGCCTGGGGACCACCAGCCCCATATCCGACCAGGTAAGCTACCCATTGGTCCCTTACTTCCAACCCACGCCCTTAGCACCTCAAAACCCTTAATCGTTTGCTCCTCGAACCAAAATATATGTCCTTTTATTCGCTCGTTAGTTTATAAACGCCGTAGCGTCGTACCCCTGTCCATTTAGTTTTCAAAAAACTTCGGTGGAGCCGGAAGGCTGCCAAAAATGTTCGGGATTGCTAAGACACCCTTCAATTGAAGTTAAGAGGTGTGGAATACTAGGTGGGAGCTTTTAAACGATAATAAGGGCTAGTTTATATTGGTTATTGGTTGTGGACTTGATTGAGTTATATAATAGTATATGGTTGATAATATGAGTTGATGATATGGTTTGATAATGTTGGAATGAAAAAGATATGATTTTTAAGTGAAATACATGTAGTTACATGAGTACAAGACACTTAGAATCGATATAGTTGACATCATATTTGAATTAAACCTTAAATGGTCGTTGAATGGAAATTAACTAAGTATTAATTATTGTAAATTGATATGAACCCTATTTGAGTGACAATGATATGGTTGTAATAACTGCTTATAATGATTGATGATTGCATATTGCGGTTGATCAGTTGATTGACAAAACCATATAAGCATTAATGGTTTAAGGCTTATATTGTATGAACTATTAAAGTATATGTGATTTAAAATGGTTTATGAACTATTTGAAGTTGAAACGAATTCGTTTTATTATAAATTTATAATATAGCCTACTACAACAATTCGCTATTGACCCAACTTACCGGGAGATCCGACCATCGGATCTTCCTGAAATAAAAAGAGCTTTCAAATGATATGTCGGGTTTTAAAATCCAATGATTAGATATTGAGATAAGTCCAAATCAATTCTTTTAGAAAAGTACATATTCTCTAGTTTAAGACCCGAAATCGGATCTTAATGAAATGAGCTATTTTTAAATTATTAAAAATAGTGATAAATTGTGGTAAATTATAATAAATGGTTTAAAAGTGATTCGAATTGATAATGTGAAGATTTGGAAGATATAAAAGTCATTTTGACTAATTTAGCCGATATAAGCCTATTCATAGTGCTTTTTGGGACGTTGTTGATTTAACAATAGTATCAGATTCATTTAATTTTGAATGAATGGTTTTTAAAGATGATTTCACAAACGAATATAAAGTGAAAGTTTGATAGCAAGGAACTAGAAAATATTTTGAAGTGATAAATGGTTTGTAAAATATGTTTATAAACGAAGAGAATTTCAACAGCATAAATCTCAATGTTTAAATGATTTGGAAAGCAAAAGCACTATGATTTGAAAGTACTTGTGATTATTATTGCGAAACAATTTAGCACTTTGTGATAGAAATGATTTGTTATGTTACCTATGATTCAGGTAGCCCGTAGATAAAAATTTGGACAAATAGGTGTGAGACTCTCTAAATATAGAGGGACATACAGTATGGAACCCTCTTGATATAGAGGGACATACTAGAATTATTGACGAGATGAGAAGGATGGGACCCAGTTGCCTTGTTGTTAGGAGAAACCTCTCGATCTGGTCGCATATGTTTAGATATGCGTGTATTATAGATATTTGAGATTTTCATGAGTGATTTGTTTTGAAATCCTGAAGTAAAGTATGATTTGATATGACAGAAATATCTAGTGTTTCAATGATTTGAAATGAAATTGGTATTTTAAGTTTAAAGAGATTATTTTCAAAAGGAATGAATTTTGAAAATAAGAAAGTTGATTTGATTGATAAATCTAAATATGAAGATAAAACTATTTTGGTTTTTGAGTTTTTATGAGTCGGTGTTCATATTGGGAGAACCCGTTCCGTGTTATACGATGTGGTCCTATGAATTACCTAAGTTTAAAATGAATTATAACTAATTTTAGTTCTCGCACCAGTCCCATGACTGATTCATATTTTTTTTTTCTCTTGCAAACTCGGGTGCCCTTATTTCCATACAGGCAACCGGATAGTCTTTGTTTTACAAATTTATTGAGCAGGATTCTGGATTGAAGCTAAAATTGTGTCCAGAGCATTTGATAGTCTTCCAATGAATGTAATTATGTTTCCGTTTTGTATTATATTTTATTTGTTATTCTCTGATAATCTTGTACTCTGATGTAATATTGAAAGATATTAATGAAAAATATTTTGTTTATGTCTGATGTGTTGTATGCCCAAAGTTAATGTCTCGAGGATTTTTGTCGTTTGAATTTGTGTGGTTTATAATCATTTCGAAAGGTAGGAATTGTCGGGTCATTACAGTTGGTATCAGAGCCTTGGTTTATACAAAGCTTTGGGGTACGACTCGTTAGAACAGAAGGAAAGAACTCATCAGTGCTAAGCTTAGTTATATCCTAGAAAAGAAACTCATTAGATATGTGGTTAGTAATGCTCTAGAACAGTTAAGAAGAGTACGTATACAAGAGAGCGTATCTGTAATAAGAAATAGAGTTTTTTTTAAATTGGTTCTGAAAAGTTATATTTTAGATAATAAATTTGCTTACGTCTTCCTACCTTTTCGGGGATGAAAAGATTTTAAGTAGGGGAGAATGTAACGACCTAGAATTTTTGATATTTTGAAAATTCGAGTTTTAAAGAACTTGAAATATCTACGCATGGTTCTGGATACACACACTCATTTTATATATGATTTCAAAAGGTACAACGATCAACTAAGTTATTTAAATCAGTTTTATCAACTTATCCATTCAAACAATTTTCGTCAAAAATAAAAATTTGACACTATTCACCGAAATTGTAAATTTTAAGATTTTCAAATAGTATGTGACTTATGAAATAAGGTTATTGGCTTTTTAAAATAATAATTAAAGAGAATATTTTGAAAATCGATAATTCGGTGCTATTTTAAAAGCTAAAAAGATTGATCTTTTGTAAATGATCTCGGAATTCGACGAAACCAATTTTATAGGATTTGTAATAGTAAATTATGGTAAGGTTTCAAATTTCAAATAAAGATCGTATGTGAGCGTATGAAATATAAACGTGTATTGAAAAATCAGTCGAAGTCAAATAATAATGTAGAAATAAGACCAGTGTTCATAATTCGACGAGATCAATTTCATTGGATCCATATTGATGAAATAGTACTGTACAAATTTCGTTACAATCGGAATCAGTACGTGGTCGTACGGGTAGTAAACGCGTAAAAAGATTTACACTTGAATTAAGTTAAAAGGGAAGTGTTACCTTGTTGAGTTGCCATCCACTAGGCCACCAAAGTGTGTTTTCTCCCTTCTTCCCTCATGCCGACACCTCAGTGATCTGTGTGATCTCAATTCCTCTAAATAAGAGGCCTTTTCTCCCTTAAATCATTTACTTCCTCCTCTCTTTTCTTTGTTTCTCCTTTCTCCTATCCCCCTACTTCTCTTCCCTCTACCTGATCCCACCCTTTAGCTGCCACTTGGCCAGACCATCGTCTGTCCTCCAACACACCGTCGGTGACCTCCACCAGCCGCCACCACCTTGGTTGTGGGACTCCACCACTCCAAAATCACCCAAACATCCCTTTAAAACCCTAAATACCATATCCCTCTGGTGAAAGTCCAGTGGAATGCTGATGAAAGGGATTATACTTGGGAAACTGAAGACAGGATTAACAAGATCTATCCTAATTTGCTTGTGGTATGATCTATATTGCTTTATAGATTAGATAATTGTATGACACACTAGTATAAATAGAATTGTTGCTTTTTTGTTTGTTGCTATGATTGTTTAATCCTTGTCTAGATTTCGGGAATGAAATTCCCTGAGGGAGGAAGAATGTATCCCTGATTTTTGAAAGGCATTATTCAATAATTTAATAGGATGATTAAAAAGGAATAATATTGCGAATGAGGATATGGGATTTGTGTTTAATGAATTAATAAGAATGTTGGCCACAAAACGAACAAACCAAGTAAATGTATATTAGAAAGAGGGATATGAGAGGGGAAAAGTTGGAACTTTCGACCCTCATGTATATAGCATATCCTCCTACATTATTTTAGTTCTACATTCACTTTTTAAAACATAAGAAAACTAAAAGTGGTCGACCGTCAAAGTTAGCAGAAGAAAGAAAGAAATGACAAGGAATCTTAGAGCTTGGAACATCATCAACAAACCTCATCACCATTATCAAAACAAGGTAGATAACATTCTCTACCCATTGAGGTTTCAGCCATTTGATTACAGTCGAAACATGTGTTGTTGTTCATGATTGATTCCATGATTTATTTGATGTTGAATGAATGTTTTGTAATACTCATCATTGGTTTCGTGTGTATCATTGAAATGTATGAAAATGAATAGATTCATAGGCAGAAACCTGTAGTTAGACATCTCCAGTTGACATGAAATATTGATATGATGTTTGTTATATGATTTTGGAGATGAGTTCCAGTTTCATGATTTATCACGACTGAATGAGTTTGTTATGAATTTTCAAAGATTTAATTACTAAGAAAATGCTTGAATATTGATTATATTGATTAAAACATACGTATAAATTTTTTTAATACATGGCTGATACAAAAGCACTGTAAAATGACTATATATATCGGTATTTTAAATTTATGAACCAGTGAGAATTCGATAAATATGGTGGAGTGGATATAAAGTAATGTTTTAAAAGGAAATAAGTCAGCTTTTTCCTTATTTTACTATCAGTGTCACTGCCTTACCGGAAGCACCTTTTGACAAAGTTTGAACTACCCATCGGTAGCGTTGGATGCTTGAAATATCATATGTATGATATATGAAGCATTCAAGGGCATTTGATGCTTGAAATATCACATGTATGATATATGAAGCATTCAAGGCTTTCTTCTCCAACATCTAGGTTTCGTCATTGGCCATGATACTTATAAATATTATGGTTTTGAAGGTTAGGTACTCCATAAGATTCTTTCGCCTTGACTCTTTCGGTTAAGCCGAATTGGTTCTCTTTCGTGAACAAATTGTTTTATAAAGAAAAGATTTTAAATAGTGACTGTGAAAGGAATATGGGCTTTATGCCTCGAGGTCTATCATTGGAACTGGAAGGGGCTTCCTACCGGGGCCATTGCTTCCGAAAGTATCGAAAGCCTTGAGGTCATGCCTACAACGACATGTCTTTATAAACTTTTTTTCTAAATACTTTCTTTGACACAGATGAGGTCAGTTAGGAACTATTCTAAAACCAAATATCTGGAGGTTTCACCACTTTGGCAGTCAGTGTCGGTAGTGACGACAAGGAGACTTTTATTAAATTATTTACTGAAATGAAATAGAAGTTCTGCCTCTATTGCCTACCCTCGTTTGTGTGATGGTAGACAATTATTATTGATTGTTTTATAAAGCCGGAAGGGTTGCCTCTTACAGATTAACTTGTTATCATTTGTGTGACGATGGCCGAAGAGTAGGGGTGAGCCTTCGGTCGATTTGGTTGGTTTTAAGCTAAAAAACTCAAACCAAATTGAAATCAAAAAATTTCCAGATCAGACGAAACCAAATTAATTTTGGTTAATTCAGTCAGTAACTGATTTAACCGAACTTGAAGAATGTATTATTATTCAAATAATTAGTTCACTCAAAGTAAAACATATATTCATGTTTTGAGAAACCCTATACAGTAAAATTTATGTTTATAATAAAATTTGGTCTATTTGCAACAATAGCTTTGTATTTTATCATTAAACTAATTATTTGAAGTGTTATAATATCATAAAAATTAGATAATAAATTAAAATTTCGGTTGATTCAGTTAAACTGGTAACTAAAAATATATTTTACAAACGGAATTCAAATCGATTTACTTTTAAAAAGCAAATCAAATCAACCGAAATGAACCGGTTTTGTCGGTTAATTCGTTTTGAACCGAATATTGCTCACCCCTAGCATTGAGCATTGGTCATTGTTGTTTTGAAGGAAGGGTAGTCTCTTTCGGAACGAATTGAATACGACTTCGGCGTCTAAAAGGGAGTCGAGGGGATTTGGAACGACACAAGTGTCGTACCATTGATGTGTAAATTAAGCATTTATTGAACCCATTAAATGTTTATGTTGTTGGTTGTTGACCATCATTAAGACATTGCGTATAAGTGAAACCCGAGGAAGGTATAATAGGTGAGAATATTGGGGAACACCAATTAATTTAAAATATGAAAATTGATGCCTAAGCCTATGGCTTTGTGCAGCTGATCAAGAGACTTAGGAGTGAGATTTCTTTTTCAGTTAGCGGGTGGTTACTCTGCGTAGCATAGGAGGTTAAACCAAAAGGGACCGTTGCTTCGCGCAGTTCAGAAGAAACAAGGATACGCCTTTGATCCCATTGCTAGTAGGGATTGCCTTATGAAGCACGGGAGAAGGATCAAAAGGTGAAATTCTATTGTTTCGCACATTTTGGAAATTATAATAAGTAGCTTTATTGCATCATGCAGTTCAGAAGTTAAATTAACACGAATGACAGTATCTTCATGAATAGTGAAATTTGACCTCATGAAGCATAGATAGAATCGCATATGTCGTATAAATTGTTGAAACCGCCAAGACAGTTAGTCAATGTAACAGAGGGATGGAAGATCTAGTGAAATGTAGAAACCGTTATGACATATCGTTAGGGTAACTGAGGGATGGGGAACCCAGTTTGTGTAGCATGTTATGTTGATATTTGTTATAACATTGTGATAATTGTACTAACCATTGTAGTGCAGAGGCAAGGGGTTAGCATTGTTTCATAGCATGATTTAAATGAAAGGAAAACTCATTCCGCTGTGCGGCATGGTCCTGTTAGACATTTTAGTGTCGGGTAGCAATCTATTATTCGCATTAGTTTTTTTTGCCTAACCTGTAGTTTTTTCTATCCATTTAAACTCTCGGGTGCTCAATTGTGTAGGCTGAGTGTTAAGCTTTTCTAGGTATAGCTTTCGTATATGCTTCCGGAGAGAGCAAGAAGTTGTCATTATATAAGAGTTCTGTTGTGTCTTTTGATGTATGTATCGACATGTTTTTGAATGTCATTATTTATACTCTAATCAACCGAAGGGGTATCGTCATATGTCACTCTCGGAGTATATTTTATAATAAGTTATATTTTCTCTGAACGGGTAGGGTTGTATGAATGAATATAGGTAACAATGAATGTTTTGTTAAAACAAAAAATCATACCCATGTGTCAACTGATGTTATGGTCGACTAACATTCGATTTTTCTATCAACGAACGTTAAAACTGGGGATGGCTACAACATATGTAGCGTTTAGCTTTAGACCTTAGAGAATGGGTTGTTACAGTTGCCTTACCCGAAGGTAATTCAAAACCCTAGAAGATAAGCCATGAGACATTACTATCATTTGCTTCTATTTCAAAATTAGTGTCTTCAGAACTCAAAGGGTAGTGAATCTAACCCAAATACACGCAAAGATCTTTGTTTTCCATTTTCATTGATTTTATTTGATTTGATTGTGAATTTTGAAATAAGTGGTCATGTTCGTTTTTGTTTTAGGATAAGTAACAGAAGTAGCAGCTCAATATTTTTGTTGTTGTAGATAGAAGTGAGAAGAGGAGGAATTAGGTTATAAAATGAGATGTATTTATAGGCAAGATTTATTATATTATATTCACTTAAATTTTCATTGAGCGTTTCAAGCTCGTACGGTCATAGGATTGACCAATTATTACAAAATTTGAAATCTTACAATAATTTCATATTTCTGATCTGATGAAACTGATTTCGTCAAATTCCAAGACAATTTGCAAAAAAGTATTTTTCATAATAAAATATTATTTTAATTACATTAAAACGTTATTTCAATCTGACGTAAACATAAGCTACAATTAATTTGCTTTCCTTTTAATCAAAACTCAAAAATCAATTTAATATCAATTTATTTAAGAATGCTAGCCTATCATAAAAATTCATTTTCAAATTTTAATACAATTTATTAATTGAAATTGGTCGAATTTTCAGATCGATATGCATAATTACTATCTTAAGTTCAATTTAATATTGCTTATACTTGTTGTTTCACAATTGCAGGCATAACTGATACTACAACTACTCTGACCGCTTTATTGTCGTGAGAAGAAAAATCCATCTAACATGGCCAGTTTATCACATTACATAACAAGTTGGGACTTTACGACATTCACTCTTAACTTAAGGAGGAGAGTTAATATAGTCATTCATTGTATATTAATTGTCATAATGATAACAATTAGTTATGTAATTAATTATTTTGCTTTGACATTTCATCAATATTGAAAAATTAACTATAAAATCAATTCTTGAATATGCATTGGTTTAAGATTTAACGGTTTTAGGATCCTTATATACATGCATATAGAGAAATGATGAAAAGACAAGTAAGCCAGCTATTTTTCATATTATATGTTCTTTTTTCTCCCTCAAAATTATCATGTTCTCTCTTCATAAAGATTAAAACAATGCACTACGTTCACATCTCTTTATCAGATTTGTCAAATTGTGAATCAAAATTTGAGAATTCTTTTGTAAAATTCATATCTTAACCACCTTGATCAAGAAAACTTCTAGCCTCTCTTACTTCGTTCCAACCACATGACCGAGCAATTTAATTAGAATGGAAGGAATATTTGTTACTTTGTAACATACTTATTTCATATATATGTTAGTGATGTTATGATTGCAGTAGTCGTTATTATTACTATCAGCCATAAAGGTAAACGTTGTTAAGGCTATAAATTCACCACAATTGTATATGACGGTTAACGTCATATTTTTAATTTTGAAGTATTATGTATATATATTTTCAGAATATATGCATTATTGGTGATAAATTCATGTAATTATAGCTTTTTACTTTTGCAAGTTTGTTTATTTATTTATAAAGTGAACATGAATGAATATGTTATTAGTTCATGAATATACATATTAATCATTTGTAAGTAATAAACGATCATGCATGATTGGTATGATTATTTAATTTTTCAACCATTTGCATTATAGATGGTAACTTCACAAATAATTGATATGGTTGAGCAATTTGGTACTTGGGTATCGTTCTTTCTTGAATCGAAAGAGGTATTTTGAAGGGGTTGGGATTGGGGAAAGCCGACGAAGGAAGAATGCGTTATTTTTACAAAAAGGGCAAAGCGAAAGAGACAAAATTGTTATTTATATTATTATTTTATATGTGTTAATTATTTATAAATAAAATAGATAAAGACCTAATACAGAATACAAAAGACATAATACGAAATACATAGTCAGAATTCAAAATGCAGGATATAAAATACGAAATACATAACTGAATTTGGAAATACAAACTACTGCAGTGGAAAGGTAGGCTGAAAGTTCAGTGGATATGTAGGCAGTGCAAACAAATGTGGTGACATTGACATAATACTTGTTGGTATCTGACAGGATGATTGCATTTCTCGATCTCGTACCACAACCACTCTCGGGCATCGTCGTCTTCCAAAAGTGTAAGTGTATCTCTGTTCTCCTTGATTTGAAGCAGTGAAATTGTTTTGGAAAGTTGAATATTTTTAAAAAAATTCACATGCTCAATTGTGATCTTCAAATCCAAATTTGGAGTAGTGGACTGTAGACTTCCATTAGAAAAGGAAGAAATATTAGCATTAGTGAATGAACTATCTGTTTCAGGACGATATTTCTTGTTTTTATGATTTTCATACATCATATCAACAATTGCATTCATTTTATTCCACGTTCTCCGTCCGTCTTTTTCTACTTAATCGTCCCTTGGAAGAAGAACCCGCGTAACGTGTTTGAGTAGGTTGTTGAAACAACTGTTACATGTTGATGTCTTCAAGTGAGACTTGAAACCCACTTGATTCTCATATTCAATCGAAAACCGTTTGTGAGACGTATTTCGACGGAGGAGAACGGGATGACTGTTGCATGTTGATGTCCTCGGTACGATCAGGAGTGAAAACACAAAATTTGCGAAAATTAACCAAGTTCTTGTGGAGGGACGGTGGAGTGGGGTTGAAATTTCTAAGATTACTCTGAATGGCCATTTCAAAACTTAGAATATAGTAAGGACTTTGTTGAGTGGGAAGTCTGTAAAGTGAAGTAGTGAAGAGGGAATAAGCAAGTGAGGAGTTCACTTAAACTGGCCAGTTACAAAGGATCCACGACGACATCGAACGCCTACACCTTACGGTAACCCCTGGAACAGCCTGTTGTAACTTACAACTAGGCTCGGTTTACGCATTTGTTATACCAACTTTTTGTCCAACTTTTTTTATTTTATTAATTTCTTCGCGCCACATCATACCATCTTTTTCTCCGTCTAACAGATTGGGTGTAGGGCACAAACTCATTATGAATCTGCAAGTTCCGTGATTTTAGAGAGAAAAATCCTGATGAGCAAATCTAGCTGCTGCTGAAACTGGGTTGATTTCTTTCTTCGATATTTATCGAAGTTTAAGGTAAGAAATAATTCAGTTTTCGATGCTAATGGACTTGTGTAAAATTACGGTTTTTTCAGTTAACCGTCAAATATTTCGGTGTTCTGTGTTTTCTGTTCAGATTATTGAATCTGAATTCAGCGAGCTTAGGATATCGCTTCAATTTCACTTCATTGTTTATCTTATTAATCGTTTTCAAATTCACAATTTGTCTTCTCATGATGAATTCCTTAACGATATTTGATCTCAGTCTGTGCAAAACTTCTTCTGTCAAACCATGGTCAATGGTTCCCATTCTAAACAACTTTGAAATGGAGGAGTCAACAAAAAATAATTCAAGTATAGCCACATCTGCTTGTATATTTGTTTCCGATTTAGATTAATTTATTCATTTTCTTAGTTAAATATGTTTGGTTGATGAGTAACCCAATTTAATTTATTCAAATGTTGATTGTGAAATTTGAATGTAATTCTTACTTGTATATTGTTTACTCTCATAAGATTGTAATTTTTGTTTTGTTTTGTTTTGTTTATTTTAAGTTTGTGATTTAGCTTGTAACAAAGTAATTTGTAGTTTGGTATTTGTGTATATATCCGATGGTTTGGAAACTCATTAATGTTCAAAATTGGTCTTTCGTTGGTATTTGTACCATAGTGCATTTTTATGTTCGAATAACGAAATGTTCATTAATATATGGACTTCTTATTAATTGATTTTTCTTGGTGATATTTAGTTTAATGGCAAGATTAATAGAGAATCCAAATGGAGCAGGTGCAGTACACCGGGGTAAACATTGTTATGTGATGTGGCAAGCTATTTTTGAGATTGACACCAAGTATGTTCCGATAAAACCAATTGGTAGAGGAGCTTATGGCATTGTGTGTTCTTCAATTAATCGAGACACCAACGAAAAAGTAGCAATCAAGAAAATCAATAATGCATTTGAAAACCGCGTTGATGCACTTAGAACTTTGAGAGAATTGAAACTCCTCCGACATCTACGCCATGAGAATGTCATTGCTTTGAAAGATATTATGATGCCAGTTAGTAGGAACTTCAAGGATGTTTATTTAGTTTATGAACTCATGGACACTGATCTGCATCAAATTATAAAATCTTCTCAGGCACTTTCAAATGACCATTGCCAATATTTCCTTTTTCAGGTAATTTATGGTAGTTTCTGTATAATGAACTTATTTGATGTTGAAGATTTGACAAGTGTTTAAAACCTTTCCCCGCTTCTTTGAACTATTTGGTACACCAAAACAGTTTGCATATAAGAATTCAATCATCCCAATTCGGTTCATCACGATGCTTAAAACAAAAAAAATTCTGAAGGTAGACAATAGGTTGTGCCTATTACTATAGTTTTATAGTTTGGTTCGACATTTTCAATTTTGTTATTGGGTGTTAATTTTCAATTGCTTCAACTAAATATGTTTTATGTCCCAGATCCACATATCAACTACTATGGTTAACAAGATATCGGGTTTATTTCTAGTTTGTTGAGTATGAAGATAAGCTCAATAGCTTAGTATATACCTTTTTGCTCTTTGTATCTCTTTGGAAAATAAAAAACAATAATGTTCTTGTTGAAAAACCTTTTATCATTTGACATGTCAAATTTTTAGAAAGTCAGTTTGGTAAGGGCGGCGCTAGCCGTGGGCAGGCCTGGACTGCAGCCCAGTGTCGAAAAAAAATATGCATTACTACTTACTCAATGTAAAAATTACAAAATGCATTACTATTAAACTGTGTGTTAGCCAAACTGTAAATCAGTCCACCCCTTTGTTAATTCCTGGGTCCGCCCTTGTCGGTTGGGTAGAACACTTATGTAAATGTTAGATATTTAAGTCAATATTATTCATGTATAGTTTAGAAGTCTAAAAGGCAAAAATTTAATTACTTCCAAAATTAAATCTGTTATAGACTAAGTTTGGCCATGTAGTGTGCATGCATCACTTCACCAAAAAAAAAAAAAAAAAAAAAAAAAAAAAAAAAAAACACACACATTATTTTCCCTCTCTATACTTAGAAACAAGCAAATTATAAAGTATCTCTAAAAAACCTTTAAAAATCTACGAAATGCCCATTTCTTGTTGGGAATGCGGATTATGGATTTAAGGTTAACTTAACACTAAAGAGGGGGAGGGGGGTGAGTGGTGTTTAATGGAAATTATGAACGTTTTTTTTAATAACTGGATCAAATGCAAATCACAGATGTGAAACAATCACAAAATCAAACACAGATGCAAATAATAAGTAAAAGCGGTAAAGAAAATAACACGCCAGGATTTTATACCGGTTCGGAGTTACACTACATTTAGTCATGTACAACTCAGGATTGTGCAGATTTCTTTTCAAATAAATGTCGATATTACATTCCTCGATTTCAAGGCCGTGAGATACACCTCCACATGCTTTCAAATACAGGGAACTTTCTTGATTTAACTA
This sequence comes from Allium sativum, assembly GCA_030737875.1. Classification (NCBI taxonomy): domain Eukaryota; kingdom Viridiplantae; phylum Streptophyta; class Magnoliopsida; order Asparagales; family Amaryllidaceae; genus Allium; species Allium sativum. The sequence goes on from CM060924.1 coordinate 974,315,315, forward strand.
GACTACAAGATCAGCTAATTGGTTTACAGGCTACGATCACACCCAGATGATTTAAACGGGCCACAACCACACCTTTTCAATAAAAAATTGATAGAAAGAGACGATATGACTTTGATCTCTGATTACAAATGCTTCAAGAACTCTGGATAGCACTAAATTTTTGAGAAAGAGTTGTAGATAATTAAACTAGAGATGATCTGGTTTGATTCTCTTTGAATTTCGCCAGAGTTTGGTTAAGGATTCATCAAATTTAAGGAGGGAAATGGAACGAAGGAGTAAAGAATAATAAGAAAAGTAAAAAAAAAAACCGTTTCTGGTTAGGTATTTATAGCAAAGCAACAGCCATGCCCATTCATGAAGAGATTTGAACGAATAGACACTTCTTTTAAAAATCTAGTGTTTGAAATTAACAGACACCAAGTTGACATGGGATATCCCATAATGTCGACATCTTTATAAAAAATAAAAAAACAATTTTGGAAAAAACAAAGAAAATGATATATAATTAGATCAGAGTAATTCCGAAGTTTAAACAAATTATTTTACAATATTATAAGATAAGATAATATAATAGAGTAAGAATATAGATTTAAAAATGATATTAAAACTTAAGTATATGTTATAATTTTGAGATTTGAGAGTAAAATGTTTAAATTGGAAGTTAGTTTAAAATCAAAAATGTTTTAAAACAAGCTATTAAGTAAGTTTAAAAAGGGAAGTGATTTAAAATATTTTGAAAACAAAAGCTAAGGAGAGTTTCAAGGCTAAAACATTTTAGAGAAAATCTATATAAAAAAGAAATTATGAAAGTCACTTTGCAGTAGTTTTGTGAGTTCTTACTTGGTGAGTATTAGTATTACATCATGTCAAGCCTCCTCGGTTCCCGCCAAAACTGGAGTTGGTCGTGGGTTGCATCCCACTATGGGTTCCATCCCATTATAAAGAGAGAAGTGGGTTTCATCCCATAAGAAAATTAGAATAAAGATTTCGGTGCTATTATGAAGTTTTAACAAAAAACCTGGACTCTACTGCTTAAGATATCTTGAACTCTTGATACTCACGAGTCTTCAATATTGAGTTATTCAATCTTGAATCTTTAACTGTATAGTCTTCGTTCTCAATATCTGTCTATAAACATCCTGCATATACATATATAACTCAACATAAAATGTTAGTAAACATATTTTATAATCAGTCACAGGGTTGTTGTCATCAAAACTATCATCTCAGGAACTAACACTTCTTCCACTCCATATTTTTGAAACTTGCTTTGTTTTGCAAAATTTTATAATGAAGCCAAACGTAATTGTAATTTGTTATTTGAAGGTGTATATATTTTGTATTACCGTTGTTGTTTGTAGTACTTGCAACTTTTTGTTACTTAATTATAACATTTAATATTAAAACTAATTTCTGGAATTGCTTTTAGTGGTTGAACTTTACATTTAAAATTCAGTTTCAAATTTATAACTTGGTCGTTGTGAATTAGATTTATAATAATAAATGATTTGATAAAGAATTGTGTGTTGAATAAAATACTTTAATTTATACAGTTTAGAAATGGTGCAGTTAGTTCGCAGCTAATCGTTCGTTATTTTATATCCACTTTTTTTTTCCATTAACTTATATGAGTAAGGTATTAAAAAAATGTACTCTGAGTAGTTTTTTATCCATCATCAATCGGACATATGATGTTGCAGTCACATTAGAGCAATCAATTTTACTTTATTCTTATTTAAAACATAAATGCTTAAAAACTAAATCTTTATATTTTTTTGGGCTATCTTTTATGATACTGCATTGACCTTTTCAACTTGATTCCTGCCTCCAATAACACAGTACTATATCGGTACATGAAAATATACTCAAACAAAAGATTTTGAAAATGGAAATCAATACGAATTAGATAAATGTCTGATATTTATGGTCGTAAGAACCTCTTTTTTGAATAATTGTTGCCTTAATTTTTTACATTTCTTCTGGAAAACTAGTTATGTCTACCTTTTTTTTCCTTACATGGTGCCTTTCTTTTGCAGCATTTCAGAACGTCGTTCAACTTTTTATTACATATAAACTGATAAATTAGTTAACAGAATTTGCCACGAATCAACCACCTTAATGATTTGCTCTTTGTAAACTTATAAACCAGTTAACAAAATTTTAGCTGAGTTGTCATCATTTATTCACTTGGTTTCATTTTGATGTTTTTGCAACTTTTTATTTAGGTTCTTTGTCCGTGAATATGTTGTATGTGAGTGATCCTACAGAATTAACGGTGGTTATGACTTGTAACTTCTTTTAACAAGCGTTCAATATCTTTGATAACATAAGAATTGAACTCTTCATAATGTGGGCTCTACCTTTGCAGTTTATATATGTATGTGCGTGCACGCGTGTCTATACACACACACGTGCGCGCGCACACACACACACAGTGTGGTGTTAAGGGCACCACACTGCTTTCTAGGGGAGCAGCGGACTGCATGTCCGCCGACCTGAGTGTAAACAAAAAAAATTTATTCGACTGTTGATGGCTGAACGTGGTTCCCTAGCACAAACCGTGGTGCCCTTAGCATTAAACTAAAATACGAGAAGCAAATCTGCACGGAAGGACAAACCTATTTATATGTCTCTAATCCATACTGCATCTGTTCTTACTACAAAACGTGCATACTGGAAGTGGTGGTAGAGCGATTCATTTATGTACGTTTCTTCAATATTCATGTAATAGCAAAGCAAAAGTGCAACCACTTATGGATTAAGACATGAACCACACAAAGTGTAGTTTGCATCAGTAAACCCTTGTAGTACAGAGAAATTTTACCATGTCATAAAGCTTAAGGTCTAGTGTTCATCAAATTACTTTCATAGAAACAAATGGTCGTGGTATGTTTCCTACATATGGTACATAGTTTGTTCCATCTTTATTATTTACTCTTAATACATGATATTGCCGGTTAATTTTCGTTACCATTTAACCATTGGATGTGCTCAGGAAGTTTGGCAAAAAAATAGTCATTTGTTTACATGATTTGAATTGTTTTGTTTTTCTACCACTATGCAAGTTTTCGAACTTGTGGTCCAAAGTTTAAAATCTCGGATATCGGTCGCATTTCGTCTCGGAGATTTTATAGGCTTGATCTCGTATTGGGGGAGATCTCGGACGAGATGAGTCTAACTCGGGAGTTCGTCTCGGATTTCTATCTCGGGTCTGAAAGTTCATATGGGAACAATCTCGGAGTACATGATATGTTAAAAAATGATTTTTATAAATGTTATTAAAAACTTGTTAACTTAAACTTGAATTGCAAAATAACTTTATTATTCTTTATTTTGTGAAAGATCATTCATACTCTAAATTATAATATGCTTAAAACAGAAATATTGTTAGACATAAAACATTAAAAGGATCCAAAACATTAAAAAAATCAGCATAAATAGACCATAAAATACATAATTTCATAGGTAACATGTATGTAAAAAAGACGAATATGAAAATCATAGCATTCTAGAACATATATGAACATACAATATATGACCATTTAACATGCAAAATGTAAAATAAAAAAAGATTATCATGGCTAAATTTGAGTTTTTTTAAATTATTGTTCTTGTTCAGACACAGATTTAAATTTTAACCAAAAAAAACTAAGATCTCAGACGATATTCCAGTATTTCGTCTCGGTCGATATATCGTTGGATATTGCTATATCTCGGACGATATATTCGTAAGGGGATTTAGAGTGATATTTGTTGTTTCGTTTCGGAAGGAGCCCAAAACGAGATCTCGGAGGAGATCTCGGGCGATATTTGCGAGATTTGAAACGGTGGGTCTTTTACACCTGAGTTGGAATTTAACCACTGGAACAAATAGTGTTGGTTCTCATTAACTTTTATTACCATATTCCTAAAATCAATCAAACTTACTCATTACTAGTTTAAGTTTTATTATGGATTATTTATGGGAAATTCTATTGGGACACAAAATTTAGACACAATTGGTGACACAACTAATCTCCACCATTGGATCACCCCATGAATTACACCTCTCCACATAAAGACAAAAGCATCCAACGGTTGAGGCTTTGTGTCTCCAGGTTTGTGTCTAATTTTGTGTTCCTATAGCCGCCCCCATTATTTATTGACAACAATGAAAGGTCTTTGAATAATATTAATAGGCGTATAAGTTATATACCTAGATGTACTTCGAATCCAAAGTTGTACATTCAAGATGCACTCAGTTCATCTTTTATCTCATCTGGTATGATGTGTTATATGTGTGAATATGGGGATGAGATATGACCAAAGTCCAAAAACTTGGTCATTAAACTATGGCTATGCTCTCTTTTTCATTTGGATTTTTTTTTTTTTTTTGTCTAGTCCCATTTTCATTACTAGACCAATTGTATTCGGAACAAGTTTCACCTTTTTGTGATCAAATATAAAAATCAGTTATGATTTATAGTGTAAACATTTTCTTAGAATCTTTCGGTCTAATACTCTTGAAAATATTATACAAAATCACACTTTGTTATTTTTGGCCTAACCTGGACCTTTAATGGTATAGCAAACACCTCACAATCCAGAGTACCAAAAATTAGTTTTCATTTAAACCATAATTCATAAGATAAGATAAGATTTTTGTAATTACGCCTATCTAAGAAGTATATCGTTGAATTAAATGGCTTCTTCCCATGATTTTATTACAAACATGAATGATGATTAATCATTATATTCACTGTGCCCACTATGCTTTGTCTTTTTATTTAGCCCCTATTTTGTTGAGGTGATATTATTTGTAGTTTCTGCTATTTTTATTATTCACGCTATATTTCAGAGTCAATACTAGATTGTTAACATGGGATTTGCTCCCCACAGGAGTATTCTGCAAAGTACTGGTCATGGCTTCACAGATCCAATGGCTCTATGAATTCTAGCGGCATTATAGTTACTAACATGCACGGACTTCATCAAAATGCATCAGAATTCAGAGTGCCTTGGATTTGTGATACAGTTACCCCTAATGTGCAGAGTACTCCCACTCTGCAAAATTGTAGACCGGAGGATCCAATTTTGTTGTTGCCACTTGCCACCCCCCAATAGTAATCAGTTTCACATCCGAGTAAATTCACCACATTGTTATCAACTTTATTTTTTCAAGGATTTTTTTTCTTTTCTTTTCTGATTAGTATTTTAAATATATTTAAGCTACAGAATTAATAAAATACTTTGTTTTTATTTTCTGATGAGTAATTATAATAAATGTGTCAAATTCTAATATAATGTTCTGAAGTTGTATTAACCGGAAAACAATGACTTTTAACAATTATTCTTCCTTTAGATCATTGGGTGGATGAGTCCCTAACTTATACATTCAATAGAATGATATTTAGTATGACAGTATATAATCATAACCTAACATTTATGTTCAATGAAAACCATTTAACATGAAATAATTTAGTATATGCCTTCCAAGAAAATTGAATCCACACTGTATGTGAACATAATTACTCTTCAACTGAGTTTAATTTCGATGTCCCATCTTCAGTATAAGAGCATCTCCAACAGTTTTCGGATCGAAAATTACAATTCAGCAAAATTACAAAATGTAATTGCTTTCATTCTCCAACAGTTTTCCGGGTAGGGCACCTATTGAACAGGCGCCTGGACTTCAGGCGCCCATTGAATAGACACCCAAAAAAAATAAAAAATTTGGGGTGCATGTTCAATAGGCGCTCGAAGTCATCCGGGACATGTACCCCCGCATGTTCAATAGTTCGGTATGGGTTTTTCTTTAGGGGTACATGCTTTCAAAACTTACGTGGTTTTTTTATTAAAAAATGGGGCACCTGTTCAACAGGCACCCCATATCCGAGCGCCTATTCAACAGGTGTCCCATCTGATTACGTTTTTGTAATCGAAATAGCTGAATTTTGAACCAATTCAGAAATATACACTCTGTTGGAAGCCATGTTCAGTGCAATGATTACATATCCGAAATAATGGATCGGTGTTGCTCTAAGCATTTGACTACAAACATGCTATTCGTTTAATTTTAGAAGTAATATTATTAGATTGGTTCACAAGCTTATCTGTGTTTAGTAAAAACAACAACCAAGTAGTTATATTTGAATTTTTTTTTTTTTTTTTCTGTAAGATAATAATAAAGTGCACAGTTATTGTTTATGACCTTTTGCACGGTCGGCTGTGGTTTACAATAACTAACATTAAACGCATTTGTGATCAAAATTACAGCTTCTACGGGGTCTTAAATATCTCCACTCAGCAAACATACTTCACAGGGACTTAAAACCTGGAAACCTCTTAATAAATGCCAACTGCGACCTAAAAATCTGTGATTTTGGCCTTGCACGTACACGCAGCGGAAGGGACAAATTCATGACCGAATATGTCGTTACCAGGTGGTACAGAGCACCTGAGCTGCTGCTCTGCTGCGACAACTACGGCACTTCCATAGATGTATGGTCAGTCGGCTGCATTTTTGCGGAGCTTCTGGGCCGTAAACCGATATTTCCAGGAACAGAATGCCTGAATCAACTCAAACTCATCGTCAACGTACTAGGTACAATCCATGACAACGATCTTGGATTCATCGACAACCCCAAAGCTCGGAAGTACATCAAAACACTGCCCTACACTCCTGGTATTCCCCTCACTGCATTGTACCCGCATGCAAACCCATTAGCAGTGGACTTACTGCAGAAGATGCTCGTTTTTGATCCATCGAAAAGAATCAGTGTTACAGAAGCCTTGCAGCATCCGTACATGGCTCCGCTTTATGATCCGAATTCCGACCCGCCTGCCCAGGTGCCTGTTGACCTTGAAATAGATGAAGAATTGGGTGAGGATATGATCAGGGAGATGATGTGGAATGAGATGCTTTACTACCATCCAGAAGCTTCCTCCAGTTGAGTTTCCGGTCTGTATTAATAGTTTGTTTTGTGAGAATTGAGAAATCATGTGACAATATTCAGTTATTCAAGAACTCCGCTATATTTTTGTTGTTGGATGTCCAATATGTAAATACGCCCATTGTGGCCCGTAGGGATGAAAAATATCCCATGTATGAATATGAACACAGGATAATATGTTTTGAGTATTATGTTATAGTTTGGATTTTGAACTTGTACCAATAAATTATCGTTTTGTGCAGTATAATCTCAAGTCGAATAGAAGAGTACTGTTCTTATCATTCCCATTCTGTTAAGAGGACTGAAATAATCTTTTAATGTGATATGTGATGAAGGATTGTCATTGATTGCACCATTTCTAAATTCAGTCACAAACTTATAAGAGTATCTTCAACAGAATTCAGGAACTGAATATTACGGATTGAACCCTAAATATTCAGGGGAAGAATATATGTTGGATGCGATTTTTGGTCAAATTGAGCATTCAGATGCTGCACTAGGACACCGTTGGAGATGCTCCAAGTGAACGACTTATTTTAAAGTAGGCGAATGATAGGCAATTATTTTGTCATAAAATAATATTTTTCCTGTGTTGTGTTAGTTGGGTTTACAAACCATATTATTAGTCGTAAACGAAAATTTTAATAAGTTGTTCTTGTTATTTGCATCTATCTAAACATTCTAATGTCATGTAACCGAAATGTCATATAAATGAATCAAATCGTAAAAATCTACCTTAAAAACGCAACCTAAGATTTTTGAAAGAAAAGAACAAAATCTACAGGTAAACACGAAAAGTTATTCATATTCAAGCAACGTGGACGCAAAAATTAAATAAATATTCAAAAATGTTTTTTTTTTCATAGAGGAAGAAAATAAGATGGAAAACTTAGATAAAAATATTTTATAACTTTATACACACACCAAGTTCTCTTATAGAAAAGAAAAAGTAATAATCAACACCATTGTTCCAATCATTGAATGCTTCGACTTTAGTGTAATAGATCAGAAAACTATATATAATAGCATTATTCGAATATATATTGATGTGTAACACGTACACAACTCAAAAGTTGCGGTATTAATATGTACTATAATCTAAGTACCATCTTTCCAGAATAACATAAAATAATATTAAACAAAGAAATGATAATTAGATATTTTTTATTGTACTTGTAATAATACTGGTTCATTATTGTTGTCTACCGTAGCAGTATAATTTAATTTACAGACTACTGTTTACTCTGTTACTATTAGTTAAGGGTTATGTGATTTACAAAGGAAAACTAGAGCATCTTCAATGCTAATCTATTAGAATTTAGATCAGAGAGAAGAGAGAGATGAAACAGTAAACAATCAAAAGGCTACATTTTTCTTAATATGAATTGATGGCTATTACAATGCTAATCCCTCGTATATATACATGATACAAAAGTATTTGCAATTGGCAAATATTGTAAAACTGGAAACTCATTAACTACTCATTAACTCATTCCTATCCTAAATTCATGTCAATAATATTCATTCTTATCCTAAATATTGTAAACCAGAAACTCAATAATTCATTCTTAACAACATTCTTAATAAAGGAAGGCAATATATCCTCTAGCCCAATCAATGGCATCATATTCTCTAACATCCCCCCTCAAACTCACGATGCTGAAAATCGTGAGTTTGCCAAATAGAAACTGCTACTTCAACATCGCCTCAGACGCAAACTTCCTCCTCCATCAGCAACTTCAAACTTTCATATGCCATTAGCAATTCTTCACTTTTACAAATGGTTTTTAAAGTGGACCACACTAAGTAATGGTTTTTAAAGTGGACCACACTCAATAATGGTTTTTAAAGTGGACCACACTCAATGGTTTTTAATGTGGATCACACTCAATAATGGTTTTTAAAGTGGACCACACTCAATAACGGTTTTTAAAGTGGACCACACTCAATAACGGTTTTTAAAGTGGACCACACTCAATAATGGTTTTTAAAGTGGACCACACTCAATAATGGTTTTTAAAGTGGACCAACCACTCAATGGTTTATAAAGTGGACCAACCACTCAATAATGGTTTTTAAAGTGGACCAACCACTCAATAATGGTTTTTGAAGTGGACCAACCACTTAATAATGGTTTTTAAAGTGGACCAACCACTCAACATAATCATCTTCTTCTTTTCTTTTGTCCTTTTTTTTTTTAAACAAACTTTCACATATACAAACTGAGACTACAAATTAAAACACAACAAAAGAAGCAGCAAAGTTGTGATCACTCCGGCAATGCAAACAAGTCCATCACTACTCATCGTCGACTATGTCAACACCACAGGCTTCATCTCCAATTCATCCAAATATCTGATCGATCAACAAGTATCACAATCTCATTCATTCACCAAACCATCTCAATCATCGTCAAACCACTACAAGCAACTTCCACATAATTCCATCCAGTTCACATCGCATCCTTCCTTCATCATCAGTCATAAATACAAACATCATTCACCTTCATCTTCACATACATCACACATCAGGCTCACGCCCTCCTTCCTCCTGATTTTTTTTGTCATAATCTCATCCACCGATTTAATCAAAAGTAACAAATATACAAGTTCAAACTGTATACACCCATATTAAGTTCGATAAAAAATGCCTAAAATGATTCCAATACAAACAACCATGAATCAAAGAAAACCAAACAAAGAGGTCTTTAAATTAAAGATCGGGAATTAGAGATTGCTAATCAGACAAGAGCTCCAAATTCGCTTGTTGCTGCTCTTGCAGAACTGTTCTCCTTTTCATTTCTTGGTCGTACTTCTTCAGATTCTCATTCATCTTCTTTTCGTAGCTCTTTTCCAATCGATGCATGACGTAAAAGGCAATAGGGAATTAGAGACAACGATTTTTTTTTAATATATATATATATATATATATATATATATATATATCTATATAATAAAATTCCCCCCCTAGACAAACCCTTAGACAAACAAGGAGACAAAGAGCGGCTGAGATTTAATCCCGCAAAAACAAATCCACCATCCTAATTTAAACACATCCCCTATAATTGAGGAACGGTGGATTTTGTTGCATGATTGTTTGCAGTTATTTGGATTGAATTGGCATTGAAAGCTTGCGTGATATATGGAATCAATTTGTATGATTTTATAGCCCTTTGAATGTATGTCGTATGTTTTCTTGCCCCAAAAATGTTGATCAAAACTGGAAACAATTCAAAATAGTTCTTGCCCAATACCATTTCATGTTTTTTTATTTTATTTTTGAATGGAATTTTTAGTGATTGAAATTTATTAAGTTATAGTCTACAGCACAGCTGAAATATAATAATGTATTAAAACTTGCTATAAAAGATTGATCTATACCGTTTTCATTTTCTAAAATATATGTTACATTAAATAGTTAAGGTTTTAGGAAATGGACCACATGAAATTTGACATTAAAATATTGGACTACATGAAATTTTCCTTATACTCTCAACTTATTTTTTAGTCTTTAAATGCATCATATAAGTGGTACTTGATTTTGGTAAATGATGTTCAGTTTGTAATCTAATTTTATCAGGCAAGTGGCTTAGAGTTTGATTTCATTTTTTTATGAACATTAAAATTAGTAATCTTCAACATAGGGAAATTAAATTTCTCTTCCTTTAATGTGCATTTTCCTTTCTTTACATTAATGTTATCCAATAAAACCTTGATTATATCCTTTGTTGATTCAAATCTATTTTAATCAAATGCAACCAAGGAATACAAAGAACATAACTGATATATTTGATAATTTGAGTTTGAATTTTATACAATTCAATACAAGTCATTGCTTTTACGATTATGGCATTAAATTTCGTCCAAACATGTGTTCTACATTTCAAAACGTTGTCATTACATAAATGTTGGTGGATATTAGTATCCATGGTAAAAGTATATAATAATTTTCTGTAATTTTAATCTTTGATATAAGGCAATAGGGCATGCAGGGATATAAAGGTTTATTAAATATAGCATAGTATTTCAATCAAAATTTAATATTCGTACGATTAGCACATTTAACGTCTTTCCTTAAAAACAAAGAGTGTCATTCTCTAATGCTTTTTGAATTTCTATCATACGTATCCAACGTCTGTATATAAAAAGAAAATACGTTTTTCTCTAGCACTCTTTGAATTTCTATAAAATTTAATACCCGTATTATTTAGCATATTTAACGTCTTTACTTATAAAGAGAATACACTATTATTGAACACAGTTTGCATTTACTAAATTAGTTGATGAACATAGTAGGAATACAACTAGATACTAAAGGATCAGCTTTATATTTTTGAAATAATTATGTACTTATGTTACATGGCATCCTAGGTTGAAAACTATCGTAACTTTCATTTTAGCATATCTTCCTCATATTATTCTTCTCTTGGTTAAAAAAAACTGAATTTCAATTAGATTTAGCCCAAAATATGTAAATTAATCATTATTTAATGAGGTCTTTATGCTAGGTCTTGCATCCGAAATTGGCGTTGTGGTTTCAACTTTGGATAGTTTGGCTTACCAAATTTTGGTCAACATGTTGTAGTTTTCTGATATAGGTGTTTTCTTATTCCACCTATAAAAATTAGGCATTTTTAAAGAAATATTTAGTTCAATAGGATTTGAGCTTTTACTCTTGCTAGATTTCCATTTTCTAATTTGGATTCCTAAAAATATCATATAACTCCTTAGAAAGTTTTGAAATATTGCTATAATTATTTTCTTTATTTCATATAAACTATGTTTTTTTAATGTTATTTGTCTTCTTCACCCATATATAATTTGACCAAGTTGTTGTCGAGCAACTATGTAAAATCATAAATATTTGTTTCTTTGCATATTATTTAACACCATACTTTTGTTTTCAACTTTCAGTATTCCACCAATTAGGAATTGCTATTTATGAATCAACTTGCACTAATTCAGAGTTTGCCTTTTATTACGGTACCTATATTATTATCAGTATATCTTATTTAGCACTTAATAATTTTTTCATTAGGTAAATGGATGCAAACATATGATATCACAAGCCTATGAAGCATTAATTACTCAACATCAAATATGAAGTAAAATTGGAGTGTTGTGATCACATTACACTTCACAGGAATGTCTAATTTGCAAGAACAAAAAAAATACTTTATCATTCATATACACATTTAATTGTTTAGAAATATCATTTAACTGTTATGTTATTAATATACTTCAATGCTTTTTGAAATTATTCCACGAAATGTAATAAAATTCTCTCCATGGAGTTTTAGCAAATTGTAAGAGCTAGAAATTTTTATATGATTAATGTCTTCACATAGTGTATTTATGTTAATGTTCAAAAAGATGCATGGAAAGCTTGCAAGCCCAGCAAGCAAAAGGTTTATGAGACAGAGCTTTATATCTGTTTACATAATATTTGTGGCACAACGGTCCATACGCGAAGCGCGAGCCGTGATCATGCGTGAAGCGCATGCCATCATCACGCGCAAAGCGCGTGTCTTGATTACGCGCGAAGCGCGTGCCATCATCATGTGCGAAGCGCGTGCCGTTACGCTCTTCGCGCGAAGCGCATGCCGTTACGACCACGCGCGTGCAAACTACAACACCCCGTACTCTATGCTCCCGTGCAAAGTACAACACCCCGTACTCTATGCTTCCGTGCAACGCACGGGTTTCCACTCGTATATATATATATATATATATATATATACACACACATATACATATACATACATATCTCTCTCCTTCCTTTGACCTGCTCTGATACCATGTTAGAATTTAGATCAGAGAGAAGAGAGAGATGAAACAGTAAACAATCAAAAGGCTACATTTTTCTTAATATGAATTGATGGCTATTACAATGCTAATCTCTCATATATATACATGATACAAAAGTATTTGCAATTGGCAAATATTGTAAAACTGGAAACTCATTAACTACTCATTAACTCATTCCTATCCTAAATTCATGTCAATAATATTCATTCTTATCCTAAATATTGTAAACCAGAAACTCAATAATTCATTCTTAACAACATTCTTAATAAAGGAAGGCAATATATCCTCTAGCCCAATCATAGCCCAATCAATGGCATCATATTCTCTAACATAATCTAAAGGCAACATAATGTCAGTTACAAATCATCAAAACATTAGATCGTACTCTCCAATATCAATGATCATTGAAATGTCTTGTTGATGTGGCATAAGATTAATCAGACATTGTCAAGTGAAATATCTATTTTTAGACATTCAAATTCACATATTGTGAACAACTAAAAAAAAAAAAAAGTTTACACATCCATGATATAATTAGTACGTGTAAACAAGATTGGTTCAACAAACAAATTAGTATTAGAGTGCATAATTTATTTTCAATATCATGTTTAATAATTTCACTTAGACAATTATGAATTATATTTCACACATAGGATTTAATTGATATTACAAACTGTTTGGATTGGAGATGCTCTTATTGTAATATCTACTTACAATTAAATCCGTAACCGTTTAGTGACAACTAAATTAGTTTCATTCCCTTGTTTGAAGTTAAAAAGAGAAGAAATAACTGACTGCAATGAGATTGAAAATACCGTGCGAGGGTGTGATTGGGTTGAGTTCAATTATTCATGGTTCAAGCATTTTATTAAACCTTTAAATTTAAACATTTAACATATTATCCTTTGAATATTGAAATGAAATCAAAATTTACATATTCTCTATACCTAAGCAGAACATATACAAAATTTAGTTAAATTTGGAATATAGTATACCACTATACAATATGCATAGGTGCATACCCATGCGTACGTGTCTATATATATATATATATATATATATATATATATATATATATATATATATATATATATATATATGATCAAGAGCACCCCAAATAGTGTAGCACCCCTTTAGCTCCCTAATTTCCAGTTTTCCCCCACACAATCCCGTTTCTCTCTCCTCCCACTAACTCTACCCCCCCCCCCCCCCCCACTATCTTATTTAATAATAAATGAGTGGCTCTCATCAAGGGGCTTTAGGGGTGCTACAAATTTGAGGTGTCATGGAACCCTCCTATATATATATATATATATATATATATATATATATATATATATATATATATATATATATAGGCAAGCGTTTGGTTGCACCCCAAATGCCCTCTGATTTCCACCACTCGTTTATATTAAAGAATATGAGTGAAAGTGAGAAAATGAGTGGAAGGAAAGAGAAATACTTGGTGGAGATTGAGGGGCATTTGAGGTGCTGCACTGTTTGGGGTGCTCTCGAACCTGCATATATATATATATATATATATATATATATATATATATATATATATATATATATACACACACACACAAAATATATAGTGCTCCCTTTATATTTGGTGCCTTCATGAACTACATAAACCACCACCACTGAGATTGGATCCGATACTAGCCTTCAACATGGCCTTTTCTTAAAAAAGGCAGAACAAGATTTCTTGCTTTTTTTTTTTTTCTCAACTTGCATGTCTTTTGCAAGTTTAGTATCTCTGGCAAACCGACCAAATCCCAGTAGCTAAAGTGTGATCTCATTACTTTAGTAACCTTTATGCATTTATTACAAGTACACGACCTAGAACAATTCATGAACACGCACGACAAACTGATGTGAAAACTCAAACAGGACGGTGGCATAAAAGCTTTTTGCCTTCCACGATAAGGTGATTATTTTACAAGTTTGCGTCACGGTGGATGTGGAATAAATTCATTCCCATACTGGATAAGTTAGCATATATGCTAAATTTGCCTCCCATCCTAATTTTTATATCAAAAAACAAATTGATTTGACAGAGAAAGAGTCGGAATAAACAAGTAAATGAAAATTTTGTTTTGTTTTCTATGTTGGCACAAGCCTTAGATATGATATTAGATCTAAACCCATAGTTGTTGTTTTCATGAACCTACTAAAAGGAAGAAGATTTTTTTTTTTTTTTTTTTTTTTTTTTTTTTTTTTTTTTTAATGAGTTGACCTGATTTTGTCCGCGGCAGTAGCCCATGGGTTAAGGACTTTATGTTGAGTACAACAATGTGTTGTATGATTTTTGTTTGATGATAACAAACATATGATATTATTATTTAAATGTGTTTGTAATTGTACTATTTTATTTTTCATTTCATAGGAATAAATATTTATTGAATAATATACTAGTGTACACAATTGTATATTCACATGGTTTATTTATTCAAATAAACGTTTTATTTCAATATTTAAAATAGTACAACATTCAGACTTCACTATTGTATACTCACAGATATTACTTTACATGACATTGTACTCGTAAATAAATTGAATACGATAGACAAATTTGTTTGAATACAATAAAATAACATTTTATTTCAATCAAATCTGTTTATTACAAATTATAATACAATTTTATTCACGCCTACAATCGTTCATATGCATAGATGCCTCATTACATAAAGCACTCATCACTCAGTACATTTTCATATACATATTCATTTACTGACACACACTGACATTGCCTTCTATCTTCTTGCCTTCACAGCACTTCACAAACAGTCCTGTCATCATCTTCATACCTGTCACATATAGAAGAACACACATAGTAGACTGCAACAAAAATAAAATTAAATACAAGCAAATAAAAATTTATTTTTTAAATTTTATTTGCCTCAGAATTACGGTGTGTTCCTCATCATTTTTCAGACTTGGTCTGATATATATCAAATGCTCACATCTGTTTAAGTGTACAGAAAAGAAAACAGTATTGCA
Organism: Allium sativum; assembly: GCA_030737875.1. Classification (NCBI taxonomy): domain Eukaryota; kingdom Viridiplantae; phylum Streptophyta; class Magnoliopsida; order Asparagales; family Amaryllidaceae; genus Allium; species Allium sativum. The sequence goes on from CM060924.1 coordinate 974,331,060, forward strand.
CTGAGGAGCAGCCTCATGGACCAACTCAACTCAGGGCAAATCAAGGCAGAATCTGTTTTTATCAAATTTTTTAAAAGCAAAAAAAACACAACGCAACTCAAGACGACATGTACATGTGAAGATTGAATATGCAGACAACATAAAAGTGATATTTCAAAGTGCACAAGACAAGGGTAAATTAAAAAAATACACAGCAAGTCATTTTCAGGGTGCACCAGGATCAAATGTTCAAAGACAATCATGTACAATGGTAACACAGCATACACAAGGATGGTGTCAGCATGAAGAAGGCAGCAAAATCAAGTCGAGCACAAGCATGATCAGGCGAATAAGCATATACAGGAGCATGTGCAAGTAAAAGTGGCAGCATGCATATGGTATGGCAACAAAACTGGAGTAAGCACATGAATGTTGAAGTACAAATGTGAATACAAGTACAAGCAAGTACCAGGCTTAAAAGAGGATCAAATATATTATGTGTTCTTATCAGCATCACTTAGAAAATAAAATGTCAAGTATAGTATCAACTGTGATACACGCAAGTATGAAAACTTGAACATCAACCAAACACAAGAATAGGGCCTGTTCAAAAACTCAAGAGTAGTATCTGTTCTTAAATAAGTATTCAAGACAGGGAAGTTCAAGAGGAACAAGCAATTCAAACAACTGTTTATGATAAAACAATGCAGGTCGATGCACATGGACATGGTCATGCCATACAAACACAATTCAGCAATGATAAATGGAAATGCAACAAGTTAGATCAGTCTGCAAGTGTTCGTACTACATGTCGAATGCCAAGACCCCATATTTAAAAGTACAGTGTCAATTCAGGTTTATAGCAACCATACTTAACAAAATAAGGCGACAGTTTCAAGCTAAATTAATTTAGATACAACAGCTTAAAGACAGACACAAAAGCCACTGTAGTTGTTTGTTAAAGTCCACATGGTTTATGTCAAGTAAAACATCAGTCTTAAAACACAAGTATATTCAAGATAGAATCTGTTCTTATTAGTTCAATGGACGTCTAAAGTACCAGAATATTTCAAGGCAAAGGATTTTAAAAAAGGCAGATCCACCATAGCAACTGCTCTTATCAAGTGTAAAAGAATATGTTCAACATCATCAGTGAAGCATACGGCAAAATTCAAGTGTAGTACTTGTTCAAATCTGTTTATATCATATTTTTTAAGCCAGCTACAAGATCAAAGTCAACGCAAATCAAAAGTATAGTTTCTGTTCTTATCAAATTTAATTCTACTCAACCATTCACGATAAAGAAACGTATATTATCAGTTTTGAATAACTAGAAATCAAGGCAGCAATCCAAGGTCGAGGCAAAAATATCAAGTGCAAAGAATAGTTCAAATTCATATCAGTTTTTAAGGAAAATTTCATTCAAATAATAAGGGCAAAGTTTTAGTTTAGAAATGACCACAAAATATAATTCAAAGTCCAGAAAGTCTCACGCAAGTTTCCAGAACAAGTTTGAAGATTTCAAAGTCCACAAATCAAAGTTAAGGACCTAATTTTAAGCAATATACATTTAGGTTTAAATCGAAGAAATCTCCAGAATATTTTGAAGAATTCAAGCCCAATTCTTTGTATATATCATGACCGAGTCTAACACGAAATCAGAGTATATAATCCAGATTTTAACCCTATAAATATCCACGGATTCATCACTGGCATATCATCCAAGTATCAACGCAATTAAAGAAAAATTCAAAATGAAAAATCATACCAATATTTACTTGGGTCTGAATCGAGTGGAGTTGCAAATCGAAGGACATCAGAGCACGAGATCAACATCAGAAATCATCAGAGCACGAGATCAACATCGGAAAATATCAGAGCACGAGTACGGTCAATCAGTTTGCAAAAAATCGGATTCCAGAAGGAAAACCTAGATCGCAAATCGCCAGCCCCCATTTTTTATTTCCAAAGAAACAAAGGAGATCAGCTCAAGTGAAAATGGGTGAAGCAAACTAAGATGGCCGGCCAAGAAAAAAGGCTAAGGATTTAAAGGAGTTTACTAATTAAAACTAGGGTTTTGGTTTTAAAGGGTTTTCTATTTAAAACTAGGGTTTCTATTTTAATTGTTTTAATTTGTTCTTATTGTTTTCAACTTTGTAATCAGTCTAGAGTTTTCTAGTTTATCTCTAAAACTAGGGAGACGAATTATGGGGTTTGTAATTCGGGGAAATCTGGTTTCGGTGATAGAAACCAGTATAGGGTTTTGAGCGTAGGATTAATTAGTGCAACTAGAGTGAGATTGTGAGGCCTGTTTGTGTAGCTCCTAGTAGAAACTAGGGATAAGTTTTGAGCGTAGGGTTAGGACAAAGAGGCTAGGAATTGTCGCGAGTTTACATGTGTTGTAAGCGTTGTAGTTGTTGACTAATACCCCGTAGAAACCTTGGGGAATGCAGCAATAGACAGGGTTTTGCCGAAGCTAGGTATATCTGTGTGTTATTTATTTTTCGCATTTATTTTGATTATTATCTTTGATGTTATTATTTAATTACTCTGTGAAAATCTGCGATAAACCCTATTCACCCCCCTCTAGGGTTAATTTAGATCCTACAAGTGGTATCAGAGCAGGTATTTTTTATTTTAAAGAACTCTAGAGTCATGGATTTCCCTAACGGTGAGTTTTCTAGTTGTCAATCTAGCAAGAATTTTTCCGCTATAACCCCAACTAATTTTGATGGAACAGATTTTTTAAATTGGAAATTAAAAATGGAATTTTATTTGAAATCTGTTAATACTACATGTTGGGATATTATTGAAAATGGATATGATATGTTAGATAAGAATGACATTATAATTAATTCTCGTGCTACGCACATTTTATATTCTTATATTAACGATGATCAGTATAACCATATCTCTCATTGTTTAACTGCACAGGAAATCTGGAAAACTCTCGACGCGTTGTATGGAAGAAAAGACAACAATAGCTCAAAACCCCCGATTGCCAACTCATTTTTAGAATTATGCTTGACAGGATTTACAGGAGGTGGATCAGATGATGACAGTGATGAAGATTCAACAGATGGCGACAACGGTGAATTTCCTTTTGAAAAGTTAATTTTTGTTTGTGATAAATTAACTAAAACTATTGATAATTTCAAACTGAAAAATAAAAATTTAAAATCTGAAAATACTGAGTTGAGCAATAAAAATCATGATTTGGAATAAAACTTGAAAATGTTAAAAAGATAAAAAAACTTGAATTGCAAAAAATGTTTAGATTTGGAAAATGATTTAGTTCATCTTAATGAAAAATTTCAAAAGCTTGAAAAAGGAATTGTGTTTCTAAAAATAAACGAGATTAAACTAAAAACAAAAAATGATTTTTTGCAAAAAGAGTTGGATAAGTTTAAGAAGGTTAAAAATTCCAAATATGAAATTTTAGAGAAAAAGAGATTATTGAAAACCGAATCGATTTTGTACGAATTCGAAATTGAAACCGAGAAAATCTAAAATCTCAAATGTGATAAATGCACTTTTCAAAAAGAATTGCTTGAAATAAAAGAAAATTACAAAACCCTTGAAAAAGAAAACATGATTTTAAAAAATAACGAATCTGAAATTACTTGTATAAATCACGATTTGGAAAAAGAAATTGAAAATTCAAGGATTTTGAAAAACTTGAAATTGTAAAGCGTAAACAATTTGAAAGTGAGATTTTTGAGTCCAATGCGAAAATTAAAATGAACGAAAGTATGGTTTTGAAACAAAATGATTCTGAAAAGAGGAAGATCACTATAAATCATTGTTCGAATTTAATAAAAGAAAATAGTGATCTTAAATCTCAAATTCAACAACTTGAATCAATATTAGTTAAGTTTTCTAAAGGCGAAAAATCGTTGAATACGTTGTTAAAAAACCAATTTTTTGTTAAGAGTAAGAAAGGACTCGGTTTTGAAAATTTTGATCAAATTAAAAAGCGAGATTTTAATGATTTTAAAAATACTTCAAACCGCTTTGGAAAAATTGATCTTTCTGAAAAGCTAAATTTTAATGATTTTGAAAATCCTACAAATATCTTTGAAAAAGGTCAAATTGGAATTTTGAATCCTAATAATTTCAAAAGGTTTTCAAATCATAAACAAAATGAAAACTCGTTCATAAACAATTCAGTTAAACGAATTTGGATCCCAAAAGATAATAAGATGAATTCAATTAAGATTAAACGAATTTGGGTTTCAAAAGGTACTTAGTGGATAACAATGGATTGTTATATAAACGTGTTTGGGTACCAAAACGTGTAAACGAAGATAAGAGTGGTAAAACAATTTTTGTTAAACCACTCGATCCTATAAACATTTAGGTACCGGGATATGCTAAGGAACAATTGTGTTTAAAAGAAAAACCTTCAAATTGTTCCATTTTATTGAATTGTTTGAAGTTCCTTAGCCATAGATTTCAGAGGTGGAGACTCATTGAATCATATTGATTATGGTAAGTCAGGTATAATCTCTAAATTCGTATTTTTATTTTATATTATTTTCCTTTTTTTATTTCTTTTATTTTTATGCTGATTTGTTGATAAGGCCGCAATTTTTGAGCATATCTTGAACACGTAAATTGGAATTTTGAAATTTATGATGCTCTCGAATGACTATTGAAATTTCACACATTTTTGCTGTTTTGAGTTTTCTTCATATTCACTTTGAAAAATATTGAAAAACTTAATTCAATACAGCAGACTACTTGAAAGCCATGATTGATTAGTTGTGAAAATTTCATTTTTTTACTTGGCTTGTTTTTGAAATCATTCGTTATTGATTGTTGAATTTATTGGATTATAAAAAAAATTGATTTTTTTCAAGCGACTTCAAATTATTATCTTCAGATTTGATTGTTGATTGTTTCATATGCTTGCTTAAAAATTCTCTAAAGAAAAAAAATTCACGTGTGATTCTTGCTTTGAAAATGATCTTGTGCTGCTTTGTTAAGGAAATTAATTTGATTCGTTTAAATATCTTGGTGACTGGACGATGAGTTGAAAAATCAGTGATTATATATCTTTAAATTCTATAGGCAATTTGAATTAAATATACAAGTGGTTTTAAAATTGTCTAGGAGCAATCAACATTAGAAATATTAAAAATTCCATATTCTACTGATTGATTTTTGAAACTGATTTTCAACTTGCATTGATATTTAAAAAAAAACACCTCTTGAAATTGATATTCTCAATTTTAAAATTATTTTTGATTTTTTATTCAAAAATTGAAATTATTGACTGATTTGAACCGTTTTGTGACTCATCAAAATTATTAATAGATTTATAAAATTGTGGTAAGTTGTGACTATGGTATAATTCATAACTAGAGGAGATGTTATTTTAAATCTCATGATGATTGGATAGTATAACGACCCGAACTTCCCTGTAAAGGAAAGCCCGGATTGAGATGAGAATACGACAAATCAGAACGCAAACAGAAGAACATTTCATTGTTTATTACAACAATCCCATTAGAATACAAGAATATACAGTATGAATAAATATTACACATTTGACAAATAGCAGAGATTTAAATTACATTTAAATACAAAGCAACGGAAAAATAAAACAACACACAACTGAAAGAAATACACGGATACAGAGCTTTCCGAGTATCGTTCCGGCTGTAAACCAGGATCCTGTGAATATAAATCTGCAATACCAAAACTACTAGCTGCCCATGTCAAAAATAAGAGCACCCAGAATTTAGGTTAAAACAATAAACTCCAAGTCAGTCATGTGACTGGTGTGAGAACTAAAACAGTTATTAATCTTTATTTTAAAATTAGGTAAATCAAGGGACCATGCCGTATAACATGGAACGGGTTTCCTCCCTAGAATACCAGTGCATATAAAAAACAGCGCAATGCTTTTTGGAAAAATGAAGCTATTATAAGACCCAGGTCCCATCACACAATGCAACGCAAGCCGGAGGATAGGGTTTTCCCTTATAATAGCCAAACATGCTTGGTACGTTTAAAACAAATCATTTGATATTATTATAAGTGTATAGTGTTTAAACAATTTCAATCATAAATATCAATCATAGACGGCATGGGTACCATATATCATGTCGCCATACAAGGCTCTACCAATAAAACCGCAATGTCACGTATTGGAAATTGGATTCCATCATGAGTCGAGGCAAGGGGCAAGCTCCTCTCCGTTCGAGACACTCTAGCAAATGTCTGAGGACCACACACATCGATCCTTGGATCCTCCAAGGCCGGTCCTCTCTTACTTTTGGGGATTGGCAATTCCTGAACACACGTTTCCCGGTCCTATAGGACCTATATCCGAGGCGCCTCGCATCCAACAATCACACAGGTAAAAAGTATATAAATGTCAGGGCTGGTAGGTCACTGACATCACCCACAGCTAGAAAGAAACGTCGTGCACTCCTTGGGTCCTTATCCCGTTTTTGACTCATACTGAGGTGTGAGGCTCGCGAATTAACACTATACACAAAGCTATGCCACACAGGCCGTGCTTTGATCATCAAACACAAGACTTTGCTTTTCAACAGAAGCCTTGATCATTTGCCACTTAGGCATGCCACACAGGCAATTCATACCATGCGATTGATATCTATCGATATATAACCTCTAAGCTCGTACGTCTCAGAGAAGGGCGTTAAGCAAGAGAATATATTCTCCGCCGCCAAGCAGATATATATTTAGTAGAAATCAATCACACATAATAAAATCCAATGTCAGACACACAATCCATTTACAAGTTCGTTCTCGGTCTGAACGAAACCGGAGGAACCTTATTCCTCGCATATCCATCGATCTCCAAGTACGTCTGGACGATCACCAACTGATTCCCTCCTCTTGGGTGTACAACCCAATCAAAATCATCAATAATCATCCAAACGACGTGAAGACCTCCGGTCTTCAACCACCGTTTTCATCTTCAACTTATCGTCGAATCGGTTATTCAGAATAGGTATAAACCCGGCCTTTCCGAATAACCCGCGTATATAATAAACAAGTGTTACACAACACAACATACACCTCATTCCAATTCAGAATATTCTTTTATTCAAATTTTCACATTCTTAGGGAAAGGTTCCCATTAATTTTATCAAAGATAAATTCTTCTAAATTTATTTTTTAATCTTCCTTTGGATATCATTTCAAAACGTGTTAAGGTTTTCCAAACTAATCGGGATTAGCAAACCACATCGAAGTAATCATTTATTTTATTTCCCAATCCAAACCTATTCATCCCATGGAGAAAAACTGGTAGTACTCTATATCTAACACCACGGTGTTATCGGTAAATATTAATTACCTTTTCACGCTCAAATCTAATTAAAGATCTAACTATCGCTTTGGAGCAAAACTGGTGATACTCCATTCTCGGTCACTTTAATCTAATTAAAGAAACATTAAAACTCCACTTAGTTTTAATCTTCCCAAAAAAATATCAATATCCTGTCTTTAACTGGGTTAAAGAATCGATGTCATCTAAAACACGATTCACGATAAACCCAAAATCACATTCCATTGTTAATCGGATTAAAGAACAGGTGTTATTCAAAACACCGCTCATGATAAACCCCAAATACCAATTTAAATTCAATTCCAATTAAATACTAATTAACTGGACAATTTCATTCAATCTTAATTAAAAGATTTACTCTTTCCGAAACTGGGTTCAAGAACAGTGTTATTTAAGACACCATTCACGACGAACCCAAAATCCCATTTGATATTAAATACAAGGCTATGAATAGAAAATATATTGGCTTATATTCAATATCAAATTCTGAAACCAACAAATATCGTATTGGAAATAACGATATAAATATATCTTTCAAATTTCCACAACCATATCTACATAATCATGAGATCCAACATCAAAATATTTCGAATATAATTTCGATTCAAATCCATTCCAATTAGTATACTGGAAATTCTGATTATTTTTAAAACCACTTCAAATCCAATTTATTTATTCAAAAATATTGGATTATACTTCTAGTTCAAAACTAGTTCATTTTGATGAAAATATATTTTTATCATTAAAAATGTGGAATTTTTCATCCCAATTCTTTCCAATTCATATATTATGATTTTACACAAATTATAGATACTTTTAATAATTTTATCAAGGCCCGTACAGACGATTTCCAATAACGGTCGTCGAACTGCACTTACAACGACCTTTTCCAAATTTGATTTGGACATAATTCCAAATCCAACCATTAGATATCAAATTTCTAATATTCATTGGAAATATCTTTTCGATACGAACCCAACGGTTCTGGTTTCAGGAGAATCCGACGGTCGGATCTCCCGCAACGTCAATTCGAAGTCAATGGTCGAAATTTGCGAACTTCCGCAGCGCGGCGCGTTCTATTCAGGCCATTTAATATATATAATATATATATATTATATATATTTCATCGATTTCAATTCAAAACGTATTTTATAATTCGTTTTAAATTCGTTTTCAAAACAATTTCAACTTCATTTTCAATTTCAAATCAAAATTGAATATTTCATATCATTAATATATAAATGATAATATTTTCAAAACTTTATATTTTGAAATCACTTCTTTTTCTATATACATTATAAAAACGAATATAATCGATATAAATATCATTCGCGTCAAAATGGCGCATCTCTAATCAACACGGCTTTATATATTTCAATAACTTCGTTATTCTATTCAACAAATGAATATTTTCTTCAACACATGAATATATACTTTATTCAACACATGAAAATTTATTAATTCTTACTTACAATAAAAATATGAATTTTATTGTATAAATACTTTGTTCAACACATGAATAGTTTCAACACATGAATAATTTCAACACATGAATAATTTCAATACATGAACATTCTCAACACATGAGTATCCCCAACACATGACTATTTTGTTTATTCAACACATGAATAATTATTTTCCTGTTATGAATATTATTATAAAATATTCTTTTATTTTCCAAATTGGAATGAGGCCCAATCAATTACCATATAATATTAATTATATGGATTACATACAAACACATGTATATAATAGCCACGATAAATAATCAACCATCATCCAAAGTGCACCACACAACTGCATAAGCATTAAATATAAATAATTAACGCTTACGCAGTCTGTCGACCAATCGATCGACATACAACTACACAATCGGGATTAGTGTTCGTCAAATATCATCCAAATACCCGTGTGGGGTTTCAATCCACAAACACTGAATATTATTTGTGCAGTTGGGCGACGTGTAAAATTTATCGTCGTAATCAATATCATTCAGATGAGTGTGCATAAACAAATCGTTCGATTTGTAAATGAATATTTCTTTATTCACATTCATGTTAAAAATTATGTTTTTAACTATATAATATTTTATTTCAACACATGAATATTTATTTTAATTCATTCCACATCACAATCGATTTTCACCACACAACAAAATCAAACAAGTCGTCCATGGTATGTGGACAACGGGTGTCGGGTGCTACTAAGCACCGTCTGCATCCTAGTATATAATTTTAACTAGAAAACAAGAATTAAAGTGAGAAGTTCTCACCAAGAGCTAAACCAAACGCCACGACTCTTCATAGTAGGAAATCTTCGTCATGCTCTCCTTTTTCCAATTTCGTTGTCCGTATACGCTACATATATAAAAATCACATTTCTATTATGCTATGGTATAAATAAAAATCATACCTTTAACTAAAAATCTAATCTTTTCTCGTTTAAAAATATAATCTTTTCTATTTCAAAAATATGATCTTTTCTATTATAAAAATCTATTCTTACTCTACTTAAAAATCGTATTATTACTTGCTAAAATATATATATAAATCATATTTTTGATCTTCTCATCTAATAAAAATCATATTTTTATTATCATATTTATATAAAAATTATATTTTTAATATGCCGCTAGTATAAAAATTATATTTTTATACTTCACATTTAATAAAAATTCAATTTTTCTTTGCTATTCGAATATATAAAAATCACATTTTTAGATATAAATATCGTATTTTTATATCTCTGCTACATATTTAAAAATCACTCCTTTACACCGCTACTCCCACGAAAAAGAACATATTTTTATCTTGCTAGTAATATAATAAAAAATATATTTTTATTACTCTACCTAAATAAAAATCATATTTTGATTATGCTACTTTGTGGATAAAAATCACATTCTATAACGATGTTTACAACAAAAACCTGATCTTTTCTATGTTATCAACTATATAAAAATCCGATCTTTTCTATGTTATCAACTATATAAAAATCCGATCTTTTCTATATTATAAATCATATGTATATTTTTCAATACTTTTACCTACTAAAAATCAGATTTTTATTCCTGTACAAAGTTAATTAAGATAATTACATAAAGCTAAATAAATAAATAAAAGAGTAAAACTCACTTTTTCTATTTCGTTTTAGGAGGAGGGGCCCCCACAGCGGAGATGGGCGGCGCTGGGTGGTCTTCAGATTGAGGGGGGGGGGGGGAGGGGTCGGCGGTGGCTGAGCTTGGGTGTGCAGTGGCATCGGTTTTGGGTTGGACGGATTTGGGGGGGTCCTGCGTCAGTTTTCACATTAGAGAGGAGAGGGAAGAGAGGAGCAAGGGGGAGAGGGGAACGGAGGGGAATGGGGAGTTCGCCGGCGGCGCCTGGCGCGAGAAGGGTTGACGCTCCATTGGTGGCGGCGCTAGGGCTCCGCCCTTTTTTTCTTTTCTTTTTTTTTATTTCTTTTTTTCGATTTGAAACCGTTGAGATAAAGGGGGGGGGTGTGAGAGGGTTTATATTTTTATTTATTTATTTAATTATTTAATTTCAAAAACAACTCTTTATTTCAAACTTGAAATTGAACCCACCGACTGTCGTCCATAGCTAATTACCTCTATTCCAAACACAACGGGATATGTATCGCAAGCCAGTTTGGCTGTTTCGATCGGTTTCCGTCAAAATCAAAATATAAATCTATATATTGAATTTGAACGCACATTTCATTTTACTGGGGTCACATATGGACCCCAAAAATTCTCGAAAAATATTTTCTAGCTTCGTATTGACGATACGGTCTTAACAAAACTAATTTCGTCAAATTCTGAGAACGTTTGAAAAATGGCCATTTCCTAGTCGATTTAAATCAACTGAAACTGGTCAAACGCATTTTCCTTTGCCACGCTCACATATTGATTCAAAAAATTACGAATTTTGAAATCTAGCAATAACTTGACATAACGGATCCAATAAAAGTGGTTTCGTCGAAAACCGAGGTCGTTTGCAAAATTTCCATTTTTAAGGGCCGAAAATTCCATAGCGACTATTCTGAAATTTCAACTGGCCATAACATTTTATCCCCGCTATGAAATTTCAATCTTTCGGATTCGTTGGAAAGATATTCTCAATTAGATTAAAATATTTTTGGTTTCTCCAAAATCCGGTTTATTTTGAGTCCTGTACATTCATTTGAAATTTGAAATTGAATTTTCAAACTATCGCGCCATTTTCAATTCCTTTTATAATTAAAAATAAATATTTATATTCTAATGACGATTCAAATAAATATACACGTTCTAATTCTATTCAAAATAAATTTCTCGTCGTTATTATTTTAAATATTCAAAATTCTCTAAAATTGCCAAAATAAAATTTTTAAATTGGCTCGGATTTTTCGGGTTGTTACAGACAAATTTCATAATATCTTTGAATTAGAGCTTATTTCACGACCATCTTTCTGTCATCAATCATGGTTTTATTTAATTTGGAGAGTTCAAATTATTTTTGAAAAGAAAAATATCATGGAAATAAAAATAAAGAAAAAAGAAATATATATATATAATTTATCCTTGGTATTCACTCCCATTTAAAAGTCCTCGCGGTTATGCATGGGTGAATTACCTTAATCGCTATGTGCTTCCATTTTCACTTAAAAGACCTTTGGGCTGTGCATGGATGGAACTCATTAGAGAGGATAAAGTTAAGTTACTACTAACCCCATTTAAAGGACCTTTTGGGCTATGTGTGGTTAACAAGTGCTTAACACATTTTGAGCATATTTAAATCTTATGAAATTCAACTTCAAATATTCAATTTTATTGAAATCTCCTCATTCTATAAAATCCATCGTAAATCCATTCATTTTGGAAGTGAAATTTGCTTCCGTTTTAAAGATTATTATGATTTTTGTTTAATTAAATGGGTTTTGCGATATATATTCTCTCTCTGAATTTGATTTTATATTTATAGTCTAAATTCGTCACTGTTTCGATCTCTATTTTTCTTTTGATGATAATAAAAGGGGGAGAATGGTCAAGATTTTGATTGATGAGTATTTAATTCAAGAATATTTTAAAATTGGAAATTAAATATCAAGAGGCAGAATGGTCAATTGAATTCCATTGTTTATATATTTTCCACATATATAGGGGGAGTTCGGTTGTAGGGGGAGCATACGAATAGGGGGAGTAATATATTCCACGTTCAAACACATTTAACACATTCAAAATCTTATATATGTTGGTCATCATCAAAAGGGGGAGATTGTTGGGTACAACAATGTGTTGTATGATTTTTGTTTGATGATAACAAACATATGATACTATTATTTAAATGTGTTTGTAATTGTACTATTTTATTTTTCATTTCATAGGAATAAATATTTATTGAATAATATATTAGTGTACAAAATTGTATATTCACACGGTTTATTTATTCAAATATATGTTTTATTTCAATATTGAAAATAGTACAACATTCAGACTCCACTATTGTATATTCACAGATATTACTTTCATATGACATTGTACTCGTAAATAAATTGAATACGATAGACAAATTTGTTTGAACACAATAAAATAATATTTTATTTCAATCAAATCTGTTTATTAAAATTACAGTACAATTTTATTCACGTCTACAATCGATTTCATATACACAGATGCCTCATCACATAAATCACTTAGTACATTTTCATATACACATTCATTTACTGACACACACTGACATTGTCTTCTATCTTGTTGCCTTCACAACACTTCACAAATAGTCCTATCACCATCTTCATACCTGTCACATATAGAAGAACACACACAGTAGACTGCAACAAAAATAAAATTAAATACAAGCAAATAAAAATTTATTTTTTAAATTTTATTTGCCTCAGAATTATGGTGTGTTCCTTGTCGTTTTTCAGACTTGGTCTGATATATATCAAATGCTCACATTTGTTTAAGTGTACAGAAAAGAAAACAGTATTGCACTGAGGAGCAGCCTCGTGGACCAAATCAACTCAGTGCAAATCAAGGCAGAATACGTTTTTATCAAAAAATTTAAAAGCAAGAAAAACACAACACAACTCAAGACGACATGTACAAGTGAAATTGAATATGTAGACAACACAAAGGCGATATTTCAAAGTGCACAAGACAAGGGTGAATTAAAAAAATACGCAGCAAGTCATTTTTAGGGTGCATCAGGATCAAATGTTCAAAGAAAATCATGTACAATGGTAATACAACATATACAAGGATGGTGTTAGCATGAAGAAGGCAGAAAAATCAAGTCGAGCACAAGCATGATCAGGCGCATAAGCATATATAGGAGCATGTGCAAGTAAAAGTGGCAACATGCATATGATATGGCAACAAAACTGGAGTAAGCACATGAATGCTGAAGTACAAATGTGAATACAAGTCGAAGCAAGTACTAGGCTTAAAAGAGATCAAATATATTATGTGTTCTTATCAGCATCACATAGAAAATAAAATGTCAAGTATAGTATCAACTGTGATACACGCAAGTATGATAACTTGAACATCAACCAAACACAAGAATAGGGTCTGTTCAAAAGCTCAAGAGTAGTATCTTTTTCTTAAATAAGTTTTCAAGATAGGGAAGTTCAAGAGGAGCAAGCAATTCAAACAACTGCTTATGATAAAACAATGCAGGTCGATGCACATGGACATGGACATGCTATACAAACACAATTCAGTAATGATAAATGGAAATGCAACAAGTTAGATCAGTCTGCAAGTGTTCATACTGCATGCCGAATGCCAAGACCCTAGATTTAAAACTACAGTGTCAATTTAGGTTTATAGCAACCGTACTTAACAAATAAGGTGACAGTATCAAGCTAAATTAATTTAGATACTACAGCTTAAAGACAAACATAAAAGCCAGTATAGTAGTTTGCTAAAGTGCATGTGGTTTATGTCAAGTAAAACATCAGTCTTAAAACACAAGTATATTCAAGATAGAATCTGTTCTTATTAGTTCAATGGACGTCTAAAGTACAAGAATATTTCAAGGCAAAGAATTTTAAAAAGGCAGATCCACCAAAGCAACTGCTATTATCAAATGTAAAAGAATATGTTCAACATCATCAGTGAAGCATACCGCAAAACTCAAGTGCAGTACTTGTTCAAATCTGTTTATATCACATTTTTTAAGCCAGCTACAATATCAAAGTCAACGCAAATCAGAAGTATAGTTTCTGTTCTTATCAAGTTTAATTCTACTCAACCATTCACGATAAAGAAACGTATATTATCAGTTTTGAATAACTAGAAATCAGGTAGCAATCCAAGATCAAGGCAAATATATCAAGTTCAAAGAACAGTTCAAATTCATATCAGTTTTTAAGGAAAATTTCATTCAAATAATAAAGGAAAAGTTTTAGTTTAGAAATGGCCACAAAATATAATTCAAAGTCCAGAAAATCTCACGCAACTAGTTCGAAGATTTCAAAGTCCACAATTTAAAGTTAAGGACCTAATTTTAAGCAATATGCATTCAGGTTTAAATCGAAGAAATCTCTAGAATATTATGAAGAATTCAAGCCCAAATTTTTGTATATATCATGACCGAGTCTAACACGAAATCAGAGTATATAATCCGGATTTTAACCCTATAAACATCCATCGATTCATCACTGGCATATCATCCAAGTATCAATGCAATTAAAGAAAAATTCGAAATGAAAAATCATACCAATTTTTACCTGGGTCTGAATCGAGTGGAGTTGCAAATCGAAGGACATCAGAGCACGAGATAAACATCAGAAATCATCAGAGCACGAGATCAACATCGGAAAACATCAGAGCACGAGTACGGTCAATCAGTTTGCAAAAAATCAGATTCCAGAAGGAAAACCTAGATCGCAAATCGCCAGCCCCCATTTTTTATTTCCAAAGAAACAAAGGAGATCAGCTCAAGTGAAAATGGGTGAAGCAAACTAAGATGGCTGGCCAAGAAAAAAGGCTAAGGATTTAAAGGAGTTTACTAATTAAAACTAGGGTTTTGGTTTTAAAAGGGTTTTCTATTTGAAACTAGGGTTTCTATTTTAATTGTTTTAATTTGTTCTTATTGTTTTCAACTTTGTAATCAGTCTAGAGTTTTCTAGTTTATCTCTAAAACTAGGGAGACGAATTATGGGGTTTGTAATTCGGGGAAATCTGGTTTCGGTGATAGAAACCAGCACAGGGTTTTGAGCGTAGGATTAGTGCAACTAGAGTGAGATTGCGAGGCCTGTTTGTGTAGCTCCTAGTAGAAACTGGGGATAAGTTTTGAGCGCAGGTTTAGGACAAAGAGGCTAGGAATTGTCGCGAGTTTACATGTGTTGTAAGCGTTGTAGTTGTTGACTAATACCCAGTAGAAACTTTGGGGAATGCAGTAGTAGGAAGGGTTTTACCGAAGCTGGGTATATCTGTGTGTTATTTATTTTCCGCATTTATTCTGATTATTATCTGTGTTGTTATTATTTGATTACTCTATGAAAATCTGCGATAAACCCTATTCACCCCCTTCTAGGGTTAATTTAGATCCTACACTTTACGTCATGTTAACGATGGCATGAGGTTCGAAACCCGAAATGACATGCTAAGAGTTTACGATGTGCATACGCTAAGATCAGCCACTTACTAGAAAACATGCAGAATAGCGACGAAAAATTCCTACAATTTCCGACGTCCTGCAATTTCTGGTGTCACAAAGATGTCAAAATTGTTCAAAAATTCCGTCACTAATCTACTCCTTTTCTAGTAGTCGTTGACCGAGCTAGGTGCAGTAGGGAGGGTTTTACGACTCTGGTCGATTTCCCTGCTGAACAAATTCAAAAAAAAAGTTCATTTGATTCTCTAAATTGACATAAATCCTACATCTGAATTATTTTCATAAAATGAATTAAGAGAATAACTAAAACATAGGTAATCTAGCATAATAACTATTAACCGACCTTTTGGTCCGGTTCCCAAAAGTACGCAAGACACGCTCGACTCATCGCGTGATATTATGGCCTAGAGGCGTCGCCAATATCATCCGGGGTCTAGTACCAGAAGACACGAGTCCGGCCATTAACTAAATGTCGCATCCTTCGAATGCGACCTCCATCAGTATCCGTCCGCATCCAAGCCGAAGGCGACCGTAAAGCAGGTCCGGGCGCAGCGCCAGTGGGGTCCGGGTCCCTGCAGTCCTGGTCGGCCGAAATAGTCGGAACCGTCCGATTCAGTCGATTCCCGCCAACAAGTGTGTTCCTTGAATTACCAGATCGACTCAACGTCAGGATTCAGCCAGCAACTTCCATGAACCTCGCCGCCCCTCTAAAACATTGCCAAAGCAAGACCTCGAACCACAAAGACCTCGCAGTCCGAGCCGTGAACCCGAACCTCGGGCCACCAAAACACCCACACCCATGGCCTTCGCACCACCCATAAGGTGACCTTCGTACCCCTCGGGGTGCGAATTTTGCACCCCTAAGGGGTATGAAATTCGCACCAAGCAGGGGTGCGAAATTCGCACCTTGGGGTGCGAATTTTGTACCCCTAAGGGGTGCGAGGGAGGTACGAATTTAGCACGCCCCATGGGGTATGAATTTCACACCCCGCGAGGTGCGAAATTCGCACCCCGGGGCTAGGTGCAAAATTCTGGCATGTGCAGGCCTGAGGTACGAAATTCTAGGTGTGGTCCCCCATTTGTACCCACTCCTACCTACTCCCTTTCCTATAAATACCTCGTGACTTCACACTTGAAAGGGGTGGAAATTGGTGAGCTCAATACCTCTAGAGAGCTACTTTAATGACATCTCCTATTTGAGGAAGAAGAAGGGCAAAATTGTCTTTTTCCTAGTATATTAAAGATATGATAATTATGACATCATATATGACAATGATGACAATGATGACATCATGCCTTAGAGGTGACATCATATAGCCTTAGAGACGACATCATATAGCCTTAGAGATGACATCATATGGCTTTGAGATGAATGTAATGAGATGTCATGAGATGGTCTCAGCCATGTAACCTTTTGTGATCAATAATATTCCAACAACGCTTCAAAGTGGACGTAGGCCCCTCACGAGGCCATACTACTATAAATCTTTTGTGTTATTTACTGCTTTCCGCTCTCGTCTATACGACCAAATTAATTATTCCTAGTAATCGGAATCTTTGGTGTTTATGACATTTTTAACTGTCAACATTTGGTGCTTTCAATGAGAATTGAACTCAATTTTCGCGTTTTTGTCACACGTTATCGTCTCGACTTCGACGAGCTTGAGGTTCCTTTGCTAAGCCTGCCGTCGAGTCTGATTACAATGGTAAAGCGATCAAAGAACGCAATGATTGGCTCTTCAGCCATAACCGAGGCTGGGACCTCCCAACAACCTCAACCGGCGAACATCTTGGCCACTAATGAAAACATCCCTCCTATTGTGGACCCCAAAGCACCCGCAACGCAAGTTCAAATCCGCGCGCTTAATGACAAATATGAGAACACAGTGGTCGAGCTCAATCAAGCATTAAGGAATAACATCGACCTTATGCGACAACTTCAAGAAAGTCAGCGCATCGTCGCTCGACTTCAACTAACACGGAATAGCGCTCAACCCCGACCAACTATCTCGGAAACTTCCTCTTCCGAGTCGAGGGGCCTGCATCAAAGGAGGAGGTTTAGCCTCATCAGTCATGTCGCCACACGCACCAATGCCCTCGACAACGGTAACGGCAATGGAAACCGGTAACGACGACCGAACTACAGTCACATATAGCGAGGGGTTCAATAGCGGGATAGCTCTCGCTTGATCATCATAGATGGAGCAGGTCCGGCCAAACAACCACTTCCTCGACATAACCCAATGGTTGCTGGCCTAGACAGTGGACCTCTATGCTAGCGGCCCGCGCTTTTCCAGAACAGGATCCGCATCAACCCGTTCCTCACCAGGATCCGATTATAGATGTCGAGGACATGGAAGAAGATGATCCGGACATTCATTATAGAAGATGTCCTCGCAACAGAACTCCAGAGCCTCACCAAAACCCATGGGTCCCAATGGCGGACCGACATCCAACTTACATTCCGGACATGGTCCGAAGGATTATGAGGAAAATGCGAGGGAGTATGCACGATTCATGGGAAGCGCACATTAGGCGTAATCCCTTCACAAGAAGGGTGAACGAAGCTGAATGGCCCCGACGCTTCAGCGTGCCACAGATGTTGCTCAACGACGGCACCACTGATTCCTTTTCCTTCCTAAATAGATATGAATGGCAAATGGACATGAGTCGGGGCAACGATCCGGTGAAATGCAAGTGCTTTCCAGTCTTCTTATCAGAAACCGCTCTGTTATGGTTCTGTCGCCTCTCACTTGATTCCATTAACAACTTCAGCATGTTAGCGACAGAGTTGGTCAAGCAATTCAGGATGCATATCCCGACTCCAAAGAGCGCCCTCATTCTGTCCAATCTATACCAAGGGCCCACTGAGTCGCTTAATAGCTACCTCTCCCGGTTCAACATCGCCCTCACCGAGGTTGAGGATCCAGACCCTCGTACCATACTCTTTCAGTTAGCAAAGGGTGTCCTTCCTACTTCCAACTCCGGGGCATGGATCGATCGGAAGTAGCCAAAAAGCCTCGGCGCTTTCCATGAAAAGGCTAGGCAATACTTATGTCAAGAAGAAGTGAGACGAGACAGACACTTCAGGGGAAACCTTCCCATCAATCCACATGCATATATCATCAATGATACTGTCAAGGGGAAACAGATTGGGGAGCTCTTCGGTAACGACAAGGGGGTAGGTCCCTACAAATAAAGGCCGAATAACGGTCGGCAAGGCGGCCACAACAACGTCCTGGTTCCTACAGAACCCAAGAATCCCGGCCCTCGCCGGGCATAAGAGATCTACACCCCGCTGAATGAAGACTTGGAAACAATCTACCTAGAAACATGCAAGAAGCTTCAATACAAGAAACCATACAACAAGGAATCCACTAATCAGGAGAAGAATACCGACAAGTACTGTCGATACCACGACATGTACGGGCATAATACTAATAATTTTCGTCAACTCAAAGATGCAATCGAAAAGCTTATCCGCGAGAAGAGCCTTGAGCAGTATGTCCAAGAACCATTTCCTCCCAAAGCAAACTCCGGTCCTCTTACGCCCATGCCTCCAGCAGTCGCCAAGGCAGCTCCAGGTTCATCTAATCCGAGGCGAGGGGTCGTGATCAACACTATATGTGGAGGACCTTACCCCACACATGACAGGTTTTGGAAAATGGAAGAGTACGTGAGTTCCATAAAGCATGCTATTTATGAAGCTTGCTCCGCTCCCAACGGATCCGTCGCAACCAAGCTCCAAAAAACCATGTGGGACGACATTATTTTCTGCAAAAGAGATTCTACTAGGGTGGAAATCCCGACCACCGATCCACTTGTTATCATGGCTCAGATCGGTGTCGCTTCTGTCCAAAAGGTATTAATCGACTCGGGAAGCTAGGTCAACATCATTTTCAAAGCGGCTTACGACCAGATGAAGTTGGAAACGAATGACTTAAAGCCATGTCACGCCACGATCCACGACTTTAATGGGGCTTCTAGTTTCCCAGTAGGAATGATCGATTTACCTGTGGAACTGAGCGAGGGGTATCGGAGCCGGGTCCGAATTCTCACTTTCATGGTTATAGACGTTTCCCCTACAGCTCTCTCCTTGGATGCCCTTTTCTCACAGAGTTTCGGGTCTACATGTCGCTATGGTCTCTCCTAATGAAACTTCTGATAGAGAACGGGATTGGAACAGTTAGAGGTGACCAAGAAAGCGCCAGAGAATGTTATGCAATAGAATGGAAGAATGCGCGTACTAAGGACAAAGGCAAAACTGTGTCCACACCTTCTTGCGCCAAGACTATCTCAGCATAGCAATCAGCGGCGTCTGAGCCTTGGCTCAGGCGCCATTATCGTCTTTCTGACGATCTCGACCCACAGAAGGATGAAGAACCCGAATACAAGAGGGCCACTCCAGTCGAACCCACGGTAGATATTCCAGTTAGTCCCGACGGTCCATCAAGGGTGCTGAAGATAGGGTCACAACTCCATCCCCCAATCAAAGAAGATCTTCTAGATTTCTTGAAGGCAAATTTGGATGTGTTCGCGAGGACTCACTCCGATATGAAAGGCGTAAATCCTGCAGTCGATTGCCATTGTCTAAGCATCGATCCTACAATGCCTCGAATCAAGTAGAAGCGCCGGTTCTTGGGACCAGAAAGGTCCAAAGCACTCGAGGAAGAGGTATACCGTCTACTCAACAACAACTTTATTCGTGAAGCCGACTACCCCGAGTAGGTCTCCAATCTGATCCTGCTTAAAAAAGCCAATGGTAAATGGCATACGTGCGTCAACTTCTCCGATTTAAACAAGGCATATCCCAAGGACAACTTCCCGCTCCTGAAGATCGACCGACTTGTTGACTCAACCGCCGGATACCAGCTACTATCTTTCATGGACGTGCCTACTCAGGCTATAATTAAATTCCGATGAATCTTCGCGACTAGGATCATACCTCTTTCATAACCGACCTCGGACTTTACTGCTATTGCGTCATGCCCTTTGGCCTTAAGAATGCCGGCGCCACTTATCAATGAATGGCAATCCGCACGGCATTAATATGCCTCGAAGACCGCATCCAACGACCCGTCTACTATGTAAGAAAACGACTGGCGGGGGAAGAGAAGAATTATCCAAAGTTGGAAAAGCTGGCATTCTGCTTGTTGATTTCCTCTCGGAAGCTTCGACCATACTTCCTGTCTCATCCCTTAAAAGTCTTCACCGACCAGCCACTACGGCCGGCCCTACAACGACTCGAAGCATCCATACAGCTATTAAAATGGAGTATGGAGCTAAGCTAATTTGAGATAGCATTAGTCCCCCGTCGAGCTATCCTTGAACAAGCTCTCGCTGATTTCATAGTAGAATACACTACTCCCGAGGAGACTCCTGCAGTGGACATTGAAGCTCTCGCCATAATAACCACCGAGAAAATAATCAACTTTGTCGTCTGCAACATCATCACCTGCTACGGGGTCCCTCATGCCATCATCTCTGACAATGAAACTCAGTATTAGAGCACCGAGTTCAAAACCTTTTGTCAACGGAACAACATCGAGAAGAGATTCTCAGCGTGGCTCATCCTCAAACCAATGGGAAAAACGAGGCTGTCAACAAAGTGATTAAATCCATCATCAAGAAGCGTTTGGAAAAGGCCGGGGCATCTGGGCAGACGAATTTCCTCTGGCTCTCTGGGCCTATCGAACCACTCACAAGTTAGCAAACGACCACACTCCCTTTACCCTTGCTTATGGATCCGAAGCCGTCATCCCCATTAAGCTGAAGCTTCAATCTCATCGAGTCACCTACTTCGATACGAATACCAATCAAGACTTACTCTTGGGATTGCTCGATTTACTCGAAGTAAAAAGGAACAAAGCTGAACTTAGAGCCGCCGCCCAACTACAACGAGTGACCCGATACTTCAACTCCAGAGTCCGCCATAAGGACCTCGACATCAGCAACCTCGTCCTAAAACGGGTATTTCCTCCACCAACTTGCCTCACTCTTCAACGGGAAGAACCATACGTCATACAACGAAAGTTCAGCAATGGGACTCACAAACTCTCAACCGTGGACGATGTCGAGCCTCCAAGGGAATGGAACAACGAACATCTTCGCTTGCTACTTTACATAACTTAGTGCTTAGTTGCTTATGCTTTCCAATGATGTTTTTTTTCTTGCAATTCAAGGTATTGTAAAGGCTATCACTGCCAAAGTTATCAATAGAAATGGTGTTCAGTTTCCCGTGTCCCTTTCACGCTTACTCCTCGCTTACTTCGTGCATGACATGTTTGACTAACCATTACAGCTGACTTCCACACAACTTCGGATCGCCGCATCAGCACCCCAAGCATAGGTGCCAATGCCGCCATCCAAGCCTCAAGCCCGCATCGAGGACAAACACCACTGGCTACGACCGACATACTTAACACGGGAGCCGGCAACGCTACTCGAGTCGTCGGTCCGTGACATGACTGAGTATAAATAACCACTAGCTCGAATGTCGGCCTAGCGCCGAGACCGAGGACAAATTATTTAGCCTTCAAGTCCCAGGACTTGGGCCGCCCATCAGCCGACCTATCGCAGGGCTAACCACTCATACGGCTTTAACCGACCCTCGGGTCGGGATTTGGGCGTTTGTCGAATCTTGGCACAGCACTAAGACCGATATTAGATCATTTTCTCCACGAAGCTCTAAAGGCTTAGGTGCAGCCCATGGCCACGATCGGACCTTACGGGCTGATGATCCGGGCTTATCTCTGGTGAATAAATGACGCCATCGCTTGCAACCCGAAAAACGACGGGAGAGCCACCTACCGGATGGATCGCTAATCGCGACATCCTATGCCTTCGCTACACTTGGGACTTACTCCGGGAAACCCAAAACAACAGGGACTCGTTTGGCTTCGCAAACTATGGGTTTCCTGAGCTGAGGGAGACTTACTAGAAACCAGTGCTCTATCACACCCCTCTGGAATAATCCACCCAGAGCGCGGTCTCCGATTGCATTTTTGTTATGTAACGACAAGTACGCTTATGCAAGTACGGGATGCGAGAAAACATGAGAAGAACGTTCGAACACTTAACACGAAATGCGATCTTTACTAATTCATATTTCATTTTCACACACACACACCCCCTAAACGGACTATGTGCCTAACGTTTCTTCTTTCTGATGACATGGTGTACATGAAAACCACACAATGTCTTTAAGGACCAAAAGCAAGGATCACACTCGCATATATTATCGGTCTACCTAACCCAAAGTATTTATATTTTCTTTAACAATTATTGATGCTACTCATCCTTTTCTTTTTTCTGTACAGGTTCGGCACTTGGCAGGTCACCACCAGTGATGGTCCCTTTCCTTCCAGAACCGCTTCTGATCATCCTCCTCTACTCTTCACAGTAGTAAGGATTCAGGAGACGTCGATGCGCATCTCCCTCCATCATCCTCGCCACTTGTAATTATCGTAACCTCCTCAAGGGAAATACATGGCAACGGCTTAGGGACGATGTAAGAAGCAAGGACTAATGCAGCGTGGGTTTTTTCCAAGCCTTCTTAGCGCCTAGCTTTGTTCTCATCTCGGCATCTTCGGCGACCTTCTGATCAGCTAGCTCCCTTTTCTTAAAGTCACATAACTGCATTCGCTTCTAGTTCGCTAAGGGCCCCCTCGCCCTCTTTTAGTGGGCATCATCGACGACTTTCCTTTCTCCTGGCCTACTCAGAAGGCCTCTCCTTCTCTGCCTCAATATCGGCCTAATTCTTCGCTAGCACAACGGCAGATTTCTCCTCGGCACCCTAGCTAGCATTTGCCCAGGCATCTTGTATGGCAGCATCATCTTGTCCCTCTTCCCCTCCGGCACCTCAGGCTTTACCACCAGCCGAGCCTTATGATCTTCCACTATATCTTGCATTGCTTGCACACTTACCTCAGCTACGCCTGTCGCAGGATCGCTTCGGCCAACCACAACTTCTCCTCCTCCAAAGACACTCATATAGATGTGGCATCCCGAAGCCACGTGTTCTCCTACCTCTCCAGATTATTCCTGTTGTAACACCAACCGGGGCTCGAATGCTTGAGGAAACAAAGGGGCAAAGCCTGGTGTCGCCTCTTCTCCAAGGGGGTTTGCTCAGCAAAAGAGGCAACTATTTGACTTCTAAGAGTTCATCCCTCGCATCCTCTTCAGTTAGCAAGTACTCGGGCTCGGGCGCAGTCCCCTACCTATTCTTGCACCAGCTTACTCATCGCAGGAGCTGAGGAGGATCCGCACCTATCCTCGTGGGCATTTCCAACGCCATAACCTTCAGAGCAACCATTCTAAAGAGGAAAGTCCACATCTCCACGAGGATGATCCAGATACAAAAGCTCGGGTCTTAGAAACTTCTAGTCTCCCGCTAATGCTAGGCAGACCGGGGATAGAGGCCCGAACCGAAAGACAAGGGAAGCAACATAATCACTAGTCCTCTGAGGAACAGGGATTTTAGACAAGTTCTTAGTATGCAAAATAAAAAAAAATCATACCTCGATGCAAGTTCTCGAGTTCCCATAGCCGGTTCATTGGGTTCGCAAAGTCTCAACGCCCTGCCGGCAAACTCACACATAAGCGCAACGCGAAGCTAACCCACACCTCTCGATGCCATGGCTTCCTACTTACGAGAGAATTGAAATGTGGTGATGACATCTAATTTTAATAACTAAAACCATGATAACCGGTAGCCATCAACACCATTTTTGGATCGGATAATGATCACGATATAATTGGGTTGGAGACTAGCGAATCGATCGTATGTCCACATCTTACGCGCATATCCAAGCGGTCAGTCCGAATAAGTGCATTTCCAAAATCATTCGCCCACCAGTTGTATTACGTTCAACATTAACTACAAACCAGACATGAAACATTAAGTAACGATCCGAACTTATTAGCTCGTCCCTAACGTCGAGCAGAATCTAGCAAATACCCAGGCTTGGGGGCATTACTCTACCGATTATCGCATTAACCTGGCCATAACAGGACCAGATCAGATCCCCTTCAATGCCGGCACTGGCTTTGTCTTCACAGCATCCCTTGGAGCTACTATCTTAAGAGTGCCCTCACCTCGCAACGAAGGCATTTCAGAGCCAGAATCCAAACTCTGGAGGTTTGATGGCTTTCCATCAATGCCCGGACTCCACAAAAGCAGACATTTCGAAACACGATGACTACCTTTAACCTCAACAACTAATGTCGTGGCCATCACTAGCTGCCAGTGCAACGCCTGAGTCAAGATGCATCTTCCTTGTGGTTGGGTTATTGATCGGATCCCGAGACTAACAACTCAACTATGTGTCGATATCCTATATAAGCATTCGAGCCGACAGTCCAAGCAAGTCCATTCCTTGAGGACCGCGTCACGAGACCAAAACTCACTGATCATTGTCCGCTCATCGAGCGCCATGCAAATGTTTAATTTTACTATCCCAAGGTTGGAGCCAAGACTAAGTCATCAGAATGCGAAGTTATGCGTTGTGCTCCCATGCACTTGCTAGATTATCACGTCCCTCTAACCGGCTTTGACCTCTTGAAAAACCAGGAGGGTTTATTAAGTGTCCGGGATACGAAACACAATCTCGTATTCACACATACTTGGCGACCTTTATCCGAATTCCAATCCTGTTCCCAAGATCAACCGCTCCACGTTCTTGAGTACAAAATCCGAAAGCCCTCCTGTTTTCCATATCTCTCTTCCCTTCTCCCGAAAACCTAACAACACCTCGAACATCCAAAGTACAAAAGAAGTATTTTGGTAACCTCCATGCCTTGAGCCAATTTTCTATCTGGAGAAGTGAAGAAAGGAAGCAACTACAATCAAGGATCGACATGCCCCAAACGAACGTTCCGAGATCGGAATTCGGGATCGTACACCAAGCTATGATCATATTCACTTAACTTCGAAGCTCCAACTACCAAGTCAATCACGACTCGGCGACCACCCGTGTACTCACCAAATGCCCAATCATCAAAATGCACGCGCTTGGCATTTGGGTCCAACCTCGCCCAAAAGGAAAATCTACGTGACTACATGCCACGACATATGTCAAGTCTTGTCCTAACAACGACATCTGCATATGCGAGTTGCCGAAACTTTGTTCAGTGGGACCAGCTTGGATCGATAAATGACTTTGGCCTCGCAAATCCAAGTGATCCAGAAGATACTTCATGCAATCAAGCTCCATCCCAAAAAAGTTTCAACAACCACCTGAGGCGATTGCGCGCCTAGGCCATAGCAATGACCGTGCATACACGCTTTGGAAATCTCAACCGAGCAAACCAACTTCATTCAAATGCATGCCCGCAAGTCTTAAGAGTTCAAACTTAAACGGTTGGCTCTCGATCCGAAAACTCCTCGAAAAACTAAAATACACAATTACAAGCCCATGGCGTGCAATCCACTTTCATGTTACCTATCCCAGCTCAGATCGAATCACACAAAACCACGTGCAAACTCGTGATTGCATATGCAATTATGACCCGATAATGAATCGTTTGCACTTCGATGCAATCGGGAGTTGGCAACTGACATTTGTTGTTTTTAATCTACAGGAACTAAACGCCTTGGACAGGTTCCAACCCAAGCCGCAGGACTCAACCAAGTCCAAGCTCTTAGCGATGTTGGAATCCTAAGCTCATACCAGCATATTCCGACAAGGCATCCCAACCGTTCCAAAGCTATAAGTCTCAGCATACAACTCAAGAGGAAGGTCATAACCAATCGCTAAGCACCGCATAGAGATGTTGACGCCCATATTAGAATCATCTCACTTCAAAACACGTCCCATTAACCCAAGACATACTTTGAGGGGGTAAATGCGGTTCCCAAAAGTACGCAAGACACGTTCGATTCAACATATTGCGTGATATTACAACCCAGAGGCGTCGCCAATATCATCCGGGGTCCAGTACCAGAAGACTCGAGTCTGGCCGCTAGCAGAATGTCGCATCCCTCGAACGTGACCTCCATCAGTATCCATCCGCATCTGAGCCGAAGGCAAGCCGTAAAGCGGGTCCGGGCGCAACACTGGTTGGCGTCCGGGGCCCGACAGTCCCGGTCGGCCAAAATAGTGGGCACCGCCCAATTCAACAGATTTCCGCCAATGAGTGTGTTACCCAGAATTACCAGATCGACTCAAAGTCAGGATTGAGCCAACAACTTCCGTGAACCTCGCCGCCCCTCCAAAACATTGCCAAACCAAGGCCTCGAACCCTAAAGACCTCGTAGTCCGAGCCGTGAACGGGAACCTCGGGCCACCAAAACACCCACACCCATGGCCTTCGCACCACCCATAAGGCGACCTTCGTACACCTCGTGGTGCAGATTTCGCACCCCTAAGGGGTGCGAAACTTGCACCCAACTAGGTGCGAAATTTTCACCCTAGGGCTGGGTGTGAAATTCTGGCGTGTGTAGGCCTAAGGTGTGAAATTCTGGGTGTGGTCCCCCATTTCTACCTACTCCCACCTACTCCCTTTCCTATAAATACCCCATGATTTCACACTTGAAAGTGGTGGGAATTGGTGAGCTCAAGACCTCTAAAGAGCTACTTTAATAGCGTCTCCTATTTGTGGAAGAAAAAGGGAAAAAGTGTCTTTTTCCTAGTATATTAAAGACATGATAATTATGACATCATATATGATAATGATGACATCATGTCTTAGAGGTGACATCATATAGCCTTAGAGATGACATCATATAACTTAGATATGACATCATATGGATGTAATGAGATGTCATGAGATGGTCTCAACCTTGTAACCTTTTTTGTGATCAATAATATTCCAACAATGCTTCAAAGTGGACGTAAGCCCCTCACGAGGCCGAACCACTATAAATCTCTTGTGTTATATACTGCTTTCCGCTCTCATCTATACGACTAAATTAATTATTCCTAGTAATTGGAGTCTCTGGTGTTTACAACATTTTTTGCCATCAACAATTACCATTTATTTAATTATAATACTGTAATATTTTTAGTTTGGTTCTTTAACAAATTAGAAATTACTTCGATCACCATGCATTTTTTTTCATGATAGTTGCATCTTAAAGAACCTGTTACTTTATCGATCATTTTAATTAAAGCTTACATCAAAATTACTTTACACATTTTAATTTACTTGTGTGACCACATGTTGTATTTTTCCAACAATCTTTAGGGTACGTATGTAATAGCATTACATAAATGTGTACAACCTTTTGAGCTTCAAATGCTGCTATTTATTACTTAAGTATATCCAAAATAATTACGTCAATTAACATTGTCGGCAAAGAATCAAAACCACGTCTACTGCCTTTACTATAATCAAACTCATCAATGGTCACATAGCCAATGCAATCAAGATCAATAATGGATGCATAACATGCAAAGTACATAAAGATCTATACATGTTTAATTTCAATTGGTACTACTTAAGTGATAACAAAACGTTTAACATTTGAACCTCCTAGGTTATAAAGAAAATTTTGATGACTGCCCTGTACCAGCCGACACCCAACTATGCGCGCTGTGGCTGTGCTCGACTAATACAAAACCATCATTTAATTTGAAATGAGAAAGGTGGATGAAACAACCAAAAAATTGTCATATATCTCACAGTGCATGGAACAAAATATAATATTAACATAGGACTGATATAAAATAGGCAAGATAGGATAAGCTGAAATGAATCATAAATATCAGAGTAATAGACCCGTATCATGAAATAGTATCAAATAGTCAAATATAAATACATCTCCATAATATTGTCTCTACTCAGGGTACACTACTATCCCAAGGTAGTTATCAATAGAAATAAACAGAGATAAGAGTGTATGTATGCACGTGTGTGTGTATGTGTGTGTGTGTGTGTGTGTATATATATATAATACCACAACATAGTACCAAATACAAATACATCTCCATAATACTGTCGCTACTCAAGGTCCACAACTATGCCAAGGTAGTGATCAAAATAAATAAACAGAGATAAGAGTGTATTGATCCATAGCCATGGAAATTTCGATTTGAAGGGTGGTTGGAGGAATAGGGAGAATGGCTTGCTTACGACCATTTTGATTTTTTTACTTGAGGGAATAAGGAGGAATGAAGATCGATGTTTTCTTCTTCTTTTTTATTAATTAAAGTAACAGTGAAGAGAGGAGTAAAAGGGAAGACAGAAAGGACATGTGGTATTTCCTAACAAAGTGTGAACACATGTTAGACCAAATGCAGCTATTTTTAACAAGTGTTGGAATTTATTTTCTTTTGGTTATAAAAGTTTTCTTTCTTTCAATTTCAAAATACAATATTGAGAAAATCCAAATATAGGTTCTCAGAAACGCAAACTAATACATAATAGACATTGTCTGCACTACACGGCTCTGGCCATAAATTTAAGATTCAGAACCATACGCATCCAAATTTCATGAAACGAAATATACCGTTAATTCTACAATACAGTCTAGTATTTTTGGTGTAGATTCGCCTAAATTCTGACATTAATTTAATTCTTGGCGATTTACTCAAATGTGTAATTAAATTACAGCGAACAGAACAAATTTGCATATTATATCACGAAATTTATTCATTCGCTATGTCTAGTTATAGGTATCTCAAATGTTAAATTTCAAAATTTAATCTATTTATTTATTTGAGTTTAATGTCAAATACGATATCATTTATTGTTGTCGCAAATCGATCTTCCAAAGTGAATGAGCTTAAGCACTATCATTATATATATATATATATATTTGGATTACTTTAAGTAATAAGTTCAATTTTAAGAGTTAATGTTTTACAAATTACAAATTTCACATTCGGTTTCAACTTTAACAAGTTTTAAATTATAAGCTTATTGTTTTAAATTTGTATTCAACCAACAAACGCATTTGATATTTGGAAATTCCAATTAAATTTGAAATTTATAACTCGAACTTCATTTATAACATCCATTTAAACGTTAAATTTTCTTATTAACTTCATATATTTTAAACGTCGAAATTATCGGTTTGTTACAAATTACGGTAATGCATATACTATGGGAATATATAAATGGTGTAAAGGTAATAATGGAAATCCCGCTTACGCTATTTTGATACTTTACTTTACTGATAGACACTATTGTAGATAGCGTATTATATATTATATAGCACTAGTTTGATGGATCATTAGAGGATGGTGATCCCAAACATCCTTTAAGTTACTGATTGCGTTTCATCAAACATTTCATTTGAGTTGATTTACTTCCATGAGAATGTTAGTCTTGATCTGAGTTGTTTTGTTTTGCATTATTTCTCTGGTCAGATCGAGTAATAAAGTTTTCGAGATTCACTCTTGGAGTTTGGAGCTTATATTGGATTTTGCTCACCTATATCTACCTGTTTATCAGTTGTTCCAGTCATCTAATTATTTCTACCATTCTGTTTCTGACGGTTATCATTTATTTATTAGGTTAGACTTTCGTTGTATTATTTATGAAAACTCTGTTGTAAAATTTTATCTAGTAGCTTCATGAACTGCTATTGTATTATGTATTTTCCGCTACGAGATATCATATTACTATGTATTTGTGCCTGTGATATATGATTCTATGAGTTATTCAATTTACCTCAGAAGTGTAACACCCCACCTCCGCTAGGGTCACTCACAAAGGGAATGCACTAGTTTTGGAGGAGCGTTATCGAGGTAAATAAACACAGAAATATTACAAGACAGAACATAGATAAAACAACGGATGAATCAAAAGATAAATTTCATTACTTTCAAAAAGAGTCAAAACCTTTTTCATCAAATAGACAAGATCATTATTTTCCATTACAACAAATTCTGTCTTGCATAAATAAAGAAGCATAATCTCAAAAGAACAAAAGTAGATTAATTCCCCAAAGTTAGCAGAAAATGCAGCCATAACATAGCTCAAGATCAAACTGTACATGAGCTAAACCGAAAGCAAGCGAAATCCAAGCTAAGTGCTAGAGTTTCCTCCCTGAGAACCTAGGGAGGGGGGGGGGGGGGAGGGAACGGAAGAAAAAGAGGTGAAAGAAAATGGGTGTTGTCATTTAAGTTCGTGACTTAACCCTTATCAGTCTAGCATGTCAAGTTGGTTAAGTGTTGTCATTCAAGTTCGTGACTTAATCCGCCTACGAATCATGTATCAAGTTGGTTAAGTGTTGTCTTTAATGTTCATGATTTAACCCTATCATGTGGCGTTAATTCATTAATGCACCCAAACCTCTCACATCAGACCTGTTGTTGTGGTCACTGGATATGCCGGGCGGTTCCGGGCAGAATTACACCACAACTCAGTCTGACCTCGGGTTTTCAAGTGCGATATGACCAACTACCCACATTGGATCCTATTGTTTGCAGTAACTGGATTTGCCAGGCGGTTCCGGGCAGATTTACACTGCAAACTCAACCCAATCTCGAGTTGGCCATTTTCAAGTTCATTCTAGTGTCATGTCCATGTTCAAGTTTCATGTCAAGTTCGTGTCAAGTTTTCAAGGCAAGTTTCACGCCAAGTTTCCTATAATTACCAATTTTTCCCAACGTTACCCCGTCTAAATATTAGGCTAACAATCTTAGCCTAATTTTCCGTCCGCATGATTTTTGACATATAATATTAGGCTAAAAACTTAGCCTAATTTAATGTACACAAAATTTGCATAAAGAAATTCATTAACATGACATAGGTGTAAACTTGGCATTCTTGGCATAGTCAATATGAACACTATAGGTGTGTACTTGCAAAATAATCAACATGAATATCATAGGTGTGATATTGCAACGTAGACTAAATCAACATACATATATGTGAATTTGCAACATAGACTAAATCAACTTACATATATGTGAACTTGCAAATCAATCACGAGCATATGAATAAGTGTGATCTTGAAATATGACATAGGTTTAACATATACACATAAACATGTAGATCTAACATGTGGTCACATATGTGATATGATTTTACAACCTAAAACTTGCATAACATGATAAACTACACAACTTGTCATAACAGGTTATACTCTAATATACATATGAATAAACTTATTCATTAATTCCCAATTCAACATGATAATAAAATAGAATATCATTCAATTTCACATATAACATAATAAACATTGTTTTATTATCAATTTATTTCCAAGGCATAACATAACTGAATAAATTGAGTAAAACATCGCAGGCATATAGATCGGATAACATTATGAACATGAAAAGGTTTGAATAATAATCTAGGTTCAAGAACATGGATAGATATAACTTAAATAGAAAAATCCCCAAAATCAAGATCCAAGAACAAATAAAGAAAATTGGTCTGAATAGAAAAATCAAGCTTAGATCCAATTTCATTGTCATAATCCAAGGCAATCACCTCATGGTCATGAATCATATGTGATTAGCCACAATTGTCCTCGTCATAGTCATAGGCAATAGTCTTATGTTCACAGTCATAGGCATAGGTATAGTCTTATATTCACCATCATAGTCTTAGGCCATTAACAATAGTTTCAACGTCATAGGCATAATAATGTTATGGACATGAGAGCATCTGATTTACAACATGAATAGGTCCAAACTGATTTCATAGCAATATTCCCAAAAGTCAAGATCTAAGATGAACAAAAATAGATATGAATCATACATAGATCCAATTCCAATTTATAACATGTCCATATTAAGTTTATAGTATTTATCTTAAAGTAACTTGAACTTACAGATCGTGGTCTAAGAAATTTAGATGCAGAATGCAAGTCTAGAAATTTGTCGTTGAATTGTTGAATCGTTGTATCTGGCTTTGATTGTAGAAGCAAATCCCCAATAAGAAATTCCTAGCCGTAGTCTTCAAGAAATAATCTTTGCGTTTTAATTTAATTTAATTTAGAGGAAGAAGAAGAGGCCATGATCATCCAGAGTTTATGCAGCATAAGGTTATACAAGAATGGTGTAAAGAGAATGAGGCTAGGAGGCTGTTTAAATAGGAGTAGGAAACTAGTTTAGGCCCTTAGATAAACCCTAGAACTGATCTGAGCCATCAAAAACGTCACAGGCCCGCAAACAGACCCACCCAGCCAACCAGTCGCATCTAGGCCGACTAGGGAGGTCGACCCTATGGTCGACCTGGTCTGGTCGGGTCGACCCCCAGGTCGACCCTATGGTCGACCTGGGCTTTGGGCGGGAAAATTCCCACCCAGCCCGCTTCTGGGTTTTGAATTCGAAATTCGAATTTCGAGCTGTTTTCGATTCTGAAAATTTCTGAAACTTCGGAGGGTCATATCTCCCTCATTCGAATTCCGATTCTCGCAAACTCGGACTCGTTTCCAAGCAGAATTTTGAGACGAACGCAATAGCGCAACCCGTTTCCCTTGATTCTTAATTTAAAAATTAATTCTGCCTTGATTTATGGTTTTAACACGTTATTAAAATACGGGGTTGTTACAAGAAGCTAATAATAATCTGTCGTTTCGGATGGTTCGAGTTTGACTTGTTTTTTCGATTCGACACGGTCAAAATGGCGGGTCCTTATATTTAATTTCATAGATTAAGCAAAATTGTAAGTATGATGTGTCAGAGTTGGTTTAAAAACATATTCTCATTCGGTCATCATCAACAAGCCGTACTATTTGTATCACTAGGTAACATTATTATTGGTTTAAAACATATTCTCATTTGGTCGTCGTCAACAAGATATATTATCTGTATCATTAGATCACATTATTTATAATGTTCTTTAAGAAAAATAAGTATAACATCATAGTCGTTACATTATGTGTATTTTCACGTGTTGTGTTGATTGGGTTATTCCATCCAAAAGTCGATGTTATGAAAAGTAAGCAAGCAAGTTTGTGGTTAACTTATAAAGATGCGATCTAGTTTGGGAGTAATGATCAATGTGATATGTATTTGCTATCATATATGTTTTAAAGATGTTATTTTAAAGTTAATTAGTCATTTTAAATAATAATATTAGTATTAATTAATTAAATAATTAAAATATGATTAAGGCTAATTAACAAAGTACTTAACGATGTGGTTAGGATTAATTAACTGGGTATCCATGATGTGCTTAAGATTAATTAATTATAAATTAATAATGTGATTAATATTAATAATTAAGTATTAATGATGTGATTAATATTTATTAATCGTTTTAGACAATCAAATATTTAATTAATACTAATGAATCACTTGTTAATAATATTATAAGATTATTTACTTTAATAACAATGTTTTAACCTAATTAACTATTTTATAACGATGCTTTAGAGTTAGCTAATTATTTAAATAACAGTAATCCAAACTTAGTTAACTATTTAAAGTAGTGATAATTGAGTTTAGTTAATCTTTTTTTAAGTGTCGTTTGAAAGAAATTTAACCGAATGGAAGTTAACTAATCATTTTAAATAGGGCTTTCTGAAATAATATATCATTGATTTTAAATTAATTTCAACAATTTTTATAATGATATTGAAGTGATCAATTTCATTTATGTAATGACTTGCCTTAACCCTTAGAAATTGATACTAATACATTCACATTGTTCACATGCTGAATATTCAGGCATTAGAATGACAGATTGTTAAGGTGAAAGATAAAGAAGACGGAACAAAATCCTTACAACACTGTTGTTAATACATAATATAAACAAAATCTTTAAAGGGAAAATCAAATATATATATAGGGAAAATCTATTTAGACATAAAATGGTGATACAAATTTAGACACAAGCAATCTCAACCACAAGATCTCCCCCTGAATTCCGCCTCACACATAAAGACAAACAAATCCTACGGTACAGATTTTGTGTCTTTAATTCTGTGTTCAATTTTGTGTCCCAATAGCCGCTCCCATATATATATATATATACACACACACACACACACACACACACACACACATATATACTAATAATACAAATACCTTCCCGTGATGAAGCTTTTTAGTAAGGTAAAAAGAACCTTTGTTCTCCAATAACCTAAACTGAAATGCAGCATGTAATAAATGGATGAAATTGTAATTGCAAAGACACATATCCGACACCCACTTCTTTGTCGGTTAGTCAAAATTATTTCTCCACTTTTCCAATCCTTTATTCCCGTCTTCTTCCTTCTTTCTTCCGTATTAAAACAAAAAGCTCAAAATTTTCATTCATGGCGTCTACCCATCATATCTACTCCACTACCCTTTTATTTTTGTTTCTCTTCAGATCTGCTCCTACCACCCATGTCCCTGTCATTTGTTCCTTCTTCACTGCCATTTGCGCTTGATTTCTCCTTAGATCCACCGCTCCACCTTTCCTTTTTCGCTTGCTTATGCTTCGATTACGGACCACTGTCCAGATCTGCATATCTCGACCCTCCACAACCTTTCTTCCCACCCTGACGTACTCAACCCAGGTAAAATCCAATTTTAATTCATTCATTCCACCTTAATGTTATTCGGTAATGTTTTTTTCTCTATAGCTGCAGGTACACATGTTTCTCCTGCTGCTCATACTGTGTTCTCTGTTCTTTCCTTCCGATCTACAAAGGTATAATTTTTCCCAGATTTTTTGTTTATTTTCTTATATTTAATCATTATGAGAACTTACTATGGTGACAAAACCTTATTCATATTACTGAAAAAGCGCTTCAAATTGGAAGGTGTTATTATACTACCATGTTATTTATATACGGTTATGAACTATGGATTTATTATTGTCATCTGTTGTGTTTGTTACCGACATTATGTACATACTCTTAGATTAGTTTGAATATTTTATCATCGCCGTCCATGAATTTTGTTGTTATTATTTCGTGAAATGTGCTTATGTTCCATCAAAATTTATCTATGTGGTAAGGCTTATGTATGTGGTTTAGCAACCAGTGTAATAAATTATAAATAGGCAAACAACTCTATTTATTGACGTGATTGTCTATTTTCTTATCAATCACTGAGTTCAGCTTTAATTATTTTTACAAAAAGTAAATGTCTGGGCTAGGATTATGAATGCGAAATCGCTTTGCAAAAGCAAAAATTAGTACATTTCAAGTGGTGTAATCTGTTATAATAAAATATTTTGCCTTTTTTGTAACTAATCATAAGATCATTATATATACTTACATTTTCTTTAATTCATTCATTTCACCTTAATGCTCTTTGGTAATGTTTTCTTCTCCATACGTGCAAGTACCCATGTTTCTGCTGCTGCTCAAACTGTGTTGTCGGTTCTTGCCTTCGAATCTGCAAAGGTATAATTTTTCCTGGATTTTTGCTATATTTTCTTCTATTATACGGCAAGTCACTGTGGTGACAAAACCCTATTCATAAAGTATAATTAAACTGTATGAAGTTGGAATTTCAACAATTTATATAAAAGTTGTAATTTCATCAATTTCTTTAATTAAGGTTCTGTTTAACGAACATCATATTATTATACCCATTTACCTATGTAATTTCATCAACTAGTAATTCATCAATTTATATAATTCCACCTCCTACGACCTATATTGCAAAAATTGGGAAACATGGCTACTATCACTTTTTTCTCTGCCATCATTTCCGTCTAATCACACATACAACACCCGATACGCCCTTTATTACCACACTCATTGATCGTCCATTCAATTACTGAAAAAGCGCTACAAATTGGAAGGTGTTATTATAGTACCATATTATTTGTATGCGGTTATTAACTATGGATTTATTATTCTCATCTTTTGTGTTCCTTACCTACATTATGTAGATTGTCTTAGATTAGTCGGTAAATTTTATCATCGCCTTCCATGAATGCTATTGTTATTATTTCGTAAAATGTGCTTATGTTCCATGGAAATTTATATGTGTGGTAAGGCTTATGTATGTGGTTTAGCAACCCAGTTTAATAAATTTTAAACAGGAAAACAACTCAATTTAATGGCCTGATTGTCAATTTGCTTACTCAAGCAGTGATTTTACCTTTAGTTATTTTGACAAGTAACTGTTTGGGCTAGGATTATGATCGCAAATTCGCTTTGCAAAATCAAAAATTAATATGTTTCAGGTGGTGTAATCTATTATAATAATATATTTTCCCCTTTTTTATAATATGTATACTAATCATAAGATCATTATCTATACTTACATTTTGTTGCATAAATAAGGTTCTGTTTATTAGCGTATTTGATGATCGATTCAATAGTTAACCATGTTCGTACTCTACAGCCGTTGAAAATTACTCATGCTTTTTTTGATGGAAGCGTTTGTACTCTTCTCGAGATTGCAAAGTGAATAATACTGATAGCAATTGGTTCAAGTAAGATCAATTGTTATTGCATGATATTTTTGGTCCCATTTGTGTGCTAATTTTTTAAATGTTTTAAAATTAATTTTATATTACCATCAACCATACGAAACTAACCGTTGAATTGTCAGAAACTTTGACGGTTGAAATTTATACAACATATCATTATCCCTCATCTTCCCTTTTATTAAGTTGTGTGCTGTTTTTTTGGTAACCAGCTAAAGTATTCACATGACCATGCCAAAGGCAACTACGATTCACATAAACGATGGATTCACATTATGATACCAATGCCACGTCGTCTGACCTACAATTAAACATCATCTACCACTGACTCTGTGGATTACTAATGGCCATGGATCAAGTTTGTATATGTTCATACTAAATTCAGGTTTCTAATATCATTTTCACTATCACTTCCTTCTGACAAATCTTTCAGCCATATTACATTCTCAAATGTTGTCATTATAATTAGGTAATGGATAACACTGTACCAACACTGTACATGCGAATGCCATGCCAAATCACCATGGTGCATTGCCTTTTTTCCCCCGTCTCGCCAATTATTCAAATTTATGTCCAACGCGCAGACTTTGCTTCAAGTGCTCTGAAGTCAGAATGTTATAACTAAAGTTCATCTTTCATTATGTTTGGGTAATCGATCATTCTCCATTTTTTTTAATCCAGTATTGTTATTTTTATGTTAATTTAATTGATTACAGCTAATAATTATTTGTGTCATATGTACAGATGTATCATATACCATCTGAAATTTGGTCGTACTGACCGGTCATATTCAGCTGGAAGTCATATGCCCCAGTTTCTCAACTATGACGACAACAATGAAACGAACACATTATGGCTATTGCTGCCTGTCAGATGTTGGACAAACTGTTGCAGCCATAGTTAATGGTGAGTAACAGTTTGTCAACTATGACCAGAACTCTGACCTGAACAAATTACCGGAGATTTTCTTCCTCCAGTCAGATGTTGAAGAAACTGTTGCAACCATTGTACATGGTGAGGCACTGTTTCTCAACTATGACCACAATTCTCACATGAACATAGTACCGGTGAGTTCTTTCTACCAGTCAGATGTGTACGAAACTGTTGCATCCATTTTGATATATCAATGCTGGAAGTAAATGCGGACCACAATGATATGCATCTTAACTTTGCACGCAGTCTTACGATATTTGTGCATTTGCCACACCACCCATACAAGCAACAAAAGGTATGGATCAAATGCCTACTTTTACGTTCATCTTAACATATTCGATACTTATCACATACTATTTGCAAAGTACTAATGTCTTCACCTTCCATTCACATTGGCCATATGTTATATGTTTGTGTACAATGTTTGCATTTCATAAAACATTGCATCCGTATGTATTTGTTCGACTTGCAATCCAGTTTTACATATTTCTTACACGATTTCAATACCAACCTTTGTACAACCCTTCCTATGAAACCTTATCTCTTTTGTGTTTTCTTGAATGAAATAAATTTTTTTTCTTTGTCATGGACCAATGTGAATTCAGCGATCATTTTGCACATTGATTCGGTAAATATATATGACATAAATTATGATGAAATTACATTACATTTATTTCCAGAAATACGAGTACAGAATGCTTTTGATTTCAAGTAATAATATATTATACTTTTTTACATTCCTGCCCATTCTACTGCTGCATTATTGTCCTAAATTTACTACTCAAGTTTATAAAAACCAACGGTTTTAATTAATTTTCTCGGTCCTCCTTCAGTTAATCCATTCTATTTAAAATTTCCATTTTTTCCTCCTTAATTTATGTAGTTTTTTTTATAGCTCAAAAAAAAATCTGTATAATTATAACGACTACTCTTCTTCTCTTCCTATCTTTACCATTTTTCCTGCAGACACCTTCTATAATATATGTTGCCTTTTATCAACGTGCATTCTTCTGCTCATACACCCCTACTCTTTCAACTGCTTTGTTCATTAACCTCATGGATGCTAAACAATGAGAACACAAATGCCTAGCTCAACGAGCTAGACGTGCCAGGATGTCTAACGATGAACATGAACAACATCTGGCTAACCGTAGACAATGACGCCGTTCACAACGGCTTCAGTCTGTAGAATAACAAGCTGAACCTATCCACGGTAGTATTTGGTATGATATCAAAAAATGTCTTACATTCATACCCTTTCTTGCATTTATCTATAATTTTAACTTCTTTTTTTCTCTATTTCACACAATCCAAAATAATGTTGTTCCGCTTGAAACACTGAGAACATCCCATAACTGCGCATGAAATTGTATAGCCAATACTGCCTTTCATAAACATGTCCTGCCAGAACCAATTATTTGTACCTTTTGCACAACAATTTTTTTTTCTTTTGAATCTTCAAATTCTTGTTGTTCAAATGGTACGATTCGTATGTTTCTACCTCCCGCTCCACCGTAGTTGCTTGCCCTCTTTACTGATCAAACATAACTTGGTGCGCACTTCAGAGCAAATTTCAGATCTTACAACAATGCTTTCGCTTTCACATCAATGGGTGCACAAATTGACCAAAATTTGGCTAACGGAATGGATGGAGTTTACTCATATCGTGCTTATTGCAACACCCCACGTCCATTAATGTCACTCACAAAGGGAATGCATTAACTTCCATGGAGGTTTTAAGTGAATATAGAACAGTAAAATTACAACAAGACAGATATAAAATAGTACTTGGAAATTGAAAAACTTTATTTCATTGTAGCAGAAGTCAAAACATGTTTGATTACATCATAACACCATATTCAATGTCAAGTACAATATCTATCTTGATAAAACAAGTACATAATCCCATTACATGAATAGCCATTAAAAAGAAAGATAACAAGCTGGACTTTACTTCAGCAGTCCAAGCTTTCCAGAAGATAAGCGATCCAACTAGACTCCACTAGAACTTGGCCCAACCTGCGGACCTGAAGGGAGAAAAAGGATGGAAAAGAGGGGGTCAGACATAAAGTCTGGTGAATATGATAATTCTACAATACTATTACCAAAATAACTGGACTAAGGCATAAGCTGGAAAACAAGAAAATGTCTATGAAGAGCAGATTAAGGACATAGACAATCGCTAAAGGCAACGTTATAGGCGCTCCTAAATACTAAAGGATAAACACTATACTGCACCACACCAGTCACCCTAAAGATTCATCCCACTTAGCTTCACTTAGAAACTTTCCCAATGGCTTTACGTACCCCTAGCTGACTACATAGGTGCCGCCTGCCCCTATCTCCACTAGGTGTACCCTACTTCCCATTATTCGATCGGCTCCCTAACTCGTAGATACCCGTGCTGGCCCCACAGTGGGGTGTATCACTCTCCTAAAGTGGCAACCTGATACAACGGACATGCACGGCTTATATCTACACGATGCAACAACGTCTTACCTACCAGCCCGGGTCCACACACGCATATGAAACCCGTTGGACTTGCGTTGCCACCGCTCCCTGTATTGGCCTCTTATAGTCAAACCCAGTATGCGTGTCCCATCCTCGACTTGGGTCGAGCCCACAAAGATACGTTTTGGGATACTGGTTGAAATGGGCCCCCACTATTTACCACAAGCATTCCACCTAAGCTTGTCCCCATTAGTCCATCCCACTTAACCCACTTAGTCATGTTCATTTACATGTGTGTTTGGTTAAGTCTAATCGTATTTCAAATGCCTCTAAAGGCAACCAACAGATTCCTTATGCCACCCAAGGCACCTACTTAACCCCCATGTCCCACCTTACATGATTATCTGGTTAAGTATTTCTTAGTTCATTAAGGCCATAACCTCATAAAGACCTCTCACATTAGACTAGCATTTATGGCAGCTGGATTTGCCGGGCGGGTCCGGGCAGTCTTACACCATAAAAGAGTCTAACCTCGTGTCTTTACAACTGTTATGCTTTAGTTTGGGCCTAGGACCTCTCACATTGGGCCGACATTTGTGACTACTGGATTTGCCGGGCGGGTCCGGGCAGGTTTACATCACAAACGGGTCCAACCTCGTGTCCTAAGCATTGATTATTAATAATAATCCACTTTCCCCCAATTTTAATAATTCCCTACTTGAATTATTAATTACTTCCAATTTTTAACAATGTCCATAATTGACTCAATTATGGACATTCATTCATGGTATGCAACATCTTACAAAATTGCACCCAATTTATTAATTCCTAATATTACCCCTACCCCACGTTTGAACGTTTATTCGCAAAATATATGTTAGACTCGAATAGCCTAACTCATAGCATAAAAGAGATTATCATAATAACAACATGTATATGTGACCAAATGAATCATAATAAGGGGTGAAACTTGCATATGTCCAACTTGCATAGATTATACATGTCATGGATCTAAAGGTGTCAACTTGTTCAAAATTCACCTAATATGATCTCAATCAATTTTCATAAACTTACATATGAACATGTGTGAATCAACATCATCTAATTTTTTAACAACATGGTTTTATATGGGTACACCTAACTCAATAGGCAAATTCCCATAATCAAGTTTTATTTAATTATAGTTTCAAGTTTATGGGTACACCTAACCTAATAGGCAAATTCCCATAAACAAGATCCATTTAAATTAAGAAAAAAAACATAACTTTAAGCATGATCCAACAACATCATGATTTTTCAACATAATATAGCATGATTTATAACATGGCATAGTATGATAGTATAACATAGCTTGACATGATTCTCAACATAGCACGACATAGCATAAGAGAATTTACAACATAGCATGATATATCATATATAATTTACATCATACGACAATATAGTAACATAATAAGAGATCCACAATATATAGAATTTACAATTACAAATCACATCACTTTCTTGTGATCCATTCATAACTGAGTCAAATTAGTTTGTAATAGTCTTGTGAGAATCATCATACTCACCAACAAAAGAAAAGAATTAGAGAAAGAGAGATCTTTTGATTTGATTTGTGTAGATTTAGTTGTAGATGATTAGGCTTCCTCTTCTTAGTTTGTGACGGCTATGCTGAACTCCATGGCAGCAGCATGACGGTAGCTTCTCTAATTTTACAAGTGATTTAGGTCTAGGGTCTACCCACTTATTTATAGATTTTAGAATTCATTTAGGCCATTAGATTTAACCTAGAAATAACCGCAGCCGTTCAGACAAGATGGGGTTTATCTTGTTGACTCAGCAATGAGTCAGAAGTGACTCAGCAAACACTCAGCATATTAATAAACTTCTATTCATGTCATAAATATATATATATTTTCTACAATGTACATATTAGATACATCCCCCTTTACTTATTATTGTTTTTATATACATATTAGATACATTCCCTCTCTCACACACTTATTAATATTTTTATATTCATATTAGATACATCCCCTCTCTTACACACTTATTAATATTTTTATATTCATATTAGATACATCCCCTCTCTTACACACTTATTAATATTTTTATATTCATATTAGATACATCCCCTCTCTTACACACTTATTAATATTTTAGCAACTTTAGTGTTAATAGAAAATTCGGGGTGTTACACTTATGGTTCCATCTACCACCATATCGGCAGTGTACTACCTTCCGACGGAACCAGACCACGATATTTATTGCTATACATTTATGACACATGGCATGAAACTGAAAATCGACAACTCGATAATGTAGTTTTAAGACCTGAGCTACTTGAAATTATAACACAAGTTCTGAACTCAGTTAACCTATTTGTTTCTGTTCTACGTCAGTTGGGACAACGTTCAGA
Source organism: Allium sativum (assembly GCA_030737875.1). Classification (NCBI taxonomy): domain Eukaryota; kingdom Viridiplantae; phylum Streptophyta; class Magnoliopsida; order Asparagales; family Amaryllidaceae; genus Allium; species Allium sativum. The sequence goes on from CM060924.1 coordinate 974,374,054, forward strand.
TATGCACATTTGCAAAATTAAGATTAAAGAGATCAAAATTGATCAATATCTTCATGAGATGCCTACTGCATCACAAGTTGCCGCCATAATTGTAGGCGACGAATCAGATGATTTACAAGGTAGGGACATAGTTGTCATGTAACACCCCACGCCTGTTAATATAACTCACAAAGGAAATGCATTAAGTTTCGTGGAGTGTTGTAAGTAAACAGAACGGAATATTACAAGACGGATAAATTAGTACTTGAAAAATTTATGACTTTATTGCAGCAAAAACAGAAATAGGTTTGGTTTCACCTTTAAACAACAAAACCAAGTACATAATATCAGTCTTGTACAAAAGCCTTCAGAGTACAAAATTTTAAAGCCATAATCCCCAACATTAAATGCTATAAGCAGAATCAAAGCCAAGCAATACATCTTTCAACTTCAAGCTGGAAGAAAGAGACATCTGAACTAAGCTTGAGTATTTCCTCCCTGAGAACCTGGGGGAAACGGAAGAAAAGAGGAGAAACAAACTAGGTCAGACATTAGTCTTGTGAGTCCAGTAACTTTAACAATATAATCATTAAAGTAACATGATTTGAACATAAACTGGAAAGTAAGAAACAACTGTACATAATCATGCATGACTAGGTAGGCAAGATGAATAAGATAAACGTTGATTGTGCTTCTATCACTATAGGGTAATTACTACACTGCACCAATGCTAAATATATCGCACCGTTACTAGTTCCATACTGAAATTTAATCCCAACCCCACAATTGGTAGCCCTCAGGCGTAACATCTAGTAAGAGGTATCTACCACATTCAATCCTTGACAGCCTACTAAATATTAGATGTCCCCACACAACCCATAATCGATTGGCTCCCTAACTCGCATGTATTTATTGCTTGTGTCATTCGGCCCCGCTTGTTTGTAGATACCTGTGTTGGTCCCATCATGGGGTGTATCAATCCCTATAATGGCAACTCGACACAATTCAAGATGCACAGTGTATGACTACTGATGCCCAGTGCCTGCTTTTTCCACTCCGGAGTACGTGCACGCCTTACTCCATCGGAACCTACACTGACGCACCACTCGCCGCTATTTTGACTGCTTATAATCAGCCCAATAATCGTGCCCCACCCTGCCTAGTTCAGGATACCGTGATACATCTATATGGGTTACTGCTGAAATGGGTCCCCGTTACTAGGGTTTCTTAATCAACATGTTATAACGGATAAGTATTCTCAATATAACCAAACCTAATCCATCTATTTTATCTAACATGTTGTCTTGGTTAAGTGTCGCCTATTCATATGTTACTTAGCCTTTCCATTGATTCACGCATGTTTATTTAACGGTAAAGTTTGTGGGCCTATATAAACTATTATTACTCACCTACCCAAGATTTACTTAACCCTTCCACTTATCAAGTCCATAGGTATTATTGGTTAATCTTGCCTTAACCCTATCCACTTTGTTCATGTAATATTGGTTAAGTCGTCTTCTTAACCATGTTAACTTAACCCCACCCACCTAACTCGTTTAGGTATCATATTCATCTTTGATCGGCATTAATTAGATATTAATGCACAGACCTCTCACATTAAGTCGATCACTTGTGGCCACTGGATATGCTGGGCGGTTCTGGGAAGATTTCTACCACAATCCAGACTTAACCTCGTGTCTAAGCATCTAATTTATGCCTTTGACCTCTCACATTATACTGCCGTTTGACATTGTTGGATATGCCGGACAGTTCCGGGCAGTCTTATACCGCAAACAAAGTCTAACCTCGTGTCTTAGGCGTTCATCTCTTAGATAATTTACATATTTACTGTACAATTCTAGATTTATACGTAACTTATCCATAAGTGTGGTCAATTCAAGTTATGCCACATTTACTTGTTATGCCCAAAATTACTTAATTGAGTTATACCCAATTCCCCGCGTTTCAATCGCACGTACGACAAGGTCCAAAAATAAAACGGAGAGGGATAGAGAAGAAACAAAAGAACTGACATAAGGAACAAAATACGCATGTAAAGATGTACCCAACTCAAGAATCATGTTTCCAATAGACATGTTGTATGTTAACAATAAGTATGGCTAAACTGAGCAATTTACATCATAGGCATAAAGATTCGATAGAATTGAACATAAAAGAATCACCAATTTGGTGTACAACATGATAGGTTCCATCACAACAGTCTCATAGGCATAGGTAATTCAGTTTTGACAAAAAAGGATAAGCATGAATCAGAATTGATTATCTTAAATTTAGGCATAGTTCTAGATTCGATCCATCGCAAGTCATGATTCCTATTACATGTTCCAAATCTGAGAAATAACCGAACTTACCAAATTATCACAAGTTTACACCCAAACCCGTTTATGTCAAGTCCCATGTTTTCTTATTATATACAATTCTTCCTAAACCATAGCCATCGTCAATTTATGCCTTTTTACAAATCACATGTTATCCAACATTTTCCAAACTTTTTCCCTATCATTCAAGCGTTATATGAGCGCGAATTTCACATAATATGTTAGGCTCGAAGTTAGCCTAACTCATAAAAAGAAAAAGGAAAAAGGAAGAGGGAAGAGAATCATGGTATCAAAATAGGCATAAATATACGAGCACGAACAGGCATGAACTGATAGAATTGATTAGAAAAGCATAGGCTATGAATCAAAAAAGATGACAACTTGCAAATTTGATAAGAACAATTAAAAGCATAATCATATGATCACAATTTACAACTTATCATAATTACTTTAGTTTAATTATCTAATGAAAGCTACATGAACTCACAGAGATTAAGAAAGAAGAGAAGATCTGGAATCTGATTTCTGAAGTTGATAAGCTAATCCGTTGATGTAGGCTTTTATCTTTATCTTTAGTCTTGAATTTGATTAGTTAAGGTGGAGGCTAGATTAGTTTGGGATGCAGCAGCATTGTGGCTCAAGAATCAATTTAGTTTTGATTAGGGTTTAGGTTTGATGTGATTATATAAAAGTATATGATTAATTTAAGCTTTAGATCAACCTAGGATCCATCCAATCCATCCCGTCCAAGAAAATGCGTCATCAGGCCAATCAAAAGTCGGCACGTAGCCCTACGACTCATAAAATCATTACTGTTCAGAACAGTCAGTAGGGATCGACCCCTACAGGGGGTCGACACCCATGTCGACACCCTTATAGGGGGGTTGACATTAGTGTCGACACCCCTTAAGGGGTTCGACACCCTTTGGCAGGAATTATCCTACCTACCTCTTCCTGTTGGTTTGAATTCCGAATTTTGATTTATTAATTATTTATTTAATTCTGATTTAAACTTAAATCTTCTAAGCTCTATAACTTCTTCATACGGAGCCTGATTTACGCAAACTAGGACTCTATCTCAAGCAGAATTCCAAGACGAACGCAATGGCGTAACCCGCTTCCCTTAATTCTTCCTCTAAAAATTAAGTGTTCTTAAATTTGTTAATTTTAATATTTTAAAATTACGAGGTGTTACATTCTCCCCTTCTTAAAGGATTTCGTCCCCGAAATCTCCAAGTCAAGAAGAATGTATATCCAACCATCCAACATCCATCTACTCAACCATTCAATCACAGGCATCCATTGTCCTTAAAAAAGGTTTGTAATGCTTTTCATGAACATATGCATAGCGTGTGTATATGTCCTTACTCAAATGCAAAATCAGGCGGTCTACAAATTCAGTTGACTTCCTTAATGCAAATCATGATAGTGCCATGCGTCCATTATGTATGCAAAAGAATCCTAATTATACATATTATTTCCACATGAGTGCACAACTATTCATTCAAACGCAACATCCATATGATAACACATTCAATGTACATCCATCTAATTAAATATGCACACATATTCGTATGCAATATGAAAGTGATTGAGCCGATCTAGTGCCTGATGTGTGTGTAAATGCATCCACGAGCAACCACTAGCAAACACTTGCATCCACTTGCATCCACCAAACGTAACATGTCTCAAACACATGTTTACGACCATAGGATTTTCCTATCTGAAGATCGAGGATGTAAACGAGAGGACATAATAAACGATAGAACTAGTATAAAAAAATTGGTAGAAAAGGGAGAAGTTAAGAATATATCCTCACAAAAGGAAAGGGTATGACGCCTGTATCATGTCTTCCGTCTCCCAAGTTGCGTCTCCTTGATCATCTCTCCATTTGTTTTTTTAAACGACTTGACCACTCTATTGCGTAACTTCTTGATCTCCGATCCAAGGATGCATGTCGGAGCTCGTCTAATCGTGGCATCTCGCTCCACTTCCACTTCTCTAAGCATGCTCGGCTCCACTACTTCCGCGGTATCATGTAAACACTTCCGCAAATACGACATGTGAAACATGTCATGAACACTACTAAGCTTCTCCAGCAACTTCAATTTGCACGCCATCTATCCAATCCTCTCTGTAATGGGAAAGGGTCCTACGAACCTTGGTGCTAATTTCCCAGCAGCTCCAAAGCAAACTACATTCCTCAATGGTGACACCTTAATAAAAACCATGTCTCCAACATCGAACTCAAGATCGGTTCGTCTCTTATCAGCATACGACTTTTGCTGGTCCTGTGCCGTTTCCATTCGCCTTCGAATCAAGTCCATCTTCCCTGAAATTTCTCTCTGCTCAGCTCGGATTCAAGCAAAATCATATCCATAGACTCCCACCAACAAGTTGGTGATCGACAAGGTCGTCCATAAAAAGCCTAATACTAGCTTAATAACTATTATTATAAGCGAACTCCACAAATGGAAGGTGCTCTCCTCATGTCTCTCCAAAATCTAGGATACATAACCTCAAAAGATCTTCAAGGATTCTATTCACCCTTTCTGTGCATCCATCCGTCTGTGGATGATTTGCGATGCTCAAACATAACTGCGTACCTACCACCTTTTGCATATCACCTTTTCCTCTTGCATCAAAAACTGCTCCAAGCCCTATCGAGCAAGCACTGGTATATGCTGTGAACGATTTTCTCTCATCTAGCAAAGTCAAAACTGGGGCTGATATCTTCGCAAAGTCCATAACGAGCTTCCTATAGTAGCCCGCCAACCTTAGAAAACTTCTTACTTATGTTGTTTTTCTAGGAACCTTCCAATCTTGGATTGCCACCACCTTCGCAGGGTCCACTGCTATCCCTTCCTTAGAGACTATGTGTCCTAAGAACCTCACTTCTTTCCTCCAAAAATTACATTTGGAGAATTTAGCTTTGAGTTGATGCGCTCGTAGGATCTCTAAGACTTCCCTAGATGTAGGGCATGCTCTTCCTCGCTTCTAGAGAAAATCAAAATACCATCTACAAAGACCACCACAAACTTGTTTAGAAACTTCCTAAACAGCCTACTCATCAAGTCTACTAAATATGCGGGTGCATTTGTTAAACGAAAAAGGCATGACGAGCCACTCGAAGAAACCGTCGGGAGTCCTAAATGTAGTCTTATCTATGTTATCCTTAGCCACCCTTAGCCGATGAAATTCTGTAGCTAAATCCAACTGCGAGAAAACTAAAGTGCCAACCAACTGATCGAACAAGTCATCTATCCTCGGCAACGGGTATTTGTTCTTCTTCGTGAGCTTGTTCAGCTTCCTATAGTCCATGCACAATCAAAATGAACCATCAACCTTCGTAGCAAAAACAACTGGAGCACTCCATTCCGAAATACTTCTTCTTATGAACCCTTCCTCAAGTAGCTCTCTTACTTGCTTACTGAGTTCCCTCCTCTCTCTCCGAGGCATGTGGTGCACTGGTAATGCAACTGGCTTTGCAATATCTACTAAGTTTATACGGAGGTCTATCTCGCACCTTGGGGTTAAAGCCCGAACCTCATCAAAGACGTCACCATACTCACGGACTACTCGAACAAATTCCAAATCATCGATGGATGTGTAAAGTAATTCTAGGTAGCTAAGCGTCACCAGACCTCTAGGGTCATAAGAAATATCAAGGGTCTTTCCACAACGAGTTAACAGTCTAACTACCCTTTTTTCACAGTCTAGGATGGCACCATGCCTGGCTAGCCAATCCATCCCTAGAATCAAGCTATTGCCAATGAAACCAAGAACGAAGGCGTTGCATTCAAACCCAACGCCCAAGATAGACATTCTCGAATCCCGACAAACCATAGATAAATGAGCTGAACCACCAATAGGATTTGAGACTACAATGGGATCCACAACTAGACTTGTAATTAGGTGCATTATTTCAACTAACAAAGCAGACATGAACGAATGCGAAGTGCTAGAATCAAACAAAGTTCGAACAGGATGATCAAAAAGGAAGAATCAAACTTTCAACAAAAACATTTCTATCTCTCTCCTGTCCTGGTGCTATGAGAGCATGAACCTGTCCTTCGGAAGTAGGTCATGTCCTCTGCCCTTGCCGTTGTCCTTGTCCTTGTCCTTGCATCCTCGGGCAATCTTTAATCAGATGTCCTGCCTCATCGCAATGAAAACAACTAGGCTTCTTCTTCTTCCTACAGTCCTTAATTACTTGGCCCGTTATACCACAATAAAGATGACTTCATTTGTCATGGGGTTAATTATTCTTTCCACTTTCTCTTTTATCTTCTTCATGGATTTAAGCCATATCAACAAATTCCTCATCCTTGGGTTGTGCTCCTTAGCTTAAACTCACCTATCGACAAAGCAGCTAGCTGAACCTTCCTTCCATCGTCTATCTCAAAGATACCAAACGAGTCCTCCACTTCCTTGAGCCAATTCTAGCTTCAAAAATCGTCTCAGTCCTATGAAACGGTTTTCCGCCCATCGCACATAAGTCCTTACATATCTTAGAAAAAGCAACTACACGCGGGGAAAGAGACTCAAGAAGGAAAAGGAAGAATTCGAAACAAAGAATCGAAAGAAAGATATATGGCTTTTTGGGGATTATGTTTTTCATAATAAACCTTTCTCTTGAAAACTCCTTCTTTAAAACATGTCTTTTTTGAAAATACTTCTTTATAAAAATTCTTTTGAAAACGGTTTTCAAAATTTTTATCTGTTCTGGTAACCTTCAACTCTGATACCAAGTGTAACACCCCACGTCCGTTAATGTCACTCACAAAGGGAATGCATTAAGTTTCATGGAGCGTTATAAGTAAACAGAACGGAATATTACAAGACGAATAAAGTAGTAATTGAAAAATTTATGACTTTACTGCAGTGGAAACAGAAATAGGTTTGGTTACACCTTCAAACAACAAAACCAAGTACATAATATCAGTCTTGTACAAAAGCCTTCAGAGCACAAAATTTTAAAGCCTTAATCCCCAACAGAAAATGCCATAAGCAGAATCAAAGCCAAGCAATACATCTTTCAACTTCAAGCTAGAAAAAAGGGACATCTGAACTAAGCTTGAGTATTTCCTCCCTGAGAACCTGGGAGGGAAACGGAAGAAAAGAGGCGAAACAAACTAGGTCAGACATTAGTCTGGTGAGTCCAGTAACTTTAACAATATAATCATTAAAGTAATAGGATAAGGACATAAACTGGAAAGTAAGTAATAACTGTACATAAGCATGCATGACAAGGTAGGCAATATGAATAAGATAAACATTGATTATGCTTCTAATCACTATAGGGTAATTACTACACTGCACCAATGCTAAATATATCGCACCGTTACTAGTTCCATATTGAAAGGTGATCCTAACCCCGCAATTGGTAGCCCTCGGGCGTAACATCTAGTAAGAGGTATCTACCCCATACAATCCTTGACAGCCTACTAAATACTAGATGTCCCCACACTACCCCTAATCGATCTGCTCCCTAACTCTCATGTATTTATTACTTGTGTCATTCGACCCCGCTTGTTTGTAGATACCTGTGCTGGTCCCACCATGGGGTGTATCAATCCCTATGATCGCAACCCGACATAATTCAAGATGCACAGTGTATGACTACTGACGCCCAGTGCCAGCCTTTTCCACTCCAGAGTATGTGCAAATCCGTACTCCGTCGGAACTTACACTGACGCACCGCCGCCGCTATTTGACCGCTTATAATCAGCCTAGTAATCGTGCCGCACCCTGCCTACTTAAGGTTACTGTGATACATCTATATGGGTTACTGCTGAAATGGGTCACCGTTACTAGTGTTTCCTAATCAATATGTTATAACGGTTAAGTGTTCTCAATATAACCTAACCCCATCCATCTATTTTATCTAACATGTTGTCTTGGTTAAGTGTCGCCTATTCATATGTTACTTAACCATTCCATTGGTTCATGCATGTTTATTTAACGGTTAAGTTTGTAGGCCTATATATACTAATATTACCCACCTACCTAAGATTTACTTAACCCTTCCACTTATCAAGTCCATATGTGTTATTGGTTAAGATTGCCTTAACCTTATCCACTTTGTTCATGTAATATTGGTTAAGTCGTCTTCTTACCCATGTTAACTTAACCCCACAAACCTAACTCTTTTAGGTATCATATTCATCTTTTATCAGAATTAATTAGATATTAATGCACAGACCTCTCACATTAAGTCGATCACTTATGGCCGCTGTATATGTCGGGTAGTTGTGGGCAGACTTCTACCACAAGCCATACTTAACCTCGTGTCTAAGCATCTAATTTATGCCCTTGACCTCTCACATTAAACCGCCGTTTGCGGTTGCTGGATATGCCGGGCGGTTCCGGACAGTCTTATACAACAAACCAAGTCTAACCTCGTGTCTTGGCGTTCATCTTTTAGCCAATTTACATATTTACTGTCCAAGTCTAGATTCATATGTAAATTATCCATAAGTATGGTCAATTCAAGTTATGCCACATTTACTTGTTATGCCCAAAATTACTTAATTGAGTTATACCCAATTCCCCGCGTTTCAATCACATGTACAACAAGGTCAAAAAATAGAATGGAGAGGGATAGAGGAGAAACATAAGAATTGACATAAGGAACAAAATAGGCATGTAAAGGTGTACCCTACTCAAGAATCATGTTTCCAATAAACATGTTGTACATTAACAATAAGTATGGCTAAACGAAGCAAGTTACATCATAGGCATAAAGATTCGATAGAATTGAACATAAAAGAATCACCAATTTGGTGTACAACATGATAGGTTCCATCACAACAGTCTCATAGGCATAGGTAATTAAGTTTTGACAAAAAAGGATAAGCATGAATCAGAATTGATTATCTTACAATTAGGCATAGTTCAAGATTCGATTCATTAGAAGTCATGATTCCTATTACATGTTCCAAATCTGAGAAATAAAAGAACTTACCAAATTATCACAAGTTTACACCCAAACCCATTTACGTTAAGTCTCATGTTTGCTTATTATATACAATTTTTCCTAAACATAGCCATCATCAATTTATGCCATTTTACAAATCACATGTTTTCAACATTTCCTAAAATTTTTCTCTATCATTCAAGCGTTATACGAGCACGAATTTCGCATAATATGTTAGGCTTGAATTTAGCCTAACTCATACAAAGAAAAACGAAACTAGGAGAGGGAAGAGAATCATGGTATCAAAATAGGCATAAATATACGAGCACGAACAGGCATGAACTAATAGAATTTATCAGAAAAGCATAGGCTATGAATCAAAAAAGATGACAACTTACAAATTTGATAAGATCCATTATAGTCATAATCATATGATCACAATTTACAACTTATCATAATTACTTTAGTTTAGTTATCTTGTGAAATCTACATGAACTCACAGAGATTAAGAAAGAAGAGAAGATCTAGAATCTGATTTCTGAAGTTGATAAGCTAATCCGTTGACGTAGGCTTTGATCTTTATCTTTAGTCTTGAATTTGACTAGTTATGGTGGAGACTAGATTTGTTTGGGATGCAGCAGCATGGTGGCTCAAGAATCAATTTAGTTTTGATTAGGGTTTAGGTTTGATGTGATTATATAGAAGTATAGGATTAATTTATGCCTTTAGATCAACCTAGGATCCATCCAAACCATCAAGTCCGAGAAAATGTGTCATCAGTCCAATCAGAAGTCGCCACGTAGCCCTAGGGCTCAGAAAATCGTCACTGTCCAGAATAGTCAGTAGGGGTCGACCCCTACAGGGGGTCGACACACCTATAGAGGTGTCGACATTAGTGTCGACACCCCTTAAGGGGGTCGATACCCTCTGGCTGGAATTTTCCCGCCCACCTCTTCTTGCTGGTTTGAATTCCGAATTTTGATTTATTAATTATTTATTTAACTCTGATTTAAACTTAAATCTTCTAAGCTCCATAACTTCTTCATACGGAGCCTGATTTACGCAAACTCGTACTCTATCTCAAGCAGAATTCCGAGGCGAAAGCAATGGCGTAACCTGCCTCCCTTAATTCTTCTTCTAAAAATTAAGTGTTCTTAAATTTGTTAATTTTAATATTTTAAAATTATAGGGTGTTACATTCTCCCCTCCTTAAAGGATTTCGTGCCCGAAATCTCCAAGTCAAGAAGAATGTATATCCTACCATCCAACATCCATCTACTCAACCGTTCAATCACAGGCATCCATTGTCGTTAAAAAGGTTTCTAATGCTTTTCATGAACATTTGCATAGTGTGTGTATTTGTACTTACCTAAATGCAAAATCAGGCGGTCTACTGATTCTGTTGACCTCCTTAATGCAAATCATGATAGTGTCATGCGTCTATTATGTATGCAAAAGAATCCTAATTATACATATTATTTCTACTTGAGTGCACAACTATTCATTCAAATGCAACATCCATTTGATAACACATTCAATGTACATCCATTTAATTAAATATGCACACATATTCATATGCAATATAAAAGTGATTGAGCCGATCTAGTGCCTAATGTGTGTGTAAATGCATCCATGAGCAACCATTAGCAAAAAATTGCATCCACTTGCATCCACCAAACATAAAATGTCTCAAACACATGTTTACAACCATAGGATTTTCCTATCTAAAGATCGAGGATGTAAACGAGAGGACATACTAAATGCTAGAACAAGTATAAACAAATTGGTAGAAAAGGGAGAAGTTAAGAAAATATCCTCACAAGAGGAAAGGGTATGACGCCTGTATCATGTCTTCCGTCTCCCAAGTCGCGTCCCCTTGATCATCTCCCCATTTGATTTTTAACCAACTTGACCTCTCTATTGTGTAACTTCTTGATCTCTGATCCAAGGATGCATGTAGGAGCTCGTCTAATCGTGGCATCTCGGTCCACTTACACTTCTCTAAGCATGCTTGTAACACCCCGAATTTCACTTAATATTAATGTTTAGTAATTAAAGAATAATTAATCTCAGACGTGAGAATTAAGGGAAACGGGTTGCGCCATTGTGTTTGTCTCGGAATTCTGGTTGAGATAGAGTCCGAGTTTGCGTGATTTGGACTTCGTATGAAGAAGTTATGGCCATCCGAAGTTTCAGAAAATTCAAAATAGATTTAAAATATTCAAATTTCAAATTTCAGAAGAGGCGGGAAAATTTCCGCCAGACAGAGGGTGTCGACACTAGGGTCGACATGGGTGTCGACCCCCCCAAGGGGTCGACCCATGTGTCGACCCAGGGGTCGACCCTCCCTGTCGGTCAGTTTGGCCTGGGTGCACTGATTTGAGCTTTGGGCTGTGTTTTGGTGGCTTGTGACGAAATCTGACGGCTCTAAACTAAATTAGGGTTAATCTAAGGGCCTAAACTACATCCTAATTCTATAAATACACCCTAAGACTACCCTAATTCATACTAAAAATAGATACAACGTCGTTATGCCGTCAAAATGCAACTTGAAGGAGCCTCCATCAAATTGTAGAAGAAGATAGCTTCTCAAATCAACTTCTAATCAACTCTAGCAACTTAATCTTCTTCATAGGAGTGCTAATCAACAAGTTGTGAGTTTCTATGCCTTTAGCAAGCAATTGCTAAACTAATTATGATAGGATATAATGAGGTTATGGTTATGTATGTGGATCAATGCAAGTTATGTTATCATATGCTATGTGTTCATGATATTATGCAAGTTATGCAAGTCATATGCTATGAGTTCATGATGCTAGTTGTGCAAGTTTTATGCTATATGTTCATGATGCTAGTTATGCAAGTTTTATGCTATGTGCTCATGATGCTAGTTATGCAAATCACTATGATAAACATTGATCCATTATGACACCATGTTATGCAAGTTTGGTGTTTGATTATATGCAAGTTCATATATGACATGTTATGCAAGTTTGGTGTTTGATTATATGCAAGTTCATATATGACATGTTATGCAAGTTTGGTGTTTGATTATATGCAAGCAACATGTGCGAGTTTACACCTTTGTATGATATGCATACATATGCAAGTTAACCCCTTTGTATGTCATACATACATATGCAAGTTTACCCCTTTGTATGACATAAGTAACTTATGCAAGTTACCCTCTTTATGACATATGTGATTCATGCAAGTTTGGGTTGATTATTTATGCTAGTTGGGTTTGATGCTATGGTCATATATGCATGTTGACACCTTTAAAACCCATGTTGATGCTAATGTTATGCAAGTTGAACCCATTGTGTTTGTGATGAATCTTCCCTTTTAAGTATGTCATGTCAACGTATTACGTGGGGAACGATGGGGTTAATATTCATGTTAATAAAATGGTGTGAAGTTGGTATGATTATGCATACCATAAAGTGGATAGACATAATTGAGTCAATTATGTACATCGTTAAATTTGTAATTAATTAGGGATAATTAATACAAATTATGGGGGTGATTAATTAGGTGTAATTAATCGACTAAGACACGAGGTTGGACCCTTTTGTAGCATAAGACTGCCCGGAACCGACCGGCAAATCCAGCGGCTACAAATGATTGGCCCAATGTGAGAGGTCTTAGGCATAAACTAAATACGTGACAAGTGTAAAGACACGAGGTTAGACTCTGTTATGGCGTAAGGCTGCCCGGACCCGACCGGCAAATCCAGCTGCCATAAAAGATAGTCTAATGTGAGAGGTCTTTACAACGGTTACGTTCTTAATCAATTAAGAAACACTTAACCAGATAAGCATGTAGTGGGGCATGAGGGGTTAAGTGGGTGCCTTGGGTGGCATGTGGAAATCAAGTAAATGCCTTGGGTGGCATGTGGAAATCTAGTGGGTTGCCTTGGGTGGCAATAGAAAATACGATTAGAAAACTTAACCAAGTGGAAACATGTAATTAAACATGATTAAAGGGTTAAGTGGGATGCACTAGAAAAAGGGACAAGCTTAGGTGGGTAGCTTGTGGGGGCCCATTTCAACCAGTAACCCATATGTGTCTTATTGGGCTCGACCCATGTCGAGGACGGGACACGCGTACTGGCCTTGACTATAAGAGGCCAAAACGGGTTAGCGGTGGCAATGCAAGTCCAACGGGTTTCATATGCGTGTGTGGACCCGGGCTGGTAGGTAAGACGTTGTTGCATCGTGTAGGTATAAGCCGTGCACCGTTGATTGTATCGGGTTGCCACTTTGGGGAGTGATACACCCCACTGTGGGGCCAGCACGGGTATCTACGGTAGGGAGCCGATCGCTTGGGGAGTAGTGGGTACACCTAGTGGAGATAGGGGCGGACGGCACCTATGTAGTCAGCTAGGGGTACACGAAACTACTAGTTAAATTTTCTAAGTCCTTGGGTGGGATCAACCTTTAAGTAGGAATGACTGGTGTGGTGCAGTGTAGTAATTACCCTTGGGTGGGTAGATGCGTCTTTACCGTTATCTTAGTTCATCCTATGTCTAGTTGGCTGCTTAGTGTAGTCAGTTATCCCCAGTCATCACCGTACCAAGTTTATATCATACCCTAATTACTTTAATGATTGTATTGTTAAAGTTATAGGGCTCACTCAGACTTATGTCTGACCCCGTCGTTTTTATCTTTTTCCCAACCCTTGGGTTCTCAGAGTGGGCCTAGCACTAGTGGGCTTTGATCAGATTGCTTTATCGATCTTTTGGAGCTTGGACCGTGATGTAAAACCCAGCTTATCTTTTCTATTATGGCTATTAGTTATGTAGTGGGATTATGTACTTATGTTTTATCAGGATGGATATTTAGTGCTTGACTCTTGTTTTAGTTGGTTTTGATATGTAACCAAACATGTTTATCTTCTGCTGCAATGAAATGATGTTTTAGATTTCAAGTATTATTTATATCTGTCTTGTTGTAATTTTTTAGTTCTATATTCACTTAAAATTCTCCACCGAAGTTAAGGCATTCCCTTAGTGAGTGACCTTAGCGGGTGTGGGGTGTTACAATGCTCGGCTCCACTACTTCCGCGGTATCGTGTAAACACTTCCGCAAGTACGACATGTGAAACACGTCATGAACACTACTAAGCTTCTCCGGCAACTTCACTCTGTACGTCATCTGTCCAATCTTCTCTGTAGTGGGAAAGCATCCTACAAACCTTGGTGCTAATTTCCCTGCAGCTGCAAAGCAAACTACATTCCTCAACGGTGACACCTTAATAAAAACCATGTCTCCAACTTCGAACTCAAGATCGGTTCGTCTCTTATCAGCGTACGACTTTTGCCGGTCCTATGCCGTTTCCATTTGCCTTCGAATCAAGTCCATCTTCCCTGAAGTTTCTCTCTGATCAACTCGGGTCCATGCAAAATCTTATCCGTAGACTCCCACCAACAAGTTGGTGACCGACACGATCGTCCAAAAAAACCCTAATACTAGCTTAATAACTATTGTTATAAGCGAACTCCACAAATGGAAGGTGCTCTTATTATGTCCTTCCAAAATCTAGGATACATAACCTTAAAAGATCTTAAAGGATTCTATTCACCCTTTCTGTCCGTCCACCCATCTATGGACGATACGCGATGCTCAAACATAACTGCGTACCTACCACCTTTTGCCTATCACCTTTTCCTTTTGCATCGAAAATTGCTCCAAGCCCTATCCCGCAAGCATGGTATATACTGTGAATGGTTTGCACTCATCTAGCAAAGTCAAAACTGGGGCTGATATGTTCGCAAAGTCTTTAACGCGCTCCCTATAGTGGCCTGCCAACCCTGAATGCTTCTTACTTCCGTTGCTTTTCTAGGAACCTTCCAATCTTGGATTGCCACCACCTTCGCAGGGTCCACTGCTATCCCTTCCTTAGAGACTATGTGTCCTAAGAACCTCACTTCTTTCCTCCAAAAATGACATTTGGAGAACTTAGCTTTGAGTTGATGCACTCGTAGGGTCTCTAAGACTTCCTTAGATGTAGGGCATCCTCTTCCTCGCTCCTAGAGAAAATCAAAAATACCATCTAATAAGACTATCACAAACTTGTTTAGAAACTCCCTAAACACCCTACTCATCAAGTCTACTAAATGCAGGTGCATTTGTTAAACGAAAAAGGCATGACGAGCCACTCGAAGAAAACCGTCGGGAGTCCTAAATGTAGTCTTATCTATGCTATCCTCAGCCACCCTTAGCTGATGAAATCCTGTAGCTAAATCCAACTGCGAAAAAACCGAAGTGCCAGCCAACTGATCAAACAAGTCATCTATCCTCGGCAACGGGTGTACGTTCTTCTTCGTGAGCTTGTTCAGCTCCCTATAGTCCACGCACAATCTAAGTGAGCCATCAGCCTTCGTAGCAAAAACAAATGGATCACTCCATTCCGAAATACTTCTTCTTATGAACCCTTCCTCAAGTAGCTCCTCTACTTGCTTACTGAGTTCCCCCCTCTCTCTCCGAGCCATGTGGCGCACTGGTAATGCAACTGTCTTTGCATTATCTACTAAGTATATACGGAGGTCTATCTCGCGCCTTGGGGTTAAACCCCGAACCTCATCAAAGACGTCACCATACTCACGGACTACTCGAACAGATTCCAAATCGTCGATGGATGTGTCAAGTGATTCTAGGTAGCTAAGCGTCACCGGACCTCTAGGGTCACATGAAATATCAAGGGTCTTTCCATAACGAGTTAACAGTCTAACTACCCTTTTTTCACAGTCTAGGATGGCACCATGCCTGGCTAGCCAATCCATCCCTATAATCAAGCTATAGCTCGTGAAACCAATAACGAAGGCGTTGCATTCAAACCCAACGCCCATTATAGACATTCTCAAATCCCGACAAACCATAGATAAATGAGCCAAACCACCAATAGGATTTGAGACTACAATGGGATCCACAACTGCACTTGCATTTAGGTGCTGTGTTTCAACTAAGAAAGCATATATGAATGAATGCGAAGTGCCAGAATCAAACAAAGTTAGAATAGGATGATCAAAAAGGAAGAATCAAACTTTCAACAAAAACATTTCTATCTCTCTCCTGTCCTGGTGCCATGAGGGCATGAACCTGTCCTCCGGAAGTAGGTCCTGTCCTCTGCCCTTGGCCTTGTCCTTGTCATTACCTCTCAAGCAGTCTTTAATAAGATGTCCTGCCTCATTTCAATGAAAACAACTAGGCTTCTTCTTCTTCCTACAGTCCTTGATTACATGGCCCGTTATACCACAATAAAGACGCCTTCATTTGTCATGGGGTTAATTATTCTTTCCACTTCCTCCTTTATATTCTTCGTGGATTAAAGCCATATCAACAAATTCCTCATCCTTGGGTTGTGCTCCTTAGCCTAAACTCCCTCATTGACCAAGAAGCTAGCTGAACCTTCCTTCCATCGTCTATCTCAAAGATACCAAACGAGTCCTCCACTTCCTTGAGCCAATTCTAGCTTCGACAAAAGTGTCAGTTCTATGAAACGGTTTTCCGCCCATCACACATAAGTCCTTACATATCTTAGAAAAAGCATCTACATGCGGGGAAAGAGACTCAAGAAGGAAAAAGGAAGAGATTCGAAACAAAGAATCGAAAGAAAGATATATGGCTTTTTGGGGAATATGTTTTTCATAATAAACCTTTCTCTTGAAAATTCCTTCTTTAAAACATGGCTTTTTGGGGATTATGTTTTTCATAATAAACCTTTCTCTTGAAAACTCCTTCTTTAAAATATGCCTTTTTTTGAAAATACTTCTTCATAAAAGTGCTTTTGAAAACAGTTCTCAAAATATTTTATCTATTCTGGTAACTTCAGTTCTGATACCTAGTGTAACACCCCACGTCCGTTAATGTCACTTACAAAGGGAATGCATTAAGTTTCATGGAGCGTTATAAGTAAACAGAATGGAATATTACAAGACGAATAAAGTAGTACTTGAAAATTTTATGACTTTACTGCAGGGGAAACAGAAATAGGTTTGGTTACACCTTCAAACAACAAAACCAAGTACATAATATCAGTCTTGTACAAAAGCCTTCAGAGTACAAAATTTTAAGGCCATAATCCCTAACAGAAAATGCCATAAGCTGAATCAAAGCCAAGCAATATATCTTTCAACTTCAAGCTGGAAGAAAGAGACATCTGAACTAAGCTCGAGTATTTCCTCCCTGAAACCTTGGGGGGGGGGATGGAAGAAAAGAGGCGAAACAAACTAGGTCAGACCTTAGTCCGGCGAGTCCAGTAACTTTAATAATATAATCATTAAAGTAACAGGATAAGAACATAAACTGGAAAGTAAGAAATGACCGTACATAAGCATGCATGACAAGGTATGCAAGATGAATAAGATAAACGTTGATTACACTTCTAATTGCTATAGGGTAATTACTACACTACACCAATGCTAAATATACCGCACCGTTACTAGTTCTATACTGAAAGTTGATCCCAACCCCGCAATTGGTAGTCCTCAGGTGCAACTTCTAGTAAGAGGTATCTACCCCATACAATCCTTAATATCCTACTAAATACTAGATGTCCGCACACAACCCCTAATCGATCGGCTCCCTAACTCGCATGTATTTATTACTTGTGTCACTCGGTCGCGCTTGATTGTAGATACCTGTATTGGTCCCACTATGGGGTGTATCAATCCCTATGATGACAATCCGACATAATTCAAGATGCACAGTGTATGACTACTGATGCCCAGTGCCTGCTTTTTCCACTCCAGAGTACATGCACGCCCGTACTCCGTCGGAACCTAAACTGACGCACCACCCGCCGCTATTTTGACCGCTTATAACCAACCCAATAATCGTACCCCACCCTGCCTAGTTCAGGGTACCATGATACATCTGTGTGGGTTACTGTTGAAATGAGCCCTCGTTACTAGGGTTTCCTAATCAACTTGTTATAATGGTTAAGTGTTCTCAATATAACCTAACCCCATCCATCTGTTTTAATTAACATGTTGTATTGGTTAAGTGTCGCCTATTCATATGTTACTTAACCTTTCCATTGATTCACGCATGTTAATCTAACGGTTAAGTTTGTGGGCCTATATATACTAATATTACCCACCTACCCAAGATTTACTTAACCCTTCCACTTATCAAGTTCATATGTATTATTGGTTAAGCTTGCCTTAACCCTATCCACTTTGTTCATGTAATATTGGTTAAGTCGTCTTCTTATCCATGTTAACTTAACCCCACCCATCTAACTCGTTTAGGTATCATACTCATCTTTGATAAGCATTAATTAGATATTAATGCACATACCTCTCACATTAAGTCGATCACTTGTGGCCACTGGATATGCAGGGTGGTTCCGGGCAAACTTCTACCACAAGCCAGACTTAACCACATGTCTAAGCATCTAATTTATGTTTTTGACCTCTCACATTAAACTGCCATTTGCGGTTGCTTGATATGCCGGGCGGTTCCGGGCAGTCTTATACTGTAAACCATGTCTAACCTCGTGTCTTAGGCGTTCATCTTTTAGCCAATTTACATATTTACTGTCCAGGTCTAGATTTATATGTAAATTATCCGTAAGTGTGGTCAATTCAAGTTATGCCACATTTACTTGTTATGCCCAAAATTACTTAATTAAGTTATACCAAATTCCCCGCGTTTCAATCGCACATACAACAAGGTCTAAAAATAAAATGGAGAGGGATAGAGGAGAAACATAAGAATTGACATAAGGAACAAAAAAGGCAAGTTAAGGTGCACCTAACTCAAGAATCATGTTTCTAATATACATGTTGTGCATTAACAATAAGTATGGCTAAACTGAGCAAGTTACATCATAGGCATAAAGATTCGATAGAATTGAACATAAAAGAATCACCAATTTGGGGTACAACATGATAAGTTCCATCACAACAGTCTCATAGGCATAGGTAATTTAGTTTTGACAAGAAGGATAAGCATGAATCATAATTGATTATCTTACAATTAGGCATAGTTCTAGATTTTATTCATTACAAGTCATGATTCCTATTACATGTTCCAAATCTGAGAAATAACTGAACTTACGAAATTATCACAAGTTTACACCCAAACCCATTTACGTCAAGTCTCATGTTTGCTTATTATATACAATTTTTCCTAAACCATAGCCATCATCAATTTATACCTTTTTACAAATCACATGTTATTCAACATTTCCCAAACTTTTTCCCTATCATTCAAGCGTTATACGAGTGCGAATTTCGCATAATATGTTAGGCTCGAAGTTAGCCTAACTCATAAAAAGAAAAAGGAAGAGGGAAGAGAATCATGGTATCAAAATAGGCATAAATATACGAGCACGAACAGACATGAACTGATAGAATTGATCAGAAAAGCATAAGCTATGAATAAAAAAGATGACAACTTGTAAATTTGATAAGATCCATATAGGCATATATGATCACAATTTACAACTTATCATAATTACTTTTGTTTAACTATCTTGTGAAAGCTACATGAACTCACAGAGATTAAGGAAGAAGAGAAGATCCGGAATCTGATTTCTGAAGTTGATAAGCTAATCCGTTGATGTAGGCTTTGATCTTTATCATTAGTCTTGAATTTGATTAGTTAAGGTGGAGGCTAGATTAGTTTGGGATGCAGCAGCATGGTGGCTCAAGAATCAATTTAGTTTTGACTAGGGTTTAGGTTTGATGTGATTATATAGAAGTATAGGATTAATTTGAGCCTTTAGATCAACCTAGGATCCATCCAAACCATCCAGTCCAAGAAAATGCGTCATCAGGCCAATCAGAAGTCGCCACGTAGCCTTACGACTCAGCTAATCGTCACTGTCTAGAATAGTCAGCAGGGGTCGACCCCTATAGGGGGTCGACACTTGTGTCGACACCCCTTATGGGGGTCGACACCCTCTGGCCGGAATTTTCCCGCCCACCTCCTCTTGCTGGTTTGAATTCTGAATTTTGATTTATTAATTATTTATTTAATTCTGACTTAAATTTAAATCTCCTAAGCTCCATAACTTCTTCATACGGAGCCTGATTTACGCAAACTCGGACTCTATCTCAAGCAAAATTCTGAGACGAACGAAATGGCGTAACGCGCTTCCCTTAATTCTTCTTCTAAAAATTAAGTGCTCTTAAATTTGTTAATTTTAGTATTTTAAAATTATGGGGTGTTACATGTCACAAAACGGTCTGGAAACCTACAACGTGTTCCAGATACAGCTGGATATTATGATCCACTTCAGTATCCACTTTTGCTACCTTATGGTCAGCATGGTTGGGATTTGAGCTTACGCAATAATGGAAACATTGAAATTAGTTGTGCATCTTATTACTCGCATCTTATACGAGTACATTTATGGTAATATAATATCATATGTCGATACATGTTTAACTCATCTTAATTCGCACATCCAACAATCTAATTGCTTACGTTTGAACACTGCAACCTTTTTTAAACTTACGTTCACAATATGTTGTGCCCTACGTATATCATGTTACCTTTGTGCACAATAATTTTACACTACTTACATTTTCTTTTATATGCATCTTATTATCACTACTCAGTTTTTTAATGTTTTGCATTCTCATTACTTTCCATGTCAGAACTTCATTTACGTACTGCTTTAATTCTCTTTTATTACATTGTTGTCCAAAATACTCATATTTTATCAACCTCTTTTCCATTTTCTAATACCTTCATTTTCCTCCTAGATATGATCTGGAGACACTTCGCTCCTCCTACTTGCCGACCGACTTTTTCAACAATTTGTCGTTGATATGTTCGCTAAAATAGAAACGATGAGACCGAGATATGTTCGTACTCATCAAGATAAAATTAGGGTTGATTTGTATCAGGGGTTGCAAGATGCGTTGATTGCAGGCGAAACGTTGACTGGTATGCTATATATTTTACCCTTGTCCTATTTATTTAATTTCCGCTTGATTCATACATCCTTTTCGTGCATGTATTTATACATTCTCAATGTCAGCCAATGTAGGTGTAAAAAAAATTCTTCCTTCATCTCATATTGGTAGTCCACGGGATATGCACCAACTCTATCAAGATGCGATGGTCGTTGTGCAAAGGTATGGAAAACCTGATTTTTTTTATTACGATTACATGTACTGCTAAATGGCCTGAAATTATTAATGAACTGCTTCCTGGACAGCTACCACAAGATAGATCCGACTTAGCAACTAGAATTTTTTGTGCTAAATTAGAACAATAAAAACATGATTTATTTGACATAGGCGTTTTGGGCACCGTTATTGCACATGTACATGTTGTTGAATTTTAAAAAAAGGGGATTGCCACATGCACATATTTTAATAATTGTAGCTGAGAACGATAAGATTAGTAATCCCGATGAGTATGACTCCGTTGTTAGAGCTAAAATTCCATGTAGAAAATTAGAACCTGATTTACATGCGGCTGTTCTAAAAAAACATGACTCAACATCCATGTGGACATTTTAATAGTAATGCCACATGCATGAAGAATGGTGAGTGTAAAAAAGGATTCCCAAAGCCATTTGCTTCGGTTACTGTACAAGGAAACGACTCATACCCAATATATAGGAGACGTGATAACATGACACAAAAAGATGCAACGAATAACACAATTGACAATCGTTGGGTAGCGTCGTATAACCCGTATTTACTACTAAAATATGACTACCATTTAAATGTTGAAATATGTTCAAATATTAAATCTGTTAAGTATCTTTACAAGTATGTGTACAAAGGGTCTGACCGCATTTCGGTAGGTGTTTCTACCTCATCAAACGACAACAACGATGAAATATCAAAATTTGCTAATGCTCGATGGGTTTGTCCACCTGAGTCTTTATGAAGAATCTTTAAATTCCAGCTTAATAGCAATATACCCCCTGTTATTGGTCTGCAAATCCATCTCCCAAATAGACAACAACTACATTTTTCTTCCTCTGAACAATTGAGCGATATACAAAATGATGAAACTAGAACTAAAACCATGTTTACTAAATATTTTAGTACAAAAGTTAGTGATGAAGAGGCAAGACATTACTTTTACCACGAGTTCCCACAAAAAAATTGGTGGGACAATAAAAATAAGTTGTGGATTCGTAGACAAAATAATCATAGGGTTATAGGTAGAATTTATACCGTGTCACCCACTGAAGGTGATCGTTATTTCTTGAGATTACTCCTAACACACGTTAGAGGTGCGTTATCTTTTTCTGATTTACTTACCGTGCAAGGAACACAATACCACACATTTAAAGAAGCCGTTGAACAAAAAAGCTTATTGGAAAATAGTGATGATATTCACGACTGCTTACAGGCTTCTAACACACATATGCCAAATGCACATAGAAGATTATTTGTTACGATTTTAGTTTATTGCGAACCAAATCATGTGCGTAAAATGTGGGATTTTTTTGTTTGGATATATGATAGAAGATTACAAACATACATCTTCCATCACCGACAATACGTATTTCACTCATGTTTGTCTATCACACCTTAACTGCTTGCTACAACAGTACAACAAATCATTTTTTGATTATGATTTTCCAATTTCATCTGCTAATTTCAACTCTACCTCCAATTTTTGTACTGATATTTTGAATGAAAAATTTGTCCATGTACCATAAGAAGACATCGACTCTGTTAACTGCTTAAATTTGGAATAACGACATGCATTTGATGTTATCGTGAACTCTATTTCTCATAACATAAATTCTGTTTTTTTTTCATAGATGGGCCGGGGGGTACAGGGAAAACATTTTTGTATAAGTCCATTTTAGCTCACTCACGAAGTAGAGGTTTAATTGCACTTGCAATTGCCACATCGGGAATTGCTGCTTTAGCATTACTCGGTGGTCGAACTGCCCATTCACGATTTAAAATACCAATAACACTTGATTCTTCTTCCACTTGTTACATTCCAAAACAATCTGATATCGCAAAACTCATTCGTGAAACAACGATCATTCTATGGGACGAAGCAACAATAGCTCATCGTCATGCTTTTGAGGCCGCAGATAAAACAGTTAGAGATATATGTAATACAGACAAACCATTCGGTGGCAAAATCATGATTTTAGGTGGTGACTTTTGACAGGTTTTGCCCATTGTCCAGAATGGTACTAGAGCTCAAACTGTTGATGCATGCATTACATAATCATACATATGGTCAGCCGTAATGGTTTTTCACTTAACACAAAATATGCTTGTTAAACATGATCCTTCATATGCTAGCTTTGTTTTACATATTGGAAACAGAGATGAACCATATGTGCATGATGACATGATCAAACTCCCTGATGATATTATTATATCGTCGAACAATACAAACCTTATTCATTCGTTAATCGACCATGTTTTCCCATCAATTAGCGAAACATTATATGATGCTACTTCTATTTTTAATAGAGTCATTTTAGCCCCTACAAATGAAACTGTTGACGCTATTAATAATACTGTTGTTAACATGTTCCCCGATCCGGAATATACGTACTACTCCTTTGACTCCGTTGAAGAAGACACACATAATTTGTATAAGCACGAATTCCAAAATTCTCTTCCCCCAAGTAGACTACCACCACATAAATTTTCTCTTAAAGTTGGCTGTCCAATAATGCTTCTTCGCAATATTGACCCCAAAATAGGGTTATGTAATGGACCTAGATTAATTTGCCGTGTTTTCCACCAAAATCTTATTGATGCAGAAATTGCAGTTGGTCATTTCCGTGGGACAAGAGTTTTTATTCCGCGAATACCATTAAAGCCTTCGGAAAATGTTAGCATGCCTTTCATGCTTATTAGAAAACAATTTCCTACTAAACTAGCTTTTGCTCTTACGATCAACAAATCTCAAGGATAAACCATTCCGACTGTTGGTATCTATCTACACCAACATGTCTTTACCCACGGTCAGTTATATATAGCTTTATCTAGAGGTATTGCACGAGAAACAACAAAATTTTTAGTCCAAAATGGAACCATTCCACGAAAACATGGTACTCATACGAGAAATGTGGTTTACAAGGATGTTTTACTAACATGCACTTCAAACATGAGTTAGCCAATTTGTTATCCTACCATGTTTAATTCGCACAAACAACTCATTAATGTTATTGCCATCTATCTATTTCCAGTTTTATAATTACCTCCCTCCTACCTGCAATGTTCAGCCGTTTTTTCTCACAGTTAAAAACAGTAATATTTTGTCAACCATATTCATTTGCTTCATAAGCATTAAAATTTGCACACATGCTGCATTAAAAAAAAAAAAATTTAACTTCGCCATAAAATATTACTTTATTTGATGCCGGTCTCAAGCCCAAAAAAGGAGGAGAGGAAATGTTTATTTACTGCTCACCCCGCTGGAGACACTCTCCACTGAAACACTGGAGGTACAACTGCTGACTTATGCATTCCGTACTACGTTTATTTATCCTCCCTAACTTTATCCTTCCCGCTTTAAACCAGGTTTAGCACTTCTAGCCTACTCCACAATCTTCCTTCAAAGTTGTATACTGTTCAATTTCTTATTTCATACAATTCCTCACCCATCTCATATTTGGTATGTGTACCTGTCAATCACCATGTTCTTGATCTTCCCTATGTCTTTATTTTCATAGATTTTGTTCCAGATCCATTGAGCTTTTACTATTTTCCTATTGTTTGGAAGGTTATTTTTAGCTCTCACTAAAGATAATGTTTAATGTTCAACAGTTGAACAAAAGGTTCAAGAAGCTTTAATGGTTGGAATGCACTCGCTTCTTCGGTGTCTTTGACGTTTTGCTGTGCAATTAGAGGTATATCTCTAACTATTTTTGTTCATTTATTGATTTACCTGGCATAAATCGAGGACATAACAAGCTTTTGGTTACGTAAGTAATATTTTGGATTTAAAGGGAGTTATTGGTTTAACTGCATACATTTTCTGTACTCTTTCACTATCAACAACAGGAACGATGGACAAAATTCCTTTTCTTTCCTTTTGAATATTCAATTTGTAGTTTATTGCATTAGTGTATGTGTTTCATTTACTTTGAAGTATCATTTATGTTCAAATCTAGCTAAAGTATCCATAAAATGACAGCAATATTTTGCAACTGTTGGTGTTGGTTATTGAATAATACTATTATTCATATTGACAATTTTTATATTTTTGTTATGCAGTCCTTGCAATACAATTTATAGAGTGTACAAGTAAAAATAAAATATACACACTCACTCAGTTAGCAAAACAACCGAAGAGAGATGAAGAAGTGGAAAATATAAGAGCAAATGTCTTCTTAACGTATATGCGTCTCTATTATTTTGTTTTTGAAAAAGTGGAATGATTTTCAGTAAATTCTCTGATTCAATTACTATATTGCTTCTTACTGAATTATATTGCTTGCGTCCTATGTATTCCAGAGAATGAATTGTTCAAGTATTGAGCTAGATAGATGGTCTAGAACTGATGTCCATGCATGCTCTGCTTCTAACCGTATTGTTGAATAAAATGAACAAAGAATCACATAAACAGGTGCCGTTCATAAATTGGAATAGTGAATAAACCACATGATTATTACTGTAGTTTATATGATGAATATATTATGACCTATTCTTTTATCAACTGTTTGGATGAACATTACCTTAATGTGGAAGTCTTACAGTCTGTGATCTTAGTCTTTACCATTTGTTGGTGCTTGGTACTGAATAATATTATTCTTCATATTGACAAGTTTTATACTTTTGTTATGCAGGCCTTGCACTACAATTTACAGAGTGCACAAGTAAAAAATAAAATATACACACTCACTCAGTTAGCAAAACAACAGAAGAGAGATGAAGAAGTGGAAAATATAAGATCAAATGTCATGTTAAGGCATATGATTCTCTATTTTTTTGTTTTTGAAAAAGTGGAATGATTTTCAATAAATTCTCAGATTCTATTAGTATATTGCCTCTTACTGAAAACCAAAATTTATAGTGCTTGCTTCATATGTATTCCAGAGAATGAATTGTTCAAGTATTGAGCTAGAGAGATGGTCCACAATTGATGTCCACGCATTCTCTGCACATAACCGAACTGTTGAATAAAGTGCACAAAGAAGCACATAAACAGGTGACGTCCATAAATTGGAATGGTGAATGAACCACATGAGTGTTACTGTAGTTTATATGATGAATATATTATGACCTGTTCTTTTATGAACTGTTCGGATGAACATTACCTTAATGTGCAAGTCATATAGTATATCATCATGGTCTTTACCAATTGTTGGTGTTGGGTGCTGAATAATATTAATCTTCATATTGACAAGTTTTTTATTTTTTTTTACAGGCCTTGCACTACAATTCATAGAGTGCACAAGTACAAAATAAAATATAGACACTCACTCAGGTAGCAACACAACAGAAGAGAGCTGAAGAAGTGGAAAATATAAGAGCAAATGTCATCTTAAGGTATATGCTTCTCTATTTTTTTGTTTTTGAAAAAGTGGAATGATTTTCAGTAATTTCTCAGATTCTATTACTATATTGCTTCTTACTGAAAACCAAAATTTATACTTCTTGCTTCATATGTATTCCAGAGAGTGAAGTGTTACGTATTAAGCAGACAGATGGTCCACAACTGATGTCCATGCATTCTCAGCACATAACCGAACTGCTGAATATAGTGCAGAAAGAATCACATAAATAGGTGACGTTCATTCCCATCTTCTCTCCACCTTTTACCAATTCAACAGATCATTCCTTAATCATCTCCTTTTTCCCCTCCTTTCTATTGCCTATTTCTCCTGTTCACTAAGCATGCAACTTTACTATTCTACTGCTATATATATCTCCCCAACTGCGCTACTTTAATCCTACCTTAATCACTCTTCTTCACTTTCGATCCATACGAGTGCAGGCTTTCATACCCAAAAAATGACAAAGGTACTCCATCCCTTTCACTTCCATTTTTTACTGTTTTTTTTCTTGTTCACATATATCTTTTTTTCTTCCTCATTTTACAAACTGCCTGCTAATATCGTTAAACACAGCCTAAAAGTTCAGCTAAAGTAAGGACTTGGCAATGCCTACTTTTGAAAAACTGACACGTAAAAGCTCCCATAATTCAAAAAATCTTACACCTACGACCTCTGCAACGCCTGTTGAAGTCCCGGAAGAGTTGGAGCGCAACATAACTCAATCTCAGACACCTAATCAAAACCAACTTAACCACGATGATGCCACTTCACACAGTTCTCCTCACATTCACGAAGTTGACATTGAGGATGATGAGTACTGGAACGTTCCACAATTGGTCAGCTTTGTTTTCAAGTTCATCTAATTTTACTTATCCTACCATACTAATAGTTTATAAACCCAATTTATGATTCCATTTTTTCAAACTCTACAGATCACAGAAATTGATAGGGTTTTTGCTGAGCATGAAAGCCGTTCATGGTCACGATCACGTTAATGCTTCTGCTGCTCCTGTTTTTGCTGCCCTGTTTTACTGTCATCCAGTTTGCTTTTTTTCCAACTATTGTGCATTTTATACTTTTTGCTACCAATAAACTTTGCTCTCTGATGCAAATTATGTAATAAACTCTTATTGCATGTATTTTGTTTGCTCCATTAGTGCCTTTCCAGTTTTTTTATTTTCAATCTACTGTTGCTTT
The DNA here is from genome assembly GCA_030737875.1 of Allium sativum. Classification (NCBI taxonomy): domain Eukaryota; kingdom Viridiplantae; phylum Streptophyta; class Magnoliopsida; order Asparagales; family Amaryllidaceae; genus Allium; species Allium sativum. Next base: position 974,401,951 of record CM060924.1, read on the forward strand.
CAACAGAGAGATAATATGTTTCTTCCTGTACACCTATTCTCCACTTATGTAATCACGCATGTTTACTGCTTTCGTTTTTTTACTGAATGCATTTTTTTCCTGCATTAATTGTTTTCTACTTTGCTTACTACATCCACAAATCTACATTTTCTGCAAACACAAATCTGTACCGACTGCTCATTCTTAACTTCATTTCCAGCTTTGGTCAAATGCATGCACACGCTCATCGGATGTGCATATGTACTGGTGTGTGTGTGTGTATATATATATATATACACACACACACTATACTAGATTGTCCAAATTCAATATAAAATAAATATTCAAATACGTATGCAATGGTTTAAATTTTGAAAACAAAATTCGTTTTCATTTTTATTTTCAAAACACTACTCTTCACACTCGTTCTAGGATACTACTGATCCTATCTCTAAAGAGTCATTCCTTATTGGATATTACTAATCCAATATTTGATGAATTCTTTCGTTTGGTATCAGAGCTTTGGTTTACAGGTTCTCAGGGAGGAAACACTCAGGCTTAGTCAAGACTCAGATATCATCTTGCTAGGAGCTACTTCTGAAGTATGGTTCAATTTCTTGTCTCTACTATGGCTTAACTCTTTTAATTGGGGAATTATGTTTTTTATATACTTATGTACTCTGATAGTGCAAGACAAAAGTGTTTTATTGTAATGGTTTTTGTGACTTATGGAATTGTGGACCATGTTATTATGTTTTGTGTTTGAAATAAAAATTTAAATTCCCGCTGCTATCTTATTTATATCTGTCTTGTAATTATTCTATGTCCGTTTACCTATAACGCTTCATGAAACTTAATACATTCCCTTAGTGGGTGAGATTAACGGACGTGGGATGTCACACTCCATCCAAAAGTCGATGTTATGAAAAGTCAACAAGCAAGTTTGTGGTTAATTTATAAAGATGCGATCTTGTTTGGGAGTAATGATCAATGTGACATATATTTACTATCATATATGTTTTAGAAATGTTATTTTAAAATTAATTAGTCATTTTAAATAATAATATTAGTATTAATTAAAATGTGATTAAGGGTAATTAACAAAGTACTTAACGATGTGGTTAAGATTAATTAATTGGGTATCAATGACGTGCTTGAGATTAATTAATTACAAATTAATAATATGATTAATATTAATAATTAAGTATTAATGATGTGATTAATATTTATTAATCTTTTCAGATAATCGAATCTTTAATTAATACTAACGAATCACTTATTAATAATATTATTAGATTAATTACTTTAATAACAATGTTTTAACCTAATTAACTATTTTATTAATGATGCTTTAGAGTTAGTTAATTATTTTAATAATAGTAATTTAAAGTTAGTTAACTATTTAAAGTAGAGATAATTGAGTTTAGTTAATCTTTTTTTAAGTGTCGTTTGAAAGAAATTTAACCGAATGGAAGTTATCTAATCATTTTAAATATGGCTTTCTAAAATAATATATCATTGATTTTAAATTAATTTTAACAATTTTTATAATGATATTGAAGCGATCAATTTCATTTATGTAATGACTTGCCTTTTCGACCCTTAGATTTGATACTAATACATTCACATTATTCACATGCTGAATATTCAGGCACTAGAATGACAGATTGTTATGGTGAAAGAAAAAGAAGACAGAACAAAATCCCTACAACGCAGTTGTTAATACTTAATATAAACAAAATCCCTACAACGCAGTTGTTAATACATAATATAAACAAAATCTTTAAAAAGGGAAATCATATATACACACACACACCACACTCTACTAACTTACATCGTCATTCATAGTTTCAAGAGTCTATATACATATATATACATATATATATATATATGTATATACATACATATATATATATATATATATATATATATATGTGTGTGTGTGTGTGTGTGTGTGTGTGTGTATATGCCGAGCGTTCAATGGCACCTCAAAAATGGAGCACCCCTTTGGCCCCACTGTTTTCCACCTCTCATTTATATTAATTAAAGTTAGTGGGAGGTGAGAGAGTTAATGGAAGGTGGGAGAGAGGAAATGTATGGTGGAAAAGTGGTTGGCTAAAGGGGTGCTCCCTTTTTGGTGTGCCATTGAACCTGCCTATATATATGTATGTATGTATGTATGTATGTATGTATGTATGACATACACACACACACACACAAATTCTGCTTTGTTTTTCATATTTTGTATTCTGCATTTTAAATTTTTAACTATATATGTGTTCAGTATTTTATATCAAGAATATAATCGTTTTGTTTACAAATAGTTAATACAAATAAAATAATAATATAAGAAATAATTTTGTCTTTCTCCCGCTTTCTATTTAATAAAAAAGATGCAATCCCGTTTGTGAACTTGTCTCTTATCCAACATCTTCACTTTATGCATTTCATTTGCCCCTTTTAAATAAAAAATTAATGCATTCATAATCATTTTTTCACTTAATCCAAAATCATTTCTAAAACTGGTCACTGTTATTTTCTTAATGTCTAAACCAACTCTTGTTTCTACTTGAAGAATCGAAATGGATGGGCGGTTTAACATGAAGTAGTATTCTATTTCAGCTATTAAAACAAAGATCATTTCATGCATTTGAGAACATAGAACAACAAGCAGCAAATAGAAAAACAAAACAGCGTGCGCAGTATGGAGCATCACGTCTCTCATTGATACGGGCCAAGAATTCGTTTTATTACTTCTCACGAACCAACTTTTTAATCCGTTTTCTTCTAGGGTTTACTCCACTCTTCTCCTTCCTAATAATTTAGGGGTTTGTCGTCCGAAATTCCAGTACCAAAACAAAAATTAAAATGGAGAAACTGAAATCTCCGAAAGCCAGTCAAAACCCAATATTCGAAGAAAAGGGCTCTGTAGACGGATGATAGGAAGAAAAGTCTCGGGTATAATTAGCTTTATGTTTGATAATTACAATTTATGACTCTGTCGCATTAAAGGGTATAAAACTTCAAAGAAGGAAAAATAACGTTATTTGATGTTTTCATGCGGATTTAATTAGGGCAAGGATGATAAAGTGGATCATGGGTCTAAAGGTCAGAAGTTCAAGCGCTCAAAAGAAAGGGACACTGGTACTCTAGTAGGATTTAAGATTTACATGATAAAGATATTATCATTCTTAACATGATAACATGATATATTCAAAGCAACTCCTGTACTCCACTAGGGATAAAAAGAGTTGTGTCACCGATGCTATCTAAATTCTACAAATTTTGCTCAGAAAACTCTGTTGTCTTTACGTGTTGATATGTAAAAGATAGTTGTCCTTGCATCATGTCTTTTTGAACATTTGTCTCATCACTTCCTCTGATGTGATTCCTTGACATACGTGATGCTGTGATTCCTTGCAATTAAATTTGACTTGTAGCTTCTTAAAATTAAAAGTGACACCATCCAATTTCTTAAGTCAGTGTACCTTCAATGCTAACATCCTTCAACAGGTTGAATTAGGGTTAGGAAGCTCTCGATGTTCTTTGAATTGTTTGATGAAATGCTTGAGACGCTTGCATTTTTATTTCTATTTCTATTTTTATCTCCAGTTATTAATATTGTTCGCAATACTTCCAAGAAAGTTCGTTATCATTCTATGTCTAGTCAGAAGGACGGTGAGTATATGAATACAATATTAAATCTTATTATTGTTTCAATTCTACTGGCTGAATCCTGTCCTATATTACTACTGTTAACCTTCCAGGTTTTGCAGAAAACTCTCCAGTTAACAATCCCATTTCTTCAGCATAAAAACAATCAATAACCAGAGAAGTTCATCATGATTCTGTCTTTAATAATAAGGATGGTAAATATATGATTAGCGTATTAAATTCATTTTTGTACCAGTTTCAATTGCTCAATCACATTCTACTATATTTCGACATTGTAGGTGTTGATAATGAAAGAAAACGTGCTCTGGTGATACCTTTATCTAACAATGAGAACATAACACCATTTGTACCCTCCTCATCAACTAACACTAAATCTCGGGACCTATGTAGTCAAGGCGCACGCCTAGACGCAACAAGGCGCAAAAAAGCACAAGGCGCAACTAGGTGGCTTTTTTTGAGTTTAAGGCGCACCTGCTAGTGAAGCGCAAAAAGAGCGCAAAAAAACCCAAAGCGCAAAAAGCGCTTTTTTTTTATTTTAAGTATTTTATTGTTGTAAATCTAGGTTGAATGGTTTTTCGACTACTTATTTTGGTTTGTGACAAGAACTTATGAAGTTTTATTATTAAAATTGCAAACTCAGCTATTATTTATTGTCAAAACTATATATTAAGTTGTAGTTGTAAGTGCATTTTTTACAATGACAGCAGGAAAAAAAGCGCAACTAAGGCGCACAAAAAGGCGCAGGGCGGAAAAAAGCCCAAGGCGCAAGCCTTGGGATTTTTTGCGCGTTTGCGCCTTAACTACCCAGCTCGGGACTATGCAACTGAAATGGACGAGCTCATGGAACCTATGAAGGAAGCCTTGAAAATTTTTCCTCAGCACCCTCAATGCCGCCCATTGCTCATCTATCCAGAATTAGTGAGGAAATGCATGACCTATGGTTTAATGTTTGCTTTTGCTGAACTTGTGAAAGACGTCAAAAAGTTGTCGTCTAATGCATCAGATGGAGAACTTGATGAAAGGTTCAATACATTGGACTATCTCGAGATATACGGGTTCAGTGTTGATAAAATCAGGGATCACCTTACGAAGCTCAGAGAGATGCGCGCGATGACTTCATAAAATCGACAGCGAAATCGTCATAGTGAGTAGGTCCTCTTGAAATTCAAATATTTTATTTTATTTTTTCACTATGTTCGTGTAGACTTAGGATTCATGCAGATTATTTGTATTCAATTATGTGTATTGGATTGGAAAATTTCGAATATGTCGAAATACCCAGCCAAAGACATATTTTCGATGTATCAAATATTAGTTATAAAATGTAATAAATGTTGCACATACAAACCATATCCCTTACGCTACGCTCTTTATATTGTGTCTTAACATTTTAAAAAAAATGATATTTAAGATTGAAGTTCAAAGGAAATAAGTAATATTTGAAACTTTTGGACAACGATTAAACAATGGTACTAATTAGGGCTGTCAATGGGTCGGGTCGGGTTTGGGTCAAGTCGGGTTCGGGTCAATTTTTAAACTGGTCGGGTTAACCCGTTTAATAAACGGGTCATATTATGCCAACTCGAACCAAACCCGTTTATAAACGGGTCGGGTCAACCCGTTTTGACCTGTTTAATTTTGCAGAAATTTTTTATCACCTACATTTTGCAAAATAAAAGCATACTGAAATAGAATAATACATTGCTTAAAAACCCAACACTTAAAAAGGCACATACATGGTTTTATACTTAAAAATACCTCTCTGCTGGGCGTATGAATTTCATAAAAATGATTTTATACCGCTTGGGCTTGGTATGTTTTACATTAAACAGGTTATGATGGGTCATAAACGGGTTCACGGGTCAACCCGTAACCCACCCGTTTATTAAACGGGTCAGGGCGGGTTGACCCGAAATTGACCCGTTCATAAATGAGTCGGGTCGGGTTTTTTTCGTGCGGGTTACGAGTCGTGTTTCGGGTGGTGTACGAAATTGACGGCCCTAGTACTAACTAATTATATATATATATATATCCATGTTTGTAGTATTAATATCATCTTTTTTGGTACTTTTTGTTCGTTTGTTTATAAATATTGTCGGGTAATCAGCATGCTTCCTAGTTAGGACTATAAACGTGAAACGTAAGATAAATAATCATGTAGATTGGGTTAGAGATAGCGCAGAATTCACCACTTATGGTAGACATGATTGGAAACGAGCAAATTACAATAGTTGCAAAGCTTGCAAGAGTTGTGTTTATCGTGATCTTTGTTGCTTTGTATGTATTCGACTATGAATACCGATCGACATTGTGCTTTGGGATTAGACTAAAGTATTAATGACCTTTCGGAATAAATTGTTTTTTTCCTTATCTTATCACTTGTGGAGCTGGAATCTGAAAGCCAAATTACGGAACCCATAAATGCAAACTTCATAAACTTGACAAGTATAATACCCTCAATGTTTAATTTTTCAAAGATGTAATTGCACAGATTTGTGGACATGACCTACTCTAATTATTCATTTGTCCTAAGGACCCGTTTGGCAATGTAAAAATAAGCAGCTTTTTCTATTTAAAAAAGTAGAAGCCTTTAAGTCCGCATGAATTCAATAAATATTTGTGCCAATACAAACTACTTTTCTACTTATCCTAGAAGCAGTTTTTTTGTTTTGTCTTTGGTTTTCAAAATCCAAAACATCGTTTAAGTTTCTGGCCGCGTACGCTGAAATTAGGGTCGAAGGCGATTATTCTTTCTTCGTCCATCCAACATCGTTCGGATTTTTCTTTGATACTTTTGAAAAAGGTATCATTTTTCTTCTTCAATTCGTTCTTATTGTTTCCAATCTTGAATTACTGGTTCTTTAATTTGGGGCTTTCTCCTGTGATTTAAATCAAAATCGAAACACATGATCCGATTTGTATTTTGCGTTTATTTCAGACCTAAGCACCATATACACAAATTTGTGGGTTGCCTTTACGGAGGTTTATGGTGATTATAGCAAGGAGGATGCTAACTGTTTATTGAAGAACAAGCTGAAATCGTTGGGGCCTAAATCTGTTAATTTCGGTCCATGCTCTTTCTTTTCATCCCTTTTTTATTGATTGAAGTACACCCTCGTGTTTTGATATCTTAGAAGAAGTCTATATGGTTTGCTATGTAGACTTCTCCAATCCTCCTTGATTTTGTTGTTGGATTTTTCTTTTCCTAGGATTACTATAAGATAAAATATAATTATAGGTCACCATTAACATGAGCATGTAAACAAGGGTCTTTATCCAACATCTTTGGGTGTGCTAAAAAATGGACTGAAGTGTGAATTAATCTATTCATGGTAACTTTAGCATGGTGACTTTAGCTGTATGATTGGTATAGACAAATTCAAAACAACTCTGCAAGTCAAAAAAGTTAAATTTATAGAATGGCGCAGTTGCTTGACAGAGCAAGCTATTAGTTACTGATTAGATTTCATCTTTTCTTGTTTCTACGTCATCTCTATTTTGTTAGCCGTGTTTGTTTGTTATAACCGAACTTCCTGAAGATAGGTGTCAATTTCTTAAACTCTTCTGCTTTAATACTTGTGTTTCTCAATATTTGTTTGCAATCTCTTTTTAAAATTCTGTCCTGATCTAGTTTAGAATTTCAATTGACTGAATGTTCTGCATGTTGTGGTCAACCTATATATGCCATATCAATTGATTGATTAGTTTAAGTAAAGCCTACAATTAGAGTAGTAGAGTATAGACACTGACCATACTTCATTGCAGTTAGTATCAATCTTACTATTTTATGTCACTTGGAGAGTATAGACCATAAATATAGCTAGTTGTAAAAGAACTACTAATTTACCTTGGTTTTGAAACGTGCAAGAAATATACTGCTCATCATTGGTCTGTGTAATTGGTTTCCAAGTATTTGGATTCATATTAATAAAAAAATCCTTTTGAATTGTTTGTTAGCTGCATTGGAGAGATGGTCCTATCCAGAATTTGAAGTTTAACAAATAGATGCTCTTTGCTATAGTTTAGAACAACCAAGTGCATTTAGAAGGGCATGCTAATTTCTGATTTGTTTTGACATAATAGAAATCAAAATGAATTGACTGTCATTTTCTATGGTTAATTCTACATCCATGTGACGACCCCAAAACCCCGTACTGGCGGTGGCAAGGGTAATCACTAGTACATAATACACCTGTTGCGTCGACTTATTTGCGTCAGTTGAGCTAATATCTGTCGCAAATAATATATTTGCGACTGTTTTTTTAACCCAATGGTCGCAAATAGTCCATGATAGTGAATTTCCAGTACCATCTCAAATAATTTGCGACAATTTTGTTTTAAAACCGTAGCATCAGTTTAAGCAAAAAGTTATGTGTGAATTTATTTGCGACTGTTCTTTATCTACACAGTCGCAAATACTCCTTGGGCTAAAAATTAAAAAAATTATATGCGACAAGCTTTAATGGGTCGTCGCTTTATTTGGTTAACGGGCTCCCTTTGCGCGCCCTCCCTCAATTTTTGCCCACCTCTATTTCGTTGACTATTCTCCTACCGATAATTGTTTCTTTTAACAGCTATAGGAAAAAAAACAAGAGAAAACAAAAAAATCTGCCGATTTGTTGATTTCTACCGATATCGCTCAGAAAAATTTCGAGGAAAAGGCCATCGATCTCGCTCACTGGTTGTACCGCCGCGAGTGTAGGTGGAGGTTATTGTCATCTAGATCCGGTTGTCGGCTGTGGAGCGAGGTAATTTTGTTTGCAAATTTCAGATTAAAATCATGTACATCTCGCTCGCATCGATTGTCGGTTGTCATCTAGATCCAGTTGTCATCTAGATCCGGTTATGGTCATCTCGATCTCGCTCACTGGTTGTCATCTAGATCCATTAAAATCGTTAGATATTCTGTATAAAATAACCCAGTTATTAGCGTTTGGCTTATTTGATATAAATCATTGCAGATGACTACCCAAAAATCTATTTGTTTATAAGAGATTTGTATGGTTTGTAGCAGATTTTTAAATCAAAGTCAGCCTGACGATGATTACGATTTTTGAATGCAATCAATCAAAGACGAAATGAGTAAAATCAATGAAAACCATTTAAGGAAATTGTTCGTGGTTACACTGCATTTTTATTGAGCACTTGAATCTAATTTCCTAGTTCAAGTTTGGCTTGCTTATTGATGAATGCATGACTACAAGAGATGTGACCTTATATCTGATTCAACACAAGTTGATTTAACACCACTGTCCATTGACAGGCAGCCTCATTTGATGATGTTGTTAGCAATTAGTGCATTTCTAGTATAGTATTGTTTATTAGGCAAGGAATTAAATTTTATTTCCTCGATTTACTACCTAATGTTAGTAACTAACCTATTTAGAACTAGCAAACTATGGTCCTCAAATTCATACATTACCATGGTAGAAATATGAATTAGGTATGTCTGTTGTCTGTTTTAGCTGCAAGTTTAGATTGTGGAAAGCCAGAGAAACTGGACGAAAATGAGCGGTAGGTAGTATTAACTATAATTGAACATGCATAATTCAGGTGTGGCTGACTCTGCTGGCTATCTTATTCAACTTTTGATTATTATTATCTGTTTAAGAAATTTCAAATGGAAACTGAGCTGATTAAGCATCACCAAACTTGAATTAAACATGAATTAGCGCACTATCATTTACTGGATGGTGTATATTTGAAAATCTACTGAGACACGGGTTGATGACACAGTTTGCCACATAGCAAGTCCAAATCATAAGATCTCCCTCTGAATTTAATTTCTAGCATTAACACAATTAGATCCAATGGTTAAAACATGGTGCATCAGATTTTGTGTCTCAATAGCCGTTCCTTGTTTTAAATAAATAATTGTGTGCGTGCGTATAGATACATCTTACATACATAGGAAGTGGAAGTTGGATCCAATAAATTATAGTGTTTGATTTGATCATGGTGTAACAAGGAGTAGCAGATGACTACCCAAAAATCTATTTGTTAATAAGAGATTTGTTTGATATAAATCATTGCAGATGACTTCCCAATATGGATCTATACTGATTATTAGTTAGTAGCAGATTTCATAACATTGATTGAGTAGATTAATATCTAGGTTTTATAAGTCACTCTAAATATGGTTTTACTGTACACATGCTTGGATTTTATGTATTCAGTTTCAGTTCAGATGAATATTCGAGCAGAGTATATGATATATTTATATATATGGTGTCAAACTTATCAATATATGTATATATGCTTTATCATATTTCAAAATGTCCATACTTTGATATGTATTATGTTATGGAAATATGTAGTGCTGTGATATGATAATATATTATGTTATTGAGATGCAAGCAGTTTTGGTATCACATGAATTTGACATAGACATGGTGTATTTTGAAATACCTACTAACTGCTTGATCAAATGCCCGTGTTGATTAATTTTGGATTTTATCTATAAAAAAAAATGATAAACTTGAAATGCCTGAACATATCAGGTTTCATGTATTTAGTTCCCTTTTGAATACAGGTTTTGTGCGTGGGTATAAAAAATTGCGTGATGTAAGCTTTTGGGTCTATTTTGATCTTGAATATATATAATGATTTTCCACAAGATTCCTAAGGATGTATACGACCTTAAAGTTTAAACACAATATTATCTAGGCAAACGAGATTTTGAAAATGTTGTTTCAGACACATATATAATATCAAAACATATAGAGCTCCACATATATGTGATTTTTTTTTAAAATGCAGCTCCACTAAAGCTATAATATCAAAACAAATGCAGATTTTTTTTTTTTTAAAAAATGCAACTTTTTTTTGAAGTTTTGAACAAATGCAGTTTTTTTTTGGGAACAAATGCAGATTTTTGTTTTGAACAATTTTTTTTTTTTAAGTTTTAACAAATGCAGTTTTTTTTTAAAAAAAAATCAGAGCAGTTTTTTTTTAAAACAAGTGCAGTGTAGTTTTTTATAAAACATAAGATGTTTTTTTTAAACAAATGCAGAATTTCTTTTGGAACAAATGCTTTTTTTTTTTTGGAAGTTTTGGACAAATGCAGTTTGTTTAATTTCAATATTGCATTTATATACACTTTTTAAAAGCCAAAAATGGAGTTTTATGCCATTTTTTAAGTGCTGTTTTTTTTTGCTGTAAAACAGCAAAAGTCATTGCCAACAACTTTTTAAGCGGAAAAAATATATGCATTGGACGAAGATGGATTGCAAACAACTTTTTAAGCGGAAAAAATATATGCATTGGACGAAGATGGAAAAAATATATGCATTGCAAACAACTTTTTAAGCGGAAAAAATATATTGCATATGACCAACTGTGTACTATTTATATAACACAACCATATTTCTTACTCAATAAATATTGCCCAGCTTTAAGTAGTGTTGCTTGTATGGCTCAGCTTTCTTTATTTGATCGCATATATCATAAAAAACCAACTATGGTATACATTTATTCTGTAAGCCGATCATCTTTATGATTGTGTATAAAGAAAAAGGCAACAAAAGCTCAAGAAAAGTTGCATTCACATGCACCCGTGTTCATGTTTACGTGATATAAATATGAAAGGGAACCATTTGAAGCAAAATCAACATCTTTCTATAGTCGTGTTATTTCCATCTTGATAAAACCCCAGCTAATAAGTCTGTTTACCCTGCTATTTTGGTAGATTTTAGTATGAGGATCCTATATTCCTATTGAAGCGTTAAAGTGGTAGATTTTAGTATGAGGATCTTGAAAGAAAAACTCCTCCCACTATTTCAGCAGTGAGTGGAAGGGAATAGAGCTCTTTTATAATAGTAATAAAAAGTTTTATAACCGGCTTCGTCCAAGTTCCTTATACAACATAACCATATAAAAAAAAATCAATATATAAAGACAAACCTTCAGCCTTAGTCCAAGTTCCTTATACAACAGAAACCCAGAAAATTCAGTAGTGCAAGACCTCTCCAAGAACTCCACAAAAATCTGCCTCAAAGGCCCCTGCATTTTATCAGCCGCCTCCTTAAACTCCGCATTCCTAACAAAATGGGTCTGGTTGTAATCGGTCTTGAACTCATTCAACAGCGCATCAAACTCAGTCTGATTCAAGTTCTTGTTGATCTCTTTGTAGAAAATTGCACTACAGATTTACATAAAATAGTGTAGAATTCCCCATTATCTGTAGTGTAGAATTCCCCATTATCTATAGTGTAGATTTACATAAAAGGTCTTGAACTCATTCAGTAGCGCACCAAACTCATTCAGCAGCGCATCATATGATTTTGTTAGGAATCGAAATTTGTAGTGTAGAATTCCCCATTATTTTGTTAGAAATTTTTTTACAGAAAATTACAGATAACTATGAGATAACAAATGATTTTGTTAGGAATTGAGATAACTATGAGTTAACAGATAGCTAGGGACACACATGCTATTTTTTTTTATTAATAACAAACTTCTTGACATGCTCATTAATGTTGTTTATATGTTAAATAATGTGTAGGTGGTTAGATCATATGTGCAACGATCTCGAAGTGGAGACCATTGGGTTTATGTGTCCTCATAAGCTTTCTCAAGTGCAGAAACGCCCTAATGCGACAAATATATATATATCACGGAGACATGGCGTGCGTTGCAATCTAAAAACCTAATTTTAGCCCCGTACTACGAAGGGTATGAACGTTAAACTTTTAGTAACCAGTTTGCAAATTTGTTGTTGATTTTAACATCATATGTATTTTGTAAATGTAGGAAACATTGTCTTCTGCTTGTTTTCCATATAGAAAACAATATGGTTTATGTTCTTGATCCTCAGACCGATCACAAGCATAGACTGGAAATTAAGCCTCAAGTGAGCCTGTAAGTCGTATTTGTTTTCCGTTGACTATGTTATACACTGGCTCACGGGATATGACAACATACGAGGGGTGAAAAATTATCTCTTATAGTTAAATTTGTTCTTTTTATCGCTTTCATTTTTAAACTAGTTACAACTATTATTTAACATTTTATTGCATATACGCAGGGCCTTCAAAGCTTATAAGGTAGTCGGTGGTAAGTCTCGGGGAACTTTCTTGAAGTGGATGAATGTTACGGTAATTTGTTTTCAAAAAAAGTGCCTGTATTTCTTTTGGGATGTAAATACGTTTTAAACTGACTATTAAATTATCATATAATATTGTAATAGTGTCCACAACAATCCGGATCAACGGATTGTGTATATTATGTGATGAGGTATATGCATGAAATAGTAAATAACCACCGTAAAAACATCGATCTAACCAAGGTATCACTTTAATTTTTTTCCCTTCATATTTCATGTGAAGCAAATATATGATTAATGTTTCGAAACAATTTTTAATTGCAGCACTTTGAACAAGTTGGCTCCTATAACCAAAAAGAAATAAATGAGATTCGGGATAATTTAGCTGTTTATATCATGCAAAACTGGATGTAGTCTTCCTGTATGCTACAGTGTGGTGAGTTTATTTCTTTTCCTGTACTGTTGTTCTTTGCTTTGAATCTCTTACTCTCTTACTTCGAGATTAGATCTAGATAGCGCATTAACGGATAGTTCGCCTATGCATACTTGTCAGACAGAACTCAAATTCAAAATAAGTAACATGGTTACTGTTTTAGGTCACAAATAATATAACCCAAACGATATATTAGAAGCGGCCCAAAATGGAACTGGGGCACAAAAGATACATGGGATGATAATATACATGGTTTAATAGAATAATAGTTTGTTTGCGCAGAAAGAGAAAAGAAAAATAGTTGAAATTTTCAAGTTAATCTGTAAATTAATGGGATGATAATACTGTACAGTTTGGCAAGGCAGTGAACGGATGGTTGATGTGTAGATGCAGGCGAAGCAGGTGTAGCAGTTTTAATGTGGTATGGTTGAAAAGTTTAAAACTGTTAATTAAGTTTTATAAAAAGTAAACTAAGTTGACCAAGTTATACAAATCAACTACTAATTTATTATGGTTTATGAAAAATAGCTAAGTTAGCCAAGTTTTATGAAAATTAAACAAGCTTTTAAAAATAAACTAGTATGTTCAAAAATTAACCATGATAGCTGAGTTTTATAAGAGCTAAATAAATTGTACAAATTAAACAAATTTTACAAAAAATTAACTAACTGGAATAAAAATTAACTAAATTTACAAAAATTAACCAATTTATAGATTTTATTTTATGAATTCTAACCAAGTTTTATCAACATTTAACTAAGTTTGTTAAATTAACTAAAGTTTATCCTGTTGGAAGGAGAGATCCCCTGCCTATCACAGGAAGAGCGCCGTGATTTGTTCAATGTTGAGTTATAGACCCGGTTAAATTTTTAAGCCAACTTGATTTTCTTTTGAAATGCGATTAAGACCTATATAACTATAAAATGCATGTTACCACAATAGTTTAAACCTAAACAAAATAGTACAAAAGCATGATTTGGTTACCACACCAATTCCTACAAATTCAAATCAAAGAATGAACTTCTATTTGCACACTTCCTTTGTTTGCCAACACGTGACTATAAATATTACAAGAACCTTCAAGTTTGATACGCTGCCAAACAAAACACACTCTAGTTAAATAAGTTTATATGTTAATACTACAAAACTGATGAAGAAAACCAATTACTCAGAAACTGCGCAGTAGAAGTTTACATGTCACACTCGATGCAAACAAAATTAAAAATTATTTTATAATATGCCCTTCAAAATCGGTTTCAATGAAAAATTTTATTACGTAAGTATTAGAAGTTCATGGAAAATGAAAATAACAGAAAATACAATGGTTATTTGATATTTCTATGAAACCTGCATATAAAATGAGAAGATCCTGCTTAAATAAAGGCGAAGTCAATTCATTTTGCATTTACCAAGTGATGTGGGATATGTATTCCGATTTTTTGATATAGTTATTTTTCTCATTTTACCTACCATTGAAGTTTAGAGATAATTCAATTTTTTTTATTGTTTTGATATGACCAAGAGCATTAGCTATGATTAAAGTATACACAAGCGACAACATAAGTTAAAACCTGAGCAAAATACTGCCACAGAAAAAAAGAGTTGTGCGTTTTTAGTGTACCCTGTTTGTTTTGTATATTTGACAATTATTTTGTACCAGTGCCACAGAGAAAAGTAACAGGGTTGTCCTGAAAACCTCAAAAATCAACCCAATGTTTGATTAAACAATATCACATGATGCATTTGTTTATTGGATATGTACTCTCAACATTGGTCTATTTGCATGCATTTGCTTATTGACTTTACTGTCAGTTTTAGTGCAAAACTGCGCTGTCTTGTTCTGTGACATTATTCTTTGCATCCAAATAACTGGAAACTTTCGCTGTGCAAAATCGCAAAAGAATAGTGCACAGAAGTGATTTTCCACTGCCAGTTCTGTGCATTATTTTTTGGATGCAAAGAATAATGCACAGAAGTCAACTGTCAGTTTTTCTGCTGTATTTTTTTTTTGGATGCAAAGAATAATGCACAGAAGTGACCGTCCTGTTTTCACTTCCGACAATTGATGGAAAAAACTGGAAACTTCCGTTTTTTGTGAATGGTATTTCTTTCCAGTTTTTTGTGAATAACAGCGGAAGTTTCCAGTTTTTTGTGAATAGTGCAAAATTTGACTTTTCTGTCCAGTTTTTGTGAATGGTATTTTTTTTTTGATGCAAAGAATAATTTCACTTCTGTGCATTATTCTTTGCATCCAAAAAAAAAGGGAATTGCATTGCTGTTTATCGAGTCTGTTTGTGCAGTCCAAAAAAATAATATAGTTTTTTCATTTCAAGTCTTTGTTCAAGACACTTACATTGCAGTTTTACAAATACCATTCACAATTTTTGCACATTTTTGTGTAAACTTCAGTGTACATTCAAGTTTTGTGCAAATATTTTAATAAAACATCTTTTTAAACGTTCAATTTTTAATATCTGGTTATGTGTCTACATTCAGACTTATTATAGGCTTGACTGACTTCGTCTTCGGTTTGATTTTTGAGTTTTTCAGGATAGGTATGCAGCGGACTTGCATCTGGTTTCAACATTGGTATGTCACTATTCAAGTCAACAATCACGAAGACGGATTGTGCTATTTTAAGTTTTAAGCTGATGAACCACTTTGTTCTTTTGTAGTCATGTGAAGAATGTTAATTTCTGATGAAATAAGTATTATGTAAGTATTTACTATTTAGACGTATTGTTGGAGCTTAGCATATGACTGGTTATGACATGCAAACTATTTTTGTTATATGATTATCAATGTTAGTGTTTTCTTGTCAAATAATATAACATTTTTTTGAGTTGCGTGTAGATTTCTTGTATTCATATATTTTGTGAATTGCTCATAAGCTAGGAAATGTTGGACTGTATTGAGAGCTGAAAATCATAATGGCTGAAATGGAATGCAGTTTGAATTCAGAAGTTATTTGCTACTGTTGTAAATAAAACACAGTCGCAAATGCTAAACTTATCGCGTCAGACATTTTAAAATCTATCGCACAAGGTTAAAGTTTTGAAAGTAAATATCGGTTTATTACTACAGGTGTAAAAAAACCCGTCGCTAATGAGTTAGTCTACAGCGACTAGTGTTATTTAATACCCGTCGCAATAACCATATATTGCGACAGTTTTAAAACCGTCGCAATAAATTTATACTTCTTGCGACGGTCGCATATGCGACGGGTGCTAAACAGTCGCAAATTAGGTTAAACAACAGTTGCAAATGACCTGTTTTGTAGTAGTGAATCTTTGGAATATAACACATAAACAGATAATAGTAGAACAGAAATAAACAAATACACTAGATAATGAACAAATAATACACTGGATAAATGTAATCATCAGAGTTACACAGTATACAGGATCATACTTAGTACAAATACAGTTCAGCTATACATAAATGTCTACAGCGGAAAACAAACATAATATGTATAATAGGAGATGAACAGCATAAAAAGAGATAAATGATAGAATCCATCTTCAGCTCCAGCTATCCAGAAAGAGCCTGCTAAAACCTGAATACAAGGCTGCCCGTGTAGAAAAAGGGGCACCCGAGTTTGCAAGTGAAACAAACTACGAGTCAGTCATGAGACTGGTATGAGAAATCTACATAACACATTTGTAATATGGCTAATCACAGGGCCACGCCACTTTCGCGGAATGGGTTTACTCCATTGGATTCCCAGTGCTTTAAAACAGGTAAATCTTTCAAACATCGCAATGCTTTTTATAAAAATGAAGCCATTATAAGACTCAGTTCCCATCACACAATGCAACACAAACCGGAGGATAGAGTTTTTACCTTATAATGGCCAAAATATGCTTGATACGGATAAAACAAAAGAATTTGATATTATTACTAGTGTTTATATATTTCAATAACAATTTCAAATCATAAGTATCAATCATAGACGACATTAATGCCCCATACCACTATGTCGCCATATATAGTTATACAATCAAAACCGCACAGTCACGTATTTGGAAATTGGATTTCCGTCATGAACCAAGGCAAAAGATAGTCCTTACCGACTTCGAGACAATCTAGCCCATGTCCCCGTAACAGCCGCAACTGCCCCTTGGATCGTCAGGGCCGGTCGGTCCACACGGAGTGGATAATAGTGCCTGAACAATACGTTTCCCCGTCCTTTGGGGCGTAAATGAGCCAACGAATGACTCCATCGGTCCCGGATCGACCGATATATCCGAGGCGCCTCGCAACAGCAACAACCACATAGGTGAAAATAATATAAATGTCAGCCAGTTCAAGCACTGACACCACCTCTAGCTAGAAGGAAACACATGCCCTCCCTGAGGTCCTCTCCCGTTTCTGGTTCATACCGGGGCGTGAGGTTCGCGAATTCACGTTATACACAAAGCTACGCCACACAGGCAGTGCTTTGATCATCACCACCAGACTTTGCTTTTCAACAGAAGCCTTGACCACTGCATCTTAGCATGCCACATAGGCAATTCACACCATGCAACTGATGGCTATCAATCACACAAAATGAATTCCAATGTCAGACACACAGTCCATTTATAAGTTCGTTCTGGGTCTGAACGAAACCGGAGGCACTATATACCTCGCATACCCATCGATCTCCACGTAAGTTTGGACGATTACCACTCATTATCCATATTTCGGGATGCCTCCCAATCAGGACATCAGTTACCATCCAAACGAGGTGAAGATCTCCGGTCTTCAACCACCGTCTTTATCTTCGATTTCTTAACATCGATTCAGTTATTCAGAATGGGATAAATCCGGTCTTTCTGAGCAATCGCATATATAATAAACAAGGGCTACACAAACACAACATACGCCTTATTCCAATTCATTAGTCACTAACCGTCAATCAGTAAGAGAACGATTTCCCAAATATTAACCCCGAAGACCGAAACCAACATCAGATCAAAACCCAGGAAACCATTCGACTTAGCTAACCTTCAGTTAATTTCTAAATTTCACATTCCATATCATTTATAATATTTTATAACGATTTATCGCTATTTTTATTTATTTTAAAATAGCCAATTTATTCAAACGACGCTTCGGGCCATAATGCGGCCGTGGCGCTGTTTTTCTTCAGATTTGATTTACATATATCTGGAAATCTAACCGTTGGATCTTCACAAATTTTATATCATTAGAAGGATCTTTTCAAAACGACTCCAATGGTTCCAGTTTTGGGAAAATCCCACGGTCGGATCTCCCGGTACACTCGTTTGAAGTTTCGATTTCAAAATACGAACTGCAGCGTTGTTATTCGATTTAATATATATATAATTATATTTATATATATAAATATAATCGATTCTGGCGCTGTTTTTCGTTAGATTTGAATTAAACATTCCAGTCAATCCAACCGTTGGATCTTCACAAAGTTTGTGTCGTTGTAAAGATATTTCCAAAGTGAACCCAGCGGTTTCGGTTTCGGGAAAATCCGATGGTCGGATCTCCCGCACTAATCGTTTGAAATCACAGTTTCAAAGCACGAACTGCAGCTTCGTTATTCGATATATTTCAATTCCATATATATATATATATATCGATTCTTCGATTTCAAAACTATATTCTTTTCATACATTTGATAAAAATGATATTTTTATCCAACCGACAATTATTTCAACACTTCGCTATTTTTAACTATTCATGTATATAGTAAAAATGTGATTTTTATTGTAAAACAATTCATTTCGAAACACGATTATTTTATATAGTTCATATAGGTGATAAAAATATGATTTTTATTATAAAACAATTTATTTCAAAACACGACTATTTTATATAGTTCATATAGGTGATAAAAATATAATTTTTATTATAAAACAATTTATTTCAAAACACGACTATTTTATATAATTCATATAGATGATAAAAATATGATTTTTATTATAAAACAATTTATTTCAAAACACGACTATTTTAAATAGTTCATATAGATGATAAAAATATGATTTTTATTTTAAAACAATTTATTTCAAAACACGAATACCATTCAACACATGAATTTCTATTCAACAAATGAATTTCTATTCAACACATGAAGGTTTTCTATTCAACACACGATTATAGTTTCAACACATGAAAATAATTCTAACACATGAATATTATTCAAAATTTCGGCAGCATAACGGCAGGGTAGTTATAACCGGGGTCGTCCCTAGTACGGCTCCTCGCTCTACCTTAAAGCCTCGCAGCTTTTGACAATGGGGATTTCATGCATCTAGTTCGCACGCAGGCGACATGTATATTTTTATTTCTTTTCCACAAACTAATCCTATGTGGTTTCAACCAAATAATTCTCAACCACAAACGGGTATTTTTCAACCACAATCAATCAATTTCAACCACAAACAATTCTAATCAACCATTCGCTATCAATCAATTTTCACACCAATCACAACCAATAAATATCGTCCATGGTTGGTGGACGAGGGGCGTATATATATATATACATACATATATATATATATATATATATTAGTATATTTCACTTCCATTCAACACATATATAATTTTTACAACGCATATATAACTTATACATGAGGTGTACAACACTTTTATAACTCAAACATCGACTATATAATTTATACATCGTCGTTTCCCATATCGTTTATAGTTTAGAAATCTCATATTGGGTTCCACTCCACCAAAAATAGCAGAAGGCTCAGAAAAATATGCGGTCTCTTCTAATGTAGAAGACGTCCACATGAGTCCACTGTCTCTTGTTTCACTGAATTTCGTCAATAAACGAAAAAGATATGATTTTTACAGTGAAGTCAAAAACCGTTGCGCTTTAAATTGCTATAATATAGTTTAAAATAAAACAGCCGTATGTTTTTCAAACCTGTTCAAAACTAGGTTTTAAATTTTTGCTCGATCCGTGAAATGTTGCGTCAATCAGCCACTACCACGCTGTAGAGGGGAGAGAGGCGCGGCTAACGATGGTGGCGCGGTCACCTGCGATCGCCGAGGGACGGCCAGATCTCGGTTGAGGCGGCGGGTCTTTTCAAGCTTGATTCTCGAGCTATACGCAACGGGGGTGGGCCAAATGGGTATGGAAGTGAAGAGGGAGGAGAGAGCTTTCAAGATCTGGTAGTGGCAGCGTCTATCGTGGACTTTGGCGGCGGGAAAATGTCAAGGAAGTTTTGAGGAGTTTCCGCCGTATATCGGGGGGGGGGGGGAGGGGGAGAATTTCTTTTTTTTTAATAAAATTTTGATTGGCCGGGAGCTTTTAAAAGAGGGTTTTCTAACATGACCTCCAATCCTAACCCAATGACTATCATCCCTAGCTAAATACCCCCATTCCGAACACAATGGGATATGTTTCGAAGGCCCATTCGACTGTTTCAGTCTGTTTTCCTTCAAATTAATATATAAAACATTCAATATTTAATTTGAACGTACATTTCAATTTGCCGGGGCCACATATTGATTCTAAAAATTCCCAAAAAATAAATCTAGCTATGTTTTGATGATACGGTCCCAACAAAACTAGTTTCGTCGAATTTTGAGACCGTTTGAAAAATGACCCATTTCTGGTCGATCCAATTTAATTGAAATCAACCAAACACATTTTCCTTTGCCACGCTCACATACTAGCTTCAAAAATTATGAAATTTGAAACCTAGCAACAGTTTAACATCCCGGATCCAACAAAAGTGGTTTCGTCGAATTCCGAGGTCGTTTGCAAAATGGCCATTTTCACGAGCTATATGAACCCTATAGCGATCTTTCTGAAAATTCATTTGGCCATAACTTTTGCTTCCTGCTATGAAACTTCGATTTTTCAGATTAATTAGGAAGGTATTCACTAACAGATTTAAATATTTTTGGTTTCACTCAAATCCGTTTTGTTTTGCACCCGGTACAGTTAGGCAAAGTTTCAATTCAAATTTTGAAACTACCGCGCCATTTCAGGCCTTGTTTATAATTAGAAATAATTATATTTATTTTCAAACGTCGATTCAAACTTACTTTTCGTCGTTATTATTTAAAATATTTATTTTAAATATTTAAAATCCACTAAAATAGCCAATTTAAAAAATTTAAATTGGTTCAGATTTTCTGGGTCGTTACAATCCAATAGTATAGTAATTATATCATGTTCACTATAGGAAAATTGGTGGCCAACGGTAATATTATTATTTGCATGTCGCAATTCTTCAAATCTTTACTATCATATCTAACTGTATAAATGGTTATGGTAGATGACCTCCGATAATATAACTCATCGTACTGATCCTTCGTATATTATTTGTTAACATCTGAAGTGAGTTGTATCTGATGTTATGTTATTTTCTTCAAAGTAATTTCTCTTTGCTGTTTTTGTTGTTTGTTAAATGCACCTGAGCTGTACTTACATTGCTAAGTTGCTGACTTGTTTGCTGTAGATTTTAAATTAAACTGGTATGGATGTTCACTGAAATTTCCTTTTTCCAGATCTTAAGAGGGACTTAAGCTTTGCGTGGGATGCCGTCTTGATTAAATTTAGCTTTTTTGAAGTATGGGTAACATTGTCTTGAGTATCATTTTGTAACTATTTCAGAATGAAAAAAATGATTATGTTCATATTTTTGTGTCAACTTTAAACAAAACCATGCGTGTATGTTTTTCATGCTTTGCAGGTAGTTTAATCATTCCTACTTATCCAAGCTTTGCAGCTGACTATAGATAACTACTGTGATATTTTGTGATTTATGTTGTCTTTGGATTCGTTTTTCATATTTTTTGTGATCTTAAATATCATTTATGTGAATTTTTAGTTAACTGCTGTAATATAAACTTCTAAAAAATTGAATTATCTTATATTTTATTTTAAGATTATGGTATAGAGGTCAGAAATCTGCTATGAATATATAATTTTATCCATGCTGACTTTTTGTCATTTTGACTTAAAAATAGTCATCATACCAAACAAGCTTTTTGACTTTCTAAAAGTAGAAGTACTTACCGTATAAGCATAAGTACTTCGTTCTGAAGGCCAACACATCGACCTAAATTTAAATTTATAAAAGAATGTTTAATATTAAAGAAGATACCATCTTACATGGGGAAAATTGATTTTCCCAATTGCTGATAGAAAAATTCTTCTTCATTCATGCTAACAACAATAGAAATTGTGCAGCAACAATACATTAATGGGTATATGCTAAATAATGAACAAGAAAAACAACCCCTTTCAAGGATACTATAGTGGACTCTAGAAGTTCCTGATCCGAATACCGTTGATTCCCCATTCACTTTCTCAACCTTTGACTTTATGCCGCCATCGTTTTTCCTTTCACATTCCCTTTGTTACAAAGAGGACTACCTCAGTTGACGGTTTTGGAACTCCCTTCTCCCATATTCCGGACCTCGCTACACTCTTCTTACCTTTTATTGCAATGTTCGGACCAACTTGCATCAAAATTTTCATCTCTTCCTTCTACTCATGTTATCTTTCCAAGTGTTGCACTAGAAAATTTAAGTCGTTTTCCTATTTAGTCATCCAACGCCGCTTGAAATGCTTAGGGAAATCAAGGGACCTTTTCAAGTGAAGTATGATAAAGAGATGTTCTTCGACTTTTTAGACAAAGATGATGAAAGAGAGACTTTAAAAGCAGATTCGGTGATGATAAAGGAAACATTTTCACTCACTCAATGCTTAGATATACAGTATCGCTTAGTCTTTATGATGCCCTTGGATAAGGACCCGAGCCTGGTCCTGTGTGCCACCAACTTCCCAAACCAGGTGCATATCTCCAAACCTGGAGAAGAGGACCCGAACCTAGTCTCAATGGCTCACGCTCTTACTACTTAATCCTGATTACCCGTATAAGTCTTGCGCATTGATAATTCCTTCGCACATGTATCCTAGCGGGGTACATCTTGGAAGTAACCCCCGACGGTTCCCATCTGGAGCATTTGTGGTGACTACCCACTTAGACTTTCCTAGCATCTCAGACTTAAGTAAGTCATATTGGAGTTCGTCTTCCGAAGAATACGATCATCGTCATAAAGAAGCTCCACGCCGTGCATGCTCCACCACTTAGATCACATCACGTTGCCTTTCCCTAAGTCGTCCTAGCTTCGGTTCGACCTTGTCACTCTGGACTTGGTTACGTAGTTGACCTATATCCGGATCGGCGTAGTCAATTCGGGCTTGGTCGCTTGGCCGACACGGATCCGGATTGACATGGTCAATCCGGACTTGGTCACTTGGTCGAACTGAGATCTGGGTTGACCATCGAACTAGTGGTTCCCTTCCCATACGCTCCTTAGCCAATTCCAGCCTCCTCCGAGCAGAACTTGAGCTTTTTTCCTTAGTCAAACCGGATTTGTAAGCGCCATAACTTGGTCTCTGGAACTCCAAGTGACTAAAAACTTGGCCTAAAGCCTCTTGGGACCTTCCGTGTCGCCCCCTCAAAATATCATGCCAATCCGAATGTGACGGCAAGGAATTTCGCTCGGTCCGAACCGGTCGCTAAACCGACCCAGACCGTTCGAAACGCCCTATCGTTTGAGAACAGGACGAAACAGAACGCATACAGAAGAACATTTCACTGAATATTACAACAGTGCATCAGATTACAAGAATATACAGAGTATAAATGAATATTACACAGAAATATCAGAGATTTAAATTACATTTAAATACATAGCAGCGGAAAATAATACAATACACAACTAGAAGAGATATACGGATACAAAGCTTTCCGGATATCGTTCCAGCTGTAAACCAGGATCCTGTGAATATAAATCTGCAAAACCAAAACTACTAGCTGCCCGTGTCGAAAATAAGGGCACCCAGAGTTTAGGTTAAAACAATAAACTCCAGGTCAGTCATGTGACTGGTGTGAGAACTAAAACAGTTAATCTTTATTTTTAAAGATAGGTAAATCAAGGGACCACGCCGTATAACACGGAACGGGTTTCCTCCCAAGAATATCAGTGCATAAAACCAACAGCGCAATGCTAAATAAAGAAAAATGAAGCTGTTATAAGACCCAGGTCCCATCACACAATGCAACGCAGTCGAGGATAGGGTTTTCCCTTATAACAGCCAAAGAATGCTTGATACGTTTAAAACAAATCATTTGATACTAATATAAGTGCATAGTATATAAAACACTTCAAATCATAAGTATCAATCATAGGCGGCATGAGCGCCCCATCCCACTATGTCGCCATATATAGGTTATACAATCGAAATCGCAAAGTCTCGTATTTGGAAATTGGACTTCCATCTATGAACCGAGGCTAGGGGCAAGATCCTCAACCGATTCGAGACAATCTAGCCCATGTCTCCGGAACAGCCGCAACTGCCCCTTGGATCGTCAGGGCCGGTCCACCGATGTGGATTATAGTGCCTGAACAATACGTCTCTCCGCCCTTTGGGGCGTAAACGAGCCAACTAAATGACTCCATCGGTTCGAGAACGACCGATCAATCCGAGGCGCCTCGCAACAGCAACAACCACATAAGTCAAACTCGTCAGGGCGTGTAAAACCACTGACGCCACTTCTAGCTAGAAAGAAACGCAAGTCCTCCCTGAGGTCCGTCTCCCGTTTTTGGTTCATACCTGGTGTGAAACACGCGAGGTAAACGTTACACAAAGCTACGCCACAAAGGCCGTGCTTTGATCATCAACCACAAGACTCTGCTTTTCAACAGAAGTCTTGATCGTTTGCATCTTAGCATGCCACACAGGCAAGCCATCCTATGCAACCGATATCAGTCACACAGAATGAAATCCGATGTCAGACACACAGTCCATTTACAAGTCCGTTCTGGGTCTGAACGAAACCGGAGGCACCTAGTACCCCGCATATCCATCGATCTCCAAGTACGTCTGGACGATCGCTAACTGTTTCCATCTTCTTGGGTGTACAGCCCAATCAAGATCATCAGTTATCATCCAAACGACGTGAAGACCTCCGGTCTTCGACCATCGTCTTCATCTTCGACTTATCGTCGTATCAGTTACTCAGAATGGGATAAACCCGGTCTTTCCGAATAACTCGCGTATATTTTAAATAAGTGTTACACAAACACAACATACGCCTCATTCCAATTCATTAGTCACTAACCGTAAATTAATCAAGAGAATAATTCCCCAAATATTAACCCCGAAGGCCGAAACCAACATCAGATCAATATCCAGAAAACCATTCTGCTTGGCTAACCGCCAGTTAGTTTCTAAATTTCACATTCAAATCTAATTAAAGATTTAACTATCGCCTGGAGCAAAACTGGTGATACTCCATTCTCGATCTTTTCAATCTAATTAAAGATTCATTAAAACTCCACTTAGTTTTAATCTGTGACTGGGTTAAAGAATCAGTGTCATTTAAAACACGGTTCACGCTAAACCCAAAGTCACATCCCATTAATTATCGGGTTAAAGAACAAGTGTTATTTAAAACACTGTTCACGATAAACCCAAAAATCAATATCCATTCAATTCCAATTAAATATTATTTAATTGGTACACTTCATTAAATCTAAATAAAAAGATTTAATCTTTTCTCAACTGGGTCCAAGAACGGTGTTAGTGAAGACACCATTCACGACAAACCCAAATCACATTTGATATTAAATACCAGGCTCTGAATAGAAAATATATCGGCCTATATTCAATATCAAATTCTACGATTAACAAATGTCGTATTGGAAATAACGATATAAAAATATATCTTTCAAATTTCCATAACAAAACCTGTATAATCACGAATTCCAACATCGAAATATTCCGAAGACAATTTCGATTCAAATCCACTCCAATGCAATCATTGGAAATTTTGGTTATTTTCAAAACCCTTTTCGAATTCAATTTATTTATTTAAAAAAAAAAAATAGAATTATAATTCTAGTTCAAAACTAGTTCATTTCGATAAAAATCTATTTTTATCTTTTCAAATATGGAGTTTTTCATCCCAAATCTTCACAAATCATTTCTTATGATTTTACACAAATTATTACTATTTTTAATAATTTTATCAAGGCCCGTACAGTCGATTTCCATCAATGACCATCGAACTGCACTTACAGCGACCTTTTTCGAATTTGATTTGGACGTATCTCCAAATCCAACCGTTTGATTTCAAATTTCTAATATTCGTTAGAAAGCTCTTTTCGATACGAACCCAACGGTTCCGGTTTTAGGAGGATCCGACGGTCGGATCTCCCGCAATGTCCGTTTGAAATAAATGGTCGAAATTCACGAACTGCCGCGGCGCGGCGCGTTCTATTCAGGCCATTATATTATATATATAATATATATAATATATACTTCGTCGATTTCTATTTAAAAACGAATTATATAAACAGTTTTAAATTCATTTCAAAATCTATTTCAACTTCCATTTCAATTCAAAGCAAAATTGAATTCTTCTTTATAAATTCGTTTCAAAATTCATTTCTGTTCAATTCAAATTTCAATTCAATTTGAATTCATATTCAATTCAATTCATTTCGAAATCGTTTTCAATTCAATTCATTTCGAAATCGTTTTCAATTCAATTCATTTCGAAATCGCTTTCAATTCAATTCATTTCGAAATCGTTTTCAATTCAATTCATTTCGAAATCGTTTTCAATTCAATTCATTTCGAAATCGTTTTCAATTCAATTCATTTCGAAATCGTTTTCAATTCAATTCATTTCGAAATCGTTTTCAATTCAATTCATTTCGAAATCGTTTTCAATTCAATTCATTTCGAAATCGTTTTCAATTCAATTCATTTCGAAATCGTTTTCAATTCAATTCATTTCGAAATCGTTTTCAATTCAATTCATTTCGAAATCGTTTTCAATTCAATTCATTTCGAAATCGCTTTCAATTCAATTCATTTCGAAATCGCTTTCAATTCAATTCATTTCGAAATCGTTTTCAATTCAATTCATTTCGAAATCGTTTTCAATTCAATTCATTTCGAAATCGTTTTCAATTCAATTCATTTCGAAATCGTTTTCAATTCAATTCATTTCGAAATCGTTTTCAATTCAATTCATTTCGAAATCGTTTTCAATTCAATTCATTTCGAAATCGTTTTCAATTCAATTCATTTCGAAATCGTTTTCAATTCAATTCATTTCGAAATCGTTTTCAATTCAATTCATTTCGAAATCGTTTTCAATTCAATTCATTTCGAAATCGTTTTCAATTCAATTCATTTCGAAATCGTTTTCAATTCAATTCATTTCGAAATCGTTTTCAATTCAATTCATTTCGAAATCGTTTTCAATTCAATTCATTTCGAAATCGTTTTCAATTCAATTCATTTCGAAATCGTTTTCAATTCAATTCATTTCGAAATCACTTTTAAAATCGATATAAATATCGTTCACGTCAAAATGGCGTCAATCTAATCAACACGGCTTCATATATTCCTTTACTTTCAAATATTCTATTTCAAATATTTCTTTTTCAAATATTTCTTTTTCAAAACTGGAATGAGGCCCAATCAATTACCATATAAAATTAATTATATGGATTTTCATACAACACATGTATATAATAGCATTGAAAATAATCAACCATCAACCAAAGTGCACTACACTGTATAAGCATCAAATATAGATATTCAACGCTCATAACAGCCTGTCAATCAATCGATCGACATATTTAATCAATCGGGATGAGTGAAATTCATATTTCATCCCAACACCCGTGTGGGGTTTCAAACAATCAAACACAGATTTTAGTTGTGCAGTTGGGCGATGTGTAAAATTTATCGTCCCAATCAATGTCCTTCAAATAAGTGTACATAAACAAACCATCTGGTTTGTAAATGAATATTTATTTATTCACTTCACTATTTTCATATTCACGTTAAAAAATTATATTTTTAACGATAAAACATTTTATTTCAACCTATGAATTTCTATTCAATTCATTTATTCAATAAAATGATATTTTTATTTTTCTAACATGTTTTAGAAAATTTCGGCGGCATAACGGCACGATACTAGAAACGGGACGAGGCCTAGCCTTATCCCCGGACTAGTGAAGGCCCACGCCATTCACATATCAATTTCCAATTCAACCAATCAATCAAATCCAAATCAAATAATCTAACCAACTACACAACCAAACAAACAAGTCCATGGTATGTGGACGGGTGTCGGGTGCTTCTAATAAGCACCGTCTGCATCCTAGTATATATATATATAACTAGAAAATAAATTTGAAAGGTGAGAAATTCTCACATTATAGCTATCCAGCTCCACGGCTCTTCATTTGCAGAAGTCTTCCTCGTTATCGCCTCTTCGTCATCTTCGTTGCCCGTAGTCACTATATATATAAAAATCGAATTTTTACTTCAAAGTTCAATATATAAAAATCGAATTTTTAGTTCAAAGTTCAATATATAAAAATCGAATTTTTAGTTCGAAGTTCAATAAATAAAAATCGAATTTTTAGTTCAAAGTTCAATATATAAAAATCGAATTTTTAGTTCGAAGTTCAATATATAAAAATCGAATTTTTAGTTCAAAGTTCAATATATAAAAATCGAATTTTTAGTTCGAAGTTCAATATATAAAAATCGAATTTTTAGTTCAAAGTTCAATATATAAAAATCGAATTTTTAGTTCGAAGTTCAATATATAAAAATCGAATTTTTAGTTCGAAGTTCAATAAATAAAAATCGAATTTTTAGTTCAAAGTTCAATATATAAAAATCGAATTTTTAGTTCGAAGTTCAATATATAAAAATCGAATTTTTAGTTCAAAGTTCAATATATAAAAATCGAATTTTTAGTTCGAAGTTCAATATATAAAAATCGAATTTTTAGTTCGAAGTTCAATATATAAAAATCGAATTTTTAGTTCGAAGTTCAATATATAAAAATCGAATTTTTAGTTCGAAGTTCAATAAATAAAAATCGAATTTTTAGTTCAAAGTTCAATATATAAAAATCGAATTTTTAGTTCGAAGTTCAATAAATAAAAATCGAATTTTTAGTTCGAAGTTCAATAAATAAAAATCGAATTTTTAGTTCGAAGTTCAATATACAAAAATTCCATTTTTCTATCGAAGTTCAATATATAAAAATTCTATTTTCTTTCGAAGTTCAAAACATAAAAACTATATTTTTTTCTTTCGAACTTCAAAACATAAAAACTATATTTTTCTTTCGAAGTTCAAAACATAAAAACTATATTTTTCTTCGGCTTTCCATATATAAAAATCTGATTTTTACTTTTAAATTTCTAATCTTCTTCTAGTTTATAAATCATTTTAAAACCAGTTTTTATATTTTTATAAATCAGTTTAAAATTCCTTTTTTTTTTTTTTATATAAACAGTTTTAATCTAAAAAAACAAATCAGTTTTTAACTTTATAAATAAATCAGTTTTTAACTTTATAACCAAAAACCCTAATTTTTTTATATATGTTTTAATGAAAAGGAGAATAAAATAAAATAATTAAATAAAAACAAAAACAAAAACATACCGGGGGGGGGGGGGGTTTTGCAGCGCCGTCGAGGTCGGGGGGGGGTATCGCGTCACTTCGGGTGAGGGAGAGGGGGGGGGGGGCGGTTCTTCTCGTCTCGCCGATCAACTTCCGAGGGGGAAGGCGTCGGTGATGTGGGGTGGAGGCGCGCAGGCCTGGGGAGGGGGTGGCGGCTTCCTTGAGTGGCGCGCTCGAAGGTGGAGGGGCGAGGTGGGCGGCGGCCCAGGAGCGGCTCCATCGATGACGATCTCCCCTTTTTTTTTTTTTTTTTATTTAAATCGATTTGGATCCGAGAAAATTGTGAAAGGGGGGGGGGGTTATATTAAACTTTTAATTATTTTAATTTATTTTCTTCACATAAAGTTGACTTTTCACCTGGACTCGAAACGAGACCCACCGACTATCGTCTCTAGCTAATTACCCCCATTCCGAACACAATGGGATATGTTTCGTAGGTTGGTTTGATCGTTTGAATCAGTTTCCGTTGAATTTACATTTAAAACACCTTATTGAATTTTAAACGTACATTTCAAATTACCGGGGTCACATACTAACTAGAAAAATTCCCGAAAAATATTTTCTAGCTTCGTATTGACGATACGGTCCTAACAAAACTAGTTTCGCCGAATTCCGAGACCGTTGGAAAAATGACCAATTTCCAGTCGATTAAAATCAACTGAAACTGGTCAAACGCGTTTTCCTTTGCCACGCTCACATATTGATTCGAAAAATTATGAAATTTGGAATCTAGCAATAACTTAACATCACGGACCCAACAAAACTGGTTTCGTCGAAATCCGAGGTCGTTTGCAAAATTGCTATTTTTAAGGGCCTTATATATATAAAAATATATATAAATTCCACAGCGACTATTTCTAAATTTCAACTGGACATATCTCATCATTTATAAAGTGGAATCTCAGTTTCTCAACTTCGTTGGAAAGATATTCACTATTAGATTCCATTATTTTTGGTTTCACTAAAATCCGGATTGTTTTGCACCCGGTACATTCAATTGAAGTTTGAAA
Source organism: Allium sativum (assembly GCA_030737875.1). Classification (NCBI taxonomy): domain Eukaryota; kingdom Viridiplantae; phylum Streptophyta; class Magnoliopsida; order Asparagales; family Amaryllidaceae; genus Allium; species Allium sativum. The sequence goes on from CM060924.1 coordinate 974,432,598, forward strand.
TCGAATTATCGAACTACCGCGCCATTTTCAATTCCTTTTATAATTATATATAATTATTTATATTCTAACGACGACGTATATAAATATATACGTCGAATTATATTCAAAATAAATTTCTCGTCGATATTATTTAAAATAATCTATTTTAAATAATTAAAATTCGCTAAATTTGCCAAAATAAAAATTTTAAACTGGCCCAGATTTTGCGGGTTATTACAATCTCCCCCACTTAAAACTTTTCGTCCCCGAAAAGGAACAAAGTCGAAAATGGTTTGATTAATCAACTCTATGTTCGATCTGGCTTTCATTCTCCAACCCTTTGGTTTCTGAGAATTTTCAAAATTTCAAAAATTTGGCTAACACCCTAAATTTTCGAAAAATTTCGCCATAACCTCCCCTGCACCGGGAGCATCGGGGAATTTCAAATAGCTTCCCCGGTCCTTCAGATCTCAAAAAGAAAAAGAAAAAGCCAAGCGGCTAGCCAATAGGCTCACAAAATCATCATCACCCAAACAAAACAGGAAATTATGTAGTAAACATGTACCTATTTGTCGGGCAAACAAATTTTATTCTCTGGCTCTAGCCTCCTTGCTATGACCTGTTCAATGATATATATGTATATGCAAGCAAATGCGACCAATTTTCAATATATGTCAATATATGATCCAATCAGGCTAATTGGTTAAAAATTATCAAACAATTTAACAAACAACACAAACATCAATCAATTAGTGAATTAGAGTTTCAAATCCATAATTTTGATACATATACTAAAAATCATGTTTTGATGCCAAATCACAACAATGTATTCTAACTATATTAGTTTTGGTTCTCACACCAGCCAATAGGAAATATATAGAAATCTCACTTTCGTCGCTCGAATATAAACACTGATGATGATGCCTCATCATCTGAATCATCTCCGGGCGACTAGAGTGTGATTCTATATCTATCCAGTATATTAAAATTTCGAATACACGCGGATCAGACGTATACGCAAAATCTATATATACTGGATTGTCCACATCAATATAAACAAATAATCAAATACGAATAGTTGATTTAAATTTTCAAAACAAAAATGTTTTCATTTGAAAAATATACTCTTCACACTCGTTCTAGGATACTACTGATCCTATCTCTAACGAGTCATTCTAATTGGATATTACTAATCCAATATCTGATGAATTCTTTCGTATGGTTCTAATGTGCCTTGTTCTCTGAGCTTTGTAAACCAAAGCTCTGATACCAACTGTGACGGCAAGGAATTTCGCTCGGTCCGAACCGGTCGCTAAACCGACCCAGACCGTTCGAAACGCCCTATCGTTTGAGAACAGGACGAAACAGAACGCATACAGAAGAACATTTCACTGAATATTACAACAGTGCATCAGATTACAAGAATATACAGAGTATAAATGAATATTACACAGAAATATCAGAGATTTAAATTACATTTAAATACATAGCAGCGGAAAATAATACAATACACAACTAGAAGAGATATACGGATACAAAGCTTTCCGGATATCGTTCCAGCTGTAAACCAGGATCCTGTGAATATAAATCTGCAAAACCAAAACTACTAGCTGCCCGTGTCGAAAATAAGGGCACCCAGAGTTTAGGTTAAAACAATAAACTCCAGGTCAGTCATGTGACTGGTGTGAGAACTAAAACAGTTAATCTTTATTTTTAAAGATAGGTAAATCAAGGGACCACGCCGTATAACACGGAACGGGTTTCCTCCCAAGAATATCAGTGCATAAAACCAACAGCGCAATGCTAAATAAAGAAAAATGAAGCTGTTATAAGACCCAGGTCCCATCACACAATGCAACGCAGTCGAGGATAGGGTTTTCCCTTATAACAGCCAAAGAATGCTTGATACGTTTAAAACAAATCATTTGATACTAATATAAGTGCATAGTATATAAAACACTTCAAATCATAAGTATCAATCATAGGCGGCATGAGCGCCCCATCCCACTATGTCGCCATATATAGGTTATACAATCGAAATCGCAAAGTCTCGTATTTGGAAATTGGACTTCCATCTATGAACCGAGGCTAGGGGCAAGATCCTCAACCGATTCGAGACAATCTAGCCCATGTCTCCGGAACAGCCGCAACTGCCCCTTGGATCGTCAGGGCCGGTCCACCGATGTGGATTATAGTGCCTGAACAATACGTCTCTCCGCCCTTTGGGGCGTAAACGAGCCAACTAAATGACTCCATCGGTTCGAGAACGACCGATCAATCCGAGGCGCCTCGCAACAGCAACAACCACATAAGTCAAACTCGTCAGGGCGTGTAAAACCACTGACGCCACTTCTAGCTAGAAAGAAACGCAAGTCCTCCCTGAGGTCCGTCTCCCGTTTTTGGTTCATACCTGGTGTGAAACACGCGAGGTAAACGTTACACAAAGCTACGCCACAAAGGCCGTGCTTTGATCATCAACCACAAGACTCTGCTTTTCAACAGAAGTCTTGATCGTTTGCATCTTAGCATGCCACACAGGCAAGCCATCCTATGCAACCGATATCAGTCACACAGAATGAAATCCGATGTCAGACACACAGTCCATTTACAAGTCCGTTCTGGGTCTGAACGAAACCGGAGGCACCTAGTACCCCGCATATCCATCGATCTCCAAGTACGTCTGGACGATCGCTAACTGTTTCCATCTTCTTGGGTGTACAGCCCAATCAAGATCATCAGTTATCATCCAAACGACGTGAAGACCTCCGGTCTTCGACCATCGTCTTCATCTTCGACTTATCGTCGTATCAGTTACTCAGAATGGGATAAACCCGGTCTTTCCGAATAACTCGCGTATATTTTAAATAAGTGTTACACAAACACAACATACGCCTCATTCCAATTCATTAGTCACTAACCGTAAATTAATCAAGAGAATAATTCCCCAAATATTAACCCCGAAGGCCGAAACCAACATCAGATCAATATCCAGAAAACCATTCTGCTTGGCTAACCGCCAGTTAGTTTCTAAATTTCACATTCAAATCTAATTAAAGATTTAACTATCGCCTGGAGCAAAACTGGTGATACTCCATTCTCGATCTTTTCAATCTAATTAAAGATTCATTAAAACTCCACTTAGTTTTAATCTGTGACTGGGTTAAAGAATCAGTGTCATTTAAAACACGGTTCACGCTAAACCCAAAGTCACATCCCATTAATTATCGGGTTAAAGAACAAGTGTTATTTAAAACACTGTTCACGATAAACCCAAAAATCAATATCCATTCAATTCCAATTAAATATTATTTAATTGGTACACTTCATTAAATCTAAATAAAAAGATTTAATCTTTTCTCAACTGGGTCCAAGAACGGTGTTAGTGAAGACACCATTCACGACAAACCCAAATCACATTTGATATTAAATACCAGGCTCTGAATAGAAAATATATCGGCCTATATTCAATATCAAATTCTACGATTAACAAATGTCGTATTGGAAATAACGATATAAAAATATATCTTTCAAATTTCCATAACAAAACCTGTATAATCACGAATTCCAACATCGAAATATTCCGAAGACAATTTCGATTCAATTCCACTCCAATGCAATCATTGGAAATTTTGGTTATTTTCAAAACCCTTTTCGAATTCAATTTATTTATTTAAAAAAAAATAAATAGAATTATAATTCTAGTTCAAAACTAGTTCATTTCGATAAAAATCTATTTTTATCTTTTCAAATATGGAGTTTTTCATCCCAAATCTTCACAAATCATTTCTTATGATTTTACACAAATTATTACTATTTTTAATAATTTTATCAAGGCCCGTACAGTCGATTTCCATCAATGACCATCGAACTGCACTTACAGCGACCTTTTTCGAATTTGATTTGGACGTATCTCCAAATCCAACCGTTTGATTTCAAATTTCTAATATTCGTTAGAAAGCTCTTTTCGATACGAACCCAACGGTTCCGGTTTTAGGAGGATCCGACGGTCGGATCTCCCGCAATGTCCGTTTGAAATAAATGGTCGAAATTCACGAACTGCCGCGGCGCGGCGCGTTCTATTCAGGCCATTATATTATATATATAATATATATAATATATACTTCGTCGATTTCTATTTAAAAACGAATTATATAAACAGTTTTAAATTCATTTCAAAATCTATTTCAACTTCCATTTCAATTCAAAGCAAAATTGAATTCTTCTTTATAAATTCGTTTCAAAATTCATTTCTGTTCAATTCAAATTTCAATTCAATTTGAATTCATATTCAATTCAATTCATTTCGAAATCGTTTTCAATTCAATTCATTTCGAAATCGTTTTCAATTCAATTCATTTCGAAATCGCTTTCAATTCAATTCATTTCGAAATCGTTTTCAATTCAATTCATTTCGAAATCGTTTTCAATTCAATTCATTTCGAAATCGTTTTCAATTCAATTCATTTCGAAATCGTTTTCAATTCAATTCATTTCGAAATCGTTTTCAATTCAATTCATTTCGAAATCGTTTTCAATTCAATTCATTTCGAAATCGTTTTCAATTCAATTCATTTCGAAATCGTTTTCAATTCAATTCATTTCGAAATCGTTTTCAATTCAATTCATTTCGAAATCGTTTTCAATTCAATTCATTTCGAAATCGTTTTCAATTCAATTCATTTCGAAATCGCTTTCAATTCAATTCATTTCGAAATCGTTTTCAATTCAATTCATTTCGAAATCGTTTTCAATTCAATTCATTTCGAAATCGTTTTCAATTCAATTCATTTCGAAATCGTTTTCAATTCAATTCATTTCGAAATCGTTTTCAATTCAATTCATTTCGAAATCGTTTTCAATTCAATTCATTTCGAAATCGTTTTCAATTCAATTCATTTCGAAATCGTTTTCAATTCAATTCATTTCGAAATCGTTTTCAATTCAATTCATTTCGAAATCGTTTTCAATTCAATTCATTTCGAAATCGTTTTCAATTCAATTCATTTCGAAATCGTTTTCAATTCAATTCATTTCGAAATCGTTTTCAATTCAATTCATTTCGAAATCGTTTTCAATTCAATTCATTTCGAAATCGTTTTCAATTCAATTCATTTCGAAATCGTTTTCAATTCAATTCATTTCGAAATCACTTTTAAAATCGATATAAATATCGTTCACGTCAAAATGGCGTCAATCTAATCAACACGGCTTCATATATTCCTTTACTTTCAAATATTCTATTTCAAATATTTCTTTTTCAAATATTTCTTTTTCAAAACTGGAATGAGGCCCAATCAATTACCATATAAAATTAATTATATGGATTTTCATACAACACATGTATATAATAGCATTGAAAATAATCAACCATCAACCAAAGTGCACTACACTGTATAAGCATCAAATATAGATATTCAACGCTCATAACAGCCTGTCAATCAATCGATCGACATATTTAATCAATCGGGATGAGTGAAATTCATATTTCATCCCAACACCCGTGTGGGGTTTCAAACAATCAAACACAGATTTTAGTTGTGCAGTTGGGCGATGTGTAAAATTTATCGTCCCAATCAATGTCCTTCAAATAAGTGTACATAAACAAACCATCTGGTTTGTAAATGAATATTTATTTATTCACTTCACTATTTTCATATTCACGTTAAAAAATTATATTTTTAACGATAAAACATTTTATTTCAACCTATGAATTTCTATTCAATTCATTTATTCAATAAAATGATATTTTTATTTTTCTAACATGTTTTAGAAAATTTCGGCGGCATAACGGCACGATACTAGAAACGGGACGAGGCCTAGCCTTATCCCCGGACTAGTGAAGGCCCACGCCATTCACATATCAATTTCCAATTCAACCAATCAATCAAATCCAAATCAAATAATCTAACCAACTACACAACCAAACAAACAAGTCCATGGTATGTGGACGGGTGTCGGGTGCTTCTAATAAGCACCGTCTGCATCCTAGTATATATATATATAACTAGAAAATAAATTTGAAAGGTGAGAAATTCTCACATTATAGCTATCCAGCTCCACGGCTCTTCATTTGCAGAAGTCTTCCTCGTTATCGCCTCTTCGTCATCTTCGTTGCCCGTAGTCACTATATATATAAAAATCGAATTTTTACTTCAAAGTTCAATATATAAAAATCGAATTTTTAGTTCAAAGTTCAATATATAAAAATCGAATTTTTAGTTCGAAGTTCAATAAATAAAAATCGAATTTTTAGTTCAAAGTTCAATATATAAAAATCGAATTTTTAGTTCGAAGTTCAATATATAAAAATCGAATTTTTAGTTCAAAGTTCAATATATAAAAATCGAATTTTTAGTTCGAAGTTCAATATATAAAAATCGAATTTTTAGTTCAAAGTTCAATATATAAAAATCGAATTTTTAGTTCGAAGTTCAATATATAAAAATCGAATTTTTAGTTCGAAGTTCAATAAATAAAAATCGAATTTTTAGTTCAAAGTTCAATATATAAAAATCGAATTTTTAGTTCGAAGTTCAATATATAAAAATCGAATTTTTAGTTCAAAGTTCAATATATAAAAATCGAATTTTTAGTTCGAAGTTCAATATATAAAAATCGAATTTTTAGTTCGAAGTTCAATATATAAAAATCGAATTTTTAGTTCGAAGTTCAATATATAAAAATCGAATTTTTAGTTCGAAGTTCAATAAATAAAAATCGAATTTTTAGTTCAAAGTTCAATATATAAAAATCGAATTTTTAGTTCGAAGTTCAATAAATAAAAATCGAATTTTTAGTTCGAAGTTCAATAAATAAAAATCGAATTTTTAGTTCGAAGTTCAATATACAAAAATTCCATTTTTCTATCGAAGTTCAATATATAAAAATTCTATTTTCTTTCGAAGTTCAAAACATAAAAACTATATTTTTTTCTTTCGAACTTCAAAACATAAAAACTATATTTTTCTTTCGAAGTTCAAAACATAAAAACTATATTTTTCTTCGGCTTTCCATATATAAAAATCTGATTTTTACTTTTAAATTTCTAATCTTCTTCTAGTTTATAAATCATTTTAAAATCAGTTTTTATATTTTTATAAATCAGTTTAAAATTCCTTTTTTTTTTTTTATATAAACAGTTTTAATCTAAAAAAACAAATCAGTTTTTAACTTTATAAATAAATCAGTTTTTAACTTTATAACCAAAAACCCTAATTTTTTTATATATGTTTTAATGAAAAGGAGAATAAAATAAAATAATTAAATAAAAACAAAAACAAAAACATACCGGGGGGGGGGGGGGGGGTTTTGCAGCGCCGTCGAGGTCGGGGGGGGGTATCGCGTCACTTCGGGTGAGAGAGAGGGGGGGGGGGGCGGTTCTTCTCGTCTCGCCGATCAACTTCCGAGGGGGAAGGCGTCGGTGATGTGGGGTGGAGGCGCGCAGGCCTGGGGAGGGGGTGGCGGCTTCCTTGAGTGGCGCGCTCGAAGGTGGAGGGGCGAGGTGGGCGGCGGCCCAGGAGCGGCTCCATCGATGACGATCTCCCCTTTTTTTTTTTTTTTATTTAAATCGATTTGGATCTGAGAAAATTGTGAAAGGGGGGGGGGTTATATTAAACTTTTAATTATTTTAATTTATTTTCTTCACATAAAGTTGACTTTTCACCTGGACTCGAAACGAGACCCACCGACTATCGTCTCTAGCTAATTACCCCCATTCCGAACACAATGGGATATGTTTCGTAGGTTGGTTTGATCGTTTGAATCAGTTTCCGTTGAATTTACATTTAAAACACCTTATTGAATTTTAAACGTACATTTCAAATTACCGGGGTCACATACTAACTAGAAAAATTCCCGAAAAATATTTTCTAGCTTCGTATTGACGATACGGTCCTAACAAAACTAGTTTCGCCGAATTCCGAGACCGTTGGAAAAATGACCAATTTCCAGTCGATTAAAATCAACTGAAACTGGTCAAACGCGTTTTCCTTTGCCACGCTCACATATTGATTCGAAAAATTATGAAATTTGGAATCTAGCAATAACTTAACATCACGGACCCAACAAAACTGGTTTCGTCGAAATCCGAGGTCGTTTGCAAAATTGCTATTTTTAAGGGCCTTATATATATAAAAATATATATAAATTCCACAGCGACTATTTCTAAATTTCAACTGGACATATCTCATCATTTATAAAGTGGAATCTCAGTTTCTCAACTTCGTTGGAAAGATATTCACTATTAGATTCCATTATTTTTGGTTTCACTAAAATCCGGATTGTTTTGCACCCGGTACATTCAATTGAAGTTTGAAATCGAATTATCGAACTACCGCGCCATTTTCAATTCCTTTTATAATTATATATAATTATTTATATTCTAACGACGACGTATATAAATATATACGTCGAATTATATTCAAAATAAATTTCTCGTCGATATTATTTAAAATAATCTATTTTAAATAATTAAAATTCGCTAAATTTGCCAAAATAAAAATTTTAAACTGGCCCAGATTTTGCGGGTTATTACACCGAACCCATGTCGATCCATCTTGATGGCCAAACCGGACTTGGCCATACCAATGTCTGCAACTTGTTTTTTACATACTATTTTGTCCTTTTTGGCGTTTGCATCCATTCTAGCATTCCTTGGAAATATTCTAACATACAAAACATACTAAAGCAATGTTTAGATCAACTAAGCACAATAAATCACCCAAAGCCCATGTTCGTATGGTAATACCTAACCCTTCCTTAAATTCCAGGTTTCACATACATTACCCAATATATGTGTGATAATAGGATTAATAACAATTTATGAACTTTTTTCCATATTTTAAAATGGTGTTTAGCAGCTAAGTACCATAATTAGTGACTAAGATACTAATCACACACCTTAATCATCCATGAAGTGTTGAATACAGGATGGAGAATATTTGACTTAGGTTCCTATGTATTGCAGTAGATTTTGACTTGATTTGATGTTTGTTTGCTAGATTTATGGTTAAAATCCCAAAAATAAGATTTGCTTGCATAACTCCTATTTTATGGAAAAATAGAGCTCAAACTCGGAAGCAGCCTATATTCTAGAATTCTTATTGTAATACCATTGCAGAATACCGTAGGTATATTTCGTATTGAGAATAAATTCAGTTGTGAACTATATTTCAATTTCTCGAATGGGATGCTTATCCTCTTGTGATATATACACCTTAGAAATGTCCTGATATTCATAGATCACTACTACAAAACAAGTCATTTGCATCAGTTGTTAAACCCCTGTTGCATCAGTTGTTAAACTGATACAAGTGAAGATGATGCAACAGACAAATTTCTATTACATCAGTTATAGAACTGATGTAAATGACGATCACTTGCATCATTTATTTAACACAGTTGATGCTATAAAGTAAATGCAAATGTCTGCATTTTCTTTCAAAGTCTTGGTCTATTGCATCAGCTTTTTAAAACAACTGATACTGACGAATAGACGCAAAAATGACATCTGTTATGACCTTTAATGTATTGCATCAGTTGCGTATGTTATTACAATTGATGTAAATTAAGTGAGTTAAAAAAAATTCACTATTTAAAATTTTTAAACCTGAAGAAATATTAATCGAATTTAAAATTCTACAGATGCATTAATAACACCAATTTGATGAAACAAAAAATATAATTGTATTATCAATCAACATAGTTCATGTGTACAACTAAAAAAAACACATACTCTGATCATAAAACTAAAGTCAACGTGCATAACAAAATACTAACATAACTACATCCAATTATGCATGATATAAGTCACTAAGCAATCCTGAACTTCGTCTATCTCTTGTCGGTCATAAGAACCACGTTGTGCAAAGTCCTGCAATTTTTAAGATAATACTATTTTAAAACGTCATAAATAACGTATAATAGCTAAGCGAATGAAATAAATTAAAGTATACCTTTTGTAAATCAATGTTCTGATTGTGGTGTTTTACTATGTCAAGCATATACCTCATCACATAATATACACAATCAGTTGTTTCAGATTACTGCGGACATTGGCAATATTACAAAATAATTTAATAGTTATTTAATGAAACAAAAAAGCATAGTATTAGTTCATCCTATTGAATCAAATGACATCCAACAGGCTTGTACTTTGCTTCTGACAAAACTGCATTTACTAAAGTTAATCTTCCTGCTTTCGACAAGAAAGGTTGTTTCTATGAAAATGGTCAAAGCACAAGATCTGTGCCTTTTGCCTTTCTGTGCAAATTGCACATCAAAATGTGACTTGTAAAGCTTTGTTAGTAGTTTACACACTGTTAAAAAAATACGGATATGCAAAATTTTAATGGTGAAAACTACTGGTGTTGACACAGGATACAAGCAAGAAATCTCCAATGTAACATTCTTAAGACAAAATTAAGTTCTGAAACTGACATAACAGTAGAGAAAAAATAGAGAATCAACATTCTCATCTAGAAATAGGAAACAACGTGGACAGGGGTGTAAAGAGTGGCTCACTGGCTTGATGCTAACCCAAAAACCAATCGTGACGAACAGAAACAAATCAACGAAAGAAACATCTACCGAAATCTAAAGTTGCCTTCATCATGGAACATGTTGGCCACCCCCAACTCATAACCTTGAAAAGTGCTCTCAACCCAGCTACCAATTTAAAAGAATACAAAAAAGGATTCCTATATAACCATAACTACACTAGATAGTCTGCAGCAATGGCCCAATGATTAAGGACTTTGTCCCATGGTGACAGTGGCGTAAGTTCGAAACGCGGAATGACATGCTAAGAGCTTACCATGTGCATACGCTAAGATCAACCACTTATGTGGTGCTCGCGTACCACGCTAGGTGTTCTAGGGAGGGTTTTACGACTTCGGTCGGTTTCCCTCCTAAACAAATTCAAAAAAAAACTACACTAGATAAACATAAAAGAATCACCAAAGGGTCACAGACGCAGCTAGCAAACCAACCATGAGACCCATTCTACTCTTACTACTCTCATTATCTCTCCTCAACTTCTCCCATTCCGCAACCTCAAGGTCCCATTCCAGAAACCCGGGCTCCCCCTCGGCCATCCAGTTACTGGGTCCGCACAATGCAACCCGAAAGTCCACCAACCTCCCTCCCCTAACCTGGGACCCACGCCTTGCTCGGTACGCGTGAAAGCAATTTTTTTAGCCATTACCAATGTACGGGACTTGTTCTAAATAATTTGGTATTTGACAATGATGAGTATTTCAGCCATTGACGATGATGGTTTAGAAGTAATCAATATTAGCATAAATATTTTTTCATATTTATGTCGTCCATTGCCAAATCAACATATGTGACTTGTTCACTAGCAAATTCAGTTCAGTAATTGAAAACTCGTTCGCTGACAAAATAAATTTACTTAGTTGAAACTTCTTGCTTATACAAATCCAAGTTGAATGGATTCTTTTATAGGAGGGTCATCCATCGAAACATGGAATTAGTTAACTATAAGCGGGTCTATATTTACTGAATAAAAAGTTTGTTCTCGTAGGAATTAAAAGTTCTTGCTGAGGATACACAGTCTCATCAAATCTTCATAATTTATATGGCAGTGAATTAGTATTAAGCCAGCAACAACTTCAAACGATGGTTTAAAAGATCCAACCTAATCTCGCTTTGAACTTTGTTAAATTCAATCGTTGAACACTATGACTTTAAAAATAAATAATATTTCATGTATTCTATGAATTCACAGTCTAACCTTGGACCTTTTAAAAACCTGTAGACCAACCTTTCTAAAACATTTCATCCTTCAAATTTAAGAATGGTTTAACTATTCAGTTTTCCATGTTATCTATTTAACAAATATTCATGGTATGTAAATTTGTAGCATACTATTTATTAAATTATGAATTGAACGAGTCGGTCAATTGTGGAAAGCATTAATTAAAGTACATAACATATTCAAACTTAAATTCGAACGTTGAAATTTCCTAGGAAAATATCAAAGCAAGCAATTCATGACTGCTATATAAGACTCACATAGCAGATCCTTTTATGTATCATCGTGTCTTCTGATCTCTTCTCTTAATCAAAGTTACTACTAATCAGCGCAGTTGCATCAAAAAGATCAGTTCCCTTAAAACTAATACTACTGCAACTCTTATATATCTATACAAAAAATGGGTTCAAGGAATGGTCTAGGTTTATTGGTCATTGTCTACATATTTTTAGGTGTTATGCAACTTGGAACTGCAGAAGATTAACACATAGCAGGGCCTTCTCCAATGACGATGAAAATTGATGGCACATCAATTGATCAAGGCATTTCTTACTTGTTAAAGCTTTTAGCTCTGCTTGTTACTTATCTTATTCATTAAACATTTTTTCTTATAAATATGCAAATTTTTTCTTTGTTATTCAATATGTAACCAACTGTGAATGTGAAATATGAAATTGATGAAGTCCAATTGACTTATTGTTAGTTTGCACAATTAATGTTCCAAATTTGATTAAATGATCATTTCTTCTATTTGGCATTGTCAGTTTCAGTTGAAGTCTCTGCCATTGTTTTTTATTGTAAATGTTAAATGCTAAAAATGATAATTGAACGAAACATAATATGTTGAGTTACCAAATTTTTAGTTGTGTTACTAATACAACTATGCAAAGATGGAACGGATAATTGTTTTTATTCTTCACCCGATTTCATTAAGAACTTGACAATTTAGACAGAGTTTGGCTTCCCATTGCCTTTTATTTTATTTTTGTGTTTTGGATTTTCCAACGGTAAATGATGTGAAAGAGAAGGATGCAAAGATCTTGTAGTCCTGCACCGGAGAGAAAAAAGCATTGCTAAACCAGGAAGGCCAAAGGCACATGATGCATAACTTTCCCTTGTTTATAAGGTAATATTCTTTTTGGATAGTTTTATTTTCATTAAAACAGATAAATATTTTATGACAGTGACTACAGCATATATGCTAATTAGGCTGTGTTTTTAGCCGTATCTAAAGCATTTAGGCATGGTAATAAACCATATCAAAAAATGGCATGCTAAAATATTAGATACGACTCAAAACCGTATCCCAATGTAATAACATACGGCTATTGGCCGTATCAAAAAATGACGCGCTAAAGCAGAAATTGCATCACATATTATTTGTAACACAAAGCATATATAACACAATTTATACATAGGATACGATAATTCACAATTGTAATAGTAAACGAAACAATTGTATGAAATATTTCATTACAATATAAACGATACATGCTATTTCATTACATTACAATAAATAAGATACACGCTGTTTCACTACAATAAAGAAGATACATAATGTTACATTACAATAAAGAAGATACATACCGTTTCATAATTACATTAGAATAAAGAAGATACATACAGTTTCATAATTACATTACAATAAAGAAGGTAAACTTTAGCGATCAACCACTCTCCACTTTTCAACTTCTGCGATCGACCGCTTCGATCCGCAGCTAATGCATTCACCAAGCTGAAGGTGTAACTTTCTAGTTAAGAATTTACTGGGTGATTCACCAGGTGGATGCACTTTAGCTCACGCACCGGGGTCGGGTATTTATCCTAACTTATGCATTTAACTAAGCGCCAAGACTAGTAACGAGGATAATATATCAAGTGTCATATGCTGCTTCACTAAATCTTAGGAAAAAGCATTTGACACTTGATATTATCCCCAGTCCTGGTGCTTAGTTAAACGAATAAGCTGGGATAAATACCCGAACCGGTGTAGCGAGCTAAAATGCAGCCACCTGTTGAATCACACAGTAACTATTAACCAGAGAGTTAACGCCTTCAGCTTGGTGAGACTTCACTGGTGGATCACCCAGTAAATTCTTAACCAGAATGTATCATCTTCGTCTATATTTGCAACCTAATTTGCATTAAAATAATAATGAGTCAGAACACGCATATTTACACATAAAAGAACATATTTCCACAAGACTAAGTACTGACTTGAATGCACAAGATAACAGAAGAATATCCAATTACAACACAGACACACCTACTCTTCAAAACAACATCATGAACATACAAGCAAGAAGAACACAGTCAGGTCATGGATGAATACAACAAATCAGTGCATAAGAACATGCACATACTTGATGCACGTAATGTCAGTTCTCTATGTACGTAACCAAGGTAAATGAGCAAAATGCTAGTCTCGTTTATAAATTATGATAGAGACAGCGTAAAATAATGTCAAATTATGTATCCATATATGTATATAGTACAAGCTAGTGATATCAAATATATACGTATTTTTTCCTCCTAATTATTATTTCCTTAAGCAATTCTATAAATCTAGGTATCTTAGTTTGCAAGGCATTTAGTTTTATGCCTTTACACACCAAACAAATTGACTAAATTTCAACCTATAAATGCCATTCTATTTTCATGCATCCATCACAGACATTTCTACTCAATCATACAAATTTCCTAATATCAATTACCAAATACATGCAGCTTAGTCAATAAAACTAGTACGCTTTAGTTCTCAAATCATACCACACGATTTTTTTTGGTACAAGCCAGAAATGACATATGCACTTCAGATGAGTAAGGATCAGTGTACATGGTGCAATAATACACACAAATGAGCAGGGCAACACAAGTAAAAGTGTTTGAATTCAAGGTAGACAAATACAACACAAATAAATAATAGCAAATACACTGCCGCACTATAAAACTGGGGATAATACCCAATTTAAACACAATAGTAGCATGAATTTTAGGTAGACAAGCGCATGCAAATATCTATCATTCATACTTTTGAACTAAGGCATGGAAATTCAAATTAAACCCAATTTAAACACAATTTAAACCCAATTCAAATTCAAATTAGACCCGATTAAAATCCAATTCATATTTAAATTTAACCGTGATTTGGTACTCATCTCCAGTGGCGACGAGAAGGATGGACAGTGGTGGACTGAGGCACAATCGAGTTTTTTCATTCGTCGATGGATGGTTAGATTAAGGGTGTTTGGGGTGGTACGGATCACAAAATGTAGTTTGATACGGATCTGAGCACTATCAAATTTGGTATGGCTTATAGCCGAATTGTATATCCATATCCTTATGTGCCAAATTCGCTGATATGGTGTAGTGAGTAGGGTGACTACTTTCTATAACAAATTTATTAGCAAATCACCTAGGCATTTTATAATTAAATAAAAAACAATCACCTAATGTGCTTTGGCGACCATTATTAGATTATAGACGAAACCAAAATAATTAAGCCCTGAAATAAAATTATGTATCATTTATCTATTTGGTTTTATAAAATTTAAAAGAAAATATCGTATGTTTTGTTTAACAGGAGGATTTGATCTAAAACAGATCACATGAGATATAATTAGATTTGTCACAGGGAAGACAACTTTAAGCATCCTTTGTTTCAGATAAATTTTAATATTTCCCTCAAGGCAAGCGATATTTTTCATTCGTTAACCAAGACAACACTTTCAGTTTTAACATTACAGCTACTGTAATAAAAGAAGTTTGTTGCCATCTTAATTAAGAGAGTGCACCTAAAATATATAATCATAAAACCTCTGTGATACTAAAGTTGCAAGTCATGCCCAGACTAAAGTAGAAACTATTTTTCCTCATTAACAAGAAAACAAAGCAAGTGGTGCAAATCAAAGGAAAATCGATACCTTGCTTATGGGACTGAAATATCTAATATGAATCAATTCTGTTGGATATATTCATATAACATGCTTATAACCTGGTGAAACAACAACCAGAAAGCTTCCTTAAATGAGGGAGAAAATAAGCCAAGCTGTTCTTATTGTTTTGTGGAAGCCGTAGCTAGTCTGAATTTTAGGCGTCTTTTAACATAAAAGATAAAAATAAATATAACCAGTAGAAATGAAAAAAACACACAACTGATTCAAAGGAAAACTAAAAAAGAAATGTCACCTTAACATGCTTCCATTGAAAGGAAGTTCCTCGTGTCCTACCACCCAATGCCTTGTAAATTTTAAAGGCCCCACACATACAAGAAAATACAAATATTAATCCATTGTTATTATATAAAAGAGCAATAAATAAAACTTACGTGTTCACTTGTGGCCTAATGTCCAATTTGTGTTTGCATGCAGCTTGAGGATCAAATACATAGATCTCATTCATTTCTACATGAAAAACAAGCAGTAGACAATGATTCCTGCATTACAAGATTTATAGGAAATTTAAATCAATAGAAAATTCGTAATTAATTACTAAAATTTTAATGTTTGCACCCTCCGTATTGCGGGGCTAAAAGTAAAGTCTTAGATTTTGATGCCTTTCATGCGTTCTGAAAATATGTATTCGTCGCATTTGGATATTTCTGCACTTGGGAAAGTTTTTAAGGACACATAAACCTGACGATCTCCACTTTGAGATCATCGCACATACGATTTGAACACCTAAAGATTATGTAAACATATATTATTAGTTTCTTTTGTTTACACAATACAAACATAATATACAATGAATTAAATTATGTTAAGTTGTTGATATTGTATCTCATATTCGTAAACAAATTCGAGTAAATTACTCATGTTATGTAAATTTGCAACCATGACGCATTCAACAATGTCATACTAAGAAATAGGATAATGTCATTCTTCGTTGGATTTCAAAGTCCTCATCGTACATGAATAAATCCTTATTCATTTGAACTGCGATGACAGCATTATCATTGGATATCATTTGAATTAGCAAGTCATGGAAATATCTACAATTGCTCATTAAAGTTTTGAGGATTTCTTTATCCACGATAGGTTTGTGCTTTGCAGGCTCATTTATTATCGTATTGTTGACCTTTTCGATGCCATTTTCAAACAAATTCTTATTTGGTAGAGATGTGGATCCCTAGTTCCAAATTGTAAGTCGATGATATATCATACTAAGTTAAAACTAAGCAATTAAACAATAAAACTTGTAAATTAACATAACTTAGCAGTATGCTCTTGCACTTTGTTTTTGGTCACAATAGGTGTATCCTACTCATAACAAACCATTATAAATTTGGACGCGATGTACATTTAATATTGAGATTAATTATTTGTGTTGAAGTCGCTAAGAAACATAGGCTCATATGAGAAACACATGCATAGCAGGGTAAATTTGAGTAACAAAAACTGCTATATCAGAATTATTTACCCTAGTTATTTACTGATACGAACATGATATCATCAATATGAATGCATATTAAAATTTACAGGGTTAGCTAATGCAAATATTTATGATTGAAACACCCCACCTCCGTTAGGGTCACTCTCAAAGGGAATGCCCTAATTTTGGTGGAGGTTTATAAGTACAAGTCACAGATATACAAGACAGATATAAGAACACATATTTGTAAACAGCGGAAGAACAACAAATTTTATTTCATCAAGTCAAATACGTGTTACAACAACATCCTTTCCAAAAACATAACATAACACTTTCATAATCTGTCTTGAGTACATTATTTTTAAAGAAGCATAAATAAAACATGGATAAACTGCAAAAGCCCCATAGTGGATTGTCCAAAGACATAGTTCAAAACAGGAAAGTCCAAGCAATACATTTCTCTTCTTCAAGCTGGATGCTGAGGTTGGTCAAGCTGCTGTGTTCCCTCCCTGAGGACCTGGGGGGGAAACGGAAGAAAGAAGACGAAAGAAAAGTAGAGTCAGACATAAAGCCTGAGTAAGTCTAGTACTATTTTGTCTATGAATAAAGAACTGGGTATGATAAGTATAAACAGGAAGTGGGCAAGCACAATAAACTTGGTTAAGTTGTCTAGGGTCGAATATACTATCGTACCCCATGATAATCTCTGAACCCATACAAACTAGTTCCCACTGGCACCCCATAATCAGGGTGATGTGATCCATTCAATGATGATCGGCTCCTACTCGCATAGTTACATGTGTCTTACGGCCCCCGATGTCTGTAGTTACCTATGCTGGTCCCACCATGGGGTGTATCAAGTCCCATAGTGGCAACCCGACACAACCTTAGAGTGCACAGGTATGCTACTGGTGCCCAGTGCCTTATTTTTCTGCGCCGGAGTGTGTGCACGCCCGCACTCCGTTAGAACCTACACTGCTACACCACCGCCGTCGCTTTGACCTCTTACAATCAGCCCAGTAATCGTGCCCCACCCTGCCTAGTTTTAGGGTATCCTGATACGCCTTTTAGGGTTACTGCTGAAAAGGGTCCCCCGTTACTAGGTTTTCTATCTCTAGCCAACATGCTAAGTTGGTTAAGTGTTTTCTAACCTAACCCCCACCAGTCCGTTTAGTTTAGCATGTTCCATTTTGATTAAGTCTTTAGTTTACTTAATCCTAGCAATCCTGACTCAACCTTAATTGTCTTATTAAGGCCCTGACCTCTCACATTAGACAGGTATTGTTGTGGCTGCCTGTTGCCGGTTGGTTCCGTGCAGTCTTACGCCACAACTCAATCTAACCTCGGGTCCTTGCTGGGCTCCGTGTTTAACCTCCCACATTGGATAGGTATTGTTGTGACTACTGGACAGCCGGGCGGTTCCGGGCAGGTTTACATCACAACTCAATCCAACCTCGGGTTAAACACATCGTATGTTCTACATTTACATATCTTGTCATTCTTCTTTATTTCTTATATGTAAATATTTGCGGCCCATTATTAAGTTAATGGTGTAAAGGTTACACCAATCATGGGCCCAACCCATACTTGAACTTGGGCCCTTCTATTTTATATTTTCATTCATTAGTAATTTTAACCCAACGTTATTTTCCCCCGTTTAACACGTCCGTTTGTATACATTGGGCTTAGCCTTTTTAAAGCCCAATTTAGCCATGCGAAAAGGGGAGGCTTAAAGCGTGATTACATACACAAAGGGGGGAAGGTGAGCGCATGAACTTGCATAAGACGTTGGAAATACAACATAGAAACTGGTGTACTTGCATAGTGGTAACATAGGTGACATGAATCAAAGCATGTGAACTTGAAATTGGGATATCATTATTGTCACATGAACCTATATTTTTACTTAGGCATAATGTCAAACATAAGCATGGCATAAATATTTCTAGCATAAGCATGGCATAATGTCAAACATAAGCATGGCATAAATACTCCTAGTATGAACATAGCATAATGTCAAACATAAGCATGGCATAAATACTTCTAGCATGAACATAGCATAATGTCAAACATAAGCATGGCATAAATACTTCTAGTATGAACATAGCATAATGTCAAACATAAGCATGGCATAAATACTTCTAGTATGAACATAGCATAATGTCAAACATAAGCATGGCATAAATACTTCTAGCATAAACATGGCATAATACATGATGCCAAATTCTCAACATAATTTCTTATGGATTATAATAACCAAACTTGTTCCAATTACTTACAAAATGATTTATGCACAAAAATATACATCACGGTGGCATAGAAGCAAAACCCCAAACTCGCATAAATTTAAATCAACTACATACATGTAGCTTCAACATGGATTACATGATTTGCGAAATATTCCAAACGTATACTTGCATAGAACTACCGCATGTAGTTCTTTATAACATGAATAACATAATTCATAAATATCCAACGTATATAATAATTCAAATTGATAAGAACGCACAAGTATGAATAACTTTATTGCCACAATTCAAGCATACAAACTAACACAATTGTTTATTCATACCAAAGTAATACTCTACTTACAATGGTTGCGGCGAATTCTCTAATTAAGAGATATGATTCCTTTGTTGAATTGATTGGCTTTAGGTTGCTTGAATTGCTTTAGGCTTTAGAACTTTCTTCCTAATTCTCTCTCTAGTTGGCGGCTACTCTTAGTCGTTCCTCAGCAACATGGCGGCTATGTTCTTAATTTTGTATGAATAGATTAGGGTTTAGTCTAGGGTTGTTTATATAGAGGTTAGGAATTGATTAGGACCATTGATGTTGCTAGGATTGATCATAGCCATTCATTAGATAGAGAGACCAATTAGAACCCGCCACCTAGCCCTAATGACAAAGCAGACCACAGAAATTCGACCAAACACAGACCTGGCCAGCCAGGTTGACTGGGCTCGACCAGGTCGACACCCCTGTCGACAGGGCTGTCGACAGCCCTGTCGACATGGGTAGCCCAGGTCGACAACCCAGTCGACCTGGGTGGCCTAGGCGGGTGTTTATTCGCCCTGGCCCATTGGGCCCGATTTTTAATTATTTTATTCTGTTTGAATTTTAAATTTGATTCAAAACTTCCGAAGGCCGTATCTTCTTCATACGGACTCCGTTTTTCGAAAACTCGGACTCTATTTCGCGTATTATTCCGAGACGAACGCAATGGCGTAACCCGTTTCCCTTAGTTCTTTGATCTGTAATTAATTATACTTTAATTTGTAAATTTCACAGTTATAAAATTTTCGGGGTGTTACATTCTCCCCCACTTAAAAGGATTTCGTCCCCGAAATCTTCAAGTTAGGAGGAATGTATATCCTAACATCCAATCATCCATCTACTCATCCATCAAACACGAGCATCCATTGTCCTTAAAAGACTTCTAATGCTTCATGATCATATGCGAAGTGTGTGTGTACATGAACTTATCTAATGCAAAATCAGGCGGTCTACTGATTCAGTTGACCTCCTTAATGCGAATTATGTAAGTGCCATGAATCCATTATGTATGCAAATTTTCCTATTCTTGATTCTACATGAGTGCACAATCATTCAATACAGATGCAACATCCACATGACAACACATAAAAATCCAACCACATATGAATGCAAACATATATGCATATGCAATATGAAGTGACTGAGCCGATCTAAACCCTAGATTGTGTGTGTATATGCAACCACGAGCAACCACTAGCAATCACTTGCAACCACTTGCAACCATCATCCATAACATGTTTCAACTACATGTTTCCATCCAAAGGGTTTCTACCTAAAAGATACGGTCGAGGAAATATACCTAAAAAGATAGATAAAAGCGCAACTTAAGGAAAAAGAAAGATCAAGGATGTACCCTCGAACAGAAAAGGGTAGGCAGTGCGGATTCTAGCTTCAGTTTCCCAAGTCGCGTCTCCCTCGGCGTCGCTCCACTGGACTTTGACGAGCTTGACTTCGCGGTTGCGTAGCTTCTTTACTTTCGTTCTTAAGATTCGGGTTGGAACCTTTCTTATGGTTGCTTCGCGTTCCACTTCGGCCTCTTCGAGGATATTTGGCTCTACCACTTCAGCAGACTCGTGTAGACATTTTCGGAGATGTGAAACGTGAAAAACGTTGTGGACTCCAGCCAACTTCTCGGGTAGCTCTAATCTATAGGCCATTTTCCCAATTTTCTCAATGATAGGAAATGGTCCTACCTAAAGGTATAGTCGAATGATAGAAACAAGTAAAAACTTTGTGCCCATTAGGCAATGTCAAAACTGGAAATCTATGCCACATATATATTGATTAGGAGAAAAACTCTCTAAGCATCAGCCCCGAAGACCGAAATCAACATCAGACTGACACCCAAAGAATTACTCAACCCAACCTCCATATATGATTCTAGGAAACTAAGCATGATGGACTACTTTTAGGTCACAAGGGAGTCCCTTCCTAAGACCAACCCGTATCCTATAAAACCCAAAAATTTTGGTCAATCCAACGAACACCCTCAAGCCCCAACATGTGTTACTAACAGATAAGTCATACTCCCTATGGGGTTTGCGACAGAAATTGGATTGAGAATGGGACCGAGAGGATAAACACAAAAGATAGCATGCAAGTAAGCTCTACAGGAAGAGAGGGACCAAGGATATACTCTTAAGAAGAGATATGATGCACGAATCTAGTCTTCGATCTTCTAAGTCGCATTTCCTTGAGCTTAACTCCATTATGCTTTGTCTGTCTTTAACTTCACAATTTCGTAGCTTCTTAATTCTTATTTCCAAAATATGAGTTGGAACCTTTTCCACTATTGCCTCTCGTTCCACTTTCACTTACTCTACTTCTAATATACTTGGCTCAAGCCTAACTGCGTACTCATGGTCCCATGCAAGCTCTCCAAAATTCACTAGTGAATCTTGGATCTTGTTAACTTACTAGAAGGTATTCCACAACCCATTCATAAGCGAAATGAACTTTCGGCCTTAGTGGCGAACACTACTGGAGCGCCCCATTCTGAAATGCTCCTCCTAATGAACCCCTTTTCTAGAAGCTCTTTAATCTGTCTACTGAGCTCTTTCCTTTCTCGTGGAGCCATATGTCTAACGGGCAACGCAACGGGCTTAGCATTATCTACAAGATATATGCGGAAGTCTATTTCCCGCTTCGGAGGCAAGCCCTTCACCTCTTCAAAGACATCCGGATATTCCCGGACCACTCTAACTGAATGCAAATTTTCAACAGAGGCATCTAGCGATTCAAGATAACTAAGCATAACCGCATACGAGGGATTACAAGAAATTTCCAAAGTATTACCGAGCTGGGTTAGGAGCCTAACAACCCTTTTCTCACAATCAAGGATGGCCCCATTACTGGATAGCCAATCCATACCCAAAATCAAACCATACCCCGAAAAGCCCAAAACAAAGGCACTACATTGAAATTCTACACTTAAAATAGAAATTTTCAATCCCACACAGATCATAGACAAATGAGCTGGGCCCCCAATTGGGTTTGAAACAATTAAGGGGTCCTCTATCATACTAGTTTTTTTTTTTTTTTTTTTTTTTTTTTTTTTTTTTTTAGGTGCAGAGATTCTACTAAAGCAGACGAGATAAAGGAGTGTGATGCGCCAGAATCAAATAAAGTGCGAACGGGGTGATCGTAAAGATAAACTACACTTTCTACAGAAGTGTTCGTACCTCGCTGTTGCAAAGGTGGCGCTTCCAGCACATGAATCTGTGCCCCTGGGGTGGATCCAGCGCTCTGCCCCTGTCCCCGTTTCTTTGGGCAATCCTTAGCCCTATGGCCTGTCTCACCGCAAGAAAAGCACCCACCATTCTCCTTGGCCTTCTTTTTCCGGCAGTCCTTTACTAAGTACCCCACTTTGCCACAGAAATTGCACTTCCTCTTCTCTTTGTTGCCTTCCCCGCCTTTCTTAAAGTCTGTCTTCTTAGGCTGCAAACCCTCTTTCTTCCCTTGAGAGCTTTCTGCCTTTGTCTCCTTCTTGCCCTTATCCTCTTCATTCAGCAATGCCATTTGCACCAATCTTTCATACGTGGCTCCCATGGGTATATGGGTCATGGCCAAACTGTGTAATGGCTCATTCAACCCTTTGACGAAACGGAGAGCCTTCTTGTGCGGGGTGTTGACTAGGTCAAGCCCAAACCTAGCCAGCTCATCAAACCGATTCACATACTCTCTAACAGTCTTGTCCCCTTGCTTAAGAAATAAGAATTTTTCCAACTGCAAACTTCTTTCCGCATCTGAGAGAAATTTGGTCTCCAACCTTGCCCTAAAGTCCTCCCATGTCTCCACTGGTCTTTCAGCATTAGTGACTTCCCACCAGTAGGAAGCCTCGCCCTTCAATAGCCATACTGCCAATTGTACTTTTTGTCTATCCTCTACCTCAAAGATGATGAATAGGTCCTCCGTTTCTTTCAGCCAATTTCTAGCTGCTACGAAGGACTCAGTTCCATGGAAATCCCTTCCTCCCATAGCTTTAAAATCTTTACATATCTTAGCAAACGTGTTTCCCCGTGGAGGAGGTGGAGGAAAAGGTGCTGCTGCAACTGGATGATTTCCTTCGGCTGGAGGAGGAGGAACGGTAGGACCTGGCTGAGTGGCCCTTGCTTCTAAGAACCGTCTAAACCAACCAGGTATGGGCACCCCTTCAGGCAAGTTAAGTTCTTGGGACATGCTGAAACAAAAAGGATAGATTCAAAACGAAGGATAAGAGATAATACCTATGGCTTTGGGGAGTGGACTTTGCCTTTTTAAAATAAAATAATATTTTTCTTTTTAAAAATGCTTCTTTAAATTTCCTTTTTGAAAAATAATTTTTCAAAACTTTTTATCTTATCTGGTAAACCTATGCTCTGATACCAAGTGAAACACCCCACCTCCGTTAGGGTCACTCTCAAAGGGAATGCCCTAATTTTGGTGGAGGTTTATAAGTACAAGTCACAGATATACAAGACAGATATAAGAACACATATTTGTAAACAGCGGAAGAACAACAAATTTTATTTCATCAAGTCAAATACGTGTTACAACAACATCCTTTCCAAAAACATAACATAACACTTTCATAATCTGTCTTGAGTACATTATTTTTAAAGAAGCATAAATAAAACATGGATAAACTGCAAAAGCCCCATAGTGGATTGTCCAAAGCCATAGTTCAAAACAGGAAAGTCCAAGCAATACATTTCTCTTCTTCAAGATGGATGCTGAGGTTGGTCAAGCTTCTGTGTTCCCTCCCTGAGGACCTGGGGGGGAAACGGAAGAAAGAAGACGAAAGAAAAGTAGAGTCAGACATAAAGCCTGAGTAAGTCTAGTACTATTTTGTCTATGAATAAAGAACTGGGTATGATAAGTATAAACAGGAAGTGGGCAAGCACAATAAACTTGGTTAAGTTGTCTAGGGTCGAATATACTATCGTACCCCATGATAATCTCTGAACCCATACAAACTAGTTCCCACTGGCACCCCATAATCAGGGTGATGTGATCCATTCAATGATGATCGGCTCCTACTCGCATAGTTACATGTGTCTTACGGCCCCCGATGTCTGTAGTTACCTATGCTGGTCCCACCATGGGGTGTATCAAGTCCCATAGTGGCAACCCGACACAACCTTAGAGTGCACAGGTATGCTACTGGTGCCCAGTGCCTTATTTTTCTGCGCCGGAGTGTGTGCACGCCCGCACTCCGTTAGAACCTACACTGCTACACCACCGCCGTCGCTTTGACCTCTTACAATCAGCCCAGTAATCGTGCCCCACCCTGCCTAGTTTCAGGGTATCCTGATACGCCTTTTAGGGTTACTGCTGAAAAGGGTCCCCCGTTACTAGGTTTTCTATCTCTAGCCAACATGCTAAGTTGGTTAAGTGTTTTCTAACCTAACCCCCACCAGTCCGTTTAGTTTAGCATGTTCCATTTTGATTAAGTCTTTAGTTTACTTAATCCTAGCAATCCTGACTCAGCCTTAATTGTCTTATTAAGGCCCTGACCTCTCACATTAGACAGGTATTGTTGTGGCTGCCTGTTGCCGGTTGGTTCCGGGCAGTCTTACGCCACAACTCAATCTAACCTCGGGTCCTTGCTGGGCTCCGTGTTTAACCTCCCACATTGGATAGGTATTGTTGTGACTACTGGACAGCCGGGCGGTTCCGGGCAGGTTTACATCACAACTCAATCCAACCTCGGGTTAAACACATCGTATGTTCTACATTTACATATCTTGTCATTCTTCTTTATTTCTTATATGTAAATATTTGCGGCCCATTATTAAGTTAATGGTGTAAAGGTTACACCAATCATGGGCCCAAACCATACTTGAACTTGGGCCCTTCTATTTTATATTTTCATTCATTAGTAATTTTAACCCAACGTTATTTTCCCCCGTTTAACACGTCCGTTTGTATACATTGGGCTTAGCCTTTTTAAAGCCCAATTTAGCCATGCGAAAAGGGGAGGCTTAAAGCGTGATTACATACACAAAGGGGGGAAGGTGAGCGCATGAACTTGCATAAGACGTTGGAAATACAACATAGAAACTGGTGTACTTGCATAGTGGTAACATAGGTGACATGAATCAAAGCATGTGAACTTGAAATTGGGATATCATTATTGTCACATGAACCTATATTTTTACTTAGGCATAATGTCAAACATAAGCATGGCATAAATATTTCTAGCATAAGCATGGCATAATGTCAAACATAAGCATGGCATAAATACTCCTAGCATGAACATAGCATAATGTCAAACATAAGCATGGCATAAATACTTCTAGCATGAACATAGCATAATGTCAAACATAAGCATGGCATAAATACTTCTAGCATGAACATAGCATAATGTCAAACATAAGCATGGCATAAATACTTCTAGTATGAACATAGCATAATGTCAAACATAAGCATGGCATAAATACTTCTAGTATGAACATAGCATAATGTCAAACATAAGCATGGCATAAATACTTCTAGCATAAACATGGCATAATACATGATGCCAAATTCTCAACATAATTTCTTATGGATTATAATAACCAAACTTGTTCCAATTACTTACAAAATGATTTATGCACAAAAATATACATCATGGTGGCATAGAAGCAAAACCCCAAACTCGCATAAATTTAAATCAACTACATACATGTAGCTTCAACATGGATTACATGATTTGCGAAATATTCCAAACGTATACTTGCATAGAACTACCGCATGTAGTTCTTTATAACATGAATAACATAATTCATAAATATCCAACGTATATAATAATTCAAATTGATAAGAACGCACAAGTATGAATAACTTTATTGCCACAATTCAAGCATACAAACTAACACAATTGTTTATTCATACCAAAGTAATACTCTACTTACAATGGTTGCGGCGAATTCTCTAATTAAGAGATATGATTCCTTTGTTGAATTGATTGGCTTTAGGTTGCTTGAATTGCTTTAGGCTTTAGAACTTTCTTCCTAATTCTCTCTCTAGTTGGCGGCTACTCTTAGTCGTTCCTCAGCAACATGGCGGCTATGTTCTTAATTTTGTATGAATAGATTAGGGTTTAGTCTAGGGTTGTTTATATAGAGGTTAGGAATTGATTAGGACCATTGATGTTGCTAGGATTGATCATAGCCATTCATTAGATAGAGAGACCAATTAGAACCCGCCACCTAGCCCTAATGACAAAGCAGACCACAGAAATTCGACCAAACACAGACCTGGCCAGCCAGGTTGACTGGGCTCGACCAGGTCGACACCCCTGTCGACAGGGCTGTCGACAGCCCTGTCGACATGGGTAGCCCAGGTCGACAACCCAGTCGACCTGGGTGGCCTAGGCGGGTGTTTATTCGCCCTGGCCCATTGGGCCCGATTTTTAATTATTTTATTCTGTTTGAATTTTAAATTTGATTCAAAACTTCCGAAGGCCGTATCTTCTTCATACGGACTCCGTTTTTCGAAAACTCGGACTCTATTTCGCGTATTTTTCCGAGACGAACGCAATGGCGTAACCCGTTTCCCTTAGTTCTTTGATCTGTAATTAATTATACTTTAATTTGTAAATTTCACAGTTATAAAATTTTCGGGGTGTTACATTCTCCCCCACTTAAAAGGATTTCGTCCCCGAAATCTTCAAGTTAGGAGGAATGTATATCCTAACATCCAATCATCCATCTACTCATCCATCAAACACGAGCATCCATTGTCCTTAAAAGACTTCTAATGCTTCATGATCATATGCGAAGTGTGTGTGTACATGAACTTATCTAATGCAAAATCAGGCGGTCTACTGATTCAGTTGACCTCCTTAATGCGAATTATGTAAGTGCCATGAATCCATTATGTATGCAAATTTTCCTATTCTTGATTCTACATGAGTGCACAATCATTCAATACAGATGCAACATCCACATGACAACACATAAAAATCCAACCACATATGAATGCAAACATATATGCATATGCAATATGAAGTGACTGAGCCGATCTAAACCCTAGATTGTGTGTGTATATGCAACCACGAGCAACCACTAGCAATCACTTGCAACCACTTGCAACCATCATCCATAACATGTTTCAACTACATGTTTCCATCCAAAGGGTTTCTACCTAAAAGATACGGTCGAGGAAATATACCTAAAAAGATAGATAAAAGCGCAACTTAAGGAAAAAGAAAGATCAAGGATGTACCCTCGAACAGAAAAGGGTAGGCAGTGCGGATTCTAGCTTCAGTTTCCCAAGTCGCGTCTCCCTCGGCGTCGCTCCACTGGACTTTGACGAGCTTGACTTCGCGGTTGCGTAGCTTCTTTACTTTCGTTCTTAAGATTCGGGTTGGAACCTTTCTTATGGTTGCTTCGCGTTCCACTTCGGCCTCTTCGAGGATATTTGGCTCTACCACTTCAGCAGACTCGTGTAGACATTTTCGGAGATGTGAAACGTGAAAAACGTTGTGGACTCCAGCCAACTTCTCGGGTAGCTCTAATCTATAGGCCATTTTCCCAATTTTCTCAATGATAGGAAATGGTCCTACCTAAAGGTATAGTCGAATGATAGAAACAAGTAAAAACTTTGTGCCCATTAGGCAATGTCAAAACTGGAAATCTATGCCACATATATATTGATTAGGAGAAAAACTCTCTAAGCATCAGCCCCGAAGACCGAAATCAACATCAGACTGACACCCAAAGAATTACTCAACCCAACCTCCATATATGATTCTAGGAAACTAAGCATGATGGACTCCTTTTAGGTCACAAGGGAGTCCCTTCCTAAGACCAACCCGTATCCTATAAAACCCAAAAATTTTGGTCAATCCAACGAACACCCTCAAGCCCCAACATGTGTTACTAACAGATAAGTCATACTCCCTATGGGGTTTGCGACAGAAATTGGATTGAGAATGGGACCGAGAGGATAAACACAAAAGATAGCATGCAAGTAAGCTCTACAGGAAGAGAGGGACCAAGGATATACTCTTAAGAAGAGATATGATGCACGAATCTAGTCTTCGATCTTCTAAGTCGCATTTCCTTGAGCTTAAATCCATTATGCTTTGTCCGTCTTTAACTTCACAATTTCGTAGCTTCTTAATTCTTATTTCCAAAATATGAGTTGGAACCTTTTCCACTGTTGCCTCTCGTTCCACTTTCACTTACTCTACTTCTAATATACTTGGCTCAAGCCTAACTGCGTACTCATGGTCCCATGCAAGCTCTCCAAAATTCACTAGTGAATCTTGGATCTTGTTAACTTACTAGAAGGTATTCCACAACCCATTCATAAGCGAAATGAACTTTCCGCCTTAGTGGCGAACACTACTGGAGCGCCCCATTCTGAAATGCTCCTCCTAATGAACCCCTTTTCTAGAAGCTCTTTAATCTGTCAACTGAGCTCTTTCCTTTCTCGTGAAGCCATATGTCTAACGGGCAACGCAACGGGCTTAGCATTATCTACAAGATATATGCGGAAGTCTATTTCCCGCTTCGGAGGCAAGCCCTTCACCTCTTCAAAGACATCCGGATATTCCCGGACCACTCTAACTGAATGCAAATTTTCAACAAAGGCATCTAGCGATTCAAGATAACTAAGCATAACCGCATACGAGGGATTACAAGAAATTTCCAAAGTATTACCGAGCTGGGTTAGGAGCCTAACAACCCTTTTCTCACAATCAAGGATGGCCCCATTACTGGATAGCCAATCCATACCCAAAATCAAACCATACCCCGAAAAGCCCAAAACAAAGGCACTACATTGAAATTCTACACTTAAAATAGAAATTTTCAATCCCACACAGATCATAGACAAATGAGCTGGGCCCCCAATTGGGTTTGAAACAATTAAGGGGTCCTCTATCATACTAGTTTCTTTTTTTTTTTTTTTTTTTTTTTTAGGTGCAGAGATTCTACTAAAGTAGACGAGATAAAGGAGTGTGATGCGCCAGAATCAAATAAAGTGCGAACGGGGTGATCGTAAAGATAAACTACACTTTCTACAGAAGTGTTCGTACCTCGCTGTTGCAAAGGTGGCGCTTCCAGCACATGAATCTGTGCCCCTGGGGTGGATCCAGCGCTCTGCCCCTGTCCCCGTTTCTTTGGGCAATCCTTAGCCCTATGGCCTGTCTCACCGCAAGAAAAGCACCCACCATTCTCCTTGGCCTTCTTTTTCCGGCAGTCCTTTACTAAGTGCCCCACTTTGCCACAGAAATTGCACTTCCTCTTCTCTTTGTTGCCTTCCCCGCCTTTCTTAAAGTCTGTCTTCTTAGGCTGCAAACCCTCTTTCTTCCCTTGAGAGCTTTCTGCCTTTGTCTCCTTCTTGCCCTTATCCTCTTCATTCAGCAATGCCATTTGCACCAATCTTTCATACGTGGCTCCCATGGGTATATGGGTCATGGCCAAACTGTGTAATGGCTCATTCAACCCTTTGACGAAACGGAGAGCCTTCTTGTGCGGGGTGTTGACTAGGTCAAGCCCAAACCTAGCCAGCTCATCAAACCGATTCACATACTCTCTAACAGTCTTGTCCCCTTGCTTAAGAAATAAGAATTTTTCCAACTGCAAACTTCTTTCCGCATCTGAGAGAAATTTGGTCTCAAACCTTGCCCTAAAGTCCTCCCATGTCTCCACTGGTCTTTCAGCATTAGTGACTTCCCACCAGTAGGAAGCCTCGCCCTTCAATAGCCATACTGCCAATTGTACTTTTTGTCTATCCTCTACCTCAAAGATGATGAATAGGTCCTCCGTTTCTTTCAGCCAATTTCTAGCTGCTACGAAGGACTCAGTTCCATGGAAATCCCTTCCTCCCATAGCTTTAAAATCTTTACATATCTTAGCAAACGTGTTTCCCCGTGGAGGAGGTGGAGGAAAAGGTGCTGCTGCAACTGGATGATTTCCTTCGGCTGGAGGAGGAGGAACGGTAGGACCTGGCTGAGTGGCCCTTGCTTCTAAGAACCGTCTAAACCAACCAGGTATGGGCACCCCTTCAGGCAAGTTAAGTTCTTGGGACATGCTGAAACAAAAAGGATAGATTCAAAACGAAGGATAAGAGATAATACCTATGGCTTTGGGGAGTGGACTTTGCCTTTTTAAAATAAAATAATATTTTTCTTTTTAAAAATGCTTCTTTAAATTTCCTTTTTGGAAAATAATTTTTCAAAACTTTTTATCTTATCTGGTAAACCTATGCTCTGATACCAAGTGAAACACCCCACCTCCGTTAGGGTCACTCTCAAAGGGAATGCCCTAATTTTGGTGGAGGTTTATAAGTACAAGTCACAGATATACAAGACAGATATAAGAACACATATTTGTAAACAGCGGAAGAACAACAAATTTTATTTCATCAAGTCAAATACGTGTTACAACAACATCCTTTCCAAAAACATAACATAACACTTTCATAATCTGTCTTGAGTACATTATTTTTAAAGAAGCATAAATAAAACATGGATAAACTGCAAAAGCCCCATAGTGGATTGTCCAAAGCCATAGTTCAAAACAGGAAAGTCCAAGCAATACATTTCTCTTCTTCAAGCTGGATGCTGAGGTTGGTCAAGCTGCTGTGTTCCCTCCCTGAGGACCTGGGGGGGAAACGGAAGAAAGAAGACGAAAGAAAAGTAGAGTCAGACATAAAGCCTGAGTAAGTCTAGTACTATTTTGTCTATGAATAAAGAACTGGGTATGATAAGTATAAACAGGAAGTGGGCAAGCACAATAAACTTGGTTAAGTTGTCTAGGGTCGAATATACTATCGTACCCCATGATAATCTCTGAACCCATACAAACTAGTTCCCACTGGCACCCCATAATCAGGGTGATGTGATCCATTCAATGATGATCGGCTCCTACTCGCATAGTTACATGTGTCTTACGGCCCCCGATGTCTGTAGTTACCTATGCTGGTCCCACCATGGGGTGTATCAAGTCCCATAGTGGCAACCCGACACAACCTTAGAGTGCACAGGTATGCTACTGGTGCCCAGTGCCTTATTTTTCTGCGCCGGAGTGTGTGCACGCCCGCACTCCGTTAGAACCTACACTGCTACACCACCGCCGTCACTTTGACCTCTTACAATCAGCCCAGTAATCGTGCCCCACCCTGCCTAGTTTCAGGGTATCCTGATACGCCTTTTAGGGTTACTGCTGAAAAGGGTCCCCCGTTACTAGGTTTTCTATCTCTAGCCAACATGCTAAGTTGGTTAAGTGTTTTCTAACCTAACCCCCACCAGTCCGTTTAGTTTAGCATGTTCCATTTTGATTAAGTCTTTAGTTTACTTAATCCTAGCAATCCTGACTCAGCCTTAATTGTCTTATTAAGGCCCTGACCTCTCACATTAGACAGGTATTGTTGTGGCTGCCTGTTGCCGGTTGGTTCCGGGCAGTCTTACGCCACAACTCAATCTAACCTCGGGTCCTTGCTGGGCTCCGTGTTTAACCTCCCACATTGGATAGGTATTGTTGTGACTACTGGACAGCCGGGCGGTTCCGGGCAGGTTTACATCACAACTCAATCCAACCTCGGGTTAAACACATCGTATGTTCTACATTTACATATCTTGTCATTCTTCTTTATTTCTTATATGTAAATATTTGCGGCCCATTATTAAGTTAATGGTGTAAAGGTTACACCAATCATGGGCCCAACCCATACTTGAACTTGGGCCCTTCTATTTTATATTTTCATTCATTAGTAATTTTAACCCAACGTTATTTTCCCCCGTTTAACACGTCCGTTTGTATACATTGGGCTTAGCCTTTTTAAAGCCCAATTTAGCCATGCGAAAAGGGGAGGCTTAAAGCGTGATTACATACACAAAGGGGGGAAGGTGAGCGCATGAACTTGCAAAAGACGTTGGAAATACAACATAGAAACTGGTGTACTTGCATAGTGGTAACATAGGTGACATGAATCAAAGCATGTGAACTTGAAATTGGGATATCATTATTGTCACATGAACCTATATTTTTACTTAGGCATAATGTCAAACATAAGCATGGCATAAATATTTCTAGCATAAGCATGGCATAATGTCAAACATAAGCATGGCATAAATACTCCTAGCATGAACATAGCATAATGTCAAACATAAGCATGGCATAAATACTTCTAGCATGAACATAGCATAATGTCAAACATAAGCATGGCATAAATACTTCTAGCATGAACATAGCATAATGTCAAACATAAGCATGGCATAAATACTTCTAGTATGAACATAGCATAATGTCAAACATAAGCATGGCATAAATACTTCTAGTATGAACATAGCATAATGTCAAACATAAGCATGGCATAAATACTTCTAGCATAAACATGGCATAATACATGATGCCAAATTCTCAACATAATTTCTTATGGATTATAATAACCAAACTTGTTCCAATTACTTACAAAATGATTTATGCACAAAAATATACATCATGGTGGCATAGAAGCAAAACCCCAAACTCGCATAAATTTAAATCAACTACATACATGTAGCTTCAACATGGATTACATGATTTGCGAAATATTCCAAACGTATACTTGCATAGAACTACCGCATGTAGTTCTTTATAACATGAATAACATAATTCATAAATATCCAACGTATATAATAATTCAAATTGATAAGAACGCACAAGTATGAATAACTTTATTGCCACAATTCAAGCATACAAACTAACACAATTGTTTATTCATACCAAAGTAATACTCTACTTACAATGGTTGCGGCGAATTCTCTAATTAAGAGATATGATTCCTTTGTTGAATTGATTGGCTTTAGGTTGCTTGAATTGCTTTAGGCTTTAGAACTTTCTTCCTAATTCTCTCTCTAGTTGGCGGCTACTCTTAGTCGTTCCTCAGCAACATGGCGGCTATGTTCTTAATTTTGTATGAATAGATTAGGGTTTAGTCTAGGGTTGTTTATATAGAGGTTAGGAATTGATTAGGACCATTGATGTTGCTAGGATTGATCATAGCCATTCATTAGATAGAGAGACCAATTAGAACCCGCCACCTAGCCCTAATGACAAAGCAGACCACAGAAATTCGACCAAACACAGACCTGGCCAGCCAGGTTGACTGGGCTCGACCAGGTCGACACCCCTGTCGACAGGGCTGTCGACAGCCCTGTCGACATGGGTAGCCCAGGTCGACAACCCAGTCGACCTGGGTGGCCTAGGCGGGTGTTTATTCGCCCTGGCCCATTGGGCCCGATTTTTAATTATTTTATTCTGTTTGAATTTTAAATTTGATTCAAAACTTCCGAAGGCCGTATCTTCTTCATACGGACTCCGTTTTTCGAAAACTCGGACTCTATTTCGCGTATTTTTCCGAGACGAACGCAATGGCGTAACCCGTTTCCCCTAGTTCTTTGATCTGTAATTAATTATACTTTAATTTGTAAATTTCACAGTTATAAAATTTTCGGGGTGTTACAATGATGGTTCCACCTACATTCCACTATTTTCAATCTGCTGAGGAATGTTTATATGCTGACGAGGCAAACTGAGGCAAACTTACGTGCCGGCAATCATTGAAAATACAAAATGAAATTAAACATGGAAACAATCATTGAAACAGACTTGAGTATTGAGTAAAATAGAAAGAATATGAAAATACAAAACCTAGCAACATGTTTGATGTTCAGCATAGAAGAATAAAACTGCAGTGTATTACTGTCGAAGTGACAAAAAAATAAATTAACAGGTAGTAGGCCAATTCGTATAAAATAAAATATAGTAGCAAAATAATTAAATCTGAAATCAATTATAAAAGAAAAATATTTATGATGTCTGGAAAACTATTTATGATGTAACTGACTTTTAATATTCGTTGTGAAGGAGAATTACATAAAATAAATTTGAACATGTAGTGAGAACTCTAGTTTTGTTTTTTAAGTGAATTGTAAATAGCGCACCATCAAGAGTAAAAATTTATACTCTACATTGAAAATCGGAGAAAACAATATCTTCAAATGTGGCCATATAGTCAAGTTTGTAAAATCTGAAAGCAATTATAAAACAAATATTGTAAGAAAACTGTAGTAATTAGAAAAAAAATACAATGTATTAGGAGCAAAACACAATATACGAGGAATAAGATAAATTGACATAAAGGATTTATGTAAGTTATATTTTTTTATAAACTAGATGACCAATTCATGGCTTAAATCGACCTATTTATTATTGTACATCTCTCTTTACATAATAAGCATTTCGTGAAACCAATTTCAAAACAAACTAGACTTGGATTCCGGTAAACTTTCCAGTTGGTAGTTTTGATTAAAAGCAAAATGATTTTGAGCTATCTATTTTTGAAGTTCTAGATAACATGGTTTAGCTTAAACCAAAGAATGGTTTTGATGTATTATGTATCCAGATTCTTATGAGCATTGGTATTCTCAGTATACACTGATCATCCAAAAATTTCAAATAGGAATGCACATGGGAGCAGGCATATTAAAGAATAAAAACCACTAACTAACTGACATTTTAACATATCGTAAGTTTATAGACACAACACAGAAGCATACATGCTCTCGGCAATTTCCTGAATTATCTCTCGAATAGCGATACAACTTATTTGTCTCACTCAATAAAATTATATATATATTATGCATACACATACACACACAAACATACATATATATATATGAAACAAAAAAAAACACTCAATCAAACAAACACAGAATATAGAAATGGAAAACCCTCGATAATCAGTTCATCTGTTGAAAAACCACGTAAAAATAGGTATATGGTCCTATTTTTATGATTTCAGCACCACTGACTATCCCCATTAACTATATAATCGAATTGTATGGGATTATACACATACAAAACTCTCATTCTCATAAAAAATCTAGGAGATCGGTAATCACATGGTAATTGTCCAGACTTCTAACCTTACTAATTCGTCTTGGCTACCAGGCAAAAGAAATAACCTTTTGGTGTCTCTGGTCTCTGTTAACCAACTCAAATCACTATTGTAGATAATCATTAGGACTCTAAATCTTATGTGCTCTCAACATCAGAAATATCTACTCGACATGAGTCTCGACAAACAGTCAGAATGGTTATCAAGTGCAAGTTAGCTCTCGATAATAGAATAATCTCTTAACATCATGTACGGATCCATTACACCTCTCTTCAGGTACACCTCATTTAACACCACTACGATTTTTAGACCTAAACAATTCAAAATCAAATGAAACTTTAGAGATGCTCAAACCCACACTGTAAACATCATGTCGACGAAAATTAAGATTATTTCAAAACTTCCATTATGCTCAAAATGTCAAGTCATTTTCAACTGCTACAACATTTATTTCAACTATTGTTTGAAGTATTATTTTGAATAGGCTAGGACACTCCAAAATTTCGTGAATGTGATTTGATTCAAGTTAGAATATATGCATTACTTTTTGATTTAAAATTGTGTAGCTATTTTGCAAGGCTAGATGGAGTGAACTGAAGAGGGGTGTGGCAACCTTTTCCATATGTAAGTATGTGTTCATTTCTTAATCAAACAGACCAAGGAAAGTTTTCCTTGTCATGGTGAAGAAAATCAAACTTCTGCCTTTAACTACCTTTAATGCTCTATAATCTGGGGGTCCTAGGAAAAATTCGCAAACAAATTCAATATCCATGTATTTGCAAATGAATTCAATATCCCCTAAAAATGTATTTTTTTGCCTAATAAGAATAAATTTAAATTATATAATGTTTTAACACATTGTTCAGGTCATATTTATTCAATTTCATTAAAAAAAATACAATATCTTTTTGTTGACAAATCAATCTAGAATATTTTGGTACAAATTAATGTTCATTCTTAAATAGCATGATCAATGTTTCTTTCTGGACCAATGCATAAGGTTGTGTACTACACACATTTATATGCATGAAATAAAAAAAACCCACATGGTAATGGTTTGATACTAATATTATATCTAATGGTAAATATTGGAAACAGAAAATGTATGTTGGATATAAATAGGTGATACAAAATAACTCACTTGTCACTTCAGCCTAAAATTTACATCTAACCATAGATCTTTTGAATTCATGAAAGACAAAACTATACCAAAATCAAAATCGAATAATTAAAGTTAAAGTTGGTATTTAAGTTTGTAGTTCATAAAGAAAACTATCGAATATTTCACATAAAAGAAGAAAAAATGTTTTATAAAAGAAGTGTAAATAATATGTAACACCCCATACTTTATAACACACTAAAATGATAAGTTAAAGAATACTTAATTATAAGTGAATACGACTGTGCCATTGCATTGTCTTAGAATTCTGCTTAAGGTAAACTCCGAGTTTGTGTAAAACAGACAACGTATGAAGAAGATATTAAGTTTTGAAGTTTATAAATATATAAGCCACTTATATATGAATAAAATAAATCCATAATTCAAATAAATTCAAAATCGAACAATGGAGGGGGGAGCGGGAAATTTACCACTATGGGTGTCGACCCATGGGTCGACCCCATCAAGGGGGTGTCGACCCATGTGTTGACCCCGGGGTCAACATACTAAGGGGGTCGACCCCCATACAGATCTAGGCAGATCCTGGGTTTTGAACGTGGACTGAATTCTTGGCTTTGTTCGTTGGCTGGTAGCTATAAATAGGACCCTATACCCATTGTTTTATTCATCTAAAACAATGGCGACAGTGAGATGTTGCTCCAACTCAGCTTAAATTATCCTTTTCTTCAGAAACGACGATTCATACGTATTCAAAGATCGCTGATTCAACATCAACATGCTTTACTCGATTTTCTTAGATCCATTCTCTATGAGTATATGTTATTTTTAGATAGAAATAATTAAAATGTAATCTTGATATGCCTATAAGTTTGGATTTAAGCCTATGACTATTTATCATATCATATCTGATATTATTTGTATATCTAATTCACTGATTAGATCTCATCAAGCCTGTTTCTGATCATGTCACTATGTCTAATCAGTTTTATTATCATATGTTCATCAGATCTGTTCTTATATGCCTATCTTGTTACTATGCTCAATTATGTCACTATATGCTTATTAGTTTCTATGCCTATCTTGTTATTATGCTTATTTATGTCCTCTTCCCTTCTTATTTTCCCTTTTTATTTTATAGTCAGGCTACCTTCTAGCATAGGCATGCCACTGAAATATGCGAATGCGTTAAATTGGGAATGAGGGGAAAATGTTAAAACTGGGGCATAAATTGTATTGGGAAATTTGGGGCATAATCTGAATTGAAAACATGAATATGAAGTTGGGGCATAAAACAAAATTGTGACTAAAGATCTTAATTTGGGGCATATGATACATGATAAATATGACTTGGAAAAAGGGGCATGAAAACCTATAATGAAATAGGGATAATTGTTAAATAATGAAAAGGCATAAATTTACAGTAATTGGAAATTTTAGCCGCGCTTAGATAAGAAGTTAGACTACACTTTTGGTAGAAGTCTGCCCGGACCCGCCTGGCATATCTAGCGACCACAAGTACTAAATCTAATGCGAGGGGTCTAAATTCATAAGCACGTGATGGTGCTAAGACCCGAGATTAAGACCGATTTATGGAAGAAGTCTGCCCGGACCCGACCGACATATCCAGCATCCATAAGTCGTAGGCTTAATGTGGGAGGTCTAATGCATTATAACCGTAAATGAATAAATGGTAATGAGCTTGAATACTTAACCTGTTTGAATCCATATGGATTATATGAACATGTTAACTTGAGTAAGGGTTAAGTAAACTTGCTTAAAACAAGGGGAGGGTAAAGTATATCTTGGGGTGGTGGGTAATATTTATATATAGGCCCACAAACTTAACCTGTTAGGGTTATGCAATCTTGTTACACTGGTAGGGTAGGCATAACCTGTGGAAATCCTAGTAGTGGGGATGCAAGCCTGGGGGAAGCTTGAATCGTCTTGTGTGTGGGACCTGTTTCAGTCAATAACCTATATATAGCTATCAAACGAGTAATTCGAACTAGGTCAGAGTCGGGACACGCTTACCGGGTTGATTATAAGAGGTCACTTGGGAAGAGTTGTCTGACGACGCATTCTATCGGGATCATGTGCGTGCATGGGTCCACCTGTCCAGGAAAATAAGACGTTGTGGCATCAGTAGATATGGTTGTGCACATGCTGAAAATGAAGGGTTGCCACTTTAGGGAGTGATACATCCTATTGTAGGGCCAACACAGGGAATCTACGGAGTAGGGAGCTAATATACAAGTAAATATGTATATTTTATCCACTTATTTATCTTGTTTTCCTTTTAAAATAATTGATATTGTGTATTTATAGATGTGTTTTCAGATTGTTGATAAAAAGCATGGTTTAAAGCATTTGATGGATAAAGCATGAAGAATTTGCTTAAAAAGAGTGAAGTTTGAAATTACTAAAGCTTGAAGTGTTTAAAGCTTGAAGAATGGTTGCAAATAGAGTTCAGTTAGGTAGATTTAGCTCACTAAAGACTCATGTTGCGTTCACATTGGCTCATTTGCAGGGCCTCTCACTCTACAACTACCTTCACACTGGCCTATGTGTTATTTGGGCTAAATCTTTAGTCCCATATTGTGTAATTAGTCAATTAGTCTTTGTCATATCTGTTATAAATACACTTTCATCTTGTTCATTTAGAAGAACATTGGGTTTCATTCTGTATAACTTCTCTTGGAATAATATTCTTCTCCTTCACTTCTTAGTTGTTATTTTATTTTATTTATGTTTATGTTGTTTATTTCCTTTTTATCTTCTTTTCTTTTAGCTATGTCTAGCTAATACCGTTTAATTAGGGGTGATGACACTTAGATTAGATTCAATATGAATCACATAGCCAAAAAGATTATAACTTCATGTACATAGATCTAGATATGAACCAAGGGTTAGATCTGAACCTTCATACTCTGTGTCATCTAAGAAATGCGGTCCTTCATAGGGTATATTCGAGTTTGATCAAATGCTTATCAGATTTAGATCTAATTTTTAGTGTTTTAGAAATAAAGTAGTGAACCTGTCCTGATAGCCTATGGTTGTTTAAGAGCTTAGCTCCTACATAAGCTAGGCTTGTCGTTATTCACATGTTTGTTACTGAAAACCTAATTGTTATCGATTCATGTTTGTGACAGAAACATGGGTTAGATCTAGAATAATTTGTTTGGCTATTGAATTATAATAATCTAGTTTATTTCATTGCTCCCTAATTGTTTTCATTTATTATT
Source organism: Allium sativum (assembly GCA_030737875.1). Lineage (NCBI taxonomy): Eukaryota > Viridiplantae > Streptophyta > Magnoliopsida > Asparagales > Amaryllidaceae > Allium > Allium sativum. The sequence goes on from CM060924.1 coordinate 974,472,493, forward strand.
AAAAACTCTCTTTTTGTTTATTTTCTGTTATTTTCAAACAATCAAAATTTTGAAATAACTTGATTGGATTTATTAGTAAAATAATTTTTGGTCTCAGAGTTCGACCCCCTTTACAACAACCCTTGTTGTTTACGAAAGCGGAACGACTTAAACAATTGTTTACAATTTTTAACTTGTTTGCAAATAGGAGCCGATCGATTGGGATATTAATTAGGGTACATTTAGTCTTGCCTGTTTAGGAGCCCGTTATTATCCTTAGGGGTAACACCAGTATGTTCAATTGGGCTACCTGTTATTGTATGGGGTTAAAACCTCTCACTAGAATTACACCTAAGTCTACCATCTTGATGGGGTTCATCTTGTTCATATGATACTAGTATTGGTGCAGAGAGACAGAGAAAAGTTTTAGAGAAGCGTTATACATATATATTCTATTAATTTTATCCTGTTTACCTTGTCATATCTGCCTTATATGCTGTTATCTTTCTTTTCCAGCTTATATGCCTGTCATAATGCTTTTACTTATTTATATGCTAAAAGCAACTGGACTCGCTAGACTTTATGGCTGACCTGTTTTGTTTCCTTTTCTTTATCTTGTGTTCCCCTCCTCAAGGTTCTGAAGGTGGGAATACTCAAGTTTGACCAGGATTCTGCTTTCAATCTGCTTGAAGCTACTTAGATGTACTGCTTGATTTCGTATCTTCTCTACTATGGTAAGTTTTTGGGGATTATGCTCTTTTCATGTTTATTGTACTCTGATGACTTTATTACAAGACAAAAGTTTTAAATTGATGCACCGGGGTTTTATGCATTTTGGACTTATGATGTAACCATGTTCTAAACCACGATGTTTTCTACTTAAATAAAGTTTTAAACTCCATTGCTATTTAATATCTATCTTGTAATGTTTCTGTTTATGTTCACCTATAACGCTTCACAAAACTTAATGCAGTCCCTTAAAGAGTGACAATAACGGGCATGGGGTGTCACACTTGGTATCAGAGCTGAAAGTTACCAGTTCAGATAAAATATTTTGAAAATTGTTTTATAAAAGGTTTTAAAAGAAAGCATTTTCAAAAAAAAGTCTATTTTGAAAAAACATATTCCCCAAAGCCATATGTAATATCTTTCGATTCTTTGTTTGAATGTCCTTTTCTTTTCTTTTCTTTTCAGCATGTCTGGGGAACTTAATATTCCTGAGGGCATCACAATACCAGGCTGGTTCTGTAGGTATCTTGAGGCCACATCGCCTGCCGGAGGTCAACCAGACGTTCTTCCCCCAGCTGCACCCGTTGTTCATCCTCCTCCACGTGCCGATAATTTCTCTAAGATATGCAAAGATTTCTATGCTATGGGCGGTAAGCCATTCCGTGGAACTAAGACTTTCGTAGTGGCAAGGAATTGGCTTAAGGAGATGGAGGATTTGTTTGGAATTTTCAAAGTTGACGATCGTAGAAAGATTCAGTTGGCTATTTGGCTGTTGAAAGATGAGGCTTCATTTTGGTGGGAACTGACGCCAGTAGGGCGTCCAGTGGAGAATTGGGATGATTTCTGATAAAGATTCGAAATGGAGTTTCTTTCTCAAGCCGAGAAAAGTATGAAAATGTAAAAGTTTTTGGCACTCAAGCAAGGAGGCACGACTGTCAAAAGTATGTTAACAAGTTCAATCAACTAGCGAGGTTTGGGTTGGAGCTAGCAGATACCCCGCATAAGAAAGCTTTGCGGTTTGCTAGAGGATCGAATTATCCCCTCCATGGGATAGCTATGTCTCATATTCCAATGAGAGAAACTTTTGAAAGACTCGTTGACATGGCATTGATACATGAGGCAATTAAAGGTGAAAAGGAAGAAGCTAAGGTTGAGGAAACAAAAAAAAAAGTGTAGCCCAAGAAAGGATAACAACAACAACAACAAAAGAATGGCGGAAAGAGCGGCAAGGCTAGAGATAAGAGGAAGTGTCATAATTGTGGATGTGAGGGTCATTTGATCAAGGACTACAAAAGAAGGAAGAATGCTTGTTTCAATTGTGGAGAGGTCGGACACTTTTCTAAGGAGTGCCCAATGAAGCAAGGACAAGGCCAAAGGGCAGGATCTTCTGGAGGTTAAGTGCATGCTCTTGTGACCAGTTGTAACGACCCGGATTTTGAGGGACTTTGGTTATCGACATAAACGCGATGTCGATAACCAAAACACCGAAAAATCCTGGTAATTAATGAAAGAAATTAGAGGATGAGGAAAGATAAGATAGAAACTTAGAATAGAAGAAGAAGAAGAACACAACATCAGAGTAACACGAATCTCACAGCGGAACGAATAACATATAATATATGTAACATAACTTTGAAATATACATCTGTATTTGAATATACATCATTATCAAAGTACAACACTTACAACACAGCGGAAATAACTATAGCTATATGATCCTGAAGCCTCCTGCTCCAGCTCTTCAACTATATCTGTAAAATCCCGACTACTTGACTGCCCGTACAAATTTAGGCACCCAAGAGTTTAGGGAAAACAACAAAGTAAACTCCGGGTCAGTCATGGGACTGGTGTGAGTAAAACAGTTTAAAAATAGTTCGAATAGGTAAACGATATCTCATAAGACCACGCCGCATAACGGAACGGGTTTTTCCCTTATGAGAATCCAAATTATCTTTATATCAAAAACCTTTTGATATTATAATAATGTCTATCAACCACAGTATATATATAATCATCTAGCAGAAACGCTTTCATCTCACGTTCTACATATATAATATACAATCGAAACCGCAAGCACGTATTGGGTAATGGATTTCCAACTATGACAAGGTATGGAACCACCTTTCGCTCGTGTACCTCTAGAGAGGAATACACTGGGTTCAACAAGAACATCTTGCAACCCGGCCACACATGACCGACCACTCATTTCGCTTGAGTGTATCGAATGTATATCACCAACAGTTGGGATCAGCAACCGTTTCCCGAATGGGACAGCATCAACAATAGATTTTTAGAAGTAAATGAAACTCTAGATCAGGTGATTATACACCCTACTTCGGTGCGACCGACTTAGCCATGCTGCCTGCCCGATTTCTGTCATTTACCGGATGATGAGGCTAGAAGCTACGCTTTATCATCACATCAGATTCACCTTGAATGTCACATCATCAAATCCATCCAATCACTGATTGACGTCCTCAACCATACATTATGTGTTAGCTAAGAGAAGTTTCCTTCTCCGCTTCCACTCTTGGTATAGTTGGAGAAATCAATATACGTGATCGTCTGGACATATTCTGTCAGACATCCGTCCATACAAGTCACCCAGGAACAGGATGAGCCGAAGGCACTATTCTGTAAGCAGGATAGCCCTTGCATAACTCCGTCTTCACTTATCTTTGGCATATATGATTCGCAACGCTTATGCCAATACAGAGTGGTTCTTTGGATAATCATCCAACCGGTCTCTCCATATTAACAACGTTAAAATGGTCAAAACTTCGATAGTCTGTGATTTAACTATCGAATAAAAACAAGTGTGCAAACAACGATATTATTTCCAGATGGAAATTTATATCGATCAAACATCATTCAACATTTATCTCTTTATTTCATTAATTTACTTATCTCCTATTTTCCTATATTCAATATTTCTTATTTTCTAAATTTGGAAAATATACGTTATTAACAATGGAAAACATTTCCATTTCCTTGTTTTCTTTATTAGAAAACGTTTCTGGTTTCTTATTTGGAAAACATTTCCAAAGCTTCTTCATTGGACTTAGACAGATGTTTAAACAAACCATCGCGATGCCAACTCAAACCATTTCCTTTACTGTCGAACCTTAACTATTCCTTAGTTAAAAACGAAGCCAATCAAGTTGGGGTAGAACTACCTCTCAGACCTTAACTGAACAACATTTCTAACTTTGAAATAGGCAAAGTTCACTTTGTATTCCTTTTACTATCTTCCTTACTTAACCCTCTTCGAATAGCTATATTCGATTGACTCTTTTCACTTAACTCTATTCGATTAACCCTTATCAATTAACTCTATTGGACTAACACTATTGGATTAACTCTATGTGACTAACGCTATTGATTTACCCATTTCGCTTAACTCCTTTCGAATAAACTATATTCGATAATTCCTTTTACTTTCTATTCGAATAACTATATTCGATTAACTTATTTGCTTTAACTCAAATCGATTAAACTAACATCGATTAGCTCCTTTTTACTTTAACACTAATCGATTAACTAACATCGATTAACTTCTTTTTAACTTTATTCTCTAATCGATTAACTAACATCGATTAACTTCTTTTACTAAACTACGTTTTCCGTTACAACTATTTCCTTTTTATAACGGTTACTTACCGTTACAAATATATCCTATTTATAACTTCTATTTACCATTACAAATATTTCCTATTTATAACTTCTATTTACCGTTACAAATATTTCCTATTTATAACTTCTATTTACCGTTACAAATATTTCCTATTTATAACTTCTATTTACCGTTACAAATATTTCCTATTTATAACTTCTATTTATTCTCTAAATAAATATTCCTTTTCTATTTCTATTTTTTTTCTAAATAAATATCCCTTTTATAAAACCGTGTTCGTTTTATAAATAATTCCTTTTTTAAAATCCTGTGATTTTATAAAATTCCTTTATTTCAATATACATTGAAATACTTCTTTTTACATCCCAGGGTCTTTTATGATATTTACAATATCGAATAACAATGATCAATATCATTCCAACACCCATAATCCATAACAGATTATATAACACATCATATATCACAATATATGAAAACAGTAAAATAAATGTTGAGGAATCCAGTCGGATTCCTCCAACCTGTTTCCCTGCATCACAGATGTTAAACAACATAGGTAACATCACTTTCAGTTCTATATGAATTATTCTGATAAACAGAATCAATATATAACTATATAACTGTTTATATATTATATATATATTTACATATATATAATATTTCATTAACTGGCTAGCAGTTCAATCAAACAGTCAACATACAGTATCAGCCAATATCTAACAGTTCTAAAAATATAACATGAAATTATAAACTGTTCAGAGTTGGTGAGATTTACTCACATTTGCAGTTCATCATTAAAGAACGATAAACTGTTGTTTGATCTGAATCAAACAGTTTATTTCGCCATAATTTCAAACGAGCACCGATCCACTTCCAGTCAGCTTCAGTTGAAGCTCTCGTTCATACGGTCCCAACGCAACTTGTTCACCAAATTCTGATTACGTACGGAAAAGATATGATTTTTACAAGCTATTATATACTTAACCATCATTAACGTTAAAAATTATACAATTATAACTTTAATTATAACTTATAAACTACGTTCTAAATTGTTAGTAACATTGCTTATTACCCTTCCTTCTTCATGTATTTTCATTGCCATAGCCGAATACTTAAACCCTTTTCTCTCTTCATTGTTTAATTAGATTTTTAAAACAAACTTAAATTAAATAAAAAAAATTGGGCTTTACCAAATTTTGTCGGCCCATCTCCAAAGTTAAGTACCCACTACCAGCATAAACAGTGCGCTCTTCTCCTACTACGAACAAACAAAACCAGCTCCGGTTATCCCACCATAATACAAAACGCAAACTACTGTTCTGCTGTCAATGGTCATTGCCGAGCTCTACATGCTCCCCAAAACTCTTCTGTACAAATGCATTTATCATCTTGCCATGCATTTTCGTTGGCCCTTCTTTCTTTCTTTTATTTCTTATGTGGGCTTTCCAAAAATAATGGCCCACTCCTCCACTTAAAAACCAACCCGTCACCATAATCCTCCTTCCCGAAATAAATATCCCAATTCCAGAAAACTTCGATGGCCATTTCCTCTTCCTCTAGCTTCGCCCCACCCTTCCTTACTCCACGAGTTTCAAATCTGACAACACCCAACTTCTTCTCGCTCGAACTTCCATCTCCTGAACACCCTCATGGCAAACTCGACGTCCCCCTTTTCTTTCCCAGAAACTTCTGCCTCACTGACTAGCCAACTCCTCTTCTCGTTTTTCAGTTTCGAATTAAAACCAACACCTTGTTATTCAACTCGCTCAACTCCTCTTCTTCTTTTTTTCCTCTTTTTCTTTTTTAACTTGACGAAGGGATTTTCTATTGAATTTTCTTTGTTGTTTGTAGCCATTACATACTTGCGGCTGAGTGGTTTTCACGAAAGACAAAACGAATGGGAAGCTTTATGTATTTATAGATTGGATTTAGATATTATTTTTGTGGAGAGGATGGTGTCCGCGTTGAGAATAAATAAAAGGAAAATGGTGGCTGAAAATGAAGAACGTGGCTTTGTGGCATCAGAATTTACCGTGGTTTAATAGCATATATGCTTGCGGCTGAAGGGTTTTGCGAAGAACCGAGCAAATGGGGGATACTGAATGTGTTTAAAAATGTCTTGTTTTGTGTTAGGTAACTCATGTGCTGTAAGACCACTCCACGTACCCATGAGAAAGATATGGCCCAAAATGACTGATGTAGAGACAGTTATCTTGCTTGGTGGAGTTGGGAAGCAGCAAGTTGTTCAACTAATGGAGGGCGTGAGAAATGGTAATCTTATATCCATTTAGTTTGAGTGGGACGTCCATTCTTCCACTTATGTTACGAGCCGTTACAGACGAAAATAAAAATATCATTGAGACGAGCTATGTGCCACGGTCCCAAAAATATAATAATACCGGTAGATGGACTCATATTGTGAAACCCCAAAATGTTGATTACAGGGTGCACAATACCCCAAATAAAAAGTTGCTTATTTAATTAAATAAAAATTACAGTAAAATTCTAAAAATTAAATTATCGTTATGTCCCAAAAGAACCTTGTCTAAATTCGAATCCGATATCTAGTTATATCGAATAAACCGTTACGGTCGATAAACGATTCTATAGCGACTATTTTAAAATTTGATTTGGACATATCTCAAAATCTACACGATGAAATCCCAATTTTTCTCTTCCACTAGAAATATATACTCCACCAGCTCCACACGTTTCTTGTTTCATAGAAATCCGGCTTAAAACGAACCCTGTACATCCAGTTGAAGTTCAAATCGCCAAATTACGAACTGCAGCGCCCTTTCAAGCTCGATTTTAATTATAATATAATTCTACATTCAAACTATCGTTTATATAATATATTCGTTATTCCAATTAAATTCCAAGCTGAATTAAATATCACAGATGATCCAGTTCACACCATATCGCCATTTCAGCCAATTCTGATTATTTCAGAATTAAATATATTATTTAATTTATTATTTTAATTAAATATTCACCATTATTTAATTCAACGACCATGTAATTCACTAACCTACCATTTATACAATTAAATAAATTAATCATAATACCCCTGCCAATGCGGGTCATTACACCAGTGCTCCAGATAGAGGTGGGAAAGTTTCCGTTGAAGGTTTGATTTCTCTTTCCGATCATCCAGTTAGAACTCTTTTTGATTCCGGCGCTTCGCATTCTTTTATATCTGATTCTGTGGTTGAGTCTCTGCCCTTAGTAATAGTAAGGTTTTGGATTGCGTTGTTGTCTCAATCCCCATTGGGGGTATGGCTCATTTGACTATGATTTATTGGGGTTTGTGAATATCCGTGTTAGGCGTCGAATTTGAATGCGACACATATGTTCTTGGTTTCATGGGCAATGGTTTGATTCTAGGGATGGATTGGCTAGCCATGTACGGTACCATTCTAGATTGTAAGAGGAGGGTCGTTGGACTTTTGACTTGCCATGGGAGGACCCTCGAGATTTCTTGTGACCCTAAAGGGTCTGTCATGCTTAGTTTCCTAGAATCGCTTGATGCATCTATTGATTATTTACGATTTGTACTAGCAGTCTGTGAGTATCTTGATGTTTTTGATGAGGTTCGGGGCTTACCCCCCGAGACGCAAGATTGATTTTCGAATATACTTGGTTGACAATGCAAAGCCAGTTGCATTGCCTGTGTGTCATATGGCTCTAGGAGAAAGAAGGGAGCTCAGCAAGCAATTAGGGGAGCTACTTGAGAAAGGGTTTATCAGGTGAAGCATATCTGAATGGGGTGCTCCAGTAGTATTCACAACTAAGGCGGATGATTCGCTTTGCTTACGTGTGTATTATAGGGAGTTGAATAAACTCACTAAAAAGAATAGACACTCACTTCGGAGGATGGAGATCTGTTTGAGCAGCTTGTTGGTGCATCTGTTTTCTCTCAGTTAGAATTGGCCATGGGGTTTCATTATTGAGGGTGGTCGAGGACAGTATAGACAAGACCGCTTTTAGAACTCCAGATGGTTTCTTCGAGTAGCCCGTTATGCCTTTTGGATTAACAAATGTACCCGCCTTTTTGTTGATTTGATGAGTAGGGTGTTTCGGGAGTTTCTAGATAAGTTCATTATGGTGTTCATTGATGATATCTTGATTTTCTCGAAGAGCGAGGAAGAGCATGCCTTACATTCAAGGGAGGTTTTGAAAACTCTCCGTGCGCACCAGCATAAGGAGATATTCTCCAAATGTTATTTTTGGAGAAAAGAAATGAGATTTCTAGGGCATGTAGTGTCTAAAGATGGGATAGCAGTAGATCCACCGAGGGTAATTGCAGTTCAAGATTGGTAAATCCCAAAGAATGCAACGAAGATGAGAAGTTTTCTTGGATTGGCAGGCTATTATAGGAAGTTCTTTAAGGACTTCGCAAAGATATCAGCCCCACTCACCAGGCTGACAAAGAAGAATCTGACATTTTCTTGGGATGTAGATTGTGACGATGGTTTCTAGCGATTGAAGAGGGCTATGACAACAGCCCCAGTCTTGACCTTGCCTGATGGGAACAAAGTGTTCACGTTACACACTGATGCATGTGGTACAGGGCTTGGTGCGGTTCTGTGTAAGAGGGAAGGGTAGTATGTTATGGAGGCAGACAACTAAGAGTTCATGAGAAGAACTACCCTACTCATGACTTAGAGTTAGCCGCTATAGTATTCGCGCTTAAGACTTGGCGCCATTATCTACTTGGGGAGAAGTTCGAGTTATACATCGATCATAAATATCTCAAGTACTTGTTCTTGAAAAAGGATCTCAATTTAAGGCAACAAAGATGGATGGAGTCCTTAGCGTCCTATGACTTCGAGATTACTTATACCCTTGGCAAGGGTAATGTGGTGGCAGACGCATTGATTAGGCAGAGAATGACTTGGAATCCTCTGTTTGTGGAGAGGAAAAGTTTGGAGTATATATCGACTTTTGATTATAGACTCTCCGCCGAGTTTATACCTGGTTTATTAGCATCACTAAAGGTGCAACCTGCTCTTCTGGATCAGATAGGAGCTTCGTAGTGAGAGGATCCGCAGATTTCAGACATTTGGGATAGGCTCAGTAGAGGGAAGACTTCTAGTCACCTCAATAGATACTCCACGGACGATAAAGGGTGGTTGCGAAGAGATGGAATGTAACACCCCGAATTTTTGAATAATCAAATCAACTAAATTTAAGAATACTTAATTTCAAATGTGGGAATTAAGGGAAACGGGTTGGCCATTGCGTTCATCTTGGAATTCTGCTCGAGATAGAGTCTGAATTTGCGTAAAACGGATACCATATGAAGGAGATATGGATGAACGAAGTTAGGCAGAAAAACCAGAAGAAGAAAAAGAAAATGCACTGGCGCTCTTAGGAAGTGCGCCAGTACAAAAATACACTGGCGCACTTCCCAAGTGCGCCCAGGCTGAGCAGAAAGCCTGCACAGCTTTCTGGTGTGATCTGATCCACACTGTGGCTCATTGCTGAGTCCTTTCTGACTCCTTGCTGAGTCATTAGGGCTGAGGTGTCACCCTATCCTGACTGAATGGTTTTGATTAACCCTAAGAGCATCCGACGGCTCAAATTAAATTGAAATTCTATATAAACACATGTAGACTCAAACCCTAAAACCATATAAAAATTAGAACCATGGCCGTCATATTGTCTCTCCAAAACCTAGAGTAGCCGCCACCAACTAGAAGCAAAGTAAAGCAACTCAATTCTATTCAAATCAAAGTCTAATCTCAACAACGAAATTGTCTACAACAAGGGAACGCTAATCAATTACAGAATTCAGATCCTAGAATTCAAGACCCTCTTTTTCTGTGAGTTCTAGTCACTTTTAGGTTTAAATAGATAAAAGTGAATTGTGGTAGACTATGATTTGGGTATATGTTGTTTGTAGTTATGCAAGTTTATTGTTGTTGTGGATCATGAAATTATACAAGTTTATTGTTGTTGTAGATCATGAAATTATACAAGTTTATTTGTTGTTGTGGATCATGAAATTATACAAGTTTATTTTTGTGGTGAATCATGAATTTATGCAAGTGAAATTCATAAATCTATGCAAGTTACCTATGCAAGTTATTATGTTGCGAATTCATGAATCTATGCAAGTTGTTATCATGAATCTATGCAAGTGGTTATCATGAACCTATGCAATTTGTTATGAGATCATGCAAGTTACCTATGCAAGTTATTGTGTGATGAATTCATGAACCTATGCTACTTGTTATGTTATGAATCATGAACCTATGCAAGTCACCTATGCAAGCTGTTATATTGTGAATCATGAACCTATGCAAGTCACCTTACAAGTTGTTATGTTGTGAATCATGAACCTATGTGAGTTGTTAATTATGTTGTTAATTCATGAACCTATGCAAGTTGTTATGTTGAAATTCATGAACCTATGCAAGTTGTTATGTTGCAAAATCATGAATCTATGCAAGTTGTTAATTATGTGATGGATCATAATTATATGCGAAGTTATCATGTCATTTTCCCTAGTTGTCATGCTTATGCCAAAAATTGTATTGAAAACGATCACCTTGTCATTCCCTTTATTTTATTGTTATGGTGAGGCTACCTTGTAGCCTCGATGACACCAAAAACGCAAATGGTTACGCTAGTTAAGAAACGGGGAAAAGGGGAATTTGTAATAGGCATAATTTATATAGTGATTATGTAAATTGGGCACATGATTCTAGTAGGGAAACATATAAATAATTACCTATTATGACATAAGTAAAGTTGAGTAAAAATGGTATAATTTGAATATGACCATTTATGGATAGGAAATTCAAATTGTTAATAAAATAGGTATTGACACCTATAAAAAGGAAAGGATTAATTAATGAACTTAATTAATCAAAAGAGGAATGTTTAAGCAATTAAAGTCTGAAAATTTAATTAACACTTATGAAACGAGGTTAGGTTACATTAGTGGTGGAAGTCTGCCTGGACCCGACCGGCATATCCAGCAGCCACTAATGTTGAACCTAACTAAATACATGCGGACTGTATGATGATAAACATAAGTTAGGGTCAAGTAAAATGAGTTGGATTGTGGATGGGTTAAGTACAACTGATGGGTAGGTGGGTAATATATATATATATATATATATATATATATATATATAGGCCCACAAACTTAACCATTAATTAAATAGGATTAAATCGGTGGGAGGGTTAAGTACAATTGAAGGGTAGGTGGGTAATATTAACATATATAGGCCCACAAACTTAACCGGATAAAAAGGGTTATGTAATTAAAGACACCTAATGGTATACATAACCGGGGCAAAATAGTAAAGTTATGTATTAAAGACACCCTTAGGGGTATGCATAACTAATGGGAATAGATAGAGTTATGTATTAAAGACACCTATAGGTAAGCATAACCGATAGGTAGATTAAGGGTTATGTATTAAAGACACCTATAGGTACGCATAACTGATTGAGGGCTATGTAATTAAAGACACCTTATGGTATACATAGTCAGTAGAAAACCTTGTGGGGATACAAGACATAGGGGAGAGCTCTTATCATGTTGTATGGGACCCATTTCAGTCAGTAACCCTGAGTGGTATCAAAGTAGATAACTCCGTACTAGGCGGAGAAGGGGCACGCTTACTGATTGGTTGTAAGAGATCCAAAACGAGACGGATGGTGTGGGCAGTGCAAACCGACCGAGGACATGTGCGTGCATGGGCCGGCCAGAGGGGGACAAGACGACCGTGACACCAGTAGGTATAACTGTGCACACCTTGGGTTGCCACTTTAGGGAAGTGATACCCCCTAATTGTGGGACCAGCACAGGGTATATACAGAGTAAGGAGCCGATCGATTAGGGTAGTGGTTCGGGTATACCCGGACGTATGCCCTAAGTCTACCAATTTATAGTAGCAGTGTAGTGGGTACGACTAGTTGAGATAGGAGCACGCGGCACCTATGACAGCAGCTAGGAATACACGAAACTACCACCATCGTTATCGTTATTATAGTTAACAGAAGGGGTCATCCAATCTTGATTTTACTAGTAATAGTGCAGAGTAGTTTGTAGTGAAGCATCCATACATCTTACCTTATTTGTCCTGTCATACCTGCCATCTGTACCGTGAATCCTCTTATCCACTTTGTATGCCTGTCATGTTTACCTTTATTTATTTACTGGCTAAAAGTTACTGGACTCACCAGACGTATGTCTGACCTAATTTGTTTCTCCTCTTTTCTTCCGTTTCTCCCCCAGGTTCTCAGGGAGGAAACACCCAGATTTAGTCAGGATTTGGATGTCATCTTCTAGGAGCTACTTCTGAAGTATGGCTCGAGTCTCTGTCTCTTACATGGCTTGCTCTTTAACTTGGGGAATGATGTTTTTCTTTTAAATACCTATGTACTCTGATAATGTAAGACAGAAGTGTTTTATGACTCATGGTATTATGTAACAAAGTATTTTGGTGATTTAATAAAGTTGTTTATTTCTGCTGCAATTTTTTATATCTTTCTTGTGATATTCTGTGTCTGTTTACCTAAAATGCTCCACTGAAGTTAAGGCATTCCCTTTGTGAGTGACCTTAATGGAGGTGGGGTGTTACATGGAAGGCTTGTTTTCCCCGAGTTGGGAGTTTGTTGAAGACAATCCTTGAGGAAGCTCATCATTCTAAAATGACTATTCATCCAGGTGGTGATAAGATGTATAGAGATATGAAGAGGGTTTTCTTTTGGGCTGGGATGAAGAAAGATATGGCAGAGTTTGTTTCTCGATGTTTGGTTTGCCAGCAAGTCATAGATGAAAAGAAGCCCGGTGGTTTACTTCATCCTTTGGAGGTCCCACAGTGGAAGTGGGAGAGCGTCTCGATGGATTTCATTGATGGTTTGCCTAGATCAAGGAAAGGCAACATCAGTATTTGGGTTATAGTAGACAGGCTTACTAAGAGCGCTCATTTCATTTCGGTTAAGAGTAAGAGGACGACAACATGGTTGGCAGCAGTTTACGCTCATGAGATAGTCCATCTTCATGGAGTACCTTCTAGTATCGTAAGTGATCGTGACCCCATTTTTACCAATGAATTTTGGAGGAGCTTGCAAGAAGCATTAGGTACACAGTTGTGTTTGAGCACCGCTTATCACCCTTAGACTGATGGACAGACGGAAAGGGTGAACAAAGTTCTTGAGGATCTTTTAAGACTTTGTATCCTAGACTTCGGAGGGGCTTGGGAAGTGCATCTTCCTTTAGTTGAGTTCGCCCACAACAACAGTTATCAAGCTAGTATTGGCATGGAACACTTCGAAGAATTATATGGACGACCTTGTAGATCACCGATTTGTTGGTGGGAATCTACAGAAAGACTTCTACTTGGACCAAATATGGTTAGAGAAACATTAGAAAAGATTGATCTGATTAGACAGCGAATAAAGACAACTCAGGATATGCAGAAGTCCTATGCAGATAAGAGAAGGACTTACATCAATTTTGAGGTGGGAAACATGGTATTTATTAAAGTGTCACCTTTGAGGAATGTGGTTCGCTTCGGATCTATAAGGAAATTAACACCAAGATTTGTAGGACAAATTCCCATAATAGAAGGGATAAGCCAAATAGCATATAGAGTAAAGCTACCAAAGAGACTGTCTGGCGTTCATGATGTTTTCCACGTTTCCCATTTAAGGAAATGTTTGCATGATACTGTAGAAATAGTTGAGCCAAGTATGCTTGAGGAAGTAGAGGTAGAATAGGAGGCGACAGTTTGACGGTTTCCTACTCGTATTCTTGGATTGGTAGTTAAGAAGCTACGCAACAGAGAAGTCAAGTTGATGAAAGTTCAGTGGGGGGATAACCGAGAGGATGCAACTTGTGAGAGTGAAGACAAGAATTGCGCTTCATACCCTTTTCTTTTCAAGGGTATTATGATGACCCTAAGCTCCCGTGCCATGGAAGCAAGGATAGTCATCTGGAATATAAGACATTAATCACATCAGAAGGTTACAGATAATAGCAAAAACATGAAATAGAATATTTTACATCAATATGACAATAGAATCATAAAATGTAATAACCTTCAGAGTGGCACAGTTATAGGATACAACGCAGTGCATAAAGGAAATCATCAGCCTACATCGAGATCAACGGTGTATATACATAAGATAGTACATAATAGAAATAATCAGTCTGAATACATAAAGTAGTACATGTGGTAATGTCAATAATCCAAAATACAGATGAAAGCTAGTCTTCGCCATCAGCCAAAAGTGCACTCCAAGCTACAGTGCTAAGCCAAAATAAATCATGTAACCTGTTACTTAACTGCCCATGTAAAAAAAGGAGCACCCGAGTTTGCCAGTGAAACAAACTATGAGTCAGTCATGGGACCGGTATGAGAAATCTACTTAACTTATTTAATAATAAGGCTAATCACAAGACCACGCCGCTAACGTGGAACGGGTTTACTCCAGTGGATTGCCAGTGCATAAAACAAGTAAATCATTTAAACAACGCAATTCTTTTTACAAAAATGAAGCCATTATAAGACTCAGGCCCCATCACACAATCCAATGCAAGCCGAAGGATAGAGTTTTACCTTATAATGGCCAAAATATGCTTGATACGTATAAAACAAAATCATTTGATATTATAACTAGTGTATATATGTTTCAAAAGCAATTTCAATCATAATGTATCAATCATAGACGACATAGTACCCCATCCTACTATGTCGCCATATAGGTTTACAATCAAAACCGAATGTCGTATTAGAAATTTGATTCCATCATGAGTCGAGGCCAGGGATGGCTCCTCACTGATTCTAGACACTCTAGCAAATGCATCAGGGCTCAGACGCTGGCGAGCCCCTGGATCTTCAGGGTCGGTACTCCCTTACTTTTGACGATTAATTATTCATGAACACACATTTCCTGGTCGTATCGAACCTATCTATCAGCCCCGTAATGATCGATATAACCGAGGCACCTAGCAAACCATCATCCACATAGGTGAAAATAAATAAATGTCTGGGCTCCATATTATGACACCACCCATAGCTAGAAAGAAACGTCGTGCACTCCCTGCAGTCACGATCCCATTTTGACTCATACCGAGGTGTGAGGCTCGCGAATTAACGCTTTACACATAACTATGCTATTTAAAGTTGTGTTTTGATCGTTAATCGCAAGACTCTGCTTTTCAACAAAAGCCTTGATCATTTGCATCTCAGCATGCCACATTGACATTCCACACCATGCAATAGCTGTCTATCGATATATAACCTCTAAGCTCGTACGTCTTAGAGAAGGGTGTTAAATTAGGGAATAAACTCTCCACCACCAAACAGATATCTACTTAATAGACATCAATCAACACAGAACGAAATCCAATGTCAGACACACACATCCATTTACTAGCCCGTTCAGGGTCTGACTAAAATCTGAGGCTCTTTATTCCTCATTCCATATGTCCAATATGGAAGAGAGGCCCTCGCATATCCGGACAATCAACAAATACGTCCAGACCACTACCACTATAACCTCATCAAGGGAGCTGCCCATATCTAAGGCATCAGTAGTAATCCGCACGATGTGAAGATCACTAGTCTTGCACCATGTTCATATCTTCGACTTTTAATCGTCGATCAATTATTTGAAATGATAATTAACTCGGCCTCTTCAAATAATTCACGTATACATAGAATTCAAATCAGTTCTTTCCATGGTTAAATTATTTGACATCCACATTTCAGTTCATTAATATAATTTTCATGTCAAATACATCTAACCATCAAAATATCCAATAAACCAAGTAAAATCAGTTTATTTCCATTCCACGTCGTTTATAATATTTTAAAACAATTTATCGCTATTTTTATTTTTATAAAAACAGCCTATTTTAATTAAACGACGCTTTAGGTCATTACGCGGCCCTGGCGCTGTTTTTCTTCAGATTTGAATTACACATTTCTCAAAATCTAACCGTTGGATCTTAAAAATTTAATATTGTTGTAAAGATCTTTCCAAAGCGAACCTAATGGTTCTGGTTTTGGGAAAATCCGATGGTCGGATCTCTTTGTATAATCGTTTAAATTTATGACTCCAAAACGCGAACTACCACGCGTGATTTGTTTAATTTTAATTTATATATAATTCACTTGACGATCCCCTAACCATTTTCACTTCAAAATTTTGGCTAACGCCTTTAAATTTTGGTAAATTTCGCCATAGCCTCCTTTGTTCGGAGAGAGTTTTGGAAATTTATTGGGCCGTATTAGGCAGCCAATAAATCCAGAAACAGCTTACACAATTTTTAGTGACCTATTCTATGCCCAAGGGAGTGTGTAAAGATCATAACTCCAGAGATAAATCTCGTCACCTTGTCCAGTGTTGGAAGATAAATAATCCATGTGCCATATCAAAAAACAGGATAGACGTGAATCATTGTCGTCTCCAGACCCGTGTGGGGTTTTATTAATCTTTCCATTTACCGTTATATTTTATTTAGTCCATATCAGTCCTCAGTTCAACCTGTAGTTCAATCATCGCCATACGAGCGTCTCGCTCATATGGTAATCTCAACCTCGTTATACAAGCTCCAAATGCTTATATGGAATATGATATGCTATGACATCAACAGTTCGCCCTAGGTTCAACCTGAAATGTAGTCATCGCCATATAAGCCTCTTGCTTGTATGGTAATTCCAACCTCGTCACATAAGCTCCAAATGCTTATATGGTATATGATTGAATATGTTATCTTCATGAAGTATGCCACGTATTGTAGTTCAAAATTAATTGTTACTATCATACGGAGTTGTTTATAATCTCACACAGAACAACCAGCACATCGCATTCAATGGCATTCACAGGAGTTTATATAATAAATAAAATTGTGCAGCCAACTCATTAAGGTTTACCTATTTGTCGGGCATGCAAATAAATTCTTTACTCAACAACAAATCCATTAACCTATTTAGCATGTGTCTATATATGCATATCTAAGCTAAAAATAATATTTTTAGCGAACAAATATCCATTCCCATATATGACAATTTTATTCACCTCTTTAACGTGTTAAAAATGATATTTTTAACTAACACATATTTATTTCAACACTAGACTATTTTTAACACTTCATGTACATGTTAAAAATAATATTTTTGGCGAACAAAAATATATTACAACACATGACCATTTTATTTAGTTCATATGCATTTAAAAAATAATATTTTATTGCAAACAAATATTTATTTCAACATATGGTCATTTTTAACACTTCATCTACATGTTTAAAATGATATTTTTGGCGAACAAGAACATATTTCAACACATGACTATTTTATTTAGTTCATATACATGTTAAAAATAATATTTATAGCAAACAAATATTTATTTCAACATATGGTCGTTTTTAATACTTCATATACATGTTAAAAATAATATTTTTAGCAAACAAAAATATACTTCAACACATGATTATTTCATTTAGTTCATATACATGTTAAAAATAATATTTATAGCAAACAAATATTTATTACAACATATGGTCATTTTTAACACTTCATATACATGTTAATAATAATATTTTTGTTATTCAAATGATTTACTCAACACCCGAACATTTTTAATTGTTCATACATACAATAAAAATGTTATTTTGATTGTTCAAATAATTTATTTCAAAACATGAATATTTTATATACTTTATACATACAATAAAAATGTTATTTTTATTGTTCGAACAATTTATTTCAAACATGAATATTTTATATACTTCATACATATAATAAAAATGTTATTTTTATTGTTTAAACAATTTATTTCAGACATGAATATTTATATACTTCATACATACAATAAAAATGTTATTTTTATTGTTCAAATAATTTATTTCAAACATGAATATTTTATATATTTCATACATACAATAAAAATGTTACTTTTATTGTCCAAACAATTTATTTCAACATGAATACTTTATATACTTCACACATACAATAAAATGATATTTTTATTGTTCAAACAATTTATTTCAAACAACAACTATTTTATATAGTACATTTCAGAAAATTTCGGCATTACAATGGCAGGGTATTTAGCACCGGCACCATGTCTGAGCATGGCTCCCCTGCTAACCCAGGCCTTGTAGCATTACAATAATTTCATCTCAATAATTTCCATAACTCAATTCATTTTCTCTATATAATGAATTTATCACAACCACAATCAATTTTGTTGCAACCACAATCAATCATTCACAATCACAATCAATTTCACACCACAGTCATCCATGGTTTAACAAAAAGTGGTGTCAGGAGCTACTAAGCCCCATCTCCAGCCTATTATATTTTTTTTTTCTAATTTATTTGAATTTAGAATTTTCACATTGGGTTCCACTACTTCGTAATTCGTAACAAGCTCAAAAATTCCTCTGGTCTCTTCTAGAATGTAGCGTACGATTTCACGAGTCCATTGTCTCTTGTTTTGCTGGATTTCGACAACATATGAAAAATATATGATTTTTATAGAGAAATCGAAATTTGCAACGCTTTTAAGTGTTATTACCTTTAAAAATTATAACAGTCGTTACCTCTTAGTTTGATTCAATACTAGGATTTGAATTTGTGTTCAATCCATTGCACAATAGGAGGATCGGGTTGCACCACGTTGTAGAGCGTGGAGAGACACGTCTGGGGGTGGTGGTCACGTCGAACTTGATGGTGGCAGGAAGGCACGGCGATGGCTCGAACGGTGCAACTTTGAGGACTCGGATCTCGAGAAACACGCAACGATAAATCACAAAACTTATATGGATTTGAAGAGGGGACTGAGATCTACAAAATTCTCTAAAGGAGCAAGTAGTTTCAATGAGTGGTTTAGGAGAAAGCGAAGAGAGAAGAAAGGAGCATTAGACGTCGTTCGATATTAATGGTTACGGGTTTTTCTGGAACGAGAAAAGTGAATGGAAATTTTCTATTGGTTTATATTTATATTTAATTATTTAATTCTTTTATATTCCAAAAATATCCATTAGTCCATATAAATTCTAAATCAAACCCAACGACTGTCGCTCCTAGCTAAATAACCTCATTCCGGACACAATGGAATATATTTCATAAGCCTATTCAACTGTTTCAGTCAGTTTCTCTCAAGATTAAAATATAAAACATTCAATATTGGATTTGAATGTACATTTTAATTTACCAAGGCCACATACTGATTCCAAAAATTCCCAAAAAATAAATATAGCTATGTTTTGACGATATGGTTCTAACAAAATTAATTTCGTCGAATTTGGAGACCGTTTGAAAAATGGCCATTTTCTGGTCGATCCAATTCAACAAAATTACCAAATGCATTTTAATTTACCACGCTCATATATTAATTCCAAAAATTATGAAATTTTATACCTAGCAATAATTTGACATTCTGGATCCCACAAAAGTGATTTCGTCGAAAATGGAGGGCGTATGTAAAATGGCTATTTTTAAGAGCCATATATATTTAAATTACATAGCGACTATTTTTAATTTTAAACTGGACATAACTTACAATTCTCGTTACAGAATCTGAATTTTTCACATTCGTTAGAATGATATAATTAAACAGATTCAAATATTTATGGTTTTTATGAAATCTTATTTATTTTGAATTCTGTACATTCATTTGAAATTAGAAATCGAATTTTCAAACTACCTCATCATTTCAGGCTCGTTTTATAATTAAAATAAATATATATGCTCTAACTTTGATTTAAGTAAATTTTAAATCGTTATAATTTAAAATAAATCATTTTAAATATTCAAAATCCATTAAAATAGGTAAAACAAAAATTTTAAATTGGTTCTGATTTTCTGGGTTGTTACAATCTTCCCACTTAAAACTTTTCATCCTCGAAAAGGAAACATTAGTAAAGTAGGAATCAAATCGAAAATAGAATAAATTATAAATGTACCTTGCACTAGAGCTAATCAGAGATGTCCACTCTACACTTGGGATAAGCCTGTTTAATGCTGTCTTCTGTTTCCCATGTACAGTCTCTAGGATCTTCGCTCCATGACACTTTGACTAAATTTATCTTCTTGTTCCTTGAAACCTTGGTTTCTTTGCCAATAATTTTTATGGGCTCCCTTCTCACTTCTAATTTCGGAGTAATATCCAAATTTTGTTGGGCTGCTTCTTCCACGACCAAATCTGGATTATGCACATGTTTATGAAGTTGAGACACGTGAAACACATCATGTACTCTGGGCAACCAGTCTGGTAATTGAACCCTATAAGCGAGAGTTCCAATTCTTTCAAGTATAGTAAATGGACCAACAAATCTAGGTGCCAATTTTCCTGTCTTCTAGAATCGGACTACTCCTCTCATCGGAGAAACCCTCAAATATACATAATCACCAACAACAAATGCTAAATCTCTTCTTCTAGAATCTGCATAGCTCTTCTATCGGCTTTGAGCTTCTTGTAGTCGCTTCTTAATGAAGTCGACTTTATCTGAATCTTCTCGTATCATGTCAGGACCCAATACCAGTCGATTGCCTGGTTCTACCTAACATGCAGGAGATCTACATGGTCTACCATACAATGCTTCGAATGGTGACATTTCCAAGCTCGCTTGATAACTGTTATTATATGAAAACTCAGCCAAATGTAGGTGATCTTCCCAATATACACCAACCTCAAGAATACAAGCCCGCAACAAATCTTCTAATATACGATTCACCCTCTCAGTTTGTCCATCTCTCTGGGGATGATATGCGGTGCTAAGATTCAACTTTTTTCCCAACTCCTCCTGAAATGCTTCCCAGAATTTACCATTGAAAATCGGATTACTATCACTGACAATACTGCTAGGCACTCCATGTAGTCTAAGATTTCTTTAAATTATATTTGCGCAAGACGTTGAGCTGTTCTAGTCGATCTGACAAGAATAAAATTGGCGGTCTTCGTAAAACGATCTACGATCATCTATATACTGTTATTTCCTTTCTTGGTTCTGGGAAAACCATCTATGAAATCCATGGAAATTTGATCTCACTTCCAATTTGGAATCTCTAACGGTTGCAACAATCCGGCGAGTTTCTGTTGATCACTTTTGACCTGTTGGCAAGTAGAACGCCTGCTAACATATATTGAAATGTCCCTTTTCATAGCCTTCCACCAGAATGTGCGCTTAAGATCATTATACATCTTACTCACCCCTGAATGGATACTGGGCTTGGATTTGTGACATTCATCTGGTACCTCTCTCCTGAGCTCTGAAATATCTGGAACACAGATTCATCCTTTCAATCTAAGAGTTCCCTTGCCATCAGTTTGGAAGCTTGAAACCTCGCCATTTTGAACTCATTCGCTGATCATCTGAATAAACTTATCGTCTTTATGAAGAACAAAGATCTTGTCAATCAACGAAGATGTAATAATAAGACCGGCGATGATTACATTCCTTCTGCTAAGCGCATCAGCTACAACATTAGCTTTCCCTGGAGTATACAAAATATCTAGATCTACGCTGCAAGAAATTCTAGCCGACGCTGCTGTCTCAAATTCAAATCCTTTTGGGTGAACAAATATCATTAATTTATGATCTGTATATAATTCAAACTTCTCACCTAAAGTCTCACCTAAAAGATAATGCCTCCATATTTTCAAAGCAAACACGATGGCTAATAACTCAAGATCATGAGTAGCATATCTCTTCTCATGTGGCTTTAACTGCCGGCTAGCATAAGCAACTACTTGGCCTCTTTGCATTAATACTGCACTAACACCTTCAAGAGAAGCATCTGTATAAACTGTCAAATCTTAATTGCCATCGATAATAGTCAACACTGGAGCTGTAGTTAATCTTAATTTCAGCTCTTGGAATGCCGCCTCACATTATGGAGTCCAATTAAATCTTGCATGCTTCTTTGTAAGCTTTATTAATGGACTAGATAGATTCAAAAAATCTTTAACGAATTTCCAATAATAACTAGCCAATCCTATAAAACATTGGACCTCTATGAGTGTAGTAGACTGCTTCGAATCTTGGATAGCTGTAATTTTGCTTGGATCCACTGAGATTCCTTCCTTTGATACTACGTGACCAAAGAACTTCACTTCTTCTTGCCGGAATATGCATTTAGAAATTTTGGCTTTTAAGACATTCTTTCTCAGAATCTCCAACACTTGTTCTAAATGTTTATCATGCTCACCAGTTAAATTAGAGAAGATTAAAATGTCGTCAATGAAAACCAACATAAATTTATTCAAGAATTCATGGAATACTCGATTCATAAAATCAACGAAATAAGCCGGAGCGTTACATAAGCCGAACGACATTAGTAACCACTCATAAAACAAGTTTGGACCTCTAAAAGCTGTCAAAGGAACACATTATTTGGCAATACGCAGTTGATGTAAACCTGTAGCTAGGTCCATTTTAGAAAATACTGGCGCTCCATTCAAATGATCTAATAAATCATCAATCTGCGGTAACAGATATTTATTCTTCAATGTTTGTTTATTTAAATCACGATAATCCACGCATAATCGGAGAATACCATCTGACTTAGGAACAAACACTATGGCGGCTCCCTAACACGAGAAGCTAGGCCTGATTAGACCCTTCTGTAGCAATTGTCGAGTTTGATCGCCCAATTTTTCTTTCTCTTTCAAAGTCATTGTTCGAATAGCATGCACAACTGGCCTTGCATTCGGAATTAAATCGATTTTGAAGTCAATTTCTCTTCACGGAGGTAAGTTATCAACTTCTTCAAACACATCCTCATAATGTTTAACGATAGGAATATTTTCTAATAGAGTGGGAGTAATTTCTAGCATAGACCAAAATTCTTTTCTATTTGAATCTGAGCCTTGACATGGTGTAATAATATCTCCCAGTTTCGTTTTAACTTTAACTATTCTTTTGGCACATTTTACTTTGGCCTCATATTTCGTTGACTATTCTAACCCGAGGATAACATATAATTTATAAAAATTCATGACGATCAAATTAATAGAAAACCGGTAACAAGAATAAGAAATCGACACTCTACAATATAAACTGAGAACAAGAGATCCTTCTATCAGATTATGAACTCTTATCGATTCTTTGAGGTACCTTAGTTTTAACTTTAACTTTTTAACTGTGTTGCTTGAAATGAAACTATAATGCACCAGTGTCAAATAATATTGAAACAGGAATATTTTTAATAGTAAGGGTACCTCCAAAACATCTAGTTTACCTTCTCCCTCAGAAGAAGATGGCGTATCCGCCCCCTCGTACACATGAGCCACTTGGGATTTCTTAACAATGGGCAGTTCTTGACTATATGCCCCTTCTTATAGCAGTTGAAGCACTCTCTATTATCACGACGGTTCTGACTTGGACCAGATTGATTTTTCTTTTGCCGCTTTGGAGCGTTGCATTCATTTGCCAAATGCCCACTTTGACCACAATTATGGCATTTGCCTTTTGGTTTCCCGCCTTGCTGAGGCTTTGTTGCTTCGGTGTTACTAGTCTCGGGCTTCTTTCCAGTAGATTTTCTTTTGTTGCTAGCTTGGTTCTTCTCGCGGTCCTCCTGAAGGTTCTTCTTATCTAAACTTTCATACATACATGCCATCTCAACCATCTTGGTGAATGGAAGGTCAATGTACCCAGTTGTTCGAATTTGGTACCTACGAAGGAGACTATTATAAATCGCTTGTTCTTTTCAATAGGATCTTGAATAAGCTCAGGTGCGTAGCGAGATAGTTCGGCGAATTTGTTGAGATACTCATGGGTAGTACGATCTTCTTGCTGGAGATTAGCGAACTCTCCATGTAAGGGCTCGACCTCCTATCGAGGGTTGAATTTCTTATTGAACACTTCTTTGAATTTAGGCAATGTCATATCTACTTCAAGCTCGCCTACTGTGATGGTGTCCCAACATATCAGTGCTTCATCCTTCAACAACCAGGATGCCATGAACCTCTTTCTATGATCTTCTAGCTCCAAGCCTGTGAAGATTCGTTCGCATGACTTCAACCAGGCTTGGGCTTTTGCCACTATACCACTGTCATAGAATGGAAGGCCACCTAGATTCCTATACTTCTTAGCTATCCTATCAAGATCAAACAGTTGCGGGGGCTGCTGCTGAATCACAGGCTCA
This sequence comes from Allium sativum, assembly GCA_030737875.1. Taxonomy (NCBI): domain Eukaryota; kingdom Viridiplantae; phylum Streptophyta; class Magnoliopsida; order Asparagales; family Amaryllidaceae; genus Allium; species Allium sativum. The sequence goes on from CM060924.1 coordinate 974,496,961, forward strand.
TTAATAATGGGAATATTCTCCCCTCTTCCACCTCGACAACCCCTAGTCCTGCCTCTTCCTCTACCGCTCATCTTTAAGTCTGTTCTTTACAAGAAAGAAAAGAGTCAGACCAACAGAAATGACAATTTTAAGGACTGGTAAAACCAGAGGGACATATGGAAAACAATGATGTACAGATCAAATTATTATGCTATTCTGCTGTGCTCATTGTAGGACATTACTAATCCTATCTCTAATGAGCTACTCGCCTTAGAACACTACTGATTCTATTTTTGACGAGGCGTTTAATGTGTTTAATTACAGAACTAAGATTAACCAAAGCTCTGATACCAGCTGTGATAACCCCAAACTCCCGTGCTATGGAAGCAAGGATAATCATTTGGAATATAACACATTATTCACATCAGCAGATTACAGATAATGGCATAAACATGAAATAGAATAATTTACATCAATATGGCAGCGGAATCGCAAAATGTAATAACCATCAGAGTGGCACAGTTATAGGATACAACTTAGTGCATAAAGGAAATGATCAGTCTACATCGATATCAACGGTACATAAACATAGGATAATACATAATTGAAATAATCAGCCTACATCGCGATTAGCGGTGAATAAACAGAAAGTAGTACAGGTGGTAATGTAAAAAGTCCAAAATACAGATAAAAGCTAGTCTTCGGCATCAGCCAAAAGTGCACTCCAAGATATAGTGCTAAGCCAAAATAATTCTTAACCTGTTACTTGGCTGCCCGTGTAAAAATAGGAGCACCCGAGTTTGCAAGTGAAACAAACAACGAGTCAATCATGGGACTGGTATGCGAAATCTAGTTAACTTATTTAATAATAAGGCTAATCACAGGACTACGCCGCTAACGCCGAACGGGTTTACTCCAGTGGATTGTTAGTGCATAAAACAAGTAAATCATTTAAACAACGCAATGCTTTTTACAAAAATGAAGCCGTTATAAGACTCAGGTCCCATCACACAATGCAACGCAAGCCGAAGGATAGAGTTTACCTTATAATGGCCAAAATATGCTTGATACGTATAAAACAAAATCGTTTGATATTATCACCATTGTATATATGTTTCAAAATCTATTTCAATCATAATGTATAAATCATGGACGACATAGCACCCATCCTACTATGTCGCTATATATAGGTTTACAATCAAAACTGAAATGTCGTATTGGAAATTGGATTCCATCATGAGTCGAGGCCAGGCATGGCTCCTCACCGATTCGAGACACTCTAGCAAATGCCTCAGGTCTCGGACTCTGACGATCCTCTGGATCTTCAGTGTCGGTCCTCCCTTACTTTTGAGAATTGATTATTCCTGAACACACATTTCTTGGTCCTATCGGACCTATCCATCAGCCCCGTAGTGACCGATATAACTGAGGTGCCTCGTAATCCATCATCCACATAGGTAAAAATAAATAAATGTCTGAGCATTATACCATGGCACCGCCCATAGCTAGAAAGAAATGTTGTGCACTCCCTGCAGTCACGATTCCGTTTTTGACTCATACCGAGGTGTGAGGCTCGCAAAGTAACGCTATACACAAAACTATGCTATTTAAAGTTGTGCTTTGATCATCAACCACAAGACTCTGCTTCTCACCAAAAGCCTTGATCATTTGCATCTCAGCAGGCCACATTGACATTCCACACCATGCGACTAATGTCCACCAATATATATCCTCTAAGCTGGTACGTCTTAGAGATAGGTGTTAAGCAAAAGAATAAATTCTCCGCCACCAAACATATATATATTTAATAGAGATCAATCAACACAGAACAAAATCCAATGTTAGACATACATCTATTTACTAGTTCGTTCTGGGTCTGAACGAAACCGGAGGCACCTTATTCCTCATTCCATATGTCCAATACGGAAGAGAGGCCCACGCATATCCGAACAATCAACAAATACGTCCAGACCACTACCACTGTAACCTTATCAAGGGAGCTACCTATATCTAAGGCATAAGTAGTAATCCACACGATGTGAAGATCACCGATCTTGCACCATCTTCGTATCTTCTATTCTTAATCGTCGATCAATTATTTAAATTGAGAATTAACTTGGCCTTTTCAAAAAATTCACGTATACATAGAATTCAAATCAGTTCTTTCCATGGTTAAATTATTTGACATCCATGTTTCAGTTCATTAATATAATTTTCATGTTAAAATACATCTAACCATCAAAATATCTAATAAACTAAGTAAAATCAGTTTATTTCCATTCTAGATCATTTATAATATTTTAAAATGGTTTGTCGCTATTTTTATTTATATAAAAACAACCTATTTTAATTAAACGACGCTTCAGGTCATTACGCGGCACTGGCGCTGTTTTTCTTCAGCTTTGAATTACACATTTCTCAAAATCTAATCGTCGGATCTTAACAAATTTAATATCGTTGGAAAGATCTTTATAAAGAGAATCTAATGGTTCCAGTTTCGGGAAAATACGACGGTCGGATCTCTTGCTATAATCGTTTAAAGTTATGATTTCAAAACGCGGACTACCGCGCGCGATTTGTTTAATTTTAATTTTAATTTTAATTTTAATTTTAATTTTAACTCATATATATATAATTCATTCGACGATTTCCAAACCATTTTCACTTCAAAATTTTGGCTAACGCCTTTAAATTTGGGAAAATTTCGCCATAGCCTCCTTTGTTCAGAGAGTGTTTTGGAAATTTATTGGGCCGTATTAGGCACCCAATAAATACAGAAACAACGTACATAATTTTTAGTGACCTATTCTATGGCCAAGGAAGTGTGTAAAGATAATAACTTCAAAGATAAATCTCGTCACCTTGTCCAGTGTTGGAAAATAAATAATCCATGTGCCGTAACTAAAAACAAGAGAGATGTGAATTATTGTTAACTCCATACCCTTGTGGGGTTTGTATTAATCTTGTCATTTATCGTTATATTTTATTTAGTCCATATCAGACCACAGTTCAACCTGTAGTTCAATCATCGCCACGAGCGTCTCACTCGTATGGTAATCTCAACCTCGTCATTCAAGCTCCAAATGCTTATATGGAATATGATATGCTATGACATTAATAGTTCGTCTTCGGTTCAACCTGAAATGCAGTCATCGCCATACAATCCTCTCGCTTGTATGGTAATTCCAACCTCCTCACATAAGCTCCAAATGCTTATATGGTGTATGATAGAATATGATATCTTCACGAAGTATGCCATGTAGTGTAGTTCAAAATTAATTGTTACTATCATATGGCGTTGTTTATAATCTCACATAGAACAACCAGCACACTGCATCCAATGGCATTCACAGGAGTTTATATAATAAATAAAAATGTGCAGCCAACTCATTAAGGTTTATCTATTTGTCGGGCACACAAGTAAATTCTTTACTCAACACCAAATCCATTTGCCTATTTAGCATGTGTATATATATGCATATCTAAGCTAAAAATAATATTTTTAGCGAACAAATATCCATTCCTATACATGACAATTTTATTCACTTTTAACATGTTAAAAATAATATTTTTAACTAACACATAATTATTCCAACACACGACTATTTTTAACACTTCATGTACATGTTAAAAATAATAATTTTGGCAAACAAAAATATATTTCAACACATGACCGTTTTATTTAGTTCATATGCATGTTAAAAATAATATTTATAGCAAACAAATATTTGTATCAACATATGGTTATTTTAACACTTCATCTACATGTTAAAAATGATATTTTTGGCGAACAAAAATATATTTCAACACATGACTATTTTATTTAGTTCATATACATGTTAAATATAATATTTATAGCAAACAAATATTTATTTCAACATATGGTCATTTTTAACACTTCATATACATGTTTAAAATGATATTTTTGGCGAACAAGAATATATTTCAACACATTACTATTTTATTTAGTTCATATACATGTTAAAAATAATATTTATAGCAAACAAATATTTATTTCAACATATGTTCATTTTTAACACTTCATATACATATTAAAAATAATATTTTTGGCGAACAAAAATATTCTTCAACACATAAGTATTTTATTTAGTTCATATACATGTTAAAAATAATATTTATAGCAAACAAATATTTATTTCAACATATGGTCATTTTTAACACTTCATATACATGTTAACAATAATATTTTTGTTGTTCAAATAATTTATTCAACACACGAATATTTTTAATGGTTAATAAATACAATAAAAATGTTATTTTTATTGTTCAAACAATTTATTTCAAAACATGAATATTTTATATACTTCATAAATACAATAAAAATGTTATTTTTATTGTTCAAACAATTTATTTCACACATGAATATTTTATATACTTCATACATACAATAAAAATGTTATTTTTATTGTTCAAACAATTTATTTCAAACATGAATATTTTGTATACTTCATACATACAATAAAAAGATTATTTTTATTGTTCAAACAATTTATTTCAAACATGAATATTTTATATACTTCATACATACAATAAAAATGTTATTTATATTGTTCAAATGATTTATTTCAACATGATTATTTTATATACTTCATACATACAATAAAGATGTTATTTTTTTGTTTAAACATGAATATTTTATATACTTCATACATATAATAAAAATGTTATTTTATATAGTACATTTCATAAAATTTCGGCATTACAACGGCACGGTATTTAGCACCGACACCGTTTCTAAGCACGGCTACTCTGCTAACCTAGGCCTTGCAGCATTACAATAATTTCAACTCAATAATTTCCACAATTCAATTCATTTTCCTATACAATGAATTTACCACAACCATAATTAATTTTTTTGCAACTACAACCAATCATTCACAAGCTCAGTCAATTTCACACCACAATCATCCATGGTTTAACAGAAAGTAGTGTCCGGAGCTACTAAGCCCCGTCTACGACCTATTATATTTTTCTCTAATTTATTTGAATTTAGAAATCTCACATTGGGTTCCACTCCTTCGTAATTCGTAGCTAGCTCTAAAATTCCTTTGGGCTCTTCTAGAATGTAGCGTACGATGTCACGACTCCAATGTCTCTTGTTTCACTGGATTTTGACAACGTATGAAAAAGATATGATTTTTATAAATAAATCGAACTTTGCAACGCTTTTAAGTGTTATAACCTTTAAAAATTATAACAGCCGTTACCTCTTAGTTTGATTCAAAACTAGGTATTGAATTTGCGTTCAATCTGTTGCACGAGAGGAGGATCGGGTTGCACCATGTTGTAGAGCGTGGAGAGCCGCGCCTGGGGGTGACGGTTACGTCGTACTCGACGGTGGTAGGAAAGCATGGCGGTGGCTCGAATGGAACAACTTTAAGGGCTCGGATCTCGAGAAACATGCAATGATAAATCACAAAACTTATATGGATTTGAAGAGGAGACTGAGATCTACAAAATTCTCTAGAGGAGAAAACGATTTCATTGAGTGGTTTGGGAGAAACCGAAGAGAGAAGGAAGGAGCATTAGCCATCGTTCGATATTAAGGGTTACGGATTTTTTCTGGAATGCGAAAAGTGAATGGAAATTTACTATTGGTTTATATTTGTATTTAGTTATTTAATTTTTTTTAATTCCAAAAATATCCATTAGTCCATACGAACTCCAAATCAAACCCAACGACTATCGCTTCTAGCTAAATACCCTCATTCCGGACACAATGGAATATATTTCGTAAGCCTATTCAACTGTTTCAATAAGTTTTTCTCAAGATTAAAATATAAAACATTCAATATTGGATTTGAACATACATTTTAATTTACCGGGGCTATATACTAATTCCAAAAATTGTCGAAAAGTAAATCTAGCGATGTTTTGACGATACGGTCCTAATAAAATTCATTTCACAGAATTTGGAGACCGTTTGAAAAATGGTAATTTTCTGGTCGATCCAATTCAACAGAAATTACCAAACGCATTTTAATTTATCACGCTCACATATTAATTCAAAAAATTATGAAATTTTAGACCTAGTAATAATTTGACATTCTGGATCCTGCAAAACTGGTTCATCGTAAATGGAGGTCGTTTGCAAAATGGCTATTTTAAGGGCCATATATATTTAAATTCCATAGCGACTATTTTAAATTTTAAACTGGACACAACTTTCAATTCTCGTTATGAAATCTAGATTTTTCACATTCGTTAGAAAGATATAATTTAATAAATTCAAATATTTCTAGTTTTTCTGAAATTTGATTTATTTTGAATTCTGTACATTCATTTGAAATTAGAAATCGAATTTTCGAACTACCGCGTCGTTTCAGGCTCGTTTTATAATTAAAATAAATATATACATTCTAAATTCGATTTAAATAAATTATAAATCGCTATTATTTAAAATAAATCATTTTAAATATTCAAAATCCATTAAAATAGCTAAAATAAAAATTTTAAATTGGTTCTGAGTTTCGGGGTTGTTACAGGTATGTTCTTAACTTTCTTTTCCAAAGTTTTTATTCATGCTTTTTCTACCATTTGAGTATGTTCTATCAATCAAATCTTCGACCTTTAGGTGGGAATCCCATAGATATAACAAGTGTTTGAGACATCTTATGTTTGATAGATGCATGTGGATGCAAGTGGCTGTTAGTGGTTGGTCGTGGATGCATATACACACACATTAGGTACTAGAACGGCTCTATCACTCTCATACTGCATATGGATGTATGTGCATTTTTCTTCTTTTTGGTGGATGAAAGTGGGTGTATCATCATGTAGATGTTGCATTTGTATGAATGATTGTGCACAAATATAGAACTTACATGATATAATAGGATTATCTGCATACATGTTGGATTCATGGCACTAACTACATTGCATTACGGAGGTCGACTGAATCAGTAAACCGCCTGATCTTTTGCATTAGTATAAGGACATATACACACACCTTTGCATATGTTCACATAAGCATTAGAAATCTTTTAAGGACAATGGATGCCTGTGATTGGTGGATGCGTTGATGGATGATGGATGTTAAGATATACATTCTGCTTGGCATTAGAGATTTCGTGGACGAAATCCTTTAAGTAGGGAAGAATGTAACACACCATAATTTATAACACACTAAAATAATAAGTTAAAGAATACTTAATTAAATATTTGGAATTAAGTGAAACGGACTGTGCCATTGCGTTCGTCTTGGAATTCTGCTTAAGACAAACTCTGAGTTTACGTAAAACGGACACCGTATGAAGAAGATATTAAGGTTTGAAGTTTATAAATATATAAGCCACTTATATATGAATAAAATATATCCGGAATTCAAATAAATTCAAAATCGAACAGTAGAGGGGGGAGCAGGAACTTTCCCGCTATGGGTGTCGACCCATGGGTCGACCCCATCAAGGAGTTGTCGACCCCAGGGTCGACACACTAGGGCGGTTCGACCCCCATACGGATCTAGGCAGATTCTTGGTTCTGAATGTGGACTGGATTCTTGGCTTTGTTCGTTGATGGCTATATATAGGACCCTATACCCATTGTTTTATTCATCTAAATCAATGGTGATGGTCAGATGCTACTTCAACTCAGATTAAATTAGCCTTTTCTTTAGCAACGATGATTCATACGTATTCAAAGATCACTGATTCAACATCAACACGCTTTTCTCAGTTTTCTTATATCCATTCTCTGTGAGCCTTTATTATTTTTAGATAGAAATAATAAAAATGTAATCTTGACATGCCTATAAGTTTGGATTTAAGCCTATGACAATTTATCATATCATATCTGCTATTATTTGTATATCTAATTCACTGATTAGACGTCATCATGCTTATTTATGATCATATCACTATGCCTAATCAGTCCTATTATCACATGTTCATCAGATTATTCTTATATGCATATCTTGTTACTATGCCCAATTCTATCACTATGTGCTTATTAGTTGCTATGCCTATCTTGTTATTATGCTTATTTCTATCCTCTTCCCTTCTTCTTTTCCCTTTTTATTTTATATCCAGACTACCTTCCAGCCTAGGCATGCCACTGAAATATGCGAACGCGTTAAATTGGGAAGAGGGGAAAAGGTTAAAATTGGGGCATAGCTTGTATTGGGAAATTTGGGGCATAACCTGAATTGAAAACATGAATATGAAATTAGGGCATAAACCAAAATTGTGATTATAGATCATAATTTGGGGCATATAATACATGATAAATATGACGTGGAAAAAGGGGCATGAAAACCTATAATGAAATCGGGATAGTTGTTAAATAATGAAAATGCCTAGATTTACAGTAATTGGAAACTGTAACCGTGCTTAGACAAGAGGTTAGATTATACTTGTGGTAGAAGTCTGCTCACACCCGCCCAGCATATCTAACGACCACAAGTAGTGAATCTAATGTGAGGGGTCTAAGTGCATAAACACGTGATGGTGCTAAGACGCGAGGTTAAATCCAACTTATGGAAGAAGTCTGCTCGGACCTGACCGACATATCTAGCATCCACAAGTTGTAGGCTTAATGTGGGAGGTCTAACACATTATAACCATAAATGAATAAGAGTTAATGAACTTGAATACTTAACCTGTTTGAATGCATAGGAATTACATGAACCAGTTAACTTGAGTAGGGGTTAAGTAAACTTGTTTAAAACAGGGGGATGGTTAAGTATAACTTGGGGTGGTAGGTAATATTTATATATAGGCACGCAAACTTAACCTTTTAGGGTTATGCAATCTTGTTACACTAGCAGGGTAGGCATAACATGTAGAAATCCAAGAAGTGGGGATGCAAGCTTAGGGGGAAGCTTGTATCATCTTGTGTGTGGGACCCGTTGTGGGACCCGTTTCAATCAGTAACCCATATATAGGTATCAAACGAGCACTCCAAACTATGTTGGAGTCGGGACACGCTTACTGGGTTGATTATAAGAGGTCACTTGGGAAAAAATGTCTGACGGCGCATTCCATCGGGCTCATGTGCGTGCATGGATCCGCTTGTCCGGGAAAATAAGAAGTTGTGGCATTAGTTGATATGGTTGTGCACATCCTGAAAACGAAGGGTTGCCACTTTAAGGAGTGATACTTCCTACTGTGGGGCCAGCACGGGGTATCTACGGATTAGGGAGCCAATCGATTGGGGTAGTAATTAGGGTACATCTAGTGTCGCCTGTTTAGGAGCCCGTTATTATGCTTAGGGGTAACATCGGTATGTTCAGTTGGGCTACCTGTTATTGTATGGGGAAAAACCTCTCACTGGAAGTACGCCTAAGTCTACCATCTTGTTGGGGATCATCTTGTTCATATGATACTAGTATTGGTAGAGAGAGGCAGAGAAAAGTATTAGAGAAGTACTATAATATATGTTCTATTTGGTTTATCCTGTTTAACTTGTCATACCTGCCTTATATGTTGTTATCTCTCTTATCCAGCTTATATGCCTATCACGATGTTTTTACTTATTTATATGCTAAAACCAATTGGACTCACTAGAATTTATGTCTGACCCATTTTGTTTCCTTTTCTTTCTCTTTTGTCCCCCGCCTAGGTTCTCAGGATGGGAATACTCAAGCTTGACCAGAATTCTGCTTTCGTTCTGCTTGAAGCTGCTTAGATGTAGTGCTTGATTTCGTATCTTCTCTACTATGGTAAGTTTTTGGGGATTATGCTCTTTTCATGTTTATTGTACTCTGATGATTTTAGTACAAGACAGAAGTTTTAAATTGATGTACTGGGTTTTATGCATTTCAGACTTATGATGTAACCATGTTTTGAACCATGATGTTTTCTTCTTAAATAAAGTTTTAAATTCCGCTGCAATTTTATATCTTTCTTGTAATGTTTCTGTTTACCTATAATGCTTCACGAAATTTGTGCATTCTCTTAAAGAGTGATATTAACGGACGTGGGGTGTCACATCATATATAAATGAGTTGTACAAAACCGACAGTCAGGAGGTAATTCTACAACTAATGATGGAACTGTGGGCTGTGAATAATTTTTTTGATTTGGTTTTAAGCATGGTTCAAGATTCCGACAGGCACATCTAAAATCCATCTGTTCCGTTTTGCTTTTGATGTTGATCGGACTAGAATCTATTATTGATGTGAAGGAAGAAAAGAAAATTGAAATTGTCATGATTCGTGTTAATTAAGCATCGTGCATAGCCAAAATGTCTCTATTATGCACTTAAATAATTGCTAGTTACAGTTCACATATTTCATCGAAGGACAAAGGTATAATAGATAGAATATCATGTTCGGATATGGACAACTATCATAAACGTTATTTGCGACTTCTGCAATATGCTAATTTCCTTTAATCTCAGGCGGTTATTATTAAAAGTTTCTGTCTAGATAATTTATTTCATTCCAAATGAAATGGCAGCAAGCGCATTACATAACCACCAGTCTTTCAGTTAAGTTTTCATTGTTTATACACAAAAGAGAAGGAATTTTACTAATCATGTAATCATTATAGATGGATAACGAGCCAAAGAAGATTGAATGTGCTGCAAACTAGATAAACAAAGTGCATTCCCCTAAATTAAGTTCATAGTTTTTTTTTTGAATTTCATGGCATGTGTGAATATTTTTATTTTTATTATGGTTATTTGGGTGATGCATTCATGCAGTTAATTGTTAAGCTTGCCAAGCAGTCACATTTTTATTCCAGGGATAGCGGCCCTTTACAAGACACGAGAAGACACTCAATGAAATGCATAAAGAATATGATCATTTTGTCAATTTGTTATTGTTGAGAGTATAACCTTTTACCTTATTTTTATCTTTATGTTTAATGAAGGATGATTCATGCAAGAAATATTGATAAGTTATAGTTTACTACAGTGGAGACATACTACACAATTAATGTCTGTACCCCACTGTAAACATTATTCATTCCCAGTTTTTAACTGCCAATAACTAGAACCACTTATCCATTTACAATCCCCATATCTTCTTGCGGAGATCAAAATATTTGTCCCTCCTAAACTCCAAAATTCAACAATTTTCCAGTCAACTAAATTAAAGGTTTCAATATTGATCTACCTGAGAAGGGTATCGTCACCAACATAGCCACTGAGTAGGTTAGCTCACTAATATGTTTCAAGCAAAACTAACATATGATAACTAAATTAAGAAAACTGCAAATACAACAATAAGTAGGAAATAAAACAAAGACAGGTTGTTCTTCCCAGCATATAACGCATCAACATTGAAACTTAGGAATTCAACTGCCAAACTTTGCGACATTACACTCCATGTTCTTTATGTCTCCAACATTTTTAAGTAATCATCATGGGTGGTTTACCATCTGAGTTTCAAACTTTCTATGATCTACAATGAACAGTTTGCATACTAATCATTTTGTATCGTAACCGAACACTCTTGACTTTCAGAAATTAGGTAGCGCTGCTTAAAAATTAAAACCAATCCATTATTTGTATTACTGAACCTTTGTTTCCTAAATCCATAAATGGGTACACATGAAATTGGCTAACAAGAGTAGTAATAAGGAACAGTATAGTTGCTTCTAGTGTAAAGTGTTTGGTACATCTTTACATTTTATTTGTAAAACCCTTGAGTTCATGTAAGCCCATACGTTTGTCAGAATATAATGCTTACATAATCGACAAATAAGTTTAGTAATCGTATCTCATCTATGACCGATGAGTGAAAAATTGAGCGGTAGAACAAAATATATAATAAGCAGCCAATCCAGAAATAGATCTAAATCCATGGCTATCTAAGTCTACTATTCACCTAAAGCTTATCTAATAAAACCAATTTAAGGGTTCTTATCTAATAAAATCAAAATACGACAAATGAAATCAAATCAAAAGAGGCAAACTAAAATTGGCAAAATATAAAACCTGAAAACAGCGGCAATCGAAATCTTTAAACGGAATAGAAATCTGTAATCTTGAATTGAGTCGAATCAAAAGAGCTACAGTGATTTCCCTTCTTCGTTGTCTTTCCTCTTTTCGTGCTTTTTTCTTTTTGCTTTCCTACTGGCGTGAAAAAAAATAGCGCATAAGAGAAAAAGGAAGGAAGATTTCATTATAAGTGCAACATTATTTTAATCCACATGACATGTGTTGTACATTTTTTAATTTAACATGTATTTTGCTTTATTATAATTGCTTCAAATTTAAGAAACTGATGCAAATTAATATAAATGCATCAGTTGTTAACGTATCTGATGCAAGTGAAAACACTTGCTTCAGATTATTTGCTTCAAAAATGGTTCACAACTGATGTTAATTACATTTTCAACCCTTCAACTGCTTTACCTATGACAATTGCTTCACGAGGTGATAGGGAACTGACTCAAGTAATGCTATTTGCATCATTTGTTTACACAACTAATGCAACTATGATGATGCAATAGACCTGTTTTGTAGTAGTGGATAGTCTTCTCTAAGTATTCAATAACCGCAAAACCAAGTCAACGGGAACAAATTCTTCTTAAACAGTCATCAAACGATGGGTTTTCATGAGTCTTCCTTAGTTGCTCAGAGATTCAATGAGACGACACAGATATACTCCTAATTCCAGTCAAGCATTTAAATCCTATAAGTCGCTTGGTAGGAAGGTCCTAACAAATATCTTAGGTCATAACTACAGCTATTAGACTAAGGATGGTCTCTAATTCATGATTTAAGGTTCTCAAAGGTGATAGCAGGTCAGGGTATGAAATAACTCTAATTATGCATAATTGCATTTTGTACTTGCAATGTTAGTGAAAAAGTAATTATAATACCTGATCACAACAAGATTTTTCATGATTATCTTAATCACTGTATATTCCCTTTTATTGATCACATCCAAAGTTACAAATATTTCTCCAAGCTGATTTAGTAATTAGGGCTTTACTCCGTCATAAGTGATTACATGATGTTAAAAATTAACTGAATGTCCGGGAAAAGAACCCCTCTACGGAAAAGGAAGCACCCTCTTTGAGTTTCTAGAGTCTTATTCATAGGTGTGGATTGATCCTTCCTTCGACTTAAATGCTTCGCTTCCGTCACCCTACAAGGTTTAACCATGAAAGCTTAGCGAGCATACTGATGGCTTTCCTTCGAGAGAAAATTCAAATAGCTACTTCTGAGGGTCCCGACGAAGGAAACTCACAGTTAAATGTGAGAGGGATGGTCTTGCGGGGGCCCTTGGCTCTCTTCTAACTTTTGTCTCTTACTTTGTCTTCTAGGATTAGAGTTCAAAAATTTAGATTCCTTGATCCTTGTTGTACCAGCTGTATCTTGTCCTTCTTAGGCCGTGGAGGTATGCATCAGAAGTCCTGCTTAATTTCTTACGAAGGGATCCTATGTTATCTACATAGGGTTATCCCTACCGCATTCATCTTTGGTAGCTTTCGGAAATCCTTTCTTCCCATTCTTTCCTTTCTTATTACTTGAATGATCTTTAAGCTTCATCCGTTGTTGCTTCATAAGCCCTTCTAGCGGTTATACAAAGGCTTTCTCAACTACGGCTATTCTTCCTTTTTTGCATTTTCAGGGTAAACCCATTCGGTTTTGATCTGAACAGTTGCGAGAGGCATTGTTGTATGCAAACTCTCGGCTTATAGTGGCGGTTTTCTTCAGATTAGCATTCTTCTTGATGTGGTTAGGTCCATGAGTACTTTTTTCGATATCTGGTTTGACTGATAGAACTCTCCTTGGATCTCTCCCTATCCTTTCGATCCTGTGCTCCAGAATATATTTCCTTTTGGTATATTTGAGAGACAAGCTTGACTTATTGGTGCCTTTTTGGTTATGAAACATGAACCTTTTGGAATACGACTGAAGGTCTTCATCAGCTTCAAACTTACCTACTTCTGGCTCTTATCTCCTATTAGTTTCCTCTGATGCTTTTCCCCTGGCTTGCCCCATTTCCCTTTCTTGTCGGGTAGCCAGGTCCAAAATTAGTTCCCTTTTAGTTAAAGCCGAAAGGAGCTTTCTGGTTGGAGGGAAATTCCCTTTTCTTATTTCAAAAAGGATGTTGCCGAAGATCCAGCACTGCTTCCTTTGGGTCGTTGTTTGCTTTCACACTCCTTCACTTCAACTTTAATTTTTTTATTTGTCGTGGTTATTTTTGGTGCTAATATTTTCCCTCATGCCTAGTGAAAAATGTTCTTGACATTTCAAGTCATCTAGCTCGGTTTCTTGCATTTATGTTATCATTTTACCATATCTGCTTTTTAGTACTTCTCCCTTGGTAGTTGGGACTTGATCAACAGGAGTTGATTCGTTTCTTTTGTCTCTTGTTTTGCACACGTCGTATCTTTCTCTTTCTTGTAACTGTCTTCTTAAATTATGATAGTTAATTGCTCCAGCTAGCAACCGTATCTCTTCTTGGTTTTTCTGTCTTTTCTTCCATTGTTACCTAGCCCTTCAAACCTGATCCAACGGCCTCGTGTTGGGGATGCTTTTCCTATGAACTGTTTCATTCCTCTTTTCTGTCTTCATGTTCCTGTCCTTCTTAATATTTCTGGAGTATTTTCTTGGTACTATCTCTTTTATTGATCGAGTTTGGCGATGTTAGGTTTAAAGATGTCAGGTTTAGCTCATGCAGGCAGTCTTTCTCGTGTTCCAAGAGTTTCTACTCTTCTCTTGATCCTTCCGTTTAATGCAAGTTCTGTAAGTCATTTGACATAATTATGAGGGACCTCTAGCTTATTGGAGAATGGAATTGTAATGACTACAACCTTTTTTCAATTATTAACATTATTGATTATAAAATATATACTGACACCTTTATCCAGAATATATATATATATGTATATGCATGTAATAAATATTGATGATTATACAGTCAAGAGCTTATAGAGATTCAAAGATTCCAAAAGAAGATTCAAGACTCATGAGTATCAAGATATCAAGATTTCAGGAGTTCAAGATTAACAATGTAATAGTCTAGTTAGAATGTAAAAATCTCAGATTAGCACTTTCAAAATATGATTTCAAATTATCTCAAACTATTTTCAAATTAGTTTCAAACTCCTTTCTAAATGATTTCAAGTTACTAAGGGTTTTTACTTATGTTTTCAAATATATATGTTTATTATATAGTTTTATTATATTATATATATGTTTATAATCATAATATAATTTTTTATATATATAGTTTTATATCATATTAATATGTTTTCATACTTAAGAAATCATATTCTAAACAACTAGTTTTAACACAGGAATTTCCATAATATATATATATATTGATTTAAATTTAATCAGGATTCAAAATTTGAAAAATTATATATATGTCGATATACCACTTTTGACATGTCGACATATAACCATCATATTTCAAATTTCAAAGGAAGTGTCTTTTCATGTTTTGAAATGTTTCAGAACTGTTGGAACCTTTAGAACTCCGTATAAAGGGCTCATTTTTGAAATTTTAATCTTCCTATCTTCTCCTTCTTCATCCTTACTCTTACCACCATTATTCTACTTTAATTTCTTGATTTCTACACTTATACTCTACCATTTTCAATACAAATTATATCATTCTCTTTCTATTCTCAATCTCTATCAAATACTCTCTACTTGGAAGTGCTATTCAAGAGTCCTAGGGTTGTTTGTAATTGGTAAGGAAAGGGTGTGTTTCATTGTAGTCTGTAAATCAAGGAAAGGGAGCGATGTGAACCTCGTAGCTGTGAAATCAAGGGTGTTGAATTGGTGTGAACCTTATAGCCATGAAATCAAGGGTGTGGATTCGGTGTGAACCTTGTGGTCATGAAATCTAGGATGAGGAATCGGTGTTAACTTTGTAGCCGTGAAATCAAGGGTGTTGTAAGTTGATACTAGTATTAATAAAAATCTGCGCAATCCAGCGTAGTGTGAGAGTGGACGTAAGAGTAATCCGAACCAGTATAAAATTCGGTGTGTTATTTCATTTTCTATCTTTTATTTCTGTTTATATTTGCATCCGTGATTGTTTTCGTTGTGATATTCATTATGTGATTCATATAGTTGTTTAAGTAATTGTTTAAGTCTACCATAATATCTTTAAAACTATTCACCCCCTCTAGTGTTAGTTTTACCTTAAGATCTGTGATTCTCGTCCCTAACACAGCTTTATGTTGTATCTTCCCATTGTCACCGACATCCTCCCTTCCCTCTTAATATCATGGTTCTCTGCCATTCTTGGGAAGAAATTAGCTTTCGACGCAGAAAAATTCTTCTTGGCTCCTTCTATTTATTCTGCTAAAACATCTAATAACTTGGGGAGAATGTAGCCTTCTAGGGAAATTGCGTCCATTTCTCTCAGTCCTTGGCTCAGGTATCCATATGTTCCACTTAATCAACTTTCTTCAGTCTAAGCCTTCACCAGCTTATCTTATAAACTTACAATAATGTAGCTAGTCGGACTTAAGATTCTGAATAGTATCATAATTTTTTCTTTTAATCATTTTTAGGAGAAACGATCCATATTTCCCTCCTGAGCTTTAAACAGAGTGTGAGAATTAGACGGTTAGCCTCTCTCCGGCTATTGCCAGAGAACCACTCTAAGCCTTATGGGAAAATTGAATTTTAAGTATGTGTATTTGTAAAATTTCTTGTAATAATGTTAACGTAAACCAAGGTGTAATCTTGTATCTATTAATGTTAAGAGGCTTTTCTATTTCAAGTTTTATTTAAAATTTATTGAGGAGTAAAATTTTAGGAAGCTTTTACTAGTCACACCTTTGGGATCTTTCTTGCGAAAACTTTCTACGAAAGCAAAATAAACTACCAGTTTACCTCAGCCCTTTTGACATACGTTAGGGAGTTATTTTTTGACTTATTCGAAGATGCCTATGAAAGGGGTTGCCTTCTCTTTAGAACTTGATAAGATATAATATCTTTGTTATTAGATCTTTTTCCTTTGTTAATGGTTTTATTAAAGTAAAATATTAAACTCCTTCGCCCATACAAATTTGAGGAAAATGATGTCTTTTAGAACTTATTCTGTTTTGGTCTTTCATCTTACTTACGGAACACTAGATATAAAAGACTCTGACATTTAGGATAGGTATTTAGAAAGAGAAAACGTTTTTCAGGTTAAGCAAGGTTTATGAGACTAGAGCAAAGACATTCTTTTTGATAGGGAATGTTGATACCTTAAAGTTATTATGATAAACAAAAAAAAAATAATTCCAAGGGGTGATGTTTTAGTTTTTTCTCCTAGACCTCCTGCCGATTCGTTCTGCCTTACGAACGAATTTGGATAAGAGGCACTATCTGTCGAAAAAATAAATATATGGTTTATTGAAGTTTTGAGTTAGTAAACTTTTCGAGGTACATCGAAAAGGTGATTATTTGTCCTGTTTGAGACAGGCTATATTAAGAGATTTTAAGTACAAAATATCTTTTTCAGATAGGACGAAAGGCAATCGGGTCACCAAATGCCTTTCAAAGGTTAATAAGGTATAGGAAAGTTCCCTCCCGCTTGTCAGTTTTAGTGTGTTTCCAAAAGTCTGATGAACATTCAAGTGGTTATTTCGAAATTTTTCCTTTGTAACATTACCTCTCTAGTTGCCACGGTAGGCTCATAACTATAATCCTAAGAGTTTATACGTAAATGCATAAACTACTTACCAACAATAGAAATTGGTACTGTCTAGCTGAGAATTCATGCGGCTGTACCAAGTATTACCTTTTTTAAGGGTGTAATGAAGTTAAAACTCCTTCTTTGGTGTTGTAAACCTGATAGAGGAATTATTTATTGGATGGAGCTTCTTTTTGGTATTAGAAAGGTGGGGCTACTTTCATCGTCAGAAGATTAACCAACATGTACATGATGGGATGGCAGAGGCTTTTGAATGTACGAAACTTCATATAGCTTAAGAACCAAAGCCCAGATTTCGCTGCTGAAATAATTATAGTCCAGAAATTTTTGAAGAATATAGAAATCCTTATTACGACTTTCAAAAGAATCAGAACCCATATTCAGGAATCTAGATAATATAAGTCCAGATATTGTTTCTTAGAAAAAATGGAACTTTTCTTGACTAAACTTCAGATTTGGGTAATAATAAAAGCACATAGATCATTTTCTGATATAAGCAGAGCCAACTTCCGGCTTGGAAATCAAAATTCAGGTGTTAAGATAATAACAATCCAAATATTACATTTTTGAGATAGACAGAGCCTTTTTCCGGTTTAAGAAACGTAGTGTAACAACCCGAATTCCGACAGAATGAGTTTTATTCCTTCTCATAATTCAAATCTATCGAAACTCGTGTTGGTTTACTCTGGTATCCTACAGAAAAGACAGAGACGTAAAATATGCCAGAGCTCAGAAAATATCTCACAACGGAAAGAATAAATATAATATAATCAAAGTATAGCCTTACCGTATTAATAATACTGCCTGACCAGTATCCAAAGCTATCATGTCTCTGCCACAAATCTAACCTGTGAGTATGTTATGAGGAGGGGGTCAGAACACAAGTTCTGGTGACTGGATTTAAATTATACACTTTGGATAATCCTACATATATCATTCAATCACATTTTCTTGTTTATTAGGTTACTTAGGTTAACAACACTCAAGGCTTACACGCACGTCGTACCCATTTACTTCCCAGTGGATTAAACTAATACAACATATATGTAGCTACCCCCAAATATTGAGGCACACCCCATGGTACCCACTCGCTTGGTTTCCACCGAAATGCAATATAAATAAACACATCTCCTCATCCTATGCCGGAGCGACATACGGATCTCTACATAACATTGTTACGTTCCGCATATATCTGTCATTACTACGCTACGTAAGCGTACGGACCGCCACCTTCGATTGAATCAGATTCCTTACCAGAGTAATTCTCTCAATTCCACAATACATCACCCAGACTGACATGCGTGTATCTAGACTTTCCCATGTACGTATCAACCATATTCGATGCCTTAACTGCACATAATGCGCACCAATATTCTTTGCAGGGCTATACAAGAAACACAGAACTTGGTCGGGTGCTTTTCCATATCTGTACAAGCCCGCCTTTAAGGGCCTCAAAATACAGATATCCCTCGGGTCTTTTTTTTTCATGGTGGCTATGGCCCTACCTCGGCCTGTCCCTCAACTAGTAAAGACTACAAGAGCTAAGCGACTTGCCCCTAACAAACAATTTAAATATCCAGTTGGCATCTCCTCTCAACCATCGTACCCCGATAGTGAAAGGTGAATGGTCTGTTGGATTTATCTCTAGTCTTTTCGCATCACACTGGCTGCCGAATACGGGTACCCGACGATCTACTATCTCTGTTGGTCCTGACCTATGCCTCACCGATGAGGCGATCGCCGAATCACCCTAGTATCACCACGTCACTGCATTCTGACTGCAAAGCTACTTTTGCAGTCAAGGCCCACCCATCTGGTAGTTACGCGTCGATCCAACCCCTGCGAGCACAGCCTAAAAATCTACCACCGCACAGAGGACTACCAAGAGCACCTTACGTATCTCAAGAAGTTGCATGCTTCCCCTTCCAATCCTTCAGAGCCGACAGAATAATCAGATGAGCATGCGCTCCCCTCGTGCCTCATGACACCATGATGATCAACCCCGTTGGGTTATTCACCCTCAAGCATACGGACTGGTCCAAGCGCCTCAGTTTAATGTTCCATTAGATCCTATGTCTAAACATTCATTTATGCGCTTGCTTTACCTCATCAGGTTTACATTTAACTCGGTTATTCCCATTCACATTGACTTCTTATTCAAGTTACCAATTTCCTCTTGCTTATTAATTTAAGTCATATAACTTAACGCATTTAAGTTTATTAATAAGCCCACAACATTTTATTCTCTAGATTGTGATCCAAGGTCTGTAATCCACAATCCCCTTACATTCTTGTTTGATTTCATAGTTACAATAACATGTTCTACTTAATATGTAATTAAGTATATCTCGATTCACATGTTTTCTGTTAACATGTCTCTAATTATTTATGATTAAATATAACTTATTTCATTTCATAAGTTTGCCTCATTCTTTCTTATTTAATCATAATTCCATCTTACCCTGTCACTACAACTTATCGTTGTTTACTTATTAACTTGGTTTTCTTAACTAGGATTCACTAATAAGTCTCCTTTCTATAACCAATGCTATAATTTCCTTATTGTCCCTAGGACAAACCTTAACTATTATTCTAATCAGCATATTTCAGATTTTCAAGTTTTCAAAATACTTAATTTATAATTAAGTACAACTTCTTTCATTTCATAAATTTTCACCCATTTACTAATTACTTAATTTACAATTAAGTACCACTTATCTCATTACACAAGTTATCTCATTTTCTCACTAGTTTATTATAACCTTAGTTATAATATCCACTTGTCCCTAGGACAATTCTAACTATTATATAACATCCTCATTAATGTAATTTATTTATAATAGGTTATTATCATTCCCCGTTCATTCCAATCCTTTTACTGTTGTATCTTTCATTCATTTCCTTATTCAATTCCGTTCACCAAGTTCCATTTTTCTTTATCCTTATATATATATATATATATATGAATGTATGCATATATATATATGCGCTAGACCTCCCACATTAAGCCTACACTTGTGGATGCTGGATTTGTCGAAGGTTCCGGGCAGACTTCTTCCACAAGTTGACTTAACCTCATGTCTTAGCACCGTTACATGTTTTATTTATGCACTTAGACTCCTCACATTAGATTTACCACTTGTGGATATTGTAAATTTAGGCATATTATTGTTTTCACATTTTTACCGCAACCAATTTTACATGTCATCATATTACGCCTATTTTATGTCGCATGTTCTTTCTAATATACAATAATTTCTATTCTGACATGTAATCGTTTAATCATGTAATTGTTCAAATTTAACAAGTTAATATGTCATTTCTCAATTCTACAGCTAATGATATGCGATAAGTGAATCATGTAATTACAACGGTACCAGTTACACATATTTTGACAAGTTTGCATTTCAATATATGAATTTTTTCAACATATTAATATTCCAACATGTCATATTCATCACTTTAATCTTTTTAACATATGTTTAAACATCTCAACATATCATATTTCAACATGTCATATATAACATTTCAATGTTTTTAATTATTCTAGCAAATTCACATCGTATAATAACAGGGAATATTAAACGATAATATATCATTATCAAAAATGATATAACTTAAATCCATTCACCTTAATATGCCGATCTAGAAAAGAATCTCTTTGGATTGGTTGTAGATGGAGAGTCATGAGTTTGTACTGTTGTTACAGTTGAAAACGCCTTATTTTCTGAATTTGTCGTTGTTGACGATATTTTTTCTTTAATCTTCATTTAGACAGTGCTCCAATATTATAATTAATAATTTTATTCAGAAATTATATGGAGGAAGAAGAAGAGAGTGAAGAAACAGCAAATAGAATGAAGAGCTATATGATCCTTTATATATGAAGCTTAAATCGATGCTAACCGACTATTTTTTCCTGATGAAATCTATTCTCTCCATGTCATATAGCCAATAGGAAGTTGCTACGTTAACAATAATTTTGAATTGGACCAATAGAACAAAGCCAACAAGGTATGCATTGTCACTTTCTACCAATTAAATGTGCCAATTAGCCGCAAAACTTTGAATTTCGAATGTTTGAATTGTTTTGGTGCAGAAATTTGATTTTTGAACTTTTAGGAATTTATTTAACTGTTATATGCACATATATTCTTCGTATACGTATACAATCCTTCTAATGACCATTTTATGCATATATATATACGCATAACTTTTATTTCGTTTTCAGAATTCAAATGGTATTGCACCGCTATTGATTCTTGCCATATTTCTATGATTTTAGCCTTATCTTGAATTTTATCTCTTGTATATATATATATACATATATGCATATATATATTCCTACACATATATACGCGTGTATTCTCATATACATATATACATATATTTTCTTTACCTCCTTATATGTATATTTTACCTTATATGTGTGTTTATACTTGTTTTCTCTCATGAACATGTGTTATTTTAGCTGTTTGCTTTAAAACAAAAATATGACGCTGGCGGGAATTGAACACTATACCTCTTATATGCAAGTCACATGTTCTAACCAACTAGACTACTAAGGCTTTTGTTAACAAGTCTTAGAACAATGATAATTATTCTTCTCTCCTTACTTCTCTTTTTCAATTTTGTTACAATATTTAAATAAAACCATTGCATGAATCTTTTACTTTTATCTCTCTTTTAATATTAATGTATTATGTTTGCAAATCAGTGCATGCAACATATTTACACTACATGCAACCAATCCTTTCTTTTCTCAATGCATGCATTACATTTTATTTTTTCAGTGCATGTATTTATTAAATGCAATCCATATTTTATTCTTTATTTTATATTTTGATTTGTTTGTGTGTGTATATATATATATTTCTGTTGTGTGTATACAAACTTCTAAGATAAATAACTTCTTCATACTATGTCCATTTTACGCAAACCAGGTATTTATCTTGACCAGAATTCCGAGACGGACGCAACGGGGTAGTCCGTTTTACTTAATTCTCACTATTTAATAAAGTTATTCTTAAAAATGCGGGGTGTTACACCTAAATTCATGTAACAATAAAAGAATGAATTCGCTTTCAGCTTTGTGAACCCAAACTCAGGTAATAACAGAAAAACGAAGCCGCTTCCGGATTAAAAACCCGAATTCGAGTACTAACTGGAAAACAAAGCCACTCTCGATGGAAACTCAGGTCCGGGTAATAAGATAATATGAATCTAGAGATTACTTTTCTTGGAACAGAAGAGGCTCTTCTCGGCTTTTTACAGAAATCTAGAAATGTCCTCTTCCGGTTTTGGTGGAGCCA
Source organism: Allium sativum (assembly GCA_030737875.1). Classification (NCBI taxonomy): domain Eukaryota; kingdom Viridiplantae; phylum Streptophyta; class Magnoliopsida; order Asparagales; family Amaryllidaceae; genus Allium; species Allium sativum. Next base: position 974,519,839 of record CM060924.1, read on the forward strand.
TCTGTGTTATGTTAAGGAGAATCTGGAATGTTCTCTTCTGGTTAAGTTAAGAAAGTGCTTTCAATTTTTATTTATTCTAGGGATGTGATAGGGAGTGATACGGCCTGGATGATGCGGGATGGCTAGCATGATGCGAGGCGAGTGATGCGATGGTGTGTTATATGATGTGAGGCGAGTGATACGGTGGGGTTTGATGCGACTGGACGAGTTGTGAGGCCATCACACGCTCGAACTTTCCTCGGCTTGAATCTTCAACATCTTGGTGAAACTTCAAGCTTTGGTGCCACACCTCATGTTGAGTTGAGTGTGTCTTGTGTACCTTCGGGAACCATACTAAAAGGCCGGTAAACAGGCTTTATCCTAACTGTCCATATGTTTGGAGAATTCAGTCCATTATTATCCTCATGTTCGAAATTATTATGATTTTAAAGTTCAAGTGAACAGGTGAGCAATAAGGGTTTGCTTCAGCCCGGCCTGTTCCGGGTTAGTGTCTCCGGCTCGGCCCACCTCGGGTCAGTGGTACCGACCATGTCTTTTTAAACTTAGGCGGATTTGCAAGGAGCTTCGGGGCCGGGTCGGTCTAAGCTTGGTTCATACATTCCGTATGTGAACCCGAACGCCTCCATAGCATTTTCAGGCATCTTTCTCTTCCATCGTGGGTCCCACGTCTCTGCCACTGCGGCTTCTCCTTCTTCCCTTACTGGCCGTGCCGACCCGAGTAGAAAGAAAGTTTAATGACCCACATTTTTAGAGTCGAATAATTCATTTATTTAATTACTAATTATCGATTTAATGATATCGATAACTAGAATTAAATAATATTTATATTTAATTAATATAAATAATAGAAAAAATATATTTTCGGAATAATCGGAAATAACAGAATTCATGATATGGTGTGAATTGGACGATATAAAATATATAATTCAGTTTATATTAATTATATTGACGAATATATTATGTAAACGAAGTCTGAACGTATAATATATATTATATTTAAAATGGGGCTCAAAATGGCGCGGTAGTTCGCGACTTGGCGATTTGAACTTCAACTGGGAATACAGAAGCCGTTTTAAATTGGATTTCTGTGAAACAAGAAACGTTCAGAGCTGGTGAAGTATATTTTTATAGTGGAAGAGAAAAATCGAGATTTCGTCGTGTAGATTTTGATTTATGTCCAAATCAAATTTTAGAAAAGTCGTTGTGGAATTCCTTTGTAACACCCCACGTCCATTAATGTCACTCACGAAGGGAATGCATTAACTTCCATGGAGTTTATAAGTGAATATAGAACAGAAAAATTAAAACAAGACAGATATTAAATAGTACTTGGAAATCTAAAACTTCATTTTATTGCAGCGGAAATTAAACATGTTTGTTACATCATAAAACCATAGATCATAACCAAGTTCAATATCCATCTTCATAAAAACAAAATACATAATCCCAGTACGTAAATAACCATTAAAAAGATAACAAGTTGGACTTTACTTCAATGGTCCAAGCTTTCCAAAGAGAGATGAAGCAATTCAATCAAACTCCACTAGAGCTGGGCCCAACCTGAGGACCTGGAGGGGAAAAAAGGATAGAAATAGAGGGGGTCAGACATAAAGTCTGGCGAGTATGATAATTCTAACAATACTATTATCAAAATAACTAGACTAAGGCATAAGCTGGAAGACAAGTAAATGTCTATGAACTCTTAGGAAGATAAAGATAGCGTTTAAGATAACGTTAAAGATAACGGTAAAGGAACATCTAATTACTAACGAATGATTACTACACTGCACCGCACATTACTACACTGCACCACACCAGTCACCCTATTGTTTAATCCCACTTGCTTCACACAGAAACTTTATAAATAGCCTTACATACCCCTAGCTGACTACATAGGTGCCGTCTGCCCCTATCTCCACTAGGTGTACCCCATTACCCACTTTCGATCGGCTCCCTACTCGTAGATACCCGTGCTGGCCCCACAGTGGGGTGTATCACTCCCCTAAAGTGGCAATCCGATACAACTTGAGAATGCACGGCTTATACCTACACGATGCAACAACGTCTTACCTACCAGCCCGGGTCCACACACGCATATGAAACCCGTTGGACTTGCGTTGCCACCGCTCCCCGTTTTGGCCTCTTACAGTCGAACCCAACATGCATGTCCGTCCTCGACTTGGGTCGAGCCCACAAAGATACGTTTGGGATACTGGTTGAAATGGGCCCCCACAAGCTACCCACCTAAGCTTGTCACTAGTATATCCCACTTAACCCTCTTAGTCATGTTCATTTACATGTGTGTTTGGTTAAGTCTTACTAATCGTATTCCACATACCACTAAGGGAACCCCCTAGATTCCTCATGCCACCCAAGGCACCTACTTAACCCCCATGTCCCACCTTACATGTTTATCTGGTTAAGTATTTCTTAATTCATTCAGGCCATAACCTCATAAAGACCTCCCACATTAGACTGGCATTTATGGCAGCTGGATTTGTCGGGCGGGTCCGGGCAGTCTTACACCATAAAAGAGTCTAACCTCGTGTCTTTACAACCGTTATGCTTTAGTTTAGGCCTAGGACCTCTCACATTGGGCTGACATTTGTGACCACTGGATTTGCCGAGCGGGTCCGGGCGGGTTTACGTCAAAAACGAGTCCAACCTCGTGTCCTAAGCATTGATTAACACTTAAAATCTTTTACCCCAGTTTTAATAATTCCCTATTCAAATTATTAATTAAGTCAACTTTTAATGATGTCCATAATTGACTCAATTATGGCCATCCACTTATGGCATGCAAAATCGTATCAATTGCACCCCAACTTTTTATTATTAAATCCTTAATATTACCCCTACCCACGTTTATACGTTCGCTTATTCAGCGCATAATATAGGCTAGACTTGAATAGTCTAACACATAGCACAAAGATAAATTATCACAACATACAGATAATTAAAATAAATCTAATCATAATAGGGGTGAAACTTGCATAAACTACACATGTTAAGGATCAAAAGGTGTCAACTTGTTAAATGTCTCAATTTACATGATATGATCATAGCCCAAATCTATACATAAACTTGCATATGGGGTTTTTAGGCAACATAATGATGGTGTGAACTAGCATAGGATATCACATATGTCATAGCATAATTCTAGATGTCATAATAGATGTCTTGGCATATGTTCATAACTTTTCTAATCAATCTAACTTGCATATGTGACTTGTCATATAGATCAACATAACCCAAACATGATGATTTAATTAATATGAACTAACTAGCATAGATGGTAACATCATTGCCTTTTTAACATGTATGATTCATCACAACTTAGCATAGAAACTTTCAACATACATAACATTACCATAGCATGATTTACAACATATAAGATATCATCATCGCATAACATTGGATTTACAATATACATGATAGCAAAAAGGGGTTTACAACAACATATATGATAATTCACATCATCTACTCATAATCCATTCATAACTCAACCTAATTAAAATGATAATAATCTTGTTAAGATCATCATACTCACAATTTAGAGAAGAAAAGAGAGAGTTTTGCTTTGCTTTAGGGTTGAGAGAATTAGAATTGAATTTGCTTTTCTTCTTTCTTAGTTGGCGGCGGCTCCATTGATTTCCATGGCGATGGGAACTATTCTATTTTAATTAGGTTTAGGGTTAGCATTAGGATGTATTTATAGGTGTAGGAAGTTATTTAGGACCATTAGATTAACCCTGAACCATGAGAACCACTCAAATGCAAAATCTGCATTTGAGCGAATCGGCCCACGGGTTGACAGCCAAACACCCTGGATTAACCCCTAGTCGACCCAGCGGGGCTTGGGTCGACCTCAAAAATGGGCCGGTTCGGTTATTCCCCCTCCCAATTCGCTGTTTTGAACTTTTTCGCATATTTATTTATTTAATTTTTAATTTATATATATATATATCGATATATATATATTTCTCTGCGCAACCCATTTCACTTAATTCTTTTCTAAAAATTAAGTATACTTTAATTTGTGAATTTTAATGTTATAAAATTACGGGGTGTTACATTCTCCCCTCCTTAATGGATTTCGTCCCCGAAATCTCCAAGTCAAGAAGAATGTATATCCTACCATCTAATCGTCCATCCACTCAACCATCAAACACCAGCATCCATTATCCTTAAAAGACTTCTAATGCTTTAATGTTTATATGCACAGTGTGTGTATATGTCCATATCTAATGCAAAATTAGGCGGTCTACTGATTCAGTCGACCTCCTTAGTGCAATTCATGATAGTGCCATGCGTCCAATATGTATGCAAAAGATTCCTAATGATACATATTAATTCTATATGCGTGCACAACCATCCACCCGAATGCAGCAACTATATGATAATACAACCATTATACATCCATTTTACTAAATACATCCATATATGAGCAATATGCATTATGAAGTGACTGAGACGATCTGGTGCCTAATAGTGTGTGTATATGCATCCATGAGCAACCACTAGCAAACACTTGCATCCACTTTGCATCCACCATACATAACATGTCTCAAACACATGTTTCAACCATAGGATTATCCTAACTAAAGGTCAAAGATACTAGCGAGAGGATATACTAAAAATAAGATAAGTACAAGCTAAGCGATAAAGGAGAAATTAAAAGACATACCCTCAAAAAGAAAAGGGTATCGTGAACGCATCTTCTCTTCTGTCTCCCAAGTAGCGTTGCTCTCATCATCTCCCCATTGCACTTTGACTAGTTTGACCTCTCGATTCCTCAACCTCTTGATCTCCAACCCAAGAATGCGCGTAGGAGCTCGTCGAATCTTCACATCACGCTCTATCTCCACCTCTCTAAGCAAGCTCGGCTCTACCACTTCTGCGGTCTCGTGCAAGCACTTCCTCAAATCTGACACATGGAATACGTCATGTACACCACTAAGTCTCTCGGGCAACTCCACTCTATACGCCATCCTTCTAATCCTCTCCTTAATAGGAATCAGCCCTACAAACCTTGGTGCTAATTTCCCAACGGACCCCAAGCGAACAACGTTTCGTAATGGAGACACTTTGACAAAGACCATGTCCCCAACTTCAAACTCGAGATCTGTCCTCCTCTTATCCGCATAAGATTTCTGCCTATCTTGCGCTGCTTTCATCCTCCTTCGAATCAAACCGATCTTCTCCGAAGTCTCCCTAATCATATCGGGCCCAAGTAAGATCTTATCCGTAGATTCCCACCAACATGTAGGTGAACGACAAGGTCATCCATAAAGAGCTTCGAATGGTGCCGTACCAATGCTGGACTGAAAGCTATTATTATATGCGAACTCAACCAATGGAAGATGCTCTTCCCATGTACCCCCAAAGTCTAGGATACATAGCCTCAACAGATCCTCTAGGATACATAGCCTCTTGTAAGCTTCTCCGAAATTCGCTAGTGAAAATAGGATCGCGGTCGCTCACTATGCTAGAAGGAACACCGTGCAAACGAACTATTTCTCGGACATATACAGAAGCTAACCATGGAGCAGTCCTCTTACTCTTCACGGGAATGAAATGGGCGCTCTTAGTAAGTCTATCTACTATAACCCAAATCCCCGTATACCCTTCCTCGATCGCGGTAATCCATCCACAAAATCCATCGAGACACTCTCCCACTTCCATAGTGGAACCTCCAATGAGTGAAGCAACCCACCGGGTTTCTTTTGCTCCACTTTTACTTGTTGGCATAACAAGCATCTAGAGACATACTCGGCCACGTCTTTCTTCATGCCGGCCCAAAAGTAAACTCTCTTCATGTCTTTGTACATCTTGTCCCCGCCGGGATGAATGATTATCTTTGAACGATGTGCTTCGTCAAGAATAGTCTTCCTTAGGTCATCGTCTTTCTGTACACAAAGTCTATCGTCCCTACGTAACCAACCCTTATCGTCTAGGGTATACCTACGGAGATGGCTTGATGACTCCCCTCCTTTGAGTTTTTCTACTAACTCAACCAACTGCAGGTCGTCTCGCTATGCCTCGCCAATCCGTCCCAAAAGCGTAGGTCTGACCTCCAAGGATGCTAGCAAACCGGGTACGAAGTCAACGGAAGGTCTAAAGTCAAACATCGAAATGAATTCTAAACTTCGCCGCTCAACAAACAAAGGACTTAAGGATAATCTTTTTCTACTTAAGGCGTCTGCCACCACGTGTAACACCCCACACCCGCTAAGGTCACTCACTAAGGGAATGCCTTAACTTCGGTGGAGTATTTTAAGTGAATATAGAACAGAAAAATTACAACAAGACGGATATAAATAATACTTGTTAACTAAAACATCATTTCATTGCAGCAGAATGTAAACATGTTTGGTTACAAAACCATAAAACAAGAGTCAAGTACTAAATATCCATCCTGATAAAAACATAAGTACATAATCCCACTACATAACTAATAGCCATAATAGAAAAGATAAGCTGAGCTTTACATCAACGGTCCAAGCTCCAAAAGATAGATATAGAAATCTGATCAAAGCCCACTAGTGCTAGGCCCAACCTGAGGACCTGAGGGGGAAAAAGATAAAAACAACGGGGTCAGACATAAGTCTGAGCGAGTCCTATAACTTTAACAACACAATCATTAAAGTAATTAGGGTATGATATAAACTTGGTACGGTAATGACTGGGGATAAATGACTACACTAAGCAGCCAACTAGACATAGGATGAACTAAGATATCGGTAAAGACGCATCTACCCACCCAAGGATAATTACTACACTGCACCACACCAGTCATTCCTAACTTAAAGGTTGATCCCACCCAAGGACTTAGAAAATTTAACTAGTAGTTTCGTGTACCCCTAGCTGGCCACATAGGTGCCGTCTGCCCCTATCTCCACTAGGTGTACCCACTACTCCCCAAGCGATCGGCTCCCTAACGTAGATACCCATGCTGGCCCCACAGTGGGGTGTATCACTCCCCAAAATGGCAACCCGATACAACCAACGGTGCACGGCTTATACCTACACGATGCAACAACGTCTTACCTACCAGCCCGGGCCCACACACGCATATGAAACCCGTTGGACTTGCGTTGCCACCGCTACCCCGTTTTGGCCTCTTATAGTCAAGCCCAGTACGCGTGTCCCGTCCTCGACATGGGTCGAGCCCACAAAGATACATGGATTACTGGTTGAAATGGCCCCCCACAAGCTACCCACCTAAGCTTGCTCCCTCTAGTGTATCCCACTTAACCCTTTAATCATGTTTAATTACATGTTTCCACTTTGGTTAAGTATTCTAATCGTATTTTCTATTGCCACCCAAGGCAACCACTAGATTTCCACATGCCACCCAAGGCACCCACTTAACCCCTCATGCCCCACTACATGCTTATCTGGTTAAGTGTTTCTTAATTGATTAAGACCGTAACCTTTGTAAAGACCTCTCACATTAGACTGTCTTTTATGGCAGCTGGATTTGCCGGTCGGGTCCGGGCAGCCTTACGCCATAACAGAGTCTAACCTCGTGTCTTTACACTTGTCACGTATTTAGTTTATGCCTAAGACCTCTCACATTGGGCCAATCATTTGTAGCCGCTGGATTTGCCGGTCGGGTCCGGGCAGTCTTATGCTACAAAAGGGTCCAACCTCGTGTCTTAGTCGATTAATTACACCTAATTAATCACCCCCATATTTTGAATTAATTTTCCCTAATTAATTCCAATTTAATGATGTACATAATTGACTCAATTATGTCCATCCACTTATGGTATGCAACATCATACCAATTTCACCACAATTTTGTTAACATGAATATTAACCCCATCGTTCCCCACGTAATACGCTAACATGACATACTTAAAAGGGAAGATTCATCACAAATACAATGGGTTCAACTTAGCATAACATTAGCATCAACATGGGTTTTAAAGGTGTCAACTTGCATATATGACCATAGCATCAAACCCAACTAGCATAAATAATCAACCCAAACTTGCATGAATCACATATGTCATAAAGAGGGTAACTTGCATAGATGTTCATGTCATAGACCTATCATAAAGGGATAAACTTGCATACATGTCATAGGTCTAAAAAGGGATGAACTTGCATATGTTACTCATAACATAAAAAGTGGTAAACATGCATATATATGCATGACATACAAAGGGGTAAACTTGCATATGTATGCATATCATACAAAGGTGTAAACTTGAACATGTTACTTGCATATAATCAAACACCAAACTTGCATAACATGTCATATATGAACTTGCATATAATCAAACACCAAACTTGCATAACATGTCATATATGAACTTGCATATAATCAAACACCAAACTTGCATAACATGGTGTCATAATGGATCAATGTTTATCATAGTGATTTGCATAACTAGCATCATGAACACATAGCATAAAACTTGCATAACTAACATCATGGACATATAGCATAAAACTTGCATAACTAACATCATGAGCACATAGCATATGATAACATAACTTGCATTGATCCACATTCATAACCATAACCTCATTACATCCTATCATAATTAGTTTAGAAATTGCTTGCTAAAGGTATAGAAACTCACAACTTGTTGATTAGCACTCCTATGAAGAAGATTTAGTTGCTAGAGTTGATTAGAAGTTGATTTGAGAAGCTATCTTCCTTTCTAATTTGTGGAGGCTCCTTCTAAGTTGCATTTTGACGGCATGATGACGTTGTATCTATTTTTAGTATGGATTAGGGTAGACTTAGGGTGTATTTATAGATTTAGGATGTAGTTTAGCCCTTAGATTAACCCTAGTTTAGATCTAAACCATCAAAAATCGTCACAGGTCAGCAGAACAGACCAGAGAACCAAAACAGGTGCACCAGGCCAGCCAGGGTCAAACCAGAAAGCTGTGCAGGTTTCTGGCTCGACACGGGCGCACTTCCCAAGTGCGCCAGTGTATTTTTGTGCTGGCGCACTTCACAAGTGCGCCAGTGCATTCTGGCTTGTTTTCGGTTTTTCTGCCTAACTTCGTTCGTCCATATCTTCTTCATACGGACTCCGAATTTCAAAAACTCGGACTCTATTTCGCGTATTTTTCCGAGACGAACGCAAAGGCGCAACCCGTTTCCCCTAGTTCCCACATTTGGGATTAGTTATTCTTTAATTTATGAATGTTAATATTAACTGAAATTCGGGGTGTTACATTCTCCCCTACTTAAAGGATTTCGTCCCCGAAATCTCTAAGTCCAGAAGAACGTATCCTACCATCCAAACAACCATCTACTAAACCATCAAACACTGGCATCCATTGTCCTTAAAGTTTCTAATGCTGTATGAACATATGCAAAAAGTGTGTGTACATGTTCCCTGTCTAATGCAAAATCAGGCGGTCTACTGATTCAGTTGACCTCCTTAATGCAAACCATGATAGTGCCATGCATCCAATATGTATGCGAAAGAACCCTATTTACACATACAATTTCTACATGTGTGCACAACCATACACCAAAATGCATCATCCATACGATAACACAACCATTTACATCCATTAATATAGCTACCTACACACAATTATATGCAATATGCAATATGAAGTGACTGAGCCGATCTAGTGTCTAAAGTGTGTGTATATGCATCCACGAGCAACCACTATCAAACACTTGCATCCACACGCATCCATCAATCATAACATGTCTCAAACACATGTTTCAACCATAGGTTCACCCTATCTAAAGGTCAAAGGTACTAATGAGAGGACATACTAAAGATAAGATAAGAACTAGACAAACGGTAAAGGAGAAATTAAAAGACATACCCTCAAAAAGAAATGGGTAAAAAGAACGCATCTTTACTTCTGTCTCCCAAGTAGCGTTGCTCTCATCATCTCCCCATTGCACTTTGACTAGTTGAACCTCTCTGTTTCTCAACTTCCTAGCCTTTGACCCAAGGATGCGAGTAGGAGCTCGACGAATCGTCGCATCACGCTCTACCTCCACTTCTTTAAGCAAGCTCAGCTCTACCACCTCCACGGTCTCATGTAGGCACTTCCTCAAATGCGACACATGGAATACGTCATGTACACCACTAAGTCTCTCGGGCAACTCTACTCTATATGCCATCTGTCCAATCTTTTCCTTAATAGGAAACGGCCCTACAAACATTGGTGCTAACTTTCCAACGGACCCAAAGTGAACAACATTCCTTAATGGAGATACTTTGACAAAGACCATGTCCCCAACATCAAACTCAAGATCCGTCCTCCTCTTATCCGCGTAAGATTTTTGCCTATCTTGCGCTGCTTTCATCCTTCTTCGAATCAAATCAATCTTTTCCGAAGTCTCTCTAACCATATCGGGCCCAAGCAAGATCTTATCCGTAGATTCCCACCAACATGTAGGTGACCGACAAGGCCTTCCATAAAGAGCTTCGAATGGAGCCATACCAATACTAGACTGAAAGTTGTTATTATACGCGAACTCCACCAATAGAAGATGCTCTTCCCATGTACCTCCAAAATCTAAGATACATAGCCTCAAAAGGTCCTCTAGAATACGGTTCACCCTCTCGGTCTGGCCGTCCGTCTGAGGATGATATGCGGTGCTCAAACACAACTGAGTCCCTACCGCTTCTTGCAAGCTCTTCCAAAACTCGCTAGTGAAGATGGGATCTCGATCACTCACTATGCTAAAAGGTACACCATGCAATCGAACTATCTCTCGAAGGTAAACTGAAGCTAGCCATGGAGCAGTCCTCTTACTCTTCACGGGTATGAAATGGGCGCTCTTAGTAAGTCTGTCTACCACAACCCAAATTCTCGTATTACCCTTCCTCGATCTCGGTAACCCATCGATAAAATCCATTGAGACGCTATCCCACTTCCATTGCGGAACTTCCAATGGGTGAAGCAACCCACCGGGTTTCTTTTGCTCTGCTTTCACTTGTTGGCACACCAAGCATCTAGCGACATACTCGGCCACATCTTTCTTCATACCGGCCCAAAAGAAAACTCGCTTCATGTCTCGGTACATCTTTTCCCCACCGGGATGAATGGTCATCTTCGAACGATGTGCATCATCAAGAACAGCCTTCTTCAAACCCTCGTCTTGCGGTACACAAAGTCTACCGTCTCTACGCAACCACCCCTTATCATCTAGGGTGTACCTACTCAAATGGCTGGACGAATCCCCCCTTATGAGCTTCTCTACTAACTCAACCAACTGTGGGTCGTCCCGCTGTGCCTCACCAATCCGTCCCAAAAGAGTAGGTCTAACCTCTAAGGATGCTAGCAAACCGGGTATAAAGTCAACGGAAGGTCTGAAGTCAAACATCGAGATAAATTCCAAGCTTCGTCGTTCAACGAACAATGGACTCAAAGACAACCTTTTTCTGCTTAAGGCGTCTGCCACCACATTACCCTTGCCAGGGGTATATGTTATCTCAAAATCATAGGATGCTAAGAACTCCATCCACCTTTGTTGCCTTAAGTTCAAATCCTTTTGAGAAAACAAGTACTTCAATGATTTGTGGTCAGTGAACAATTCGAACCTCTCGCCAAGAAGATAATGGCGCCAAGTCTTAAGCGCAAAAACAATAGCGGCCAACTCTAGATCATGTGTAGGGTAATTTTTCTCATGCGCTCTCAACTGCCTTCCACCATAGGCTATTACCCTTACCTCTTGCATTAAGACTGCGCCTAGTCCTGTCCCACAAGCATCAGTATAAACAACAAATGGCTTACTCCCATCTGGCAACACTAAGACTGGAGCTGTGGTTAAAGCTCTCTTTAACCGTTGGAACGCATCATCACAATCTACGTCCCATGTGAAAACTAGATTCTTCTTCGTCAAGCGAGTTAATGGGGCTGATATCTTCGCAAAGACCTTGTTTAACTTCCTATAGTAACCAGCCAACCCCAAGAAACTCCTCACCTCGGTAGCATTCTTCGGAACCTTCCAATCTTGGATGGACACTACCTTCGCGGGATCCACAGCTATCCCTTCTTTGGAGACCACGTGCCCTAAGAACCGCACTTCCTTCCTCCAAAAGTGACATTTAGAGAATTTTTCCTTAAGGCTATGCGCTCGAAGAGTCTCCAACACTTCCCTAAGATGTAGGGCATGCTCTTCTTCACTCTTAGAAAAGACTAAAATGTCACCCACAAAGACCACTATGAACTTATTAAGGTACTCCCTGAACACCCTACTCACCAAATCAACAAAGTATGCAGGGGCGTTCGTCAAACCAAAGGGCATCACCAGCCACTCATAGAAACCATCCGGAGTCCTAAAGGCAGTCTTCTCTATACTATCCTCAGCCACTCTCAACTGATGAAACCCCGTGGCTAAGTCCAACTGCGAAAACACTGAGGCGCCAACCAACTGATCAAAGAGATCATCAATCCTCGGCAATGGGTGTCTATTCTTCTTTGTAAGTTTGTTGAGTTCTCTATAGTCTACACAAAGTCTGAGGGACCCATCCGCCTTTGTGGCAAAAACTACTGGAGCACCCCACTCCGATATACTTCGTCTTATGAACCCCTTCTCAAGCAACTCCCCTACTTGCTTATGGAGTTCCCTCCTCTCACGAGGAGCCATGTGGCGCACTGGCAAAGATACTGGTTTAGCATTGTCTACCAGATATATTCGGAAGTCTATCTCCCGCTTCGGAGGTAAGCCCTTCACCTCCTCAAACACATCCGAGTATTCCCGGACCACTCTAACAGATCGCAAACTCTCGACCGAAGCACCAAGCGATTCAAGATAACTTAGCATAACAGAATCCATGGGATTACAAGAGATCTCGAGAGTGTTACCCAAGCGGGTCATGAGCCTAACAACTCTCCTTTCACAATCAAGAACGGCACCATTACTGGATAACCAGTCCATGCCCAAAATTAACCCATAGCCCGTGAAGCCCAAAACAAAAGCATCACATCTAAACTCAACGCTAAGTATAGAAATCTTCAAACCCAAACATATCATGGACAAATAAGTGGAGCCCCCAATTGGGTTTGAAACAACCAAGGGATCATCTACTAGACTGGTGTCTAAGTGCAGTGACTCAACTAATGATGATGAGATAAACGAATGCGATGCGCCAGAGTCGAATAAAGTACGGACAGGATGATCAAAAAGAAAAACCAGACTTTCAACGGAAATAGTTCTACCTCTTTCCTGGATCGGTGGAACCGCGAGAGCCTGAACTTGCCCCCTTTCCTGACCTGGTGCCATAAGAGCCTGCACCTGTCCTCCTGAGGTAGATCCCGTCCTCTGCCCCTTCTTAGGGCAGTCTTTCACTAGATGCCCTGCTTCGCCACAGTGGAAGCAGCCAGTCTTCTTCTTCTTCCGACAATCTTTGCTTAGGTGGCCTGGTGTCCCACAGTTGAAGCAGTTCTTCTTTCCCTTGCCACCGTTGCCTTTCCCACCCTTGTTTTGCTGTTGTTGTTGAGGTCTCTTCTGATCTCCTTTCTTCTCGGGTGCCTTATTAGCATTGGGACCCTTCTCTTCCTCATGCATAAGTGCCATGTCTACTAGCTTCTCAAAGGTGGCCCCCATAGGGATGTGAGTCATAGCCAATCCATGCATCGGTTCATTCAAGCCTTTAACGAACCTCAAAGCCTTCTTCTCCGGTGTATTCACCATGTCTATGCCAAACCTTGCCAACTGATTAAACTTGTTGACATATTCCTTCACCGATAGGGTTCCATGCTTTAGAGTCAAGAACCTTTCCATATACAGATTTTCTTCCGCACGTGAAAGAAACTTCGCCTCAAACCTTTGCCTGAAATCCGCCCAAGAGTCAACTAGGCGTTCTCCATTAGTGACCTCCCACCAGAACGAGGCCTCTCCCTTCATTAACCAAGCAGCTAACTTGACTTTCTTTCCTTCTTCCATCTCAAAGATGTCTATCAACTCTTCCGTTTCCTTAAGCCAATCCCTAGCTTCCACAAAAGTTTCTGATCCTTGAAAAAGTTTCCCTCCCATAGCCTTAAATTCCTTGCAAGTCTTAGCAAAAGTATCCGCGCGAGGAGGAGGAGGGGGAGGAAGATCGGGTGCAACTGGTGGTGGAGGAACATTTGCTGGACCCGCAGCGGCGGCCCTAGCCTCCATCAATCTCCTATACCATACTGGTATCGCTACACCCTCCGGGAAGTTAAGATCTTCAGCCATGCTGAAACGAAAAAGGAAAGATTCAAAACGGAGAATTCGAAAGATAAAGATATGGCTATTAGGGATTATGCTTTTCTTTCAAAAACTTTTCTCTTAAAAGACATGTTTTTGAAAATACTCTTTCAAAAATGTTTTTAGAAAAATAGTTTTTTCCAAAAAAAATATCTGTTCTGGTAACCTTTAGCTCTGATACCACGTGTAACACCCCACACCCGCTAAGGTCACTCACTAAGGGAATGCCTTAACTTCGGCGGAGTATTTTAAGTGAATATAGAACAGAAAAATTACAACAAGACATATATAAATAATACTTGTTAACTAAAACATCATTTCATTGCAGCAGAATGTAAACATGTTTGGTTACAAAACCATAAAACAAGAGTCAAGTACTAAATATCCATCCTGATAAAAACATAAGTACATAATCCCACTACATAACTAATAGCCATAATAGAAAAGATAAGCTGAGCTTTACATCAACGGTCCAAGCTCCAAAAGATAGATAAAGAAATCTGATCAAAGCCCACTAGTGCTAGGCCCAACCTGAGGACCTGAGGGGGAAAAAGATAAAAACAACGGGGTCAGACATAAGTCTGAGCGAGTCCTATAACTTTAACAACACAATCATTAAAGTAATTAGGGTATGATATAAACTTGGTACGGTAATGACTGGGGATAAATGACTACACTAAGCAGCCAACTAGACATAGGATGAACTAAGATATCAGTAATGACGCATCTACCCACCCAAGGATAATTACTACACTGCACCACACCAGTCATTCCTAACTTAAAGGTTGATCCCACCCAAGGACTTAGAAAATTTAACTAGTAGTTTTGTGTACCCCTAGCTGACCACATAGGTGCCGTCTGCCCCTATCTCCACTAGGTGTACCCACTACTCCCCAAGCGATCGGCTCCCTAACGTAGATACCCGTGCTAGCCCCACAGTGGGGTGTATCACTCCCCAAAGTGGCAACCCGATACAACCAACGGTGCACGGCTTATACCTACACGATGCAACAACGTCTTACCTACCAGCCCGGGCCCACACACGCATATGAAACCCGTTGGACTTGCGTTGCCACCGCTACCCCGTTTTGGCCTCTTATAGTCAAGCCCAGTACGCGTGTCCCGTCCTCGACATGGGTCGAGCCCACAAAGATACATATGGGTTACTGGTTGAAATGGGCCCCCACAAGCTACCCACCTAAGCTTGCTCCCTCTAGTGTATCCCACTTAACCCTTTAATTATGTTTAATTACATGTTTCCACTTTGGTTAAGTATTCTAATCGTATTTTCTATTGCCACCCAAGGCAACCACTAGATTTCCACATGCCACCCAAGGCACCCACTTAACCCCTCATGCCCCACTACATGCTTATCTGGTTAAGTGTTTCTTAATTGATTAAGACCGTAACCTTTGTAAAGACCTCTCACATTAGACTGTCTTTTATGGCAGCTGGATTTGTCGGTCGGGTCCGGGCAGCCTTACGCCATAACAGAGTCTAACCTCGTGTCTTTACACTTGTCACGTATTTAGTTTATGCCTAAGACCTCTCACATTGGGCCAATCATTTGTAGCCGCTGGATTTGCCGGTCGGGTCCGGGCAGTCTTATGCTACAAAACAGTCCAACCTCGTGTCTTAGTCGATTAATTACACCTAATTAATCACCTCCATATTTTGAATTAATTTTCCCTAATTAATTCCAATTTAATGATGTACATAATTGACTCAATTATGTCCATCCACTTATGGTATGCAACATCATACCAATTTCACCACAATTTTGTTAACATGAATATTAACCCCATCGTTCCCCACGTAATACGCTAACATGACATACTTAAAAGGGAAGATTCATCACAAATACAATGGGTTCAACTTAGCATAACATTAGCATCAACATGGGTTTTAAAGGTGTCAACTTGCATATATGACCATAGCATCAAACCCAACTAGCATAAATAATCAACCCAAACTTGCATGAATCACATATGTCATAAAGAGGGTAACTTGCATAGATGTTCATGTCATAGACCTATCATAAAGGGATAAACTTGCATACATGTCATAGGTCAAAAAAGGGATGAACTTGCATATGTTACTCATAAAAAAAAAAGGGGTAAACATGCATATATATGCATGACATACAAAGGGGTAAACTTGCATATGTATGCATATCATACAAAGGTGTAAACTTGCACATGTTACTTGCATATAATCAAACACCAAACTTGCATAACATGTCATATATGAACTTGCATATAATCAAACACCAAACTTGCATAACATGTCATATATGAACTTGCATATAATCAAACACCAAACTTTCATTACATGGTGTCATAATGGATCAATATTTATCATAGTGATTTGCATAACACATAGCATAAAACTTGCATAACTAACATCATGGACATATAGCATAAAACTTGCATAACTAACATCATGAGCACATAGCATATGATAACATAACTTGCATTGATCCACATTCATAACCATAACCTCATTACATCCTATCATAATTAGTTTAGCAATTGCTTGCTAAAGGCATAGAAACTCACAACTTGTTGATTAGCACTCCTACGAAGAAGATTTAGTTGCTAGAGTTGATTAGAAGTTGATTTGAGAAGCTATCTTCCTTTCTAATTTGTGGAGGCTCCTTCTAAGTTGCATTTTGACGGCATGATGACGTTGTATCTATTTTTAGTATGGATTAGGGTAGTCTTAGGGTGTATTTATAGATTTAGGATGTAGTTTAGGCCCTTAGATTAACCCTAGTTTAGATCTAAACCATCAAAAATCGTCACAGGTTAGCAGAACAGACCAGAGAACCAAAACAGGTGCACCAGGCCAGCCAGGGTCAAACCAGAAAGCTGTGCAGGTTTCTGGCTCGACACGGGCGCACTTCCCAAGTGCGCCAGTGTATTTTTGTGCTGGCGCACTTCACAAGTGCGCAAGTGCATTCTGGCTTGTTTTCGGTTTTTCTGCCTAACTTCGTTCGTCCATATCTTCTTCATACGGACTCCGATTTTCGAAAACTCGGACTCTATTTCGCGTATTTTTCCGAGACGAACGCAATGGCGCAACCCATTTCCCCTAGTTCCCACATCTGGGATTAGTTATTCTTTAATTTGTGAATGTTAATATTAACTGAAATTTGGGGTGTTACACCACGTGACCCTTGCCAGGTGTATAGGCTATTTCGAAGTCGTAGGACGCTAAGAACTCCATCCACCTTTGCTGCCTTAAGTTCAAGTCCTTTTGAGAGAATAGGTATTTTAACAACTTGTGGTCAGTGAATAATTCGAATTTCTCGCCAAGAAGATAATGACGCCAAGACTTAAGCGCGAAAACAATAGGGGCCAATTCTAGGTCATGTGTAGGATAATTTTTCTCATGCGCTCTCAACTGCCTTCCAACATTGGCTATTACCCTACCCTCTTGCATTAAGACTGCGCCTAGTCCTGTCCCACAAGCATCAGTATAAACGGTAAACGGCTTACTCCCGTCTGGCAATACTAAGACTGGGGCTGAAGTCAAAGCTCTCTTCAAACGTTGGAACGCATCATCACAATCTACGTCCCATGTGAAAACTAGGTTCTTCTTCATCAAGCGTGTCAATGGAGCTGATATCTTTGCGAAGTCTTTGATAAACTTCCTATAGTAGCCAGCCAACCCCAAGATACTTCTTACTTCGGTAGCATTTTTAGGGACCTTCCAATCTTGGATGGCCACCACCTTCGCGGGATCCACAGCTATCCCTTCTTTGGAAACCACGTGTCCTAAGAACCGTACTTCCTTCCTCCAAAAGTGACACTTAGAACATTTAGCTTTAAGCTTATGCGCTCGAAGAGTCTCCAACACTTCCCTAAGATGTAGGGCATGCTCTTCTTCATCCTTAGAAAAGATCAAGATGTCATCTACAAAGACTACCACAAATTTGTTAAGGTACTCCCTAAACACCCTACTCATCAGATCAACAAAGTATGCGCGGGCGTTTATCAAACCGAAGGGCATCACTAGCCATTCATAGAAACCGTCCGAAGTCCTAAAGGCAGTCTTGTCAATGCTATCCTCAGCCACTCTCAACTGATGGAAACCAGTGGCTAAGTCCAACTGCGAAAACACTGAGGCGCCAACTAACTGATCGAAGAGATCGTCAATCCTCGGCAGTGGGTGTCTGTTCTTCTTAGTAAGTTTATTAAGTTCTCTATAGTCCACACACAGTCTAAGGGACCCATCCGCCTTCGTGGCAAATACTACTGGAGCACCCTACTCCGATATACTTCATCTTATGAACCCCTTCTCAAGCAATTTCTTCACTTGCTTATCGAGTTCCCTCCTTCCACGTGGAGCCATGTGGCGTACTGGCAAAGATACTGGTTTCGCATTATCCACAAGATATATTCGAAAATCTATCTCCAGCTTCGGAGACAAGCCCTTCACCTCCTCAAACACATCCGAATACTCTCGGACCACTCTAACAGATAGTAGATTTTCCTCAGACGCGTCAAGCGATTCTAGATAACTTGGCATAACCGAATTTATGGGATTACAAAAGATTTCGAGAGTGTTGCCAAGGCGAGTCACGAGCCTAACTACTCTCCTTTCACAATCAAGAACGGCCCCATTTCTGGATAACCAATCCATTCCTAAAATTAGCCCATAGCCCGTGAAGCCCAACACATAAGCATCACATCTAAATTCAACGCTAAGTATGGAAATTTTCAAATCCAAACACATCATAGACAAATAAGTTGAGCCCCCAATTGGATTCGAAACAACTAAGGGATCCTCTACTAAACTGGTGTTTAAGTGCAGTGATTCAACTAATGATGTAGAGATAAACGAATGTGATGCGCCCGAATTGAATAAGGTATGGACAGGATGATCAAACAGAAAAACTAAGCTTTCAACAGAAATGGTTCTACCTCGTTATTGCAGCGGTGGGACCGCGAGAGCCTGAACTTGTCCCCTTGCCTGCCCTGGTGCCATAAGAGCCTGCACCTGTCCTCCCGAGGTAGCTCCTGCCCTCTGCCCCTTCTTTGGGCAGTCCTTCACTAAATGTCCCGCATCGCCACAATGAAAATAGCCTGTCTTCTTTTTCTTTCGGCAATCCTTGCTGAGATGGCCTGGTGTCCCACAGTTAAAACATTTCTTCTTTCCCTTGCCGTTATTGTCTTTACCACCCTTCTTGTTTTGCTGTTGTGGTTTCTTCTGATCCCCCTTCTTCTCGGGTGCCTTATCAGCTTTAGCGCTTTTCTCCTCATGCATAAGCGCCATTTCTACTAACTTCTCAAAGGTGGCCCCCATAGGGATGTGGGTCATAGCCAACCCTTACAATGGTTCATTCAAGCCATTCACGAACCTCAGCGCCTTCTTCTCCGGCGTGTTCACTAAGTCCAAGCCAAACCTTGCTAACTGATTAAATTTATTGACATATTCTTTCACTGATGAGCTTCCTTGCTTCAATGTCAAGAACCTTTCCATATATAGATTTTATTCCGCCCTTGAGAGAAACTTTGCCTCGAACCTACGTTTGAAATCCGCCCAAGAGTCAACAGGACGCTCCCCATTAGTGACCTCCCACCAAAACGAGGCCTCTCCCTTCATCAACCAAGCTGCTAATCGAACTCTCCTCCCTTCTTCTACTTCAAAGATTTCTAGCAATTCTTCCACCTCCTTAAGACAATCTCTAGCTTCCACAAATGTTTCTGACCCTTGAAATTGTTTTCCACCCATAGCCTTGAATTCCTTGCACGTCTTTGCAAAAGTATCTACGCGAGGAGGAGGAGGAGGGACGGGTGCAACTGGTGGTGGAGGAACATTGGCTGGACCCGCAACGGCCCTAGCCTCTAACAACCTCCTATACCATCCTGGTATCGCTACCCCATCAGGTAGTTTAAGATCTTCAGCCATGCTGAAACGAAAAAGGAAAGATTCAAAATGGAGAATTCGAAAGATAAAGATATGTGGCTATTGGGGATTATGTTTTTTTTTCTTAAAAACTTTTCTCTTTAAATTTCTCATTAAAACATGTTTTTGAAAACACTTCTTCCAAAAATAACTATTTTTCAAAAGTATTTTTATCTGTTCTGGTAACCTTAAGCTCTGATACCACGTGTAACACCCCACGTCCATTAATGTCACTCACGAAGGGAATGCATTAACTTCCATGGAAGTTATAAGTGAATATAGAACAGAAAAATTACAACAAGACAGACAGTAAATAGTACTTGGAAATCTAAAACTTCATTTTATTGCAGCGGAAATTAAGCATGTTTGTTACATCATAAAACCATAGATCATAACCAAGTACAATATCCATCTTCATAAAAACAAAATACATAATCCCATCACATAAATAGCCATTAAAAAGATAACAAGCTGGACTTTACTTCAACGGTCCAAGCTTTCCAAAGAGAGATGAAGCAATTCAATCAAACTCCACTAGGGCTGGGCCCAACCTGAGGACCTGGAGGGGGAAAAAGGATAGAAATAGAGGGGGTCAGACATAAAGTCTGGCGAGTATGATAATTCTAACAATACTATTATCAAAAGAACTAGACTAAGGCATAAGCTGGAAGACAAGTAAATGTCTATGAACTCTTAGGAAGATAAAGATAGCGTTTAAGATAACGGTAAAGGCACACCTAATTACTAACGAATGATTACTACACTGCACCGCACATTACTACACTGCAGCACACTAGTCACCCTATTGTTTGATCCCACTTGCTTCACACAGAAACTTTATAAATAGCCTTATGTACCCCTAGCTGACTACATAGGTGCCGTCTGCCCCTATCTCCACTAGGTGTACCCCACTACCCACTTTTGATCGACTCCCAACTCGTAGATACCCGTGCTGGCCCCACAGTGGGGTGTATCACTCCCCTAAAGTGGCAACCCGATACAACTTGAGAATGCACGGCTTATACCTACACGATGCAACAACGTCTTACCTACCAGCCCGGGTCCACACACGCATATGAAACCCGTTGGACTTGCGTTGCCACCGCTCCCCGTTTTGGCCTCTTACAGTCGAACCCAGCATGCGTGTCCGTCCTCGACTTGGGTCGAGCCCACAAAGATACATTTGGGATACTGGTCGAAATGGGCCCCCACAAGCTACCCACCTAAGCTTGTCACTAGTATATCCCACTTAACCCTCTTAGTCATGTTCATTTACATGTGTGTTTGGTTAAGTCTTACTAATCGTATTCCACATGCCACTAAGGGCACCCCCTAGATTCCTCATGCCGCCCAAGGCACCTACTTAACCCCCATGTCCCACCTTACATGTTTATCTGGTTAAGTATTTCTTAATTCATTCAGGCCATAACCTCATAAAGACCTCCCACATTAGACTGGCATTTATGGCAGCTGGATTTGTCGGGCGGGTCCGAGCAGTCTTACACCATAAAAGAGTCTAACCTCGTGTCTTTACAACCGTTATGCTTTAGTTTAGGCCTAGGACCTCTTACATTGGGCTGACATTTGTGACCACTGGATTTGCCGGGCGGGTCCGGGCGGGTTTACGTCACAAACGAGTCCAACCTCGTGTCCTAAGCATTGATTAACACTTAGAATCTTTTACCCCAGTTTTAATAATTCCCTATTCAAATTATTAATTAAGTCAACTTTTAATGATGTCCATAATTGAATCAATTATGGCCATCCACTTATGGCATGCAAAATCATATCAATTGCACCCCAACTTTTTATTATTAAATCCTTAATATTACCCCTACCCACGTTTATACGTTCGCTTATTCAACGCATAATATAGGCTAGACTTGAATAGTCTAACACATAGCACAAAGATAAATTATCACAACATACAGATAATTAAAATAAATCTAATCATAATAGGGGTGAAACTTGCATAAACTACACATGTTAAGGATCAAAAGGTGTCAACTTGTTAAATGTCTCAATTTACATGATATGATCATAGCCCAAATCTATACATAAACTTGCATATGGGGTTTTTAGGCAACATAATGATGGTGTGAACTAGCATAGGATATCACATATGTCATAGCATAATTCTAGATGTCATAATAGATGTCTTGGCACATGTTCATAACTTTTCTAATCAATCTAACTTGCATATGTGACTTGTCATATAGATCAACATAACCCAAACATGATGATTTAATTAACATGAACTAACTAGCATAGATGGTAACATCATTGCCTTTTTAACATGTATGATTCATCACAACTTAGCATAGAAACTTTCAACATACATAACATTATCATAGCATGATTTACAACATATAAGATATCATCATCGCATAACATTGGATTTACAATATACATGATAGCAAAAAGGGGTTTACAACAACATATATGATAATTCACAACATCTACTCATAATCCATTCATAACTCAACCTAATTAAAATGATAATAATCTTGTTAAGATCATCATACTCACAATTTAGAGAAGAAAAGAGAGAGTTTTGCTTTGCTTTAGGGTTGAGAGAATTAGAATTGAATTTGCTTTTCTTCTTTCTTAGTTGGCGGCGGCTCCATTGATTTCCATGGCGACGGGAACTATTCTATTTTAATTAGGTTTAGGGTTAGCATTAGGATGTATTTATAGGTGTAGGAAGTTATTTAGGACCATTAGATTAACCCTGAACCATGAGAACCACTCAAATGCAAAATCTGCATTTGAGCGAATCGGCCCACGGGTTGACAGCCAAACACCATGGATTAACCCCTAGTTGACCCAGCGGGGCTTGGGTCGACCTCAAAAATGGGCCGGTTCGGTTATTCCCCCTCCCAGTTCGCTATTTTGAACTTTTTCGCATATTTATTTGCTTAATTTTTAATTTATATATATATATATCAATATATATATATATATTTGTCTGCGCAACCCATTTCACTTAATTCTTTTCTAGAAATTAAGTATACTTTAATTTGTGAATTTAAATGTTATAAAATTATGGGGTGTTGCATCCTTTATAATTTATAACGATTTATTTATATTTTAAAATGGAATTTCATTATAAATCGAATATCGATTTAATAGGGATTTGAAACATCAAGCTAGAAATTCATTCAGGAATATTATAGAGTTGTATGATATTCTGTTGTGAATATATACGATAATATTTATTTTTAAATATTAAATTTAATTATTTTTAAATACATTTATATATTTAAAGGGGTTATTTAGGGCTTTAAAAAAATAGCCAGTTTTGCAAACGACCTCAGAATTCGACGAAACTAATTTTGTTGGATCCGCAATATTAAATTATTGCTAGATTTCAATTTCCGTGATTTTTAGAGCCAATATTCGGCCATACGGGATTTTAATGTGAAATACAGTCGATAATTGGACCTTTAAAAATACGCTGGGTGAGAAAACGAAGTCGGAATTCGAGGAAACCAGTTTCGTTGGATCTGTAATGTCAAACTCTAGTGGCATGTCCGTTTCCGTGATTTTTGAGTATTGTATGTGGTCCCAGGAATTTTTAAGGACCAAAGACAAATAGAAAATCAATAGATATAAATAAAATAAAATATCCTAATCTACTTATGGGCTTAAATAAGCCACACACCCTCCTTCTCAGCCTTACCCTCACTCTTATAAACCCAAAATAACAAGCCGCCACTGTTCTTCCTTAAAACCCAAAAATCATGAGAGAAAGAAATGAAAAACAATTTGAATAAATTGTTATAAATCAAAATCTATATGGATTCGAAATCGTTGTGGTTTGCTCGTCGTTTTGGGGTAACCAGTATAAGGTGCGACGTCTGTTCCTGGTACTCGAAGTCTTCAGGGTGAGTCTAGGGTTCAGGTTTTATTCGATTGGGAGGCTTAGATCTGCAAATGAACATCGATTTTGGGTTTAGCATGTCGTTTAGGTGTTGCGTATGGATTTTGGGGTGTTTCGAAGGCGAGAAGGGTCACAGCCTGTACTGTTGAGGGGAGCTTTGGTCTTTGTCGCATGCTTCTAGAGGAGCTCGAGTTAGTTAAAGATGGGATGCAGCCGAAGAGGATTTGACGCTGAGATTATGGTGATTTTTTTTTTTGATTTAAATGAAGTGGTTAAGGAGGAAGAGGAGTTTGAATTTTCAGCTACGGAGGAGTAGAAAATGGAGCGGACGTCTATGTATTTGGGAAAGAAGGGAGGTTGGGCTGAACAGGTCTGGGCTTCTAAGTATTGGTGTAGGCCGGGTTAAAGAGGTTAAGCCCCATTTAATTATAATTAAGTTTTATTTTTAATTTAAATTGTGTATAACTTCGTAAAATCATAACTTGACCATACGATATCAGAATTGGGCGGAACATGATCCGTTGGGATCGTATGGACGGTGGCTACCCAATGGAACTGACTGGGAGTGGATTGGAGTTTGTTACAATTTATAGCAAAATAAATTGTCCGTCTGAATCAAATCGAGCGATGGTTATCGTTATTAACGATGATCGTCCAATGTGAGTAAAACTCTCCAACTCTAAACAGTTATATTTTTATAACGTATTTTTAGAACTGTTAATCATCTGTTGATTGCTGTGTGTTAACTGTTTGGCTGAATTGCTTGTGTATTTGTTGAAAGTATAGATAACGATATATGTACATATAAATCGGTTAATCAAATATTGATTCTGTATAGCATAATATTTCTTATTAAAATGAAATCGATGTTAATGATATTGTTTAACATCTGTGATGCAGGGAAACAGGTTGGAGGAATCCAACTGGATTCCTCAACATTTATTTTACTATTTTCATATATTGTAATATATGATGTGATATATAATCTGTTGATGATTTTGCGTGTTTGGATGATATCGATCACTGTGTTTGGTATTTTAAATACTGCAAGAAATAGTGGGATGTAAAAAGGGGATTTTCAAAGTACATTTTGAAAATAATTTATATATATAAAATCAATGGATTTTATCTAGAAAAGAAAAAGGATTTTATAAAAGGAAATAAATTATAAAATCAATAGAGTTAAAAAGAATATATTTGTAAAACTAATATAAGGGAAAAATATTTGTAAAACAAATGTAAAGGAAAATATTTGTCAAACAAATAGAAAGAGAAATATTTGTAAGCCATTTACAAATAAAATAGAAAGAGAAAATATTTGTAAAACAATTACAAATAGAAATAAAAAGGAAAATATTTGTAAAAATTTACAAATGGAATTAGAAAGAAAATGTTTGTAAAACGTTTACAAATAGATTCAATGGAAATATTTATTTATAGGAAATAAATAGAATGTTATAAATGAGATATTTATTTGGAAAATAAATAGATAGATAAAAAGGAAATATTTATTGGTTAAATAAATAGAATTGAAAGGAATATTTATTTGTTAAATAAATCGAATTAAATTAATAGGAATATTTATTTAGAGAATAAATAGAATTTAGTCAAACGAATATTTAGAAAATGAGTAGAAAATGGAAATTTGTTTTTAATAGATAAATGGAAAAGATTTATTCAAAGTGGAATTAAATAGAAAGCTGTGTTAACAGATGAATTGGGAAGATTTATTTATAAACAATATTTTATAAATTAAGTAAAATATTTATCATTGGATAAATGGAATATATAAGTCAGGACTTATATAGAGAAGTAAGAATCGATTTCAACATCGATTTTTGAAACTGAATATGGACGTAGAGTTAACCAAAGGAGTTAATCAAAATGAGCTAATCGAATATTAGTTATTCGATTAGAGTTAATCGAATAGAGTAAACGAGTTAGGGTTGACCAGTTAGAGTTAATCAATTGGAGTTAACCAGTTAGAGTTAATCAATTAGAGTTAACCAGTTAGAGTTAATCAATTAAGGTTGACCAGTTAGAGTTGACCAGTTAGAGTTAACCAGTTAGAGTTGATCCATTAGAGTTAACCAGTTAGAGTTGATCAGTTAGAGCTAACTAGTTAGAGTTAGAGTTAACCAATAGAGTAATTAAATAGAGTTAATCGAATTAGAATAAATCGATTATAGTTATTCGAAAGGGTTATCAAATATAGTTATTCGAAAGGAGTTATCGAATATTAGTTATTCGAATCGAGTTGAAAGGAGTTATCGAATCTAGTTATTCAAAAGGAGTTATCGAATATTAGTTATTCGAATCGAGTTGAAAGGAGTTATCGAATCTAGTTATTCGAAAGGAGTTATCGAATTCAGTTATTCAAAAGGAGTTATCGAATTTAGTTATTCGAGAAGAGTTATCGATTAGTTTAATCAAAAGGAGTTATCGATTAGTTTAATCAAAAGGAGTTATCGATTAGTTTAATCGAAAGGAGTTAATCGAATTTAGTTATTCGAAATGAGTTATCGAATAAGTTATTCGAAGTATGATAATCGAATATAAGTTATTCAAAGTATGATAATCGAATATAAGTTATTCGAAGTATGATAATCGAATATAAGTTATTCGAAGAGAGATAATCAAATATAAGTTATTCGAAGGGAGTTAATCGAATATTAATTATTCGAAGAGAGTGAATCGTCGAATCCGATTATATCGAATTCGGGAAAGTACCTATACTTTCCGGTGTTTTAATCAAGATTTATTTATTTATAAATTTGGTGTTTTATTCAAATTAAAGAATAAAAGTTATAGTTGAAGCTAGATAGTTCGAAAGCAGGGATTATAACGCTATCGTTATAACCAATGTTTTCAATAAAGAAGTGGATACGTAAATGGAATCCGAGAGGTATGTAAGGAATTTTGTTAAAGGTATAAAAGATAAACTTTGACTATTTAGAAGTTAAAACGTTGTTCAGTTAAGGTCTGAGAGGTAATTATACCCCAACTTGATTGACTTTTCCTTCTTAACTAAGGAATGGTAAGGTTTAATAGTAAAGGATGGTTAAGTGAATTTAGTTAATGAGTGAAATGGTTTGATTTGGCGTGGCGATGTTTGATTTAAACATCAACTTAAATCCAGTGAAGGAGTTTGGAAATGTTTTCCAAATAAGAATTAGAAATGTTTTCTGATAGTAGAAAACAAGAATTTAGAATATATGGAAACAGGAGATACATAATTTAATTAACTAAAGAGATTAATGTTAAATGATGACTGATCGATATAATTTCCATCTGGAAATAATATCGTTGTTTGCGCACGTTTTTTTCTTTGATAGTTAAATCACAGACTATCAAAGTTTTGACCATTTTAACGTTGTTAATATGGAGAGACCGGTTGGATTATTATCCGAATAACCACTCCGTATTGGCATAAGCGTTGCAAATCATATATGCCAAAGATAATTGAAGACGGAGTAAAGTGCAAGGGCTGTTGTATAAATCTTAGGTAAAGATTGCCTAAGATGGCTGTACTGAATAGTGCCTTCGGTTTGTCCAGTCCAAGGACGACCTGTATGGAAGAATGTCTGACAGAGTATATTTAATAGATCGCGTAAGTTGATCTCTTCAAACATATTTACGTTTGGTGGTGGAGGAATTCGTTTCTCTTAGCTGTATACCTGTGGTATTTTTGGGGAAATCAATTTGTGATTTGGCGGGTATGACTATGTGACATTCAAAGTGAATAAATGTGTATTCCTCTCTAGAGGTACACTAGCGAAAGTTGGTTCCATACCTTGTCATAGTTGGAAATCCATTACCCAATACGTGCTTGCGGTTTTGATTGTATACTATATATGTAGAACGTGAGATGAAAGCGTTTCTGCTAGATGATTATTATATTGTGGTTGATAGACATTATTATAACATCAAAAGGTTTTTGATAAAAAGAAGTTTTGGATTCTCATAAGGGAAAACCCCGTTTCGTTATACAGCGTGGTCTTATGAGATATCGTTTACTTGTTCAAACTGTTTTTAACAGTTTTACTCATACCAGTCCCATGACTGACCCGGAGTTTATTTTGTTTTGTTTCCCTAAACTCTTGGGTGCCTAATTTCGTACGGGCAGTCATGTTGTCAGGATTTACAAATACTTGAAGAGATGGAGCAGGAGGCTTCAGAATTATATAGCTATGGTTATTTTCCGATGTGTTGTAAGTGTTATACTTTGGAAATGATATATATATATATTCAAGTACAGATTTATATTTCAAAAGTTATGTTATATATTATATGTTAGTCGTTACGCTGTGAGGTTCGTGTTACTCTGATGTTGTGTTGTTCTTCTTCTTCTATTCTAAGTTTCTATCTTATCTATTCTCACCCTCTAATTTCTTTCATTAACTACCAGTATTTTTCGATGCTTGGTTAGTCGTCATTGGGTTTATGTCGATAACCAAAGTCGCTAAAAACCGGGTCGTTACAGAAAGGAAGTTTCATCTCCCTCAATTTATTCAGCAAATCCAACATACTCTCTCCTCCTCCTCGACGACCCTTCTCGGGACTCGATGACCTCCTTCTCACTGTCGCCATTGTCGTAAGCAACAATGTTGGAGATCGTGGCATTGGCGCTTGAATCAAAGGCCGAACAGACATAGTAATAAAGGGTGGGGTTCGATTTACTCATATCAACATAGGAATCATGAGATTATGGCCTACCTATGTAATGGAAATCAAAAGATTGGAGATTAGATGGATTTTTTGAAAGTTCGATGAATTTTCAGCTCGGTACGAATAAAGGAAGAAGAGGAGACCGATATTTATAGTAGAAACTAAAGACTCTTAATCTTCTCTTGATGTGACTACATCATTCGGCTTGGATTGGCTGTGTCAACTAGGGATTGTGCCGATCCGAGCCTGAAAAAAGGATAAAGAGATTTTTCTTTAAGAGCTTACTCTACAATCACATGTGCTAACTCACGTACAATCAAGAGTTTAATTTATTTTGCGTTTGACTTGTGCGACAAGACAACGTTGTTTAGTAACGACCTGCGTGTGGACCATCGCACGTAAAAGTCAATGACTCGACACAACTCAATTATATGACTATCATGTTTTCCGTCTTGACTTGACGAGGTTTAGCGATTTACCTGTGTCTCCCGATTGCTTCAGTCAATGACTTTGACGTCACTAATATTATCGGGCATAAGGTGAAAAATGACTGCCTATTTATATAGAAGAGAAAATCCAAGTGTTGCAACTTCTCGGAAAAGATATGACATCATACATCATTCCTCTTTAAGACTGATAACTCTCTAGAAAGTGCAATTAAACAGATTCACATCACATCTTGCCTATGATGCGATGTACTTTGGGGGTAAAGTGTTGACATGCCTTTTAGCAAGGCTGTCAAAGTTCATGAACAAAGATATCTAGGCTTGATCCAGGCTATTAAGACGAAGGAAGCATCTCGTACTCTACTCATTCTCCAGCTCGGGTATTTTTCGATGTTTGGTTAGTTGTCATTGAGTTTATGTCGATAACCAAAGTCGCTAAAAACCGGGTCGTTACAATTGGTATCAGAGCTTAAGGTTAAGTAATTACCTTGGCTCTGTAGCGTGACTCGGTAGAGATAGGGTTAATAATGCCCTAGATTGAGTTTGAGTGTATATATACGAGAGTGTATTTGTTATTCAATATAAAACTGTTTTATATTGTGGGGATTTATCGATCGAGTTGTTTATGAGTTCTGGTCGATCAGTTTGATCCACTGTATCGGTAGGAGTTTCTAAACATTTGAATACGATGGGTCGACATGGTAAAAGAGGGTAAATGAAATAATTTTACCCAAACTATATTTTGATATAAAGGATTTATATCGGAGTGATTATAATATGTTGGATATATTGGTTGTTATTATATTCGAAAATCCTGGGAGATTTTAAATTGTTTTACGAGCATTGTGAATGGTATTTTGAAATGTATTTCCAAAAGGAATAATTTAAAAGTGATTTTGAAAGTAATATAGTATTAAACTCACTTCGATAGTTGGGAAATAACCCTGATGGTGAATCGCGACATCATTAGTGTTCATTTTTGAGTTTCTAAGTGCCGGATTAGTACCAAAGACATTGTTTTTGAATTGATTTGAGAAAAGCAAGTGTTTGAATCCTAAAAAGGAAAGTTTGATTTTCGATATGGTAAACTGTTTAAAATTCCTAGGAAAGAGCAGTTTGAATTAAAAACAAATTGAGTACAAATTTGGAAAGCCAGTTGGAATTAAAATAAAGTTAGTTAGTGGTAATTGAAATTGAATTAGAATGATATCGAGACAAATTGGACTTGCAGGATTCGAATTTGAAGTGTAATTTGATAATCAAGTTAAGAGTTTGGAATCGAGAATGAAGCTCGAGGTTGAAATGATATTCGGCTTGGATATAAGCGAATGGTTGTGTTGAACAGATATTGATTGGAAATTGATTGGGTTGACATTGGTATATGCTGAACTAACAGCAGATGAAAGGATATAATGATATGCCCGACAAAAAGGTACCTGTTTATATTATGTATGGGTTTGAGATCTTGATGAGCCGGATTGGCAAGCCGCTTGGATGTTTGATTTTCTTTTGGGTTAGAGAAGGCCTAGAGAGGCGAGTTGTGGTTTTACTTATAGTGCTGTACAAAGCAGGTTATGGCGAAATTTCCCGAAAAATTAAGACGTTAGAAAAATTTCAGAATTTTTGGAAATTTTAGTTAGTTGGAATAAATTAATATTTTAGTCGATATTAATTGGTCCAGTTGAAGCTGAATTTAAGGGGTAAACCGATATATATTTACCCAGTAGATAGGGTCGTCTTCTAGCTTAGCAATTTCGAGGACGAAATTATTTTAAGGGGGAAAGATTGTAATGACCCGCATTTTTAGCAGTCGAATTATTTATTTATTTATTAATTATCGAATTTACAATATCGATAACTGGAATTAAATAATATTTATATTTAATTAATATAAATAATAGAAAAAATATATTTTCGGAATAATCGGAAATAATAGAATTCATGATATGGTGTGAATTGGATAGTATAAAATATACAATTCAGTTTATATTGAATTATATTGACGAATATATTATGTAAACGAAGTCTGAATGTATAATATATATTATAATTAAAATCGAGCTCGAAATGGAGCGGTAGTTCGCGACTTGGTGATTTGAACTTCAACTGGGAATACAGAAGCCGTTTTAAATCGGATTTCTGTGAAACAAGAAACGTTCAGAGCTGGTGAAGTATATTTTTCTAGTGGAAGAGAAAAATCGAGATTTCGTCGTGTAGATTTTGATTTACGTCCAAATAAAATTTTAGAAAAGTCGCTGTGGAATTCCTTTATAATTTATAATGATTTATTTATATTTTAAAAAGGAATTTCATTATAAATTGAATATCGATTTAATCGGGATTTGAAATGTCAAGCTAGAAATTCATATAGGAATATTCTAGAGCTATATGATATTCTGTTGTGAATATATACGATAATATTTATTTTTAAATATTAAATTTAATTATTTTTAAATATATTAATATATTTGAAGGGGTTATTTAGAGCTTTAAAAAAATAGCCAGTTTTGCAAATGACCTCAGAATTTGACGAAAATAATTTTGTTGGATCCGCAATATTAAATTATTGTTGGATTTCAATTTCTGTGATTTTTAGAGTCAGTATGTGGCCGTACGGGATTTTAATGTGAAATACAATCGATAATTGGACCTTTAAAAATACAATGGTTGAGCAAACGAAGTCGGAATTCGACGAAACCAGTTTCGTTGGGTTTGTAATGTCAAACTCTAGTGGCATGTCTATTTTCGTGATTTTTGAGTATTATTTGTGGTCACAGGAATTTTTAAGGACCAAAGACAAATAGAAAATCAGTATATATAAATAAAATAAAATATCCTAATCTACTTATGGGCTTAAACAAGCCATGCACCCTCCTTCTCAGCCTCACCCTCACTCTTATAAACTCAAAATAACTAGCCGCCACTGTTCTTCCTTAAAACCCAAAGATCATGAGAGAGAGAAATCAAAAACAATTTGAATAAATTGTTATAAATAAAAATATGTATGGGTTCGAAATCATTGTGGTTTGCTCATTGTTTTGGGGTAACCTGTATAAGGTGCGACGTCTGTTCCTGATACTCGAAGTCTTCAGCATGAGTCTAGGGTTTAGGTTTTATTCGATTTGGAGGCTTTGATCCGCAAATGAACATCGATTTTGGGATTAGCATGTCGTTTAGGTGTTGTGTATGGATTTTAGGGTGTTTCAAAGGTGAGAAGGGTCGTGACCTGTACTGTTGAGGGGAGGTTTGGTCTTCGTCGCACGCTTCTGGAGGAGCTCGAGTTGGTTAAAGGCGGGATGCAGTTGAAGAGGATTTGTCGCTGAGATTTGTGGTGATTTTTGTTTGATTTTAAATGAAGTAATTAAGGAGGAAGAGGAGTTTGAATTTCCCGCTATGGAGGAGTAGAAAATGGAGCGGATGTCTGTGTATTTGGGAAAGAAGGGAGGTTGGGCTGAACGGGTCTGGGCTTCTAAGTATTGGTGTGGGCCGGGTTAAAGAGGTTAAGCCCTGTTTAATTATAATTAAGTTTTATTTTTAATTTAAATAGTGTACAACTTCGTAAAATCATTACATGAACATAGATGGTGGCTACCCTATGGAACTGACTGGGAGTGGATTGGAGTCAGTTACAATTTATAGCAAAATAAATTGTCCGTCTGAATCAAATCAAGCGATGGTTATCGTTATTAACGATGATCGTCCAATGTGATTAAAACTCACCAACACTGAACAGTTATATTTTTATAACGTATTTTTAGAACTGTTAATCATCTGTTGATTGCTGTGTGTTAACTATTTGGT
Organism: Allium sativum; assembly: GCA_030737875.1. NCBI lineage: Eukaryota > Viridiplantae > Streptophyta > Magnoliopsida > Asparagales > Amaryllidaceae > Allium > Allium sativum. The sequence continues at coordinate 974,552,732 of CM060924.1, forward strand.
CGAATTGCTTGTGTATTTGTTGAAAGTATGGGTGACGATATATATATATATATATATATATAATCGTTAATCAAATATTGATTTTGTCTAGCAGAATATTTCATATTGAAATGAAATCGATGTTAATGATATTGTTTAACATCTGCGATGCAGGGAAACAGGTTGGACGAATCCAACTGGATTCCTCAACATTTATTTTACTGTTTTCATATATTGTAATATATGATGTGATATATAATTTGTTGATGATTTTGTGTGTTTGGATGATATCGATCACTGTGTTTGGTATTTTAAATACCGCAAGAAATAGTGGGATGTAAAAGGGGGATCTTCAAAGTACATTTTGAAAATAATTTATTTATATAAAATCAATGGATTTTATATAGAAAAGGAAAAGGATTTTATAAAAGGAAATAAATTATAAAATCAAAAGAGTTAAAAAGAATATATTTGTAAAACAAAAATAAGGGAAAAATATTTGCAAAACAAATGTAAAGGAAAATATTTGTCAAACAAATAGAAAGAGAAATATTTGTAAACCATTTACAAATAAAATAGAAAGAGAAAATATTTGTAAAACAATTACAAATAGAAATAAAAAGGAAAACATTTGTAAAACATTTACAAATGGAATTGAAAAAAAAATGTTTGTAAAACATTTACAAATAGATTCAATGGAAATATTTATTTATAGGAAATAAATAGAATGCTATAAATGAGATATTTATTTGGAAAATAAATAGATAGATAAAAAGGAAATATTTATTGGTTAAATAAATAGAATTGAAAGGAATATTTATTTGTTAAATAAATTGGATTAAATTAATAGGAATATTTATTTAGAGAATAAATAGAATTTAATCAAAGGAATACTTAGAAAATATATAGAAAATGGAAATCTGTTTTTAACAGATAAATGGAAAAGATTTATTTAAAGTGGAATTAAATAGAAAGTTGTGTTAACAAATGAACTGGGAAGATTTATTTATAAACAATATTTTATAAGTTAAGTAAAATATTTATCATTGGATAAATGGAATATATAAGTCAGGACTTATATAGAGAAGTTAGAATCGACTTCAACATCGATATTTGAAACTGAATATGGGCGTAGAGTTAACCAAAGGAGTTAATCAAAATGTGTTAATCGAAATGAGTTAATCGAATATTAGTTATTCAATTAGAGTTAATCGAATAGAGTAAATGAGTTTGGGTTGACCAGTTAGAGTTAATCAATTAGAGTTAACCAGTTAGAGTTAATCAATTAGAGTTAACCAGTTGGAATTAATCAATTAAGGTTGACCAGTTAGAGTTGATCAATTCGAGTTAACCAGTTAGAGTTAACCAGTTAGAGTTGATCAGTTAGAGTTAACCAGTTAGAGTTAGAGTTAACCAATAGAGTAATTAAATAGAGTTAATCGAATCAGAATAAATCGATTATAGTTATTCGAAAAGAGTTATCGAATATAGTAATTTGAAAGGAGTTATCGAATATAGTTATTCGAAAGGAGTTATCGAATATTAGTTATTCGAATCGAGTTGAAAGGAGTTATCGAATCTAGTTATTCGAAAGGAGTTATCGAATATTAGTTATTCGAATCGAGTTGAAAGGGATTATCGAATCTAGTTATTCGAAAGGATTTATCCAATATAGTTATTCGAAAGGAGTTATCGAGTTTAATTATTCGAGACGAGTTATCAATTAGTTTAATCGAAAGGAGTTATCGATTAGTTTAATCGAAAGGAGTTATCGATTAGTTTAATCTAAAGGAGTTAATCGAATTTAGTTATTCGAAATGAGTTATCGAATAAGTTATTCGAAGTACGATATCGAATATAAGTTATTCGAAGTATGATAATCGAATATAAGTTATTCAAAGTATGATAATCGAATATAAGTTATTCGAAGAGAGATGATCGAATATAAGTTATTCAAAGGGAGTTAATCGAATATTAATTATTCGAAGAGAGTAAATCGTTGAATCCGATCATATCGAATTCGGGAAAGTACCTATACTTTCCGATGTTTAAATCAAGATTTATTTATTTATAAATTAGATGTTTTATTTAAATTAAAGTTATAATTGAAGTTAGATATTTTGAAAGTAGGGATTATAACGCTATCGTTATAACCAATGTTTTCAATAAAGAAGTGGATACGTAAATTGAATCCGAGAGTTACGTAAGGAAGTTTGTTAAAGGTTTAAAAGATAAACTTTGACTATTTCGAAGTTAAAACGTTGTTCAGTTAAGGTCTGAGAGGTAATTATACCCCAACTTGATTGACTTCCTTCTTAACTAAGGAATGGTAAGGTTTGGTAGTAAAGGATGGTTAAGTGAAGTTAGTTAATGAGTGAAATGGTTTGAGTTGGCATGGCGATGTTTGATTTAAACATCAGTTTAAATCCAGTGAAGGAGTTTGGAAATGTTTTCCAAATAAGAATCAGAAATGTTTTTTGATAATAGAAAATAAGAATTTAGAATATATGGAAACAGGAGATAAGTAATTTAATGAACTAAAGAGATTGATGTTAAATGATGACTGATCGATATAATTTCCATCTGGAAATAATATCGTTGTTTGCGCACGTTTTTTTCTTTGATAGTTAAATCACAAACTATCAAAGTTTTGACCATTTTAACGTTGTTAATATGGAGAGACCGGTTGGATTATTATCCGAATAACCACTCCGTATTGGCATAAGCGTTGCAAATCATATATATATCAAAGATAATTGAAGACGGAGTAAAGTGCAAGGGCTGTTGTATAAATCTTAGGTAAAGATTGCCTAAGATGGTTGTACTGAATAGTGCCTTCGGTTTGTCCAGTCCAAGGACGACCTGTATGGAAGAATGTCTGACAGAGTATATTTAATAGATCGCGTAAGTTGATCTCTTCAAACGTATTTACGTTTGGTGGTGGAGGAATTCGTTTCTCTTAGCTGTATACCTGTGGTATTTTTGGGGAAATCAATTTGTGATTTGGCGGGTATGACTATGTGACATTCAAAGTGAATAAATGTGTATTCCTCTCTAGAGGTACACTAGCGAAAGGTGGTTCCATACTTTGTCATAGTTGGAAATCCATTACCCAATACGTGCTTGCGGTTTTGATTGTATACTATATATGTAGAACGTGAGATGAAAGCGTTTCTGCTAGATGATTATTATATTGCGGTTGATAGACATTATTATAACATCAAAAGGTTTTTTATATAAAGATGTTTTGGATTCTCATAAGGGAAAAACCCGTTCCGTTATACGGCGTGGTCTTATGAGATATCGTTTACTTGTTCAAACTGTTTTTAACTGTTTCACTCATACTAGTCCCATGACTGACCCGGAGTTTATTTTGTTTTGTTTCCCTAAACTCTTGGGTGCCTAATTTCGTACGGGCAGTCAAATTGTCAGGATTTACAAATACTTGAAGAGATGGAACAGGAGGCTTCAGAATTATATAGCTATGGTTATTTTCCGCTGTGTTGTAAGTGTTATACTTTGGTAATGATATATATATTCAAGTACAGATTTATATTTCAAAAGTTATGTTATATATTATATGTTAGTCGTTACGCTGTGAGGTTCGTGTTACTCTGATGTTGTGTTGTTCTTCTTCTTCTATTCTAAGTTTCTATCTTATCTATTCTCACCCTCTAATTTCTTTCATTAACTACCAGTATTTTTCGATGCTTGGTTAGTCGTCATTGGGTTTATGTCGATAACCAAAGTCGCTAAAAACCGGGTCGTTACAGAAAGGAAGTTTCATCTCCCTCAATTTATTCAGCAAATCCAACATACTCTCTTCTCCTCCTCGACGACCCTTCTCGGGACTCGATGACCTCCTTCTCACTGTCTCCATTGTCGTAAGCAATAATGTTGGAGACCGTGGCCTTGGCGCTTGAATCAAAGGCCGAACAGACATAGTAATAAAGGGTGGGGTTCGATTTACTCATATCAACATAGGAATCATGATATTATGGCCTACCTATGTGATGGAAATCAAAAGATTGGAGATTAGATGGATTTTTTGAAAGTTCGATGAATTTTCAGCTCGGTACTGATAAAGGAAGAAGAGGAGACCGATATTTATAGTAGAAACTAAGGACTCTTAATCTTCTCTTGATGTGACTACATCATTCGGCTTGGATTGGCTGTGTCGACTAGGGATTGTGCCGATCCGAGCCTGAAAAAAGGATAAAGAGATTTTTCTTCAAGAGCTTACTCTACAATCACATGTGCTAACTCACGTACAATCAAGAGTTTAATTTATTTTGCGTTTGACTTGTGTGACAAGACAACGTTGTTTAGTAACGACCTGTGTGTGGACCATCGCACGTAAAAGTCAATGACTTGACACAACTCAATTATATGACTATCATGTTTTCCGTCTTGACTTGACGAGGTTCAGCGATTTACCTGTGTCTCCCGATTGCTTCAATCATTGACTTTGACGTCACTAATATTATCGGGCATAAGGTGAAAAATGACTGCCTATTTATATAGAAGAGAAAATCCAAGTGTTGCAACTTCTCGGAAAAGATATGACATCATACATCATTCCTCTTTAAGACTGATAACTCTCTAGAAAGTGCAATTAAACAGATTCACATCACATCTTGCCTATGATGCGATGTACTTTGGGGGTAAAGTGTTGACATGCCTTTTAGCAAGGCTGTCAAAGTTCATGAACAAAGATATCTAGGCTTGATCCAGGCTATTAAGACGAAGGAAGCATCTCGTACTCTACTCATTCTCCAGCTCGGCCTTCATTCAAAGAAGATGTATAAAGGAAACAATTTTGGCTCGGTTCAAATGGTACCGACTGGATGGTGTCGACCTGGACCATGCCGGCCCTAATAATGCATGTCTTAAAGACCTATTCTATTGGGTTAATTTATGGTTATCAATGCCTAATAACTCGGATCTCGCTACACGTGTCACATATCCAGCCGAAGAAGACTTTTCTCGCGAATCGAAGACTAATTTCACTACTTCTGTACCGGGTCGGGATGGGCATCATGTGGCATACCAAGCCGGATCCAACTTCAGCTATAAATAGTCCACCAAAGCTCTAGAAACATGACTCTTGGCATTTTCTCATATATACTCTATACTACAACCATGTACTCAAGTGTTTAAGAAGAATTTCATGATTGTACTCATTTCATTCAAGTTTTATAAGAACAATATAAACTGGACGTAAGCTTGTTAACGCCGAACAACTATAATCTTTAGCTTTTATTTATAACCATAATAATAATCAAAATCATATTAAATTCAATAATTTAAGTAGTCGAAAAGGACGGGTTGTTACAAATACTTACCAACTAATGAATAATTGGAAGTTGACGTTAATCTTTTATTGTATAAATCCATCATTTGAAAAGTGTTTCCATGTTGTGGGTAGTTCATAATTACTTACGCGTATTTATTAATAATTGTTTATCGGTAATGTCAAAAAATATAATCAAAATAGATTTAGTTCATAAGCATACGTGTTGGTCAACTTTATCATAAGTGATAGTGCATACAAATCTAGGTATTGCAACCTGAACCAGTCTGATCCAGGTCGACTGGGTCTAGGTCGCTTGCAAGGTAGCCGAAATCTAATTTATACCTACATCCACTTCTTTACAAAATTGCAAGTTAAGCATTCCACAAGCCTAACCTCCCCGCACATATACCCCAATAACCAACTGGCTTGTCAAGACAAGGCGTAAGCTCGATTGGGCCAATCTCTCATTGGCTGACTATCTCCCTTTTTCCAACTCACTTGCAACTTGTAGCATGCTAGTTCATTTTCGCAAGCATTCCTCTCTCAGTTGGCTCATAATCGGTGTAGTTTAAGATTGTTTCCCTGGTGGTCAGTCACCCATCCAACTTTGACATCCCTACTTGCGACCTTCACCAGTCTCACTTGGCTTTTCCACGTTAGTCGGTCGGCCATCCAACTTCGACATCACCGCCTATAATTCGCACCTCATCGCTTCTCACTTAGCTTGGCCCTCAGGTTTAGCTAATTCCCTATCATCCTTATGGTTTCGGCATAGCAGTTGAGCCAATCTTGTCACTGGGCATGCTGGAGCAAAGCGAAAAGAGGTACTGTTTGGTATACCATGTGCCATTTTATAAAAGCACACCATAAGTAAAATCACATTCAATGCAAAGCATGATAAGTATGCTCTTGGTTTCTGCTGGCATCCATCTCAGTCACGCATTTCTTTCTTTTGCCAACTATCTCTTGTCAAGTTCATTCATCCAGGTCGACGGGTATACACACTAAAAACACCTTTTTGTGACATAATCTTTATCTTCCAAGCACCTGCTCAGTCGCTATAAGGACATCACACTACCAAATTTGAGTTTATTAGGGACATTATAAAAACGGCAGAAAAAAGATGCCGCCCCCATTAAAAACCAATTAAAGACTAAATAACTTAACGCCGTTTATTACACAGTTAAGGACTAATTTAATAGCCTGCAGTACCTCGTCCATTTTAGACGCAAATACATCTGCTTCAAAAACTCACGAAACCGATTTTCAGGAGAGGAAAAAAATCCCGCTAGAATCAAAGAAGATGTGGCACTGAAATTACAGTGGAGGGAAAGGAAAATTCGTGCATAGTAGTATTCCTTCATTCCCGCCATACTCCCAATCGTCTTCAATCGACAGATTTTCATTTCCCAAACCCTTCTCAAAACCTTAGATAGCACATCTACAGGTAATTTCTGTTGTTTTTGTACTTCTCTTCGAATTGGAGAATGGATCAGTTATCCTGAATCGATTTTTCATTATTGAATTTAATTTTTTTCATTATTTGGTATACGGCTAATTTATTTACTGTTTTGAGTTCTGTTGCTTTATTTATTTTACCATAGATTTATATAGTCTGCTTTGTCATCGTTAAACTGGTATTTAATTTCGTAATGGTTGGATAATTTCAGATATTTTAATTTTTGCAGGTGAAAGTTAATTATAAGGTTATGTTGTATGTGGTCTATAGCAGTGTTTACACACATAATAATTTTCGAGATTATGCAAACTTGTGTTAACCTTAATATATTCTGTACTACTTTTATCCTTAATGATTTGTATTTACAAAATACATTTACCTCAGTTGATTGGATATGTATTATGCACTAGTTTAGAGCCTCACCTTTGGTGTTTGAATTAGGTCATAAGTTGATAACGATAATGTTCACCATAATAGCAATTCATTAAGTACATGCAGCCTCTATAATGAAGCTTAGTAACTATGTTTTATTGAAATTCTAGCTCAGGTCATACTACTCTGTTATTTTGTAGACTTCCCCGTTTTGTTTTGTGCGTAGTAAACCGATTTTCACTGTATACATGTGAAATGAGATAGCTAATTCCTCTAGAATGAAAGCATAAATACGACTTAATGGTAGAAAATACACGTATGAATAATGCACATAGACCAAATTGTTAACCGTTTTTTACTTTTAGTGTTCTGTTATTGTACAAACATGTGTGAATTGATATGAATCAACCGAAACAATAATGCTCGAGCTTAGTAACAATCTAGAAAAATATTCTTATACTCTCTTCTATCTTTTATGTTCTTTTATCATGTGTTCAATTGCTTAGGTTGCACACATATTTTATTTGACCTTTCATGTCAGTGAGCTAACTAGCAAATATTTTCAACGATCATTTTGTATATCATTGAAAATGCATTTACGCTCATGCTTTACTTGCGCAAACTATGTAATATACGATATCGATGAACAAATTTAAAATGATTTTCATGTTCTATGTTTTTTCGTTTATTTTTTGAAATGGTAGTATTAAACATAGAAGGTTAAGATCTTATTTGAGAGGATCATGTTCTTTGCGATTTATATGAGTCTGATATGTGTGTTTGTGTGTGTGTGTGTGTATATATATATATGTATATGTATATATATATATATATATATATATATATATATATATATATGTTTGTGTACTCCTATTGGAAGCTTTTACACTTGCTGTAGCAGCGGCGGTTAAAGGTATGAAAAGATATATACTTTTATTATGTTTGCTTCGAACTTCTTCATTAGTCAGGTAAATATATATGTTATTTTTAAACATTAGCCAACATGACAAGTATGAATAATATGCACATAGACCAAAATGTTAACCCTTTTTTACTTTTAGTATGTTATTATACAAACATGTGTGAATTGATATGAATCAACCGAAACAATAATGCTCGAGCTTAGTAACAATCTAGGGAAATATTCTTATGCTCCCTTCTCTCTTTTATGTTCTTTTATTATGTGTTCAATTGCTTAGGTTGTACACATATTTTATTTGACCTTTCATGTCAGTAAGCTAGATAGCAAATATTTTCGATGATCATTTTGTATATCATTGAAAATGCATTTACGCTCATGTTTTACTTGCGCAAACTATGTAATATACAATATCGATGAACAAATTTAAAATGATTTTCATGTTCTTTTTTTTCGTTTATTTTTTGAAATGATAATATTAAACATAGAAGGTTAAGATCTTATTTGAGAGGATCATGTTCTTTGCGATTTATTTGAATGATGAGTCTGATATATATATATATATATATATATATATATATATATATATATATATATGAATATGATATGTATGTAGGTTTGTGTACTCTTATCGGAAGCTTTTACACTTGCTGTAGCAGCGACGGTTGAAGGTATGAAAAGATATATTTTTATTATGTTTCCTTTGGACTTCTTCATTTGTCAGGTAAATATATATGTTATTTTTAAACATTAGCCAACATGCAATCAACTCGTGTGTCGAAGTATATGTTTTTTCGAATTGATACCATAAAATATGCAAACATACACTTTTGCATGTATAAAGCTATATGATGCATTGTATATTTTATGTATTGCTACTTATTCACTTATCTAAATAATAATTAATCTTTTGTTATGTATATCATCGCATGTTTATCGACAACAAGAAAACCAAGCTTATTTTATGACTGTATCAATGCGAGTAAAACATACTTTCAGATGCGCACACTTTTATGTTTTTTGTTATAACCATGGATGAAAGCATAAAAAACTAATTAGGGACGAAAGCTTATGATGTGGTATTAACTTTCCACTTTGATATTTTTGTAGTTGATACCATTTATTCTACATTGCTACGTCATCTTAATGCTACGTCATCTTAATTGTTTTGCTGCTCATAAACAGTGATACCAATTAGATTCTGTTTTTAAACAATTGTTTTAGATAAGTATATCATAACAAGCGTTTCAATAATGGTTTGGCATTATGATCAAAGCTACATGATTCCGGTCGTAGTGTTTTAGTTTCGGTATAACTTGCAACGAATGAAATTGAAACTCCAATCAATCAATACAATTATCGTGCTTCAAATTTAGTGAAAAAACTCATAATGTCACAGAATTTGAAACTAAGGCAGTAATTACAACGTTATATCACTATCTACTCGAGTTGGTAGTCCTTGACTCAAAGCATGAAAATTTTACTTCGAAAACATATAAGATCTCAAAATTTACAAATAATTTAACTATAAAAAATCAAAAGAAAGTAATGAATAAACATTTTCTAATAGTACACATATTTATGGTTTACCAATGTTATTCGTTTACACTACATCTTATATAGTATATCTGATAGTTTTTAAAAGAAATGAATTGATTTTTTTGTTATTTAAGGTTGATGATTGATCTAATAAAATCTTAAAATCTTACGATTTGAATCCCTCTTTCAGAATGATTCTCTTCAATTACGACCAAGTTCTCAAAATAATATTCAAATCAAAATTAAACATCTAAAATCATTTTTTTAGATGATGTCAAAATACATAATATCAAGATTAGTATTAATATCCCATGCAAAGCTATACTATACTATCTAGCATGAATCAATGAAATATACTATTTATGATCTAAATTTAATTTTTACTGAAAGGTTAAAGTTTACTTCTAACAATTGGAAAGGAATTGAGAGTTACTTTGGACACAAATAAAAACACAAGTAGAGATATACATATTATCCGTTTGAACTTAAATATACGTAGAAATAGCAGTAGATTTAACAACATAATGGTATAACGTATGTTGAATTATGGTTTCCATTTTACAACATTATATCAAATATCTATAAAAAAAATTGAGAACACAAAATTAGTTATTAATGAGTTCTTGTAATCATGTAGGACAAAAAAAAATTAAACAAAATATATCACAAGTTATACTCAAAGTGCTAGTTTAGGGGAACCAAAATATTAATCAAATTCATTTACAAGGATTAGGATAGCCAAACCAACCTTGTAAACATATTGAAATTTGAATTATGCAAGCATAGTAGTTAAGGCGCAGGCGCAAGGTGGCTAAGGCGCATGTAGGGCGCGCCTCTAGCGCTTTTTTGTGAGGCCCCGAGGCTCAGAAAGGCGCGCCTCGAAATCGCGTGTACTTTTTTTTGCCTTAGAACCAAAATCGAACATATTTGTTCAATCGATTTAGGGTTTTCAACCCTTTTGAGTTTGAGTGCGATATCGAGGAGGAAAAAAAACACGCACCCTCTACTGTCGCCTCCTACTGTACAGTCAGGTATAATTTTTTTTTTAAAATTTAAGCAGCATGTTTTTTCTTTGCAGCTGTTTTTTTTTTTTTTTTTTTTTTTTTGGCAGCGTGTTTTTTTTCAACCTGTTTGTTTTTTGCAGCAATTTTTTTTTCTAAAATACATGCAGCATGTTATTTTATTTTTCTTTTTTATGCAGCAGCTTTTTATTTTATTTTACAGCAGTTTTTTTCAACATGTTTGTAGCATGTTATTTCCGCAGTTTTTACTTTTCAGCAGTATTTTTTTTTGCAGCATGTTATTTTTTTTAATTTATTTTTTGCAGTAGGTTTTTATTATTTCATCAGTTTTTTTTTCTCTAAAATATGTGCAACATGTTTATTTTTCAGCACGTTTTAATTTCGGAATGGCATTTGTGACTTCGTACCAACTAATCTATGGTTTTTTATCATTAAATTCATTATTTTTGGTAGTATTTTATAGTGCAGTTTTTTTCTAGTAAAAAAGCCTGCAGTTGTACAAAAGTCGCACAAAAAAGCCCAAGGCTCAAGCCTTGCGCCTTAACTACTATGTATGAAAGGTTGTTGTTCCATTTCAAAACACTAGTAAAACTAACACGATTTTGAGTCTTATAAGTTTGATTTGATTATACTACAGATATAAAGCTCATGTTGGAAACTAATTTAGAATTAATTCATCACTAATTGTAACATGACAGACAACTATGAAAATTGATGTATATAATCTCTTTTAATAATATAACATTATAATAATTTACTTTGAAAATATGTTATGTCTTTTGACAATCTTATTAATGATACTTGGCATCCATAATGATACAATGCATGATTTTTAGGGAATAATAATAAGTATGAGCATAAATATCTTATAAACAACACTTTCAATCTACGCATAATGTTACCACTCTGATATGGTTACACGCATTTCTGTCATTAGATAAACATGTTAGATCCTTTTGTAATAATTAAATGTGTATTTGATATGATATTAGATAAGAACCTTTTTTTATGTGTTTGATATGCCTTTTATTTGTTGACAGTAATTAAATTATGGATAAAAGCTGGGTGAATTTGGAGCGTAATTCAAAAGAATATAGAGATGGAATGGAATTATTTTTGAACGAAGCTTTTTCCAAATCCGTTCGAAAAGATAAGGTTATATGTCCTTGTAAAAAATGTTGCAATCGTTATTTCAATGATAGAATTCATGTTGCTGGTCATCTTCTTTCGTATGGAATGGACCCACTTTATATGGCAGCTCGTTGGACACATCATGGCGAATCATATAATGAAGAGTCTGGGACTTCCGACAACTTGGAAAATGATGTGCTAGTGGACAATGACCAATGGGAGAGAGGTGAAATGCATGATTTTCTTGACGAGACATTTATGCCCTATATTGGACAAAGTGCAAGTTCATCGTATCATTCTTCCACTTTTGAAGGTCAAACTCCCGAGGCAGAACATTTTTTTAGGTTGGTAGATGAAGCTAATAGGGAATTATATGTTGGCAGTAAGTATAAAAAAATGGATGCAGTTGTAAAAATGTACCAGATCAAGTGTTTGGGAAACGTGAGCAATTCAGCTTTCTCTATGTCCTGGAAGCATTTAAAGATATGTTGCCTGATGGAAATTGTATGCCAAAATCAAACGCACAGGCCAAAAAATGATTGATGATTTAGGTCTCACATACGAGAAGATCGATGCGTGTCCGAATGATTGCATGTTGTTTTGGAAGCAAACATCACACTTGCAAACTTGCTCTCATTGTGGTTTTTCAAGATACAAAGTAAACAAAGAAGATGAAAATGTTAATAAGAAAGTATCTGCTAAAGTGCTTCGTTATTTTCCTTTAATTCCTAGGCTAAAGAGATTGTATATGTCAAAATATACAGCAGAACATATGAGATGGCATTCACTTGGTGGTTCAAATGATGGTTTTATGAGACATCCAAAAGACTCTCCAGCTTGGAAATATTTTGATTCTCTATACCCTTATTTTGCGTCAGAAATTCGTAATGTTCGTTTGGGACTTGCAAGTGATGGTTTCAATCCATTTGCGCACTTAAATAGTAAACATAACACTTGGCCAGTGATTATTTCTATTTATAACTTACCTCCATGGCAGTGTATGAAGCAACCTTATCTATATATGACTTTACTAATTTCTGGACCACACAAACCAGGAAAAGACATTGATATTTATCTACAACCACTAGTAGATGAGTTAAAAGAGTTATGGGAGTTGGCAAGAATACATATGATATTTTTTCAAAACAAACATTCAATATGAGAGCGGCTATTTTATGGACTATAAATGATTTACCTGCATACGCTAATTTATCAGGATGGAGTACGTCAGGAAAACTTGCATGTCCACATTGTAACCACCAAACATGCTCAGTGCGCTTGCCAAATAGTAAAAAACAAGGTTACTTGGGAAGTCGCAGATTTTTGCCAGCTACCCACAGGTTTCGACTTAATGAATGTTCGTTTAATGGTAAGTGTGAGAAGAGCCTTGCCCCTACACCACTAACAGGAATTGAATGTTTAAAGCAATTATCAAATTTAAGATTTACATTTGGTAAATCACCAGCAATTGAATCTGTTAGTGGTCAAAAACGACGGAGGGGTATGAATGCCAATAGGAACCGGGTTGTTGGACCTTGGAAGAAAAAAAGCATATTTTTTTCTTTACCTTATTGGCAACATCTGTTGATAAGACATAACATAGATTTGATGCATCTTGAGAAAAATGTAAGTGAAAACATTTTAGGAACTTTACTTGGTAACTCAAAAAAAGGAAAGGATGGAGTTAATGCTCGGGCTGATTTAGAAATTTTACAAATAAGAAAATCACTTCATCCTATTCGTGAAGGCAACAAGACATATATACCTCCAGCGATATTTTTCATGACTAATGAGGAAAAAACATTATTTTGTAAAGCAATCTCAAATGTTCGTGTTCCGGATGGATATTCAACCAATATTTTCTCGATGTGTAAATGTGAAGGAAAAATGCTTACATGGACTAAAAAGTCACGATCATCACGTGATTATGCAACATTTGCTTCCACTTGCAATTCAACGAGTTTTGCCTAGACCTCTCATCCTTGTTTTGCTTGAATTATGTGCTATTTTTAGACAACTTTGTAGTAAAAAGCAACATGTTGCATCAATGGACCAACTAAAATATAGGGTAGCATTAGCCTTATGTATGATGGAAAAAATGTTCCATCCTTCCTTTTTCACTATATCTGTTCACTTGATAGCTCATTTAGTCGATGAAGCAGCAATTGCTGGACCGATTCAATATCGTTGGATGTATCCTACTGAAAGGTAATCAATTTTTCCTTCATTTCATTCGATATGTGTTTTTTAGGCTTCTTATTATATCCTAGTTTATGAACCACATTTAAGAATTAAACGTGAGCCAATTAGATTGAACGTTGATGCTAAAACATGACAAGGTATATAGCAGTAATTATAGTAAATATAACTTTGATTAAATAGGTAATGAAACATTTTTCATAGCATCCACATTAAATATCATAATATTATAAGTATGTTCGCTTGATTTTTTTTTAAAATCATTACATGTGAAATCAATGTAGAAAATTAATACACGGATGCAAAAATATGTAGTTTATTTGATAGCAGTATCATACAAGTACGTTTTAAAAAAAAATTGTAAGTGCGAGAACTTATCTGTTGCGCCCTCTTACGATAGTGATATGTAGAAAACATGAGTATTTATTTGTTTCTTTAGGTACTTGCAAACATTAAAAAGATACGTTCGCAATAAAAGTAATCTAGAAGGAAGTATTGCAGTAGGATATCTTGCAGAAGTATGTGTTTCATTTTGTTCAATGTATCTGAAAGGTGTAGAGACTCATTATACACGCCATGGTCGTAATGCCGATGCATCTTTACCTCGTGAAGTTGACGGGGGGCTATCAATATTTGCAAATTCTGGTCGTCATTTAGGAAAATGCTCAGAGATTAATCTCGAAAAGAAAATTTGGGAGCAATGTCATACTTATATTTTATTCAACTATGATGAAGTGGCTTGTTTTTTAGAGTAAGGCCATTATACTTATCTAAAGTATGTACTCTAATTTCAGCATTGAAATCTAGACAAACAATTTTTTTTCTTTGAATTTTTTTTTGGTAGTAAAAGGTTGGAAGAGCTACGTAGAATCCATCGTCGAAAAACTATTCGAGAAGTTGAGAGCTTGAGGAACAAGGAATTCCCTACATGGTTTAGGAACCATGTATGTGTTTTTATATTTCAACATGCAATTTTAATAATTTTTACTATTAAATGAAGTATATTAACGATCATGTTGGCTTAGGTAAACGACCTTCATGATAGCAATGATTCTGCAATATCAAATGATTTACTTCAATTAGCTAATGGTCCAAGCAGGTTTGTGAGGCAGTACAAGAAGTATGTGATAAATGGTTACCGATTTCGAATTAAAGCGATTGATGACAAATACAGAAATCAAAATTGTGGAGTCTTTGTGAATGCTGAAACATCAAGTTATTTGTGTGTGAGAGATTGTAATCCAATCACCGATAATATCGACTATTATGGTGTCTAAAAGAATATTTATGAGCTTGATTGTAGGTTTCCTGGTGAAAGTGATGATCAAGCTTGCAAAATTGTTTTGTTTGAGTGTGATTGGGTTAGTAAGTCCGGGAAGAAGACCGACATATATGGATTCAATTTAGTGAACTTTAACCATGTGGCACAAAATAATGATCGATTTATACTAGCATCACAAGCTATTCAAGTGTTTTATGTTGCTGATCCAAAGCAACCGGATTGTGCTGTTGTAATTAAAACAAAGCCGAGAGATTTCTACGATCTAATTGTGGATGATAACAAAGCCGATGTTGATGATTACTACACCATGCCAAACCTTGATGATCCTAATTTTGACAACGAAGAGCTACATAAAAGAATTGATGTTCCCGGGGTTTATGTTAACAAAGTGTTACCAACGCCTAATCCAAACATTTCCATTCTTGAAGACTATGACAGTGATGAAGAAGAAATTGAGAATGAGAATGAAAATGAGAATGAGTATGAAAATGAGAGCATCAACTAAACATAGTTCTTGCATATTTATGTATTTGTTCACCTTTGTTCATTTAATGTGCCATTTAAACTTAGATTATATTCTAATTATGTAATGTTGTCAATTACTTTTATTTGTCTTGTATGATGTATTTGTTGAACCATAGTACAAGTTAATTGCTAGATTTATTATGTGAAATCACTTGTTATAAATTAACATACATTAATTGTCATTTCCTTTTACATTACTAAGATGAGCAGCACCGGACCTTCTCATTCAGACGAGCTGAATCCTTTGAATGATAATATACTTGAAGAGCGCGATTCTCAAATCAATGCTATTTCCTTTTTTTTTGGGCAAGGCTTGGTATTTCCATATTTTATTAATGATATGTTATTATATCTTGTGCAACACCGATCATTTTAATGGAATATGTTTACAAAAATTAGGAAGTGCTATTTTTACCATAAAGCAACACTGTAAAGAGTTCAATTTATATGGCTAAAAGATGACCATTCTAAAGACAGATTGTAACCTGCCATTGGTTTAGTAGCATATTACCATTGAAAATACTACATTATTACTTTAGCAGGGTCAAAGAGTAGAAAAGGGCGTGGCTATAATAAACCAACATGGGGTAAATCCGAAAAAGAAAAAATTGAGTTTACGAAGGATGGACTGTGCATTGTTCCAGAAGATGCCAAATTAGCAAGATACTTAGGTGATTTGGCAAGAAACTGCAACCTTATTCCTCTTTCCTCAAAAGACTGGAGATCTCATAATGTTGCTTTTAGAGATAAATTGTGGAAAACCATATCGGTATGTTGAATCATTTTGAATTTTATATAATATTGGAAAATGTCTTCATGGTTTGAATATTAGTTATTCATCTTTGTACTTTTTGATTGTTTTTAAAATGTTGAGTAGTGAATGATATATTCTCAAACTGAATTTTATTTTCATGACATGAAAAACTAAACATGCACGGTCTTTGGTTGAACACTACTTTTGCAAAACTTACAAATTAACAATATTCAGCCGCATTGAAATCAAGTACTTCAAAAATACATTTACATAATTTTTTATGTCTTTGGTTTCGTCAATTTTCCCATGTATAACATAAAATATTTATAACTTAAAGGATACAATAGACTGGCGTCCTGAAGACATACCCCATATCCCCATAATTCGTCATGTACTACTAAAACGCCTAGCTAAAAGAGTGAAAGACACTAGATCCGATTTAAAGAAAAAATATTACACTCCATATATTGGCTCACCGTTGCGCTTTGAGTGTGGAGATGATCGAGTGGATAGCGAACAATGGAGGAGAATGGTAAACTATTGGGACAATGATCACAAAAATAAAGTAATCATCTTTTTCTCTATGTATTTGGTTTAGTAAATGGTACATGAACATTATTGTTCACTGTATTTTTTATTTTTGTGACTAATAGATAAAAGTTGAAAAAAATACCGAGAACCGCAAGAAGCTGAAAATGAGTCACACAGGTGGTTCGATGTCCTTCGTAAGACACCATGCCAAATTTGTAAGTGACCACTTCTTTACACAAACTTAATTTGCTTAGCCAAGTCCGTTGTTATAAATAAGTGGCAATATAAATGATCATAGTATAAATCATATATTCTTATTATGCTACTATATGATTTTAATGTAATTATTAGATGCTCATTATTTTACCTTGAAACAGAAACAAATTTATGGTCATGAACCTGATCCGATTGAAGCATTTGATTTGGTTCACAAAAGAAAGGATAAAGATAGAAGCTGGATTGACAACACATCTGAGCATACAGGGGTAAGCAAAATATTAATCTTGTTTGCACTTATTTGTACCCTTGAGTGGTGTATTGTCTTTAAACGCTTTAGGCATGTTACATGTATACATATGCTTGAATGATCCTGTAATTCATGCACCCATGCCAATAAAACAAATTTGATAATTTGGTATTGTTATTCAGATATCAAGTATAAACCAACTAAGATTTTTTTTCCCTTCATTTTATCACTAAAGAAGAATAGAATTGTTGTGATACATAAGAATAAATAAACATTTGTAGATAAAAACAATTTAAGGCAGTTTCTGATACAATTGTGAAACATTAAATTTTATCACTAAAGAATAATAGAATTGCTGTGATACATAAGAATAAACAAACATTTTACTTGTAAAAAACAAATTTATGCAGTTTATGATACAAACGTGAAAATTCAAAAGGGCCATTCGCCCCGAAGTGAACGACAGACTTGCTGAAATTGTAGCGGAAATAAACTACAAAATTAAATACACTACAAAATAAACTATAGTACACAAGAACCCTACTTGAGGAAGCTGGTACGATATTAAATAATGAAAGTTATTCCTAGAACCATATTGATTTATTCCAGCTCCTTTTTCTTTTACAGTTCGAATCGCACTTTTTCCCTCCTCTTAAATAATTTGCTCTTTCACGCTTTGTTGCTTTGTAACAACCATTTAATTTATAGGTCTGCTGAAATGAACTTATAAAGTTCGCTACAAAATACCAGAAAAATAAAACAAAAAGTGTCATACAAGTCTCTTAAATCAAAGCAAAGGTCCGTCATTTCGTCAAATTCATCGCCCTCCACTGTTTCATTATGATTCAAAACACCTTCCTCATTATAATAAGCTTCATGTGAATCCCATTCTACACCAATATCTTCTCTTTCTCCATTTCCAGCATTTCTTATTCTCCATTTCTCCGTTATAAGCACTGTTTTTAACCGCAATACCATTGTTTTCAGCAATGCCTGTCTGACTTCTTCTTTCTGTCTATTCCACTCTCCACTTCTAAATAAAGTACACATGTTTTTCTAATGATGGAATTTAAAGCTTTGGTTCCCATTGTCGATTGTCGACCATTATTGCATCTAATAAATTCACTTTTAAATAATAGAATAAAACTTATTATGATGTTATTCTCTTCAACTAGGTAAGCACTAACTAAATTACTTTTGCTCTATCGGTAATCTCATATTATTTACTAATTTTCCTTTTAACCCTTAATTTTTTTATTGTTCTTTGTTGATTATGTAATGCTACATGATTAGTTCAAGATTTAAAGAATAATTACTGTACTTTAAATTTTTATCTACTTTTATTCATTTAAAAAAGTTAAATTTTGAACTGCAAGAGCTTTCTTTAGATAAATACAGTAATATGACATATTGTACTTTTATTTTCAAATATTAATGTAAATTAATTAAACTATCTTGGTTGTCTTTTGTTTGCATATTATTGCATAACCTGTTTTTCATAGATAAAGAAGGTGTCATTTAATTTCATAGATATAATATATTTATTTGAATCAATACTTAGTATTTGGATATTGATTCTTAAGATGACGAAACTCCTAAAATGTGAAAGATCCATGAGAATTACTAGGAAGGCTGTTACCATAGCTAGCTCTAGTAATAGTACGATTCAGTAATAAAATTAACTATTACTGAATCCATAAGATCCATGAGAATTTAGCTATTACTGAATAAATATCTATTGATTCAGTAACGTCAAAAATTAATTATTACTGAACAACTGTCCTGAACAATAAATATTTATTCTCATGCTATGCTAGATAATTAATATTAAAATGATCTAGTATAAAACTGAACAACTGTCCTGAACAACTGTATAAAATTCTCATGGATCTTATGGATTCTGTGACGGCCCGCCTCGCACCAGCCTGCATTTCCTCCAAAAGTGCGCTGTACACATGCCCGACTAGCACAAGACGGTCGTCAGAAGAAAGGAAAGAAGGGAATGAACTAATCAAAGAACCTGTAGAATGTCTCACAGCGCATGGAATAAAATATAATAATAACATACTTGACATAAAACAGGTGAGACAGTGCATAAGCTGATAACTAAAACCAACATCAATCTCAAAGCAGCGGAAATCCAAATACTGCTTATTACAACTTTTCAAAATCTACTGTCTCTAAACAAAAGAAAGCTAAAGTAGAAGATACACCAACAATGCCCAAGCAGTGATCTTCAACAACACAGGGAGAATATTATGTATATAGTACGTGGAAGCCTCCTGCTCGTCTCCGTACCCTCTACCCGTGCATCACCAGCTAACCTGTCTCTAGTCTGCTCGTGTGAGCACCCAGAGTAATAAGAAGAGACATAAAACTCTGGGTCAGACATAAAGCCTGGTATGAGCGATAAGCATCTAAACAGAATAATAACAGGTATACTAAACCATACCTGAACCTGGACCTGCAACCAAAGAGTTAGTACCACATACCGTACAATACTCCAAGGTGCCATAATAAATAGTGTAAGAATACGGGGGTGGGGTGTACATGTCACAATGATAGCAAGCAAATCATCCATAGCAACCATCCTCACATTTCTCACTCAGTGCGTAAAGCATACGACATCTACCACTTTGGAACACTAGACAAACTGAGGTAACGACGAATCCCGACTTGTAGAAACCCTGCTGTGACCAAGCCAACACTTGGAGTCATGACCAAACATTTCAATGACCCACTTCATTGGTCGTAGCCCTTGGTTCTACCAATGCCATAATGGCCCTGAATCCGCCTTCGTACCTCCTACCATAGTGGTCCAAAGCTATAGACGTCGATAACTCCTTGGCACGCGTCCCGCAGCAAAGCCCAACCATGAAGCGAACTCGTTGATTCCCATCTGAATCTTAAGCTCCAACTTCTCATTTGGACTTCCTTTGCATCTCGGGTTTGGTCGAATTGGAGTGGGTCTTCAGAAGAGTCATCGCGTAGTAGTAATAGCCCACGTATGGTTCGGTTCGGTGCTCCTCATCTAGCTTGGTTCGGTTCGGTATAACCTTCCTGATCGGTTCGGATTGGTGGTCCTCGTCTAGCTTGGTTCGGGTCGGTAGTCCACTTCGGGTCGGGTCGGGGTCCTCCTCCAGGTCGGGTCGGGTGTCCTTCCCTCCAGCGCTCCAGTCCCTAGCTTATTTCTTCTTTGCTTCCGATCCGAGCCCTGCATCTCCAAGTCGATCCGATCTGGCCTCCAATCACTCTTCCGATCCGATCCGCTCCATCGCTCCGATCCGATCTTCTGTCCAACTCCAACTCTAAACAATGACCTTCCTTCCTGCCAAACTTCTTCCAGTGGCAAGTCCTCATCCAGTTCGGATTCCCTTGGTCAGTTCCCTAGTCCGATCCGACCCCTTTCTCTGATCCGAACCGGTTCGGAGCCTGCACACTTCTGCAACTTTCCAGCGAGCTTTCTACGCCATTCGACGACGTTTTCGAGCAATTTAACTATTCTAATCAATCATGAAACATACCATAGAGTCATAGCAACATGTAATAGCAACCACAAACAGCAAACAATAATTCAAATGAATCAAAATGGATCAAAAGTAGCTAAAACTTCATATTTTCCCTTAAGCACTCTTAATCATACTTAAGCATACAATTAGCAAAACACATCGAAATTATCTCAAATTTCTAACAGAGCCTTAAAACATTATTTTAGAATTTTAAGAATTTTTCCAGAATTTATTTACGTATAAATTCGCTAATCTTCACTAATTACCCTTAATTAACTGTAATTAGTGTCAAAATGATACTATCACTCAACTTGGCCACAAATGAAATTCTCAGAACTGAAACTCCTCTGATTTGGGGCGAATACTGATGTCTAACAGCAGTTCCAACCTTGCTTTGGTGCTTTTTCTCCTTAATTTGGTGTTGCTAAGCCTAATCTTCAATTAGAGAGTGATTTGGGGTGTTTTAGATGTAGGAAGCCATTACTAAGGTCTCAAGGGGGTTTGTGGCGGCTCAAAACTGAAATGAAAGTGACAACCTAACCCTAATCAGTCCTCCTATACCTCTAAACCCGAAATTCCCCTTGGGCCTAGCTGCTAATCACCCGGTTAAGCCCAATTAAGCTGTTTTTCTCCATCTGAAACTTGTTTCAGCCATATCTCCCAAACGGTAAGTCCGTTTGGCTAATGTGACCACTCTACGGAAAGAGAAACCATCATCCGAAGCCAATGGAAGTGGTTTCAGGTCAAAATTCCTTTCCAGTCAAAAGTTATGGCCAAAACAGTGCCAACTAGGGGTAAAATGGTCATTTAAAAATCGAGAAAAATCATGAACATGGGAAATGACCCCAATAGTCGTCTCCCAAAGTTACATGACCATACGACTTCGTATGTGAAAGAAATAAATATCCTACGATCCTATGATGCGTAGAACGCGGGTCGTTACACTCTCCCCCCCTTAAGCAATTTCGCCCCCGAAATTCCTTAACTCAAAACATACAAAGGATCTCGCATGCCTAACAACCATATGCAACAATCAAATATGCAAAACAAGCAAACAAGCCTATCCTAGCATGCGGAAAAACTAAGTCGAAGTCAAAATCTTACCAGACAAAGAGTTCTGGATACTTCTTCCTTATGTCCTCCTCTGTTTCCCAAGTACAATCATTCTCGTCCTCGCTCCACTGAACCTTGACTAGTTTCACCACCTTCCTTCGAAGTTGCTTCATGTCGTGTTCGACAATACGGGCCGGCTTGCGGTTCCCAACCGCCTCGGGTTCTACTTCGAAGTCCTCTAACTGATCAGGTGAAATAGTCATATCTGAGTCGTGAACGAACTTCCTTAGTTGGGAAACATGAAATACATTATGAACTTCCGCCATCTTCTCTGGTAAGTCAACTCTATATGCCAAATTCCCGACTAGTTCAAGAACAGGGAACGGGCCAACAAATCTTGGTGCCAACTTGCCTCTCCTGCCAAATCGTATTACGCTCTTCAATGGGGAAATCTTGACAAATACCAAGTCACCAACTGAGAACTTTAAGTCTCTTCGCCTCTTATCAGCATAACTCTTCTGCCTATCTTGGGCTGCCTTCATTCGTTGCTGAATGATCTTGATCTTATCTGAAGTTTCCCTCACCATATCTGGTCCAAGCATAAACTTCTCGCCAGTCTCTATCCAACATGATGGTGAGTTACATGGCCTTCCGTACAAAGCTTCAAACGGAGCCATACCGATACTGGATTGGTAGCTATTATTATATGCAAACTCTACTAGATGCAAATGGTCATCCCATGATCCTCCAAAATCCAATATACATGCTCTCAAGAGATCTTCCAAAATACGGTTCACCCTCTCCGTCTGACCGTCGGTCTGAGGATGATATGCGGTACTGAGATGTAACTCTGACCCTAGAGCCTCTTGTAAGCTCTTCCAAAACCCACTAGTAAACAACGGGTCTCGGTCGCTCACAATGCTTTTAGGTACTCCATGAAATCTCACTATCCACTTCATATACAATTCTGCTAACTTAGTTGCCGTTCTGGTCGATTTGACTAGTATAAACCTTGCACTTTTAGTTAGTCGATCCACAATTACCCAAATGCTATCATATCCCGATCTAGTCCTTGGTAATCCATCGATGAAATCCATCGAGACTTGCTCCCATTTCCATTCGGGAATTTCCAAGGGCTGTAACAACCCACTAGGCTTCTTTTGCTCGGCTTTAACTAGCTGGCAATTCATGCACTTGGATATAAACTTCCCAACGTCTCGTTTCATTCCTTCCCAGTAGTAAGTCTGCTTCATATCTCGATACATCTTATTACCACCGGGGTGTATAGTCAGCTTTGAGTGATGACATTCTCTAAGCACTTCATCTCTCAATCCATTGACATTGGGTACAACAAGCTTTCCATCCTTTCTAAGCCATCTATCTCGATCAAGCCCATACTTGTTCATCTCCTCATCGATACCCATCTCTAACTTGGAGATGATTTCCAATAGGTTGGGATCGTCCCTCTGACTAGAGCCGATTCGTTCAATCAAAGTGGGTCTGATCGTCAAACTTGCTAACATTTCTGGATCCAATTCGCACTTTGGTCTGAAATCAAACCCCGCGATAAACTCCAGTTGCTTCCATTCAAGGAACATAGCCCCTAAGCTGGCATGTCTTCTACTCAATGCATCAGCCACCGCATTGCCCTTTCCTGGTGTGTATGCGATGTCAAAATCATAGGAAGCTAAGAACTCTAACCATCTCTGCTGACGGAGATTTAAATCCTTCTGGGAGAATAGATACTTTAACGACTTATGATCTGTAAACAGCTCAAACTTTTCTCCCAAGAGATAGTGTCTCCACATCTTTAACGCGAACACGATTGCTGCCAATTCTAAATCATGGGTAGGGTATCTCCTCTCGTGCGGTTTCAATTGCCGACTTGCATAAGCTACAACCCTACCGCCTTGCATCAATACAGCACCCAGTCCGGTACCACAGGCATCCGTGTATACCGTCATCTCTTCATCCCCCTTAGGAATGACTAACACTGGTGCGCTTGTCAACTTGTCCTTTAGACTTCTGAATGCATTCTCGCACCTTTCATCCCAGACAAAAGCTTGATTTTTCTTGGTCAACTGGGTCAATGATGCTGCTATCTTGGAGAAACCTTGGATAAACTTACGATAATATCCCGCTAATCCCAAGAAACTTCTTACATCTGTTGCGTTCTTGGGCGTAGGCCAATCTTGTACCGTAGCCACCTTCGCTGGGTCCACGGCAATACCATTCTCTGATACAACATGGCCCAAGAACCTCACTTCCCTCTTCCAGAAGTGACACTTAGAAAACTTTGCTTTCAATTGGTGTTTTCTCAACACCTCCATCGCTACTCTTAAATGTTCCTTGTGTTCTTCCTCTGTCCTCGAATAGACCAAAATATCATCGACGAACACAAGGACAAACTTATTCAACTGATCTCTGAATACCCTATTCATAAGATCCACAAAATATGCCGGGGCATTAGTCAGCCCAAATGGCATAACCAACCATTCATAAAATCCAGACGGCGTTCGAAATGCCGTTTTTGCTATACTCTCAGCTTCCACTCTAAGCTGATGAAAACCTGTCGCGAGATCCAACTGAGAAAATACTCTCGCGCCACTCAACTGATCAAACAAATCATCTATCCGCGGTAGAGGATACTTGTTCTTCCTCGTCACTTTATTCAACTCGCGGTAGTCTACACACAAACGAAGGGAACCATCCGCCTTGGTAGCAAACACAACTGGTGCTCCCCATTCAGAAACACTCCTTCTGATAAATCCCTTCTTCAAAAGATCGCTGACTTGCACTTCGAGCTCCCGCTGCTCTCTTGGTGCCATACGACGAAGTGGCATCACTATAGGTCTGGCATCTTTTACCAAATCAATACGGAACTCAATCTCTCGGTGTGGTGGAAGTCCGGTCACTTCTTCGAAAACATCCGGATACTGGCCAACCACGGGCAAACCTGACAACTCACTATGCGGAATGTCGAGGGAGTTTAGAAAACTAGCCAATACCCCCTTACTGGGTAGACCACCAAACACTATCCTCCGCCCATCATCCGCTCTAGCTGTCACCAACAAGCCCTCACAGTCTACCACCACCCCGTATCTTTGGAGCCAATCTACTCCCAAAATAATGCCAAACCCAGTAAAGCCCAAAACAAAGCAATCACAAACAAACATGCATCCATGACTCGATAAGACCACATTGCGACAAATCATGCTAAGGCTAGTCGAACCACCAATCGGGTTCGTCACTACTAAAGGTCTATCGACAATCTCGGGCTCCAATCCCAATCTATCTACCAGGTCACTAGATATGAAAGAACTGGAAGCTCCGGTATCAAACAAAACTCTAACATGAACATCATAAACAGAAAGCATACCTTGAATGACGACATTCTTTCCCTTCTCCGCCGCAGTTGGGGCATTCGACGAAGAAGGAACAGCATTAAGGGCATATGCTTTCACCATTTGCTTTTCTTTAGGGGGCTGTGGACACTTGTCCTTGTGATGTCCCATTTGGCCACAGTTGAAACACTTCCTATCCGCTGGCTTGGCCCGACAATTACTAGCATAATGGCCCTTCTTACCACAGCTGAAGCACTCCACATCTTGCTTATTCTTTTTCTTCTGGCCATCCTTAGCTTGGTTCTGCTTTCTCTTATTCTGGGAACCACCCTTGCCTCCACCACTTGCTTGTGGCTTTGGCTCTTCTGCAGATGCAACCTCAGTCTTCGACTTAGGGTAAAGACTTTCTGATCTTAATGCTTTCCCCACAATCGATTCAAACGTCTCATCGATGTGGTTAATAAGTTTTTCCCCCAAGTACTGATCCAAACCAGTTATAAATTTCTCATTCTTTTTCTCGGCAGTATCAATAAGAGATAACCCATATTTTGACAAAGTGTCAAATTCAGCAATATACTCCGAGACAGCTCTGCCATTCTGCTTGAGCTCCAAGAATTTCTTAAACAACATTGACTTCTGAGCAGCTGGAATGAACTTCTCACTAAAGCGAGCCTTAAACTGCTCCCAAGTAATCTGGTCTTCGGGAGTAGCTGCCTTTATAGCATTCCACCAATTCATTGCCCGCCCTTGCAGCTGACGGGACGCTAGCTTTCTCTTCATCGCATCCTCGATACCCAAATCCTCGAAGATACGCTCGCAACTATCCAACCAATCCTGAACGTCCGTAGCCGACTCCGTTCCATGGAATGACTTCCCACCAAGACTAGTATAATCCTTATTCAGCTTGGCGAAGTCGACTCTTGGCGCCTGCACTATTGGACCACCACCATTTCCACCATTGGGAGCTGCCCTCTGCACATCTCTAAGCATCTCTCTCATGAGGTCAGTAAACATCGTCCTCATGTCGGCAGCAATCCCATTATTGGCTCCCCTACCAGCACCTCTAGTATCTCGGCTCATCGTCAATCTGAAAAAGGAAACGATTAACGACTCCATAGTGGTGCTAGTGCAGTACAACTTCATCCTTATACTACTAATAGTATATATATACAGCTTTTAAAAACCAAAGTAATCACAAATACGCTCTCTCGTATACGTATATTATCTCTCCCTGATAACTTCCCTAGGTTAACTACGCAACCTAGAGCTCTGATACCAAGTGTGACGGCCCGCCTCGCACCAGCCTGCATTTCCTCCAAAAGTGCGCTGTACACATGCCCGACTAGCACAAGACGGTCGTCAGAAGAAAGGAAAGAAGGGAATGAACTAATCAAAGAACCTGTAGAATGTCTCACAGCGCATGGAATAAAATATAATAATAACATACTTGACATAAAACAGGCGAGACAGTGCATAAGCTGATAACTAAAACCAACATCAATCTCAAAGCAGCGGAAATCCAAATACTGCTTATTACAACTTTTCAAAATCTACTGTCTCTAAACAAAAGAAAGCTAAAGTAGAAGATACACCAACAATGCCCAAGCAGTGATCTTCAACAACACAGGGAGAATATTATGTATATAGTACGTGGAAGCCTCCTGCTCGTCTCCGTACCCTCTACCCGTGCATCACCAGCTAACCTGTCTCTAGTCTGCTCGTGTGAGCACCCAGAGTAATAAGAAGAGACATAAAACTCTGGGTCAGACATAAAGCCTGGTATGAGCGATAAGCATCTAAACAGAATAATAACAGGTATACTAAACCATACCTGAACCTGGACCTGCAACCAAAGAGTTAGTACCACATACCGTACAATACTCCAAGGTGCCATAATAAATAGTGTAAGAATACGGGGGTGGGGTGTACATGTCACAATGATAGCAAGCAAATCATCCATAGCAACCATCCTCACATTTCTCACTCAGTGCGTAAAGCATACGACATCTACCACTTTGGAACACTAGACAAACTGAGGTAACGACGAATCCCGACTTGTAGAAACCCTGCTGTGACCAAGCCAACACTTGGAGTCATGACCAAACATTTCAATGACCCACTTCATTGGTCGTAGCCCTTGGTTCTACCAATGCCATAATGGCCCTGAATCCGCCTTCGTACCTCCTACCATAGTGGTCCAAAGCTATAGACGTCGATAACTCCTTGGCACGCGTCCCGCAGCAAAGCCCAACCATGAAGCGAACTCGTTGATTCCCATCTGAATCTTAAGCTCCAACTTCTCATTTGGACTTCCTTTGCATCTCGGGTTTGGTCGAATTGGAGTGGGTCTTCAGAAGAGTCATCGCGTAGTAGTAATAGCCCACGTATGGTTCGGTTCGGTGCTCCTCATCTAGCTTGGTTCGGTTCGGTATAACCTTCCTGATCGGTTCGGATTGGTGGTCCTCGTCTAGCTTGGTTCGGGTCGGTAGTCCACTTCGGGTCGGGTCGGGGTCCTCCTCCAGGTCGGGTCGGGTGTCCTTCCCTCCAGCGCTCCAGTCCCTAGCTTATTTCTTCTTTGCTTCCGATCCGAGCCCTGCATCTCCAAGTCGATCCGATCTGGCCTCCAATCACTCTTCCGATCCGATCCGCTCCATCGCTCCGATCCGATCTTCTGTCCAACTCCAACTCTAAACAATGGACTTCCTTCCTGCCAAACTTCTTCCAGTGGCAAGTCCTCATCCAGTTCGGATTCCCTTGGTCAGTTCCCTAGTCCGATCCAACCCCTTTCTCCGATCCGAACCGGTTCGGAGCCTGCACACTTCTGCAACTTTCCAGCGAGCTTTCTACGCCATTCGACGACGTTTTCGAGCAATTTAACTATTCTAATCAATCATGAAACATACCATAGAGTCATAGCAACATGTAATAGCAACCACAAACAGCAAACAATAATTCAAATGAATCAAAATGGATCAAAAGTAGCTAAAACTTCATATTTTCCCTTAAGCACTCTTAATCATACTTAAGCATACAATTAGCAAAACACATCGAAATTATCTCAAATTTCTAACAGAGCCTTAAAACATTATTTTAGAATTTTAAGAATTTTTCCAGAATTTATTTACGTATAAATTCGCTAATCTTCACTAATTACCCTTAATTAACTGTAATTAGTGTCAAAATGATACTATCACTCACCTTGGCCACAAATGAAATTCTCAGAACTGAAACTCCTCTGATTTGGGGCGAATACTGATGTCTAACAGCAGTTCCAACCTTGCTTTGGTGCTTTTTCTCCTTAATTTGGTGTTGCTAAGCCTAATCTTCAATTAGAGAGTGATTTGGGGTGTTTTAGATGTAGGAAGCCATTACTAAGGTCTCAAGGGGGTTTGTGGCGGCTCAAAACTGAAATGAAAGTGACAACCTAACCCTAATCAGTCCTCCTATACCTCTAAACCCGAAATTCCCCTTGGGCCTAGCTGCTAATCACCCGGTTAAGCCCAATTAAGCTGTTTTTCTCCATCTGAAACTTGTTTCAGCCATATCTCCCAAACGGTAAGTCCGTTTGGCTAATGTGACCACTCTACGGAAAGAGAAACCATCATCCGAAGCCAATGGAAGTGGTTTCAGGTCAAAATTCCTTTCCAGTCAAAAGTTATGGCCAAAACAGTGCCAACTAGGGGTAAAATGGTCATTTAAAAATCGAGAAAAATCATGAACATGGGAAATGACCCCAATAGTCGTCTCCCAAAGTTACATGACCATACGACTTCGTATGTGAAAGAAATAAATATCCTACGATCCTATGATGCGTAGAACGCGGGTCGTTACAGATTCAGTAATAGTTAATTTAGTAACGTCAAAAATTAATTATTACTGAATTAATTATACAGTTTATGATACAACTATATAAAATTAGCTATGCTAGATATTTATTCTCATGCCCCGATCATTTAAATTCTCATGTCCTGAACAACTGTATAAAATGATCGAGGCATGACGAAACTCTTTTATTTTGAACTTTACAACTGTATAGTACGATATAGTTATGAAATAATTTGTTGATGAAGAGAAAGATCCATGAGAATTTAAAGTTGAATTTGATTTTGCTTCTTTTGTTTAGCTAGCTCTAGTCTTGATGTTTGATTCAACTGAGATCATTAAGTATGAATGGAGAATATACGTTCGTTAGCATCTTTTCTAATTACGTCACTGCTTATGTCTGGTGAATCAGTGATTGTTTATATCTGGTGGATTCTATTTACAAAAACAAAAGATTAGATTGTTCTTTTTATTTAATAGTTTTTGAGTCAATCTGTTGATGCATGGTCGTTGCATGATTTGTTGCGATGATCTTGTTTGATTTAAACTTGTTTGAGTGAAATCAATGATATTAACATATGAATCTGATCGGGGAAACGCGTGTAACATGCCGGATTTTCAAAGTTCCTGGTCACAGTAATAGGATTTTAGAAATGTCAAAATTGGTGTTCAGATACAAATGTTTTTGCTACTGTACATTAGACCCTAGACTAGTTGGTAGTGACAAGTCTTATAAAGGCTGTTTTCCATGTTACAGGCTTTATTATCCGAAAAGCTAAGACAATTAGTTGATACTCATGGTGAGGAGACGCCAGAACTGAGATTGCAAGCGTATGTGTCGGTGATACCGGTGGAAGAGTTCGAGGCTACGGAGAAGCTGTAGCACCAAGCATGGTTCCATGGGTGCAACAAACTCAGCATATTTCACCTATTCGTAGGTCACGAAACGGAAGAGATTACGCGTCATTGCAGTCGGAAAATCTTGAGCTGCGGGAAATGTATGAACAACAAAAGAAGGAGATTGATGAGTTACGACGTATGTTTTTATCCTCGCAGCATCAGTCTTCTAGTCCAAATATGTCTTCAAGACAACACTCATCTCCGATTTATACATCCATGCAATATCAGTCGCCGGTCCGACTTCAGTCTCCGGTCCAACATCAGTTGCCGGTCCGACATCAGTCTCCGGTCCAACGTCAGTCTCCGGTCCAGCACCAAACGCCTCCACAACATAGTTCGCCGCCACCACATCAGTCTCTCCTGCATCTACAGTCAGCATACGCTCAGAACGGACCTTTCTACTATCCTCATCCTTACCAGCCACCTTTATATGCACCGATTTCCCATCATGCAGGAAATTTCACATCAACGCTTAATGATATGGATTTTCCACAACAACTCATGTCCCCGCATCATGTAAGTCGTTAGTGTTTCGGAGCTTGGTGTTATGTTTTTAATTGTTTCCTTGTTATGTAAGTGGTATAGTCAAGTTACTTATGAATTATGTGTGTGGATTCTGAAATTTCATTTCTTTGCTATTTGAATTGAGAAGTAACTGCAGTTTTTCTGTGTTAATGTAGAGATGTTTGATTAATGAACATGTTCCAATAGTGTATGAGTTAATTAATTTATTCGATATTTGTGTCTGCATATGTTTCATTGACCGTTTCTTTGATTTGAATGTAAATGCAGATTAGAATTCTGTTCATACTGACAGCAGTGATTAATGTTAGATTTATTAGGGGCGTTTGAATGGGTTGGTGTTATATTTTCGGGTACTTCAACTGCTTTAATTTCAAGGGCAGGTAGTAGCGCCATTGTTGTTTTTAAATTATATGGCGGATGATATAATTGCTGGAGTAGTTTGCTTTAAATGATTGGGACCACTGTACTGTAGGGGCAAATTTAAAGACAATTCAGCCGTAATTTAGCATTAGCGGCTACATTTTCTAAGGCAGACATTCAATTGCCGCTCCTAGTTCTACAGGCATTAATGTACAATTTTCAGCCGCTATTTCAGTTTTTAGAGACCTTTGTTAATGTCTTTGCTAATCCCAGTTTTGGTAGTGTCATGCGTGAAAACTTTAACCGATGGGTCAATCCCTCAGTGGAAGGAACCTTTGGTGGGTTAGGCTTCTAATAGAGGCGACCTTGGAAGTTTGAAACTCATAATTTGTCACTCAAGCTCTTCAAGGTTAACAGCTTTAATGGTCTTACTAATAAAGAATGAATTATCACCACATATCATGATTATACTAGGATTACATTGGCGCTTTTGTTATCTTTCGTTTGATAGTTATACTACACATTATGGCAATTCTTATATATAAAGATAAAGACAGTAACACTTCATAATACATATTGGATACTAAGTAATAAAACAACTTTCTCTCTTTTGTTAGGGTTGACGTCAAAAAGTTAGTCACTAGTGATAGTCAACCCCCAATCGTGTGAATGACACACGAACAATGATTATAAAGTGCAAAAAGTAAATAGAATAGGGGACACGCAAGACTTTTTATAATGGTTCGGCAAAAGACTGTGTCTACGTCCACTTTATACATATTGATCTTTTTTTATTACAAGTACAAAGCTTTTTCTGTTTGAGGAAAGAAGAGAAAATGGCTATATATCTTTTTGAGTTAGCCGTGAGAGTTGGAGATCTTTTGGGAAGAGGAGAGTATCCCAAGAGAAGCCTTAAGAATCTCAAGTCCAGAAGAAGTAGAAATCGTAGTCGTCCTTTTCCTCTTTGGGCATTGAGGTATTTATAGGTGAATACATGGGCTGAGTGGGCCGCCACATGGCCTGGAGCTTGGACACGTGAAGCTCGATCATTGGTAGCAATAGCAGCGGAATGACCCATTCCACTACTCATTAATGGTATCCTTGGAAGTAGTGGCTTACGTGACCATCATGGTGAGGTGTATCAAAAGTAGAGCTCTGTTCGGATATGGTTGACCGCCTTTATTGCCTTAAAAGCCGGACTGAGCGTTCGAATGACTCAGCTGGATGTTTCCATGCAGATCCGAGATACTCGGTCGATGCGCCCATTTTTGGAGTGATTTTCTTGTTCGACCGGGAGAGCGAATCTTCCGAAGTGAGTTATTAGCTGGTAGGAACTGGCTCGGGTCGATGTCTGAAGAAGGCCTATTCTGGACCGAGCCTTGGCTGGGCTTCCTGAGTGTGAATTATCCAAATTGGCTGATTGCACATTGTTGAAGGGCGCATTTCTAGATATTGGGCTTCGATCTGATCCGTGGTAGCTTTTGCCAAAAAAGATGGTTAACAGTTAATATGGTGTAAGAGCTGATCATTTCCTAGCGCACTACAAGAAAAATATCCTATAGAACAGTTACAGTAAATGATATTTAGAACAGATCTATTACAGCAGTTGCAATAGATTATATTTAACAACATGCCTTTTCGATTTTTTGCGAAAAGCATATTTTTAGCAACGACGCTCCCTTCTTATTGCAAAAACATACTTTTAACAACTGTGCTTCCATAACAGTTGCAACGAACATAATATTTGCAACTCCGCTTCCTAGCCAGTTGCGAATAAATATCTTTAACACCTGTTTTCGCCACTTGCAATAACTATATTTTTTTTTTACAACCGGTAAACCAGTTGCGGAAAACATACTAAAAATATGTATAAGCTTTTAATGATTAACTTATAATAATTAATTTTAAAAGTTACTATTAAATGATTAACTATTAATAATTATATAATAATTAAAATTAATATTTAATAATTATTAATTAATAATAAAATTTAATTACTATAAAGTGATATTTATAACTGATAATTAAATAATAATAGATAATAATAATTAACATTTAAAAATAATAAAATAGATAAATAATTATTAAATAACAATAAATTAATAATAAAAAACTAATGGATAGTAATTAATAATTAATTTGAAATATGAATATGTTTAAATATTAAATAAATAATAAATAGTTAAATAATTAACATATTGGCAATAAATAAATAAACAGTAATTCATTAATGTTACTGTTAAGGAGTAATTAATAGTTAATAATACTTTCCTATATGAATTAATTTATAATTTGTGTTTGATAGAGGTACTTTTGTGAATTAATCAATAGCTTATGGTTATCATTAATAATTATTTTTATATTTCTAATATTATATTTAATTATTAGTGATTAATAAATTATATTTTTTCACAACTGGTAAAACCAGTTGCGAAAAACAAACTTTTAAATATTATTTTTTTTCTCCACTTTTGGTAAGCATAATTACTATTAAATACAAAAGTATGAAGTAATAGGTAATATTTGGTTATTTTTGATAAGTATTAAGTAATAATAATTAATTGAAGTGAATTAGTACTTTAATAATTTATCATGGTTTTTATAAATAGTGTGTAAATTATATTTAACAATTACATTTAATAATTCTAATTAACAACAAATATTAAATAATTAATAAATATTTATCATATATTGTATTTAGCGAGTAATATTTAATAATAATTAAGAAGTAAAACTACTAATAATGTTATTAAATTTAATAATTAATATTATAAAGTATTTTTATTACTTAGTATTTAATAATTATAATTGATACTTCATTTTTGTTATTCAAAGTTAGAAAAAAAAATCAAAACCTGCGTTAAACTTATTGAACTTGCGACTTACAATCTGGGTTACAAAAAAAGGCAGCATCCTAAAATTTCAGATCCCGCGCTCATTTCTGGTTCACCGTCTACCTCTTCGTCATTAAACCTAAATCTGAAACCTCATTAAAATCAAAAATTCCTAAAATCGATCCCTATAATCACCAAATCACGAATCACTAATCGCCTGCCCAGTAGACTGGAACGAGAGAGAAGTAATTATATAAGAAGCACACAGCAACTAATGGAGTCAAGCCACCCACGCTTCGCTCCTTGCGTTCCACATCCTCTCCAGTTGACACTATTAAGGCAAGTCCGGCAAATTGTACGAATCCCCTTAGGTTCCCTTTCATGGTGAGTGAGGAGCCAGTTTTCAGAAGAACAAACGAGCTGTTAGTGGACGCTATAGAGATGCGAATTTCAAAAGCCCAAGAAACGGCCTCGCAGATATGAAAGAATGACAGATGAAAACCACAAAAATTCTCATAAGACACAAACCCGAAAAAGGGGCTAGACTCCACCATAATCGAACGCTACGGCAAAAGTTGAACAACCGAGCAGAATCACAAGGAGCAGCGGAGGAAGGAACCCTTCGAGAAGCACATATAGAAACCAACTTCAGAAATTAGGTAAACATGTATTGTTTTTTATCTTCCTATTTTGATGTGAGCTACTAGCATATATATATCAGTTTAAATTAGGATAGCTAATATTGTAATATTACTTTCTAAGTTTTCCTCTTTTTTGTGAGACATCAATGTGTCAATATCCAGTTGTACAAGATCAGATCTCACTGAAAATGGTATTGCTTTATCATTAAATAAGAGCTAATTTCATTCTAACCATATATGCCATACTGTAGTAACTAAGCAAGTGTATTATTTTGATCAGCGGATTAGAAATCTTTTTAGGAGTAGTAAGCTGTGTAATAATGTACGAAATCTTATGGTGATGAAAATTAGGAACCTTAAAACCTTGCACTACACTATACCAAATATACTTTGCATATTCTCGTTCGAAGAATAAATGGTACCTCGACCCATCATCTCTATTGCATAGTGAACGGTTTGTTTTTAGTTTGCTATTCCACTGCTTAAGCGGGTCCTTTGTGTATAATTTATTCAATAACGCAAAATAAGTGCAAGCTGACATCTTAGGAGCGTTTATGCTGCTCCATACATGATTATGCCATGACACAATAAGGTTTTTGACTCACACATTAATCCATGCAGACTTAAAAGTAAATTTGTCATTATTAGCCGGTAGCCACCAGCAGTAATCAGCGGTAGCCGTACTGTCTATTTTAACTTCTTGAATTAGCTTTCGAGTGTTCCTAATAAGGAAAGAGGGTGGAAATGACCAGTGTGATCCATCAATAATGTCCACAACATGTTTATTCTCTCCACCGTAGCAAACGAGATGTTGCCAGCTTGCCAACTGGATTATTGATTGAACATGAATCCACGGGTCGAACCATACACTTGTATCATTACCAGTAGCTATAATTATATTTACCGGACCTTTACAACAAGCTCCCAAATTTAGAATTGTCTTCCAAGTAGAAGATGCATTTACATCTTCCGGTACTGTGAATTCCAAGTTGATACACAAAATAGAAAGCAACTTTTATTTGTTTTCCTTATTTTGAGAATTAACACGAAAAAAGAGATAATATCGTTTCGTCATCTATCACTCATTTGTCCTCTCCATCATCTTTTAACTTTTTTTATGTTTTACTATCCATATTGAAAGCTCAAAACTCAAAATATATTTTAAACCAAACACTACCTTAGTTTTTTTTTTCTCATTAAATGTTAAAATGTGGTTTCCATACAAAGTAACACTTCAGGCTGAAAAATATCTGGGTCTGTAACTATGATTGAGTAAACAGTACTTCGGCACTGCTTTGTTCAGGACGAGCAGTGGCGTGGACTGACTTTCTCTAACAATCTGACTGTCAGTAATCATCCTGTTAATATTTTATTTCTAATTAATAGAATCATTTAGTCTAGGTTCTAATCAAGTAACTTGCTTCATTTACTTCTACTCTTAGTTTCACAAATTCGACTTAGAGTTGAATGAATTAATGTTCTTGCTTGCTTTGATTTTTTTTATTTGAACACATGGTCAAATGACATTAGCATCAGTTCAGCAATTAATTAATTTCCCCATACCAGTACAAATTTGACTCTAAGCTCATGTTTGAAACACAATGTTTTGGTCACCGATTTTTAGATTATAGGATTCTAGTTTATATATTATTGGGTACAGAGGATTTGATAACTATGCTTTCAACACCGATTCATTCCTGAATGAATATTTATACAAAATCTGAAGCGTCATCTTTGTGCAATTAAAAATGCATAATAGTTGCTACCTCTAATGATGTTTCACATTTATATACTGGATAACATCTGTGCTCTGAGTCAAATTTAGATGCCAATTCATATCATATAGGGAAAATTTCTGTTTTCATCTTCATGTTTCAATATTCATCATTTCTTTTGTTTTTGCAGCATCATGGTCAAACTGATCCACTAATACTTGTGAAGACTGCTGAATACTATGGCATCCCTTCTGATGTTGGTTGTTTCTAAACATGATAATTTCATCAAATATATGAAATGTTTTTTTTAATGTATCTCAAATTAGATGTGATCTGCTGATATCTCTCAACCAACATTGCTTTAAAAATCTGACTTCACTACGATGCATTCCTTGAATCATTATAGGTAGCTAATGCAAAGTTACCTGAAATGAAGTCAAAGATGATTGAATATGCAAGGGATCATGACAAAGATATTGATTAGGGCCTGGAAGGTCTCCCGGGTGTTACTTCTTTGCTCGAACCATTAACTTCAAATTACGTGGCTATTGGTTTGGTACAAATAAATCCAACAATTTTTTCTGACATTTTGCTCCTAAAACTGCTGCAATAGCTTCACTCCACAAGTAGCATGAATGTCCTGAATTTTGCGTAATTCCAAACCACCTTCTTACTTAGGTCTACATGTTGTTTCTCAGCTAACCTTGTGCCCTTTAATATTCCATAGAAAATTAGCTCACAACTCCTATTCTTTTAGTGACGTTCTGAGGCAGTTGACAAATTTGAACCCATAGTCCTATTAAAGGGTAAACTACAATTTTTATCAATTCCAGACGACCACTAAAATTGAGGAGCCTTCCCATCCATGTTCCCATTTTGCTTTTGATTTTGTCAATTAACTTACGATAATATGACTTCTCAAAGTAGAAGTAGGAATGCCCAAATGCAGCATAGGTAAACTGGCTTGCTGAATTGATAAAATATCGGCTATTTCTTGCTTCCTGGTAACATCTGCATCGAAAAACAATCTAGCATTCTGCCCATTAATTGCCAAACTAGCCCACTTTTCTATTTTTTCCAAAAAAAAAAAAGATAGCTAATATTTATTTCGAGCTCTATACTTTTTAATTTGATTAGAAGCATCAGATTAATCGGATGTAGGCATTTCAGCGAGGAGCACTTAGTGAATATCTAGTTGTTGAGGGACTCTAGTGATGTTAATGTTAGTGGTGGATGTATACATGATTTGGTTGGCTGAAGGCAACAGTTGGTGAGGTGTACTCTGGTTTGATGAGGAGGGAAGGTGACATAGTGTAGTAGTTTTGATGACTATGCAAAAAATCATTCTAATAGTACACTAGCTCATTATTTGATTGTTATCTACGTTCTGGTTTATTTACATGGATCCGCTAACAAAAGTAACTTATTTTTATTTCATTTCTTAACGTTGGCAGATATAACATTGGTAACAAGAGATTTTCACAGTTTTGACCAGCAAGAGATTTCCTGTAACACCCCGTAATTTTAACAATACTAAAGAGGTAAACTAAAGAATAATTAATTTATTATTTAGAACTAAGGGAAACGAACTGCGCCATTGCGTCCGTCTCGAAATTCTGGCCAAGATAGACATTTGGTTTGCGTAAAATGGACACTGTATGAAGAAGTTATGAGGGTTTGAAGTTTGTATACATGCAGAAGGATTATATACATAATCTAAAAGTCAGAAAAACAGTTCAAAATTCGAAAAGAAAAGAGGTAGCAGAATTCCCGCTCTAGGGAGTCGACCCCTCAAGGGGGGTGTCGACCCCCCAGGGCTGTCGAATTTCTGGGGCTGGCAGCTATATATACAGGCTCATTTCTCTTGTTTTCTTCACTGAAAATCAATGGGGGCCAAATGTTGTCAGTGCCTGGACTGAATCTGACCCTTTTCTTCTTCTGCAATTACAGATTTGAGATTCAAGTGTAGACCTGTGACTCAGCAACCCTCTCTATTAGTTCTATTTTCTTAATCTAAACGCTATGAGTTTTAAGTTGCTTTTAGATTTAGATGATTAAAAGTAAAATGATATGATTATAGTTTGGATCCATTCGTGTGACTGAATTATGCCATATCTATTGTAAATTGTGAATCTTTGACATTCCGAATTAGTTATGACTTGAATCTCAAACCTTATCATATCATATCTATTGTAACTTGTGAATCTATGACATTCTGACATAACTATGATGTGGATCTTTACCTTTATTATGTCAGATCTAATTTTGATTTTAGATCTAGCTTATTATTTAGATCACCTTGTGCCTATCATATTGGATCTGAACCATTTGGAATCTAAATTATTAATCTTGTCATGCTTATTATGGCATCCTTACTATGTTAGAACTAATTTTCACAAGTTCACTAGATCTATTCTTATATATGTCCACCTTATCACTATGCTAGTATATGCTTATGTCAGTTATGTTAGAATAATCACTTTTGTCATCTTTCCATCACCTTTCCCTTTTGTTGTTTATGGCTAGGCTACTTCCTAGCCTAGGCATGCCGCTAAATATATGCGAATGCGTTAGTTAGGGAACGGGGGAATACATTAAAATTGGCATAACTTAAATAATGTTTATGAACTTGAATTTGGACGTATAATTCACGATGAACATAATTGGGGGAAAATGGGCACGAAACCTATAACCTATAATGACATAGGTAATAATGACATGCCTAGGATTGTAGTAATTAGAAACTGTAATTGCACTTATGACACGAGGTTAGATTGCATTAGCGGTGGAAGTCTGCCAGGAACTGAATGACATATCCAGCGACCGCAAGTGTTGAATGTAATGTGAGAGGTATAAGTGCACAAATATGAGACGTGCTAAGACAGGAGGTAAAGCCCTATTTGTGGAATAAGTCTGCCCGGACCGGCGCGTCATGTCCAGCATCCACAAATGGTAGGCTTAATGTGGGAGCTCTGGCACACCATTTAACCATAAATGAAAATATGGTAATAAATTGGAATATTTAACCTAGTTAAATCCATAGGGATTGTATGAATATGAACTTGAATAGGGGTTAAGTAAACTTGTTTGGACAGTGGGTGGGTTAAGTGAATCAGAAGGGGTGGGTAATATTTATATATAGGCCCACAAACTGAACCTGTGGGGGTTATGTAATTAAAGGAACCAATATGCATACATAACCTGAGGAAATCTTAATGGGGATACAAGACAAGGGGAGAGTTTGTATAATTTGTATGGGGACCCGTTTCAGTCAGTAACCCATATAATAGTATTAAACGATACGTCCTAGGTCGAAATGGGGCACGCTTATTGGGCTGATCGTAAGAGATCCAAACATGGGGGGGTCATGACGGCGCGCTCCATCGGGGTCATGTGCGTGCATGGCTTCACTTGCCTAGGAAAATAAGGCGCTGTGATATCAGTAGTTTTGGTGGTGCACATCAACACGAAGGGTTGCCACTTTAGGGAGGTGATACCCCCTAGTATGGGGCCGGCACAGGGTATCTATGGAGTATGGAGCCGATCGATTATGGTAGCAGTTAGGGTACATCTAGATTCTGGTAAGTTAGGGGTCCATTATAGGGGTTTCCTGTGGATTGTATGGGGTTAAAACTTCTCACCAGAAGTACGCCTAAGTCTACCAACTTATGCCTATTAAGGGATCATCCTATTTTTTTGGTTATACTAGTGTTAGTGTAGAGTAATCACTAGAGAAGCGTATACACTCTATCCTATTTATCTCGTTATACTTGTCCTTTATGTTGTTACCTTCCTTGTCCACTTTATATGTCTGTCATAATGCTTTTGTTTATTTACTTGTTAAAAGTAACTGGACTCATCAGACTTTATGTCTGACCCTTTTTGTTTCCTCTTCTTCCTTCCGTTCGCCCTCCTCCTCCCTCCAGGTTCGCAAGGTGGGAATTCTCAGGCTTAGTCAGGACTCAGTTATCATCTTGCTTGAAGCAGCTTCTGAAGTATTGCTCAGTTTCTATATTTACTACTATGGCTTTGTCACTTTTGGGGAAATTATGCTTTTTATGTATTTTCAGTACTCTGATGATCAAGACAGAAGTTTTATGTCAATGGGTTTTATGAAGTTTTAGACTTATGGTATTTTGGACCAGGATGTTATGACTTATGTTTGAAATAAAAATTTAAATTCCGTTGTTGTTTTTATATCTGTCTTGTAATATTTCTGTTTCTGTTTACCTATAACGCTTCACGAAACTTAATGCATTCCCTTAGTGAGTGACATTAACGGACGTGGGGTGTCGCACTTGGTATCAGAGTTGAAGTTAGCAGATTAGATAAAGGTTTTTGAAAAATTATTTTCAAAAAGTTTTTAAGGAAGCATCTTTCCAAAAAAGAAAAGTTCATTTTGAAAAACATATTCCCCAAAGCAATATGTAATATACTTCGATTTTTTGTCTAAATCTCTTTCCTTTTCTTTTTTAGCACGTCTGGGGAACCTAATATCCCAGAGGGCGTTACGATACCAGGCTAGTACCGTAGGTATCTAGAGGCCACGGCAACTGCCAGTGGTCAAGTTGACGTTACGCCCCCAGCTGCACCCGTCGTTCTTCCTCCTCCTCCAAGAGCAGATAATTTTGCCAAGATCTGCAAGGATTTCTGTGCCATGGGAGTGGACCCGTTCCGTGGAACCAAAACATTCGTAGAGGAAAGGAATTGGCTCAAGAAGACCGAGGACTTTTTTGGAGTCTTTGAAGTAAATTACCGAAGGAAGATTCAGTTAACTGTATAACTATTGAAAGACGAAGCCTCGTTTTGGTGGAAGGCAGCACTTGCTGGGCGTTCGGTGGAAACTTGGGAGGATTTTAGGATGAGGTTTGAAATGAAGTTTCTTTCCCAAGTTGAGAAAAGCATACAAATGGAAAATTTCTTGACACTCAAGTAAAGGAGCATGATGATTAAAGAATATGTTAACAAATTTAACTAGCTGGCGAGATTTGGATTAGAGTTGGTGGACACTCCCATATGAAAGCTCTGCGGTTTGTCAAAGGAGTTAATGAGCCCCTTCATGGAATGGTTATGTCCTACATTGCAATGGGAGATACTTTTGAAAGACTTGTCGAGATGGCCTTAATGTACGAGGAAGGCAAAGGAGAGAAGAAGGAAGTTAAGAATGAGGGAACAACGCATAATCACAAGGTATGGCCCAAGAAAGGACGGCAACAACAACAACAACAGAAGAAAGGCGGAAAGAATGATAAGGCTAAGGATAAGAAGAAGTGCCATGCTTGTGGGCGTGAAGGTCA
Source organism: Allium sativum (assembly GCA_030737875.1). Classification (NCBI taxonomy): domain Eukaryota; kingdom Viridiplantae; phylum Streptophyta; class Magnoliopsida; order Asparagales; family Amaryllidaceae; genus Allium; species Allium sativum. The sequence goes on from CM060924.1 coordinate 974,594,206, forward strand.
TTTGGCTAAGGATTGCAGGAAACGGAAGGGTAGATGCTTCAGTTGTGGAGAGCACAGACACTTTTCTAGGGAGTGCCTGAAGAAATAAGGAGCTTCTGGAGGGCAGGTGCATGCTCTCGTAATTGGTGCTCCAGATCGAGGTAGGAAATTTGCCGTAGAAGGTTTGGTTTCTCTTTCCAGTCACCCTATTAGAACTCTTTTTGACTCTGGCGCTTTACATTCATTTATATCTAGTTTTGTAGTAGAATCTCTGCACTTAAATACTAGTATGGCAGTGGATCCCGTTGTTGTCTCAAACCCCATTGGTGGTTCGGCTCGTTTATCTCTGATTTGTCAGGGTTTGAGGATATCTGGTTAGGCGTTGACATTGAATGCGACACATATGTGCTCGGGTTTATGGGCTATGGGTTGATTCTAGGAATGGATTGGCTAACCATGTACAGTGCCATTCTAGATTATGAGAAGAGGAACGTTAGGCTTCTGACCAATCATGGGAGGACCCTCGAGATTTCTTGTGACCCTTAAGGGCCTGTTATGTTGAGTTTCTTAGAGTCTCTTGATGCATCTATTGATGATCTGCGATCTATTCCAGTAGCCTGTGAGTTTTCAAATGTCTTTGATGAGATTCGGGGTTTACCTGTAATAACCCGGAAATTCTAAGGCAATTTAAAATTTTTATTTTGGCAATTTTGATGAATTTATAATATTTAAAATGAATTATTTCAAATAATAACGACGAGAAATTTATTTTGGATAGAATTAGAATGTATATATTTATATAGTGCGTCGTTAGAATATAAATATTTATTTTTAATTATAAATGGAATTGAAAATGGCGCAGTAGTTTGAAATTTCGATTTCGAAGTTCAAATGGATGTGCAGGATTCAAAATAAACAGGATTTTAGCGAAACCAAAAATATTTGAATATAATTGAAAATATCTTTCCAACGAATCCGAAAAATTGAAATTTCATAGAGGGAATCAAAAGTTACATCCAGTTGAAAATTCAGAATAGTCGCTATGGAATTCTGGTCCTTAAAAATGTAAATTTTGCAAACGACCTCGGTTTTCGACGAAACCACTTATGTTGGATCTGTGATATCATGTTATTGCTAGGTTTCAAAATTCGTAATTTTTCGAATCAATATGTGAGCGTGGCAAAGGAAAACGCGTTTGACCAGTTTTAGTTGATTTTAATCGACTGGAAAATGGCCATTTTTCAAATGGTCTCAGAATACGACGGAATTAGTTTTGTTAGAACCGTATCGTCAATGCGAAGCTAGAAAATATTTTTCGGGAATTTTTAGAGTCCGTATATAGCCCCGGTAAATTGAAATGCGCGTTCAAATTCAATATATAGATTTATATTTTGATTTTGATGAAAACTGACCGAAACGGTCGAATCAGCTTACGATACATATCCCATTGTGTTCGGAATGGGGGTAATACGCTAGGGATGACAGTCGGCGGGTTCGATTTCAAGTTCGAATGGAAAGAGCACTTTATGGAATTCAAAATTCAAAATAAATTAATAAATAATTATATAAAATAACTGGGTCAACTCCTTTATCTTTCTCCCCTCCCCAATCTTTCAGTTCAAACGAAATAAATAAAAAAGAGAGGGAGGAGGAGCCGCCGCTCCTCCGATCAGCTGGCCACCAGGCCACCTAGATCGGAGCGCCGCCTCGTTGGAGAAGCCCCCCCCCCCCAACCTCGACCTGACGCTGGCAAAGCCCCCCCCCCCCTACAATAAATTCACCCTATTACAATGGTGCAACACCGTTGTAATATCCTTTTACAACGGTGCCTCCACCGTCGTGTATGCAGACGTGGTAATATATTATTTTCTTTTACAACTTTTCTACACCGTTGCATCACTGTTGTAATAGGGTTATCTAACAACAGTTATCTACCGCTGTAATAAAATTTATTACAACTATAATTCTCCGTTGTTGTATATACTATAGTAAAGTTAGAGTATACGTATAACAACTTTTGTCACGGTTGTAATAAACTATATTACAACTTTTATCCCCATTGTTGTAGATATTGTAATATGTTGTGTTCATTTATATAACAACATGTCTACACCACTGTGATTTCATTGATATTACAACATTTTTACACCGTTGTGAATTTCTTTATATTACAAATTTCCTCACCGTTGTAACATGACTTATTACAACTTTTTTTTCTGTTGTAATTTACATAGACCTGACTAGTAAAACAAATTCATATATATTAATGATAATACGATTCACATTTCAATACAACAAATATTAGTACACGGAATCATTCGTATATATTACTTAACATAATATTCGACCAACATAAAACACCAGTACGTAGTACATCACCAACTTAACCCGTCACCAAAAACATAATCGTTTCATAATACATGCATGATTTAACCCAATATGTACATAAGAAAGATGGAATGTCTACAAAAGCATACCCTACGAAAGCACTCTAGCTGAAGGCAACGTAATTTTTATTCCAGGCCACAGTTGATCCAACAGCTTCTCCAATAGTAGTCATTGCGGAATTCGGCTTCCACAAGAATGCTTCTGGATCCACCGCTGCATCAATCCAAACTTTCCAACCTTGCGATCCAAGTTTTTTAAAGTGCATCAAAGCTTCTGTATCAGTGGATACCAATGTTGCTTCTGCAACTACTTGTCTTTCCCAGTTCAATATCTTACACTTTCTACCCTCATTTTCATCAGCTTGCACTGCTGTTTTTCTGCCCGGATTTTTCTGTTTAGACTGTTTTTCTGTTTTGCTGCCCTCAATTTCAGATGCATGCTTTTCATTTTCAGTTGCTTGCTTTTCATTTTCAGCTGTATGCTTTCCATTTTGTTTAGACAGTTGAACTACCAAGGTATTGCTTCACGGTGTGACTGCAAACAAAAAAAAATTCTAGAAAATCTGAACTGGAAACTAGAAACAGAAAGGGGGCAAATAAAAACATGGAACTAAATACAAAAGACAGTAAGCACTTATGTGAGTAAATCACCCATATCTTAGCTGTGAAGTAATATTCTACTATAAGTTAAATCGCTTTTTGTTTGGATACAGTAAATATTTCTTCTATTTATAAGCCTTGAATGAGCATTCCATACCCGAGTAAATATCGAATGAATGTCCCCTTTCTTTTATAAATGTTGTGTAAATTTTTCACGACAGTATTGTGTGTTTGATTCTTGGTTATACTTCTGTATACAGGTTCATTAATTTTTTTTCAAATATAGAATTCTTTACAATCTAGGGACCATGGATGAATAAACTGATTAAATCAGAGCACAAGGTATTTTCAAACCAGTAAAATAACAGCTGAAACATGAAGGAAAAAAATTCATTAAGTAGTAAGTAAATCCAATAGAGGTTGGTAAACAAATAATATTTTGTGATTCAGAAGTTGTCTTTGAATTAGTAATGCAGGATATAGGGGTGACTGTGACCACTTAACCTTATATGTAGCCAAGGGAAATGATAATATCAGTAGTTTCCACAAGATTGATCCATTAATGAACTCAGAACCTTACTAGAAAATTTGGTATGTGAATATGTAAGCATATAAAATTTTCTCAAGTCTTAATATATTGAAAAGTACATGGTAGCCAGGTTAGAACTGGCAATAAGCAGGCCTTTTATACTGCTGAATATATGATTAAGGCATCAAAGGCTTAAATTAACAATCCATGCTCTTTGTTTAATCATCAACCATCCTCTAAATAAATTTAATTAAGCTAGAGGTTGAACAAACTAGATTTCTTAACTAAGTATTAAACAAATATTATTAATAAAATACTAGGTGAAGTTACCAATAAGTGACATTAACCAAAATTTTCCTTATAGAAACACTGCTAATTGACCAGCAATCAATTGGTAAGCATAATTTAATATTCATTGGGTAAAGAGTGGTTCCATTAGACAAGACACACAACTAAGTTTAAGTTAATTTGATGGCTGTTGAGTGGAGCAGTTTCAGTTACTGTCAGTTGATCTTGTGAGAACAATGCTATAGATTTAACTTCAGAACAACACCACCAGAAGCATCTTTCTAAGCTGGGAACAAAGAGTGGATGAGTTGAATCTTTGAAATTTATGTGTAATGGATTGTTATCTTTATTTATTTTACAAATAATTTCCTTGTTTTTGTTTAATCTACGAATGTAATTATAAAACCTAAGAATGGTAAAGATAGTGAACACAATAGGAAAACACAGTAATACATTTGCAAACTCTTTCTTTTTAAACCCTTAGTGATTGAATATAGTATGATGCAGGCGCGCGCGCGCACACACACACACACACACACACACACATATATATATATATATATATATATATATATATATATATATATATGCATATATGTTTGTGAAAATGTATGTGTGACTAATTGTTCTTCATGTCAAAAAATGGAAACGAAATATGAAAACAGTGGATCTTTTGTGAATAAACTATGTGCAAACTCTTTGAATTTAATCTAATATGGGTATAGATATGGGTACTTTGATAGATTATTAGTTGACTACATTTATATATGACTAGAAGTGATTAACTATGTGAAGTAAGATCTAGAAATGAGAAATTTCCTTTACTGTTGTATGAATACAATAATAATAAAAGATGAACACCTCACTTTCAAAAATAAAGTACCCCAATTTTAGCATGTTTTAGATAACAGTATAAACACAAAGGTTATTCCAAATTGAATTTAGTTTACGTTAAAATTTTCTTCAGCTTCTAATGTGCGGGAATTTAGTTTAACAGCACCCAACCCCTCTCCATTTACTGTCCTTAAAATCACCCTAAAATTTCACAGTTCCTATTAAAAGCATTTTAATGTTCACCAAACATTGTACCAAAGAATTAAACTTGCATTGTCAAAAAAAGTTGATGCATTTTAACAGCAATATTCCAATCCCGTAAATCATGAAATGTTGCATCTTTCTATCAATTATACCAATAAAAAAGGGTACCTGAGGCGTATTAGGATCAGGAGTTGCTGGATTTCCCGCATTAGCTTGCTTTTCTTTTAGATCATGTAAAGATTGCATATACATATGTCATATAAAATTAGCACAAAATATGACTATGGTCATATAAAACTAGCACAAGTGGGAAGCCGTAAATTTGAGAATAATTCATTTCCCTTTCAAATGATGGTTTACTACAGGTATGGTTCATTGTATATTGCTCGCATGAAAGTAATGGGAAAGTCGGACTGCCAGCTAAAAACAGCTATACAACCACATAAATTAGAGTATTTATAAAACAGGATGAATTTTGGATAAAGGAGAAACCAGGAAAAAAAATCTGTTGAGAGGGAGATCAATTTTGGATAAAATAATGAAATTTGGGCCAAGGTTCGAAATCCCGATTTTTGATTCCGTTTTGGTCATGTAGAAAATTTAAAATTTCGATCCCGGTCCGGAAATTCCGGTAATTCCGGTTTCCGGTTTGTCAATTCCGGTACCTTTTTTAATAAATATACAAATAAATATGCGAACATTTAATTATTTAAGATTTTAATAATTTAACATTTAATTTCAATTCATATTTTCCTACTCATGACAACATCAGATTTTGAATAATAGCAAATTAAGAGGGGACTAAATTCCCTGTTTTTATAACTTTGGCATATTTAATTAATATTCACTCATGTAAAAATGGTTTAAAATCAAACATCAGTCTCATTTTGGTTGCCTGTGATTTATATCAATAAGTTGTCCAGTCAATAAGACTGTACAACATGGGCCAGGCCTTCCATACTTTAAAATATTACATGACCTGCTATACACACATAACCCGTAATATTAACCATTATTTCCACTTAGCTTCTGCATCGTTCAGAATAAAACCTAGCCGACATTTGACCTGCTAATCCGTTCAAACCAAGAAAAAAAGTTCATCGCGAGGCAGAGGAAGATGGTGGAGAGGCAGAATTTTTAATGCATGTTTATTTGTGTATTTATAAAACATCTTTGTTATATACATCTTTATATCAAAACACATATTTTGTGTATAACCGAAAATAAATCAAAAAACAAAATTTTAAATCTTGATTAGAAATGTTTATTTGCATATTTATAAAAAACCGCACCGGAATTATCAAACCGAAAATTTACCAGAAATTCCGAAATATCCGGAACGGAACTGGAAACCGGGATTTCAAACCTTGCTTAAAACTAATGAATTTGGCAGCAAACCGAGGGCAATAGCCACACCTGCTGCCGACAATAACTTGGTTTCTAATTAACAGGAAAACAGGAAAAATTGCCGTTAAAATAAATTTCTAATTAATACTTACCATCAACATCGAAGTAAGCTCCTGTACTTTGGTCTCCAATCCACTAACTTGGTTTCGCAATGCATGTACTTCACCTGATGAGCTACCCCGAATACGAAGCTGAGATGGTACAACCCCAAAACCAAGCCCTCTTACAAGTCCTCCATGCTCCTGACCAAAAAGCTTCAACACGCCATCTTGAGTAACTGATGTTGCTCCCTGAGAATCCTGACTTGCGGCATTATGATGCTCTGTTATCTTAGACTACAAATTCAAAAACAACCAATATTCAGAAATTAAAATTAAAACTACTTTAACAATAGCAATAGTTTCTGATATTGTATATTTGAACTTATTCTTACTATGCATTCGGCAGCAATTGAATTCGGAGGTTTTCCATCTTTTCTAGTGTGGCCTTTGCACCACAATTCATCTCTAGTGATATTAGATGTTGCCTTTTCCTTTTTCTACAAAAATAGCTTAACAGCTTAAGAATGTTCAAGTGATAACAAATAATAATTGCTTTATTAATATTTTTTTACCATTTCTTCTTCCAATCTTGCATAACCTTTTCTGCTCATGGTGTGTGGAACTTTATTCTTTTCTCTAATACATTTGAATCTTTGGCTTGTTGCCTATAAGATCAATTCAATAAATATGGTATAGGAAAATGTAATATATTTAACAGTTAAAATCAGTAAGACAAAAATAACCACCTCAAACTTTTATGACAATTTTTCAGTTACAAAAGCATTCCACTCGTCATCGCTCATTATATTTAACGGTTTTAGGCCTGCTAAAGTATCGGTAGAGTCGGGATTTTGATACGCTTTTTTGATAGCTGCAACTAACCTTGATTTCGACTCCTTCCATCGCTGTCCTATTATCATTAACAAGTAATCCTTATACACCTTATCTACCTTGAATCTTGACTACACACACACACAAACCCCGCAGATTAGTCTCTAACAGTATTGCAAAATGCAATGTTGTACCACAGCAGGTATATAATATGTTGCTTTGAAATTTGAGACATATAATATGTAACAGTATTGCAATGTGCATAATGCATATGCCATTATAAAGAGAACAACAGCAGGTATATAATATGTTGCTTTTAATATTGAGACATATAAGTTCTCTAACATAAATAACATAGAATCAGTAAAATTAAATACAATTGAAAGACAGAATTTATTATTCACTTGCTCATGTTATCGCCAACAGATGGTATACAAGTCAAATATCAGTACGTACCTCTATACAAGTCCACAGATCATCCCTCAAATCATCACCGACTTTCCTCCATGTGCTAATGGTAAAAGGCACCATCTCCCTTGCTAGAGTACAAATATATGACGATAAATGTTTGGAATTAGCACCTATTGCTTGTCCGTGTTCATAAATTTCAACTTCCGGCTTCTCATCCGGTATCATAGCTAATGATTTCATCATCGTTCCGCCTCTCTTTCTTCTAGCTTGCGTCAATCTTTGACCTTCACTAGAATCGGGTTGAAATTCGTTTGGACTGGAATCATCGTTGGCTGAAGTTTCCTGGAAGTGTAGTTGATGGGCAGGGGGCTGTACTGGGTTTGTATTTTTCAAGGGGCTGTTGCTGGAAGGAGGGGGCTGAATCTGGTTTGTAGTGTTGACGGGGATGCTACTGGAAGGAGGAGGGGGCTGCATCCCTTTTGTAGTGTGGCCAAGGTTGCTTCCAGGTTTGCGAGTAGTGTGTATTGGATATTCAACAAGCTTTCAAGGAGATCTTCTTATAGAAATATTTAAATCACGAAGCAACGGAACTGGTTCATCTGGGTGTTCGTTGATTCTAATCCCAACCGGTCTTTCATCAGCAGCATGAACAGCTGCAAGTGCAGCTAAACTTTGCTTTTTTACTCTTTTGTTTGCAATTTTTGAGCTCTAAAAAATAAAATTCTTTAGTCAGTTTTCAATAGCGATAAAAACTGACAAGTAGCGATAAAAGAGTTGTAAGTCTTTGTAACCGTGGCTAAAAAATAAAAATCTTAAGTCATTTTTCAACGGCTGAACATACAAAATGCAATTAAATGCTAGAGTAGAAACTGTGGATTAACAGGGAGTGCAAGCCCAGATGTCTGCTGCGAAGATAACAATGTGACCGTAATAGTGTACTAACTTGCTTTCAATGGCTAAACATAAAAAATGCAAGTAAATGCTAAATGTTATATTCCTTTTTCTGTATATTTCATACAAAAGGAGACATAATATTAATGGAACTAGTTTGTCAAGTGGATGTACTGACTATTTTTGCCGATGGAACCAGTTTGTCTAAATCGAGTTAAGGATAAGAAGTTACTTGTCAACTGGATGTTTGCATTTAGCATTTACATTGAATGTAGAAGCCGTCTTTTAAGGTAAAAGCTTTGTAAGAATAAGACAACATGTTTACCCATTACTCTCTTCGCAATGAGTTTATTTTTTTTTTCCAAGTGGATGTACTGACTATTTTTGCCAATGGAGGTACTGACTATTCTTACAACAGCAAAAAGCTAGGAGACATTAAGGAAAGGCCTCGGATTGGATGATAAATTGGATGCATTGCTGATCGTTTTTCAAACACTGTCAAAGTTGCATAATAAAATGAAAGGCTTGGTTTTGAAACAAGATTATATTGGTACACACAGTCAAAGTTGCATAATAAATAAAATGAGGCGTTAATATAAGATTATATTGGTACAACATCCCCGCAGTCTATAGTTTAAATTAAACATTCGAGTTCAACATCGAATCAAATGACTCATGCATAGATGCGAAATCATTTCGTGTATACGAATCAGCAGCTTTAGCTAAATAAATATTGCAGCCTAAACAAGATAAAATAGGTACATCTCATGCACATTCAAATTTCCATATGTAGTTCGAACTTTAAATTTCCTTCAACCTCAAAGACTTTTGAACTTTAAATAATGGATAGGAAACAGTAGCCACAATGCAAATAATGGATGAGAACCTCTTAAAATATTAATATCTATCATATAATTTTCCAGATGCAGCAGGGATGCAAACACAAAATACAAGCGACTACATGAACATCATAAGACGAACTGTGTTGTTCATCATAATTCATACAATTTCAGTTCAAATTTGAGCTACAATGCAAATTGCAAAACATAGTGCCACCCAATATATTTTTATATATATATTGTTGCGTAAGCTACAATTTTATTTATAAAATTTGCACTGAGCACTCTACGAGTGTATATATTAATATTTTAAACTCAAAATAAAAGTGACCTCAAAATGTTTTTTTTCTTTTTCTAAACATTCATTCAAATCTGTAAATATTTAAATTTTAAACTTCAAACATAACATTTGTAATTTTATACAGTGAAATGATTTTTGGCCTAAAATAGAAAATAATATATTTTTTATAGCAGTTCTTTTGTATAAATTTAGATTAAAGTATATTAAATTTTAAAATACGACAAACATTATTGTTCAAAACTTGTTTGGATATGATTACATAAATGTCTAGCATTGTTGAATAATTGCATAAATTTATGCAATTATTTGATCACTTACTTTTAGTTTAATTCTGACTAATGGGTTGATTCAGAACAAAGTTACAATGTTGCAGATATGTGGAGTTAAATCATGATGAAGCAAATGTCCTCAACACAACGTATTAAAAGAAACAAAATAAGGCTAAAGTAAAAAAAGCATGTGGTAAAAAATGCAATATGTAACTTGAATACATCTCCTTCGTCTAGCACCATCTTCCTGGTCGATAATACAAGATCAATCTTCCTCGTCGACCTATAAAAAAACAAAACGATTTACAAAGGATTAGAACATCACACTAAATATAACACTACTTTGTAACAACCACGTACAAAATAAAATACACATGCAAAGAACATACAATAGAAAATAAAATTATTTTGATACGCGCTAAGATGTCAATCTTATATAAGTTTTTTTTTTTTTACAATCTAACAACACATTTTATGGTATATATGAACAACACATTTTATGGTATATATGAACATGCATAAAATAAAAAATCAATAAAATATGCTTATAACATACCAAAAACCGTTACAAACCTCCCTTACGTAACTTTCATCCCCATTATCTACGTCTCTATCATCAAGTTGTGACTCATCCAATGGTTTACTAGTTGATTCTTCATCCTCGTCATATTTTTCAAATTCATGAAACCCTCTAGAGGGCGCTCTCAACACAACATACCAATTTGAAGAACTACCTTCTCTAGAGAAGAAAACTTGAACCGCTTGTGTTGCTAAGATAAACGGGTCGCTTTCAAACTTATTTTGAAATTGATGCAAATTGACCAATGTAAATCCATCTTCAACTTTGACTCCACGATACATATTTGGCCAATCACATTTAAACAAGGCAACTTGAAATTGACGATAATCCAACAAGAAAATCTCACGCAGGACCCCATAATATATTATATTTTCAATAGACCCATCTACACAAACAGTACCTGACTCAATGGAAACACCACTATTTTGTGTCGCCTTCTCAAAGTCTTTCATATGAAAATGTTGGCCATTAACAATATAGCCAGAATAAGAAATTATTTGCGAATGAGGTCCGTATGAAACCCATTTTATTATGTTGCTGACATTGGATATACATCTATCACCTCTAACCTGGACAAATACAATATATTAAATAAATATTTATGTTGATCTATTACTTTCATCATTAATAGTTTTTTAAGATATAACTATCAACCTTTTTTCCGAACCAAAAACTAAAAGTCTTCGATTGCAATTTTGACAGTTCCAAATCGTCTTGTGCAAGATGAGGATGCAAACATTTTAGCTCCTCTTTGTGCATTCTGCATACATAAATGTAATTAAGGATCTAATTTATTTTGTATGTCATAGTTAAGTTGGACTTATACTTACTATATATACGGCTCTACTTCTTCCGTATTAAACAAAACGTATCGATGTGCAACATTAATCACCTCCTCATCGACTGTAGTAGGTTTTCCTTTGGAAATAGGATGCCCCTCAAGTATAAAATCATTTTGTTCCGCTTCATTTCGGTTTTTCCTCTCTCCAATTTGTAATGCATCTTTAATATATGCAGAGCAATATTTCATACATTCTTCAGCAACATAGCACTCAGCAATGCACCCTTCAGGCCGTGCTTGATTTTTAACATACCCTTTTAATATTTTTATATATCTATAACCAAAATGAATAAATAAGTTACTTTCATAACTATAGATACTTTTAACCGTCAATTATTTATAATAAATATTACCTCTCCAATGGGTACATCCATCGATATTGGACCGGCCCACAAATTCTTGCTTCTCTCCCTAAATGTATTATTAAGTGAATCATGATATCGAAAAAGGAAGGGGGAAAGAACCTCTCTATATCACACAGTGTTAATGCAACTTGATACTCCATTAATTCTAGTTTATCCCTATCAAGCACTCTTTGACATATGTCATTATAAAATGAACATAGTCGTAGTAGTGCATTCCTTATCCCTGTAGGTAGAAGTCCTCTTAATGTAACGGACAATAGTTGTTGCATCAAAACATGATAATCATGAGACTTAAGGTTTGATATCTTGTCTTCTTTTGCAAAACATTTTCCAATATTTGAGCTATATCCATCAGGCACTTTCAAGTTCTTCATTCTACTATAAAAGATCTCTTTTTCTTGATCGGATAAGGTGCACGGTGCGGCTGGGAGCAATACTTTATTTCCAATGTCTATAGGATGCAATTTTTTTCTAATGCCCATTGCTTCTAGATCTTGGCGTGAATTGAGGCCATCTTTTGATTTTCCTTTGATATCAAGCAATGTACCAATAATACTTTCACCAATATTTTTCTCAATATGGATCACATCTAGATTATGCCGCAAAGGAAGTGCCTAAAATTTGACAAAACACAAATAATTAAGTACTAAGTAGCAAACATGAATAGAAAATGAAAAGCAATGTGTTTCTAGTTAAATTTCACCTTCCAATAAGGCAAGTCAAAGAAAATGGACCTATTCTTCCACATTTTACATCCTTTTTTCATCATAGTTTTCCTTCTCCTTTTCCTTTCACCTTTCTCTTCCTTTTTTAATTTTTTCCCCCAATCATTAATAATATCTTGAACATCATCAAAGATTTGAACACCAGTTTTTATTTGAGGCCTTTCTCTATTCTCTATAGTTCCATCAAATAAATTTTTCCGTTGATGATACTCATGGTTAGGTTCAAGGAATCGTTTATGACCCATGTATGCACACTTTTTACTAAATGGTAGCCATATTGAGCAGGTATTGACACCACAAACTGGACATGCTCTCTTACCTTTTACAGGGCAACCAGCTAAATTTCCGTAAGCTGGAAAATCATCGATTGTCCACATAAGAATAACATGTAATCTAAATTCACTACGACTATAAGCGTCGTACGCTTTCACCCCTTTATCCCACAATTTTTTCAAATCTTCAATAAGTGGTTGCAAGTATACATCAATGTCATTTCCCAGTTGTCGTGGCCCAGGAATTAACAAAGATAGCATCATATTATCTTTGTGCATACAAAGCCACGGAGGGAAGTTGTAAGCAACAAGAAACACTGGCCAACAATTATATCCACAATTCCAATCACCAAAAGGATTAAAGCCATCACATGCAATGCTAAGCCTTAAATTTCATGGATCGGAAGCAAAAGAATGATAGATTCTATCAATCATAGCCCACTGAGTAGAATCCACTAGATGACGCAATTTACCATCTTCACTCTTATGACTGCTATGCCATCTTAGTTGTTCTGATGTTTCTGGGGGTGCAATCATTCTTTTCAGTCTTGGTATCAGTGGGAAGTATCTCAAAACCTTCAAAGGTATTTTGGTTTGCTTCCCATCTTTAGTAGTCTTGTTTTTTTCCAGCGAGACTTACCACACGTAGGACAGAAATCACCATTTGCAAGCTCTTTTCTAAATAAACAACAATCATTTACACAAGCATGTATCTGCTTATAGCCTAAACCAAATGACTTAAGCAACTTCTTTGTTGCATATGTAGAATCAGGAAGCATGTTTTCTTTAGGCAACATATCCTTTAGAAGTTTAAAAAGCTCTGTAAAAGTCGTGTCCGATATACCATTTCGCGCTTTGTGCTTGAAAAGAGGTACTGTAGCAGACAACTTTGTGTGGCTTGCACAACCGGGATACAAAGGAATTTCGGCATTCTCCATCATTTCCTCAATACCTTCTTCATGTCTTTCTTCAACATTGGCTTCTACCTCCTCATCATAGATTTGCGCATCAACATACATTCTATAAGTATCTGTCTCACTTTTATTTTGTGATGGTCATTTTTCTTCATGAAAAATCCATATATCATAGGTTGGGTCCATTCCAAAACAAATCAAGTGTGACACAACTTCCCTTGATGTTTGCCAAATTAGATTCCTACAATCATGACACGGGCATCTAATTTTTTCGGGATTCCCTTCACTCGCAACATGCCCATATACAAATTTTCCACAGCTTGCCTATATTCGCTTGTCATTCTACAAAACAAAAAATGTATTAATACTCACTCTTAAATACTTATAGTGTGATGTTAGGGTACCTCGTTTTCTTCTTTCTAATACCAAAATTTTATACTACATGCTTCCTAACACCAAACTCATTCATAAATACTTATATTTTTTTATAATGGTATTAGGAAGTACATAAAATTTGTTGTACTTATTATTTTTATTCGTGGTATTAGTAAGAGGAAAATGATGTGCCCTTAGCATCACACTACTTATAATTATGGAAGTAATAGCCAAAATGATGAAACCTTGGTAGATTGACCCATGCTTTGTCCATCTTGGTAAAACAACGCCTCTAATTTTCGGACCTACTATAAAGAATTATGCTCAACAGTATTGTACAACTTGGTTATACGCACCCATCTTGGTAGATTACCCCTCTTATGTAACAAATATTAACTTAGTTAGAATTTTATATCTTAAATGATCATATATGGTTCAACAGTTCATCACATACTAGAGATAACTCCATGTCAACCAACCCATTGACCTACTGGAAAGTGTACGCAACGTACATCACATACTAGAGATAACTCCATGGCAACCAACCCATTGATCACCCTATCTCCACCTAGATGACCAGCTCCAAGGGAACTGAACCAAAACTGCTCCGCCAGATCAGCATACAAACCAACACACTGCCTATCTAATATATTTATTATTTATTTTGTTTATCAATTTTAGCTTTTTATATATAAGCAGGAACTGGAGTCAGTATCAAACAAATAAAAAGTGTGATGATGACGTTGTTAAATTAGGCAATCAAAATACAATAATTCAGAGAAATAATGAAGCAAGATACTGGTCAGAACGAAGATTCGGTTTCAGAAATAATGAAGCAAAATATTCTGAGAAGAAAGAAGAAAAATATCAATTTAGGTATACGTTGAAACCTTGGATGAAATAGCTAATTTGCAAAAGCACGGCAGAGGAGTCTATTTACGGTTATGTTTAGAACCTCCTCACTAATATGCAAACTATATGATAATTAATTCATTATTAATACAAAAGATTATAACAAGAATATTTTTTAATAGCCTGAGCAGTTTCTATAGGAAGGGGCATCAGTTGAAATTTTGCACTAGGCGTTATAAAACTCAGAACCGGCTCTAATCAACAACATTGTTGTGGTTCAGGCCTGATATGTAGGGGACAAAACTAAGCACATACATGACTTCTGGTTTCTAAATACACAAGGTAACAAATGCTCAGATTTTTTCTTTTCAGCTTATACTAATATTTCAGAATGCCAATATATCAACCCATATATATACACACACACACACATATATACATATATACATAACTCAGCAAATGTCGAAGTGTACTCATTAATATAGGTAGGATGTCAATATGGGCAAGACAGCAAACCATCGATGTACCAAACTTTAGAAGTTAGCAGGAAGGTTATGGGAAGGAATTTAATCAGAAGTTCCAGCACCAAAATAACCTTTGTGGAACCAAAAATTCTTTCATTTTTTTTGGGTGGCATATCACATAACTTCCTAAATAGCCACTTACGGGTTTGGATCTGGGGGGATTTCGGTCCTTAAATGGGGTACAGTAAACAGAAATGTGGGGGTTTGATGCAATGAAGTTGTAATAAGTATCTACGCAGCTTTTAAATCAAATATAAAGCTGCAAAGAAGGGGTGTGTCCATTCTATTTTACACTCCAACCCTCCACTTTCTAGCATATTGCAGAGAAGTGGAATTCAAATAGTGTCCACATTTATATATCAGATGTCTAGAGACAAAATTATAGTAATGTTGACATACTTCTACCTAATGGTTGATGCCACGAGTGAGTTATGAAAGAAAGTGAGTACTTTTGACATACATCCACAAAACTTGTCAATCAAAGTTAACCATGAAAGTGAATGTAAAAGATTACAGTGAGAATGCCAACACTCATACTGTCGTCCTCACGGAAAACTCATATTTACTTATTTTCTTTTTTAGTTGTTGCCATTGATTAAGCTGCAGTTTTAAACATAATCAGGCACCAATAATAAACATTTAAAACATTATTCACTCATCAAAATTAAAATCCTAAGCTATTATAAAGTTCAGTCATGTAGTTTTGATCACTAAATAGTTAAGATAACATTTTTTATACAGTTATCGGAAAATTAAAAGGTACAAAGTAACAGGAGAATTAGATAGCTAAACTAACATGCCTACGAAGTAACAGGAGAATTATCAGAGCGAGGAAAACAGTAAAATTACACGAATGCAATAGCGGAGGGAAACATTAAAATTACAATCACATGCAATTGGAACAACGAATAAAAATTTACCAGCGAGAGACCGCAGGCAAGAGCGGCGATCGAGCAGCAGCGGCCTGATTATTGAAAGGGGAATTAGGGTTTCGGTGGAATACGATGGAAAAGGAATACTATGACCCGATGGAAAAGGCATACGATGGATTACGATTGAAATATTGTGAACTGATGTCAAAAGGCACAACGTTTCAACCAGTGGGAAGAATGATTGAAACATGGAAATTGTTAAGTGTTGGGGTGTGAAATCAGTACGTTTTCAACATTATGCTTTGAATTGTGCCACATTTCAAATTAATAATTATTATTTAGTCTTAGTTATTAATTATTATATATTTGTATTTAATTTTTATTGTTTATTAAAATCTTATTTATTAATTATTATAAATGTTATATTTATTGTTAATATTTTTATGAATTATTATATAATTTAATTGCCAAATATTAAATATTACTTTGTAATTAAAATTGTCAAAAGCCGACAGATCAAAAGCAATGCCAGGGACTACTTACAACATTAAGTTTACACGCAAATAAAAAAAAATCTATCAAAAGCGGCACAAACTATAGCGCAGTTACGTTGTTAACTGCTGAACAAACAAGTTTGCCAAAATTATATTTATTAAAACTGCTGAAATAGTTACTACCAAATCAAATATTACTTATCAAAAATAGTTATTAATTAATTAACTTTTACTTATTTTCTACTTAGTTAATTATAATCGAGAGTAATACTTATTAAAAGCTTACGTTACTATTAAATTAATAAAGTACTAGTTAACATACATTAACTATGAAAAAAATTACTACTTATTAACTATTAATTATTTAATAATAATTGACAAATATTATTGATTCCCAAGTTCATTATTAATTATTATTATTAAATATCAAAATAAATAGTTATTAAATATAGATATTATAAACATGAAGTTTGCACTAGGCATCTCTATTACAACTAGTAAATGAAAAGTTGTAATATATATGTTTATTACAACAGTGATTATCACGCAGTTGTAAAAAATATTTATTACAACAGTGCGTTTTGCACAGTTGTAAAAAATCATTTATTACAACTGTGCTTTACACACCATTGTAAAATTAAAGTTGTAATATGGTGTTTTTGTTGTAGTGCCCCCATCCGTTCACGAAACCATACGCCAAGCCCTCCACCACCGCTCCCCTATTCTCCGCCACCTCTCGCCGACGATGCCTCCAACCATCCCCATCCCGCGCCTCTCCTCTTCGATCTTCCCCCCACTTCTCCACTTCATCGACGTAACCCACTCCCTCCCTTACTTCTTCTAAACTCGAACGCAACCCCCTTCCCCTTCCGGCTTCCAGCACCACTACACAACCCTCCCCTTTCACTGATCGAATGTAAGCTTTTTATTTATTATTTTATTATTTTTATTTATATAAAATCTGTTTTATTTTATTTATTTTAACATTAAAAATATGATTTTTGTATTATAGAAAGAATAAAAATACGATTTTTATATTATGTAGATTGTAAAATTTTGATCTTTGTTATATGAACACCGGTATAAAAATAGAATTTTTATCTATATAGTAGCGTTATAAAAATAGAATTTTTATCCATATAGCGTAGTTATAAAAATGTGATTTTTATATGCATAGCAACAAAATAAAGATGCGATTTATATGTATGTATATATATATATAAAATTATAATCATTAATATATAAATGGCGAAATAAAAGTCAGATCTTTATGTATAGAATAGCAGTGTGATTTTTATATATAAAGATTTGATCTTTAATCATGTGGAGGTTCGATGTTAAATTATAAAGAGAAGTGATTTATAATATATAACGATATATAAGAATATATTTTTATAGCGATATAAAAGAATATATTTTTATCGTATAAAAGAATAGATATTTATCATATAGAAGTATAGATTTTTATAGTGAAAAAGTAAATATTTTTATAACGATAAAGTTGTAGTTTTTATATAGTGTAGAGAATAAAAATGTGATTTTTAAAGTGAAACTGCGTGTAACAGATCTCGCTGGAAGCGCAACGCAGATGTCCTACATATGAAGAGTCGCGGTGAATTGGTTTAGCTAGTCGGTGAGAACTCCTCAAATTTATTTTATTTTCTAGTTGAAATATATAATAGGATGCAGACGATGCTTAGTAGCACCCGACACCCGTTGTCCACAGACCATGGACGACTTGTGTGATTGGTTGTGTTGTGAAATTTGACGGTTGATTGTGATGTGAAAAATATATATTCATGTGTTGAAGTAAAATATATATTCATGTGTTGAAATAAAATATATATTCATGTGTTGGAATAAAATATATATTCATGTGTTGAAGTAAAATATATATTCATGTATTGAAATAAAATATATATTCATGTGTTGAAATAAAATAAATATTCATTTACAAATCGAACGATTTGTTTATGTACACCGATTTGATTGATATTGATTGGGACAATAAATTTTACACATCGCCCAACTACACAAATAAAATATGTGTTTGTTGATTTGAAACCCCACGCGGGTATTGAGATGATATTTGACGTACACTAATCCCGATTGTTTAGTTGTATGTCAATCGATGGGTTGACAGACTGTGTAAGCGTTAATTATTTATATTTAATGCTTATGCAGTTGTGTGGTGCACTCTGGATGATGGTTATTTATTTATCGTTGTTGTTATATACGTGTGTTGTATAGAATCCATATAATTAACATTATATGGTAATTGATTGGGCCTCATTCCAATTTGGAAAATAAGGAATATTATAAAAATAAATTCATGTGTTGAATAGAAATAAATTCATGTGTTGAATAGAAAATAAATTCATGTGTTGAATAGAAAAATATATTCATGTGTTGAATAGAAAATAAATTCATGTGTTGAATAGAAATAAAAATTCATTTGTTGAATAGAATAAATATCCACGTGTTGAATAGAATAAATAATCATGTGTTGAATAGAATAAACATTCATGTGTTGAATAAAAGCCGTGTTGACTAGATTGACGCTATTTTGACGTGAACGATATTTATATCGATTTTATTCATTTTTATAATGAATATAAGAAAGAAAGTGATTTCAAAATATAACGTATTGAAAATATTATCATTTGCATATCGATGATGTGGAATATTCAATTTTGATTCGAAATTAAATATGAAGTTGAAATCATTTCGAAAACGAATTTAAAACGATTTATAAAATACGTTTTAAAAGGAAATCGACAAAATATATGTAATATATATATATATATTATATGTATTAAATGGCCTGAATAGAACGCGCCGCGCCGCGGCAGTTCGCGAATTTCGACTATTGGCTTCGAGTGGATATTACGGGAGATCCGACCGTCGGATTCTCCTAAAACTGGAACCGTTGGGTTCGTATTGAAAAGAGCTTTCTAACGGGTATTAGAGATTTGAAATCTAATGGTTGGATTTGGAATTATGTCCAAATCCAATTTGGAAAAGGTCGCTATAAGTGCAGTTCGATGGCCGTTGATGGAATTCGACTGTACGGGCCTTGATAAAATTATTAAAAATAGTAATAATTTGTGTAAAATCATAAGAAATGATTTGTGAAGAATTGAGATGAAAAATTCCGAATTTGAAAAGATAAAAATAGTTTTTTTATCGAAATGAACTAGTTTTGAACTAGAATAATAATTTATTTATTTTTAAATAAATAAATTAGATTTGAAAGGGTTTTAAAAGTAACTAAAAGTTTCAATAATTGAATTGGAATGGAATGTGATTTTGGGTTTATAGTGAACCGTGTTTTAAATGACATTGGTTCTTTAACCTAGTTAAAGACAGAATATTGATTTTTGGTAAGAATAAAACTAAGTGAAGTTTTAATGAATCTTTAATTAGATTGAAATGTTCGAGAATGTAGTATCGCCAGTTTTGCTCCAAGCGATAGTTAAATCTTTAATTAGATTTGAACGTGAAATGGTAATTGAATTTACCGATAACACTGTGGTGTTAGATATGAAGTATTACAAGTTTTATTTCATGGGATGAATAGGTTGGGATTGGGAAATAAAATAAATGATTACATCGGTATGGTGCGCTAACCCCGACTAGTTTGAATTGATATTCAAAAGAAGATTAAAGAATAAATTTAAAGAATTTACCTTTGATAAAATTAATGGGAACCCTTCCCAAAGTATAAGAATATTTGAATAAAAGAATATTCTGAATAGGAATGAGGCGTATGTTGTGTTTGTGAAACACTTGCTTATTATATATGCGAGTTATTTAGAAAGACTGGGTTTATCCCATTCTGAATAACTGATGCGACGTGGTGTCGAGGATGAAGACGGTGGTCGAAGACCGGAGGTCTTCATGTCATTTGGATAATTACTAATGATCTTGATTGGGTTGTACTCCCAAGAGGAGGGAATCAGTTAGTGAGCGTCCAGACGTACTTGGAGATCGATGGATATGCGAGGTACAAGGTGCCTCCGGTTTCGTTCAGACCCAGAATGAACTTGTAAATGGACTGTGTGTCTGACATTGGATTTTATTCTATGTGATTGATTTCTATTAAACATATATCTGTTTGGTGGTGGAGAATTTATTCTCTTGCTTAACGTCCTTCTTTGAGACGTACGAGCTTAGAGGTAATATATTGGTGGATATCAATCGCATGGAGTGAATTGCCTGTGTGGCATGCCTAAATTGAAAATGATCAAGGCTTTTGTTGAAAAGCAAAGTCTTGTGGTTGATGATCAAAGCACGACCTATGTGGCATAACTTTGTGTATGGCGTTAATTCGTGAGCCTCACACCCTGGTATTAACCAGAAACGGGAGAGGATCCAGGGAGAACATGCGTCTCTTTCTAGTTAGAGGTGGTGTCAGTGATCTCCCAGCCCTGACATTTATATTATTTTCACCTGTGTGGTTGTTGTTGTTGTTGTTGCGAGGCGCCTCGGAAATATCGGTGACTATATGGAGACGATGGAGTCATTTGGCTCATTTACGGCACATAGGGCGGGGAGATGTAGTGTTCAGAGTTTTATTTAATCCACATCGAGTGGACCGGCCCTGTGGCTCCTAGGTGCAGTTGCGGCTGTAGCCTGAGACATGGATTAGATTGTCTCGAATTCGGTGAGGACTATCTTTTGCCTCGGTTCATAGATGGAAATCCAACTTCCGATACGTGACTTTGCGGTTTTGATTGTAGAGCCTAGTATGGCGACATGATATATGGTACCCATGTCATCTATGATTGATACTTATGATTGAAATTGTTTTGACACTATACACTTATAGTAATAATAAAAGATGAAATTTAGCGTATCAAGCATTCTTTGGCTATAATAAGGTAAAACCCTATCCTCCGGCTTGTGTTGCATTGTGTGATGGGACCTGGGTCTTATAATAGCTTCATTTTTCTTTATTTAGCATTGCGCTGTTTGTTTATGCACTGGTACTCTAGGGAGAAACCCGTTCCGTGTTACACGACGTGGTCCCTTGATTTACCTAACTTTAAAATAAAGAATAATAACTGTTTTAGTTCTCACACCAGTCACATGACTGACCTGAAGTTTATTGTTTTAACCTAAACTTTGGGTGCCCTTATTTTGACATGGGCAGCTAGTAGTTTTGGTTTTGCAGATTTATATTCATAGGATCCTGATTTACAGCTGGAACGATACTCGGAAAGCTCTGTATCCGCGTACTACTTGCAGTTGTGTTTTGTATTTTTTTCCCGTTGCTATGTGATGTATTGTACTCTCTGATATTTATCTAATGTATATTATTTGTTTATACTCTGTATATTCTTGTAATCTGATGGAATTGTTGTAATATACAATGAAATGTTCTTTTGTTTGTGTCCTGATCTGTTGTGTTCTCAAAACAATCAGGGGTTTCGAACGGTCTTGGTCGGTTTAGCGATCGATTCGGATCTGGCGAAATTCCCGGTCATTACACCTGGTATCAGAGATCTGGTTTACAGAGCTCGAGAACAAGGCACATTAGAACCATACGAAAGAATTCATCAGAGATTGGATTAGTAATATCCAATGAGAATGACTCGTTAGAGATGGGATCAGTAGAATCCTAGAACGAGTGTGAAGAGTATATTTTTGAAATAAAAGTGAAAACAAACTTTGTTTTGAAAATTGAAACCATTTTATACGTATTTGAATATTTACTTTAAATTGAATTTGGACAATCGAATATATAAATATTTTGCATATACGCCTTGCAAACGTATTTTCAAAGTTTTAATATACTTGGTAGATATAGAATCACACTCTAGTCGCCCGGAGATGGTTCTGATGATTGATCGATCATCATCAGAATTTATGTTCGAGCTTTGAAAGTGGCATTTCTATATATTTCCATTAGACTGGTATGAGAAACAAAACTAGATAGGTTTATTGTTGTGATTTGGCATCAAAAACATGATTTTCTGTATATATATATATATATATATATATCAAAATTATGAATTTGAAACGATAATCCACTAATTGATTGCTGATTGTGTTGCTTGATTATTGGTTTCATTTATTAAAATTTTGAACCATTTAGCCTAATGGAACCAAATTTAGAACTGAATTGAAAATTGATTACGATTGCATGCATATACATGTACTTACATTGAACAGGTCATAGCAAGGAGGCTAGAGCAGAAGAATAATTTTTTTTGCACGACAAATAGGTACATGTTTACAAATCTATTGGGTTTGGATGATTTTATGAGCCGCTTGGCTGTTTCTTTTTCTTTTTGGATTGGTGAGGGCCATGGGAGGCTATTTGAAATATCCCGAAGCTACCGATGCAGGGGAGGTTATGGCGAAATTTTTCGAAAATTTAAGGTGTTAGCCAAATTTTTGAAGAATTTGAAAAGTTCTTAAAAACTAAAAAGTTGAAGAACTTAAGCCATAAAGAGAACAATGGAAGTTGAGTTGGTTAGTAAAACAACTTTTAGTTTCGTTCCTTTTCGGGGACGAAAAGTTTTAAGTGGGGGAGATTGTAATAACCCGGAAATTCTAAGCCAAATTAAAAAATTTATTTTGGCAATTTTGATGAATTTTGAATATTTAAAATGAATTATTTTAAATAATAATGATGAGAAATTTATTTCGGATAGAATTAGAGCGTATATATTTATATAGTGCGTCGTTAGAATATAAATATTTATTTTTAATTATAAAAGGAATTGAAAATGGCGCGATAGTTTGAAATTTCGATTTCGAAGTTCAAATGGATGTGCAGGATTCAAAATAAACCAGATTTTAGCGAAACCAAAAATATTTGAATATAATTGAAAATATCTTTCCAACGAATCCGAAAAATTGAAATTTCATAGCGGGAATCAAGAATTACGTCTAGTTGAAAATTCAGAATAGTCGCTATGGAATTTTGTCCCTTAAAATGGAAATTTTGCAAACGACCTTGGTTTTCGACGAAACCACTTTTGTTGGATCCGTGATGTCAAGTTATTGCTAGGTTTCAAAATTCGTAATTTTTCGAATCAATATGTGAGTGTGGCAAAGGAAAACGTGTTTGACCAGTTTTAGTTGATTTTAATCGACTGGAAAATGACCATTTTTCAAACGGTCTCAGAATACGACGAAATTAGTTTTGTTAGAACCGTATCATCAATACGAAGCTAGAAAATAATTTTCAGGAATTTTTAGAGTTCGTATATGGCCCGGGTAAATTGAAATGCGCGTTCAAATTCAATATATAGATTTATATTTTGATTTTGACGAAAACTGACCAAAACGATCGAATCAGCTTACGATACATATCCCATTGTGTTCGGAATGAGGGTAATACGCTAGGGACGACAGTCGGCGGGTTCGATTTTGAATGGAAAGGGTACTTTATGGAATTTAAAATTCAAAATAAATTATTAAATAATTATATAAAATAACTGGGTCAACTCCTTTATCATTCTCCCCTCCCATATCGTTCAGTTCAAACGAAATAAAAAAAATAGAAAAAGATGAGGGAGGAGGAGTCGTCGCTCCTCCGATCAGCAGGCCACCGCGCCACCTAGATCGGAGCGCCGCCTCGTTGGGGAAGCCGCCCCCCAACCTCGACCTGACGCTGGCGAAGCCCCCCCCCCCCCATCCGTTCATGGAACCGTTCCCCAAACCCTCCACCACCGCTCTCCTATTCTCCGCCACCTCTCGCCGACGATGCCTCTGACCATCCCCATTACGCGCCTCTCCTCTTCGATCTTCCCCCTCTTCTCCACTTCGTCGACGCAACCCACTCCCTCCCACTCTTCTTCTAAACTCGAACGCAACCCCTTTCCCCTTCCGGTTTCCAGCACCACTACACAACCCTCCCCTTTCACCGATCGACTATAAGCTTTTTATTTATTATTTTATTATTTTTATTTATATAAAATCTGTTTTATTTTATTTATTTTAACATTGAAAATATGATTTTTATATTATAGAAAGTATAAAAATATGATTTTTATATTATATAGAAAGTAAAATTTTGATCTTTATTATATGAACACCGGTATAAAAATAGAATTTTTATCTATATAGTAGCGGTATAAAAATAGAATTTTTATCCATATAGCGTAGTTATAAAAATGTGATTTTTATATGCATAGCAACAAAATAAAGATGCGATTTATATATATATGTATATATATATAATTATAATCTTTAATATATAAATAGCGATATAAAAGTCGGATCTTTATGTATAGAATAGCAGTATGATTTTTATATATAAAGATTTTATCTTTAATCATGTGGAGGTTCGATGTTAAATTATAAAGAGAAGTGATTTATAATATATAACGATATATAAGAATATATTTTTATAACGATATATAAGAATATATTTTTATAGCGATATAAAAGAATATATTTTTATCGTATAAAAGAATAGATATTTATCATATAGAAGTATAGATTTTTATAGTGATAAAGTATATATATTTATAACGATAAAGTTGTAGTTTTTATATAGTGTAGAGAATAAAAATGTGATTTTTAACGTGAAACCGCGTGTAACAGATCTCGCTGGAAGCACAACGTAGATGTCCTACATATGAAAAGTTGCGGCGAATTGGTTTAGCTAGTCAGTGAGAACTCCTCACTTTTATTTTATTTTCTAGTTGAAATATATACTAGGATGCAGACGGTGCTTAGTAGCACCCGACACCCGTTGTCCACAGACCATGGACGACTTGTGTGATCGGTTATGTTGTTAAATTTGACTGTTGATTGTGATGTGAAAAATATATATTCATGTGTTGAAGTAAAATATATATTCACGTGTTGAAATAAAATATATATTCATGTGTTGAAATAAAATATATATTCATGTGTTGGAATAAAATATATATTCATGTGTTGAAGTAAAATATATATTCATGTGTTGAAGTAAAATATATATGCATGTGTTGAAATAAAATAAATATTCATTTACAAATCGAACGATTTGTTTATGTACACCAATTTGACTGATATTGATTGGGACGATAAATTTTACACATCGCCCAACTGCACAAATAAAATCTGTGTTTGTTGATTTGAAACCCCACACGGGTATTAGGATGATATTTGACGCACAATAATCCCGATTATTTAGTTGTATGTCAATCGATGGGTTGACAGACTGTGTAAGCGTTAAGTATTTATATTTAATGCTTATGCAGTTGTGTGGTGCACTCTGGATGATGGTTGATTATTTATCGTTGCTGTTATATACGTGTGTTGTATAGAATCCATATAATTAACATTATATGGTAATTGATTGGGCCTCATTCCAATTTGGAAAATAAGGAATATTATAAAAATAAATTCATATGTTGAATAGAAATAAATTCGTGTGTTGAATAGAAAATAAATTCATGTGTTGAATAGAAAATATATTCGTGTGTTGAATAGAAAATAAATTCATGTATTGAATAGAAATAAAAATTCATGTGTTGAATAGAATAAATATCTGTGTGTTGAATAGAATAAATATTCATGTGTTGAATAGAATAGACATTCATGTGTTGAATAAAAGCCGTGTTGACTAGATTGACGCCATTTTGACGTGAACGATATTTATATCGATGTTATTCATTTTTATAATGAATATAAGAAAGAAAGTGATTTCAAAATATAACGTTTCGAAAATATTATCATTTGTATATCGATGATGTGGAATATTCAATTTTGATTTGAAATTGAATATGAAGTTGAAATCGTTTCGAAAACGAATTTAAAACGAATTTAAAACGATTTATAAAATACGTTTTAAAAGCAAATCGACGAAATATATATAATATACATATATATATATATTATATATTAAATGGCCTGAATAGAACACGTCGCGCCGCGGCAGTTCGCGAATTTCGACCATTGGCTTCGAATGGATATTACGAGAGATCCGACCATCGGATTCTCCTAAAACCGCAACCGTTGGGTTTGTATCGAAAAGAGCTTTCTAACGGATATTAGAGATTTGAAATCTAATGGTTGGATTTGGAATTATGTCCAAATCAAATTTGGAAAAGGTCGCTGTAAGTGCAGTTCGATGGCCATTGATGGAATTCGACTATACGGGCCTTGATAAAATTATTAAAAATTGTAATAATTTGTGTAAAATCATAAGAAATGATTTGTGAATAATTGAGATGAAAATTTCCAAATTTGAAAAGATAAAAATAGACTTTTATCGAAATGAACTAGTCTTGAACTAGAATAATAATTTATTTATTTTTAAATAAATAAATTGGATTTGAAAGGGTTTTAAAAGTAACCAGATGTTTCAATAATTGAATTGGAATGGAATGTGATTTTGGGTTTATAGTGAACTGTGTTTTAAATCACATTGGTTCTTTAACCCAGTTAAAGACAGAATATTGATTTTTGGGAAGATTAAAACTAAGTGAAGTTTTAATGATATTTAATTAGATTGAAATGATCGAGAATGGAGTATCACCAGTTTTGCTCCAAGTGATAGTTAAATCTTTAATTAGATTTGAATGTGAAATGGTAATTGAATTTACCGATAACACAGTGGAGTTAGATATGAAGTATTACCAGTTTTACTTCTTGGGATGAATATGCTGGGATTGGGAAATAAAATAAATGATTACTTCGTTGTGGTTCGCTAATCCCGACTAGTTTGAATTGATATTTAAAAGAAGATTAAAGAATAAATTTAAAGAATTTATCTTTGATAAAATTAATGGGAACCTTTCCCAAAGTATAAAAATATTTGAATAAAAGAATATTCTGAATAGGAATGAGGCGTATGTTGTGTTTGTGTAACACTTGTTTATTATATACGCGAGTTATTCAGAAATACTGGTTTTATCCCATTCTGAATAACTGATGCGACGTGGTGTCGACGATGAAGACGGTGGTCGACGACCGGAGGTCTTCATGTCATTTGTATAATTACTGATGATCTTGATTGGGTCGTACACCCAAGAGGAGGGAATCAGTTAGTGAGTGTCCAGACGTACTTGGAGATCGATGGATATGCGAGGTACAAGGTGCCTCTGGTTTCGTTCAGACCAAGAACAAACTTGTAAATGGACTGTGTGTCTAACATTGGATTTTATTCTGTGTGATTAATTTCTATTAAATATATATCTGTTTGGTGGTGGAGAATTTATTATCTGCCTTAACGCCCTTCTCTGAGACGTACGAGCTTAGAGGTTATATATTGGTGGATATCAATCGCATGGAGTGAATTTCCTGTGTGGCATGCCTAAGTGGCAAGTGATCAAGGCATTTGTTAAAAAGAAAAGTCTTGTGGTTGATGATCAAAGCACGACCTATGTGGCATAGCTTTGTGTATGGCGTTAATTCGCGAGCCTCATACTCCGGTATGAACCAGAAACGGGAGAGGATCCAAGGAGAACGTGCGTCTCTTTCTAGTTAGAGGTGGTGTCAATGACCTGCCAGCCCTGACATTAATATTATTTTCACCTGTGTGGTTGTTGTTGTTGTTGCGAGGCGCCTCGGATATATCGGTGACTGTGTGGAGCCGATGGAGTCATTTGGCTCATTTACGCCCCATAGGGCGGGGAGACGTAGTGTTCGGGGTTTTATTTAATCTACATCGAGTGGACCGGCCCTGTGGCTCCTAGGTGCGGTTGCGGCTGTAGCCTGAGACATGGACTAGATTGTTTCGAATTCGGTGAGGACTATCTTTTGCCTTGGTTAATAGATGGAAATCCAACTTCCGATACGTGACTTTGCGGTTTTGATTGTAGAGCCTAGTATGGCGACATGATTTATAGTACCCATGCCATCTATGATTGATACTTATAATTGAAATTGTTTTGACACTATACACTTATAGTAATAATAAAAGATGAAATTTAGCGTGTCAAGCATTCTTTGGCTATAATAAGGTAAACCCTATACTCCGGCTTGTGTTACATTGTGTGATGGGACCTGGGTCTTATTAGCTTCATTCTTCTTTATTTAGCATTGCGCTGTTTGTTTTATGCACTGGTACTTTAGGGAGGAAACCCGTTCCGTGTTACACGGCGTGGTCCCTTGATTTACCTAACTTTAAAATAAAGATTAATAATTGTTTTAGTTCTCACACCAGTCACATGACTGACTTGGCGTTTATTTTTTTAACCTGAACTTTGGGTGCCCTTATTTTGACCTAGTAGTTTTGGTTTTGCAGATTTATATTCATAGGATCCTGATTTACAGCTGGAACGATACTCGGAAAGCTCTACATCCGCATACTACTTTCAGTTGTGTTTTGTATTATTTTTCGGCTGCTATGTAATGTATTGTAATCTTCGATATTTATCTAATGTATATTATTTGTTTATACTCTGTATATTCTTGTTATTTGATGGAATTGTTGTAATATACAATGAAATGTTCTTCTGTTTTTGTCCTGATCTATCGTGTTCTCAAAACAATCAGGGGTTTCGAACGGTCTTGGTCGGTTTAGCGATCGATTTGGATCAAGCAAATTCCCGATCGTTACATTACCCCCAAGGCACGAGATCGACTTCCACATATATTTGGTGGACAATGCAAAGCCAGTTGCATTGCCCGTGTGCCACATGGCTCCAAGAGAAAGAAGGGAGTTTAGCAAACAAGTAGGGGAGCTACTTGAAAAAAGATTTATTAGGCGAAGCATATCTGAATGGGGCGCTCCAGTAGTTTTCGCAACTAAGACGGATGGTTCGCTTCGCTTGTGTGTAGATTACAGAGAGTTGAAAAAATTCACAAAGAAGAATAGACACCCACTCCTGAGGATAGATGATTTGTTTGATCAACTGGTTGGTGCATCAATATTCTCGCAGTTAGACTTGGCCACATGGTTTCATCAGTTGAGGGTGGCTGAGGGCAGTATAAATAAGACTGTCTTTAGGACTCCAGATGGTTTCTTTGAATGGCTCGTCATGCCTTTTGGGCTGAAAAATGCACCCACCTATTTTGTTGATCTAATGATTAGGGTGTTTCGGGAGTTCCTAAATAAATTCGTTGTGGTCTTTGTGGATAATATCTTGATCTTCTCAAAGAGAGAAGAAGAACATGCCTTCCATATAAGAGAAGTTTTGGAAACTCTGCGAGCACATCAGCTGAAGGAAAAATTCTCCAAATGCCACTTTTGGAGAAAAGAGGTGAGATTCTTAGGGAATGTGGTTTCTAAGGAAGGGATACCAGTAGATCCCGCAAAGGTAGTAGCAGTTCAAGATTGGCAGATCCCAAAGAACGGAATAGAGGTGAGAAGCTTATTGGGCTTGGCAGGATATTATAGGAAGTTCATTAAGGACTTCGCAAAGATATCAGCCCCACTCACCAGGCTAACGAAGAAGAATTTGACGTTTGCATGGGATATAGATTGTGGTGCTGCTTTCCAACGATTAAAGAGGGCTCTGACAACTAACCCAGTCTTGACCTTGCCCGATGGGAACAAGGTATTTACAGTTTGCACTGATGCATGTGGTACGGAGCTTGGTGCAGTTTGATGCAAGAGGGAAGGGTAGTATGTTATGGAGGCAGAAAATTAAGAGTTCATGAGAAGAATTACCCTACTCACGATTTAGAGCTAGCTGCCATAGTATTTGCGCTCAAGACATGGCACATTATTTGCTTAGAGAGAAGTTCGAATTATACACTGATCATAAATCTCTTAAGTATTTGTTCTCGTAGAATGATCTTAATTTGAGGTAGCAAAGGTGGATGGAATTCTTAGCATCTTATGACTTTGAGATTGCTTATCCCCTCACAAGGGTAATGTAGTGGCAGACACACTAAGTAGACAGAGGATTGTCTTAAGTCCTTTGTGTGTGGGAAGGAAAAGCTTGGAGTTTATATCAACCTTAGACTTTAGACCCTCCGTCGAACTCTTGCCTGGCTTGTTAGCAACACTAGAGGTACAACCTACTCTTATGGACCAGATAGGAGCTTCGCAGCGAGAGGATCCATAGATTTTGGACATCGCGAATAGGCTCAGTAAAGGGGAGACTTCTAATCACCTCAATAGATATTCCATTGACAATAAAGGGTGGTTGTGACGAGATAGAAGGCTTTGTGTTCCCCGAGTTGGGAGTTTGTTGAAGAAAGTCCTAGAGGAAGCCCATCATTCTAAGTTGACTATCCATCCAGGCAGTGATAAAATGTACAGGGATGTGGTGGAGTTTGTTTCTCAATGTTTAATTTACCAGCAAGTCAAAGTTGAGCAAAAGAAGCCCGGTGGTTTACTTCATCCTTTGGAGATTCCACAATGGAAGGGGGAGAGCATCACTATGGATTTCATAGATGGTTTGCCTAGATCAAAGAAAGGCAACACCAGTATTTGGGTGGTAATGGATAGATTTACTAAAAGCTCTCATTTCATTCCCATTAAGAACAAGAGTATGGCAGCATGGTTGGCAGCAGTTTATGTTCGAGAGATAGTCCGTCTTCATGGAATACCTTCCAGCAACGTAAGCGATCGTGACCCTGTCTTTACTAGTGAATTCTGGAGGAGCTTGCAAGAAGAATTAGGTACACAGTTATATCTAAGCACCGCTTATCATCCTCGGATTGATGGACAGACGGAAAGGGTGAACAGAGTACTTGAGGATCTTTTAAAACTGTGTATCCTTGACTTCGGAGAGACTTGGGAGGAGCATCTTCCTTTAGTAGAATTTGCCTACAACAACAGTTACCAAGTTAATATTGGCATGTCACCCTTCGAAGCATTGTACGGACGACCCTATAGATCGCCGACTTGTTGTTGGGAATCTATAGAAAGGCTTTAACTTGGACTGGATATGGTTAGAGAAATATCTGAGAAGATTGATCTCATTAGGCGGTGAATGAAGACTGCACAAGATAGGCGAAAGTCCTATGCAAACAAGAGAAGGACTGACATCGAGTTTGAAGTGGGAGACATGGTTTTCATCAAAGTATCTCCTTTAAGGAATGTGGTTCGCTTTGGAACTGTAGGGAAATTGGCACTAAGATTTGTAGGGTTGTTTCCTATAATAGAAAGAATCAGCCAAATGGCCTACAGAGTAAAGATATCTAAGAGACTATTTGTCGTTAATGATGTTTTCCATGTTTCTCATTTGCGGAAGTGCTTGCATGATACCGCAGAAGTTGTTGAGCCAAGTATATTAGAGGAAGTGGAATGGGAGGCGACAGTTAGACGAGTTCCTACCCGTATTCTTGGATCAGAAGTTAAGAAGCTATGCAATAAAGAAATCAAGTTGATAAAGGTTCAGTGGGGAGATAGCATGGAGGATGAAACTTGGGAGACTGAAGATAAGATTCGCTCTTTGTACCCTTTCCTTTTCGAGGGTATGTTCTTAACTTCTTTTCCAAAACTTTTATTTATGCTCATTTATATCATATAAGTATATCCTATCGATCGAATCTTCGACCGTTAGGTTAGAGTCCCATGATTGTAAACATGTGTTTGATACATGTTATGTTTGATGGATGCAAGTAGATGCAAGTGTTTGCTAGTGGTTTCTCTTGGATGCATACACACACACACATTAGGCACTAGATCGGCTCAATCACTCTCATATTGCATATGGATGTGTGCGCATTTTTCTTTCTTTTGTGGATGAAAGTGGATATATCATATGGGTGTTGCACTTGGATGAATGATTGTGCACGCATATAGAACTTACATGTTATACTAGGATTGTTGCATACATGTTGAACTCATGGCACTAACAAACATTGCGTTAAGGAGATCAACTGAATCAGCAGATCGCCTGATCTTCGCATTAGTATTGGGACATATACACACACCTTTGCATATATTCATATAAGTATTAGAAATCCTTTAAGGACAATGGATGCCTGTGATTGGTGGATGAGCAAATGGATGTGGATGGCATGATACATTCTTCTTAACTTGGAGATTTCGGGGACGAAATCCTTTGGGTAGGGGAGATTGTAACACCCTGTGATTTTAACAATACTAAAGAGGGTAAATTAAAGAATAATTAATTTAATATTCAGAATTATGGGAAAGGATTGCGCCACTGCGTCCGTCTCGAAATTCTAGTGAAGAAGACATTTGGTTTGCGTAAAACGGACACTGTATGAAGAAGTTATGAGGGTTTGAAGTTTGTATACGCGTAGAAGGAATATATATATATATATACTCAAAAAGTCAGAAAAACAGTTCAAATTTCTAAAAGAAAAGAGGCGGTAGAATTCCCGCTTTAGGGAGTCGGCCCTTAAGGGGGTGTCGACCCTGTGGTCGACCCACCAAAGGGGCTGTCGACACCAGGGTCGACCCCCCTAGGGCTGAGGTGAAAGTCGAATTTCTGGGGATGTCGGCTATATATACAGGCTCATTTCTCCTGTTTCCTTCTCCTCCAATTACAGATTTGAGATTCAAGTGTAGATCTGTGACTCAGCAACCCTCTCTACTAGTTCTATTTTCTTAATCCAAACGCTGTGAGTTTTAAGTTACTTTTAGATTTAAATGATTAAAAGTAAAATGATATGGCTATAGTTTGGATCCATTCCAGTGACTGAATTATGCCAGATCTATTATAAATTGTGAATCCATGACATTCCGAATTAGTTATGACTTGAGTCTCAAACCTTATCATACCAGATTTGTTGTAACTTGTGAATCTATGACATTCTGACATAACTATGATGTGGATATTAACCTTTATTATATCAGATCTAATTTTGATTTTATATCTAGCTTATTATTTAGAGCACCTGGTGCCTATCATATTGGATTTGAACCATTTGGACATCTAAATTATTAATCTTGTCATGCTTATTATGACATCCTTACTATGTTAGAACTAATTTTCACAAGTTCACTAGATCTATTCTTATATATGTCCACCTTATCACTATGCTAGTATATGCTTATGCCAGTTGTGTTAGAATAATCAATTTTGTCATCTTTCCATCACCTTTCCCTTTTGTTGTTTATGGACAGGCTACTTTCTAGCCTAGGCATGCCGCTAAATATATGCAAATGCATTAGTTAGGGAACGGGGGAAAACATTAAAATTAGCATAAATTAAATAATGTTTATGAACATGAATTTGGACATATAATTCACTATGAACATAATTGGGAAAAAAATGGGCATGAAACCTATAACCTATAACGACATAGGCAATAATGACATGCCTAAGATTGCAGTAATTGTAATTGCACTTATGAAACGAAGTTAGATTGCATTTGCGGTGGAAGTCTTCCAGGAACTGACCGGCATATCCAGCGACCGCAAGTGCTAAATCGAGTGTGGGAGGTATAAGTGCACAAATACGAGACGTGCTAAGACACGAGGTTAAGCCCTATTTGTGGAATAAGTCTGCTCGGACCCGCCTGGCATGTCCAGCATCCACAATTGGTAGGCTAAATATGGGAGTTCTAGAACACCATTTAACCATAAATGAAAATATGGTAATAAATTGGAGTACTTAACCTAGTTAAATCCATAGGGATTATATGAATATGAACTTGAATAGGGGTTAAGTGAACTTGTTTGGAGTGTGGGTGGATTAAGTGAATCGGAAGGGGTGGGTAATATTTATATATGGGCCCACAAACTTAACCTGTCGAGATTATGTGATAAAGGCACCAATTGGCAAACATAACCTAAGGAAATCCTAGTGGGGATACAAGACAAGGAGGAGAGCTTGTATCATTTGTGTGGGGACCCATTTCAATCAGTAACCCATATAACGGTATCAAACAAGTACTCCATCCTAGGTCGGAGTGGGGAACGCTTACTGGGTTGATCGTAAGAGATCCAAACGTGGGGTGCGGTGTTATGACGGCGCATTCCATCGGGGTCATGTGTGTGCATGGCTTCGCTTACCCGGGAAAATAAGACGATGTGACATCAGTAGATATGGTTGTGCACATCAACACAAAGGGTTGCCACTTCAGGGAGGTGATACCCCCTACTGTGGGGCTGGCACAGGGTATCTACGGAGTAGGGGGGCGATCAATTAGGGTAGTAGTTAGGGTACATCAAGATTCTGGTAAGTTAGGATTCTATTATAGGGGCTGCCTATGGATTGTATGGGGTTAAAACCTCTTACCAGAAGTACGCCTAAGTCTACCAACTTATGCATGTTAAGGGATCATTTTATTTCTTGGTTATACCAGTATCAGTGCATAATAAACATTAGAGAAGCATATATCCTCTATCCTATTTATCTCATTATACTTATCCTTTATGATGTTACCTTCCTTGTCCACTTTATATGTTTGTCATAATGCTTTTGTTTATTTACTTGCTAAAGTAACCGGACTCGCCAAACTTTATGTCTGACCCTTTTTGATTCCTCTTCTTTCTTCTGTTTCCCACAGGTTCGTTGGGTGGAAATTCTCAGGCTTAGTCAGGACTCGGTTATCATCTTGCTTGGAGCAGCTTCTGAAGTATTACTGATCAGTTTCTATCTTTGCTACTATGGCTTTATCACTTTTGGAGAAATTATGCTTTATATGTATTTTCTATACTCTGATGATACAAGACAGAAGTTTTATGTCATTGTAATGGGTTTTATGAAGTTTCAGACTTATGGTATTTTGGACCACGATGTTATGACTTATGGTTGAAGTAAAAATTTTGCTGTTTTTTTATATCTGTCTTGTAATATTTTTGTTTCTGTTTACCTATAACGCTTCACGAAACTTAATTCATTCCCTTAATGGGTGACACTAACGGACGTGGGGTGTCACATTTTCACAGCAGGGGATGAAGTATTTATTTACATGATTTTGCAGCAAGTATAAAATTGGCAAGTATGCATTTTTTACATTTATTTTTACACAGCTGAAGCGAGTGCATAGGTGGCTTTGTTTGATAGTAGTTTAAAACGCGGTGAGTGGATGAAAGACACAATGCATTAGATTGAAATGCACGGTGGCAGGGATATAGAATTTGTATCAATGAATTTGCATATGGGAGAGGAATGATTCTATTGTTAATGCTTGTGTTGCTAAGTTTTTGATCAGTTTATATTGGAAATAATTTGTAATCTTGAAGAGAAATGTTGATACATATTTGTAACCATCTTTGTCAATTTGCTGTTTTTACTTAAATTTACAGATTTTGTAATAAAATCTAAACTTTTGTGAATATTTAATGAAATATTTTAGAGCAAAATTATATTTGAGATGATATTTAAATTGTATGTATTTTAATTTATGAAATCATGATTTTATAATAGTTGAAATCGCAAAACATTTTGTAAAAGATTCAATTGCAACGAACAAAAACGGTTGCGAAATTTTTTTTTGCAACTGGCCTCATAAAATGTATAAGACTATTTTGGAACTATCATTTGTTGTTGCAAAAGAATCAGTTGCAACAGCAAAGGCCTGTTGCAAAAAATTATACCACAACATCTTATTGCAACAGACGGAAAATGTTGCAAGACTTTTTACAACTCTGGTTATACCAACAGGCGCGGGCCTGTTGCAATTGGTCTAATGCAACAGATATTGCCTGCTGCGAAAAGTGTTTTTTGTTGTAGTGGCGACATCATCTCTCGTTCATCTACCATAACTGAAAGATATTGAAGATTATCTCTTCTCAGATCTTCATCATTGAAGAGATTGCCCCTCTCCAATCAAGCTTGTAATCTTGATTACGAAATCAAGATTAATATTCTTTCTTTTACACCATGTCATTCTAGACTAATCTTCCCGATCAATTCTGGTTGCAGCGGTGCTGATCATCATAGTTTGTTCCTCATGTGATCATTCCTGACTTATCATGGTTGGAAACAATGCTACAACATCTAAATGATCATCTCTAGAAAATGAGAATGCATCTGCGTTCTATGAAAAAACCCAAAATCCCGCAAATGAACCAAGAACCACAGTCAATTCAAAATGCTAAATCATATCAATTCAATTAGATGAGGAAAATTAGCAACTATGGAAATTTCAATTAGTTATGATAGCCTAAATAGGATATGTCCTCAAAGAATTTATCAGTTGCATGCTGTAATGGTCCAACATTTTCCGATCCTGATTATCGATACGAATAACATATCGACTAACCAAACCAGATCATTAATAGAAAGAAGTTAGAGGGTGAGAAATAAAATGAAAGAAATATTATAATAGAAGAAGAAAAAGACAGAAGAACATAAACACAACACGTAATCTCACATCGCAGCGGAATAAAATATAATATATATAACAACTTTTGGAATACAAAATTTTCTATATGCATACCGTCATCAGAGTACAATACAACACAGCGGAAAATAAATGTTAAATATCTAACGCTGAAGCCTCCTGCTCCAAGCTCCTCTAAGTACCTGTAAATATCTGAACTACTTGACTGCTCATACAAATTTGGGCACCCAAGAGTTTAGGGTAAAACAAAACAAAATAAACTCTGGGTCAGTCATAGGACTGGCGTGAGTAAACTTCAACATTGGTTTAACTTTTAAACATTTTTTTCGAAAGAAAAGATAATCGTAAGACCCATTCACACATAAACACGGATGGTTTTTACCTTACGATGACCCAAAACATTCTTTAAAATCAATACTTTTCTGATATTATAACAGTGTCTAAAACAAGTAAATAACAATCTAGCAGAACGCTTGCTTCTCATGCTCTACATACATAGTATATAATCAAAACCGGGGGCCCTTATTGGAGAATGCATTCCAACAAGAAGGTATGGGACCACCTTCCGACAACGTATATCTAGAGAGGAATACAATGGGTTCAATAAGACCATCTTGCAACCTAGGCTAAACATGATCGTCCCCTCACTTCACTTGACAATATCGAATGTATTGTCACCAACGGTTGGTTTCAGCAACTGTTTCCCAAAAGGGACAACATCAAAATATTTAAGAAGCAAGTGGAATTTCTCTAGATCAGATGACAATATACCCTACTTGGCTGCGACCCACTTAGCCGTGCGGCCTACCCGATTTTATACCATTTCCCGGTTGCGAGGCTTGAGATTACGATTACTTACCTTTCATTGATAGCACAATCACTTTGAATGTCACATTATCAGATCTGTTAAATACTAATTGATTTGCACAAAGATATTCTGGATATTATGCTAAGGGAATAAATTCTCCACCACCAGACATATATTTGTATAGACCAACATATGTGATTGCTGAAAATACTCTGTCAGACATTCGTCCGTACATGTTCATTCTGGGACTAAACGAAACCGAAGGCACAATTTCTGTTAATCCATTTTAGGCAATTTCTACCTAGGATTAATAGAAAAAGCCCTAGCATTTCGTCTTCAATTTGTCTTCATATAATCTAATTCGCAATGCTACTGCCAATACAGAGTGGTTATTGGATAATGATCAACCGATGTCTCCATATTGACAACGATATTGGCAAATACTTCGATAGTCGGTTATTTAACTATCAAAGAAAAACAAATATTCATCCAAAGCATCAAACAATCACTGGGCCCCATAATTAATATTTCATTAATTAATCACTTCTCCATTTCCTTATCAATATTTGTTAACCCAATAAATTAAATAGGGTGCATTTTTTAGAAGTCCCTATTAAGTTTTAAAATATAAAAAAAAACCGGGCATAAACTTATTGTAAATTAGGTCCCTATTTTCTGAAAATTCATCAAAAAATATTAAAAAAATATAAAAAAATCAAGTAAATTCGTATTTAAATAAAACATGTAAACGCTAAAAAATTCAGAACAAAAAACCATCAAACAAGGTGTCAAAAATTAGAAAAACAAAAAAACGAAATTTGTAGTTAAATGCATAATAGTATGCAGATATATCATTTTCCTGCATACATCCGTGCTTATTTTTCACTACATTCATCTTCGTTGATTTTTATTCATGCAAATACATGCTTACATGTGTGCAAATATTTCAAATACTTGCACACGTTTGTGCAGGTTTATTTTCATATTTCCAAACCGAACACAGCTTACGGAAAAGTTGCATACATATATGTAATTATCTGTAATAATTGCATAAATGTATGCAACTAATTTTTTTTATTTCCATGGAATCCTGAAATTATTTCCAGATTTTAGATTTTTTTTTTATGAAGTACCGCACATTTTTTTTAAAGAAAAAGGCAGAACTCAGAAAATAAGCGGCGGGTTTTAATTTTAAATTTTTTTTTATATAAATTAGGTCCCTACTTTTACCTAACGTGTTATCCTATAAAAATGTTGCACACATGTGTGCATGTTTTCTGAGATATTTGCACATTTGGATGCAAATAAAAATGAACTGAAATATGCAGTTAAATCTAGGCGCTGTAAGAACTGTAATAATTGCACATATGCATGCAATAAACTCAAAAAGGTGCATAATATTATGCATTTAACTGCAGTTTTTTCTGTTTTTTTGTTGTTTTCTTCTTTCTAACATGATTTTAGTTGTTTTTTGAACTAAATTATTTGTATAATGCATAATTTATTTTATTACTAATTTACGATTTTTTTTTAATTATTATTTTATAAGTTTAGAAAACAGGGACCTAATTTATAATAAGTTTATGACCGGATGTGAGCCTAATTAAGTTTCAAAATAGGGATGTTAGCCTAATATTCACATTTAAATAATCATCTTGGCCTCTTATGCTATTAGGGAAAACATTTTCATATATCACCTTCTTTATTTTCTATACTTAGAAAATATCTTCTATTTATAATTGGAATTCATTTCCAATTACTTCTCCCTTTCACAACCATTTATTCTATACTTAGGAATTATTTATCAAAATTCCACTTACTTGGGTTAAAACGAATATTGCGTAAAACAGCTTTACAACAACCCAACATATTGCATTCAACTAAATCTTATTATAACATTGATCTTCGAGACCGAGTCTTTATATTTATTGGTTAATAATGAAATCAATCAAGTTGGGGTACAACTACCACTCAGATCTTGATTGAATAACATTCTTTACTTTAAAACGGACCAGACTACTTATCTCGAATAATCAACATCATATAAGACCAATTATCCATTTTTAAACCAATATATGTTTCAATTTTTACCCGATTTAATCTATAGATTTTCTTTTTTTATAATAATCTATTTTAAGTTCGTTTCCTTATCGAATTCTATATATATTGATATATTGATTTCTAGTTATCAATTTTTCTTAAAAATATTCTAACTCCTTAAATTTCCGGAAAATTTCTCTAGCACCTCCTTTGTACCGGTCAATAGCTCAAACTCCAACTCACCTCTCTAGGCCCTTTCCATTTAAAAAGAAATTTCAAAAAGCCAAGGTGCTTGCCGATTCGGCGCATAAAATCTCATATGGAA
This sequence comes from Allium sativum, assembly GCA_030737875.1. Classification (NCBI taxonomy): domain Eukaryota; kingdom Viridiplantae; phylum Streptophyta; class Magnoliopsida; order Asparagales; family Amaryllidaceae; genus Allium; species Allium sativum. The sequence continues at coordinate 974,634,119 of CM060924.1, forward strand.
TTTAAACTTGTATCTTTTTGTCAAGCAGTTAAATTTTAATCTTCATTCTCTACATTCCATACCTACTTAACATATATACGCCTATTCCCCAAACTCCAACTCAACTCTCTAGGCCCTTTCCATTCAAAAAGAAAATCAAAAAGCCAAGTTACTTGCTGATTCGGCGCATAAAATCTCATATGGAATTTAAACATGTATCTTTTTGTCAGGCAGTTAAATTTTAATCTTCATTCTCTACATTCCATACCTGTTTAACATATATATGCTCATTCCCAATTAATTTCAACTCAATCCAATCATTTTTTTTACTCAATTCGCTAGTTTACTCTCTAATTAGCTCTTTTCCTATTTCACTTTTTATTTGAACATAACACGCTCAAATAAATTTTTAACTAGCTTATAAATTAATTGAATTCCATTTTAATTCAAGTTTCATATACGATTTCGAATATGAATTCACAAATCCAGTTTGCTTATCCAAAGTCCAATTTCGTTCAAAATTCCATTAACTAATTATTCTTCAAATTAGTTAATTCTATTCAATAATAAAAAATATGATTTTTTTTTTTCAAAAATCAATCCATTCACTTCGCTTGAGTTTATATTTATTATATAACTCAAATCTGGATTTTTCTAATGGAAATCTAATTTTTATTTGCTTAAAATCCTTTTAATAATTTAGATAAACCGTTATGGTTTTTAAACAATTATGACGCTGTTTTTCTGGAAATTTGATTTTGACATAACACAAAATCTATAAGACGAAATCTAGATTTTTCTCTTCCATTAGAAAATTATTATTCAATCAGTCCGTGCGATTCTTATTTCAACAATTCCGACTTAAAGTGGGTTCGATATGCTCAATTGAAGTTCAAAATGCCAAAATACCATCGTTTATAAATAAATTTCACTTCCATTCTTCCATATTTTTAAATACAAATTGATCCAGTTTTCCAAATCCAACTTAATATTTTCGATTATCCATAATCGTTGATTATTTCATAATTCAATTATAAATTTATTTATAACTCAATTTTTAATATTAACTATGCATTTTGTTAGAAATAAATTATTTTATAAAATTCTATATAATCGAATTTCAATTATAAAACTGTTGGATTTTTCTCAATTCAGTTTATATTCTGGATTCCGGAATATAATCAATCGTTCTTTATTTCAACAGGTTTTCCAATTCACTTTTAAATTCATACTTGAATTTAAACTTCTGAATTATCTAATGATAATTTATTTCACTAGATTTATACACATCGTTTATAAATCCAACTTCCTTGTTTTATATATTTAAACAAGTTTCATTTTAAAATCAATTTGAAACTCAGTTCATTTTATACTCTGAATTCCGGAATAAAAAATATCGTTCCCATTTCGAAACGATTTCAAATTCTATTTTTAAATTCATACTTTAATTTAAAATTTAAAATTATCTCTTCACTACATTTACAAACATCGTTTATAAATTTACTTGTTTTATATTTTCAAACAAGTTCCATTTCGAAATCTATTAAAAAACCAAAATCTTATTTTGGGGCATTCTATTTATTATAACTTATCTATGTACAACATAGAATCTATTTTAACATTAAATTTTAAAATCTTAGTTTCTAATTAATACAATTCCTATATCCTTTCTAGATATAATTTATTTTATAATTTCGGCGTAATCTATTTTAACTATCCAATTTAATATACATTCCGAACATCGAATAAATTTCATTGTTTTCTATCTAAAATGATTCCCAATTCTCATTTTAATTCTCATTTGAATTTAAACTCTCTAGTTATCCAATGGTAACTATCTATTTCATTTATAAACACCATTTATAAATTCATTTTAATTTCCCACATTATATAACGAAAACTATTCCATTTTATTTATAAATTCACTACTTGTTTTTGTTTTTAAAAGTTAATATTTCTTATCTCATTCGATATTCAAATTCTATTTTTAGAAAAATAGATTTTCCTTTTTAAATCTCAAAATCCCTTTTCACGATATTTTATAAATCAACATTTAGGCCCAATGGTACTTAAGCATACAAAGCATCCAATTGTCAACCACAGGTTTTCTAGCACATCATATATGGTAATATATATATATATATATATATATATATATATATATATATATATATATATATATATATATATATGAAAACAAACAATAATAAATTTTGAGGAATCCAGTTGGATCGCTCCAACCTGTTTTCCTGCATCTATAGATGTTAGCCAACATAAATAATACCCATCCTACTTCAAGGCAAGATATCGCGGTACAGAAGGTCATCCACTATAATATATTATGGGGTGCATAGGGTCATCAGCTAATGATATTGCGGGCATCCGCCAATGGTACTGGGGGAAATATATCCAACCACCAATACATATATAATAGCCATAACCACCAAGCCTATATGACTAATATATATCTAATAGCCACAATAATTTATCGTATCCAAGAAACCAACAATTTATTTTTAATGATAAAAATAAATTAAAATACAAAACTCTATGTGAGAATTACTCACCTAACTTTTATTATTGCCAAACGATCAAATTTAAACCAAAACCAAACTGCATTTGATTCTGATATAATTTCAAACAATGCAAATCCAGAATGCCTAAGTATGACTCAACATGACTGACGACGTTTGAATTTGATTTTATTTGAGTTAGATACAAGCTGTATAAGATTTCGAATAGTTACATTAATAACTAAATAAATTAATTTTTCTTACCTTAATTTCTTTTATTAACATCCGGTTGTTCTTAATCTCTCCATTCCCTAATAATCCTTTCTTCCCTTATTCTAAAATTTCTGAAACTCGCTACTGTAAGAAACCAAACCAAGTCCTTAACCACCCACCAATGTCTCGTGAAACCCTCACCCACGCCTTCTCCTCCCCATACCCCACCGCCTTAGCACCACAGTGCACAACTCGAAAACCCCCAAACAAATGCGACATGCTTCACCCCACTGATTTTTGTGTGATGATTTCAGAAACTGAACCCAATTAAATTCACGAACAGGATAATACTCAACATCACGAACTCAAGGCCAAGCTCAAAATCCCCAAACTCCCACTCATGGACCACTGACACTAGCCTTAGGGCGCTACTCGAATGTCGAGCACCATAAATTCGATCGAACTCTAAACTGATATTCATATTCAAAATCTCGATTTCGTTTTGGAAAAGAATCAAAACCAAAATATATTTTTTATTTGAGTGAACTGTTTTCGATTCGAATACTCCGATCGATTTAAAGAATCGAAGAACGGTTTCGATTTTGTAGTTGTAGGATTTTGGGATTTAGTGGGGTTTTTTTTGCCCGAGGGAATTGATCTGGAAATGGGTTCCATTTTTAATTGCTGGGTAATAAAAAGGAAATAGGGGTGCAATTTATGGCAAATTCTGTTTCAACCGGCATAATTAGTTAGTAGCCCCCCATTTTATCAAAAAAATTCGATGACCAAACTGCCCTTTTACTGTTATATTTTTTTCCAGTTTTTTGAACACCTCGTAGTTGCATTACGTGGTTTTTTGGTGTACCTCGTAGTATGTCTACGTGGTTCATGAATGAACCACGGAGATCATCTACGTGGTACTTTGATGAACCACGTAGGGCAACTACGAGGTAAAGTGAAAAACCACGTAGTCCCCCTACGTGGAAGGGTATTTTTGTTTTTTGTTTTTAAAAACGGGGGGCTACTAACTAAATTTGAGGGTTTACTAGTTATTTCATGATTTGGGGGGCAACTACCTAAAATGCTGGGTTGAAATAGAATTTGCCGCAATTTATATAATGGTGACGAGTTAGAAAATACACATGTTCGATTTTGAAAATAGGAGCGACATTGAAAATGTCCAGAGAAGTGAAAGAGAGAAAGGAGAAGGGTTGCGCTCGTTTATATAGATGTGAACGGGAACATATTGCACAATTTCCATTAAATTGTACTGGTTCCTTTGGATGGAAGAAATGAGACATAACATACATGAAAAAAAGGAAAAGGGCAGGTATAGGTGGGGGTAGGTTTACAATGTACCATATTTAGATTAGGAGGGAAGGAATATATATTTGGTATAAGAACTTATTTTATTTTGAGTTGAACCGGTGTGATTTTACCTTATTAAAATACTACGTGATTCCGAACTCCTTTTGAACACAACAACCGACATTCCTAAGGTTATACCACTATTTTGTACATACTGAAACAAGTTTCGAAGCCTCATTCGATCGTATGGAGAAGATATTAATTTAAATTGATATAAATTAAATATTAAATAATTAATTTCTTGATAATAAGTTATTATTATCGTCTATATTCAAATAGAATGTATATTTATCATCTGAATCATTTCGATCCAGTTGTTAACTTCGAATTGATTTATTTCAGATTATTGTATTACGATAATTATATATATTCAAAATAAATTGTATTTCGACTAATAAATCGATAACTCAATATAAAAATCGATTTATATTATCAACTCAATATTTAAAACCACATTAAATATTTAAAACAAATCGACCAAAAATCCGGGTCATTACACACGTTGTAAATTCCTTCATATGTTGTTCGTGATAAAGATGGAAATCTAGTGGTAAATAAAGAGTTTACTCAATATAAAACACAAGATGGCCTTCTATATTTATGGATATTCTCATTAATCAACCCTACCCTTCTACCACAACTTATTGGATGCAAAAACACTCAAGAAATATGTGATATTATTAAGAAAGTCTTTAATACCCAATCAATGCATTACAAACGATAGTTGATCAGTACAAGGAAAGACTCCATGGCTACGAGAGAATAACTTATCAAAATCAAAACAGTATGCGACTTACTTGATATTGCTAGACATAAGTAACTGAATTAGACCAAGCGCTTACAATACTAAGTGGTTTGGACGACAAGTTTGAGTCACTTGTCACAATGCTAACCTAACAGCCCATCACACCACCAATTCAGCATATACACTCAACCCTGATCGCACATAACGAAAGAATTGATGCCAAGAAAGCTATGCATGGTGAATTTACTATCAATTTTGCTGCTTCAAACAAAAACAGAAATCAAGAAAGACCTTAGGAAATAAAGAAAATCAAAACAACTAAAGGAACAATCAAAGTAATAGAGGAAGAGGCGGAGGGAGATTCAGTAACAACAATCGTATTATATGACAAATCTGCAAAAAAAATGGGACATAATGCATATAAGTGTTATTTCAGATTTGATCAGAACTTTATATTGAATCAGCAAAACACCAAAAACCAAAAATCAAATGTGAATCTTGCTCAATCAAACTAGGAATCAATCAGAAAGCTCAAAAGGACAAGGTGATATAGATACAGACTTACCCAGATCTAATGATATGCAAAATGAAGATTGGTTTCCATATTCTGGAACTACCAATCACATCACTAGCAACTTGAACAATCTAAATCTTGGTAATAGAGAGTATAAAGGTATACAAATCATTTTTATGGGTAATGACAGAACCACAAAAATTATACATGTTGGCACTGTTGTACTTAACAGTAACAAGGAATTATATTTAAGTAACTTACGTAGAGTGCCAGAAATCAAGAAAAATTTAATGAATGTTTCACAATTTTCTAAAGATAACCAAGATTACTTTGTATTCTTTTCAAATTACGGTCTGGTAAGAGATATGCTAAGTATAGAAATTTTGCTATAGGGTAATGATCAAAATAGACTATACATTTTTAACTTCCTAGAGAAAAATAGGAATAATAATAGAAAACATTGGTGCAACTATTCTAATACTAGCAGTAAGACTAAAACGAATGCACTTGCTTTGTGGCACTATAAGCTAGGACATCCATATATTAATATTGTAAAACAAGTATTTAAAAATAATAATTTTGAATTTGTTTATATATCTCTTTCCATATATTTGTACTTCATATCAAATGATGAAGAGTCACATACTACCATTTCCAAAATCTCAAACTAAATACTCAAAATCATTGGAAATGGTAGTTGTTGACCTATGGAGTCCAGCCTCAATTAACTATAATTATGGATATAATTACTATGCTACTTTTGATGACTCAAATTAAAGATATACTAGAATTTATTTTCTTAAATCAAAAGTAGAAACAATTAACGCAGTGACTCAGTTTGTAAGTCAAGTGGAGAGACAAACAAATTAACAAGTTAAAGCTATAAAACAGATGGAGAAGCATAATTCAAACCACTAAAAAATTATTTCATAATAAACTCACAGAACAACGTGCCTACACTCTTAGCTCGAGCCTCTATGACAATAAAATTCTGGCTTGATGCATTTGACACAAGTTTATTCCTTGTTAACAACTTCCAACCAGAGTCCTGCAAAAATCAACACCATTGGAAAAGTTGTTCAACCTAAAACCAGACTTTTAACTCCTCCAAAAATTGGATGTTTATGCTTCCCAAATCTAAGGTCATTCAATACCCACAAGCTAAGCCTCAGATTTGAACCATGCACTTTTATTGGTTATGCTCAAAATCAAAAGGAATATAGGTGTCTTACCAGTAAATGAAAAGTGTTTATCTCAAGACATGTTGCTTTCAATTAATACTTCTTCCCCTCTGCTAACTCTAAAATACAATACAAAGGTATCCATTACACCTACTCCACTTTACAAGAGTAGTCAAATCAAAGGCTTCCTTCCACCTCATCAAACCGAATCATCACTCTAACACACTATACCTAACAATGGACGAGGTCATGATGCAAACACACCACAATTCATCATGCCTACGGCTGAGTCGGGCTTGATTGACACACATAATACAACCAGTACTCTTAATAATCCATATAGTTCATCCAATGTTAGAGAATGTGATACTTCTAATAATCAAGACGGTATTTCTAGCAGTAGTGAAGAAGAAAACTAGATCAATACAAGTCATCACATGATAACTAGATCCAAAAGTGAAATATTTAAAGGAAAAATCTTCAATTTATCAACAAGACCGATGAAACAACAAATTTTGCTAAAGTAATCAAGCACAAACACTGGAAAAGTTCTATGGATGAGGAACATATTTCCCCTAATAAGAAAACCAGACATGGAGCCTAGGGGATAAGCCAGATAACAAAAACATTATTCGCAGTAATTTGACTTATAAAGCTAAGAGAAAACCATATGGATCCATACCAAAGTACAAAGACAGACGGGTACCAAAAGGCTACTCACAACAATATGGTTTTGACTTCGATGGAACTTGCTCACCATTTGTAAAGCCTACAACCATCAGAGTTAGATTGACTATTGTCCTACACCACAATTGGATAATAAAACAATTTAATGTCAACAATTCCTTTTTAAATAGGGAACTTCAAGAAGATGTATACATGTATCAACCACAAGGTTACACTCGTGGCAATAGCAGCCAATAATATGTAAATTACACAAGGTTCTATATGGTTAAAAGCAGGCACCCGGGGTTCGGTATGAAAAGCTAAAGCAAACATTTACTGCACTTGAATACAACAATGCAAAATCTGATAATTCTTTATATATAAAGAAGCAAAGTGTGTACCCAACCTATGTATTGGTGTATGTGGATGGCCTAATTTTGACTGGAAACGACAACAATAAAATCAAAAGGATAACAGAGTACCTTGAAAATACATTCTCAGTAAACACCCAAGGGGAGCTAAATTACTTACTTGGAATTGAGATTAGCGGAAAACCCAATAATAGTTTGATCCCTTATCAAAGGAAATAATTTTTTAGTAAGAGTTAAAATGGACAAAGCCAAACTATTACCTAACCCAATGATCAACAATTATGTCCTATCAAAAAATCATGAAGAAACGTTCTCAAATCTTACACTATGCAAAAGCGTGGTCAGAGCACTATAGCATGCTATTGCAACAAGATCAGACATATCATACAGTATAAACAAAGTGTCACAATTCATGCATATGCCACATAAAGATCACCAGAAAGCAATCAAGCGTATCCTATGCTGCTTAAAAGGAACCATCAGTCATGGATTCAATCTTAAACATGCAAAGACTTACAAGCTAAAGGATATTCCAACGATTGGGCCTCTGATTATGATGATCAAAGATCCACCTATGGATATGTTTTTTACCTGGGGGAGAACCCAGTTTCCGGGTGTTCAAAGAAGCAACCTAATGTCTTTCGCTCTAGTATAGAAAGAGCGTATCGAGGCTTGGCAAGTGCGACTGCCAAAATTGCAAGGCTGGAAGTGCTCGGTGCGATTCATTGGAGAAAACCAGTCATCTGGTGTGACAACTTGAGTATTGTTTCACTTTCTGCAAATTCAATTCTTCACTCATGCACAAAATGCATTGAAATCGATCTTTATTTTATGCGTGCGCGTGTAATAAATGACAATCTGGTTGTAAATCATGTGCCAACAACCTATCAAAGAGCAGATGTTCTAACCAAACCATTATCGGAAAGAAATTTTGAGAGACTTACAGCAAATTTGAAGATAGAAAGTATAGAAGAAAATTTTAGGAAGAAAAGCAACCCCAAGTCTAATTTGTCAAGGGATAATGAAGAATGAATTATCATTGCTTATCACAACTTATACTAAGGTTACATGGGCACTTTTGTAATTTTTCCTTTGACTATTGTACTGTACGTTGTAGCCGTTCTTATATATAGAGACTGTATCATTGCATTGTACAAATCAAATAATAAGTAATAAGACAACTTTATCTCTTTTGTTAATGTTTATGCATAGTATATTTTCTTTATTCTCTTTAAATTTAATATAATTTTAAGATAACGACTCAATCTAGGTGGGTGACAATTATACCCGACCAAATAGATTCGAGATGGGTCTTAGGTCTAGACGGGTCGGGTTTTGTCACTTATAAATTACACATTTTCAAAATCTAGACCCGATCCGACGTTCATTTCAGTTTGGATTGGCTCAGGTTAGTTCAGATTTGATTGGGTAGTAATACTATAAATACGAATATTTCAATGTTTTTCGAGTCAGGAAAGTTCGGATTGAGTTTTATCGGGTTTTATTGTATTTTTCATCACCTAGACTCGACCCAAGACCCATCTGTTTTGGTTCGGATCTTTTCGAGTAGATTCTATCCGATTTTGGTTCTCGTTTTTAATTGTCAACCCTTAATCAGCCAAACACTACGCCATAGAAGGCCTATCGCAACGATAATTCATGGTGTTGCTAGCTACAATGCTGCCATTGCTACGCTATTTTTTGTCTATTGCAACGCATGATTCAATGTGTTAGCATAGATATCAGCAGGATGTTGCGGTAGCTCTAGATATATTCTAATTTAGAAAAATAAAAAAATTTGACACCTCAGCGATCCACACCGTCGTTTAACGCAAAATCTCTAGCATTAATCAACACCATCAATCCACTCCACAGGTATTTCTAATTTCCGCTTTTATTTTCATTTGCCTGTCATCTTTTTCATTTTGTTTCACCCTCAAATTTCCAAATCTGATCCCTAATTGCGATTTCAATTCAAAATCTAAATTACACCATCAATCCAAATTGCCAAACCGCTATCCAGATCTTCTACGTCTTTGTTTTCCGGTTTGAACCTAGAAATTGGTAGTTTCCTCTCTCCTAAGACCTCGCTCGAACCCAGAAATCGCGGTCGCTGGATTTCCTCACCGCCTGTCCCTGTTCAAACACAGAAATCATCTCAAGTCTTATCGTCCATTCAAGTATAATTAGGTTTGATTTATATAAATAAATGGTAAATTTCAAGTTTTCCCATTTGGATGAATCAAAATGTGATGCTTCTGTTAGAATTCAAGCTCATGGTTCCATGGCTCGTGGCTCATAAGTTATCAGAGCACTGAAGTAAAAAAGATACGTATTACTGAACTATGCAATTTGTTTTGCAAATAATCACTGAACTTGGGTTGAGTAAAGTTGCAAATTTATTTTTTGATGCTTCCTAGCTCACCGAATGTTGATGATTTATTTTCTAATGTTTATCGCAGTATGTATTTTATATGATATTCATTTATGCCAAGCTGTTTAGAAATATGCTTGCAAGAGACAAATCCGATTTGTGATTTATTCGCTAATGTTTTCTTTGTGATCAGACCTTGTGAACAATCTGCGCATCAGTCATCGGTCATCTTTCATTCGTATAAGACGTAAGCTTTTTCATTTCGTTGAGTTCTTACTGTTATTTTTTTCTACTAGGTGTCTAAAAAACACTTCTCTGAATTGGCTGTTGGACATGAAGATCCTCGAGTGAACTTTCATGTTGGTGACAGCGAATATGAAGAATATGCCAGAAGGCACATATGATGCAGTCATTGTGGACTCTTCCGACCCTATATGTATGAATCTAGTCTTTCGTCTTTGTACAACTAATGTGATATCTTTCCCATGGCCTGCTTCCAGTATTTCAACTTCAATGCTAATGGTATCCAAGGTTCGCAGTATATTGTTTGTGGCTGGCAATACTTGGGAACAGTTTACTTAGGCTCTCTACTGTAACACCCAAATTAATATAAAACCTACGACATTCTCATTTGTTGTTGCAATTCATATAGTAAATTTTCTACAAGAACCCAACTACAAAAGCAATGCAAGCATATTGAACATATTTTTAAGGATAACACAGTATGGATGTCTTTGTAAGTTATTGCAACAAGGGATCAAATTCAGAATAGCTTTTCACTATAAGCTTTCATTCTGTCATCTTCAGTGCCTACTTGAGTTTAGCTTTTATTATGCTTCAGGGGTACTCAAGATCTAGGTGCTTAGTGTTGTAATGTTACTTTTCAGGAGGACCCTGATGAAAATTATGCTAGATTTTTGTTTTTGATGTGGTAGAAGGTAATCTTTTTTCCCTTAACTGATGTGAAGTTGGTCATGTATAAGGAGTTTACATTTATAAGTGGAAGCTTTGGATAAAGGAAATTTAATGAACTTCTTTCAGTTGAATTTTTTATAAAAGTTAAAATTTTATGTAGTTTATAGGCTGTATAGCGTGATTTGATGTCTGATCTAATGGACTGTGTGATAACCCCAAACCCCCGTGCCACTGAAGCAAGGATAATAATTGGGATATAACACATAAACAATAATAACAGAACATAATCATAGAATTATACCAGATAAAGTACATCAAAATTACAATGGAAATAATATTTCATCAGAGTTACACAGCATAGCAGGATCATACTTAGTACATAACACAGTTTTTAGCTTAATATAAAATGTCTGCAGTGGAATCAAACATAATATACTAATGAAGTCTGAATAGCACAATAGAAATGATAGAATCCATCTTTAGCTCCATAGCTATCCAGAATGAGTCTACTAAAACCTAAATACAAGGCTTCCCGTGTGGAAAATAGGGGCACCCGAGTTTGCAAAGCGAAACATACTACGAGCCAGTCATCGGACTGGTATGAGAAATATTACTTAACTTATTTAGCAATAAGGCTAATCACATGACCACGCCGCTAACGCGGAACAAGTTTACTCCATTGGATTGCCAGTGCATAAACAAAGTAAATCATTTAAAACAACGCAACGCTTTTTATAAAAATGAAACCATTATAAGAGTCAAGTTCCATCACACAATGCAACGCAAACCAGAGGATAGAGTTTTACCTTATAATGGCCAAAATATGCTTGATACGTATAAATCAGAATCATTTGATAATATTATTAGTGCATATATGTTTCAAAAGCAATTTCAATCATAATGTATCAATCATAGGCGGTATAGCTACCATACACTATGTCGCCATACTAGTTTTACAATCAAAACCGCACGATGTCGTATTAGAAGTTGGATTTCCATCACGAACCAAGGCAAGGGATCGTCCTTATTAAATTCGAGAAAATCTAGCCTATGTATCAGGATACAGCCGCAACTGCACCTAGGAGCCATAGGACCGGTCCACAACTTACGTTAGTGGATTATATATAATTCCGGAACAATACGTTTCCCCACCCTATGGGGCGTAAATCAAGAGCCACTAGGGACTCAAATCCGAGGTACCTCGCTTTCCATCATCCACATAAATAAAAATGTCTTGGCTCCATACGATGACACCACTCCTAGCTAAAATGAAACACATGTTCTCCCTAGATCCTTCTCCCGTTTCTGGTTCATACCGGGGTGTGAGGCTCACGAAGTAACGCAATACACAAAGCTATACTAATTAAAGTTGTGCTTTGATCATCAACCACAAGGCTCTTCTTTTCAACAAAATCCTTGATCATTTGCATCTTGGCATGCCACACTGACAATTCATGCATGCAACTAATTTTTATCGATATATAATATCTGGACTCGTACGTCTCAGAGAAGGGTGTTAAGCAAGAGAATAAATTCTCCGCCACCAAGTAGATATATATTTAATAGAAATCAATTTGCATAAAATAAAATCCAATGTCAGACACACATCCATTTACTAGTTCGTTCTGGGTCTGAATGAAACCGAAGGCACCTTATTCCTAGTCCCATATGTCCATTACGGAAGAGAGATCCTCGCATATCAGGACAATCAACAAGTACGTCCGGACAACTACAACTGTAACCCTTTCAAGGCAGCAAGTTCAATCAAAGGCATCAGTAGTTGTCCATTCGATGTGAAGATCGTCGGTCTTTCAACCACCGTCTTCAATATCTTCGACTTCTAACCGTCGTATAATTATTTGAAATGAGAATTAACTCGGCATTTTCAATTAATTCGTGAATATATATAATTCAAATCCATTCTTTTCATTCCATATCGTTTATAATATTTTATAACGATTTATCGCTATTTTTATTTATATAAAAATAGCCCCTTTTAATCAAACGTCGCTTTAGGTCATTACGCAGCCCTAGCGCTGTTTTCATTAAAATTTAAATTACACATTTCTCAAAATATAACCGTTGGATCATAATAAATTTTATATCGTTGGAAAGATCTTTTCAAAGCGAGCCCAACAATTCCGGTTTTGGGAAAAATCCAACGGTCGGATCTCTCGGTATAATCGTTTAAAGTAACGATTCCAAATCGCGAACTACCACGCGCGATTAGTTTTATTTTAATTTATATATATGTATATATATATATATATATATATATTTCGTTCGACGATCTCAAATTATTTATTCTTTAAATAATTTTGTACACTTCAATTTCCATGGAAAAAAATATATTTTTAATGTATAAAAATATATTTCAACGCATGGAAATTTTATAATCTTCCTAAATATTTTAAAGATGATATTTTTGTGATTCTACATACAATAAAAATGTAGTTTTTTACTGTTAAATCACTTTTCTATCAAACACGAACATTTTTGTCTTCGCTTACATGTTAAAGGTTACATGTTTAATGAACACTATATATTTTAACATATGACTCTTTTTAACTTCACTAACATGTTAATAATGACATTTTTATCTAAAAATGTTAATTAACACTTGATTCTTTAATTGGTTTATACATACCATATAGATGTACTTTTTCTATTGTTAAAACATTTTATCAAACCTGAATCTTTTTAATGAGTCATCTTTACTTTAAAAATGTAATTTTTAATGTGACAACATTTTATCAAACTTGAATCTTTTTTTAAATGATCATCTTTACATTAAAAATGTAATTTTTAATGTAACAACATTTTATCAAACTTGAATTTTTTTTTAGTGATTCATCTTTACATTAAAAATATAATTTTTAATGTTAAAATATTTTTATCAAACTAGATTCTTTTCAAAATCATTTTAAAGAATCATTTTCAGTCTTTTCTTATTTTTATTTTAAAGAATCATTTCAAAGAATCATTATTTCTTATATACAACAAAAAATGTAAATTTTTATAGTTAAACTTATTTTTATTTCGAAACAATGATCATTTTCAATCTTTTCTTACATGCAATAAAAATGTGAATTTTTATTGTTAACATATTTTCATTTCAAAACAATGATCATTTTTAATCCTTTCTTATATACAATAAAAATGTGAATTTTTAATGTTAACATATTTTTATTTCAAAACAATGATCAGTTTAACAAATTCTATTTATACAATAAAAATGTAATTTTATTGTTAACATATTTTTATTTCCAATAGTGATCATTTTAACAAATGCTATATATACAATAAAAATCTGATTTTTATTGTTAACATATTTTTATTTCTAATAATGATCATTTAACAAATTCTATTTATACAATAAAAATGTGATTTTTATTGTTAACATATTTTTATTTCCAATAATGATCATTTTAACAAATTCTATCTATACAATAAAAATGTGTTGTTTATTGTTAACATGTTTTTATTTCCAATAATGACCATTTTAACAAATTCGATTTATACAATAAAAATGTGATTTTTATTGTTAACATATTTTTATTTGCAATAATGATCATTTTAACAAATTCTATTTATACAATAAATATGTAATTTTTATTGTTGACATATTTTTATTTCCAATAATTATCATTTTAACAAATTCTATTTATATAATAAAAATGTGATTTTTATTATTAACATATTTTTATTTCCGATATTGAACATTTTAACAAATTCTATTTATACAATAAAAATTTGATTTTTGTTGTTCAAATGATTTTCATTTCATATATGAATATCTCACAACACATGAATATTTCAGAAAATTTCGGCATTATAACGGCAGGGTAATTAAAACCGACACCGTCCCTAGTACGGCTCCTCTGCTATCCTAGGCCTCGCGGCGTACAAGGGTTTTATTTTTATAATTTCCACAATACAATTCATTTTCACAACACTGTGAATTTACCATAAAACAGAACAGTTTCGTTTCAACCACAATCAATCATCCACAATCACAATCAATTTCACACCACAATACAATCAAGTCGTCCGTGGTTTGTGGACGACAATGTCGGGAGCTACTAAACTCCATCTGCGATCTAATATAATTTTATTCAATTATTTTTGAATTCAGAAATCTCACATTGGTTTATTCCTTCTAAAATTATAGAAGGCTCAAAAAATTCTCCGGTCTCTTCTAAAATGTAGAAGACGTCGCCATGAGTCCAGTGTCTCCTATTTCATTGAATTTCGTCACCGTATGAGAAAGATATGATTTTCACAGTGTTAATGATATTATTGGTAATTAATATAGTAATTAATTAAAAAATAACCTCCTTCACAAAAAAATTCAGGCCGACGGTTTTTTTAAAAACCGTTCAAAACTAGGGTTGGTAATTGCGATTAAACCCCGACACTTCGCATCCACTACAACAAATATACCGTATTACAACGGTGCAAAAACGTTGTAAAAAGTTTTTACAATGGTGGAGTCACCGTCATGTATTAAGAAGTTGTAATATACTTATATCTTTTACAACGTTTCTGCACGGTTGCAACACCGTTGTGAAATAGGATATTTAACAGCTTTTACTCACCGTTGCAATAAATTTTATTACAACTTTTATTCCCCGTTGTTATAGACATTTAAAAATCATAAGATCGCAAGTATGACAACTGGTGATTACCGTTGGGACTTCCAGAATATTACAACTCTTTCGCACCGTTATAAAATAATTTATTACAACTTTTTGTTGTTGTTGTTGTAACTTATATACACCTTACTAACATAAAGAATTCATATATATTAATAATAATATGATTCATATTTCAATGCAACAAATTTAACAATACAGAATCATTCATATATATTAATTAACATAATATTCGATCAACATACACATAGTACATCACCAACTAAACCCGTCACAAAAAACATAACTATTTCAAAAACATCGATCTAAGACAAAAGATACATATGAAAGACAGAAGTTTTGTCCACAAAAGATACATAAGCATACCCTACGAAAGCACTCTAACTGAAGGCAGCGTAATTTTTATTCCAACCCACAGCTGATCCAACATCTTCTCCAATGGTAGTCATTTTGGAATTCTCCTTCCACAAGAAAGCTTCTGGATCCACCGCCGCATCAATCCAAACTTTCCAACCTTGCGGTCCATTATGGGACTGCAAAAAAAAGTAATTTTGATAAGTTCAGTAGAACAAGAAACTGATGCTTGGAATGAAAAAATTCAGAACAGTACAGGAACATGGACACAAAAAACCGAAAAATGAGCCTGCACCGAAAAACTCAGTACAGGAACATAGACCCAAACAAAGGAACATTTCCAGAATCTATTTTGCAAACATGGGCAAGAAAGAACAAGAAGCTTAGCATAGCATAGGCATATATGGAATTACAAAAATTAATTTTGATTTTGCTATTGTAGGAAAATACAAAGTGTACCAAATTACGCTAGACCCTCCATAAATGAACCTATGTAGCAACAATCGACTGAATGGTGAATAAATAAACCTATATAGCAGCAAATCAACAATTTAAGGTGTCAATAACATTAAATATAATCGTAAAAGGTGAAAGCATGGCATATGTTCGAAAGTTGTAAAGATAAACTATTTAGTGAAATTCAGCTTATTTCTCCATTTCTCACAATTTCAAATAAATTGTTATAGGTATATGCTCCACCATTACTGTTATCATCTAAAAAAAAAACCAAGAAAAAACCATTTGGTTTGCTAAAAGTATAAAATTCACTATTTCATTACCAATGCCTTTCAATGTGGACGTACTAAAAAAAGCTGCAACGCTTCTCCTTAACTCCAGTCTCTAATCTCCTAATTACCTTAGCTACCAATTCATCTTTCAACTTATATAAAGGTAGAGTCGATATTAAGTCTCGGGCCTCTCCTCCCTATCAACATCACATCAAGTTTAACAAACAAAAATTCAAACTCAACTTGTCTCTAATAATTGGATTCTTCAAGCTCAATGTTCTTTGTTTAATCAGAAATTACCTCACTTGACAACCATTTGCCTGCTTTGTCCATTTCTAAATGTTTTAAATTAATTTACTATGATATGATGACAAATACAATACATTTTAATTAACTAATGATTCACCAAAAATTATCAAATCTTCTATCATATATAACATAATAAACATTATTTTTACAACATACATCCCTCACCTAATTGGTAGTTTGATTAAAAAAATGATTTGTAGCAAACTCATAATAAAATGCCAATGGCTGTTATTAATTTAGGACAACAAAAAACATCATATATCTTATATGATATGGTTGAAAAAGATGTTTGCATTAGGGACAAGTAACTAATAATTTGTAACAATTTACATTTTAGAAGCAATCATGTAAGTATAAAATTTATAAGAAATACCTGAGGCATATTAGCATTATTAGGAGTCACTGGTTCTTCTGCTACGTTTTTTCCACGTTGATATTCTGTAAAAAAAAAAAAGATACAATATTAGGCATATTATTGAATTAATATTGACTGTCTGGAAATGTGGCTGCTCTCTCTTAGTCTAGATAAAATAATACAAATGGCTTTCCACTTAGCAAACATAAAAAAAATTAGTGTTCTACTAGTAACTACAATTTAAGAAATTGGAAATCAACGGGCATGAATGTAGGAGCAATCTGAAGTAATCAACCTACACTGTGTGCATTTCATTTTTTGTCGGTATCTTATAATGCCATCAATATCAAAATACCACCAATACTATAGAGATGCAGTTCGTTCCCACTAAAACAAATATGCATGTATGTAATTCAAAATTGCATGCATTGATGTTGTGGATAAAATACATTATAATAAGCTTTACAAATTTTCAGTTTGAAATGTTGTAAAGTGAAATCATACTGATGTTATGATCCAAATGCTCAAAGCAATCCAGGAAATATGGTTTTTAAGGATAATACTTAACAACAACTTGGTGTATCATATAATGCCTATTACGGGTGCACAAGGCAAAGCACATAGCATAATAGTGAATCATTATGCTGTTATTACTATTTCTGATATAAATCAGTATCACGCAAATGTGGATCCTGCAAAATAAATACGGCACGTGCAACTTCAGCTTGATCAGTGTTTTACCCATTTAATGTTTGTTTGTCATCTACAACTCAAATAGTCTGACAAGCTGCTTGAGGTAACTAATTAGATGCGTTTCAGTAAGGTTCTGTGCTGGAAATAATTCATCAAAAATATGAACACACTTCTGCAAAAATACCATACATAAGCTTTGTTCTCATGTGGCATAACAATCCTAGAAATTTAGAGAGATACTTAATTCAGTGCAACAAGTAAGGCATCTACACTTTCATTTTAACAATTTAACCAACCAACATATAGTGGAAGCATTATCATGCAATGATAACTTGCATAAACAAAGGAAAACCAATGTTGACTCAGCAATAGACGTATAATCCAATTTTGTTCTATTAAATAAACCTGATTTTTGATGTGTAAATGAGAGTGTATACATTGACGATGATTACCTCAACACATATCTATTTTTCGAATATACATGTCCATAAACATCAACAAACAACAAATACACTATAGCTACTTACTGTCTACCAAAATACTTGGAAATCGACCTCTATAATGTTATAAACACAGAAGAAAAATACCCATAAAAAGAGAGAAAATAAAATATGCTCATTACCTTATTGTTAGAGCTAGCATAAAAGCAGATTCTAACAGTCCTTTGAACCTTTGCACAAAGAAAAAGAAATATGGTAAGCATAATAAATTACCTTATTGATATTGTCATATATGACAAACCTGGAATTATCAACAAAGCAATAATTGTCACATCCTTCCGTTCTCTTTCTATCAATGAAATAAGAATTTCAATTTACATCTACGAATTGAACAGTAGTATAAATGCGAAGGTGTAACGGAAAGGTAAAAAAACAAACCTTGGCCTTTCCAATAGAAAGACAAAAACTTGAATCAAGAACTTGTTCAGGGACTGGGAAAGACTCCATACCTGATAAAATCACCATGTAAATATCAAGACTTCCAAAAGAATATTACATCTCTTTGCATATAGCATAATTATGAGACAACTAGCATACAAAAGTTCATTTTCAAGGAAAACAAATAGGATCCGGGTCTCGAATAGCAGCTTTGAATAAGGACATAAAACTTTAACCCAGGATAAGATGCAAACCAATCAAAATGGCGATTGCAAAGAAAAAAGAATAATAAAAGGGCTTATTTTCACATTCAATGCAAATCAAGCTGTGATTTTACAATTCAAATCAAGAAAATTTATGCACCCCAAAAATAGGCCATCGGTTGTAATGAACTTTGAGGCTGTTTGCAAACTTAAGTCTTCTAATATACCTCTGTTAACTAGTGACATAACTGTACTCATCGATACTTTATTTTATTTTTTAAAGATGAAAAAAAACATGTCTTCAGTATTAAATAACACATACTGTTTTACCTAGACAATAAAATGGAGGTTGGGACATGAACCACATTACAACTTACAACATGAATGTTGGACGATCATTAAAAAAATAACAATGTTAGTTTGATTCATTTTGAAGGCAGCAAATCGTACTTGAATGCAATACTACAATAACAAGATGACCCTAACTTCATTCATGCCATCTTCAAGTTACTTGGAGTTAGCTTCTGCATAATTGTTATAAACACACCAGGATGAACAAATTGCATAACTTCAATGTAATTAAAACAGGGAAGCATGATGGTTATCTTTAGTAAAGTAATGACAAGTGGGTGTTGAGCACCATTATCTAAATACTTAGTCTCGGGCAGCGCGAAATAATATCATATACTCGAATCTAATAAAAGAACGGTCATTGTCAAAAAAATTTAGCAACCATCTATTACGTACCTTTTCATTGAGAAGGCTGCAACTCCTAGAAGATGATGCCTAAACGTATCAATCTTAGATCTCTAATTGAGAAGGGGTGGACAGGGGCGGCAGCTCTGGTAGACGATTAGGGCCAGTAAGGCAAGCAAGCGGAAGCTGCAGCGCAAGCCGGCAGGGGCGGCGGCGCGAGCGATCAGGGGAGACGATGCGAGTAATGAGGGGCCGTGGCGCGACCAATTTGTGTTTCTAGGTCGTGACGCTGGTGCGATTTTATCAGGGATTTGGGTTTCGTTTCTTAACGGGTTTGGATTTGGAAAAGGAGCTTTGCATTTGGCAAAAGAGCTTTGGAAAGCGAGACAGGAGAGAGACGATATAACACCCCACGTCCATTAATGTCACTCACAAAGGGAATGCATTAACTTACATGGAGGTTATAAGTGAATATAGAACAGAAAAATTACAACAAGACAGATAATAAGTAGTACTTGAAAATCTAAAACTTCATTTTATTGCAGCGGAAATTAAACATGTTTGTTACATCATAAAACCATAGATCATAGCCAAGTACAATATCCATCTTCATAAAAACAAAATACATAATCCCATTACATAAATAGCCATTAAAAAGATAACAAGCTGGACTTTACTTCAACGGTCCAAGCTTTCCAAAGAGAGATGAAGCAATCCAATCAAACTCCACTAGAGCTGGGCCCAACCTGAGGACCTGGAGGGGGAAAATGGATAGAAATGGAGGGGGTCAGACATAAAGTCTGGCGAGTATGATAATTCTAACAATACTACTATCAAAATAACTAGACTAAGGCATAAGTTGGAAGACAAGTAAATGTCTATGAACTATTAGGTATGGGATGAGCAGATAAAGATAACGTTAAAGATAACGGTAAAGGCATACCTAATTACTAGCGAATAATTACTACACTGCACCACACCAGTCACCCTACAGGTTGATCCCACTTGCTTCACACAGAAACAATATAAATAGCCTTACGTACCCCTAGCTGACTACATAGGTGTCGTCTGCCCCTATCTCCACTAGGTGTACCCCACTACCCCCTTGCGATCGGCTCCCTACTCGTAGATACCCGTGTTGGCCCCACAGTGGGGTGTATCACTCCCCTAAAGTGGCAACCCGATACAACTTGAGAATGCACGGCTTATACCTACACGATGCAACAACGTCTTACCTTCCAGCCCGGGTCCACACACGCATATGAAACCCGTTGGACTTGCGTTGCCACCGCTCCCCGTTTTGGCCTCTTATAGTCAAGCCCAGTATGCGTGTCCCGTCCTCGACTTGGGTCGAGCCCACAAAGATACGTTTGGGATACTGGTTGACATGGGCCCCCACAAGCTACCCACCTAAGCTTGTCACTAGTACATCCCTCTTAACCCTCTTAGTCATGTTCATTTACATGTGTGTTTGGTTAAGTTTTACTAATCGTATTTCACCTGCCACTAAGGGCACCCACTAGATTCCTCATGCCACCCAAGGCACCTACTTAACCCCCATGTCCCACCTTACATGTTTATCTGGTTAAGTATTTCTGAATTCATTCAGGCCATAACCTCATAAAGACCTCTCACATTAGACTTGCATTTATGGCAGCTGGATTTGTCGGGCGGGTCCGGGCAGTCTTACACCATAAAAGAGTCTAACCTTGTGTCTTTACAACTGTTATGCTTTAGTTTAGGCCTAGGGCCTCTCACATTGGGCTGACATTTGTGACCACTGGATTTGCCGGGCGGGTCCGGGCAGGTTTACGTCACAAATGAGTCCAACCTCGTATCCTAAGCATTGATTATCACTTATAATCTTTTACCCCAGTTTTAATAATTCCCTATTCAAATTATTAATTAAGTCAACTTTTAATGATGTCCATAATTGACTCAATTATGGTCATCCACTTATGGCATGCAAAATCATATTAATTGCACCCCAACTTCTTATTATTAAATCCTTAATATTACCCCTACCCCACGTTTATACGTTCGCTTATTCAACGCAGAATATACGTTAGACTCGAATAGTCTAACTTATAGCACAAAAATAAATTATCACACCATATAGACAATTAAAATGAATCTAATCATAATATGGGTGAAACTTGCATAAACTACACATGTTAAGGATCTAAAGGTGTCAACTTGTTAAATGTCACAATTTACATGATATGATCATAACCCAAACTTATGTATGAACTTGCATATGGGGTTTTAGGCAACATAATGATGGTGTGAACTAGCATAGAATTTCACATATGTCATAGCATAATTCTAGATGTCATAATAGATGTCATGGCATATGTTCATAAGTTTTACTAATCAACCTAAACTTGCATATGTGACTTGTCATATAGATCAACATAACCCAAATAGTATCAACATTATGATTTGATTAACATGAACTAATTAGCATAGACAATAACATCATGATTTTATAACATGTATGATTCATCTCAACTTAGCATAGAAATTCTCAACATACATAACATCATCATAGTATGATTTACAACATATAGGATATCATCACCACATAGCATAGGATTTATAACATACATGATAATACAAGGTTTACAACAACATATATGACAATTCACATCATCTACTCATAATCCATTCATGACTTAATCTAATTAATTTAATAATAATCTTGTTAAGACTATCATACTCACAATTTAGAGAAGAAAAGAGTCTTGCTTTGCTTTAGAATTGAGTAGAATTAGTATTTGATTAGCTTTTCTTCCTTCTTAGTTGGCGGCGGCTCCACTGAGTTCCATGGCGGCGGTATGACGATAGCTATTCTATTTTTCTTATGAATTAGGGTGAGAGACTACCTAGGTATTTATAGAGTTAAGATTTATTTTAGACCGTCAGATCAACTCAGAACTAATCCCAGCCAACCAGATTAGGTCAAAACCCTAATGGGTCATCGCACAGTCAAAAACAGGCTCAGTCAAAACCCTAGCCGCCAGACCCAGTTAAGAATTGAGTAGAATTAGTATTTGATTAGCTTTTCCTCCTTCTTAGTTGGCGGCGGCTCCACTGAGTTCCATGGCGGCGGTATGACGATAGCTATTCTATTTTTCTTATGAATTAGGGTGAGAGACTACCTAGGTATTTATAGAGTTAAGATTTATTTTAGACCGTCAGATCAACTCAGAACTGATCCCAGCCAACCAGATTAGGTCAAAACCCTAATGGGTCATCGCACAGTCAAAAACAGGCTCAGTCAAAACCCTAGCCGCCAGACCCAGGTCGACACTATAGTCGACCTGGGGGGGCATGTCGACACTAGTGTCGACCCCCCAGTCGACCTGCCTAGGCGGGAATTTTTCCCGCCCAGCCGGCTTCTGCACTTTTCTGTTTGAATTTTAAATTTCCTGCGAGCTGTTTTGAATTTTCTGAAACTTCCGATGGCCATAACTTCTTCATACGAAGTCCAATTCATGCAAACTCGGACTCTATCTCAACCATAATTCCGAGACAAACACAATGGAGCAACCCATTTCCCACAATTCTCACGTCTGAGATTAGTTATTCTTTAATTTGTGAATATTAATATTAATAGATTTACGGGGTGTTACATTCTCCCCTCCTTAAAGGATTTCGACCCCGAAATCTTCAAGTCAAGAAGATTGTATATCCTAATCATCCAAAAAAACATCTGCTCAACCATCAAACACAGGCATCCATTGTCCTTATAGACTTCTAATGCTGTATGAACATATGCAAGAAGTGTGTCTATATGTTCCTTATCTAATGCAAAATCAGGCGGTCCACTGATTCAGTTGACCTCCTTAATGCAAATCATGATAGTGCCATGCGTCCATTACGTATGCAAAAGTTCCCTAATGTTACATATTATCTCTATATGCGTGCACAACAATTCACCAAAATGCGGTATCCATATGATAGCACAACCGTTATACATCCATTTACTAAATACAGCCATTTATATGCAATATGCAGTATGAAGTGACTGAGCCGATTTAGTGCCTAATAGTGTGTGTATATGCGTCCACGAGCAACCACTAGCAAACACTTGCATCCAATTTGCATCCATCATACATAACATGTCTCAAACACATGTTTCAACCATAGAATTATCCTAACTAAAGGTCAAAGATACTAGCGAGAGGATACTCTAAAGGTAAGATAAGTACAAGCTAAGCGATAAAGGAGAAATTAAAGGACATACCCTCGAAAAGAAAAGGGTATCGTGAACGCATCTTCTCTTCTGTCTCCCAAGTAGTGTTGCTCTCATCATCTCCCAATTGTACTTTGACTAGTCTGACCTCTCGATTTCTCAGCTTCTTGATCTCTGACCCAAGAATGCGCGTAGGAGCTCGTCGAATCGTCGCATCACGCTCTATCTCCACCTCTCTAAGCAAGTTCGGCTCTACCACCTCCGCGGTCTCGTGCAAGCACTTCCTCAAATGTGATACATGGAATACGTCGTGTACATCACTAAGTCTCTCTGGCAACTCCACTCTATACGCCATCTGTCCAATCTTCTCCTTAATAGGAAACGGCCCTACAAATCTTGGTGCTAATTTCCCAACGGACCCAAAGCGAACAACGTTTCGTAATGGAGACACTTTGACAAAGACCATGTCCCCAACTTCAAACTCGAGATTTGTCCTCCTCTTATCTGCATAAGATTTCTGCCTATCTTGCGCTGCTTTCATTCTCCTTCGAATCAAGTCGATCTTTTCCGAAGTCCCTCTAATCATATCGGGCCCAAGTAAGATCTTATCGGTAGATTCCCACCAACATGTAGGTGAACGACAAGGTCGTCCATAAAGAGCTTCGAAAGGTGCCATGCCAATGCTAGACTGAAAGCTGTTGTTGTATGCGAACTCCACCAATGGAAGATGCTCTTCCCACGTACCCCGAAAGTCTAGAATACATAGCCTCAAAAGATCCTCTAGAATGCGATTCACCCTCTCGGTCTGGCCGTCCGTCTGAGGATGATATGCGGTGCTCAAACATAACTGAGTCCCTACCGCCTCTTGCAAGCTTCTCCGAAATTCGCTAGTGAAAATAGGATCGCGGTCGCTCACTATGCTAGAAGGAACACCGTGCAAATGAACTATTTCTCGGACATATACAGAAGCTAACCATGGAGCAGTCCTCTTACTCTTCACGGGAATAAAATGGGCGCTCTTAGTAAGTCTATCTACTATAACCCAAATCCCCGTATTACCCTTCCTTGATCGCGGTAATCCATCCACAAAATCCATCGAGACACTCTCCCACTTCCGTAGTGGAACCTCCAATGGGTGAAGCAATCCACCGGGTTTCTTTTGCTCCGCTTTTACTTGTTGGCACACCAAGCATCTAGCGACATACTCGGCCACATCCTTCTTCATACCGGCCCAAAAGTAAACTCGCTTCATATCTTTGTACATCTTGTCCCCGCCGGGATGAATGGTCATCTTCGAACGATGTGCTTCGTCAAGAAAAGTCTTCCTTAGGTCATCGTCTTTTGGTACACAAAGTCTACCGTCCCTACGTAACCAACCCTTATCATCTAGGGTATACCTACAGAGATGGCTTTATGACTCCCCTCCTTTGAGCTTTTCTACTAACTCAACCAACTGTGGGTCGTCTCGATGTGCCTCGCCAATCCGTCCCAAAAGCGTAGGTCTGACCTCCAAGGATGCTAGCAAACCGGGTACAAAGTCAACGGAAGGTCTAAAATCAAACATAGAGACAAACTCTAAACTTCGCCGCTCAACAAACAAAGGACTTAAGGATAATCTTTTTCTACTTAAGGCATCGGCCACCACGTTACCCTTGCCAGGGGTATATGCTATTTCGAAATCGTAGGACGCTAAGAACTCCATCCACCTTTGCTGACTTAATTTCAAGTCCTTTTGAGAGAATAAGTATTTTAAAGATTTGTGGTCAGTGAATAATTCGAATCTCTCGCCAAGAAGATAATGACGCCAAGACTTAAGCGCGAAAACAATAGCGGCCAACTCTAGCTCATGTGTAGGGTAATTCTTCTCATGCGCTCCTAACTGCCTTCCACCATAGGCTATTGCCCTACCCTCTTGCATTAAGACTGCGCCTAGTAATGTCCCACATGCGTCAGTATAAACAGTAAACGGCTTACTCCCGTCTGGCAATACTAAGACTGGGGCTGAAGTCAAAGCTCTCTTCAAACGTTGGAACGCATCATCACAATCTACGTCCCACTCGAAGACTAAGTTCTTCTTCGTCAAGCGTGTCAATGGAGCTGATATCTTTGCAAAGTCTTTGATAAAATTCCTATAGTAGCCAGCCAACCCTAAGAAACTTCTTACTTCGGTAGCATTTTTAGGGACCTTCCAATCTTGGATGGCCACCACCTTCGCGGGATCCACTGCTATCCCTTCTTTGGAAACCACGTGCCCTAAGAACCGTACTTCCTTCCTCCAGAAGTGACACTTAGAAAATTTAGCCTTAAGGCTATGCGCTTGAAGAGTCTCCAACACTTCAATAAGATGTAGGGCATGCTCTTCTTCATTCTTAGAAAAGATTAGGATGTCGTCTACAAAGACTACCACGAATTTGTTACGGTACTCCCTAAACACCCTACTCGTCAAATCAACAAAGTATGCGGGGGCATTTGTCAAACCAAAGGGCATCACTAGCCATTCATAGAAACCGTCTGGAGTCCTAAAGGCAGTCTTGTCAATGTAATCCTCAGCCACTCTCAACTGATGGAAACCAGTGGCTAAGTCCAACTACGAAAACACTGAGGCGCCAACTAACTGATCGAAGAGATCGTCAATCATCGGCAGTGGGTGTCTGTTCTTCTTAGTAAGCTTATTAAGTTCTCTATAGTCCACACAAAGTCTAAGGGACCCATCCGCTTTCGTGGCAAATACTACTGGAGCACCCCACTCCGATATACTTTGTCTTATGAACCCCTTCTCAAGCAACTCCTTCACTTGCTTATCGAGTTCCCTCCTTTCACGTGGAGCCATGTGGCGAACTGGCAAAGATACTGGTTTCGCATTATCCACAAGATATATTCGAAAATCTATCTCCCGCTTCGGAGGCAAGCCCTTCACCTCCTCAAACACATCCGAATATTCTCGGACCGCTCTAACAGATTGTAGATTTTCCTCAGACGCGTCAAGCGATTCTAAATAACTTAGCATAACAGAATTTATGGGATTACAAAAAATTTCGAGAGCGTTACCAAGGCGAGTCACGAGCCTAACTACTCTCCTTTCACAATCAAGAACGGCCCCATTTCATGATAACCAATCCATTCCTAAAATTAGCCCATAGCCCGTGAAGCCCAAAACGTAAGCATCACATCTAAACTCAACGCTAAGTATAGAAATTTTCAAATCCAAACACATCATGGACAAATGAGCTGAGCCCCCAATTGGATTTGAAACAACTAAGGGATCCTCTACTAAACTGGTGTTTAAGTGCAGTGATTCAACTAATGACGTAGAGATAAACGAATGTGATGCGCCCGAATCGAATAAGGTACGGACAGGATGATCAAACAGAAAAACTAAGCTTTCAACAGAAATGGTTCTACCTCGTTCTTGCAGCGGTGGGACTGCGAGAGCCTGAACTTGTCCCCTTGCCTGCCCTAGTGCCATAAGAGCCTGCACCTGTCCTCCCGAGGTATCTCCTGCCCTCTTCCCCTTCTTTGGGCAGTCCTTCACTAGATGTCCCGCTTCGCCACAGTGGAAACAACCAGTCTTCTTTTTCTTTCGGCAATCCTTGCTGAGATGGCCTGGTGTCCCATAGTTAAAGCATTTCTTCTTTCCTTTGCCATTACTGTCTTTACCACCCTTCTTGTTTTGCTGTTGTGGTTTCTTCTGATCCCCTTTCTTCTCGGGTGCCTTATCAGCTTTAGCGCCTTTCTCCTCGTGCATGAGTGCCATGTCTACTAGCTTCTCAAAGGTGGCCCCCATAGGAATGTGGGTCATAGCCAACCCTTGCAACGGTTCATTCAGCCCATTAACGAACCTCAGAGCCTTCTTCTCCGGCGTGTTCACTAAGTCCAAGCCAAACCTTGCTAACTGATTAAATTTGTTGACATATTCTTTTACTGATGAGCTTCCTTGCTTTAATGTCAAGAACTTTTCCATATATAGATTCTCTTCTGCCCTCGAGAGAAATTTTGCCACAAACCTACGCCTAAAATCCGCCCAAGAATCAACAGGACGCTCCCCATTATTGACCTCCCACCAAAACGAGGCCTCTCCCTTCATCAACCAACCTGCTAAACGAACTTTCCTCCCTTCTTCCACTTCAAAGATTTCTAGCAATTCTTCCACCTCCTTAAGCCAATCTCTAGCTTCCACAAATGTTTCTGACCCTAGAAAAGGTTTCCCACCCATAGCCTTAAATTCCTTGCACGTCTTTGCAAAAGTATCTACGCGAGGAGGAGGAGGAACGGGTGCAACTGGTGGTGGATGAACATTGGCTGGACCGGCAGCGGCCCTAGCCTCTAATAGCCTCCTATACCATCCTGGTATCGTTACATCGTCAGGTAGGTTAAGATCTTCAGCCATGCTGAAACGAAAAAGGAAAGATTCAAAATGGAGAATTAGAAAGATAAAGATATGGCTATTAGGGATTATGTTTTTCTTAAATTGCTCGTTAAAAATATGTTTTTGAAAACACTTCTTCCAAAAATACTTTTAGAAAAATAGTTTTTCTAAAAAAAAATTATCTGTTCTGGTAACCTTAAGCTCTGATACCACGTGTAACACCCCACGTCCATTAATGTCACTCACAAAGGGAATGCATTAACTTCCATGGAGGTTATAAGTGAATATAGAACAGAAAAATTACAACAAGACAGATAATAAGTAGTACTTGGAAATCTAAAACTTCATTTTATTGCAACAGAAATTAAACATGTTTGTTACATCACAAAACCATAGATCATAGCCAAGTACAATATCCATCTTCATAAAAACAAAATACATAATCCCATTACATAAATAGCCATTAAAAAGATAACAAGCTGGACTTTACTTCAACGGTCCAAGCTTTCCAAAGAGAGATGAAGCAATCCAATCAAACTCCACTAGAGCTGGGCCCAACCTGAGGACCTGGAGGGGGAAAATGGATAGAAATGGAGGGGGTCAGACATAAAGTCTGGCGAGTATGATAATTCTAACAATACTACTATCAAAATAACTAGACTAAGGCATAAGTTGGAAGACAAGTAAATGTCTATGAACTATTAGGTATGGGATGAGCAGATAAAGATAACGGTAAAGGCATACCTAATTACTAGCGAATAATTACTACACTGCACCGCACCAGTCACCCTACAGGTTGATCCCACTTGCTTCACACAGAAACAATATAAATAGCCTTACGTACCCCTAGCTGACTACATAGGTGCCGTCTGCCCCTATCTCCACTAGGTGTACCCCACTACCCCCTTGCGATCAGCTCCCTACTCGTAGATACCCGTGCTGGCCCCACAGTGGGGTGTATCACTCCCCTAAAGTGGCAACCCGATACAACTTGAGAATGCACGGCTTATACCTACACGATGCAACAACGTCTTACCTTCCAGCCCGGGTCCACACACGCATATGAAACCCGTTGGACTTGCGTTGCCACCGCTCCCCGTTTTGGCCTCTTATAGTCAAGCCCAGTATGCGTGTCCCGTCCTCGACTTGGGTCGAGCCCACAAAGATACGTTTGGGATACTGGTTGAAATGGGCCCCCACAAGCTACCCACCTAAGCTTGTCACTAGTACATCCCTCTTAACCCTCTTAGTCGTGTTCATTTACATGTGTGTTTGGTTAAGTCTTACTAATCGTATTTCACCTGCCACTAAGGGCACCCACTAGATTCCTCATGCCACCCAAGGCACCTACTTAACCCCCATGTCCCACCTTACATGTTTATCTGATTAAGTATTTCTTAATTCATTCAGGCCATAACCTCATAAAGACCTCTCACATTAGACTGGCATTTATGGCAGCTGGATTTGCCGGGCGGGTCCGGGCAGTCTTACACCATAAAAGAGTCTAACCTCGTGTCTTTACAACTGTTATGCTTTAGTTTAGGCCTAGGACCTCTCACATTGGGCTGACATTTGTGACCACTGGATTTGCCGGGCGGCTCCGGGCAGGTTTACATCACAAACGAGTCCAACCTCGTGTCCTAAGCATTGATTATACCTTATAATCTTTTACCCCAGTTTTAATAATTCCCTATTCAAATTATTAATTAAGTCAACTTTTAATGATGTCCATAATTGACTCAATTATGGTCATCCACTTATGGCATGCAAAATCATATTAATTGCACCCCAACTTCTTATTATTAAATCCTTAATATTACCCCTACCCCACGTTTATACGTTCGCTTATTCAACGCAGAATATACGTTAGACTCGAATAGTCTAACTTATAGCACAAAAATAAATTATCACACCATATAGACAATTAAAATGAATCTAATCATAATATGGGTTAAACTTGCATAAACTACACATGTTAAGGATCTAAAGGTGTCAACTTGTTAAATGTCACAATTTACATGATATGATCATAACCCAAATTTATGTATGAACTTGCATATGGGGTTTTAGGCAACATAATGATGGTGTGAACTAGCATAGAATTTCACATATGTCATAGCATAATTCTAGATGTCATAATAGATGTCATGGCATATGTTCATAAGTTTTACTAATCAACCTAAACTTGCATATGTGACTTGTCATATAGATCAACATAACCCAAATAGTATCAACATTATGATTTGATTAACATGAACTAATTAGCATAGACAATAACATCATGATTTTATAACATGTATGATTCATCTCAACTTAGCATAGAAATTCTCAACATACATAACATCATCATAGTATGATTTACAACATATAGGATATCATCACCACATAGCATAGGATTTATAACATACATGATAATACAAGGTTTACAACAACATATATGACAATTCACATCATCTACTCATAATCCATTCATGACTTAATCTAATTAATTTAATAATAATCTTGTTAAGACTATCATACTCACAATTTAGAGAAGAAAAGAGTCTTGCTTTGCTTTAGAATTGAGTAGAATTAGTATTTGATTAGCTTTTCTTCCTTCTTAGTTGGCGGCGGCTCCACTGAGTTCCATGGCGGCTGTATGACGGTAGCTATTCTATTTTTCTTATGAATTAGGGTGAGAGACTACCTAGGTATTTATAGAGTTAGGATTTATTTTAGACCGTCAGATCAACTCAGAACTAATCCCAGCCAACCAGATTAGGTCAAAACCCTAATGGGTCATCGCACAGTCAAAAACAGGCTCAGTCAAAACCTTAGCCGCCAGACCCTGGTCGACACTATAGTCGACCTGGGGGGGCATGTCGACACTAGTGTCGACCCCCCAGTCGATCTGCCTGGGCGGGAATTTTTCCCGCCCAGCCGGCTTCTGCACTTTTCTGTTTGAATTTTAAATTTCCTGCGAACTGTTTTGAATTTTCTGAAACTTCCGATGGCCATAACTTCTTCATACGAAGTCCAATTCATGCAAACTCGGACTCTATCTCAACCATAATTCCGAGGCAAACACAATGGCGCAACCCATTTCCCACAATTCTCACGTCTGAGATTAGTTATTCTTTAATTTGTGAATATTAATATTAATAGATTTACGGGGTGTTACATTCTCCCCTCCTTAAAGGATTTCGACCCCGAAATCTTCAAGTCAAGAAGATTGTATATCCTAATCATCCAAACAAACATCTGCTCAACCATCAAACACAGGCATCCATTGTCCTTATAGACTTCTAATGCTGTATGAACATATGCAAGAAGTGTGTCTATATGTTCCTTATCTAATGCAAAATCAGGCGGTCCACTGATTCAGTTGACCTCCTTAATGCAAATCATGATAGTGCCATGCGTCCATTACGTATGCAAAAGTTCCCTAATGTTACATATTATCTCTATATGCGTGCACAACAATTCACCAAAATGCGGTATCCATATGATAGCACAACCGTTATACATCCATTTACTAAATACAGCCATTTATATGCAATATGCAGTATGAAGTGACTGAGCCGATCTAGTGCCTAATAGTGTGTGTATATGCGTCCACGAGCAACCACTAGCAAACACTTGCATCCAATTTGCATCCATCATACATAACATGTCTCAAACACATGTTTCAACCATAGAATTATCCTAACTAAAGGTCAAAGATACTAGCGAGAGGATACTCTAAAGGTAAGATAAGTACAAGCTAAGCGATAAAGGAGAAATTAAAGGACATACCCCCGAAAAGAAAAGGGTATCGTGAACGCATCTTCTCTTCTGTCTCCCAAGTAGCGTTGCTCTCATCATCTCCCCATTGTACTTTGACTAGTCTGACCTCTCGATTTCTCAGCTTCTTGATCTCTGACCCAAGAATGCGCGTAGGAGCTCGTCGAATCGTCGCATCATCCGCTATCTCCACCTCTCTAAGCAAGTTCGGCTCTACCACCTCCGCGGTCTCGTGCAAGCACTTCCTCAAATGTGATACATGGAATACGTCGTGTACATCACTAAGTCTCTCTGGCAACTCCACTCTATACGCCATCTGTCCAATCTTCTCCTTAATAGGAAACGGCCCTACAAATCTTAGTGCTAATTTCCCAACGGACCCAAAGCGAACAACGTTTCGTAATGGAGACACTTTGACAAAGACCATGTCCCCAACTTCAAACTCGAGATCTGTCCTCCTCTTATCTGCATAAGATTTCTGCCTATCTTGCGCTGCTTTCATTCTCCTTCGAATCAAGTCGATCTTTTCCGAAGTCCCTCTAATCATATCGGGCCCAAGTAAGATCTTATCGGTAGATTCCCACCAACATGTAGGTGAACGACAAGGTCGTCCATAAAGAGCTTCGAAAGGTGCCATGCCAATGCTAGACTGAAAGCTGTTGTTGTATGCGAACTCCACCAATGGAAGATGCTCTTCCCACGTACCCCGAAAGTCTAGATTACATAGCCTCAAAAGATCCTCTAGAATGCGATTCACCCTCTCGGTCTGGACGTCCGTCTGAGGATGATATGCGGTGCTCAAACATAACTGAGTCCCTACCGCCTCTTGCAAGCTTCTCCAAAATTCGCTAGTGAAAATAGGATCGCGGTCGCTCACTATGCTAGAAGGAACACCGTGCAAATGAATTATTTCTCGGACATATACAGAAGCTAACCATGGAGCAGTCCTCCTACTCTTCACGGGAATAAAATGGGCGCTCTTAGTAAGTCTATCTACTATAACCCAAATCCCCGTATTACCCTTCCTTGATCGCGGTAATCCATCCACAAAATCCATCGAGACACTCTCCCACTTCCATAGTGGAACCTCCAATGGGTGAAGCAATCCACCGGGTTTCTTTTGCTCCGCTTTTACTTGTTGGCACACCAAGCATCTAGCGACATACTCGGCCACATCCTTCTTCATACCGGCCCAAAAGTAAACTCGCTTCATATCTTTGTACATCTTGTCCCCACCGGGATGAATGGTCATCTTCGAACAATGTGCTTCGTCAAGAATAGTCTTCCTTAGGTCATCGTCTTTTGGTACACAAAGTCTACCGTCCCTACGTAACCAACCCTTATCATCTAGGTTATACCTACGGAGATGGCTTTATGACTCCCCTCCTTTGAGCTTTTCTACTAACTCAACCAACTGTGGGTCGTCTCTCTGTGCCTCGCCAATCCGTCCCAAAAGCGTAGGTCTGACCTCCAAGGATGCTAGCAAACCGGGTACAAAGTCAACGGAAGGTCTAAAATCAAACATAGAGACGAACTCTAAACTTCGCCGCTCAACAAACAAAGGACTTAAGGATAATCTTTTTCTACTTAAGGCATCGGCCACCACGTTACCCTTGCCAGGGGTATATGCTATTTCGAAATCGTAGGACGCTAAGAACTCCATCCACCTTTGCTGCCTTAAGTTCAAGTCCTTTTGAGAGAATAAGTATTTTAAAGATTTGTGGTCAGTGAATAATTCGAATCTCTCGCCAAGAAGATAATGACGCCAAGACTTAAGCGCAAAAACAATAGCGGCCAACTCTAGGTCATGTTTAGGGTAATTCTTCTCATGCGCTCTCAACTGCCTTCCACCATAGGCTATTACCCTACCCTCTTGCATTAAGACTGCGCCTAGTAATGTCCCACATGCGTCAGTATAAACAGTAAACGGCTTACTCCCGTCTGGCAATACTAAGACTGGGGCTGAAGTCAAAGCTCTCTTCAAACGTTGGAACACATCATCACAATCTACGTCCCACTCGAAGACTAAGTTCTTCTTCGTCAAGCATGTCAATGGAGCTGATATCTTTGCGAAGTCTTTGATAAACTTCCTATAGTAGCCAGGCAACCCCAAGAAACTTCTTACTTCGGTAGCATTTTTAGGGACCTTCCAATCTTGGATGGCCACCACCTTCGCGGGATCCACTGCTACCCCTTCTTTGGAAACCACGTGCCCTAAGAACCGTACTTCCTTCCTCCAGAAATGACACTTAGAAAATTTAGCCTTAAGGCTATGTGCTCGAAGAGTCTCCAACACTTCCCTACGATGTAGGGCATGCTCCTCTTCATTCTTAGAAAAGATTAGGATGTCGTCTACAAAGACTACCACGAATTTGTTAAGGTACTCCCTAAACACCCTACTCATCAAAACAACAAAGTATGCGGGGGCGTTTGTCAAACCGAAGGGCATCACTAGCCATTCATAGAAACCTTCTGGAGTCCTAAAGGCAGTCTTGTCAATGCTATCCTCAGCCACTCTCAACTGATGGAAACCAGTGGCTAAGTCCAACTGCGAAAACACTGAGGCGCCAACTAACTGATCGAAGAGATCGTCAATCCTCGGCAGTGGGTGTCTGTTCTTCTTAGTAAGCTTATTAAGTTCTCTATAGTCCACACAAAGTCTAAGGGACCCATCCGCCTTCGTGGCAAATACTACTGGAGCCCCCCACTCCGATATACTTTGTCTTATGAACCCCTTCTCAAGCAACTCCTTCTCTTGCTTATCGAGTTCCCTCCTTTCACGTGGAGCCATGTAGCGAACTGGCAAAGATACTGGTTTCGCATTATCCACAAGATATATTCGAAAATCTATCTCCCGCTTCGGAGGCAAGCCCTTCACCTCCTCAAACACATCCGAATATTCTCGGACCACTCTAACAGATTGTAGATTTTCCTCAGACGCGTCAAGCGATTCTAAATAACTTAGCATAACAGAATTTATGGGATTACAAAAAAATTCGAGAGTGTTACCAAGGCGAGTCACGAGCCTAACTACTCTCCTTTCACAATCAAGAACGGCCCCATTTCTGGATAACCAATCCATTCCTAAAATTAGCCCATAGCCCGTGAAGCCCAAAACGTAAGCATCACATCTAAACTCAATGCTAAGTATAGAAATTTTCAAATCCAAACACATCATGGACAAATGAGTTGAGCCCCCAATTGGATTCGAAACAACTAAGGGATCCTCTACTAAACTGGTGTTTAAGTGCAGTGATTCAACTAATGACATAGAGATAAACGAATGCGATGCGCCCGAATCGAATAAGGTACGGACAGGATGATCAAACAGAAAACTAAGCTTTCAACAGAAATGGTTCTACCTCGTTCTTGCAGCGGTGGGACCGCGAGAGCTTGAACTTGTCCCCTTGCCTGCCCTGGTGCCATAAGAGCCTGCACCTATCCTCCCGAGGTATCTCCTGCCCTCTGCCCCTTCTTTGGGCAGTCCTTCACTAGATGTCCCGCTTCGCCACAGTGGAAACAGCCAGTCTTCTTTTTCTTTCGGCAATCCTTGCTGAGATGGCCTGGTGTCCCACAGTTAAAGCATTTCTTCTTTCCTTTGCCATTACTGTCTTTACCACCCTTCTTGTTTTGCTGTTGTGGTTTCTTCTGATCCCCTTTCTTCTCGGGTGCCTTATCAGCTTTAGCGCCTTTCTCCTCGTGCATGAGTGCCATGTCTACTAGCTTCTCAAAGGTGGCCCCCATAGGAATGTGGGTCATAGCCAACCCTTGCAACGGTTCATTCAGCCCATTAACGAACCTCAGAGCCTTATTCTCCGATGTGTTCACTAAGTCCAAGCCAAACCTTGCTAACTGATTAAATTTGTTGACATATTCTTTTACTGATGAGCTTCCTTGCTTTAATGTCAAGAACTTTTCCATATATAGATTCTCTTCTACCCTCAAGAGAATTTTGCCACAAACCTACGCCAAAAATCCGCCCAAGAATCAACAGGACGCTCCCCATTAGTGACCTCCCACCAAAACGAGGCCTCTCCCTTCATCAACCAACCTGCTAAACGAACTTTCCTCCCTTCTTCCACTTCAAAGATTTCTAGCAATTCTTCCACCTCCTTAAGCCAATCTCTAGCTTCCACAAATGTTTCTGACCCTAGAAAAGGTTTCCCACCCATAGCCTTAAATTCCTTGCACGTCTTTGCAAAAGTATCTACGCGAGGAGGAGGAGGAGGAACGGGTGCAACTGGTGGTGGAGGAACATTGGCTGGACCGGCAGCGGCCCTAGCCTCTAATAGCCTCCTATACCATCCTGGTATCGTTACACCGTCAGGTAGGTTAAGATCTTCAGCCATGCTGAAACGAAAAAGGAAAGATTCAAAATGGAGAATTCAAAAGATAAAGATATGGCTATTAGGGATTATGTTTTTCTTAAATTGCTCGTTAAAAATATGTTTTTGAAAACACTTCTTCCAAAAATACTTTTAGAAAAATAGTTTTTCTAAAAAAAAAAAATTATCTGTTCTGGTAACCTTAAGCTCTGATACCACGTGTAACACCCCACGTCCATTAATGTCACTCACAAAGGGAATGCATTAACTTCCATGGAGGTTATAAGTGAATATAGAACAGAAAAATTACAACAAGACAAATAATAAGTAGTACTTGGAAATCTAAAACTTCATTTTATTGCAGCGGAAATTAAACATGTTTGTTACATCATAAAACCATAGATCATAGCCAAGTACAATATCCATCTTCATAAAAACAAAATACATAATCCCATTACATAAATAGCCATTAAAAAGATAACAAGCTGGACTTTACTTCAACGGTCCAAGCTTTCCAAAGAGAGATGAAGCAATCCAATCAAACTCCACTAGAGCTGGGCCCAACCTGAGGACCTGGAGGGGGAAAAAGGATAGAAATGGAGGGGGTCAGACATAAAGTCTGGCGAGTATGATAATTCTAACAATACTACTATCAAAATAACTAGACTAAGGCATAAGTTGGAAGACAAGTAAATGT
Organism: Allium sativum; assembly: GCA_030737875.1. Taxonomy (NCBI): domain Eukaryota; kingdom Viridiplantae; phylum Streptophyta; class Magnoliopsida; order Asparagales; family Amaryllidaceae; genus Allium; species Allium sativum. The sequence goes on from CM060924.1 coordinate 974,671,177, forward strand.
CTATGAACTATTAGGTATGGGATGAGCAGATAAAGATAACGGTAAAGGCATACCTAATTACTAGCGAATAATTACTACACTGCACCGCACCAGTCACCCTACAGGTTGATCCCACTTGCTTCACACAGAAACAATATAAATAGCCTTACGTACCCCTAGCTGACTACATAGGTGCCGTCTGCCCCTATCTCCACTAGGTGTACCCCACTACCCCCTTGCGATCGGCTCCCTACTCGTAGATACCCGTGCTGGCCCCACAGTGGGGTGTATCACTCCCCTAAAGTGGCAACCCGATACAACTTGAGAATGCACGGCTTATACCTACACGATGCAACAACGTCTTACCTTCCAGCCCGGGTCCACACACGCATATGAAACCCCCTGGACTTGCGTTGCCACCGCTCTCTGTTTTGGCCTCTTACAGTCAAGCCCAGTATGCATGTCCTGTCCTCGACTTGGGTCTAGCCCACAAAGATACGTTTGGGATACTGGTTGAAATGGGACCCCATAAGCTACCCACCTAAGCTTGTCACTAGTACATCCCTCTTAACCCTCTTTGTCATGTTCATTTACATGTGTGTTTGGTTAAGTCTTACTAATCGTATTTCACCTGCCACTAAGGGCACCCACTAGATTCCTCATGCCACCCAAGGCACCTACTTAACCCCCATGTCCCACCTTACATGTTTATCTGGTTAAGTATTTCTTAATTCATTCAGGCCATAACCTCATAAAGACCTCTCACATTAGACTGGCATTTATGGCAGCTGGATTTGCCGGGCGAGTCTCACACCATAAAAGAGTCTAACCTCGTGTCTTTACAACTGTTATGCTTTAGTTTAGGCCTAGGACCTCTCACATTGGGCTGACATTTGTGACCACTGGATTTGCCGGGCGGGTCCGGGCAGGTTTACGTCACAAACGAGTCCAACCTCATGTCCTAAGCATTGATTATCACTTATAATCTTTTACCCCAGTTTTAATAATTCCCTATTCAAATTATTAATTAAGTCAACTTTTAATGATGCCCATAATTGACTCAATTATGGTCATCCACTTATGGCATGCAAAATCATAACAATTGCACCCCAACTTCTTATTATTAAATCCTTAATATTACCCCTACCCCATGTTTATACGTTCGCTTATTCAACGCAGAATATACGTTAGACTCGAATAGTCTAACTTATAGCACAAAAATAAATTATCACAACATATAGACAATTAAAATGAATCTAATCATAATATGGGTGAAACTTGCATAAACTACACATGTTTAGGATCTAAAGGTGTCAACTTGTTAAATGTCACAATTTACATGATATGATCATAACCCAAATTTATGTATAAACTTGCATATGGGGTTTTAGGCAACATAATGATGGTGTGAACTAGCATAGAATTTCACATATGTCATAGCATAATTCTAGATGTCATAATAGATGTCATGGCATATGTTTATAAGTTTTACTAATCAACCTAAACTTGCATATGTGACTTGTCATATAGATCAACATAACCCAAATAGTATCAACATTATGATTTGATTAACATGAACTAATTAGCATAGACAATAACATCATGATTTTATAACATGTATGATTCATCTCAACTTAGCATAGAAACTCTCAACATACATAACATCATCATAGCATGATTTACAACATATAGGATATCATCACCATATAGCATAGGATTTATAACATACATGATAGTACAAGGTTTACAACAACATATATGACAATTCACATCATCTACTCATAATTCATTCATGACTCAACCTAATTAATTTAATAATAATCTTGTTAAGACTATCATACTCACAATTTAGAGAAGAAAAGAGTCTTTCTTTGCTTTAGAATTGAGTAGAAATAGTATTTGATTAGCTTTTCTTCCTTCTTAGTTGGCGGCGGCTCCACTGAGTTCCATGGCGGCGGTATGACGGTAGCTATTCTATTTTTCTTATGAATTAGGGTGAGAGACTACCTAGGTATTTATAGAGTTAGGATTTATTTTAGACCGTCAGATCAACTCAGAACTAATCCCAGCCAACCAGATTAGGTCAAAACCCTAATGGGTCATCACACAGTCAAAAACAGGCTCAGTCAAAACCCTAGCCGCTAGACCCAGGTCGACACCCAGGTCGACACCATAGTCGACCTGGGGGGGCAGGTCGACACAAGTGTCGACCCCCCAGTCGACCTGCCTGGGCGGGAATTTTTCCCGCCCAGCCCGCTTCTGCACTTTTCTGTTTGAATTTTAAATTTCCTGCGAGCTGTTTTGAATTTTCTGAAACTTCTGATGGCCATAACTTCTTCATACGAAGTCCAATTCACGCAAACTCGGACTCTATCTCAACCAGAATTCCGAGACGAACACAATGGCGCAACCCGTTTCCCACAATTCTCACGTCTTAGATTAGTTATTCTTTAATTTGTAAATATTAATATTAATAGATTTACGGGGTGTTACAGACGAGAAAATATTCGTTTGGAGCCAAAATTTTCGTTTTGGAGCCTAAAATTTTCGTTGTGGAGGCAGAGAAATTTTGGAGTTGGAGCCAAAAGAAAAGAGAATTTGTGTACTCCACCGTGTAACATTCTATAATAAATATTTAAGAAGTTCAAAATTCAACCGTATCCGTATTCGAAAAATAAAAATTATATGATTTTGGAAAAAGAAATACAAATATGGATATGGTCACACTCGCATCCGATGATTGTTTGTTTGAGTACAACTAGAATTATATTTAGTTTTTCGAGTAATTTAATAGATAAAATTATTGTCATTTATTAATTTATATAAGTAAAATATCTTAATACATATTATTATTTTTATCATTTTTAATATTAAAATTTAATTTTAACTATTGTTATTTAATCATCGTTCGATTAATCAACATTGTTTATAAAATTTTATAATTAATTATAAATTATAACATTCAATAGTGAGTTATTTATAAATTGTAGATTATAAATTATTAATTAGATATTTACTACTAGTTTATTTATAATTAATAATAATTTAATACCTAATTATTGACTATGAATTATTAATTAACTGTATTTACTAGTACTAATTACCAAATCTTAAATATTAACTACTTATTAAATAATAAATATTAATTACTTTTTAAATATTAAATATTAATTACCACTTATTAATTTCACATTAAATATATTAATTACTAATACCAGTTATTACTAAGTAGTTAACATACATTAACTATTAAAAATAAATTACTACTTATTAACTATTAATTATTTAATAATAATTGATAAATATTACTAATTTCTAAGTTTATTATTAATTATTATTATTAAATATTAATATAATTAGTTATCAAAAATAGATATTATAAACATGAAGTTTGTAACAGTATCTATTACAACCAATAAAATGAAAAGTTGTCAAAAATATTTTTATTACAACTTTAGAGAGTTAACAGTTGTAAAAAAAACATTTACTACAACTGTGCTTTTCCCACTGTTGTAATAAACATTTATTACAACTGTGTTTTTCCCACAATTGTAAAATTAAAGTTGTAATATGGTGTTTTTGTTGTAGTGGTCGATTCGATGACACCACGCTGGAGGGCTCCAAGAGGCGCGCCCGGGCCTCCCCCTCACGTCGAGCTCGCACGCCTGTGGAAGGAGGAGATTGGCTCGTGACAGTAGTGGTTGGAGAGGGTGATTTGAGCAATTTACAGAACTCTGAGTAAATTCCACCGTTGGATTAGTAGAACATAAGGAGCTCTACAATATTCCCTTAGGAATTTTCATGATTCATTGAGAGGATTTGGGGATCAAGTGGGGTTTTGTTTTGAACGTTATCGCCATTGATTTCAGGAGGGAGGCAGCGGCTATATGAAGAGGATAGGTTTTTTTTATGAATTCTTTAATTCCGAAAAAGCCTGTTAACTCACACGAACTTCAATTCAAATCCAATGACTGTCGCCTCTAGCTAAATACCCCCTTTCCGGACACAATGGACTATGTTTTGTAAGCCCATTCGACTTTTCAGTCGGTTTTTCTTTAAATTAGAATATAAAACATTCAATACACGTTTTGCCATTTTCTGGTCGATCTAATTTGACTGAAATTGACAAAACACGTTTTGATTTACCATGCTCACATATTAATTCCAAAAATTATGGAAATTTAAACCTAGCAATAAATTGACATTCTGGATCCAATTAAAGTGGTTTTGTCGAAATGGAGATTGTTTTTAAAATGACTATTTTTAAGGGCTTTATTATTATTTAAAAATGGAATTTCTAAATTCTGGCACATTTTCTATTAAAATTTCTAAAAATAAATTTTTTAAATTGGTTCTAATTTTCCGGCTTGTTACAATCTCTCCCACTTAAAAACTTTTCGTCCCTGAAAAGGAAACAATAGTAAAGAAGGAAACAATAGTAAAGTAGGAAACAAAACGGAAATGCAAAATATTGTAAATGTACCTTGCACCAGAGCTAATCAGAGATGTCCACTCTGCACTTGGGATAAGCCTGCTTAATGTTATTCTCAGTCTCCCATGTACAGTCTCTAGGATCTCCGCTCCACTGCACTTTGACTAAAGAAATCCTCTTGTTTCTCAGAACCCTGGTTTCCTTGCCAATAATTTTCACTGGCTCTCTTCTCACTACTAAGCTTGGGGTAATCTCCATATCTTGTTGTGCTGCTTCCTCCACAATCAAGTCTGGATCATGTACATGCTTTCAAAGTTGAGACACGTGAAAGACATCATCCCTTGGCAACTAGTCAGGCAACTGAATCCTATAAGCAAGAGTCCCAATTCTTTCGAGTATAGGAAATGGACCAATAAATCTAGGCGCCACCTTTCCTGTTTTCCCAAATCGGACTACTCTCTCATTGGAGAAACTCTCAAATATACATAATCACCAACAGCAAATGCTAAATCTCTTCTTCTTGAATCTGCATAACTCTTCTGTCGGCTCTGTGCAGTTTGCAGTCGCTTCTTAATGAAATCGACCTAATCCGAAGCTTCTCGAATCATGTGGGACCCAATACTAGTTGATTGCCTGGTTCTACCCAACATGCGGGAGAACTACATGGCATGCCATACAATGCTTAGAATGGCGACATTTGTAAGCTTGCTTGATAACTGTTATTATATGAAAACTCAACCAAATGCAAGTGATCTTCCCACGATCCGCCAAAATCAAGAATATATGCCCGCAACACGTCTTCTAGTATACGATTCACCCTCTCAATCTGGCCATCTGTTTGAGGATGATATGCGGTGCTCAGATTTAACTTTGTCCCCAGCTCCTCTTAGAATGCTTCAAAGAATTTACTAGCGAATATCAGATCACGATCACTAACAATACTATTGGAAACTCCATGTAGTCTAACGATTTCTTTGAAATAAATTTGTGCCAGACTCTGAGTTGTTCTAGTAGATCTGACAGGAATAAAATGGGCGGTCTTCGTGAAACGATCAACGATCACCCATATACTGTCATTACCTTTCCTGGTTTGGGGCAAGCCATCAATGATATCCATGGAAATTTGATGTAATAACCCGGAAAATCTGAGCCAGTTTAAAAATTTTATTTTGGCAATTTTAGCGAATTTTGATTATTTAAAATGAATTATTTTAAATAATATCGACGAGAAATTTATTTTGAATAGAATTATAACGTATATATTATATACGTCGTCGTTAGAATATAAATAATTATATATAATTATAAATAGAATTGAAAATGGCGCGGTAGTTCGATAATTCGATTTCAAACTTCAATTGAATGTACCGGGTGCAAAACAATCCGGATTTTAGTGAAACCAAAAACATTAGGATCTAATTGGGAATATCTTTCTAACAAATCCGAAAAATCGAGATTTCATAGCGGGAATCAAAAGATATGTCCAGTTGAAAATTCTGAATAGTCGCTATGGAATTCAGGCCCTTAAAAATGGGAATTTTGCAAACGACCTCGGATTTCGACGAAACCACTTCTGTTGGGTCCGTGATGTCAAATTATTGCTAGATTTCAAATTTCATAATTTTTCGAATCATTATGTGAGTGTGGAAAAGGAAAACGCGTTTGACCAGTTTCAGTTGATTTTAATCGACTGGAAAATGACCATTTTTCCAACGGTCTCAGAATTCGGCGAAACTAGTTTTATTAGGACTGTATCGTCAATACGAAGCTAGAAAATATTTTTCTGGAATTTTTAAAGTTCGTATGTGACCCCAGTAAATCGAAATGCGCTTTCAAATTCAATATATAAAGTTATATGTTGATTTTGACGGAAACCGATCGAAAAAATCGAATCAGCCTACGATACATATCCCATTGCGTTCGGAATGGGGGTAATTAGCTATGGACGACAGGCGGTGGGCCTCGTTTAGAGGTCATATGTGAAGGTCAACTTTTAGAAATTAAATAATTAAATAAATTAAAAAAAAACTTTCTCCCTTTATCTCTCAGGCCACCCCCCCCCCCCCCCCCCGTTCACTTTTTTTTAAAGAAAGAAAAAAAATTAAGAAGAAGGACGGGGCGGAGCAGCCGTCGCTCCTCCTCCTTGAGTGCCGCCGCCCCCTTCATCGAGCACCCTCCTCCTCCATCATCCCCCGCCCCGTCCATCTCCTTCGTACCCCATGAAGCCCCAAAAACCCGGAACCCTACCCAAACCGAAGTAAACCGCCATCGCTCCACCACCTGACAGCGCCGCCACCTGCGCTCTAGCGTCGCCTCCCCCTCGCGTGCGGCCTGCCACCGCCCCGGCCTTCGATCCTCCGACCTGCTCCTCCTCTGCTCGCACCCGCTCTCTCTCCTCTAAACCCCCTCTTTCAACAATGAACGTAGCCCCTCCAGAAGACTGCCGCACACCTCTGACAACGCCGCCGCCTCCCCCTTGGCTCCTCCTCCCTCCGATCGATAATGGTGAGTTTTTACTTTGCTTTATATAGTTTAGTCAATTTAAAATTTTGATTTTCATATAATGTATAGAATAGAATTATAATCTTTTATATTGTAGAAGTATAAAAATATAATTTTTACAGGATAAAGTTGGTAGGAAATATATGATTTTTCATTTAGGAAAAAAATATGATTTTTTATATCATAGAAAGAAAAAAATAGGATTCTTATATATATGATAAAATAGAAAAGATTAAATCTTTAAATTTGAAAAGGGGGCGATAACTTTGAAGATAAAAAGATGAGATTTTTAATTAGCTGAAGATACAATTTTTAATTGTTTAAAAATATAATTTTATCGTATGTAAAGATGGAAAATATAATTTTCATATTTGATAGATAGTAAAAATATAATCTTTCATATTGTAGAAGGATAAAAATATGATTTTTACATAGTGGGAACTATAAAAATATAATCTTTATGGGATGGAGAATATAAAAATATCATCTTTGTATATGTAGCGAAAGAAAACTCTGATTTTTATTATATATACGTTGAAATAAAAATGTGATTTTTATAGTGATGGAATTGAAAAGGAGAAGTCTTTATATTTGAAAAGGGGAAATCTTTATAGTTGAAAATGCGAGATCTTTATATATATGATAACGATGTAAAAATAGAATTTTTATCTATATAGTAGCGGTGTAAAAAAATTTGATTTTCATATATTGAATAGTATAATAAAAAATTGATTTTTATATATTGAATAGTATAATAAAAATTTGATTTTTATGTATTGAATAGTATAATAAAAATTTGATTTTTATATATTGAATAGCGAAGTAAAAATTCGATTTTTATATATTGAATAGCGAAGTAAAAATTCGATTGTTATATATAGAATAGCGAGATAATAATTCGATTTTCATATATATAGTGGCTACGGGCAACGAAAGCGACAAAAAGGCGAAAACGACGAAGATCTCTACAATAGAAGTGTCGTGAAGTTGGGATAGCTGTCTGTGAGAATTTCTCACTCTTCAATTTCTTTTCTAGTTATATATATATACTAGGATGCAGATGGTGTTTAGTAGCACCCGACACAATCGTCCACAGACCATGGACTTGTTTGTTTGGTTGTGTAGTTGACTAGTTTATTTGGTTTGAATTGAATTGTGTGGTGAAATGAATGGATTTGATTGATGTGTGAATGACGTGGGCCTTCACTAGACCGGGGATAAGGCTAGGCCTCGTCCCGTTTCTAGTATCGTGCCGTTATGCCGCCGAAATTTTCTAAAATATGTTAGAAAAATAAAAATATCAATTTTATTTTGTAAATGAACTGAATAAAAATTCATGTGTTAAAATAAAGTATTTTATCGTTAAAAATATAATTTTTAACGTGAATGTGAATAAATAAATATTCATTTACAAACCGGACGGTTTGTTTATGTACACCTATTTGAAGGACATTGATTGGGATGATAAATTTTACACATCGCCCAATTACACGAATAAAAACCTGTGTTTGTTGATTTGAAACCCCACACGGATGTTGGGATGAAATTTGAAGTTCACTCATCCTGATTGATTAAATATGTCGATCGATTGATTGACAGGCTGTTATAAGCGTTAGATATCTATATTTGATGCTTATACAGTGTAATGCACTTTGGTTGATGGTTGATTATTTTTCAATGCTATTATATACGTGTGATGTATGAAAATCCATATAATTAACATTATATGGTGATTGATTGGGCCTCATTCCAATTTAGAAAATAAAGAATATTATAATATAAACGTTCATGTGTTGACTGTACTCATCCGTTGAGATTAGTCATGTGTTGAACGAAATATTTGAAATTGAAATATTTGAAATCGAAATATTTGAAAACGAAATATTTGAAAAGGAAATATTTGAAAAAGAAATATTTGAAATAGAATATTTGTAAATAGAAAATATGAAGCCGTGTTGATTAGAGATGCGCTATTTTGACGTGAACGATATTTATATCGATTTTATTCATTTTAAAATGAATATTGAAAAGTGATTTCGAAATCGAATATTTTGAAATGAAATTTGAATTCAATTGAATATATAACGAATTTTATTTGAATAGAAAACGAATTTGATTTAATTAGAAAATGGAATTCGAAATGAATTGAATATAAAACGATTTCGAAATGAATTGGATATAAAACGATTTCGAAATGAATTGGATATAAAACGATTTCGAAATGAATTGAATATAAAACGATTTCGAAATGAATTGAATATAAAACGATTTCGAAATGAATTGAATATAAAACGATTTCGAAATGAATTGAATATAAAACGATTTCAAAATGAATTGAATATAAAACGATTTCTAAATGAATTGAATATAAAACGATTTCGAAATGAATTGAATATAAAACGATTTCGAAATGAATTGAATATAAAACGATTTCGAAATGAATTGAATATAAAATGATTTCGAAATGAATTGAATATAAAATAATTTTGAATTGAATTGAATAGAAAACGAATTTGATTTCAATTGAATATATAACGAATTTGATTTGAATAGAAAACGAATTAGATTTCAACTGAATATATAATGAATTTGAATCAAATAGAAAACCACTTTGAATTGAATCGAATTGAATCGAATTGAAAACGAATTCGAATTGAATTTAAAACGAATTGAAATGAATTCAAATTGAATTGAAACTTGAATTGAATAGAAATGAATTTTTAAACGAATTTATAAGGAAAGATTCAATTTTGATTTGAATTGAGATGGAAGTTGAAATTGTTTTTGAAACGAATTCAAAACTATTTATCAAATTCGTTTTGAATGGTAATCGACAAAATATAATATATATATATATTATATATATAATGGCCTGAATAGAACGCGCCGCGCCGCGGCAGTTCGTGAATTTCGACCGTTTATTTCAAACGGACGTTACGGGAGATCCGACCGTCAGATTCTCCTAAAACCGGAACTGTTGGGTTCGTATCGAAAAGAGCTTTCTAACAAATATTAGAAATTTGAAATCTAACGGTTGGATTTGGAGATACGTCCAAATCAAATTTGGAAAAGGTCGTTGTAAGTGCAGTTCGATGGCCGTTGATGGAAATCGACTGTACGGGCCTTAATAAAATTATTAAAAATATCAATAATTTGTGTAAAATCAGAAGAAATGATTTGGGAAAATATGGGATGGAAAACTCCATATTTGAAAAGATAAAAATAGATTTCTATCGAAATGAACTAGTTTGAACTCAATTTAAAACCCGGTTTTTTTTTAAAATAAATAAATTAGATTTAAAAAGGGGTTTTAAATAATCGGAATTCCTAATATATTTGATTTGAATTGAACTAGAATTGATTTGTGGGTTTATCGTGAACTGTGTTTTAAACAACACTAGTTCTTTAACCCGATGATAAATAGAATGTGATTTGGGTTTGTCGTGAATTGTGTTTTAAATGACATTAGTTCTTTAACCCAATAAAAGGAGTTTTAACGAATCTGTAATTAGATTGAAATGTGAATAGATAATTTAAATTATCAAATTTAGAAATTGAGCGAGAATGGAGTATCACCAGTTTTGCTCCAAAGCGATAGTTAAATCTTTAATTAGATTTGAACGTGAAATGGTAATTAATTTTACCGATAACACCGTGGTGTTAGATATGAAGTATTACCAGTTTTGCTTCATGGGATGAATAGGTTGGGATTGGGAAATAAAATAAATAATTACTTCGGTGTGGTTCGCTAATCTCGACTAGTTTGGAAAACCATAATTTGGTTTGATACGACATCCAAAGGAAGATTAAAGGATAAATTTTAAAGAATTTATCTTGGATAAAATTAATGGGAACCTTTCCCTAAAAATGTGGAATTTAGAAACTAGCTGTAGGTTAGCTAAGAAGAACAGTTTCCTGGGTATTGATCTGATGTTGGTTTCGGCTTTCGGGGTTAATATTTGGGGAATTTCTCTCTTACTGATTTACGGTTAGTGACTAATGAATTGGAATGAGGCGTATGTTGTGTTTGTGTAACATTTGTTTTTAATATACGCGGGTTGTTCGGAAAGTCCGGGTTTATACCCATTCTGAATAACCGATTCGACGATATGTCGAAGATGAAGACGGTGGTTGAAGACCGGAAGTCTTCACATCGTTTGGGTGATTACTGATGATCTTGATTGGGCTGTACACCCAAGATGAGGGAATCAGTTGGTTGTCATCCAGACGTACTTGGAGATGGATGGATATGCGAGGAAAGTGCCTCCGGTTTCGTTCAGACCCAGAACGAACTTGTAAATGGATTGTGTGTCTAACATTGGATTTTATTCTGTGTTGATTGATTTCTGTTAAATATATATCTGTTGGCGGCGGAGAATTTATTCTCTTGCTTAACGCCCTTCTCTGAGACGTACGAGCTTAGAGGTTATATATCGATAGATATCAATCGCATGGCATGAATGGCCTGTGTGGCATACTGAGTTGCATGGATCAAGGCTTCTGTTGAAAAGCAAAGTCTTGTGGTTGATGATCAAAGCACAGCCTTTGTGGCGTAGCTTTGTGTATAGCGTGAATTCGCGAGCCTCACACCTCGGTATGAGTTAAAAACGGGATACGGACCGCTGGGATAGCACGACGTTTCTTTCTAGCTATGGTGGTGTCTGTGACTTACCAGCCCTGACATTTATATACTTTTCACCTTTGTGGTTGTTGGAATGAGGCGCCTCGATTATAGGTCTGTAAGGACCGGGAAACGAGTGTTCAGGAATTGCCAATCCTCTAACGTAAGTGTGGACCGGCCCAGCCGCATCCAGGGTTACCCAGAGTGTGTAGTCCTGAGGCATTTGCTAGAATGTCTCGAAGCGGAGAGGAGCTTTCCCCTTGCCTCGACTCATGATGGAAATCCAATTTCCAATACGGGATATTTCGGCTTTATTTGTAGAGTCTAGTATGGCGACATAGTAGCATGGGATGCTATGCCGTCTATGATTTATATTTATGATTGAAATTGTTTTGACACTATACACTTATTATAGTAACAAATGATTTGTTTTAAACGTACCAAGCATGTTTGGCTATTATAAGGTAAAACCCTATCCTCCGGCTTGCGTTGCATTGTGTGATGGGACCTGGGTCTTATAATAGCTTCAATTTTCGAAAAAGCATTGCGTTGTTTATTCTATGCACTAGTATTCTTGGGAGGAAACCCGTTCCGTGTTATACGGCGTGGTCCCTTGAATTACTCTCTTTTAAAGTAAAGTTTTAAATAACTGTTATAGTTCTCACACCAATCACATGACTGACCTGGAGTTTATTGTTTTAACCTAAACTCTGGGTGCCCTTATTTTCGACACGGGCAGCTAGTAGTTTTGGTTTTGCAGATTTATATTCACAGGATCCTGGTTTACAGCTGGACTGATATCCGAAAAGCTCTGTATCCGTATATCACCTTCAGTTGTGCTTTGTATTATTTTTCCGCTGCTATGTAATTTATTGTAATATCTGATGTTTATCGAATGTAATTTATTCATTTATACTCTGCATATTCTTGTATCTGATGGAATTGTTGTAATAGCAATGAAATGTTCTTCCGTCTGCGTTCTGATTTGTCTTGTCCTCACAGTAATTCGTTCTTTCTCATCTCTTCGGAGACCGGGGAAGTTCGGGTCGCTACATTTGGTATCAGAGCTTTGGTTTACAGAGCTCGAGAAAAAGACACATTAGAACCATACGAAAGAATTCATCAGATATTGGATTAGTAATATCCAATTAGAATGACTCGTTAGAGATAGGATCATTAGTATCCTAGAACGAGTGTGAAGAGTATATTTTTCAAATGAAAACAATTTTTTTTTTGAAAATTTAAATCGCTTTATACGTATTTGAATATTTATTTATTTTGAATATGGACAATCTAGTATATAAAGGTTTTGCATATACGCGTCATGAACGTATATTCAAAGTTTTAATATATCAGATAGATATAGAATCACATTCTAGTCGCCCGGAGATGGTACTGATGATAGCACGTGCATCATCAGTATTTATGTTCGTGTTTCGAAGGTGTGATATCTATATATTTCCATTAGACTGGTGTGAGAACCAAAACTTATATAGCTAGAACACATTGTTGTGAATTGGCATCAAAAACATGATTTTTTTGTATATGTATCAAAATTTATGAATTTGAAACGTTAATCCACTAATTGATTGATGTTTGTGTTGATTGTTTATTTGTTGATAATTTTTGAACCATTATGCCTAATTGAATCAAATATTGAACTGTATTGAAAATTGGTCGCATTTGCTTGCATATACATGTACTTACATTGAACAGGTCATAGCAAGGAGGCTAGAGCCGAAGAATAAAATTTGTTTGCCCGACAAATAGGTACATGTTTACTATAATTTACTGTTTTGTTTGGGTGATGATGATTTTATGAGCCTATTGGCTAGCCGCTTGGCTTTTTCTTTTTCTTTTTGAGATCAGAAGGCCTATATGGCAATTTCGGGATTTTCCCGTGGCTCCCGGTGCAGGGGAGGTTATGGCGAAATTTTTCGAAAATTTAGGGTGTTAGCCAAATTTTTGAAAACTTGGAAATTCTCAGAAATTGAAAAATTGGAGAATGGAAGCCAAATCGAACGTAGAGCTGATTAATAAAACCACTTTCGGCTTTGTTCCTTTTCGGGGACGAAAAGTTTTAAGTGGGGGAGATTGTAATAACCCGGAAAATCTGAGCCAGTTTAAAATTTTTATTTTGGCAATTTTAGCGAATTTTGATTATTTAAAATGAATTATTTTAAATAATATCGACGAGAAATTTATTTTGAATAGAATTATAACGTATATATTATATATGTCGTCGTTAGAATATAAATAATTATATATAATTATAAATAGAATTGAAAATGGCGCGGTAGTTCGATAATTCGATTTCAAACTTCAATTGAATGTACCAGGTGCAAAACAATCCGGATTTTAGTGAAACCAAAAATATAAGGATCTAATTGGGAATATCTTTCCAACAAATCCGAAAAATCGAGATTTCATAGCGGGAATCAAAAGATATGTCCAGTTGAAAATTCTGAATAGTCGCTATGGAATTCAGGCCCTTAAAAATGGGAATTTTGCAAACGACCTCGGATTTCGACGAAACCACTTTTGTTGGGTCCGTGATGTCAAATTATTGCTAGATTTCAAATTTCACAATTTTTCGAATCATTATGTGAGCGTGGCAAAGGAAAACGCGTTTGACCAGTTTTAGTTGATTTTAATTGACTGGAAAATGACCATTTTTCCAACGGTCTCAGAATTCGGCGAAACTAGTTTTGTTAGGACCGTATCGTCAATACGAAGCTAGAAAATATTTTTTTGAATTTTTAAAGTTCGTATGTGACCCCCGTAAATTGAAATGCGCTTTCAAATTCAATATATAGAGTTATATGTTGATTTTGACGGAAACCGATCGAAACGATCGAATCAGCCAACGATACATATCACATTGTGTTCGGAATGGGGGTAATTAGCTATGGACGACAGGAAGTGGGCCTCGTTTAGAGGTCATATGTGAAGGTCAACTTTTAGAAATTAAATAATTAAATAAATTAAAAAAAACTCTCTCCCTTTATCTCTCAGGCCCCCCCCATTCACTTTTTTTTTTTAAAAGAAAGAAAAAAAATTAAGAAGAAGGACGGGGCGGAGCAGCCGCCGCTCCTCCTCCTTGAGTGTCGCCGCCCCCTTCATCGAGCACCCTCCTCCTCCATCATCCCCCGACCCGTCCATCTCCTCCGTACCCCATGAAGCCCCAAAAACCCGGAAACCCTACCCAAACCGAAGTAAACCGCCATCGCTCCACCACCTGACAGCGCCGCCACTTGCGCTCTAGCGTCGCCACCCCCTTGCGCGCGGCCTGCCACCGCCCCGGCCTTCGATCCTCCGACCTGCTCCTCCTCTGCTCGCACCCGCTCTCTCTCCTCTAAACCACCCCTTTCAACAACGAACGTAGCCCCTCCAAAAGACTGCCGCAAACCTCTGACAGCGCCGCCGCCTCCCCCTTGGCTCCTCCTCCCTCCGATCGATAATGGTGAGTTTTTACTTTGCTTTATATAGTTTAGTCAATTTATAATTTTGATTTTCATATAATGTATAGAATAAAAATATAATCTTTTATATTGTAGAAGTATAAAAATATAATTTTTACAGGATAAAGTTGGTAGGAAATATATGATTTTTCATTTAGGAAAAAAATATGATTTTTTATATCATAGAAAGAAGAAAATAGGATTCTTATATATATGATAAAATAGAAAAGATTAAATCTTTAAATTTGAAAAGGGGGCGATAACTTTGAAGATAAAAAGATGAGATTTTTAATTAGCTGAAGATACGATTTTTAATTGTTTAAAAATATAATTTTATCGTATGTAAAGATGGAAAATATAATTTTCATATTTGATAGATAGTAAAAATATAATCTTTCATATTGTAGAAGGATAAAAATATGATTTTTACATAGTGGGAACTATAAAAATATAATCTTTATGGGATGGAGAATATAAAAATATCATCTTTGTATATGTAGCGAAATAAAAATCTGATTTTTATTATATATACGTTGAAATAAAAATGTGATTTTTATAGTGATGGAATTGAAAAGGTGAAGTCTTTATATTTGAAAAGGGGAAATCTTTATAGTTGAAAATGCGAGATCTTTATATATATGATAACGATGTAAAAATAGAATTTTTAACTATATAGTAGCGGTGTAAAAAAATTTGATTTTTATATATTGAATAGTATAATAAAAATTTGATTTTTATATATTGAATAGTATAATAAAAATTTGATTTTTATATATTGAATAGCGAAGTAAAAATTCGATTTTTATATATTGAATAGCGAAGTAAAAATTCGATTGTTATATATAGAATAGCGAGATAATAATTCGATTTTCATATATATAGTGGCTACGGGCAACGAAAGCGACAAAAAGGCGAAAACGACGAAGATCTCTACAATAGAAGTGTCGTGAAGTTGGGATAGCTGTCTGTGAGAATTTATCACTCTTCAATTTCTTTTCTAGTTATATATATATACTAGGATGCAGACGGTGTTTAGTAGCACCCGACACAATTGTCCACAGACCATGGACTTGTTTGTTTGGTTGTGTAGTTGACTAGTTTATTTGGTTTGAATTGAATTGTGTGGTGAAATGAATGGATTTGATTGATGTGTGAATGACGTGGGCCTTCACTAGACCGGGGATAAGGCTAGGCCTCGTCCCGTTTCTAGTATCGTGCCGTTATGCCGCCGAAATTTTCTAAAATATGTTAGAAAAATAAAAATATCAATTTTATTTTGTAAATGAACTGAATAAAAATTCATGTGTTAAAATAAAGTATTTTATCGTTAAAAATATAATTTTTAACGTGAATGTGAATAAATAAATATTCATTTACAAACCGGACGGTTTGTTTATGTACACCTATTTGAAGGACATTGATTGGGATGATAAATTTTACACATCGCCCAATTGCACGAATAAAAACCTGTGTTTGTTGATTTGAAACCCCACACGGATGTTGGGATGAAATTTGAAGTTCACTCATCCTGATTGATTAAATATGTCGATCGATTGATTGACAGGCTGTTATAAGCGTTAGATATCTATATTTGATGCTTATACAGTGTAATGCACTTTGGTTGATGGTTGATTATTTTTCAATGCTATTATATACGTGTGATGTATGAAAATCCATATAATTAACATTATATGGTGATTGATTGGGCCTCATTCCAATTTATAAAATAAATAGTATGATAATATAAAGGTTCATGTGTTGACTGTACTCATCCGTTGAGATTAGTCATGTGTTGAACGAAATATTTGAAATTGAAATATTTGAAATCGAAATATTTGAAAACGAAATATTTGAAAAGGAAATATTTGAAAAAGAAATATTTGAAATAGAATATTTGTAAATAGAAAATATGAAGCCGTGTTGATTAGAGATGCGCTATTTTGACGTGAACGATATTTATATCGATTTTATTATTTTAAAATGAATATTGAAAAGTGATTTCGAAATCGAATATTTTGAAATGAAATTTGAATTCAATTGAATATATAACGAATTTTATTTGAATTGAAAACGAATTTGATTTAATTAGAAAATGGAATTCGAAATGAATTGAATATAAAACGATTTCGAAATGAATTGGATATAAAACGATTTCGAAATGAATTGAATATAAAACGATTTCGAAATGAATTGAATATAAAACGATTTCGAAATGAATTGAATATAAAACGATTTCGAAATGAATTGAATATAAAACGATTTCGAAATGAATTGAATATAAAACGATTTTGAAATGAATTGAATATAAAACGATTTCTAAATGAATTGAATATAAAACGATTTCGAAATGAATTGAATATAAAACGATTTCGAAATGAATTGAATATAAAACGATTTCGAAATGAATTGAATATAAAATGATTTCGAATTGAATTGAATAGAAAACGAATTTGATTTCAATTGAATATATAACGAATTTGATTTGAATAGAAAACGAATTTGATTTCAATTGAATATATAACGAATTTGAATCAAATAGAAAACCACTTTGAATTGAATCGAATTGAAAACGAATTCGAATTGAATTTAAAACGAATTGAAATGAATTCAAATTGAATTGAAACTTGAATTGAATAGAAATGAATTTTAAAACGAATTTATAAGGAAAGATTCAATTTTGATTTGAATTGAGATGGAAGTTGAAATTGTTTTTGAAACGAATTCAAAACTATTTATAAAATTCGTTTTGAATGGTAATCGACGAAATATATATATATATATATATATATATATTATATATATAATGGCCTGAATAGAACGCGCCGCGGCAGTTGGTGAATTTCGACCGTTTATTTCAAACGGACTTTACGGGAGATCCGACCGTCGGATTCTCCTAAAACCGGAACTGTTGGGTTCGTATCGAAAAGAGCTTTCTAACGAATATTAGAAATTTGAAATCTAACGGTTGGATTTGGAGATACATCCAAATCAAATTTGGAAAAGGTCGCTGTAAGTGCAGTTCGATGGCCGTTGATGGAAATCGACTGTACGGGCCTTGATAAAATTATTAAAAATATCAATAATTTGTGTAAAATCAGAAGAAATGATTTGGGAAAATATGGGATGGAAAACTCCATATTTGAAAAGATAAAAATAGATATCTATCGAAATGAACTAGTTTGAACTCAATTTAAACCCGGTTTTTTTTTTAAAATAAATAAATTAGATTTAAAAAGGGGTTTTAAATAATCGGAATTCCTAATATATTTGATTTGAATTGAACTAGAATTGATTTGTGGGTTTATCGTGAACTGTGTTTTAAACAACACTAGTTCTTTAACCCGATGATAAATAGAATGTGATTTGGGTTTGTCGTGAATTGTGTTTTAAATGACATTAGTTCTTTAACCCAATAAAAGGAGTTTTAACGAATCTGTAATTAGATTGAAATGTGAATAGATAATTTAAATTATCAAATTTAGAAATTGAGCGAGAATGGAGTATCACCAGTTTTGCTCCAAAGCGATAGTTAAATCTTTAATTAGATTTGAACGTGAAATGGTAATTAATTTTACCGATAACACCGTGGTGTTAGATATGAAGTATTACCAGTTTTGCTTCATGGGATGAATAGGTTGGGATTGGGAAATAAAATAAATAATTACTTCGGTGTGGTTCGCTAATCTCGACTAGTTTGGAAAACCATAATTTGGTTTGATACGACATCCAAAGGAAGATTAAAGGATAAATTTTAAAGAATTTATCTTGGATAAAATTAATGGGAACCTTTCCCTAAAAATGTGGAATTTAGAAACTAGCTGTAGGTTAGCTAAGAAGAACAGTTTCCTGGGTATTGATCTGATGTTGGTTTCGGCCTTCGGGGTTAATATTTGGGGAATTGCTCTCTTACTGATTTACGGTTAGTGACTAATGAATTGGAATGAGGCGTATGTTGTGTTTGTGTAACATTTGTTTTTAATATACGCGGGTTGTTCGGAAAGTCCGGGTTTATACCCATTCTGAATAACCGATTCGACGATATGTCGAAGATGAAGACGGTGGTTGAAGACCGGAAGTCTTCACATCGTTTGGGTGATTACTGATGATCTTGATTGGGCTGTACACCCAAGACGAGGGAATCAGTTGGTTGTCGTCCAGACGTACTTGGAGATGGATGGATATGCGAGGAAAATGCCTCCGGTTCGTTCAGACCTAGAACGAACTTGTAAATGGATTGTGTGTCTGACATTGGATTTTATTCTGTGTTGATTGATTTCTGTTAAATATATATCTGTTGGCGGTGGAGAATTTATTCTCTTGCTTAACGCCCTTCTCTGAGATGTACGAGCTTAGAGGTTATATATCGATAGATATCAATCGCGTGGCATGAATGGCCTGTGTGGCATACTGAGTTGCATGGATCAAGGCTTCTGTTGAAAAGCAAAGTCTTGTGGTTGATGATCAAAGCACGGCCTTTGTGGCGTAGCTTTGTGTATAGCGTGAATTCGCGAGCCTCACACCTCGGTATGAGTTAAAAACGGGATATGGACCGCTGGGAGAGCACGACGTTTCTTTCTAGCTATGGTGGTGTCAGTGACTTACCAGCCCTGACATTTATGTACTTTTCACCTTTATGGTTGTTGGAATGAGGCGCCTTGATTATAGGTCTGTAAGGACCGGGAAACGTGTGTTCAGGAATTGCCAATCCTCTAACGTAAGTGAGGACCGGCCCAGCCGCATCCAGGGTTGCCCAAAGTGTGTAGTCCTGAGGCATTTGCTAGAATGTCTCGAAGCGGAGAGGAGCTTGCCCTTGCCTCGACTCATGATGGAAATCTAATTTCCAATACGGGATATTTCGGCTTTATCTGTAGAGCCTAATATGGCGACATAGTAGCATGGGATGCTATGCCGTCTATGATTTATATTTATGATTGAAATTGTTTTGACACTATACACTTATTATAGTATCAAATGATTTGTTTTAAACGTACCAAGCATGTTTGGCTGTTATAAGGTAAAACCCTATCCTCCGGCTTGCGTTGCATTGTGTGATGGGACCTGGGTCTTATAATAGCTTCATTTTTCGAAAAAGCATTGCGTTGTTTATTCTATGCACTGGTATTCTTGGGAGGAAACCCGTTCCGTGTTATACGGCGTGGTCCCTTGAATTACTTTCTTTTAAAGTAAAGCTTTAAATAACTGTTTTAGTTCTCACACCAGTCACATGACTGACCTGGAGTTTATTGTTTTAACCCAAACTCTGGGTGCCCTTATTTTCGACACGGGCAGCTAGTAGTTTTGGTTTTGCAGATTTATATTCACAGGATCCTGGTTTACAGCTGGACTGATATCCAGAAAGCTCTGTATCCGTATATCACCTTCATTTGTGCTTTGTATTATTTTTCCGCTGCTATGTAATTTATTGTAATCTCTGATATTTATCGAATGTAATTTATTCATTTATACTCTGTATATTCTTGTATCTGATGGAATTGTTGTAATAGAAATGAAATGTTCTTCCGTCTGCGTTCTGATTTGTCTTGTCCTCACAGTAATTTGTTCTTTCTCATCTCTTCGGAGACCGGGGAAGTTCGGGTCGCTACATTTGATGTCACTTCCAATTTGGATCCTCTAATGGTTGTAACAAGCCAGCAAGTTTCTGTTGATCGCTTTTGACTTATTGGCAAGTAGAACACCTACTAACATATATGGAAATGTCTCTTTTCATAGATCTCCACCAGAACGTACGTTTGAGAACATGATACATCTTACTCATCTCTGGACGAATACTAATCTTGGACTTGTGACATTCATCCATCACTTCCCTTCTGAGATTCGGAATATTCGGAACACAAATTCGGCCTAATAACCTCAGAACTCCTTTGTTATCAATTTGGAAACTCGAGGGTTCTCCTTCCCGAACTCTTTTACTAATCCTCTAAATAAATTCATCATCTTTCTAAAAACAAAGATTTTATCAATCAATGGAGGCATAATAATGAGATTAGCAATAATTGCATTCTTCCTGCTAAGCACATCTGCTACAACATTGTCTTTCCTTGGAGTATACAAACTATCTAGATCGTATGCCGCAAGAAATAATAACCAACGCTGCTGCCTGAAATTCAAGTCCTTCTGGGTGAACAGATACTTTAATGACTTATGATCTATATATAATTCGAACTTCTCACCCAAAAGATAGTGCCTCCATATTTTCAAAGCAAACACGATGGCTAACAACTCAAGATCATGAGTAGGATATCTCTTCTCATGCAGCTTCAACTGACGGCAAGCATAAGCAACTATTTTTCCTTTTGCATTAATACCACACCAACACCTTCAAGAGAAGCATCTGTATAGACTGTAAAATCTTGATTGCCATCAATAATAGTCAACACTGGGGCAGTAGTCAACCTTAATTTTAGCTCTTGGAAAGCTGCTTTGCATTCAGGTGTCCAATTAAACTTTGTATGCTTCTTTGTAAGTTTCGTTAATGGATAAGATAGCTTCAAAAAATCTTTAACGAATTTCCGATAATAGCCAGCCAATCCTAGAAAACTTCTGACTTCTGTAGGCATGCCAGGCTACTTCCAATCTCGAATGGCTGTGATTTTACTTGGTTCCACTGAAATTCCTTCCTTCGATACTACATGACCGAGGAACTTCACTTCTTCTTGCCAGAATATGCATTTAGAAAATTTGGCCTTTAAAACATTCTTTCTCAGAATTTCCAAAACTTCTTTTAAATGCTTCTCATGCTCGGCAGTTGACTTGGAGAAGATTAAAATGTCGTCAATGAAAACCAGCACAAATTTATTCAAAATATCGCGGAATACTCGATTCATTAAATCCACAAAATAGCAGGAGCGTTACGTAAGCCGAACGGCATTACTAACCACTCATAAAATATGTCTAGACCTCTGAAAGCTGACAAAGTAACACATTCTTCGGCAATACGCAATTGATGGAAACCTGTAGCTAGGTCCATTCTGGAAAATACTTGCGCTTTGTTCAAGCGATCTAATAAATCATCAATACATGGTAATGGATATTTATTCTTTAGTGTCAGCTTACTGAGGTCTCGGTAATCCGCACACAATCTGAGAGTACCGTCTGACTTTGGGACAAACACTACTGTTGCACCCCAATTTAAAAAGCTAGGTCTGATCAGACCTTTCCACAAGAGCCGTTTAGTTTGATTACTCAATTCTTCTTTCTCTTTCAATATCATTCTCGAATGGCATGCACAACTGGCCTTACATTCAGAACTAAATCAATCCTGAAGTCAATTTCTCTCCGCGGAGGTAAGCTATCAACTTCTTCGAACACATCCGCATAATTCTTAACGATAGGAATATCTTCAATAGTAGTGGGAGAGACCTCAAGAGCAACCCAAAATTCTTTTCTATTTGAATCTGACCTACGTAGGATATAAAAATATTTGCAAGCTTTGTTTTAATTCGAACAACTCTTTCTGCACATTTAACTTCGGCCTCGTATTTAGTTAACCAATCCATCCCAAGAATGATATCAAATTCAGAAAAATCCATAACGATCCAGGTGCAAGAAAACCGATAATGGGAAAAAGAGATGGGAACTTTACAATACAAACCAAGAACAAGAGAACCACCGATTGGATTATGAACTTTAATTAATCTTTAAGATTCCTTAATTTTAGATTTAGCTTCTTGACTGTATTACTCGAAATGAAGCTTTGCGACGCGCCCGTATCAAACAATACTGTAACAAGAATACTGTTGACAGTGAGCGTACCTCGCAAAACATCTAGCCTTTCCCTACTAGCTGAGGGTGTTGGAGCTTCTGCCACTTTATTGACTTGAGCCACCTTGGTCGCTTTCAAAAGCCAGCAATCTAACTTTACATGACCAGTCTGATGACAAAGATTGCATTCTCTATTCTCTTGAAACTTCTCATTGGACTTAGATCCAACATTCCTTTGTTTCTTCAAAGATTTGCAATTCCTTAGCAAATGCCCTTGCTTATTGCAGTTATTGCATATGGCAGTCGTTAAGGTTCTTCCTTAGATTTAACCCCTTTCTTATTAGTTTTAGGCTTCTTACTAACCTCAGTCTTTGTGCTTGCCTCAGGGTTATCAGTTTCAAACTTCCTGTTGCATCTAGTGTTGCATTCCTATTTATCTTCCAAAACACCTTGCTTATCAAGATACTCATAGCGATAAGCCATTTGTATCATCTTAGAAAAAGGAAGATTAACATGCGCAATTACTCTACTATCATATCTTCTTTGAAGTCCATTTATAAATCTCATATTCTTCCTCAAAGGATCTTCAATTAGCTTCGGGGCAAAACGAGAAAGTTCATTGAATTTATTCTGATACTCCTAGATGGTTATATCTCCTTGTTTCAGATTGTAAAACTCATCATATAACCGCTTAGTTGTTTCTGGAGGAATAAATCTTTCTACGAAAATTTCTTTAAATCTATCCCAGGTAATATTACCTTCTGGATTATCCTTTGTAACAGTTTCCCACCAGATTAAAGCTTCGTCTTTGAGTGCCCAAGATGCCAGTAATCTTTTCTGATTATCTCTCAGCTTTAAGCCTTCAAAAATTCTCTTAGAAGAATGCATCCATGCTTGTGTTTCAATAATATATTCTTCGCCCAAGAATGGTAATCCACCCATATTTCGGCACTTCTTTACTAGAACTACTAGCTCTGATTCTGGATGTTGGAGCACAATTGACTCATTAGATTGTTGAACCATAAAATTACTTCTTCTGTTTCTGCCACTCATTTTCTATCATGTCTGCAAACAGCTGACAAAGAGTCAGGCCAACAAAAAAGATAAAGCATGGAGACACATATTTAAATGTAAATGCATCTATTAGAGTGTATTTTATTCTGCTATACTCATTCTAGGACACTATTGATCCTATCTATAATGAGTTATTCATCTTAGAATACTGTTGATTCTATTTCTGATGAGTTCGTTAATATGTTATATTCCGGAGCTAAGGTTAACCAAAGCTTTGATACCAACTGTGATAATCATTGACCCATGTGCCATAGAAGCAAGGATAATCATTGGAATATAACACATAAACAATAACAGCAAAATAAAATTATAGAATTATACCAGATAAAGTACATCAAAATTACAATGGAAATAATATATCATGAAAGTTAGGCAGCATAACAGGATCATACTTAGTACATAATATAATTTTCAGCTTAATATAAAATGTCTACAGTGGAATCAAACATAATATACTAAACGAAGTCTGAACAGCATAATACAAATGATAGAATCCATCTTCAGCCCTATAGCAATCCAGAATGAGTCTGCTAAAACCTGAATACAAGGCTGCCCATATGGAAAATAGGGACACCCGAGTTTGCAAAGTGAAACAAACTACGAGTCAGTCATGGGACTGGTATGAGAAATCTTACTTAACCTATTTAATAATAAGGCTAAGTACAGGACCACGCCGCTAACGCGGAACGAGTTTACTCCATTGGATTGCCAGTGCATAAACAAAGTAAATCATTTAAAACAACGTAATGCTTTTTATATTATAAGACTCAAGTCCTATCACACAATGCAACGCAAACCGGAGGATAGAGTTTTACCTTATAATGGCCAAAATATGCTTGATATGTATAAATCAGAATCATTTGATATTATTATTAGTGCATATATGTTTCAAAAATAATTTTAATCATAATGTATCAATCATAGACAACATAGTTATCATATACTATGTCGCCGTACTAGTTTTACAATCAAAACCGCATGATGTCATATTGGAAGTTTGATTTCCATCATGAACCAAGGCAAGGGATCGTACTTACCGAATTCGAGACAATCTAGCCCATGTCTCAGGATACAGCCGCAACTGCACCTAGGAGCCACAGGGCCGGTCCATAGCTTACATTAGTGGATTATATATAATTCCTGAACAATACGTTTCCCCGCCCTATGGGGCGTAAATCAAGAGCCACTAGGGACTCAAATCCAAGGTACCTCACTTTCCACCATCTACATAAGTAAAAATGTCTGGGCTTCATACCATGACACCACTCCTAGCTAGAAAGAAACACATGTTCTCACTGGAACCTTCTCCCGTTTCTAGTTCATACCGGGGTGTGAGGCTCGCGAAGTAACGCTATACACAAAGTTATGCTAATTAAAGTTGTGCTTTGATCATCAACCACAAGGATCTGCTTTTCAACAAAAGCCTTGATCATTTGCATCTTGGCATGCTACACTGATAATTCATGCCACGCGACTGATGTCTATCAATATTTAACCTCTGAGCTCGTACGCCTCAGAGAAGGGTGTTAAGCAAGAGAATAAATTCTCCGCCACCAAACAAATATATATTTAAGGGAAATCAATCTGCACAAAGTAAATCCAATGTCAGACACACATCCATTTACTAGTTCGTTCTGGGTCTGAACGAAACTGGAGGCACCTTATTCCTCGTCCCATATGTCCAATACGGAAGAGAGATCCTCATATATCCGGACAATCAACAAGTACGTCCGGACAAGTACCACTATAACCCTTTCAAGGCAGTAACTCAAATCAAAGGCATTAGTAGTCATCCACTCGATGTGAACGAAATCGGAGACACCTTATTCCTCATCCCATATGTCGAATACGGAAGAGAGATCCTAGCATATCCGGACAATCAACAAGTACGTCCGGACAACTACCACTGTAACCCTTTCAAGGTAGCAACTCCAATCAAAGGCATCAGTAGTCATCCATTCGATGTGAAGATCGCCAGTCTTCCACCACTGTCATCAATATCTTCGACTTCTAACCATCGTATAATTATTTGAAATGAGAATCAACTTGGCTTTTTCAAATAATTCGGAATATATATAATTCAAATCAATTCTTTTCATTCCATATCGTTTATAATATTTTATAACGATTTATTGCTATTTTTATTTACATAAAAATAGCCCCTTTTAATCAAACGACGCTTCAGGTCATTACGCAGCCCTAGCACTGTTTTTATTAAAATTTGAATTACACATTTCTCAAAAATCTAACCATTGGATCATAATAAATTTTATATCATTGGAAAGATCTTTTCAAAGCGAACCCAACAGTTCCAGTTTTGGGAAAATCCGATGGTCGGATCTCTTGGTATAATCGTTTAAAGTTACGATTCAAAATCGTGTATTACCGCACGCGATTCGTTTTATTTTAATTTATATTTATGTATATATATAATTCGTTCAGCGATCTCAAATTATTTATTCTTTAAATAATTTTGCACGCTTCAATTTCCATGTAAAAATTTAGGGTGCGTTTGGTTTCTCATTTTCAACCCATTTTCAGTTTTTAGTTTTGAGAAACGATAAAAACTCGTTTCTTTTACCGTTTTGAAAAACTCATTTTGAAAAATTATTATTTTTGAAAATGGGCTTTACAAAGAGAACTCAAAACAACATTATTTTGTTTTGACCATTTTGAGGCCCATCGAAAATTCAAAACCCAAAAATCGAAACAAAACCAAACACATGTTCGTAACCCAGGTTTATTTTCTGCCCGCAAAAAACTGCTTCTACCGACTTCGCCGTTCTTGCGAATTCGCCGTTCTCCCGAATATGCCGAACATCAACAAGGTAAATTCGTGATTTCTAATTCATTTATACTTAGTTTGATTCAATTTTACTAGATCATCAAGATTTTTGCTATTTGTTACAGTGTTTCCTTCCCTCTAGTATGGATTAGGGTTTGCATGGACTAGGGTTTGCACAAATCTGTACAGTGTTTCTCAAATTAAAACGCTATTTAAATGATAATACTCTCAGTCAACTCACGTATTAAATTCACAATTAAAATAAGGCGGTTGCGTTCTCATTCATAATAAATCTGTTCGATTACGATTGGGTTTGATGTGTTCTGATTTGGGGTTTTCTTGTGATAGCGATGTGTTGACTTAGACGCTGAATTATTAATACTTAGTTCTGCAGGGGCTTATCATTCTAAAGGAAAAATGCATTTTTCCTTTTTATTATCTTTCCTTATGCACTTAAGGAAAAATGCATGCATTCTTAAGGGTTCGGATTTTTTTTAACAGAACTAAGTTTTAAGTTCCAGGTATTGTTCTCAAGGGTTCAGAAATAATTTGTTTAGCCTAAATAAACAAAGAATCTTGTTTTCTCCAGCAAATTCCATGCTTGATTTATGCCTATATTTGTTATTCTTTTCAAAACATATGCCAACTTAGTTCTGATAACAAAAATCTGAATTTAGGAACTGCACTTAAGGAAAATATCAATCGTTGTGCATGGGTTTTCCCTTAAATAGAACCCATTTGAGTTCTACGTATTATAATATCATCTAAATTGATATTATAGCACATTAAAAAAATGCATGCATTCTTAAGGATAATGACTACTAACAAAGTAATACATTATCTGATGATATGGATAAACTATAATTTTTGACCGAGCTGTTTTATGATTGCACTTCAAGCGATTCATCAGACCGACCAACAGTTCAACGTATCTATAGTAAATTGTGTGAAGATACAAGTCAAAATTTTGCACGTTATTTGACTTACCACTTCAAGATTGAGGATGTAAAGTTAAAATGTTGCTAAGTTTGGCTTTTATTTGACTTGCCACTTCAAGATTTAGGACGTAAAGTTAAAATGTTGCTAAGTTTGGCTTTTATTTGTTTGTCAAAATTAAGGGCGTCCTTTATGTCATAGTGGAAAAAAGGTAGTGCCAAATTTATTACCTTATCTTTCATTAAACATGCATAACAAATTTTTTTTACATCTCCTTTTTTGCTTTTTATATTCATTCAGTATACCATTTCTTTTGTGGCACACTTATTCATTACTGGGAAGTGGGGATGCTAGTGCTTAAAAAACTACAACATCAAATTTGGTTTTGGAAATCAACGATGCTTAATGCATATTTTAGACTAATTGAGAAACCACCATTGTCTATATTTATTTTATCATGGGTTACTTCAACATTCAAGTGAGTGGCCATTTCACTGTCCAAAATTTTCAAACCAGCTTCATACATTGGTTTCGTTTTCAACTACCTCATTCACAACATGATTCATTATATTTACTGCATAGTCTGTCGAATTAGTATATTGTAGTTATTTAATGCATGTACTTTTCTTAGTCCCATGTCCTCCTGTATATCAACATGGTACAACACAACATATAAAAACTTTCCCACTGTTTTTTCTCCTTATTTTGGTTTTTATTTCTTTCTATACAGTATAGTAGGCAATCAAAAATAACCCATCATGACTGAAATAACCAAAATGTGCTTAATTGATATGTGCATCTATCTTTCTCTTTCTGTAATATAATCCGTGAAACCAATAAATTCAACATATTCTGCAGTCAACTGATTGTTTACTACAAGTCATGTAAAAGCATGCTTATGTTGCTTGAAACAAAGTACATAAAAAATCATGCTTGTTTTTTTAAAAGTTAATGGATAGAAGTCCAACCTGGTAATTAAATCATTAGTCATTCCTTTAGTTCATAATGATAATATTCCAACGTTAGCAACCTTTTCCTTATCTAGCACACATAGTATGTCAAAAGAAAAAAGAAAAAGGTACTCTCAGAACATAGTCAACGAGTGAATGAGTATCAACTGAAGTAGCAAGCTTTTACATGCATGCTAACTACATAACAAATAACAATGCAAGATAGTGCAGTTGATTTTTTTTTCTTTGTTTGTTTAAATTGCAATCAGTTTATGTTTCCATGACATAAGTTTGATTTTGCATTCAGAGGTTCTGATGAGACTTGAGAGGGTTTAGCTGACACCAAAATATATAACATCTCATGTCATTATGAGTTGGTTTCATCCTTGAATGAAATCTTTACTTAAGGATCACCTAATTCAAAACTCACAGTGTCTCAAAATGTGCTTAATTGATCTATTAGACGTTAACTTATATTAATGTGATATCATGTTGCGCTTTCTAGTCATGTACCAAAGGATATTATCACTTGCTCATACAGGTCAAAAAGAAAAGGAGATTAGGATTGTTGAGATTTTCTAGATTATTGGTTGCTTGTAACTTTTAAACTGCAAGCACAAGATTGCTGGTGCAAGCTTGCAACTGTTAACAGAGCTTTATCTTAGCAAGAACTAGAAGCAATCATACAAAATATTTGTTGTGCTATTTGGTTTCTTAATTCAAGTGAACTGTATGTACACTGGAACGGTCCAGAAATTTCCTACAATATCGAATAAAGAGTCAAACGTTATAAGTTGTTCTGAATCTTTCTTACTCATTGCATCATAATATTTCTTTATGCCCTCGAATAATTTTTACTATCATACACAACGCAGATAGAAGCAGGCATTCAGGGTTACATAACAAAAACTGAAGCAGTCAATTTAACTATTGATAACCAGGTATGAATACATTTACCATTGATGATACAAGCTCAATTTCATAGCCAGAATTCTTTCAGATTATCTTATTTGAAGCAGCCGATTCTCTTCATAAATAACAACAAATCATAGGATTTGATTTTAACGGAATAGAAGTCAGACTGAAGCTATTAAAATTTGAGAACTATGTCATAGGATTCTTTCTTTACTAGCATATACGTGAACTATGTCATAGTTATATGCGTATATCATAGTTATATACATATATCTATATATATATACTCCCCTCGTCCATAGACCATGAACGATATATATTGGTTGTGATATTATTTGGATTATTGGTTGATGTGAAATTTGGTGAATATCATGAACGATTGATTTGAAATGATTGATTGTGGTTGAAATCCCAATAGGATTAGTATATGGGAAAATTCGTCTGCGTACGAACTAGATATTGAAAATCCCCATTGTCAAACGCTGCAAGACTTTAAGGTAGAGCGAGGAGCCGTACTAGGGACGGTGTCGGTTTTAACTACCCTGCCGTTATGCTGCCGAAATTTTCAATAATATTCATGTGTTAGAATTATTTTCATGTGTTGAAACTATATTCATGTGTTGAATAGAAATTCATTTGTTGAATAAATTCTTTGAAAGATAAAAATAACATTTTTATTATATATATAGACTATATAAAATATTAGTATTTTAAATAAATTGTTTTAACATCAAAAATAACCTTTTTACCTTATATATGAACTATATAAAATAATCGTGTTTTGAAATAAATTGTTTTACAATAAAAATCATATTATTATGATATATATATAAACTATAAAATTATTTTCATGTATTGAAACCAAATTCTAAGTACAATACCATGTTGGCTATGAAACAGTCCTGCAATCATCCAAGTATTACTAGCAAAGAATGATACTTGAGATAAAACTTGAGACAAACGTTCCTCAAATGCACACACATGTAGCAGTCTTGCCTGTGTTTGACTTATAAAGTTGGTGCAGATTAATAGTGTTGGACAGTTAGTTATGGTTTTTCGTGAATGGATTATACTTGTTATGATCTTGTTCATAGTTTTTTCTAATTATATATGATGCTCTTCTCTAGTCCTTTGAGAGGTTCTCTAGTTCTTTGAAACCCCTGTCATTTTGAGGAACCACTTATAAGGTTGTTTTTTTCTTAAAAAATAGAATATGGGAGGTGGAAAAACAAAAGAACCGATGTCATGGTCCGCAAAGAATGAGAAGATTTTCATTGATATACTTTATGAGAATGTGAAAGCGGGAAAATTACAATGTTCTACTTTCACAAAAGACGTATGGGGTTAGATTAATCAGCAGATGATTCAGGCAACGCAATTAAACTACGGGATAGATAAGCTAAAAGGAAAATGGAATCGTCTTCGTTGTGAGCATCGTCTATTTTCTGATCCTTTAGCACATACGGGAGTACATGGGATTCTAATACAAATCAAGTCAATGCCCCAGAAGAAGTTTGGCAACACTTCTATACAGTAATATACGTTATGAAAAAATGTACAATTAAACTAAAATTTATAATCCTTGTAAATATTGTAATTAAATAATATATAATATATTACTTTTGCAATTATAGAAAAACAAGACGGAGTACAAGAAATTTTGGAAGGAAGGATGTGAGCATTATGCAATTCTTGGAGAGATATTTGGTGGGACAACCGCCACAGGTGGATTGGGAAATGCTTCTACTCAACAACCTCCTACTTCAGATGAAGAACGACAATTAGAAGAAAATTTCTTATCCAAAGGAGTGCATGTGCACGTGGAGACCGAAGATGATGATGGAGCAAGCTTCCGAATGAGTGATGATACGAGTACGAACGATCGTCGTCATAAGAAATTGAAAAGTAACAAGACAGACAAACTTGAAGCTTTTATGGAAAAGTGGATTAGCTTACGTAGTGAAGAAGCTGAGTTGAAAAATGCATGCTTGAAAGAAAAGCTTGCACGCCTTCAGAGAAATTCGTCTACTTCGGAGAGCAGTGCCACTGATTTGGGCCCTTGCTCACATATGGCTTGTTTAGATATATTGAATAGCATGACCGAGGTGACCAACGAAGTTTATGTCAAAGCAGTAAAAGCTTTTAAGGATCCAGCTTTTCGAGTGACATTTGTGAAGATGGCGGAGCATAGCCGCTTACCTGTTTTAGAGCTTCTTTGATTCACATAATGTTTATCTGAATTAAATCATGTTATTGTTGTATTTTGCTCTACTGTTCTTTTGTGCTAGGAGCTTAGCTAATTCTAAACTATGATACATTGTTATGTTGTTATGATTGTTTGTAAGTTGTTATGTTTGGGTCTGGTGGTGTCTATGCCTTTTTCTGGTTTGAAGTTGTTGCCAATGCTATGTCTAATTTCACTTTGGATTTTCTGGACACATGTTGCTTCTCATTTTGTCTCTCTACCATCATGTAGTGTTTGGGTCTGGTGGTGTCTGATCTTCTTTCCCTGTAGAGCTGCATTGTTCCGTGTATTGTTGATGTGAATGGTCTGTTGTGAATGTCAATTTATTTTTCCATTGTGGTCTTTGTTTTTGGATGTCTTGTGATGATTTTTCGATGATATGTGAAGCTGTGTTTTTTGGTTGCAGTAAGCCTTTGATATTTTTGTTTAATGATAAAATTCTACCCATGGTTACAAATTTTATATTACATATAACACGTATTTGTTTGACATTTGCTCCGTTAACTTTATATTAGGGACTAAAGTTACTATAACATGGATGAAGAGAGCATAATGAATTCTACCAAGTAAGTTTATAATTTAAAACTTGTCTAATTTTTCAGTCAACCTTTTGAAAATTTATTATAAATGCAAAAGTTCATTAAATGATGAATTCATGTTAAGCATTTTTCTAGTGAGATGCCTGTTGAGTTTGGTGAAATTTCAAACATATATAATGATGGTTCAAGTGACAATGGTTCAAGCGATGATGATTCCATAACAATGGATGACATTACATCAGATGACAGTGAAGATATAATGATGATTAATTTTTTATTTGCTAACCGAAGAAGTGTAATTAGTGGAAGGCCTTGTAGGACATCATCTCTTACTGGAAAAGGATTTATGCTTGAGATTTTAAATGGGCATCCATCTGTCTGTCATGAAATGTTTCGCATGCAAAAACATGTGTTTCTGAACTTTTATAATGCTTTGAAAGAGAAGGGACTACTAAAAAATGGTAAAAAAGTGGATGTTGAGGAGGGTGTTGCTATGTTTTTGATGATTATAGGACACACAACACGCTACAGAGTGGTTGGTGATCGTTTTCAGCATTCGAATCATACAATCTCAAAATGGTTTCGTAAAGTTTTGCGAGTTGT
Organism: Allium sativum; assembly: GCA_030737875.1. Lineage (NCBI taxonomy): Eukaryota > Viridiplantae > Streptophyta > Magnoliopsida > Asparagales > Amaryllidaceae > Allium > Allium sativum. Next base: position 974,703,941 of record CM060924.1, read on the forward strand.
TTGCTCGTTAGGCATGGAGGTTATTCAACCAAAAAATCAGGATACTGTCCATGAGCGTCTTTTGCAAAAGTATCCTCATTTCAAGGTGATACAATCGAATACTTATGATATTTATCTAGTTAGAAATAGAATAATAGTAATATTGTCATTTAATATCATACAATAGAATTATATTGGAGCAATAGATGGAACACATGTTTAAGCGTGGGCTCCTTCTTCAAGGCAAACATCCTTCCGTGGCAAGAAAAATGCCGTGACACAAAATGTGATGGTTGCAAGTGACTTCGATATGAGATTCATATTTGTATATGCTGGATGGGAAGGTACCGCTAATGATTCTCGAGTATTTATCGATGTAGTTTCAAAACTAAGCAACAAATTTACATTGCCACGAGGAGGTACTTTTAACTAGTTTTATTTGAGATAGATAACAAATATTTATAATTAACTTATTCAAAAGCACAATTCTTTCATATGATGGTTTTTATAATTTATTTTAGAACAATTCTATCTTGTTGATTCTGGATATCCAAACATACCTGGATTTCTTTCTCCTTATCGTGGACAAAGATATCATTTACGTGACTATAACGGACAAGGAAGACTACGTGGAAAGGAAGACTTATTTAACTATAGACATTCATCATGTCGGAACATTATTGAGGGTTGTATTGGAGTTCTAAAAGCAAGATTTCCTATTTTAAAGTTGATGACAAATTTCCCGCTTTCTAGATAAGGGCAAATTCCAATTGCATGTTGCACAATACACAACTTTATTCGGGAAGAACACACGACGGATACTCTATTTACTGAATATTCATCTGAAAACATGGTATTTCAACCCATATTGGAGTCAAGTCATGAACAAGAGGTTGTGCAGTTTAATGTTAGTCAATCGGCTCAAATGGGATATGTTAGAGATCAAATAGCCACAAGGATGTGGAATAAGTATGTAACAACTCATCATTTATAGTTCAAGTACAATTTTATTTCAATTCCAATTTAATAAATTAATCCATCTTTATTTCAGTAACATATCTGAGTTGTTCAAGTACTCTTATTTTTATTTACTTTTATGCTGTGATTCAGTAGATGTCTTACTTTTGTATTATCATTTGCAGATGTAACTTGGAAGACATCAGAAGCACGTTGCTTACAAAATTTGTGGCTAATATAAATATCATATTGTTATGATAGATGCTTGAGTTGTTCTCTTTCAACTTTCTCTTTATCTAGCCTATCTCTTATGTTAAATTTAAAACCGTGTTATGAACTTTTTTATTGTAATTTTATTCAAGTACTATTCGGCCTTATGTAATTTAAAATATTGTATTCTCTCTAATGTTTAATCATTATGTTTAGAATTCAGCTTAATATCTTTCATATATAATAGTTTTTAATTAGCAGCTTGATGTATTTACAGTTGTTTTTATTCAACTTCTTTATGTTTGAATTCTTCATTTTGTTTTTTGTTCGATTTACAATATGTAGTATGTTCATGCAAACATGAAAAATGAACAGTATATATCATTGGGGGCGACTATTTGAATAATATGTGTTTGAATTGCCAAAATGAAAACTCAAATTTTCAAAATTTGAAAACTATATTTCAAACCAAACGCGTTTTCAATTTTTAGTTTTGAAAACTTGTTTTCGAAAAAAGGATAACCAAACGCATTTTGAGAAATAGTGAAAACATTCAAAATGGAAAATTGAAAACAACCATGAAAACTCAAAATTGAAACCAAACGCTACCTTATATTTTCAATGCACAAAAATATATTTCAACGCATGGAAATTTTATAATCTTCCTACATATGTTAAATATGATATTTTTCTGATTCTACATACAACAGAAATGTAGTTTTTTTATTGTTAAATCCTTTTTCTATCAAACATGAAATTTTTTCTCTTCGCTTACATTTTAAAGGTTACATTTTTAATGAACACTATATATTTTAACATATGACTCTTTTTAACTTCACTAACATGTTAATGACGACATTTTTATCTAAAAATGTAAATTAACACATGATTCTTTTATTGGTTTATACATACCATAGAGATGTACTTTTTCTACCGATAAAACATTTTTATTATGTTAAAACATTTATCAAACCTGAATCTTTTTAATGAGTCATCTTTACATTAAAAAAGTAATTTTTATTGTGACAACATTTTATCGAACTTGAATCTTTTTTTTTAATGATCATCTTTACATTAAAAATTTAATTTTTAATGTGACTACATTTTATCAAACTTGAATTTTTTTTAATGATTCATCTTTACATTAAAATTGTAATTTTTAATGTTAAAATATTTTTATCAAACTAGAATTTTTTTCAAAATCATTTTAAAGAATCATTTTCAATCTTTTCTTATTTTTATTTTAAAGAATCATTTCAAAGAATTATTGTTTCTTATATACAATAAAAAAAGGTAATTTTTTATTGTTAAAGTTATTTTTATATCAAAATAATGATCATTTTCAATCTTTTCTTATATACAATAAAAAGTGAATTTTTATTGTTAGCATATTTTCATTTCAAAATAATGACCATTTTAATCCTTTCTTATATACAATAAAAATGCGAATTTTTATTGTTAACATATTTTTATTTCAAGACAATGATCATTTTAACAAATTCTATTTACAATAAAAATGTGATTTTTATTGTTAACATAATTTTATTTCCAATAATGATCATTTTAACAAATTCTATTTATACAATAAAAATGTGATTTTTATTGTTAACATATTTTTATTTCCAATAATCATCATTTTGAAATATTCTATTTATACAATAAAAATGTGATTTTTATTGTTAACATAATTTTATTTCCAATAAGGATTATTTTAACAAATTCTAAAAATGTGATTTTTATTGTTAACATATTTTTATTTCCAATAATGATCATTTTAACAAATTCAATTTATACAATAAAAATGTGATTTTTATTGTTCAAATGATTTTCATTTCATATATGAATATTTTACAACACATGAGTATTTCAGAAAATTTCGACATTATAACGGCAGGGTAATTAAAACCGGCACTGTCCCTAGTACGGCTCCTCTGCTATCCTAGGGCTCGCGGCGATACAAGGGTTTTATTTTAATAATTTTCATAATGCAATTCATTTTCACAACCCTGAATTTACCACAAAACACAACCAATTTCGTTTCAACCACAATCAATCATCCACAATCACAATCAATTTCACACAACAATACAATCAAGTCGTCCATGGTTTGTGGACGACAGTGTCGGGAGCTACTAATCTCCATCTGCAACCTAATATAATTTTATTCAATTATTTTTGAATTCAGAAATCTCACATTGGTTTTTATTCCTTCTAAAATTGTAGAAGGCTCCAAAAATTGTCCCGTTTCTTCTAGAATGTAGAAGACTTCGCCAGGAGTCCAATGTCTCATGTTTCATCGAATTTTTTCACCGTATGAGAAAGATATGATTTTTACAGTGTTAATGACATCATTGGTAATTAATATAGTAATCAATTAAAAAAATAACCTCCTTCTTCACAAAACTTACAGGCCGACGGTTTTTTTTTAAAACCGTTCAAAACCAGGGTTGGTTATTGCGATCAAACCCTGGCACTTCGCGTCCATCCGATGACACCACGCCGGAGGGTTCTGAGAGGCGCGCCTGGGCCTCCCACGTCGACCTCGCACGCCTGTGGAAGGCGGAGATTGGCTCGCGATGGCAATGGTTGGACAGGGTGATTTGAGCAATTAACAGAACTTTGAGCAAATTCCACTGTTGGATTGGTAGAACACAGGGAGCTCTACAATATTCCTATAGGAATTTTTACGATTCATTGAGAGGATTTGGAGATCAAGTAGGGTTTTATTTTGAATGTTATCTCCATTGATTTGAGGAGGGAGACGACGGCTATATGAAGAGGATAGGTTTTTTTTTATGAATTCTTATTTACATTAATTCTTTAATTCCGAAAAAGCCCGTTAACCCACACGAACTCCAACGCAAACCCAACGACTGTCGCCCCTAGATAAATACCCCAATTCGGGACACAATGGACTATGTTTCGTAAGCCCATTCGACTGTTTCAGTCAATTTTTCTTTAAATTAAAATATAAACATTCAATATTAGATTTGAATGTACATTTTAATTTACCAGGGCTACATACTGATTCCAAAAATTCCCGAAAAATAAATCTAGCTATGTTTTGGCTCTACGGTTGTAACGAAATTTGTTTTGTTGAATTTGGAGACCGTTTGAAAAATGGCCATTTTCTGGTCGATCCAATTTGACTAAATTGACAAAACACATTTTGATTTACCACACTCACATACTAATTCCAAAAATTATGGAAATTTAAACCTAGCAATAAATTGACATTCTAGATTCAACAAAAGTAGTTTCATCGAAAACTGAGGTCGTTTGTAAAATGACTATTTTTAAGGTTTTTATTATTATTTAAAAATGGAATTTTTAAATTCTGACACATTTCCTGTTTAAATTTCTAAAAATAATTTTTTTTAAATTGATTCTGATTTTCCGGCTTGTTACAGACTGACTGTAGTTTTTGTTGTAAAAATGTAAATATATGGATTTGATTGAATTTAAACTAGCACAAAGAATTTCGCTCGGTTATGGCATGGATTAGATTTAAATTATGGGCCTAGTTTGGCAATCCTTTCAGAAAGTTGGTTTAAAAGCCGAATGTATAGAATAGTTGCTTTCTAAAATAATTTCTATAGACAAATAGTTAAGGAAGTCAAAATTAATTCAGAAACGTAGGTCCCATCCATCCTCCTAGACTTAAACAAATGGTAACGTAGGTTAAGCTTTGTATAATTCTGGATGTGACTACCTGCATGAACAAAAGATATAAATTTAACATTACAAAATTAGTATGTAATTTGTAGGAGAAAACACATGGAGGAATATAGTATTGGATAACGACTATGAATCAAGTTACATCGACGAAGACTCTACCACAACAAGCAATAGAAACAACTTGAGGCTAGCTGTAGCATGCGACGATGGTCGTACAAGGATGTACACTGTTACTGATACAGATGTTTTGGTTTATAACAGATCATTCCCTTGAGTTAATGGTTGGTTCTAGGACTTCTTTTCTATTGGTTTATTGTTTTCCACCGCTAATTTTCGATTAGTGAGATTGTATATATTGCGCAGGGCACACATTAAGTGTAGTTTGAAGTTTTGATGCAGAATTCTTATTTTCTGGCAGTAGTGATGGGTATGCTTAATGAGTTATCTCTCTTACAATCAATTAATAGTGTGCTCATTTAATTGACCCTTTTTGCTCCTTAGGAACACTAAGATGTGTGTGTTTTTTTTTTTTTTTTTTTTTTTTTTTTAAGTTCTTCTTTACAGCTTAGATGTAGAGTGTCACCAATAACCCTTTTGATTTCCTGAGTACTGTTGATATTGGTGAGAGAGAGGATGGTGAAATTGATGATTCGGCGTTGGACATTCATGTTGAAACTTCAAATGTTAACCAGTCTGATGGAGCGCGAGGTTAATGAAGGATCATGGTAGCTAAACGTCGGAAGATGTCAGGTAATGATTTAGTTCATTTATTAGACAAACCAATTCTGAAATCTACTGATGTGATGCCAAATAGAATTGTACAGAAGCCTATTGTACTTAAAATACCTTACTACCATGGCAAAACTGCAATCTATTGGATGTTACAATCAAAATGCAGGCTAACTAAATTTCTGGTTTCGTCACTGCATTTATCTCTTATGTGTTTGTTACCGGGTATAAGTTGATACTTTATTATTTCCCCTTTTTTGTATTTGGTTCAATAGCATATCTTGATTGTATTTTTTTTGTATTTTTGTAATTGTGCAGATTCGGCATGGAGGAGTGCAATTGAAATTTGGATGTTACAGTCATAAAAATAGTGTAGTAGTGAAATTGGTTGTTTAACAATTTTGTTATTTTTTGTTAACAATTTTTGATAACTGAAGAATTAGATTTGCAGTGGGAAACAGGAGTGGGCTGATGAAAAGGAAAGGAGTGAGAATGATAATCGTAGCACGGGCATGATGCATAAGAGGTACTCGTTATGGACTGAGATATTAATATATCTTACTTGGAAATTGTTTAAGTGACATTGTAGCAAGTATGCATATGAGTGAATGTATAATAGTGTCAGTGAGTCTATATGAGTGAATCGAGTGACAATGTAGTGAATTCCGTTATTTTATGTAATGAAATTACTAATTCATAAATGGTGTAAACTTGAATTGTTTTTTTTCTTAATGTGAGTAATTATAATTGTTGTTAATGAAATAGCGGTTATTATCATAACATTATGAAATATTTGATTAATAGCAGTTGAGGTATAATTACTTTTAGCAGTTGTAAAACAAATTTTAACAACTGCTAGCAACAGTTGTAAAAAAGGTTGGCTATGTTACGATTGTCGGCTGTACTAGACATATTTGGCAGTTGTGAAAGGGTATTATTTGTTATAATGGTACCTGTGGTCCGTACAGAAGTTGTCATAGGGTCGCAAAGGTGTTGCCTTTGACTTTAAGGCAACGCGACAAAGGACAACCCAAAAAAGTGTTGTAACATATCATTTTTTGCCTATAACAACGCTTTTGACATTTTCTGCGTCACTTCTTCGGTATTGCACTATGCAATATATGGTGTAGTGAAACCAATTCATAAGGTTTGTCATTTACCTTTGAATGCTCTTATCAGTCCATTTTTCCATCGTTAAGCCAAGTGATCTCTATGCAGCCTTTGTATTTCATACTGCATCATCGTAACTTCAAGTTCGATGAAAAGTACATAACAATACTAATTCATTTTCATAGAACTAGAAAAAAGATATCTAAAAAGTTATATCGCTAACTGTATGTGGAATACAGTTTGCATTTGGAACATGACTTCATGCTAGTGTATACAAATTATACATATTTTCAGATCACGATTTCCGTGATATGTTGCTTGATGGAGACTTATCAAAGCAAAAATGACAGGAAAACAAAAATACTTTATTCAGTCGGCATGCAGAGACAATATACAACTAGGGCTGTTTTGGTAATGGTTACCATTACCGTTTGACAAATACCGTTACCGTACCGTTTTTACTGGTAAGTCAGAATTGTTTACCGTTACCGTTACCGATCGACTGGTATACCGATAATCTGGTAACCGTTATACTGATAATGGTAAATTACCGTTTGTCCATCAAAGTTTATTTCTTGACATATTTTTACACATAATGAATCTTTATTATACTATATATAGTGTTAGTTTATAAACAAACATAAATGAAAAAGAAAATAAGTGTATCTGTCATTATTTCACCTAATTATTGAACTAAATATAATCATTTAGTTCTAAATGCATGTAATAAAGCATATTAGATGAGTATACATATGTTTTGAATTAACTGATAAAATTACCGTTACCGTTGGTATTGAAGAAATGTTAATGATAATTTACCGTTCAAACCGGTAAATTTACCGTTACCGTACCGTTTTAACTGGTATACCGATTTTAATAAAAAATGGTTACCGATTGACTGATAATGGTAAATTTACTATTACCATAACAACCTTATATACAACAACATTTACTAAGAACCCAATTTTAATTATGGGAAACACATTTAAAATTCGGTAAAATGCTGCAGAACTTATCAGTTAATTTCGACGGATATTTCGAGTTTAGATTTGAAAGTCGTAAAGAGCTGATTAAAATCGGAAAACAGTGAATATTTCAAATTTTTATTTTTGAACGTGAACGTAGTTGAAATTAACGATATTTGTGAAAGCTTGAGACATCTAATTAGCTTTTGACGGACAAGCTGTATATATTAATTTTTTATACTTCGTTATTTTTACTTCAGGCTGAAGGCAAGCAGACTTCCAAAAGGATGGATTTTGGCGAAAAGTTGCTATTGGACCAAACCATTAAAGCGAAAGAAAGGCATGGGCACGCCAAAGTTGAAAAAAAGGAGTTAAAAAAAAAAGGAGGAAACGTCAGATGCACCATCCGTACACCGTGTGGGTGGGAAAACGTCAGCATTTGGTCTCCATTTGTGCTCTTTTTTAATTGGAAGCAGTGAGCGCTTTTTGTGGGCAATTGGGCCACGTGGTTTGGGATGTACTTCGACAAATTACGTCTTGGATTTTCTTGTGGTTTATGGTGAGTTCACAGTTTTTAAATATACTTTTCATGATGTTCCAAGATTTTTTTTTTTTTTTTTTTTTTTTTTTCAAGCTGGTTTTTACGGTGATCCGTAACATTCTTTTATTTATCACAAAATAAAAAGTTACAAATCAGTCCAGATGATATGAAATCAACATATCAGCTAATAGTTTTTCCACACACGGATGAAACCACACCAAGCACCAAAAGATAGTAAATATGACATACAGCAATTTCATGTTTAAAACTTAGAATAACAAGACAATATGACATGAAGAAGGAAAGATTGTTCTCAGCAAATCAGCCCATGTCGTCATCGAGTCCTTTGAGAAGCTCAATCTTTTTGCTTCTCGTAATTGGCGCACTACCCAAAGTTCGTTCGGAAGTAGCTACCGCAATCGGCGTGTTGACAATAGGTTCTGAAGGCGCTTTGTATCCTGGAGGAGGTTTGATGTGATCATACGGGCCAGATTTCTTGTTGTTGTCACTTACTTTGCTACTTGAACCAGGAGAAATAGTGCTGCTGTTACCTGCACCTTTGGATAAGTTTTCTTCTTTAGATCTGTCTTGGATCCTGGTTTCCTTACTATTCAGGAAACCCGGCTTGAAAACAGGCGACAATGTGTTGGAAGAGCTCGGTTCATTATGGATGTATCCTAACATCTCACGCTCAACAGCAAAAATATCCAACGTGTTGTAGTTATGGATCATGTTATCCATGATTTTCTTCTTCTCAGCGCATACAAACGGTTCGAAAATGCCACTGCTGATTTCCATACATAAAGCTTCAATATTTTCACGTACCCCTTTCTCTTTATATCTGAATTTAACTTTTGACTTTGATTTGGAATGCTGCTTTCCTTCTTTTTCACTCTCATTAACACAATTGAAATTTACTTGCAAAAAGCCATCAAGTTGAAACACTGCATCATTTTCAATTTCCTCACTTTGCCCAATTCCATCTGAGTGTTTTTCCTTGCTGTCTTTAACAACATAATCACCGTTTTTTCTACTAAAAGCATCAGATTCCGTTGCCTGCTGCTCATGAACAACCATTTCAGTGCATAGCATACTAACATTTCCAGAAGCAGTCTCTGAATTCGCTTTTTTAGTTCCGTGCATACCTAGCATATTAGCTATTCCAATTCCCTCTTTTCCTAAACTTGCATTACCTGCTCCTTGTTTTCCAACTAAAGTGTCAGCCTTGTTACCAGAGCAAGCATTATGCAGTGTGATAGCACTGTCGACAGAATCATTCACATAAGGAGGGAAAACACGCGATAGCAGCTTGCTTACTTATCTGATCTCACCCTCCTCGCATTCATCGTCTTCTTCTTCTTCCTCATGCAATGAAGAGAGCACTTCAAACCTGCTATTACTTGTTTCATCTTCCTTTGCCGTAGCTATATGTTTCTCCTTTATCAAACTGGAATTCTTGCCTGATACTTCCTTCCTTTTCCCCGTAACTTCCATCCACTCAGAGCTTGGACGCACCAAACCTGGACCAGAACTCACATTTGTGTTGGTTCGCAGACGTGCTCCATTTGAATTTGAATTCAGTCGAACCCTTTCCGATGTAGGGTTTCCTTTAGTTTTATCCTCCCTGTACTTCGTACAATTTATTGTAGTATGACAAAACTACTACATTTAACACAAATCGATGGCCGCCACAAGTAGGAAACGTGCACAATCTGCTCACTGCCGTCTGGTAATAGCACTGGGAATTCATAGGGTAGCTCATCACGAGGGGAAACCTCGACCATACATTTTGCGTACTCAAGTCTATCAAGCTTTTCTGTTGATAGATCCATACACAGAAATTTTCCAATTCGCATAGCCAAATAACAGATACAAATTTTTGACAAGAATACCAGTGGCAAGTTTGTTAATTTAATCCAAACCGGAACAGAATCAAAAGCTTTGTTCATATCTCCCAAGTTCGTCGCCCACAGACGCACAATAAATAACTTGTTCTGAATAAGCACTGGATCTGCTTGTAAAATTTTATCATGGTCTTCGACCTTATCGAAATGGAAAAAGAAAACAGTACCTGTCGAAATTGTCTTTATCCCCCCGGATGGGTTCCAGAGCTTCTTCGGTCGAGTTGCGACAACAGAGTAAGGTAGCGGTCTGTCCAGAAAGTGGCCGATGAGGTAACCACTCCATTGTTCCTCAGCAGCGTCGATGATTTGTTCGGTTGGCTGAATCGCTTTACCTTTGAAGACTAGCTTCATCGGCGGGGGTGTAAAGGAACCGGCATTTCGTGGTTTAGATTCAAAAAGCGAAGACCATTTCTTGGTTGGAGGGTCGGCTGCTAGGTTAGGATTACTGGAAGGCATCGGAATTGGTGTCAGAGGGGGTTTCGGTGGTGGAGGATTAGGAGGTGGCAGTGTGTATTGGATCGGTGGAGCAAGGTGAAGGTTGATTTGAGAGGGGGAAAGTCTAGAAGAGAGATTAGGTCTAGCTGAGAAAAACGACGGAAATGAGATTGCCATTCTTTTTTTTTATTTAACATTTTCCTTCTGGTGTTCCAAGATTAAAATTAAATAAATATATGGAACTCTTTATTCATAGTACAATACATTTGCATTACCAAAGGCATATTTTATTAATGTACAAGCTATTCATATAACTTAAATTACTAATTTTCATATTTCAATGTTAAATATTATAGGGAAAAAAAATCGTGTATAATCGGTACGATTAATCACGATCATTCAATTCTTCAGTCGTTAACATTATAGATGATAACCTCATGAACAATTGGTATGGTTAAACGGTTAGTGGTTTAACCGTAACGACCCTACTATATTGAATCTTTTTTTGCTTTAATTGTAAATTTACACGGGTTTATCGTTAAATACTTTTTGGTTATTGGCTAAACTAGAATCGTTGAACTTACTAATGTTTTTTTTTAAATCTTTCTAGATAAACAATCAAGATAATATCAGACATTATTAACAAATATAAATACAAACAAAAGTGGTATATTCAAAAGTTCTATATAAAGCTGTTAATTTTGTATGGATGTTTGTTATCCATCCATGTTCGCTCGAGCTCCACCCAAGTAAGTTCAATTTTTATTTAGGACAACATAATTTGCACACAAAAAACTCTTGTTCGTTTGGTGTTTGCCCGAATTCATCTGAATTTCTTATAATTTAGTATATCAACTATGCTCTTTAAGATATTTATGACAATTGTTTGTTTTATTGATCGAGTAAAAAAGTGTAAAATGTTTGTACCTTAGTACATAATGATAAATAATGTTATTGATAAAAAGCTCATTTAAAAGTACAAAATCTAAAGTAAACAAGATTGTTCTTTCGTGTTCATGAAAGTCCACGACCAAAAAACATATATTCATGTTCTTTTGATTTATTTAGAACATCAGCTAGAACAATAAAATTTATAAGAACATCTGATTTGAGTTTATTCAGGACAGAAACTGAACAAACGTCTGTTTGTAGGGGTGTAAATGGGTCGGACCGGACGGAGGTGTGTCCTACTCCTATCCTATAAGAGTTTCAGACGGACACAGATCAGACAAGCATTAAGTTTGGGCAATGTTCATACGAGCCGGACAACGGACGGACAATGTTCGTACAATAGAAAAACATCGAACATTTTAGATCGGACTAGACGATGGTGTGTCATAGTCCCGTTCTATAATAGAATCACGCAGACACGGACCTAACACCTTATAGCCTCAGACCGAGCCGGACAACGGACTGTCCTGTCCGATATACAACCCTATCTGTTTGGTACAATCCGATCGATTTACACTCCTAGTTTCACTCTCCAAAAATGAATAAAATTAACGTACATCTTACTCTTTTTTTTTTTGAGCAAATCCTCTTATGTATTTTCTCTATTTTATTGTCACAATCTATCAAACACATTTTTTTTCCTTGGTGGTGCTCTTGAATAGGTCATGGCCAAAATGATGAATTTGAAAGTTTTCTCATTATATTAGGTGATAGATGAAGGTGACGAAGTGAGAGAGCGAGTGTGATGAAAGCAGAATGAGCAAACAGTGAAATTTCAGTCAATTAGTATGAGCATAGAAGAAAATGCAAGGAAGGAAGGAGGAAGGAGAAACAATATGGCTTACTGGATATATATATATATCCAAATATTTGTTCATAGCTATATTAGCCTAATGAATCGATCTAATGCATTTGGGCTTAGACGTACGCACATTATTCATATATTATGGGAGCACTTCGACCAATAATTACCTTGTTTGACATGCTGCATCCTCTAGTGGCCATAAGTTAACCTCTCCAACCATCTCCGATGGATTGCATTAAGAATGGGTAGTTATAACTGTGACAACCCCAAACCCCGTTAAGACGGTAGCAAGGGTAATCTTTGGAATATAACACATAAACAGATAATAGCAGAACAGAAATAATTAAATACACCAGATAATGTACAATAGAATACACCGGATAAATATAATCATCAGAGTTACACGGTATATAGGATCATACTTAGTACAAAATACAGTTCAGCTATACATAAAATGTCTACAGCGGAAAAGAAAACATAGTATGTACAACAGGAGCTGAACAGCATAAAAAGAGATAAATGATAGAATCCATCTTCAGCTCCAGCTATCCAGAAAGAGCCTGCTAAAACCTGAATACAAGGCATCCCGTGTAGAAAGAGGGGCACCTGAGTTTGCAAGTGAAACAAACTACGAGCCAGTCATGGGACTGGTATGAGAAATCTACTTAACACATCTTACAATATGGCTAATCACAGGGCCACGCCACTTTCGCGGAACGGGTTTACTCCATTGGATTGCCAGTGCTTTTAAACAAATAAATCTTTTGAACATCGCAATGCTTTTTATAAAAATGAAGCCGATATAAGACTCAAGTCCCATCACACAATGCAACACAAACCGGAGGATAGAGTTTTACCTTATATCGACCAAGATATGCTTAATACGCGTAAAGTAAAATCACTTAAAATGTAAATTTTATTGTTTAATTCTTAATCAGACTCCAATCGTAAACTAGCAAGAGAACGATTCCCTAAGTATTAACCCCAAAGGCCGAAACCAACATCAGACCAATACCCAGGAAACCATCCGTCCTAGCTCGTTTCCAGTTAGTTTCTAACTTTAGATACAATCATAAATATCAATCATAGACGGCATAAGTGCCCCATACCACTATGTCGCCATATATAGGTATACAATCAAAACCACACGATGCCGTATTTGGAAATTGGATTTCCGTTATGAACCAAGGCAAAAGATAGTCCTTACCGATTCGAGACGGTCTAGCCTACCATGCCTCAGGAACAGCCGCAACTGCACCTAGGAGCCACAAGGCCGGTCCACCGATGTGGATTAAAATGCCTGAACATTGCGTTTTCCCGCCCTTTGGGGCGTAAATGAGTCCTACGACTCCATCGGCTTCACATAGTCATCGATATATCTAAGGCGCCTCGCAACAGGAACTACCACACAGGTGAAATAATATAAATGTCATGGCTGGTAGGTCACTGACACCACCCTAGCTAGAAAGAAACGCATGCCCTCCCTGGATCCTTCTCCCGTTTCTGGTCCATACCGGGGTGTGAGGCTCGCGAATTCACGTTATACACAAAGCTATGCCACACAGGTCGTGCTTTGATCATCAACCACAAGACTTTGCTTTTCAACAGAAGCCTTGATCATCAGCCACTTAGGCATGCCACACAGACAATTCACTCCATGCGACTGATATCTATCGATATATAACCCCTGAGCTCGTACGTCTCGGAGAAGGGAATTAAGCAAGAGAATAAATTCTCCGCCGCCAAACAGATATATATTTAATAGAGATCAATCCGCACAGAACAAAATCCAATGTCAGACACACGGTCCATTTACAAGTTCATTCTGGGTCTGTACGAAACCGGAGGCACTCAATACCTCGCATATACATATAATCAACATGTACGTCCGGACGGCTACTACTTCAGCCCCGTCAAGGTAGCTACTCCTATCATGGGCATCAGTAGCACCCCTCCATTCGACGTGAAGATCATCGGTCTTGCCCCGTCTTCATATCTACGACTTTCACTCGTCGAACAATTATTTGAAATGAGAATCAACTTGGCCTTTTCAAATAATTCACGTATATTTAGAATTTCAAATCAATTCATTTCAGTGGTTAAATTATTCGACATCACTAATTCTGTCCTTTAATGTAATTTTCACGCCAAACACATTCAACCATCAAATATCACATAAACCGAGCAAATTCAGTTTATTTCCATTCCATATCGTTTATAATATTTTATCATGATTTATCGCTATTTTTATTTATTTAAAAATAGCCAATTCATTCAAAATAACGCTTCAGGCCGTAACGCGGCCGTAGCGCTGTTTTTCTTTAGATTTGATTTACACATATCTGAACATCTAACTGTTGGATCTTTACAAATTTTATATCATTTGAAAGATCTTTTCAAAACGAATCCAACGGTTTCAGTTTCGGGAAAATCCGACGGTCGGATCTCCCGCACTAGTCGTTTGAAGTTACGATTTCAAAATACGAACTACAGCGTCGTTATTCGATTTAATTTAATTATATTTATATATATAAATAAATATAATTGATTCTGGTGTTGTTTTTCTTCAGATTTGAATTAAACGTTCCAGACAATCCAGCCGTTGGATATTCACACAGTGGGTGTCGTTGGAAAGATATTTCCAAAGCGAACCCAACGGTTGCGGTTTCGGGAAAATCCGATGGTCGGATCTCTCGCACTAATCGTTTGAAATCACGGTTTCAAAACACGAACTGCAGCTTCGTTATTCGATATATTTTATTTATTTATATATATATATATAAATATATTTCCTTCTTCGATTTCAAAACCATATCCACTTTATATATTTTATAAAAATGCCATTTTTATCATCAACAATATTTATTCAACACATCACCATTTTTAACGAGTTGTTCACATGGTAAAAATGATATTTTTATCATCAAAAACATTTATTCAACACATGAATATTTTTAACACTTCACATTTACAATAAAAATGTAGATTTTATTGTTCACTCCATATATTCAACACATGAACGTTTTCGACATCATACATACGATAAAAATATGATTTTTATCGTTCTAGTCCTTTATTCAACACATGAACATTTTCCATAGTTGATATATATAATAAAAATGTGATTTTTATTGTAAAACAATTTATTTCAAAACATGATTATTTTATATAGTCTATACATAAGGTAAAAATGTTATTTTTGGTGTTAAAACAATTTATTTAAAGTACTAGTATTTTATATAGCCTATATATAATAAAAATGTGATTTTTATCTTTCAAATAATTTATTCAACACATGAACTTCATTCAACACATGAATTTCTACTCAACACACGAATATAGTTTCAACGCATGAAAATAATTCAAACACATGAATATCATTGAAAATTTCGACAGTATAACGGCAGGATAGTTAAACCAGCACCGTCCTTAGTACGGCTCCTCGCTCTACCTTAAAACCTCGCGGTTTTTTACAATGGGGAGTTTCAATATCTAGTTCGCACGTAGGCGAATTTTCCCATATACTAATCCTATTGGGATTTCAATCACAATCAATCATTTCAATTCAACCATTCATGATATTCACCAAATTTCACATCAACCAACAATCCAAACAATATCACAACCAATATATCGTCCATGGTCTGTGGACAAGGGGAGTATATATATATATATATATATATATATATATATATATATATTCGTATATAAATATATTTCAATTTCATTTCACTATCATTTCAATTTATTTCAACGCATATATAATTTTTACAACGCATATATAATTTATACATCGAACCTACAACTTATACAACGCTTATACATGAGGTGTACAACGCTTATATAACTCATACATTGACTATATAATTTATAAATCTTTGTTTTCCATTTCGTTTATAAATTAGAAATCTCACATTGGGTTCCACTCCACAAAAAATAGCAGAAGGCTCAGAAAAATATGCGGTCTCTTCTAGAATGTAGAAGACGTCCACACGAGTCCACTGTCTCTTGTTGCACTGGATTTCGTCAACATCCGAAAAAGATATGATTTTTATAGTGAAATCAAAAACCGTAGCGCTTGAAAGTGTTATTAAACAGTTTAAATAATATCAGCTGTACCTCTCTAAAAATCTTCAAAACTAGGTCTTGATTTTAAACCAAATCCGTAGCACGATACGCCGATCGGGTAGCACCACGTTGTAGTGCCTGGAAAGGCGCACCTGCACCAGAAGTGGGGTCCACTTTGGTGATCCCTATCAACGGCGGCGGCGAGATGAAGTTCCAGACTTTGGAGCGATGGATCTCAGCAAAAACTCCACTAGAGAAGACCAGGTTTGTATGGATTTAGAGATGGGAGAATTCTCTACAAAAAACACAACTGGAGCCTATGATTTTGATGAGTGGAGGAGGAGAAAATGAGGAGAGTAGAAAAGATCCTTTTCCGCCGTCGATTGGGGGTTTTGGGGGAGAAATAGCGGGGAGAGAGAAATAACGTGATTGGCCTATTTTTTTTAATATGTTTTTAAAATCTCTAAAATACCCCTCCTCGGATACTAATTCCAATCCAAACCCAAAGACTATCGTCCCTAGCTAAATACCCCCATTCCGAACCTAATGGGATATGTTTCGTAGGCCCATTCGACTGTTTCAGTCAGTTTCCCTTCAAATTAAAATATAAAACATTCAATATTCGATTTGAACGTACATTTCAATTTGCCAGGGCCACAAACTGATTCGAAAAATTCCCAAAAAATAAATCCAGCTATATTTTGACGATATGGTCCCAAAAAAACTAGTTTCGTCGAATTCTGAAATCGTTTGAAAAATGGTCATTTTCTGGTCGATCCAATTTAACAGAAATTCACCAAACACATTTTCCTTTGCCACGCTCACATATTAACTTCAAAAATTATGAAATTTGAAACCTAGAAATAATTTGACATCCCGGATCTAACAAAAGTGGTTTCGTCGAATTCTGAGACCGTTTGCAAAATGTCTATTTTCACGGGCTATATAAATTCTATAGTGACCTTTCTGAAAATTCATTTTGCCATAACTTTTGACTCCCGCTATGAAACATCGATTTTTCAGATTCGTTAGAAAGATAACTAACAGATTTAAATATTTTTGGTTTCACTAAAATCCGTTTTATTTTGCACCCGGTACAGTCTGTCAAATTTTGAATTGAAAATTTGAAACTGCCGCGCCATTTCAGGCCTTGTTTATAATTCAAAGTAATTATATTTCTTTTCAAATGCCGATTCAAACACACTTTTCATCATTATTATTTAAAATATTTATTTTAAATATTCAAAATCCACTAAAATAGCCAAATTAAAAATTTTAAACTGGCTCAGATTTTCCGGGTTGTTACAATAACTCTATTTCCCTTGAACAAGGAACCTTGTATCAACGTCCAAAGTGAGGAACTTTCTCACGATCACCTTATACTCCTCATCTACCTTGCGTTTACTTCTTTGTTCACCAAAATCTTAACTATAGGTTTGTTGCTGAATGCTTCTCAGCATCCTTAACAATTTTCGAATAAATGAAGGTTAATCCTCTACACTTCTCCCTCCACCATCTTTGTTGATGACAAAAAATGTCGTAAACACCCAAGATTCCAATTGCTAGGAATTATTAATTTGATCGTGTAGACAAGAACGGAAAGTAGTAAATAACATGAGAGATTTATAGTGGTTCGGCCTCGAGAGGGGCTTACGTCCACTTTGAAGAGTTGTTGTAATATTATTGATAACACAAAGTTACAAGTTTGCAACTATCTCATGACATCTCATTACATATGTCTCTAAGCTATATAATGTCATAATTATCATATATTGCATATATTAGGAAAAAGACACTTTTGCCCTTCTTCCTCAAAGAGGAGATGCCATTAAAGGAGCTCTCTAAGGTCTTAAGGTCACCAATTCTAACCCCATTGAAGTATGATGCTATGAGGTATTTATAGGAGAGGGGTTTGGTAGGAGTAGGTGAAAATAGGGGACCATACCCAGAATTTTGCACCTGACACCCGCACCTATGCATATTTCGCACCTCGCGGGGTGCGAAACTCGTACCCAATAGGATACGAATTTCGCACCCGATCGGGCGTGAAATTCGTGCCCTTCGGGGGTACGAATTTCATACCTCCTGGAGTGCGAAATTTGCACCCCAGGGTATGAATTTCGCACCTTGATGGGTGCGAATTTCACACCCTACTGGGGTGTGAAATTCGCACCCCGAGGGGTACGAAGTTCACATTATGAGAGACACGAAGGCCATGGGCATGGGTGTTTCGGGCTTCGAAGTTCGGGCTTCCGACTCCTAGGGATTTGGGGCCTTGGTTCGGAAATGTGTTAGGGGTGTTGCAAGGCCCTTGGCGGCATTGTTCCTCTTCAACCCTGTCTCCTTTGCTCCTAAGTGTCCCTCTCGGCCTTAGATCCATGCGTTGCGTTAGGTCAAGCGTGTCTCGTGTACTTTTGTGAACCGGACCAAAAAGACGGTTAACATTTGCCCCCCAAAGTACGTCTTGCCTTGATATGATGTTCTTTTTGTTAGTCGAGATAGTAGTCGACTTGTTGACTTGTCCTATGAGCTAAAGGAAAATATATGTAAGTTATCAGGCTCGTTCGCCGTTGAATTGCGAGCGAGCTATCGTTGATGCGGCGCCGTGCTCGTGTCGCTAAGTATTCGCAGTGCCTCGCCTCCGCATGTTTGCGGTGGTCGATATGCATACGTAAGGAATACGTGTATAGGAGCATTTGGCGTGATGTTTCGAACTCGGGGGTACAATTTTCTCTCTCTCTTTTTTAAGGACGCGGTACTTCGAACCCACGAGATACGAAATTCCGCACCCAGGGGTTCGAAATTTAGCACACTTGGGGGGGGGTGTGAAATTTCGAACCCTGGGTTGTGAAATTTCGAGCCTTGGAGGTTCGAAGTCTCGAACCCTAAGGTGCGAGATTTCGAACCCTGGGGTTCGAGATTTCGAACCCTAAGGTTCGAAATTTCGAACCCAAGGGTTCAGAATTTCGAACCCAGAGGTTCAGAATTTCGAACCTGTTTGGGAATACGAAGAGACATTTTTTTCTTTTTCCTTATAAATAGCCCCTCCCCCCTTCATTTCACTTTCTTCCTCAAACTTTCGAGATCGATCGCCATTAAAAAGCTTCGATCCTCTGAACTTCGAATTCGAACGCAAATTAGGTGGGTCCCCGAGGTTCTTGGAGGCGAGCACGGGGGAGAGGACTGTGCTACGAGGAGGACGCCTTGAGAAAATTTCGAACCCTAATGGGCTTGAGTTCTCGAGCCTCTCCAGGGCTCGAGCTTTCGAACCCTGGCTGGGTTCGAGCTTACGAACCTCGTGGTTCAAGCATTCGAATCCCGCGAGGGTTCGAGCATTCGAACCCGTGCGAGAGTGTTCGAACCCCGACGGGGTTCGAGTTTTCGAGCCTCGCTGGGCTCGAGCCTTCGAACCCTGACGGGGTTCGAACCTCCGGACTTTGATGAGGGGTCTCGGGTCTTCGAGCCTCAGGTGGGGTGCGTTTTTGTGATTGCCCCTTGCTCCGGTCCTTCGTCCTCACGTGTCGCCTCAGTAACTGTATGATTGCATATATTCTGACTTTCCACATAGGATAGAGCATATATCTGAACTATAACTGAACTGTTGGACTATTTCAAACTTCTTTTATGTATCACGACTTTGCATGACATCGCACGCACATATTAACTATCACCAACACGAGGGGCACATGTTACTTTACTGTGATGTCTAACACTGGTGTGTTAAAGTATAGCTGGCGATGCAGACAAGATCAAAAACCGAAAAGGCATTGGAAGTCGAGGCTTCCTCGCCTTGTCACATATGTCCGATTCTATATTAGATCTTTTTGCTTTAATTGTAAATTTACACGGATTTATCGTTAAATACTTTTTGGCTATTGGTTAAACTAGAATCGTTGAACTTACTAATGTTTTTTTTTAATCTTTCTAAGTAAACAATCAAGATTATATCGAACATTATTAATAAATATAAATACAAAAAAAGTGGTATATTCAAAAGTTTTATATAAATCTGTTAATTCTGTACGGACGTTTGTTATCCATCCATGTTCGCTCGAGCTCCGTCCAAGTATTTTCAATTTTTATTTAGGACAACATATTTTTTATACATAAAAATCTTGTTCGTTTGGTGTTTGCTCGGATTCATCTGAATTTCTTATAATTTAGTATATCAACTATGCTCTTTAAGATATTTATGGCAATTCTTTGTTTTGTTGATCGAGTAAAAATTTGTAAAATGTTTGTACTTTAGTACATAATGATAAATAATGTGACTGATAGAAAGCATATTAAAAAGTATATAATCTAAGGTAAACAACATTGTTCTTCCGTGTTCATTAAAGCCCACGACCAAAAAACATCTATTTGTGTTCTTTTGATTTATTTAGAGCATGACTTATAATGATAGGATTTGTAAGAACATATGATCTGATTTTATTTAAGACATAAACTGAAACAAACATCTGTTTTGTACGGTACGATCGATTTACACTCCTAGTTTTACTATCAAAAAATGAATAAAATTAACGTACATCTCACTCCTTTTTTTGAGCTAATCCTCTTATGTTTTTTCTCCATTTTTCACCACAATCTATAAAAGACAATTTTATTTTTTCCTTGGTGGTATTCTTGAATCGGTCATGGCAAAAATGATGAATTCGAAAGTTTTATCAATGTATTAGGTGATAGGTGAAGGTGGCAAAGGTGAAAGAGCGAGTGTGATGAAAGAAGAAGGAGAAAGTAGTGAAATTTCAGTCAGTAAGCATAAGCATAGAAAAGAATGCAAGGAAGGAAGGAGGAAGGAGAAACAATATGGCTTACCGGAGTACCTTTTTAAAAAAATTGGGTAAACCGCCTCGTTAAAAATCAGTGCATGTACTCGGCGTGTGTAAAAGACAAGGAAAAAGAGTGCGACGTTTTATTGATAATGCATCAATAAAATAGTACAAAAGTACAATACGCAAGTTCACAACATAAACACCTTCTTGTCGAACCCAAAAAATAAAAATACAACAATCAATAATAACATGCTATCGAAGCTGGGCCCAATACGAAAGCCCATCAGAACATTGGGTACACACCAGAACCAAGCTCCACGTCAAAGCACCTAAAATAAGGGACTGATCAGAAAAAAGGTAATAAACAGTTAAACCAGATCGAAATCCCTAAAATGAAGCTCCATGGCGGCGGAAGAATTATCCTAGATCAAAGAACTCAATACCCCAATTTTGAAGAATTTTTATATGTTGCGTAAGAATCTTCATCTTAGATTTCAACATCAAGTATTTTACTTCAATTTCTATAAATTCCCATCTTTTGAATTTGTCCAGGAAACCATTACTGTGTATGTGAGAATTCCTATCTGCCCATATGTGATAAACAATAGTGACGATTCCGCAGAACGCTAGATTTTGGCGATGTCGTACGTTGTGTATTTGGATTTCAAAAAATCCATCCGTTCGTTCAAAGTGATCGGAAGAAACGTGGAGGTAGGGATGCCTATCTTCAGCCTACATCTAGTCCATAGATATGAATAGTATGGGCACGTGAAAACATGTGGTCTATTGTCTCATTACTTTCTATACAAAGAACACAGGTAGGGTTTACTGGAGTACCACATATATATATTTGAGAATTATATATATATATATATATATTACAAAACATTTTTCCAACACTATATTAGCCTACTGGATCGATCTAATGCATTTGGGCTTAGACGTACGCACATTATGCACATGCACATACCATATACGCATATTATAGGAGCACTTCGACTACTAAATTACTTGTTTGACATGCTGCACCCTCTAGTGGCCATAAGTTAACCTCTCCAACCATCTCTAATGGATTGCATTAAGATTAGGCGGATAAAACTCTCTTTTCCTTGAAAAAGAGACCATGTATCAACGTCAAAAGTGAGGAACTTTCTAACGATCACTTAATATTTCTCATCTTCCTTGGGTTTACTCCTTTGTTCACCAAAATCTTAAATATTGGTTTGTTGTTAAATGTTTCTCAACTTCCTTAACAATTTTTCAACAAATGAAGGTTAATCCTCTAGAATAACCACTTCTCCCTCCCCATCTTGCTCAACCGCAACACATGAGACATATGGTGGAGCTAATTTACATGAATAAAAGGCCTTAACTAGTAAACAACTTTCTCAGTTTTCTCTTTAATTGTTATATGCCATAATTTGGGCTATAATTTATGAATCTTCTAATTTCAATCAGTCGCATATTTGCATGGCTGTAGCCCAGGGAAGACCCAATCTGCTAAATGGAAAAAAAGGCTATCATATTCGTGTAAGCATACTTCTGCATCCTATCTTTGGTGAGGCAAACTATCCTTTAATAGTTGAATGGTGATATTCCCAGAAAATTCTTCTTCTAGTTGTTGTGCTTTTTCAGTATTGGCTACATAAGGTATTAAAAATAGAGAAGGCGCTCCATATACTGCTTGAAATATGGTGGTGTTAGTTGAAGGCCTCCATCTGGTGTTATACCAAACTCCCGACTGAAATAAGCTACCTTCATCACTCATAATGCATGTGATAAAAGGCCACCTCAAATAACTCTCAAATATCTTATTAATTACATTAGTTTCCCCTTATAATTGAGGGAATATGCAGAATTTAGGATTATAAGACAACTTTGCAACTTGATCAATTCTTGTTGGAATTAGTGGAAGGCATCTTTGAAATTGATAATTAAGGAGGGAAGATGGTGTAAACTAAAAACTCCATTGAAGAATACATGTGATACATCTCTACATGTGTAAGGGTGATATAGTGAAAAGAAGAAGACATATTTATATAGTTTATCCACTATTATATAAATGAATGTGTGTTTCCAACTCTTGGGGGAAAATGATGAAATCGATGCCTACATCACTCTATATTCTTTTAGTAATTAGTCGTGATTGTAGTAAACCCGGTGTGTTAACGCGCTCCTCCATGTGTTCTTGGGGCCTTGCATTCCTTTATAAGTTGTTCCATATGATTTTTCATCTTCTTTAAGGAAAAGACTTGCTTGATTCTTTTTAATATTCCTATTATATCTGAACGTTCACATAGCTATGCAGTTAAAGCGCTTAACAGTTCTATTGGGGTGAAAATGCAAAAGGTTATGGCATGGATATAGTGAAAATAATATAATTGCAAAAATCTTCTTATTAGTGAATTTTTTTAGCAACACTCGTGCCTCGGATTTTGAAAGCTTTGTTCCATAAGCTGATTATGGGGTTCAAGTGGTAGGGCGATTTCTGAGACAAGGAATGAATAAAGCAAGGTCCACGAATTTGGATCGAAAGTCGATACAAAAGAAAACAAAATACACAAATTAAGTGAAATCGAAAATTCATAGTGGTTCGGGCCAAAAGGCCCCTACGTCCTTTGTTCTTTCCTTCTTTAGCTACTCTTATATAGTCGAAAGGCTAATTACATTTAATTTAGGTGTTTTCCACCATTGATGAATAGAGTTCTAATATTGTAATGTTTAATATTATCTTTGTCGTGTAGGGGTTGTGCTCTCTCGTGTCCTCTTGTAGAGGTAGTGGTTATCTCCTTACAGTAGCAAGAGGAATTTCCAATGATATATGAGCTTTTCTCTAGGACCGATGACTTGGCTTGTCATGGGTGGTTCCAATCCATATACTTTTCTTCGTGTGGTTGAAAGGGACTTTATGTAAATTTCTAACAAGGTGCTTTAGTGGTTTTCCCTACTCTTCTTGTACATCTTCGTATAGACTTCAATTCATGTGATTTGAACCATTGATTGTTGGTGTTTTCTAGTGTTATATTGGTATTAGTGATAGGTGCTAAAAACAAGACCTTCTCTGAGCTGTTGTGTGATGCCCCGCCGCTATACTCTCGAGTTAGACAAGGACATTGCAAGTAATGTTGTCAACAAGAGGAAGTCCAACACATTTAATAAAAGTTCAAACCCATCACATAATAGCTATAAATAATTCAGAAATCAATATAAAATAACACAACAATATAATCAGATTTAGACACAAATATTCACATCACTAAGGCTGAAATAGATATGAATTTAACACATAAGTATGTACACAAAGATGGTGGTCATATTCGATCCACTATCTATAAAAGAACAGGTATAAGGACCACACAAAACAATATATACATCTGATGAGTTCCTATCTCATCTACATAAAGCCAAATTCTACAGCTTCAAAGTAGTTAGCCCAAAAGTGGAGGAAATTCCATGTTGGAGTCAAGAAGAATCACCAGAAATACCTCGGTCTAACCCAAATATTATTTACACAAATAGAAAGAATAAACGGATCAGTCTATCTATACTTATCATAATAAACTGAGATAAAATGAGATATATAATAGATAATGACATATATGCTATTATCACTAAAGTTTGCATTGATCTAATGGAAAGAAGTAGAAGCTTCAAAACCAGAAGACGATACTGAAAATAGATGGCTTGAGGTAACGAAACTGAAACCAAAAACAAAAGGATACGAGGACAGCTAAACCAAAACCAAATTTCAAGGACCAGTAACATGAAGTCAAAACCAAAAAGTAGGATTGAAAAACAAGAAAGTTGATACCAAATACAGACGAAGAGACAGTGGAGTCGACATCAAGAAGTGGAGTCATAACAAGTGGAGCAAACACTAAAAGCTTGGAATACTAACAAATGAACTGATACGAAAATAGCAAGATTTGGAATATGGAGTCGATACCAAAGATATAGAGGGTACCGGCGAAGGCGGAACCAGAACAATGACTTTATAAATATGCTATCGGCACCAACATAAGGGAACAAACAGCTTGGTGCCGATAATAAGAAAAGAAAGCAATAAAGCCACGTTATCAACACCAATATGCAGTGAGCAGTTAGCTTGGTGTCGACACCGAAGAATGAAGGCAAATGCATAAAAATGATACCAAGAGAAATAGGGTTGAAGCACGAAGATGATATCGAGAGTTAGTGCATTGAGCATAAAGACGAAGCCAAATACTGAGAACCAGTGTCGTTGGAGGCGATACTAAACACAAAAAATAGGAAGCAATTAAATCGGCACCAAATGAAAAAGATGGAAGTACACGACCGAAACCAAATTCATAAAAGGGAAGCGCAGGGCCGGTAATGAATATTTTAGCAGAAAAAGAATGCTATCGACACCAACAAGCTTGGCGTCGATACCATTGCACTAAGGCGGCACAAAAGTTACGATGGTAAATCATAAAGGCGACACCTATAAGTGCAAGTGGCAAGAGATTGAAGTCGGTACTGAAGCCAGAAAGCGCTGTGGGCCTATATTAAGAGGTTCATGCAAAAAGGGAATTCTCATATGATTTCTACAAAAGGAGGCCTGAATCTTCTATAAATAAGACCCTATGGGTCACATTTTGGTGGATCTTTTTTGACTTCTCAACACTTTCTATAAAATCAAATCTTATAACCCTAAATCATATTGGGGAGTTTTCTCACCAATTGTAATATACTCATGAGAAATAAAACGGGAGATAGAGATCATATTTATTCTCGATTTTATAATCATATTGTGATTAAACTGGTTTAATAGGGAGTTATCAATTAATCTCATATACAAAAGATTCAAGCAAAAACACCTCGGAAGGAGGATCATCAAGCAAATCAATAATTCTTCCCTCATGATTATGATTGTGTCTTAACCCTTTTTAAATATGTCTAATATACCATAACATTCAACGACTTATTATAGCTTTACAACATGATACACTACACCATATATGCTAATTAAGCTGTGTTTTTAGACGTATCTAGTGCTCTTGAACACAGCCAAAAGTCATATCAAAAAACAGCGTGTTAAGTTTTTAGATATGGTTGTAAACCGTATCCCACTAGTAATAATATACGGCTTACAGCCGTATCTAAACCGAATTCAGACACGGCCTTTGACCGTATCTAATTATATCTGTATGTGCATATATATATATATATACATGCATATATATATATATATATATATATAAACATAAACTGTAGCACGTATTTGTCATTACACAATATATGTACCACAATTTATACACAAGAATAACACAATTATATATATATATATATATATATATATATATATATATATATACACACACTCAAAGCATTACAGGATTTTTCATAACACGAACACAATGTATAACATACAAACATATACAAAGGAAACTGTCAAAGATTTTCATAACAGTACGAACTAACAAAAAAAGGTAAAAACATATGATCAACCTGATATATATAACTCCAGTCGAGGCCGATGAAATCCATGTATTTGTTGTAAATCAAAGCAGTACTATGAGAATAAGCTAGCTCATGATGTTGATCATAAAGTTTTATATATAACAACATAAATATTTATATATGTACACAATTTAAAACAAAAGCTTAAATGGACAACCTAATGATTGGTAGTAAAACTGAATCGTGATAGCCAGCGCCTGAGTTCCAGTAGAACAAAAGCACCAAATTCTACAGGAAAAAAAGAAGTAATTATATGTATAACATGTTTATGTAATGCTACTGACATGATTTCATTCTCCAAAACAATTCCTTTGCTTTGAACCAGTTTATTTTTCATTCTCCAAAATCTCCGCAAACATGATTTTCACGTAAGGACTGACTAATTCTCTCTAAAAGTACAAAACCACAAACTTATTATAATTCTCCTTGTCACTTGGCTGCAATGTTGATATAACATTGCTATAACCTTGCCATTTCTATTCTATCACCCTTATCTAATGTAGTGTATCCGAGACGAGGGGATGGAATAAAACAAGATATTACCTGAAGTTTATATCAAAAATGCTCTGATTTTTCCTTCTAAGTACCATGACAGAAATCCCAATCCAGCAGACCCTACACAATTATGGTTTTACTGCATAGTTATAACCTATACGGTTCAAAACACTAACAACTTCTCGTATTACATGAAGGGTTGTACCATGATAGAATTACCTGAATAAAAATGTTATTGTAATAGACATCGCCAAAAAAATGGCCATATTGATCTCTACCATTGATATTAACCTTGAGCCTCTTTCCTTCCACTAATTTTACCAATTCCTTTTTTGACTCCTTCCTATATGGCATTGCACTCTCAGCTCATCACTCCACAGGTTCAACAAAAAGCCATAGAAAGCATAAATAATAAGTAAGAGTGTTCGAATAAGCACGCATATATCCTAGCATCATTACTACATGAATGGAAGTATCTCGGTAATCATCGAACTAGAAACCTATGTAAGTATGTTGAGATATGAATAAGTAACAAAATCAAAAGCTAGAAACCTCTGTAATTATGTTTAGATATGAACAAGTACCAAAATCAAAAGCCAGAGTGGCATTACGAGAATATGAACAAGCAAAAAAAGAATTACCTAAATGTAACGATAGCTTTATGCTAGTAGATTTCCCAAATTTGGCAATCATTACCCGAATGTAACAATCATTACTGCAATCATTACTTTGTGCTAGTAGAATTACCTGAATTACCTGAATGTAACGATAACTTTGTGCTAGTAGAATTACCTGAATGTAACAATCTACTACAATCTTCAGATTACCCAAATTTGGCAAATCTTGCCTTGTGCTAGTACATCATGGGCATCATTTACATTTACAGTGGCAAATCAAATTCCACTTTATAGCTGAATTAGGTAAAGCACGGCTGCTTATAATTATACCTGATACTTTGATGAAGGTTGATTAGCACATTGGAATGATGCCAATGATCTAACTAGGGCAAAGCTGGAGAGTGTTGTTCATCTCTGCCGGAGGAGGAGATTTCAGAGAAAGGTAGAGGCACGATTTGGTGACCGAAAACCCTAATTTGGGTTTTCGATCGGTCACCATTAAAGTAAAAGAAAAGGAAAAGGGAGCGGCCAAAATTTGTGTTCGGAGTGCCTAAAGGGGTGCACAATATGATACACATTTGATTTGGCCAAAGGCCGTGTCAAATTAACTGATCTGGAGCTTCCTTGATGGATAGTCAGATTTAGGGTGTTTAGGGTGGTGCGGATCGCAAAATGTAGTTTGATACGACTCCAAGCACTATCAAATATGATACGGCTATAACCCGTATTTTATCTTCGCAGCGTTGCGTGCCAAATTGGCTGTTATGGTGTAGTGATAACTGACACAACCAAGGCCTTTAGTGGGCTAGATCGATGTGGAAGTATCATTTTTAGTTGTTAAAGACTATGATACATCATCAAATGTGAACACTGTGATATCTTAACCTGTTTCCTCTTAGCAAAAGGTACATTTTTTTATCTTGAATCTAAAGCACACCTTCGCAACAAGGTTACTTACGTGTATGACATGATTATAACATGAATACCTCAAGAAATAATGCAAGAACTTAGAATGTTGTCCCCTATATAACCCTGTTTCGCTTAAAAATGCACTGTTGAGTCACTCGAAAGAGGGTAACTTTTGCATTCAAGAGGAAGCATTGGTATTCCAGGAGACAACTAAAGCTCGATTAGTTAATAGGGTATCGTGTTCAAACTCAATATAGCTTTGGTCTACTTACTTTTGCAAGGAGTTCTCCAGATTGATCATCTTCTAATTTCATTATATATATTCTACTAGTTCTCACTTGGGTGTTGATGATTTTTATCTTTAACATTTTGGTGCTAGAAGGAAGGGTCGAACCTCCACTCTCTTATCTTATTCTATATTAATTTGTGAATGTTCTATTAATGAAAGGATAAGATGAAGTCAAAAGGGCTAAGCAACATTAATGGTAGGTAGCTCAAATGACCACTCTCGAAGAAAATATAATCCTATCATTCAACCCAAATTCTGCTGAAGCAGGCCAACTCTCTACTTCGGCACAACCTCCAAACTCGAATTCTTTGGGTGGGAATGCCATCAAGATCAAGGCTCTAGAACAAAAACTTCTTGAAAAGCAAGATCTCTTACAAAATTGCTCTGACACAAAGATCTTCAAAGAATATTGGACCGAGTTGAAGGGAAGAAGTTGAGACCCGAAGGTGAAACACACTCATCCTACAATTCTGGAAAAATCAATTTGACTTCTTCCAAAAATAAGACCCTATCTTTCAGAGGTAGACCACTAGGGACACCACATCCCTATAGACCAAACTATGGTAACTCAGAAGTTTACTTCGAGGATATGGCAGAGAAGGTTGTCAAAGACTTACTTGAAAGCAAGGGAAAGAGAACCTTTATGAGAAGATTAACAATAATGAAAGAGTGACCCCCTTTCAGTGATGAAATCATTAACATAATAATACCGTCACATGTGAAGATTCCCACCATGAAATATCACGGAACTACTAACCTAGATGATCATCTTATGGCTTTCGAAAGCCAAATGTTTTTTACAATGCTTTAGGGGTTATTCGATGCTGACTATTTTCGGTAACGCTTCAAGGAGCAGCTTTCTGATGAGTTCTCTGCACAATTATGCATTTTCAAAGATCCAATTGTGGAATACACTACCATTGCAAATATAAAACACATGCAAGGAGAATTCTTGGGCGATTGCCTAAAGAGATTTAATGTTGAAGCTCTGAAATTTAAAGACATGAACGACCGTGATAAACTCGTCTCCATTCATTCAGGATTGTTTAAGAATACTCCATTTTCGAAAGAGATATACAATCATGGATTCAAAGACTTACAAAATTTTCATTTCCTTGTAGACAAATTCATCCGCATGGATGAATTATATAATTCAAAGAAGAAGCTTGGCTTTCGTAGGGAAGAAGGGAAATCCGACTTTAATCGAAATCATAAACCTCAAGGCGGGAAATTCAGATTTGATAGAAATCAGAAAAAGCGAAAGTGGGAAGATTCTAATACTAATTATGTAGCCTTGAACAACCCTATCTCATTTATATATGCTGTAGCGAAGGAGGGAGTCAACTTCCCAGATTTCTTTCAAAGCTAAAAATTTCCAATAGCCGTTCAATGGAGGGAAATATTGCGAGTATATAAGACAAATGGGTATAGAACTAATGAGTGCAAAGTGCTCGAGGGTATAATCCGGAAGTTTATCCAAGAAAGATTCCTAAAAGAGTTCATCCAAGACAAACATAAAACAACTCAGCATTTCGATGAACACCAGAAGATCTCAACTTACGCGGTAGAGGCCCCAATTGAAGAGGGTCCACTAAATCTGGATCCTTCAGTAAATCAGATAAATGTGATCCATGGAGGGCCACATCCTGCCGGAAATAGGCAACCTACCGAAACAAATATCTGAAAGAGACCAACGAGGTGATATTTTCCATTCTGGAGGGGTCGCCTCTTAAGAGTGCCCAATTTAACATCAAAATGCACAACTTTGTGGTATCACCAAACGAGATGCATAAGGATATCCATCATCCTCATAATGACCCTTTAATGATCACAATATAGACTGGGCTTTCAATGATTTTGGAAATCCTTTTTCATACTGGAAGTGCAGTTAATGTGATCTTCAAACATGCATTTGACCGAATGGGTCTTTCTGAACAATAGCTTGAACCTAACAGTGAACCCATCTCCCGGTTTAACAATAAAGGATCCATTCCAATTGGGAAAATTAAGATGTTGCTTTAGGTTGGATTGCCTCCTCTTTTCTAAACCTTCAAGGCTCTTTTTTTATCATCGACCAGCCTTCTTATTACAACGCATTCTTCGACCGCCATTCTCTTGACGAAGTGGATGCATTTGTCTCATTAAAGTACCTCATGATGAAGTTTATGAATAAACAAGTTTGGGCCACCAATAGGGGAGAGCAATTTAACTCCCATGAATTGTAATTTGCTACTCTCGATCAATATAAAAGGAGCATTTTTCTTACTTTGATTCTTATACAATTTTTCAACCTTTGGATGACTGATTTCTACATCCGACATTCAAAGCTAAAGTGAGAATTAATAAGACTAACAAGCATGTGAATGATAGGTACAATCCTTTGGGAAACAAAAGGAAAAGGGCTGAAGCGATAATCTCAACTGAAGAAGGGGAATTCATGAAGGAACCAGAGTTCCGTTCAGATATGAAAAGAATCAAACCCATATATGATTTGGATGAAGTATGCAAAGATTCAACCAACTTAACCAAGACCATCAAAATAGGGAAAAGGTCGAAAGGATTATTGAGAACGGACCTTATTCAATTTTTGCAACAAATAAAGATGTATTTGCTTGGACCCATTCAGATATGATAGGGGTCAATCCGTCTATCATGAGCCATACTCTAAACATCATCCCAGCTGTAACTCCGGTCTGACAAAAGAAAAGGCAGTATAATAGGGACAGATTGGTAGCCTTAAACAAGGAAGTAAATAAATTACTTGCAAATAGATTCATTCGAGAGGTCTTCTATCCTAAATGGTTAGCCAACCCAGTATTAGTAAAAATGTCAAATGAAAAATGGAGAACTTATGTCGACTACACAGATTTGAATAAAGCATGTCCAGAAAATTGTTATCCCATTCAGCGAATAGATCACCTAGCTGACGCAACTAGTGGACACAAGTTGATACCACTCACGGATGCCTATTCAGGATATAACCTGATCCCCATGTTGAAATTGGATGAAGAGCTTACAAGCCTCATTACTGATTAGGGTACATATTGCTATAAGGTAATGCCATTTTGATTGAAAAATACAAGTGCTACATATCAAAGACTGGTCAACATAATGTTCCAAGAGCAAATAGGGCGAAATATGGACGTATATGTGGATGACATGCTAGTAAAATCCAACAAAGCGGAAAGTCATTTGGAGGATCTAAAATAAATATTCATCGTCTTAAGGGAATATCAAATGAAGTTGAATCCACAAAAATGTTTTTTCAAGGTATAATCTGGAAAATTCCTAGGATATGTTGTCAGTGAATATAGGAATCGAAGCCAACCCCGACAAAATTAAAGCCATAAGGAATATTGATGAACCCAAGACAAGTGGTCACGAGTTTAAATGGGAAAGTAGTGGCCTTGAATAGGTTCATTTCTAAAGCCACCAATAAGTGCATACCTTTCTTCGACATAATTAAGAAAAAGAAGAATTTTGAATTTAGTAAGGAGTGCAGAAAGGCTTTTCAGGAATTGAAAGATTATTTTGGAAAACCTCCAGTTTTTCCCAGTCTTGAAAGTGGAGAAGACTTATATCTTTACATGGTTGTTTCAAAGTAAGCGGTCAACTCGGTTCTTACTAGGGAAAGCAATGGAATGCAACTCCTAATTTATTATGCTAGCAGAAGGTTAAAGGATGCAGAAATCCGATATCCTGTAATAAAAGTTAGCCTACTGTTTGATACTTAAAGCTGGAGAACTTATAGGTTACTTTCAAACACATCCAATTAAAGTTCTAACGAGCTTTCCGCTTAAACGAGTTTTTAGTAAAGCAGAAACATCAGGAAAATTGGTCAAACGGGGAATCGAGCGTAGTCAATATGAAGTTGAGTTTCAATCGGGAGCGGCAATCAAAGGAAAAGTCGTTGAAGACTTTGTTAATGAGTGTACAAGCTTTGTTAAAGAACAATTGACAAAGGAAAATTATCTAAGTCCAAATGGCAATTATTTGTAGGTGGAGCATCAAACGAGCAAGGAGATAGGCAGGATATGTGATACTTACCCTTGATAGCACTGTCTACATGCAATGAAACTTGGGTTTGCAGCAACAAACAACGTGGTTGAGCATGAATCAATGATAGCAGGGTTGAACCTAACTTTACAATTGAAATACCCCGAATCAAAATCTTTAGTGATTCGCAGCTAATGGTAAATAAGATAAAGAAGACTTATTAAATAATGATGCCCGGTTAGCACTATACTTGAAGAGAGTATTGAAAATTCTTACTTAATTTGACAACTTTTCTGTACATCAAATTTCAAGAAGGGAAAATTCTCAAGATTATTCTTTAGCAAAGTTGGCTAGCTTTAGAGGAGCTTCTGAAAGTCGCATGATACCATGGTCGAGCCAAGGTTAGGGTAAGGCACTCCTTGGAGGGGCTGGGTGTAAGCCTCTATCCGTGCCTACGATGGCCAGGGTAGAGCATCAAAAGAGAAAGCCTTTATCCAGGATAAAACATCTAAGCCCTTAGCCGCGTCACAATGGCCAGGTTAAGGTGCCTCCTGGAGGGAGGCCGGGTAAGTCCTTGGGCCCTGCTTAAGAATAAGCTAGCCAAGCGTACCGTACACACAATGCCTAGAGAGTGGCTCAAAATGCTGAAATGCCCAGTAAAAGCCCAAGAAGTGGGTCACAAATCAAATCAAAGCCCAGAAAGTGGCTCACAAAGCAGAAACGACAATTCAAAGCAGAAGCTACAAATACCCGAATATGGGTTTTGGGACTTTTATTATTTTCAGAAGTGGATTTCTAGTCTTCTATTATAAATGCCCGAATATGGGTTTCAGGACTTCTGTTATTTCCAGAAGTGGATTTCTAGTATTTTATTATAACCACTCGAATATGGGTTTGGGGACTTCTATTATTTCTAGAAGTGGATTTCTAGTCTTCTACTATAAATACCCGAATACGGGTTTTTAGGACTTCTATTTTTCCAGAAGTGAATTTCTGATCTTCTATTATAAATACCTAAATATCGGTTTCAAGACTTCTATTATTTCTAGAAGTGGATTTATGGCCTTATATTATAAATACTCGAATATGGGTTTCAGGTCTTCTATTGTACATTTCCATAAGTGGATTTTTGGTCTTTTATTACAAATACATGAATATGGGTTTTGGGTCTTTTATTATACATTTCCAGAAGTGGATTTCTGGTCTTCTATTATAAAGACCCGGGTATGGGTTTTGGGTCTTCTGTTCTACATTACTAAAAGTGGATTTCTAGTCTTCTATTAATAATACCAAAATATGGGTTTCGGGTCTTCTGTTCTACATTAGTAGAAGTGGATTTCTGGTCTTCTATCAAAAGTACCCGAACATGGGTTTTGGTTTTTCTGTTTATAACGCCAGAAGTGGATTTATGAGCTACTATTATAAGTGCCTAAATGTGACTTTCAAATCTTATATCCACAATTCTAGAGACAAATTTCTAGATTCCTATTACAAATATCTAAATCTGGATTTTGAGTTTACTATCCCACATTTCCAAGAATAGGCTCCTAAGAATAAATACCTAAATTAAACTCTTGGATTTCCATTCCTATTGATGAAAAAGGTCCTAAATCTATGAATTTTCATTATAAGGGCTCAAATGGATACACTATTCGGTTCGCGCATTATATATATAAACTAGAGTTTAAACCCCAAGTTACAAAATCTTTATCATGGAGAGGCTTATCGTAATTCATAAATCTCAAATCCAATTCCGCAATTTGAGAAAATTTAATATTCTTTCGTACGTAATTATTCTAGATTATACAAAACTAATAACATAAAATTTCTCTAATGATTCTCGAGTTACAGGAAGGCAGTGCAGGAATCATAGGATTTTTGTCCTAAAGAACAAAACCCTCTTTATACTGGGGGTCTAAAGAACATAAGTTGGAAGTACGAGACCGAAAACAAATTTACGAAGGGGAAGCGCAAGGCCAGTAACGAATATGTTGGGAGCAAGAGAACACTCTCGACACCAAAAATCTTGGTGTCGATACCATTGCAGGAAGGCAGCAGAAAAGTTACGAAGGTAAAAGCATAAAGGCGACACCCATAAGTGCAAGTGGCAAGAGATTGAAGCCGGTACCGAAGCCAGAAAGCGCTGACATGGGCCGATATTAATAGGTTGATGCAAAAAGATGGGTTTCCCATACGATTGCTACAGTAGGGGACCCGAATCTTCTATTAATATGACCCTAGGGGTCACATCTTGGTGGCCCTTTTTTTAGACTTCTCAACTCTTTCAATAAAGTCAAATCATGTAACCTTAAATCAGATTGGGGAATTTTCTCACCAGTTGTAATATACTCATGAGAAATAAAATAGGAAATAGTGGTCATATTTATTCTTGATTCTATAATCATATTTTGATCAAACTGGTTTAACAGGGAGTTATCAATTAATCTCATATACAAAATATTCAGACACAAACACCTCGGAAGGATGATCATCAAGCAAATCAATGATTCTTCCCTCATGATTTATGCTTGTGTCTTAGCCCTTTTTGAATATGTCTAATGTACCATAACGTTCAGTGACTTATTATAGCTTTACAACACAATAACTGACACAACCAAGGCCTTTAGTGGGCTAGATCGATGAGAAATATCACTTTTAATTGTTAAAGATTGTGACACATCATCAAATGTGAACGTTGTCATATCTTAGCCTATTTCCTCTTCTCACAATGTACTTTATTTTATCTTGAATCTAAAGCACAACTTCGCAACAAGGTTACCTACGTATATGAGATCATTATGACATGAATACCCCCAAATGTGTTGTTGACACACTCGAAAGAGGGTAACTTTTGCATTCAAAAGGAAGCATCGATATTCCAAGAGACAACTAAAGCTTGATTAGTTAAGAGAGTATCGTGTTCATACTCAATATAGCTTAGGCCAACCTGCTTTTGAAAGGAGTTCTCTAAATTGATCATCTTCTAGTTTCATTATATATATTCTACCAGCTCTTAATTGGGTGTTGACGATTTTTATTATTAACATATGCAATAACAATAATGTTCACGCATAGATTTAAAGCCTAAGAATTGTCTACATAATATCTCATAAAAATATCAGTGTTATAAAAGAATATCACATTTAAAGTATATAGTTATTCATAAGAAATGATATCATCTATCAAATCAGCACAAAATTGATAACATATTATCAAAACACAAATTGATATCACATATCAAAAGACATTCCTAAGAAATGATATCACCTATCAAATCAAAACAAATTCCATAGATCAATAATTAGAAATCTAGAATATCTGAAAATTGATTCGAAGATCCACCAGAACCGAAGTTCCTATAAATGATCTAAAAATCAACCGGAACCGGTTCCTAAAAATGATCCAAAGATCCACTAGAACCTTAGTTCTTAAAAATGATCCAAAGATCCACAAGAAAAATGGAATAAATTCCACAACTCAAAGACGTCGCATAAAGCAGTCTAAATACCAAAAAGATCACAATGGATCCAAAGTAATGTAAATTACACCAAGCTAGTAAATATAAGAGTTAGGTTACATGTCCCATAACCACTTGTGTAACACCCCACCTCCATTAAGGTCACTCACAAAGGGAATGCCTTAACTTCAGTGGAGCGTTTTAGGTAAACAGACACAGAATATCACAAGACAGATATTAAAAATTTTGCAGCAGGAATAAATAACTTTATTAATTCACCAAAATATTTTGTTACATAATACCATGAGTCATAAAACCCTTACAACAAAATACTTCTGTCTTACCTTATCAGAGTACATAGGTATTTTAAAAGAAAAACATTATTCCCCAAATTACAGAGCAAGCCACATAAGAGACAGAGATTCGAGCCATACTTCAGAAGTAGCTCCTAGAAGATGATATCCAAATCCTGACTAAACCTGGGGTTTCCTCCCTGAGCACCTGGGGGGAAAAGGAAAGAGATGGAAAAAGGGGGGTCAGACATAAAGTCTGGCGAGTGCGATAACTCCAACAATATAATTAACAAAGTAACTAGGCTAAGGCATAAGTTGGAAAGTAAGGAAATACCATGAAC
Organism: Allium sativum; assembly: GCA_030737875.1. Taxonomy (NCBI): domain Eukaryota; kingdom Viridiplantae; phylum Streptophyta; class Magnoliopsida; order Asparagales; family Amaryllidaceae; genus Allium; species Allium sativum. The sequence goes on from CM060924.1 coordinate 974,740,926, forward strand.
CATTGAGTATGACAGAGTAACCAAGGAAACAAGATGAACAACTATAACGTTAAAGGCACACCTAAACCACTACAAGATAATTACTATACTGCACCACCACTAGTATAACAGGATTAGGTGTTACCCTAATGTTTAAACTGAAATAGAATCGAAACAGAATAATCTATACAGAAACAGAATGCTAGTAATGGGCCTTTACCACCCCAACATACAGGAGGTACAGAAGTAGAATACTAATAATGGGCCTTTACCACCCAACTAATGGGCCTTTACCACCCCAACAGACAGAAGGTACGGAAACAGAATCTGAAACGGAATCAGAGACGGAAACAGAATAATCCATACGGAAATAGAATGTAGAATTAGGTGTACACTAGTAATGGGCCTTTACAACCCCAACAGACGGTACCACGCAGAAACAGACAGGTGTTACCACCCAACAGAAATAGACGGTATCAACAGAAACAGACAGAACTAAGTGTACCCTAAGTCCTACCCTAAGCGATCGGCTCCCTAACTCGTAGATACCCGTGCTGGTCCCACAGTGGGGTGTATCACTCCCCAAAGTGGCAACCCGATACTATCAGAGATGCACGACTTATACCTACACGATGCAATAACATCTTACCTACCAGCCCGGGCACACACACGCACATGAACCCGTTGGACTTGCGTTGCCACCGCTCCCCCGTTTTGGCCTCTTACAGTCAAGCCCAGTACGCATGTCCCATCCTCGACTTAGGTCGATCCTATAGAGATACTTATTGGGTTACTGGTTGAAACGGGCCCCCATGATTTGACACAAGCTATCCACCTAAGCTTGGTCCCCTCTAGTATTTCCCACTTAACCCACTTCTTATTATGTTTCATTTACATGCTTCAATTTTGGTTAAGTATTTCTAATCGTATTTCAAATACCACCCAAGGCACCCTCTACATTCCACATGCCACCCAAGGCACCCACTTAACCCCCTCATGTCCCACTACATGTTTATCTGGTTAAGTGTTTCTTAATTCATTAAGACCGTACCCTCATAAAGACCTCTCACATTAGACTGGCATTTGTGGTAGCTGGATTTGTCGGGCGGGTTCGGGCAGTCTTACACCACAAAAGAGCCTAACCTCGTGTCTTTACAATTGTTACGTATTTAGTTTATGCCTAAGACCTCTCACATTAAACTGGCATTTGTGGCAGCTGGATTTGCCGGGCGGGTCCGGGCAGTCTTACACCACAAATGAGCCTAACCTCGTGTCTTAGATGATTAATTACACCTAATTAATCATTCCCCCAATTTGAATTACTTTCCCTGTTCAAATTATCAATCAATTCCAAATTTAACGATGTCCATAATTGACTCAATTATGTCCATTCATTTGTGGTATGTAAAATCATACCAATTTCATCACTAATTAATTTTATTCCTTAAAATTAATTACATGCCTTTTTAGGCCATTACATGCCAAATTCACCATATGTGTGTATCCACTATTATCCCCATCGTACCCCCGTCATTCGTTCGCTTAACACGACATATTCATATTAGACAAGCAATTAGTCTAATACTTAAAAAAAAGGGAATAAACATCACAAAGTCACATACACACAATAATAGATCTAATTTGCATCTAACTTGCAATTAAGAATTACAACATACTCGCATAGTCTTTGTATTAACAAGGATCCAAAAATCATAGATCTAAAAAAAGTGTGAACTTGCATGTATGAACATAGTTTTACACCCAACTAGCCTTGGTAATTATCACCAACTTACATAAACTGTGTATGTCGTCAACCTAAGCATAAAGGTGTCATCTTGCATGACTATGGATCCAATAAAGGTGTTAACTTGAGTAAACTATGGATCCACATAAAGGTGTAAACTTGCATAACTAGGCATGTTATAGATTCAACATAAAAATGTCAACTTGAATATGGATCTAAACTTTAAAGGTGTGAACTTGTATGAATCCAGATTATCACTTAAACTTGCATATGAATATAATACTTATACGAACTATCATATGTTCCACATCCATATTCGCATAAAAACTGATGTTATAAACCTAGGTGGTTGGATTATAAAAAGGGATTCATTAACACAAGTTAACATCATGAACTACTAACATATATTTTAGATCCAAACTTACATAACATCATATGTGAAACTGGCATAACATTATATATAAAACTTGCATAACATCATATATAAGACTTGCATAGGCCAAAATTACAACTTGGATGATAGCAACATAACTTTACATCATAAATGATAGCATCACAATATAACATCATAGAGATTTCAATCATAATCCTGCAACATAATCACAACATGCAATCAATACTTCATATCACATCAATACAATCCGCATTATATCTTAATCCAATTAAATTACTAATTATTTTGTTAAAACTATCGAACTCACAACTCAAAAGCGGTCTTGAGTTCTGAATTCTGATTTCTGGAGTTGAATTAGCGCTCCTTTGATGAAGATTCGCTGTTAGGGTTGAATAGTTCTGATTTGGTTGCTGTTCTTCCTCTTTAATTTGGTGGCGGCTGCTCTAGGGTTCAAGACAACAACGTGACGACCAAAGTTTTAGTTTTAATTCTGATTTTGGGTTTGAGTCTATGAGTCTTTTTATAGAGTTATGAATTAATTTAAGCCGTCGGATGTTCTTAGGGTTAATCAAAACCATTCAATCATGATAGGGTGATGAGTCAGCTCTAATGACTCGGTAAGGGGTCAGAAAGGACTCAACAACACGGGTCAGCCTGAACCAGAAGGCTGTGCAGGCTCTTGCCTCGGCCTGGGCGCACTTGGCAGGTGCGCTAGTGTAAATATGTACTGGCGCACTTCCCAAGTGCGCCAGTGCATTTTTTTTACTTTGCCACCAAACTTCGTTCGTCCATAACTCTTTCATCCGGTACTCGTTTCCCGCAAATTCGGACTCTATTTCAACCAGAATTCCGAGACGAACACAGTGGCGCAACCCAATCCCCATAATTCTTACGTCTGAGATTAATTATTCTTTAATTTAGTTAATTCGATTATTCAAAAATCTGGGGTGTTTCAACTTGCTTTACTCAAATATTTACGAACAAGTCGTATAGTCCACTAAAAAACACAAAACGATCTTTGCCACAGTTTTAATCGAACGAGTGTAAGAACTAATCGTCGAAGCAAACGCAAGCGTATCATTCCACTCGTTTTATTAAGGTGTTTAATTGGTTTTCTCATATGAGTGAGGAAATAGTTTATAATATATGTACTAGTAGATTCAAAAGCAATTTATAAAACAACTTTGTATGATGAAAGTAGCAGTAGAAACCATTTTAGCAAAAGATTTGGTATCTACTAATAGTATAAAACCCTTTATAGTTTAAAGTGGCAAGTCGCATAAAATACCAATTGTAGTAACGATCAATCCCAAAAATCACATTATAAAAACGTAAATTAAATCTCATAAATACTGGTTAGAAATTCTTTCATTACAAATAAATCAAATGATTATCAAATATCGATATAATCGAGCTGTTGAAATTCACGAATTTGAGCAACTGAGAAAACACAGGAAAAGAAAAAAGGAGCCAAAAGTTGGCCAGGAAAAGCTTAATACCATCTAAACTATTGACTGTGGTCTCCACCGGTCAACAACAGAAAACTCAAGTCAGACGTATGAAGACTCAGCTCAGACGTCTGAGCTGAAGCCTAACATTTTTTATTTTTTCCCGAGCCTCTAGACAAATGTTAGTGAGCTACGCTTAGACGTTTGATCTGAAGCCTAGAAAATTATTTTCTCAGGCTATGAATGCCCAATCGCCTTCGGACAAGCCCGAACTAATGGTGATGGTTCGTAACATTTACATGCGAAAATGAAGCTTCTAAGGCTCACTGAAACAACTTATAACACAAAACTCATGTCTACACCAAGATTTACACTAGAATATATATTATTAAATTCAAACACTCATAAATCGGAAATTTCACACAAAAACAATCCAAATCACACAATGCATACACGACATGTAAGTGTCATAGGTACACTATACAAGCAAATAAGTTTGAGTCATAGATGTGAGTTCGCAAGAACTCAACTTTGATCTTAATAAGAAAGGAGGAGGTGCAAAACCAAGTTAGATCACTCTCTCTTCCAATATAGCTTCCTAATCTTTAATGTAATTTCAAATACACAAATTTCTTAGAAGTTAGGTAATAGGAAATCTCACAAATAGAAGAGAGAACAAGACGGAGATTGACTTACTCAAGTTTCTCCTTGAATTTTCACTTGATTTTTTTTGCAAATTCCAATCCCTAAGATCAATTAGGGCTTAGGGAATTTTAATTTTCCATTTCCTCCCCCATTTTCTATTTTTTTTGAAGTATTAGGAATGAATGAAGGAGATAAGAGAGGTTTTGGGTTAAAAGGTTAAACGGACTAATGGGTTATGTTTACAAGCCCAAGCCCTACCCGAAATCCCAAATTTCACTAATTCAAAACATATCAATGTTTATACTCAAAATGTTGTAAACGACATTCTGAACTCAACGGAAGCGATTTCGAATCCAAATTCATCCATTTATAAAGAGTCACAAATTTAGGGTTTTAAACCAAACTTACGATATGATTTTTAAATAATTCTCTTAATTAAATAATCGCAAATTATGCGGGTTGTTACAGACTTCCTCCTTAAAGAAATTGTGCCCCCATAATTATTTAGGAAAACCCTAAATAGTAACAACCAAGCACAAACAAAATATATATATAAGGATTAGGTAAAATCTCAATTTCTTTAACCAAATTTAACTCAAGAATAAGAAAATCGAAATTTTTAGATGTTATCGAAACATAAAACATGAAATAGATTATGGATGGGAGAAAATTTAGCTCGTAACAAAAAGGCAACAAACCATGACCAAATCGCACAACACCCGTCATGGGTGAGACACCAGTACCAAAATAATTTATACTTTATCCTGATTTCCTAGCTTGAAAATAAGTTACCCATGGTTTAGTTTATTTCTAAAGTAATATATCCTAACTTTCTTAGTTAAAATTCAAACTATGTAAGGTGTAAAGGATATATATGAGGGTCATATATATCCCGTACTCAAATCATTATCTAGTTAAAACCCCTAAGGAGAATCTAGGAAATAATGTTTTGTTATTTCCCTATCATATTTTAGCTAGGAAATTTATCCCTTAAGAATTTTTCAAAGTTATTCTAGCTCATAAATTTCCTTAAAAAAGAAAACGATATATGATGGTCATATATATCACATTCACAAAGAAGAGGATTCCAGTTGGGGAAACAAGACCATAAAACAACATCCTAGGATACACACCCCAAATTTAAAATATTAGCACGTCCTTTAATATTTCAAATACAAATAAGATGGAGCTTTAAATTTCCAATTAATTCATAGTATCTCAAATTTGAAATATCAGCACGTCCTCTATAATTTCAGAACAACTTCAAAGTTATTAGAAATGATAAATGGTAGAAGTTGAAAGAATTTCACAAAACTTGAAAACCTTGGTTTTCAAAGTCACAAGAATATCACCAACGCAGATGAGGCCAAACAAATTGGGATATGACCTCGAAAATTAGTTCTTTAAGGTTAACAAAATAAACTGAATGTTTGTTAACTCGAAATGACAAAATAAACAAAAAATGAAGTTAAAGGAAATCTATCATTTACGATATTTTTATCCTTACCATCTGGATCTTATTGCGCCGGGTAACAAACACGCATGAACTATTTCTCAAAGTACGTGTCCGGATAAAGATAGGCTAGGTGCATAGCGATTTTATTTTTCATAAGAAAAAGCGAAGCCTTAAAAGATCCTAGGTTTCGGCTAGATCCATTTAATCACATTAGTCTATTTGAATAAGAGAGTTTACTTCGCTTTCATTGCGATTTCCATTGCTTTTATTCACTTTAGGAGTCGCCCCGGGCCTTTAGTGGTTTTCTCGTTCGCACTGACAATGAACCAAATTGTCCGAAAATGAAAGGCTCATCAAAACTTGGTGAAAACTGGTTTCTAAGTCTAATAGTGATTTAACTTAGGCGCTACTAACATATCGAGTAAATAGTTGCCCTTTGTCGTGGTTGCAAATCTTAAACATTCCATCGAATCTCCCCTCAAAGATAGTTGCCCTTTGTCCTTAATGGTCGGTCACTAAGAAGGACAAGCAATTATATTGAGTCATGGAAATGAAAATCAAATTCGAGCTCAATTACCCATTATGGCGGTCATCCTAAAATGGGTGTAAAGATCCCATAAAATTCATGAGTAATGTGAATTATGAAAATACGTCTTCCTTCACATCATTCTTATTGATATGAGGACTTTTGAAAATATAACATCTAAATTAGATTCATTAAGAACAACAGAAATCTGTCTCACAGGCAAGGGATGTCGAAGATGGATGATACTTCCAGAATATAAAATGTAGGCCTCAGATTGGTTAGGTCGATCCATCCCGAAAATCATCATGAAACAAGAACAAACAAGACATGCAAATAACCAGGGAAAAAAATAGCCGTAGAAAAGAGAGCTCATAATCCATAAAAACACGATTTTCAAAATCCACCAACCTCAAAGGTAATTCACAAAGGATTATCAACTTTCTGTATAGCTGATCTACCGAAATACTAAACCCTATTTAGCATACTGAAGACAAAGAGTGGGAATCATGCAAGATCCTCAGTCACTAAAGTCCAGAGATCAAGAATCGAAATCCGGAAATAATAGGCTAAGCTCAATAAGAAATATATTGCCTATTACTTTTCAAAAGAAAATTCGAGATAATTTTCAATGAAAACTCTCATCACCCAAATTCTTGAAACCTCCCAAACATATGTTGAAAAATATAAAAATGGAAAGATACTCATACCATGATAAGTGTGAGTGTACAAATCCATAACCCACGGTGTTATTCACAAATGGATCTCGTAACAAAAAAGTGGATGCGCACAAAAGTCCACATAACATAAATGAGCACATGGGTCCATAAATGGACATGCAAGTGATTCATGTCATAAATGAATAAAGAGAGCCACATAAATCATTGAAATCACAATATAAACACAAATACTTTGATAGCTCGAAGCTATGTATATACTTATACATATAATACTAGTCATCATGAAAATGGTGAATACATACATAATGCAAAAACAACATGAAGTTGATCCGCATAGACTACGATGACCTTGATAAGGTCGCTGACACCTCCCCGAGCAGTTTCATTTTAACGACAAAGTTGCTGACACCTATCTGAGCAGTTTTTCCTTAAAGGAAAAATCATAAAGTTGAATGTAGAACAACCAAACTTAAAAATTCTACAAATGACCAAAAGATTAAATCCACAAAGTGATCATCAACGATCAACAAAGAAAGGGTAATTACATTAAGCTAGTAAATAGGAGAGTTTAGTCAAATGTCCCATACCACTGACTTAACTCAAATATTTACGAACAAATTGCAAACTCCACTATAAAACACAAAATGATCATTGCAAAAGGCATAACTGAAAGGTTACTCAGGAAAAACATCAAAAGGGTCATCATAGATAAATACAAGAAGAATAGAAACCAATTCAAACAACTTTTACTTCCATTTCATATATAGGAAATCTACTAAACATCATATCAATCAAGATGCAAAAATCATATAACTCTAATATATAAACCACATGCATCCATAGTAACAAGTTCTTATTTAGAAACTCATAAATGAGTCTCGATGATGCTGTAGTCACCACCAACATTATTTTCCTTAAATATATCAAGATAAACACCCCAAGATTGCAAACTAACAATCAATATAAACAATTTGCCTCGCCATCTATTTTTCTCAAATTACTAATGCTAAGATTCAATGGCAATACACACCATTTATATTTAACACAAGTGTTGTGTCAAAATTGTCTCATCGAAGTGTTTAGGAACCTTATAGATATCGTGGCGTTCCGCATCTCAATTAGAATTCCTAACATACTCAATAAGAAAATTAACACAATAAAACAAATTACGTCCATATAGGGACACAAATTTCTAAATAAATAATAAGAAGAGCAACCAATTATTCATGAATTAATTTTTAATCATAAAAAAATAAACAACCATTTCATAGTGCTTATAAGAAATTATTTATCCGTTTTCTCCTTACAAAGCTAACCTCGAAAGGATTGGTATATTACTTAGCCAAAATTAGTTTATCAAGCCGTTTTATAAAATAATTTAAAAAATATCACAACTAAGCCTCGAAGGTTATTCCAACTCAAATCCATTTCATACTTATAAATCTCGTTCATAAATTGTACTTGCATATTTCTTGTTTAAATTTAGTTTAAATAGTTCTCTTTTAGGTTGAATTTTCACCTAACATTATCATCGAACACCTCATAGTCAAATCGTGAAACTAAATTCTCAAGGTGTTCATTTTCAGTGTTCCTAAATTATTAATCAACTCAATCCATGCAAGCATATGGATAAGATTACCCCCACCCAAATACAATAGTGAATACCCACAAAGGTTTATACTTTGAATTCCTACACACAAAAGAGTTGGGACTCTTAGTTCGTCTAGGCCAAGATTCACAAAGACGAACTTAAATAATTTTGATTGGTTGAACAAGAGATCATAAATTAAGATATGATATGACGGGTCCTAAGACTCAAATAAAATCCTAAAACACAATTTCCTAAGAGCGACTTAAGACAATGATCCTCGTCATAATATCTTATATTATTTCGAACTTGGCTCTGATACCAAGCTGTGACGCCCCACCTCTATACTTGCATTAACCAAGGACATTACAAGTAATGTTGTCAGCTAACCTAAAGAATAAGGCCATTGAGGAGCGACCATCTATACAATAGTTTTGAACGAGTATTAAACATGTCGAATAATGTGATCTTACTTTTTGAATCTTAAGAGGAAATCCGATACATCTAATTCAAGTTCAAATCCCTTACACAGTGGCTATAAATAATTCAGAAGTCAATATAAAATAACACAACAATATAATCAGAGTCATACATAAATATTTGCATCACTTAGGAGGAAATAGATATGAATATAACAAATAAGTGTGTACACAAAGATGGTGGTCATACTCGATCCACTATCTATAAAAGAATAGGTAAAATGGCTACACAAAATTATATGTACGTCTAATGAGTCCCTATCTCATTTACACAAAGCCAAATTCTACGGCTCCAAAGTAGTTGGCCCAAAAGTGGAGTACACTCCAAGTTGGAGTTAAGAAGAATCGCCTGAAATACCTTTGTCTGAACCAAGTAGTATTTACGCAAAGATGAACAATAAATGGATTAGCCTAGCTATACTTATCATAATTAACTGAGACAGAATGAGAGATATAACAGATAATGAAATATATGTAATAACATCAATGTTCATATATATATAGATGTGAAGCCCAAAAAATGTCCATATAATATCTCAACGAAATCTCAGTGCTATAAAAGAATATCACACTCTAAATTATATAGATATTCACGAGAAATGATATAACTATCAAATGAAAACAAAATTGATAACATATTATCAAAACACAAATTAATATCACATATCAAAACACATTCCCAAGAAATGATATCACCTATCACATCAACACAAATTCCAAAATCAATAATTAGAAATCCAGAATATCACAAAAATGATCTGAAGATCCACCAGAATCGAAGTTCCTAAAAATGTCTGAAGATCCATCAGAACTGAAGTTCCTAAAAATGATCCGAAGATCCAGCATAAATGTGGAATAAATTCCACAGCCAAAAGATGTCGCACAAAGCTAGTCTAAATCTCAAAAGGGTCATAATCGATCCGAAGTAGTGTAAATTACTCCAAGTTAGTAAATTTAAAGTTAAACTACATGTCCCATAACCACTTGCTTTATTCGAATATTTACGAACAAGCTATATAGTCCACTAAAAACACAAAACGATCATTGCCATAGTTTTAATTGAATGAGTGTAAGAATTAACCAATGAAGTGTTTTATACCACTTGTTTTGCTAAGGCGTTTAATTAGATTTCTCATATGAGTGAGGAAAAGGTCTATTATATATGTACTAGTAGATTTCAAAACAATTTATAAAACAACTTTGTATGATGAAAGTAGCATTAGAAACCATTTTTGCAAAAGATTTGGTATCTACTAATAATATAAAACCATTTATAGTTTGAAGTGGCAAGTCACATAAAATACCAATTGTAATAATAATCAATTCCAAAAATCACGTCTTAATAACATAAATTAAATTTCATAAATATCGATTAGAAATTCGTTCATTACAAATAAATCAAATGATTATCAAATATCGATATAATCGAGCTTCTGAAATTCAAGAATTTGAGAAATTGAGAATACATAGGAAAAGAGTAAACGAGCTGAAACTTGATCGAGAAACAGCCTGGAATAATCTAAACTGTTGACCGTGGTTTCCACTGGTCAGCAGTAGAAAAATCAGATTATACGTCTGAATACTCTGCTCAGACGTCAGAGCTAAAGCCTAACAGCTTTTTTTTTATTTTCCCGAACCTCTGGACAGACGTCTGAGGGCTCCGCTCAGATGTCTTCGCTGAAGCCTTGGTAATTATTTGCTAAGGCTATGAATGGCCAAGAACCTTTGGACGAGCCCTGACTAATGGTGATGGTCCATAACATTTCCTATGTGAAAATGAAGCTTCTAAGGCTCGCCGAAACATCTTATAAGACAAAACTCATATCTACACCAAGATTTACACTAGAATTCATATTAATAAATTCAAACACTCATAAATCAGAAGTTCACACACAAAAAATCCAAATCACATAATGCATACACAACATATGAGTGCCAAAGGCACACTAGTTAAGCATATAACCTTAAGTCATAGATGTGAGTTCGCAAAAACTCACCTTTGATCTTAATAAGCAAGAGGAGGTGCAAAACCAAGTTAGACCACTCTCTCTTCTAAAATAGCTTGCTAATTTTCAGTCTGAAATATTTGAACAAATTTCTTAGGAGTTAGGTTATAGGAAATCTCACAAATAGAAGAGAGAACAAGACGAAGATAGACTTACCCAGGCTTCTCCTTGAATTTGCACTTGATTTCTATGCGAATTTGAATTCCTAAGATCAACTAGAGCTTAGGGAATTTTAATTTCCCCTTCACTCCCCTATTTTCTATTTTGTTTCAAATATTAGGAATGAATGAAGAAGATAAGCGAGGTTAGTGGTTAAAAGGTTAAAGGGGCTAATGGGCTATGTTTACAAACCCAAGCCCTATCCGAAGTCCCAAATTTCACTAACTTGAAACATATCGATGTTTATACTTAAAATGTTGTTAGTGACATTCTGAACTCAATGGAAGTGGTCTTGAGTCTAAATTCATCCATTTACAAAGAGTCACAAATCTCGGGTTTTAAATAGAACTCAAGATATGATATTTAAATAAATCTCTTAATTAAATAATCGTAAATTATGCAGGTTTTTATGTGTTACTCCTACCGAAGTGTGTTAGATTGCATAGCAATATTAGTACTCAGTCATCTCTTTGTCATATGGAACCAAACTTTAAAGTTTCGATCTTCATGTTATATGTTCTGTGATTAGCACTGGCCTCTGGACAATAAGCTAAAGCTTTTTTATTTAGATTTAATGAAGTTTTGGAGTAACACTTTTTTAAATGTTAAAGCAAATATTCTATGTTAATTTATTCGTATTCTTACATAATTTTTGCAGGAAATACTAATTTTTTTTAATCTTATATACAAAACAAAGGAGTGTTATGATTTATGCAGATAAGTTTTAGCAAATACAGTTGATTTTTAACTTTAAGTGTTTATGCCATAAAATTAGGTTTTCACTCGAATTTTATGGGTTTTTAAATAACTTTTCAAATCAACCTTCGTATACCGATGTTGCTAAAGAGACTTGATTTACGGGGTCTAGTAGAAAATATAGGGCTCAAGGCATATCTATTATTTAATAGCTCTAAATTGAAATAGCAGAGCAATTGAAGATTAATAATTTTAGGATGACTTAGCTGTTCTTATTGGCTTTTTCTTAAATTTGGAGGTTGTGATTGTTTGAGTGACACGGCTAGTCTGGATTTAATTTGGAAATCCAACGGCCTGAGATCCCTAGGCTACACTACAAATAGACCTTAGACCTACCTATTCCCTCACAACATAATCTTTTCCCCTTTGGGTTCTCTCTTCTGAGATGGAATTGATCTTTTTTTTTTTTTTGAGGAAAAGGTCTATAGAACAAAATATTTAAATAATCCAATTAGAGGTGGGATCTGCCCTAACCATAGAGAAAAACTTAGAACCATTGATCTATTTAGACTTTTGATAATTTAGAAAAGTAGGGTTTATAATAGTTGTAGATATTTCTATGGTTTTCCTTACAATTTTCAATAGTTTTTCTTTAAGTTAGTGTTTCAGTAAGTTCTTTAATATATGTTGTTTTCTGCAAGTACTTCTCTGTCTCTTTTTATACTTTTCTTTTTATTCAACTTCTGTAAGATAGTATTTCAATCTTCTTCCCGTTTTCAGTATTTATTCCTACCAGTAATTTTACAATTTCTGCACTTCTAGTGCATGCCTAGAGCATGCTTAGATATGTAAATGTTAGTTTATTGATAACAGGTTTGATCCTTTTATTTTGAGCGTGGAAAGTAGAGTTAAAGTAATAATTATGCGAATACGTATTAAAGAAAATGGACTAAATTTACAGAATAAGTGTGCATAGAGTATAGATCTGTAATTAATAAGGAATCAAAATAAAATATAATAATTAATGTTGATTTGCAATAAAATTATAACATGGGTTGTAATTGGAAAAGAACAAAGAATGAGAATAATATTATGAAAAATGTATGAGCATGTTAATGAATCATAATAGGCATATTGGACATAACTGCTAATAGAATTATAACACGAGGGCTATAACTGAAAGGGTTAATGTGCAGAACCTTTTGGCTTATTCCCTTTTCATTTTCTTTTTGAGCTTGTGTTTTCAACCTGGTCAGAACTAAGGATACCTTTCCTTTTTCAATCTCCCTTTCCTCAATACTCGGAGTTGCTTGGTACCCAACGGGAATAATTCGAGTTTTTGGATCTCCCATCAAGCTAGCTAACTTAGCTAAGGAATCTTCTTGAGAATTTTCTCCTCTTGAAATTTGATATACTTATAAATATTCGAAAGATACCAGCATTCCCAATATTTTCTTCACATATTGAGACAATTTTTGATCCCTTGTTTGACGTGTTTGCTGTAGTTGGTTTACCACTAATTGGGAGTCATTGAAAATTTGGATCCGGTGGAACCTTATGCTACTTCGTAGAGTTAGTTTAACAATCATAGATCCATATTCTCCTACCTTATTTGTAGAGGGGAAATCCAATTTCATGGCATACTGCAGACGATGCCCATCTAGTGTTATGATAACATTACTTTCTCCCGCATCCTGTACATTAAATGCCCCATCGACATATAATTGTCATTTTGACTCTGCATCCTTTTCCCTTTCTAATTGTTGTTTGATGAATTATATACATTCATTTACAAAATCTACTAAGGCTCGATCTTTGACTATCTTCTAAGGTTTTATTTGATATCATATTGGATTTGCTCAATTCCCAGCTTCAAAAGCCTTCCGGAGGTTTCTAGTTTGCAAAATACTTGTTTAAGGGGAAGGTAGGTAAAGACTTTGAATGGGTGTGCCTAAAAAATATAACTGTAGCATTCAAGCAATTAAAAGTAATCCGTAAGCTAACTTCTGAATCACCGGGTATCGGGTTTTGACATTTTTTAACCCTCAACTTATGCGTTAGACGGGGTGTTGTGTTCCATTATCCTCTCGAATAAATACTACATTAAAAGCATGTTCTGAAACTATCACATAAATGTGCAAGGTTACTCCATCCTTTGGACTAGACTTTATAGGTGGTTTTTCAAAATGATTTTTCAATTCCTACGGCCCTTTAGCATTCTTCTCCCTATTTTAAAATTCTTTTTCTTTTTTTATCACATCGAAGATTAGCACACATTTGTAAGTGGCCTTTGAAATGAACCTACTTAGGGCCACAACCTTTCCAATCAATCTCATCCCATCATTATTCGTTTTAGGTTTAACCATGTCTCTTATTGCTTTTATCTATTTGGGACTAGTCTCTATCCTGCTCACTTATGATATAGACTAGGAACTTCCTTTACTTTGAACCTCAAAGTGGAACTTTTGAAGACTTAGCTTCATTTGGTACTTACACATTACCTAAAAAAAATTCTCTGAGATCCTTTAAATGGTCTTCTACCTTTCATGACTTTACCAACATGTCATCTACATAAACCTCCATGTTCTTTCCAATCTGTTCATAGAACATCCTGTTAACTGATCTCTGATATGTTTCCTTAACATTCTTTAGTCCGAAGGGCATATCCTAATAACTGTATATTCCATTATCGATAATGAAGCTTGTGTGTTCCTCTTCAGGTTTAAACTCATGTACCTGGTTATATCCGGAGTAAGCATCCATAAGGGATAACAACTTATGTCCACTTATGGCATCAACTAGGTGGTCAATTCTAGGTAAAAGGTAGCAGTTTTTAGACAAGCCATATATAACTCCGGGTAATCAACACATGTCCTCCATTTTCCATTGGACTTCTCTTGTAGAATAGGGTTTGCCAACCATTTTGACTAAAAGAATTCTCGAATCAACCTGTTCTTAAGCAAATTCTTTACTTCTTTTTCAAGGCTTCAAATTGCACCTTGTTGAACTTTCTTTTCTTTTGTCGTAGAGGGGTTACACTCTGGTTAACATTGAGAGAATGGCAGTTGACCAAATGGTTTATTCCTATCATGCCGGAATGTGTCCATTCAAAACTATCCTTATTCTCAAGAGGATTAGATCAGTTTTCATATTCGGTTCCAAAGTTTTTCCAACTTTGATAGTCTTTCCCAGATCAGCAGGGACTAAGCACACTTCCTCAATTTCCTCATAGGGTTAAATCTTTTTGAATTCCCCGACAGTCTAGATCCATTGCAATTTCTTCATCTTTTATGTTATTCTCTTCTTACTTCTTCTTTTTCTGTATACCGACCTACAATTATTATTTTTACGCTTAACACATTGATTATTTCTCACCTTTTCTTTGAATGTTGGTTTTAAGAACCCAACATCTAATGGTTAAAATTCCATAGAAGCATCAAACTAAGTAAAGTATTCCCCCTTTACATTGGTCAAGGGTGGCAAAATACATTTATCTTAAGCTAAATTACTCCCCTTTAATGTTTCTCTAACCTTTCTTTGTTAAGAATTTGACCGTGAGATACTTGGAAGAGACGAAGGAATTCACTTCATCTAGTGTTGGTCATCAAAAGAAAGCATTGTAGGAAGAGGACTGGTTGATAATCACGAATAATTCTTCAAAAGTGTGGCAGTAAGGTGTAAGCCCATCTGTACCTTCAACTTTACCTGTCCCATGGTTTAAACCCCTTTATTGTTGAATCCGAAGATTGGGCCCGCATTAGGCTCCAACTTCCCCTTCGGAACGTTCTTTTGATCTAAAGTGTGCTTGAATATAACATTAACAACACTTTTCGATGTCCACCAGAATTTTGCCGACCATGGACTGTCTAATTTGAATGTGACCAATAATGGATCATTGTGAGGATGGTGTCTCCCCTTTTGAATCTCGTGATAAGTTACTACCAGGCTGTGTATATGGAGGCCTCTCGGTATATTATATGATGATGGCTTTTCGAAAGTTGGGAATACTCCACATTTTGCCTCCTTGATGTAACGACTATTTCCACCTTGACTGCTTTCGGCAACGTAGGAGTCTCCATGGATTACATTAATGTGATTAAGAAGTGTGCTCATATCCAAAACATCTTCTTCTTCAACAGCATTCATTGTAGCTCCCCTGGATGGATTCTGATATCTCTACTCCTTCGAAAATATCCTAAGAATTTTGGATGAGCTCTTGTGACTGCCACTCTCATATGAACTTTTAAATAATACAAGCTAAGATCTTACACTCACTAGTTTTGTGGTCGTTTGCTTTATGACATTTATAGTAACTATCATCTTTCTTATCCTTTGGATTAGTTTGAGCTTTGAGCGGAATGGAGAATTTTACTTTTCCTTTCATTGTTGAGTAAATGAAGGATATTTACTTATTTAATGCCATCGAGTAGTTGTCGGCTTCATTCCATCGTGTTATTTTAGTGTTTCGATCAAAGCTAGGTTTTGATCCTTCCTTAGGAACGGATCCTTCTTCTTTGCATAATAAATTTCATCAATGTGAATGGACTTATTCGCTCGTAAGTGAAATTATTATAGGTCTTCACAATCTTTCACGATGAGGTCTTTCCAGAATAGGGTATTTGTCTGAAGTCCTGAATGAACGAATATCAACTCAGCCATATCATCAATTCCCTATGCCTCCTTGCCTCGGCATTAAACCTCTTTAGGTACTCCTAATGGTTCTTCTGGTTGCTACTTGATGTAAGAAATCATTGTGTAATGAGCGCAATTAAGGAACTTTCCTGATGTGGAATTGTGTTGAGAACTCATAAGAGAACTGCTTCCATGGATATATTGTTCTTTTGCGATCTTACCGATACCTTTTGGTGGCGGCTCCTTGTAGTGTCACGAGGAATAGTCTGCACGGAACATCTTTGGAAACATTGTATGGACCCATCTGAGTATCAAAGGCCATCATATTGTGGCTTGGGTTAGTGGTTCCTTGGTATTTAATGGTTAGAATCCCTACTTGTGATGGAATAACAACCGCCATGATTTCATCAGTGAATGGGGCGATCCTTTCATTGATATTAACTTACAAATCAAAGGACCTTTTCCCTTTGAACTTAAGTGAGTCCTTATGGTCTTTGCTACTAAGTCTTTGATGTAGGTCTCCACATTGTGATAGTTTAGCTGATGCAGGTCACAACCCTGGGTAGTGGATTTCCCGAGTTCTTCTTCTTTATTTATGAGCATTCCTTGAAGTTAGTCTTCGTAAATTCTTCCTTTCGTCATTTAGATTTAATAAGTGAGGCCCAATTTAGCCTTTTCCTTTTGGCTGGTTGACCTTAGAACCTCTTCTCTGGGAGTCAGACATCTGATCTATTACTATGCTTGTGTTCTGGATGTTTCCGCTTTTGGAGGACTTTTGAGCCGGTACATCATTAATCAATGTTTTATTTTTGCCATTTCCTCCTTTATCCATTTATTCTCCTCAACATTCGTTTCTTCCACCTCCATTTTGGAAGGCTCCCCCTTTGACAGTGTTAGCTTGATCAAAAGATGGCATTATTCAATCTTCTAGATCGACTATGTGTACCACATCTTACTTTATGGTGTTGAGCTTTTTAAATTTAGCCCTCATTTTTCCTATATACATTTAAATGTGAAATTTTAATTTATGTTAACTACAAGGTTGGAGGATCAAGCATCCTTGTAGCGCCAAAAATGTTTGCCATAAAAATGGTTAACACTCCAAACCAGCTAAAGTTGATTGAATTATGAAAGCAAGCACTTTCGTTTGGGTTTCATTAATAAAGGTTGTTCCGAAACGAATAGGTCCTCATCCTTCAACATCACTAGAAGACCTTTTCTGGATGGGGTATGTGGAAGTATTTATGTTCTAGATTTCAATGTACCGAAGGCTTATAGGATTATGGTTTCGAAAGTCAATACTTACCAAAACCTTAGCTAAGGTTTAGAGCCAAATTTTTTGGATGATCATTGGCCTTCTTAGTGGTTTTATTTTGAACCTTCCTCATGGACAAATGAACTGAGAATTGTGGAACCCTTTAGGAACAATGAATTTGGTTACACCCTAATAAGGGAGTCAGGTTCCATTAACTGTAATTACGCGTCTCCTTTCAGGTGAGGTTTCACTATCCTTGGCCCTAAGTCCTTCATTCTTCCCTGTGGGATATGCAATATAACTTCAGATAAGAGTAGGAATACAGATGTTAAAATTATGCGCAATCGGCTATTAAATGGATTAATAGCCAATATGTTCGATCTCCCTCTCTTAGAGTTTAAATCCACAAACTATGATTCCCCGATCTCCTTCTTTAGTGTGAATTACCAAATAAGATTATAGGAATAGAGAAATTCCCAAATTGATTTCCAAAATTAGGGTTTACACTCTGCAAATACGACTATAGATTTTAATATGAAAATTACTTGTTTCAATTTCGGGTCCTTAGGGTTGTATTTATAGGTGGTGGTTGACCCCTTTCCATACAATGGCTTCATCTTAACTCCCCTTCAGAAGTGGTCCCGTGAGCTGAGAAAAGGTGCCATTAATGATAAGCGGCTAGTGCTTACGGTTCCACCGAAGGACATCTCCTGATAAGTGGTCCTAATTACTGCGGGTGGCATGCGCTTCCGCAAGCTCCTGGCTTTTGATGTTCTTACAGAATGATGCACTTGGTACCACCGAAAGGGGCTTTTCTTCCTTATATTCGATGTTTTTTTTTGACTTCGATGACTCCCTTGCTCTTTTATCTCCTATTTAGTATTATAGACCCTTCGGCCTTAGCTCGAAAACTTCAGTTTATCCAGAAGTCTTTATTTTATTTTATTTTTAAAGTATTCGGCTTCTACATGCTTTCTCTAGAAGCTTTCACCTTTACCTTCGTCTTCTTTCAACCTGCCTTCGTTGGAGAACATTCTGGGTTAATGCTTTGAATTATATATGTTATAATAATGTATGAATTTGATTAAATATGATATAAGCTAATAATTATTTTATTCGGATTTGTACATATGATATAATGGAAAATCTTGAATGACTCATGTTAATATATATATATATATATATATATATATATATATATTAACTGCTTTAAGAATTCTAGCCTTCTAGGCGATCAAATAATTGCTCCATTTCCCTTTTCGAATGACGGACACCCCCCCTCCTTACATTTGTAACTTCCAGCCTTGTCTCTTTGTTGCCCCCCAGCTTGCACGTCAATCAACCCATCACCGATCCTCGCTTCACCAGGTACCAAACCCTCCTCTAATCATCGAAACTATAACCCTGACTTCTTTGTACCCTGTTTCCTCACTTTTTTACTACTTCTTCGAACCCTCCTCCCTAATGGACCTTCCTTTTTTAAGCCAAGCCTCACAATGCGAGTAAGTTTTCACTTCGATGATCCCTTTTATCTTCTCCAACAAAGCTATTGTTCCATCTGAGGCCATTATCAAAGCTGTTGATGCTGTGTGGCAAGAATATTTAGTCGTTTTTCCCTAAATAAACTGCTGTCTTGCACTATGGTTATTAACCACTTGAAGAAATTTAGAGATAAATAAACACATCAAAATCCAGTCAAATGGATACTTGTTTTTTTATATCTTCCTTGGGTCGAGGATAGAAGGAGAATAGCTAAATCTGATCCAATCGTGATACCGAACAAGTTGTTCATCGTCAAGCCCTAAGATTCATCGGTAGGTAGCAACAGTTCTAATACCGAACAAGTTATTCATTGGATGAGGGGCAAATTTTAGAGTTTGAAGATGATGATCAAAAGTTGCATGGTAATTCAGTTAGTTCTGACGTTTTGAGTGGCGGTAAGCAAGTTGAAACTGGTGTTGGCGTAAACCAAAATTAATTAATTATAGTAATGTTTATTAAGATAAAAAGACATGTCCATTCGTAAAAAGTCATGTCCATTCATCAAGAGTAATATCCGTTCATCAAGTGTCATGTCCGTTCGGTGAAGTGTCATGTCTATTGGTGAAGTGTTGTGTCTTTAAGTCTAAGAGTCATGTTCATTTAATGGTTGTGTCTATTGAAATGGTTTGTAAACCACTATAAGTGGTCATTTTAGTTGTAATGTTGTGTTGAAAAAAAAGAAAGAAAAAAAGTAATTGTTCCTCATATAAAATTGTCTCCTACCATCAACAAACTAGTATCATATCTTCTCTACTCCATCAAACAAGTATCAAAGATCTTCTAAAAACCATCAAACTGGTATCAAAGCCAAAACCCAAAAAATAAACTCCAACAAATTGGTATCAAAACCAAAAGCCAAAAAATAAACTCTAACAAGGGGTATCAGAACCTGGTTGAAATATGGCATTTCAATTTCTTTTTCCGTTTGTTCTCACAAAAGAAAACTTTGAAGCGTGGAGTAACAAAAGGAAAGAAGAATTGATCTCAAAAGGATTATGGGAGATCGTTGAAAATGGCTTTGGAGATCCAG
This sequence comes from Allium sativum, assembly GCA_030737875.1. NCBI lineage: Eukaryota > Viridiplantae > Streptophyta > Magnoliopsida > Asparagales > Amaryllidaceae > Allium > Allium sativum. Next base: position 974,761,182 of record CM060924.1, read on the forward strand.
AAGATACTAAAGATTTGACAGAGAAAGAAAGAAAATCGATCACAATATTGAGTTGGAATGACCTGCAAGATCGTATTGTGATGACTGCAAATATCGATGATGAAGCATATGATCATATTATTAGAGAAAATTGGGCAAAATATGCGTGGAATTTATTGAAGGAGATTTATGGTAAGAATGTGGAGGAGAACATACAAGAAGATAAATTGAAAGAGGCTATTTCTAAAGCCAAAGCTGAATAGGCTGAAAGTAGCGTAACTGAGCCCGCAAACGTGCCAAATGGCAACGAAGCCAAAGTACACATTGAAGAGGTTAAGTCAACCGATGATGTGAAAGCTAATATCAAAAAAGGTGGCGGGGATGCAAAAAAAGAAACTCCAGCATAGAATGGGAAGAAGAGTCCTTAATCTGGTGGCTCTATTTCTTGCAAATCATGTTCCAAGACATTCAATTCAGAAAAGGCTTTAGAGTCTCATACAAAGTCCAAACATGTTGCTCAAGGCACAAAAATCGCAAACAGTTTCTCGGCTTATACTCAAGGAAATTCTGTAAATTTGGTAAAAGTATCCTCAAAGAGAAGAGAGCAAAATACAAATGAAAATTCCAAAGAAGCGTTCAGAACCGGAGATAAAATTATTAGTGCGAAGTTAAATTGGGCAAATAATCAAGAAGCACAAAATGGCATTGCGAAGAAGCAAGCGGTAGCTGATACTGAAAAAATTAATTTCATGGATTATTTTTGTCGAACTGCAAAGTAGGAACAACACGAAAGCAATGCCAAGAAAAATAAAAAAGATGAAGACATGGTAAGATCTCTGATGAGCATGTCTACCCGGTTCTCATATGCACCAGGTATAGCTAGAAAATGTAAAGTGCGTAAGCGTGCGCTGCATGATAAGTTGATTTTCCCACAGAAGAAGAAGACAAGAAAGAAAATTCAGATAATATCCCTATTTTTACCGAAATATGAAAAATATAAAGATTGGATAGCAACACAAAAGAGCACAAAAGGGATCGTATTCAACAAATGTCGCTGCATTAGGCATTTGAAGGAATTTTGGTTTTAGGTGGGGCACTGTTAGCGTAAACCAAAATTAATTAATTATAGTAATGTCTATTAAAATAAAAAGACATGTCCATTAGTCAAAAGTCATGTCCATTCATCAAGAGTAATTTCCGTTCATCAAGTGTCATGTCCGTTCAGTGAAGTGTCATGCCTATTGGTGAAGTGTTGTGTCTTTAAGTCTAAGAGTCATGTTCATTTAATGGTTGTGTCTACTGAAATGGTTTATAAACCACTATATATAAGTGGTCATTTTAGTTGTAATGTTGTGTTGAAAAAGAAAGAAAGAAAAAAGTAGTTCTTCATCCATTTCTTATTCAAACTTTTATAGTCTCCTTCCTCCAACAAACTAGTATCATATCTTCTCTACTCCATCAAACAAGTATCAAAGATCTTCTAAGAACCATCAAACTGGTATCAAAGCCAAAAGCCAAAAAAATAAACTCCAACAAATTGGTATCAAAACCAAAAGACAAAAAATAAACTCTAACAACAGGTACATATGTCACTGGTAGTCATGTTGTGCATGTGCTAGCCAGACATATCAAGCAAGTCCACTTGAATGTGCATTGCGGTCATGATCCGATCTCATGGTGTTATTGGGTCCGTACCAAAAGTGAACACTTCTAATGCGAGTGGCAACTTGCAAGTTGAAACTGGTACATGTGACAACCAACCAATCAAATGAAACTGAACTGAAGCATATTTTTGTGCAAATTCAATGCACAATGGCTACTTGAATAAAACCCATGATGTTTACGAATTTTATCCATATAACAGTAGTGATCATGTCAAAGAACAACCAAGTGAAGCTGAGGCAAATTTTTGTGCAAATATGCATAACAAATCAATCTTCCATGCAAATTCATGCGTGCTAACGATCAAAACTTGCAAAACAATTCACAAATTCTGCCTACTCCAATTCAATGCAGCCCACCAACCATTCACTCTGGCTTTTTCTTTTCCCAATGCTCCAACCAATTAGACTTTCCAATGCATTACCCAAGAGCTAATCCTCTATATCCAAAATTCTCTATCCCTCTATACCCAATCAATCAGGATCCCTGATTTTTACCTTTTTGCAATTAAGTCAAAGAAAAAAAGGTTTTAATTGCAAAAAAGTGAAATTCAGAGATGCTGATTGGTTGGGTATAGAAGGACAGACAATTTTGGGTACAGATGATTTTATTTGGCATTACCCTAACCTGACCTTCTCATCTACCAACAATGTTAATTCAAATCAAACCAGCTTTTCTACTGCCGTCTTCCACCCCACTACAAGTATTGTAGAACAAAGGTCGGCTCCATTGATTGGGATGCCCTCTGCGAGGTGAGAAGAATTGAGTACTAAATCTTTCAGTGCCCAAAACTGCACTAAACCTATACAAGTCCCCATACGTTTTTATTGGCCAAGCAAAGGAGGCATGGATGATTTTGTGTGAGCTATGTAATCATGCAAAGAAAGAGGCGGGGGAGGGGGTGTTATGTAACGACGGTCGGAAAAAATTCCTCCTCCTCCTATAGAAGGCACACATATATGAGTTGACACACACATCCTTGTAACAAGGAGAATTCCTGATGTTACGTGTCTGTCAACTCAAATTTGTACTCCAATCCCCTCCAATTTATTCAGTGACGTGGGACTATTTATTCAAACTGGCATTCTTTGCGAGATAATTCTAACAGTCTCGCTGTTGACTCGCATCCTACAACTATCTTTTGAGAGCACTATGTTTCCTGCATGGCTCAGTCAGTGACATTCAACATTGATGCAACTCATATGCATGCACTCTATACTAGAAGGAAAGAGGGCTTTGTTTCGACCATCGTTACAAAACTGTTAGGGATTTCCCTAGAATCTCTACACAACTAGATTTTAGAAGAGAGTTTGGTTATGGAGAAAATAAATGTGGAGAAACTTAATGGAAGAATATAGGGGTTATGGAAAGCGAAGATGCAAAACTATCTCTATCTTAATGATCTTCACCAACACTTATAAAATAATAGGGAGAAGACAAACGACATAACCGAGGAAAAGTGAGAAAATTTGGATACAAAGGCTGCAACGGCTATTAGGTTTTTTAGGAGAATTCAGTATTTCATATTGTTGTTAATGAAATATTCCTTATGCGATCTAGAAAAGTTATTAGGGAATCTACGCAAAGAACTCTGCAATGAACAAGGCTCTTCTTATGAGACGGTTAGTGAAACTCAAGCTTATGGAAAGTGAGTCAATTAGAGAGCATCTTCATGATTTTCAGGCAATTATGAACCAATTGGCAGCCTAAATTACAAGGTAGATGATGAGACACAAACTTTAATGTTGATGAGTTCATTACCGGAGAGTTGGGAAACACTTGTGGTTACATTGAATAACTCAAAGTCGGATGGCGTTATTTAATTGGGGTCGGTGGTTAGTAGCTTGCTTAACGAGGAGATACGGAGGATGAACCTAATATAAGAAAAGGATACGGTAGAAAGAGAAAGTAGATATCCATTTAAATAGGTCCATCTTGGTAGGAAATACAGTTTTTTCTTTAATGTAATGACGATAGGAACAAAACACCATTCCTTCCAGCATAGGGTGCATACGTATGAGTTAGCACACACATGCATGCAACAATGGGGATCCCTGTTGTTACGTGCCTGCAAAATCATATTTGTACTCCACTACTTCAATTTATTCCGTGATATGGTTATTCAAACCGTCATTCTTACCTTAACAACATGCAAGGCAATCCTAACAGTCTCCCCACGAACTTGCATCCTACGACTATCTTTTGAGAGCATTGCCTTGTCTTCATGGCTCAGTACGTAACCTACGAGTTTAATACCTCTGCTACGTAATGACGGTCGGAACAAATCTTTTTTCCTTCCAGCCTAGGGCGCACGTATATGAGTTGGCACACACATCCTTGTAACAAAAAGGATCCCTGTTATTGCATGCCTGCTAACTTGAATAAAACCCATGATGTTTACGAATTTTATTCATATAACAGTAGTGATCATGTCAAAGAACAATCAAATGAAATCGAAGAAATTTTTTGTGCAAATATGGATAACAAATCAATATTTTATGCAAATCCATGCATGTAAACGATCAAAACTTGCAATACAATTCAAAAATTCTAGTACCCAATTCAATGCAGCCCACAAACCATTCATTCTAGCGTTTTCTTTTCCCAATGGTCCAACCAATTCAACCTCTCCCATGCATTGCTCTTACCCGACATTTTGTTCTACCAACAATGCTAATTCTAATCAAACCAGCATTTCTAATTCCCCCCCCACACTACAGCTATCGTGGAACCATCCCTCATTGGATAAATAATCGCCTTATCAATCCGGCCCTCTTCCTGATCATTTTTAGAGTCATCACATTTTTGGATCCAACGGTGTGAACTCGGAATCATTCAATATCTCTTCACCGGTTTGATCTAGCTTCCTATATAGCATGGTTCTAGCTGCTTGAACCAATTAGCGGTGATGTACGATAGAAAGAAAGGGAATCACTTCACCATGACATCTACAGATTCCCCTTGTAATTTCATGTGGCAAATGTATCGCATTAGTTGGGTGGTTACCATCGTAAGATTCTAACATCGATAGTTTGATGTCCCTTGGATTCCAAGAGTTTGGGATGTTATGAGTGAATAGACTTCGATTCCAGTCCAAGTCTAAGTGTTGTAGTCCACCTGTTGAGATCCTTCTAATTATGTCCATGATGTGATTATCGTCGTTGAGCAATTGATCTCAATCTTCGGATCCTATGCCTATTCGAGCATCCTAAGTATTCAATTCAAGGTTCAAGCTTGTACTCGCCTCATTTCCGAGTACGCGTGAATTTGGATTCTAAATAAGGTTAACTTCTTGATTAACAGTACTGAGGGGATTGCCACTAACTTCCCTTAGATCGGTACCGCTCCCTCGGGAAGGATCAATATTGACTTCTCCAAGTGCAGGGGTTGTTGCCTCCGGTTTCAAGTTGAGTTGTTGTAATCCCATGGGTCTAGCTCCAACAGTCGAATTCTGAATTTCTGGCTGTTGTGGTTGTCCAACCTGATTGAGGAACCTGGTCATCAATTCCTATTGTCGTTTGAGTAAATTCTCTTAGTACTTGAGGCATGTTTTCAAGTAATTGACCACCTCGTCTGTATCCTTTCTTTTTAGGTATAAGAAAGGATGCCCTATGGAAGAAGCATGTTGACTTTCTCCTTTCATAATTGCACCTTCTGGTTATTTGTCCATGCTTTCTTATTTGCCATAGTTTCCTTACCAAAGCAATATCCTTGAGTTCAAATAGTAACTCCTTCCTGGTGCGCCAAAATGTTGACGCTGGATTTTGTCAAATGAACGCTAACACCTAATTTGTATGTCAATTAGATAATAATCACAATAAGCATTCACAAAGCAGTCATAGAATGCATAAAAATAAATGGAGACACAAGATTTATAGTTGTTTGGAAAATAGTGCCTACGTCCATTTGTTGTAATTGATTGTTTTATATTGTTTGATTACAAGTACAGTTCGATTTGATTCTAACAATGTAGATGATCCTGAAAATGAGCCATTTGTTCTATTTATAGTTATATAAAACTTTGTATTAACCGTGAATCATTGGGAAAAAAGTGGATCAAGAGTTTTAATACGCCTTAAAAAAATCGGATTTCTGATGGCATAAGGATTGGTATTGATCCCTCGAAAGGATCAATATTATATTTTTCATATCTGACTTCATGTGTTGAATAAATGTGAAGTTTTGATTCCCTGCCTGATCACTTCATTTTTAAGTAAATCCATATCTTTTATTCGCAACTGATCTGCTTCGTTCATTTATGATCAATCGCTCCAGTTCACAAATGTCGATCCGACCTTTGTCCCTTGTCAAATATAGTTTTCTTCATGTGTGAATCGATGATTTTGAGGTGGTCTGCCAAGGTGCTCAAGAGTTGATCCGGTCCAGGCCATATACCGATCTGGGAGAAAGCCATATACTGTTCCCTTCCTTTTCTTAATTTTACCTGTCCAATCAGTATTTCGTATCGATCTGGTTAGGAACTTGCCAAATACCATTCCTCTGCACAGGTCCCTAATTTTTACTTGATTGGACTGCACCAATCCTTATTTTCAGAAATGGTCTGAAGATTGGCCCAGAATACTGACCTGATCCCATAGAGGGGTTGGATAAATGCAGGTGCTATTTCCATGCTTTAATCCATGTATTTTGAGTGATTGCTCTAGGTCGATCACGTGTTTTCTGAAGTGATCGATTCAATCCCAAATTTGACCCCTCAATGAATTCTGAGTATTCCTATGAGGCAATCAGGACTTATCTAAGTGATCGCACGATGATTGGAGATAATCGATCCAAACTGAAATATTTTTTGATTTTCGAGCAAATGTCGATCTCGACCTTTGATCAAAATTTGTATGAGTCCACGTTCGAGCCACGAGCGATTCCTATGCCGAAGTCCAAAGCGTAACGACCTTGCTAAAAGGCTGGTTAATAGTAATGAAAGTATAAGCCATATTTTCTTTGAATGTAGCTTTCTCTTTCATTTATGGTAGAGGTTAATGAACATGGTAGAACAATTTGTTGCTAGTGCTATTTCTCTAGTCAAGTGGGACATTAGATTATAATAAACTTAGTGGGGACAAAAAGGGTGCATCTGCCTCCTTTTTAATATATATAAATATTTGAAACGTGTTTGGGAAGAATGGAATTTGATTTGTTTTCAGATGAAACCAGGAACTACTAAGGTTCTATGAATATTTTTCTTGTTGATATATGAACTGCTATAAGGATGAACATTTTAATTTTTGATCTTGGCATAATTCTTCGGTGGGTTCAGTTTTTAGTGGTTTGTTGTATCTTGGTTTGTGCCTATTTGTGTTTCTTGTTGTTTATTTTTGCTATGCTTTCGGGTGATTTGTGGTTTTGAGTTCTATTCATTAACACTGCTTTCTTTTTCTTTTACAATAAAATGGTAACGAACCATCTAACCCTGCTCATTATGCCAAAAAAAGGGATTCTAAGTGTGGTACATAGGTATTTGATATGGATTCCTAAACACTATACCTAGACGTATGTTATGTTTTTGAAAATTTCATGCATGTATTGAGAAAATTAGAGTATTTTGGAATATATGAATATTTTGACAAAATTTATGGGTAATGTTAGTAATTCTATTTATGTGTAATTTTGAAGTTGGTATTTGGAATGGTTTTGGAAGATGAGAGTATATTTGATATTTTGATAAAATGTGTTTGCATAAGACATTTATAAGTGGGAATGTATTTTATGAAAGTTATGCAGCCATTGGATTTCAGTTTACGAATGAGATATATGGTGAGGTAATATTGATTACTCGTTCAATATTACAACAATTGATTTCAATAAATCACTCAAATGAACAACGAGGCAATACCACTTTATTTTATAGTGTTTTTGATTAATGGACAAGAGATAAGTTGAAATGAATTTTATAAACATTTTGATAAATTTTAATTGAACAAGTTTTGTTGTTATGAATATTAAATTATGATCGTAATAACATATGGAAATTTTTATTATGAATTTGAGACTATGATTGAATAGATTTTCACTAATTAATATCTGAAATCAATTTATATGTTTTTAGGATATTATAATTAATGTGACTATAACTTATTTGTTGTTGTTTGGATATTCTAATTCAAATGGATAAGGAATATTTTATAAAAGCATAGTTTATTAACTAAAAATTGAATTTTAGTAAAGAATTATGGAATAAGTGTATAATAGAATTGTAACGACCCAAATTTTTAGTCGTAAAATTTTGAACATTTAAATTCTTTTAAAATATTGTATTGGAAATATAAAATAATTCGTATAAGGAATTTACTACTAAAATGATGTTTGAACGTATAATTTATAATTAATTTAAAAACAATCTCGCATCGTCGTGGTTGTTCGTAGTTTTATGTTTTGAACTTCAGTCGAGTGTACATGATTTAATATAAGTCAAAATTGTTTGAAACAAGAATCGTCCGGATCTATTGGAGTATAATTTTCTAATGAAAGAGAAAAATCAAGATTTTATCTTATAGTGAGTTATGTCAACATCAAATTTTCAAAAACTCATTATAGAATTCTTTATGAACTATAACGATTTATTAAATAAATTAAAACATTTTATATAAATTGAATATAGATTTAACTTGAAATAAAAATATCGAGTTTAAAATTCAAGTTAGATTATTTGTAAGTTATATGAATTCTACTCGAATATATATGAAAATAATTCATTATCGGGATTAGTCTTTAAAAAATCAATTTATATTTGTTGATTTAATATGGAACTTGAGAATTGCCAATTTTCAAATGACCTCGGATTTCAATGAAACTAATTTTATAAAATCCATAATGGTTAATTATTGCAAGATTTCTAGTTTCAAGTCAATTGGAGTTATTTTTTGATCATGCGCGATATACATGCGTATTGATTTACATTGTGAAAATAAAAAGGGAGTTTTTCAAATGATATCCGAATTTGACGAAACTAGTTCAATCATGTCCAAAATATTAAGTTATTGCAAGATTTCAAGTTTTGTGTCAATCGAAGTACTTATGTGAGTGTGCGAAAAATAAACGTGAATCAATTAACGATTTAATATGCAAAATAATGTTGTTTTTGGAAACGGACTCAGATTTTGACATAAAAAGTTTCATTGCATCTGGAATGTCAAACTATAGTAGGATGTCTGTTTTCATCGCGAAGGGATTTCATATGTGATTGTTCATGCTTAAAATGTTAAACGATAAATTTCGGTAGCATATTATATTCAATATAATCGAATAGAATATTAATTACCTTACCTTATATAGTATCCTTTACACTCCTCAACTCTCCTCATTTTGTTTCCTCTAGTCAACTGAGTTTTAGGCTGCCACTTCCAAATAAATTCAGAAAATCATAAGATCCAATCCTTAACGAAATCATGCAAACTTTGATTCATTGAAATCGTTAAAAGGGCTTCGCATTGATACACATATTGTTGGGTTCGAGCTTAATTTTTGTCATTGTCTTCTATACCATCGAGACCCAGGGCACGCTGTAACTTGGACTTAGACGGTCTAGCAGCGGTGAGGAGGGTGGAGTCAGAGTCGGGATAAGGAGGCAAGCACAAGGACGGATTTTGGTCATTTTTAGTCGCAATTTATGTTGATGATTTACTATATAGGTTATATGGATGCGGAAGACGCGATAGTGGAGAAGGGTTCGAGTTCTCGGGTACTGTAACGACCCAAATTTCGCCCGGACCCAATCGATCGGAAGATCGACCAAGACCGTTCAAAACTCAAATACATTAACTCTGGGAATACAATACATCAGAACAAATAACAGAAGATTTTATTACATCATGATAATGTTACATCAGAGTATAGAATATATCAGAGTACATCGCAATAATAATACAACGGAAGATTAAATTACAATAAATGTAATACACTGCTGCGGAACAATTAAATTAACACAGCGGAAGACTATCAATGCTCTGAACACAGCTCTAAGCTTTGATCCAGAATCCTGCTCAATATATCTGCAAAATAAGCTACTCGACTACCCATGTGAAAAAGTGGGCACCCGAGTTTGCAAATTGACACAAACTACGGGTCAATCATGGGACTGGTATGAGAAATCTTTCCTAACTTACCTAATAATAATGCTAAACACGGGACCATGCCGCTAACGCGGAACGAGTTTACTCCATTGGATTTCCAGTGCATGAAATAAAATAAATCGATAAACAACACAATGATTTTTAGAAAAATGAAACCATTATAAGACTCAGGTCCCATCACATAATGCAATGCAAGCCGGAGGATAGAGTTTTACCCTATAATGGTCAAAAATGCTTGATACGATAAAAATGGATTTGATATTATTATTAGTGTATATATGTTTTAAAAACATTTCAATCATAATGTATTAATCATAGAGGGCATAGTGACCATATACTATGTCGCCATACTAGTTCTACAATCAAAACCGCATGATGTCGTGTTGGAAGTTGGATTTCCATCAAGAGTCAAGGCTAGGAACGATCTTCTTACTGATTCGAGACACTCTAGCAATGTCTCAGGATTCGAAAGCTAGCGAACCGTTGGATACAACAGGGTCGGTCCACAAATACTTTAGTAGATTAGTTATGCCTGAACACACGCTTCCCGATCCTATTGAACCTATAACACGTCCATTGGCGACCGATAAATCCGAGGCCTCGAAAATTCCATCATCCACATAAGTAAAATGTCAGGTCTAGTAAGTCACTGACACCACTTCTAGCTAGAAAGAAACATGCGCACTCCCTGCATTCTCTTGCTCCGTTTCTGACTCTTACCAGGGTGTGAGGCTCGCGAGGTCACGCTATACACAAAGCTATGCCGAAATAGGATATGCTTTGATCATCAACCACAAGACTCCGCATTTCAACAAAAGCCTTGATCATTTGCATCTTGGCGTGCAATATTGACAATCCACACCATGTGATCGATAACTACCAATATATAACCTCTGAGCTCGTACGTCTCAGAGAATGGTATTAAGCAAGAGAATAAATTCTCTGCCACAACAGATATATATTAAATAGAAATCAATTTAATTTACATGGAATGAAATTCAATGTCAGACACACATCCATTTACAAGTCCGTTCTGGGTCTGAACGAAACCGGAGGCACCTTAATCCTCGTCCCATATGTCCAATACGGAAGCGAGGTGCTCGCATACCCGGACAATCAACAAGTACGTCCGGGCAAACTACCACTTTTAATCCTTTACTGGTAGCTAGCCAATGCCGGGCATCAGTAGTCATCCATTCGATGTGAAGATCACCAGTCTTTAACCACCGTCTTCATCTTCGACTCTAATCGTCGTAGTAATTATTCAGAATGGGTTAAACCCGGTCTTTCCGAATAACTTGTGTATTTTATAATCAAAAATCAAGTGCTATAAAAACACATCCAACGCCTCATTCCAATTCATAATATTCTTTTAATAACATATTCCCATTATTCTATCAAAGATATATTCCTTAATTTTATTTCTATATCTTTCTTTTAAAGATTTATTAAAACTCCGATTTGGTTTTAAATACCAAAAATCATTATTTAATGATTATTTAAATTTAAGAAATTAACCTTATCTTTAACTGGGTTAAAGAACAAATGTCATTTAAAACATGGTTCATAATAAACCCAATTCACATTTCATTTTATTCTACTTACTAAATATAATTGTAAACTCTAATAAGCTTAAATTAAAGATTTATTCTTTTCTTAACAGGGTTTGAGAACAGTGTTATTTAAAACACTATTCACGACAAACCCAAAAATCCAATTTATTTCATTCCAAATAAATATTAATTAATTGGAAAACTCCATTAAATCTTGATTAAAGATTCATTCTATTTCTTTATTAAAATAATGTTTCCAAATATTAGATTTTGGATATTACTACCTTTAATTCTATTCATTATAAAATGAATAAAAACGATCGATAAACCTGTTCGGGTTAAAATGGCGTTTCAACTTATAATGGGCTAAATAATCCAATGCATTACCATGTCCATTTATGGTTTATAATGGGCTAGACCTCCCACATTAGGCCTACAACTTGCGGATGCTAGACATGCCGGTTGGGTCCGAGCAAACTTATCCCACAAGTTGGGCTTGACCTCGTGTCATAGCCTGCCTCGTATTTGCACACTTATACCTCTCACATTAGGTTCAACATTAGTGGCTGCTGGATATGCCGGTCGGGTCCGGGCAGACGTCCACCACAAATGCAACCTAACATCGTGTCAAAAGTGCAATTATAATTTATAATTGTAATTATTTTACCGAAAAAAAATTCCTTATTTTTAAACTATTCTTTATATAAAAATGTTCTCTATTTTCAAATATTATTTATTCAAAAGATATTCTGAATCGGAATACGACTCAATCAATTACCATACATTTTCAGTTATATGGATTTTATACATTGCATATGTATATAATAATAATGAAAAATAATCATTAAACAATCCATTCACATCCAGAGTGAAATTTATAACCATGTAAGCATTAAAATAAATAAATAACACTCATCACAGACTGTCAATCCATCGATTGACAACACAAAAATATTGGGACTAGTGTGCGATAAATGTCATCCCAATATCCGTGTGGGGTTTTCAAACAACAACAATTTATATAAATAAAACATTGGTTAATAATTTAACCAATTATAATTGGTTTGAATTTTTTTATTTAACATGAATATAATCTAAATAAATGACATATTTATTTAACATGAACATGGTCTAAATATATGACATTTTTAATGTAACATAACCATAATCTAAATATATGACATTTTTAATGTAACATGAACATCATCAAAATATATGGCACTTGAGTATAACATGAGCATCATCTAAATATATGACATTTTAATCCAGTAGGACATTTCTATATAAAATGACATTTTTAATCTAATGTTACATTCCTATATAAAATGACATTTTTACTCTAATGCTACATTTCTATATAAGATGACATTTTTACTATAATGTTCCATTTCTATATAAAATGACATTTTTAATCTAACTTAATATCTTATAACAAAAATGATATTTTTGTATGGCAATCCTAATTCAACACAAAAATGATATTTTTATTCTAATATACACTATTACCAATGTATACATATTTCTAATGTAATCATTTTTCTAATGTATACATATTTCTAATATATCGACATTTTCAATATAACATGACATTTCTAAACATATGACATTTCAATGTTGCATAACATCCCTAACTAAAAATGATGCTTATATTTTAATATAACATGATTCAAAAAAATGGATATTTTGCTTTGACGCTAATATGATTCAGCAAAAATGAATATTTTGTTTTGACACTAATATAATTCAACAAAATGAATGTTTTGTTTTAACACTAGTATGATTCAACAAAATGAATGTTTTGTTTTAACACTAGTATGATTCAACAAAATGAATGTATTATTTGTAGGAAATTTTCTATGTATGACAAATAAATGAATGTATTATTTGTAGGAAATTTCTATGCATGACAAATAAATGAAGGTATTATTTGTAGGAAATTTTCTATGTATGACAAATAAATGAATGTATTATTTGTAGGAAATTTCTATGCTTGACAAATAAATGAAGGTATTATTTGTAGGAAATTTTCTATGCATTACAAATAAATGAATGTATTATTTGTAGGAAATTTTCTATGCATTACAAATAAATGAATGTATTATTTGTAGGAAATTTTCTATGCATAACAAATAAATGAATGTATTATTTGTAGGAAATTTCTATGCATGACAAATAAATGAAGGTCATATTTGTTGGAAATTTTCTATGCATTACAAATAAATGAATGTATTATTTGTAGGAAATTTTCTATGCATGACAAATAAATGAATGTATTATTTTTAGGAAATTTTCTATGCATTACAAATAAATGAATGTATTATTTGTATGAAATTTTCTATGCATTACAAATAAATGAATGTATTATTTGTAGAAAATTTTCTATGCATGACAAATAAATGAATGTATTATTTGTAGGAAATTTTCTATGCATGACAAATAAATGAATGTATTATTTGTAATAAATTTTCTATGCATTACAAATAAATGAATGTATTATTTGTAGGCAATTTTCTATGCATTTCAATGATAAATTTAATTTCTAAACATAAATGATTCAAAAAAAAAAGATATTTTTAATTCTAAAATGTCGTGCTTCTAAAAGTGATTTTTATAATTAAAATGACCATTTTAGACTAACCTGACAATTTTATACTAACATGACAAATTTATCACTAAAATGGTAATTTATATTAACATGACAATTTTATCACTAAAATGAAAATTTATATTAACATGACAATTTTTATCACTACAATGATAATTTATATTAATAAGACAATTTTATAATGATAATTTATATTAACATGACAATTTTATCACTACATTGATAACTTATATTAACATGACAATTTTATTATAATCAATATGATAATAAAATTATTTCCTTTTATTTTAATCTAACATGAACATCTTTATTTTTATATATATAAAATAGAAGTATTTTATTTTATACGCAAATTTTGACACACATGAATATTATACATTCTATATATACAACAAAAGTATGGTTTTTATTGTATATACTAAATTCGGACAAACATGAATACACAATCCAATTCGATGGTTCATCGCAATCACAAAACAAATCAACAATGCAACAAATATACATACAACATCAACATGAAATAAGTATACATTTCACATTGAAATAAATAATTAATTTTAAATTTTAAAATAGAAATCTCACATCGATTTGTCTGAATTTTCAAAATGCTTCGTTTCAGATCTGGTTTGTTTCATGCTGTAAATTGCGGAAAGATGATTCCAACGCTTTTGACGGTTCGTAAAACGAGCCTCGTATCAAAAAGTTACAAGGTTTTAAACATTGGTTACTTTAATAAACAATTAATTATTTAATTAATTTAGTAATGATGTCATTAAGATAATTGAACCTTCCTCCTTCACGTTCTTTCTTCTTCGTGACTACAGAAGCACCGAACCCAACTTTCACCGTGCCTCCCTCCTTGCGCATGACACTCCGAGCCTCCAGCCACCGATCAGAACGCAACACATCGAAGCCCCCACCTTCCTCTCGATATTTGGTTTATAATTTCCTAATTTTATTGAATGGATTACGAATGAATTGAAGGAGAAGTTTGGTGCGGTATGGCCATTGATTTCTGAAAAGGGGTGGCGGCTATCTTAGTGTGGATTTGGGTTTGGGATAATTAGTTTAGTTTTATTTATAATATTAAATTATCTAATTTTCAGAAAAGTCCACTAACTCTAACAAACTCCAATTTTAACCCTTTAAGGCCCATTAATCCACATTTTGTATGTTATATGTTACAAAGAAAATGAATTGCTGACTTATGAACCTAATATAATTTTATTTAATTATTTTCTAAATTTAGCTATATCCCATTTATTTCTCATTTATCTAACTTAACATATTAAAATTGTCATTTTAAATAACAAAACATGTTTAGCATGTTATTCTTTTTATTTTACTTTAACATATAAAAAATGTCTTTTTATAAGAATGTAATTTTTAATTTGTCGACATTTTATTATACTAGAATCCTTTTATATGAATCTTATTATATAAAAAATGTATATTTTTAATGTCAGCATATTTTCCAACAATATATCTTTTTGTAAGATTCATACATACATTAAATGTAAATTTTAATGTACACACAAATTTAACATACTTGAACCTTTTATATGATTCATGCATACATTAAATTGTAATTTTAAATGTACACACACATTTACCATACTTGAAACTTTTTATATTACAAAGAAAAATGTAATCCTTTTTCCCTTATAAAGAAAATGTGATCTTTTTATTTGCAAAGAAAATGTAATCCTTTTTACATTGTATATATATATAAAATGTAATCTTTTCTATACCCTATAGAAAATGAAATCTTCTCTATTTTACATAAAAATGTAAATTTTTATGTTACAACATTTTAAACAAGCTATGAATCATTTTAATGAATCAATATTACATAAAAATGTGATTTTTTTTATTACAACAACTTTCCTATTTAAACAAATGTTCATTTTTCATATTTTCTCCTTTAAATAAAAATGTAAACTTTTTATTATTTAACTTTTTTCACTTTTTTTTATAATAGATTTTTTAAAAAAATTATGACGCATTTTCTATTTAAAATTTCTTAAAAAAAAAATTAAATTGGTTTTGATTTTCCGGGTTGTTACAATCTCCCCCACTTTAAATCTTTTCGTCCTCGAAAAGGAACTAAGCTAAAAGTTGTTTAATTGACCAACTCAATTTTAATTTTTTTACTGGTTTCAAAAATTTTATTAGTTGAACTAATGATCACACAACACAATCATCAATCAATTAGTTGATTAGCTTTACAAATGTATATAACTTTTATATATTCAAAAATCCTATTTTCTAAAATTGGATTATATATAATCACAAGTACGTTATTTATAAACTTGTCACTCTGAACTCATTCTAGGGCATTTCTAACCCCCATCTCTAATGAGTTTTCTCATTCTAGGATACTGGTGATCCTATCTCTAATGAGTATTCTTTTATAGGATATTACTAATCCTACCTCTTATGAGTCTTTTGTTCGGTTCTAACAAGTTGTACCCCAAAGATTTGAACTAACCAGTGCTCTGATACCAACTGTAACGACCCGGATTTCACTCGGACCCAATCGATCGAAAGATCGACCAAGACCGTTCAAAACCCGAATACGTTAACTCTGGGAATATAACACATCAGAACAAATAACAGAAGTATTTTATTACATCATGATAATGTTACATCAGAGTACAGAATATATTAGAGTACATCGCAATAATAATACAGTGGAAGATTAAAATACAATAAATGTAATACACTGCAGCAGAACAATTAAATTAACACAGCGTAAGACTACCAATGCTCTGAACACAGCTCTAAGCTTCGATCCAGAATCCTGCTCAATATATCAGCAAAATAAGCTACTCGACTGCCCATGTGGAAAAGAGGGGACCCGAGTTCGCAAAGTGACACAAACTACGGGTCAGTCATGGGACTGGTATGAGAAATCTTTCCTAACTTACCTAATAATAAGGCTAATCACAAGACCACGCCGCTAACGCGGAACGGATTTACTCCATTGTATTGCCAGTGCATGAAATAAAGTAAATCGATAAACAACGCAATGCTTTTTAGAAAAATGAAACTATTATAAGACTCAGGTCCCATCACACAATACAACGCAAGTCGAAGGATAAAGTTTTAACTTATAATGGTCAAAAATACTTGATACGATAAAAACGGATTAGATATTATTAATAGTGTATATATGTTTTAAAAACATTTCAGTCATAATGTATTAATCATAGACGACATAGCTACCATATACTATGTTACACCCCGCATTTTTAATATAATTAAAAATATGTAAACATATGTGTATATGCATAGATAGGTAAATAATGGTGATGTATAATGAAAATTAATTAATATATGGAAGAGAAGGATAAATTAATTCGATAACAGCATGCATAACGGAAAAGATAACAAAATAAGGATACTTAATTTAAATATCAGGAATTAAGTAAAACGGACATCACCTTGCATTCGTTTCGAAATTCTGCTTGGAATAGAGTCCAAGTTTGCATAAATCGGACTCCGTATGAAGAAGTTATGGGCCTTTAGAAGATTCAACAAAAAATCAAAATAGTTCGAAATTCGACCTAGACAGCTGGGCGGGAAATTTCCCGCCAAAACTAGGCAGGTCGACCTGGGGGTCAGATCGACCGGGGGGTCAACCTGGGGGTCGATCTACTCCTAGGGAGGTCGACCTGGGGGTCGACCTATCGCCAGATCTGGGTGATTTCAGTTCATGTGTCGTGTTTTAATGTGCTGTACGGGTCGGATGGCTTCTAGGTCAATCTAAGGACTCTATAACACTCTCTACACATATAAATACATAGCAAGACCTAACCCTAATTCATAACAATTCCTTAAGACGCCTCTATGCCGCCAAACTTCAACCAAACATGGCCGCCGCCCCAAAACTCTAATGCATGTTCTTCATCAACTTTAGAGTTTAATCAAATCAAGTAGCAAAGTTCTTCATCAACAATTCATGCTCTTCACCAACAATCAAATAAGAAGATTAAATCAGCGTTCTACATCAACAAATCGTTTATTTTCCCTAATCGAGTCATGGTGTGTGGAATTATAATAAACTTGTTGTATAAAAGTATTATTATCGTTCATCATTCCCCAGTTATAATTTCAATTCAAGATTCATGTTATAATAATTGTTCTTTTATTCTCCTTCCCCTTTTTATTTTTGGATCTAGGTTATCTCGAACCTAGACGAAATCTTATTATACATACGTATGGTTGGAATATAAGAATATTAGGCATGATCTATTTTAGGCAATCGAGGAATATAATCTGTAATTTAGGGTTTGTGGCATAATGATTATTACTGCAAATTGGGCATAATATATTTTATGCAGTCGAGGAATATAATATGTAATTTGGGGTTTGTGTCATAACGATTATTATTGCAAATATTTGGCATAATATATTTTATGCAGTCGAGGAATATAATTTGTAATTTGGGGTTTGTGGCATAACGATTATTATTGCAAATATTGGGGTAATTGGCAGAGTATATATTGATATTATTCATAGAAATAAGGGGAAAGGATTATGAAATTGGTAATTTGGAGTAACTTACGCTAAAGGTAAATAAAGTTTGAATAGGGGATTTAGGAAAAAATGATTTAAAGATAAAAATCTTAATTTTGTGAAGAAATAGGTAAACTAGAAACCTAATTGGAATTGGATAAGTTTGGGTTTAATCTGTCCCATGTAATTGTGAAATCTGATAAAAACCTGAAATTTGAGGCATGAGTTTTTTAATTAAATTTGGGTTTGA
The DNA here is from genome assembly GCA_030737875.1 of Allium sativum. Lineage (NCBI taxonomy): Eukaryota > Viridiplantae > Streptophyta > Magnoliopsida > Asparagales > Amaryllidaceae > Allium > Allium sativum. The sequence continues at coordinate 974,779,839 of CM060924.1, forward strand.
TTGGTTAAAGAAATGCGAAGTTTCGAAATATAACTTGAAAATTGACACTAGTGGCATAGCAAGAACATGAACATATTTGTGAATTTGTTAATAGGTTAAACATGAAACATGGCTAACTCGAGGTTATAATGAGTTTGCGGTGTAATCCTACCCGGAACCGCCCGGCACATCCAGTGACCGCAAACAATAGGTTCTAATGTGAGAAGTTAGTCATAATGTGCTTGAAACCCGAGGTTAGATTGAGTTGTGGTGTAATCCTGCCCGGAACCAACTGGCACATCCAGTGACAGCAACAATAAGTCTAATGTGAGAGGTTGGGCATTAATAATTAATTAATGCTAATGACACATGCTAGTATGGTAAGGGTAAGTCAACACGAACTGATAGATAACACTTAACCAATTTGACATGATATAAGGGTGGGTTAAGTCAACGTGAACTGCTAGATAACACTTAACCAATTTGACATGATATATTGGTAGGTTAAGTGAACACGAACTGATAGATAACACTTAACCAATTTGACTTGATATATGGGTGGGTTAAGTCAACGTGAACTGCTGGATAACACTTAACCAATTTGACATGATATATGGGTTGTTTAAGTCAACATGAACTGATAGATAACAGTTAACCAATTTGACATGACGCGTGGGTTGAATTAAATATGTGATTGGGGGTTAAGTCAACTTGGACACACGGTAAAACTTAACAATATAACAGTATCAAAGCAAGGAAAAGTGGGGAATGATAAGATTAAATAATAGATAAACTTATCCTCGGGATAAGAAATGAATATGACTTAAGATGTAATACAAGACTCGAAGGGTGGCACGACTTATACCATGAAATAAGTTAATCTAAGCTGGAAATGCGGGAGAACACCCGCACGCTATCATTTGATAAAGAGAACTTAAGTCATGCTTGAATTCATAGGTAAACCTTAGTTAAAAGGAACAAAGTAACAAACCTTAGTTAAAGAGAACTAAGTAACAGAAACTAAGTATCAAACCTTGGTTAAGAGAACCAAGTAATAAATCTTAGTTAAGAGAACTAAGTAAATAATGAGAAAGAGAAATAAGTAGTAAACCTTAGTTAAGAGGACTAAGTTGTAAACCTTAGTTAAGAAAACGAATGATTAAGAGAAACTAAGTAGTAAACCTTAGTTAAGAGGACTAAGTAGTAAACCTAAGTTAAGAAAATGAATGATTAAGAGAAACTAAGTAGTAAACCTTAGTTAAGAAAACGAACGATTAAGAGAAACTAAGTAGTAAACCTTAGTTAAGAGGACTAAGTAGTAAACCTTAGTTAAGAAAACGAACGATTCAGGAAACTAAGTAGTAAACCTTAGTTAAGAGAACTAAGTAGTAAACCTTAGTCAAGAAAGCCAAGTAGAACACGAGAAGGTGCGAACGTCCGTCAGACCAAGAAGTAGGCTCCAACGGTCTGGGTTACGAAGCACGCGGCTTCGAGGGGACGTGAGGGTACTCTTGGTATCCCTCTGTGAGGTTGCAGATGATCCTCCTAGGCTCATAGAGGTTAAGGTCTGCGTTAGAAGAACCAAGAGTATGCCTTGGTTGCAATATAAGGCAACCTAAAGACTAGGATGGACTAGCGTGATGCGGCGATATCTAGATTAGCCCTATGATAGCACGTCGTCTACCTACCATCTTGAGTCAATCGAGCATGTGAAGCGGAAAGGCGGAGAACTCCATAAGACCATATACTTGCTATCTAGTTATGGGTGAGGTTGGCGAATAGGTTTGTGGGGGCATAGGGGGCCTGCGTACAGTTCTCATTCTTGATTTTCTTGGGTGCCTTTCATTAGTTGAGGGAGGGGTCAAGTGGGACCATAGCCACACACAGTTAAAACAGACCTTAGCATCTGCGTCGGCAGATAACTTAAAGCTCCCAACCGAGTTCCATGTTTCTTTATTAGCCCTGCCACGGGACTCGGGCCGCACATATAGAGGACATGTGCAACTGGACATCGAAAATGATTCACGACGCGTACGTGGGGAGAGTCTAGGAGCATTCATCGCTCTGGGTAGTGTGTCCTAGACTAGGGGCATTGTTCGATAGGTAGCATAAACCCAAGCGGCCACATGTAGCATAAATCCTGGTCGGATTTAGAAAGCGTTCAATAGGTAGCATAAACCCCAGTGGTCCTAGGTAGCATAAACCCTGGTTGAATCTAGGAAGCGCTCGATGGTAAACCCTAGATTAGATCTGGGTAATACACGGAATCTAGCAAGGTCAAGAGTGGCAGTCCAAACGATTTCGAGAATGGTGGCACTACACTGAAGTAGTATAGATTTACATGATGAAGCTTGTACGACATATGGCAAAGGACTGTATATTTACATAGAAAGGATTACACGAGTTGGGTTATCTAAGTATACGTTGTATTAGGTTAATCTACTAGTGGGACATGAGTATAGCCTAGAGAGCTAACATTGTTAACAACCTAATAACCAAGAAAATGTAACTGAATGGTATATGTAGGATTATACAGAAGTTTATTCTAAGTCCACTCACACAGAACTTATGTTCTGACCCCCTCCTCATTTCATACTTCCAAGTTAGGTTCATGATAGTGATGGTATAGCTTTGGATACTGGTTTAGCAGTTTTGTTAATAAGTTAAAGCAATATTTGAATATTATACTTTATTTCCTTCCGCTGTGAGATGCTTTACGAGTTCTAACATGTTTCTTTATGTAACACCCCGAATTTCAATTAATATTAACATTCACAAATTAAAGAATAACTAATCCCAGATGTGGGAATTAGGGGAAACGGGTTGTGCCATTGTGTTCGTCTCGGAATTCTGGCTGAGATAGAGTCCGAGTTTGCATGATTTGGGGTCCGTATGACCAAGTTATGGCCCAACGAAGTTTTCAGAAAATTCAAGTTTGAAAACAGTTTAAAACTAAAGCCAAATTCGAAATTCAACACACAGGGGGAAGGCGGGAAAATTCCCGCGCAGGCCAAGTCGACAGGGGTGTCGACTGCCCAGTCGACACCGCCCCAACCCATGTCGACTGCCTAGTTGACACGGGTGTCGACCTGGGTACTCGGCCAGGTTGGCCTGGGTGCAGTCTGAAGGGGTTTGGGCTGTGTTTTGGGGTTTGTGACGAAATCTGACGGCTCTAACCTAAATTAGGGTTAATCTAAGGGCCTAAACTACATCCTAAATCTATAAATACACCCTAAGACTACCCTAATCCATACTAAAAATAGATACAAGGCCGTCATGCCGTCAAAATGCAATTAGAAGGAGCCTCCATCACATTTTAGAAGAAGATAGCTTCTCAAATCAACTTCTAATCAACTCTAGCAACTAAATCTTCTTCATAGGAGTGCTATTCAACAAGTTGTGAGTTTCTATGCCTCTAGCAAGCAATTGCTAAACTAATTATGATAGGATGTAATGAGGTTATGGTTATGAATGTGGATCAATGCAAGTTATGTTATCATATGTTATGTGCTCATGATGTTAGTTATGCAAGTTTTATGTAATATGTCCATGATGCTAGTTATGCAAGTTTTATGCTATATGTCATGATGCTAGTTATGCAAATCACTATGATAAACATTGATCCATTGTGACACCATGTTATGCAAGTTTGGTGTTTGATTATATGCAAGTTCATATATGACATGTTATGCAAGTTTGGTGTTTGATTATATGCAAGTTCATATATGACATGTTATGCAAGTTTGGTGTTTGATTATATGCAAGTTCATAAATGACATGTTATGCAAGTTTGGTGTTTGATTATATGCAAATAACATGTGCAAGTTTACACCTTTGTATGATATGCATACATATGCAAGTTTACCCCTTTGTATGTCATGCATATATATGCATGTTTACCCCTTTTTATGATATGAGTAACATATGCAAGTTCATCCCTTTTTAGACCTATGACATGTATGCAATTTTATCCTTTTATGATAGGTCTATGACATGAACATCTATGCAAGTTACCCTCTTTATGACATATGTGATTTATGCAAGTTTGGGTTGATTATTTATGCTAGTTGGGTTTGATGCTATGGTCATATATGCAAGTTGACACCTTTAAAACCCATGTTGATGCTAATGTTATGCTAAGTTGAAACCATTGTATTTGTGATGAATCTTCCCTTTTAAGTATGTCATGTTAGCGTATTACGTGGGGAATGATGGGGTTAATATTCATGTTAACAAAATTGTGGTGAAATTGGTATGATGTTGCATACCATAAGTGGATGGACATAATTGAGTCAATTATGTACATCATTAAATTGGAATTAATTAGGGAAAATTAATTCAAAATATGGGGGTGATTAATTAGGTGTAATTAATCGACTAAGACACGAGGTTGGACCCTTTTGTAGCATAAGACTGCCCGGACCCGACCAGCAAATCCAGCGGCTACAAATGATTGGCCCAATGTGAGAGGTCTTAGGCATAAACTAAATACGTGACAAGTGTAAAGACACCAGGTTAGACTCTGTTATGGCGTAAGGCTGCCCGGACCTGACCGGCAAATCCAGCTGCCATAAAAGACAGTCTAATGTGAGAGGTCTTTACAAAGGTTACGGTCTTAATCAATTAAGAAACACTTAACCAGATAAGCATGTAGTGGGGCATGAGGGGTTAAGTGGGTGCCTTGGGTGGCATGTGGAAATCTTGTGGTTGCCTTGGGTGGCAATAGAAAATACGATTAGAATACTTAACCAAAGTGGAAACATGTAATTAAACATGATTAAAGGGTTAAGTGGGATACACTAGAGGGAGCAAGCTTAGGTGGGTAGCTTGTGGGGGCCCATTTCAACCAGTAACCCATATGTATCTTTGTGGGCTCGACCCATGTCGAGGACGGGACACGCGTACTGGGCTTGACTATAAGAGGCCAAAACGGGTTAGCGGTGGCAACGCAAGTCCAACGGGTTTCATATGCGTGTGTGGACCCGGGCTGGTAGGTAAGACGTTGTTGCATCGTGTAGGTATAAGCCGTGCATCAGTGTTGGTATCGGGTTGCCACTTTGGGGAATGATACACCCCACTGTGGGACCAGTACGGATATCTACGTTAGGGAGCCGATCGCTTGGGGAGTAGTGGGTACACCTAGTGGAGATAGGGGCAGACGGCACCTATGTGGTCAGCTAGGGGTACACGAAACTACTAGTTAAATTTTCTAAGTCCTTGGGTTGGATCAACCTTTAAGTTAGGAATGACTGGTGTGGTGCAGTGTAGTAATTATCCTTGGGTGGGTAGATGTCTTTACCGTTATCTTGGTTCTTCCTATGTCTAGTTGGCTGCTTAGTGTAGTCATTTATCCCCAGTCGTTACCGTACCAAGTTTATATCATACCCTAATTACTTTAATGATTGTATTGTTAAATTTATAGGACTCGCTCAGACTTATGTCTGACCTCGTTGTTTTTATCTTCCCCCCCCCTCAGGTCCTCAGGTTGGGCCTAGCACTAGTGGGCTTTGATCAGATTGCTTTATCTATCTTTTGGAGCTTGGACCGTTGATGTAAAGCTCAGCTTATCTTTTCTATTATGGCTATTAGTATGTAGTGGGATTATGTACTTATGTTTTTATCGAGATGGATATTTTGTACTTGACACTTGTTGGTTTTTGATATGTAACCAAACATGTTTACCTTCTGCTGCAATGAAATGATGTTTTAAATTTCAAGTATTACTTATATCTGTCTTGTTGTAATTTTTATGTTCTATATTCACTTAAATACTCCACCGAAGTTAAGGCATTCCCTTAGTGAGTGACCTTAGCGGGTGTGGGGTGTTACACGTTGTATCAGAGCTAAAGGTTACCAGAACAGATAATTTTTTTGGAAAAAACTATTTTTCTAAAAACATTTTTGGAAGAAGTATTTTCAAAAACATGTCTTTTAAGAGAAAAGTTTTTGAAAGAAAAGCATAATCCCCAATAGCCATATCTTTATCTTTCGAATTCTCCGTTTTGAATCTTTCCTTTTTCGTTTCAGCATGGCTGAAGATCTTAACTTTCCGGAGGGTGTAGCGATACCAGTATGGTATAGGAGATTGATGGAGGCTAGGGCCGCCGCTGCGGGGCCAGCAAATGTTCCTCCACTACCAGTTGCACCCGATCTTCCTCCTCCTCCTCCCTGCTCGGATACTTTTGCTAAGACTTGCAAGGAATTTAAGGCTACAGGAGGGAAACCTTTTCAAGGATCAGAAACTTTTGTGGAAGCTAAGGATTGGCTTAAGGAGACGGAAGAGTTGATAGACATCTTTGAGATGGAAGAAGGAAAGAAACTCAAGTTAGCTGCTTGGTTAATGAAGGGAGAGGCCTCATTCTGGTGGGAGGTCACTAATGGAGAACGCCTTGTTGACTCTTGGGTGGATTTCAGGCAAAGGTTTGTGGCGAAGTTTCTCTCAAGGGCGGAAGAAAATCTTTACATGGAAAGGTTCTTGACACTAAAGCAAGGAAACTTATCAGTGAAGGAATATGTCAACAAGTTTAATCAGCTAGCAAGATTTGGCATAGACATGGTGAATACACCGGAGAAGAAGGCTCTGAGGTTCGTTAAAGGCTTGAATGAACCGATCCATGGATTGGCTATGACTCACATCCCTATGGGGGCCACCTTTGAGAAGCTAGTAGACATGGCACTCATGCATGAGGAAGAGAAGGGCCCCAATGCTAATAAGGCACCCGAGAAGAAAGGAGATCAGAAGAGACCTCAACAGCAACAACAAAACAAGGGTGGGAAAGGCAACGGTGGCAAGGGAAAGAAGAAGTGCTTCAATTGTGGGACACCAGGCCACCTAAGCAAAGATTGTCGGTAGAAGAAGAAGACTGGCTGCTTCCACTGTGGCGAAGCATGGCATCTAGTGAAAGAATGCCCTAAGAAGGGGCAGAGGACGGGATCTACCTCAGGAGGACAGGTGCAAGCTCTTATGGCACCAGGTCAGGCAAGGGGGCAAGTTCAGGCTCTCGCGGTTCCACCGATTCAGGAAAGAGGTAGAACTATTTCCGTTGAAAGTCTAGTTTTTCTGTTTGATCATCCTATCCATACTTTGTTTGACTCTGGCGCATCGCATTCGTTTATCTCATCATCATTAGTTGAGTCACTACACTTAGACACCGATCTAGTAGATGATCCCTTGGTTGTTTCAAACCCAATTGGGGGCTCCACTTATTTGTCCATGATATGTTTGGGTTTGAAGATTTCTATACTTAGCGTTGAGTTTAGATGTGATGCTTTTGTTTTGAGCTTCACGGGCTATTGGTTAATTTTGGGCATGGACTGTTTATCTAGTAATTGTGCCGTTCTTGATTGCGAAAGGAGAGTTGTTAGGCTCATGACCCGCTTGGGGAACACTCTCGAGATCTCTTGTAATCCCATGAATTATGTTATGCTAAGTTATCTTGAATCGCTTGATGCTTCGGTCGAGAGTTTGCGATCTGTTAAAGTGGTCCGGGAATACTCGGATGTGTTTGAGGAGGTGAAGGGTTTACCTCCGAAGCGGGAGATCGACTTCCGAATATATCTGGTGGACAATGCTAAACCAGTATCTTTGCCAGTGCGCCACATGGCTCCTCGTGAGAGGAGGGAACTCCATAAGCAAGTAGGTGAGTTGCTTGAGAAGGGGTTCATAAGACGAAGTATATCTAAGTGGGGTGCTCCAGTAGTTTTTGCCACGAAGGCGGATGGGTCCCTCAGACTTTGTGTAGACTATAGAGAACTCAACAAGCTTACAAAGAAGAATAGACACCCATTGGCGAGGATTGATGATCTCCTTGATCAGTTGGTTGGCGCCTCAGTGTTTTCGCAGTTGGACTTAGCCATGGGGTTTCATCAGTTGAGAGTGGCCGAGGATAGTATAGAGAAGACTGCCTTTAGGACTCCGGATGGTTTCTATGAGTGGCTGGTGATGCCCTTTGGTTTGACGAACGCCCCTGCATACTTTGTTGATTTGATGAGTAGGGTGTTCAGGGAGTACCTTAATAAGTTCGTGGTGGTCTTTGTGGATGACATCTTGGTCTTTTCTAAGAGTGAAGAAGAGCATGCCCTACATCTTAGGGAAGTGTTGGAGACTCTTCGAGCGCATAGCCTTAAGGCAAAATTCTCTAAATGTCACTTTTGGAGGAAATAAGTGCGGTTCTTAGGGCACGTGGTCTCCAAAGAAGGGATAGCTGTGGATCCCGCGAAGGTAGTGTCCATCCAAGATTGGAAGGTTCCGAAGAATGCTACCGAGGTGAGGAGTTCCTTGGGGTTGGCTGGCTACTATAGGAAGTTTATCAAGGACTTCGCGAATATATCAGCCCCATTAACTCGCTTGACGAAGAAGAATCTAGTTTTCACATGGGACGTAGATTATGATGATGCGTTCCAACGGTTAAAGAGAGCTTTAACCACAGCTCCAGTCTTAGTGCTGCCGGATGGGAGTAAGCCATTTGTTGTTTATACCGATGCTTGTGGGAAAGGACTAGGCGCAGTCTTAATGCAAGAGGGATGGGTAATAGCCTATGGGGGAAGGCAGTTTAGAGTGCATGAGAAAAATTACCCTACGCATGATCTAGAGTTAGCCGCTATTGTTTTTGCGCTTAAGTCTTGGCGCCATTATCTTCTTGGCGAGAGGTTTGAATTGTTCACCGACCATAAATCTTTGAAGTATTTGTTTTCTCAAAAGGATTTGAACTTAAGACAGCAAAGGTGGATGGAGTTCTTAGCATCCTATGATTTTGAGATAGCGTATACCCCTGGCAAGGGTAACGTGGTTGCAGACGCCTTAAGCATAAAAAGGTTGTCCTTGAGTCCATTGTTCGTTGAACGACGAAGCTTGGAATTTATCTCGATGTTTGACTTCATACCTTCCGTTGACTTTATACCCGGTTTGCTAGCATCCTTAGAGGTCAGTCCTACTCTTTTGGGACGGATTGGCGAGGCACAGCGGGACGACCCACAGTTGGTTGAGTTAGTAGAGAAGCTCATAAGGGGGGAGTCGTCCAGCCATTTGAGTAGGTACACCCTAGATGATAAGGGGTGGTTGCGTAGAGACAGTAGACTTTGTGTACCACGAGACGAGGGTTTGAAGAAGGCTGTTCTTGATGATGCACATCGTTCGAAGATGACCATTCATCCCGGTGGGGACAAGATGTACCAAGACATGAAGCGAGTTTTCTTTTGGGCCGGTATGAAGAAGGATGTGGTCGAGTATGTCGCTAGATGTTTGGTGTGCCAACAAGTGAAAGCGGAGCAAAAGAAACCCGGTGGGTTGCTTCACCCATTGGAGGTTCCGCAATGGAAGGGGGATAGCGTCTCGATGGATTTTATCGATTGATTACTGAGATCGAGGAAGGGTAATACGGGAATTTGGGTTGTAGTAGACAGACTTACTAAGAGCGCCCATTTTATACCCGTGAAGAGTAAGAGGACTGCTCCATGGCTAGCTTCAGTCTACATTCGAGAGATAGTTCGGTTACATGGTGTACCTTCTAGCATAGTGAGCGATCGAGATCCTATCTTCACTAGCGAGTTTTGGAAGAGTTTGCAAGAGGCGGTAGGGACTCAGTTGTGTTTGAGCACCGCATATCATCCTCAGACGGATGGCCAGACCGAGAGGGTGAACCGTATTCTAGAAGACCTTTTGAGGCTATGTATCTTAGATTTTGGAGGTACATGGGAAGAGCATCTTCCATTGGTGGAGTTCGCATATAATAACAGCTTTTAGTCTAGTATTGGTATGGCTCCATTCGAAGCTCTTTATGGAAGGCCTTGTCGGTCACCTACATGTTGGTGGGAATCTACGGATAAGACCTTGCTTGGGCCTGATATGGTTAGAGAGACTTCGGAAAAGATTGATTTGATTCGAAGAAGGATGAAAGCGGCGCAAGACAGATAGAAATCTTACGCGGATAAGAGGAGGACAGATCTTGAGTTTAATGTAGGGGACATGGTCTTTGTCAAAGTATCTCCATTACAGAATGTTGTTCGCTGCGGGTCCGTTGGGAAGTTAGCACCAAGGTTTGTAGGGCCATTTCCTATTAAGGAAAAGATTAGACAGATGGCATATAGAGTAGAGTTGCCCGAGAGACTTAGTGGTTTACATGACGTATTCCATGTGTCGCATTTGAGGAAGTGCCTACATGAGACCGCGGAGGTGGTAGAGCCGAGCTTGCTTAGAGAAGTGGAGGTAGAGCGCGATGCGACGATTCGTCGAGCTCCTACTCGCATCCTTGGGTCAGAGACTAGGATGTTGAGAAACAGAGAGGTTCAACTAGTCGAAGTGCAATGGGGAGATGATGAGAGCAACGCTACTTGGAAAACAGAAGTGAAGATGCGTTCATTGTACCCTTTCCTTTTCGAGGGTATGTCTTTTAACTTCTCCTTTATCGCTTATCTTGTGCTTATCTTATCTTTAGTATGTCCTCTCGTTAGTACTTTTGACCTTTAGATAGGGTAAACCTATGGTTGAAACATGTGTTTGAGACATGTTATGTATGATGGATACATGTGGATGCAAGTGTTTGCAAGTGGTTGCTCGTGGATGCATATACACACACTTTAGACACTAGATCGGTTCAGTCACTTCATATTGCATATTGCATATAAATTGTGTGTATGTAGCTAGTTGATGGATGTATAATGGTTGCGTTATCTTATGGATGATGCATTTTTATTGTGAATGATTGTGCACTCATGTAGATATAGTATGTGTCGATAGGGTTCTTTCGCATACATATTGGATGCATGGCACTATCATGGTTTACATTAAGGAGGTCAACTGAATCAGTAGACCGCCTGATTTTGCATTAGACAGGGAACATATACACACACTTTTTGCATATGTTCATACAGCATTAGAAACTTTAAGGACAATGGATGCCAGTGTTTGATGGTTTAGTAGATGGTTGTTTGGATGGTAGGATACGTTCTTCTGGACTTAGAGATTTCGGGGACGAAATCCTTTAAGTAGGGGAGAATGTAACACCCCGAATTTCAATTAATATTAACATTCACAAATTAAAGAATAACTAATCCCAGATGTGGGAATTAGGGGAAACGGGTTACGCCATTGTGTTCGTCTCAGAATTCTGGTTGAGATAGAGTCTGAGTTTGCATGATTTGGGGTCCGTATGACCAAGTTATGGCCCAACGAAGTTTTTAGAAAATTCAAGTTTGAAAACAGTTTAAAACTAAAGCCAAATTCGAAATTCAACACACAGGGGGAAGGCGGGAAAATTCCCGCGCAGGCCAAGTCGACAGGAATGTCGACTGCCCAGTCAACACCGCCCCAACTCATGTCGACTGCCCAGTCGACACGGGTGTCGACCTGGGTACTCGGCCAGGTTGGCCTGGGTGCAGTCTGAAGGGGTTTGGGCTGTGTTTTGGGGCTTGTGACGAAATCTGACGGCTCTAACCTAAATTAGGGTTAATCTAAGGGCCTAAACTACATCCTAAATCTATAAATACACCCTAAGACTACCCTAATCCATACTAAAAATAGATACAAGGTCGTCATGCCGTCAAAATGCAATTAGAAGGAGCCTCCATCACATTTTAGAAGAAGATAGCTTCTCAAATCAACTTCTAATCAACTCTAGCAACTAAATCTTCTTCATAGGAGTGCTATTCAACAAGTTGTGAGTTTCTATGCCTCTAGCAAGCAATTGCTAAACTAATTATGATAGGATGTAATGAGGTTATGGTTATGAATGTGGATCAATGCAAGTTATGTTATCATATGTTATGTGCTCATGATGTTAGTTATGCAAGTTTTATGCTATATGTCCATGATGCTAGTTATGCAAGTTTTATGCTATATGTTCATGATGCTAGTTATGCAAATCACTATGATAAACATTGATCCATTATGACACCATGTTATGCAAGTTTGGTGTTTGATTATATGCAAGTTCATATATGACATGTTATGCAAGTTTGGTGTTTGATTATATGCAAGTTCATATATGACATGTTATGCAAGTTTGGTGTTTGATTATATGCAAGTTGATATATGACATGTTATGCAAGTTTGGTGTTTGATTATATGCAAGTAACATGTGCAAGTTTACACCTTTGTATGATATGCATACATATGCAAGTTTACCCCTTTGTATGTCATGCATATATATGCATGTTTACCCCTTTTTATGATATGAGTAACATATGCAAGTTCATCCCTTTTTAGACCTATGACATGTATGCAATTTTATCCCTTTATGATAGGTCTATGACATGAACATCTATGCAAGTTACCCTCTTTATGACATATGTGATTCATGCAAGTTTGGGTTGATTATTTATGCTAGTTGGGTTTGATGCTATGGTCATATATGCAAGTTGACACCTTTAAAACCCATGTTGATGCTAATGTTATGCTAAGTTGAACCCATTGTATTTGTGATGAATCTTCCCTTTTAAGTATGTCATGTTAGCGTATTACGTGGGGAATGATGGGGTTAATATTCATGTTAACAAAATTGTGGTGAAATTGGTATGATGTTGCATACCATAAGCGGATGGACATAATTGAGTCAATTATGTACATCATTAAATTGGAATTAATTAGGGAAAATTAATTCAAAATATGGGGGTGATTAATTAGGTGTAATTAATCGACTAAGACACGAGGTTGGACCCTTTTGTAGCATAAGACTGCCCGGACCCGACCAGCAAATCCAGCGGCTACAAATGATTGGCCCAATGTGAGAGGTCTTAGGCATAAACTAAATACGTGACAAGTGTAAAGACACGAGGTTAGACTCTGTTATGGCGTAAGGCTGCCCGGACCCGACCGGCAAATCCAGCTGCCATAAAAGACAGTCTAATGTGAGAGGTCTTTACAAAGGTTACGGTCTTAATCAATTAAGAAACACTTAACCAGATAAGCATGTAGTGGGGCATGAGGGGTTAAGTGGGTGCCTTGGGTGGCATGTGGAAATCTAGTGGTTGCCTTGAGTGGCAATAGAAAATACGATTAGAATGCTTAACCAAAGTGGAAACATGTAATTAAACATGATTAAAGGGTTAAGTGGGATACACAAGAGGGAGCAAGCTTAGGTATGTAGCTTGTGGGGGCCTTTTTCAACCTGTAACCCATATGTATCTTTGTGGGCTCGACCCATGTCGAGGACGGGACACGCGTACTGGGCTTGACTATAAGAGGCCAAAACGGGTTAGCGGTGGCAACGCAAGTCCAACGTGTTTCATATGCGTGTGTGGACCCGGGCTGGTAGGTAAGACGTTGTTGCATCGTGTAGGTATAAGCCGTGCATCAGTGTTGGTATCGGGTTGCCACTTTGGGGAATGATACACCCCACTGTGGGACCAGCACGGATATCTACTTTAGGGAGCCGATCACTTGGGGAGTTGTGGGTACACCTAGTGGAGATAGGGGCAGACGGCACCTATGTGGTCAGCTAGGGGTACACGAAACTACTAGTTAAACTTTCTAAGTCCTTGGGTGGGATCAACCTTTAAGTTAGGAATGACTGGTGTGGTGCAGTGTAGTAATTATCCTTGGGTGGGTAGATGCGTCTTTACCGTTATCGTGGTTTTTCCTATGTCTAGTTGGCTGCTTAGTGTAGTCATTTATCCCCAGTCGTTACCGTACCAAGTTTATATCATACCCTAATTACTTTAATGATTGTATTGTTAAAGTTATAGGACTCGCTCAGACTTATGTCTGACCCCGTTGTTTTTATCTTTTCCCCCCCTCAGGTCCTCAGGTTGGGCCTAACACTAGTGGGCTTTGATCAGATTGCTTTATCTATCTTTTGGAGCTTGGACCGTTGATGTAAAGCTCAGCTTATCTTTTCTATTATGGCTATTAGTATGTAGTGGGATCATGTACATATGTTTTTATCGAGATGGATATTTTGTACTTGACTCTTGTTGGTTTTTGATATGTAACCAAACATGTTTACCTTCTGCTGCAATGAAATGATGTTTTAAATTTCAAGTATTACTTATATCTGTCTTGTTGTAAATTTTCTGTTCTATATTCACTTAAATACTCCACCGAAGTTAAGGCATTCCCTTAGTGAGTGACCTTAGAGGGTGTGGGGTGTTACACTTTATCTCTGTCTTTTTCTGTAGGATACCAGAGCACCCAACTCGGGTTTCGATAGATTGGATTTTTGAAAAAAAAAAATATTCGGTCTGTCGGAATCCGGGTTGTTTCATCTGGTATCAGAGCTTCGGTTTAGTGATCTTAGGGAGATAATGAGTGAACGTATTTGTATTTTCTAAAATATAAATATATTATATATATAACCTAAATCCATATAGTAGCCCATTAAACATGAAAAGAGTTGGGATATCTAGTTTGTACACTCAAGGAATGAACATAGGAATTTGGAAACCATTAGTTGGTTGGGAAAGTGTATAATATGACTTGAAGCTAGAGAAAGAAAAGTATCCCATAGGATGGAAACTGAAATATTAGTATTTCAGATTAGTGGGTTTAGAAATGAAACCTTAGAAACTAAAAAAGTTTGAAATATGGAAAATAGATTAGGAATATATATAGTTAAGAGAATTGAATTCGTGAAAGTGCCTAGGAAAGCCTAGTTGAGTTGAAGACCCGCTTTGAGTCTAACCCAATGATAAACTTTTAAGAACTTGAATTTGTAAAAGGATTTGTGATATTTTCCAAGATTTAATCTTAAAAGTATTTTGATAAATGCATGTTGGGTTTTAATGTATAGTGGGGTATATTGTGTAAAACAATGATTTCTTGTTTTAAAAGATTTCTCTCATAAAAAGGTGCAGATTATGGAGCATAAATAGCTTGCTAGTTTTCATATATGAAAAGAAGTTTTGAAATTCTATTCTGTTACTAATAAATTTTGATTATTGATTTACGAAGAAATTTTGTTAGGTGGACAAAATAAGTTGTAGGAATAGAATAGATGTTTGTACCTTATATCGAGTAGTTAAATTAACATTGTAATTAGAAACAATGTAAGCCCGATAGTTATCCTTGTCTACTCCAGCTTTGTGATTTGAAAAAAAAAAAACAAATGTTGTGCTTTTTTATATTGTGACATGTTTTTATGTTTTGCCGAAAACAAGTTTTGGAGAAGAAAATAAAGTTTTAACACTTTCAATTTTTGAAAGAAAAATGTAATGAAAAGAAAGGAGGCCAAACCATGTTTTAAAAAGAATGGAGTAGGTAAGGATTATTGCCTAGAATAGAATGAGAGAAAGTTAAAGCTATGAATTAAACAATTGGAACCAACTAGAGATTGGTTGAGTTGAGTGATTCTCTGAGTGTCAATCTGAGGTTATTCGGTCTTCGGGGTTGATATTTAGGGAGTTATTCTCTTGCCAATTTACAGTCAGGGATTAGCTAATATTAAACTAATGGAAAATTTCCCGTAAAACGCATAAGCATTGAGAAACATAGGTTTGTTGCTGGAGAAAAAGAAAAAAAAGGATAGGCTAGTAATACACAGCAAGGACTAGTAGTGACTACTAAGTAGTAAAGGGCAAGTAAGTCGGAAGATCCTTTGTGTGGACTCGCAATTGTCTGAGATGACAAAGTCCTAAGATTCTAGGCCCATAGTAGTAGCTATGTAGGATGTTGTTTGAGTTGAAAACAGTAAAAGCTTATTTGAAATAATAAACTTAAGTAATTGGATTAAGTCAAATAAGCTAAGAAAGAGAAAAGCCTACCTAACAAGAAACAATAAATTCAGTAAGGCAACAAATGTGACGGGAAAAGAAAATGGAAATCTTAAGAAACAGATGAAAAAATATGAAATTTTTCCAAGATAAGTGGAAAAAAGAGAAGAAATTTCTTATGTGGTTGTGCTTAGATAGGAAAATAGGAAATCTTCATAGAATAGTCATATAAAAATCCAAGTACGATTAGAAAAGAAAAACGGAGGATGTGAATTTTTCCATTTTATATCTTTTCGTAACATAAGGAAATCAAATTTTGAAAATTAGATTTTTCTAAGTATGGATGGTAGGGTTTTGGATGCAACAATTGGGTGAACTATGCTCTTATTCTATAAGAGTGTGGGAAAACTTGGATGAAAAATATTTTGATTTTTCAAGAATATTGCATTCATATAGAACTATAAGTATATTTAGGATGTGAGCATCATGTTTTGAAAGAGTTTTTAAAATTTGCATACATACAGGTGGATCCAAATTAGGCATACATACTTTACTATGATATATCTGACTTTGCACATGTGCACAATGTTTGCAACAATTGGATGCACACTTGATAGATGGATATTGCGAGGGGTTATCTATTTTTCTCTTATCGAATTTCAGGGACGAAATTCTTTAAGGGTGAGAGAATGTAACACCCCGCATTTTTAATATAATTAAAAATATGTGTATATGCATAGATAGGTAAATAATGGTGATGTATAATGAAAATTAATTAATATATGGAAGAGAAGGAAAAATTAGTTTGATAACAGTGTGCGTAACAGAAAAGATAATAAAATAAGGATGCTTAATTTAAATATCAGGAATTAAGTAAAATGGACATCATCATTACGTTCGTCTCGAAATTTTGCTTGGTATAGAGTCCAAGTTTGCGTAAATCGGACTCTGTATGAAGGAGTTATGGCCTTTAGAAGATTCAATAAAAATTCAAAACAGTTCGAAATTCGACCCAGGCAGCTGGACCGGAAATTTCCTGCCCAAACCAGGCAAGTCGACCTAGGGGTTGACCTGGGAGTCAAGTTGACCAGGGGGTCAACCTGGGGGTCGACCTACCCCTAGGGAGGTCGACCTATCCCCAGATCTGGGCGATTTCAGTTCCTGTGTCGTGTTTTGATGTGTTGTACGGGTCTGATGGCTTCTAGGTCAATCTAAGGGCTCTAAAACACTCTCTACACCTATAAATACATAGCAAGACCTAACCCTAATTCATAACAATTCCTTAAGATGCCTCCATGCCGCCAAACTTCAACCAAACATGGCCGCCGCCCCAAAACTCTAAATTATATTGCAAGTTCTTCATCAACTTTGGAGTTTAATCAAATCAAGTAGCAAAGTTCTTCATTAACAATTCATGGTCTTCACCAACAATCAAATAAGAAGATTAAATCAGCGTTCTACATCAACAAATCATTTATTTTCCCCAATCCAGTCAAGGTAAGTGGAATTATAATAAACTTGTTGTATAATAGTATTATTATCGTTCATCATTCCCCAGTTATAAATTCAATTCAAGATTCATGTTATAATAATTGTTCTTTTATTCTCCTTACCCTTTTTATTTTTGGATCTAGGTTATCTCAAACCTAGACGAAATCTTATTATACATACGTGTGGTTGGAATATAGGATTATTAGGCATAATCTATTTTAGGCAGTCGAGGAATATAATCTGTAATTTGGGGTTTGTGGCATAACGATTATTATTGCAAATATTGGGCAAAATCTATTTTATGCAGTCGAGGAATATAATTTGTAATTTGGGGTTTGTGGCATAACGATTATTATTGCAAATATTGGGCATAATCTATTTTATGCAGTCGAGGAATATAATCTGTAATTTGGGGTTTGTGGCATAATGATTATTATTGCAAATATTGGGGTAATTGGCAGAGAATATATTGATATTATTCAAGGAAATAAGGGGAAAGGATCGTGAAATTGGTAATTTAGAGTAACTTACGCCGAAGGCAAATAAAGTTTGAATGTGAGATTTGGGGAAGAATGATTTAAAGATAAAAATCCGAATTTGGTGAAGAAATAGGTAAACTAGAAACCTAATCGAAATTGGATAAGTTTGGGTTTAATTTGTCTCATGTAATTGTGAAATCTGATTCAAAAACCTAAAATTTGAGGCATGAGTGTTTTAATTAAATTTGGGTTTGATTGGTTGAAGAAATGGGAAGTTTAGAAATATAACATGAAAATTGACACTAGTGGCATAACAAGAACATGAACATATTTGTTTATTTGTTAATAGGCTAAACATGAAACATGGATAACTCGAGGTTAGAATGAGTTTGCGGTGTAATCCTGCCCAGAACGCCCGGCACATCCAGTGACCGCAAACAATAAGTTCTAATGTGAGAAGTTATTCATAACGTGCTTGAAACCCGAGGTTAGATTGAGTAGTGGTGTAATCCTGCCCGGAACCAACTGGAACATCCAGTGACCGCAACAATAGGTCTAATGTGAGAGGTTGGGCATTAATAATTAATTAATGCTAATGACACATGCTAGTATGGTAAGGTTAAGTCAACACGAACTGATAGATAGCACTTAACCAATTTGACATGATATAAGGGTGGGTTAAGTCAACGTGAACCGCTAGATAACACTTAACCAATTTGACATGATATATAGGTAGGTTAAGTCAACACGAACTGATAGATAACACTTAACCAATTTGACTTGATATATGGGTGGATTAAGTCAACGTGAACTGCTGGATAACACTTAACCAATTTGACATGATATATGGGTAGGTTAAGTCAACATGAACTGATAGATAACACTTAAACAATTTGACATGAAGCGTGGGTTGAATTGAATACGTAATTGGGGGTTAAGTCAACTTGGACACATGGGCAAACTTAACAAATATAACAGTATCAAAGCAAGGAAAAGTGGGGAATGATAAGATTAAACAATAGATAAACTTATCCTAGGGATAAGAAATGAATATGACTTAAGATGTAATACAAGACTCGAAGGGTGGGACGACTTATACCATGAAATAAGTTAATCTAAGCTGGAAATGTTGGAGAACACCCGTATGCTATCATTTGATAAAGAGAACTTAAGTCATACTTGAATTCATAGATAAACCTTAGTTAAAAGGAACTAAGTAACAAACCTTAGTTAAAGAGAACTAAGTAACAGAAACTAAGTATCAAACCTTGGTTAAGAGAACCAAGTAATAAATCTTGGTTAAGGGAACTATGTAAATAACGAGAAAGAGGACTAAGTAGTAAACCTTAGTTAAGAGGACTAAGTTGTAAACATTAGTTAAGAAAACAAACGGTTAAGAGAAACTAAGTAGTAAACCTTAGTTAAGAGGACTAAGTAGTAAACCTTAGTTAAGAAAACGAACGATTAAGAGAAACTAAGTAGTAAACCTTAGTAAAGAAAACGAACGATTAAGATAAACTAAGCAGTAAACCTTTGTTAAGAGGACTAAGTAGTAAACCTTAGTTAAGAAAATGAACGATTCAGGAAACTAAGTAGTAAACCTTAGTTAAGAGAACTAAGTTGTAAACCTTAGTCAAGAAAGCCAAGTAGAACACGAGAAGGAGAGAACGTCTGTCTGACCAAGAAGAAGGCTCCAACGGTCTGGGTTACGAAGCATGCAGCTTCGAGGGGACGTGAGGTACTCTTCGTATCCCTCTGTGAGGTTGCAAATGATCTTCATGGGCTCACATAGGTTAAGGTCTGCGTTAGAAGAACCAAGTGTATGCCTGGGTTGCAATATAAGGCAACCTAAAGACTAGGATGGACCAGCGTGAGGCGGCGATATCTAGATTAGCCCTGTGTTAGCAAATCGTCGTCTACCTACCATCTTGAGTCAATCGAGCACGTGAAGCGGAAAGGCGGAGAACTCCAAAAGACCATATACTTTCTATCTAGTTATGGGTGAAGTTGGGCAATAGGTTTGTAGGGGCATAGGGGGCCTGCGTACAGTTCTCATTCTTGATTTTCTTGGGTGCCTTTTATTAGTTGAGGGAGGTTTCAAGTGGGACTATAGCCACACACACAGTTAAAACAGACCTTAGCATCTGCACCGGCAGATAACTTAAAGCTCCCGACCGAGTTCTGTGTTTCTTGATTAGCCCTGCCACGAGACTCGGGCTACACATAGAGAGGACATGTGCAACTAGACATCGAAAACGATTCCCGACGCGTACGTGGGGAAAGTCTAGGAACATTCATTGCTCTAGGTAGTGTGTCCAAGACTAGGGGGCATTGTTCGATAGGTAGCGTTAACCCTAGTGGCTCTAGGTAGCATAAACCCTAGTCGGATGTAGAAAGCGTTCAATAGGTAGCATAAACCCCAATGGCCCTGGGTAGCGTAAACCCTGGTTGAATCTAGGAAGCGCTCGATAGTAAACCCTAGATTAGATCTAGGTAATACACGGACTCTAGCAAGATCAAGAGTGGCAGTCCAAACGATTTCGAGAATGGTGGCACTACACTGAAGTAGTATAGATTTACATGATGAAGCCCGTACGACATAAGGCAAAGGACTGTATATATACATGGAAAGGATTACACGAGTTGGGGTATCTACATATATGTTGTATTAGGTTAATCTACTAGTGGGACATGAGTATAGCCTAGAGAGCTAACATTGTTAACAACCTAATAACCTAGAAAATGTAACTGAACGGTATATGTAGGATTATACAGAAGTTTGTTCTAAGTCCACTCACACAGAACTTATGTTCTGACCCCCTCCTCATTTCATACTTCCAGGTTAGGTTCATGACAAAGATGGTATAGCTTTGGATACTGGTTCAACAGTATTGTTAATATGGCAAAGCAATATTTGAATATTATACTTTATTTCCTTCCGCTGTGAGATGCATTACGAGTTCTAACATGTTTCTTTATCTCCGTCTTTTTCTGCAGGATACCAGAGCACCGAACTCGGGTTTCGATAGATTGGATTTTTGAAAAAAAAAATCGGTCTGTCGGAATCCGGGTTGTTACATACTATGTCGCCATGCTAGTTCTACAATCAAAACCGCATGATGTCATATTGGAAGTTGGATTTCCATCAAGATTCTAGGCTAGGAACGTTCTCCTTACCGATTCGAGACACTCTAGCAATGTCTCAGGATTCGAACGCTGGCGAACCCTTGGATACAGCAGGGTCAGTGCACAAATACTTTAGTGGATTAGTTATGCCTAAACACACGCTTCCCGGTCCTATTGAACCTATAATACAGCCATTGGCGACCGATAAATCTGAGGCCTCGAAAATTCCCTCATCCACATAAGTAAAATGTCAGGGCTGGTAAGTCACTGACACCACTTCTAGCTAGAAAGAAACGTGCGCACTCCCTGCGTTCCCTTGCTCTATTTTTGACTCTTACCGGGGTGTGGGCTCGCGAGGTCATGCTATACACAAAGCTATGCCGAAATAGGCTATGCTTTGATCATCAACCACAAGGCTCTACTTTTCAACAAAAGCCTTGATCATTTGCATCTTGGCGTGCCACATTGACAATCCACGCTATGCGATCGATAACTACCAATATATAACCTCTGAGCTCGTACGTCTCAGAGAAGGGTGTTAAGCAAGAGAATAAATTCTCCGCCACCACATATATATATATTAAATAGAAATCAATTTAATTTACATGGAATGAAATTCAATGTCAGATACACATCCATTTACAAGTCCGTTCTGGGTCTGAACGAAACCGGAGACACCTTGTTCCTCGTCTCGTATGTCCAATACGGAAGTGAGGTGCTCGCATATCCGGACAATCAACAAGTACGTCCGGACAAACTACCACTTTTAACCCTTTACTGGTAGCTAGCCAATGTCGGGCATCAGTAGTCATCCATTCGATGTGGAGATCGCTGGTCTTCAACCACCGTCTTCATCTTCGACTCTAATCGCCGTAGTAATTATTCAGAATGGGTTAAACCCGGTCTTTCCGAATAACTTGCGTATTTTATAATCAAAAATCAAGTGCTATAAAAACACACCCAATGCCTCATTCCAATTCAGAATATTCTTTTAATAACATATTCCCATTATTCTATCAAAGATAAATTCCTTAAATTTATTTTTAAGTCTTTCTTTTAAAGATTTATTAAAACTCCGATTTGGTTTTAATTACCAAAAATCATTATTTCATGATTATTTAAATTTAAGAAATTAATCTTATCTTTAACTGGGTTAAGGAACAAATGTCATTTAAAACATAGTTCACAATAAACCCAATTCACATTTCATTTTATTCTACTTACTAAATATAATTGGAAACTCTAATAAGCTTAAATTAAAGATTTATTCTTTTCTCAACAGGGTTTAAGAACAGTGTTATTTAAAACACTATTCACGACAAACCCAAAAATCCAATTTATTTCATTCCAAATAAATATTAATTAATTGGAAAATTCCATTTAATCTTGATTAAAGATTCATTCTATTTCTTTATTAAAATAATGTTTTCAAATATTAGATTTTGGATATTACTACCTTTAAGTCTATTCATTATAAAATGAATAAAAACGATCGATAAACCCGTTCAGGTTAAAATGGCGTTTCGACTTATAATGGACAAAATAGTCCAATACATTACCATGTACATTTATGGTTTATAATGGGCTACACCTCCCACATTAGGCCTACAACTTGCGGATGTTGGACATGCCGATTGGGTCCGGGAAGACTTATCCTACAAGTTGGGTTTAACCTCGTGTCATAGCCCGCTTCGTATTTGCACACTTAGACCTCTCACATTAGGTTCAACAATAGTGGCTGTTGGATATGCCGGTTGGGTCCGGGCAGAATTCCACCACAAATGCAACCTAACATTGTGTCAAAAGTGCAATTATAATTTATAATTGTAATTATTTTACTGACAAAATTCCTTATTTTTAAACTTTTCTTTATATAAAAATGTTCTTTATTTTCAAATATTATCTATTTAAAAGATATTCTGAATCGGAATACGACTCAATCAATTACCATATATTTTCAGTTATATGGATTTTATACATTGCATTTGTATATAATAGTAATGATAAATAATCATTAAAAAATCCATTCACATCCAGAGTGAAATTTATAACTGTGTGAGCATTAAAATAAATAAATAATGCTCATCACAAACTGTCAATCCATTGATTGACAACACATAAATATTGGGACTAGTTTGTGATAAATGTCATCCCAATACCGGTGTGGGGTTTTCAAAAAACAACAATTTATATAAATAAATCATTGGTAAATAATTTAACCAATTATAATTTGTTTTGAATTTTTTTATTTAACAAGAATATAATCAAAGTAAATGACATATTTATTTAACATGAACATGGTCTAAATATATGACATTTTTAATGTAACATAACCATAATCTAAATATCTGACATTTTTAATGTAAATGAACATCGTCAAAATATATGGCACTTGAGTGTAACATGAGCATCATCTAAATATATGACATTTTAATCCAGTATGACATTTCTATATAAAATGACATTTATAGTCTAATGTTACATTTCTATATAAAATGACATTTTTACTCTAATGTTACATTTCTATATAAGATGAATTTTTTACTCTAATGTTCCATTTCTATATAAAATGACATTTTTAATCTAACTTAATATCTTATAACAAAAATGATATTTTTGTATGGCAATCCTAATTCAACACAAAAATGATATTTTTATTCTAATGTACACTATTTCCAATGTATACATATTTCTAATGTAATCATTTTTCTAATGTATACATATTTCTAATATATCGACATTTTCAATATAACATGACATTTCTAAACATATGACATTTCAATGTTGCATAACATCCCTAACTAAAAATGATGCTTATATTTTAATATAACATGATTCAACAAAATGGATATTTTGTTTTGACGCTAATATGATTCAACAAAAATGAATATTCTATTTTGACACTAATATGATTCAACAAAATGAATGTTTTGTTTTAACACTAGTATGATTCAACAAAATGAATGCTTTGTTTTAACACTAGTATGATTCAACAAAATGAATGTTTTGTTTTAACACTAGTATGATTCAACAAAATGAATGTTTTGTTTTAATACTAGTATGATTCAACAAAATGAAAGTTTGTTTTATTTTTTTTAAATGACAAAAATGAATGTTTTTGTTTCATTAAATGACAAAAATGAATATTTTTTGTCTCAATCTTCTTAAATGGTAAAAATGAATTTTAATGTAAATACATTTTCGAACAATGAATCATATTAATGATTCATTTACTTCCAAAGTAAATTTTAATTGTAATTATATTTTCAAAACAATGAATCATATTTAATGGTTCATTTACATAAAAGAGTGGATTTTAATGTAAATACAATTTCAAAACAATGAATCATATTTAATGGTTCATTTACATTACAATTCTACTAAAATGACATATTTATATAAAAACTATGTTCTCTAATTTGATGACATATTTATTTACAAAATATGTTATCCAACATAGATGACATATTTATTTACATACATTTTTATATGTATTTCAATGACAAATAAAGAATATTTTATTTGTTTACAAATTTTCTATGTATTTTAATGACAAATAAAAGTATGATTTAATTGTAGACAATTTTCTACATATTTCAATGACAAATAAATGAATGTATTATTTGTAGGCAAATTTTCTATGCATTTCAATGACAAATAAATGAACGTATTATTTGTAGGAAATTTTCTATGCATGACAAATAAATGAATGTATTATATGTAGGAAATTTTCTATGCATGACAAATAAATGAATGTACTATTTGTAGGCAAATTTTCTATGCTTGACAAATAAATGAATGTATTATTTATAAACAATTTTCTATGCATTACAAGTAAATGAATGTATTATTTGTAGGATATTTTCTATGCATGACAAATAAATGAATGTATTATTTGTTGGAAATTTTCTGTGCATGACATATAAATGAATGTATTATTTGTAGGAAATTTCTATGCATAACAAATAAATGAAGGTATTATTTGTAGGAAATTTTCTATGCAATACAAATAAATAAATGTATTATTTGAAGGAAATTTTCTATGCATTACAAATAAATGAATGTATTATTTGTAGTAAATTTTCTATGCATGACAAATAAATGAATGTATTATTTATAGGAAATTTCTATGCATGACAAATAAATGAAGGTATTATTTGTAGGAAATTTTCTATGCATTACAAATAAATGAATGCATTATTTATAGGAAATTTTTTATGCATTACAAATAAATGAATGTAGTATTTGTAGGAAATTTTCTATGCATGACAAATAAATGAATGTATTATTTGTAGGAAATTTTCTATGCATTACAAATAAATGAATGTATTGTTTGTAGGAAATTTTCTATGCGTTACAAATAAATAAATGTATTATTTGTAGAAAATTTTCAATGTGTAACGAACTGGGATTTTCGACTCAGAAAATCAACACAAAACTACCATTTGACTATTCAGACATCGGAAATACCTGATCATTAATAGAAAGAAGTTAGAGGGTGATAATAGATAAGATAGAAAATTAGAATAGAAGAAGAAGATCACCACAGAACAGAATCAGAGTGATACGAAACTCACAGCGGAACGAATAAATTATAATATATAACATAACTTTGGAATAAAACAATATATATATATATACAATAACATTATCAGAGTACAACACTTACACACAACGGAAATAACAATAGCTATATAATCCTGAAGCCTCCTTCTTCAAGCTCCTCCAAGTATATCTGTAAAGACCTGAACTACTTGACTGCCCGTACAAATTTGGGCACCCAAGAGTTTAGGGAAAACAAAACAAAATAAACTTTGGGTCAGTCATGGGACTGGTGTGAGTAAACTCAAATCATTTAGTTTAACTTTTCAAAATCCTTTACAAAAGAAAAGGTAATCGTAAGACTGATCCACACATAAAGAAGGACGGTTTTTTCCTTACGATAACCCAAAATACTTTTGGAAATCAATACTTTTCTAACATTATAATAGTGTATAATCACAAGTAATTAACAATCTAGCAGAACGCTTGCATCTCACATTCCAATATATAGTATACAAATCAAAATTGCGGGCTCTTATTGGGGATTGGATTCCGACTATGACAAGGTATGGGACCACCTGCCGATAGTGTATCTCTAGAGGCAAATACACTGGGTTCAACAAGAATGTATTGCAACCCGGCGCACACATGACCGACCACTCATTTCGCTTGAGTGTACCGAATGTATATCACCAACGGTTGGGAGCTACCTACTGTTTCCCGAAAAGGGACAGCATCGAAAATAGATAAAAGAATGAAATGGATATTCTCTAGATAGGTGATATACACCCTAATGGGAGCGACCCACCTAGCCATGCTGCCTGCCCGATTTCTGTCATTTCCCGGTTGATGAGGCTTGAGGTCATAACGTATCTGTTGGAACACCTGACCACCATTCACTTTGAATGCCACATCGTCATACCCGCCAAATCACAAATTGATTTCCCCAAAAATACCACGGGTATAAAGCTAAGAAAAACAAATTCCTCTGCCACCAAACGTAAGTATGTTTGAAGAGATCAACTTACGCGATCCGTTAGATATACTTTGTCAAACATTTGTCCATTCACGTTGTCCTGGGAATGGACAAACCGAAGGCACTATTCTGTAAACAGGATAACCCTTGCATAACTCCGTCTTCAATTATTTTCATTATATTTGATCGCAACGCTAACATCCATACATAGTGGTTTTCAGATACTGAATCTGATCCCGGTCTCTCCGTATTGACGATGGAAAATTGGTCAAAACTCCGATAGTCGGTGATTTAATTATCAAAGAAAAACAAGTGTGCAAACAACGATATTATTTCCAGATGGAAAATCCATCGATCAATCATCATTCCACATTTATCTGTTTAGATTAAATTATCATTAATTTATCCATTTACCTATTTCTATATATTCGTAAATTCTTATTTCTAAATTTAGAAAATATACTTTTTTAATCATTGGAAACATTTCCGTATTTGCTCCATTCCTTATTTTCTATATTAGAAAACATTTTTTGATTCTTATTTGGAAAACATTTCCAAAACTCCTTCATTTGATTTAAACAGATGTTTAAATAAAACATCACTAAGCCAATTCAAACCATTACACTCATTAACTAAATTCACTCAACCAACCTTTACTATCGAACCTTTCCCATCCCTTAGTTAAAAACGAAGTCAATCAAGTTGGGGTATAATTACCTCTCAGACCTTAACTGAACAAAAATTCTAACCTTGAAATAGACAAAGTTCACTTTTTTTTTTCAAATCTTTAACAACTTCCTTACGTAACTCTCAGATTTCTATTTATGAATCTACTTCCTTTACAGAAATCATTTGGATTATAACAATAGTGTTATAATCCCATACCTCCGATATAAAATAATTTAAATTTAACCCTTCCTTATTAATTTGGATAAATAAACAAATAACTAATTTATTAATGAATAAATAAATCTTGGGTTTAAAACAGAAAGTAATTGGTACTTTCCCTAATTCGATATAATCGAATTTCAACTTACAATTCTCTCTCGAATAATATCTATTCGATACCTCCCCTTTCGAATAACTATATTCGATTTTCTCTCTTCGAATAACTATATTCTATAATCTCTATTTCGAATAAACTATATTTGATACTCTTCCTTTCGGATAGCTTAGATTCGATTAACTTTCTTCTTCGAATAACTTATATTCGATAATCTCTCTCGAATAACTAATATTCGATAAATCCTCTTCCGAATAACTTCTATTCAATTAATTCTCTTTCGAATAACTCATATTTGATTATCAAATATCGGTTTCCAACTTAATACCAATTATCTTGTTAAATCCTGATTTATTCAATATATAATTTCTTCAAATAATTTATTTTTAAAACATCTGGCTTAGTTGAATTCTAATTACAAATCTTTACGGATTTTATTTAAACCTTTTTACATTTCGAATATCGGAATGGATTTCATCGTTCCTTTTAAAGACAACTCCAAATTTCCCATTTTCCAAATTCACTATTGAATTTGCAATCCCAATTATCCACAGATAGGTATATTATAGTTCATTTATAAATATTGTTTATAAATCACAACACTTGTTTTCATTATTCAACAAGTTATCTATTTCTAACCATTTGAAATCCCATTTCTGTTTAATTTCTATTTCAAAATCCACTTTCCTTTATAAATGTGTTTGTTTGCAAACTATTTGCTTAAGTCCATCATTCACACCAAATGTGAAAAATATTCCTTTTATACAATCTCTTTAGTTTGATTTCATATTTCAAAACACCACCCAATTTTCCAACTTCTATTTATACTTTTATTTATAGAATTATTCATATGGATTCTCCTTTTTTTATTTCTAACACTTAAATCTCATTTATACTTCCCTTTATAAATGCTGAGTTCACATTCTATAAAAATACCGGTGTTAAAACCGATTCCTACTTCTCTATATAAATTTAGACTTATATATTTTATTTATCAGAAGATAAATATTCTTTTTAATTATAAAGATCGTTTATAAATTTATTTGCTCAGTTTATCTGTTAAAACATATTTCTTTTTAAAATCTACTTTGAAACCATCTCCTCGTTGTTATTTTATATCTTCTCAATTCTCTTTTATAATTCTATTTATTTCCCCAAATAATTTCTTTTATAATTCAATTTAATTTCCGAAATACTTCCTTTTAATTCTATTTGTTTTCTAAATATTATATTTACTCCATAAATCTCTTTATTAACTTCTTATTACTTTCATTTAGTATTTTAACCAAATCGGCCTTTCAAACTTCCATATAACTGTTGTTAACTTCATACAAAAGTCTTTTATTTAATTTTCAAATATCTCCTTTTAAATAAGTCCATTTGATTTTATAAAGTTCAAAAATCCCATATTCACTTCATACATTTCTTTTTATAAAATACTTTGATTTTATATGAACATTTTTATTTCAATATTTTCTTTGAAAATTTCCTTTTTAAATAAAATCCTTTGATTTTATATAAATATTTTATTTCAAATTATAGTTTGAAATTTCCCTATTCACACTCCAGTATTTCCTTTGGTATTTAAAGGTACAAAATAACAATGATCAAACACACTTAATCAACAACAGATTATAAATCACATCATATATCACAATATATGAAAAATAGTAAAATAAATGTTGAGGAATCCGGTTGGATCCCTCCGACCTGTTTCCCTGCATCCACAGATGTTAATCACATGAATAATACGAATATGAAATATTCTGATAAACAACATTAAAATTCGATTAACAATTTATTTCTATATCGTTATCTACATTTTCAACCAATTAACTAGCAGTTCAACTAAACAGTCAACACACAGCAAACAACCATCATTTATAAATTCAAAAAATATATTTTATAAAAATATAAATTGAATAGAGTTAGTGAAATTTACTCACATTGGACGGTCATCGTTAAATAACGATAATTGTCTTTGATTTGATTCTGACAAATTTATTCCTCTATAAATCCAAACGAGCTCTAATTCACTCCCAGTCAGTTCCATTGGGTAGGCGTCGTCCATACGATCCCAACGGATCAAACCATTCGAAATTTTGATATAGTATGACGATGTTATGGTTTATACAAGTTATACATATTATTTAAATTAAAATAAAACTAAATTTCTACTTTTAATTGGGCTCACCATTTCTATAAGGCCCAAACCCATTTCAAATTACTCAAGCCCGCTAACTCCATCTTCCCCAAACCGCAAATACTGGACATTGTTTCTCCCTCCATTTCTAGTGCAAACTCCTCCACGTCTTCACATTATACTTCACCATTTCCAAAACCCTCCTCACCATCATTCTCCTCTTCGCGTCCTCTTTCTTCTCAATACCATTTTCAACAACTCGAATTCTACCTGGAAAATGCGTCGCACTCCTCTGTGCATCCTACAGGATGTTGTGATCCTTTTATTCACCGAACATACCAAGATTTAGCACACAGGCTCCCTCTGATCTGCTGAATCGAAATACCACATCAAAAACATGTATTAATGCTTTAATTTGTCAAACGCTGTGATAAAACTAGCAATACAAAAATGATGTTCGAATCTTATAAAAGCCACACCAAAAAGAAGAGAATCTCACCAGAAAGCTAACCACCTTTGTTTTGGTTTTTTCCGAACTTGTTTGAATTTGTTACGAATTTTTGAAGTGGATTGTTTTCACGTATGGTTTGTTCTTGGATAAAATGTGGCGGCCGATGTTTTGACCGAAGAGAAATGGGAATAAGGGTTGCAAAAAGTTAGAGATTATTTATAGGAAAGTTTTATATTTTATTATTCAATTAAAATATTAAATTTTAATGAACCGCTGATTCTATTTATCCTTTAAAATCCCTATGATCATTTACCATATCAAAAAATTATGAAACTGGACATGCAGCTACAGTTCGACATTGCGGACCTAACGAAACTGGTTTCGTCGAATTCTGACTCCATTTGCTCACACAACGTATTTTTAAAGACAAAATATCGACTGTATTTCACATTAAAACCCCATACGGCCACATACTGACTCCAAAAATCACGGAAATTGAAATCTAACAATAATTTGGTATTGCGGATCCAACAAAATTAGTTTCATCGAAAATGGAGGTCGTTTGCAACACTGGCTATTTTTAAAGCTCTAAATATCCCATTTAAATATATTTAAAAATAATTAAATTAAATATAAATAAATAAATATTATCATATATATTCCCAACAGAATATCGTATAGCTCCAATTGAATTTATAACATGATATTCAAATCCCGGTTGAATCGATATTCAATTTATATTGAAAAAACCCTTTTAAAAATATAAATAAATCATTTTAAATTATAAAGGAATTCCATAGCGACTTTTCGAAAATTTGATTTGGACATAAATAAAAATATACACAATGAAATCCCGATTTTTCTCTTCCACTAGAAAAATATACTTCACCAGCTCCGAACATTTCTTGTTTCATAGAAATCCGATTTAAAACGGACCATGTATATTCAGTTAAAGTTCAAACCGCCAAATAGTGAACTGCCGCGCCATTTCGAGCTCGATTATAATTATATTATAATTCATACGTTCAAACTTTCGTTATCTAAATATATTCGTTATTCAAATTCAATTCCAAACCGAATTATATATTTTAAATTGCCTAATTCACACAATACTGTGAATTCTGTTATTTCCGATTATTTCAGAAATTAAATATATTACTCTATTATTTAATTTATTTAAATATTCACTATTATTTAATTAAACAACGATTTAATTCCCTAAATCACAATTTAAATAATTAAATGCATTAATTATTATATCGCTGAAAATACGGGTCGTTACATTCTTCCCCACTTAAAATAATTTCGTCCACGAAATTGCTAAGGTAGAAAACAAACCCTATCAACTGGGTTAAAATTTATTAACTTCAGTTTCAGCTGAACCTGTTTAATTCCAATAAAAATATTAATTTATTCCTAATAATGAAAATGTTCAAAAATCCTGAAAATTTTCTAACACCCGAAATTTTCGAAAAATTTCGCCAGCACCTCCTTCGTACCGGTCAATAGTTCAAACCCCAACTCACCTCTCTAGGCCTTTTCCTTTCAAAAAGAAAATCAAAAATCCAAGCGGCTTGTCGATTCGACGCATAAAACCTCATATGGAAATTTAAACATATACCTTTGTTGGGCATATCATAATATTATTGCACTTGCTTCTACTCAATACCTACTGATCATGTATCCATCTATACCAATAGATTTCCAATCAATTTCAATAAATCAAATCTCAACACAATTATTCGCTTATATCCACGCCAAATTTCATTTCAAACCAAAGTTCCATTCTCGATTCCAAACTCCTAACTCACCAATCCAATACCATATCAGATTCTTATCTCATAATTCAAAATCTGATTTTATTTGATATGTTATATTCCAATTCAATTTCCAGTTAATTGGTTTCAATTCAAATCCAACTTGTTTTCACAAATTTCTGTTTAATTTTTTTTTGTTCAAACAATCCCTCCTGGGAGTTTTTAAACAGTTTAGCTCTTTCAAAAATCAAATATTCCTTTTGAGGATTCAAAACAACTTGTTTTCTCAAAACAATTTAACACAAAATCTTTGGTAGTAATCCATCACTTACATCTCGAAAATGAACACTGATGATGTGGCTAGCATCATCAGAGTTATTTACCAGCGATCGAAGTGAGTTCAATACTATATCACTTTTCAAAACCCATATTTAAACATTTCCATTTTGAAATACATTTCAAAATATCATTCACGATGCTTATAAAACTATTTAAAATCTCCCAAGATTTTAAAATTCTCATATATTCCATTCAATTCCATTTACGAATACTTTTCATGTTTTCGAAAATTCAAATTCCAAATTCTGATTTAATTTCAGATTTAATCCATCAGATTACATATATTACACTTATATGAATTCGAATTAGTTATTTACATAATCCTTTAAATTTATAATATTACTTGATTATAATCACAACCAACACATCCAATATACTATAATACTTCAAATATCTATACTTTGTTTATATCAAAATATAATTTGGGTAAAATTATTTCGTTTACCCTCTTTTTAAAACATACTGTGTCGGTTCATCGTATTCGAGTGTTTATAAACTCCTAACGATACAGTGGATCAAATTAATCGACCAGAATTCATAAACTACTCAACCAATGAATCTCCACAATATAAAACAAGTTTTTTATATCAATAACAAATACGTTCACTCGTATATATACACTCAACTCAATCAAGGGTATTTCTAACCCTATCTCTACTGAGTCACGCCACAGAGCCAAGGTAATCACTTAACCTTCAACTCTGATACCACTGTAACG
Organism: Allium sativum; assembly: GCA_030737875.1. Taxonomy (NCBI): domain Eukaryota; kingdom Viridiplantae; phylum Streptophyta; class Magnoliopsida; order Asparagales; family Amaryllidaceae; genus Allium; species Allium sativum. Next base: position 974,812,485 of record CM060924.1, read on the forward strand.
AACTGGGATTTTCAAATCAGAAAATCAACACAAAACTATCATGTTGACTACTATGACATCGGAAATACCTGATCATTAATAGAAAGAAGTTAGAGGGTGAGAATATATAAGATAGAAAATTAGAATAGAAGAAGATCACCATAGAACAGAATCAGAGTGATATGAAACTCACAGCGAAACGAATTAAATATAATGTATAACATATCTTTGCAATAAAACAATATATATATATATATATATATACAATAACATTATCATAGTACAACACTTACACACAGCGGAAATAACAATAGCTATATAATCCTGAAGCCTCCTGCTACAAGCTCCTCCAAGTATATCTGTAAAGACCTGAACTACTTGACTGCCCGTACAAATTTGGGCACCCAAGAGTTTAGGGAAAACAAATCAAAATAAACTCTGGGTCATTCATGGGAATGGTGTGAACAAACTCAAATCATTTAGTTTAACTTTTCAAAATCCTTTTCAAAAGAAAAGGTAATCGTAATACCGATCCACACATAAACGCGGACGGTTATAACCTAGCAGAATGCTTTTCAAAATCCTTTTCAAAAGAAAAGGAAATCGTTACTTTTCCAATATTATAATAGTGTCTAATCATAAGTAATTAATAATCTAGCAGAATGCTTGCATCTCACGTTCCACATATATAGTATACAATTCAAAATCGCGGGCTCTTATTGGGGATTGGATTCCGACTATGACAAGGTATGGGACCACCTGCCGATAGTGTATCTTTAGAGGCGAATACACTGGGTTCAACAAGAACGTCTTGCAACCCAGCACACATGACAGACCACTCATTTCGCTTGAGTGTAACGAACGTATATCACCAACGGTTGGGAGCTATCCACCGTTTCCCAAAAAGGGACAGCATCGAAAATAGATAAAAGAATGAAATGGATTTTCTCTAGATAGGTGATATACACCCTAACGGGAGCGACCAACCTAGCCAAGTTGCCTGCCCGATTTCTGTCATTTCCCGATTGATGAAGCATGAGGTCATAACGTATATTTTGGAACACCTGACCACCATTCACTTTGAATGCCACATCGTCATACCCGCCAAATCACAAATTGATTTCCCCAAAAATACCACGGGTATAAAGCTAAGAGAATTCTTCCGCCACCAAACGTAAGTACGTTTGAAGAGATCAACTTACGCGAGCCGTTAGATATACTTTGTCAGACATTCGTCCATTCACGTTGTCCTGGGACTGGACAAACCAAAGGCACTATTCTGTAAACAGGATAGCCCTTGCATAACTCCGTCTTCAATTATTTTCATCATACTTGATCGCAACGCTAATGTCCATACAGAGTGGTTTTCAGATAATGAATCTGATCCCGGTCTCTCCATATAGATGACATAAAAATGGTCAAAACTTCGATAGATGGTGATTTAACTATCAAAGAAAAGCACGTGTGCAAACAACGATATTATTTCCAGATGGAATATCCATCGATCAATCATCATTCCACGTTTATCTCTTTAGATTAAATTATCATTAATTTATCCATTTACCTATTTCTATATGTTCGAAAATTCTTATTTCTTGATTCAGAAAATATACTTTATTAATCATTGGAAACATTTCCGTATTTGCTCCATTCCTTATTTTCTATATTAAAAAACATTTTCTGATTCTTTTTTGGAAAACATTTCCAAAACTCCTTCATTTGATTCAAATAGATGTTTAAATAAAACATCACTTAGCCAATTCAAACCATTACACTCATTAACTAAATTCACTCAACCAACCTTCACTATCGAACCTTACCCATCCCTTAGTTAAAAACGAAGTCAATCAAGTTGGGGTATAATTACCTCTCAGACCTTAACTGAACAACAATTCTAACCTTGAAATAGACAAAGTTCACTTTTTTTTCAAATCCTTAACAACTTCCTTACGTAACTCTCAGATTTCTATTTACGAATCTACTTCCTTTACAGAAATCATTTGGATTATAACAATAGTGTTATAATCCCATATATCCGAAATAAAATAACTTAAATATAACCCTTCCTTATTAATTTTGATAAATAAACAAATAACTAATTTATTAATGAATAAATCTTGGGTTTAAAACAGAAAGTAATTGGTACTTTCCCTAATTCGATAGAATCGAATTTCAACTTACAATTCTCTCTCTAATAATCTCTATTCGATACCTCCCCTTTCGAATAACTATATTCGATTTTCTCTCTTCGAATAACTATATTTGATAATCTCTCTTTCGAATAAACTATATTCGATACTCATCCTTTTGGATAGCTTAGATTCGATTAACTTTCTTCTTTGAATAACTTATATTCGATAATCTCTCTCGAATAACTTATATTCGATAAATCCTCTTTCGAATAACTTCTATTCAATTAATTCTCTTTCGAACAACTCATATTCGATTATCAAATATCGGTTTCCAACCGAATTCTAATTATCTTGTTAAATCCTTATTTATTTAATGTATAATTTCTTCAAATAATTTATTTTTAAAACATCTGGCTTAGTTGAATTCTAATTACAAATCTTTATAGATTTTATTTAATCCTTTTTACGTTTCGAATATTGAAATGGATTTCATCATTCCTTTTAAAAACAACTCCAAATTTCCCATTTTCCAAATTCACTATTGAATTTGCAATCCCAATTATCCACTGATAATTATATTATAGTTCATTTGTAAACATTGTTTATAAATCACAACACTTGTTTTCATTATTCAACAAGTTATCTATTTCTAACCATTTGAAATTCCATTTCTGTTTAATATCTATTTCAAAATACACTTTCCTTTATAAATGTGTTTATTTGCAAAATATTTGCTTAAGTCCATCATTCACACCAAATGTGAAAAATATTCCTTTTATACAATCTCTTTAGTTTGATTTCATATTTCAAGCACCCAAATTTCCAACTTCTATTTATACTTTTATTTGTAGAATTATTCATACGAAATCTTTTTTTTTAATTTCTAACACTTAAATCTCATTTATACTTCCCTTTATAAATGCTAAGTTCACATCTATAAAAATATCGGTGTTAAAACCGATTTCTACTTCTCTATATAAATTTAGACTTATATATTCTATTTATCAAAAGATAAATATTCTTTTAATTATAAACATCGTTTATAAATTTATTTGCTCAATTTATCTGTTAAAACAGATCTCTATTTGAAATCTACTTTGAAACCATCTCCTCGTTGTTCTTTTATATCTTCTCAATTCTCTTTTATAATTCTATTTATTTCCCCAAATAATTTCATTTATAATTCAATTTGATTTCCTAAATATTTCCATTCAATTCTATTTATTTTCCTAAATATTATATTTACTCCATAAAGCTCTTTATTAACTTCTTATTACTTTCATTTAGTATTTTAACCAAATCGGTCTTTCAAACTTCCATTTAACTGTTGTTAACCTCATACATAATTCTTTTATTTAATTTTCAAATATCTACTTTTAAATAAGTGCATTTGATTTTATAAAATTCCAAAATCCCATATTCACTACATACATTTCTTTTTATAAAATACTTTGATTTTATACGAATATTTTTATTTCAATATACACTTTGAAAATTTCCTTTTTATATAAAATCCTTTGATTTTATATAAATATTTTATTTCAAATTATAGTTTGAAATTTCCCTTTTCACACTCCAGTATTTCCTTTGGTATTTAAAAGTACCAAATAATAATGATCAAACACACATAATCAACAACAGATTATAAATCACATCATATATCACAATATATGAAAAACAGTAAAATAAATGTTGAGGAATCCAGTTGGATCCCTCCGACCTGTTTCCCTACATCCACAGATGTTAATCACATGAATAACTTGAATATGAAATATTCTAATAAACAACATTAATATTCGATTAATGATTTATATCTATATTTTCAACCAATTAACTAGCAGTTCAACCAAACAGTCAACATGCAGCAAACAACCATCATTTATAAATTCAAAAAAAAAAATATTACAAAAATATAAATTGAGTAGAGTTAGTGAGATTTACTCACATTGGATGGTCATCGTTAAATAACGATAATTGTCTTTGATTTGATTCTGAGATTTACTCACATTGGACGGTCATCGTTAAATAACGATGATTGTCTCTGATTTGATTCTGGAAATTTATTTCGCTATAAATCCAAACGAGCTTCAATTCACTCCCAGTCAGTTCCATTGGGTAGGCGTCGTCCATACGATCCTAATGGATCAAACCGTTCGAAATTCTGATATAGTATGACGATGTTATGGTTTATACAAGTTATACATATTATTTAAAATAAAATAAAACTAAATTCCTACTTTTAATTGGGCTCACCATTTCGATAAGGCCCAAACCCATTTCAAATTACTCAGGCCCGCTAACTCCATCTTCCCCAAACCGCAAATACTGGACATCGTTTTTCCCTTCATTTCTGGTGCAAACTCCTCCACGTCTTCACATTATACTTCACCATTTCCAAAACCCTCCTCACCATCATTCTCCTCTTCGCGTCCTCTTTCTTCTCAACACCATTTTCAACATCTCGAATTCTACCTGAAAAATGCGTCGCACTCCTCTGTGCATCCTACAACAAGTTGCGATCCTTTTAATCACCTTACGTACCAAGATTTAGCACACATGCTCCCTTTAATCTTCTGAATCCCAATACCACATCAAAAACATGTATTAATGCTTTAATTTGTCGAACTCCTCAACCCTAATCCACGCTGTGATAAAACCAGCAATACAACAATGAGGTTCGGATCTTATAAAAGCCACACCAAAAAGAAGAGAATCTCACCAGAAAGCGAACTACCTTTGTTTTGGATTTTTCCGAACTTGTTTGAATTTGTTACGAATTTTTGAGGTGGAATGTTTTCACGTATGGTTTGTTCTTGGAGAAAATGTGGTTTGTTCTTGGAGAAAATGTGGTGGTCGATGTTTTGACCAAAGAGAAATGGAAATAAGGGTTGGAAAAAGTTAGAGATTATTTATAGGAAAGTTTTATATTTTTTTTATTCGATTAAAATATTAAATTTTAATGAACCACTGATTCTATTTATCCTTTAAAATCCCTATGATCATATACCATATCAAAAAATCATGAAAATGGACATGCAGCTACAGTTCAACATTGCGGACCCAACGAAACTGGTTTCGTCGAATTCCGACTCCGTTTTCTCAAACAGAGTATTTTTAAAGTCAAAATATCGACTGTATTTCACAATAAAACCCCGTACGGCCACATACTAACTCCAAAAATCACGAAAATTGAAATCTAACAATAATTTGATATTGTGGATCCAATAAAATTAGTTTCATCGAAAACAAAGGTCATTTGCAAAACTGGCTATTTTTAAAGCTCTAAATATCCCATTTAAATATATTTAAAAACAATTAAATTAAATATAAATAAATAAATATTATCGTATATATTCCCAACAGAATATCGTATAGCTCCAATTGAATTTATAACACGATATTCAAATCCCGTTAGAATCGATATTCAATTTATATTGAAAAAATCCTTTTAAAAATATAAATAAATCATTATAAATTATGAAGGAATTCCATAGCGACTTTTCGAAAATTTGATTTGGACATAAATAAAAATATACGCAATGAAATCCCTATTTTTCTCTTCCACTAGAAAAATATACTTCACCAGCTCCTAACGTTTCTTGTTTCACAGAAATCCGATTTAAAACGGACTATGTATATTCAGTTGAAGTTCAAATCGCCAAATAGTGAACTACCGCGCCATTTCGAGCTCGATTATAATTATATTATAATTCATACGTTCAAACTGTCGTTATCTAAATATATTAGTTATTCAAATTCAATTCCAAACTGAATTATATATTTTAAATTGCCCAATTCACACAATACTGTGAATTCTATTATTTCTGATTATTTCAGAAATTAAATATATTAATCTATTATTTAAATTAATTAAATATTCACTATTATTTAATTAAACAACGATTTAATTACCTAAATCACTATTTAAATAATTAAATGAATTAATTATTATATCGTTGAAAATACAGGTCGTTACACTATGCATGACAAATAAATGAATGTATTATTTGTAGGAAATTTTCCATGCATGACAAATAAATGCATATATTATTTGTAAACAATTTTCTATGCATTACAAATAAATGAATGTATTATTTGTAGGCAATTTTCTATACATTTCAATGACAAATTTAATTTCTTAAGATAAATGATTAAAAAAAAAGGATATTTTTAACTCTAAAATGACATACTTCTAAAAGTGATATTTATAACTAAAATGACAATTTTAGACTAACCTGACAATTTTATACTAACATGAAAATTTTACCATTAACATGACAATTTTATCACTAAAATGACAATTTATATTAACATGACAATTTTTATCACTACAATGATAATTTATATTAACATGACAATTTTTTCACTACAATGATAATTTATATTAACATGACAATTTTATCACTACAATGATAACTTATATTAATATGACAATTTTATCGTAATCAATATGACAATAAAAACATTTCTTTTTATTTTAATCTCACATGAACATCTTTATTTATATATATATATATATATATATATAGAATAAAAGTATGATTATTATTTTATATGCAAATTTTGACACACACGAATATTATACATTCTATATATACAACAAAAGTACGGTTCTTATTGTATATAGTAAATTCTGACAAACATGAATACACAATCCAATTCGATAGTTCATCGCAATCACAAAACAAATCAACAATGCAACAAATATACATACAACATCAACATGAAATAAGTATACATTTCTCATCTAAATAAATAAATAATTTTAAATTTTAAAATAGAAATCTCACATCGATTTGTCTGAATTTTCAAAGTGCTCCATTTCAGATCTGGTTTGTTTCATGCTATAGATTGCGGAAAGATGATTCTAACGCTTCTGACGGTTCGTAAAACGAACCTCGTATCAAAAAGTTACAAGGTTTTAAACATTGATTACTTTAATAAACAATTAATTATTTAATTAATTTAGTAATGATGTCATTAAGATAATTAAACTTCCTCCTTCACGTTCTTTCTTCTTCGTGACCACAGAAGCGCAGAACCCAACTTTCACTGTGCCTCCCTCCTTGCGCACGACACTCCAGCCACCGATTAAAACGCACCACATCGAAGCCCTCACCTTCCTCTCGATATTTTCTCTATAATTTCCTAATTTTGTTGAATGGATTACGAATGAATTGAGGGAGAAGTTTGGTGCGGTATGGCCGTTGATTTCTGAAAAGGGGCGGCGGCTATGTTAGTGTGGATTAGGGTTTGGGATAATTAGTTTAGTGTTATTTATAATATTAAATTAACTAATTTTCAGAAAAGTCCACTAACTCTAAATAACTCCAATTTTAACCCTTTAAGGCCCATTAATCCACATTTTGTATGTTATACGTTACAAGGAAAATGAATTGCTGACTAATGAACCTAATATAATTTTATATAATTATTTTCTAAGTTTAGCTATATCCCATTTATTTCTCATTTATCTAACTTAACATATTAAAATTGTCTTTTTAAATAACAAAACATGTTTAGCATGTTATTCCTTTTATTTTACTTTAACATATTAAAAATGTCTTTTTATGAGAATGTAATTTTTAATTTGTCGACATTTTATTTTACTAGAATCCTTTTATATGAATCTTCATATATAAAAAAATGTATATTTTTAATGTCAGCATATTTTCCAACAATATATCTTTTTATAAGATTTATACATACATTAAATGTAAATTTTAATGTACACACAAATTTACCATACTTGAACCTTTTATATGATTCATGCATACATTAAATTGTAATTTTAAATGTACACACACATTTACCATACTTGAAACTTTTTATATTACAAAGAAAAATGTAATACTTTTTTCCCTTGTAAAGCAAATGTGATCTTTTTATTTGCAAAGAAAATGTAATCCTTTTTACAATGTATATAAAAAAATGTAATCTTTTCTATACCCCATAGAAAATGAAATCTTCTCCATTTTACATAAAAATGTAAATTTTTATGTTACATCATTTTAAACAAGCTATGAATAATTTTAATGAATCATTATTACATAAAAATGTGATTTTTTTTATGTTACAACAACTTTCCTATCTAAACAAATGTTCATTTTTCATATTTTCTCCTTTAAAATAAAAATGTAAACTTTTTATTGTTTAACTTTTTTTCTCTTTTTTTTATAATAGATTTTTTTTAAAATTCTGACGCATTTTCTATTTAAAATTTCTTAAAATAAAATTTTAAATTGGTTCTGATTTTCTGGGTTGTTACAGGTACGGTGCCATAGTGGTGGAGACTGTGACAAGAAGTTGAACGGTGGTGTTTGCATTGGAGTTCGATGACCAAGGTGTCGAGGGGTTGGAGATCAAAGTAATGGTAATGGCTTGAGGAAATAAGCAGGAGAGGGAGTCTGCTTATAATTCGGGAAGAAGGATTAGAATTTAAACCATGGATTAAGAATGTTAATTACGGTAATTAGACATTAATGACATGATTAATTCAAACTATTTTAATGTATATATAATATTGTAACTCGTATAAGTTGTTTGTACATGAAAAGAATTCAACTAAACAAAAGTCATTAGATCATATTGATGAAGGCTACGCATACGAGCTGGTATAAAAGGATTCAGAGCCAACTGGAATTTTATATAATTTCAAACGCTCGTTTGAAATTGTATATGTCAACCAAAATCCTCAATCGAAACGAAAAGTGAGTTAACTCTCATGCTTTCTGGAATTCTATGATGTGGTTAAATTCAAATGATTATAACTCATCGGCGATAGTATAAATTGGATGTTTGGATTTTGTGGCTATTTAATGCTTGATGGTTGATTGACGTTATTTATATTCCTGTTATTTTAAATGCATTAGATTAAATTTATCTATTACATATGCATTATTAAATGATATGATAAGCTGTGATGTAGGGAAAAACAAATTGGAGGGATCCAATTGGATTCCTCAAATATTTTGTACGTTACTTGTTGTTATACTATTCATATAAGAACCGTTAAACCTCAAGTAATGTTAAATCCTATTTGGATGATTGATGATTGAATTGGATTCATTTATGATGTAATATTAATCAATAGACAATATTGATTAAGTAATTGGCAGCAGATGGCCTAAAATCCATTTTTTAAGATGTTGATTTGCCTTCATGTGAATTGATGTAACCTAAAGTTATAAAATCTATTTTTATATCTAAATTAAGATTTTTAATTATATTTTATATGAATTATTTAAAATAGAATTTTTTGTTATAAATTGACGTATTATACTAAGTTTTTCACAAAATAATTATAAAATAATCTATATAGTAAATTTGTATGATTTTATAAGTTTTATACGTAGTAAAATAAGAAACTAACCAAAAGATTAATAATTTGGAATAATTGTTTTTATAAAACAACTTAAGTAATTTTCTTAAATTAATTAAGTTACTAATTAGTTTAAGGAAAAGGACTAGTGAAAATCAGTTAACAAGGTTAACTGATGTTCTCAAGTTGACTAAGTCAACTGTTTAAACTGAAGCTGGCTATTAGATTAATTTGTACCAATTAATCTAATAGTAATAGTTTTAACAAATAGTTGTCTTAACTTAATAAGATTTCTTACAAAAATAAATTATCTTTTAATTAACGATGTTTAAAGCTAATTATCGAGTTATCAGTCACTAATGAAGTTAATTACTATTTTAATAACCTAATTTTAAAAAGATTAATACTCTATTTTGGTTAATATAGAAGTACACTACTTTTATTTAGTTAATGATAATGTTAATTATTATTTTAATTAAACAAATTACTTTGTAATTGAAATCTAATTAAGAAAGTAATCCAGTTTGAGATATGATTTAGTTGAATATGGCAAAGAGTTATGAAAGGATTTTGTAAAAAAATCTGAGTTTATTAACGGAGTAGATAAAAGAGATTATAGACAAATGCGATAGTTTAAAATAAATGTTTTTCTTAATATTTTGATTAAATAAAATGAATTCAATAGGATAGAGATTTTCAAAGGTGAAAAAGAAAGATCGTGTAATTGTTTGATGTAAAAGGGTTTGGTAAATGGATTTAGTAATAAAATCCAAGCTGATTTATTATAAGACGCTTATATGGATTTGCATAAATGGATGTGAGAATAAACCCAAGTCGTATAAGCAAGGTTTATAAAAAAGGGTTAAAGAAAAAGCGATGATTTTAAATGAAGGTTTACTTAATAATTAAGTTAAGTAAAACGATTGTAACTGAAATGAGGTTTCAAATGCAAAAGGATTTGGTAATCGGATTCTTGTGATCAATCCAAGATTGTAAATGATTTGTATTAACAAGAGATTTAAGGCAAATACGATGATATTAAACAAGCACTTGCTTAATAGTTGAATTAAGTAAAAACGATGTATTGAAAAGCAATTTTCAAAGTTAAAAGGAAAAGATGCTTAATGATTTTGGGATAAGAATCATAAGAAGGAATTTGTTGTAATAAACCTAAGTTGATTTTATAATAGAAACTGTAATAGATTTCTGTAAAGATTCGATAAACGGATTTAAAATATAATCCAAGTTGTATATAAAGTTATAAAAAATTTTAAGCTAAGGGTTGTGTTTATAAGAGTTTTACTTAATCAATGAGTTAAGTAAAAATAGCTATATTTGAAAGGAAAGCTTTCAATTCAAGAAATGGTTATAAAACCATATTTTCAATGAAATAATTAAATGATATTTGTTTTGATATTAGAATTAATTTCTGTTTTAGAATTATAAACTTATATCTATCTTAAGATAAGAACGTTGTCGTTCAAGGTCTGAGAGGTAAGTAGAATACCCAACTTGAAAAACTTCACTATTATCAAGAGGTGGTATTAGTTTTGTACAGCCCGGAGTTTTTAACCATAAATAGTTATTTAATTAGAAGCTCAAAAATAGGAATATCTGCAAACGATGGAATTTGACCATGAAACTTTTACCGTTGCATTCGTCTCGGAATTCTAGTCAACTTTCATGTTTGGAGTTTCGCGAACGGAGTCCGTATGAAAAAGTTACGAACGAAATACGAATACAAATGGAAAATAAATAAAACAAATATTTAATTTATAATTTACCATATATAATAACCTGGCCGACCTGGGTAGTTTGATGTCCAGGTGGTCGACATGGGGGTCGACCAGTGGTTGACCACCTAGGTCGACCTACCGGGCGTCGAACTGCCCAGTGACAACTAGGTTTTGATGAGTTTTATTATGTTAATATAATGGATGGACGGATATATAATTTAAAATGAATCCAACGGTTCTAGGCCATTTCCACCCCTATAATTAAAGGGGTACAGCCTCATTCTTTTCCATTCAAATATATAGAGGCAGCGGAGCTCTGCCATTTTTCTTCCTCTTCTAAGCTAATCACTAAAATAAAAATATATTCATATATATATATATATATATATATCAAATGCAATTGGGAAGATTTGTAGATTTAATGGAAGAGGATGCTCAACGATAAATTTTTTCGCTCTTTTCCCTTTTTCTTACATTTCTATAGAACTAGAATTCCCCATTTCTAGATAAATTGTAGATTTATAAGAATTTGTGGATTATAAGCCTAAAAATGTTCAAAACCGGAAAATTGGAAGCTATAAGGTAAGTGGGAAATCACAATTTACAATTATAGTAATTTATCTATTTCGTTTGAATCCAATCTATGTTTTATGCCCATCAGATTTGTTATTTAAATAATTGTAAATTTTGATAACCATCAGATCTGATTATGAATATGTTTGAAATTGGTAAATGATAAAGTTGTGATTATGTATAAACATGAATTGTAGGATTTATATATGTATTCCTGCATATTCCTACAAGTTGTGTCATGAATTATGAAATATGTTGTATATGCCACACAACATTGTGGATCTGGAAATCAGTCCCATTAAACATAAATTTGTTGTACTTATGTTCCAGATCTTTAGTTCAGTGCTGAAATATGAAATATGTAAATGTGGGTAAAAAGATGAATTTTTGTATCATGCGGTTGTAAGAATAAAAGAATTATTCCTTGTTATAATTCAATATTATTGGGTTTTTGGCTTAAACATTGTAAATTATGTCATTTTCCTCATTTTTAAATAAAGAGGCATTATTTTAGAATCACAAGAAGTATGACAAAAAGAATTAAAAGGGCAAAAGTGGTGCAAAGGCACATATAAAAATAAATACATGTCTTTGTATGTAATTTGCATTAACTATTCCAAAATTAAAATGCATTACATATATTTCGTATGCTTTGGAAATATGTTAATTCCACAAAATAGGCATGATTTATAATGATTACGGCTAACAGTCCATATGAGACATGAAACCTTCTTGGCAAGATTGAATATAAAAATGGAGTTGGTTAATTTATTAGACCAAATCATTAATTTAAAATTAAGTATTGCAAGATAATAATAAATATTAACAACTACGTTGGCTACACGAAAACATAAAAAAATAAAACATATTATCCGTCTGAATCAGCGTAAAATGGTAAAATATGCACTGTATTAAGTGTTTGAAGGTTTGAAATGTCGAGTGGTATTCATTTATGGAATCATGCATGTAAATAGTATTCCATATTTAATGAATATATTTATGGTGACCGTTGTAGTAATTAGTGTAATTGATTGATATAAATGGGCCATAAAATAAATAATTAACAATTGTGACAGATGTTGAATGTTTGGATAAGGTTCAATGGTGGAATTATATGTAAATATAATCCATGTTGAATTAATATATTTGTAGTGCCCATTTGTAGCAATCAGTGCAATTAACTGCTATAAATGAGACCATAAATAAAGAAATAACCATTATAACCAATATTGAGTTGGGGAAAATAAATGTGAATAAGAAAATGGTTACAGTTCCTAAAATCAAGTAGTATAATTGATGTGGACCCCAATTAGGCAATTTAAATTATAACCGCATTTAGATATGAGGTTAAACTCAACTTATGGTGTAAGCCTGCCCGGAATCGAGCGGCAAATCCAGCAACCACAATTAGTTAACTTAATGTGCGAAGCCTAGTATGTAAAAATATATATACATATATATAACAGTCAACCAAGAAATAAATAAATAAATAAAAATAGAAGTTGTTCGTTGGGGTACAACAATAGATAACTTGGGACTGGTAAATAGTTGCCTTAGGAAAATATGACCGTTAGAGTCATAAAGGGCAATAAAAAGGAAATAAAATAAAATGGGTATCAAAAAGGGGATTAATAGGTGTTGATTTTCATTTAAATACTAAGTCCAAATTAAGGAAGAAATTAAATAAATATCCTAGAGAAAACCTTCCTTATTTATGCCAATAAAACTTTTTATTAAAAATATAGTTGGACTTGGTAGGTTGATAATGTAAGATATTATTAACCATGTAAACCCGTGATACAAATAAATGGTGTATGTATAATATTTTCGTATAAAGGAAGTAAACGGAATGACTTAATAATGTAGCCTACTTTATCCCAAAAAGGAAAAGGTGTTAAAGGCAAATGGGGGACGAACGAATAACATTCGCGTATAGTCTGCTTCCGGGGTCCCAAAAGGCTTAGTGACTAGGTTTAAAAAGTCCACCTAAAATACATTTTTTAGTATAGGGGTCTTAAATGGCAGGTGTGCGTTGGCCTACCCAAACTTGGAAATTACAAAGGCTAGATATGACCATCTATCCTACGGGAAGTAGTAAGTAACTAAGGAGGTTATCTAATAAGGTCAGCTAAAAGGTATAACGAACAATAAAATACCTACTCTCACCTTATGCGAGGCACGTGTATATGCGTGAATGACGAAAGCCTTTATTAGTAGGGCCCGTAGCTACTGCCCTCTAGTTTTATGTTAACATTGAATACATTATCGAGGGTTGATAAGTGACCAATAGGTCCGCCTAGGGTCTTAAGTGATTAGAGAGAATTCACCCTATCTATCATTGATAGTGAGGCGTTATATGATAAAGAGTTGAGAATGAGGATATAGATAGAAACCCCGAAATTAGGGGCCCACTATCGATATAATTAACTAGTTAAACTCTGGTATAAAGGCTTCACAAAAATATGTGTAAATGTCTTATCTCGGTAATGTAATTTGGAAATACTACTTTGGGAAGAGTAGTAGAGTCGTGCGTAAACTTTAACAAAGTTGGTTTAGAATCACTAACCTTGTCAAGCGGACAGCTTGGGTTGAACCAAAAGGAATATATTTGTCTTATTGTCTGTTGTACATATCTCAGTCACCAGAAAATACCAGATTACAGGCTCCATGCTTGGATGTGTTTGAGTTTCGATTTTTGTCGAAATTTGGGTGCAGAAAAAAGTGGAGTTTTGCATTTGATATCAGAGCTTAGGTTAAACGATCAGAGGAATTAGTTAGATTACGTAATTCGATTTTCTTTTTTATTTTTCTTTGTCTTTCTTACTCGACTTTAATTTATTTCAACAATGAATTAGTCGTGGGACTAATAATTAAAATGGGCTTTAATCGACTAAGTCTTGAAGTATGTTTAGTCCGGGTTTCTAGCCAATTCTGTCTTACCCCACAGTACGTTGGTGATCTCATCATAAAGAGTATGAGGACGGCATATGGTGGAGTCCGTCGGTTCGAGTTGGAGACTAGATACAAATCTAGCTACAACAGAGATGGTCGTGAATTCTAGTGTTTGGATTTGTTTGGTAGTTCTGGTTAAGAATGTTACTCGATCCAAAATAGGGAAAAAGCCCATGTTAATATGTCGTATCCATTTCGGAAATATAATTACGAGGTGTATCCATCTGTTACTTCGTTAAAATTGTGAATCTACCTTTGTTGAAATATTCAATTGAGTTCTTGGCCTTGTATTCAAGGAAATTTATTTTAAAACTATATTGGAAAGTATAAAAATGAGTTTTGGGTTACGGTTTCGGAAAATGGTTTTACAAAGGCCTAGTTTTATAAAAATATGGTTTTTAAACTCCTAATATATCCGTGTATTTTAGGGCTATTGTGTTATTTTAATAGATGTAATCTGATTGGTAGGAAAGATGAAATTGGAAATGATAAGGAATATGCCACTAAACACGAAAATAATAAATATCTATTCCTTGTAATTTTTAGTGTCCCTTTTCCTATGATATTGGATAGCTTATTGAAATTACCACGATTAACCCTTAAGATTCTAAAGCTCTAATATTTTTAGACACGGAAAGGTTTTTCTCAGTTTGAAATATAAACTGGATATAAGTAATAATATATATATATATATATATTTATAAATATGAAACCGTTATTTTACAATAAAATTCCATTTTTGAAAATAGTTTAAATTTTTCTTCGAAAAGGCTAAGGAAAATCCTTCGTCCAGATTTTTGGGTATTTGACTTTGAATCATCTGTTTGTTGTCAGCCAGGTAAGGGGAAAATCCGTTGTAATTTATATTACAGATTTCTAGCTGAATTATTTTTTGAATTCGTTTGTTCGTTGTGTAGTCGCAGCATTGTTGTTGAGACTATAAATCCTTAGAGTTGGTTCGGATTTTAACTACGGTCTTTAAATACCGCAGTGATAAGGATAATTATTTTCCGATCATGCTAAATCTTAAAAGATGATGCACGATGACTTGTCTTTTAAACCCGGCCTAATAAGGTCAAGGTTCAACTTCTGTCCAAAGCCCATTCAGTATTTGACCATTTAGTGTTATACTAGGACGTTCAATTAATTGATGAGCTTTGGTACAACTTGAACCTAGGACTCAACCATAAAAGTTGCGTCCAAATTACCCCCTTAACTTTTTTCTTTCGTCCTCCCTTCCTCACCTAGCCGAATCATATCTCTATCCTTATTCTCTATCTTTATCGTCGCCTCGCCTCCTCATTTTTCGTGCTTGTTTGCGCATTAGATCTTGCCTCGCTAATACTCCAAGATCTAATATCTTCTCTCCGACCATTTCTTGGCCTATAACACCTAGTTGCACTATTCGATCTTACTCACACCATTTAAGTCTCATCCTTGGGAAAAGATCATTTTGTTGGATCGGAATGAGCAGAAAGATCTTACCACTTTAGGGCTAGGAAAATTTGGTAAGGAAGTTGGGCTTGCACTGGCCCATTTGCTTCGAGATCTTAGAATAGGATCAGTGTTTGTGTTGCATTTGTCTTTGCTATACATTGTTCGAATAGGTTTTTTTAAAGGAGATCATCGTTTCGGAGATGAAGACAAAGCTATCTTTGGATAGTTTTTCTAAGGAGAATCTCGAAGAGATTTTATAGGAATCCATGTCTTAAGCGGACTTGAATGGTCTCTTGTTTGACCAGCCTTAGAGATTCTTGCAGCAAATCTCTTTTACTTGATATCGGAAATCTATGTTCGAACTGCCCGTGTGGACGTGTGACCTATTTAGCATATCGTTTTATAAATGGGAAGTTATGACTGGATTTTTCTCATGATGCAGAAATCAATCCTTTGTCAATCGGTGGCACAACCAGCATTTAGTACCGCATCATATTTGATTCAGCTTATTGTTCTTGTGTGTTGTCTCATGGAATTTCTTTATGTAAATTCGCCTATTCACAGTTGTCTGTAGGAAATATTAGTTTGGTTTCCATGAGAAGCATTTTTGTGGTAGGTTTCTTTTCTCATCATAAATTCTTTCTTAGTAGAGATGGTGATGTGGAAACCTCCAACAACACCAACAGTGTTTGTAACACGAGATTGAGCATATTTTTTGCTACCATGATATTGCTAATAAAAGATCATAAATGTTGGTTTGAGCTCCAGCCGTGGGGCAAGACATGTCGTTGTTTATAACCGTTGTTTTGGGGAGTTTTGGTGATGTTTTGTTGTTATCCTTTTCCAACATTGGGTTCTTGGTTTTGTGATTATTCGTGCTTGTAACTATTAGTGCTGTTCAAATCGCACGACTTAGGTTAATGAAATTTCTATGTTCGGAAATGTTTATGTCATTCACGCTTGCCTATTTGAATGAATTCTCATTTTCTATCTAAACTAACAGTGTACATGAGCTGGAAAGAATAGAATTCTATGTTGAATAAATTTTAACAAAGGATAGGTTTTGCGTTGTTTTCGACCCTGGTATATAAATAAATAAATCACCGTTCCTGGTTAAAGCTAAAATTTATTTGGCCTTTTGTGTGTGATTTCAGTTTTCGCATTTTAGCGTGACTGATTGTCTTCTTCGCCAACATGTGACTTGAATCGTTCAAATTTCAGCAAAATACAATTTTGAAGTCGTTGGAAAATGTTGTTAAAAAAACATTCTCTTATTTTTTAGGAAAATGAAATGGTTTCGAAAGGAAATTTTCAAAATAGACATGACAAGTTTTCAAGCGCTAATTTATTTTTATGAATTTTTTTTATTCTTGGTCACATGAATAGCTTAAGGAAGATGTTTGAATGCTTTGTGTGCGGGTTTTAGCGGTGCAACAGGACTGATGACACGATAAAACATTAACGAAAATAAGGAAAATGTTGTTTTAGCCTTGGAAACGATGTTTCCATACCTTTTCGACAATGCGCAAGAGTTATTAATTAAATCATTTTACGTATTAGAGCTTGTTTTATGCCTCCTTTATAGTCTACAGATGGAAATTTTTAGAGTATTTAAGGTAGCTAAGGTGAAAATTCCACTGAAGGGCGGGAAATAGAAAAATTGTAAGCGGGAAAAATGTTAAAATTCTTCGCATTGATTTCATTTTTTCGGTTTAGGAAAAATTAAATAGGAAACAATTAGACTGCGCACATTTTGGATGGTAGGGTTTGGATGCAAAAATGGTTACTTCACACTTCTATTCGTAGTTGTGTGAGGGTTATGGATGAAAAATAATTTTCAAAATTTGCATTCATATAGAACTGCTAGTATATTTAGGATGTTTCGCACCATGTTTTTGAAAATGTTTTGAAAATCACAATGCATATAAATAGAGGGCCCGATTTAGAATCATCTTGCACGCATGTTTTATGGTTGAATTGCATTATGTACACTATGCACATATACACATGGTTGCAAAGTGGATGTACACAAATTGGTTGTGCAGGATAGGATAACTAGTTGTCAAAATTTCGGGACGAAATTCCTTTTAAGGAAGGAAGAATGTAATAACCCGGATTTTTTGACAATAAATAGTTATTTAATTAGAATCCCAAAAATACGAATTTCTAAAAACGATGGAATTTGAATATGGAACTTTAACCGTTGCCTTCGTCTCAAAATTCTGGTCAACTTTCATGTTTGGAGTTTCGCGAACGGAGTCCGTATGAAAAAGTTATGGACGAAATACGAATATGGACGGGAAGTAAAAAACAAATATTTAATTAATAATTTACCATATATAATCCAGTCGACCTGGTTAGTTTGATGCCCAGGCGGTTGACATGGGGGTCGACCGACGGTCGATCGCCCATGTCAACCTACTGGGCGTCGAATTGCCCACTGACGGTTAGGTTTTGGTGATTTATTTTATTATTTTGTTAAAATGGATGGATATGTATTTAATTTAAAAGGAATCCAACGATTCTAGGCCATTTCCACCCCTATAAACAAAGGGGTAGAGCCTCATTCTTTTACATTCAAATCTATAGAGGTAGCTGAGCTTTGCATATTTCTTCCTCTTCTAACCTAATCTCTAAAATAATTTATATATATATATATATATATCAAATCAAATTCAATTGGGAAGATTGGTAGATTTAATGGAAGAGAATGCTCAATGATAGATTTATTCGCTCTCTTCCCTTTTTCTTACGTTTTCTACAGATCCAAAAATTTCCCCTTTCTAGATAAATTGTAGATTTATAACAATTTGGGGATTGTAAACCTAAAAATGTTCAAAACTAAGAAATTAGAAGCTACCGGCATATCCAACATCCACAGGTAGTCAACTTAATGTAAGAGGCCTTGTATGTAAAAATATATATACATATATGTAAAAGTCAACCAAGAAATAAATAAATGAATAAAAATAGAAATTATCCGTTGGGGTACAACAATAGATAACTTGGGACTGATAAATGGTTGCCTTAGGAAAATATGACCGCCAGAGTCGTAAAGGGCAATAAAAGAATATAAAAAGAAATAGGTGTCAAAAAGGGGATTAATGGATGTTGATTGTCATTTAAATAATATGTCCAAATTAGGGAAGAAATTAAATAAATATCCTAGAGAATAGGGAATATAACTTTCCTTATTTATGCCAATAAAACTTTTAGTTAAAAATATAGTTGGACTTAGTAGGTTCATAATGTAAGATACTATTAACCATGTAAACCCGTGACACAAATAATGGTGTGTGTATAGTATTCCCAATAAAGGAACTAAATGCGAATGACATTATAATATAGCCTTCTTTATCCCAAAATGGGAAAGGTGTTGAAGGCAAATATGGGACGAACAAATAACCTTCGTGTATGGCCTTCTTTCTGGTTCCTAAAAGGCTAAGTGACTAGGGCAAAAGAGTCCACCTGGGAATAAATTTTTCTGTACAGGCGTCTTAAATGGCATGTATGTGTTAGGCTACCCAAACCTGGAAATTAAAAGGGCCAGATATGGACATCTATCCTACAGGAAGTAGTGAGTAACTAAGGAGGTTATCTAATAAGGTCAGCCAGAAGGTATAACGAACGATACCTACTCTCACCTTATGCGGGGCAAGGGTACATGTGTGAATGACGGAAGCCTTAACAAGTAGGACCCGTAGCTAGTGCCCTCTAGTATTATGTTAACATTGAATATATTATCGAGGGTTCATAAGTGACTAATAGGTCTGCCCAGGGTCATAAGATTAGGGAGAATCCACCCTAGCTATCATCGATAGTGAGGTGTTAAATAATAAAGAATAAAGAATGAGGATATAGATAGAAACCTCAAAATTAGGGGCCCGCTCTCGATATAATTAACCAGCTAAACTCTGGTATAAAGGCTTCACAAAAATATGTGTAATTGTCCTATCTCAGTAATGTAATTTGGAAATACTACTTTGGGAAGAGTAGTAGAGTTGTGCATAAACTTTAACAAGGTTGATTTAGAATCACTAACCTTGTCAGGCATATAGATTGGGTTGAACCAAATGGAATATATTTGTCTTATAGTCTGTTATGCATTTCCTAGTTACCAGAACATGTTGTTCTGACCCCCCATCCTCATTACAACATCCCAAGTTTCATAAAAAAGGTCGGGTTCTCACAGATGATTAAGTTTGGCTTTCGGTTCTTGTTCTCTCTCATGCTCGGTATTGGCAAAGTGATTTACTTTGAAAAAGGTAGTTACTTGACATAATTCTAGTTTATCCTATCTTGTTCCCACTGTGAGTTTTCTTTTATTGTACTTTGATTATGCTCATGCTCATTTATTGCAAGTACCAGATTACACGCTCCATGCTTCGATGTGTTTGAGTTTCAATTTTTGTTGAAATTTGGACGCATAAAAGTGTGGGGTGTTACAAGTTTGTAATGGTAAAGATGTTGAAAATTATTTATTATTTCCATAAGAGTAATAATATTGCCACGTTTTTCGCAAAGGGTTTGAAATATAATTGAACTATTAGGTTTTTCCATCAAAACAATGTATTACTTGACATTGCTTGGCCCAGATATCAAGTGCGATCTATACTTATACCATATGGTTAAGTATATAGCACTATTTTGTAAATAATGAAAATAGTAGAGTTTAGTGAATACACTTATTCAAAGCAATAGGTAAATGGTTGGGATATTCGAAAGAAATGAAACAAAAGGTTATACCAGTTTGAAAGTGAAAATGGATACGGAAATTGAATTATTATTTTCACGAGTAAAGTTTTTAATTTGTAAAGTGTGTGATTAAATAAAACCATTTGGGTTTATGAAATAAATAATATGTCATAGGACATTGATTTGACTCATATGAGATTGGTGATTAAATTTATACCTTTGGGTTCAGTATAAATAATGATATTTTGAAGTAAAAGAAATAAAAAGTAGTTTGTGAATATATAAGCGATATTTCCAAAGTAATGGGAATAAAAAGGAGTTTTAAGAATATATATAGCAATATTTCCCAATGAAAGGAAATGGAAAGGGATTTTGTGAATATATAGCAGTATTGCCAAAGTTAAGGAAATAAAAGTAGTTTTTGTGAAAATAAAGAGAGGTTTGGTAAATACGTTATTCTAAAAGATATAGGTGTTGGTTATTGTTTTTAAAGTAATGAAAACAAAATAGATTTGTTGAGATATGTATATTTAATCGATTTTAATCAATTTTTAATGAATGGTTTTTAATAAAAGATGTCTGAGCTGCCAACGTACTATTTTAGCCTGATATTTAAAAATCCGACTATCGTTAAAATGTTGCTTTGAGCTAACTATTGGCGTGTTAGTTCGAAGAGACCGGGATGGGAACTAGACCCAAAACCACTTCGAACCAACTTTTTTTTTGAGAACTAACATTGCCGTGATCTTATGAGACGATTTGAAGACATAGATCATCGGAGCGAGATACTCGCTGACGACTCTAGTTAAATACCAGGATCAAACTTATAGCAGTAAACCTCTTTGTTCTAAGGTATCTTAGATTTTGTTCGGTCTCAAAACGAAATTGTATGGACGAATGCCTGACAGAGTATTTCCTAAGACCACATATGTTAATTTTTACAAATATACCCAGTGTGGTGATAGAGAAAGCAAATTTTTTTAGCTTAACACCCAGAGTATATTTGTGCAAACCAATTATTGATTGGATGGATCTGACAATGTGGCATTCAAAGTTTGATGTGATGGTTCTGGAAAGGTAATCGTGACCTCAAGCCTTATCAACCGGGAAATGATCGAAACCGGGCAGGCAACATGGCTATGTTGGTCATACCCATTAGGGTATATCATCACCTAATCCAAAGAAACCAGTTTTCTCTGTTATTGTATTATTTAGAATTAACGTTTTCTGATCCCAACCGTTGTTGAAGAAATATTCGATACACTCAAGTTAAATGAGTGGTCGGTCATGTGTGGTCGGGTTGCAAGATGTTCTTGTTCAACTCCAGTGTTCCATCACTGGAGGACACTGATTGGAAGGTGGTTCCATACCTAGTCATGTTGGAAATCCAAACTTTAATACGAGCCGTACATCTTTAGTTATATGCTAAATATATTGGAAAGTGAGATGCAAGCTTTTCCGCTATATTCCAATTTATTTGTGGCTTGATAGACATTATTATAATATCACTAGATTTTGATATATGAAAAGCGTTTTGATTATCGTAAGGTAAAAATATGTGCCATGTTTATGTGTGGTAGTGTCTTAAGAGAGTTCCTTTCTTTCAAAAGGGTTTTCTGAAAGTTAAGTAATATTATTGATGTGAATTTTATCACTGAAAGTATTCCAGACTGATCCAGGTTGATTTTGCTTCGCTTCAAAATGTGCTCGGGTCAGACCGAGTATGTTTTCCAAGTTAGAATTTGTTTGGAACTTTAGGAGAGGAGCTGGAATCGAGATGAATTCCCATACTTTCTGGTATTAATTCATTTGGGATGTATGTTGTATTGATTTAGTTGGGTACTCTGACATTGTGTAATCATATACATATAGTTTTCTCTTTGTGTAAAGAGTTTAGTTTGATATATTATATTTGATTTGTTCCGCTATGAGATTCTATTCTACTCATATTTTGTAGTGTTGATGGTTCTTCTTCTTCTTCTGTTCTAATATTTCTTTCTTTCTTCTCCCCACCCCCTTTATTCTTTCTCACTAAAGATTATAATTTTCGTGTCATTTCGGTTGGACAGGAGTTGTAATTAGTCGATTCAAAGGGTACGGATTTGCGGGCCTTTACATTTGGTATCAGATCAGAAGGTTAAGTGATAACCTTGGCTCGGTAACGTAACTCAATATAGATGGGGTTAGTAATACCCTAGTTTGAGTTTGAGTGTATATATATATATGAGAGAGCATACTTGTTAGTTTTATGAAAATGATTTTATATTATGTTGATTGATTTGTTGGGTGGTTTATGAATTCTGGTCAATACGAAATGTACAACTATATCAATAGGTGTATCTAAACTCTCGACAAAGCAATTTGATACTATGTTGTTTTTAGGTAGGTAAATGAAATAATTTTACCAAGAATTATATTTAGATATAAAGGAATAATTTTCTGAAATTATTGACGTGGTTAGTTGTTTTTATAATCAAATGAGATTATAATATTGAGATGGTTATATTTAACCAAATGAAATTTGTATAAGAATGGAATATACAAATGAGCTAAAAAAAAATTATTCAGACCAGAATTGAAAATTAAATCCTGGATGTTTAGAAAATAATTTCTTAATAATTACTAAGTAATATAGTATTACTGTAACAACCTGCCTTTTCGACCGCTTCGAGTCGATAATTAAACCAACTCAAATCTTTCCAAACGGCAAATTGTTAATTGCCATAGGGTTAAAAATAAATCATAACAGAATCGCAGACACAAAAACATAGAACTATCTCGCAGATGAAGTAAAAATTTATACAATAAAAAAAGCATCAGAGTACAGAATTAATATAGATACAGTGGAAGACTGAATACAAACTAATACATGAATAAATGATAGGAACAGATTAGGGGTGAGCGTTTGGTTGGTTCGGTTTATCCGATGATGAAATTTGCCAAACCAAACTAAAACCGATAAAATTAAAAACCAAACAAATTAAGTTTGGTTGGTTCGGTTGGTAATCCGATTTAACCAAACTAAAAATATTTTAAACCTTATGATTGTAATATTAACTATAATTTGAAATAAATCATAAGTATATGATTATAGTATTATTATTTATGATTCTTATGCTTTATAAAAGTAATTTTGACACATGCATGATGATTAAAATTTACTTGGAGAACTAATCTAACTTAAAATATCTATTATAATATTGATAAATTTTAAAATATAATAAAAGTTCGGTTAATTTGGTTAAACCAATAACCAAACTAAATATTTTTTCAAACCGATTACAAACCAAATTAATTTCAAAACCAAACCAAACCGACCAATATAAATTGGTTCGGTTGATTTATTTGGTTTAACCAAATAATGCTCACCCCTAGAACAGATTATATGGAATATACAAGATAAATGACTGAACTCCAGTGATACTCAAGATCCAATAGACGAATCTCCATAGCTGAGAAACTAGGTCCAACCAAAGCATTTTGCAAGAAACAAACAAACAAAATACTCGAGTCGGGACTAACATTCTCATATAAGTGAATCAACTCAAGTTAAATGTTTAATAAAATGGATTAATAACTTAAGGATCTTTGGGATTACGTCCTTTAAGGATCCATGAAACTAATACATATAATAGTACGCTATTATAGTAATATTTACGGTAATTATACTATTGAAAATAGCATAAGCGGGATTACCATAACACACTTACATTGTTTATATTGTTGTCGTATATTTTGCATATAAAACACCAATACGTCGGTGGATAGGGATGTGCCATGATACGAAAAAGTTTAATCAAAATCGTAGGGGGCTCGATCTGGATAATATGACAAGGCACCGAGGAATACCCACGTAGAATTCTACTAGATTGCGGCCCCAAGGATGGTGATAACGCATAAAGGAAACTACTATCCACCTCGAACAAAACTCCCATAGTCAAAGATGTGCACAACAATCAATCACAAAGTAAGAGATATGGTTTCGAAGAAGTGTGTCCAATTGAAGGTGCGACCATACTTGTCCCGAGTATGGCTCATGTTTTAGTCATTTTAATTATGACCCGAAGGTCAAGGCTATCCATCATCGTTATCTTTCTTTAAATCCAGTAATCGCCTCCAAACCATCCTACTTCACTCTGGATTCTTCGCCACGCGCTTAGTTGTTATAGTGGTATCGGTATTGGTATTGGCAGAGAGTATAACAATACCGACTTCAGTCTCTTTAACAACCAAACATTTACATTTTTCACACCATGATCATTAAATTTGAAATCATATTTTGAGCATCGCAAATCAATTTACTTAACGTATCGAGTTGTTTATCAATTCCCCTAATCAACTCAATTATCAAATGTTGTTTAAATTTTAATTTCATATTTACAAATAGTTACGTTATCAAATTTCACATTTGATTTCATATATCACGTCGCAAACGTCCTCATTCAATTGAATCTTTGGATTCAATCATTTATGACTTAAATTGCTTGGATTGGAATATAGATACGCTTTACTTTTGTAGTTAAATATAGTATAGTGTATATAAAATAGTTGGATACCCAGTGCCAAAGGCTCCCGTACTCAAGCGCGAGAGGACTTCCCAGGCAGTCTCCCGTCCTAGTACTATTCTCACGGCTTTCCGGGCTCTGGGGGTGGTCGATTAGTGCGCACAACCTTTCCCTCACATATGTGAAGAGGCCGGGACTCGAACCTGCGCGCTCCAGATTACCAGCCGGGTAACCTTACCGTTGCGCCAGGCACCACCTTGTATATAAAATAGTTAAGTATGATATAAAATAGCTGAAATAAATAGATAGGTTGGTATAGGTTATCTTTATATAGGTTTATATAAAAATAGTTTTATATTAAAATAATTAAGTTTTATATACATTGATTTTGATAAGATAGTATATATAAATAGTAACCAGATATATATTTTTAATGTCTAAGAAGATAGTATTAATTTCAAGAAAAGAATCCAATCCAAAACACAATCCAAAAAATTTAAAATTAGATTCATCTTTCGTTTCAGAATTCGATTTTCCTATATCTTATTAACTTACATTAGCTAAAACAAATTCTTGATTTTACTTTATAATTGGAAAATTCATAATTCCATAACCATATCAAAATTTGGTTTAAACTTGAATCGTTACATTCGACTTATTTATTTAACCTCTCAAATTACATTCTAAGTTTCAAAATTTATTACATTAACAACTTGAAATTTTATTTTGATTTAAACCTTAAATAAAAATCAAATTTCCATTTGCTTATTTTAACTTTTTATTATTCGGCATATACAAGTCTAAAACACAAAATTTATCTTATATCAAAATAAATGTCGTTAAACCTTTAAACAATCTTTAAGGGCAACTAATTCTTTATATTAAGGTAAGGCCTTTTAAATCAAATTATTACATTAAGATAAAATTTATATCAAATTGGGTCAATTCATAAATAACATTCCATTTAAATGAACTGAACATAAAATCATAGCTTTTATGAATTAAATTTTCGAAACATCCTTGCAATAAATCAAATTTTCCTTAAACTTATAAATTTGAGTCAGATTTATTTCAAACATTATTTTAACTTGATATTAAAAAACTACATTCCAAAATTAATTAAGTAAAATCGATATGAACTTGTATTATTTTAGAAAGTAGTTTTATTGACCACGACGTCCGTATATAATTTTTCTATCCTATGGTAAAGTGAATCGGTTGTGTATCTTTTCAACCCATTTACTTAATTTCTTGGGTATATGTCATTTCAACCAGAATCCGAATTCAATTAAGTTTATTTTCCTAAATTTATACAATCGTTCGGGTATGTATAATTTCAACCCATATATTTAATTTTTTTTCCTAAATTTACAAGGAACTTGCAAGGTGATAACAGTCCAAGCATAGCATAACATCAATTGCATCCATATCGTGTCGTATATCAGTGGAGTGTGTGTGTGTCACATGTGCAAAACCAATAATTATGAGTTTTCTGGAGTAATCTTCCTAACATTTCATTCAACATTTCAAATATTTAATTCACTTAATAATAAGCTAATTGTGAGTAAGGGGAAACCCACCTTTCACAGTTCAAGATGTGACGGGCTACGATATGGATAAGAACTTGACTCGATATTCAAACGAAGAACACACGTCCAACCGAAGCATGCACATACATACAAGGGGGGGTTGTGTGTTTGTATATGTATATATGCGCATAAATGCGATCGGAATTCTCAAGCACGACAAAGAGGAACTACACCTAATTCTAACCCTTGAATAATTACGACACCCAAATCAACTACATTTCCAATAACAAAACAACGATATATGACCAATTAAAATCAAGCTGAAACACAATCATATAAAGTATACCTACTTATTTTCCACTTCCTTTTATATATATAAAATAAATAAAAGAAGAGAAGTACCAAAAGTTCCTAGACAAACGCCAAACAGTATGAAGCCTAATCTGGAGTGTTTGAAAAAAAACAATTGTGATGGAGGCCTCGATTTCAGGTTAAAGGCTACTAATGCTGATTGGATGTTTCCAATCGATGGTGGAATTGTCTGCAATCTCAAGTAGATTAATTTTCATGAAATTGGTTCTCTTCCAAACTCCGATTCGACATTGAGGAGCATATTGCAGGGGAACTACGGTTTCCAGTGGTGGTCCAAGCTCGCGATTGGTCGAGGGATGGACATGGAAAAGGCTAGGATACCCGACGTTTACGATAGATAAGGGTTCAGTGGAGGTGCGCGAATTAATGTGGAATTGGAAGGAAGCGCAGGCGCTTGCAGGTAGTGAAGTGGTGGCAACACAGGTTTCAATGGTTCATCGATGTCAAGTCCCGAGAAGTGACCACCTGTCGTTGGAGGTCGGAGCTCGAAGTGCGTTGGTGGCGATTGGTGAAGCAACGATGATCGGGGAGCATGGTGAAATGACGATTTGGGTTTTTTTTACATGATGGGTGGTTGTGTAATTGGGCCGGGCAATGGCAACGTGGATATCGCGATGGAGTGGAGAGGAACATATCGACATGGATTAAAAGGAAACACCATTTTTTTCTTTGATTTTAAATAACAAAGGAAGGGAGAGAAAGAGGGAAAAAAGGGAAAAGGGATGGACGTTTGCAGAGAAATGAAAGAGAAGGCGTACAAGTGGTTGTATAATTTTGTAGCTACGTTAAGTGGCGGTTTTCTCATATAATTTTTTTTCTCTCATTTGATTTTTTTTCAATTATTAAACATATATATTGTTAGACCCAGATGTGGTTCTAACACCCAAATTGATGAGAAACAAGATAAAATAAAACAGAAATAAAAATGAACACACAAGATTTATAGTGGTTCGGCGAAGAAATGCCTACGTCCACTTAGTTCTAACTATATTCAGTAATTCAGATACAAAGGCAATTTAAGATTCACTCACAACTCACTTTTGTTCACTCAAATGATTAAAACAAGAAATGAAAGATGGTTTGGATTTTCCGGGAGTAAAGGAATTCGGATGATGAAGGTACTTGGATTCTCAAAAGTGCTGAAAAAAGATCCTTCTCTTTGTCTCCAGATGGGGTATTTATAGGTGTGAATTTGCCTGAGATTCAATCCGGGTCGGAACACGTGTCATCCATCGCACTCTCTTCGGGTTCGGATGGACTATCAAGCTGACAACACATCAAAGAGACGGACGTTAGGGGTAGGAATTAGTCATATCCGGTCCGGTTCTCCAGGCGATTTCATAGGAGATTTTCCTGGATCATGGGTGCGGGTCGGAGACGTGCAGGTTGGGGGCTCGGATCGGAATACCCGATCCGAACCGGAGTAGCTTGGACGTCTCTCCTTCTCTAATCATACTCCGCTCCGCTCCAGCGTCGTGGCAAGCAGATGGCTTTCCGGTCCACTTGAGATTTATTGATCTTTCGATCCGATCAGATATGCTTTGCCAATTTATCCAGTAAGAGACATCCGATCCGAACAGAGAATTCCATCCGATCCGAACCGATATGCTGCTATCAATCTGAATTGTGGTGTTTCCTTCCGATCCGAACCGGAGTCTTATAACTTGAAATACTCTTCAACGGTTGGTTTCTTGACTTTGTGTTGCCTAGTTCACAAAGTAGGCTAACATTTTGCCCCCTCAAAGGATGCTTTCGTTGTACAAAGCGTGCTTTGATGTCGTTTAACCAGAATTGTCAAGAGTAATGCACGGATTTCTGTTCGGTTCGGCGTCCGACCCGAACACATTTTCTTCATTTCTGAGCAGATTTGGGAACTTATCTCGCCATGTAATGCTTCTTGCAGGTATGCTCCTCCTTTACTCTCCTTCTCTTCAATTCGAGTCGGATGCTAAATCAACGTGTGAAGTTTCCACTCGGTTCGGATTCCGATCCGAAGCGTATTCGTGGATTTATTTCTTAAACATTGGGCCTTCAGAGAGAGTTGTGCTACTGGGCTTCCACTCCGGTCCGATCGGGCGAGACAAAATAGGGAGACGAGGAGTCAACTCCATTCTTTATATAAACCCATCACCGTCTTCATTTCTTCCTTCTTCGTTTCTATTGCCGCTCGGACCTAAGCATTGAAAACTTCAGAAACTCAAATATTCCGAAACTATCCCTCGTAGATTTCTTAACTCGAACACGTAGGTAGCTCTTTAATCTCGAATAGCTTCATAGTAATTGCTCTTGATTTCAATTTGTGTTGGATTGGGATGGTTTAGCCATAAGCTTCGCTTGAACTCCACATCGTTACTGGTGGACGCGCCGTCGCTTCGAGGCGTTGCGAAGCTGGAGAGGGCAAATTTCTGCCCTTGACGATAACTTAGGTGATAATATGGACCTGTTTGTGAGAAAGGGGGGAAAAAGGGAGAAGACGAGGAGCGTGGTGACCAACTGAAGTCGGTTCGGGTAGAAGACGGAGGAACAGAAAGGAAGAAGTAGGATAAGGGGTCGGTCCGGGTTACAAACTTTAGAAAGACAGGGAGGACAGAAAACGTCGGTTCGGGTCGGAGAAGTGAAGGTTGAAGTAAATGGATCGGTTGAGTGGTGCTAATTCGGTTCGGATCGGGCCATCCGATCCGATCAGTTCAGTCCTGCCTCCGAACCCATTGCTTCCCTTGTCTTGAACTGGCCCTGCTCTAATGACGCATCCGAACCGATTACTATCTGTGTTTGTATTGAGCCAGCCATCACACGTATATCCGAACCGAACCGAACATATCAAGCTTGGCACATAATGACTACCCAATTAATTCAACTAACGCTTACTCTAGACGAATATGCTTCGCGAACAGTTAGGATAGTGCCTTGCGAACATAAACGAGAATCAAGGACAACTCTGACTATTACTTTCTCTTTAAAGCTTCGTCTTGCATTGCCGTACTTCTATTTTGTATTTCCCACATTTGTTGCACACACTTTAGTTCACACACATACACAAAAAGGGGACACGGGATAATTCACTCTAATCCGTGCTATTGCTTCTTCAATAGTTCCATGACAATGAGGCCCAGACGCTCTTCTCGTTTAGCTGAGAGGAAAGAAGCTCCAGAAACTTCCAACAAAACCACTCTCGAGGATATATCTTCTTCATCTGACCCAGAATGGGACAGCGAGGGTTCGGATTACGGAGTTGGTCATCGGGAAAGCGATGAAATGTCTTCAGAAAATGAAGTTTCCCTAGGCTTTGAGGAGGAAGGAGGGATTGGTGACAACCGAGCACCCGATGAATTTGACTCAGCCATTATATTGGAATCACCTCCAGATTCCGTAGAATCAACAATTGACAATGACCGACTCGTGAGAATTTGCTTGAAGTATGGAATAATGAAGAGAGACACTTTAGTGCCCTCACGTTCTGACCGTCCCCATAACCCTCCAGAAGGATATATGACGGTCACTCGTCTGATGTGCATGGTTGGCGCCATTCCTCCATTCTCGCCTTTCATCGTCGACTTCTTAAGACAAATGCGGATTGCCCCCATGCAGCTGCATCCCAATTCATATGCCTATCTGCATACCTTATTCATAGCATATCGTGAAATTCTAGGCGTGGAGCTTACGTTTGACGATGTTCATTTCTTCTATAATTTCAAACATCGGACTAGAGAAACCCCTTCTTTCTGTTACTTTGAGTCGGTCCCAAAGAGGAAGATAATCTCTACGCCGTTTAGTAGCAAAGCTGGAGATTCCAGACTAGAGTGGTTCTATATAAAGCAACAGTCTGGATGCGCCAGAAGATGGACAAAATCAAGTAAAGCACTGATTTTCTGACCCTGGACTCTATACACTTGAATCATCACCCTGACCTGTTTTCCTTTTTATTTGCAGTCGACAATCCCAAACAGGTATCAGACCAAGCGTTCTTTGATCGAATGCACCATCTCCTCAATGGCGACCAAAAATTCCTTACTATTGACGAGGTTCTTAAAGGTGAGTACCTTCATTTTCACGGGCTGGTATCCGTTTTTCGTAGCATCGGTCATGGGACGGTCCCTTATGCATATATTCCTCCAGTGGAAACAGTCCCAGAAATAGGAGAAGGCTCGGGAATTCCTGCAGCTTCTCTTCAAACTTCACCCTCTCCCTCTTCCACTCAAGACGATGAACTGGCTAATCTGGCCAAAAAACATCGTGAAGGGTATGTTGTCCCCGAGGAAACTACCTCGGTAGACAAATCAAAATCTCCCTAAGGGTCGCCACTTCACGCTTCCGAAGGGGATGTTCCTAGCACCGACGAGCACATATTTCAGGGTTTGGGGGATCTCCCCTTACCCGAGACTATATATACTTCAGAAGATTTCAGAAAGGACCCTTTAGTCTTCACTTCTTCTGAAGAGACTACTCCCGCTAAGGCCAAAGAGCCTGCCCGCACCAGTCTAGCTTCAGACTCGGGTTGGTTGGGGGGACACACACACCACATAGGATGCACTTTGCACCGTAGCACTAGCATTCATTGCACTTCTTTTTCCATGGATCCGTCGATTCTAAACTTCGTTTAACTTATCGTGCAGGTACAATGTCTCGATCCTCTTATGATATAAGAAAGCTTCGCCGCAGCATGTCCAATCCTCCCCAGGATGCCGAATATAACCGCCGGGATGACCGCGGCAGGGAGGAGAGAAGACCCTATGATCCTTATCGATCTCGATCCTCACGCTCCCGCTCACCAGTTCGACCGGAACAAGAAAAATACAAAAGCTATCAAGGTCGTAGGGAGGAGGATAGACCACAATCTAGGGATTCCACTTCCTCCCATGAAAAGCGGAGTAGAGAGAAGACACCTCCAAAGGAAACTGGGTCTAGAAGTAAGCAAAAAGTCCCTGCTACTAAGCGACCTCGGACAGACAAGGGTTCTACAGAATCTTCTTCAGGAAGGGACACTGAACTAACAATCCTCGCCCCTCCTCCACCAGATGCGGGAACCGCCGTAAGGCTGGCATACTTAAAGGAGCAATTTCCCGAGCACTACTTCGAGACTCTGACCTTTCTACCTTCCCTTGAACCTATTTCTTCTAATTGGGCAGAGGAGGCCAGAGCAAAGATTGATTTGGTGGAAAAACAATATACCGAAATGTTCAAGTATTCCCGCACTCTTTCTAGAATCATCCGCACGCTAATGACAAATGCTGACTCAATGCACAAAACTGCAGAGGAAGATGCTAAGGCCCTAAAAACCTTAGGAAAAAATTTAGAAGATACTCAAGCTCAACTAGCTATCGCTCAGAAGAACGCTTCTAACTTCAAACAACAGTTTGAGGACATGCAAAAGCGCTATCATGATTTGCTAGAATCCCACACTCAGGAACGTTCCGAGTTGAAGAAGCAAGCTGACGAAGCCAAATCAGAGGCTGCTAAGACACGTCTCGCTTATGCTGAGCTTGAGCAGAAAAATGCCGAGTTAGCGAAAAGGAGTGCTGAGTTAGAAAAGAAAAACGCTGACTTGGCTTCAAAATTGTTAGAGGCGGAAAACAGGGCTGCTCTGGCTGAAGGCAATGTGGAATGCGCTATTAAATCTGCGGAGGAAACCCGCAAACAATTATCAGAGGCGGAGGCCGATATTCAGGGTTTCGGCGAGCTAATGATCGAATTCTTCGCGCACATTATTCGTCGTCGGAACATTTCCTGGATCGAGGACTATCCATCCACTTTGGTTCATGTGTGGAATCAAATCGTCGAGTGGGAAAAAGAAGAGCTTAAGGTTGATTCCCTCGATGAAGATAAGCTGATGGAGAAATATTTGAGAGACGACGAACCGGAGCGCCTAGCTGAAGGGCGCCGCCTAATTGCTGAGGCCATGGAAGAAGAGAGGCGGAAGTCCAAACAGAAAACCATTCCTGAAGCTGGTTCCTCTTCTTCTGCTCCCGTAACTCCTGAAGTAGAAGGGTATGATCCCGAAAACCCGGGAATTCCCCGATCAACTTTACTATCTCCCATTCCTGAAATAACTCCAGAGGTAGTAGTCACCCCCGCTGAAAAGTCTTCAGAAGGTATCCCTATCTTTTCTCCTCAATTTGTCAAGGCTACTACTACCTTTGGCTACATGGCTGAACGTTCGATGAGAAATCCTTTGCTCTTGCCTGAGTTGATAACCGATGTTTCTCATTTTGTAGGCGTTGAATCCTCCGCGAAGACAGATGTTGTTCAAGGAACTACCACTGGGACAAAGTCCGCTGATAGGGTCAAGGAGGGGGAAGACAAGGCTGCTTCAATAGACCTGGGGGAAAGAAGTGAGCCAACTAAGGTCACTACTCCCCATGATGAAGAAATGATTGCAGCTCTAAAAGACGACGGAGGAGACGAGGGGCATGATGAGGAACCAGAGGTTACAATAGCCGGGGAGTCAAAAAATGCCGATGACATTACCTTGGCGGCCATGAAGGCTGATCAAGACAAGCGCTTGCAATTAAAAGCTGAAGAGTTAGATCCTGAGGTCCTCAAGCCCCTCGCAGTTGTGGATGCAGGTTCAAGGTTAGTTGTTAAGCTCTCAACTAGATCTATTACCGAAGAACTTGCTAAAAAATCTTCTATTGATTCCAGTGCTCAGCCCTCCGGGAAGAAGTCTGCCGGCTCCAGTACTACACCTTCAGGGAAAAAGAAATCAAAGCGAATCTTAACTGAAGCCGAGAGGGAAGCAAAAGATGCGGAAAAAGCTACCAAGAAATCAAAGGCTCATCCCAAACCCAAATAGTGGGTTCTCCTGTATCTTTTCAGCATCTTTGTAAATCAATAAGTGCTGCTACACCAGCAGCTTCTGCACTTTCTTTTTCAGTTATTTCCCTGTACAAATTCATTCATTTGTAAATAAAAATAATTCACTTTCTGCAATGTTTATTTGTTAGCAGTTCTGCGCTTATGTAAAAATGCACATCTATAGTTATGAAACAAAATTGTGGAGAGGGGAGTTATGTGTATGTGTATGTGTCCCCAGTCAGTCTCCACAAGTTATTCAGCACTTAACCATGCAATCTGAATGCTCCCGATTCTCTAACGGGATAGCATTTCCTGTGTCATCAACACCTGTTGTTTTTCCTGGCATTTCTTTTATACTCCCTCTCATTCTCTCGAGAGTTAGAGTTCGAGTTCAGCTATTTGTTTATCCCCCGGTCGTTCAACGGGAAAAGATTTCTTTCTCGGCGCTCGATCGGAGACGCCTTTATACTCTCTTTCTCTCTGGAAAGTTAGAGTTCAGAATAGAATTTCTTTTTCAGCGCTCAGTTTGAGACGCTTTTATACTCTCTCTCTTTCTCTGGAGAGTTAGAGTTCGGAGTTGATCCTCCTTTCTCAGCGCTCAGTCGGAGACGCTTTTATACTCTCTCTTTCTCTGGAGAGTTAGAGTTCAGAATGTCGTTTTCTCATTCTTTTATGTCTTATTGCACAAATAATCATTGTGCTTCTTTTTATGCCCAAACTGTTTCAACCTTTTTAGGCTCTAAGTTATCCCGTGCTTTATAATCACAACAGAATAACTAACGAATGTAAATGCATAAAAGTAAATAACACACAATATTTTATAGTGGTTCAGCTAAGTCATAGCCTACATCCACTTTATAGTCCTTTATTCATATCGTCATATTTTCCAAAGGCAAGTCGTGCCCTATTACAGAGTTTACAGGAAGAACAGCAAAAAGTATAGCATTTCTAATCCAAATATCGCATTAAGTGTTGGGCATTCCATGCTCGAGGGACTTCTTCGCCATCTACGGTCGTTAACTTGAATGTTCCTTTATCAAGTTTCCATTGGATGACAAAGGGTCCCTCCCATTTTGGGCCGAGGTGAGGAAGGGATGGAAAAACTCTCTTGAGCACCAAATCTCCGGGTTCAAAAGTTCTGAGGCGAACTTTTTTGTCATAATAGCGCGCCATCTGACGCCGATGTCTTGCTGCACGCAAATCTGCTTCGTCCCTCTTCTCTTCGACTTCATCAAGAGACTCAAGTAAAAGTGCCCGATTCGTCATCGGGTCATAATACGTGACCCTGTGGGAAGGAACTTCCAGTTCAACTGGAATTACTGCTTCTGAGCCAAAGGAGAGAGAGAAAGGGGTATGACCGGTAGCCGTTTTAAACGTTGTTCGATATGCCCACAAAGCTAGGGGCAATTCATCAACCCATTTTGCCTTTGCATGCTCTAATCGCTTCTTGAGGATGGATTTTATTACCTTGTTTATTGCCTCTACTTGCCCATTAGATTGTGGATAGGCAACTGCAGTATATCGTTTGTCTATCTTATATTTCTGGCAAAAGTTTCTGAATTCAGTGCTATCAAATTGGGTCCCATTGTCGGTAATAATCGTCCTTGGGATCCCGAATCGGCATATAATATTTCGGACCACAAAACTTATCACCTTTCTTGTGGTGATCTTAGTCAAGGGTTCAGCTTCCACCCACTTTGTGAAATAATCCACGGCTACTATGGCATACTTAGCTCCCCCTTTAGCAATCGGTAAAACTCCAATGATATCGATTCCCCATGTGGCAAATGGCCAAGGACTCACCATCGATTTAAGCTGAGTTGACGGTGCCCTAGGGATTTTGGCGAATCTCTGGCACTTATCGCAGCGTCGTGAATAATCAGCTGCATCTTTGTTAATCGTAGGCCAGAAGTATCCATACCGCAATATTTTCTTTGCTAAAGTTTGACCTCCTGTATGATCTC
Organism: Allium sativum; assembly: GCA_030737875.1. Lineage (NCBI taxonomy): Eukaryota > Viridiplantae > Streptophyta > Magnoliopsida > Asparagales > Amaryllidaceae > Allium > Allium sativum. The sequence continues at coordinate 974,848,472 of CM060924.1, forward strand.
CACACTCACCTTCGTGCACTTCTCTCAGTACACGCTTGATGTCGTCGTGTGCGATACATCGTAACAGGGGCATAGAAAATCCCTGTCTATAGAGGGTATCGTCTTGCATAACATATCTGGCAGCTTTGCGAACTACAGCTCTTTTCTCACTTTTCTTCGATGGGAGAGTCCCATTCTTGAGAAAACTCTTGATTGGAGTCATCCATGACTCCTTCTCTGATTCCGCTTCATGAACGAATTCAATTTCCATTGACTCAAAGCTTGGCGATTCCAACGTTTCAATTGGAATTACCTCAGTCTCTTCTGGATTGTCGGAACTAGCCAACTTTGCTAATCTATCCGCTTTCTGGTTTTCTACTCTGGGAATATGTGTTATGTTGTACCGTTCTAAGCTACTTAATAGCTCTTTCACTTTCTTGAGGTAAGCGACAAGTCGAGGTCCTCGAGCCGCGAACTCCCCTCGCACTTGACAAACAACAATCTTAGAGTCACAAAATATGTCCATCACCTTTACTCCGAGTTCTTTAGCGAGTTTCAGCCCGGCAATCAGGGCTTCATACTCAGAGTCATTGTTTGTTGCCGAAAATTCTAATCGCAGGGCGTAATATAACGACCGTCCCTCCGGAGTGACTAAGACAATTCCAGCTCCGGATCTTCGGTCATTTTTAGCTCCATCTGTATATAATTTCCACGGATTCATCTCTAGCTTATCCTCGGATTTAACCACTCGGTCATTGATTATTTCTTCCTCTGGATAAGTGAACTCCGCAATAAAGTCTGCTAGAGCTTGCCCCCTGATTGACTTTCGTGGTTGAAAATTCAAATCAAACTGGCTTAGTTCTATGTTCCATTTAATCAACCTTCCCGACGCTTCGGGTCTCTGCAACACCTGTCTTAACGGCTGATCGGTGTATATGGTTATTGGATGGGCTTGGAAGTAGTGACGAAGTTTTCGGGATGCAATCAGGAGGCTGTAAGCGAGCTTCTCGATCTTTGGGTAATTGCGCTCTGCCGCTGCTAATTTCTTACTCACATAGTATACTGGCCTTTGTACTTTGTCTTCTTCTCGAACCAGAACTGTGCTGACAGCGTGAGCCGAGACTGCTAGATAAACAAATAGTTCTTCGTGATCTACGGGCTTTGATAAGATTGGCGGTTTCTCTAACAGCTCTAACAGATTTTGAAAAGCCTCGACACAATCGGGAGTCCACTGGAAGTTCTTCTTTCCCCTTTTTATCAAATCAAAAAATGGAACACATTTATCGGTGGCTTTGGAGATGAATCTACTTAGCGCCGCTACCTTCCCTGCCAGACTTTGGACGTCTTTAATTCTCCTTGGTTCTTTGATGTTTCTAATCGCCGCTATCTGGCTAGGGTTGATCTCAATTCCTCGGGAACTCACAATGAAGCCAAGGAACTTTCCCGACGCCACTCCAAATGAACATTTTAAAGGATTCAATTTCATACGGTATTTTCGCAAGATACCAAACATTTCTGCTAAGTCTTGCGTATGACTGGAGGACTGCTTTGATTTAACAAGCATATCATCCACATAAACTTCCATAGTTTTTCCTATCTGATCATAAAACATTCTATTTACCAACCGCTGATAAGTAGCTCCAGCGTTTTTTAATCCGAACGGCATTACAACATAACAATATAATCCCAAATTCGTAATGAAACTTGTATGCTCTTGGTCTGGCACATGCATAGGAATTTGATTGTATCCAGAGTATGCATCCATGAAAGAGAGAAGTTCATGTCCTGCTGTCGAGTCTACAAGCTGGTCAATCCTGGGAAGTGGGAAACTATCTTTTGGGCAAGCCTTATTTAAATCTGAAAAGTCAATACAAGTTCGCCACTTTCCGTTTGGCTTCTTTACCAAGACAGGATTCGATATCCAGTCGGGATAAGTCGAATCTCGAATAAATCCATTTTGCTTCAATTTCTCTACTTCCTCTTTGAGAGCAGCCGACCTCTCTGGGCCCAGCATGCGTCTCTTTTGTTTCACAGGCGGATGCTTCGGATTTACATTCAGTTTGTGACTGATAATGGAAGGCGATATCCCACACATGTCAGCATGGGTCCAGGCGAACACATCTAAGTTTGCCTTCAAGAAGTCCGTCAATTCTTCAGCACGACGTGGATCCAATTGGGAACCAATCTTCAAAACTTTTGTAGGATCAGCTTTATCAACAGGAATTTCCACTGTCGCTTCATTAGGAGTTGCATTTCTAGCCTCTGGTTCCTCGTCTTTTCTAGGATCCAGGTCTTCAGGCGTTCCTTTGGGCAACTCCCTTGGGTTCAATCTCTCTAATTGCTATGCCGAGTCCCCCTTTGAGGGAGATGAGGCATCCTTACTCTCAGCATTTACTCCTTTCATCAACATCTTCAGTTCGGCCACATAGCAGGCCCGTCCAGAAACCTGATCCCCTCTTATTACTCCAGTTCCGGCTTCGGTTGGGAACTTTAGTAACAAGCACCAAGGGGCAATACAAACTCTAAATTCAGCGAGGGCAGGTCTCCCTAAAAATGCGTTATAGGGCGAATCTACATCCAATACTACGAATTGAAGCATTCGCACTCTTCTACGTTCTCCTTGCCCTAAAGTCACGGGCAACTCTATGTATCCCATGGGAGCTGTCGTCGCTCCGTTGAAGCCTCTAATCCATCCTTCACAAGGTTTCAGATCTTCGGGCTCAAGCTTCATCTGATCAAATGACTTCTTGAACAAAATATTAACGGAACTTCCGTTGTCTACTAATACCTTATGGACCAAGGCCGGCCCAATAGTGGTAGTAATAACCAACGGATCATTGGTGGGAGATTGTATTCCCGTGTTGTCTCGGCTGCGGAATACCACGTCATCGAACATGGTTTTTTGTTGTTTTATAGGAGTGACATCTTCCAAATCGTCACCTTCATTCACATCTAGATGCTTGGCAGCATTCACATATTGGTCCATCGACCTAAAACTTCGGATTGCCGGGTGAGGCCCGCCTACTATGGAGTTGATGACGATCCCTTTACCTTTCTGCTGCGTGGTAGGCTTAGGAGCAGGTAGAATCTGTTTTGGAGCCTGCTCTCCTTGCCCCCTGTCCCTCGGGGCAACCTTGTACTCATCCAACTTTCCTTCACGCAGCAGCTTTTCAATTACATCCCTCAAATGTCGACACTCATTGGTCGAATGTCCATGTGTTCCGTGAAATAAGCAAAATTTCCCTGTTGCCATTTCTTTCTCGGTCGAATCACGAGGTGGCGGTCTTTTATACTGCAACACGTTGTATGTATCCAGGTAAATATTTTCCAGGGTGTCATTCAATGGTGTATAGTTCTCGTAGTTTTGGAATCGGGGCCTTTTGTTAGGGTCGCTTCCCCTATTTCTGTTTCTCCTGTTGCCGTTCGAATTACGGTTGTTGTTGTTTCCCCCGTTTCCAGTATTGCTGTTTCCACCCTTGTTTCCTACATTTACTTCGACCTTGCCAGAACTTTCCCCAGATTGCTTCACGGCAATATTACTCTGCACATTCTCCTTTGAAGCTATCTCAGACTTTCTCTTCCGGTTTGCCCGGGCCTCTTCTCGTCTTAGATAAATGTCGGCTTTTTCGTAGAATATCGCCCTTGTGGGGGGTGTCTTCCCAGAAAGGTAGTCTCCAAACTCAGATTCAGGATCGACTCCTTCCTTCAATGCCATTAGAATAGTGGGCTCATGCGGGTCACTGACCTCAGTTACAGCTTGGTTAAAACGATCTAGATATGCCCTTAAAGATTCTCCTGGTGCCTGTTTGATCCTCGACAATTCAATAACACTCTTGGACTTGCGGGCATGTAGTCGAAACTGGTTCATGAAACGCTCGCTTAGTTCTTTGTAATTAGAAATTGAACGAGGAGGAAGCCGGGTAAACCAGAACAATGCCACATCTTCCAGGTAGATTGGGAATGCTTTGCACTTTACTTCATCAGGGGCAGCAGCGGCGTTCATGAGCCACGAATACCGCATCAAATGCTGTCCCGGATCAGTCCTACCGTTGTATTTGTCCATCTGCGGCAAGTTAAAGCGTCGGGGAAACTGGAAATCTAGGATATCATCAGTGAACGGTGTATGGCTTCGCTCAATGCCATAGTCTTCATTCGTATAATTCCGGCTCTCGGACATAATTCGGTGAACCATTGCCTGCACATCGGCACTAGTTAGGGGCTGCTCAGGTTCCCTGGCCCTAGTGTCCGAGTTCCTTCGGGGCTCTTGCTCTGGAGATGCCCTTCTTCTTCGAGCTGCCTCTACTCGATTCCTTTCCCTGTGTTCCTGGTCGATCTCGGGAAGAGGGGACTGGAGTCTTTGCCCCCGAGTAGGGCTATCGTTTCCTAATGCTCGTGCGATATCCTCGCGAGATCCCAAAGATCCAAACGTTAGCTGCTCCACGTTCTGAGGTCGTTCGAGTGGCCTTCGTTCACGGGGTCTCTCTTCCTCGGAAGATGAAGATTGATCTACGGGTGTGTGACGAACCGGTGATGGAGTTCTTTGCCGGCGGAGCTCATTGATTTCCCGACTCATGAGCCTCATATTTTCCTGCATCATGAGATTGGTGCGCTCATGAACTCTCATAGCTTCCCTCGTGCTCTCAAGCATATCAAGCAAGCGCGAGAAATCTCCTTGAGTGATGGGAGCAGATGGATTGACCTGATCTCCAACCCTGGCAGCTGGAATTGGAGCATTCGCGGGGACTCGAGTAGATGTTCCAGCTTCACCAAGCATCGGGTCGGATCGGAGGTAGGAAGTCGGGTCGGATCGGAGCTGGGGTGCCTGGTCGGATCGGTGTGCAGCGAGCAAGTCGGGTCGGTTCAGACTGGGGGAGTGCACTGCTTCGGAGTCCCCTACCCGGATCGGATCGGAGCTCTCCCCTTGCTGTCGGTTCGGATTTCCTGCATTGATTCTTCCTGCTGCTGAACTCTGCCCCCGAGACCTTGTTACAACAGCATGTTGCTGATCTTCGCCAGCTCCATTTCCTTGAACAAACTGAACTTCCTTGCCTTTTCCTTTGGCCATTAGTCTTTGACAATTGCTTCAACGAATGTAAAAAAGTGGAGAAACTTAAGGATTCACTTCTTTGAACTCAACGGTCCAAAAAGTAGAAAGAGATCCCGGAAAATAAAGAATTTAGATGAGGTTGCTCTCAGTGAAAGCACCAAAATGTTAGACCCAGATGTGGTTCTAACACCCAAATTGATGAGAAACAAGATAAAATAAAACAGAAATAAAAATGAACACACAAGATTTATAGTGGTTCGGCGAAGAAATGCCTACGTCCACTTAGTTCTAACTATATTCAGTAATTCAGATACAAAGGCAATTTAAGATTCACTCACAACTCACTTTTGTTCACTCAAATGATTAAAACAAGAAATGAAAGATGGTTTGGATTTTCCGGGAGTAAAGGAATTCGGATGATGAAGGTACTTGGATTCTCAAAAGTGCTGAAAAAAGATCCTTCTCTTTGTCTCCAGATGGGGTATTTATAGGTGTGAATTTGCCTGAGATTCAATCCGGGTCGGAACACGTGTCATCCATCGCACTCTCTTCGGGTTCGGATGGACTATCAAGCTGACAACACATCAAAGAGACGGACGTTAGGGGTAGGAATTAGTCATATCCGGTCCGGTTCTCCAGGCGATTTCATAGGAGATTTTCCTGGATCATGGGTGCGGGTCGGAGACGTGCAGGTTGGGGGCTCGGATCGGAATACCCGATCCGAACCGGAGTAGCTTGGACGTCTCTCCTTCTCTAATCATACTCCGCTCCGCTCCAGCGTCGTGGCAAGCAGATGGCTTTCCGGTCCACTTGAGATTTATTGATCTTCCGATCCGATCAGATATGCTTTGCCAATTTATCCAGTAAGAGACATCCGATCCGAACAGAGAATTCCATCCGATCCGAACCGATATGCTGCTATCAATCTGAATTGTGGTGTTTCCTTCCGATCCGAACCGGAGTCTTATAACTTGAAATACTCTTCAACGGTTGGTTTCTTGACTTTGTGTTGCCTAGTTCACAAAGTAGGCTAACATATATATATTATGCAATTCTAAAACAAAGACAACTACATATGCACATGAATATGGACAGAGATGCACAACGAGCAATGTCATCTGATTTGCATGTTTTTGTCGCAAAATTAAAGATTCCGGACATTAGACATTCGAATTTCGCAAAACGAAAAAAATAGCGTTACTCTTAGAATATCATTTGGTATTTTTAGTTTGAATTCACCCGAATTCTGACATTGTTTAGTTTTTGGCGATTTGTTTAAATGTTGAAATAATTTGGTGCGAACAGAACAAATTTACATATTTTATTACAAAATTTATTCCTTCATTATGTCTTGTTAAACGTATCTCAAATATTAAATTTCATGATTTAGTTAACTTCTTAAATTTTAAACGTCAATTACGATATCATTTGTCGCTATCGCAAATCAATTTAAATGAAGCAAACAAAATCAGACGTCATCACTATATAATTATTCAGATCACTTCTAAGTAATAAATTCAAATTTAAGAATCAATATTTTACAAATTATCGGTTTTTATATTTGGTTCAATTAAACAAGTTCTATATTACATATTGTTTTAAATTATATATTCAAACAATACACAAGTTTTACATTTGAAAATTCAAATTAAATTTCAAGTTTCTAACTTGAATTCTAATAACATCCATTTGAACATTAAAATTTTATTAACCTCGTATATTTAAACGTCGAAATTATCGGGTCATTACAATTACTTTGAGGGATTTTGAATAAAGATTTTTTTTTTAAATGGATTTTGAAGGTGGTTAAGCAAAAACTCACTTCAGTCACTGGCAAATAATTTTGATAACGGACTACAACATTATCGGTGTTCGTTTTTGGGTTACTAAGTGATGGATTGCTACCACAGTAATCTATAAACGAAATTTGTTTGAGGAAAAAAATGTTGATTTACTATTTCGAATATTTTGAATTTGCTAATGGCAATAAATATATGCATATATGGTTTATATTATTTTAAAAGAATTTGAAATAAAAGCTGAGAATTTAAATTCTGAATTTAAACTTAATTTGTGCAAGTTAAATTTATTGGAATGGTATAAGTGAATCAAATGGAATAAAATATAACTTAGAAAGTTAAAAAAATGTATTATAAGGAAATTAAATTTCATAACCAATAAATTGGGCTGAGTCGGATTGAATTAATGGAAGTAAGTTTAAAACTTCGAAATTAAATCCAGACCCGAATTATTAAATCCATTTGGACAACAGTAAATTTTTATGTGTTGGATATGAATTGAATGCAAGAATATTTATTGTAAATTATCCAAAACCAAATGAAATAATGTGGTTATATTGGTTTAAAGTATGATTGATTATTTAACTTCATATGTTGAAACTCATTTGTTTGAATTAAGTACGGGTACCTGGAGCCTTTGCCATGCGTTCGGTTGCATTTGATTGCATAAATATGAATAAAGTTCGCTTAATAATGCTTATATAAGGTACACCTAGGCAAAAGTACAAAATTTGATAAATGGATTGGGTTTTCCGACCGTGTGGGTCGATGTATACATATTTATTTCTCTTGTGATATTGCGAAAGTCCCTCTGTACAAAGGAGACTCTACCGAAATTTTTCGTAAATTTAAGGTGTTAGAAAATTTTTAAGATTTTTGAAAATGTTTCTCAATAGAAATGAATTGGCATTTTGTTTGAAAATAATTAGATCAGTTAGAACTAAAAGTTTTGAAAGTGGAAAGGAAGAATTTAACTAAGTGAATTTTTGAAAAGCTAAAGGGTTCGTAGCAATTGTATTGCCTTAGAAATTTCGGGGACGAAATTCTTTGAAGGGAGGAGGAACGTAACGACCCAAATTTTTACCCGTTTAATTTTGAACATTTAATTTTTTTTAAATGTTGTGTTGGAAATTTAAAATGATTTTTATAAGGAATTTATTAATAAAATGAAGTTCGAAGTTTTACGTTTTGAACCTCCATTGAGTGTACAACATTTAATATAAGTCGGAATTATTTGAAACAAGAATCGTCCGGATCTATTGGATAATAATTTTCTAATAAAAGAGAAAAATCAAAATTTTAACTTATAGATTTTGAGTTAGGTCAAAATCAAATTTTTAGAAAGTCGTTATTGAATCGTTTATGAACTACAATGATTATTAAATAAATAAAAGGATTTTAAGTAAATTGAATATCGATTTAAATTGAAAATGAAAATATCGAGTTTAAAATTCAAGTTAGATTATTTGGAAGTTATATGAATTCTATTTGAATATATTTGATAACAATTCATTATTGGTGGATTGGTTTTTATTAAAATCAATTAATATTTTGCCGATTTAATATGAAACTTGAGAATAGCCAATTTTCAAACGATCTCGGATTTCAATGAAACTAATTTTATAAAATCCATAATGGTTAATTATTGCAAGATTTCCAGTTTCAAGTCAATTGGAGTTATTCTGATCGTGCGTGATATTAACGTGTATCGATTTACGTTGTGAAATTAAGAAGGCAGTTTTTCAAACGATCTCGAAATTCGAGGAAACCAGTTTAATCGTGTCCAAAATATTAAGTTATTATAAGATTTCAAAAGTTTTGTGCTAATTAGAGTTGTTATGTGAGTGTGGGAAAAATAAACATGAATCAATTAATATTTTATTATTAAAAAATAATGTTTTTTTGCAAACGAACTCAGATTTCGATGAAACAAGTTTTGTTGGGTACGGAATGTCAAACTATAGCAGGATGTTTATTTTCATCGCGATCGGATTTCGTATGTGATCGTTCGAGCTTACAATGTTAAACGATAAATTGCAATAACATATTATATTCAATATAATCAAATAGAATTTTAATTACCTTACCCTACATAATAACCTTTACACTCTTCAACCGTTCTCATTTTGTTTCCTCTGGTGAACTGAATTTTAGGATGCCATTTCCTAAAACATTAAGAAAATCATATAAAATCCAGTCCTTAACGAAATCAAGCAAATTTTGATTCGTTGAATTCATTAAAACAAGAGTTTCACATTGATACATGTATTACTGGGTTCAAGCATAATTTTCGTCGTTGTATTCTATACCAGCGAGACCTAGAGCACGCTGTAACTTGGACTTCGGCGGTCTGGCAGCGGCGAGGAGGGTGGAGTCGGAGTCGGGATGAGGAGGCGAGCACTTGGACGGATTTTAGTCATTTTTGGTTGCGATTTATGTCGATGATTCACTTTATAGATTGGCATGGGGCCGGGAGACGCGATAGTGGAGAAGGGTTCGAGTTCTCGGGTATTGTGCCATAGCGGTGGAGATTGGGACAAGAAGTTGAACATTGGTGTCTTCATTAGAGTTCGGTGGCCAAGGCTTCTAGGTGTTGGAGATCAAAGTAACAGTAATGGCTTGAGCAAATAAGCAAGAGCAAGATTTTAGTAATTCGGGAAGAATGACTAGAATTTAAATCATGGATTAAGAATGTTATTACGGTAATTAGACATTAATGATATGATTAAGAATTCAAAATATTTAAATGTATATATTATATTGTAACTCATATAACTTGTCTTCACGTGAATCGAATTTGACGAAACAAAAGCCATTGGAATCATATTGACGAAGGCTACGCATACGAGATGGTTTGAGAGGATTCGGAGCTAACTTGAATTTTATATAATTTCGAACGCTCGTTTGAAATTTTATAAATCGACCAGAATTGTCAATCGAAACGAAAGTGAGTTAAATCGACCAGAATTGGATGTTTGGATGTTGTGTTTGTTTAATGTTGATTATTGATTGACGTTATTTATATTCCCGTTATTTTAAATGCATTAGATTAAAATTATCTATTCCATATGCATTATTAAGTGACATGATGAGCTGTGATGTAGGAAAAAATAGATTGGAGGGATCCAACTGAATTCCTCAAATATTTTTTATGTTACTTGTTTTTATATTATTCATATATGGACCATTAAACCCAAGTAATGTTAAATCTTGTTTGGATGATTGATGATTGAATCGGATCCATCTTTTTAAGATGTTGATTTGTCGTTAGGCGAATTGGTGCAATTCGAGTTATAAAATATATTTTTATAACTAAAGTATGATTTTTAATTATATTTTAAATGAATTTTATAGGATATAAGTTTTGTATAGAAATCAATGTTTTATACTTAGTTTTCTTTAAAATAGTTATAAAATAATCTATATCGTAAATTCGTATGTTTTATAAGTCAGAAATTAACTAAATGGTTAATAATTTGGAATAATTTTTTTTATGAAACAATTTAATTAATGTTCTTATATTAATTAAGTTATTTAAGAATAATTCTATGAAATTTCCTCTATGTCATACTAGGAGGAATCCAATTTAAGAATAACCTGGCTTTAAACTTGTTCATGTTTCAGTCATGTGCAATCATGTCCATGTATATTCAAGTGCTGGTGCATATATTTTTGTGCAGTCAAGTGCTACTGTTATAGATTTTAAGTGACGATCTGATGGCTCTGATTAGTATAAAGTGTTGTGGGAATAAGTAAATCTTGGATTCGTTGATCATATATGACATGGCATATAGTTCTCAGTATTCACTTGTTTGATGGATATTCTGGCTCAAGGCTTCGTTGGTATATGTACATTGATATTGAATAGTAAATGGAAGTACAATGCTGTGGAATGAACGTTCTGATATGTGCTAATAGTATTGAGCTTTTTATGTGATTCATTGTATTTTCTTTAGGTTTTTTTTCTCAATACTGTGTAACTTGAGAGACTGGGGTGTTTTGTATAGATTTTGTAGACATCTGGTGTATAAATGTGAGATAAGAGATAAGTGAGTGTTGTGATATTGTAATTCATTGTAATATCCTTCTAGTGTGAATAAAATTTTAAACTGCCGTTCAAAATTTAAGGAAGAGGATTTGTGAAACTCCGTTAACACGGTTAGCTAATGTTCTCTTATTAAATAAATCAACTGTTTAAACTGAAGCTGGCTATTAGATTAATGTGTATCAATTAATCTAATAGTGACAAATAGTCTCAACTTAAAAAGATTTCCTACAAAAATAAATTATCTTTTAATTAACGATGTTTAATGCTAATTATCGAGTTATCAACTACTAAAAAAGTGAATTGCTATTGTACTAATAATTTTAAAGCGATTAACTATTCTATTTTTAGTTAATAACAAAGTAAACTACTTTTATTTAGTTAACGATAAAGTTAATTATTATTTTAATTAAATTTATTACTTTTGAATTGAAATCCAATTAAGGAAGCAATCCAATTTGGGATAAGACTTAGTTGAATCTGGCAAAGAGTTATGAAAGGATTATATAAAAAATATGAATTTATAAACAAAGTTTAAAAAAGAGATTTTAAACTAATGTGATAGTTTTAATTAAGTGTTTTACCTAACATTTGGACTAAGTAAAATGAATTTAATAGGGGAGAGATTTTCAAAGATGCAAAAGGAAGATCGTGTAATGGTTTGATGTGAAAGGGTTTGGTAAAGAATTATAATATTGTAAATGGATTTTGTAATAAAATTCAAGTTGAGTTATTATAAGATGCTAAAATGACTTTGCATTAGGGAATATGAGAATAAATGCAAGTCGTATAAACTGAAGTAAATTTGGATCGTCACGCAGCGGATTTCGATTAATTTTAATAACCCTTGTAAGAAATTTGAATCCTAGGTTGAATCAAAAACATGTACCTTTTTCTTTAAATTGCAGAACTACAAAGCTGGTTTTGATTGAATCGAATCGAACGCCCGATATGAAGCGCCTCTATTGGAAATCCACGAAATTCGATCTCGACGCTGTCAAACAAACTTGAGGAAGGAGATGTTTTGGTACTAGCCGATTGGGGATTAGGATTTTTTTCTGAGTATCGTGATTTTTGATGAATTAAATGAAAAAGGGACCGACCTCCTTTCTTTATAACACAATACACAATATTTCAGTAAAACCTAATTACCCGGTCACCGTTTAAAGTAGAAGAAAAATTCAACTTTAGATTTCCCTTTTATTTTGAATAGCTCTCACCCTATACAACGTTCATATGTGTGACCCTATAGGTTATCATAACGTTGGCAACAATTTAAACAATAGTTAAATTATAAACAGCGAGCAATATCTAGTAATACATCACTGTTACCCAAGTTATAATAATATCATTGATTCGATACAATCCTTTTGTGACCAGTATATCCAGGATAAAACTCAAGGCATGGAATGTATCACCCTCTTTATAATTTAATCCGTTTATCTTGATCGATGAATAAACTATATAAACAAATCAATTTTTGAGCACGACAATGCATTTCTTAGTCTCACTCGATCAAGAGGCCCATGGATAATTCTATATATATATATATATATATATATATATTATAGGGTTAAATTCCATCTAGATCACTCATAATTTTCATTCGATTCAAGATGTATCCAATAATCACCTTTATCGTAACTCAGTTACGAGTAACTTTTGATGATATCAAAATATAAATATCTTCAAATAAAATTATAATGATTTCAGATTTGAGAACCATTACATCACTATCACTATGAGAATAACTTATGATACTGTTAATTATATTCCACGTAGTTTTCATATGTTGGGTCAGCCAAATACGCTATTCTCTAATACGTATATATGTCTTAACATTAATATCACGTATATTAACGATCAATGAGATGCGATCATCAGTCAATCAACATACTAATCTCAATGCTTTATTGTTGCCCTATATAAACAATAAAACTTGATTAGGGACATTCATGAATTATAATACTTAATATATTATATAATCTCAAGTTCAAGTCTTACTCGAACTATACAATTCTGTATTATTATTCAAAGGACTTCTATTATGTTAATATTTATAATATGCAGTAAATATAACATAACAGAATATTTTATTCCAAATAAAATATAACATCAACAATACAAAGAGACGGCATTACCTGCCAGTATATTAATTGCCCAATAGTGCTGCAAAAAAGAAATGTAAACCCTAAGAATTGCTTCTTTCTGGGCCAGATAGCAGCTTCCAAGAGAACAACCGGTCCGTGTTATTATTATCCACATCAAACGGTTGCCTCTAGTGCACAAAATCTAACAATCTCCCACTTGCACTAGAGCCAATTGCTCGTGTATTGAATATCCATGAAACTAGTGTGACTATCATTCTTCTGCTGCGACAAAGCTTTAGTCAGTGCGTCTGCAACATTGTTATCCCTTGGGACTCTAGAGATATGTACATCTCCTCTGTCAACAATTTCACGGATGAAATGGTATCGCCGAAGTATGTGTTTGGATCGTTGATGTGATCTAGGTTCCGTAGCCTAAGCAATGGCCCCATTGTTGTCACAATATAGATATTTTGGATCAACAATGGATGGAACAACAGAAAGTTCAGTGATGAATTTCTTAATCCAAACAGCATCCTTAGCAGCTTCTGAAGCAGCAATGTATTCAGCCTCCGTAGTCGAATCAACGATTGTTACTTGCTTTGAACTTTTCCAGCTAACAGCAGCACCATTCAGGAAAAACACATAACCTGACCGTGACTTGTAGTTTTCTTTATCAGTATGGAAACTAGCGTCTGTGTAACCTTTTACCATTAATTCCTCTTCGCCTCCATATATCAAGATTGATTCTTTAGTCCTTTTCAGGCACTTAAGAATGTTCTTGAGTGCTATCCAGTGACTTTTACCGGGATCTGATTGGAATCTACTTGACATACTTAAAGCGTAGGAGACATCTGGACGAGTACACAAAATTGCATACATGATTGATCTAATTGCCGAAGCGTAAGGGATCATCTTTATGCGTTCCTTATCATCTGATAACTTTGGACATTGGGACTTATAAAGTGACATACCATGTGACATGAGTATGTATCCTTTCTTTGCCTCTTGCATGCCAAATCTTTTTTGCACTTTATCAATGTATGTACTCTGACTTAGGCCTATTAACTTTCTTGTTCTATCGTTATAGATCTTAATACCTAAAATATAGGTTGCCTCGCCTATGTCTTTTAATGCGAAATTCCTTCCCAACCATGTCTACACCGCTTATGATGAATTAACATCATTCCCAATAAGTAATATGTCATCCACATATAATACTAAGAATATAATGTTACTACCGCTAATTTTCCTGTATACACAAGTGTCATCTTCGTTCTTGATGAGGCCAAACTCTTTTCCAATTTCATAAAAATGAAGATTCCAACTACGAGATGCTTGTTCCAGTCCATATATGGAGTGTTGTAGTTTACATACTTTTCTTGCTTCCTTTGGATTTACAAAACATTCAAGTTGTGTCATGTACACATCCTCTATAAGATTCCGATTAAGGAATGCGGTTTTGACATTCATCTGCTAGATTTCGTAATCGTAAAATGCTGCAATTGCAAACATAATCCTAATGGATTTAACCATAGTCGCTGGGAAGAAAGTTTTATCATAGTCAACTCCTTGAACTTGTCTGAATCCTTTTGCCAACAATCGAAATTTATAGGTTCGTATTTTACCATCCATGTCGGTTTTCTTCTTTAAAAACCACTTACACCCGATTGGTTTTACCCCGTCAGGTGGATCAACTAGAGTCCATACTTGGTTGGTGTACATGGAATCCATTTAAGATTTCATGGCTTCAAGCCATCTGTTAGATTCTGGTCCACTTATGGCATCTTGGTATGAAGTGGGCTCATCATGATCTATGAGCATTACGTCTCCTGTTTGCGTAATTAGATATCCAAAATATATATCGGGCTCATGACGTATTCTACCAGATCTACAAATGTTTTATGTAATTTGAGCTGGTTCGGTTTCCACAACAACTTGTGGTTCTTGCTCAATTTCAAGTTTAGGTTCAATGGTATCTTGTGGTTCCTGAATTTCTACGAGTTCTACTTTATTTCCATTGATATTGTTAGATACTAGATCGTTTTCAATGAAAAAACCAGCTCAAGCAATAAACAACTTATTCTCTGTAGATATGTATAAATAATATCTTTCTATTTACTTTGGATATCCCAAAAATAAGACTTATCTGATTTGGGTTTGAGTTTGTCAGAGGTAATACATTTAACAAAAGCCTCACATCCCCAAATCCTCATAAATGAGAGATTGGGATATCTCCCAGTCCATATCTGATATGGAGTCTTCAGAACCGTTTTAGTGGGAACTCGATTAAGTATGAATGCAGCTATTGTAAGGGCATAACCCCAAAAATTTATTGGAAGAACTATATGACTCATCATTGATCATACCATACCATATCTAATAAGGTGCAATTTCTCCTTTCGAATACACCATTCCATTGTGGTGTTCCCGGTGGAGTTAGTTGTGATACAATTCCACACTCTTTCAGATAGTCATTAAAATCTTAGCTTAAATATTCTCCTCCTCGATCTGTTCGAAGAGTCTTTATATTCTTACCAAGTTCATTCTTGAATTCTTTGAACTTTGCAAAGGATTCTGATTTGTGTTTAGTAAGATACACATATCCATATCTACTGAAATCATCAGTAAATGTAATGAAGTAATAAAACCCACCTCTAGTAAATGTACTTATAGGTCCACATACATCACTATGTATAAGGGCCAATACATCATTAGCCTGTTCACTATGTCTGGTGAAAGGAGCTTTAGTCATCTTGCCTAATAAACAAGATTTGCATTCTTTAAATGATTCAAAATAAAATGGATCCAAAATTCCATCTTTATGGAGTTTTGATATGCGTTTCTTGTTTATATGGACGAAGCGACAATGCCAAAGTTATGTTGGATTTAAATCATTAGATTTAATCCTTTTGGTATTAATGTTATAAACTAGCACATCAAAGTTAAGGATATAGAGACCATTAATTAACTGTGCATTTCCATAAAATATATCATTCAAATAAAATGAACAACATCTGTCTTTTATTATAAATGAAAATCCTAGCTTGTCCAAACAAGATACAAAAATAATATTTGTTCTAATGGAAGGCAAAAAATGACAATCTTCTACTTTTGAATCTAATCCTGTTGGTAAGGACAAGTAGCAACTTCCTATGGCTAATGCGGCAACATTTGCTCCATTCCCCACTCGTAAGTCCACTTCTCCTTTGTCCAAGTTTCTACTTCTTTGCAATTCCTGCAAATTGACACATATATGTGGTCCACATCTAGTATCTAATACCCAAGATGTAGAAGTAGATAAATTGACATTTATACCTGAATTGGTTGAAGTCAAACTTCCCTTTTTCTTCTTTAGTTCTTCTAAATAGGCATAACAGTTGCATTTCCAATGAACCGACTTTTCGCAGCAGTGACAATCACCCTCTTTGGGAACCCCTCCTTTAGGCATTGATAACTTTTTGAAATTGGTCATATTAGAAGTCTTCTTAAGCTGCTTTTTCTTGTTTTTGCCCTTGGCTTTAGCACTTTTCTTTTGTATCATCGTTATGGCAGCCGGTTCTGGTTTCTTCATGTTATTTTCAACAGTTCCCAACATGCTTAATACCTCAGTCAAGGGTTTCTGAATCTCATTCATGAGATAATTCATGACGAAATGAGAATATTTACTATTTAATGATTGTAGTACAAGATTAATTTGAGCTTCCGGTGTCAATGGAAACCCCTAACCTTTCAAGAAACTCAATATACCCAATCATCTTCAGTACGTATGGGCCAACGGGTTCCTTTTCTCTCATTTTGCAGTGATATAGAGTCTTGGTTGTGTCATACCTTTCTTGTTGAGCATACCCTTCGAACAATTTCTTAAGGTGCTCGATCATGTCATAAGCATCCATGAACTCGTGTTGTTTTTGAAGCCCCAAATTCATGGTTGCCAGCATGGGACGGCTTACATTAAGAGCGTCATCTTGAGCTTCTTGTGGGTATTAATCTCTGCATAGGGTGTAGTACTTGGTGGTGCCACTGGAATAGGCCCGTCAAGTACATACAACTTCCTTTCTTATTTGAGGACAATCCTCAAGTTTCAGTCTCGGTCAAGAAAATTAATTCCATTTAGTTTTTCCTTTTTAAGAACATACGTTAGTGATAAATTTTGGTGTTGCTTGCCATATTGTATCTACATGAGATAATAAATAATAACGATAAATAATTCTGACAATCAGAATAATTCCATTCATTATATTATTGATATAAATGTATAAATAAAATGAATATGCTCCCACTCAAATCAACATCCCTATATTTTAACATATATATCAGTATAAATATGATTAGGTGGTCCAAGATCCATATCTAATTATGCCTTGACTTAGCTTTGGCTAAACCCAAAACACAACCTTTTAGGTAGACATCTTATGTCAATTATATCATATGTATAACTCTTAGATCGCATGATAAACATTTTATTCAGTACTTTTCATTTGCTCAAAATATACAATAATTCATGCTATTTTTCTCTAAGGTCATAATCCTATTATGCAGCCTAGTTAAGTCAGACCCAATAATACGTTGGAGAACCACATTTACTGCATCACATATAACCAAAATAAAAGGTGCACAACGCTTTGGCGTTAGTTACATCCAATGAGACTGGCAGTTATGAGTGTATTATTGGAAGACATCACCATGACTTAATATAAACAACAGTTTTAAAGGGGATTTAAATTCGAATTAGCAAATAATGTTATATATACACCCTTTTATATATGCGACTTTTGTCTATGTAATAAAATTAACAAGTGTTTATAATCACATTTAAAATTAAAACAATATATAATTTTACTGAACATTTCATATTTTTATTAAAATTGGGACAAGCAACAGATAATCAATTTTGGGAAAAATGTCAACAATACTTTAAAGAATACCATTGCCTACTTAAAATTGAAGGGACACAACCTAATCCTTCAGTCAATATTAATAGAAAGCAGGACTTTGAAGCCCAGTATAGTGTGTGTATATATATATATATATGTATATATATATATGTATATATATGTATATATATATGTGTATATATATATACATATCGAGTCTACCCAGATTACAATATCAGCGTACAGAATTCAGTTTTACAGAACTTAAACATTTGCCTTTTGTAAACTGAACCATAGCTCATACATTTCAATTTTGCAAATACACAGAAAAATGTCTCCCACATCATACATGTATAACTTACAAAATTCATCAGTATACGATACGATTAAAATCGCTATTACAGATCGAAGGATCTACCAGAATTCAATGCAAACTGCAATTTACAATATCATATATGATGCAAAACATTTTAAGATCAAATTATAAATGTTTAACTGAGGTGAATTCAAGTCATCACACACTGGTATATAATCAAAAAGGTATCAGGCATATAAAAATAATAACAAACATTTTATATCGAACAGCAGGAGAGAACATACTTAATTATACCAATTATCCCACAGCAGTTCAACGTATGCTTCCAAAACATATTATATCATAATATAAACAGTTTCCAAGTGAAGTATTGCATGCAGATAATCTTTCTATCAAGTTTGCAAAATGTATAAGAGCATTTCATATTTGATCATTACATCTTATAGAGAAATTTAATATATGTCTATATTACATAAATATACAACAACATGATATCAAATATTAACATATTTATCAAACCTGGGTGTAAGGGATGTCTGTGTATAAAACAGATATTATATTTTGCTCAAAACATTATTCTTAACAAAAAAATATTACATGGTTAAAAAAATTACCCAGATTTATATCAAACAATATATAAGGAATGATCCAATTAAACAGAGGTCATTATAAGATTCATATAAACTAGTTTTATATCAATAAATCAGCATATCATGACATCAATATATCATGTTATGCAACAAATAAATTTTGACCCGTGTTGCTATATTGCACCAATAAGTGACCAGTTTATTTTGATATATATACGCACACACACACACATGCACATTTACCAAAAACAAACTTTACAGATCACTTAGAACAAAAAGATTTATGGGTAGACATATGTAATGTTATATATCTAACAAGCTAAGTACTAATAACTGGTGATTTTATACAATATTTCTAAAAATTGATCAACTTACATATATATATATGTATATATATATATAACCATCCTCCCATAAATTTTAATGGAACAATGTCATATAGATCCGAAGTTCAATAACTTGGATCACCTAACTGATTAAAATAATTTGTTCCAGAAAATTAGTGTAATAGAGTGATAATGAATTCATGAGCCGACCACTAAAACAAATCCAAACACCTACTAACATATACAACGAGATTACAATCTAAACAAAATTCATGAAATCCAATCGGAGCATAATGATTAATATATATATATATAACAGATTTAATTCGAAATCAATCTGAATATATATACATCGTAATTTCTGTAATAATTACATAATTCAGTTATACAAAAAGAAATTTTGATTCCATATAAATTTACAAATTATACAAAGCCAAGTACATTGTTTTAAACTCAACAACTGAATTCGAGAACAACTTGGCTCTGATACCATTGAAGTAAATTATGGACCGTCACGCATTGGATTTCGATCAATTTTAATAACCTTAATAAGAAATTCGAATCCAATGTTGAGTCAAAAACATGTACATTTTTCTTTAAATTGTAGAACTATGAAGCTAGTTTTGATTGAATCGAATCGAACTCCCGATATGAAGCGCCTCTATTGGAAATCCAGGAGCGTTGATCTCGACGATGTCAAACAAAATCGAGGAAGGACATGTTTCGGTACTAGCCATTGGGGATTAGGGTTTTTTCTGAGTATCATTATTTTTTATGAATGAAATGAAAAAGGGATCAGCCCCATTTCTTTTATAACACAATAACGCGATATTTCAGTAAAACCTAATTACCCAATCACCATTTAAAATAGAAGAAAAAATCAACTTTTGATTTCCCCTTTAATTTTAATGGCTCTCACCCCATACAATGTTCATATTTTGACACTATAGGTTATCATAACATTGGCAATAATTTAAAAAATATTTGAATTATAAACAGTAAGCGACATCTAGTAATACATCACTGTTACCCAAGTTATAGTAATATCAATGATTCAATACAATCCTTTTTGTGACTAGTGTATCAATGTAATATAATTTTAACCAATATATCC
Organism: Allium sativum; assembly: GCA_030737875.1. Taxonomy (NCBI): domain Eukaryota; kingdom Viridiplantae; phylum Streptophyta; class Magnoliopsida; order Asparagales; family Amaryllidaceae; genus Allium; species Allium sativum. The sequence continues at coordinate 974,868,652 of CM060924.1, forward strand.
AAGATTATACTCAAGGCATGGAAAATATCACCCTCTTTATAATTTAATCCGTTTATCTTGATCGATGAATAGACTATATAAACAAATCAATATTTGAGCATGGCCATGCATTTCATAGTTTCACTCAATTAAGAGGCCCATGGATAATTCTACGCACACACACACACACACACACACACACACATATATATATATATATATATATATATATTATCGGGTTAAATTCCATCTAGATCACTCATAATTTTCATTCGATTCGAGATGTATCCAATAATCACCTTTATTGTCAACTCAGTTACGAGTAGCTTTTGAAGATATCAAAACACAAATATCTTCAAATAAAATTATTATGATTTCAGGTCTGAGGAACATTACATCACTGTCACTATGAGAATAACTTATGATACTGTTAATTATATTCCATGTAGTTTTCCCATATTTGAAATGAAATAGTTAAATGAGATTATTTTTTTATATTAGAATTAATATCAGTTTTAGAATTACAAACTTGTATCAATCTTAAGATAAGAACATCATCGATCAAGGTCTAGGAGGCAAGTAGGATACCCCAACTTGAACAACTTCACTATTATCAAGATATGGCATTAGTTTGTAATAGTAAAGATGTTGGAAATAATCAATTATTTCCATAAGAGAAATAATATTGCAACGTTATTTGCAAGGGTTTGAAATATAATTAAACTATTGGGTTTTCCCATAAAACAATGTATTACTTGACATTGTTTGGCGTTGATATAAAGTGTGATCTATACTTATACCATTTGGTTAAGTATATAGCAGTATTTTCTAAATGGTGAAAATAGTAGAGTTTAGTGAATACACCTACTTAAACAAACACGTAAATGGTAGGGATTTTCAAAAGAAATGAACGAGAGGTTATATGGGTTTGAGAACGAAAAGGGATATGGAAATTGAATTATCATATCCATAAGTACAGTTTTTAATCTTTAATCTGTAAAGTGTGTGTTTAAATAAAACCATTTTGGTTTATGAAATTAATAGTGTGACGGCCCGCCCCGCACCAGCTGACATTTCCAATGAAAATGCGTTGTGCCAATGCCTGACTAGCACGGGACGGCCGCCAAAGAAAGGAAAGAGAGGAATTTGAACTAACAAGGAACCTGTAGAATGTCTCACAGCGAATGGAATAAAATATAATAATAACATACTTGACATAAAACAGACGAGACAGTGCATAAGCTGAAAACTAAACCATAATCATCATAGCAGCGGACATTCAAAATACAGCTTATTACAATTCCAACATACTGTCTCTAAAGCAAAGAAAGAGGTGCACTACTAATGCCCAAAGCACTGACCAGCAGCAACACAGGGAGAATATCTATATATATCGTACATGGAAGCCTCCTTCTCATCTCCAGTACAGCTACTCGTGCATACCACCGAACCTATCTCTAGTCTGCCCGTTTAAGAGCACCCAGAGTAATAAGAAAAGACATAAAACTTAGGGTCATACAAAAGTCTGGTGTGAGCGATAAGCAATAAAACAGAACAATAATAGGTAGAGTAAACCATACCTGAACCTGGACCTGCAACCAAAGAGTTAGCACACAAGATGTACAATACTCTAAGGCGACACTAGCATAAGGTGTAAAGATAATGGGGAAGGGGGTGTGCATGTCATAATGATGGCAAACAATCAAGCATATAAACCATCCTCACATCTCTCACTCAGTGCGTAAAGCATACGATATCCATTGCTTTGATCACCCATATCCTTGCTATGATCACTCTACCCCATGGAGTCATGACGGCTCCACTGCACTGATCCATAGCCACTAATCCCTTGCTATGTCCACTCTGCCCTATGAAGTAATGATGACTCCACTGCACTGGCTCATAGCCATGCTACGATCACTCTGCCCCGTGGAGTAATAACTACCCACTGCACTGATCCGTAGCCTAACATCCGTCTTGGTGGTGAATCAAAGTTATGGACGTTGATAATCCCTTAGCACACGTCCCGCAGCAAAGCCCAACTCATGAAGTTAACTCGTTGGTTCCCAACTCGATCTTGAGTTCTACTTCCTATTTGGACTACCTTTACAACTCGGGTTTCTGGTCATCACCGGATCGGTTCGGATAATAGTACCATTCGACTCGGTTCGGTCCTCCTGAAGTAGCCTGGTTCGTGATCATCCACATCAGTTCGTTTCGTGGTACCCTATCCTATGGGTTCGGGTCGTGCCATCCTCACCAGGTCGGGTCGAGCTTCTCCATCCGGGTCAGTTCATGATCCACTCCACTACAGATCGGTTCAAGTTCCTCGGCTCATGGGTGTTCTACTCGTGGTGCCTTCTCGGAGCGTCGGGTCGGTTCATGCCTCCAGCCTTCATGGTTCCACCAGCGGTTCGTAGGGAGGGGGTGCTTCACGAGCGGGTCGGTTCGGAGGGGTGCGATCCGATTCGGTTTCCTGCACAGTTTTCTGCACTTTGTCCAGCGAGCTGTTTACGCCGTACGACGGCATTTTTCGACCATTTTAACTTTTCTAAACAATCACAAATCATTTCAAATAGTCATAGCAACATGTATAATTGTCCATAAACACCAAAACAACAATTCAACATGTAAAAATGGATCAAACATACCCAAAACTCATGCTTTCCCCTAACTCATGTTTAACAATAACCAATGATAGGATTAGCAAAACTTATCCAAATTAACCCAAATTTCTAACAGTGGCCTAAAATAATATTTTAGAATTTCTAAATATTTTTCCAGAATTTAATAATGTATAATTTCGTTAATTAACACTAATCACCCCTAATTAGCCGTAATTAGTGAAAAACAATGCAAATCACTCACCTTTGCCACAAATTAAGATATAAGATCCGAAACTCTACTGTTTGGGTCGAATTCCTGAGCAACACAGCAGCTTCAACTCTGATTTGGTGTTGATTTGTCTTAATTTGGTGTAGATTAAGCTATTACGCGATTAAACGGTGATTTGGGATGAATCTAGAAAGTGGAGGCCATTGTTAGGATTGAAGAGAGGTAAGTGGCGACTGAAAAATGACAAAGAAAAGGTTTCTCTAACCCTAATCAGCCCTCATATAGCTCTAATTCCGAAGTCCCCCAATGGACCAAGCCGCTAATCACCCGGTTAAGCCCAATTAAGCTGTTTTTACCCTCTAAACCTTAATCCATCCATATCTCCCAAACAATAAGTCCGTTTGACAAGTGTGACCACTATACGGAAAGCGAAACAATCATCCGGTCCCAATAGAAGTGGTTTCAGGTCAAAAATCTTTACCAATCAAAAGTTATAGCTGAAACAACATCAGCTAGGGGCAAAATGGTCATTTAAAAATCAGCAAAAATCGTGAACATGGGAAATGACCCCAATAGTCGTTCCCCAAAGTTACACGACTATACGACCTCATATGAAAATAAAATAAATATTCTACGATCCTCCGATGTGTAGAATGCGGGTCGTTACAAATAATATGTCGTAGAACATTGATTTTACCCATAAGAGATTTGGGATTAAATTTATAACATTGGGTTAAGTATAAACAGTGATATTCCGAAGTAAAAGAAATAAAACGGAGTTTGTGAATATATAAGCGATATTTCTGAAGTAAAGGGAATTAAAAGAAGTTTTGAGAATATATATATAGCTATATTTCCAGAGTAAAGGAAATGGACTTTGTGAATATACAGTATTTCCAACGTAAAGGAAATAAAAGTAGGTTTTATGAAAATATAGATGGATTTAGTAAATACGTTTTTCTAAAAGACATAGGTGTTGGTTATTTTTTCAAACTAACGAAAAAAAGAGATTTGTTGAGAAAAGTATATTGAATCGATTTTAATCGATGAAAGGATTTTAATGAATGGTTTTGAATAAAAGGGGTCTGAGCTGCCAATGTATTGATCTATATTGTTTTAGTTTGATAGTTAAAAATCTGATTATCGATAAAATGTTGCTTTTGGACTATTGACGTATTAGTTCGAAGAGATTGGGATGAGAACTGGGCACAAAACCACTTTTAACCAACTTTGTGTTCGAGAATTAACATTACATGGATCTTATGATATGATTTGAAGATATAAATCTTTTGAGCGAGAGGGATACTCGCTGATGTCTTTGGTTAAATACCAGGATCAAACTTGTAGCAGTAAACCTTTTTGTTATGAGGTATCTTCGGCTTCGTTCAGTCCCAGAACGAACTTGTATGGACAAATTTCTAACAAAGTATTTCCTAGGACAACATATGTTGATTTTTAGAAATATACCGAGTATGGTGGCAGAGAATGCAACTTCTTTTAACTAAACACCAAAGTATATTTGTGCAAATCAATTAGTGATTGGATGGATCTGCCAATGTGGCATTTGAAATTTGATGTGATATTTCTGAAAAGGTAATCGTGACCTTAAGCCTCATCAATTGGGAAATAACTAAAATCAGGTAGGCAACATGCCTGTGGTTCATACCCATTAGGGTATATCATCACCTGATCTTGAGAAACTGGTTGTCCCTATTATTGTATGCTTTGGAATTGACAGTTGCTAATCCCAACTGTTGATAAAGATATGTTCGGTACACTTAAGTTAAATGAGTGGTCGATCATGTATGGTCGTGTTGTAAAATGTTCTTGTTGAACCCCTAGTGTTCCATCTCTTGAGGTCACTAATTGGAAGGTAGTTCCATACATAGTAATGTTGGAAATCCAAACTCTAATTCGAGTAGTGTGTCATTAGTTGTATACCAACTATGTTGGAAAGTGAGATGCAAGCTTTCCTTCTATATTCCTACTTATTTGTGGTTTGATAGACATTATTATAGTATTACTGGATTTTGGTATATAAAAAGTGTTTTGGTTATCATAAGGCAAAAACACATTCCATGTTTATGTGTGGAGTGTCTTACGAGAGTTCCTTTCTTTCAAAAGTGTTTTCTAAAAGTTAAGCAGTATGTTTGATGTGAATTTTATAACTGAAAGTATTCCAGACTAATCCGGGTTGATTTTGTTTTGCTTCAATATGTGCACAGGTCAGACCGATTATGTTTTCCAGGTTAAATTTTGTTTATAACTTCATGAAAGTAGCTGGAATGGAGATGTATTACTGTATTTTATTGTATTAAGTTATTTTCGTTGTGTGTGTTGTATTAATATAGTTGTGTACTCTAATATTGTGTAATCATATATATACAGTTTTATCTTTGTGTAAAGAGTTTTGACTTTTTTTATTTGTTCCGCTGTGAGTTTCTATTCTACTCTGATTTTGTAGTGTTGATGGATCTTCTTCTTCTCCTATTCTAGTATTTCTTTCTTCCCCTCACCCTCTTTATTCTTTCTCAACAAAGATTCATATTTCTTGCCATTTGGGTTGGACGGGAGTCGTAATTAGCCGACTCAAAGGGTATGGATTTACGGGCCTTTATAGTGACTTAATTTAAATATAAATAATAATAATAATAAGTTTTAACAGGAAATGAAATTACATGTATCCATATAATTATTTTCTTTTCTAAACTCAATGTCTAAACTTTTAGACCCAAATGCAAATCATAATATTTAGATCATTCTTGCATTGCAAATTTTCTATATCCAATTCCTTCAATTTATTGTTGATCTAGGACTACATAATTTAGAGTGATTAATCTCTCCTTTTAAAAATAAAAGCCAAAATCCTCTTTGTTAAGAAGATATTAACAAATAAGATAATTTAATATAAATTCTCAAATTTGAATCTGTATACCACAACACGAATCTACACTAAGTTTCTAGAATGAATCATGTGTTCGATTAAGAATTGAATGCTGGAGTTATGAACAAAGAAGAATAATGCACATATGGCTTAAGGCGAGCGTACACTCCCACATTTATATGATTTTTTTAAAATGGATAAACCGACGCACATTTTTGGGATTATATCATATTATTCTTATTATATTTATGCTTGGATTTATGATTTATTAAGAGCAATTTTTATATTTTGAAACGAAATTGTTGAGGATAAAGGAATAGATGACTAGAAACCGTTCAAAGCAATTGATTCTAGCACAAGAAGACATGACAATAGGACTACTTGTTGGTTGACTAGTGGCCTATCCTATTTATAAAAAATAAATAATTACAAAATGAATATTATATATATATATATATCCATTCAAAGTGTTAATAAAGAATATGTTTTATATTTTATGTTAAGGAATTTTTTTAAGACAAAAGTTATAGATTAATATTAATTATATTTATTACCATTTGTTCTAAAATTAGATTTTGAGTTTGATAATTATTTAAAATATTATGAATTTTATAGAAAATTATGAAGTAGATTCTAAATTATATTTTGAGGATTTTAAAATATGTTTCATGCATTTTGAATATAATTAGAGAATAAATACGGCTTTGAATGTATAATATTTGATTTTATAAGTCAACTTTACGAATTTAAAATAAATACATGGGGACTTTTGGAAATATTTGTATATATTAAATTCCATTTGATTTTTAAATTATTAACTGTGATTTTTTAAATAAGCAATTGTTTAAGTAAGTTTTATAAATGTTCTATTTATTGTATTATACTAAAGTAGAGTTATTTAATTATATGTAATGAAAATATTTAATTGAATGTTACATTGAGACTAGACTATATGTAGAATCCCCACGTAGATGAGCACAAAGGTGGATCTTGTCGTGACATACAAGGGAGAAAACCGATGACTATAAGGGTTATGTTAGTCGGACACGCGTGAAGCTTGTGGAGGTAATATATTTGTTGCCAGTCTCCCATAGGTTCAAGTGTACGTGGTATATTGGCGCATCTTATTTTTATTCTTATGAGATGATGAGGTGTGATTGTATTTGGGACTTCTTATATGAAGTACAATCATTTACCTATCACAATATATCTTGTGATGTTCCATATGAGGAGAAGGGATTATACATGCTATAAATATATAGAGTCTGATGGATTCTCATATTAATTGTTTTATACTTGACTTTCCAAATGTATGGTTTAATTCATTTTTTTTATTGATTATCTGATTTATTTATTTTTTGGGACTAAGGGATTTTCTTGGGATTTGTCATGTGCAAGTATGTCATCTCATTTTTTGAATTTATGGTCATTTTTAGATAGGAATTATTTATTAATTTGGCATGTGATAGAATTTCATTTATGTGTTCTGATTTGGCGGTCTTTTTTATTTCGACGATGAGATATTTTTGTCATAATTTTGTGATATTCTACTTATACGATATTTTGGGGATTTCCCAAGACATCATTGTTATTTACTATGCATGTGCTACCTTATATACATATACACTAAAAATTGGTTTTTTTATTAATGATGTTGAAGAACATTTAGATGAATCATTTCTTTAAAAAGAAAACCTACTAGAGTAGTAGTAAAAAAGATTATGACATGGAGCTAGTTATCTCAATAACAAAATGAGGAAATGACATTGGGAAAGAAAGAGTTCAAAATAAAACATAACAGAAATCCCTCTTCTTTCAACGTACCAGTCCCATTTCAACCTTCTGTCCCCCAAAAAACCAACCGACACTTCATCTATTCTCAAAAAACATGAGCACAAAATTAGGGTTCTTGTCTTTTCCAAAAGAAAATTCAAATTAGCCATCATCATTAAGTTCGATTCCATAATTTTTTAAGATTTGAAGATGAATCGAGTTGCTACCTTTCCTTGCCTTTGATTTATGCATGAGGTAAAGTAATTTCCACTTGAATTATTTTAGCTTGCTTGATTTTATACATTCTTTTCCCACTAAAATTTTGATTATTCATCTCTTGACAGATGTGATAAGAGGTCGAGACTAATGCCGCAGATGCAAGCTGGTGGATGATTAAGTAATTAACAAGGAACAACTGCTCGATCTTTTGCATCTCGCCATGTAAAGAAAGGGAGTGTCTTTGATTTCAATTAATCCAATTTATAACTTTAGCAATGTCCAAATATATTTGTTGTAGGAGCAATTAAAAAATAAATGATCAATTGTTTCTAATTTTTCTTCACAAAAAATACGTTTATCATCTATATTCTTCCCCTTATTTATAAGTCTTTCTTTTGTGCTAGCTATTTGTGAAACAATCTTATAAGCACAACATGCAATCTTCCTTATGTTAATTATGTTCTGTATTATAGGGAACTAGTCAAGAGTATCATGATTTTGTCTGGTAATAAACAGTATTGGTTAAGTGATTGGCAACAAATGGCCTAAAATCCATCTTTTTAAGGCATTGATTCATCGCAAGGCGAATTGACTAAGTTTGAAGTTATAAAATTTATTTATTTTATAACAAAAGCAAGGTTTTTAAATTATTTTATATAAGTTATATAAAATAAAAGGTTTATAAATAAGTTGGTATTTATAAGTGGATTTTATGAGGATGTAATAAAATGATTTTTGTAGGAAAATTCCTGTGTTATAAATAAATTTTATAATCAGAGATTTTGAGTGTTAACTCAACTAAGTTTTATAATTAAGTTTTATGAGCTTATAAAACCCAATTTTGCAATTAAATGGGTTTATAAGCGATTTCAACTATTTTGAACAAGTCTAATAAGTAGCTTTATTTAACTTGTAAAATGACATAGAAATGATCTTGGTTTTCTAGAATATAGATTTATGAAAAGCTAGATATTTATAAAAGATTTTATAGTGATTTAATATGATTTATAATAAGTTGTAAAAGATAGATATTTAATTTGATTCACGACAAACTTTTCTAAATCAAATGATTTAAGTTTATTCAACTTAAATTCACCAAACGTAGTTTTACAGCAGCAAGTCAAACTGAAAATGCAAATATCCAAGAAATAACTCAAAACTTCATATTTCTTTTCTAATTCACCTTGAAATCATTTATTATTATTTTTCCATGCTTCAAATATTTCAAAATAGCTCATTTCCCTCAAAACCGTTTTCAGGTGACTAACGACACTGGTGTTGTTTTTATTCAAATTTGATTTGAACTTATCTCAAGATCTAACCATTGGATTTTAAAACTAAATATCATTTTGAAAGCTCTTTTCAATTTGAGCCGAACATTTTTCGTTTTGGGAAAATTTGATGGTCGGATCTCCTTGTACGTAATTTGAAGTTAATGGTCGAAATTCGCGAACTACCCCTACATGTCGATTTTTATTCAAACCGAATTTCCATTATTATTAAAAATCGAATTGAATTCCTTTTAAAATAGTTTATTTATTATATAATAAGTATTTAATAATTTTGAAAACTATATTTTCCATTTTCAACTCAAAATTCAAATGTTCCAATAAATGACTATTACAATATTATTTTGTTATTGAAATAATATTATTTTTCAATCAAAATTTCCTGATGTCCATTATAAAAATAAATAAGATAGTTTTGAAAAAAAATCTTGTTAAAACATTTCCCCGATTCCCCTAACCAAACTTCACTTTTCCCAGTTACTATTCAGAATAAAAATTTGAACAAACCTTAACTACTAAAATATTATTTCAATCAAATTTTTTTCTTTACGAAATTTCATCGTTATGACTTAAACTTTGCATCTATCAAAAATTAGGCATCAAATTAAAACTTTTATTTTTCGCCCAAATTAAAATATTCAATAAATTCCCAAATTGGATTAAAACTCAGTCAACTACCATATAAGTCAACGTATACAGATTCAATATCTTATTTAGATTCAAACAACATCAATCAGTCATTAACCAACATATTATGGCATTGTTAGCCTAATTTCTTCAGTTATCAACACTTAATAATCATTGTTTCAAACCAATTTTCAATCAAATTATTAATTGTCGTTAATAACTGCTTAGCTATTGTTCTTAGCCAATCATATCCAAACACGCCAATATACGACATATAAAATTGTGTACATATATCCTCTTTATATTGATAAAAGTTGCGCCAATATAAACCATAGTTACTATTTGTTGACGCCAAAAATGGTCAGCGCAGAAAAGTATGCGAGATGCAGTAATAATGTGTGGAAAAGTAAAGGACACAGTAAATTATAGTGGTTCATTTCGCATTGAACCTATGCCCACTTTGAAGGCTTTGTTGCTTTTATTCACTCTTGAAAGAATACCGTGATAGAAATAATTACAATAGGTTACAATGATTAATAATGTTATATTAATCCTTGTTGTCGAGCTTTCTTGCTGATCGAGACAAGTCGAGAAGTTCTGAGGTCCGGGAGGTGCCAAGAAGTCTAGTGGTTCGGGGTGTACCAGGAATTCCAAAGGTCCGAGATGTACTGGGAATTATGAAGGGCCAGGGTGTACTGGGAAATCTAGAGTTCCAAGGTGTACTGGGAATTCTGGAATTCCGAGGTGTACCGGGAATTCTAGAGGTCAAGGGTGTATCGGGAAATCTGGAGGTCCAGGGTGTCCCAAAAATTCTGGAGGTCTGGGGTGTATAGGGAAATCTGATGGTCCGCGGTGTACTGGGAATTCTAGAAGTCCGATCTTCTTCTTCCCAAGGTGCTCGAGAAGACATTAATGGTGTCCAAGGCCCTCTCAAGGCCTCGAGCCAAGCAAATGCCAACCCTTGTAAAGAATGAGCAAGGGCGTACTAATAGGAAGTGGAGTAGGTAGGAGTAGGAAGTAAGTATACCAGAGGGACAAGGGATAAGGGAAAAGGAAGAAGGGATAAGCAAGAAGGGATGAGGAAGAAGGAATTTTCATCCCGAAGGAAGAAGGGATTTTGCATCCCGGAGGAGTGATTCGCATCCCGGACGAAGAAGGGGTTCGCATCCCGGAGGAAGAAAGGATTTCCCATCTCGGAGGAAGAAGACGATATTTCGCATCCCGGAGGAGAAAGAAGGGATTTCGCATCCCGGAGGAACAAGGGATTTCGCATCCCGGAGGAAGAAGGGAGTTCACATCCCGGAGAAAGAAGGGATTCACGTCCCAGAATAAGAAGGGGCTTCGCATCCCGGAGGAAGAAGGGATTCCAGTTCCCGCAGGAAGAAAGGATTCGCATCCCGGAGTAAGAAGGGATTTTGCATCCCGAAGGAAAAAAGGAAGATACAAGCCACGTTGGTGAAAAAATGGTGATCGGTACGTGTCGGGCGAGCGATCTTCAAGGCTGACGAATTTTGCATCCACAGGATTCAAAATTCTGCGAGTGACCGGACTCGAGTTTTCTAGTACCAGAATCATGATTTCCTCGATACGATCACACAACTTTGAGTACGTACATTCAGTCGTAACTTGTATTGTTCGAGAGCAGTTTGACGAGCCATGACGATCGTTCTTGCGCGACGCTATCTTAGCTTGATTTCTGAAGATGTTGGCAACACTTTTGGGCCGTTGAACCGTGCGATGGGACGAGTCGTGTGGGATTGGACTACTTCAGGTAATTAGACCAAAATGCCGGATAACACTATTCATTCCATACACTTGTTTATTCAAGTAATTATTTCAACTGTCACAAACACTACATATACATGTCGTCTGGATACGTAAATTATCCAAACCTCATTATTAAATGTTTAATCACTTAACAGTCCAAACGCTAATTTGTAAATATTTATTTTCTAACCAACGTTCATGCATGATTGCAACCAAGTTATCAACCAATTTAATCGACCATTTTGTTTACGGTTTCAACTTCCAACTCACTTACATTAACACGTAAATCACAAATCCACTTTTTCAATTCATATGTAAACTTCAACCATAAGCAACATTATCCATATAACATGTAATTTACATGCATATAATCATATGCAACATCAACTACCACATGTACAACACACTAATTCAAATGTGAGAAATAAATTACTCACCGTTGTTTTCCACTCCGTCTAACTTTATCCATAAGACGTCTAGGTGATTCTGAATATTTTTGCCAGCCTTACGGATTTTTCTGAAAACAAAATCAGCAGGGGTTCGACGTTGTGGGGCTTATAAAATAACGGACATATATTTTTGGTTCGAGGAGCAAACGAGGATGGGTTTTAGACTAATTGATCTTGGGTTTTTGGAGGAAGGGCCTGCTGGTCTAGGGTGCGCATGGATGAGGGGCTGCGTGGGGTCCACGACATAAGCAGTGAGACGAAGGGTCTTGGGTTGGTGGATTAAAGAGGAGGGGTAGTGTTTTAGGTTATTTAAAGGGATTTTGGGCATTTTGTGGGGTAAAGTCCCTCAGCTAGAGGTGGATGGTGGTGGTGGGGGAGGTTCAAGCACGGTGGTGGGGCTGAGGGGTAGGCGGTGGAGTAAGAAGAGGGAGGGAAGAGCAAGAAATGAAGGAGGAAGTAAAGTGAATGAAGTGGAGAGGGAGACTTCTATTAATACGCAAAAGAAGGGGCATGGATCATTAAGGTGACGTCTATTTTGGAAAGGGGCTTGACAACTCAAAACAAACACAAAGGGGTTGCCAGGGCGGTGACACCTCAAAAGAAACATACTTTCTAGGCTAATGCATTGTTTTAGCTCATTTAACCGCTTTTAACACTTCTAATCGCCATGTTATGACATACCAATGTTCATAGAAGTTCATTAGAGTTCTAAGAACTTTTACCCAACATTAAACAACTATATTTTATTTTTATTATATTTTTTAAAATATTAAATATGGGCTCAAAACTAATTAATTCAATCGTTTATATCACTTGCCTTTTAAATCTACCTACGCGTTTTATATTCAAATGATCACATCCTAATCCCAATTGCTACGTAATTTGAATCACTGTTGTATTTTTCAAATACGGTTCCAATGGTCCTGGTTTCGTCCAATTTGGAGACCGTTTGAAAAATGGTCTTTCTATGTGTTATTATTAAATTTTAACAGGATTTTTCGACCAGCGTTTATATTACGCACGCTCACACATTAACTACGATTGGTTTGAAATTTGGAACCTTGCCATGATTTAGCGTTATGGATCCGATAAAATTGGTTTCGTCGAATTTCGAGATCATTTCCAAAATGACTATTTTTAAGCTTTTTAAAATAGTATTGAATTATCGATTTTCAAAATATTCTTTTTACTTATCATTTTAAAAATCAAATAAAATTATTTTGACTATTTTATAAGTTGTATTCTATTAGAAAATCTCCTCCTCTAGCTCTTGGTTTATCTCATCATCCGTATTAGTGTCATTTCACCCATCCTATTAAGATACCATGATCTGATCCGTGTCAAAAGCGTCGCGATCTTTCTCCTCAAATTCCTCCTCGTTGTCGGCATCATAACCGCCCTCGTATACCTATAGCTCTATCTCGAGCCATATCCCATCGACTCGATCACGATCATCATCTTCTCCCTCGAGCTGTATCTCAAGCTCAATCTCATTGTCGAACCCCGGTGTTAAGTCTATCAAAGGCTCGTCCACCTTTGGGAGTAATAGCTAAGATTGTGTCGGCTCCTCGTGGATCGGCTCGGGAATGAAATCAGGTGTGATCTCTAAGATGGGAGGTTGAATCTCTACTGCCACATCATAATCTTGCATTCGATCATCATAATCGCTTGAGCCTCAAGCTGTACAGAGTCAGACTCAACGGGATTAGGTACGTAACCCGACTCAGAATCCGCAACCATTGTCGGTCTAAACACTAACGTGGCGTTGAAAAGGTACTCGTCAGTGTTTTCGTGACTAGATGAGTTAGAAGAACTATTACTCAGTACATCCACTGAAGAAGAAGCATTGGAGAGAAGGCTCCTAAAACTGGGTCAAATACGGAAGAACATGCAACTGCTTACCCTTACCTCCAACCCTACCTCTACCCCAACATCTTTGCAATTAAAACAAAGAGTTTCTAATCAATAAACAAGTTTAAACTAGCACTTTTAAACTTACACTTTTCTAATCAAAGTAACATATGAGTTTAATGTATATCCATTGTCCATAATCGTGAATATAACATTCTTTATACATTTCAGCCTAGTATGTTGTAGTGTCCCGAAATTCCAGTACAATTTGGGCTGACCAAATAACACAAGTCCATCCCACATTGCACTGGAACCCAAAAAACTAATAGAAAGAAAACAGAGGGTGAGAATAGATAAGATAGAAACTTAGAATAGAAGAAGAAGAAGACCATACAACATCAGAGTAACACGAATCTCACAGCGGAACGAACAACATATAATAGATAACATATCTTTGAAATAAAACCAGTATATGTTTAAAGTAACATTATCAGAGTACAACACTTACAACACAGCGGAATAAACAATAACTATATAATCCTAAAGCCTCCTGCTCCAAGCTTTCCAAGTATATCTGTAAAATCCTGACTACTTGACTGCCCGTAAAAATTTGGGCACCCGAGAGTTTAGGGAAAACAAAACAAAAACAAACTCTGGGTCAGTCATGGGACTGGTGTGAGTAAAACAACTTAAAAACTGTATGAGCAATTAAACGATATCTCATAAGACCACGACGTATAATGGAACGGGTTTTTCCCTTATGAGAATCCAAATCAATTTGATTTAAATTTCAAATCATTTTGAAAGAAACAATGATCTTTTATATTAAAACTCTTTAGATATTATAATAGTGTCTATCAACCACAATATAATAATCATCTTGAAAAACGCTTTCATCTCACGTTCCATATATATAATATACAATCGAAACCGCGAGCACTTATTGGATAATGGATTACCAACTATGACAGGGTATGGAACCACCTTCCGATAGTGTACCTCTAGAGAGGAATACACTGGGTTCAACAAGAACATCTTGCAACCCGGCCACACATGACCGACCACTCATTTTGCTTGAGTGTATCGAATGTATATCACCAACGGTTGGGATCAGCAACCGTTTCCCGAATGGGACAACATCAAAAATAGATTAAAGAAGTAAATGAAACTCTGTATCAAGTGACAATACACCCTAATTGGCAGCCAACCACTTAGCCATGCTGCCTGCCCGATTTTTGTCATTTCCCGGTTGTGAGCTAGAGGCCACGCTTTTCTTTGACAGATCATACATTTATTCACTTTGAATGTCACATCGGCATAACCGCCAAATCACAAATTGATTTCCCCTAAAATACGAGTATACAGCTAAGAGAAACAAATTCATCCGTCGTCAAACGTACATACGTTTGAAGAGATCAACTTACGTGATCCATTAAATATACTCTGTCAGACATTCTTCCATACAGGTCGTCCTGGGACTGGACAAACCAAAGGCACTATTCTGTAAACAGGACAACCCTTGCATAACTCCGTCTTCAATTATCTTCATCATATTTGATCGCAACACTAACGCCCATACAGAGTGGTTTGATCGAATTTCAACGTATAACTCTCTTTCGAATAATCTCTATTCGATAACTCCTTTTCGAATAAACTATATTCGATAACTCTTTCTTCAAATAACTATATTCAATAATCTCTCTTCGAATAACTATATTCGATTAACTCTCTTCGAATGAATTACATTCGATTAACACTCTTCGAATGATTCTATATTCGATTTATCCTCTTTCGAATAAACTATATTCGATTAATTCCTTTTAACTCTATTCGAATAAAAAATATTCGATGACTCCTTTCGAATAACAAATATTCTGTAACTCCTTTAACTCTATTCGAATAAACTATATTTGATAACTCCTTTCTCTATTCGAATAAATATATTCGATAACTCCTTTCTAATAACTAATGTTCGATAATCCCTTTCGAATAACTATATTCTATAACTCCTTTCGAATAAACTATATTCGATTAACTCCTTTCGAATAAACTATATTCGATTATCACCTTTCGAATAAACTATATTCGATTAACTCCTTTCGAATAAACTATATTCGATTAACTCCTTTTGAATAAACTAATATTCGATCAACTCCTTTCGAATAAAGTATATCTGATTAAATCCTTTCGAATAAACTATATTCGATTAACTACTTTCGAATAAACTATATTTGATTAAATCCTTTAACTCTATTCGAATAAACTATATTCGATAACTCTAATTGATTTACTCTATTCGATTAACTTTAATCGATAACTCTAATTAATAACTCTAATTTGAATAACTAATATTCGATTACCTCTCTTCGAATAATCAATATTCGATTAACTCTCTCTTGAATAACCAATATTCGATAACTCTCTTCAAATAACCAATATTCGATAACTCTCTTTCGAATAACCAATATTCGATAACTCTCTTTCGAATAACCAATATTTGATAACTTTCTTTCGAATAACCTATATTCGATTAATTCCTTTTTAATTACTCTAATTCGATTAACTCTAACTCTAATCAATTAACTCTAACTCTAATCGATTAACTCTAACTCTAATCGATTAACTCTAATTCTAACTCTAATCGATTAACTCTAATTTAATTAACTCTAATCGATTAACTCTATCCTATTAACTCTAACTCGATTAACTCTATTAGATTAACTTTGACCCGATTAACTCTAATCAATTTGCTCTTTTATATAATCCATTAAGATCGATTTCATATTTAAACTAATATTCCATTTCCAAATTATATATATACTTCTATTTATAGAATTATTCATACGAAATCTCTTTTCTATTTCTAACACTTAAATCTCCTTTAAAATTCCCTTTTATAACTCTATTTATTTCATAAATAAATATTTCCTTTTTATAAATCTATTTGTAAATGTTTTACAAATATTTCCTTTTTAATTCTATTTGTAAATGGTTCACAAATATTTACTTTTCAATTCTATTTGTAAATGGTTTACAAATATTCCCTTTTCAATTCTATTTGTAAATGTTTTACAATTATTCCCTTTTCAATTCTATTTGTTTAACAAATAAATATTTCTCTTATAACTCTTTTGATTTTATAATTATTTTCTTTTATAAAATCCTTTTCCTTTTATATATAAAATCCATTGATTTTATATAAATAATTTATTTTAAAAATAGACTTTGAAAATCCCCTTTTCTATATCCCAGTATTTCTTACGGTATTTAAAATACCAATTCACAATGATTGCTATCATTCAAACACACGTAATCAACAACAGATTATATATCACATCATATAATACAATATATGAAAATAGTAAACTAAATGTTGAGGAATCCAATTGGTTCCCTCCAACCTGTTTCCCTACATCCACAGATGTTGCACAATATAATTCACATCAATTTCATTTCAAAATGAAATATTCTTATAAACAGAATCAATATTTGATTAACGATTTATATATATATCGTTATCTATAATTTCAACCAATCAATTAGCAATTCAACCAAACAGTCAACACACAGCAATCAATCATTACATTATAAAAATATGAACTGGTAGAGTTGGTGAGTTTTACTCACTTTGGCAGTTCGTCGTTAAATAACGATAAACTTTTGTTTGATTCAGATCAAACAATTTATTTCTCCATAAATTCAAATAAGCTCCAATCCACTTCGAACCCGCTCAATTTTGTAGTGTCCGTCCCCACGATCCCATCGGATCTGACGGTTCGGAATTCTGATACAGTACGAGAGAAATATTGAAATTACAAGTTAGGGTACTATTTAATTAAAACTAAATTAAATTAATTTTAATAATGGGCTCTACCCATGAAACCCGGTCCAAAATGATACCCGCTGCCGCGATTTACCCTTCTTCCAAAATCCAATGTCGTGACCTTCTCCTGATTACACCATGCCATTTCCGAACTTCATCCCATCCTCGCTCCTCCATTACTCCACCGATGCACCAACTAATACCAACATTGAATCCCTCACTGAAATCTCCTTCTTCCTATAGCATAAATCCCTAACTCGAAATCACCCTGTCACAAACAACCTGTAGCCACGTCCAGCCAATCGCGGTGCCCCACTGTCGACCGTCCCCTTCCAAAATCCGGCGACAGAACCCTCTTACCACCCCGAACGCAGCGCCAACCTCAACATCACGAATTAATGCCTCAATGTCGTACGAAACCCAACCCTAGCTCGTTCAAAACCGACGTTGGAAAATGTCGAGCAACTCAACCCTGATCGGAACCCTCCAAATTTGTACGAGAACGTAGAGAAACACACCGGGGATCCATACATATATGAATTTGGATTTATATAATTTCATATGATTTTAGTTTGAATTTAGAAGATGGGTTTTTTCCACGTTGAAGAGAAAACAAAGAACGCGGCGGATTATTTGACCGTGGAAAAATGAATTAGGTTTAGGAGAGTTAAGGGTATTATATAGGCTAGTTATATTATTTTTATGTTCCGTTTTTATTTTGATTTTTATTCCAACGCTAATTACATATGTCTTCTAAAATTTCTGTGAGCACATACAATATCAAAAAATCAGGAAAATGGACATACAACTACAGTTCGACATTACGGACCCAACGAAACTTGTTTCATCGAATTCCGACTCTGTTTGCTCACACAACGTATTTTTAACTGTCAAAATATTGACTGTTTTTCACAATAAAAATCCGTACGGCCACATACTGACCCCAAAAATCACGGAAATTGAAATTTAGCAATTATTTAATATTGTGGATCCAACAAAATTAGTTTTGTCGAAAACGGAGGTCTTTTGCAAAACTGGCTATTTTTAAAGATCTAAATAAACCCTTTTAAATATAAAAATATATTTAAAAACAATTAAATTAAATATTTATAAATAAATATTATCGTATATGTCCACACTAGAATATCATACAGCTCCACTGGGATTTATAACTTGATATTTCAAAGTTCTCAGTTATATCGATATTCCATTTATATTTAAATCCTTTTAAAAATACAAATAAATCGTTATAAATTATAAAGTAATTCCATAGAGACTTTCTAAAATTTGATTTGGACATAAATTAAAATCTACACAATGAAATCCCGATTTTTCTCTTCCATTAGAACAATATACTTCACCATCTCCGAACGTTTCTTGTTTCACAGAAATCCGATTTAAAACGGAC
This sequence comes from Allium sativum, assembly GCA_030737875.1. Classification (NCBI taxonomy): domain Eukaryota; kingdom Viridiplantae; phylum Streptophyta; class Magnoliopsida; order Asparagales; family Amaryllidaceae; genus Allium; species Allium sativum. The sequence goes on from CM060924.1 coordinate 974,887,556, forward strand.
CCTGTATATTCAGTTGAAGTTCAAATCGCCAAATAGCTAACTGCCGTGCCATTTCAATCTCGATTTTAATTGCAATATAATTATATGTTCAACTGTCGTTCAAATAATATATTCGTTATTATAATTCAACTCTAAACTGAATTATATATTTTATAAGTTGTCCAGTTCACATTATATTGTCAATTCACTATTTCCGACTGTTTCGGAATAACAAATATATTATTCTATTATTTAAATTAAATAAATATTCAATCTTATTTAATTAAACAACCATTTAATTCTCTAAACCTTTATTTAAATTATTAATTAAATAAATTATTTGATCGTACAAATACGGGAGATTACATTCTTCCCCCCTTAAAATAATTTCATCCACGAAATTGCTAGGGTAGAAAACTAACCCTATTAACTGAGTTACAAATTATTTGTTTACCTCTTAACTTCGATTTCACTGTACCAATTAATTTCAACTAAATTACTAATTTATTCGTACTAACGAAAATTTCCATAAACTCCGAAAATTTTCTAACACCCGAAATTTCTGAAAAATTTCGTCAGCACCCCCTTTGTACTGGTCAATCGGTACAACTACAACTTGCCTCTCTGGGCCATCTCCAACCAAAAGAAAATCAAACAGCCAACCGTCTTGCCAAATCGGCTCATAAATCTCATGCTTGTACCAAATATAAACTTGTACCTTTTTGTCGGGCATATCAAATTTATCACTTCCATCTGCTGTTAATTCAGCATATACCAATGTTATCCCAACCAAACTCCAATCAATTCATTTTCAAACCAAATCATTTGCTTATACCAAAGTCAAATTTCATTTCAATATCGAGTTTCATTTCGATTCCAAACTCTTAACTCTACTAATCTGGTTCCATTTCAAATTCCGATCACATAAATCCAAAATTTTCGATAACATTCTAATCCAATTCATCTTCAATTTGCTTTTGCACATTTCAGTTCAAATTTCACTTAATCGGCTTTTATTCAATTTCAATTTCCATTTACTTTCCCAAATTTCAATTCAATTTGGTTTTAATTCAAACAGTCTCTCCCTGGGAATTTCAAACAGTTCACCATATCGAAAATCAACTTTCCTTTTCAGGATTCAAAACAACTTGCTTTTCTCAAATCGATTCAAAAACAAAACCTTTGGTAGTAATCCGTCACTTAGAACTTGAAAATGAACACTGATGATGCTGAGCAGTCATCATCAGAATTATTTTCCAGCGAATGAAGTGAGTTCAATACTATATCAGTTTTCAAGACCCATTTCTAAACACTTCAATTTTGATATCAATTCAAAATATCATTCTCAAAACAATTTAAAATCTCCCAGGATTTTAAAATTCTCACATATTCAATCTAAATTCGTTTACCAACACTTTTCCCATTTCCAGAAATTTCAAATTCCAATTTCTAATTTAATTTCAGATTTAATCCGTCTGATTCTATATATTACACTTATATGAATTCGAATTGGCTATTTACATAACCATTTTACTTTTATAATCTTATTTGATTATATCACAACCAACATATCCAATATATGATAATATTTCAAATATTAATCTTCTTTTTATATAAAAATATAATTTGCGTAAAATTATATCATTTACCCTCTTTGCAAAGCATATCATACCGGTTCATTGTATTCGAGTATTTATAAACCCTACCGATACAGTGGATCAAACTGATCGTCCAGAATTCATAAGCCACTCAACCAACAAATCTCCATAATATAAAACCATTTTATATCAAATAACAAATACGTTCACTCGTATATATACACTCAACTCAATCTAGGGTATTACTAACCCTATCTCTACTGAGTCACGCCATAGAGCCAAGGTAATTACTTAACCTTAAGCTCTGATACCAACTGTAGTGTCCCGAAATTCCGGTACTATTTGAGCTGACCAAATAACACAAGTCCAACCCACACTGCATAGGAACCTAGAAAACTAATAGAAAGAAAACAGAGGGTGAGAATTGATAAGATAGAAACTTAGAATAGAATAAGAAGAAGAACATACAACATCAGAGTAACACGAATCTCACAACGGAATGAACAACATATAATAGTAAACATATCTTTGAAATAAAATCAGTATATGTATACAGTAACATTGTCAGAGTACAACACTTACAACACAGCGGAATAAACAATAGCTATATAATCCTGAAGCCTCCTGCACCAAGCTCTCCAAGTATATATGTAAAATCCTAGAAATTTGGGCACCCAAGAATTTAGGGAAAACAAAACAAAAACAAACTCTGGGTCAGTCATGGGACTGGTGTGCGTAAAACAATTTAAAAACAGTTTGAGCAATTAAATGATATCTCATAAGACCACGCCATATAACGGAATGGGGTTTTCCCTTATGAGAATCCAAATCAATTTGATTTAACTTTTAAATCATTTTGAAAGAAACAATGATCTTTTATATCAAAACTCTTTCGATATTATAATAGTGTCTATCAACCACTATATAATAATCATCTTGTAGAACGCTTTCATCTCACGTTCCACATATATAATATACAATCAAAACCGCGAGCACTTATTGGATAATGAATTACCAACTATGACAAGGTATGGAACCACCTTCCGATAGTGTACCTCTAAAGAGGAATACAATGGGTTCAACAAAAACATCTTGCAACCCGGCCACACATGACCAACCACTCATTTCATTTGAGTGTATCGAATGTATATCACCAACGGTTGGGATCAGCAACCGTTTCCCGAATGGGACAGCATCAACAATAGATTAAAGAAGTAAATGAAACTCTAGATCAGGTGACAATACACCCTAATTGGCAGTCAACCACTTAGCCATGTTGCCTGCCCGATTTTTGTCAATTCCCGGTTGTGAGGCTAGAGGCCACGCTTATCTCTGACAGATCACACATTTATTCACTTTGAATGTCACATCGTCATACCCGCCAAATCACAAATTGATTTCCCCAAAAATACAACGGGTATACAACTAAGAGAAACAAATTCCTCCGTCGCCAAACGTACATACGTTTGAAGAGATTAACTTACGTGTTCCATTAAATATACACTGTCAGACATTCTTCCATACAGGTCGTCCTGGGACAGGACAAACCAAAGGCACTATGATGTAAACAGGACAACCCTTGCATAACTCAGTCTTCAATTATCTTCATCATATTTGATCCCAACACTAACGCCCATACAGAGTGGTTTGAAGATAATAAATATGATCCCGATATCTCCGTATTGACAACGGAAAAATGGTCAAAAACTTCGATAATCGGTGAGTTAACTATCAAAGAAAATACGTGTGCAAACAACGATGTTATTTCCAGATTGAAATTATATCGATCAAACATCATTTGACATTTTATGTCTTTAGTTCAGTACTTTATCTCCTGTTTCCATATATTCAACATTTCTTATTTTCTAAATTTAGAAAATATACGTTATTAATCATTGGAAAATATTTCCATCTCTTTTTCACGTATCACTGTCATTCTAGTATTCTTTATCATCAAACATTTCATTTTCTAAGATTAGAAAATATCTCTGATTATATTTGGAAAATGTTTCCAAAACTCATTCATTGGATTTAAATAGATGTTTAAATAAAACATCGCTATGCCAATTCAAACAATTACCTTCACTAACTATGTTCACTTAACCAAAATTTACTATCAAACCTTAACCATTCCTTAGTTACAAACGAAGTCAATCAAGTTGGGGTATAACTACCTCTCAGACCTTAACTGAACAACATTTCTAACTTCGAAATAGACAAAGTTCACCTTCTAAATCTTTAACAAAATTCCTTAAGTAACTCTCGGATTCTATTTACGAATCCACTTCTTTTATAAAAATCATTTGATTATAATAATAGTGTTATAATCCTATGCTTCCGAAATATAATAACTTAAATATAACTTTTATTTATTAATTTGGATAAATAAACAAACAACTAATTTATTTATAAATAAATCTTGATAAAACGGAAAGTGAATAGTACTTTCCCGAAATCGATATAATCGAATTTCAACGTATAACTCTCTTTCGAATAATCTCTATTCAATAACTCCTTTTCGAATAAACTATATTTGATAACTCTTTCTTCGAATAACTATATTCGATAATCTCTCTTCGAATAACTATATTCGATTAACTCTCTTCGAATGAATTACATTCGATTAACTCTCTTCGAATGATTCTATATTCGATTTATCCTCTTTCGAATAAACTATATTTGATTAATTCCTTTTAACTCTATTCGAATAACTAATATTTGATAACTCCTTTCGAATAACTAATATTCGATAACTCCTTTAACTCTATTCGAATAAACTATATTCGATAACTCCTTTCTCTATTAGAATAACTATATTCGATAACTCCTTTCTAATAACTAATATTCAATAATCCCTTTCGAATAACTGTATTTGATAACTCCTTTCGAATAAAATATATTCGATTAACTCCTTTCGAATAAACTATATTCCATTAACTCCTTTCGAATAAACTATATTCGAACTCCTTTCGAATAAACTATATTCGATTAACTCCTTTTGAATAAACTAATACTCGATCAACTCCTTTCGAATAGACTGTATTCGATTAACTCCTTTCCAATAAACTATATTCGATTAACTCCTTCCGAATAAACTATATTCGATTAAATCCTTTAACTCTATTCGAATAAACTATATTCGATAACTCTAATTGATTTACTCTATTCGATTAACTTTAATCGATAACTCTAATTAATAACTCTAATTCGAATAACAAATATTCGATTACCTCTCTTCGAATAATCAATGTTCGATTAACTCTCTCTCGAATAACCAATATTCGATAACTCTCTTCAAATAACCAATATTCGATAACTCTCTTTCGAATAACCAATATTCGATAACTCTCTTTCGAATAACCAATATTTGATAACTTTCTTTCGAATAACCTATATTTGATTAATTCCTTTTTAATTACTCTAATTCGATTAACTCCTACTCTAATCAATTAACTCTAACTCTAATCGATTAACTCTAATTCTAACTCTAATCGATTAACTCTAATTTAATTAACTCTAATCGATTAACTCTATCCGATTAACTCTTACTCGATTAACTCTATTTGATTAACTCGGACTCAATTAACTCTAGCTCGATTAACTCTAATCAATTTACTCTTTTAAATAATCCATTAAGATCAATTTCATATTTAAACTAATATTCCATTTCCAAATTATATATATACTTCTATTTATAGAATTATTCATACGAAATCTCTTTTCTATTTCTAACACTTAAATCTCCTTTAAAATTCCCTTTTATAACTCTATTTATTTCATAAATAAATATTTCCTTTTTATAAATCTATTTGTAAATGTTTTACAAATATTTCCTTTTTAATTCTATTTCTAAATGGTTTACAAATATTTCCTTTTTAATTCTATTTGTAAATGGTTTAAAAATATTCCCTTTTCAATTCTATTTGTAAATGGTTTACAAATATTCCCTTTTCAATTCTATTTGTTTAACAAATAAATATTTCTCTTATAACTCTTTTGATTTTATAATTATTTTCTTTTATAAAATCCTTTTCCTTTTATATATAAAATCCATAGATTTTATATAAATAATTTATTTTAAAAATAGACTTTGAAAATCTATATCCCAGTATTTCTTACGGTATTTAAAATACGAATTCACAACGATTGCTATCATTCAAACACACATAATCAACAAAAGATTATATATCACATCATATATTACAATATATGAAAATAGTAAAATAAATGTTGAGGAATCCAGTTGGATCCCTCCAACCTGTTTCCCTGCATCCACAGATGTTACACAATATAATTCACATCAATTTCATTTCAATATGAAATATTCTAATAAACAGAGTCAATATTTGATTAACGATTTATATATATATATATCGTTATCTATAATTTCAACCAATCAATTAGCAGTTCAACCAAACAGTCAACACACAGCAATCAATCATTACATTATAAAAATATGAACTGGTAAGTTTTACTCACTTTGGTAGTTCGTCGTTAAATAACGATAAACTTTTTTTTGATTCATATCAAACAATTTATTTCTCCATAAATTTAAATGAGCTCCAATCCACTTCGAACCAGTTCCATTTTGTAGTGTCCGTCCCTACGATCCCATCGGATCTGACGGTTCGGAATTCTGATACAGTACAAGAGAAATATTGAAATTACAAGTTAGGGTACTATTTAATTAAAACTAAAGTAAATTAATTTTAATAATGGGCTTTACCCATGAAACCCGACCCAAAATGATACCTGCTCCAGCGATTTACCCTTCTTCCCTAATCCAATGTCGTGACCTTCTCCTGATTACACCATGCCATTTCTGAACTTCATCCCATCCTCGCTCCTCCATTACTCCACCGATCCACCAACTAATACCAACATTGAATCCCTCACTGAAATCTCCTTCTTCCTATAGCATAAATCCCTAACTCGAAATCACCCTGTCACAAACAACCTATAGCCGCATCCAGCCAATCGCGGTGCCCCACTGTTGACCATCCCCTTCCAAACTCCGGCGACAGAAGCCTCTTGCCACCCCGAATGCAACGCCAACCTCAACATCACGAATTAATGCCTCAATGTCGTACGAAACCCAACCCTAGCTCATTCAAAACCGACGCTGGAAAATGTCGAGCAACTCAACCCTGATCGCAACCCTCCAAATTTGTACGAGAATGAAGAGAAACATACTAAGGATCCATACATATATGAATTTGGATTTATATAATTTCGTATGATTTTAGTTTGAATTTAGAAGATGGGTTTTTTCCACGTTAAAGAGAAAACAAAGAACGCGGCGGATTATTTGACCGTGGAAAAATGAATTAGGTTTAGGAGAGTTAAGGGTATTATATAGGTTAGTTAAATTATTTTTATGTTCCATTTTTATATTGATTTTTATTCCAATGCTAATTACATATGTCTTCTAAAATTCCTGTGAGCATATACAATATCCAAAAATCATGAAAATGGACATACAGCTACAGTTCGACATTACGGACCCACCGAAACTTGTTTCATCGAATTCCGACTCTGTTTGCTCACACAGCATATTTTTAACTGTCAAAATATCGACTGTTTTTTACATTAAAAATCCGTACGGCCACATACTGACCCCAAAAATCACGGAAATTGAAATTTAGCAATAATTTAATATTGCGGATCCAACAAAATTAGTTTCTTCGAAAATAGAGGTCTTTTGCAAAACTGGCTATTTTTAAAGCTCTAAATAAACCCTTTTAAATATAAAAATATATTTAAAAACAATTAAATTAAATATTTATAAATAATTATTATCGTATATATCCACACTAGAATATCATACAGTTCCACTGGGATTTATAACTCGATATTTCAAAGCAGTTATATCGATATTCCATTTATATTTAAATCCTTTTAAAAATACAAATAAATCGTTATAAGTTATAAAGGAATTCCATAGCGACTTTTCTAAAATTTGATTTGGACATAAATCAAAATCTACACAATGAAATCCTGATTTTTCTCTTCCATTAGAACAATATACTTCACCAGCTCCGAACGTTTCTTATTTCACAGAAATCCGATTTAAAACGGACCCTGTATATTCAGTTGAAGTTCAAATCGCCAAATAGCTAACTGCCGCGCCATTTCAAGCTCAATTTTAATTGTAATATAGTTATACGTTCAACTATCGTTCAAATAATATATTCGTTATTATAATTCAACTCTAAACTGAATTATATATTTTATAAATTGTCCAGTTCACGTTATATTGTCAATTCACTATTTCCGACTATTTCGGAATAACAAATATATTATTCTATTATTTAAATTAAATAAATATTCAATCTTATTTAATTAAACAAACATTTAATTCTCTAAACCATTATTTAAATTATTAATTAAATAAATTATTTGATCGTACAAATACGGGACATTACATTCTTCCCCCCTTAAAATAATTTCATCCTCGAAATTGCTAAGGTAGAAAACTAACGCTATTAACTGAGTTACAAATTATTTGTTTACCTCTTAACTTCGATTTCACTATACCAATTAATTTCAACTAAATTACTAATTTATTCATACTAACGAAAATTTCCATAAACTCCGAAAATTTTCTAACATCCGAAATTTCTGAAAAATTTCGCTAGCACCTCCTTTGTACTGGTCAATCGGCACAACTACAACTCGCCTCTCTGGGCCATCTCCAACCCAAAAGAAAATCAAACAGCCAATCGGCTTGCCAAATCGGCTCATAAATCTCGTGCTTGTACCAAATATAAACTTGTATCTTTTTGTCGGGCATATGTAATTTATCACTTCCATCTGCTGTTAATTCAGCATATACCAATGTTATCCCAACCAAACTCCAATCAATTCATTTTCAAACCAAATCATTTGCTTATACCAAAGTTTAATTTCATTTCAATATCGAGTTTCATTTCGATTCCAAACTCTTAACTCCACTAATCTGGTTCCATTTCAAATTCCGATCACATAAATCCAAATTTTTCGATAACATTCTAATCCAATTCATCTTCAATTTGCTTTTGCACATTTCAGTTCAATTTCCACTTAATCGGCTTTTATTCAATTTCATTTTCCATTTACTTTCCCAAATTTCAATTCAATTTGGTTTTAATTCAAACAGTCTCTCCTTGGGAATTTTAAACAGTTCACCATATCGAAAATCAACTTTCCTTTTCAGGATTCAAAACAACTTGCTTTTCTCAAATCAATTCAAAAACAAAACCTTTAGTAGTAATCCGTCACTTAGAACTTGAAAATGAACACTGATGATGCTGCGCAGTCATCATCAGAATTATTTTCCAGCGAATGAAGTGAGTTCAATACTATATCACTTTTCAAAACCCATTTCTAAATACTTCCATTTTGATATCAATTCAAAATATCATTCTCAAAACAATTTAAAATCTCCCAGGATTTTAAAATTCTCATATATTCAATCCAAATTCATTTACCAACACTTTTCCAATTTCCAGAAATTTTAAATTCCAATTTCTAATTTAATTTCAGATTTAATCCATCGGATTCTATATATTACACTTATATGAATTCGAATTGGCTATTTACATAACCATTTTACTTTTATAATCTTATTTGATTATATCATAACCAACATATCCAATATATGATAATATTTCAAATATTAATCATCTTTTTATATAAAAATATAATTTGCGTAAAATTATATCATTTACCCTCTTTTCAAAGCATATCATACCGGTTCATCGTATTCGAGTATTTATAAACCCTACCGATACAGTGGATCAAACTGATCGTCCAGAATTCATAAGCCACTCAACCAATAAATCTCCACAATATAAAACCATTTTATATCAAATAACAAATACGTTCACTCGTATACATGCACTCAACTCAATCTAGGGTATTACTAACCCTATCTCTACCGAGCCACGCCACAGAGCCAAGGTAATTACTTAACCTTAAGATACCAACTGTAGTGTCCTGAAATTCCGGTACAATTTGAGCTAACCAAATAACACAAGTCCAACCCACATTGCACAGGAACCTAGAAAACTAATAGAAAGATAACAGAGGGTGAGAATAGATAAGACTGAAACTTAGAATAGAAGAAGAAGAAGAAGAACATACAACATCAGAGTAACACGAATCTCACAGCGGAATGAACAACATATAATAGATAAATATCTTTGAAATAAAATCAGTATATGTATACAGTAACATTATCAGAGCACAACACTTACAACACACCGGAATAAACAATAGCTATATAATCCTGAAGCCTCCTGCACCAAGCTCTCCAAGTATATCTGTAAAATCATGACTACTTGACTGTTCGTACAAATTTGGGCACCCAAGAATTTAGGGAAAACAAAACAAAAACAAACTCTGGGTCAGTCATGGGACTGGTGTGCGTAAAACAATTTAAAAACATTTTGAGCAATTAAATGATATCTTATAAGTCCACGCCATATAACGGAACGGGTTTTTCCCATATGAGAATTCAAATCAATTTGATTTAACTTTCAAATCATTTTGAAAGAAACAATGATCTTTTATATCAAAACTCTTTTGATATTATAATAGTGTCTATCAACCACAATATAATAATCATCTTGCAGAACGCTTTCATCTCACGTTCCACACATATAATATACAATCAAAACCGCGAGCACTTATTGGATAATGGATTACCAACTATGACAAGGTATGGAACTACCTTCCGATAGTGTACCTCTAGAGAGGAATACACTGTGTTCAACAAGAACATCTTGCAACCCGGCCACACATGACCGACCACTCATTTCGCTTGAGTGTATCGAATGTATATCACCAACGGTTGGGATCAGCAACCGTTTCCCGAATGGGACAGCATCAACAATAGATTAAATAAGTAAATGAAACTCTAGATCAGGTGATAATACACCCTAATTGGCAGTCAACCACTTAGCCATGCTGCCTGCCCGATTTTTGTCATTTCCCGGTTGTAAGGCTAGAGGTCAGGCTTATCTCTGACAGATCACACATTTATTCACTTTGAATGTCACATCGTCATACCCGCCAAATCACAAATTGATTTCCCCAAAAATACAACGTGTATACAACTAAGAGAAACGAATTCCTCCGCCACCAAACGTACATACGTTTGAGGAGATCAACTTACGTGATCCATTAAATATACTCTGTCAGACATTCTTCCATACAGGTCGTCCTGGGACTAGACAAACCGAAGGCACTATTCCGTAAATAGGACAGCCATTGCAAAACTCCGTCTTCAATTATCTTCATCATATTAATCGCAACGCTAACGCCCATACAGAGTGGTTTTTAGATAATGAATCTGATCCCGGTCTCTCCGTATTGACAACGGAAAAATGGTCAAAAACTTCGATAGTCGGTGAGTTAACTATCAAAGAAAAATACGTGTGCAAACAACGATATTATTTCCGGATGGAAATTATATCGATCAAACATCATTTAACATTTTATCTCTTTAGTTCATTACTTTATCTCCTGTTTCCATATATTCAACATTTCTTATTTTCTAAATTTAGAAATTATACGTTATTAATCATTGTAAAACATTTCCATCTTTTTTAACGTATCACTATCATTCCAGTATTTTTATCATTAAACATTTCATTTTCTATGATTAGAAAATATCTCTGATTATATTTGGAAAATATTTCCAAAACTCATTCATTGGATTTAAACAGATGTTTAAATAAAACATCGCTATCCCAATTCAAACTATTACCTTCACTAACTATATTCACTTAACCAAACTTTACTATCAAACCTTAACCATTCCTTAGTTACAAATGAAGTCAATCAAGTTGGGGTATAACTACCTCTCAGACCTTAACTGAACAACATTTCTAACTTTAAAAAAAGACAAAGTTCACCTTCTAAATCTTTAACAAACTTCCTTAAGTAACTCTCGGATTCTATTTACGAATCCACTTCTTTTACAGAAATCATTTGATTATAACAATAGTATTATAATCCGATGCTTCCGAAATATAATAACTTAAGTATAGCTTTTATTTATTAATTTGGATAAATAAACAAATAACTAATTTATTTATAAATAAATAAATCTTGATAAAAACGGAAAGTGAATAGTACTTTCCCGAAATCGATATAATCGAATTTCAACATATAACTCTCTTTCAAATATTTTATATTCGATAACTCCTTTTCGAATAAACTATATTTGATAACTCTTTCTTCGAATAACTATATTCAATAATCTCTCTTCGAATAACTATATTCATTAACTCTCTTCGAATGAATTACATTCGATTAACTCTCTTCGAATGATTCTATATTCGATTTATCCCCTTTCGAATAAACTATATTCGATTAACTCCTTTTAACTCTATTCGAATAAGTAATATTCGATAAGTCCTTTCGAATAAATAATATTCGATAACTCCTTAAACTCTATTCGAATAAACTATATTCGATAACTTCTTTCTCTATTTGAATAACTATATTCGATAAATCCTTTCGAATAACTAATATTCGATAATCCCTTTCAAATAACTATATTCGATAACTCCTTTTGAATAAACTATATTCGATTAACTCCTTTCGAATAAACTATATTCGGTTAACTCCTTTCGAATAAACTATATTCGATTAACTCCTTCCGAATAAACTATATTCGATTAACTCCTTTTGAATAAACTAATATTCGATCAACTCCTTTCGAATAAACTATATTCGATTAACACCTTTCGAATAAACTATATTTGATTAACTCCTTTCGAATAAACTGTATTCGATTAACTCCTTTAATTCTATTCGAATAAACTTTATTCGATAACTCTAATTGATTTACTCTATTCGATTAACTCTAATCGATAACTCTAATTGGTAACTCTAATTCGAATAACTAATATTCTATTACCTCTCTTCGAATAACCAATATTCGATTAACTCTCTCTCGAATAACCAATATTCGATAACTCTCTTCGAATAACCAATATTCGATAACTCTCTTTCGAATAACCAATACTCGATAACTCACTTTCGAATAACCAATATTCGATAACTCTCATTCGAATAACCTATATTCTATTAATTCCTTTTTAATTACTCTAATTCGATTAACTCTAACTCTAATCAATTAACTCTAACTCTAATCGATTAACTCTAACTCTAATCGATTAACTCTAATTCTAACTCTAATTGATTAACTCTAATCGATTAACTCTATCTGATTAACTCTAACTCGATTAACTATGACTCGGTTAACTCTAATCAATTTACTCTTTTATATAATCCATTAAGTTTGATTTCATATTTAAACTAATATTCCATTTCCAAATTCTATATATACTTCTATTTATAGAATTATTCATGCGAAATCTCTTTTCTATTTCTAACAATTAAATCTCCTTTAAAATTCCCTTTTATAACTCTATTTATTTCATAAATAAATATTTCCCTTTTATAACTCTATTTGTAAATGTTTTACAAATATTTCCTTTTTAATTTTATTTGTAAATTGTTTACAAATATTTCCTTATCAATTCTATTTGTAAATGGTTTACAAATATTCCCTTTTCAATTCTACTTGTAAATGGTTTACAAATATTCCCTTTTCAATTCTATTTGTTTAACAAATAAATATTTCTCTTACAACTCCTTTGTTTTTATAATTATTTTCTTTTATAAAATCCTTTTCCTTTTATAAAAAATCCTTTTCCTTTTATATAAAAAATCCATTGATTTTATATAAATAATTTATTTTCAAAATACACTTTGAAAATCCCCTTTTCAATATCCCAGTATTTATTACGGTATTTAAAATACCCATTCACAATGATCGCTATCATTCGAACACACATAATCAACAACAAATTATATATCAAATCATATATTATAATATATGAAAACAGTAAAATAATTGTTGAGGAATTTAGTTATATTACTTTCATATTCCATTTTTATATTGATTTTTATTCCAATGCTACTTACATATGTCTTCTAAAATTCCTTTGAGCACATACAATATCCAAAAATCAGTAAAACAGACATACAGCTACAGTTCAACATTACGGACGCAACAAAACTGGTTTCGTCGAATTCCAACTTCGTTTGCTCACACAGCGTATTTTTAACTATCAAAATATCGACTGTTTTCACATTAAAAATCCGTACGGCCACATACTGACCCGAAAAATCACGAAAATTGAAGTTTAGCAATAATTTAATATTGCAGATCCAAGAAAATTAGTTTCGTCGAAAACGGAGGTCGTTTGCAAAACTAACTATTTTTAAAGCTTTAAATAAACCCTTTTAAATATATAAATATATTTAAAAACAATTAAATTAAATATTTATAATTAAATATTATCGTATATGTCCACACTACAATATCATACAGCTCCACTGGGATTTATAACTCGATATTTCAAAGTTCTCAGTTATATTGATATTCCATTCATATTTAATTCCTTTTAAAAATACAAATAAATCGTTATAAATTATAAAGGAATTCCATAGTGACTTTTCTAAAATTTGATTTGGACATAAATCAAAATCTACACAATGGAATCCCGATTTTTCTTTTCCATTAGAAAAATATACTTCACCAGCTCCGAACGTTTCTTGTTTCACAGAAATCTGATTTAAAACGGACCCTGTATATATTCAGTTGAAGTTCAAATCGCCAAATAGCGAACTACCGTGCCATTTCAAGCTCGATTTTAATTGTAATATAATTATACGTATAATATATTCATTATTATAATTCAACTCTAAACTGAATTATATATTTTATAAATTTTCCAGTTCACATTATATTGTCAATTCACTATTTCCGACTATTTCGGAATAACAAATATATTATTTTATTATTTAAATTAAATAAATATTCAATCTTATTTAATTAAACAACCAATTAATTCTCTAAACCATTATTTAAATAATTAAATAAATAAATTATTTGATCGTACAAATACGGGACATTACATATGTGTCAGAATTTATCAACTGTCCAAAATCATCGAAAATTTCATTTACTTACCATAGTCCAACATTTCAAGTTCATAATCATCCCCTAATTTGCCAAATTAGCTACCATACATCATGTCTAGCAATCAATTAGTTGATTAACTTTTCCAATTTAACTTTATCATTTGGTTAAAACATGATTCTTTTTCTTTAAAATACTCACTACTTTGAAAATCAAAGCTGCAAATATGTCTCTCACATATATATAATTCTCTCAACTCATCCTAAGTTATAACTAACCCTATCTTTAGTGAGCCGCTTATCCTCAAATACTACTGATCTTATCGTTGATAAGTTATTCATCCCTGAATACTACTGATCCTATCTTTGACGAGTATTTACCCCCATAGAGCCAAGGTTTATCGCTAAACCAAAGCTCTAATACCAAGTGAGATAACCCAAATCTGCTCGCCTTTTGAACCGACTATAAATCACACAAGTCCAGTTCAAAAAGTAAGCTTCCTCAAAAGTTCCTGTGATAAACCATATTTTCAACCTTAGATAGTTGATACTTAACACATCCACGGTATTTCTGTACCGCAAAATCAAATATCGCAAACTCGATTCATTGGTATTTTATCACAGCAAAACACAGCGGAACAGAAACAAAGTATAATATTCAATACATATCTTTACAGCGGAAAACATTTATATCATTTAAATTAAACACATTCTTACATAATCGATCCATATACATACAGGTATAGATAGTTGAATACGTCCTGCTATCTGACGAAGAATTCTGGCTTTTCTGAATTAAATGGAAACTCCTCATCCATCTATTTAGAACCTCAAACACACACTCGGATATGACCAGAGTGAAAAACTCTCTGGTTACGCTTTGATTAACCAGTTTAAAAACTAGATAACAAACCATAACCCATAGCATACAATTATCAACCAATGTTTAATGGTTTCAAAATTCATGCTTTTGAAAATGAGGCTATTATAAGCCTGAGGTCCCATCACACAATGCAACGCATACCGAAAGATAGAGTTTTACCTTATAATAGCCAAAAATGCGTGATATTCTTTAAAACTAAACATTTGATATTATTATTATTGTCTAGGTATGGAAATCACTTCAAAAATTAAATGTATCAATCTAAGCTCACATAATGTTGCATCCCATTACGTTGGCTATTAGGTTACAAATGAAAACGTAAGCTCATATTGGAAGTTGGATTCCATCAATAACCAAGGCAATGGATCTTCCTTAACCATTTGGATCATCTTTAGCAAGATGTCCAAGACTCACGCACATGTGATCCTTTGGATCGGCAAGGCTGGTCCACCACTTCCCGGTGAGTTCGGGTTTCTCATGAACGTTCCCCCGTCGTATCTAACCGTTATCCTAGTCGTATTTGACCATAATCGGAGGATCCTCAATCCATCATCCACATAAGAAAACCAGACTGGGCACCATAACATGGCATTACTTTTAGCTAGAAGGAAACGTTAGTCCTTACTCCGTTGTCCGACATCCTATATTCGGCCACTTACGGGTTGTGAGGCTCTACAGTCACGTTTCAGCATTAAGCTACGCTATATCAGCCACACGTTGATCATCATTCACAAAGCTCTGCTTTTCAACAACAGCTATGATCGACTCAGCCCTCAGCATGCCACATTATCGATTCATGACATATAATCGGTGTCTATTAATATATAACCCTCTAAGTACATAAGTCTCAAAGGAGGGTGTTAAGAAAAAAGAATAAATTCTCCGCCACCAACTGATATAACATCAATTGAAATCAATCAGTTATGTTGTAAACTACAATGTCAGACACATATCCATGTACAAGTCTGTTCCTGGTTTTGAATGAAACCGAAGGCGCTTTATTCCGCGATCCCGTCTGGGCGTGAAAGCCCTTGCACCCGAATTGCTCCAAGTACGGTAAGACCGCTGTCACAGCATAACCTCATAATGAGGGATCAACCCGAGGCATCAACGAGCAATCCTTTTGATGTGAAGGGCTCCGGTCTTAAAACACAGTCAACGTTGTTTTCATTACATCTTTTAGTTATTTATAATGGGTCAAAACACGGTCATTTCGAATAACTATCGCATATTCCAAATCAATTAAGACGTACAAGATGTCCTGAGTCTTATTCCATTTTGGGAGTATTCTTTTACTCAAATCATTCTTTACGTTTGGGAATTGCTCTCACAAATGTTATTAAAGATTTTACTTATTTAAACATTTTGTTTAAACCTTTCATCAATCTCCTCTCTCACCAAAAATCGTATTTATGATTTCTTAATCTTATTGCTTACGCGAAAACACGTTTTTCTTCCACTGAGCAATTCTTGAGCTCGTTCCCTTTAAATTTTTTTTGGTGAGACTCTTTCATTTAAATTTTTAATATCAAATTAA
This sequence comes from Allium sativum, assembly GCA_030737875.1. Classification (NCBI taxonomy): domain Eukaryota; kingdom Viridiplantae; phylum Streptophyta; class Magnoliopsida; order Asparagales; family Amaryllidaceae; genus Allium; species Allium sativum. The sequence goes on from CM060924.1 coordinate 974,904,534, forward strand.
ATAAAGATTTCTTTTCAAATAATCTTGAGAAATCATCTTCTCTTTTAACCGGGTTAAAGGACAGTGTTATTAAAGACACCATTCCCGACAAACCCCAAACTAATTGATATTAAATATAAGAATTCAAACAGAACTGTATCAACTTACATTCAACACCAGTTCTCGTAATCAACGAATACTGTTAGTGGAATAATGAAATAAATATCATTCAAATTCCTTAAATAGAAAATGTCTACACAACGGTAATCAATACCAAATATTCGAAGATCATTTCTATCCAAATCAAATTTTTATTCAAATTGGAAAACTTTTCTAAATCAAAATATTTATCTATACATTTCTTTCAAAACGTGGTTATATTAAATAAACCTAATAATTTAAGTTTATTTAACTTAAATTCACAAAATGTCGTTTTACCGTTTTCAACCACTTAAGCTAAAAACACAAATAATCAAGATATAGCTCAAAACTTCATATTTTTTTTCCAAATCACTTTGAAATCATTTATTATGATTTATCATAATTTTTCCATATGTTTAGTAATTTAAAAATAGCTCGTTTCCTTCAAAACTGTTTTCGGGTCACTAGCGGCACTAGCGCTGTTTTTATTCAAAATTGATTTCAGCTTACCTCAAGATCTAACCGTTGGATTTTAAAAATTTACATATCATTGGAAAACCCTTTTCATTTCGAACCAAACATTTTTCATTTCGAGAAAATCCGATGGTCGTATCTCGCAGTATATCAATTTGAAGTAGATGGTCGAAATTCGCAAACTACCGCTGTATAACGAGTTCTATTCAAACCAAACATCAATTATTATGAAAAATCGAATCAAATTCCTTTTAAAATAGTTTATTTATTATATAATAACTATATAATAATTTTCGAAACTATATTTTCCATTTTCAACTCAAAATTCAAATATTCCACTAAACGGTTATTATAATATTATTTTATTATTAAAATAATATTATTTTTCAAAAATTGTCTGTTTGCATTCAAACTTTCCTAATGTCCATTATAAAAATGAATATGACAGTTTTGAAAAAGAAATCTTGTTAAAACATTTCCCCGATACCCTAATTGAGATTCACTTTCTCTAGTTACTATTCATTTTAAAATAAAAACTTGAACATGCCTTAATTACTTGAAAATTATTTCAAGTCAATTTCTTTTCTTATGAAAGTTCATTGTAATGACTTAAACTTTGCATCCATAAAAAATCGGACATAAAATTCAAACTTTTATTTTTCACCTAATATTTTATTATTAAAATATTCAATAAATTCCCAAATTTGAATAAAACTCCATCAACTACCATATAAGTCAACATATATCGATTCAATGTGTTATTTGTATTCAGACAACATCAATCAATCATTAACCAACATATCGTGGCATTCTCAGCCTAAGTGTTATGGTTATCAACACTTAATAATAATTGTTACAAACCATTTTTCAATCAAATTATTAATTGTCGTTAATAACCAATTAGCTATTATTTTTAGCCAATCATATCCAAACATGCCAACATACAACATGCAAAATTGTGTACATATGTCATGTTTATATTGACAAAAGTCACGCTAACATAAACCAAAGTTACTATTCATTCCATACACTTGCGTGTTCAAGTAATTATTTCAACTACCACAAACACTACATATACATGTCGTTTGGATACGGTAAATTATTCAAACCTCATTGTTAACTGTTTAATCATTAAATAATTGAAATGCTAACTTGCAAATATTTATTTTCCAACCAACGTTCAAGCAACATTGCAACCAAGTTGTCAACCAATTTAATCATCCAACTAACTTATATTAACATGTAAATCACTAATCCAATTTCTCAATTCATATGTAAACTTCAACAATAAGCAACATTAATCACATAACATGTAATTTACTTGCATATAATCCCATGCAACATCAATTACCATATATACAAGAAACTAATTCAAACATTAGCGATAAATTACTCAATACTGTTTTCCACTCCATCTAACTTTAACCGTAGGACGTCTAAGAGATTTCGAATTTTTTTTCCATATTTCTGACCTCACCGGATTTTTCGAAAAATAAAATGGGAATAGACTCGACGATGTGGGGTTTATAAAATAACGGACATATATTTTTGGTTTGAGGAGAAAACAAGGAGAGGTTTTAGGCTAACAGAGCTTGGATTTTTAGAGGTGGGGCCCGCTGGTCTGGGTTGCGCACGGAGGGGATGGGTAGGGTCCATGGCAGCGGTGGTGGGGAGGAGGAGCTTGTGTTGGTGGTTTGAACAGGAGGGAGTACCATTTTAGGGTATTTAAAGGGATTTGGGGCTTTTTGGAGGCGTGGGACCCCACGGTCGGAGGTGGCTAATGTCGGTAGGGAGCTGGTGGTGGTAGTGGAGGTAGCAGCACATTGGTGGGGATGAGGGGGTAGGCGGTGAAGCAAGAAGTGGGAGGGAAGAGCAAGAAATGAAGGAGGAAGTAAAGTGAATGAAGTGGAGAGGGAGCCTTCTATTTATACGCAAAAGGAAGAGGCATGGATCATTGAGGTAATGACTATCTAGGAAAGGGGATTGAAACATCAAAACAAACACAAAGGAGTTGCTAGGATCTTGACACCTCAAAAGAAACACACTTTCTAGGCTAGTGCACATTTTTAGCCCATTTAACCACTTTTAACACTTCTAATCGTCATGTTATGACATATCATTGTTCATGGAAGTTAATTAGTGTTCTAAAAAACATTTACCTAACATTACACAGCTATATTTTATTTTTTAAAATATTAAATATGGCTTCATAACTAATTAATTCAATCGTTTGAATCATATTTTTAAAATCTACCTACTGTTTTCTATTCGTATAATCACATACTAGTTTCAATTGCTACAAAATTTGAAATTCTGCTATATTTTTCCGATACGGTTCCGATGGTTCTGGTCTCATTGAATATGGAGACCGTTTGCAAAATGGTTTTTCTATGTGTTATTATTTAATTTTAACTGGATTTTTTGACCTGCGTTTACATTACACACGCTCACACACTAAATCCAATTGATTTGAAATTTGGGACCTTACCATAATTTAACGTTATGGATTCAATAAAATTGGTTTCATAGAATTCCAAGATCCTTTGCAAAATGCCTATTTTAAGCTTTTTAAAATAGTACTAAATTATCGATTTTCAAAATATTCTTTTTAATTATCATTTTAAAAGTTGTATTCTATCAGAAAATCTCAAAATTTACGATATCGGTGAATAATGTCAAATTCTCATTTTTGATGAAAATTGTTTGAATTGATAAGTTGATAAAACTGATTTAAATAACTTATCAGATCGTTATACCTTTTGAAATTGTATATAAAGATGAGTGTATGTATCCAAAACCGTGCGTGGTTATTTTAAATTCTTAAAAACGCAAATTTCAAAATATCAGAAATACTGGGTCATTACATTCTCCTCTATTTAAAAACCTTTCGTCCTCGAAAAGGAAAGAAGACGTAAGAAAAGAACAGAGTGTTGAAATAGTATATATAACTAAAGATGTCATTTCATATCATAAATTAACATCTACGTATCATAACCAAAACATCAGTTATATCACAGGCATAACTTATACCCTACTGTATAATGCTACTTAAGGTATAAGCAATGTATATGCATATATAACGACCAACCTGAGCACGTACTACATACTTGAGGTGGCCTATACAAAATGGTATTATGCTCCAAAATATGAGGTAAGTGTCTGTATTGCACCAAAACGAAGCTAACAACTATGTATACATACAACATATCCAAAACAATACTAGCTAATCATCTGACTGTTTACCGGTCATTGGAATCATCCACCGAGGGTCCAGAGACCATGATCTCCTCTGGCTTCTGATCTATCTCATCATTCGTATCAGGGTCATTCCACCCATCCCGCCTAGGTACCCTGATCTGATCTGCCTCTAAAGCGTCGTGATCGTTTTCCTCAAATTCCTCTTCGCCGTCGGCGTCGTAGCCACCCTCGTCTACCTCTGGCTCTATCTCAAGCCCTATCCCATTGTCTCAATCATGATCATCGTCTTCTCCCTCGAGCTCTATATCAGGCTTGATCTCATCGACAAATTCCGGTGCTAAGTCCCTCATAGGCTCGTCCACCGCTAGGAGTGGTGGCTCAGGTAGTGCCTAATCCTCGTGGATCGGCTCAGGAATGAAATCGGGTATGATCTCTAAGATAGGAGGTTGAATCTCTACTACCGCATCATCATCTAGCATCCAGTCATCATAATCGCCTGAGTCCTCAGATTGTACATAGTCGGACTCTAAGGGAGTGGTGCATAATCGGAATCAAAATCGACAACCACTATCGTTCTAGCCGCTGATGTGGCGTCAGAAAGGTACTCGTCGGTGCTTCCTTGATTAGATGAGTTAGAGGAACTACTACTTAGTACATCCTCTGAAGAAGAACCAGTGGAGGGAGAAGGCTCCCGAAACTGGGCCAGATACTAAAGAACTAACTACTTGCCCCTACCTCCAACCCGACCTCTACCCTATCTCTACGAAATTAAAACAAAGAGTTTCTAATCAGTACACAATTTTAAACTAGCACTTTTAAACTTATACTTTTCTAAGCAAAGTAACAAATGAGTTTAATGTATATCCATTGTCCAAAATCGTAAATATAACCTCCTTTATAAAATTCAACCTAATATGTGTCAGAATTTATCAACAGTCCTAAATCATCGAAAATTTTGTTTACTTACCATTGTTTAACATTTTAAGTTCATAATCATCCCTTAATTAACTAAATTAGCCACTATACATCATATCTAGCAATCAATTAGTTGATTAATTCTAATTTAACATTATTATTTGGTGAAAATATGATTATTTTTCTTTAAAATACATATTACTTTGAAGATCAAAGCTACAAATATGTCTCTCACATCTATATACAATTCTCTCAACTCATCCTAGGGTATCACTGATACTATCTCTAATGAGTCATCATCCTAGGATACAACTGCTCTTATCTTTGATAAGTTATTCGTCCTAGGGTACTACATTTCCTATCTTTGATGAGTATTTACTCCATAGAGCCAAGGTTTATCGCTAAACCAAAGCTCTGATACCAAGTGCATTGCATCCTTTTTATTTTTATTTATTTTCTTTTTCATTTCCAACATTTAGATTGGACCATCATGGATTTTAGATCGTAGTAACATGCCATAATTTCTTTTTGAAAATATGACTAATTTTAGATTGATACAACAAAATAAGTTAACGTCTGTTAATCAGTTGATAGTATTTTTTCCCTCAACTAGGATCGAATAAGAAATATAATGAAAAGTTGAATTTTGAGGAATAATGAATCTCCCTATGTACCAATTACACTATTATTCCACAAAATTCAACTTTTCATTTTATTTCTTATTCGATCCTAGTTGAGGGAAAAAAAATACTATCAACTGATTAACAGTCATTAACTTATTTTGTTGTATCAATCTAAAATGAGTCGTATTTTCAAAAAAAATTGGTATGTTACTACGATCTAAAATGCATGATGGTCCTATCTAAATATATGAAAATGAAAAAGAAAATAAAAAATAAATAAAAATAAAAAGGATGCAATGCAGACCCTCCCACACTAGATCTAAACAGTGTCCACACTGTAAATGTTTCCTAAATTTGAAAGATCGTACCAAAAGATGGATTAAATGAAAAATGATTTGTTAAATGAAATGAAGTCTAACTATATGTAAGAATGGATCATATGTACAATAATATATGTGTTTCCGATGCATGCGATGCAAAGAATGCCACAACTTTTTCTGCCACACTTGGTTCTAGCCCGATGAATTCTGTTCCCACTATGTCTAGGCATGTTCTCTTATAAGCAAAGATTTTGAAAACCATTTCATCTTTATACCTAGATTTATAGTCCAGCAAATTAATGTCTAGGGTCATCCTAACATGAAGTTTTTCAACCAAGCCAACATTCCAAAAATAATTCATGTGTTCAACAAATTTATCAGTGTAATTATTAAAAAAATTGTGATCATATGTAAACTCAGTTGCAACCGTGAAATTTAAATTCTGAGTGTTGTTGAAGACTATGTGATCACATTTCTCAATTTTGTTAATTGACAACGTATTTTCGACACTGACAATTTCAAGTTCATCTGACACCTCAAAATCAAAATTTTCAAACTTGGATTGGTGGCTTGATTCAATTTCATCCTCATCTGGCAGCTCATCCTCATATAATCCAAAAAATTCATGTTCACTAAAATCCTTCTCCAATTTTGAATTGGAAAAATTCAACATTTTTATTCTGTTCAATTTCAAGAATTTCAAGTTTCTCACAGCCTAAAAGAGGAAGATCAAAATCTGAGCTTAAATCTTATTCCTGAAAGGAATCGAAGTCAGAATCATTTGTTGAATTTTGAACAACTTCATTTAAATCGTTATTCTCAATTTCCAAAGTTGTAATCTGAAAATTTTCAGTATTAGTAAAGAATGGATTATTTTTTGATTCATCGCTTGTTTGAATTTGATTTTGTTGCTCTCGTTGTTCTTTCAAAGATGTCATTAAACAAAGAAGTTCATCCATTTTTTATTTAGCCTTTCTTCCCTCTCTCTAAGAACGTTAAGATGATATTCTTCAAAGTCGTTGATTTGAGAGCTGTCGTTTTGGATTTCTTGATTCTCAAATTTATAGTCCACATTACGGTCAATATTATTTTCAATGTGGTGGTTGTTTGAATTTTCAGGAAAACGACAGTGATATTGGAAATCATTTGATTGTAAAAATTATGTTCGTAACAAAACTGTCGAAATTTGACGGAAAATTGCAATTTTGGTTATTTTAAAGATGTTGATATGGCCTATAATTTTGAAAATTTTGGTTTACAACCCCATATTGATGTGGGTCAAAGCCATATTGAGATTCAAAGCTGATGTAGATGTGGCCTATAATCGTAGTTATTGAAATTTGAATTGAAGTTGCAATTTCGATCATTTCTATTATTTTGAAAATGTTGGTCAGTTGGAAAATTTTGAAATTTTTTGACATTGGACTCATGGAATTTTGGAAAATTTTGCTTCATGAGTTGAAATTCAAACTCATACTCTTCCAGTGGACGTCTGCGCAGGTTATTATCCCACGATTTTCCCAAGGATTTTTTTGAATCAGACATTTAAATGAAGTCAATGTAAGACAAAAATTATTCTCACTTCAAATAGTATAAAATACTAAGTTGTGCTCTATTGATTAACTGACTCAATTAGAAGGAGGAAGAGGGTCTTATGGACAATCACGTATAGTATAAATACTAAGGGATACGACCAGTGTTTTACGGGTAGTATGAAACCTCTTTTGTTAATAGTTCAATAAATTGAACTAATATATATCCGCGATCTAATTATATGAGACAGTCAACTTCACAAAACACAAAACTTTTCAATTATATTATTTTGCAACGTCTATTTTTATTGTTGAAAACAATGAGAATGAAGATTTTAGTTATGCAAATATAAGTCAACCACAAAAATCAAACAATAACAACAGCAGAAATTTAAAATATTTTACAAGCAAACCGCTGCCCCTACAGAAGATTTTTACAAGCAATTTCTATATTTTTCAAGCAGCATAGCACCTGTAGAGTTCAGAAATTTTTATAGTGGGGGGTGTGGCAGTCCGTCCAAAGTAGTTAGACTTCACTGATAATTCAAATCAACTTTTTGTAAATTGCTTGAGTGTTGGATTCCTTGTCACTTGGTTGAGCCATTCTTCTTCCTTTGATTCTTGATTTTTTTTTTCTTTTTTAGAAAGAAAAAAAATAAAAATAAAAAATGGAACTAAAATAAAAACTAGACTAGGAAGAGGAAAAGAAGAGGGAAGAGGAAAAAAAACTAAATGACAAGAATTAAAAAAAAATACTCAACTAAAAAAAATCTTAAAAAAAGGAAAAAAAACAAGGGATCTAAGCATAAATAGACACTACTCAACAATTTAAAGAAGTCTGACTAAATAGCTCGCACACAAATTAAGTCATGAATCACAATTGCAAAGCCACGAATCCCAGTTGCCCTTTAAAGGACTCACGCCCTCTTTATTTTCAGGAAACAAATCATACTCCCCAAAAACTAAGATAATTCACAATTCCTTACCTAAAACGACACTTACCAAACCCAGAACAAATCAAAAAGAAGAAAATCAATTCATAATCAATAAAAGTTGCCCCTTTTTGTGCTTAGAGAAAGACAGAAGAAAATTTGGTCTTCACAGAAAACTCGATCTTGAACCTCACTTTTTTTTATTCGAAGCGGATTTGTTCTTTGAAATCGATATGTTAGCTCGATTTTTGAATTTGCGAGAAAAAAGGATTTGAGCAAACGGGAATTTTTATTTTGGGTCTGTTGAGGCGAGTCGGATTGTGGTGATGTGAACAGGGTTTCCCACCTGAGGTTCAGTTTCGGTGATTTGACTGGCTTTGAGATTTCTGGTTGCACGATGGATTTTGGGGTATTGGCTATTGGTTTTGAATCAACAATGATGATGAGCGCGGTTGTTGAAGGTGATGGATATTTGTGAACGCGGTTTTGGTACTGGGGAAGGTTAGTTGGTTTGAACGGTGGGTTTCGATTGTGATTTGATGGTGACTTGCGGTTTCTGGTGTCGGCTATAAATTGTGTGATGGAGTTCGGGAAGTGAAGAGAGGTCCGTACATGATAGGATGGCGTGCAAAGTTTTCAAGAGGCTAATGGTTTTGTGGTTGGTGGTAGTAAATGGATGGTACTTGAAGGGGAGACGTTGACTGATGGAATTTGGGTGATGCGCAGATTATGGTGAGGTGATTGCTGTGGTTGTTGAGCGGTTGAAAGGGGATTGTTTGGTGGTTCTGTGATGATGTAGATGGTGAAAGGTAGATGGTTGGTGCGGAAATCGAGAGTGTACGGTTTATCTGAAGGGGTTGAGCTAGAAGGTGGTTGTGACAATTGTTTAGTAAAGTTTGATTGAAGAGGCTTCGGGTATGATTGCTTGAACATTAGCTGGATTGTGGAAGATTGGTAGTGAGGAGTAGTTTCTGGTCTGCGTGTTTACGGGTTTGTGTGGAGAGAGTGAAGCATAGATTGGAATATGGATGGATGAAGGGAAGAGATGTTAAAAGAGGCTAGTTGACAGGAAGTATCATGGAGAGAATTTTTTTTTAACTTGTAAAAGAAAATAGGAAACAAATGTACAAGAAAAATATGGAAAGGAGGTTGAACGATTGAAAACAAATCAAGAAAATTTGGCAAGTGTTTTTTTCCTCTTATTTGGAAGAATACGGTAGTAACAATTAATACAAAATCAACTAATCAAGATTTTTTTCTATATATACATGAAAAATAAAGAAAATAAAAATAAAAACCAACACAAATCGGAAATTAAATAAATAATAAAATTTAATTATTACCTCCCCGGCAACGGCGCCAAAAACTTGATTGTCGCTTTCCTAAGGACTAGAAAAGCGTGAATTTTGTAATAATACTGCAAGCGCACAGATCGTGTAATATGCAGGTCGAACACAGGGAGGAATTTTAAATTTTATTATTTATATTTCTTGGGCGAGTTAGACAAATCTTGGAGGTTGATTTTGAAACACATAAAATTGAAACTACAAATAAAACTATTATTGAATCAGATCTGAATCTAATCAAATCTATATTCAATCTAATATGACCTAGGAAAGTAATAAAAAGAATAGAAATTAAAATTGCAGAAATTAAAATAACAGACAGGAAAAAGAATTAGGATTACCACTAAATCTAATCAGACGGTCAATCACTAATGAAAATAAGTGCAAAACACAAATAGTGCTCTACCAAATCTAATTGTGTAGACAACACTACTTGCTAAGAAAATAAAAATGCAGAAAAGAGAAAAGAAGAAAACTTTATTGATTCCAGGATGATGTTTATAATGATATTACAAGGATATTTATAGGATAGATAGCCAACCTAAACCCTAAATACAATCACAAATGGGCCTTAGTTAATTCTATTAAAATTATGCCTTTCTTCTTTTATTCTTGCTTCCTTGGTAATTTCTTCATTGATTTGTGATATGCATAGCCTTTCTACCAATTATTTTCTTGTCTAAAAAGAAACTGGATGTGAGACCATCATCAGCAAGTCTTCATATGTAAATATACAGCACTTTGATCTCTATTTTAATATTTTCTGAATACATTTGGCCAAGTCGGCATATCTGTAAAAGTGGCAAAATAATACCCAAGTAATATTTATTTATATACAAAAGACAAGATATAAGAGCATAAAATAAACACATTTCTATGTTAATCACCAAGTGAGATGACCTAAATCCGCTCACCTTCTGAATCGACTATAAACCACACAAGTCCAGTTCAAAAAGTAAGCTTAATTGGGATTTTATCAGAGCAAAACATAGCGGAATAGAAACAAAGTATAGTATTCAATATATATCTTCACAGCGGAAACTTTTACAGCAGAAAACATTTGTATCATTTTAGTTAAACACATTCTTAGATCAAAAATCCATATACATCCAGGTATAGATAGAAGAATATGTCCTGCCATCTGACGAAGAACTCCAGCTTTTCCGAATCAATTGGAAACTCCTCATCCATTTATTTAGAACCTGAAACAAACACTCAGATCTCACCCGAGCGAACAACACTCGGATCTCACCCGAGCGAACAACACTCGGATCAGGCTTGGATTAACCAGTTAAAAAACTAGATAACAAACCAAAACCTGTAACATAAAATTATCAACCAAGGTTTAAAGGTTTCAAAATTCATGCTTTTGAAAAATAAAGCTATTATAAGACTCGATTCCCATCACACTATGCAACGCATACAGAAGGATAGAGTTTTAACTTAGCCAAAGATGCTTAATATTCTTTAAAACAAAACACTTGATATTATTATTAATGTCTAGGTGTGGAAATCACTTTCGAAAATAAATGTATCAATCTTAGCTCGCATAATGCCCCATCCCATTATGTTGGCTATTAGGTTACAAATGAAAATGTAAGCTCGTACTGGAAATTGGATTCCATCAGTGGCTAAGGCAAAGGATCTTCCTTAACCGTTCGGATCATCTCTAGCAAGATGTCCAGGACTCGCGCGCATGTGGTACTTCGGATCGGCTGAGCCGGCCCACCATTTCCCGATGAATTCGGGTTTCTCCTGAACACAACGTTCCTTGGTCGTCTCTGACTGTCATCTTGGTCGTATTTGACCATCATCTGAGACAACTCAATCCATCACCACATAAGTAAACCTGCTTGGGCTCCATACCATGGCATCACTTTTAGCTAGAAGGAAACATTAGTTCTTACTCTATTTTCCATCATCCTATTTTCGGCCATTTACGGGTTGTGAGGCTCTACAGTCACATTTCAACACATGTTTTGATCATCATCCGCAAAGCTCTGCTTTTCAACAACAGCTTTGATTGGCTCAGCACTTAGCATGCCGCATTGTCAATTCATGACATTTAATTGGTGTTTTTTAATATATTACCTTCTGAGTACATAAGTCTCAAAGGAGGGTGTTAAGAAAAAAGAATAGATTCTCCGCCACCAAATGATATAACATCAATAGAAACCAATCGATTATGTTGTAAAATACAACGTCAAACACACATCCATTTACAACTCCATTCTTGGTTTTGAACGAAACTGAAGCCGCTTTATTCCACGACACCGTCTAAGTGTGAAACCCCTTGCATCCTGGATTGCTCCAAGTACGGTTAGATCATCGTCACAATATAATCTCATAATGGGGGATCAACCCGAGGCATCAATGAGCAATACTTTCGATGTAAAGGTCTCCGATCTTTAGACACAATCAACTTCGTTTTCATTACATCGTTTAGTTATTCATAATGGGTTGAAACCCGGCCACTCCGAATAATTATCGCATCTTTCAAATCAATTAAGATATATAAGGTGTACTGAGTCTTATTCAATTTTGGGAATATTCTTTTACTCAAATCATTCTTTACATTTGGGAACTGCTCCCACAAATATTGTCAAAGATTTTAGTTACTTAATTTTTTTAAAACCTTTCATCAATCTCCTCTCGTGCCAAAAATCGTATTTACGATTTCTTAATCCTATTGATTACGCAAAAAAACCGCTTATCTTCCATTAAGCAATTATTAAGCTCATTCCCATTATCGTTATTTTGGGAAAACTCTTTCATTCAAATCTTTAATATCTAATTAAATAAAGATTTCTTTTCAACTAATCTTGAGAATCCATCTTCTCTTTTAACCAGGTTAAAGAACAGTGTTATTGAATACACCATTTACAACAAACCACAAACCAATTGATATTAAATATAAGAATTCAAACAGAATTATATAAACTTATATTCACCACCAATTCTCGTAATCAACGAATACTATTAGTGGAATAACAATATAAATATCTTTTAAATTCCTTTAATAGTAAATGTCTACACAACGGTAATCAATACTAAATATCCGAAGGTCATTTCTATCCAAATCAAATTTTTATTCAAACTGGAAAACTTTTCTAAATCAAAAGATTAATCTATACATTTCTTTCAAAATATCTTTATATTAAATAAACCAACTAATTTAAGTTTATTTAACTTAAATTCACAAAACATCGTTTTACCGTTTTCAACCAATTAAGCTGAAAATGCAAATATCTAAGATATAGCTCAAAACTTCATATTTCTTTTCCAAATCACTATGAAATCATTTATTATGATTTATCTTAATTTTTCCATACTTTTAATAATTTAAAATTAGCTCATTTCCTTTAAACCGTTTTGAGTCACTAACGACAATAGCGCTATTTTTTTTTCAAAATTGATTTCAACTTATATCAAGATCTAGTCGTTGGATTTTAAAACTTTACATATCATTGGAAAGCTCTTTTCATTTCGAACCAAACGTTTTTCTTGTGGGGAAATCCGACGGTCGGATGTCCCGGTACGTCAATTTGAAGTCAATGGTCGAAATTCGCGAACTACCGTTGTGCGACAAGTTCTATTCAAACTAACTTTGATTATTATTAAAAATCGAATCGAAATCCTTTTAAAATAGTTTATTTACTACATAGTAACTATATAATAAGTTTTGGAAACTATATTTTCCATTTTCAACTCGAAATTCAAATATTCCGTTAAATAGCTATTATAATAGGGTCCCTTTGACACAGGTCCCTATTAAATTTCAAAAATCGGCTCACATCCGGTCATAAACTTATTGTAAATTTAGTCCATATTTTTCGAAAATTCAGTAAAAATATATATGAAAAAATCACGTAAATTCTTATTTAAATAAAACATGTAAACGCAAAAAAAATCGAATCAAATAACCATTAAACAATGCATCAAAATCAAAAAATAACAGGAATCAGCGAAAATGCAGTTAAATGCAAAACAGTATGCACATATCTGTATTTCCTTGCATACGTCCGTGCATGTTTTCCAGTCATTCATCTGTGCTGAATAACTTGCATACATATGTGCAAATATTGCATAATTCTTGCATACAAATGTATAAAAATTCACTCGCACGCAAACCAGTTAACATTTATTTGCATTCAGGCGTGCAGTAAAACAGAAAAGGTGCACATCTGCGTGCAACAATTTGCAGGCAAAAAATTAGTTAAGTTTTTTTCATGTAATACTTGCATACATGTATGCTAGTATTTCAAAATAGTTGCACACATGTATGCAAGTTTCTGTCCAGATTTTCAATAGAAACAGCAAATGCAATAGTTGCATACATGTGTGCAACTATTGGTAAAAGTTGCATACATGTATGCAATTTTTTTGATTTGCGTGGACTTCCGAGAATATTTCCAGAATTTAGATTTTTTTTTAATCAGCAGCGCTTTTTTCTAGGAAAAAAACGGAAAACAAGGAAGTTTGAAAAATAGGGGGCTGGTTTGAAATGTAAACATGGGAAGGACGTGAGCCTAATTAAGTTTCAAAATAGAGATGTGTGCCTAATATTCACATTATAATATTATTATATTATTAAAATAATATTATTTTTCAAAACTTGTCCGTTTGCATTAAACTTTTCTAACGTCCGTCATAAAAATAAATAAGATAGTTTTGAAAAAGAAACCTTGTTAAAACATTTCCCCAATACCCTAACCGAACTTCACTTTTTCCAATAACTATTCATTTTAAAATAAAACTTGAACAGGCCTTAACTACTTGAAAATTATTTTAAATTAATTTCTTTACAAAAGTTCATCGTAATGACTTAAACTTTGCGTCCATTAAAAATTGGACATCAAATTCAAACTTTTATTTTTCGCCCAATATTTTATTATCAAAATATTCAATGAATTCCAAATTGGAATAAAACTCCATCAACTACCGTATAACTCAACTTATATGGATTCAATATATTTTTTATATTCAAACAACATCAATCAATCATTAACCAACATATCGTGGCATTGCCAGCCTAAGTGTTACCATTATCAGCACTTAATAATCGCTGTTTCAAACCAATTTCAATCAAATTATTAGCTGTCTTTAATAATTGATTAGTTTCAACCAATTATATCCAAACACACCAACATACAACATATAAAATTGTGTACATATGTCATGTTTATATTGATAAAAATCGTTCCTATATAAACCAAAGTTATTATTCATTCCATACACCTGTTTATTCAAGTAATTATTTCAACTACCACAAACACTACGTATACATGCCGTTTGGATATGGTAAATTGTCCAAACCTCATTGTTAACTATTTAATCACTAAACAATCCAAATGCTAACTTGCAAATATTTATTTTCCAACCAGCGTTCATGCAACATTGCAACAAGTTGTCAACCAATTTAATCAACCATTTTGCTTACAGTTTCAACTTCCAACCCACTTACATTAACATGTAAATCACTAATCCACCTTTTCAATCCATATGTAAACTTCAACCATAAGCAACATTAACCACATAACATGTAATTTACTTGTATATAATAACATGCAACATCAACTACCACATATACAACAAACTAATTCAAACGTGAGCAATAAATTACTCGTTGATGTTCTTCACTCGGTTTAACTTTAACCGTAGGACGTCTAAGTGATTCCAAATTTTTTTGTAGTTTTCTGGCATCACTGAATTTTACTGGTAATAAAATGGGCAGGGGCGCTGCAGGGTTTATAAAATAACAACGTATAAGCGGACGTATATTTTTTGTTTGAGGAGAAAACAGAGAGGGTTTTTAGGCTAACGGAGCTTGGGTTTTTGAAGGTGGGGCCCACGGGTCTGGGGTGCACACAAAGGAAGGGTTGGGTGACCCCATGGCGTTGTTTTAGGGTGGAGGAACTTGGGTTGGTGGTTATAGAGGAGGGGGTGGTGTTTTAGGGTATTTAAAGTGAGTTTGGTCTTTTGGAGGAGGGGGGCCTACGGCCGGAGGTGGGTGACGTCGATCGAGGGCTAGTGGTGTCGGGGGAGGTGGCAACACAGTGGTGGGGCTGAGGGGGTGGGCGATGGAGCAAGAAGAGGGAGGGGAGAGCAAGAAATGAAGGAGGAAGTAAAGTGAATGAAGTGGAGAGGGTGACTTCTATTTATAGGCAAAAGGGAGGGGCATGAATCATTGAGGTGTCGACTATCATGGAAAGGGGCTTGACCACTCAAAACAAACACGAAGGGTTGCTAGTGTGGTGACACCTCAATAGAAACACACTTTCGAGGCTAATGCATTGTGTTAGCCCTTTAACCACTTTTAACACTTCTAATCGTCGTGTTATGACATACCAATGTTCGTGGAATTTATTATTGTTGTAAAATCATTTAACCAACATTAGACAACTATATTTTATTTTATTTTATTTTTTAAATATTAAATATGGGCTTAATACTAATTAATTCAATCGTTTAAATCAATTTTTTTTTAAAATCTACCTACACTTTTTCTATTCATATGATCACATACTAATTCCGATAACTACAAAATTTATATTGCTGCTATATTTTTCAAATACGGTTCCAATGGTCCTTGTCTCGTCGAATTCGGAGACCATTTGCAAAATGATCTTTCTATGTGTTATTATTTAATTTAACTAGATTTTTGGACCTACGTTTATATTACGCACGCTCACACACTAACTCGATTGATTTGAAATTTGGAATCTTACCATAATTTAACATTACGAATCCGATAAAATCGGTTTCGTTGAATTCCAATATCATTTGCAAAATGTCTATTTTTAAGCTTTTTGAAATAGTGTTGAATTATCGATTTTCAAAATATTCTTTTTAATTATCATTTTAAAAATCCAATAACCTTATTTTAACTGTTTTAAAGTTTTATTTTGTCATAAAATCTAGAAATTTACGATATCGGTGAATAGTATCAAATTCTCATTTTAGACGAAAATTGTTTGAATTGATATGTTGAGAAAACTGATTGAAATAACTTATTAGATCGTTATACTTTTTGAAATCGTATTTAAAAATGAGTGTATGCATCCAGAACCGTGCGTAGTTATTTTAAATTCTTAAAAACTCAAAATTACAAAATATCAGAAATTTTGGGTCGTTACACTAGGAATGGTTCGGGTCGACCTATCTTCGTGCTTGTGTACCCAGGTACGAACCGATGACGTTATTTTATTAATTTTACTGCATGTCTGATTTCTATTGGCTGTTTTAGCAAATTGAGCTAACATAGCGTGTTCTGATTGGTTGAGTGACGTGGCTGGCCTCAATTTAATCTAGAAATCCAATGATTTGAGGTACCTAAGCAGCACTACAAATAGACCCTTAGACCTCGATAATTCCTTACAACATGATTTTTCCCCTTCAGATTCTCTTTTTTTAAGATCAACCTGACCTTTATTTTTGTTGAGAAATGATTTATAAAATTAATTAATTATAATCCTATTAGAGGCGGGATCTGCATCAGCCAAGAAAAGTGATTAGGACAATAGACAAGTGG
Organism: Allium sativum; assembly: GCA_030737875.1. NCBI lineage: Eukaryota > Viridiplantae > Streptophyta > Magnoliopsida > Asparagales > Amaryllidaceae > Allium > Allium sativum. The sequence continues at coordinate 974,921,525 of CM060924.1, forward strand.
ATTTAAATTATATCATTTTAATAATGGTATATAGTATCGTTTAGTTCATGTTCTAATTTAGCATGTTTAATTTAGGGTTATTGATAGTAGTTTATTTCCTATTATACTTAGGTACAGTTTAACTAGAGTTATTACAATAGTTTAATTCCTACTATGATTAAATTTGACATAGTTTAGTCAGGATTGTTCACAGTAAATCTGTATTTAAACTATAAATTTGGGGAACTTATAATTATTTACATAAGTAATTGTTTAGAATTAAACTTGAATGAATATAAGTATTGTTGAGATAAAAGAGTTATAGAAAAGGATCATAAGCCCTGTTGTGGTAAATCTATGGTAATTGTGTTAAATTTGAAGAATAAACTAAGAATGAAAACTAAAATATACCAATTAAATTGGAAGTTAGGTATAGCATATATTGGTTGGTTAAGAAAAAAGGATATATTTCCATATTTTGGTTTGTAAATGAAGCAAGAATAAAAGAAAAAAAATGGATTAGTGTGAAATAGGGATACCTTCGTATTTCGCACTATCCAATAGCTCAGAAATAATTAAAAAAAAATACCTTGTAATTATATATTCTTGTTTATAAGGTTTTTTATATCAGATTATGGTAATAAATTTTAGTGCATTTTCAGTAACCAACCAATTCGAAATAAGTATAAGTTTATGAAAGATAGAACTTACAAAGACGATAAGTAAAAGAGTAATATAACCGAAATATGTTATGAAAGGAAAAGAGTAAGAAATCAAGTTAAACACTTGATAGTTAGAAAAGAATGTAACATATGATGATAAAAGTAAAATATCATAGGCTTAGGCTAGGAACTAAGTTAATAAGTTGGGCTTAGATCTAGAATTGTGCTAAAAAGAAAGAAAGAGGTATTGGGAAAATATGAATGTCTGCAAGTAAAGTTTAAACACAAGGGTTGTAATAATAAAGGAGAAAAAAGAAATAAATCAAGAAAGGTTTATTATAAATAAAACTTTGATCCGAAATAAAATTTAATAAGCATGTAAAGTAGTGGTCCATTGCTGTAGAAAATGCTGATTGGGGAAAATAAGTGGCTAAGAAAGTTAATAAGCAAGTAAATAAGGATCAGGTTAGAAGGAACTGGACAAACAACATTAATCAATGTTATAATAAAAGAAAAGAAAAGTAAAACGCAAAATGAAAGACTAGACGTATGTTTAATAAAATAGCGAGATAAATTTGAAGTAGTTCGAAAGGAACCTAGATGAAAGGCCTAACGAAGTAGATCATCGTAGACGTTTTAAATACAGTAGGAGCACGTCAAACATGTTAATCAGTGAGGCTGGAAGGAAAAGTGAGACTTTTATGGGACGTGAGTATACTTTAGGATGACCCTCTGAAGTAGGTATAAAGAAGCTACACGTTCAGAGGCGGGTCTGTAGTGGTTCTTTGACACCCCACATCCATTAATGTCAATCTTTATCAGAATGCATTAAGTTTCGTGAAGCGTTATGGGTAAACAGAAACAGAATCTCACAAGACAGATATATAAAATAACAGCAAAAATTTAAAACTTTATTTTTCAACAGAAAACATCGTAGTTTCAAATCCAGTTACAACAGTAGACTAAAATACTGGAACCAAATACATCAAATAAAAACATTTATCTTGCTCTAAAAACCATCATAGTGCAGAAATGTAAAATCATAATCCCCATTAGTAGCCATATCAAAGTAGATAAATAATCGAAGCGATACATCAAAGCAGATCCAAATCCAAGCAGAAACAGAAGAGAGAAAAATTCCTAATCACGCCAGAGCGTTCCCACCCTGAGAACCTAGGGGGAAAGGAAAGAGAGAAAAGGAAACAAAACGGGTCAGACATAAAGTCTGGCGAGTCTAGTGACTTTTAGCATATAAAGAAAAAGAAGTGTCAAGACAGTAAAATAAACTGGTTGAGAGATGACTATAATATACAACAGGTATAAACAGGATGGTCCGAATAAACAAAGTAAACAGGATAAACTATGCTTCTCAATTTCTTTCTCTGCACAAATACTATTATACTGAGTTAGGTGTTTTCCAACCACTTAACAGAAACAGAATGTTTCCAACAGAAGTATAATGGTAGATTTAGGTGTCCTTCTAGTAATGGGTTTTACCCCAAACAGAAATAAAAGGTACCCCAATAAAAATAACAGGTGTTACCCCGAACAGAAATAAAGGGTGCCTAAACAGACAGGACTAGATGTACCTTAATTACTACCCCAAGCGATCGGCTCCCTAACACGTAAATACCCAGTGTCGGCCCTACGGTATGGTGTATTACTTTCTAAAGTGGCAACCTATAGAAGGACACAGACCTATTTACAAGTGTTACAGTGGCTTATTTTCCCAAGCAGGCCGGATCCATGCACGCACATGAACTAGTTGGAACGCACCATCAAACACCCCTTCCCAGATGAACCTCTTACAATCAACTCAGTAAGCACGCCCTGGCCCCTACCTAGTGTGGGGTCCCCGTTTAATACCAGAATGGGTTACTGACTAATATGGGTTCCACACAACAAATGACACAAGTCAAACCCTTAAACTTTTGTCCTCAATCAACTAGGATTTCAACAGGTTAAGTCTTAAATCATAACCTCCACAGATTTAACAGGTTAAGTTTCACAGGTTAACAGTGTTCATATAACCCCAACAGATTAAACTGTTTTACTTAACCCCCACAGATTTAATAGGTTATACAGGTGATATACAGTTTCATAAACATGTTCCACTTAATCTTTGAATTAAGCCTACAAATTTACATATTCATACCCCCAAATTTTCACTCTTTTATTTTCATTCCCAATTATTTCCCAATTTTGTTCATACATATGTCTCTTGCGAGATTGGCCTAGGCTCGAAGGTAGCCTAGACTTATAAAATAAAAAGGGAATAAGAGAGGGAGAAGAACAGAAATAGGCATATAATAACAGAAATATGCATATAATGACAACTGAACAGTACAATAGGTGTATGGAAAATTACATGTTATTATAGCAGATATGTTTATATATAAATCAGTTTCTTAACAGGCATAGGCTCAGGTCTAGTTTATTAGCATGTCAAGGTTACTGTTAAATTTTTATATCTAAAAGTAACATGAACTCAAAGAGATTGGATCGGATTAAAAGAAATGTCTTTGATGTATGTATAAGCTGATGTTGTAGAAGATACTCTAATTCAATCCAGGCTGAGGCGACACCTCCTTTTCTGCATTGTTTTAGGTGTAGGAAACAATAGAAACACTGGCCTTTATATAGACTGGCTCCAATGAATCCCGCAAACAAACAAGTTCAGGTTCAGAAAATGAATCTTCCCAGATTTGGGGTGGGTCGACCCTAGCGTCAACACACCCTTGTGTGGGTTGACCCATAGGTCGACCCCTAACGGGTCTTATTCCCGCATTGGTTTCCTGCTCCTCAAATTCGATTTATTTTGAATTTTTGGTTTGATTTATTTATATATATCCTTCTTATTTGTATACAAACTTCTAACATTTACATCTTCTTCATACAATGTCCGTTTTATCCAAACTTGGAGTCTATCTAAACCAAAATTCTGAGATAAACGCAATGGTACAGTCTGTTTTACTTAATTCCCAATATTTAATTAAGTATTCTTTAATTTATTAATGTTCTTTAAAATTATGGGGTGTTACAGGTTCCATTAAAAGAGTTCGCTTTGATGCATTCATATCGATAGCGGTCAGAAGATTAATGAGTGACTTTAGGATTCAAAGGTTTCCTCGGCTCAGTGAGTATACTTTGTAGTCAGGACCCAATAAGGATAGTAATCGTTCATACGTTTGTCATCATTTGTCAGAGTGAGAATGAGAAATACTGTAGCTAAACCAATAGCCTAATGATCTTTCACAGTCGGGATATTGGATGAAGGACGACGCTAATTGGATGTTTTGATTGTTTGTTGTAGGGTTCTATCACTTAGCTCTTGATGGGACCTTCAACTAGTTTAGAAGAGCGGCATCGAGCCATAACCACGGAGAAAGATAGAGATCAAAAAGAAAATATATTATTGTAGGCCTAACGAAGCTGTTCTTTACAAATATACAAATCTCAAATTGAGTTTCGTACAAAGGTAGTCATGTTAGCGGAGCAAATGTAGGCCATGTTAGTGAAGCTCAAGTAGTAGATAGTACAATTAAGTGTAATTTCATGATGTATGCACTAGGTTATACATCATGGATACTTGAGCATTGGAGCGAGCTAATGCGGATGTGGTTTAACGTTTTCATATCAGACGATGGAACATCTGTATTGTTGGCCTCACGAATCTGTCCATTACAGATGTAGTTTGAGTACTTTTGTAACAACCTGAATCTTTAGAACGACGTTGTAAAAGCTCAGAAAATTTTGGTTTAGAAAATGAATTAAATTGAGATTTAAATAGAAGTTATATCTGAAATTCAGATTTAAACTTGAATTTTTATCCCTTGAATGTAGTTTAGATATGTTTTAAATGATTTCTTTCATAACGAGCGTTTTGTCGGAAGAAATTAACAATGAGTTGTTAGCTGATTTAAATTCACTTGAATATTCAAAAATGTAACCTTGGAAATAAATCCAAAGTCAGAATATTGACAACATGAAAAACAAATTTATTTAGATTTAAATTGGGTTGTAAAGATTTATTATTTTAAATTTTGAATTGGTTCATTATAACAATTTGAAATTGTATTTGAAATGGTATAAATACCCCCATTATGTTTGTATATGATATGATAAATAGTATTTTCTCCTTGGAAATATATATATATGTATATATTTAATTATTTTACACTTTTTAATGTGTGTTGAATTTCTTTCAGCACTAGTCTTTGTAAAAAAAAATATGTTAACCACGTGTTCAACTGGTTTATGGAGTTTTCCAAGCATCCCTTGTATTCATTTTATTGGGTCACCTTCGAGATCATCGGGGATTTTCAGGAAAAAAAAAACAGCTGTCCCCTTTTGTTTGATGATTCCTCTTTGCTCAAAAAGGGAAAAGGGCGGCTGAGGGAAAAATAGCAAGGGTTTTCTCCTTGAGTCCCCAAATCGTGATATTGTTGGTTGATGAAATCTGGTTTTCTAGTGCTCGAATCTTTGTTGCTATGTGACTTTTCGATTTAGGATTGATCGAAACAACTGTGAGTAATTTTGTTTGATTCTTCGCGATTTGTTTTTCGGATTGTAGTTGCTTGTTTCTCTGTTTCGGTCACTTTTGCCTATGATGAATGACGTGAAATATGTAGGATAATTAAATCCTAAAATTACTCTCTGATTCCATATGATTTGGCTGATTTGCGCTAGGATTTATTTCCTGATTTTCTCCTTTTGACATTCTCGGTTGGTTTTGAAAAGCATGATTTCCTCGATGAATTTAGGCATGAAATTGGTCTTCGATGAATTAGGAAAATTTATTTGTCAATTGCATGATTTAAAATGTGCCTTGAATGAATTTCTGAAAGCATGTTTATCAAAACCGGAAAGTATTGATTTTGACCCCTTAAGAAAAATTCTCTAATTTATTTTGTTGCCTTGTATTGTCTTAAGTAAATAGTATCAACATTTGATTAGCACAAAGAATTCTGGAAATATATTAACTAATTTCCTTTCTTGTGTCGCCGAGAATGTTGATGAAATTCTGGAAAGAATTTGAAAACAAATAAATGTTTTCTAGTCCAAAAATAAACCGTGACTTATGTGATTTACTTGACAAAAAGAATGGAACAAACATTCCTTGTTTGCTGCAATTCCCTTGATTGAAACATTGAAACTTCACTGTGTATTCATTCTGAATGCCAACTTTTGATCACTGTGATTTCTGGAACAAAATGTTGAATTATTTGAATACTTTAGCATACTTGCTATGGACAGATATAAACTTGTTGTTATGCATTACTACACATGCTCCATTGATCTGACTACCTTGTTTTAGATGCACTAGAACTTGAAACACATTTCTCTGGCCTGTTACAAAACATCCATTTTCATTGATGATCTTAACTCAAGTGTACATTAATGTATACTGGCCATTGTTTAGCCACTTGAACCCATGCAGATTTTTTATTTTTGCTATGTGCACCATACTACATGAATACTGGCTCACATTTTTTGTTTCCCTTCTTGCTTGCTCATTTTGATGCTGCATTGTCCCATTCTAGTTTTGTTTGTGGTTCTTGTAAGTTTATGATATCCTACATTGTATATATATGTCCACACATATCCAAGAAATCTTGCCTTGCTTCATACTATTGCCATGCAACATAGCTCAACCAATTTGCTGCTATCTTTAGTACACCAGTGTGTTGGCTTATTATAATTTAGCTGTACCACACAGTTACACCGTTGCTTCATGAACACTTACTAATCCAGTGTGCACATATATGCCAGTATCGCACTTGTACACATGAATGCTTCTTGTTGATCCACTCAGCTTTGATACATCACATGAGCATACACTAGTTTGTGTTTGTACACATTCACTTGGATCAGCAGTTGCCTAATTTACCTTGTGCATGCTGTCTTGAAACTTGAGTCTGAACTGCACCACTAGATTGCTGTTGTGTTGATACATGCACTTGACAGTTTTGTATATTGATCCCATGCTTTAGCTGCATGCTGATCTGGCCATGCCATCACTTGATCTGGAAGTGATCCTATATGTTTGTCAACTTGTTTTAGTTCATGCCCACTTTGTTAAATACTTCATGTATATGTAGTTGAGCTTGACCACTTTCGATGCTACACTTGTATTGTTCACACTCTCGACCATGTGTGTTGATGACTACAGATATATACATATATATATATATATATATATATGCTCGGCCATTTAACTTGGTTCATGCTCTCGACCATATTCACATGCACTAAGTCGAGTTGGTCCACGTGGCTGCTCCTCGGTTGCTCGCTACTATATTTTGATTGGCGAGGCAGTGCACATGTGTAAATTTATACACGTGTGTATATGTAGCCATTCAGGATAGCTTTCCTGTCCCTGTAAAAGTCTGACTAGATTGCCTCTGCATAGAGATACACATACACGAGTATGTGTATATATGTGTCGCGTGTATGCAGAATATATATGTGACCACATATAAGATCAAGTCATGAAAAATAATGAGAAACCCACCGAAATTCTAAGGCAAATAAAACTTAAAATAAGCTTGCATTTTTTTGTATTTAAATCGATTATTGTTCTAGTTTACTGCGTGTATTTCTGTGACAGGTATAAAGATGACTGGATTGGATTAGAACTACGTGAAGACGTGCTCGTTTTAAATAGAAGTGTTATCCTCCCACAAAATCATATAATGACAATGGATAGTAACGTCTATGTATTCATTTTTCTTCCGCTATATAAATGTTTTGTATTAAACTTTGATATTTATATAAAAATTTATTTCGTTGCAAATTATTGTACATTGTGATTCTGCGTTAATTCTATTCAAACCCTGTAAGCCAATAACAATTCGTCATTTTGAACACTTCGAGTTGGTTTAACCACCGACTTAGGGCGGTCAAAATGGAGGGCTGTTACATTTGGTACCAGAGTTATAGTTTTTATAAAATTTGGCTTATGGGGTTTAAAACTCATTAGAGATTGGGTGGAAATACCCTAGAATGAGTGGAATTGATGCTAGAATCGCTCTTGAGAGAGCGCATTTTGGGGATAAATAAATTATTTTAATGAGATTATGGAAAAATAAATAAATTAATATTTTCAGGAAATTTTGAAGATAAATAAATTTTGATGGAAATATTTTCAAAATATAAGTTTTTTATTGGAATCTGAAAGCCTTTGCGACGTGAATTTCCGAAGTTTATCATCAGAAAAAAAAGCGTAATTTTTTTTTCTTTTTCTTTTGATTATTTAACAAAGGAGTTGATATATATATATATATTGTTGAATTGAACATAATTTCCGTTGGGGTTTAGGTGAAATTATGTATGATGAGGATTTTGAGTAAATGGGTTATGGGATATTTGGTAATACTTTTCTGATTACTCTCATGACTTTTCATATGGAATGATTGTTTGTTTTGTATTTTCAGTTAGTACGATTTGCTTCCTTACTATAAATATTTAAGTAACACAATGTGATATTGGAAGCCTGCTTTATAATTAAATAATTACTGTTGGAAGTACCCATTTATTTCAGAATTAAATTTTTTATGGGACATTTTTAGTTGACATGTATTTACATCATTTGTATGATGATACTTTTATTCTATATCACAACTAGTGTGACTTGATTTGAAAAGTTAAACCACTATATTTTATGAGTAGGCCTATAATAGGCTTGTTCTTATTTACTATTTGATAATTAGATTGGTGGTTAAATACTGATTTTGATTATTTAGTTTGGATTTTATGTATTTAGTGATGAGTTTTGAGCACACATTGCATGATTTAAACTAGTTTTCCGACATACATATAAATTAAGTTTTCGTATAGTTTTGAGGTTAAAAGAGTTTTATAATTTTAGATTTCACGCTAAATGGCCTTAAAACAATTGTACAAAGTTATTTTCATAAATATATGGATTTTATCGATTTCATAAAATATTTCATAACTTGTTTCGAAATCAAGTATTTTCTTATATATATATATATATATATATAATTACACAATCTTGCACCCTTCAAGATAACGTATTGGATTTTAAACGACATTGTACACTCCGTGGTATGGGACACAGAAGTCTACGAGGTCGGTTAATTCCAGTATTATTAGATTGAAGCTGATGTTTTATTAATGATGGTTCAGTGTTTTTGATGTTCTCCACTGCGAAGTCGATAAGCATTTAGTGAACCAGTAGTGAGAACGTGTGGTATGAGACGCACTGTTACCACTACTTGGGTTACTGACTGTGAGTCAGTGACGCATATTGTGTTTGTTGAGCCAGTACTTTGCTTCGAGGGGAGGGAAGCCGAGACTTGGGGGGAGTCACGTATACGTATTCACTTAACTGGGGGAGTCAAGATACACTCGACCGGTGGGGGTCGCAGTGGAAGCCGAGGCTCGGAGGGAGTCACGTATTCACTTAACTGGGGGGGGAGGGGGTCAAGTTACAGTCGACCGGGGGGAGGGGGTCGCAGTGACAGGTGCCTAACTTGAATACGTATAAATACTGCGCTAAGCTCGAGAGGAGCTATATTACCATGGGATTGCACGTGTATATTTATTTCTGCTGAATCCATATCGAGATGATATTTATTTTGTGATTTGATCTTTGCGATCATACACTAAGGCAATTATTGGATTTTAAATTTACATAAACTTTTTGTGATTTTATACGTTGGATTTTGATGCTCCTTTCGTGATATTTGGCTCATTCGAGTTATATGATGATTTTGATGATTTTCATTTGTAATACGTGGCTGTTGCTCGTGATGAGCAATACTATAGCTCGGGATGGGCTGTAATTTACTTAATAGCACGTGCACGTTATTTATGATGATTTTTATGTCATGATTTGATGTTGGTGATTTTCATTTGCTAATACTTGGCTATTGCTCAAGATGAGCAACATTATAGCTCGGGATGGGCTTTATTATTGTTGCATGCACACATTTCTTATGATTTCTTTTATAAGTTAGGTTTGATGATTTTAACTTGATTGGACAATCGTACATTTGCAAAATGCACTTGGATTTCTAGTCCATCATACTGTGAGATTTAGATGTTTTGGAGTAAGGTCCCTTTATTGATCATATTGTGTTACATATATAAAGAGTGTTATGAGTATTTTTTTGATATATATATATATATGATAAATGTTAAAAATATTTTATTGGCCTTGACTCAATTTGTTATCATATTGTATGTGATATTTGTTATAAATATTATATTGGTTTATATATGATTTCTTGGGTAACTTTATCGTATTTTCTAAAGTTATTATTGTTAGAACCGTATTAATTTAAGGAATTGTTAAAGGGACTCTACATTTTGTTAAGGGGACTCCAGCTTAATTGTTTTTTGTTAAGGGAGGTTTGATTTATTATTAAAAAAAAGAGTAAACGAGACCTAACTACCCCTGGCTCCTCACTTATGTTAAACCTTAACTTACTAAGTTCAGTGCAAGTAACAAACGTGTGAATTACTAAATATATCAATTACACAAATTTGATACAGTTCATTTCTGCATTTATTTTAAATTAATCATACCAATTCCAATATGAATTACAATTAATTACCTAATCTGATGCCTTTCGCTCACCCACCAAACTTTCTTATGTCTCCATTGCACTTATTATATCCTTTTTTATTTTTATGTGTAACATTAAATTATAAGCATTAATTAAGGTTTAGGTTTTATGGTTTATATTAATGAACTATAGGAGGTTAATATCGGAATTTTAATTTATATGTTTAAGGGGGGCTAATTTATTTTGTCCTCCCCATAACAATTATACAATAGATAAAAATTGGTCCTCCCCTTAACCAAATGTGGAGTCCTTTTAACAATCCCCTTAATTTATATACGATATCTTTATATTCAAAATAGGGAGTGGGTATCCTAATATAGGCAGTTCACTCGGGATAAGAATTGAGATTCTTATAATTAAATAATCAAGTTTGAAATATTCTGTCGGGAAGATTACAAAAGATCCAAGCGCTATGTGTAAATATTTAAATTAAAAGAAAGTAGTTGAGATGCGATGTTGTAAATTTCGTAATGTTGTAGGTTAAGTCGTGTAAATTGCGAGGACGCAATTTCTTTAAAGGGGGAGTACGTAACAACCCGAGTCTTTAGAACGAGGTTGTAAAAGCTCAGAAAATTTGGATGTTTAGAAAATGAATTAAACTGAGATTTAGATAGAAGTTATATCTGAAATTCAGATTTAAACATGAATTTTTATCCCTTGAATGTAGTTTGGATATGTTTTAAATGATTTCTTTCATAAATACGAGCGTTTTATCGTAAGCAGTTAACAGTGAGTTGTTAGCTAATTTAAATTCACTTGAATATTGGAAAATGTAACCTTGGAAATAAATCCAAAGTTCGAATATTGACAACACGAAAAACAAATTTATTTAGATTTAAATTAGGTAGTAAAGATTTATTATTTTAAATTTTGAATTGGTTCATTATAACAATATGAAATTGTATTTGGAATGGTATAAACCCTAATTATGTTTGTATATGATACGATAAATAGTATTTTCTCCTTGGAAATATATATATATATATATATAATTATTTTACACTTGTTAATGTGTGCTGAATTTCTTTCAACACTTGTATTTGTAAAAATATTTGTTAACCACGTGTTCAACTGGTTTCGGAGTTTTCCACGCATCCCTTGAATTCATTTTATCGGGTCACATTCGAGATCATCGGGGAATTTTCAGGAAAAAAATAGTCGACCCCTTTTGTTTGATTATTCCTCTTTGCTCAAAAAGGGAAAAAGGCAACAGAGGGAAAATAGCGAGGGTTTTCTCTTTGAATCACCAAATCGTGATATTGTTGGTTGATGAAATCTGGTTCTCTAGTGCTCGAATCTTTGTTGCTATGTGGCTCTTCGATTTGGGATTGATCGAAACAACTGTGAGTAAATTTGATTGATTCTTCGAGATTTATTTTTCGGATTGTAGTTGCCTGTTTCTCTGTTTCGATCCCTTTTCCTATGATGAATGGCATGAAATATATAGGATAATTAAATCCTAAAATTACTCTCTGATTTCCATATGATTTGGCTGATTTGAACTAATATTTGTTTCCTGATTTTCTCCTTTTGACATTCTCGGTTGGTTTTGAAAAGCATGATTTCCTCGATGAATTTAGACATGAAATTGGTCTTCGATGAATTAGGAAAATCCATTTGTACCTTGCATTATTTAAAATATGCCTTGAATGAATTTCTGAAAGCATGTTTATCAAAACTGGAAAGTATTGATTTTGACCCCTTAAGAAAATTTCTCTGATTGATTTTGTTGCCTTGTATTATCATAAGTAAATGGTATCCACATTTGATTAGCACAAAGAATTCTAGAAATATATTAACTAATTTCCTTGCTTGTTTTGCCGAGAATGTTGATGAAATTCTGGAAAGAATTTGAAAACAAATAAATGTTTTCTTGTCCAAAAATAAACTGTGACTTTTGTGATTTACTTGACAAAAAGAATGGAACAAACATTCCTTGTTTGCTGCAATTCCCTTGATTGGAACATTGAAACTTCACAGTGTATTCATTCTGAACATATTTTCTTGTCAACTTTTGATCACTGTGATTTCTGGAACAAAACGTTGAATTGTTTGAATACTTTGGCATACTTGCTATGGACAGATATGAACTTGTTGTTATGCATTACTACACATACTCCATTGATCTGACTACCATGTTTTAGATGCACTAGAACTTGAAACACATTTCTCTGGCCTGTTATGAAACATCCATTTTCATTGATGATCTTAACTCAAGTGTACATTCATGTATACTGGCCATTGTTTAGCCTCTTGAACCCATGTAGACTTGTTATTTTTGCTGTGTGCACCATACCACATGAATACTTGCTCACATTTGTTGTTACCCTTCTTGTTTGCTCATTTTGATGCTGCATTGTCCCATTCCAGATTTGCTTGTGGTTCTTGCATGTTTATGTTATCCTGCATTGTATATATATATGTCCATACATGTCCAAGAAATCTTGCCTTGCTTCATACTGTTGCCATGCACCATGGCTCAACCAATTTGCTGCTATCTTTAGTACACCAGTGTGTTGGCTTATTGTAATTTAGCTGAACCAAACAGTTACACCATTGCTTCATTAATACTTGCTTACCCAATGTACACAAATATTCCATTCTTGCACTTGTACACATGAATGCTTCATGTTGATCCACTTAGCTTTGATGCATCACATGAGCATGCACCAGTTTTTGTTTGCACGCCTTCACTTGGATCTGCAATTGCCTAATTTGCCTTGTGCATGCTGTCTTGAAACTTGAGTCTGAACTGCAACACTAGATTGTTGTTGTGTTGATACATGCACTTGACAATTTTGTATATTGATCCCATGCTTTAGCTGCATGCTGATCTGGCCATGCCATCACTTGATCTGGAAGTGATCCTATATGTTTGTCAACTTGTTTTAGTTCGTGCCCACTTGTAAAATACTTCATGTATATGCAGTTATGAATATGTAGTTGAGCTCGACCACTTTCAATTCTACACTTGTATTGTTCACACTCTCAACCATGTGTTTTGATGACTATGTACATATGCTTGGCCATTTATCTTGGTTCATGCTCTCGACCGTATTCACATGCACAAAGTCGAGTTGGTCCACGTGGCTGCTCCTCAGTTGCTCGCTACTATATTTTGCTTAGCGAGGCAGTGCACACGTGTAAATTTATACACGTGTGTATATGTAGCCATTCAAGATAGCTTTCCTGTCCCTGTAAAAGTCTAACTAGATTGCCTTTGCATAAAGATATGTGTATATACATACACAAGTATGTGTATATATATGTCGCGTCTACGCAGAATATATATGTGACCACATATCAGATCAAATCATGAAAAATGAAGAGAAATCCACCGAAATTCTGAGGCAAATAAAACTTAAAATAAGCTTGCATTTTTTTGAATTTAAATCGATTATTGTTCTAGTTTACCGCGTGTATTTCTGTGACAGGTATAAAGATGATTGGATTGGATTGGTAGTACGTGAAGACGTGCTCGTTTTAAATAAAAGTGCTATCCTCCCACAAAATCATATAATGACAAGGGATAGTAACGTCCATGTATTCATTTTTCTTCCGCTGTATAAATGTTTTGTATTAAACTTTGATGTTTATATAAAATTGTATTCCGCTGCAAATTGTTGTACGTTGTGATTCTGCGTTAATTATATTTAAACTCTGTAAGCCTATAACAATCCGTCGTTTTGAACACTTCGAGTTGTTTTAATCACCGACTTGGGACAGTCAAAATGGCGGGCTGTTACAACTTTTTCGTAGCGAGACGACAAAATCCTATCGAGAATGGTACGTAGGGTAGGACCGCGATGCTCGATTGGGCGTATAACTACATAAATATGGATTATTAGCTTTGGTCTACTGGAGAGTAGATGGGTACGACTAACACCCGGAGGCGAGAATATTAAAAACCCTAATAATATAATACAAAGTGAAAAAAAAAGATAGAACGATATATATAGTATTATTCTTAAAAGGTATAATTTGTCCATTCATCGGAATTTTAGTTTTAACCTCCTCCTCATAACAAACCCGCAAGTTAAGCAGATGATAGAGATTTTTAAACTTAGGGACACTTGCTTAGCCTGTATCGTTATTATGTTAAGTACTTATTTATTATCATATTTTATCCAGTTCTGCTGTGAGATATTTATGTGAGCTCTGATATATCATCTTTGTCTTTTTGCAGGATTCTAGACGACCAGCTCGAGTTTTAGTGGACTTAGATTTTATCATTTGTACAAAAACCTCAGACCCATTGAAATTTGAGTTGTTACAGTTTTCGATAGTCATAGTAGTTATTCTTTAAGTTGTTTTGTTGGTAGGATCTATGACAATTTGATAGTAAAATTTCGATACGGGTACTCTTCGGATTATGGTGAAAAGCTGTAAATTGATGTTGATATTCCGTCGATAAATGAGGGTGTTTTCGAAGTTTCAAGACGAGACCGCAGAAATCACGACCATTAAATTTTCTTCATCGATACTAAAGATCTGTTTTTGTCTCTTCCTTTTTTTTTTCTCGTTTTTAATGCTTGTTTCTCTGATGGATCTATTTACATGAACCGATTCGTTTCGAAACACATTGGTAGTTTTTTCACAAAATTTTTGTGCATCGTTTTGTATTTCTCATGTCAACTAAATGTAATAATCTATAAAAGTGTTTAATCGTAAATGACAGAGAGCTCTTGAAAAAAAAAAAAAAAAAAGAATTTGCTATGTAAAAGCTCAATTACTTCAACTACATTTTAGTGTATAAATTGGTACATAATTTTTTATGCGTTACAGGTAAATAATCCACACAGGATTGCCTTTTTAAATTGATTGTTAATCAGAGTAATTCTCTTGATTTCCATTTAATGGTATAGATTCAAACCAGAATCATCACGAATACGATTTTGTTCACACCCAAAAAAGGGGTGTGAACAAAACTTCCACCCCTGATTGGTGGAAATCAGGGGGGCCCATATGGACCCCTCCGATTTCCACCAATCAGGGGTGGAAGTTTTGTTGACATCCCTTTTTGGGTGTCAACAAAATTGCACTCGAATCATCACTGCTATTACGTTAAATCGGAACCGCACCAAACAAACGGACCACGCCCTCCCATGAGGACATTCACATGATTCGTATCTGGTCTTTAGTAAATGCTTCTGGCCCACCTGACCAACTGTCCAGAAAGATTCCATTACAGTCCTTTTCTCCCTTAACTTTTTCTGATTTTTTTTATTTCTTTTCTAATCGATTGCTATAATCTTTCTTCCTATAAATTTCGTTCATTAGCAAGAAGCAAAACCCCTTTCCCTCTTCTCTCTTTCCTCTTCTTCCATCAGCCTAAATTCCGCTGTGAGATTGAATCCAATCTTACCTTGGACAGTTCCTCTAATCCATTGGGGGGAAAAAAATCCAAACTTTTCTTAAATCAGGGGAAACACGCTCGAAATTATACAGGAATTGTTTCCACATCTGAAAAACAAATACCCAATTTCCGAATCTCGTACGGTCTCGATTCCAATCTTTCAAAATCCAATCTTGCTGCCAATTCAGATCTAGATCTGTTGTACAATTTTTTTCGTATGCAGTTAGGGTTCAATTTTTCCTCTTTGTAGTATATTATAATAAGTGAATCTCACCTTCTGATAATGCAATCGTTCTCCGTTGTTTTCCTTTACTGGTTCTACGTTTTCACATTGAGCACCACATAAATTTTCCCTTCCCTCCTCTTCCCCTGCATAAAACATTATATTTAGCTTTAAGCAATTAATTACTCTAGTATATTTTGTACTACTTTTTGCTGTATTGTTCAAAACAAAAGAAAAACCGGTAATTAACAACCGGATGGCTTCATCAACTGGAACCAATTCAAGTCAGTCAATGGATGACGCGATGGACGAGAGAAAACGAAAGAGAATGATATCAAACAGAGAATCTGCAAGGCGTTCACGCCAAAGAAAACAAAGCCACTTGGACGAGCTTAACGCGCAGGTTGGTAAACTGAGAAAAGAAAATGGACAAATTGTTGACGTACTTAAGGTAACCACCCAGCACTATTTGACTGTTGAAGCTGAGAACACTGTGTTAAAAACACAGATGATGGAGTTAACCTCCAGGTTGAATTCCTTAAATGAGATACTGAACATTGTTAAAGAAGTCTATGATGACGGGATGAAGCCTTGGAGCATGATGAATATGATGAGTAATGATCAACCTGTTGTTGATATGTATCATTATTAGCAGTATGGTCAGTTATGATATTACGAGTTAGAACCAATATTTCCTCCTGAAATGATATAGATGTTAACAGTCGAGAGGGACTTTTTAAATGTTTAGTTGGTTTAGTGGTTTGTATTTGAATAATTTGTATGGCTTGTATTGCTTGAGCATGCAATGCTTTAAAATGTTATGTTAATAGTTTTTATATTTAGTGTTCTTCTCCGTATGGTGAAAGGTCTTATTTCATTCAGATTGTGCTGTCTATATAGATTTTTGTTCTGTTGGTAAACAGTAAACTTTTTGGTAATGGTTTTCTTCCATATGGTGAAAGGTCTTATGTCATTCAGATTGTGCTGTCTATATAGATGTTGTTCTATTGGTAAACAGTAAACTTTTTGGTAATGGAAGTGGCATTTTGGGTCATCTAAAACATGATAGTTCTGTGCCCTTTTTGATATTAACAGGGTTTGTACTATGCACTGATCAGTGTATGGGTTGTATTTACTGCACATGCAGTGCTTTACAATAGTTACTTCTGTATATGTTTATCTTCTGTTTGGTTCATGCTGCCAATAGGAATTTCACATAAACAGAAGTTGGTAAATTCGCACATACTCTTAGAAAACAAGATTTCATTTTTATTGGAGCCATGCATCATAATTATTGAATTCACCATAAAAAAGGCAGGGTGATGATAGAGAAATCAATTGCTGGGATGCTGTATGCACTTGACAGCCAAAATAGGGTGTTAATATACAAACTGTTTTTTGGTTATAGTGGTAGCATTTATGTGGTTTCTTGTGATATGATGAACGGTGGGTACCTTTTAATTTTTATGTTTTGTTACTATCACTAACCAGGGTTGTTTCTGTCGAGAAGACATAAGGTATGGCAGAGTGAGTTGCAGAAACTAATAATTTGGCTTTGGCTTTGATATTTGTTGCTGGACCCAATTAGTTGTTGGAACCTTGTCTACTTGAAATTTTTTATGTTTAAAGTAATGTAAAATGGTCATTGTTGCTGATGTTTGGTTGCTGCGTGAGTTTAGCCTGGTTGGCCACGTAAATATTTATATTATACAAGTGATATGAATTACAAAATTAGGGATGGATACTGCAGTATAAAAATGAAAATAAAATACGACACAAAGTATATATAATTGAATTCCTTTTCCTTATTATATCACACCGATTGTGTCAACATCTAGTGTGTCAATGGATTTTCAGTTGGAAAACTAGGGCGTATGTGGTGAAACATGTACTTACTGCTGTGACACAAAAACTTTGACTACACCAAAACATTTAAAGCTTTGATAAAACTCTCTAAATTGCGTCTCTAAAATTTGTCCCGTGTACAAATGAAAGACGAAAATATTTAACATATAGAATGAACAAAATTGTTTTGTTTTGTAGTACACTTGTAGAATTTAGAGATAAGTTACATCAAAATTTTGATACAGATGTAACACACATACAGTGTATTGCTCTTCTAATTAAACTCTGGTAAATACGACTTTCGTTCTAACACGTGCAGAGAATAAGCATGTTTACTTCGTAAGAATTCATGCGCCATTGGATGTAAATCTCACTCACCAAACTTCATGAATATATCCAAACATTAAAGAAACCCACTTTGAAACTCTTCTTTCATTTTTTCGAACTTCTTTAAAATGCAAACTTAAAAAAATTGAATTGCTGGGAGTCTTTTAATTTGAATTTAGATTAGTTTGGAATTTTATGTTAAAAGATAAAGAAGTTAGGTTAATTTGAAGTTGTGAAAACGTTATTCTTTAGTTGAGGAGAACAAAAGGAGAGAAGCAAAATTCCAAGAAACGAAATAAATTTTAGAAATATAAAATCAACTGGTGAATTATCCGTGCTTCGTACACGAGCAATGTATAAACATGTTATTATATTAGATTTTGAAGATGGAAGATTTGTTTTTTTTTTTTTTTTTTTTTTAATTTGTTATTTCTGGTGTTCCATTCCGATAGTTAACAGTATGTCTGATATACGATTTATTATGAGGGGAGCATGATATATGATGTTTTGTAATTTTTCTAGTTCGTCTTTTCATGATGTCTTGTATTTTCATGTGGGCATCCTTCATGAAGAAAGAACCATGCAACAATCAGTATCTAAATATATCATGCCCACATGAAAATACAAGATATATATTAGTCTACTGCAAACTGTTTTTCATGATGTCTCGTAGAACGCATGCTTTTTCCTTAAAATGAACATAAATATCAAGAAGAAAGAACCATGCAACAATCAGTATCTAAATATATAGTTTTACATCATGCTTTCTTGTTTTTTGATAATGTTACGGAAGCTGCTAAATATGCAACACAAACTGTTGCAAAAATATTATAGAAAAATATTTGTAAAGATTTTGCAAAACAAACTATATCAATTGTATACAACAGTAAACAGTTTGCAAAAACCATATCAATTTATATTTCAGAAACCGTCTGCAAATAATTTGCAAAAACTGTATTTACTTATGTAACAAAAAACCAATACAAATAATTTTCAGAAACCTACTGGCAAAGATTTTGCAAAAAGCTATTATAAAGTTTTAGTAATATGTACAGTACCTTTCTGTTTGTCCAACGCCGGAATTCTCTGTTTCCTTAAAACAGTATTGCTCCCTCAGTGACATAGAAGTTTGATGGGCAACTGTTTCCCAAGACAAAATGGACCTTCTCTGCAAAACAGCACTAGAATTTGCAGAAGAATAACAGATTTTCAGAATAATTGTATATTATGTTATGTATGTATCGTCCTATGTGTAGGTGTGAAAATACCGGTTTAACGGTTATAACACTTGGAAATGTTGCGACCCTTTAACTAAGAGGCGGCGAGGCGTTGTGACCTTTTCATTTAAATTTGAATGTAAAAAACTGTTTGGTTTGAGCAATTAGCAAAGGCAACTGCTAACTGCCAATTGTAAAATGCCTCTAATACGCCTCAAATGTTCATTTGTCCACGCCACAGGATGCAGATTCAGACTTGGGGGCAAGTACGGACATGGGCGCGCCCGCATGCGGTGTGGTGCACTACTCCACCGCTAAAGTGGCTTTTCCATTTATGTATCTCTTATCTCATGGGACCTATAATAATTCCTTCGTCTTATCATATAAATAGATAATATTTATTACATACTAGTATGTGAGACTATACATATTTCAAGACATTTAATACATAAAATACCCATTCATTTCCAATAATCCCCCACATAAATGAGTATTTGCTTGTTTGTTCTTAATTCAATGAAATATTATTGCACCGGTTAAAGTAGCACAAATCCCTTGAACTTTCGTAGTGATTATCTATTTGACTTACTAGCTAATGAATAGATTTGTTTGTTCTTGAACTGTAAGTTTTTTGTGTATGTCTGATTCATAGATAACACGCAATAATATTTCTTATCTTCCTTGGTTCTCTGTTTGTGTTCGTTTTTTTCATGAACACCAGCTTGGTCTCATGAGTGTTTAAAGAATTTTTGACCTTTAGTAATTCTCCTTGAAGCGACGTCTTCACACTCACGTAGGTGATTTTATAAAGTGTATTCCGCAATACACGCCACTTTGTTCTCTTTTCAGCCATGTATATGCATCATTAAAAGTTAAGCTTACCATATCCTCCGATTGTTTATGCACTGACTTATCATAGGAATGGTTTGAATGTTAACAGTGCTGCTAGGTTTATCTTGAACTTTGTTATCCCTTTGATTCTACGTCATGAGATCTTCAGTCTACTAGGTGGAGTTTCCACTGAAGTTTTTTTTTTTAGTTTATAGGCCTTAACCAATTCCTATCGATAAGGTTTGTACTTTCTCTCTTGGCAAACCTTTTGTTAGTGGATTCGCTATGTTATCTGTTGATCTTATGTAGTCTATAGTGATAACTCCATTAGAGAAAAGTTGTCTTACAGTTTTGTGTCTATGACGAATATATCTAGACTTTCCATTATAAAGTTTGCTATTTTCTCTACCAACAGCCGATTGGCTATCACAATGTATATTTATTGGAAATACCGGTTTTTCCCAGTTTGGAATATCTTCTAAGAAACCTCGAAGTCATTCAGCTTCTTTCTCTGGTTTTGTCTAATGCAATGAACTCTGATTCCATTATAGATCTTGCTACACAAGTTTGTTCGGAAGGTTTCCTAGATATTGCCCCCACTAGCCAAAGTGAACACATATCCACCTGTGTACTTTGTGTCTACTGATCCAGTGATCCAATTTGCATCGCCGTATCCTTTCTACTACATATGCATATTCTGAATAATGCAGTCCATAATTCTTCCTATATTTTAGATATCCTCATACTCGAATTATTTCTTTCTAGTGATTCTTTCTTGGGTTGATCGTATACTGGCTAAGTTTTCTTACAGCATATGCTATGTCTGGTCTAGTATAGTTCATAACGTACATAATGCTTTCTAGGATACGAGAATACTCAAGTTGATAGATACTATCACCACTATTTTTGACCCAATTTTGATTTAAGTCTACAAATGATTATGCAACAATTATGTTATGTTGCTTAAAATTTTCTAATATATTCTCAATATAATGTGACTAAAACAATATATATCCTTATGGACTTCTATGTATTCTTATACCAAGAATTACATCAGCGATTCTAATATCTTTCATATAAAATCTAGCGGAAAATATATTCTTTGTTGATGTTATTACATCTTTATTGCTTTCTAGTATGAGTAAATCATCAACATATAAACATACAATGACATTATCTTTATCTGTAATTTGGTTATAAACACATTTGTCATATTTGTTTACACGAAATCCATTTCATATCATTGTTTCGTCAAACTTTTCATGCCACTAGGTTGGTGCTTGTTTAAGCCCATATAATGATTTCACTAGTTTGCGTACTTTTCCTTCATTTCTTGCTTTTAGGAAACCTTTTGTTTGTTTCATGGAAATCTCTTCTTCCAGATCACCATTCAGAAACGTTGTTTTAACATTCATTTGATGTATTTTCAATTGTAGTACTGATGCAATTGCTATCATCATTCTAATGGAAGTTATTCGTGTTACCAGCGAATATGTACTGATGTAGTCTAACTATTCATTTTTCCTATAACCTTGTACCATAAGTCGTGCTTTATACTTAAGGATAGCTTCGCTCAGGTCCAGTTTAAGCTTCAAGATAAATAAAAACTCGATATCTTAAAACTTTATAAATTAGGTCCCTGTTTTTCGAAAATCATAAAAAAACAAAGTAAAAATTTACCGAACTTCAAAATCTAATACAAATCATCATCATATTCATATAAGAAAACCACAAAAAATCGATTCAAAAAAAATATAAAATTATGCATATTCCAATGAATTTCTGCAATTTTCCGAAAAATTGCTGACATCGCAAAAATTATATCAAAAAAATTGTAGAATTTCATGCAACTTTTGCTGATTTGCGTGAAAAAATCAAACTCAAAGTCTGTACTTATTCAGACATTCAAGTATTGCAGAAAAATGATAAAATTTACATAAGGATGAAAAATATTTCATCTCCAGTAAATTGCTGCTAAAGATGCATCTATTTGCAAAATTTGCAGACATTTCTGCAACTTTTTCATGTAGTAGCATAATTTTACACTGCACTATAAAACAGTTACAGATATGTCTGCAACTATTTATAACAATTACAGACATTCCTGCAACTATTCTTCCGTCTTTTAACATATGTAGTGCACTATATGAATAAATGTAGAAATGTCTGCAATTGTTTACAAAAAATGTTGATATTTTAGCATTTTTCCAGAATTCTTCCGCGATATTTTTATTTTTTTGAATTTTTTATACAGCAACGCAAAAAAACACGAAAGTATGATGCTGTGGTAAAACGTGGACCCGATTTAAATATATACATAGGGAGCCGCTTTGAATGATCTTTGAAAATAGGGATGCCTCCCTAGTTTCCACTTATATTTATCTATCGAGCCACTGGCTTTAATCTTCTTTTAAAGATCCATTTATTACCCAATATCTTGCATCCTTGAGATAGATCAACTAATTCCCATGTATGATTATTCGTAATGAATTCTATCTCACTATTCATGTCCGCCTTCCAGTATGGTGTCTCGAAGAGGACATTTCCTTATTATATGTTAGTGGTTCATTTTCTAACATTAAGGCATAAAAGTCGAATCCAATTTTTTTTGTTTGGAAATCCATTGCCTTTTACTTCTTCTCGATTCGTCCGTTTGCTCAATATTCTCTTGCTATAAGTTTTCACAACTTTGTTCTTCATTATCCTTATTTGAATCAGAAATTTCTATTTCTGTCGGCTTATTGTTTTTGACTGGTTGTTTTAAATGGTAAATTTATTTAAAAAAAATCTAGCATTTCTCGACTCAGTGACGATGGTATTCTTATGAATATCATAAATTTCAGATTAATATACTGGGAACCGATACACAACACTATTTTGTGCATATCTTATGAAAACACAATCTATCGTTTTTGATCCAATTTTGACCTAGTTTGGTTTAGGTACCTCTACTTTCATAAGATACCCCCACATGCTTAAGTATTTGTAGAATGATGGTCTATTTTTCCATCGTTTATGTGGAAACTTTGAAGTTTTTTTTCGAGGCACTCTATTCAGAATGTGATTAGTAGAAAGTATTGCTTCTCCTCTGAAGTTATCCAGAAGACTGGAACTTATGAGTAAAGCAATCATCATCTCTTTAAGAGTTTGATTTGTTCGTTCTGCTGCACCATTTGATTGAGAGGAATATGGTGTAGTGGTTTGGTGGATTATGCCATTTTGCGTGCAGAATTTCTCTAAACGTCGTGGATGTGGATGCGGGTTCGGGTTCGGGGTCGGGAACAAGTACGAGTGTCAGTGCGCACACGCGGTGTGGTGCGTTGGACCAGCCATTAAGATGACTTTTTATTTATGTATCTCTTGTCTCATAGGACTATAATAATGTTATCATCTTAGTATATGACTACATAATATTTACTAAATACTATGATGTGGGACCATACATATTTAGAGACATTAAATACTAAAAATGCTCATTGATTTCAAACAAATAATTAGTTGGCAAAGATATAAATAATGTGTTGGGACGTAGTTGAAGTTCTTGTGCATCATTTTGTTATCAAATTAGATATCTTTCCAAAAGTGAAGTTCCTCTGGCTATCATGTGTTAATCATAGTGATTTGCGAAACACAACAAGAACTAGGTAACATGTGAAAATAGATGCTAAGAGTTGTTTGTGTACACAATCACACAAGAAAATTTTATAAACTTCGATTAAAATTTATAAATCAATCTTGATCTGTGATCTATATGATTTGACAATTGAAATTCAATTTGAAATTCATTTCTTATCAGGGTTGACCCTTAGTCTAAGGCTATCAACGGATGCTTTCGGATGCGGATAATGTCACATCCGCATCTGCATCCAAAATTATTTTCGAATATCAGACATTTGTATTTGCGGATATGGACGAATATCGGATAATTCTTGATCTGCCAACTATCGATAAATTAAGGAATATAAATGAAAAATTTTAGTTTGCTACAATTTTTTTCAAAAAAATTAATTATTAAAGTGCTAGAAATAAATAAATATGGTGATAATAAATAGTTTTAAGGAACTAATATGTGTTTAGTACACATAGTATAGACTTTCAACCTAATAAAATAATAAATTAGTATATATCAATGCGCTAAAATACACATAATTTAAACTACATCATAAAGAAAAGAGGGCAGATAATTTCTGAATGCGGATATGTATATATCTACGTCCGCATCTGTTCTTCCAATTATCGGATATTTATCCACTTTTCGGATGATGTGCATAGATTTCCGATTTTTCGGATATCCATTGACAACTCTACCTCAGTTGAAAGCCAATATGCATTACAATTTGAAAATGCCACGCTTTAGGTAGTACTCCCCATGCTTAAAATATAGATTCATTATATAGTATATTAAAGTTAGCTATATTTATAGGATTATTTATCGCACATAAAAATATCAAAATAAGAAGAGACAAGGTCATATTTTAGTGTACTAAAGTTTAAAGTCCCTACCACTTCAACATATATGTAGAATATGTAAATGTAGCTACTCCACAATGGATTTCCCTTCTACAATGACTAGACGCAATTTTTAATAAGAATTGTGTAATATCCATAATCAAGCAAACTTACAAAAATAAGTATATTATAGCATGAAGGGAAAAAAGCAAAGGCATAAGAGAACTCACCTCTAGTACAATGTTCAAGATAATTGGACCAACAAACCGAGTGTCATCATTGCCAATGTAAATATAAAATGTAAATATAATGAATGCGTACTTTATAAGGGGATAAAACATGTTTATACCATGACATTTAAAACATTTGCATTGAAAATCTATAACAGAAACTTGTTAGTGATGTCACTAGTTCATATCCAACATGTGAAGGCTTTCATGCAACCATAATGTACTATATGTTAGTTAAGAATCAATATTGATATGTTGCGATATGCTCAGGTAAGATAAAAAGATTAAAGGTTGGAGGGAGGGAATGAACAAAAATGATTGTTACACATTATATTAAATATTAGAAGATAAATTAACTATTCATGGTGATATTGAATTAGTTGACTAAGAAGGTTCCATGATCGTCAGATTCATCAGACATGCAAAACTATTCATTATTGTTTTTTTCGAAACATACTTAGGAGAACGTAGCGGACCAGTAAACTCTTAAGACGAATTAAAATGTGCATGTCTGCTTCAACTCGTTATTTCTATAATCCCCAAATACTGTTTTTTGCGAGAATGTGCGCAAGGCAAAAAATTGAATTTGGGTATGTTACTAGACATATATGCACCTTTCCATTGCATCACATATGCGGATTTTTCTTTATTGTCAAGTAAGAGATCACATAAAAATAGTAATAAATAGTTGAACACTGATACTAAGGGTCTACTTGGGAGTTTTGGCGTACCGTTTGTGAGAGGTTTTGTGAGTAGAGGTTTTGATCATTAATGGTCGTAGCGGTTTTGATTTCTTTACATGAAGTTTGTTGTGATCGATCAATGCATGCTTAGGAGTTCAGTATATAGCTATTTTGAGTGGTTTTCATTAAAATAACATGATATTTATATCTCTCTATCTATTTTTGTTTTATGAAGAGTAATTTTATATTATAATTAGTGAGGGAATAATTGAAAAAAAGTTATAACCCTTCAAAACACCCCGATTTGATGGGTTGAAATTTGATACTAAAAATACACTATATCGATTTTCATTGGTTTTATAACAAACGACAACCGGTGTGAAAAAAATTTGCAGGTAAGTGCTATAATAACACCTGTAATATAGAGTCATTCAAAACTATTCAAAACCAATATAAAAATAACTTCCAAGCAGAGCCTAAGATTCCTAATTTTATGATCCCCTCAGCAACACCTAATTTATTGAAATCTACATAAGCAGCACCTAATTTATAACAGTAGTATGATTTCTTATATAGCACCTAATTTATAACAATAGCATCTAATTTCATATGCAACCACAGTGTTGCAGACTCTTCCACTTCAAAATGGAAAATGACTATTGGTCGTTGAGAGGTGTTACATATTAAATTTGATGTTCCCAAACCTCTCTACCTTAATGGTTGTGACACCATGTCAAAAAGTTTTTTAAAGGCGGTCATTGTGTTGCACTGATGGAGGTAAAAATTTCATATATAGCACCAAATTTATTGAAAACATGAGCTAAAAAGAAGTTCAGGAACACCAAATTTATTATATGTACATAAGAGCACATCGAATTGTGTCGAGGAAAATAAAGGTATGAAATATATCTAAATGTGTTGAGAATCATAGTATTTCTAAAATTAAAATATTTTCGAAGATCCAATTTCCACCGACCTAACTTTTGGATCGATCCAACTTCCACCGAGCCACAACATTTATGACCTACACATACTTCATATTGGATGCAATGCGAACGTATTGAAGTGCTTTCAACTGATCCATATGTACGTCATTTTGATCCGATCCATTTCTTTAATATCGTGGATCGCATGCTTTATTAGGCTTTGATCGTGAGTTGTTAAACTGGATTAACATTTATCCCTCGGAGCATGCGCTGTCGGAGAAAATATATGCTTTGAAATGGACGGTTCATATGGATATTGATGGATCTTGAGCAACTCATTTCGAATGGGTCGTGAGCTACCCAAGATGATGGACCGCAAGTGTCTCTTCATGAATCATGGGCGACCCCGTTTTGATGGATCGCAAGCATTTCTTTACATTCGCTTTATATCTTTCCTAAGGCCCATTACTTCTTCTATCTTATCTCTATTTGCTGAAGACCAAAGTTTTAAGGATTAATTGACAAGAATAATCCAAAGTTTGACCTTTCCGCCCATATTAATCCCAAGTTTGCGTTATTTAAGAATAATCCTAAGTTTATGGGGGGTGTCTTTCCAAATTGATCCCGATGACTTTTGATGACATTTTCACGTGTTATTTTGAGATCAATATGGGAAAACACCCCCAAACTTTAGATTAATATGGGAAGATACAAGTACATGGGATTAATTTGGGAAGACACCCCTTAAACTTGAGATTATTCTTAAATAACGCAAACTTGGGACTAATATGGACGGAAACGTCAAACTTCGGATTATTCTTGTCAATTAATCCAAGTTTTAATGGTTGGCGATCTTTGAAAAAGAAAACACTTTGCCCCACATTTTCTGCTTCACCGCCATTGACTTTTAGGCGTCGTCGATCATCAGCATGCCACGATCTCCACTCGAATCCAATCGTTGTCACTCCCTTGACCAATTCGACCTAGTTGGTGACGACCCTTGTCAGATCTAACCCACCTCGATTTGACCGAATCTAGCATACCTCCGACTTTAAGTTTCGACCATCCTTGTTCATCGTTGATTACTGTAGGTGTCTATTTTCCTTTAAATTTCGGATTGAATCAGATTTTGGCTTATTGATTGTCGAATTTTTAGAGCAATGTTTAAACTTCCTGTTGCTTGCGTGCTCTGCTGAATTGTGTCTCGAATTTTTTTATAATAACTTGTGTATTTTCAATTTGATTTCAATAACTTAGGGTATTGTTGGGTTGATGAGCAGTGCTTTGCATCGATTTCGGTGATTTAGGGTCGAAGTGACAGAAATTGATTGTGGTTTTCTATGTATCGTGTGCTTCGAACAATTGATAGATCGGTGGATTGGACGGGAGACATTTGTTGTTGAATTTGCATTGATCCGAGACTGCTAGACCCGACCTAGTCGGCTTTAATTTGCACACGATCGTCGTAGTCAACTTCTAAGTTGATAGGCAAACACTTAAATAGAAATGTCTTGTCGCCAATACCCGGATTCTTTTGTTGATGAACTCGATTGCCGTTTTCTGTGGGTCAAGCGCTTTGTGGATCACGTACTTTGGCCAGGCAATGGATCGAGACTAGTAGCCTTCGGTCGTTGAGCTTGCTTCGATCGTGGACCACTTGACCCAATATTACATCGATAGGCTTTAGTTTGAAAACGGTCGCTGATATGTTGGTTTTTGAGCAATCCAAATTGGAAATGACCAAACCAATTGAGTCGGCCTCTTTTTGTTGATGTACTGTAATAACAAGAACACCGACACCTATTTGGACGAATATTTTATCGTCCATTGCCCACGTCAACAATAGATAAAAGAAGTTATGTTAATTTGAAGTTGTGAAAACGTTATTCTTTAGTTAAGGAGAACAAAGGAGAGAACCAAAATTCCGAAAAGCAAAATAAATTTCAAAAATATAAAATTAGTGGTGAATGATCCGTGCTTAGCACAAGAGCAGTGTATATAAACATGTTATGATATTAGATTTTGAAGACGGAAGATTTGAATTTTTTTATTTGTTATCTCTCATGTTCCATTATGATAGTTAGTTTGATATATGATTTATTATGATGGGAGCATGATATATAATGTTTTGTAAATTTTCTAGTTTGTCTTTTCATAATGTCTTTCATTTTCATGCAGGAATCCTTTATAATGTTCCTTATGCAGTTATAAGATAATTTCATGCAGTAGACTAATATGTAGTGGAGCCATAGTTGTGAAGACCGAACTGTAAGTCAAACCATTATAGTGTAAGGTCCAAGGTTCTTGTGGTTCAACTGATCAGACCGTGAGAACCGCGCAAATAGTTTATTTTTATTTTTTTGATTTGAACGTAAAATTATTTTAAATAAAAAAATTAACCAATTATAACAAGCACCCTTGTCCAAACAGTTTGACACACTTGGACATGATGCAAGATGTCATGGCTTTGATTTTTGTCTTCAACCTACTTGTCATGTAGTATGTTATATACTGCATAATCAGAGTAACTATATAACAACTTGTCATAGCAAAATTGTAAATTTACTAATTTTTTAAAATAAAAGAGGATTAATACAACAATAATTCGTAAAATGTATACTAATAATGAATTATGCCATTCAAAATTTAATGAAAATTTCTACGAAATTAATTGTTAAATATATTTTGTCAAAAAATAAAGAGAAGAGCGATATTTTTCTTTTTTTCAAATTTAAAGAACCGTGCGGTTCAAAGAGGTTGGTCTAGGGGCTTTTAAAGGGTTTTGAGGTTAAACCGCGGGTTTATACACATGTAAGACTATTTCATTTTTAAAACTGCGACGCTTCAAGATTGAAAGTCAAGCGCGGTCGAACCAAGGTTGGGTTGGGTTTTTAAAAGATTGAGCAGAATGCATGATTTCTCCATGAAATAAACATAAATATCAAGAATCAACCATACAACAGTCGGTAACTAAATATATAGTTTTTGCATTATGCCTTCTTCTTTTTTGATAATGATAGGAAGAAGGTAAATATACAACATAAATTGTTGCAATTATGTTGCAGAAAAATATTTGCAAAGATTTTGCTAAACAAACTATGTCAGTTGTATAAGAGAACAAAATTTGCAAAAGCTGCGTCATTTATATTTCAAAAACCGTTTGCAAATATTTTGCAAAAACTGTGATTACTTATGTCGCAGGAAACTAATACAAATTATTTGTAGAAATTTACTTGCAAAGATTTTGCAAAAAACCAATTATAAAGGTTTAGTAATGTTTCTTTGAACAAAATTGCTCCCTTAATGACGTAGAAGATTGATAAGCAACTGTTTCCCATAACAAAACAAAGCTGCTCTGCAAAAATGTGCTAGAATTTGCAGAAGAACAAAATTTTAGAAGAATTGTATATCGTGTTCCGATGTCTCGTCCTATATATACGTGTGGAAATATCGATTTAACGGTTTAATGCTTGGAAAGGTTGCGACCCTTTAACCAAGAGGTGCAATCGTTTTAGTTTAAATTTGAATGGAAAACATTGTTTGGTTTGAGCAATTAACAAAGGCAACTACTAACTGTCACCTACTAATTGCAAAGTGCCTCTAATACGCATAAAATGCTCATTCGCCCACGCCGCAGATGCGGGTGCGCGTTCGAGCACAGACATAGACACGCCCGCATGTGTTGTGGTGCGTTACACTACCCGCTAAGATGGCATTTTCATTTATGTATCTCTTGTCTCATATGAACTATAATAATATGCTCATCTTAACATATAACTATATAATATTTATTCCATACTATGTGTGAGACTATACATATTCCAAGACATTTAATAAATAAAACAGTCTTTTAATTCCAACAATCCTCCACATGAATGAGTATTTGTTTATTTGTTCTTAATTCAATGAAATATTATTGCAATGGTTAAAGTAGCACAAAGGCTTTGAACTTTTGTAGTGATTATTTATTTGACTTACTAGCGAATCAGAAGACATGTTCGTCCTTGTACTGTAAGCTTTTTGTGTATGTCTGATTCACAGATAACATGCAATAATATTTCTTATCTTCTTTAGTTTTCTGTTTATGTTCGTTTTTGTCATGTACACCAACTTGATCTAATGAGTGTTTAGAGAATTTTTAGCCCTTAGTAATTATTCTTCAAGCGGTGTCTTCACACTCATGTAGGTTATTCTATAAAGTGTAACCTGCAATGCACCACTTGATTATCCTTTTAGCCACGTATATGCATCATTAAAAGCTAAGCATACCCTATCTTCAGACAGTTTGCGCACTGAATTAAAATAGGAATGGTTTGAATGTTAACAGTGTTGCTAAGTTTATCCTGAACTTAATTGTCCCTTTGATCCTAAATCTTAGGATCTCTAGTCTACTGGGTGGGATTCCCATTAAGAAAAACTTTTAGTTTATAGGCCATAACCCAATTCTCATCGATAAGGTTTGAACTTTCTCTCTTGGCAAGCCTTTTGTTAGTAGAATCGTTATATTATCTTTGGATCTTATGTAGTCTATAGTGATAACTTCATGTAAAAGAAGTTTTCTTAAAGCTTTGTGTCTACGACGAATATGCCTAGACTTTCCATTATAAAGTTTTCTATTTTCTCTACCGATAACAGATTGGCTGTAACAATGTATATTTATTAGAAGTACCTTTTTTTTCCAATTTGGAATATCTTCTAAGAAACCTCAAAGCCATTCATCTTCTTTCTCCGGCTTTGTCTAATGCAATGAATTATGATTCCATTGTAGGTCTTCCTATACAAGTTTTTTTGGAAGATTTCCAAGATACTGCCCCCTTTAACCCAAGCGAACACATATTCATTTGTGGATTTTGTGTCTATCGACCAAGTGATCCAACTTCTGTCATAGTATCCTTCTAACACATATGGATATCCTGAATAATGCAGTCCACAATTCTATATATATTTTGGATATCCTAATACTCGAATTAATGTTTTATAGTGATTCTTTCTTGGGTTTCTCGTATAGCAGCTAAGTTTGCTTATAGCATATCCTATGGCTGGTCTAGTATAGTTCATAATATACATAATGTTGTCTAGTATACGAGAATACTCAAGTTGATAGATACTATCACTACTTTTCTTAACCCAATTTTGATTTACATCTACATGTGATTTTGCAACAATGTTATGTTGCTCAAAATTTTCTTATATCTTCTTGATATAATGTGATTGAGACAATACGTATCCTTGTGGACTTTTATGTATTCTTATATCAAGGATTACATCAGCGATTCCAATATCTTTCATATCAAATTTGGCAGAAAACATATTCTTTATTGATTTTATTACATCTTTATTGCTTCCTATTATGAGGGCATCTCCAGTGGTGAGAAATAAGGGTCCAATATTCAGCAAACGTCTTCAGTGGTGAGCTTCAGGCTTAATATTAAGCTTAATCTTCAGGATCCCATTCAGGATCCTGAAGGCCATCCTGGCGCCTAGATTTTAGGCGCCAGGTTCTGGCGCCTAGTTTTTAGGCGCTAGGTTCTGGTGCCTAAAAACTAGGCGCCAGGATTTCCTTTTTCCCAGTCACCTTCCCCCCTTTTCTTTGTTCTCCGGTCACCTTCCCCCCTTTTCTTTGTTCTCCGCCGGTGATAATGGTTAGGCGCCTATTTATTAGGCGCCAGGATTCTAACGCATAATAAATAGGCGCCAGAATCCCCTAAACCATTGGGGAAACTTCAGTGATTAAGCCCGTAATATTCAGACCGTTGAATATTACAGGCTTAACCCACTGGAGATGCCTTGAGTAGATCATCAGCATATAAACACACAATGACATATTATTTATTTGTAATTTAGGTATAGATGCATTTGTCACATTTGTTTATACGAAATCCGCTTGATGTCATTGTTTCGTCAAACTTTTCATGTCACTATTTTGGCGTTTGTTTAAGATCATACAATGATTTCACTATTTTGCATACTTTTCCTTCATTTCTTGCTTTTAGGAAACCTTTTGGTTGTTACGTAGGAATCTCAACTTCTAGATAGCCATTTAGAAACGTTGTTTTAACATCCATTTGATGTACTTTCATTTGTAGTACTGATGCAATTGCTATCATCATTTAATGGTAGTTATTCATGTTACAAGGGAATATGTATCGAAGTAATCTAACTCTTCATTTTTCCTGTAACCTTGTACTATAAGTCGTTCTTTATATTTAGGGACAATTTGACTTAGTTCCATTTTATGTTTTAAAATACAAAAAAAAGCTTCTTGTCTTAAAACTTTATTAATTAGGTTTCTGTTTTTCCAAAATCATCAAAAAAGACAACGTAAAAATTTGCAAAACTTCAAAATTTTATTCAACATATAATCATCATCATATTCATGTAAGAAAACCGCAAATAATTGATTTTAAAAAATGCATGTTCCAACGAATTTCTACAATTTTCCGAAAAACTGCTAACATTGTAGCAATTATACTAAAATAATTCTAGAATTTCATGCAAATTTTGCTGATTTACGTCAAAAATTCAAACTCAAAGTCTCTACTTATTCAAATATCACAGAAAAATCAAAAAATAATAATAAAAATGAAAATATTTCATTTTAGGTAACTACTGCAAATAGTGCAACTATTTGCAAAAAATTTACAGACATTTCTGTAACTTTTTGGTGTTATACCACAATTTTATACTGCAATGTATAACAGTTGCAGATATGTATGCCATTATTTATAATAATTGTGGACATTGCTGCAACTATTTTTTTGTCTTTCAACATATGCAGTGCACTGTGTGAATAATTGTAGAAATATATGCAATTATTCACAAAAAGTACTAGTATTTCAAAAAATAATCCGTAGAATCCTTCTGCAAATATTTGATTTTTTTTTTTTAATATAGCAGCGTAGAAAAACATAAAAGTATGATACTACAGTAAAACAGAGACCCTATTTAAATGTAAACTCACATAGGGATTCTCTTTGAATGATCTTTGTAAATACGGATGTCTCCTTAATTTCAACTTATATTTTTCTATCGAGCCACCAGGTTCTAAATTTCTTTTAAAGATCCATTTATTACCCAATGTTTTACATCCTTGAGGTAGATCAACTAGTTCTCAATACGGTTATTCATAATCGATTCTATCTCACTATTAATGGCTTCCTTCCAGTATGGTGCCTCGGAGAAGGACATTTCCTAATTATATTTTAGTGGTTCCTTTTTTAACATTAAGGCAAAAAGTCAAGTGCAATTTTTTTTGAATTCCGTTGTCTTTTGCTTCTTGATTCCTCCATTTGTTCATTATTCTCTTGTTGCGAGTTTTCACAACTTTGTTCTTTATTATCCTTATATAAATCAGAAATTTCTATTTCTGTTGGCTTATTGTGTTTGATAGATTGTTTTAAATGGTAAATATATTCAAATAATTTAGCTTTTCTTGACTCAGTGATGGTATTCTTATGAATATCATTGATTCTAGATTTATATAATAGGAACTGATATACAACACTTTTGTGTATATCCTATGAAACACAATCTATCGTTTTTGGTCCAAACTTGACCTACTTTGTGTTGGGGTTTTGTGCGTAGCGGTGGTTTGACAAAACGCAAAGAAAAATAGGATCTTTTTCACCTAGTCCTTTGAAGATGATTTTGATTAAAAATAACAACATAATAGATCAGAAATAATAGTAATACACGAATATTCCTCCCAACCACCCTCTTTATTGATTCACCAAAAAAAAAATTGTTTACACTCAATGGATTAAAACCAAAAATAAATAAAATACAATTGAATCAATAACCTTATTGAGATACACAAAGAATATCTAGATGACTACAAATATTGTTGGAGCAGAAGAGCGACGAAGAACGATGACAAACCCTTGGACAATCTAGAGGCACCAACCACGTCTTTCAACAGTAAATAGAAATATCTGCCATCTAATAAATCCTATACTCCCCCTATCTCTACTTCTGCTAACGAACGCTAGAATTGGGTTATCGAGAAAGAGGGTAGTCTTTCACCAGGGAGGGAGGATTCAATATAGAAAAGCAATAAAACGTAAGCCCAAGTGGGGGCTATTTCCCCAGTATTCAAACCCACCAATACTAATGCTTTGATTCAACTAGTAGCGAAGGTGCCAATTGGTATCATTCCAGTAGCTATCCAAGGCTCAAAACAAAAAGGGTACACAGCCAGTAAACCAATCTATCCTCAATTCCTACATCTTCCTCTCCAGGGAGCAAGCCTATAGAGGAAACAACCTTGCCAGATATTCTCACATGGTTTCTTTTTGTTTATCTGATCTAACCAAGAAGGCTGCACATATAGAGAATATAAAACCTAGGCAAATATCCAAATTGCCCCTTCAAAATATCTCCATAATATGAACTTTCATTTCTTTTCTTCTATGATAAAATCAATCAAATCAATTAGTCAATTAACTAATCAGTTAATCAAATCAATCAATTAATCAAATCAATTAATTGATTACATCCCCTTCATAAAATATTTGAATCAAAAAACTCAACCCTCCACCTTGATTCAAATATCACATAACTTCAATAGTCCATAAACAAGTCAACCTAGCTCTTTCAACAACACCTACTCTCAATTAAAACCAACCTCGATTTCAAGGCAACTAGATACACCCTTATCGATTTGAAAGGACTACGACCACACCTCAATTACAAACAAAACCCACTGCCTGCAAAAGATGCGTCTACCACTTGAGCTGCACAAAACTAACGGTCTAAAAGTGCTTGTAATACCACAAAGACCTTCATCTCGTCTTTGTGGATTTCACAACTCGACATCCGTCTTCCGTTTGACATGATCTCTTCATCTCCGGGATCCCTCAAGCATCATCAACATCTAGGTCCTTATCGATACCATGATCCTCCACCTTAGGACCATCAGCAGTGACCATATTAATCTCTCCACCTTGTTGTAGACTAG
Organism: Allium sativum; assembly: GCA_030737875.1. Lineage (NCBI taxonomy): Eukaryota > Viridiplantae > Streptophyta > Magnoliopsida > Asparagales > Amaryllidaceae > Allium > Allium sativum. Next base: position 974,956,805 of record CM060924.1, read on the forward strand.
GTTCTTCAACCGTCACCCGCCTTCCACTGTTGACCACCGAACCGACCAAACTATATAGGTTTCCGTCCTCCAAAACTCCTCGCATCTTCACATGACCACCCTTTTTCACTCTCAAAATTCCACCTCAAGTCTCACAAGTGCAACCGTGGCGATCTAACTAACCGAGAGATATAAGGTTATGCGAAAAAGTGGGTATATGCCTCACACCTGCCTCTTCTCTCACCACTCCATCATACATCCGAAACCTAACAGCTCCAATTCCACAAATTGGAAGCTTTAACTCCATTAGCTGTCTTTATCATACCAACACTCTTCTCATACAAAGAAAACTTTTCACATCTCGGCATATGTGAAAACTGGCTCCTGAATCCATCTTCCAAGGCTCCACAACACTAAATTGGATAGTACATGAAGAATCGCTTTTGGTACCTTCGGCAAAGCCTGCCTGTGCCTCATCAATATTATTATCACCATGTACCTTCTTCTTCTTCTTCTTCTTCATATCTCGTATATATGTACATCAATCATTACACTTGTGACCTTCTTTCTTGTAATGAAAACAAGTGATTACACCTTTACCCTTGGCTTCCTTTTTCTTCCAAACCGTACCCTTCAAGTCACTTGCTACCATTACCTCAATTTGAACCGATTTTAACTGCGACCATTTTCTCCTTAGCTCTTCATTCAAAAGACTGCTTTGAACCGTTTCCATAAAGATAGTTCCATTAGCATTGGAATTACTCATTGAAACAACCAAAGTCTCCCAGTTTTCCAAAAGAGAACACATCAACAAAAGTGCCTGCAACTCATTATCATAATTGACCTTCAAAATTTTGAACTGAATGATAACATCATGAAATTCGTTCAATTGCTCTACAACAGACTTCTCCTCGTCTAGTTGAAGTTGAACCAATTTTCGAACCAGAAAATCCTTACTTGTAGCACTCCTCGATTCATACAAAGATACTAATTTGTCCCACAACGCCTTCACGGATTCACAACTAGCCACATGGTGGAACACCAAATCATCCAAATATTGGTGAATCAACGCAATCACCTTTTTGTCCTCCATCTTCGGCTTCCATATACCCCAATTCTTCCCATTCAAAATAGCCATATTCGAAAATGTCATCATCTCCGACGTCTAAAATCTTTAATCCAACAAACTCTCCAAGTTATGCAATGAACCTGAGCTCTGATACCAACTGCTGGGGTTTTGTGCGTAGAGGAAGTTTGACAAAACGCCCCGAAAATCAGGATCTTTTTCACCCAATCATTTGAACATGATTTTGATTGAAAATAATAACATAATAGATTGGAAATAATAGCATTACACAAATATTCCTCCCAACCACCCTCTTTATTGATTCACCAAAAACAAATTTTGTTTACACTCAATGGATTAAAACCAAAAATAAACAAAATACAATTGAATTAATAACCTTATTGAGATACACAAAGAATATCAAGATGACTACAGATATTGTTGGAGCAGAAGAGCGATGAAGAACGACGACAAACACTTGGACAATCTAGAGGCACCTACCACGTATTTCAGTAGTACATAGGAATAACTACCATCAGCCCAAATTCCTACATCTTCATTTCCAGGGCGCGAGCCCATAGTGGACACAACCTCGCCAGATATTCTCACATAGTTTCTTGTTGTTCATCTGATCTAACCAAGAAGGCTGCATATATAGAGAATAGAAAACCTAGGCAAATATCCAAATTACCCCTTCAAAATATCTCACTACAACAAAAAACACTTTTCACAACAGGCGATATCTGTTGCAGTAGACTTATTGCAACAGGCCTGCGCCCCTTGGTATAGCCGAAGTTGCAAAAAGTCCGCAACATTTTCGGCCTGTTGCAATAAGATGTTGCGGTATACTTTTTTGCAACTGGCTTTTGTTGTTGCAACAGATCATTTTGCAACAGTATATGCCTGTTGCAATAGATTCATAATTCTATAAAAAAAATTCAGCTTATACATATTACATATTAAGTGTATTCATTTTAATAATAGTGTATATCACAAAATGAAATAAACAAATAAATTTTTTATTTTGTAAAGGTTTTAATAGTACAAACAATTACAACAGCAAAAACCTAAGCGAATTAGCAATATTCATCACCTTAAAGACACTGCAAAAAGTACAAACTCAGTGCAAAAATCCCCTCCCTTTAAGACCTAAGCAACTTAGCAATATTCCCATCGCTGCCCTTGGGATAAAACCCACCCGAGGTCTTCGCAGTCCCGTCCCCATACACGATCTTTAGAATCTCTTCCGGAGTTCTATCATACGCTTTTGGCAGCATAACTCTGAATTTTAGGATTAGCTCCCACATAGCTAGTGAGGCCAACTACAAAAAAATAAATGAAACCCTTTCACTGTCAGATCCAGAAATGGCCAACTGTAAAAAGCAAAAAGGAACTATATCAAGTATTTACTGTAAAAAATGAATTGCAAATGTGATAGATAATGCTTCGTATATACACGAAGTATTCATTGTCTACGTCCTATAACACACTACCCATTGCTAAAATGTCTCTTTTCTAACAAATAATACATAGATAGTTTGCCAACTTACCTTAAACTTCAGGTGTACTCACCCTTGTACGAGATTTTTGCAAACAACTAAAGAGGTTTGCTTTATTCAAGCAAGATGAATTATAGCTCACCTTATAGCATAAAATCCTTCTAAACTGTTATATGAAAACTGATAAAATCTTTCAGTTGAATAAAATAAAATTGGCTAGTTACAAATAATAATTGATCGAAGGATAAACCTCTTTAATTGTTTGCAAAACCATACTTTTGTTTTGTGTGGTTCCCTTAAGGCACAAAATCCTTCTAAATTGTTAAATAAAGAAAAGCCGATAAAATCATTCAACTATGCAAAATAAAATTGGCCAGTTACACATAATTATTTGATCGAAGGACACATGTGACAAAATTTACATGATGAATTGTGGTTTAGTATCAAATATAGCAATATTACATGATGCATATTTCAATAAATACAATTACAAATAATCATGCGCTGGCATATAGGTCAAAAATTGAAGAGAGTAGTTATAAAAATGTACAATGTAGTTTATTTCCTTTTTTTCATAAAACGACACTGGAAGAATTGGGCTACTTGAAAACTTTCCTTGATAGAAATATTTCCACCATTTCCCCAGTGACATCAACCTTAGTTGCATATTATGTCTAATAATAAACAAAATTTAATAGGCAGAAGCATCCAGCAATTTGTGAGCAATGTCACAGCCAGTAACTCCATCGTATTCCACAATAAATAATCATTGTGTAACGATGGATGACAATAGCCAATGTAAATCAAATGTAAGCCTACCTGCTGTGAGCAAATGGTTTATCCTTCTCCAGCTCCAAGTCATTCAGTTTAGCTTCAGCAAATAAGGGATGGATCACAAATTTAAATGCATAACGCTTTCCTAGTTCAAGTGATGATAATGGATCCGGGTAAGCACCATCTCGGGTCATCGTTGAATTTCATTCCATAACAAGATCCGCAACTAAGTCCATCATTAAACAAAGCCATGTTGAGCGCTGCAGTGTTGGTTCCATAGCCTTGACTGTACAGATTTCCATATACACAAGCTCCACCTATCATCACATTAACCAGTTTCAATAACCATATTTGGTAAGTTATAAATGTAACAAAACATCCTTAAACAAAATAAAATTACCCATTGTTCTCGAGGCTTAAAATCTACTGACCATAATCACTAAATATTAAAACAAGCAAGATGCATGGCTGAATTTCTTAATGATTTTAATTTAAAATTCTAACAATAAACTGATTATTCTGACCAAAGCAAGTTAGTCTTACGTTTATTTCCTTTGTAAGCTGCTAACTAGAAATTTAAAATTATCATAACTAAGTTACAGTAAATGATGGATATTAGCAAACTTATCTAACAATCAATACAAAACATCCTGACAACATCAGCGATGAAACCGCATGCACCGACTTCAACTTTTGGTTCATTCGTCACTTTTGTTAATTGTTATAATTTTTTTATAAAAAGTTCGGAAACTGTACCAGATGTAACCTAGGCATAATCAAAAGTTGCTCATAGTGAACATTACAATGATCAACTAAAATGTCAGTGTTTTCTTGCGAAAACAAATATTCAAAACCAAACCAACTGTTCCTATCACTGGATCTATTCAATTATCGAGTCGGGCTGATCCTATTATTGGATCTACTTAATTATTAGAGTGTTGCTATTCATTAAAAAAAACTCTGAAAATACAATATATTTATATTTAGCTTAACAATATAAAGTTTCGAAAGTCACGTATTAATGCATCTAAGAATGCATGACCACTGTGACAATAGAAAACCAACGGGAAAAAAAGGTCAGTTGGCTAATGCCATTTTTGACTTAATATTATTCACTCATACAATATGTACACCATCAGCTGACGTTCACCCAAAATACTGAAGCAAATGAAACCATATCATATTGATACGATAAGCAACAGGCACAAGGCCACATTGTTATCTCATATATATATATAAATATAAATATATATATATATATATATATATGTGTGTGTGTGTGTGTGTGTGTGTGTGTGTGTTTGCCAAACCAACAGACGGAACAAGGAAAAAGGGACAAACACATGCTAAATGTATTTCATTCACAGGTGACAGGTAACGCATGGAAAAATGCATGGCCAAGTTGCCAGCTACTCACAAACTATATGTCATCTTCTTTGCCACCATGCCACCATATTATTATTACTATTATTTTAAACATATATCCTACTTTCCCAAACAAGGCGCAATACAATAAAGCAGAGTACATTAGCATGCACATAAACTCAGGGAAATAGGGAATACACATCAATGCAAATGACATAATGATATGCACCGATGCAAACAAATCAACTTCAGGCAACTCAAAGTGTACAGGGTTCGAAACAGGTTGTTTCACCTAACACTAATGGTGATAGCATAATACTTAAAGCACTGAACAACGTGGCAAGATTGTTTCCTTAACAGAATCGAACATAGCAATAAGAGACTCAACAACAAGCACCAATCACCCCACAAACAACATAGATAAAGTGAATCTAGTGAACGAGAATGCACAATAAGATGACAAACGCACATGCACAGGGACAATAATGCACCAAGAATGGGGCTAGGCATTTCATGAACATTTGTGCAACAAAGTAAGACAGCAGGTTCAAGGTCAATGGCATAACTAAATACAAATTGCCACAAAAGTATGTGCAATAAGCATAACAGTCAAGGTGCATGATAATGTTAAAACAATCTCAATAGGATGGAATATGTTTTTTCCATTTCATTGAACTAGTTATGGTTTCTTTAAATTTTTAACACGTTAAAGCTTGCTACATTTCCTTTTTACTTGGATGCGCCAAACTGATATAATACTAACATCTCAATGGCCAACAAACAGACAACACCATTAAATTTCCATGTGCTATCCAGAGCAAGTGCAATAATACACAGATCTGAACAACTTCAAGTGAAATACTCAACAAGGCGGACAGCCGACAGAAAGAGATTTGCAGCAATCATCCCAAACTAAATAAAATTTAGTGTAAACCCACGTTGTAACTTGAAATAGATTTAACCGTAAGAAATACTTACCTCAAAACAGAGTTGTTCAAGGATGCGGAGACTGCTAGGATGCGTCGACTGAGCCTGACAGTCATGGGAGAACTATCCAAAGGCGCCAGACAGCAGCTTTCCACCCTTGTTCGAACCAACTTTAAGCGTCGAACCCGAATCTTAGATTGAACTGAAATTCTTCGCGAAGCACTCAAATCCAGATATGATGCTGACGATGCCCAGGTGTGGGCGATGGAATGAGAAGGATATTTGGAGGAGAAGTAGAGAAGAGGCTCGGATTGGCGATGTTGAATTTGTTTCTCCTGAAATTTGAGGCGGCTGAATGTAGTGTCTAATTTAGGGTTTTGTAAAATTGAAGGGACTGGGAGGGAAATGAAATGTTTGAGGCGCGCGCATTGAAATGTTTGAGCATCGAAACAAATTTTATCCGCTGAAGTAGCTGTAGTAGCACTGTAGTACGAAGAAAAGTTAAAGCTAAAATTTTGCTAAAAAAAAGTAAGCTAACATTATTATAAATTACTAAATTTTAAGTATATATTATTATTTATATACATTATTACTCAAAAACTAATTATTAAAAAATTTGTTACTGACTATATTTTGATTTATTATGTAAAATTTCAAAAAATTTATTTAAAAACAATAATAAATATAATTTTTTATTGTAATTACAAAACATAAAAATACTAATGTCACTTCTTTGTTATTAAATTTTATTATTAATTATTAATTACTATTCCTAATTATTACATAATTATTAATATTTAATTATTTGATGGTGATTATTAGTATTAATTGTTAAAATTTAATTATTAATCATTAAATATTGCTTCGAAATTATTAATATTAGATATTAATTCAATATTGAAAATGAACACCAATTATTAAAAATTTATTTATTAATTATTTGATACTAACTATTAATTATTTAATATTATTTTTTAATTATTAGTTAAATTTATAATTATTAAATGTTATTAATAAATGACAGCTACTTAAGATCATTTTTCATAACTGTCATATGTCGCTTCTTGCAAATAACTATTCCCAATAGGGTATTTTTCTTGTAATGATCTAATTTTTTATTACTTTAGTTATTTATCTATATTATTGACTTATAAAAAAAAGTTATAAATAATGTTTATTTATCAGATCATATTTTAAGTGTTATTAAGATTTATTAGTTATTACATGTTCAGTATTAATTATTAAAATATATATCAATTATTAAATAATTACTTTGTGTTTGTTTATTATTAAAGTATTAATTCATATTAATAATTATTATTACTTAATACTTTTTATAATATAATTGAATATTACTGATTACTTTGTGTACATTTGTATTTAATATTAATTATGTTTACCTAAGGTGAGGGAAGACTCTTTTAAAAAAAGTATGTTTTTCGCAACAGGCTTTACTAGTTGAAAAAAATACAGTTATCGCAACTGGCAAAAACAGTTGCAAAAGACATTATATTTGCAACAAGTTTGGAAATGCAGTTGCGAATAATAAGTTTGTTGCAACTTTTTTGGAAGCGCAGTTGCTAAAAGTATGTTTTTACAACGGGTAGCAAAGCATAGTTGCAAAAAATATGTTTTTCGCAACATGAACAAAAGGCCTGTTGCTAAATATCATCTATTGCAACGGCTACAAAAGGTCTGTTGCTAAATATCATTTACTGCAACTGTCGTTTGACGCCTGTTGCAAATAACTAGTTGCAATAGGGTATTTTTCTTGTAGTGTCTGCAGAATATAAACTTTCATTTCTTTCCTTCTATGATAAAATCAATAAACCAACCAATCAATCAAATTAACTAGTCAATTAATTAAACAATCAATCAATTAATCAAATCAATCAAATCAATTAATTGATTACATCATCTTCATAAAATATTTGAATCAATAAATTCAACACTTTGGATTAGGTACTTCTACTTTCGTAAGACATCCCCACACTCTTAAGTATTTGTAGAATGATGGTCTATTTTTCCATAATTCGTGTGGAGACTTTGAAATTTTCTTTTGAGACAATTTATTCAGAATGTGTTAGGCATAAAGTATAGCTTCTCCTTAGAAGTTATTCAGTAGACCGAAACTTATGAGTAAAACATTCATTATCTCTTTAAAAGTACAATTTTTTCGTTTTGCTACATCGTTTGATTAAGGGGAATACGGTGTTGCGGTTTTGTGGCTTATGCCATTTTACGCGCAGAATTCCTCGAAACGTCGCAGATTTGGATGCGTGTGCGGGTTCGGGGTCGGGCATGGGTACGAACATGAGCATGAGCGTGCGCACCGCGTGGTGCGTTGCACCACCCACTAAGATGGTTTTTTCATTTACGTATCTCTTGTCTCATAGCAATTGTAATGATGTTATCATCTTAGTATATAATTATATAATATTTATTACATACTATGGTGTAGGATTATACATATTTCGAGACGTTTAATATATAAAATAGTCATTCATTTCCAATAGATAATTTGTTGGCAAAGATATAAAGAATGTGTTGGTATGTACTTGAAGTGCTTCCGCTTCATTTGCCATCAAATTGGATATCATTCCAGAAGTGAAGTTCCTCCGGCTATCATGTGTTAATCATAGTGATTTGCGAAACACAACAACAACCAAGTAACATATGGAAACAGATGCCAAGAGTTGTTTGTGTATACAATCACACAAGAAGGTTTTGTAATCCTTAGATAAAATGTATGAGTCAATCTCGATCTTGTTTATAATAGTGACCTATGTGATTTAACAATGGAAATTCAACTATCCCTGATAGAATCATAAAAATATAAAATTCATTGTTTATCAGGGTAGACCTCAGTCTAAGACTGTCAACTGATGCTTTTGGATGCAGAAACAGACAGATATCAGACAACTATCTGATCCGCCAACTATCGATAAATCAAGGAATATAAATAAAAAATTTTATTTTAATAAATTTTTTTCAATACAATTAATTATTAAAGCGCTAGAAATAAATAAATATAATGATAATAAATAGTTTTAAGGAACTAATATGTGTTTAGTGCGGATAATATAGATTTTCAACCTAACAAAATAATAATTAGTATATATCAATGTGCTAAAATAAACATAATTTAAACTATAATCATAAAGAAAACGGATGGATAATTTTCAGATGTAGATACGTGCATATCAGCGTCCGCGTCCATTCTTCCAATTATCGGATATTTATTTTCTTTTCGAATGCGGATGCGGACAAATTTCAGATTTTTCGAATATTCATTAACTACTCTAAGTCCGTCGAAAGCCAATACACATTATAGTTTTAAAATATTGTGCTTCAGCTAGTACTCTCAATGCTTAGAATATAGATTCAGTATATATTACATTAAAGTTACCAATATTTAGAGGATTGTTTATCGCACATAAAAAATTCAAAATAACAAGAGACTAGGTCATATTTTAGTGTACTGAATTTTAAAGTCCCTACCATTCCAGCATATATGCAGAATGCGTGAATGTAGCTATTCCATGATTGATCTCCCTTTTACATTGACTGGACGCAATTATCAATAAGAATTGTGTAATATCCATAATAAAGCTAACTTACAAAAATAAATATATTATAGCATGAAGGGAAAAAGTAGAGGGGAAAAAAGAAAAAAAAAGCTAAAGAAGAAGAGTACTCACCTCTAGTACAAGGTTCAAGATAATTGGACCAACAAACCAAGAGTCATCATTGCTATTGTAAATACAAATGAAAATATAACGAATGCGTACTTTCTAAAGGAATAAAACATGCTTATACCACGATATCAAAAAAAAAAAAAAAAAAAAAAAAAAAAAAAAAAAAAAAAGAAGAAAAAAATTGGAAATCGTAGAATCGAAACGTGTTGGAGATGGTCACTGGTTCATATCCAACATGTGAAAGCCTTCATGCAACCGTAATATATTACATGTTAGTTAAGAACCAATATTTGTACGTTGCAATATGCTCAGGTAAGATAAAAAATTAAAGGGTGGTGTGGGGGAATGAACAAAAATACCTGTTAGACATTATATTAAATATTAGAAGACAAATTAACTAACATATTGCATATTTTTAGCGCATTTTCCATTTTGCACTAAAAAGTGGACTTTTGGTCAAATTTCAAACTTAGCATATTTTTTGCCAATTTTTTGGTTAAGTTTGGTCTTCTCCCTGTTTTCCACTATTAACCATTCATGCTAATGCTGAATTAGTTGAGTAAGATGATTTCATGGTCGTTGGATTCATCTGACATGCAAAACTATTCATTATTGTTTTTTTCAAATATACTTAGGAGAACTCAGCGGATCAATAAACTCTTAAAGTTAATTAAAATGTGTATGTCCGCTTCAACTCATTACTTCTATAAACCCTAAATACTGTTTTTTGCGAGAATGTGTGGAAGGTAAAGATTGAATGTGGGTATGTTACCAGACATATATACTCCTTTCCGTTGCGTCACGTATGCAGACTGTTCATTCTTGTTAAGTAAGAGAACAAACAAAAATAGCAATAAACAGCTGAACATTGATACTAAGGGCGCACTTGGGAGTTTTAGGGTACCGTTTATGATGGATTTTTAGAGTATCGATTTTGATTGCCTACATAAGTTGTAACAATCAATGCATGCTTGGGAGTTAGTATATGCATGTTTTGAGGGGTATTCACTAAAATAACATGACATTTATATCTCTATATCTATTTTTTGTTTTATGAAAATTAATTTTATAATATAATTAGTGAGGGTGTAATTAAAAAAAAAAAAAAAAACCGTCAAAACACCCCGATTTGATGGATTGAAAATTAACATTAAAATTGCACTATATCGGTTTTCTTTGGTTTTCAACCAACGAATACCGGTGTGAAAAAAATTTGCAGACAAGCAAAGTCGTCTAAAACCACTCAAAATCGATATAAAACAAACTTCCAAGCGGAGCTTAATGTTACTAATTTTATCATCCCCATAGCAACACCTAATTTATTGAAATCTACATATGTAGCACCTAATATATAACAATAGTATGGTTCCTCATGTAGCACCTAATTTATAATAATAACATCTAATTTCATTTGCAGCCATGGTGTTGCGAGCTCTTCCACTTCACAAAGGAAATCTGACTATTATTCACAGAGAGGTGCTGCATATTAAGTTTGATGTTCTCAAACCTCTCTACCTTCATGGTTGCAACACTATGTCAAATAGTTTTTTGAAGGTAGTCATGGGGTTGTAGCCATGGAGGCGAAAACTTCATATGTATCACCTAATTTATTGAAAACATGAGCCAAAAAGAAGTTCGGGAACACCAAATTTATCATATGTACATAGGAGCACATCCAATTGTGTTGAGGAAAATAAACGTACAACATATATCTAAATGTGTTGAGAATCATAGTATTTCTAAATATAAAATATTTTCAAAGATCCACTGTAGCGTACATACCAATATTAATAGTAATCCCATCATTTTATAATTTTAGATAGCAATTTTCAGTTGTGGTGAAAATATATTATTAGGCGTCTACAAAATTTTAAATCATGCACATTTAAAAAAATGATATATACAAAAAAAAAAAAAAAAAAAAAAAAAAAAAAAAAAAAAAACACACACACACAAACACACCTGGTAAGACGAAATCTGACATAAGATCTTGAACCATAGATTTCCCTTGCAAGTCCACCTCACTTGTAAACACACATAAGTATTCCATGGTCAATAATTATTGGTTCAAAATTTGTGTTTCAATAGCCGCGCCCCCTATGTTTGCATACACACACGAGTACTTAAGCCCATCCACTGGATGTTTGAAAAAGGATAGAAGTAAACTGCTTTTTTGTAAAATAATACAAAGATCAACCGAATTTATATTTTTTCAATTATAACTATGACGACTTTCCCATACCTCCTGCATCAAACATAGGAAAAGTGTGCTGCATGATGTGATACGCCGCTTTGAGGCTAAAATCAAGAAAGATAAAACGGAATAGAACCTATTGTATAACTTACAGTGCATGGATGACATATGATAATACAATATACAACATGACAAAGTAGTGAAGCATGATAAAGCAGGAAGTCCCATCACCATAAAATCTCATAAATTCTGTACAATACATCACAGTATTTGAATTATGTATAAATCAAGCCTCACTACATCCCTCGTCAGGGTATATAATAGTTAACAACGAAAGTCATCCAAATAGCTATATAGTAATACGTATGCATCAGCTCGACACAGCACTGCAACATTGTCAGCAAATTTGCTACCTGCTACTCAGTTTACTCAACAACATTGTTGATGAGGACCCCAAGATAATAAGAGAAAACATAAAATCTTGAATGAGACAACAGTTTGGTATGAGCGATAAAAGTCTATCAAAACTGTACATAAAAATATGAAACTAGACAGTTCAAGTCTCATCTGACCTGTCCCTGCAATCAAAGAGTTAACACATAATAATCACTTAAAATATGCTACTCAAAGGACATAGAAGTAGACGCTAGTCAGAATGGGATTTCCAATTCCCTCTTCTTTTCAGTCTTTATGATGATAGTCTAACCAGAGAGATAGAAGAGAACGCACCAGCAAACATAACATCCATAACAAGTAATAACCTAACAGTCACCGACTAAAGCCTTGAATACATTGATATCGAATGGTTAGTTGTTGCGATCAGTCAATGGCTAACGGAGAACCTCGGTTCCAGTGGGACTACCATACGTTCCATGCATATTTTTCTTCCTAAGACAACTAGGTCACTTCCCAAGAGATCCAAGGTATACGATCTCACAGATCCTAATAGTCGTCCCCACGATATACATGCTTTGAGTGCATTTAGAACCGTTCAAACTATCAACAATTACCTGACACTTCCGATCACATGAGACATCCACAACTCCAACTTAGCTTGACTCTCGTTGACTCGTAGCCTCATTCCTTCCCGAGCCGCCTATCACATTTTCCTTCAATCACTCTTGCCTGAGTGCACAATCAAAAATCTGATACCACTTTGACGATAAATTCCACCTCATAGATGCTATCGATGAACATAGACCTTCAGCATCCTCGTGAAGACACAAACTTACCATAACCAAGACCCTATGTCCTAATTCTTCAATTTAATGGACCGGTGCCAGTACATTCCCTAAGGATCTATGTCGGCTAATATACTTGGTCGCTTTGGATTAAGTATTTGGATATTCTCCATCCTGGCACCGGGTATGCCCCTTTGGTCCATCTTCATAGCTTAACTCCTCCCCAAATTTCTTCCTTCTAGTCCACGGTATTTTTCTCAAGTTTTTACACTTCAACCCATCCAATTTAAACTAAGCTTCTTCCATAGCCGCCTCGAGATCCTTAGATGCCACGCTTCAAATTCTAACTCCGTCTGAGTTATCATGTTTGATCAGTACCGGTCCACATGCTATGGACTGGTACCGTTCCATATAATTAGTAAATTTTCAAGTGAAAAATCTTGGACAGCCTCTCGACATCCTCCAGAACTCCTCCATCAAGTTTCATTTTAATTCAATCAGGTAAACCTCTGATTTACACTGATCTTTAAGTCTAAGTCCTAAAGCACACATTCTAAATGAAGCAATCAAGCATAACATACAATTCAATAATGCAACAATAATTCATCCAATTTCGAACATATACAATCACTCAAACGTAGAAACGTGATTCATATAATCAGAATTATAGATCTAGCAGAATTGGACACTAATCACATATATATTAATTACATATCAAGCATGGAAGATGTAACAAATTACTTATCAGCTATCAAAATTAGATTATCCTAGGATGTTTAGATTTCAAATTAACATGTATGATCCGATTTAGGGTGAAATTAACATATAAGGTGTAAAATGATCCTAAGTAACATATAAGATCCATGATAGCCATCTCAGAAATCTCTATTGCTTACCAAAACCTAGATCCAATGCAAATAGTATAAAATCAAGTCTAACAACGAAGAAAATCCCAAATTTCAATGTTGTAGACATGATATAATAATCCTTGATGTGGATCTGGCATTAAGATGTTGTGTAAGATGGTTTGATGAAGAAAAAGATTAGGGTTTAGAAATTAGGTTGAACCGAAGGATCACAAACGCCTAACCCAATGTTTAAAATAAGGAGAAAAGATTTCATTCTCTCCTCACACCCACTACTTATAGCTGTAGGTCATTAGCTTGATGGGCACACCAATCAGCCCATTAGTTATTAAATAAACTGCCCTATAGAAAAAAAACCTTAAAACAATGATTTCTCCTAAACCACCAAGCCAAATCCTCAATGTGACCACTTTATGGAATGACTAATCACCATATTATTCCAATGAGACCAATTAGAGCACCTAATTCATGGCATAGCAAAGGTTATGTTGAAAATAGTAAGTCATAGGAGCAAAATGGTCATAAATAGATGTGATAAAAATCATGGACATGTATCACATCCCCATGAGCCACATATTAAAATATGGGAATGATACGAACACTAGGAAATTAAATAGAATCATTTTACGATCATTCGATACATAACATACGAGTCATTACATTCTTCCCTCTTTAGAAATTTCACCCCTGAAATTCCAAGCCACCACGTGCAAACATAATGTCCCTTATGCCTACCATTCACTAGTAGCCAAACTATCATCCAATCTAGCATCCAACAATTCATGCAACAATAATCCTACCATAGCATGCAGAACTCTAATAGCACAAGAACCAATGATACTAGTAACATATGATATATGGCACATACTACTCAAATAGTTCTGAGCGGGTCGACTTCATGCTCTCTTCCATTTCACTTGTGCAATCGTCATCATTCTTACTTTGTTTACCTTGACTAGATATACAACCATCCTCCTAAGTTATTTCATGTCATCCCCAACAACACGAAGCGGCTTATGAGGTGTGGACATTTAAAATTGTCGTCAACATCCAAGTGTTCCAAAAATTTGAAACAAAATGTCCAGAGAAGAGAAGTATGGGAGATGCAGTAATAATGTGTGGGAAAGTAAAGGACACAGTAACTTATAGTGGTTCGGTTCAGATCGAACCTACGTCCACTTTGAAAGATTTGGTGATTTTATTTAACTATTGTTAAAGTACAATGTAAGACATCAATACAAATGAATACAATGACTAATGATGTCCTATAAGCCCTTGTTGTTGAGCTTCCTTGCTGAGCAGGAGTAGTCGAGGAGTTTCCGAAGTCCGGAGCGTGTCGGGAAGTTGCTGAGATCGAGGCGGTGTCTGAAGGTGCCGATGTTTGGAACGTATCGAGAAGGTCCGAGGATCGGAGTACATCGGGAGTTTCCGAGGTTGTGGCGGGATCGGGAGGTTCGGAGGGCGTCGGGTGGTGGCGAGATCTGAAGGGCATCGGGTAGTTTCGAGGTTCGGAGGGTGTCGGGTAGGGACGAAGTCCGGAGGGCGTTCGGTAGTGCCGAGGTCAGGAAGGTGTCGAGGGTATGAGGTTCAGAGAGTGTCAGGAGTTGGAAGGTTTCGAGAGGATAAGCAGAGACGGGTTTTGATAGGAGGAGTGGAGTCGTGTTCCGAGAGGAGGTCGGATTCAGAGGATCCGAGAGGAGGTCGTAGTCAGAGGATCCGAGAGGAGGTCGGAGGATCCAAGTGGATGTCGGAGTTGGAGGATCTGAGAGTACGTCAGAGTCGGAGCATCCGAGAGGATGTCAGAGTTGAAAGGGGCTGAGGCCTTCTTCTTCTTCATTGAGTGGGAAAGGTGTTTGGTCAACAATGTTTAAGACATCCGGAAATATCCAAAGGTAGTGTAAAAGTCCTTATAGATGTCCAAAAGCGAATGGAAAACGTGTATTCAACATTTTAGTGGTCCATGCTATGTCCCGTAGCCATGATGGAGAAGATGGAAGCCATTAATGGTGCTTGAGAGCTTCAATAAGTCCAAAGGTGGTTTAACGTCCAAAAGTATGGTTAAACCTTCAAGAGGATGCTCATGGTTCCAAGCATATGTGTCTTCTTTCTTGTATTACGAAGGAAGGTGTTTTGGAGGCTTTGGGGAAGAATTTCTTCTTCCTAGGAAGTCATTAAAGCCTAGAGGAAGCTTGAACCAAACCCTTTTACGTTGGAAGTGAGGGGGTACTTATATTGGAAGGGTTAGGTAATTGTAGTTAGGATATGGTGTCCACACAGCAGAATTTCGGGTCCCTTTATGAAGTGCAGGGAAATTTTTTATCCCTTCTGAGGGGTACAAATTTCGTATCCCTCCTGAGGGATACGAGATACGAATTTCATATCCTTCCAAGGGGATACGAATTCCATATCCCTTAGGGGAAACGAAATTCGTATCTTTCCAAGGGGATACCGGATACGAATTTTGTATCCCTTTTGGGGTACAAAATTTGTACCCTTCCTGGGGGATACGAAATTCATATCACTCTAGGGGATACGAAATTTGTATCCCACTAGGGGGATACGGGATCAAACTTAGTACCCTTCTCAGGGTTACAAAATTCATATCCTTCCTAGGGGATATGAATTTCGTATACCTCTAGGGATACGAAATTCTTATCCCCCCAGGGTGATACAAGATATGAATTTTGTATCCCTTTGGGGGATACGAAATTCATATCCTTTCTTGGGGATACGAAAAGATAGGTGGGCGAGGCTTGCTTGCCGAATTCTGGGCTTGATATGCATTTACGGAAATGCGCGTAACTTTCAAACCATAAGGCCATTTTAGTTAAACGAAGGCTGTACATGAAGCTAGCTCAGAGGGCTATAAGAATTACGATGTAAAGAATATATTTGACGTTTTCAGGCCTAAAAGAGGTCACCTAAAAGGGTTTCTGTCCACTTTTATGTTTACGTTGCGATTTCGACTGAATCGCTTTGTGTTTTTTGACGATGTTGCTGACGTGTGATAGCTTTGACCAAAAGCGTGTCAATATAGGCGATGCAGAGCATGGTAAAGCGAGGCACGGTGGTGCGAGGCATATGAGTGTGTTGAGCATGGTGATGCTAAGCCAGGTGGACTCGAAGCTGAATTTTGGAAACGATCGGTGCGTGTTGCGCAGTCTTTTGGGAGTGACCGAAGCATGCTGGTCGAGCGGTATTTGGTGTTGGTGAATTTCGTATCTGAGGGATACAAAATTTGGCTAGCAATCCGACCTGAGTCCTCTAATACCAGAACCATGATTCGCTTGATACGACCATACAATTCTGAGTGCGTTCACTTGATCCGTGACCTGTATTGTTCGAGAGCAGTTTGGCAAGTCGTGACGACTATTCTTGCGCGACCCTGACTTAGCTTGATTCCTGAAGATGTTGGCAACACTTCTGGGCCGTTAAGCAATGCGAGGGGCCGGGTCGTGTGGGCCTTGACTACTTCTGGTAACTGGACCAAAATGCCGGTTGACATGAGGTTTAGTAACTTATCGCTCTATCTCTAAGTTTTCCATCTGATCTAGAGATGCTACCACACTCGAGTTATGCACGAACTTCCATAGATACGATACGTGAAAAACATTGTGCATATCCGCCATCTTCTAAGGTAAATCCACTCTATAAGAAATCTTCCAAATATGATTTACAATCAGAAATAGTTTAATAAATCTCAGAGCTAACTTTCCCTTCCTTCTAATCAAACAACATTCCTCAGAGGTGAAACATTCACAAATACCAAACCTCTGAATGAGAATTCCAATTTTTTTCTTCACCTATCGGCATAACTCTTTTGGAGATATTGGGCTCCCTTCATTCGTTGTTGAATTATCTCAAACTTATCCTTTTTTTCCTTATCATTTTTGGTGAAGGTACTAACTTTTCTCCAGTCTTTCACCAACAAGAGTGTGAATTACATGGTCCATCGTACAATGCCTCATACGGTGCCATACTAATAATCGACTAATAGCTATTGTTGTAGGCAAACTTAATCAAATAGTGATGGTCTTCCCTTGATCCTCCAAAATCTAGTACACAAGCTCTCAGAATAACTTCCAACACTTGGTTGATTCTCTTTGTATGACCATCGATTTGGGTATGATATGCCCTACTTATGTGTAGCTCGGTTCCTAACATCTCTTGAAAGCTCTTCTAGAACACATTGGTAAACAAAGGATCTCGATAATTTACGTTACTCTTAGATTTTATCAAATAAACTGTCCATTTAATATACAAACAACCAACTTGGATGTCGTCCTAATAGATTTGACTAGAATAAATCTCATGCTTTTAGTCAAGCATCCACATTACCCATATACCATCATATCCAGCCTTAGTCCTTGGTAATCATCAATGGAATCCGTTGATACTTGCTCCCAATTCCATGTATAAACATCTAATGGAAACAATAACCCACTCGGCTTCTTCTACCAAATGACGATTCATAAAATTTGCGATGAATCTTCCAACATCCCCTTTCATGTCTTCCCAATTCTCATGTTATGTTATATCTTATTACCACCAGGATGAATAGTTAATCTAGAGTGATGACATTATCTTAGTACCTCATCTCTCAATCCACCTTATCAGGGTTAACCAATCTTCCATCCTTATGAAGCCAACCATATCGATTATCTTCGTAAGTATTCATTTCCTCAGATTCAACTCTTATCTTTAACCTTTGATCATCTCACCAAGCTTGGCATCTTGCTTTTGGCTTTCACCAATCCTTTTTATGAGAGTAGGTCTAATAAATAGGTTTTCCAACATCCCAAGCCCTAGCTCATAGTGAGGCCTGATATCAAATCCAACTAAGTATTCAAGGTACATCCATTTGGTAAACATAGCTCCCAAACTATAACTACCCGTATTTTATGTATCGGAGGATTGTAAAATATTTTTATTTTGTTCGTCGAGGGTTGGATCATTCTCATATTTTGATATGCTGTTTATGGGGATGTGAGACATGTCCATAATTTTTACAAATTTTATTTGTTACCATTTTGCTCCAATAAGTTTTGTAAAGGGAATAACTTTTGACTGGGATCGAATCGGGTGCTGAGATTGATTTCATTGGAACGGAAATGGTGTTGCCAATTCCGTAGATTGGTCATACTAAAGATTTGGTTCAGCGGTTTGGGAGAAATCGTTGTTTTAGTGCTGCATATTTTCTGTTCAGGTTTTGTAAGCGGATAATGGGCTGATTTGGTGTGGCCCATTAGTGGGTTGGTTTGAGGCTATATGTAGGGGGTTAGAGACATGGAGAGAGGGTTACTTTCTTTATTCTCTTATTTGGTTGAGTTCGTGATCCTTCTTGCTTAATCAAATACACCTTTCCACCATTAAAATTCTAGATCTACATGTGAAGATTGGAGATCTACATCAAACAAAGCAAGACCTACATCAAGTGAAGAGAGATCACATCAAATTGAGAGGTTGGAAGTTTATCCTTCGCTGTCCGGATTGGGAATTTAGTGATTTCAAGTTGTTTTAAAGATTTGGTGAGTGATAAGCATCTCTCACATGGATTCAATTAAGTATATGAGTTATTTAATATTATTTCCATCGTTTTAAGTTGTTTTCACCAAGATTTACATCATGGTAAGTATACTTTCATTTGAATCACTGTAGGATATGTTTATGCAAGTTTAGATCCATTGTTTTTGTTTATTCATTGATTTATCATGATTTGGTGAATTCTATGTGGTTGTTGATGAATAATTGTCTTTTTAGTGTTGATGATGATTTCATAAAGTGTTGATGATTGAATTGGATGATTTGAATGAATTCTTTGCATCGATGTAGTCGTTTGGTGATGATTTAGTCAAGATTGGAGGTAGACTGGTCAAATATGGAGTCAGTTCTTTTTTGCATGGGTTGTTTATGATGTGGCAGACTCAGGTCATATGGCTTGTTGCTCAAGAAATGGATGGGTCAAAGGCTTCAAGTCATTGGAGCCTAGGTCATTCTCGTAGGTTCGGGTCACAGGAAGCATGCAAGTGCTAAGATGTATCGTTGGTGTGGGTCGGTCTGGTCAGGTTGCAAGGAGTCGGGTCGGCCAAGGATGGTGGAAGTCAGATCGCGGAACTTCTATTGGTTTAGGGTCGTGGGTCACTGATGCTGCGGCACAAAGTCAGGTCGTTAGGAAAGACCTGGGTTGGGTCGGCTTGAGTAGTAAGTTGGTCAGGTCATCTCCAGAATGTCGGTTCATTCTGATGATGGGTCATTGGGCCTAAAGTGGAGCATCCTGTTGTGTTAGGTCGGGTCGTTTGGTTACCTCACGAAGTTAGCTCGTTTTTGTAACACATATGGGTCATTTGCGACCCGAAGTGTAGGCCGACCCGATTATGGTGGGCCATTATTTGATGCTACTTTGGTTTGGGAATGGACTAGGCTTCGAAGCGAATTCAAGTTGGAATGTTCGAAGTGTTGTGGTATGTTCGTTGGTCGTCATAATGCAATGAATGTGAAGATGACTCAAGGTGGCGAGTTCGTGGGTAGTGGTTGCTGGAGAAGTGGCTCGAGCTTATGAACAGTCATCAGGTTGGATGGCTAGAGATACCCAAGGCCGAGGAGTTATCTAGTTGTAGGTTCTGGCGGACTCAAAGTAGGGGTATAATGGGGATGCGCAGAAGACTAGAAGTGGTTGGTCGAGTACCCTGGGCTGCTCGATGGGTTTAGATACGTTTCGTCATATGGCGTATGGATTTTTACTAGAATCGGGGTTTACCATTAGCCCTTGACGGATGACAAGATGTTGATCCGTTCATATTATTAACAATGGTTTCAAAGCAGGACTGCCGGTGATAGCTAGAGTCATGGATGATGATTGCTTTGCTTGTATCGTCTTGTGTGTAGATTATTCGACGTCGATGGGGATATCTCTTGGGTGCATGTCTGATGTTGGTTTAGGCCTTCGGGGATTGTGCTTGGGAGATGTCAATATCGATTTGGATGGTCTACGCTTGATAACTGATTGCCATGACTGTACTGTTGTTTCTTCTTCGTTGTTGTAAAGGCTATCACTGTCAGATGTGGGTAAGACGGGTGCGAGTTCTTCTCTGTTGATGTTGGTAGATTAGTTGATTAATCTACCTATTCTCATATACTTTATTGGTGATGTTAAATAGCTGTTTTATCGCTCATTAAGACTGTCGTCTGACTCAAGGTTTTTTGTTTCCTCTTATTACCTCGGGTTGTTCATCCGAATGTGGATGGGCAGACTGAGTAGGAGGTGACATGTTGTTAATCTTGATGAGGACGATGCAACAATGCGATGACGAGCATGAGGCTGGCATATTATTTGCTACTATCTAGTTGTTGTTGTTTTTGCTGTTTGGTGTTTTCTCTGAGTGCTTGTGGTGAGGCTTACTGTACGGACTCTTATGGTGTAATCCAAGGTTGTATGGGTATTTCATGATGATACAAAAGAGTTTAAGATTCTGCTCAATTCTGCTTCACCATTCTTGCCTGTTGTATATATTCTATTATATTTTATCCTTGCGTTGTGAGTTATACGACAGGTTCCGCTTGTGTTATCTTACCTTGATGATCGTCCATGGCTTCCTAGCACGCCTTTCAGCACATATTCCTCTTATTTAGTGCAGGAGTTATAGGCGGTCATCACACAAACTCGCTTGTCTCCAAATTAACCCACCGACCACTGTGTTTCCTTTCCCTAGAGTATATGTAATACCAAAATCATAAGAACTTAGAAACTATAGCCACCGCTACTGCTGAAGATTCAAATCCTTTTGAGAGAAAAGGTACTTCAATCATGTATGATTGGTGAACAGATCTAATCTAACTACTAACAAATAATTCCTATATATCTTAAGATCAAACTCTATTACCGTTAACTTCAAATCCTGAGTCGGGTAACTCCTTTCGTGCAGCTTCAGTCATCAACTCAATAAGCCACAATCTTTCCTTTCTGCATAGCACTGCTCCCAATCCAGTGCCACATGCATCAATATACATAACCATATCTTCGTTTCCACTTGGCATAACCAATACATGAGCAGTCACTAATCTCTCTTCTAAGACCAAAAAAGTATGCTCACATCTTGCATCCTATTTGAAGGGCCAATTCTAATTAGTCAATCTAGTTAATGGTGTAGATATCTTCAAAAAGTTCTTGATAAACCGTCGATAATATCCAACTAAATCAAGGAAACTTCTTTCATTTGTAGCATTCTGAGGCCAATCCCAATCCTTGATTGCTACCACTTTATCAAGATCCACTGTTATTCCTTGTTCCGACACGACATGACCTAAGAATCTCATTTCTTCCTTCTATAAGTGACTCTTCGAAAACTTACCTCCCACCTGATGCTTTCGTAAGATTTCCAAAACAATCCTCAAATGCATCTTGTGTTCTTTCTCAGTCTTAGAGTTAACCAATATATCATCCACGAACATAAGCACAGATTATCCAACTGATCTTCTAAAACTAGATTCATAAGATGCACAATATATGTTGGTGCATAGTCAATCCAAACGACATATGACACTCATAGAATTCAGATGGTGTCCTTGAAGCAGTCTTAAGAACACTATCCCTAGCTTCTTTTGGTTGGTGAAATCACGTCGCCAAAATCCATTTAGGAAACCACCCGGGCTTTGTGAAGCTGATTAAACAAGTCATCGATCCTCAACAATGGATTTATTTATTATTGATCACCTTATTCAGCTCATGATAATGTACATACAATTGCAAAGATCCACCAACCTTAGTCACAAATGTTGAGTATAACAACATGAATTTTATTTGATGATAACAAGCATATATATTATTATATAAATGTGTTTGTAATTATACTATTCTATATTACATCACATACAAAAATAAATATTTATATTGAATAAAATGCTATTGCACACAGTTCAATATTCAAATAGTGATTTTATTCAAATAAATATTTTACTTCAACATTTGAAATGGTACAAATTTCTGACTCCACTATTTACAATTCACTGTTATATTACATAATCATTCGCATGTATAAAACTAGGTACAAAACTAGGGAGCATGCACAAGGTCAATGGTGCTGCACTAAGTAATCATGGCGATGTACAAAATGCACTTAATACAAGCAACCAGGATGTCAAGATGTACATCACAATAGCCACAAATGCAGGCACATGACAACATACCAAGCATAATATACAAAAGTGGAGTAGGAGGAAGGAAGTGGACAAAGTTTCAATGCCAAGTTTGAAACAAACAATACAACAAGAAAAATTGCAAAAGTCATGAAGCAAGTGAATAAATCAAACCAAGCAATGGAAAACAAAACACAATACAAGCTTGAAATACAAAATTTGTGCAACATAGGGTCTTGCAACATTAAGCATGGCAACAAGGAACAAGCGTGCAACATGCACATGCCAGTAGAAAATGTACATAGCCATTCCAATATAGCAAAGGGAAAACAAGGAAAAAATCATCAAGTGCTCAAGGAGCAATGTTCAAATATCATAGCTAACAGACATGTAAAGATATACACAGCGGCATGCATGAATGCCCTGAAATGATCAAGGAGCAAACATGTACACAACAATGTAAAGTGAACAAGCACATGTACAAAGCTGGTGCTCAAGGGAAAATACGTATAGCATCAACAACAAACATGGTACCAATGCACAAATTCAAGTATGGCACAATACTATACGAGATTATACACAAGTATAGCAAGGAAGCCAAATACTTGAATATGCCAAATTCGAACACATTCAAACTAGATCAAGAATAATATTTGTTCTTATCATTTTTTTTAAAAGGCACAACGACAGACATGAATGGTGCTCAGGGAGCAAAAACCAAAAAGCATATATGTAACACCCCGAATTTTAGTTAATGCTAAAATTCACTAATTGCAGAATAAATAATCTCAGACGTGAGAATTAGGGGAAACGGGCTGCGTCATTGCGTTCGTCTCGGAAAAATACGCAAAATAGAGTCCGAGTTTTCGAAAATCGGAGTCCATATGGCCCAGTTATGGCCCGATGAAGTTTGCAGAAAATTCAAAGATAAAAACAGATTTAAAAATTCAAATTCAGATTTTAAAATAGAAGCAGCGGGGCCAGGCGGGAAAGTTCCCGCCCTACCCATGTCGACAGGGCTGTCGACAGGCCTGTCGACAGGGGTGTCGACTTGCCTGTCGACATGCCTGTCGACACGGCGGGTCGAGCCAGGAGTTTGGGTGCACCAGATCTGGTTTTTGGGTTGAGTCTTGGGCTGGGTTCTAGAGATTTCCTAAATCTAACGGTCCTAATCTAACCTAGGGTTAATCTAAGGGCCTAAAACACTACCTAATCCTATAAATAAGACCCTAACCCTACCCTAATTCATTCATAATTAGGTCTTGTAACTAAACTATGGCAAAATGAAATTTGGTCATGGCCTCCATAAATCAATGAAGAGAGAGTTGCAAGCTAATCAACCTCTAATCAATATCTTCTTCACGAATTCCACTTCATAAGTTTGCTAATCTTGGTTTTGGTGAGTTTCTATCACTTTGATGATCGATTGCTAAATTAAGTAGATGAGATATGATGAGATTTATGGTTTTGCATGTGGATTAATGGGTTTTCAAGTCATATGACATGATGTGAATATGCTAATCTATGTTTAATATTAATCCTATGTTTATGCAAGTTGAATATGTAAATTTATGCATGTTGAATATGTAAATTTATGCATGTTGAATATGTAAATTTATGCATGTTGAATATGCGAGTTTATGCAAGTTGCTATGTGGGTTTATGCAAGTTAAGTATGTGGGTTTATGCAAGTTAAGTGGTGGGTTTATGCATAATGTGTAATTAATTTTATGCATGCTAAGTATGTAGTTTTATGCATGCTAAGTGTTTGGTATTATGCATAAATCATGACATGCAAGTTTACCTATGTATATATGCATAATGTATGAATATATATATGCATGTTTACCCTCCTTTAAGATGCAAGTTATACATGCAAGTTCAACATGATATGCAAGTTATGTGCAAGCTCAACATGTTATGTAAGTTATGTGCATGTTGTTATGCAAGTTCATATGCAAGTTTATGTGTATGATGTTATGTAAGTTATGTGCATGTTGCTATGCAAGTTCATATGCAAGTTATGTGTATGATGTTATGCATGTAAGTTATGCGTATGTTGATATGCAAGTTATGTTTATAATATTATGCAAGTTATGTGTATGATGTGATGCAAATTAACATGTAACATGTTGTGCAAGTTCACACCTTTAAGACCCATGCAAGTTCACCTTTGTATAACCTATGAACACTTATGCAAGTTGCCTTTATACATGACATATGTATGTTCATGCTAGTTGGGTTATTTAGTAATGCTAGTTGGGTTAATATTATGATGTAAGTGGACACCTTTTAACCCATGTTAATGCTAAAGTATGCTAAACGAAACCCATGTTAATTGTGAAAGAATCTTCTCTTGGAAATATGTCGTGTTAGCATAAGTACGTGGGGAAATGATGGGGTAAATAGACATGTTAATGAAATGGTGTGAAATGGTTATGATTAAGCATACCATAAAATGAGTAAGCGTAAGTGGGAATTTACCTATTGAGTTAGGTCTACCCCATGGGAATTTACCTATTGAGTTAGGTCTACCCATGTTACGAAAAACTTGATATTAATTAGGGATAATTAATATGGGGGTGATTAATTAGGTATAATTAATCAACTAAGACACGAGGTTGGACCCTTTTGTAGTAGAAGTCTGCCCGGAACCGACCGGCCATCCAGCGGCTACAAATGATTGGCCCAATGTGAGAGGTCTTAGTCATAAATTAAATACATGATTAAAGTAAAGACACGAGGTTAGACCCTTTTGATGACAGAAGTCTGCCCGGAACCAACCGGCATATCCAGCAGTCATAAAAGACGGTCTAATGTGAGAGGTCTTTATGAGGTCATGATCTTAATTAATGAATTAAGAAACACTTAACCATATTAGCATGTAGTGGGACATGAGGGTTAAGTGGGTGCCTTGGGTGGCATGAGGAGACTAGTGGGTTGCCTGGGGCGGCAATAGAAAATACGATTAGAATACTTAACCAAAGTGAAACATGTAATTAAACATGATTAAAGGGTTAAGTAAGTGCCATGGGTGGCATGGGAAAATACGATTAGAATACTTAACCAAAGTGAAACATGTAATTAAACATGATTAAAGGGTTAAGTAAGTGCCATGGGTGGCATGGGAAAATACGATTAGAATACTTAACCAAAGTGGAACATGTAATTAAACATGATTAAAGGGTTAAGTAAGTGCCATGGGTGGCATGTGAAAGTCTAGTGGGTACCTTGCATAATATGATTAAAGGACTTAACCAAAATTTATAACATGTAAGGGGACATGGTTAAAGGGTTAAGTGGGGTTCACTAGAAATTACAAGCTTAGGAGGTAGCTTGTGGGGGCCCGTTTCAACCTATATCCCAAACGTATCTTTGTGGGCTCGATTCTAGTCGAGTGACGGGACACGCATATTGGGCTTGACTATAAGTGGCCAAACCGGGTTAGCGGTGGCAACGCGGGACCAACGGGTTTCATATGCGTGTGTGGACCCGGGCTGGTTGGTAAGTCGTTGTTGCATCGTGTAGATATAAAGCCGTGCACCGTTGATATTATATGGTGGCCACGTTGGGGAATGATACACCCCAATCGTGGGACCAGCACGGGTATCTACGTAGGGGAGCCGATCGCTTGGGAAGTAGTGGGTACACCTATGTAGTCAGATAGGGGTACACGAAACTACTAAATTACTAAGTACACTTAGTGGGATCAACCTTTAAGTAGGAATTACTCTTGGTGGGTAGGACTGGTGTGGTGCAGTGTAGGAATTACCCTTGGGTGGATAAGTCTGGGGTGGTGTAAACTAATCCTTGGGTGGATAAATGCGTCTTTACGATTATCTTAGTTTATCCTAAGTATACCTAGCTACTTAGTGTAGCCATTCATCCCCAGACGTTACCGTATATCAAGCTTATGTCTCCTCTGGTTACTTTAATGATTGTATTGTTAAAGTTATAGGACTCACTCAGACTTATGTCTGACCCCGTTGTTTTTATCTTTTTCCCAACCCTCAGGTTATCAGAGTGGGTCCAGTACGAGTGGGCTTTGATCAGACTGCTTTATTTTCTTTTGGAGCTTGGACCATAGGAGTAAAGCTCAGCTTATCCTTTTCTTTTATGGCTATCAGTTTACGCATATTGGGATTATGTACTTTTATTTATCAGGATGGATATTTTGTACTTGACTCTTAGTATGGTTTTATGATGTAACCAGACATGTTTTACTTCCGCTGTTATGAGATGATGTTTTAAAATTTTTAAGTACTATTTATATCTGTCTTGGTGTAATTTTTCTGTTCTATATCCACTAAAATACTCCACCGATGCCATGGCATTCCCTTAGAGAGTGACCATAGCGGGTGTGGGGTGTTACACGTGGTATCAGAGCAAAGGTTACCAGAACAGATAAATTTTTTTTTTAGAAAAACTATTTTTCTAAAAACATTTTTGGAAGAAATATTTTCAAAAACATGTCTTTAATGAGAAAAGTTTTTGAAAGAAAAGCATAATCCCCGATAGCCATATCTTTATCTTTCGAATTCTCCGTTTCGAATCTTTCCTTTTTCATCTCAGCATGGCTGAAGATCTTTATCTTCCGGACGGTGTAGCGGTACCAGTATGGTATAGGAGGTTGTTAGAGGCTAGGGCCGCCGCTGCAGGTCCAGCAAATGTCCCCCCTCCACCCGTTGCACTCGTTCCTCCTCGCGCGGATACTTTTGCTATGACTTGTAGGAAGTTTAAGGCTATGGGAGGAAAACCTTTTGTGGGAGCTAGGGATTGGCTTAATGAGACGGAAGAATTGATGGAAATCTTGGAAGTGGAAGAGGGAAAGAAAGTCAGGTTAGCCGCTTGGTTAATGGAAGGAGAGGCCTCGTTCTGGTGGGAGGTCACTAATGGAGAACGCCCTGTTGATTCTTGGATGGATTTCAGGCAAAGATTTGAGGCAAAGTTTCTCTCAAAAGCGGAAGAAAATATGCACGTGGAAAGGTTCTTGAACTTAAAGCAAGGGAACTTGTCGGTGGAAGAATATGTTAACAAGTTTAATCAGTTAGAGAGATTCAGCGAAGAAGAGAAAGCTTTGAGGTTCGTTAAGGGCTTGAACGAACCAATGCGCGGATTGGCTATGTCTCACATTCCTATGGGGGCCACTTTCGAGAAGCTAGTGGACATGGCACTTATGCATGAGGAAGAGAAGGGTCCCAATGCTAGTAAAGCACCCGAGAAGGAAGGAGATCAGAAGAGACCTCTACAGCAACAACAAAACAAGGGTGGAAAAGGCAACGGAAAGAAAAAGTGCTTCAATTGTGGGACACTAGGCCACCTAAGCAAGGAGTGTCGCAAGAAGAAGAAGACTGGCTGCTTCCACTGTGACGAAGCAGGACATCTAGTGAAAGACTGTCCTAAGAAAGGGCGAAGGACGGGGTCTACCTCAGGAGGACAGGTGCAAGCTCTTGTGGCACCAGTTCAGGCAAGGGGGCAAGTTCGGGCTCTCGCAGTTCCACCGGTTCGAGAAAGAGGTAGAACTATTTCTGTGGAAAGTTTAGTTTTCCTGTTTGATCATCCTGTTCGTACTTTATTTGATTTTGACGCATTGAGTTCGTTTATCTCATCATTGTTAGTTGAGTCACTGCACTAATACACCAGTTGGTAGATGATCCCTTAGTTGTTTCAAACCCAATTGGGCTCCATGATGTGTTTGGGTTTGAAAGTTTCTATACTTAGCGTTGAGTTTAGATGTGATGCTTTTGGGCTTCACGGGCTATGGGTTAGTTTTGGGCATAGACTGGTTATCCAGTAATGGTGTCGTTCTTACTTGTGAAGAGAGTTGTTAGGTTTATGACCCGCTAGGGTAACACTCTCGAGATCTTTTGTAATCCCATGGAATCTGTTATGCTAAGTTATCTAAAGTCGCTTGACACGTCGATCGAGAGTTTGCAATCTATAGAGTGGTCCGGGAATACTCGGATGTGTTTCAAGAAGGTGAAGGGCTTACCTCGCGGGAGATTGACTTCCGAATATATCTGGTAGACAATGCTAAACCAGTATCTTGGCCAGTGTGCCACGTGGCTCCTCGTGAGAGGAGGGAACTCCATAAGCAAGTAGGCAATTTACTTAAGAAGGGGTTCATAAGACGAAGTATATCGGAGTGGGGTGCTCCGGTAGTTTTTGCCACGAAGGCGGATGGGTCCCTCAGACTTTGTGTAGGCTAAAGAGAACTAAATAAGCTCACAAAGAAGAATAGACACCCATTGTCGAGGATTGATGATCTCTTTGATCAGTTAGTGAGCGCCTCAGTATTTTCGCAGTTGGACTTAGCCACAAGGTTTCGTCAATTGAGAGTGACTGAGGATAGTATAGAGAAGACTACCTTTAGGACTCCGGATGGTTTTTATGGGTGGCTAGAGATGCCATTTGATTTGATGAACGCCCCGCATATGATGAAAAGGGTGTTCAAGGAGTACCTAAATAAGTTCGTGACGATCTTTGTAAATGACATCTTGGTCTTTCCTAGGAGCGAAACAAGTTTTCGTATGTGCTCAATAGGATGAGCAAAGCCAGTTATGGGATAAACGGTGGTTTTGGAGCAAGACTGGCGAGGACATCCAGAGTTGAACAAGGGCTTAACTATTTAGCCGTTTTTACTAGTATCATCTCACGTAGGTCGTCTGAATTCGAAGGAGGTATCCCTTGGGTGTTTGTCTGATATTGGTTTAGGCCTTTGGGGCTTGCATTTGGGGGATATCGCGTTCGACTAAGGTGGTCTGCGTGAGAGATGGATAATTGTGGCGGTTTTGCATGGGAGAATATCCTGATTTTTCTCTAGAAGTGGAGAAAAGCATGCCTTACATCTCAGAGAGGTGTTGGAGACTCTTCGAGCACATAGTCTTAAAGCTAAATTCTCTAAATGTCATTTTGGAGAAGAGAAGTGCGATTCTTAGGGCATGTGGTCTCTAAGGAAGGGATAGCTGTGGATCCCGCATAGATAGTAAAGTACCTAGGAATGCTACCGAAGTAGGAAGTTTCTTGGGGATTGGCAGGATAATTCATCAAAGACTTCGCGAAGATATCAGCCCCATCAACCGGCTGGACGAAGAAGAATCTGGTTTTCTCATGGGACGAGATGTACCAAGACATGAATCGAGTTTTCTTTTTGGGCCGATATGAAGAAAGACATGGCCGAGTATGTCGCTAGATGCTTGGTGAAAGCAGAGCAAAAGAAACCAAGTGGGTAGCTTCACCCATTAGAAGTTCCGCTAAGGAAGTGGGATAGTGTCTCGAAGGATTACCAAAATCAAGGAAGGGTAATACGGGGATTTGGGTTGTGGTAGATAGACTTACTGAGTGTGCCCATTTCATACCCGTGAAGGGTAAGAGAACTGCTCCATGGCTAACTTCAGTTTATATTCGAAAGATTATTAGATTGCATGGTGTACCGTCCAGTATGGTGAGCGATCGAGATCCTATCTTCACTGAAGAGTTTTGGAAAAGTTTGCGAAAGGCGGTAGGGACTCAGTGGTATTTGAGTACCGCATCTCATCCTCAGATAGACGGCCAGACCGAGAGGGTGAATCATATTTTAGAAGACCTTTTGAGGCTATGTATCTTGGATTTAGGAGGTACATGGGAAGAGCATCTTCCATTGGTGGGGTTACCCGACAGACTTAGTGGTGTACGTGATGTATTCCATGTGAGGAAGGACCTACATAAGATCGTAGAGGCGATAGAGCCAAGCTTGCTTAGAGAAGTGGAAGTAGAGCGTGATGAGGTGGTTCGACGAGCTCCTACTTGCATCCTTGGGTCAGAGATTTGGAAGTTGGGAAACAGAGAGGTTCAACTAGCCAAAGTACAAGGGGGAGATGAAGAGAGCGACGCTACCTGGGAGACGGAAGCGAAGATGCGTTCGAGGTACCCTTTTTCTTTCGGAGGGTATGTCCTTTTGCTTCTCCTTCATCGCATATCTTGTGCTTATCTTATCCTTAGTATGTCCTCTCGTTAGTACCTTTGACCTTCAGATAGGATATTCCTATGGTTGAAACATGTGTTTGAGACATGTTATGTATGATGGATGCAAGTGGATGCAAGTGTTTGCTAGTGGTTGCTCGTGGATGCATATACACACACTCTAGGCACTAGATCGGCTCCATCACCTCATACTGCATATTGCATAAAATTGTGTGTAAGTAGCTATATTAATGGATGTATAATGATTGTGTTATCATATGGATGATGCATTTTGGTGAATGATTGTGCACTCATGTAGATATTGTATGTGTCGATAGGGTTCTCTCACATACATAATGGATGCATGGCACTATCATGGTTTGCATATGTTCATACATTAGATAGGGAACATATACACACACTTTTTGCATTTGCTCATACATCATTAGAAATTTTTTTAAGGACAATGGATGCCCGTGATTGATGGTTTGAGTAGATGGTTGTTTGGATGGTAGGATATGCATTCTCCTTAGCTTAGAGATTTCGGGGACGAAATCCTTTAAGGAGGGGAGAATGTAACACCCCGAATTTTAGTTAATGCTAAAATTCACTAATTGCAGAATAAATAATCTCAGACGTGAGAATTAGGGGAAACGGGCTGCGTCATTGCGTTCGTCTCGGAAAAATACGCAAAATAGAGTCCGAGTTTTCGAAAATCGGAGTCCATATGGCCCGATGAAGTTTGCAGAAAATTCAAAGATAAAAACAGATTTAAAAATTCAAATTCAGATTTTAAAATAGAAGCAGCGGGGCCAGGCGGGAAAGTTCCCGCCCTACCCATGTCGACAGGGCTGTCGACAGGCCTGTCGACAGGGGTGTCGACTTGCCTGTCGACATGCCTGTCGACACGGCGGGTCGAGCCAGGAGTTTGGGTGCACCAGATCTGGTTTTTGGGTTGAGTCTTGGGCTGGGTTCTAGAGATTTCCTAAATCTAACGGTCCTAATCTAACCTAGGGTTAATCTAAGGGCCTAAAACACTACCTAATCCTATAAATAAGACCCTAACCCTACCCTAATTCATTCATAATTAGGTCTTGTAACTAAACTATGGCAAAATGAAATTTGGTCATGGCCTCCATAAATCAATGAAGAGAGAGTTGCAAGCTAATCAACCTCTAATCAATATCTTCTTCACGAATTCCACTTCATAAGTTTGCTAATCTTGGTTTTGGTGAGTTTCTATCACTTTGATGATCGATTGCTAAATTAAGTAGATGAGATATGATGAGATTTATGGTTTTGCATGTGGATTAATGGGTTTTCAAGTCATATGACATGATGTGAATATGCTAATCTATGTTTAATATTAATCCTATGTTTATGCAAGTTGAATATGTAAATTTATGCATGTTGAATATGTAAATTTATGCATGTTGAATATGTAAATTTATGCATGTTGAATATGTAAATTTATGCATGTTGAATATGCGAGTTTATGCAAGTTGCTATGTGGGTTTATGCAAGTTAAGTATGTGGGTTTATGCAAGTTAAGTGGTGGGTTTATGCATAATGTGTAATTAATTTTATGCATGCTAAGTATGTAGTTTTATGCATGCTAAGTGTTTGGTATTATGCATAAATCATGACATGCAAGTTTACCTATGTATATATGCATAATGTATGAATATATATATGCATGTTTACCCTCCTTTAAGATGCAAGTTATACATGCAAGTTCAACATGATATGCAAGTTATGTGCAAGCTCAACATGTTATGTAAGTTATGTGCATGTTGTTATGCAAGTTCATATGCAAGTTTATGTGTATGATGTTATGTAAGTTATGTGCATGTTGCTATGCAAGTTCATATGCAAGTTATGTGTATGATGTTATGCATGTAAGTTATGCGTATGTTGATATGCAAGTTATGTTTATAATATTATGCAAGTTATGTGTATGATGTGATGCAAATTAACATGTAACATGTTGTGCAAGTTCACACCTTTAAGACCCATGCAAGTTCACCTTTGTATAACCTATGAACACTTATGCAAGTTGCCTTTATACATGACATATGTATGTTCATGCTAGTTGGGTTATTTAGTAATGCTAGTTGGGTTAATATTATGATGTAAGTGGACACCTTTTAACCCATGTTAATGCTAAAGTATGCTAAACGAAACCCATGTTAATTGTGAAAGAATCTTCTCTTGGAAATATGTCGTGTTAGCATAAGTACGTGGGGAAATGATGGGGTAAATAGACATGTTAATGAAATGGTGTGAAATGGTTATGATTAAGCATACCATAAAATGAGTAAGCGTAAGTGGGAATTTACCTATTGAGTTAGGTCTACCCCATGGGAATTTACCTATTGAGTTAGGTCTACCCATGTTACGAAAAACTTGATATTAATTAGGGATAATTAATATGGGGGTGATTAATTAGGTATAATTAATCAACTAAGACACGAGGTTGGACCCTTTTGTAGTAGAAGTCTGCCCGGAACCGACCGGCCATCCAGCGGCTACAAATGATTGGCCCAATGTGAGAGGTCTTAGTCATAAATTAAATACATGATTAAAGTAAAGACACGAGGTTAGACCCTTTTGATGACAGAAGTCTGCCCGGAACCAACCGGCATATCCAGCAGTCATAAAAGACGGTCTAATGTGAGAGGTCTTTATGAGGTCATGATCTTAATTAATGAATTAAGAAACACTTAACCATATTAGCATGTAGTGGGACATGAGGGTTAAGTGGGTGCCTTGGGTGGCATGAGGAGACTAGTGGGTTGCCTGGGGCGGCAATAGAAAATACGATTAGAATACTTAACCAAAGTGAAACATGTAATTAAACATGATTAAAGGGTTAAGTAAGTGCCATGGGTGGCATGGGAAAATACGATTAGAATACTTAACCAAAGTGAAACATGTAATTAAACATGATTAAAGGGTTAAGTAAGTGCCATGGGTGGCATGGGAAAATACGATTAGAATACTTAACCAAAGTGGAACATGTAATTAAACATGATTAAAGGGTTAAGTAAGTGCCATGGGTGGCATGTGAAAGTCTAGTGGGTACCTTGCATAATATGATTAAAGGACTTAACCAAAATTTATAACATGTAAGGGGACATGGTTAAAGGGTTAAGTGGGGTTCACTAGAAATTACAAGCTTAGGAGGTAGCTTGTGGGGGCCCGTTTCAACCTATATCCCAAACGTATCTTTGTGGGCTCGATTCTAGTCGAGTGACGGGACACGCATATTGGGCTTGACTATAAGTGGCCAAACCGGGTTAGCGGTGGCAACGCGGGACCAACGGGTTTCATATGCGTGTGTGGACCCGGGCTGGTTGGTAAGTCGTTGTTGCATCGTGTAGATATAAAGCCGTGCACCGTTGATATTATATGGTGGCCACGTTGGGGAATGATACACCCCAATCGTGGGACCAGCACGGGTATCTACGTAGGGGAGCCGATCGCTTGGGAAGTAGTGGGTACACCTATGTAGTCAGATAGGGGTACACGAAACTACTAAATTACTAAGTACACTTAGTGGGATCAACCTTTAAGTAGGAATTACTCTTGGTGGGTAGGACTGGTGTGGTGCAGTGTAGGAATTACCCTTGGGTGGATAAGTCTGGGGTGGTGTAAACTAATCCTTGGGTGGATAAATGCGTCTTTACGATTATCTTAGTTTATCCTAAGTATACCTAGCTACTTAGTGTAGCCATTCATCCCCAGACGTTACCGTATATCAAGCTTATGTCTCCTCTGGTTACTTTAATGATTGTATTGTTAAAGTTATAGGACTCACTCAGACTTATGTCTGACCCCGTTGTTTTTATCTTTTTCCCAACCCTCAGGTTATCAGAGTGGGTCCAGTACGAGTGGGCTTTGATCAGACTGCTTTATTTTCTTTTGGAGCTTGGACCATAGGAGTAAAGCTCAGCTTATCCTTTTCTTTTATGGCTATCAGTTTACGCATATTGGGATTATGTACTTTTATTTATCAGGATGGATATTTTGTACTTGACTCTTAGTATGGTTTTATGATGTAACCAGACATGTTTTACTTCCGCTGTTATGAGATGATGTTTTAAAATTTTTAAGTACTATTTATATCTGTCTTGGTGTAATTTTTCTGTTCTATATCCACTAAAATACTCCACCGATGCCATGGCATTCCCTTAGAGAGTGACCATAGCGGGTGTGGGGTGTTACACGTGGTATCAGAGCAAAGGTTACCAGAACAGATAAATTTTTTTTTTAGAAAAACTATTTTTCTAAAAACATTTTTGGAAGAAATATTTTCAAAAACATGTCTTTAATGAGAAAAGTTTTTGAAAGAAAAGCATAATCCCCGATAGCCATATCTTTATCTTTCGAATTCTCCGTTTCGAATCTTTCCTTTTTCATCTCAGCATGGCTGAAGATCTTTATCTTCCGGACGGTGTAGCGGTACCAGTATGGTATAGGAGGTTGTTAGAGGCTAGGGCCGCCGCTGCAGGTCCAGCAAATGTCCCCCCTCCACCCGTTGCACTCGTTCCTCCTCGCGCGGATACTTTTGCTATGACTTGTAGGAAGTTTAAGGCTATGGGAGGAAAACCTTTTGTGGGAGCTAGGGATTGGCTTAATGAGACGGAAGAATTGATGGAAATCTTGGAAGTGGAAGAGGGAAAGAAAGTCAGGTTAGCCGCTTGGTTAATGGAAGGAGAGGCCTCGTTCTGGTGGGAGGTCACTAATGGAGAACGCCCTGTTGATTCTTGGATGGATTTCAGGCAAAGATTTGAGGCAAAGTTTCTCTCAAAAGCGGAAGAAAATATGCACGTGGAAAGGTTCTTGAACTTAAAGCAAGGGAACTTGTCGGTGGAAGAATATGTTAACAAGTTTAATCAGTTAGAGAGATTCAGCGAAGAAGAGAAAGCTTTGAGGTTCGTTAAGGGCTTGAACGAACCAATGCGCGGATTGGCTATGTCTCACATTCCTATGGGGGCCACTTTCGAGAAGCTAGTGGACATGGCACTTATGCATGAGGAAGAGAAGGGTCCCAATGCTAGTAAAGCACCCGAGAAGGAAGGAGATCAGAAGAGACCTCTACAGCAACAACAAAACAAGGGTGGAAAAGGCAACGGAAAGAAAAAGTGCTTCAATTGTGGGACACTAGGCCACCTAAGCAAGGAGTGTCGCAAGAAGAAGAAGACTGGCTGCTTCCACTGTGACGAAGCAGGACATCTAGTGAAAGACTGTCCTAAGAAAGGGCGAAGGACGGGGTCTACCTCAGGAGGACAGGTGCAAGCTCTTGTGGCACCAGTTCAGGCAAGGGGGCAAGTTCGGGCTCTCGCAGTTCCACCGGTTCGAGAAAGAGGTAGAACTATTTCTGTGGAAAGTTTAGTTTTCCTGTTTGATCATCCTGTCCGTACTTTATTTGATTTTGACGCATTGAGTTCGTTTATCTCATCATTGTTAGTTGAGTCACTGCACTAATACACCAGTTGGTAGATGATCCCTTAGTTGTTTCAAACCCAATTGGGCTCCATGATGTGTTTGGGTTTGAAAGTTTCTATACTTAGCGTTGAGTTTAGATGTGATGCTTTTGGGCTTCACGGGCTATGGGTTAGTTTTGGGCATAGACTGGTTATCCAGTAATGGTGTCGTTCTTACTTGTGAAGAGAGTTGTTAGGTTTATGACCCGCTAGGGTAACACTCTCGAGATCTTTTGTAATCCCATGGAATCTGTTATGCTAAGTTATCTAAAGTCGCTTGACACGTCGATCGAGAGTTTGCAATCTATAGAGTGGTCCGGGAATACTCGGATGTGTTTCAAGAAGGTGAAGGGCTTACCTCGCGGGAGATTGACTTCCGAATATATCTGGTAGACAATGCTAAACCAGTATCTTGGCCAGTGTGCCACGTGGCTCCTCGTGAGAGGAGGGAACTCCATAAGCAAGTAGGCAATTTACTTAAGAAGGGGTTCATAAGACGAAGTATATCGGAGTGGGGTGCTCCGGTAGTTTTTGCCACGAAGGCGGATGGGTCCCTCAGACTTTGTGTAGGCTAAAGAGAACTAAATAAGCTCACAAAGAAGAATAGACACCCATTGTCGAGGATTGATGATCTCTTTGATCAGTTAGTGAGCGCCTCAGTATTTTCGCAGTTGGACTTAGCCACAAGGTTTCGTCAATTGAGAGTGACTGAGGATAGTATAGAGAAGACTACCTTTAGGACTCCGGATGGTTTTTATGGGTGGCTAGAGATGCCATTTGATTTGATGAACGCCCCGCATATGATGAAAAGGGTGTTCAAGGAGTACCTAAATAAGTTCGTGACGATCTTTGTAAATGACATCTTGGTCTTTCCTAGGAGCGAAACAAGTTTTCGTATGTTCGGAACACAACATATATCATGAATACATTTTTCTTGGTCAAGACAAGGTGCAAATGGACATGGCAACACAACATATATCATGAATACATTTTTCTTACCTAAATTCGGAACAAGAGGATAAGAACATGGAAGGATTTCAAATTTTAATTTGGGAAATTTACAAATGGTAAATTGGATCAGGCCAAATCAAATTCAAAATCTTTCTAGCATTCCAAATTTTGTTTTTGGTGAAATTTATAAAATTGAACATGTTCAGAATTTCCAGAATTGCAACCAATATTTTTGATAAAATTTATTTTTTGTAAGGGAATACATTTGGCAAGATATGTCAATAACATTGGGAAGAAGAATATTTAGCAATTTTTTTTTGAAACAACACAATCTGGCATATTTGGCAAGCAGACATGGTGCAATTACAAGTGGATAGAGTAGATCAACATGAACGATACAACATGAGCATCAAAGATCAACACACATATGAATATAGTGTATATATATGAGTGAATGTGTGTGTATACGGTCAACATCAGAGCAACAGGAAAGATCAAATGAAGTATCTGTTATTATCATAGTTATCAAGTTAATCTAAGCCTAAATGGAAAACAAGAGATAAAGTGTAGTATCTATTCGAATGTGCATGTGTAGTATTAAGAGAAAGAATCAAGTGCAGCATTAAAATTTCCTTGGATAAAGGATGAAAGTTACTTCCTTAATATTAAACGCTTGAAAAACTCAAATCAGAAATATATGTCAAATTTTTTATTTTGGGAAATTTTCAATTGTCAAATTATGTAGAGAATTTCAAATCCACAATTTTAGCAACTTAATGGGAATGAAATTTTTTATGTTTGGATAATCAAATAAAACTCGAAAACCAAATGTTATTCACGAACACACAGAAATCAAAAGGGATAATTTCGAGCAAGAAAATCTGTCAAATATTTCAAGAAATCGAATGGTTATTCAAGGCAACATTCTTTGAAATCAAGGGGGATAGGGTTTGGAAAACCCTATATAAACACCATTTCATCACTGGCAAAAGGCATCGAAACCAAGCAAATCACTTCAGGCATAGAAGAATAAAAATCAGAGAACTCACAAACTAGGTTTTCGATCATCTAAAGTGACAAATCATCAACCAGGAGCATTAAGTAATCAGAGCCATCAAAGAACCAATTTGAATCCAAGTTCGAAGTCACGATTTGGAAAAGAGGAGCAAAACCCTTATTTTAACTTTTGCTCACCATTGAAGAATAAAGAGGAAGTCGATAAAGTGACAAAGCAAAAGGGCAACGGACCATTTTTATTTAACTTAGTTTTAAAACTGGGGTTTTGCTTCAGTTTTTAAGTTGTTTTTATTTTATAATCATTCAAAGTTTACTAGTTTTCTTTAAACTAAGGTTCTAGCTATAGGGTTTGTAGTTAGGGAAAAATCTGAACTCTGGAACTGAGATCAGTGCAGGGTTTTGAGCATAGGATTAGAACTATAGCGAGGGCTCGCGAGTGTATAAGTATTATATATGGGATATTGTTTTTAATACCTAGTAGAATCATTGGGGAATGCAGCAGTAGGCAGGGGTTTGCCGAAGCTGGGTAAATTCCTTGTCGTTTATTTTCTGCATTTATTTATTCTGTTGTGACCTATACTGGGATAAATTTTATATTCCACAAAAATTGCAATAAGCCATATTCACCCCTTCTCTAGGGTTAATTTAGATCATACAAGTAGGTATTAGAGCAGGTTTTTTTTAAATCCAGAGTCATGGATTTCCTTTGTTAATATTCGATGTTGGGATATTGTTATTAATGGATGTGGTAAGTTAGATAAGAATGATATTGTAATTAATTCTCGTGCTACATATATTTTATATTCTAATATTAATGACGATCGGTTTAACCATATCTCTCATTTTTTAGCTTCACAGGATATCTGGAAAACTCTAGATGCGATGTATGGAAGAAAAGACAACATGAACTCAAAACCCTCGAAAACCAACTCAAATTCAGAATTTTCTTGATAGTATTCACAATGATGATTCAGATGAATCAGATCGTGGAGACTCACTAGATGATAAGCTAAATAATTTTTCATTTAAAGATTTAATTCTTCTTCGTGATAAATTTACTAAATATGTTAGGAGTCTCAAATTGAAG
This sequence comes from Allium sativum, assembly GCA_030737875.1. Lineage (NCBI taxonomy): Eukaryota > Viridiplantae > Streptophyta > Magnoliopsida > Asparagales > Amaryllidaceae > Allium > Allium sativum. The sequence goes on from CM060924.1 coordinate 974,995,971, forward strand.
AATAAAATCTATAATTTGAGAGTCTTGATTTGAGTAGGAAAACTGATGTTTTGGAATCAAAACTTGAATGCACTAAAATAAATTCAAATTCTAATTGTAAAAACTGTCCAAATTTGGAAATCAATCTCGTTTATCTCATTGAAAACTTTCAAAAACTTAAAATGGAAATTATGGCTTTAAAAACAAAAGAAGATGAATTAATTTGTAAAACAATCTTTTGCGAAAAGAGTTGAAAATATTTGAGATCATTAAAAATTCCAAACATGAATTTTCCGAGAAACAAAATTTGCTGAAAACTGAATTGATTTTGAATGAGCTTGAAATTGAAACAGAGAAAATCAAAAATCCCAATTGCAAAGATTGTGCAACTTTTCTGAAAGAATTGTTTGAAATAAAAGAGAATTTCAAAACCGTTAAAAACAAAAATGTGATTTTGAAAAATAACGAATTTGAAATTTCTCAAAAAAATCATAATTTGAAAAATGAAATTAAGAAATTCAAGGATTTTTAAAAAATTCAAATTGAAAAGCACAAACAATTTGAAATTGAGATTTCTGAGTCAATTGCTAAAATCAAAGCGCTTGAAAATGGAAATGTGTTTTTGAAAAAAACTGATGTGGAAAAGAGAAAGATCAATATTATTCATCGTTCGAATTTAATGACGGAAAATAGAGATCTTATGTAATGACCCGCATTGGCAGAGGTATTATAATTAATTAATTTAATTATATAAATGGTGGTTTAGAGAAATTAATGGTCGGGGAATTAAATAATGATGAATATTTAATTAAAATAATAAATTAAATAATATATTTAATTCTGAAATAATCAGAATTGGCCAAAATGACGATATGGTGTGAACCGGATCATCTGTGATATTTAATTCGTCTTGGAATTGAATTCGAATAATGAATATATTCAATCGTCGACAGTTGAACGTATAGTTTATAATATAATTATAAACGAGCTCGGAATGGCGCTGTAGTTCGTAAATTGGCGATTCGAACTTCAACTGAATGTACATGGTTCGTTTTAAGCTAGATTTCTGTGAAACAAGAAACGTGTGGAGCTGGTAGAGTATATCGTTCTAGTGGAAGAGAAAAATCGGAATTTCATTGTGTAGATTTTGAGATATGTCCAAATCAAATTTTAGAAAATTCGCTATGGAATTCCTTTATAATTTATAAAGGAATTATTTATATTTTAAAAAGAAATTTCAATATAAATAGAATATCGGGTTGACCCAAAAGTGAATATCAAGCTAGAAATTCATATAGGAATATTCTAGAGCTGTATGGTATTCCACTGTGAATATAGACGATAATATTTATTTATAAATATTTAATTTAATTATATTTAAATATATTAATATATTTAAATGGGTCATCCAGAGCTTTAAAAATAGCCAGTTTTGCATACGAGATCGGAATTCGACGAAACTAATTTTGTTGGATCCGCAACATCAAATAGTTGTTAGATTTCCAGTTTCGTGATTTTTAGAGTCACTGTGTGGCTGTACGGATTTTTAGTGTGGAAAACAGTCAGTATTTTGACAGTTAAAAATACACTGTGTGAGCATATGAAGTCGGAATTCGACGAAACTAGTTTCGTTGGGACCGCAATATCGAACTGTAGCTGCATGTCCATTTTCGTGATTTTTGGGTATCGTATGTAATCACAGGGATTTTAGAGGATGAATACAAAGAGCGTAGGAGTATAAATTAATATAATATTCGAATATTAAATTATTTAATTCCCACTATAAATAATCCTTAAAATTTTCTAAACCTAGAAAAATTCATTCGGTGGTCAAACCATTTCCGCCGTAGCTTTTTGCTTCCAGTGAAATATCTGGATCTTCAAAAATCAATAGAAAATAAAATAAAATTCTCTAAATTTCTATTTTGATCTCGTTGGATTCCTAGCAAGAAGGGCTTCAACCCCATGTAATCATTTTTTGGTGCGATGCAAATTTCGTGGGTACTCCAGAATGAACAACGTGCGAATTTAGGGTGTACGGTGGTCATTTGGGAATGGCGACTTCGGGATGTCGCGGTTGATAACAGCAGGACGAGTTCGGTTGGAGGCCTTCGAGCGTGGCTTTGTGGGTATAGGGAGGAGCGGATTTTGGTGACGGGATGTTTGGCGGTGGTGGCAGGCGGAAAGGATGGATAGAGAAGGTGGTGAGGGCGGTCAAAAACGTCGGTCGTGGTCTTGAGGAGCAGGCGTCGGTTTTCCCTCTGTGTGGAAGAAAGGCAACGCGGGTATGGGCTTGAACAAAAGGAGGATGGGCCAAGGGTGGTTGAAAAGGGTAAAGGCCCATATGATATTCATAATTTAAGTTTAAATTAATTTCGAATAATGTATTAACTTATATATGTCATATCTTGGTCATACGAAAACGAAATTCAGCGAAACTGGTCGTGTTGACATCGTATGGATGACGTCTACAACATGGAACTTACTGGGAGTGAATCTGAGCTCGTTACAATTTATAGCAAAATAAATTGTCTGATCAGAATCAACTAACGCAAATCGTTATATAACGGTTAACGCGTAATGTGAGTAAATCTCACTAACTCTGAACAGTTTATAATTTCATGTTGTATTTTTAGAACTGTTAAATATTGGCTGATTGACTGTGTGTTGACTGTATGATTGAACTGCTTGTCAGTTAGTTGAAATTCTATATTGATTCTGTTTAACAGAATATATCATATGGAACTGAAAGTGATGTTATCTATATTGTTTAACATCTGTGATGCAGGGAAAACAGGTTGGAGGAATCCGACTGGATTCCTCAACATTTATTTTATTGTTTTTCATATATTGTGATATATGATGTGTTATATAATCTGTTATGGATTATGTGTGTAGAAATGATATTGATCATTGTTATTCGATATTTTTAATATTAGAAAGACCCTGGGATGTAAAAAGAATTATTTCAATGTATATTGAAAAAAAGGGATTTTTATAAAATCAATAGATTTTATAAAAAGGAAATATTTCGAAAGTAAATAAAAGGAAAATGTTTACAAAACGAATAGAGTTTTATAAAAGGGAAAAATGTTGATAAAACCAATAGAATAGAATAAAGGAATATTCATTTAGGAAATAAAAAGGATTATAAAAGGAGTTAATCAAACGTAGTTTATTAAAAGAAGTGAATCAGACATAGTCATATAGGATAAGTTACCATTTTCCACGACTGCTAGCCTAATTCGCAGGGCTGCAGATAGCATACGGCGGCCGGATGTTTCCTGAGGGAATCAGGCGTAACCATTGTGATCGCTGCGATCTAGAGTCAAGCGAATGGAGTTAAATCGAATATAGTTATTCGAAATAAAGTTAAAACAAATATTAGTTTATTCGAATAGAAAGTAAAGGGAGTTAATCGAATATAGTTTATTCGAATAGAAAGCAAGGGAGTTAATCGAATATAGTTTATTCGAATAGAGTTAAAGGAGTTAATTGGATATAGTTTATTCGAACAGAGTTAAATGAGTTATCGAATATAGTTTATTCGAAAGGAGTTAAGTGAAATGAGTAAATCAATAGCGTTAGTCCAATAGAGTTAATCCAATAGCGTAGTCCAATAGAGTTAATTGATAAGGGTTAATCGAATAGAGTAAATTGAATAGAATTATCGAATAAGAGATGATTCGAAGGAGGGTTAAGTAAGGAAGTTAGTTAAAGAAATATAAAGTGAACTTTGCCTATTTCAAAGTTAGAAATGTTGTTCACTTAAGGTCTGAGAGGTAGTATTACCCCAACTTGATTGGCTTCGTTTTAACTAAGGAATAGTTAAGGTTCGGTAGTAAAGGAAATGGTTTGAGTTGGCATCGCGATGGTTTGTTTAAACATCTGTCTAAGTCCAATGAAGAAGCTTTGGTAATGTTTTCCAAATAAGAAACCATAAATGTTTTCTAATAAGGAAAACAAGAAATGGAAATGTTTTCCATTGTTAATAACGTATATTTTCCAAATTTAGAAAATAAGAAATGTTGAATATAGGGAAAACAGGAGATAAGTAAATTTATGAAATAAGTAGATAAATGTTAAATGATGTTTGATCGATATAAATTTCCATTTGGAAATAATATCGTTGTTTGCACACCTGTTTTTCTTCGATAGTTAAATCACAGACTATCGAAGTTTTGACCATTTTAACGTTGTTAATATGGAGAGACCGGTTGGATTATTATCCAAAGAACCACTCTGTATTGGCATAAGCGTTGCGAATCATATATGCCAAAGGAAATTGAAGACGGAGATATGCAAGGGCTATCCTGTTTACAGAATAGTGCCTTCGGTTCATCATGTTCCTGGATGACTTGTATGGATGGATGTCCGACAGAGTATTTCCAGACGATCACGTATATTGATTTCTCCAACCGTACCAAGAGTGGAAGCGGAGAAGGAAACTTCTTTTAGCTAACACATAATGTATGGTTAAGGACGTCAATCGGTGATTTGATGGATTTGACGATGTGGCATTCAAAGTGAATCTGGTGTGATGATAAAGCGTAGCTTTTAGGCCTCACATCCGGTAAATGACAGAAATCGGGCAGGCAGCATGGCTAAGTCGGTCGCACCGAAGTAGGGTGTATAATCACATGATCTAGAGTTTCATTTACTTCTAAAAATCTATTGTTGATGTTGTCCCATTCGGGAAACGGTTGTTGATCCCAACCGTTGGTGATATACATTCGATACACTCAAGCGAAATGAGTGGTCGGTCATGTGTGGCCGGGTTGCAAGATGTTCTTGTTGAACCCAGTGTATTCCTCTCTAGAGGTACACGAGCGAAAGGTGGTTCCATACCTTGTGATAGTTGGAAATCCATTATCCGATACGTGCTTGCGGTTTTGATTGTATACTATATATGTAGAACATGAGATGAAAGCGTTTCTGCTAGATGATTATTATATTGTGTTGATAGACATTATTATAATATCAAAAGGGTTTTGAATATAAAGATATTTGGATTCTCATAAGGGAAAACCCCGTTTCGTTATACGGCATGGTCTTATGAGATATCGATTACCTGCTTGAACTGTTTTAAACTGTTTTACTCATATCAGTCCCATGACTGACCCGGAGTTTATTTTGTTTTGTTTTCCCTAAACTCTTGGGTGCCTAAATTTGTACGGGCAGTCAAGTAGTCAGGATGTACAGATATACTGGAAGAGCTTGGAGCAGGAGGCTTTAGGATCATATAGCTATAGTTATTTCCGCTGTGTTGTAAGTGTTGTACCTTGATAATGATATGTATATTTAAGTACAGATTTGTATTTCAAAGTTATGTTATGAAATATATTTATTCGTTCCGTTGTGAGATTCGTGTTACTCTGATATTGTGTTCTTCTTCTTCTTCTATTCTAAGTTTCTATCTTATCTATCCTCACCCTCTAATTTCTTTCACTAATGACCGGTATTTTTCGATCCTTGGTTAGTCATCATTGTGTTTATGGCGATAACCAAAGTCGACAAAATCCCGGGTCATTACAGTTGGTATCAGAGCTTAAGTTAAGAATTACCTTGGCTCTGTGGCGTGACTCAGTAGAGATGGGGTTAGTAATACCCTAGATTGAGTTGAGTGTATATATACGAGTGAACGTATTTGTAGATGATATAAAAATAATTTTATATTGTGAAGATTTATTGGTTGAGTCGTTTATGAGTTCTGGTCGATCAGTTTGATCCACTGTATCGGTAGGAGTTACTAAACACTCGAATACGATGGGTCGACACGATATGTTTTGAAAAGAGGGTAAATTAAAATAATTTTACCCAAAGTATATTTTGATATATATTGGATATATTGGTTGTTATTATAATCGAGTAAGATTATAAATTAAGTGGTTATGTAAATAACCAATCAGAATTCATATAAGTGAAATCAAATGAGTTGAATCTGAAATTTTAAACCGGAAATTGAATTAAAACTCTGGAGAATTGGATAAGTGTTTGTAAATAAATTTGGATTAAAAATAAGGAAAAATTTAAGATCCTGGGAGATTTTAAATTTGTTTTACAAGCAGTGTGAATTATATTTTGAAATGAATTTCAAAGAGAAAATGTTTAGAAATGGTTTTATAGTATTGAACTCACTTCGATTGCTGGAAAATAGATTCTGATGATGACAGCTGCATCATCAATATTCATTTTCGAGTTATATGTGACGAATTACTACCAGAGATACTGTTTTGAATTTGTTTTGGGAAAGACAAGTTGTTTTGAATTTCAAAATGGGATTTAAGCTATAGAATTTGAATAATAGAATTTGAATTTTTAAATAGATTTGAAATATTAACTTGTTTTAAAAGAAATAAAACGAGAAGTTCCTTTATAAACGAAGTTTATAAATAGTTCTTTTATAAACGAAGTTTATAAATGAAGTGAAGAGAATTATCATTGGATAATTCAGAAATAAAAATACAAGTGTGAAATTGAAAGGGAAATCTATTTTCCAAAGGTAGAAATATCGATTTCAAAAGGAATTGAAATCGAGACTTATTTAAAGAATGAATAAAGAAAGTTTGAAAAGGATTTTGAATAAAGAAAGTTCAGACATAGAATGTAAATAAGAAAAATTCAAAGGGGATTAGAAAATTCATAGGGGATTTGAATAGAAAATTCAAAGGGGATTTGAATATAGAAAATTCAAAGGGGATTTTAATATAGGAATTCAATTGAGATTTGGATAAAGAAGATTTAAATAATGGAAAATTGAATATAGAATTCAGATAGAGTAATAATAGGATTTGAATATAGAAATTCAAAGGGGAGTTTGAATATATGAAATTCAATGGAATTGAAATAAAGTTTGAATATAGAAAATATAAAGGAACTCAAATATAGGATTTGAATATCGAAAATGAAATGGAATTTGAATATAGAAATTCAAATGGAATATGAATATAGAATTCAAATGGAATTAAAATATAAGATTTGAATATATAGAATTTGAATATAGAATTCAAATGGAATTTAAACTATAGAAGTGATATAAAATTTGAATAGAATTTGAAGAGAATTTGATATATAGAATTTGAATATATAGAATTTGAATAAGAGAATTGAAATGGAATTTGAATATAGGAAATTCAAATAGAATTGAAATGGAATTCAATTAGTTGATAAACAAGTTAAACTTATATTTGAACATGTATATTCAAATAAAAAGGTGAAATAGGTAAACCAGTTAATTAGCCATTAGTAAATGGATCTTGAATTGAAGTTGAACTTTCGATAAGTAAAGGGGACTGGTAAATTTATATTTGAAATCGAATATGAAACCTGAGTTTGAAAAAAAAAGAATTTGATTAGTTTATAAGTAAGTTAAATTATATTTGAACATGTCATGTTCAAATATAAAAGTGAAATAGACTAAAGAGTTAGTTAACAAATTAATTAACGAATTGAGTTAAAACGATCAGGTATAGTTAAAATAGATTGGGCAGGTATAAATATACATGAGATAGGTATGGATAAGATATGAAGGTATATAAATAGAATGCTCGATGAAAAGGTATGTATTTAATTCATATATGAGATTTTATGCGCCGTATCGGCTAGCCGCTTGGCTTTTTCTTTTTTGTTTTGGATTGGTGAGGGCCATGGGAGGCTATTTGAAATATCCCGATGCTCCTAGTACAAACGAGGTTATGGCGAATTTTTCCGGGAATTTAAGGAGTTAGAATATCTTTAAGATAATTTGATAGTTAGAAATCAACGTATCGATATATATATATATATATATATATATATATATATATATATATATATATATATAGAAGTCGATAAGGAAGCGAACTTAAAAATAGAATAGTATAATAAAAAAAGGAAGACTAAGAATAAAATCTAGTAAGAATAGAAAGAGAAAGCGTATACGTGTTTAAAAGTGAATAAGTAGTTGTATGGTATTGGTTATTCGAGTAAGTAGTCATATCTGTTTTGACGTTATAAATGTTATTCAGTCAAGGTCTGAGAGGTAGTTATACCCCAACTTGATTGATTTCATTATTAACAAATAAATAGTAAGATTTTAGGCTCGAAGATCAATGTTGAGTAAGAGTTAGTTGAATATAGTATTTGGATTGTCGTAACGATGTTTTACACAACATCCGTTTTAACCCAAATAAGTGTAAGCTTGGAAATATAATAAAGAATATTTCCTAAGTATAGAAATAAACGAGATCGGAAAAGAGATAAGTAATTGGAATATTTTCCAATTATAAATAGCATATATTTTCTAAAGTTTAGGAAATAAAGGAAGGCGATATTCGGAAATGTTTTCCAAATAATATAAAAGGCCAATATGGTTATTGAAAATATTTGGTTAACAAATATTGATAAAGAAATAGGGAAGTGATTTAACTAATGGAATATTAATTAAGGGCTCAGTGACATGTTCAAAAGGAAAATTTGATTTTTGAAAAGAGTAAACTGTTTAAAAAACTCCCAGGGAAAGACTGTTTGAATTAAAAACAAATTTAACAGAAATTTGTGAAAGCAAATTTGAATTAAAGTAAAGCCAGTAAAGTGGTAACTGAGATTGAATTAGAATGATATCAAGACAAATTTGATTGTGAGATTCAAATTTGAAGTGTAATGGGATAATCAAGTTAAGAGTTGGGAATCGAGAAGAAACTCGAGTTAAAATGAAATTTTGCTTGGTAAAAAGCGAATGGTTGCGTTGCGGATAAACGCAGATTGGAATTTGATTGGGATGACCCTTGTATCCGCTAAATTGATAACATGTGGAAAGGATATAATGATATGTCCGACAAAAAGGTACCAGTTTATATTTCATATATGCGTTTGAGATTTTGATCAGACGAATTGGAAAGCTGCTTGGCTGTTTGATTTTCTTTTGGGATAGTGATGGCCCAGAGAGGCAAGTTGGAGTTTGACCGATTGACCAGTACAAAGGAGGTGCTGGCGAAATTTTTCGAAAAGTTAAGGCGTTCGAAAATTTTCAGAATTTTTGAAAATTTTCGTTGATAAGAAATAAATAATTTAATTAAAATTAAATTGGTTCAGTTGAAACTGAAGTTAAGAAGTGAACAAATATGTTCTAACCAGTCGATAGGGTCGTTCTCTACCTTAGCAATTTCGAGGACGAAATTATTTTAAGTGGGGAAGATTGTAATGACCCGCATTGGCAGAGGTATTATAATTAATTTATTTAATTATATAAATGGTGGTTTATAGAAATTAATGGTCGGGGAATTAAATAATGATGAATATTTAATTAAAATAATAAATTAAATAATATATTTAATTGTGAAATAATCAGAATTGGCCAAAATGCCGATATGGTGTGAACCGGATCATCTGTGATATTTAATTCAGCTTGGAATTGAATTTGAATAACGAATATATTCAATCATCGATAGTTGAACGTATAGTTTATAATATAATTATAAACGAGCTCGGAATGGCGCTGCAGTTCGTAAATTGGCGATTCGAACTTCTACTGAATGTGCAGGGTTCGTTTTAAGCCGGATTTCTGTGAAACAAGAAACATGTGGAGCTGGTAGAGTATATCGTTCTAGTGGAAGAGAAAAATCGGGATTTCATTGTGTAGATTTTGAGATATGTCCAAATCAAATTTTAGAAAAGTCGCTGTGGAATTCCTTTATAATTTATAAAGGAATTATTTATATTTTAAAAAGGAATTTCAATTTAAATAGAATATCGGGTTGACCCAGAAGTGAATATCAAGCTAGAAATTCATATAGGAATATTCTAGAGCTGTATGGTATTCCACTGTGAATATAGACGATAATATTTATTTATAAATATTTAATTTAATTATATTTAAATATATTTATATATTTAAATGTGTCATCCAGAGCTTTAAAAATAGCCAGTTTTGCATACGAGATCGGAATTCGACGAAACTAATTTTGTTGGATCCGCAACATCAAATAGTTGTTAGATTTCCAATTTCGTGATTTTTTGAGTCACTGTGTGGCCGTATGGATTTTTAGAGTGGAAAACAGTCAGTATTATGACAGTTAAAAATACATTGTGTGAGCATATGAAGTCGGAATTCGACAAAACCAGTTTCGTTGGGACCGCAATATCGAACTGTAGCTGCATGTCCATTTTCGTGATTTTTGGGTATCGTATGTAATCACAGGGATTTTAGAGGATGAATACAAAGAGCGTAGGAGTATAAATTAATATAATATTCGAATATTAAATTATTTAATTCCCACTATAAATAATCCTTAAATTTTTCTAAACCTAGAAAAATTCATTCGGTGGTCAAACCATTTCCGCCGTAGCTTTTTGCTTCCAGTGAAATATCTGGATCTTCAAAAATCAATAGAAAATAAAATAAAATTCTCTAAATTTCTATTTTGATCTCGTTGGATTCCTAGCAAGAAGGCTTCAACCCCATGTAATCATTTTGTGGTGTGATGCAAATTTCGTGGGTACTCCAGAATGAACAGCGAATTAGGGCTGATAATCTCGAGGAGTACGAGCTGCGATTCACTAATTCGAGTTCGAGTTTGAGATCGTAAGGGAAAACCGCACATGTGCGTGCAAATTTAGGGTGTACGGTGGTCATTTGGGAATGGAGACTTCGGGATGTCGCGGTTGATAACAGCAGGACGAGTTCGGTTGGAGGCCTTCGAGCGTGGCTTTGTGGGTATAGGGAGGAGCGGATTTTGGTGACGGGATGTTTGGCGGTGGTGGCAGGCGGAAAGGATGGACAGAGAAGGTGGTGAGGGCGGTCAGAAACGTCGGTCGTGGTCTTGAGGAGCAGGCGTCGGTTTTCCCTCTGTGTGGAAGAAAGGCAACGCGGGTATGGGCTTGAACAAAAAGAAGATGGGCCAAGGGTGGTTGAAAAGGGTAAAGGCCCATATGATATTCATAATTTAAGTTTAAATTAATTTCGAATAATGTATTAACTTATATATGTCATATCTTGGTCATACGAAAACGAAATTCAGCGAAACTGGTCGTGTTGGGATCGTATGGATGATGTCTACAACACGGAACTTACTGGGAGTGAATCTGAGCTCGTTACAATTTATGAAAAAATAAATTGTCTGATCAGAATCAACTAACGCAAATCATTATATAACGGTTAACGCGTAATGTGAGTAAATCTCACTAACTCTGAACAGTTTATAATTTCATGTTGTATTTTTAGAACTGTTAAATATTGGCTGATTGACTGTGTGTTGACTGTTTGATTGAACTGCTAGTCAGTTAGTTGAAATTCTATATTGATTCTGTTTAACAGAATATATCATATGGAACTGAAAGTGATGTTATCTATATTGTTTAACATCTGTGATGCAGGGAAAACAGGTTGGAGGAATCCGACTGGATTCCTCAACATTTATTTTATTGTTTTTCATATATTGTGATAAATTATGTGTTATATAATCTGTTATGGATTATGTGTGTTGAAATGATATTGATCATTGTTATTCGATATTTTTAATATTAGAAAGACCCTGGGATGTAAAAAGAATTATTTCAATGTATATTGAAAAAAAGGGATTTTTATAAAATCAATAGATTTTATAAAAAGGAAATATTTCGAAAGTAAATAAAAGGAAAATGTTTATAAAACGAATAGAGTTTTATAAAAGGGAAAAATGTTGATAAAACCAATAGAATAGAATAAAGGAATATTTACTTAGGAAATAAATAGGATTATAAAAGGAGTTAATCAAATGTAGTTTATTAAAAGGAGTAAATCAGACACAGTTATATAGGATAAGTTACCATTTTGCACGACTGCTAGCGTAATTCGCAGGGCTGCAGATAGCCTACGGCGGCCGGATGTTTCCTGAGGGAATCAGGCGTAACCATTGTGATCGCTGCGATCTAGAGTCAAGCGAATGGAGTTAAATCGAATATAGTTATTCGAAATAAAGTTAAAACAGATATTAGTTTATTCGAATAGAAAGTAAAGGGAGTTAATCGAATATAGTTTATTCGAATAGAAAGCAAGGGAGTTAATCGAATATAGTTTATTCGAATAGAGTTAAAGGAGTTAATCGAATATAGTTTATTCGAACAGAGTTAAAGGTGTTATCGAATATAGTTTATTCGAAAGGAGTTAAGTGAAATGAGTAAATCAATAGTGTTAGTCCAATAGAGTTAATCCAATAGCGTAGTCCAATAGAGTTAATTGATAAGGGTTAATCGAATAGAGTAAATTGAATAGAATTATCGAATAAGAGATGATTCGAAGGAGGGTTAAGTAAGGAAGTTAGTTAAAGAAATATAAAGTGAACTTTGCCTATTTCAAAGTTAGAAATGTTGTTCAATTAAGGTCTGAGAGGCAGTATTACCGCAACTTGATTGGCTTCGTTTTAACTAAGGAATAGTTAAGGTTCGGTAGTAAAGGAAATGGTTTGAGTTGGCATCGCGATGGTTTGTTTAAACATCTGTCTAAGTCCAATGAAGAAGCTTTGGAAATGTTTTCCAATTAAGAAACCAGAAATGTTTTCTAATAAGGAAAACAAGAAATGGAAATGTTTTCCCTTGTTAATAACGTATATTTTCCAAATTTAGAAAATAAGAAATGTTGAATATAGGGAAAACAGGAGATAAGTAAATTTATGAAATAAGTAGATAAATGTTAAATGATGTTTGATCGATATAAATTTCCATTTGGAAATAATATCATTGTTTGCACACCTGTTTTTCTTCGATAGTTTAATCACAGACTATCGAAGTTTTGACCATTTTAACGTTGTCAATATGGAGAGACCGGTTGGATTATTATCCAAAGAACCACTCTGTATTGGCATAAGCGTTACGAATCATATATGCCAAAGGAAATTGAAGACGGCGATATGCAAGGGCTATCCTGTTTACAGAATAGTGCCTTCGGTTCATCATGTTCCTGGATGACTTGTATGGACGGATGTCTGACAGAGTATTTCCAGGCGATCACGTATATTGATTTCTCCAACCGTACCAAGAGTGGAAGCGGAGAAGGAAACTTCTTTTAGCTAACACATAATGTATGGTTAAGGACGTCAATCGGTGATTTGATGGATTTGACGATGTGGCATTCAAAGTGAATCCGGTGTGATGATAAAGCGTAGCTTTTAGGCCTCACATCCGATAAATGACAGAAATCGGGAAGGCAGCATGGCTAAGTCGGTTGCACCAAAGTACGGTGTATAATCACCTGATCTAGAGTTACATTTACTTCTAAAATCTATTGTTGATGCTGTCCCATTCGGGAAACGGTTGCTGATCAGAACCGTTGGTGATATACATTCGATACACTCAAGCGAAATGAGTGGTCGGTCATGTGTGGCCGGGTTGCAAGATGTTCTTGTTGAACCCAGTGTATTCCTCTCTAGAGGTACACGAGCGAAAGGTGGTTCCATACCTTGTCATTGTTGGAAATCCATTATCCAATACGTGCTTGCGGTTTTGATTGTATACTATATATGTAGAACGTGAGATGAAAGCGTTTCTGCTAGATGATTATTATATTGTGTTGATAGACATTATTATAATATCAAAAGGGTTTTGAATATAAAGATATTTGGATTCTCATAAGGGAAAAACCCGTTCCGTTATACGGCATGGTCTTATGAGATATCGATTACCTGCTTGAACTGTTTTACTCATACCAGTCCCATGACTGACCCGGAGTTTGTTTTGTTTTGTTTTCCCTAAACTCTTGGGTGCCTAAATTTGTACGGGCAGTCAAGTAGTCAGGATGTACAGATGTACTGGAAGAGCTTGGAGCAGGAGGCTTCAAGATCATATAGCTATAGTTATTTCCGCTGTGTTGTAAGTGCTGTACCTTGACAACGATATGTATATTTAAGTACAGATTTGTATTTCAATGTTATGTTATGAAATATATTTATTCGTTCCGCTGTGAGATTCGTGTTACTCTGATATTGTGTTCTTCTTCTTCTTCTATTCTAAGTTTCTATCTTATCTATCCTCACCCTCTAATTTCTTTCACTAATGACCGGTATTTTTCGATCCTTGGTTAGTCATCATTGAGTTTATGGCGATAACCAAAGTCGACAAAACCCGGGTCATTACATCTTAAATCTAAAATTCAATGACTATAATCAACTTTGGCTATATTTTCAAATGGAAAGAAATCGTTGAATATGTTATTGAAAAACCACTTTTCTATTGGAAATAAGAGTGGTCTTGGTTTTGGGAAAATTCATGAAGTTGGAAAGCGAAATTAAAATTATTTCAAAGGTTCTTTAAATGGCTTGGTTTATTATCAAATTGTAAATTTTAACTCTATTGATTTCAAAGGGTTTTTTGAACATAAACGTGATAAGTACTCATTTAGAAACTATCCTGTTAAGCGTGTTTGGATCCAAAAGATAATAAAATAAATTCGAGTATGACTAGATGAATTTGGGTTCCTAAGGGTACTTTAGTTGATGCTAACGGATTTTTATATAAACGGGTTTGGGTACCTAAACAATTAAGCAAAGTTAAGAGTGGTAAAACAGATTTTTTTTTTAGACCACTCGATCCTATAAATAATTAGGTACCAAAGGCGGCTAAGGAACAACTTCGCAAGAGAGTTATAATTTAATTTGTTCCAATTTTTTTATCGAACTAAATTTTCAGAGCTCCTTTTCCATGATTGTGGAGTTAGAGATTCCACATTGTCAATGGTAAGTCAGGTATGATCTCTAAACTCATGTTTCTTTTATTCTTTTATTTTATGATTGATTCGTATTGACACTGCTATAGTACTTTTGTCATATCTTAATCTTCCTTACTTTAAATTGCAAATGTCTTGATGTTCTGGAAAACTATATTCAATTACCTACAACTTTTATGTTTTGAGTTTTTCTAGAATCTGAACTTAAATTGTTGAAAAGCTGCAATTTATTTGAAGTATAGGTTTGAAACAGTCTTCCTGAATTTCTGACAGTGCTGTAGTCACTACAAGAAAAATCGCATTTAGCGATGACAGTATCAGCTTCCAATCTATCGCTATATTAGCCTTAGCGACGGATTTCCTGTATAACATGGTGGTCGGTAAAAACCATGACGGTAATTGTGTCAGATTTTTGCGATGGAATATAGCATGAGTTTTCCAACAGTTTTCCGTCATTTTGCTATTTTTATAATAAAAATATAATTTTATTTATTAATTTTATTTTAATTTATTTACCGACTATTTACCGGCGGATAATTAATTTATAATAAATTATTATTTATAAAAGAAGTTGGTAAACCCTTATTAATTGCCAAGCGAATAACGACAGATTTTAATTTATGTAAATATTTGAACTAGCATCATCTGTTAGTAATCTGTCGTTGTTCCCCTTCTAATCTGCAAATATATATTATATATTTATATATATATAGATATAAACATTCATATAGCCACACACACACATACATACATACATAAATACATGTATATTTATCGAACTAATATTAATCAACTATGAACACCAAAATAAACAACATATCCAATAATACAAAGATAAATTTGCAGTTATGATTTATTTCTTCATTCGGTACATTCAACTTTGACGACCACATATGTCTTGAACTTCTTAATACGTCCAAGCATACATTAGTAATATACATTTAAACAGAAGAAGTTTGATCGATAAAATTACAAGAGACTGCTCCATTATCATCCAAAAATTTTCTTTTTGATTCGGGATCTTTCTTATAAAAGAACAGCAAATACAATAGCTTTTCATTTTGTGCTTTCGTACCTTCAACATGTAAAGCTGTCTGTCTCCCTTTTTCGTCCTAGATTTTTGAAGCATTTGCTATACATCACCTATAGATAAGCAATACCATGTCAACTACAGCTAAATTATAAAAACATGTGAGTCAAAATCATTACAATTATAGTGCTATGTAAATAAAACTTGCAACGTTCCCATGCAAAAATTTATAGGAATGAGTTACCAGTGTAATCTGTAAGGTTCAAGGTATAATCAAAATTCCATCTTGGTGTATTTCCAGTAAAGAAAATTATTTTACCAACAACAACCTCTTGTTATTCCCATGTATAAATTATTATAATAGAGCAACGGTCCATAACAAAAGAACATTGGCATATTTCAGAGACTAAATTCAAGTATCCATGGAAACAATGATGCTATACTACAAAGTTCCTTTGAGAAGCTTGTGGAAAAAACCGTGAGACATGAGAGCTTGCTTCCGAAAAAGGAAGTTGTTGTTGCAACCAAGTAAGCTCCGAAGCCACAACATGGTGGTAACAATAAGAAAAAGAAGCAGCAACAACGGAAAGGAAATGATGGCCAAAAGTAGCAGAAAGGCGAAGTGACTTGTTTTAACTATTGGCAGAAGGGCCATTATTCTAGGAATTGTTAGAATCCCAAGGCTAAGAAGAAGTGCTTCAAGTGTGGAAAGCCTAGGCATGGGAAGAAGTATTGTCCAGAATCAGCTAAGGGCAAGCAGATTTTGAAGGCGTATGCTTTGGAAGCTGTGCCATCTTCTTCAAGAGCTCCTACTGCAGAGGAAAAGGGTGTCATCATTCATGGTACTCTTTCTGTCTGAGGTGTTTCAGTTCAATTTTGTTTGATACCCGAGCATTGCGTCTCATTCATTTGTAATGAGCTAGTATGTCACTTGGGTTTGGAACCCGAGATTTGCTATAGACCTTTTATAGTGACTAATCTAGTCGGGGGTTCATCCAATATTTGCATGATTTGTCGTGGTCTAGTGTTGTCGAGTCATGGTTGCTCTTTTATGTGTGATTGCATTGTTCTTAACTTCGCTGGGTTTGGAATTATCTTGAGTATATATTAGCTCAAGAGGTATGCGGCAAGAGTGAATTGCGAGGAGCTAGAGATGAGAGTCGGGGATGTGGAAGGGCGAAAAGTTTTGATTCGGTGTAATCCCGAAGATGGTGCCTTCGTGAGCTATTTATATTTGCTTGTGATTCCACATGAAGACTTGTCATTTGTGCTGATCGCTAATGAGTATAAGGATATCTTTAAGGAAGTCAAAGGTTTCCCGCCGCATTGTGAGATCGAGTTTAGTATGTCTCTTAGGCGGATGGTGCCTAAGGAACAACGAGAGTTGGAGGTGCAAGTTCGTGACCTTCTACGAAAGGGATTCATTTGGAGAAGTGTTTCTGAATAGGGTGCACTGGTTGTGTTTGCAACCAAGCTAGATGGCTCATTAAGATTGTATGTGGACTGTCGTGAGCTGAACAAGGTGACCAAGAAGAACAAGTATTCATTGCCAAGGATTGATGACTTGTTCGATCAGCTTCACGAGGCCAAAGTATTTTCGCAAATGGATTTGGCAACGAGATTTCACCAGTTAAGAGTGGAAAAGGATAGTGTGCCAAAGACCGCTTTTAGGACACCATCAAGTTTCTTCGAATGGCTGGTGATGCCATTTGGGTTGACTAATGCGCCAGCGTATTTTGTGGATCTTATGAATAGTGTGTTCAGAGATCAGCTGAACAAGTTCGTGCTCGTTTTCATGGATAATATTCTGGTCTATTCTCAGAACGAGGAAGAGTATAAGACGCACTTGAGAATTGTGCTAGAAATCTTGCGAAAGCATCAGCTGAGAGCTAAATTTTCGAAGTCCCACTTCTGGAAGAGTGTAGTGAGGTTCTTAGGCCATGTAGTTTCTGAAAATGGAATAACGGTTGACCCCGCTAAAGTGGCAACAATCCAAGACTGGGATAAACCTAAGATTGCGATGGATGTGAGAATTTTTCTTGGGTTGACTGGTTATCAACGATGATTTATCAAGGATTACTCCAAGATAGATGCACCATTGACAGGATTGACAAAGATAAACCAAGTGCTCATACATGGAACACAAAGTGTGTACAAGCATTCGAGATCCTGAAGGAGAGGTTGACAAGTGCTCCTGTATTGACCATTCCAAGTGGGAATGAAGAGATGGTGGTATACACCGATGCATGTGGCACTGGGCTTGGAGCAGTGATGATGCAGAAGGACAGAGTTGTGGCCTACGCAAATCAACAATTTAAGCCATATGAGAAAATTACCCAACTCATGACTTGGAGTTGGTGGCGATTGTGTTTGCTATGAAGATGCAGAGACATTGTCTATTGGGAGTTCGGTTCGAGTTGTTTACAGACCATAAATTGTTGAAGTATCTTTTCTCCCAAAAGGACTTGAATCTTCGGCAGCAATGGTGGTTGGAGTTTCTGGCATCATATGATTTTGGTATGCTTATACTCTTAGCAAGGGTAACGCAGTATTATATGCATTGAGTCAGAGACACGCAAGTTTAGGAGCGATGTTTTCGAAATGGAAAAGCCTCGAGTATTGGGGAAGATTTGATTTTAGGCCAAGGTGTGAGTTGGAACCTGAAATGTTGGCAAGCCTATCGATAAGACCTACTCTTATCGAAAGGATTGGCGAGAGCCAAAAGCGAGATGCAAAGCTTGTCGAGTTTATCCAGAAGCTGGAACCAGAAGATAAAGAGTTTGAGGTCGATCAAGAAGGTTGGCTTCGAAAGCAAGGGCGACTAGTTGTTCCTGATATCAACAGACCAAGAGATGAGGTTCTGAGTGAATGTCATCACTCAAAGTTGACAATTCATCCCGATGGTAATAAGATGTATCAGGACATGAAGCGAATCTATTATTAGGAGGGGATGAAGCAAGATATTGGAGAGTTCATTTCCAAGTGCATGAGCTGTTAGTTGGTGAAAGATGAATATAAGAAGCCAAGTGGTTTACCTCAGCCATTGGAAGCTCCTACATGGAAGTGGGAGCATATATCAATGGAATTTATCGATGGACTACCTAGAACCAGGGCAAGAAACGAAGGGATTTGGATCATCGTGGATCGCTTGACCAAAAATGTAAGATTCATTCCTATCAAATCGACTAGGACAATATCTAAGTTGGCTGAACTTTATGTTAAATGGATAGTTCAATTCCATGGTATCCCAAAGAGCATAGTGAGTGACCGAGATCCATTGTTCACAAGTGGATTTTGGAAGAGTTTGCAGGAAACTTTGGGAGCCGAGTTGTGTTTGAGTACGGCTTATCATCCGCAAATTGATGGTCAAACCGAAAGGGTAAACCAAGCTTTGGAAGATCTCCTAAGGGCTTGTGTGTTAGACTTCGGAGGATCATGGGAAGACCATCTATACCTAGTTGAGTTTGCGTATAATAATAGCTATCAGTCTAGCATTGGGATGACACCATACGAGGCATTGTATGTTAGGCCGTGTAATTCTCTAGCATGCTGGTTAGAAACTGGAGATAAGTTGATACTTGGGCCGGATGATTAGAAAGACCTCAGATTGTATCGAGATCGTTCGGCGACGAATGAAGGGCAGCCCAAGATCGTCAAAAGAGTTACGCCGATAAGCATCGTAAGGACTTGGAATTTGACGTAGGTGATATGGTTTTCGTGAAGGTTTCACCATTAAAGCATATGGTTAGATTCATAAATAAAGGAAAGTTAGCTCCTAGGTTCGTTGGATAGTTTTTGATTGTCGAACGAATTGGAAAGTGTAACAAACCGAATTCCGGCAGATCGATTTTTTTTTCAAATTCTAACATATTGAAACTTGTGTTGGTTTGCTCTGGTATCCTGCATAAAGGACAAAGACATAAAATATGTCAGAGCTCAGAAAATATCTCACAGCGGAATGGATAAAATATAATATACTCAAAGTACAACCTTACCGTATTGATAATACCGCCTAACCAGTATCCAAAGCTATCTTGTCACCGCCACAAATCTAACCTGCGAGTATGTCAGGGGTTCAGAACACATAGTTCTGGTGACTGGATTTAAATTATACACTTTGGATAACACTACATATACCGTTCAACCATATTTTCTTATTTATTCGGTTACTTGGGTTAACAGCACTCAAGGCTTACGCACGTCGCACCCATTTACTTCCCAGTGGATTAACCTAATACAGTATATATGTAGCTACCCCTAATATTAAGGTACACCCTATGGTGCCCCACTCGCACGGTCTCCGCCATAATATCACCGAAATGTACGCAGTCCCTCATCCTGCGTTGGAGTGACGTACGGACCTCTATATACCAATATTACGTTCCGCATATATCGTTCATTACTATGTTATGCAAACATATGGGCTGCCACCTTTGTTCTAATTAGATTCCATACCAGAGTAATGCCCTCAAGTCTATATACACCACCCAGAGCAGACATGCATGTATCTAGACTGTCCCACATACGTACCATTAATTGTAGCTCGATGCTTCAACCGCACGTCTTCTAATATGCACCGAGTTTCATGGCAGGGCGATACAAGAAACACAGAACTCGGTCGGGAGCTTTTCCATATCTGTACAGGCCCGCCTTTAAGAGCCTCAAAATACAGATATTCCTAGGGTATGTTTTCCATGGTGGCTATGACCCCACCTCGTCCCCTCCCTCAAGTAGTAAAGACTACAACAGCTAAGCGACATGCCCTTAACAACAAACAATCTAAACATCCAGTTGGCATCTCCCCTCAACCATCGTACCTCGATAGTGAAAGGTGAATGGTCTATTGGGTTTAACTCTGGTCTTTTTGCACCCACTAGCTGCTGATGACGAGTATCCGACGATCTACTATCCTTGTTGGTCGTGACCCTCCGCCTCCCCGTTGAGGCGACCGGCGAATCACCTTGGTGTCACCATGTCATAGCATTCTGATTACAAAGCTACTTTTGCAGTCAAGACCTACCCACCTAGTAGTTACGCGCAGACCCAATCTCTACGAGCGTAACCTAAACATATGCCACTGCACAAAGGACTACCAGGAGCACCTTACATATCTCAGGAAGCCACGTGCTTCTCCTTCCAGTCCTTCGGAGCCGATAGAATAATCAGATGAACGTGCGCTCCCCTCTTGTCTTATAACACCATGATGATCTACCCCATTAGGTTATTCACCCTCAAAAGTACGGACTGGTCCAAGCGCCTCACTTTAATATGTTATTAAACCCTATATCTAAACATTCTTTTACGCGCTTGCTTTACCTTATCAGGTTTCCATTTAACTTGGTTATCTTAACTTTTTATTCAGGCTATCAAGTTCTTCATAGCCTCTTATATCTCTGAGGAATGGGCCCTTCTTGCTTATTAGTTTCAGTTATACGACTTAACCCATTTAAGTTTATTAATAAGCCCACAACATGGTTATTCTCTAGATTGTGATCCAAGGTCTGCAATCCACAATCCCTTTATATTCTTGTTTTATTCAAGGTTACAATAACTTATTATACTTAATATGTAATTAAGTGTACCTTAATTCACATGTTTTCTATTTAACATGTCATTTAACATTTATGATTAAATATAACTTGCCTCATTTCCTGAGTTTCCTCATTCTTTCTTATTTAATCATAATTCCCTCTTATGCTATCATTACAACTTAACGTTGTTTACTTATTAACTTAGTTCTTTTGACTAAGGTTCACTAATAAGTCTCCTCTTCCCATAAATATAACTTATGTTGTCCTCATCCGTAGATTTTAGATTCTCGTTCTCACAAATTACTTAATTTACAATTAAGTACAGTTTATCCTATAACATAAGTTATTCCAATTTTGTTATTGTTTTTATTATAACCTAAGTTATAATTCCCGCTTGTCCCTAGGACAAATCTTAACATAACATTCTTCCAAGTTTTCAAATTATTTAATTTATAATTAAGTACAACTTCTTTCATTTCATAAGTTTTCCCCTTTTCTCAACTGGTTTCAAGTTTTCCCCATTTACTGATTGCTTAATTTACAATTAAGTGTCACTTATCTCATTTCATCAGTTATCTCATTTCCTTACTAGTTTATTATAACCTAAGTTATAAACTTCACTAGTCCCTGGGACAAGTCTACCTATTATACCACATTCTCATTAATGTAATTTATTTATAATAGGTTATTATCATTCCTTGTTCATTCCCATTTTTTTTTTACTGTTGTATCTTTCTTTCAATTCCATTTATTCCCATTAATTACAATTAATGTTGTTTATCATTCCTTCTATTTACATATATTTATATATGTATTTATTTATGCACTAGACCTCTCACATTAAGCCTACACTTGTGGATGTTGGATTTGCTGGGTGGTTCCGGGCAGACTTCTACCACAAGTCGACTTAAACTCATGTCTTAGCACCATTACATGTTTTAATTATGCACTTAGACCACTCATATTAGATTTACCACTTGTGAATGCTAGATATGCCGGGCAGTTCCGGGCAGACTTCTACAACAAGTGTAATTTAACCTCGTGTCTAAGCGCGGTTATAGTTTCTTATTTACTGTAAATCTTCTATACAATCTAGGCATGTCTATTTCTTTTAAATTTCCATTGTAATTTATAATTTACAGGTCATCATATTATGCCTATTTTATGTCATATGTTCTTTCTCACATATAATCAATTCTATTCTATCATGTAATCATTAAACAGATAATTGTTCAAATTTAATAACTTGTGATCGCCAAATCATGTAATTTTTCTAACTTAACACATAATTTTCTCAATTTCTATCGTTAACGGTCCAGGTGCATAAATGCCACAAGTAACATGGAATTAAAGCAATAGTAATTGATATGCATGTTTTGGCAAATTTCCCAACATATTAATATCTTTAGCACATTAATATTCCAACATGTCATATTCATCACTTTAATCCTTTCTAACATGTGTTTAAACATTTCAACATATCTTATCTAAACATGTCATAACAACAATTCAATACTTTTAATTATTCAAGCAAATTCACATTATACGATAATGGGGAATGTTTAAACGATAATATATCATTATAAAAAATGATATAGCTTAAATCCACTCACCTCATTTGCAGATCTAGAAATTCTTCTAAATAGTTATTGTAGAAGAAAGCTGACTTTTACCTTTTTGTAGAGTTGGAGGTTGGATATAAATCTTGAATCTTATTTGTTAATCTAGATTCCAATAGCATCTCCCCATTTTATTTTTAATTTAGAATGTCATGGAGGCAGAGAAAGAGATGAAGAATTATGTGGATAAAATGGGAGAGAGAGAGCCCCTTTTTATAGATTAACAGAGCTAATCCTTAACCGTTAGATATTAGGTTTTTCAATCTAACCGTACATGAAATGCTAAGTCAACTACGAATAAGGCCCATTTTGCATTTCGTACTTTATTTTACGTTGCTTATACATATATAATTTCAATGTTTTGCAGCTTTAATAGCCTTCTTGTTTTGCTCCCTTTTTAAATTAATTGTGCCTACCTCCTTCTTTAATTAAATGCATGTTTTTATGCGTGTATATCCTTGTCTTTAATTGGAATTATCTTCATACATAAGACATCCTTATGCGTATGCAAAGCCTTCTTATGCGCACAACCTTTATTTTACTCCAAATTTTGCCTCTCTTAATTAATTAATGCATGACTTATTTCTTTTCAAACTCTTTCTCATTAATGCCTCAATTTACTATTTTTAACTCATTTCTTTCAAATATTATTATGCATTATTCACACATTAACCTTCCCTTTTCATGCATTTAACTTCCATGGCGTTTCTTTAATTATTAATGCTTGCATTGATTGCTCTTTTTATTAAAAATGTTTTTCTTTTGAATACCTTACATATATACTTGTGTGTTCCTTCTTATGCCATTACTTCACATTTTATTGCATGTTTTTTCAAATGTACCTTTTTCTTGAATGCGTTAACTTATAATGCTTCCTCTTTTTATTCCTTATTGCATTTATTAGCATGCGTTACCTTCCACTATGTTATATATATATATATATATATATATATATGTGTGTGTGTGTGTGTATATATGTGTGTATACATATATATATATGTGTGTGTGTGTGTGTTCCATTTTAACGCTCGCATGAAATTAACCATTTCCTTATAATGTCATTGCATTAGTTAGTACCCAAACTACATTTTTTAATTACACGTATTTTTTTACCTTTCTTAATGCATTAAAAATTGTACTAATTTTCCTCCTCTTCAATGTATGAATTTATTTAAATTATACATTACCATTATTTTTCCTTTATTTATGTTCATTCATATACATATATTTGTATGTTCAGTTGGCCCTTTCTAAAACAAAGATAAAAATTATGTCACCGCCCGGGTTCGAGCCCCCGACTTCTATGTTACATATCCAATGACTCAATGGTATTCATTGTTCTCCTTCTTTACCTTATTTTTATTTTTTGCTGCAATGCTTCATTTAAAGGTATCTCTTTCATTTTAAATCGGTTTTCTGTAATCCATAGGTCTAAATTGACCAAAAAATCGTCACGAACGTAATGACGCTACTCCCGTGGACAAACTCTGGAAGCTCTTCAATTTTTTCTTTTTCTTATATGCATTATTTAATTATTTAATTATTATAAAAAAATGCGGGGTGTTACATTCTCCCACCCTTAGGAAATTTTGTCCCCGAAATTTGATAAGGGTAAAAATCAATTAACCCCTCGCATAATATGCATCCATCATGTGTGCATCCAATTTTTGCAAACATTGTGCACTTGTACAAAGTGAAATACAACATAATAATGCATGTATGCCTAAGCGGTACCTCCTACGTGTATGCAATTTTTTCAAAAATCCTTTTAAAATATGATGCTCACATCCTAAATACGCTGGCTGTTCTATATGAATGCAATATTTTGAAAATAAAAAATGCTTGGGTGCTTGTATGATATTGGTTTAGGCCTCTGGGGCTTGTGCTTGAGGGATGTTGAATTCGATCAGGGTGGTTTACATGAGATCTATAATCTGGATGCTATAAGTGCTATTGATGGTTGATATAAAGGCTATCACTGTACGATGTGGGGAAGACGGGAGCTGAATTCTTATCTGGTGTTTTGGGCAGGTTAGTTCGTTTATTTACCCATTCTTATATACTTTATTGATGATGTTTGTTAGCGATTTTATTGCTCACTAAGTCAGTTATCTGAGTCAAGGTTTTATGTTTCTCTCTTATTACCTTGGGTTGTTCATCCGATTGTTGGATGGGCAGACTAGGTGGCAGGTGATCGCTTAGTGAGGACGATGTTGCAGTTTAGAGGCGAGAAGGAGGCTGGCATACTATCTTTTCTACTATATAGTATTCGGATTTCAGCTGCTAGCTATTCTTCTCTGAGTGTTGTAGTGAGGCAAAATTGTATAAACACTATTGTTAAATCCAAGTGTATGGATTGTACTTTCTAGTAGTTATGGAAGTTTAGTGTTTTCTGCTTCATAATATTACCTATTGTATATGTTTTATTATATTTTATCCTTGCGCTATGAGTTTTACAACTGGTAACGTTGTGTTTCATACCTTGATGATCGTTGTAACGGCTGGAAATTTCCGATTCCTCGAGAGTCGGAAATTCCGCGACGTTAGTGAAAGAATTTAGAAGGTGAGAAAGAAAAGATAGAACTAATAGAATAGAAGAAGAAGAACATCAGAATCATCAGAGTAACACGAATCTCACAGCGGAACGAATAACATATAATATATAACATAACTTTTGAAGTAAACAGTTATATATATACAATAGCACTTATCAGAGTACAACACTTACAACACAGCGGAAATAACTATAGCTATAGAATCTTGAAGTCTCCTGCTCCAAGCTCTCCAAGTATATCTATAAATCCCGACTACTTGACTGCCCGTACAAATTTAGGCACCCAAGAGTTTAGGGAAAACAACAAAGTAAACTCCGGGTCAGTCATGGGACTAGTATGAGTAAAATAGTTTAAAACAGGTATAGGATATCTCATAAGACCACGCCGTGAATACGGAACGGGTTTTTCCCTTATGAGTATCTGAACAACTTTGACAAGCAATATCATTGTGATATTATAATAATGTCTAAGTACAAATAGGTATCAATCTAGCAGAAACGCTTGCATCTCACGTTCTACATACATAGTATAAAATCATAAACCGCAGGGCGCTTATCGGAGAATGGATTCCAACAGACAAGGTATGGGAGCACCTTCTGATCAGTGTACTCTAGAGGTGATACACTGCAGGTTCAACAAGAACGTCTTGCAACCCGGCCACACATGACCGCTCATTCATTTAGCTTGAGTGTCGCGAATATATTGCCACCACGGTTATAGGCCATCAAACCGTCATTCGAAGATACAGAATCAAAAAGAAGTATAAATATGGATATTCCCTAGATCGGTGACAATACACCCTGCTTGGGAATGACCCAACTAGCCATGCTGCCTAGCCCAACTTTTGTTACTTCCTGGTGTGAGGCTAGAAGCTACGTCTATCTTCAGAACATCTGATCACCATTCACTTTGAATGCCACATCGTCATACCCGCCAAATCACAAATTGACTTATACAAAAATAACACGGGTATATAGCTAAGAGAAACGAATTCCTCCGCCACCAAACGTGAATACGTTTGAACAGATCAACTTACGCGATCCATTGGATATACTCTGTCAGACCTTCTTCCATATACGTTGTCCTGGGACTGGACAAACCGAAGGCACTATTCAGTATATCCATCTTAGTCACTGTTATCTAAGACTTATACAACAGCCCTTGCACTTTACTCCGTCTTCAATTTATCTTTGGCATATATTGCTCGCAACGCTTATGCCGATACAGAGTGGTTCTTTGGATAATAATCCAACCGGTCTCTCCATATTAACAACGTTAAAATGGTAAAAACTTTGATAGTCTGTGATTCAACTATCAAATGAAAACATGTCGGTGTACAAACAACGATCTTATTTCCAAATGGAAATTCGATCGATCAATCATCATATGTTCATATTTCCTTATTTCATATATTTAGAAAATATATGTTATTAATCATTGGAAAACATTTCCATAGCTTATTTTCACATCACTATTTTTCGCAACTATCAGTCCCTAACTGTAACTAGTATGAGAACAATTCTCTAAGTATCAATACGGAAGGTCGAAACCAACATCAGATCATCACTTAGAAAACCGTTCAACTTACCCTCTCCAGTCAGTTTCTGAATTTGCTTAACTCTATTTCTTAAATTCTTATCATGAAAACATTTCATTTTCTATGTTTAGAAAACATATCTGACTATATTTGGAAAACGTTTCCAAAACTCATTTACGGATTTCCAATGAACGTTGTATAAAACATCGTTACGCTTAATCCATAAATCGCTTATTACTTAACTATATTTCAAATCAACCTTTTCTATCGAACCACAACTATTCCTTTGTCAATTCTGAAGTCAATCAAGTTGGGGTATAATTACCTCTCAGACCTTAATCGAACAACGTCCTTTACTGTGAAATAGGTGAAGTTCATCACTCACTTTTTACAATCATCTGTTTACGCAAATTCTCGGATTCAGGTTACGAATCCACTTCTTATATGACAACGTTTGATTTTAACTATAACGTTAAAATTCCTACTTCTGCAATATCTCCTAAATTATAACTTTATCTCCTAACTCGAATAATTTAACAGACACCTAATTTCTAAATCAATAACTAAATCTTGATTTAAACCCTGGAAAGTAAATAGTACTTTCCCGAATTCGCTATAATCGAATTCGACGTATAACTCTCTTTCGAGTAATCTCTATTTGATTAACTCTTCTTCGAATAACCTATATTCGATTATCTCTCTTCGAATAACTCATATTCGAAATCTCTCTCTTTCGAATAAACAATATTCGATATTTTCCTTTCGAATATGCTATATTCGAAAATCTCCTTTCGATTTACTAATCGATAACTCCTTTCGATCAAACTAAAATCGATAACTCCTTCGATCAAACTAAAATTGATAACTCCTTTAACTCTATTCGAATAACTAATATTCGACTAACTCCTTTGGATCAACTCATTTGATTAACTCCTTCGAATAACTAATTCGAATAATTTACCTTCGAATAACCAATATTCGATTTACTCTAACTCGATTAACTAAATTCTAATCGATTTACTCCATTTCGATTCAACTTAATTTAAATCGATTAACTTAACTCAAATTGATTTACTCCTTTCGAATAACTAAATTCGATTTAACTCTTCTCGAATACCTACATTCGATTAACTCAAATTGAATAACTAATATTCAATTAACTCTTCGACTAACTCCTTTGGATTAACTAACTTCGAATAACCCCTTTGGATTAACTAACTTCGAATAACTCCTTTGGATTAACAAACTTCGAATAACTCCTTTGGATTAACTAACTTCGAATAACTCCTTTGGATTAACTAACTTCGAATAACTCCTTTGGATTAACTACCTTCGAATAACCAATATCCGATAACTACTCTTCGAATAAATAGTATTCGGTAACTCTTCTCAAATGAATAACATTTGATTTCTCCACTCGAATAAACTATGTTCGATTACTCTTCCCTCGAATACACTATATTCGATAACTCTACTTCGAATAAGTGATATTCGGCAACTCTACTCGATTAACTCCACTTGGATAACTCCAACTGGTCAACTCTAACTGGTCAACTTTAACTGTTTATCTTTAACTGGTAAACTTTAACTGGTTAACTCAAATGGTTTAACCTAACTGGTTGACTCAAATGGTTTAACCTAACTTGATTTACTTGTCTCGATTAACTGAACTAATCCACTTAGTTTAACTTAGTTAATTCACTTTGATTAACTCTAACCGATTTACTTAGTTTAACTCAGCTAATTCACTTTGATTAACCCAACTAATTTACTTCGATTAACCAATTAGTTTAACTTGACTAATTCACTTAGTTTGACGCAACTAATTCACTTTGATTTATCAATTAGTTTAACTTAACTAATTCACTTCGATTAACCGCTTAGTTTATCTTAACTAATTTACTTTGGTTAACTTAACCAATTACTTTGGTTAACTCGACTAACTTGCTTCGGTTAACCTAACAAATTACTTTGTTTAACTCTATTCGAATAAGTAATTCGAATCACTCTAATGTGTTTAACTCTATTCAAATATCTAATTCGAATAACTTATTTCGAATAACTAAATTCGATTAACTCCTTTTATTAACGTTTATTCATTTCAAAAGATTTCCTTTTTACAACGTTTATCCATTGACGAAGATTTCCTTTTTACAACGTTTATCCATTTATAAAGATTTACTTTTAGTAACGGTTCTTCACTTTATAAATGTCCTTTTAATAACGTTTCTACTTCTCTACATAAGTCCAGACTTATATATATTCCATTTATCAACGATAAATAATTTATTTAATTTATAAAACATTATTTATAAATTAATCTACTTCAATTTATCTGTTTAAAACAGATTTCCTATTTAATATCTCATTTGAATCCATATCGTGTTATACCGTGTGCGAAGCACGTGTTTAAATCTATCCTTGTAAAATTCTATTTATTTTCCGAACAAGTGTTTCCTTTATTTATTCCCTAAATAAATATTCCTTTATTCCATTTATTTATAATCTAAATAAATGTTCCTTTATTTATTTCCTAAATAAATAAATGTTTTCATTTTATAAAATCCTATCGATTTTTATAAATAAGATTTATTTTCAATATAAACATTGAAAATTCCCTTTTTACATTCTAGTACCACCTAGGGTGTTTAACGTGTCGTGTAACAATGATCGGTATCATTCAAACATATGAAATCAATATCAGATTTCATAACACATCATATATCACAATATATGAAAAACGGTAAAATAAATGTTGAGGAATCCAGTCGGATTCCTCCAACCTGTCTCCCTGCATCACAGATGTTAAACAATATAGATAACAACACTTTTCAGTTCTATATGATATATTCTGTTAAACAGAATCAATATAGAAAATTTAACTAACTGACTAGCAGTTCAATCAAACAGTCAACATACAGTAAATCAACCAATATCTAACAGTTCTAAAAATACAACATGAAATTATAAAATGTTTAGAGTTAGTGAGATTTACTCACATTGGACGATCATCGTCGATAACGATAACCATCGCTCGATTTGATTCAAACGGACAATTTATTTTGCTATAAATTGTAACGAGCTCTAATCCATCCTCAGTCAGTTCCATTGTGGAGTCATCGTCCATACGATCCCAACGTGACGAGCGGTGTTCCGTTCTGATAACGTATAGGTTAGATATTAGCATTACAAGTTCGTACTCTATTTAAATTAAATAACTTAACTTTGAATTCTACATTGGGCCTTGCGTTTGAAGTTCGACCCAACTTCCGTCTAAACCCGCAAGGAATTGAACCCGTCTCCTTCAAACTGTATACCCCGCTTCCAGACAAGTGTTTTCTTCCATTATAAAACATGCGAGCTACTCTTCAGTATAAAATTCGAGTCAAATTGCCAGCTTCCCACTTAAGGCCACGCACCATTTCCTTCCACTGTTTTAACCCTCATATATTCACATATTTTTCATGTCCATTACTGTGTTTTAACGTCCATACATCAGCCCTCCTTTCTCCAATCCAACGTGTCCACTAACTTCCCCATTCCCGTTCGTTTTCCAACTCCGATCTTCTTTGTTTCTCCTGTAAACTTGCTTCACCGCTTCCCACTAAAATCTTAGTTACTGTTTAAAACGAAAGTCAACGTTAAAAACAACTGCTCATCATTTTTCTCAAAAGTGCGGCTCTCCAAAACCTCTGCATCTCCTCATCATTCACGAAACCCTCACATTCACTTTCTATTCCATTTTAATCCAACTGATCCTTACCATCATAATTAATTAAATAAATAACCTAACCATTATTTGCTTTAATTAGTGATTTGCGCCTAATCCCATGCTCTAATCCATCTTCTCCCAATCTCAGAACACCCGTTGCTCCACCCTTCTCCAAACCACTCACTAACCTTACGTTCTTCATCCTCTAGACTCCCTACCGCATCACCTTATCCCTTTTCCAGACCACCCGAACTCAAAAGAATCACGTTGCCTAAACGAGATCGCCGAGCCTCCGTTGAATCACCGGAGCGCGAGTACTTCTAGCTGGAGGTAGCCCTCCCTGAGAGGAACGGATTCGCTTCAACTCTAATTTGAAACAAAGCATCGTTGATGGAGATTTAGGGTTTCGAAATTTTGGGATGATTTTCTTTTGAAATTTCTTTTGATTTGGTTTTTCTTTTTGCGTTTTTCGAAGAGGAAGAAAAAGTTGCTGGCGGCTATATTTGCACACGACGAGATCCTTGAGGGTGTGGTTGTAAGAGAGGAAACGTGGACAAGCCATACCCTTTTCATTTCTAAGGCTTCAACTAGGGGTACGTAAGGTGCCATGACTTTGATTTGAGGCCAAGGAGAACTTGTGGATTTAGGAGGGGAACGTGGCTTTATCTTTGATCAGAGAAACATATATTTAGGTTAAGAAAGGTAACGTGTTTGTTTTGAAACTTTACGGTCTCCGTTACACCAATTTCGTCGTTTTACGAGCCACTATAGACAGAAATAAAAATACCGTTACGATGAGTAATGTGTCACGATCCCAAAAATATAATAATACCGGTAGGTGGACTCACATTTTGAAACTTCAAAATGTTGATTTCAGGGTGCAAAATACTCTACATAAAAAGTTGCTTATTTAATTAATTAAAAATTACAGTAAAATTCTAAAAATTAAATTATCACTACGCCTCAAAAGAACCTTGTCTGAATTCACAACCGATACCTAGTTATTTTGAAATAATCGTTATGGCTGATAACCGATTCTATAGAGACTATTCTGAAATTTGATTTGGACACAAATCAAAATCTATACGACGAAATCCTGATTTCTCTCTTCCATCAGAAAGATATACTTCACTAGCTCCACACGTTTCTTGTTTCACAGAAATCCGACTTCAAACGGATTCTGTATATTCAGTTGAAGTTCGAATCGCCAAATTGCGAACTGCCACGACGTTTCAAGTTCGTTTTAATTATAATTATAAATTATAAATTCGAACATTGTACTTTAAGTTATCGATATCGCCAAATCGATATATAAATAATTAAATTAATTAATTATTCGACAGCTAACAAAACGCGCCATTACAGACTTCCCCCCTTAAAATAATTTCATCCTCGAAATTGCTAAGTTAGAAAAATGCTACTAACTCTACTAACTAGATTTAAAAATCCTTTTTACCTCTAAATTTCAGTTTCGACTGGACCCATTTAATTTTAATTAATTTATTAATTTATTTCCGACCAACTTCAATTTTAAAAAAAAATTCTGAAAATTTTCTAACACCTTAAATTTTCGAAAAATTTCGCCATAACCTTCTTTGTACGGATCAATACGTCAAACCACAACTCGCCTCTCTAGGCCTCCTCCAATCCAAAATAAAATCAAACAGCCAAGCGGCTTGCCAATTCGGCTCATAAAATCCAAACTCATATATAATATAAACTTGTACCTTTTTGTCGGTCGTATCATTGTATCCTTTTGATCTGTCATCACTTCTGCATATATCATGGTCATTCCACTCAGTTTATATCCTCAAATCCAAATCGAATTTCATTCGCACTCTAATATCAAATTCCAAATTATTGACTTATCAATTTGGTTCCATTCTAGATTATCTCTAATCCCAATTCAATTTTATTTAACTCGGTTCAAGTTAAATTTAAATTTATTTTTACCATCTCATTTTATTTAACTTCATTAGTTAAATTCTAATTCCAGAACTTAAGTTCCTAGGTTTCTTTCAAATCAAATTTGAAATCATAATGCAAATTCAAAACCTTTGAATTTCTAAACAACTTGTTTTCTCAAAACAATTCAAAAACAAAACCTTTGGTAGTAATCCGTCACTTAGAACTCGAAAATGAACACTGATGATGTCTAGATTCATCATCAGAATCTATTTTCCAGCTATCGACGTGAGTTCAATACTATATCATTTTCAATTTGAAAAACATTTTCAAAATCTCCCAGGAACTTAAAATTTCCTTATTTTAAATTCCAAAACTGATTTAAATTCATATTTAATTCAAACTATTTCATATATTACATTCATATGAATTCTGATTGGTCATTTATAACCATTTCACCCTTTTATAATCTTATTCGATTATAATAACAACCAACACAATCAATATACTATAATAATTTCAAGATATATATTTCTTCTATAAACAAATATATTTTGGGAAAATTATTTCATTTACCCTCTTTCAAAACATACCATGTCGGTTCATCGTATTCGAGTGTTTAGTAACCCTTATCGATACAGTGGATCAACTGATCGACCAAAATTCATAAGCCACTCAACCAATGAGTCTCCACAATATAAAACCATTTTATATTGAATAACAATTACGCACTCATATATATACACTCAACTCAATCTAGGATATTTCTAATCCCATCTCTATCGAGTTATGCCACAGAGCCAAGGTAATCACTTAACTTAAGCTCTGATACCAACTGTAACGGCTGGAAATTTCCGACTCCTCGAGAGTCGGAAATTCCGCGACGTTAGTGAAAGAATTTAGAAGGTGAGAAAGAAAAGATAGAACTAATAGAATAGAAGAAGAAGAACATCAGAATCATCAGAGTAACACGAATCTCACAGCGGAACGAATAACATATAATATATAACATAACTTTTGAAGTAAACAGTTATATATATACAATAGCACTTATCAGAGTACAACACTTACAACACAGCGGAAATAACTATAGCTATAGAATATTGAAGTCTCCTGCTC
Source organism: Allium sativum (assembly GCA_030737875.1). Taxonomy (NCBI): domain Eukaryota; kingdom Viridiplantae; phylum Streptophyta; class Magnoliopsida; order Asparagales; family Amaryllidaceae; genus Allium; species Allium sativum. Next base: position 975,029,632 of record CM060924.1, read on the forward strand.
CAAACTCTCCAAGTATATCTATAAATCCCGACTACTTGACTGCCCGTACAAATTTAGGCACCCAAGAGTTTAGGGAAAACAACAAAGTAAACTCCGGGTCAGTCATGGGACTGGTATGAGTAAAATAGTTTAAAACAGGTATAGGATATCTCATAAGACCACGCCGTGAATACGGAACGGGTTTTTCCCTTATGAGTATCTGAACAACTTTGACAAGCAATATCATTGTGATATTATAATAATGTCTAAGTACAAATAGGTATCAATCTAGCAGAAACGCTTGCATCTCACGTTCTACATACATAGTATAAAATCATAAACCGCAGGGCGCTTGTCGGAGAATGGATTCCAACAGACAAGGTATGGGAGCACCTTCTGATCAGTGTACTCTAGAGGTGATACACTGCAGGTTCAACAAGAACGTCTTGCAACCCGGCCACACATGACCGCTCACTCATTTAGCTTGAGTGTCGCGAATATATTGCCACCACGATTATAGGCCATCAAACCGTCATTCGAAGATACAGAATCAAAAAGAAGTATAAATATGGATATTCCCTAGATCGGTGACAATACACCCTGCTTGGGAATGACCCAACTAGCCATGCTGCCTAGCCCAACTTTTGTTACTTCCTGGTGTGAGGCTAGAAGCTACGTCTATCTTCAGAACATCTGATCACCATTCACTTTGAATGCCACATCGTCATACCCGCCAAATCACAAATTGACTTATACAAAAATAACACGGGTATATAGCTAAGAGAAACGAATTCCTCCGCCACCAAACGTGAATACGTTTGAACAGATCAACTTACGCGATCCATTGGATATACTCTGTCAGACCTTCTTCCATATACGTTGTCCTGGGACTGGACAAACCGAAGGCACTATTCAGTATATCCATCTTAGTCACTATTATCTAAGACTTATACAACAGCCCTTGCACTTTACTCCGTCTTCAATTTATCTTTGGCATATATTGCTCGCAACGCTTATGCCGATACAGAGTGGTTCTTTGGATAATAATCCAACCGGTCTCTCCATATTAACAACGTTGAAATGGTAAAAACTTTGATAGTCTGTGATTCAACTATCAAATGAAAACATGTCGGTGTACAAACAACGATCTTATTTCCAAATGGAAATTCGATCGATCAATCATCATATGTTCATATTTCCTTATTTCATATATTTAGAAAATATATGTTATTAATCATTGGAAAACATTTCCATAGCTTATTTTCACATCACTATTTTTTGCAACTATCAGTCCCTAACTGTAACTAGTATGAGAACAATTCTCTAAGTATCAATACGGAAGGTCGAAACCAACATCAGATCGTCACTTAGAAAACCGTTCAACTTACCCTCTCCAGTCATTTTCTGAATTTGCTTAACTATATTTCTTAAATTCTTATCATGAAAACATTTCATTTTCTATGTTTAGAAAACATATCTGACTATATTTGGAAAACGTTTCCAAAACTCATTTACGGATTTCCAATGAACGTTGTATAAAACATCGTTACGCTTAATCCATAAATCGCTTATTACTTAACTATATTTCAAATCAACCTTTTCTATCGAACCACAACTATTCCTTTGTCAATTCTGAAGTCAATCAAGTTGGGGTATAATTACCTCTCAGACCTTAATCGAACAACGTCCTTTACTGTGAAATAGGTGAAGTTCATCACTCACTTTTTACAATCATCTGTTTACGCAAATTCTCGGATTCAGGTTACGAATCCACTTCTTATATGACAACGTTTGATTTTAACTATAACGTTAAAATTCCTACTTCTGCAATATCTCCTAAATTATAACTTTATCTCCTAACTCGAATAATTTAACAGACACCTAATTTCTAAATCAATAACTAAATCTTGATTTAAACCCTGGAAAGTAAATAGTACTTTCCCGAATTCGCTATAATCGAATTCGACGTATAACTCTCTTTCGAGTAATCTCTATTTGATTAACTCTTCTTCGAATAACCTATATTCGATTATCTCTCTTCGAATAACTCATATTCGAAATCTCTCTCTTTCGAATAAACAATATTCGATCTTTTCCTTTCGAATATGCTATATTCGAAAATCTCCTTTCGATTTACTAATCGATAACTCCTTTCGATCAAACTAAAATCGATAACACCTTCGATCAAACTAAAATTGATAACTCCTTTAACTCTATTCGAATAACTAATATTCGACTAACTCCTTTGGATCAACTCATTTGATTAACTCCTTCGAATAACTAATTCGAATAATTTACCTTCGAATAACCAATATTCGATTTACTCTAACTCGATTAACTAAATTCTAATCGATTTACTCCATTTCGATTCAACTTAATTTAAATCGATTAACTTAACTCAAATTGATTTACTCCTTTCGAATAACTAAATTCGATTTAACTCTTCTCGAATACCTACATTCGATTAACTCAAATTAAATAACTAATATTCAATTAACACTTCGACTAACTCCTTTGGATTAACTAACTTCGAATAACCCCTTTGGATTAACTAACTTCGAATAACTCCTTTGGATTAACTAACTTCGAATAACTCCTTTGGATTAACTAACTTCGAATAACTCCTTTGGATTAACTAACTTCGAATAACTCCTTTGGATTAACTAACTTCGAATAACTCCTTTGGATTAACTAACTTCGAATAACCAATATCCGATAACTACTCTTCGAATAAATAGTATTCGGTAACTCTTCTCAAATGAATAACATTTGATTTCTCCACTCGAATAAACTATGTTCGATTACTCTTCCCTCGAATACACTATATTCGATAACTCTACTTCGAATAAGTGATATTCGGCAACTCTACTCGATTAACTCCACTTGGATAACTCCAACTGGTCAACTCTAACTAGTCAACTTTAACTGTTTATCTTTAACTGGTAAACTTTAACTGGTTAACTCAAATGGTTTAACCTAACTGGTTGACTCAAATGGTTTAACCTAACTTGATTTACTTGTCTCGATTAACTGAACTAATCCACTTAGTTTAACTTAGTTAATTCACTTTGATTAACTCTAACCGATTTACTTAGTTTAACTCAGCTAATTCACTTTGATTAACCCAACTAATTTACTTCGATTAACCAATTAGTTTAACTTGACTAATTCACTTAGTTTGACGCAACTAATTCACTTTGATTTATCAATTAGTTTAACTTAACTAATTCACTTCGATTAACCGCTTAGTTTATCTTAACTAATTTACTTTGGTTAACTTAACCAATTACTTTGGTTAACTCGACTAACTTGCTTCGGTTAACCTAACAAATTACTTTGTTTAACTCTATTCGAATAAGTAATTCGAATCACTCTAATGTGTTTAACTCTATTCAAATATCTAATTCGAATAACTTATTTCGAATAACTAAATTCGATTAACTCCTTTTATTAACGTTTATTCATTTCAAAAGATTTACTTTTTACAACGTTTATCCATTGACGAAGATTTCCTTTTTACAACGTTTATCCATTTATAAAGATTTACTTTTAGTAACGGTTCTTCACTTTATAAATGTCCTTTTAATAACGTTTCTACTTCTCTATATAAGTCCAGACTTATATATATTCCATTTATCAACGATAAATAATTTATTTAATTTATAAAACATTATTTATAAATTAATCTACTTCAATTTATCTGTTTAAAACAGATTTCCTATTTAATATCTCATTTGAATCCATATCGTGTTATACCGTGTGCGAAGCACGTGTTTAAATCTATCCTTGTAAAATTCTATTTATTTTCCGAACAAGTGTTTCCTTTATTTATTCCCTAAATAAATATTCCTTTATTCCATTTATTTATAATCTAAATAAATGTTCCTTTATTTATTTCCTAAATAAATAAATGTTTTCATTTTATAAAATCCTATCGATTTTTATAAATAAGATTTATTTTCAATATAAACATTGAAAATTCCCTTTTTACATTCTAGTACCACCTAGGGTGTTTAACGTGTCGTGTAACAATGATCGGTATCATTCAAACATATGAAATCAATATCAGATTTCATAACACATCATATATCACAATATATGAAAAACGGTAAAATAAATGTTGAGGAATCCAGTCGGATTCCTCCAACCTGTCTCCCTGCATCACAGATGTTAAACAATATAGATAACAACACTTTTCAGTTCTATATGATATATTCTGTTAAACAGAATCAATATAGAAAATTTAACTAACTGACTAGCAGTTCAATCAAACAGTCAACATACAGTAAATCAACCAATATCTAACAGTTCTAAAAATACAACATGAAATTATAAAATGTTTAGAGTTAGTGAGATTTACTCACATTGGACGATCATCATCGATAACGATAACCATCGCTCGATTTGATTCAAACGGACAATTTATTTTGCTATAAATTGTAACGAGCTCTAATCCACTCTCAGTCAGTTCCATTGTGGAGTCATCGTCCATACGATCCCAACGTGACGAGCGGTGTTCCGTTCTGATAACGTATAGGTTAGATATTAGCATTACAAGTTCGTACTCTATTTAAATTAAATAACTTAACTTTGAATTCTACATTGGGCCTTGCGTTTGAAGTTCGACCCAACTTCCATCTAAACCCGCAAGGAATTGAACCCGTCTCCTTCAAACTGTATACCCCGCTTCCAGACAAGTGTTTTCTTCCATTATAAAACATACGAGCTACTCTTCAGTATAAAATTCGAGTCAAATTGCCAGCTTCCCACTTAAGGCCACGCACCATTTCCTTCCACTGTTTTAACCCTCATATATTCACATATTTTTCATGTCCATTACTGTGTTTTAACGTCCATACATCAGCCCTCCTTTCTCCAATCCAACGTGTCCACTAACTTCCCCATTCCCGTTCGTTTTCCAACTCCGATCTTCTTTGTTTCTCCTGTAAACTTGCTTCACCGCTTCCCACTAAAATCTTAGTTACTGTTTAAAACGAAAGTCAACGTTAAAAACAACTGCTCATCATTTTTCTCAAAAGTGCGGCTCTCCAAAACCTCTGCATCTCCTCATCATTCACGAAACCCTCACATTCACTTTCTATTCCATTTTAATCCAACTGATCCTTACCATCATAATTAATTAAATAAATAACCTAACCATTATTTGCTTTAATTAGTGATTTGCGCCTAATCCCATGCTCTAATCCATCTTCTCCCAATCTCAGAACACCCGTTGCTCCACCCTTCTCCAAACCACTCACTAACCTTACGTTCTTCATCCTCTAGACTCCCTACCGCATCACCTTATCCCTTTTCCAGACCACCCGAACTCAAAAGAATCACGTTGCCTAAACGAGATCGCCGAGCCTCCGTTGAATCACCGGAGCGCGAGTACTTCTAGCTGGAGGTAGCCCTCCCTGAGAGGAACGGATTCGCTTCAACTCTAATTTGAAACAAAGCATCGTTGATGGAGATTTAGGGTTTCGAAATTTTGGGATGATTTTCTTTTGAAATTTCTTTTGATTTGGTTTTTCTTTTTGCGTTTTTCGAAGAGGAAGAAAAAGTTGCTGGCGGCTATATTTGTACACGACGAGATCCTTGAGGGTGTGGTTGTAAGAGAGGAAACGTGGACAAGCCATACCCTTTTCATTTCTAAGGCTTCAACTAGGGGTACGTAAGGTGCCATGACTTTGATTTGAGGCCAAGGAGAACTTGTGGATTTAGGAGGGGAACGTGGCTTTATCTTTGATCAGAGAAACATATATTTAGGTTAAGAAAGGTAACGTGTTTGTTTTGAAACTTTACGGTCTCCGTTACACCAATTTCGTCGTTTTACGAGCCACTATAGACAGAAATAAAAATACCGTTACGATGAGTAATGTGTCACGATCCCAAAAATATAATAATACCGATAGGTGGACTCACATTTTGAAACTTCAAAATGTTGATTTCAGGGTGCAAAATACTCTACATAAAAAGTTGCTTATTTAATTAATTAAAAATTACAGTAAAATTCTAAAAATTAAATTATCACTACGCCTCAAAAGAACCTTGTCTGAATTCACACCCGATACCTAGTTATTTTGAAATAATCGTTATGGCCGATAACCGATTCTATAGCGACTATTCTGAAATTTGATTTGGACACAAATCAAAATCTATACGACGAAATCCTGATTTCTCTCTTCCATCAGAAAGATATACTTCACTAGCTCCACACGTTTCTTGTTTCACAGAAATCCGACTTCAAACGGATTCTGTATATTCAGTTGAAGTTCGAATCGCCAAATTGCGAACTGCCACGACGTTTCAAGTTCGTTTTAATTATAATTATAAATTATAAATTCGAACATTGTACTTTAAGTTATCGATATCGCCAAATCGATATATAAATAATTAAATTAATTAATTATTCGACAGCTAACAAAACGCGCCATTACAATCGTCCATAGCTGCCCGGCGCACTGAAATTATTCCGCTTGTTTAGTGCAGGGGTTGTGGGAGGTTGTCACACCTAGAATGTTATTACTACAACAAGCCAAGTCATATGATTAAAGACTGTCTTGTAATGAAGAAAGATGATGTGGCAAAAGTCTATGCAATCAAGGATGAGCCTTCGACTTCAAAGAATGATAACAGGAAGGATGTTTTTTAAGGTACTATTTTTATTTCTGATAAATTACTTCGAGTTCTATTTGATACTGGTGCCTCTTGTAGTTTTATCTCAAAACCGCTAGTAGAAAAATAGAAGCTTAAATCCAGATTTGTTAACGAACCTTTATGTGTAGGTAATCCAGTAGGAGGTCCTATTAGCCTTTGTTTGTATTGTAAAAATGTTCTAATCACCTATTCACACCATGAGTTCCCTTTTAACTTATTCATTCTTGACCTTGATGAATTTGAAATTATACTTGGGATGGATTAGTTAAATAAATATGAGGCTAAAATTGATTGCATATATAGGAAAGCTCTGGTAAAGAGAAGTCTTGGGAATTTTGTTGAAATATTTTGTGTAGATCCTAATCCAAAAAGAGGCATCTTGATGTATACCTTAGGTTACCATGATAGTGACATAAAAACTATACCTGTCGTTAGGGATTTTCCCAACGTATTTGAAGAAGTTAATTGCCTTCCCCCAAACCGAGAAATTGAGTTTAGGATTGACCTAGTACCCAATGCCAGAACCATTGTCCATCCAAGTCGAATAATGGATCCGAAAGAGAGAGAAAAACTAAACAAGCAAATCCAAGATCTCTTAAGAAAAGGATTTATTCGATCCAGTCGTTCTAATTGGAGGTCAGCTGTAGTATTAGTAGCAGAGTCTGACGGTTCCTTGCGATTGTGCGTACACTATAGAGACCTTAATAAACAAACCCTCAAGAATAAGCACCCATTGCCTCGAATAGACGGCTTATTTGACTAGTTAAGTGGTACTCGATTTTTTCAAAGATGGATTTAGCCTTCGATTTTCACCTACTTAGAGTTGCTGAGGATTGTATTCATTTGACTGCTTTTCGTGGACCCAACACATTTTACGAATGGTTAGTAATGCCATTCGGATTGACAAACACCCTAGCCTATTTTTTGGAGTTGATGACTCAAGTATTGCATGAGGTGTTGAATAAATTTATGTTAGTCTCCATTGATGACATCCTGGTCTATTTAAAAACCGAGGAATAACATGCTGAGCATTTAAGGATTACCCTAGAGTTATTAAGGAGAAATGTATTTAAAGCTAAAATTTCTAAATATCATTTTTGGAAAAAGAAGTAAAATTTCTTGGGCATATCGTATCTAAAGATGGAATCTCAGTAGATCCTGGAATGATTTGTGCTATTTTGGATTTGATGCAACAAATGACTCCAAAGGATGTTAGAAGTTTCTTAGGATTGGCAGGATATTACCGTAGGTTCATCCAAGATTTCTCAAAGATAGCATCTCCCTTGACAAAGCTAACCATGAAGAATGCCAAATTTTTTTGGTCTCCTTAGTGTGAAGAAGCTTTTAATGAGTTAAAGAAGAGATTGACCTGCCCCGGTGCTGGCTATTATCATTGGCAATAAAGGATTATCTGTTTATACGAATGCTTGTACAGAAGGAGTTGGCGCCATTTTAATGCAAGATGGAAGAGTAATTGCTTATGCAAGTAGACAGTAGAGACCTCATGAAAAGAATTATTCGACTCATGACATAGAGCTACTCGTAGTGATATTTGCTTTAGAAATTTAGAGACATTATCTACTTGGAGAGAAATTTGACTTATTCGCTGATCACAAACCCTTGAAGTATCTATTTACTTACAAAGACTTGAGTTTAAGGCAGCACTGATGGTTGGAATTTCTAGCGTCTTACGATTTATAAATTCAGTATACCCCTAGGAAAGCCAACGTTGTTGCAAATGCTCTGAGTCGAACGTATGTTGTCCTTTCCTACCTCGTTATCACTCCAACTCTCTAAGAAAAGATGGACCGAAAGCAAAATAAGGATGAATTTCTTCAAGGATTTTCTAAAAGAATTCAACAAGGTGAAAAGTCGAGTTTTGTAATTGATGATAAAGGCATTATAAGATTAAAAGGAAGAATCTATGTGCCCAATATTAAAGAACTTAAGAAGGAAGTGTTCAACGAGTGTCACAAGTCTAAATTCGGCATCCATCCATGAGTTGATAAGATGTATCATGATGTTAAACTTACATTTTGTGGAAGACGATTAAAAGGGACTTATCTATTTATGTTAGCCGTTGTACTACATGTCAACAAATAAAGAGTGATCAACAGAAGACTTTAGCATTACTTCAGCCTTTGGAAGTACCAAAATGTTAGTAGGATCAAGTTTCAATGGACTTCATCGATGGTTTTCCTCGTACTCGCAAAGGGAATGATGGAATTTGGGTTATTGTGGATCGTCTAAATAAAAGTGCCCATTTTCTGCATGTAAGGTCATCAAGAACTACTACAAGTTAGCAGAATTGTATATTAAGGAAATCGTTCGATTGCATGGGATACCAAGCAGCATCGTGAGTGATCGCGACCCTCTTTTCACCAGTTGTTTTTAGGAGGCTTTTCAAGATGCTCTAGGAACCAAGTTAAACTTTAGTACTTCTTATCATCCACAATCAGACGGACAAACGGAAAGAGTTAACAAAATTTTGGAAGATTTGTCGCGAGCATGTGTTCTCGATTTCGGAGGTTCGTGGGAAAATTATTTGACTCTGGTTGAGTTTTCTTATAACAATAGTTATCAGGCAAGTATTAAGGTGGCACCTTTCGAAGCATTGTATGGATGACTATGTAAATCACCAGTTTGTTGGATTGGGTCTGGAGATAAAATTGTTCTAGGACCTGATATGATTAGAGAGGCCACAGAGAAAGTGGATCTGATTAGGAAGAGGATGAAAACGACCCAAGATAGACAAAAGTGTTATAAAGATCGTAGAAGGAGGGCATTAGAATTCTCATTTGGGGATTCAGTATTCCTAAAAGTTTCTCCACTGTGTGAAGTTATAAGATTTGGAAGAAAAGGAAAATTAACACCCCGCCACATTGGACCATTCCCGTTTCTGGAAAATTTGGACCACTAGCATACAAGGTTTAGTTACCTGAATGGATCTCAGGTGTGCATAATGTTTTTCACGTATCAAATTTGAGAAAATATATTCATGACCCAAATCAGATTATGGAAAGAGCCACTCAAAAAGATCTAGAAATCACACCAAATCTAGCGGTTAAAAGAGACCCCATAAATATCATTGGCCGAGATGAAAAGAGGCTAAGGAAAAGACAATTAAGTTAGTTAAAGTGGAGCGGTGATCCCAAAGATTGTACTTGGGAAACATAAAGACTATGCAGAAATTCTCCCTAAACTGTATAGTCGATATCCAAGACGAGCTCGACCCTTAGGTAAAACTTTTTTTATCATTACCTTCATATATAGTTTCGAGGATGAAACTTTCTTAAGGGGGTGAATGTAACGGTCTAAAACTTTTGGTAAGTTAAATGATAGATTTCATTTGAATTTATAAATTTAATATATGGAAATGATTATTAATAAGTTTTTGATTTGTTAATACTATTTGTCATTCGATCAGACAACGATAACATGAATTAATAGCATTCGAATTATGCGTTGCTCTTAGTTTTCATAACATTTGAGGAAAATGCTACCAAAAGCACCTTCCTTCTCTTTATTACAAGTGTTAAGACAATTGTAATGTTGCATACACTTCTTCTTCTCTTTATTATAAGCATTAGGACACTTGTAATTTAGCATGCAACATTCCATGCTTGAAATAGACTTGTCCTATGAGGTGTCATCACCATATTCATCCATTTCAAGTATAGATATACCATCTTTCTTCCGTTAGACATCCATTCCACTCTTCACTTCCATTTCTCCTCCTTCCTAACCTTAAAATCCATGGTTTCCCAAGCTTTTCTTCCCTCCTTCCTCTCCTTCCCTCTTTCTCCCTAAATTCAGTCAAGCTGCCTCCTCCTCCTCCAAAATTCCGATCTTCCCTCCTCTTAAAAAATGAAAAGAAAAGAAGTTTAATTATTATTTAATTTATAAAGAGTTAGCAAGGAAATACTGTTAGTCCGGGATAGCTATAGTCGGTCTAGTGGTCTTACAATAAAGATTGGTGGAGTGGAACCCCAAGGTGAGAACTCTTTAAACCACATTTAGTTTAAATTAGTTATATATGGTTAATTATGGATGATAATTATATATGTAAAATGTTGGATGAATGGTTGTAGAGTTAATGACACATGTACAGTGATAAGCGTTAATTACTGTAACACTTGCACGTACTTAATGAGATATGTTAATGAACGTTAATGAATCCATGGATGTTAATGGTTGATAATGATTGTAAATGATGTCATTATGTGGTAATTGGAGGCTAATAATTAGGAATGACACATATGTATAAATACATGTATATATTGACGAATTCTCTTTTAAAAAATACTGGAGCATTCTAGGTTGACAGAGAAGATAGTGTCTAGGCTTGGGTTTGGAAAGTATAGTTTCCTACTCTCCTTGGCTAATCCCAACTGATCCGGCAGACGGGATGGTTAATTCAAAATTTAATTTGAATTAGAAATAAATTGAAATTTAATTTAATATTTTATTAATAAAATATTAAGTGAAAAATAAAAGTTTAAAAGTGAAGTTTGGATTTCCTATCTAGAAAATATTTTAAAATGGTATTAGAAGTATATAATGCTTTTCTAATGTATTTTGAGGTAGTTTGGAATAATTACTATATGAATTTATAATAGAGCTTGTCGCACAGCGGAAGTTCACATTGCAAACTTAAAACGCTTATAACTTTTGCAGTTTAAATCGGATTTCCACAAAACGAAAAATATTTGCTTTCTATTAACAAGATCTTTCAAATGAGAGAAAGCAGTTTTCAATTTCGACTTTTAGTTTTGTAACAACCCACATTCTATGCATCAGAGGATCGTAGAATATTTATTTCTTTCTCATGCGAAGTCGCATGGCCATGTAACTTTGGGAGACGACTATTGGGGTCATTTCCCATGTTCATGATTTTTGCCTATTTTTAAATGACCATTTTGCCCCTAACTGATCTTGTTTTGACCATAACCTTTGATTGGTAAGGAGTTTTGACCTGAAACCACATCCATTAGATCCAGATGATGGTTTACCTTTCCGTGGAGTGGTCACATTAGCCAAACGGACTCACCATTTGGGAGATATGGCTGAAACAAAGTTTAGAAGGTGAAAAACGGCTTAACTGGGCCTAATTAGGGTGATTAGCAAGAGGGCCCATAGCCCATTTCGAGATTAGTGTTATGGGGAGGCTGAGAACAGTAGGAAAACGATCTATTTTCATTTTCTCAGCCGCCTAAAACTTTTCCCTAATCCTAACAATGGCCTCCAACATCTAGATTCACCACTAATCACTTTCTAATCAAGTATTAGCCTAATCTTCACCAAATTAAGGAGAAATAGCAACATTTCAGAGTTATAGCTGCTGTTAGATGCTGGAGATCGCCCCAAATCAGCGAAGTTTCAGTTTTGAAAGTTTTATTTGTGGCAAAGGTGAGTGATTTGCATAGTTCCTCACTAATTATGGTTAATTAATGGTAACTAGTGTTAATTAGCGAATATAAACATGATTAAATTCTGGAAAAATATTTATAAATTTCGAAATATTGTTTTAGGCCTCTGTTAGAAATTTGGGTTAATATGGTTAAGTTTTACTATGTCTATCATTAGTTTTGCTTAAACATGCTTAAGGGAAATATGGGATTTTCGCTATGTTTGATCCGTTTTAACCTATCAAATTATTGTTTTGGTGTTTGTGATCAATTCTACAAGTTGCTATGACTATATGGTATGCTCTGTGATTTTCTAGAAGTGTTGGATTGGTGGAAAACGCCGTCGAATGATGCAAACAGTTCGCTGGACAAAGTGCAGGAAAAATGCAGGGACCAGATCGGATCGCCCCCATGTGTCACGAACCGACCCCATCTCCGACGCGATCGTGACCATCATTCCACGAACCGATGCTTCGAGCTGTGCTTTCAACCACGAGCCGATCTATGTGCCACGATCCGAACCAATGTGCCATCATGAACTGGATAGGATGTCTTCTACGAACCAACAGGAGAACCACGAGCTGAAGCATGGAGCACGACCCGAACCTAATGGATATCCTCCGATCCAACCCGAAGGGCTTGTTACGTATCGAGATGTTGAGCACGAGCAGGGAGGGACCGAACCGAACCGACTTGGGTGGGGAAATCCGACCCGACCTGATGTGGATGACCACAGACAGGACTACTTCGAGGAGCACGATCCGAAGCATAGTGAAGAGGAGCATGCCGAACTGATTCGGAGATGATGACCAAAACCCGAGACACAAAGGTAGTCCAAATAGGAAGTAGAACTCAGGATCCAGTTGGGAACCAACGAGTTAACTTCATGAGTTGGGCTTTGCTGCGGGACGTGTGGTAAGGGGTTATCGACGTCTATAGCTTTGATTCACCACCAAGACGGATGTTAGGCTACGTATCAATGCAGTAGGGTTGTTACTACTCCATGGGGGCAAAGTGATCGTAGCATGGCTATGAGCCAGTGAAGTGGTGTTATTATGACTTCATGGGGGCAGAGTGGACATAGCAAGGACTAGTGGCTATGGATTAGTGCAGTGGAGTCGCCATGACTCCATGGGGAAGAGTGATCATAACAAGGATTTGAGTGATCAGAGTAGTGGATATCGTATGCTTTACGCACTAAGTGAGAGTTGTGAGGATAGTTCTATGCTTGATTGTTTGACATCACTATGACATGCACACCCCACCCCCTTATTCTTTACACCATATGTTAGTGGCACCTTAGAGTATTGTACAATATATAGTGCTAACTCTTTGTTTGTAGGTCCAGGTTCAGGTGTGGTTTAGTATCTTTGTTATTATTATGTTTTGCTACTTATCGCTCATACCAGACTTTTGTCTGACCCAGAGTTTTATGTATCTTCTTATTACTCTGGGTGCTCCTAAATGAGCGGACTAGAGATAGGTTAGCTGGTTATACACGAGTAGCTGATCTGGAGATGAGCACGAGGCTCCTACGTATTATCTACATATATTCTCCCTATGTTGTTGATGGTCACTGCTTAGGGCATTAGTAGTGTACCTTTCCTTTCTTTTTCTTTAGAGACTATATTTTGAAGTCGTAATAATGGTTATGGATCATAAGCTGTAGTTTGGATTTCCGTTGCTATGATGATTATGGTTTAGTTTTCAGCTTATGCACTGTCTCGCCTGTTTTATGTCAAGTATGTTATTATTATATTTTATTCCATGCGCTGTGAGACATTCTACAGGTTCCTTGTTAGTTCAAATTCCTTTCTTTGGCAACCGTCCCATGCTGGTTTGACATCGGCACAACGCACTTTCATTGGAAATGTCGGCTGGTGCGGGGCGGGCCGTCACATTTGGTATCAGAGCTCTAGGTTACGTAGTTAGCCTAGGGAAAACATCAGGGAGAGATTGTACGTATATGAGAGTACGTATTTGTCATATTTTGGATTTCAAAAGCTATATATATACTATTAGTATATTTAAGTATGAAGTCACATTGTACTGGCACCACTGAAGAGATGGTTAATCGTTTTCTCCTTACAGATTGAACGATGTGCCGATATAATAGGGGTACCGGTAGAGGAGCTAATAATGGGAATGCCCCTGATATGAGGACGATGTTCACTGACTTCATGAGAGAGATGCTTAGAAATGTGCAAGGAGCAGTTCCCAATGCTGCAAATGGTGGTGGTGCAGCGGTGCAGGCGCCTATGGTCGATTTCACCAAGCTTTGCAAGGATTACACTAGTCTTGGTGGAAAGCCGTTCCACGGGACGAAATCGGCTATAGAAATTTAGGATTGGTTGGATAGCTGTGAGCATATCTTCGAAGACTTAGGTATCCAGGATGTGATGAAGAGGAAGCTAGCATCCCGTCAGCTGCATGGACGGACGATGAATTGGTGGAATGCTATCAAGGCGGCTACTCTAGAGGTTCAAGTTACATGGGATCAGTTTAAGGCCCGATTCAGTGATAAGTTCATCCAAGCTGCCCAGAAGTCAGAGTTGTTTAGGAAATTTCTAGAGCTTAAGAAGAATGGTAGGGCAGTCTCGAAGTACATTGCAGAGTTCGATACTCTGTCGAAATATGGATTATCCCTTATTGATACTGCCGAGAAGAAAAATGAAAAGTTCATAACAGGCATAGATCAGTACTTGGGGGAAAGGCTTATAAACCATGTCGATGAGACGTTTGAATCGATTGTGGGGGAAAGCTTTGAGATCAGAGAGTCTATACCCTAAGTCGAAGACTGAGGTTGCGTCTGCAGAGGAGCCAAAGCCGCAAGCAAGCGGTAGAGATAAGAATGGTTCTCAGAATAAGAGAAAGCAGAATCATACCAAAGATGGCCAGAAGAAAAAGAATAAGAAAGATGTTGAGTGCTTCAGCTGTGGTAAGAAGGGCCACTATGCCAAAGAATGTCGGGCCAAGCCAGCAGATAGAAAGTGCTTCAACTGTGGCCAAGTGGGACATCACAAGGACAAGTGTCTGCAACCACCTAAAGAAAAGCAGATTGTGAAAGCATATGCTATCAATGCTATTCCTTCTTCATCGAATGCCCCAACTGCGACGGAGAAAGGAAAGAATGTCATCATTCAAGGTATGCTTTCTGTTTATGATGTTCCTATTCGAGTATTGTTTGATACCGAAGCTTCCCATTCCTTCATATCTAGTGACCTGGTACATAGGTTGGGATTGGAACCCGAGATAGTCGATAGACCTTCAGCAGTGACGAACCCGATTGGTGGTTCGACTACCCTTTGTATGATTTCTCGTAATGTGGTCTTATCAAGTCATGGATGCATGTTTGTTTGTGATTGCTTTGTTTTAGGCTTCACTGGGTTTGGCATTATTTTGGGAGTTGATTGGCTCCAAAGATACGGGGTGGTGGTAGACTGTGAGGGCTTTTTGGTGACAGTTAGAGCAGATGATGGGCGTAGGGTAGTGTTTGGTGGTCTACCTAGTGATGGGGTAATGGCTAGTTTTCTAAATTCCCTTAACATCCCGCATAATGAGTTGTCAGATGTGCCCGTGGCTGGCCAGTATCCGGACGTCTTTGAGGAAGTGACAGAACTTCCACCACACCGAGAGATTGAGTTCCGTATTGATTTAGTGAAAGATGCTAGACCTATAGTGATGCCACTTCGTCGTATGGCACAAAGGGAGCAATGAGAGCTCGGGGTGCAAGTAAGCAATCTTTTGAAGAAGGGATTTATCAGAAGAAGTGTTTCTGAGTGGGGAGCACCAGTTGTGTTTGCTATCAAGGCAGATGGTTCCCTGCATTTGTGTGTGGACTACCGCGAGTTGAATAAGGTGACGAGGAGGAATAAGTATCCTCTACTGCAGATAGATGATTTGTTTGATCAGTTGAGTGGCACGAGAGTGTTTTCCCAGTTGGATCTCGCGACATGTTTTCATCAGCTTAGAGTGGAAACTGAGAGTACAACTAAAACGGCCTTTCGGACGCCGTTTGGATTTCATGAGTGGTTGGTCATGCCATTCGGGTTGACCAATGCACCAACATATTTTGTGGATCTTATGAATAGGGTATTCATAGATCAGTTGAATAATTTTGTTCTTGTATTCGCGGACGATATACTTGTTTATTCAAGGACAAAGTAAGAATATAAGGAACCATTTAGGATAGTGATGGAGGTGTTGAGAAAACACCAATTGAAAGCAAAGTTTTCTAAGTGCCACTTCTGAAGGAGGGAGGTGAGATTCTTGGGCCATGTTGTTTCAGAGAATGGTATTGCTGTGGATCCTGTGAAGGTGGCTACGGTACAGGATTGGTCTACGCCCAAGAATGCAACAGATGTAAGAAGTTTCTTGGGATTAGCTGGGTATTATCTGAAGTTCATCCAAGACATCTCCAAGATAGCAGCACTGTTGACTCAGTTGACCAAGAAGAATCAAGCTTTCGTCTGAGACGAAAAGTGCGAGAATGCATTTAAGACTCTAAAGGAAAAGTTGACATGTGCACCAGTGTTAGTCATCCCTAAAGGGAATGAAGAGATGACGGTATACACAGATGCCCGTGGTACCGGACTAGGTGTTGTATTGATGCAAGGAGGTAGGGTTGTAGCTTATGCTAGTTGGCAACTGAAACCACATGAGAAAAGATATCCTACCCATGATTTGGAATTGGCAATGATTGTGTTCGCATTGAAGATGTGGAGACATTATCTCTTGGGAGAAAGATTCGAGTTGTTTACCGATCACTAATCGTTAAAATATCTTTTCTCTCAAAAGGATCTAAATCTCCGACAGCAAAGATGGTTAGAATTTTTGGCTTCCTACGACTTCCATATCGCATACACACCAGGAAAGGGCAATGCGGTAGCTGATGCAATTAGTAGAAGACATGCTAGTTTAGGGGCTATATTTCTTGAGTGGAAGCAACTGGAGTACGACGCTGGGTATGATTTCAGACCAAAGTACGAATTGGATCCAGAAGTATTAGCAAGTTTGACGGTTAGACCCACTTTGATTGAGAGGATTGGTTCCCGTCAGAGGGACAATCCTAACTTATTGAAAATCATCTCCAAGTTAGAGATGGGCATTGATGAGGAGATGAACGAGTATGGGCTTGATCGAGATGGATGGCTTAGAAAGAATGGAAGACCAGTTGTACCCAATGTCACTAGATTGAGATATGAAGTGCTTAGAGAATGTCATCACTCAAAACTGACTATACACCCCAGTGGTAACAAGATGTATCGAGACATGAAGCAGACCTACTACAGGGAAGGGATGAAAAGAGACATTGGGAAGTTTATATCCAAATGCATGAATTGCTAGCTAGTTAAAGCTGAGCAAAAGAAGCCTAGTGGTTTGTTGAAACCATTAAAGTTCCAAAATGGAAATGGGAACAAGTCTTAATGGATTTCATTGATGGGTTATCAAGGACTAGGTCGGGCCATGATAGCATTTGGGTGATTGTGGACTGATTTACCAAGAGTGGAAGATTTATACCCGTCAAGTCGAATAGAACGACAGCTAAATTAGCTGAGCTATATATGAAATGGGTAGTTAGATTTCATGGAGTACCTAAAAGCATTGTGATCGACCGAAACCCGCTATTTACTAGTGGGTTTTGGAATAGCCTATATGAGGCGTTAGGATCAGAATTACATCTCAGTACCGCGTATCATCCTCAAACCGACGGTCAGACGGAGAGGGTGAATCGAGTGTTAGAAGATCTCTTGAGAGCTTGCATATTAGATTTTGGTGGATTATGGGACGACCATTTACATCTAACAGAGTTTGCATATAATAGTAGTTATCAATCCAGTATTGGTATGGCTCCATTTGAAGCTTTGTACGGGAAGACCGTGCAACTCACTGTCATGTTGGTTAAAAACTGGTGAGAAGTTTGTGCTTGGGCCAGATGTGATAGGAGAAACTTCAGATAACTTTAAGATCATTCAACAACGAATGAAGGCTGCCCAAGATAGGCAGAAGAGTTATGCTGATAAGAGGCGAAAGTATTTAAAGTTCTCTGTTGGTGACTTGGTGTTTGTCAAGATTTCTCCGTTAAAGAGCGTGATTCGATTTGGCAGGAGAGGCAAGTTAGCACCAAGATTTGTTGGACCATTCCCAGTTCTCGAGCAAATTGGGAATTTGGCATATAAAATTGAATTACCAGCGAAGATGGCAGGAGTTCACAACGTATTTCATGTTTCCCAGTTAAGGAAGTTTGTGCATGACCCTAGTGTGACTATTACACCAAATCTGTTGGACGATATCGAGGTTGAACCCGAGGCGGTTGGGAACCGCAGGCCTATGCGTATTGTTGGGAACGATACGAAGCAGCTTCTAAGGAAGGCAATGAGACTAGTCAAAGTTCAGTGGGGTGATGATGAGGAAGACTGTACTTAGGAAACAGAAGAGAACATAAGGAGGAAGTATCCAGAACTCTTTGCCTGGTATGGTTTTTATATCAGTATAGTACTCCCTTGTTAGTAAACCGCATGCTAGGATAGGCTTGTTGTGTTGTTTTGTATGCTTGATTGTTTTGTTAATGATTGGTAGGCATGCGGGTTCCTTTGTATGTTTTGGGTTAAGGAATTTAGGGGACGAAATTTCTTAAAAGAGAGGGGGGGGGGGGGAGAGAATGTAACAACCCATATTCTACGCATCAGAGGATCGTAGAATATTTATTTCTTTCTTATGTGAAGTCGTATGGTCATGTAACTTTGGGAGACGACTATTGGGATCATTTCTAGCTGGTCTTGTTTCGACCATAACTTTTGATTGGTAAGGAGTTTTGACCTGAAACCACATCCATTAGATCTAGATGATGGTTTACCTTTCCGTGGAGTGGTCACATTAGCCAAACGGACTCACCATTTGGGAGATATGGCTGAAACAAGGTTTAGAAGGTGAAAAACAGCTTAACTAGGCCTAATTAGGGTGATTAGCAAGAGGGCCCATAGCCCATTTCGAGATTAGTGTTATGGGGAGGCTGAGAACAGTAGGAAAACTATCTATTTTCATTTTCTCGGCCGCCTAAAACTTTTCCCTAACCCTAACAATGGCCTCCAACATCTAGAATCACCTCTAATCACTTTTTAATCAAGTATTAGCCTAATCTTCACCAAATTAAGGCGAAATAGCACCATTTCAGAGTTAGAGCTGCTGTTAGATGCTGGAGATCGCCCCAAATAAGTGGAGTTTCAGTTTTGAAAGTTTTATTTGTGGCAAAGGTGAGTGATTTGCATAGTTTCTCACCAATTATGGTTAATTAATGGTAATTAGTGTTAATTAGCGAATATAAACATGATTGAATTCTGGAAAATATTTATAAATTTCGAAATATTGTTTTAGGCCTCTGTTAGAAATTTGGGTTAATCTGGTTAAGTTTTACTAAGTCTATCATTAGTTTTGCTTAAACATGCTTAAGGGAAAATATGGGATTTTGGCTATGTTTGATCCGTTTTAACCTATCAAATTATTGTTTTTGTGTTTGTGATCAATTCTACAAGTTGCTATGACTATATGGTATGCTCTGTGATTTTCTAGAGGTGTTAGATTGGTTGAAAACGCCGTCGAATGACGCAAACAGTTCGCTAGACAAAGTGCAAGAAAAATACAGAGACCAGATCGGATCGCCCCCGTGTGTCACGAACCGACCCATCTCCAACCCGATCGCGACCATCATTCCACGAACCGATGCTTCGAGCTGTGCTTTCAACCACGAGCCGATCTATATGCCACAATCCGAACCAATGTGTCATCACGAACCGGATAGGATGTCTTCTACGAACCAATAGGAGAACCACGAGCTGAAGCATGGAGCACGACCCGAACCCAATGGGTATCCTCCGATCCGACCCGAAGGGCTTGTCACGAATCGAGATGTTGAGCACGAGCTGGGAGGGACCAAACCGAACCGACTTGGATGGGGAAATCCGACCCGACCCGATGTGGATGATCACAGACAGGACTACTTCGAGGAGCACGATCCGAAGCATAGTGAAGAGGAGCATGCCGAACCAATCCGGAGATGATGACCAAAATCCGAGACGCAAAGATAGTCCAAATAGGAAGTAAAACTCAGGATCCAATTGGGAACCAATGAGTTAACTTCATGAGTTGGGCTTTGCTGCGGGACGTGTGCTAAGGGGTTATCAAAGTCTATAGCTTTAATTCACCACCAAGACGGATGTTAGGCTACGTATCAGTGCAGTTGGGTAGTTACTACTCCATGGGGAAAAGTGATTGTAGCATGGCTATGAGCCAGTGAAGTGGTGTTATTATGACTTCATGGGGGGCAAAGTGGACATAGCAAGGACTAGTGGCTATGGATCAGTGCAGTGGATTCCCTTGACTCCATGGGGCAGAGTGATCATAGCAAGGATTTGGGTGATCAAAGTAGTGGATATCGTATGCTTTACGCACTGAGTGAGAGTTGTGAGGATAGTTGCTATGCTTGATTGTTTGACATCACTATGACATGCACACCCCACCCCCCTTATTCTTTACACCGTATGTTAGTGGCACCTTAAAGTATTGCATAGTATGTAGTGCTAACTCTTTGGTTGCAGGTCTAGGTTCAGGTATGGTTTAGTATACCAGTTATTATTCTGTTCTACTGCTTATCGCTCATACCATACTTTTGTCTGACCCAGAGTTTTGTGTCTCTTCTTATTACTCTGGGTGCTCCTAAACGAGCATACTAGAGATAGGTTAGCTGGTTATGCACGAGTAGATGATCCGGAGACGAGCAGGAGGCTCCTACGTATTATCTACATATATTCTCTCTTTGTTGTTGATGGTCACTGCTTTGAGCATTAGTAGTGTATCTTTCCATTCTTTTGCTTTAGAGACAGTATTTTGAAGTTTTAATAATGGTTATGGATCATAAGCTGTATTTTGGATTTCCGCTGCCATGATGATTATGGTTTAGTTTTCAGCTTATGCATTGTCTCGCCTGTTTTATGTCAAGTATGTTATTATTATATTTTATTCCATGCGTTGTGAGACATTCTACAGGTTCCTTGTTAATTAAAATTCCTTTCTTTGGAAACCATCCCGTGCTGGTTTGACATCGGCACAACGCACTTTTATTGGAAATGTCGGCTGGTGCGGGGCGGGCCATCACAAGTTTTTTAGTAATGTTTAAAACAATGTTTGAAAAGGTTGCTGTGAGTGTAGCCTGTTGACTATAATGATAAATGGTCATTATAAATTATTTGAAATATGGAAAATTTTGGTAAAATCATAATTAGTTATTTAAAAGTGACTTATGTTGAAATCATGAAGTTTTGGGTTACGTAAAGGTCATTTTCCATAAACTAGCCAATATCGGTATTTTGAAACACTTTTCGTAACGCTTTTGTAATGTTGTTTATTCAATGTTGAGTTTAAAGGCAACTTTATAAATCTTTCCTTAACCTTATTAAAAGATTCCTAACATGTAATAAAGTGTTCTAAATGATAATTTGAGTTTCCAAACATGGAGTATGGGTTGAGACCGCATTTGGTCCTGTATATCCACATGGTTTTAAAAAGCGCTTGTTATTCGAAAAGATCGGAATCAGAAATTGGATCTGAAAACCATACAGTATAATAAAACAACGTTGGGAGAAAATAAGTGCATAAAGACGATGTTGATGACCGAGGCCCTTCACATCGGAAGGACTATCTGCAGAATGTCTCAAATGGGTAGCTTCCATTTGTAGATAAATTTTATATCAGTTAAGTGGCAAGTAGTCCGAACGTATTTGAAGGAATTCTAGATTTTACTTTTGTTCAGACCTAGAACAGACTTTTATGGATTTTGTGCCTGACATTGTAATTAACAACATATCAACTGATTTCTTTTAAATATATTTCTGTTTGGTGGCGGAGAATTTATTCTCCCAGCTTAACACGCTTCTCTGAGGCATATGAGCTGAGGTTATATATTGATAGACATCAGTTATATGATGTGAATTAACAATGTGACATAGTTAAGTTATAAGCTAATGATGATCAAAGCATGACTTATTGAAGCGTAGCTTTTGTGTGTAAGGAAACTTCAACAAGCCTCAAACCCCGGAAATGGCCAAAATAGGAAAGATGTAGGTCAAAGCTAAGGGTAGTCATTTCCTTCTAGATAAAAAATGTACCATGGTATGGAGCCTAGATATTGCTTATGTGGTGACTTCTACTTATGTGGATGTTGATGTTACGAGGCCTCGGTGAAAGGTTGGTAACGACCGGAAAGTGATATACTCAGGCGTGCCTAGTTACAAAGGTAACCCGGCCTTGTGTTGGTAGAGAGCCCGTTAGATTCTCGGGGCATCCCTCTAGAGGCATACCCATCGGTTCAGTATGGAAGTTCCTTTGCCTGGTCATTTGTTGGAAATCCATTCTCCACTATGAGCTTTTACGATTTCAGTTGTATAGCCTACTGGTTACAGCAGGAATATGTCAGCATAGTGGGATAGGGAATTATGTTGGCTTTGATTGATACATTTTTTTGTGAAATTGATTTTCACACTATGCACTAATAATAATATAAAAAAGGGTTTTCGCATGTTTGACTATCATAAGGAGAAACCTCGCCCATGTGTGCATTTGCATTATGTGTGTGCCGCAATACCTTATGTTCGTTTCATTTACTAAAAAGCATTGCAAACTTAATTGCATGTAACGAACGTATCGAGTTCTCACACTAGTCCCATGAATGATCTGGAGTTTATTTGTTTTCCTACAAAACTTTGGGTGCCTATAATTTTTCACACGGGTAGCCTAGATTCAGGTTAGTAGTTGAGTTTTAGAGCATATGGCTTGGACCCTTTTCTAGTGTGTCTTTTCTTTTGTGGAGTTGTTATTGTTGTGGTGCATCTTTAGCCGTTTCTGTGGAGCGTTTGGTTTTTGTAGGCATCAGTGATTTGGAACTATCCAGGTGAAGATGAAGTTTTCACCTTGATTAGTTTGTTTCTGCTGTTTCTGTGTTATCTTGTTATTGTAAATAGTTTTGTACTCTGGTGTTGTATCCATTGTAAACTCTGATGTAATCTCATGTTATATAAATGAGAAGTTATTTTATTTTATTCTGATTGTTCTAATCTGTAACATCCCCATATAACTAGGAATCCGACATTTGAATACAAGTAGATATTAAATTTCAATTTTCGATGGTCGAAATTCCAGGTCGTCACACTCTTTATGTTTATTTTCTGCATTTATTTATTCTGTTGTGATCTATGCTGTGATGATTTTTATATTCCACAAAAACTGCAATAAACCCTATTCACCACTCTCTAGGGTTAATTTAAATCCTACAACAAACAAATTGATTCACCCCACTTGGATATGCTTTTCTGAATGAATCCTTTACTCAAAAGATGTTCACTTGCACCCTAGCTTTCTCTGTTCTCTAGGCGCCTTCTTCCTAAGAGGCATAATAATAGGTCTGGCTCTATCAACTTGATTAATACAAAACTCAAATTTTCCTTGCGATGTTATTCCTTTGACCTCGTCGAAGACATCATAAAACTCTTTAACAATCGATACCAATGACAACCCATCCCATGGAATCAAAAGTAAATGCAAAATGCTAACTAGGATGCCGTCCTTCGATGGACACCGTATCACAACCATTCGCCCTTTCACATTCCCTATTATCACCTCAAGCATCTCGCAATCCACTATAGTCGCTTATCTCTTGAGCCTATCCATACCAAAATTATCCCAAATCCAACGAATTTTCAAACAATGCAATCAGATAAAAAGACAAACCATGGCTCGATAATATTAGACCATGACATAACATAACATAAAAAACTAGATGATACTCCATACTCGGTTAAGTCACAACTAAGTCTATCAATAATCTAAGGTTCTAAATCTAACTTGCACACAAGCTTATTACAGATAAAAGATCCTAATACACTAGTATCAAACAAAACTCATACTAAAACACCTCTAACAGGAAACGTACCTTGCACAATAACTATCTTCTTAAGTTTTCTATAGTAGGAACATGATGATAAATCGGAATAACTTCCAAAGCATACACCTCTACCAATTGTTTACCCTTAGGAAGTTCTAGACAATCCTTCTCCACATGTCTAAGCCTATCAGAACTAAAACACTTCGTCTTGTTATAAACCATGCAGTTTTCTATCAAATGGACCCTATTCTTACACGCAGAACAAACTAACTTGAGTATCTTTTTCCTTTTTCACGGATTCTTCTTTCTCCTTTTTCTTTGATTCTTCTTACTTTCATTGCTTTTTTGGGGCTTAGCTTACTTGTAACGTCAACAGTTGTAGTTTCCTTAGGGGACACGTTTCCCTATGCTAAAGCCTTCCATGAAGCAACATTAATATTCTCCTCCTCCTGACTCCTAAATTGACACCAAGTTACTTCAAAGTTGTTCTCCTCATCAAATTATCCTCTTCGTTGGAAGAAGAATAATCCCTACCCCGCTTAGCAAAATAAACCCTAGGTGTCTGCACTTGATCACCGCCATCTACTGCCACTTTAGGAGTATGTACCCTTCTCATGGTCAATTCCAACATAGGTTCGAACGAAGCAGGGAAATCGGTTATAGAGACATCCGATCGACCATCTTCTCCTACCCCTCTAGAAGTAGGCAGATTTCTAGCAGCGTTCATCGTATTTCAATGACTAATTCTTTATTTAGAACAAGAATGATAAGTCCATATCAAAGAAAAGTGTAATGGTGCTTAAGTGCCAACTAATAGACTAACCACATACCATATAATATAGTTACCGTCCAAATAAAATTACAAGAACATCTTTTATATGCTTTTACGCTCCAGTTGGATAAAATTGATTGATCAAAGCTCATATACCAAGTGTGACGACCGCCCTATACCTCCTGCCTTAAACTATAGGACAAATGCATCGCATGACATGCCAGCATTATATGAGACTATCATTAAGGAAGATAAACCAAAACAAAGCCATTGTATAACTCACCGTGCATGGATAGCATACAATAAAAGAATATACAATAATATATAGCAGTGAAGCACGATAAATTAGGAAATCCCATCTCCATAAAATCAGAAAATTCATGTATAATACATCCTAATATCTAAATATTTGTATACATCAAGCCTCGCTACATCCCTTGTCAGAGTAAGTCAACAGTAAAAGTCATCCAAATAGCTATAAAGGAAGATAGTATTACGTAAGCCTCCAACTCGTCATTGCATTGCAGCATTGTCACCAAATCTTCTACCCACTACTTAGTCTACTAAACAACATTGTTGATGAGCACCCATGGTAATAAAAGGAAACAAAAAACCGTAAGTGAGACAACAGTCTGTTATGAGCAAGAAAAGTCTATCAACAACTATACAAGATTCCGAATAGTTATTCATAAAAAACAACCGCATATTCAATGAAAGGCCCATTGTGCTAAAGGACGTTTCACACAAGGATAAGCTATTACCACAAACCTGGAGCTCGCATGAACAAATGCCTCCTCCAACAATCAAGCCCGCTTTCCGAAAGATACTCCTCGGAAGTTCCTTAAACATAAGTTGCTTACCAACAAAGGCACCTTCATGAAGCTTTCAGGGTTTCCTCCGAAGAAGCATCTAGACGAAGCCTGTCAAGCGAAAAAGGGTCAGCCCGCACTTATAAATACGACCCTATGGTCCAGAATAAGGACAAATAACTCATTCTAAAATCTATGATCATAAATTGTGGACTGCAACCCTAGTTTCAAAATCAAATTGGTGATTTCTCCTTTTCTGTTATTTATACGGAAATTTGTAAAAATAGAAGGAGAAGAGTCTAATTTTAAGAGAAGGGGCTTAATCAATTTAGGTAGTAACATAATACAGAATGCAGCCTATATTATATGTAACATGGGCTTCAACCTACTTTCTTTCTTTTCCATTTTTGTACATAGCAGAGTGGGTTTACAATATGAAAAGGAGATTTGTAAAAATCATTTCATTGAATCAATAAAAGTTCATACATTCTCTTTTATGGTATTAGAGCCTACTTCAACCAAACGGCTATGTCTTCTCCTTCCCCATTCAAGATTCAACCATTATTAGTTATTGCATCGATTTCCAAGAGGTGGGTATTATTGTGTTGCACTCCTCAATAATTTTTCATCATGAAAGTGTTATACCCCTCTCTCGATCGTGCATACCTGTTCATCCCTCCCTGCTTCTTGTGCCTTGCCACCACGGGATAGATCTGTGTCTTCATCCCCCCTCTGGCTGCAAATTTCCTATCATTTTCAAGTTTCCAACCGCCTGAGCCAAGTACCAGTACTTGATTCGCTTGATTTCGTTTCTTCCACATCAAGAACCACCCTCTTTTTGATCAAGAATGGTTGGTAGTAATAATGACGTCACCTCTGCCAGATCAAGAAATGATGCCATTGAGTCCACCATTGCAGCACATACTTTGATCAAGCCGAAAAGCTGCGTTATCACCATCCCTCTTGATGAAGAGGACTATATTCTCAGGAAATATCAAGTCGAAAATACATTAAGAGGAACAACCTGTAAGAATATATCAGAGGAACATTAGCCACTCCACTAACAATGACTACGGACAGTGAAGGTAATTTTATCAACAACCTGTATTACATCATGTAACAACCCGGAAAATCAGGGTCAATTTAAAATTTTATTTTAAGGAAACTTTGTTAGAAAATGCGTCAGAATTTAACAAAAAAAAAAAAAAGAATTTACATTTTTATTACCATTTAAAAAAAAATGAAATATGTTTTAAAATAAATGTTAGTCTTTATTTAAATGTAAGAACATAAAAATGATTTGCATTAAAAATTTGTTCTTTTTAATGTAAATGAACATATTTTGATTAGTGCTAAAAGTCTAACTTTTTAATGTCATATAAGAACATGAATTTGGTTAACATTAAAAATTAATCTTTTAATGTCATGTAGAAACATGAAATGTTTCACATTAAAAATTTATTCTTTTTAACGTTATGTAGGAACTTTAATGACATTTATTAATGCATTGATTGAAAATAATGTGTAGGTTATAAATGAAATAAATTTTGACAATACATATACACACACACACACATATATATATATATATATACATATCTTTGGATGTCCTCTTAAATATTTCCCCTGTCAATTCAAATTTAACTTTTAGGAATTCAAAACGTAGATTACATGTTAAAAACCTTCATTAATTAGTCCAACTAAATATGTCCCCTTAATTACGTTACTTAATATTATATGTTTTGAAATTTAAAGAAAATCACATAACTTTCCTATAGCCATCATTGAAACAATAAATTACGCATTCATTTCTTTTCTTTATCTATAAATTTATTACTCTTCATTCTATTTACATATTTCTCTTCATTCTATTTTCACACATGTACTCTTATTTCTTAAATTTACATCCCCTTATTTCTTTTTTTCTCTTTTCCTGTTATTATTATTTCTCTTCAATAAAAAAAAAACAACAACAAATCAACTGCATGTATGTATATTTCTTTTTATTTGTTTTTGCATGAGCATTGAATAGGTTACTTAAATTCTGAAACGTTAATATTACATGTTTTGAAAATTTAAAAGTTAAACGTTCTAACAATTGGCATTATACCATAAATCATACATTAATTGCATTCCCGTTTCTCTCTCCTTATGTTTTTCTTTTTGAATTTTTGAATAAGAAAAAAACATTGATTAGATTAACACCTGCCTAGTCAGCTAATTCATTTCATTTGTAACCTACTACATATGTAGGAAAACAAGTGAGGTATAAAATCAAATATATAACAAAATAAAAATAAATAAATATATATATATATATATTGGCGCCACTATATAATATCCTAAACTTCTCTAAACCTATTCCTAATTACAAAACATAAGCCGCCGCCATCTTCTTCTTTTCATGGCCAGAAAGCTCCTTCCTTCTTCCTCCAATAAATCCTTATCTTCTAAATAAAATCTCTCCACTATTTTGAGAATTTTGTAGCTCTCTCTCCACTCTTCCCTCTCTGTTGTGGCACCGTCCGATCGTAGTGGAGTTGAACGTATGGATCGAAAATCTCTGACCTAGGATTGAACAAATAGAAAAAGTTGCAGCCTTGGTTATCAGTAGGAAGAAGAAGGTGAATTTTAATTTAATTATTTTATAAATTCAAATCATTATTAACACAAAATAATTCATAACGGGTTCATATGTTATCGGAATCGCGTGAATCAGGAGTTGTTTGGATCGTGGCGGAGTCTTCTTCGTTTTAGGAGCAACCAGAGGATTTAGATCGACCAGAAATTTTTGGGAAAAATTTGAATCACGGTGAGATTCTATTTTATAATTTATTAAATTTAAATTATTTTTCTTGTGGTTTTGATGTTTGTATGTACATGATTGTGGATTGATGATGTATGATGTCTGTTTGAGAATTGGTGATAGTTGTTTGGGTTATTATGGACAAATTGTTGTTGCATACACTGTTGATGAAATTTGTTGAATCAATAGAAACGATGTACATGATGTAAATGATAAATTCATTTTTATTTATTTATTTAAAATGTATGGAAATTTATATTTAAATAAAAGTTACAATTTTCATTGTTGTTCAGAAAAAAAATGAAACTTTGTTTATGTTTACAAAGATTATAACTTTGAATGGGATTAAGAAGATTACAACTTTGTTTTTGTTCTAAAAAAAAATTACAACTTTGTTTGCGTTTTTTTTATATAAAATTGAAACTTTATTTTGTTTTTGAAAAGAACAAACTTTATTTTGTTTATGAAAAAGAACAAAACTTTGTTTTGTTTATTGAATAAAAGTTCAAACCTTATTTTGTTTTGTTTAAAAAGAACAAAACTTTGTTTTGTTGGTAAAGATTTAAAACCTTGTTTTTGCTTATAAAAGACCGAACTTTTGTTTTGTTTATAAAGATTAAAACTTTGTTTTGGTTATAAAGATTTCATCTTTATTTTGAGACGATTATAATAAATAAAGTTTTGATCTTTATTTTAGAATAATTAAAATTTTGACTTTTGTTTTGAAATAAAAGATTTTATTTTTATTTTAAGTTAGATAAAGGAATATATTTTATGGTGAATTTGTGTCATTAAATCAAATGAAATAAAAAGGGCAATACCCAATATGTGAACATTGTTAAATTGTGCAAATTGTCTATGTTCCATTTATGCACCTGTATACACGGCCATTTACAAGCGACCCTGGCTTGTTTATGTGAGTGAACGATCAATTTTTACACATCGTCCAGAAGCACAGTTTATTTTAAATATGTGAATTGTGTTGGCTGAAACCCCACACGGGTCAAGGGTTGACTTTTGAATACACGTCACCCTTGGAATAATTAGAAATGCACTTTGGATGGATGTTCTGAAATTGTTATGTAATTAATGTTTGATTTTACGTATAATTAAATTATATGGAAATGGTGGGTCTCATTCCAATTTTGAGTAAAGTAATAAATATGCAAATTAATGAAATAAATTGGAAGTTGAAGTATTTAGATGATTTAATTTTCCATTTAAAAAGGAAATAATAAAGAAGCTTTTGAATTGACAATATTTCCTTCGAATGAAGGAAATAAATGCCCATTTATTATTCAATTAATGATATTAATTGATGCTTGAATTAAGTAGATAAAAACCTTTAACATTTGGAAGGTTATAAACAAATTATTGGAATTAGTAAATCACATTCCAATTATATTAAGAAGATTTTAAATTGAAAAGATTCCTTTTTATGTTAACATTAAAAATGGAAGATGGATTTCAAAATTTGAAATGTTTTTAAATTGATTTCATTTTAATATTGAAATGGTAGGTTTTAATATCACAAATTAAAACCGTTTTTTTTAATAATTATTATTATTATAATATCATAATAATATGGAAAGTTAATATGTATTGAAATGGAATAATAAAGCTTTATATGAAAGAATATTTCAAGTAAGGAATGATATTAAGTAGTAGGATATTTTAAAATATAAAATATTTTAAAATAATATTCTTGGATAATATTTATAAATAAAAATTTTAATTATATTTGGACACGAGGTTAGGTCACGTTTATGGTGGAAGTCTGCCCGGAACCAACCGGCATATCCAGCAGCCATAAATGTTGGGCCTAATGTGAGAGGTCCAAGTACACGAATACAAATTGGGTTTTGACTCGAGGTTAAGCCCAACTGTGGAATAAGTCTGCCCGGACCCAACCGGCATATCCAGCATCCACAAGTTGTAGGCCTAATGTGAGAAGTCTGGCCCATTATAAAACATAAATGGATAATATAACAAATTGGATTATTTAATCCATTGTGAATAGAAAACATCATTTTTCTATGTAAAGAAAATAAACAGAAAACGTCATCTTTCTATATAAATAGGAAAAAATAAAAGAAAAACATTTATTTACACTTAGGTAAATAAATAGGAAAAATAAAAGAAAAACATTTATTCACACTTAGGTAAATAAATAAGAACCAGGACGCTTAACCCGAGGTTGGATTGAGTTGTGATGCAAACCTGCCCGGACCCGCCCGGCTGTCCAGTAATCACAACAATACCTATCCAATGTTGGAGGTTAAAGCATATTCTAATTGTCTAAATTTACATTTAATATTACTTCAAAATATTTAGTATAAATAAAATAAAACATAGAGCAAGTAAAACATATATTTACATTAGATAAATGAGAGATTAAATAAAATTACATTTTTATTAAGTAATTGAAGTATACGTTTTACATTGTAAATATAAATTACATTTTTATGTAATTAGGATTGTAAACAATAAAATTACACCTTTATGTAATTAAGGTTATAAAGAA
Organism: Allium sativum; assembly: GCA_030737875.1. Lineage (NCBI taxonomy): Eukaryota > Viridiplantae > Streptophyta > Magnoliopsida > Asparagales > Amaryllidaceae > Allium > Allium sativum. The sequence goes on from CM060924.1 coordinate 975,060,522, forward strand.
AAAACTACATTTTTATGTAAATAGGATTTATTTACATTTTCTTATGTAAATAAAATAATAACAGAAAATGTTAGAAAAGAATTAACATAAGATATTCTTTTTATGTTAAAAAGAAATATTAGAAAAAGGATTAAAGAACTACATTTTCCAATGTAATTAGAAAAGGATTTAAGAATTACACTTTTCAATGTAAAGAAAAGAAATAAAGACATTTACATTTGTTCAATGTAAATAAAGGATTTAATAAAAGTACATTTTCAATGTAAGTAAAAATATATATATATATATGTTTTACATTGTAAATAAAATCACATTTCTATGTGATTAAGATTACAAGAACAAATATGTGAATAAGGATTATTTACATTTTCTTATGTAAATAAAAGGGATTAAAAGAATAATTTTGTGAATAATATTTATTTACATTTTCTTATGTAAATAAATAAGATAAAAGGAAAAGGTACATTTATTTATAATTAGTGTAAATAAATATAGTAAAAGTAAAGGTAAACATTTATTTACAAATAGTGTAAATAAATAAGAAAAGGAATTAGAAACATTTATTTATAAATAATGTAAATAAATAAGATAAAAGAAGTAGAGAAATATTTATTTACATTTAGGTAAATAAATAAGGAAAAGAATAGAAAAAACATTTATTTACATTTAGGTAAATAAATAGAAAATAAATTAAAAGGATATATAAAGCATAATTTATTTACAATTAGAGTAAATAAAATAAGAAAGGTAGTAAAATAAAACAAGAAATATTTTATCGTCATTTTAGATGCGATAAAAAGAATAGACTTTTATAATTGAAATAGTAAAACTATTTATATATATATATATATATAAATTAAATTTAAACGAAGTTCGCGTATCGACAATCGTAACTTTAAACGGTTATACCGAAAGACCCGACGGTCGGATTTTCCCAAAACAGGAACCGTTAGGACCGCTTTGGGAAAATCTTTCCAACGATATAGATTTCGTCAAAATCCAACGGTTAGATTTCAAGTTATGTGTAAATCAAATTTGGTTGCAAACAGCGCCAGGGTCGCCCATCGACACGAAGCGTCGTTAAATTAATTTAGGCTATTTTTATATAAATAAAAGTAGCAATAGGTCGTTATTAAATATTAATAACGATATGAAGTGATTTTAAATTATATATATATGCGAGAATCATTTGAAAAGACCGAGTTCAATCTCATTTCAAATGATTATACGACGTTCTAAGTCGAAGATTTAAAGACGGTGATTGAAGACCGACGATCTTCACATCGAATGGATGTGTTGCTACTGAGACCCATGAGAGGAGTAGCTACCTTGAAAGGGCTTCAGTGGTGGCCGTTCGGACGAAGTGTTGATTTGTACGGATTTGACTTTCGCTCAGACCCAGAGCATAAGTTTATAAATGGAATGTATGTCTGACGTTGTAGTCCTTTATACTACATTCGTTGATCTCTCTTAATATATATCTGTTTGGTGGTTAACACCCTTCTCTGAGACGTACGAGCTTAGGGGTTATATATTGGTAGAAATTAATGGTATAGTATGGACTGACAATGTGGCATGCTAAGATGCATTGATCAAGGCTTTTGTTGAAAAGCAGGCCTTGTGGTTGATGATCAAAGCATGGCCTGTTTAGGCGTAGCTTTGTGTATAGCGTGACTCCGCGAGCCTCACACCCCGGTATGAGTCAAAAACGGGATACGGACTGCAGGGAGTGCACACGTTTCTTTCTAGCTAGAGTGGTGTCAGTGACCTACCAGCCCTGACATTTTACTTATGTGGATGATGGATTTTGAGGCGCCTCGTTATTTTTATAGGCCGTTGGTGGTCATACTATAGGTCCAAAGGGACCGGGAAGCGTGTGTTCAGGCATAACTAATCCACTGCCCATAGGCGGGGACCGGCCCTGAAGATCCAAGGGTTCACTACGGGGGATCCTGAGGCATTTGCTAGAGTGTCTCGAATCGGAGAGGAGCTTGCGGTTTTGATTGTAGAACTAGTATGGCGACATAGTAGGATGGGGTACTATGCCGTCTATGATTGATACATTATGATTTAAATGTATATTATATATATACCTATATATATACACACTAATAATAATAATATCGTTTTCACGTATCAAGCATCTTTTGACCATTATAAGGTAAAACCCTATCCTCTGGTGTGCGTTGCATTGTGTGATGGGACCTGGGTCTTATAATGGTTTCATTTTTCCAAAAAGACATTGCGTTATTTCTCGATTTACTTTGGTTTATGCACTGGCAATCCATAGGAGTAAACCCGTTCCGCGAAAGTGGCGTGGTCCTTGGATTTGTCTTATTAGTTATATTAGTTTAGAATTCTCACACCAGTCCCATGACTGACTCGTAGTTTGTTTCACTTTGCAAACTCGGGTGCCCTCTTTTCTACACGGGCAGTCGAGTAGCTTTTTGCAGATATGTATCTCTTTAGCAGGATCCTGGATCGAAGCCTAAAGCTGTGTCCAGAGCTTGGTAGTCTTCCGCTGTTTGTTTGTATTATCTTTTATGTATCTTCCGCTGTAATTTAATTTCTTTGTACTCTGATATATTCTGTACTCTGATGTAACATTATTGTAATGTAATATAAGTCTGCTGTTATTGTTCTAATGTTTTGTATTCCCAAAGTTAACGTATGCGAGTTTTGAACGGTCTTGTTCGATTTTGCGATCGATTAAGGTCGGGCAAAATCCGTGTCGTTACAGTTGGTATCAGAGCTCTGGTTAGCTCAAATCTTTTGGGTACAACTCGTTAGAACTGAACAAAAGACTCATCAGAGGTTGGATTAGTAATGTCCAATAAGAATACTCATTAGAGATAGGATCAGCAGTATCCTAGAATGAGAAAACTCATTAGAGACGGGGTTAGTAATACCCTAGAATGAGTTCAGAGTGATAAGCTTATAATTAACGTATTTTGATTATATATATAATCCTATTTCAGAAAATATGATTTTTAAATATATAAAAGTATATATATTTGATAAGTTAGCCAACAAATGAAATTAATAAAAGTAAAATTAAAAATTTAGTTAGTTAATTTAACAACTTTTAGCTAGTTCCTTTTCGAGGACGAAAAGCTTTTACGTGGGGGAGACTGTAACAACCCGGAAAATTAGGGCCAATTTAAAATTTTATTTTAAGGAAACTTTGTTTGAAAATGCGTCAGAATTTAACAAAAAAAAAAAAAGAATTTACATTTTTATTACCATTTAAAAAAAAAATGAAATATGTTTTAAAATAAATGTTAGTCTTTATTTAAATGTAAGAACATAAAAATGATTTGCATTAAAAATTTATTCTTTTTAATGTAAATGAACATATTTTGATTAGTGCTAAAAGTCTAACTTTTTAATGTCATGTAAGAACATGAATTTGGTTAACATTAAAAATTAATCTTTTAATGTCATGTAGAAACATGAAATGTTTCACATTAAAATTTTATTCTTTTTAACGTTATGTAGGAACTTTAATGACATTTATTAATGCATTGATTGAAAATAATGTGTAGGTTATAAATGAAATAAATTTTGACAATACATACACACACATATATATATATATACATACATATCTTTGGCTGTCCTCTTAAATATTTCCCCTGTCAATTCAAATTTAACTTTTAGGAATTCAAAACGTAGATTACATGTTAAAAACCTTCATTAATTAGTCCAACTAAATATGTCCCCTTAATTACGTTACTTAATATTATATGTTTTGAAATTTAAAGAAAATCACATAACTTTCTTATAGCCATCATTGAAACAATAAATTACGCATTCATTTCTTTTCTTTATCTATAAATTTATTACTCTTCATTCTATTTACATATTTCTCTTCATTCTATTTTCACACATGTACTCTTATTTCTTAAATTTACATCCCCTTATTTCTTTTTTTCTCTTTTCCTGTTATTATTATTTCTCTTCAATAAAAAAAAAACAACAACAAATCAACTGCATGTATGTATATTTCTTTTTATTTGTTTTTGCATGAGCATTGAATAGGTTCCTTAAATTCTGAAATGTTAATATTACATGTTTTGAAAATTTAAAAGTTAAATGTTCTAACAATTGGCATTATACCATAAATCATACATTAATTGCATTCCCGTTTCTCTCTCCTTATGTTTTTCTTTTTGAATTTTTGAATAAGAAAAAAACATTGATTAGATTAACACCTGCCTAGTCAGCTAATTCATTTCATTTGTAACCTACTACATATGTAGGAAAACAAGTGAGGTATAAAATCAAATATATAAAAAAATAAAAATATATAAATATATATATATTGGCGCAACTATATAATATCCTAAACTTCTCTAAACCTATTCCTAATTACAAAACATAAGCCGCCGCCGTCTTCTTCTTTTCATGGCCAGAAAGCTCCTTCCTTCTTCCTCCAATAAATCCTTATCTTCTAAATAAAATCTCTCCACTATTTTGAGAATTTTGTAGCTCTCTCTCCACTCTTCCCTCTCTGTTGTGGCACCGTCCGATCGTAGTGGAGTTGAACGTAAGGATCGAAAATCTCTGACCTAGGATTGAACAAATAGAAAAAGTTGCAGCCTTGGTTATCAGTAGGAAGAAGAAGGTGAATTTTAATTTAATTATTTTATAAATTCAAATCATTATTAACACAAAATAATTCGTAACGGGTTCATATGTTATCGGAATCGCGTGAATCAGGAGTTGTTTGGATCATGGCGGAGTCTTCTTCGTTTTAGGAGCAACCAGAGGATTTAGATCGACCAGAAATTTTTGGGAAAAATTTGAATCACGGTGAGATTCTATTTTATAATTTATTAAATTTAAATTATTTTTCTTGTGGTTTTGATGTTTGTATGTACATGATTGTGGATTGATGATGTATGATGTCTGTTTGAGAATTGGTGATAGTTGTTTGGGTTATTATGGACAAATTGTTGTTGCATACACTGTTGATGAAATTTGTTGAATCAATAGAAACGATGTACATGATGTAAATGATAAATTCATTTTTATTTATTTATTTAAAATGTATGGAAATTTATATTTAAATAAAAGTTACAATTTTCATTGTTGTTCAGAAAAAAAATGAAACTTTGTTTATGTTTACAAAGATTATAACTTTGAATGGGATTAAGAAGATTACAACTTTGTTTTTGTTCTAAAAAAAAAAATTACAACTTTGTTTGCGTTTTTTTTTATATAAAATTGAAACTTTATTTTGTTTTTGAAAAGAACAAACTTTATTTTGTTTATGAAAAAGAACAAAACTTTGTTTTGTTTATTGAATAAAAGTTCAAACCTTATTTTGTTTTGTTTAAAAAGAACAAAACTTTGTTTTGTTGGTAAAGATTTAAAACCTTGTTTTTGCTTATAAAAGACTGAAATTTTGTTTTGTTTATAAAGATTAAAACTTTGTTTTGGTTATAAAGATTTCATCTTTATTTTGAGACGATTATAATAAATAAAGTTTTGATCTTTATTTTAGAATAATTAAAATTTTGACTTTTGTTTTGAAATAAAAGATTTTATTTTTATTTTAAGTTAGATAAAGGAATATATTTTATGGTGAATTTGTGTCATTAAATAAAATGAAATAAAAAGGGCAATACCCAATATGTGAACATTGTTAAATTGTGCAAATTGTCTATGTTCCATTTATGCACCTGTATACACGGCCATTTACAAGCGACCCTGGCTTGTTTATGTGAGTGAACGATCAATTTTTACACATCGTCCAGAAGCACAGTTTATTTTAAATATGTGAATTGTGTTGGCTGAAACCCCACACGGGTCAAGGGTTGACTTTTGAATACACGTCACCCTTGGAATAATTAGAAATGCACTTTGGATGGATGTTCTGAAATTGTTATGTAATTAATGTTTGATTTTACGTATAATTAAATTATATGGAAATGGTGGGTCTCATTCCAATTTTGAGTAAAGTAATAAATATGCAAATTAATGAAATAAATTGGAAGTTGAAGTATTTAGATGATTTAATTTTCCATTTAAAAAGGAAATAATAAAGAAGCTTTTGAATTGACAATATTTCCTTCGAATGAAGGAAATAAATGCCCATTTATTATTCAATTAATGATATTAATTGACGCTTGAATTAAGTAGATAAAAACCTTTAACATTTGGAAGGTTATAAACAAATTATTGGAATTAGTAAATCACATTCCAATTATATTAAGAAGATTTTAAATTGAAAAGATTCCTTTTTATGTTAACATTATAAATGGAAGATGGATTTCAAAATTTGAAATGTTTTTAAATTGATTTCATTTTAATATTGAAATGGTAGGTTTTAATATCACAAATTAAAACCGTTTTTTTAATAATTATTATTATTATAATATCATAATAATATGGAAAGTTAATATGTATTGAAATGGAATAATAAAGATTTATATGAAAGAATATTTCAAGTAAGGAATGATATTAAGTAGTAGGATATTTTAAAATATAAAATATTTTAAAATAATATTCTTGGATAATATTTATAAATACAAATTTTAATTATATTTGGACACGAGGTTAGGTCACGTTTATGGTGGAAGTCTGCCCGGAACCAACCGGCATATCCAGCAGCCATAAATGTTGGGCCTAATGTGAGAGGTCCAAGTACACAAATACAAATTGGGTTTTGACTCGAGGTTAAGCCCAACTGTGGAATAAGTTTGCCCGGACCCAACCGGCATATCCAGCATCCACAAGTTGTAGGCCTAATGTGAGAAGTCTGGCCCATTATAAAACATAAATGGATAATATAACAAATTGGATTATTTAATCCATTGTGAATAGAAAACATCATTTTTCTATGTAAAGAAAATAAACAGAAAACGTCATCTTTCTATATAAATAGGAAAAAATAAAAGAAAAACATTTATTTACACTTAGGTAAATAAATAGGAAAAATAAAAGAAAAACATTTATTCACACTTAGGTAAATAAATAAGAACAAGGATGCTTAACCCGAGGTTGGATTGAGTTGTGATGTAAACCTGCCCGGACCCGCCCGGATGTCCAGTAATCACAACAATACCTATCCAATGTGGGAGGTTAAAGCATATTCTAATTGTCTAAATTTACATTTAATATTACTTCAAAATATTTAGTATAAATAAAATAAAACATAGAGCAAGTAAAACTTATATTTACATTAGATAAATGAGAGATTAAATAAAATTACATTTTTATTAAGTAATTGAAGTATACGTTTTACATTGTAAATATAAATTACATTTTTATGTAATTAGGATTATAAACAATAAAATTACACCTTTATGTAATTAAGGTTATAAAGAAAAAACTACATTTTTATGTAAATAGGATTTATTTACATTTTCTTATGTAAATAAAATAATAACAGAAAATGTTAGAAAAGAATTAACATAAGATATTCTTTTTATGTTAAAAAGAAATATTAGAAAAAGGATTAAAGAACTACATTTTTCAATGTAATTAGAAAAGGATTTAAGAATTACACTTTTCAATGTAAAGAAAAGAAATAAAGACATTTACATTTGTTCAATGTAAATAAAGGATTTAATAAAAGTACATTTTCAATGTAAGTAATATATATATATATATATGTTTTACATTATAAATAAAATCACATTTCTATGTGATTAAGATTACAAGAACAAATATGTGAATAAGGATTATTTACATTTTCTTATGTAAATAAAAGGGATTAAAAGAATAATTTTGTGAATAATATTTATTTACATTTTCTTATGTAAATAAATAAGATAAAAGGAAAAGGTACATTTATTTATAATTAGTGTAAATAAATATAGTAAAAGTAAAGGTAAACATTTATTTACAAATAGTGTAAATAAATAAGAAAAGGAATTAGAAACATTTATTTATAAATAATGTAAATAAATAAGATAAAAGAAGTAGAGAAATATTTATTTACATTTAGGTAAATAAATAAGGAAAAGAATAGAAAAAACATTTATTTACATTTAGGTAAATAAATAGAAAATAAATTAAAAGGATATATAAAGCATAATTTATTTACAATTAGAGTAAATAAAATAAGAAAGGTAGTAAAATAAAACAAGAAATATTTTATCGTCATTTTAGATGCGATAAAAAGAATAGACTTTTATAATTGAAATAGTAAAACTATTTATATATATATATATATATATATAAATTAAATTTAAACGAAGTTCGCGTATCGACAATCGTAACTTTAAACGGTTATACCGAAAGACCCGACGGTCGGATTTTCCCAAAACAGGAACCGTTAGGACCGCTTTGGGAAAATCTTTCCAACGATATAGATTTCGTCAAAATCCAACGGTTAGATTTCAAGTTATGTGTAAATCAAATTTGGTTGCAAACAGCGCCAGGGTCGCCCATCGACCCGAAGCGTCGTTAAATTAATTTAGGCTATTTTTATATAAATAAAAGTAGCAATAGGTCGTTATTAAATATTAATAACGATATGAAGTGATTTTAAATTATATATATATGCGAGAATCATTTGAAAAGACCGAGTTCAATCTCATTTCAAATGATTATACGACGTTCTAAGTCGAAGATTTAAAGACGGTGATTGAAGACCGACGATCTTCACATCGAATGGATGTGTTGCTACTGAGACCCATGAGAGGAGTAGCTACCTTGAAAGGGCTTCAGTGGTGGCCGTTCGGACGAAGTGTTGATTTGTACGGATTTGACTTTCGCTCAGACCCAGAGCATAAGTTTATAAATGGAATGTATGTCTGACGTTGTAGTCCTTTATACTACATTCGTTGATCTCTCTTAATATATATCTGTTTGGTGGTTAACACCCTTCTCTGAGACGTACGAGCTTAGGGGTTATATATTGGTAGAAATTAATGGTATAGTATGGACTGACAATGTGGCATGCTAAGATGCATTGATCAAGGCTTTTGTTGAAAAGCAGGCCTTGTGGTTGATGATCAAAGCATGGCCTGTTTAGGCGTAGCTTTGTGTATAGCGTGACTCCGCGAGCCTCACACCCCGGTATGAGTCAAAAACGGGATACGGACTGCAGGGAGTGCACACGTTTCTTTCTAGCTAGAGTGGTGTCAGTGACCTACCAGCCCTGACATTTTACTTATGTGGATGATGGATTTTGAGGCGCCTCGTTATTTTTATAGGCCGTTGGTGGTCATACTATAGGTCCAAAGGGACCGGGAAGCGTGTGTTCAGGCATAACTAATCCACTGCCCATAGGCGGGGACCGGCCCTGAAGATCCAAGGGTTCACTACGGGGGATCCTGAGGCATTTGCTAGAGTGTCTCGAATCGGAGAGGAGCTTGCGGTTTTGATTGTAGAACTAGTATGGCGACATAGTAGGATGGGGTACTATGCCGTCTATGATTGATACATTATGATTTAAATGTATATTATATATATACCTATATATATACACACTAATAATAATAATATCGTTTTCACGTATCAAGCATCTTTTGACCATTATAAGGTAAAACCCTATCCTCTGGTGTGCGTTGCATTGTGTGATGGGACCTGGGTCTTATAATGGTTTCATTTTTCCAAAAAGACATTGCGTTATTTCTCGATTTACTTTGGTTTATGCACTGGCAATCCATAGGAGTAAACCCGTTCCGCGAAAGTGGCGTGGTCCTTGGATTTGTCTTATTAGTTATATTAGTTTAGAATTCTCACACCAGTCCCATGACTGACTCGTAGTTTGTTTCACTTTGCAAACTCGGGTGCCCTCTTTTCTACACGGGCAGTCGAGTAGCTTTTTGCAGATATGTATCTCTTTAGCAGGATCCTTGATCGAAGCCTAAAGCTGTGTCCAGAGCTTGGTAGTCTTCCGCTGTTTGTTTGTATTATCTTTTATGTATCTTCCGCTGTAATTTAATTTCTTTGTACTCTGATATATTCTGTACTCTGATGTAACATTATTGTAATGTAATAAAAGTCTGTTGTTATTGTTCTAATGTTTTGTATTCCCAAAGTTAACGTATGCGAGTTTTGAACGGTCTTGTTCGATTTTGCGATCGATTAAGGTCGGGCAAAATCCGTGTCGTTACACATCATACACAAAAAACATGATAGTTTGCTATCCTCTTCGCTGTTATCATCTATTAGCGCAAATCTACTGTTATAAATAGTAGGATGCAATACAGCCTACGAATATAGGCAGCCGTCGAGCAAATTTTCAACTCACAATCATCTGCAAGGATTATGCACTACCGAAGGAAATTACAAAAGAAAAGAGGATATGAGTATGTGTGATTACCTGACCAAAAGCAAGAACTTAAGTGACGAACTCAGTGTTGTTTAGCATATTTTTTTTGACAATGAACAGATCTTGGTCATCAAAAATGGTTTGGATCAAGATTATTAATCACTTGTTACTTAAATAGCCACACAACCCATGTTACCTGACATTCTGTTTGTGCACTCGGCTCTGCTTTCCCACAAACGCAAAGTAGAGCAAAGGAAAGCCATGAAAGGAGAATTATCTGTGAATCTTGCTTCCAGTCCAAGAAGAAAATCCCAAAAAAATACAGGTTATAATAAACAAAGACAAGACAACCGAAGTGGAAAGGGAAATCAGCCTCAGACGGGTCGTGGCAGGCATAATAATAACAATCGTGTGATGCGCCAGACTTGTGATAAGTTTGGCCACATAGCCAGTAGATGTTACTTCGGATTCAACTTTGATTTCAATGTCAGACAGAAAAATCAGTCACAACGAAGAGGGCCTATTTTCAATTTAACCCAAGTTAACAATCAGAATAGTTTTTGTTCTAAAAGTGCAAGAATACAATGTGGAAGTGGAGATGACTCAAGTAAAAGTGATGACATTAACGGTGAAGAGTGGTATCTAGACTCGGGGGCGACCAATCACATAACAAGCAATCTACATAATCTCAATTAAGGCAGTAAAAGGTACGCAGGTACGCAAAAATTACATATGGGTAATGATGAAGCCATAAATATTTCTAATATTGATGATGGATACATAAATGCAAATAGGCAACTCTATTTGAACAATCTAGTAAGGGTGCCTAGCATCAACAAAAAACAAATTAGTGTATCTCAATTCGCCCATGGCAACAACGTATACTTTGAGTTTCACCCTAAATTCTGCCTAGTCAGGGATTTACTGAATAAGTCTGTAACGTCTCATATTTTTAACAGTCGAATAATTAATTTATTAGATTATTTAAATAGTGATTTAAAGATTTAAATGGTTTGAATTAAATAATATTGAGTATTTAATTAATATTTATAATGGACAATAAATTATAAATTCCGAAATAGTCGGAAATTGCAAAATTCAAAATATTGTGTGAATTGAATTATTTATAAGATATAATTCAGTTTACAATTGAATTATAATAACGAATATATTAAATAAACAACAGTTGAACGTATACATTATATTATATTTCAAATCGATCCCGTAATGTCGTGGTAGTTCGTACTATTAAGTTTTGAACTTCAATTGAATATACAGAATTCATTTTAAGTCGGATTTCTGTGAAACAAGAAACGTTCGGACCTAGAGAACTATGTTTTTTCTAATGGAAGAGAAAATTCGAGATTTCGTTGTGTAGATTGTGAGTTATGTCCAAATCAAATTTCTAGAAAGTCGTTGTGGAATTCGTTTATAATTTATAATGATTTATTTATTATAATAAAAGGGTTTTATTATAAATTGAATATCGATTCAATTTGGATTTGAAATATCGACTTATAAATCAAGATACATTTATTTTGGAGTTGTATGATATTCTGTCTGAATATATATACGATAATATTAATTTATTAATATTAAATTAAATTGTTTTTAAGTATATTAATATTTAACTGGTTTATTTTAGACCATAGAAAATAGCCATTTTTACCTACAACCTTCATTTTCGACGAAATTAATTCTGTTGGATCCGGAATATTAAATTATTGTTAGATTTCAATTTTCGTGACTTTTGGAGTTAGTATGTCGCCATACGGGATTTTAATATGAAAAACAGTCAATAATTTGATATTAAATATACGCTGTGTAGCATACAGACTCGGAATTCAACGAAACAAGTTTTATTGGGTCCGTAGTATCGAACTGTAGCTATATGTCCATTTTTATTGAATTTGGATATTGTACGTGATCTAGGAATTTTTAAAGGGTAATATATAAACAAATAAAATAACAAATACAAAAATATTAAACTATTTCTATAAATACCCCATACATCTCTTAACCCAATTTATATTTTTCTGTGGTCAAGGAATGCGTTGTTGTGTTCTTTTCCATTCGGTAAAAGATTTCGATCCTTTAAAATTCATACAAAATCATAGAAATTTCCTTTAATCTCAATCTTTGATTCATTTTAATCCTTGTTTCACGAGCTTCAATTCTATACCCAATTTATAAGGTGCGCACCATTTCTGGAAAGCGCGGTTATAAACCAGAGAAGCTTTGGGATAACTGGGGTTTGGATTCTTTAGGAATTGAGGTTGTAATTCAAGGTGTAGTTGTTGTTATTGAGTTGGTGTGATAAAATGGAGTATGTTGGCAGAAATTGGTGGATTTCGATCAGAAAAAGGGACGCATGTTTATAGGTAACGCACGAAGGTTGCTGTAGTCGGAAATTTTGTTATGGCATCGAAGTAGATGATTGTAGTATGGGGAGGTTGAGGTTGAAGAGAGGGAAATGATGGTGTATTCTGTTTGCTTGTTAATGGGGAGAAGGAGTAACGTTTGGGGAAGAAAGCGAGTGGCAATGGAGCGTTTACTGTAGGAAGTATTATATCATGAGGGAGAAGGGATGAGGACCGGTTTTAAAATGGTTAATAATAACTAAGGTATTAGTTAATTATTATGTTATTTGTTGATGATGTTTAAACCATTTATAACTTGTAAAAATCGTAACTTTTCCATACATTATCAGAATTGAACAAAATAAGATCCGTTGGGATCTTATGTACGAGGGCTACGCAATAAAACTGATTCGGAGTGAATAGGAGCTCATTACAATTTATAGAGAAATAATTTGCCTAATCTGAATCAACGATGGTTATCGTTATTTAACGATAAACCACCAGTGTGAGTAAAATTCACTAACTCTATCCTGTTTATATTTTTATAACCGTATTTTAGAATTGATAAAAACAATTGAATGTTGTGTGTGATAATTATTTGGATGAATTGTCGATAATTGGTTGAGATAATTTATATATATATATATAGTATATATAAGTCATTGAAAATATTGAGTTCATTTTTTATACAACTTCATATTGATATGAAACTGATATAGGTTATGTGATTAACATCTGTGATGCAGGGAAACATGTTGGAGGGATCCAACTTGATTCCTCAATATTTATAATCTCCAACATGTTTCCTCAATATTTATAATACCGTTTTCCATATATTGCGATATATGATGTGGTATATAATCTAATATTGATTATGTGTGTTTGGATGATGATTGATCCTTTTGATTTGGTATTTTAATACCATAAGTGATACTGGAATGTAAAAGAGGAAATTTCAAAGTGTATATTGAAATAAAAATATTTATATAGAATCAAAGGATTTTATAATAAAGGAAATTGTGATATGGATATTGAATTTAATTTTTTTTTATAAAATCAAATTGATTTTATAAAAGGAGATGTTTGAAAATTAAATAAGGGAATTCTGTATCAAATTATTAAGAGTTATATGGAAGTGTAAAAGTCTGTTTTTGGTTAAAACACTTAAGGGAAATAATAACAAGTAAATAAAGAACATTATGGAATAAATATAGTTTTGGAAATTAATAAAATTATAAAAGGGAATTGGCGAGATATAAAAAAATTATAGGAAATTGATTTAAAGTAAATATTTAATAGAAATATGTTTTTGACAGATAAATTGAGAAGAATAATTTATAAATGATGTTTATAAATTAAGGAAATATTTATCATTTGGTAAATTGAATATATAAGCCATAATTTATATAGAGAAGTGAAAATTGGTTTTAACATCGATATTTGAAAATGGAATGTAAACTTAACATTTATAAAGGGAATTATAAAGGATAGAAATATGAATTTGAAAAGGGGAAAATCTTTTTAAAAATGAAATGGAATTCCGACTGGCTAGAAACAAATAGCTTGTTTAATAATAAAAACAAGTAATATGATTTATAAACAATGTTTCTAAATGAAATAGAAATAATTATCAGTGGATAATTTGGATTGTAACTTCAGCAGTGATTGTAAAACGGGAAATTGGGAATTTGTTTTGGAAAAGAAATAATGGAATTTATTTCGACGCTCGAAATATGAATAGGATTAAAATAAAATCCATAAAGATTTGTAATTAGAATTCGACTAGGCCAAATGTTATAAATAATTTATTTTAAATAAAATATATATTGAATAAATGGGAATTTGACAAGATAATTAATATTCGGCTTGAAACCGATAATTTGTAATCGAATATAAAAGGCGATTGAGAATTATAGACTTATTAAATAAAATCAACTATGAAGTTGACATGTAAACGAGATTTGATAAATAAAATGGAATGTGATAAGAAGTTATAAAATGACCCGATAATTGGAGTTTAAACCTGTGTTAGTATTTAAATTATGAAATCAAGTTTTGATTTGATAAAACGAGTTCAGCTTTTTGTAAAGGAATAATATTCACGTTTTAAAGTGAATAACGATTTAAAACCAAACGTTTTGCAGAATTAAACTAGTTATAAAAGGAAATTGGTAATTATTTGGAGGTACTAAATTCAAAAATAAATTTAGAAATTGAGTTGACCTAAAATGGTAAAATATGCTGGAGTTCGTAACGTAAATCGAATATAGTTTATTCAAAAGAGAGATTATCAACTATAATTTATTCGAAAGAGAGTTGTCGAATAGAGTTTATTCGGAAAAGAGTTGTCGAATATAGTTCATTCGAAAGAGAGAATATCGAATATAGTTTAGTCGAAAGAGAGTTATCGAATATAGTTTACTCGAAAGAGAGATTATCGAATATAGTTTATTCAAAAGAGAGTTATCGAATAGAGTTTATTCGGAATAGAGTCATCGAATATAGTTTATTCGAAAGAGAGATTATCGAATATAGTTTATTCGAAAAGGAGTTATCAAATAGAGTTTATTCAAAAGGGAGATTATCGAATATAGTTTATTCGAATAAGAGTTATCAAATATAGTTTATTCGAAAGGGAGTTATCAAATAGAGTTTATTCGAAAAAGAGTTATCGAATATAGTTATTCGGAAGAGAGTTATCGAGTAGAGATTATTCGAGAGAGAATTATACATTTGAATTTGACTATATCGAATGTAGGAAAGTACGATTTACTTTCCAATTATTAATCAAGATTTAATTAATTAATTAATTAATTATTATTTATTCAAATTAATGAATAAAAGTTATATTTTGAAGTTAGATATTTCAGAAGTACGGAATATAACGCTATCATTGTAATAAATGTTTTTTTAAAAAAATTGGATTCGTAAACTGAATTTGAGAGTTGCGTAAGCAATGATTTGATAAGAAGATAAGAAACGAAGTTAAGGAAATTAGAAACTGATTGGAGATGAGTTATGTTGAACAACTTTTTGGGTATCGATTTGATGTTGGTTTCGGCCTTCGGGGTTGATATTCAGGGAATTGTTCTCTTACTAGTTTACAGTTAGAGACAGATAGATGTGGGAAGATAGTGATACGTGAATAAGAAACAGAAATGTTTTCCAATGTTAATAACACTTATTTTCTAAATTTAGAAAATAAGAGTTTATGTATATATGGAAATGGGAAATGGAGAAATGAATAAATCACTGATAAATTAATTTAAAAAGAAAAAATGTTGGTTGATGATTTATTGGTAAAATTTCTATTTGGAAACAAGACCGTTGTGTGTGTATGGATGTTTTCCTCTGATAGTTAAATAACCGACTATCAAAGTTTTGACCATTTTGCCGTCGTCAATACGAAGAGAACGGGATCAGATTTATTATCTAAAGACCACTCCGTATGGGCATTAGCGTCGCGAATCAAATATAATAAAGATACTTTAAGATGCAGTTTATGCAAGGGATTTTCTGGGAAACCCTAGGTAGAAATTGCCTAAGATGGGTTTGTAGAATAGCACCTTTGGTTTGTCCAGTCCCAGGACAACCTGTATGGTAGAATGTCTGACAGAGTATATTTAATAGATCATGTAATTTGATCTCTTCAAACGTATTTACGTTTGGTGGCGGAGAAATTCGTTTCTCTTAGCTGTATACCCATGGTATTTTTGGAGAAGTCAATTTGTGATTTGGCGGGTATGACAATGTGACATTCAAAGTAAATAAATGTGTGATCTGTACGTTATGACCTCAAGCCTCACAACTGAGGAATGGTATAAAATCGGGTAAGTCGCATGGCTAAGTGGGTAGCTCCCAATTAGGGTGTATTGTCACCTGATCTAGATAAATTCCATTTGCTTCTTTAAACAATTTTGATGCTGTCCCTTTCGGGAAACTATTGCTGATCCCAACCGTTGGTGATAATACATTCGGTACACTCAAGCGAAATGAGTGACCAGTCATGTTTAGCCTAGGTTACAAGATGTTCTTGTTGAACCCGGTGTATTCCTCTCAAGAGATACACTGTCGAAAGGTGGTCCCATACCTTGCTAGTTGGAATCCATTACCAAATAAGCATCTGTGGTTTTTGATTATATATTATAATGTGGAACGTTAGATGAAAGCGTTCCACTAGAATGCTATTTATTTGATTTAGACATTATTATAATATCAGAAGAGTATTGATTTTTAAATAAATATTTTGGGTTATCGTAAGGTAAAAACCATCCATGTTTATGTGTGGATTGGTCTTATAATTATTCTTTCTTTTAAAGGATTTTAAAAGTTAAACAAATATTTGGAGTTTACTCACACCAGTCACATGACTGACCCGGAGTTTGTTTTGTTTTCCCTAAACTCTTAGGTGCCTAATTTTGTACAGGCAGTTAAGTAGTCGGGATTTTACAGATATACTTGGACAGCTGGAGCAGTAGGCTTTAGGATTATATAGCTACTGTTATTTCCGCTATGTTATAAGTGTTGTACTCTGATAATAGTATTGTATATGGATACTTGTTTTATTCCAAAGTTATGTTATACAATATATTTTGTTCGTTCCGTTTTGAGATTCGTATTTAGTCTTTTCTGTTGTTATGCTCTTCTTCTTCATCTATTCTAATTTTCTATCTTATCTATTCTGACCCTCTAATTTCATTCTATTAATGATCTAGAATGTTCGATGCATGAATAATTGACATGGGTTTTATGTTGATTTTCTAGGTCGAAAATTCGCGTTCGTTACAGTGGTATCAAAGCTAAAGGTTAAGTGACTACCTTGGCTCTGTGGCGTAACTCAATAGAGATGGGGTTATTAATTCCCTAGATTGAGTTGAGTGTATACATACGAGCGAACGTATTTGTAGATTTTATAAAAATTGTTTTATATTGTGGAGATCGATTGGTTGAGTTGCTTATGAGTTCTGGTCAATCTGTTTGATCCACTGTATCAGTAGGAGCTTTTAAACACTTGAATACGATGAACCAACACAGTATGTTTTGAAAAGAGGGCAATCGAAATAATTTTACCCAAATTATATTTTGATATAAAGGATTTATATTGGAATTATTATAATATATCGGATATATTGGTTGTTATTATAATTGTATGAGATTATAAAAAGTGAAAAGGTTAGATATAACCAATAGGAATTCGTATTAATGTAAGATATATAAATCAAGATGAACTGAATCTGGATTTAAACCAGGACTGGAATTAAAACTCTTGAAAGTTTAATAAATATTTGTAAAAGGATTTGGATTAAATATATGAGAATTTTAAGATCTTGGGGAAATTTTAAAAAAATTCCA
Source organism: Allium sativum (assembly GCA_030737875.1). Lineage (NCBI taxonomy): Eukaryota > Viridiplantae > Streptophyta > Magnoliopsida > Asparagales > Amaryllidaceae > Allium > Allium sativum. The sequence continues at coordinate 975,078,468 of CM060924.1, forward strand.
AGCCGTGTGAAGTAATTTCGAGGTGATTTCAAAATGAAAATGTTTAAAAATAAATTTTGAAAGTGATATAATATTGAACTCATTTCGGATACTGGAAAATAACACCGATGATGGGTCGCGACATCATCAGTATTCATTTTCGAGTTCCTAAGTGACGTATTACTACCAAAGTTTTGTTTTTGAATTGTTTTGAGAAAACAAGCTGTTTTGAACCTGAAAAGGAATATCTGGTTTTAGAAAAGCTAAACTATTTGAAAACTCCTGGGAAAAGATAAGTCTGAACTAAAAGAAAATTAAATAGAATTTGTGGAAACAAATTTAGAGAGAACTGGATTAATGATATCGAGAAAATTGGATTTGTGAGACAGGAATTCGAAATGGCATTGGATGGGTAAGTTGAGAGTTTGGAATCAAGAATGAAACTTGAATTTCAAATGGAATTTGGTTTGTACAAAAGAATGATTTGGTTTTGAGGATAATTGATTAGAGATTGTTTGGGAATACATTGGTATATGCTGGATTAGTAACAGATGGAAAGGGTATAATGATATGCCCGACAAAAAGGTATAAGTTTATTTTTATATGAGTTTGGTGATTTTATGAGCCTGTTTTGTAAGCCGCTTGGTTGTTTGATTTTTTTTTTTTTTTTGGATTGTAAAAGGCCTAGAGAGGCAAGTTGTAGTTGTACCAATTGAACCGTACAAAGGAGACGCTGGCGAAATTTTTCGAAAATTTAATGTAACACCCACCTCTGCCAGGGTCACTCTTGCAAGTACACTAGCTTTGGAGGGGTGTTGGACAAGGTAAACATGCATAAAGATATCACAAGACAGAACATATAAGTAAAACAGAGTAAGTAAGGCAGCGGATAAAACTACTATTTCAAAACCATAGTCAACTTACATCAAAAGTACTAAGTCATTATTTTCCATCTACTACAAGTCTAGAAACATAAACTGAAAACTGGAAATAACATAAAGTAAACTATTCCCAAAGTAGACGTGGTAAAGCTAAAGCGAGCTCAAGTCCAAACCGTACATGAGCTATCCAGAAAGCAAGCTAAAGATCCAAGCTAGGTGCTAGTGTTCCCACCCTGAGAACCTGGGGGGGAGGAGGGGGGGAAACGGAAGAAAAGAGGCGAAAGGAAAACAAGTCAGTCAAAAAGACTGGTAAGTCCAACCTACTATTAGTATAAAAACTAATAAAGTTAACTGGACATGTAAAACAGAGATGAAACATAGGATGATAACTGGCATGGTGAAAAGTTAACAAGATAGATCAAGTGTGGCATCGCATATACAAGGTTAAGTTGCACCAAGTGTACTAGTATTCTAATCCATGTCAAGTATAAACAAGAAATGATCCCTTGGCCCAAAATTGGCCCAACATCATGAGATGACCTAAATCAAGGTCCAACTACACGGTCTAGTCGATCGGCTCCCTATAAGCCTAACTCGTCAAGTGTCGGTGTCATTAGGCCCAACCGCGAGATGTAGTCGATTGTGCAAGGTCCACCCTAGGGTGTATCCGGGCCCTAGGGTGCCAACCACTGACACAAAACAAGCACGCACAGTCCAAGCCTACTGGTGCCCATGTCTGTCTTTCATCCCCAGACTATGTGCACGACCATAGTCCGCCGGAATCAACAATGGCGCACCTACCTAGCCGTCCCTTTTGGTCACTTACATTCAGCCCAGTAATCGTGCCCCACCCCTAGCCTAGTCCCTAGGGTATCCCGATACTCCCTGGTGGGTTACTGTTGAAAAGGGCCCGCAAACTAGGGTTTCTAATGGGTTAAGTGTGGTTAACCCTATCCAAACCATGTATCAAGTTGGTTAAGTATACCCAAGTGGTTCATGACTTAACCCCAACAATCCATCGTGTTCAATTGGTTAAGTATTCAAGTGGTCCATGACTTAACCCTACCATGTGGCATTAATTAACTTAATGCACCCCAACCTCTCACATTAGACTTTGTTGTGGTTACTAGTTAAGCCGGGCGGGTCCGGGTAGCTTTACACCACAACCTAGTCTAACCTCGGGTTTTAAGTGCGATATGACCAACTACTCACATTGGGTCCTATTTTTTGTAGCCACTAGTTAAGCCGGTCGGTTCCGGGTAGATTTATGCTACAAACTCAACCCAACCTCGAGTTGGCCACTTTCATGTTTTCTACATGTCATGTCCACGTTCATGTTTTCAAGCATAATCACATGTCATATTTTCAAGTCATGTTTCATGTCATTTAAGTTTACCCATAACGTAACCCCATCGCACGTAAGTTCGCATCAACACAAATAGATCAAAAGGGGGAACATAATGATATGATAAGTTGGGCATAAAGTGGCAAAGTCTATCACAAGTTTAACATGGTGATATATGAGGCAAAGGTGCTCATCATAACATGCTTATAGCATATTGGCCTCAAAACATGTATGATAGCATAAAGGTGATTTGGCCTCAAACATGCCAATAGTATAAAGGGTGACAATCCTAACTTGTGCATAGCAAATAGGTTCAACGTTATCATATGCATGTTAAGGGACATGAGGGATTAAGGTTTGTTAACATGCATAAGCCATAATCCATTTCATAGCATTTTCCCCAAAAGTCAACATGAACGGTACTAGGTTCATGATAGATCCACAATCATAGATCAAGAGTGACATGAATAGATCTATGCATACAATGATAGGTTCAAGGCAAATATTGCACTTAGGTCCAATTCCAATCTACACATGTATGACATTAAACTTAGCAAATAGGGTGATAAACTTGTGATTAGCATATAGGTCGCATCATGGCAAGTTAACATCAAGGTCATGAGGGTTTCTATGTTGCATTTATGCACAATCACCACATAAAGCTCATAGCTTTCCGCCCAAAAGTCAACCAACTAGATTCATGATAGGTAAACATTAGGTCCACAAACATAGATCAAAAGGGTAATGAATGAATCTATGCATGAAATCCAAGGCAAGCATAACACAAAAGTCTCATTTCAACTTGCTACATTTCATATTAAGTTCATAGTTTAGATCTAAGAGTAGAGGAGGGCTTACAAAGCTTGGCTAAGAAGACTAGAACAAAATAAAACAAGATTGAGACGAAGCCACACTAGAAATCCCCAAATGAATATAAGATCCAAGTTGTCTTGAGAAATAAGAAGCTCCTTTGATTTGTATGAAGAAAGATGGCTCTTTTTCTAGCTTAGAACACTCAAGCTTTCATGAAGAAGACGGAGGCCATGTTATGAAGATGGAGGCCATGATCAAGGAGCATTTTGGCATAACCTAGTTGTAGGATTGATTTGTGGTGATTTAGGGTAGGGTTTAGGGTGTTTTATAGAAGTTTAGGTTAGTTTAGGCCATAGTATTAACCCTAGTTTAGATCTGCACCATCAAATCCCGAAACAGGCCCAAAAACATGTCTCAAAACACTCAGCAGGTGCACCAGGCCACTTGGCCCGACCACCTAGGTCGACAGGGGTGTCGACTCCCCAATCGACACCAACTGGGGTGTGTCGACTCCCAAGTCGACTCCCCAGTCGACTTGGGGCCTGGGCGGGAAACTTTCCCGCCCAGTCTGTTTGGCTCCAGATTTGAAATTTGAACTGTTTTTTAACTTGAAATTTTCTGAAAACTTTGACGGGCCATAACTTGGTCATACGGACTCCGATTTTCGAAAACTCGGACTCTATTTCGTGTATTTTTCCGAGACGAATGCAATGGCATAGCCTGTTTCCCTTGATTCAGATTTTAACATTTAATTCTGCCTTGATTTACGTTATAACATGTTATTCAAAATACGGGTTGTTACATTCTCCCCACCTTAAAGGATTTCGTCCCCGAAATCTTCAAGTTAGGAAGAACGTATCCTACCATCCATCATCCATCTACTCAAAACATCATCCACAAGCAGTCATTGTCCTTAAAAGATTCTAAATGCTATATGATCATATGCGAAAGGTGTGTGTATATGTACTTATCTAATGCGAAAATCAGGCGGTTACTGATTCAGTAAACCTCCTTAATGCAAAGTATGTTAGTGAAATGAGTCCATATGTATGCAAATTCCTAACATAATTCATAATCTCTACACGAGTGCACATAACATTCATCCATATGCAACATCCACGTGATAGCATAACAAGTTTCAGCCATGAATATGTATAAGCACTCATGCATATGCAATATGAAGGTGTGTGAGCCGATCTTAGTGCCTAATGTGTATCATGCCTCCACGAGTATCCACTTGCAAACACTTGCAACCACTTGCAAACATCAAGCATAACATGTTTCAAATACATGTTTCATCCAAAGGGTTTTTACCTAAGGTTCTCATGACAAGGTTAACGAGATAACTAGATAAACATGGATAGCAAAAGAAAGATATACTAACTAGGAAAAGAGATTGAGAATGTACCCTCAAAATGGAATGGATAAAGCCCACGCATCTTCTCCTCGGTTTCCCAAGTTGCATCTTCATCGGCTTCACTCCACTGAACCTTTACTAACTTGACTTCTCGGTTCCTTAAATTCTTGATCTCCGTTCCCAAGATACGAATCGGAGCTCGCCTCAGGGTTGCCTCTTTCTCTACCTCCACGTCTTCATGAATGCTAGGCTCCACTACCTCGGCTGACTCATGTAGGCACTTTCGGAGATGCGAGACATGAAAAACATTGTGCACTCCGGCCAGCTTCTCGGGCAATTCCACCTTATAAGCCATCTTCCCAATCCTCTCTATGATAGGGAAGGGTCCTACGAACCTTGGTGCTAGCTTTCCAATTGCTCCAAAACGAACCACATTTCGCAAAGGAGAGACCTTCACAAAGACCATATCTCCAACTTCAAACTCTAAGTCTGTCCTTCGCTTGTCTGCATAGGATTTCTGGCTGTCTTGTGCTGTTTTCATCCGTCTTCGAATCAACTCAACCTTCTCGGATGTGTCCCTTATCATGTCGGGCCCAAGTATAAGCTTATCCGTCGTCTCCCACCAACATGTTGGTGACTTGCACGGCCTCCCATACAAAGCTTCGAATGGTGCCATCCCTATGCTTGCTTGGTAGCTGTTATTATAAGCAAACTCTACGAGAGGGATATGATCTTCCCAAGTTCCACCAAAGTCAAGAATGTATAGCCTCAACAGATCTTCTAGTACCCTATTCACCCTTTCCGTCTGACCATCCGTCTGTGGGTGATAGGCCGTACTTAGATTCAATCTTGTACCCATCGCTTCTTGCAAACTATTCCAGAACTGGCTAGTGAAGATTGGGTCACGATCGCTAACCATGCTAGAAGGAACTCCATGCAACCGCACTATCTCTCGAAGATAAACAGATGCTAGCCATGATGCAGTCCTCTTGCTCTTCACCGGAATAAAGTGAGCACTCTTCGTAAGTCTATCAACTATGACCCATATGCTAGTATTCCCCTTCCTTGACCTAGGCGATCCATCCACAAAGTCCATAAAGATACTCTCCCACTTCCATTGCGGGACCTCCAACGGATGTAATAGCCCACCGGGTTTCTTCGACTCGGCTTTCACTTGTTGGCAAACAATGCATCTAGAAACAAACTCTGCCACATCCTTTTTCATCCCATCCCAAAAGAAAATGCGCTTCATATCCCGGTACATCTTATCCCCTCCGGGATGTATGGTCATCCTCGAGTGATGCGCCTCCTCAAGAATTTTATTTACTAAGTCTCCCACTCGTGGGACACATAGTCTTCCATCACGCCTTAGCCACCCCTTGTCATCAATAGCATATCTAGCGAGGTGACTAGACGTCTCATCACGAATCAACTTGTCCATGATCTCGACTATCTGTGGGTCTTCCTTCTGCGAAGTCCCTACTTGATCAAGAAGTGTAGGTCTAAGCTCAAGAGATGATAACGAACCAGTCATTGACTCAATAGCAAGTGTAAAATCAAAGGTTGCTAAGAACTCTAGATTCTTCATTTCAACAAATAAAGGGCTCAAAGTCAACCTTTTCCTACTTAGCGTATCCGCCACAACATTACCCATGCCAGGGTATAAGCTATATCAAAGTCATAAGATGCCAAGAATTCCATCCACCTCTGTTGCCTTAGATTTAAATCCTTTTTCGAAAAGAGGTACTTCAAAGACTTATGATCAGTATATAACTCGAACCTTTCATCTAGAAGATAATGGCGCCACGATTTAAGTGCAAAGACAATCGCCGCCAACTCCAAATCATGAGTGGGATAGTTCTCCTCATGCACTTTAAGTTGTCTACTCCCAAAACATATCACCTTCCCTTCTTGCATTAGGACAGCGCCTAATCCCGTGCCACACGCATCGGTGTACACGATAAACATCTTACTCATCAAAGACATCAGGATATTCTCTGACCACCCTCACAGATTGCAAACTATCGATGGATGAGTCGAGGGATTCTAGATAACACAACATGACGGGACCCATAGGGTTATAAGAAATCTCTAGGGTATTACAAAGGCGAGTCATGAGCCTCACAACCCTATGCTCACAATCAACCCGTATCCCATAAGACCGAGAACATATGCATTACACGCGAATTCTACACTCAAGATAGAAATCTACAAATCCACACTGATCATGGATAAATGGGCGGAACCCCAATTGGATTTGAAACACTAACGGGATCCTCAACTAGACTAGTACTTAGGTGCAAACTTTCAACAAGATCAGAAGAAATAAAACTATGCGATGCGCCAGAATCGAATAAGCTACGAACAGGAAAATCAGAAATGTAAACAAGACTTTCTATAGAAACACTACCTTGATCAAGAGCTGGAAGAGCGAGGAGAGCCTGCAACTGCCCTCCAGAGGGTCCTGCTCGCTGAGTTTGCCCTTGCTTCTTGGGGCAATCCTTGCTGAGATGTCCAGATTCTCCACAGAGAAAGCACTCGCCCAACTTCCTCTTCTTCTTCCTACAGTCTTTAGCTATGTGTCCAGTAATCCTACAGAAGTTGCACTTCCTCCTTTCTCTTGACTTGTTGTCCTTGATGTTGTTGTTCTTGCCTCCTTTCCTGGAATCTACCTTCTTGCCTCGAGACTCATTCGCCTTGATCTCCTTCTTGCCACTCTTATCTTCTTCTTGTAGAAGGGCCATATTTACCAAACTCTCGAAGGTCGCCCCCATGGGTATATGAGACATGGCCAAACCGTGCAATGGCTCGTTCAATCCTAGAGCAAAGTGTAGGGCCTTCTTCTGAGCTGTGTTAACCAAGTCTAGACCGAATTGAGCAAGTTGATTAAACTTATCCACGTATTCCCTAACGGTCTTGTCCCCTTACTTTAGTGATAGGAACCTTTCCATCTGAAGGTTCTCCTCTGTCGATGATAGAAACCTCAGTCCAAACCTTCTCCTAAAGTCATCCCAAGTCTCAATTAGCCTAGTAGTGGTGGTGACTACCCACCAATATGCAGCTTCCTCTTTCAATAACCATACCGCCAACAGAACTTTCCTACGATCCTCTATATCAAAGATAGCAAAGAGGTCTTCAGTTTCCTTCAACCAGTTCCTTGCCTCAACAAAAGTCTCCGTCCCAACAAAATTCTTGCCTCCCATCGCCTTAAAGTCCTTGCAAATCTTCGCGAAATCTGCTTGTGGATGCTTAGGAGGAGGAGGAACCTCAGCTGCGGGAGGAGGAGGAATATTCGTGGGGCCGGCTTCATTCGCCCTTGCCTCCATGTACCTTCTAAACCAAATAGGTACTGGTACGCCCTCCAGAATGGCAAAATTATCGGCTATACTAAAACGAAGAAAAAGATAGATTGAGAACGAGGAAACAAAGGATAGTGCTAATGGCTTTTGGGGAATAGCCTTTTAAAATAAACTAGACTTTTCTTGGAAAAATACTTAATTGGTTTTGAAAATAGTTTTTTAAAAGAGTTTTTAAAACTTTTGTCCGGTCTAGTAAAACCTTATGCTCTAATACCAAATGTAACACCCCACCTCCGCCAGGGTCACTCTTGCAAGTACACTAGCTTTGGAGGGGTGTTGGACAAGGTAAACATGCATAAAGATATCACAAGACAGAACATATAAGTAAAACAGAGTAAGTAAGGCAGCGGATAAAACTACTATTTCAAAACCATCGTCAACTTTCATCAAAACTACTAAGTCATTATTTTCCATCTACTACAAGTCTAGAAACATAAACTGAAAACTGGAAATAACATAAAGTAAACTATCCCCAAAGTAGACGTGGTAAAGCCATAGCGAGCTCAAGTCCAAACCGTACATGAGCTATCCAGAAAGCAAGCTAAAGATCCAAGCTAGGTGCTAGTGTTCCCACCCTGAGAACCTGGAGGGGGGGGGGGAGGGGGGGAAACGGAAGAAAAGAGGCGAAAGGAAAACAGGTCAGTCAAAAAGACTGGTAAGTCCTACCTACTATTAGTATAAAAACTAATAAAGTTAACTGGACATGTAAAACAGAGATGAAACATAGGATGATAACTGGCATGGTGAAAAGTTAACAAGATAGATCAAGTGTGGCATTGCATATACAAGGTTAAGTTGCACCAAGTGTACTAGTATTCTAATCCATGTCAAGTATAAACAAAAAATGATCCCTTGGCCCAAAATTGGCCCAACATCATGAGATGACCTAGATCAAGGTCCAACTACACGGTCTAGTCGATCGGTTCCCTATAAGCCTAACTCGTCAAGTGTCGGTGTCATACAGCCCAACCGCGAGATGTAGTCGACTGTGCAAGGTCCACCTTAGGGTGTATCCGGGCCCTAGGGTGCCAACCACTGACACAAAACAAGCACGCACAGTCCAAGCCTACTGGTGCCCAAGTTTGTCTTTCATCCCCGGACTATGTGCACGACCATAGTCCGCCGGAATCTACAATGGCGCACCTACCTAGCCGTCCCTTTTGGTCACTTACATTCAGCCCAGTAATCGTGCCCCACCCCTAGCCTAGTCCCTAGGGTATCCCGATACCCCTTGGTGGGTTACTGCTGAAAAGGGCCCCGCAAACTAGGGTTTCTAATGGGTTAAGTGTGGTTAACCCTATCCAAACCATGTATCAAGTTGGTTAAGTATACCCAAGTGGTTCATGACTTAACCCCAACAATCCATCGTGTTCAATTGGTTAAGTATTCAAGTGGTCCATGACTTAACCCTAGCATGTGGCATTAATTAACTTAATGCACCCTAACCTCTCACATTAGACTTTGTTGTGGTTACTAGTTAAGCCGGGCGGGTCCGGGTAGCTTTACACCACAACCTAGTCTAACCTCGGGTTTTAAGTGCGATATGACCAACTACTCACATTGGGTCCTATTTTTTGTAGCCACTAGTTAAGCCGGTCGGTTCCGGGTAGATTTATGCTACAAACTCAACCCAACCTCGAGTTGGCCACTTTCATGTTTTCTACATGTCATGTCCACGTTCATGTTTTCAAGCATAATCACATGTCATATTTTCAAGTCATGTTTCATGTCATTTAAGTTTACCCATAACGTAACCCCATCGCACGTAAGTTCGCATCAACACAAATAGATCAAAAGGGGGAACATAATGATATGATAAGTTGGGCATAAAGTGGCAAAGTCTATCACAAGTTTAACATGGTGATATATGAGGCAAAGGTGCTCATCATAACTTGCTTATAGCATATTGGCCTCAAAACATGTATGATAGCATAAAGGTGATTTGGCCTCAAACATGCCAATAGTATAAAGGGTGACAATCCTAACTTGTGCATAGCAAATAGGTTCAACGTTATCATATGCATGTTAAGGGACATGAGGGATTAAGATTTGTTAACATGCATAAGCCATAATCCATTTCATAGCATTTTCCCCAAAAGTCAACATGAACGGTACTAGGTTCATGATATATCCACAATCATAGATCAAGAGAGACATGAATAGATCTATGCATACAATGATAGGTTCAAGGCAAATATTGCACTTAGGTCCAATTCCAATCTACACATGTATGGCATTAAACTTAGCAAATAGGGTGATAAACTTGTGATTAGCATATAGGTCGCATCATGACAAGTTAACATCAAGGTCATGAGGGTTTCTATGTTGCATTTGTGCACAATCACCACATAAATCTCATAGCTTTCCACCCAAAAGTCAACATAAATGGTACTAGATTCACGATAGGTAAACATTAGGTCCACAAACATAGATCAAAAGGGTCATGAATGAAACTATGCATGAAATCCAAGGCAAGCATAACACAAAAGTCTCATTTCAACTTGCTACATGTCATATTAAGTTCATAGTTTAGATCTAAGAGTAGAGGAGGGCTTACAAAGCTTGGCTAAGAAGACTAGAACAAAATAAAACAAGATTGAGATGAAGCCACACTAGAAATCCCCAAATGAATATAAGCTCCAAGTTGTCTTGATAAATAAGAAGCTCCTTTGATTTGTATGAAGAAAGATGGCTCTTTTTCTAGCTTAGAACACTCAAGCTTTCATGAAGAAGATGGAGGCCATGTTATGAAGATGGAGGCCATGATCAAGGAGCATTTTGGCATAACCTAGTTGTAGGATTGATTTGTGGTGATTTAGGGTAGGGTTTAGGGTGTTTTTATAGAGGTTTAGGTTAGTTTAGGCCATAGGATTAACCCTAGTTTAGATCTGAACCATCAAATCCAGAAACAGGCCCAAAAACATGTCTCAAAACACTCAGCAGGTGCACCAGGCCACTTGGCCCGACCACCCAGGTCGACAGGGGTGTCGACTCCCCAGTCGACACCAACTAGGGTGTGTCGACTCCCAAGTCGACTCCCCAGTCGACTTGGGGGCTGGGCGGGAAACTTTCCCGCCCAGTCTGTTTGGCTCCAGATTTGAAATTTGAATTGTTTTTGAACTTGAAATTTTCTGAAAACTTTGACGGGCCATAACTTGGTCATACGGACTCCGATTTTCGAAAACTCGGATTCTATGTCGCGTATTTTTCCGAGACGAACGCAATGGCATGGCCCATTTCCCTTGATTTAGATTTTAACATTTAATTCTGCCTTGATTTACGTTATAACATGTTATTCAAAATACGGGTATTTACATTTAAGGTATTAGATTTTCTTTTTTTTTGGAATTTTTGAAAATTTTAGTTTATCTGAATGAATTAATATTTTAGTTGAAATTTATTGGTTTAGTTGAAACTGAAGTTAGAGAAGTAAACAAATAATTTTAAACCCAGTTACTAGGGTTTGTTTTCTACCATAGTAATTTTGGGGACAAAATTCTTTTAAGGGGGGAAGAATTTAACATCCTGTATTTTAAACGGTCGAATAATTAATTTACTTAATAATTTAAATATGATTTATAGATTTAAATGGTTTGAATTAAATAATATTGAATATTAAATTAATATTTATAATGGATAATAAATTATGGATTCGGCAATAGTCGGAAATAGCTGGATTCACAATATTGCGTGAATTGAATTATTTATAAGATATATTCAGTTAATAATTGAATTATAATAACGAATATATTAAATAAATGACAGTTGAACGTATTAATTATATTATAATTTAAATCGACCCCATAATGTCGCGGTAGTTCGTAATATTGAGTTTTGAACTTCAATTGAATATACAGAATCCATTTTAAGTTGGATTTCTATGAAACAATAGACATTCGAATCTAGTGAACTATATTTTTCTAATGGAAGAGAAAAATCGATATTTTGTCATGTAGACTGTGAGTTATGTCCAAATCAAATTTCCAAAAAGTCGCTATGGAATTCATTTATAATTTATAACGATTTATTTATTATAATAAAAGGGTTTTATTATTAATTGAATATCGATTCAACCTAGGTCTGAAATATCGAGTTATAAATTCAGATATATTTATTTTGGAGATGTATGGTATTCTATGTGAATATATATATGATAATATTAATTTATTAATATTAAATTAAATTGTTTTTAAATATATTAATATTTAATTGGTTTATTTTAGACCTTAGAAAATAGCCATTTTTTACAAATGACCTCCGTTTTTGACGAAATTAATTTTGTTGGATCAGAATATTAAATTATTGTTAGATTTCAATTTTCATGATTTTTAGAGTTAGTATGTGGTCATACAGGATTTTAATGTGAAAAATAGTCAATAATTTGACTTTAAAAATACGCTATGTGAGCATACGGACTCGGAATTCGATGAAACAAGTTTCGTTGGGTCTGATGTGTCGAACTGTTGCTGTATGTCCATTTTTAACGGAATTGGATATTGTACGTGATCGTAGGAATTTTTAAACAGTAATATAAGTAGCGATAGACTGTAAACAAACAAAATAATAAATATAAAAATATTAAACTATTTCTATAAATACCCCTTACATCCCCTAACCCTAATTATATTTTTCTGCGGTCAGGGAATGCGCCACTGTGTTCTTTTCCATTCAGTAAAATATTTCGATACTTCAGAATTCATATAAAATCATAGAAATTTCCTTTAATCTCAATCTTTGATTCATTCAATCCTTGTTTTACGAGCTTCAATTCTATACCCAATTTATAGGGTGTGCACCATTTCTGGAAAACGCGGTTATAAACCAGCGAAGCTTTGGGATAACTAGGGTTTGGATTCTTTGAGAATTAAGGCTGTAATTCAAGGTGTATTTGTTGTTGTTGAGTTTGTGTGATAAAATGGAGTGAGTTGGCAGAAATTGGTAGATTTCGATCAGAAAAAGGGACGCATATTTACAGGCAACGCGCAAAGGTTGCTGTAGTTGGAAATTTTGTTATGGCGTCGAAGTAGATGATTATAGTATGAGGAGGTTGAGGTTGAAGAGAGGGGAATGATGGTGTATTCTATTTACTTGTTAATGGAGAGAAGGAGGAACGTTTAGTGAAGAAAGTGAGCGACAATGGTGCGTTCACTGTAGGAAGTATTATATCGTAAGGGAGAAGGGATAAGGACCAGTTTCAGAATGGTTAATAATAATTAAGGTATTAGTTAATTATTATATTGATTATTGATGATGTTTAAACCATTTATAACTTGTAAAAATTGTAACTTTTCCATACACTATCAGAATTGAACAAAACAAGACCCATTAGGAACGTATAGATGAGAGCTACGCAATGGAACTGATTCGGAGTGAATTGGAGCTCGTTACAATTTATAGCGAAATAAATTGCCAGATCTGAATCAACAACGGTTGTAACACCCCAAATTTTGAATGATTGAATTAACTAAATTTAAGAACACTATATTTATAAAAGAGGAAAGAAGGGAAATGGGTTGCGCCATTGCGATCATCTCGGAATTCTGCTTCAGATAAAGTCCGAGTTTGCGTAAATCGGACTTCGTATGAGGAAGCTAGGGGCCTCGGAAGTTTGAGTAATTAAGAAGAATTAATTAAAGTTAAACCCAGCCATAAAATTCAAATTCAAATTTGTAATTGCAGGTACCCGGGCTGGGCGGGAAAATTCCCGCCCAGGTCGACCAGGGGGTCTACCAGGGGGTCGACCTGGGGGTCGACCTGATCGGATAGGTCGACCAGGGGGTCGACCATGGTGTCGACCTGGGTACCCCCAGGTCGACCTCCCTCTTAGGGAGGTCGAACCTGGTTCGGCCAGTTTTGCTGCATGGTGCGATTTTTGGGCCTGGGACGATTTTTGATGGTCCAGATCAGTTCTAGGGTTAATCCTAAGGCCTAAATAACTTCTTACACCTATGAATATGTCATCAACTTAAGCCTAATTCATAAAATAATTTCTAAGACACCATTATGCTGCCAAACTCTCTCTTGAACCCTAGCTGCCGCCTCTAACTCAAACTGCAAGCATTCAACTTCAATTCAAATCAAAGTTTAGAGCTTCAACAACAATTAAAGAAGATCAATCAACATCACCACAACGTTTCTATACCAATTTCAATTCGTTAATCCTTTTCTAAAGCCACGGAAGGTGAGTACAGTTATTTTCACAAATTTAATGGGATTAAAGTAACATGAAAAAGTTGTAAAAAGGATTCTTATATGTTTGTAATGAAAATCTCACCAAGTCTTCACATTTTTGATTCATGTCATCATATGCCTATGCTTCTATGTAAAGTTCACACCTTTTATCAGTTTATTCATGTTGAATCTGTCATTATGCCTCTATGCCAGTTTATATGCCCCTTTATTTTGTGATGTTAATTCCAATTTTTAGTGATTTGATTCTCTCTTCTTATCCCTATTCCTTTTATTTTTGGATCTAGGCTACCTTCGAGCCTATGTTAAAAATACGCGCGAATGCGAATACGTGGGAACGATGGGGATATGTAAAATATGGAAAATTGGATATTATTGGATTGTAATGACCCGGGTTTTTCAGTAATAGAATATTTAATTTATTTAAATATGAATGTAACTTGAATTCAAAATATGTGAGTTATTAAAAATAACTGAATCGAAATTGGAATTTATTATGGAATTAATTAAATGTCGAAGCTTATGAAAAATCTTGTTTGAATAAAAACGATAATATTAATTTATTATCGAAGAATTTCAATGCTTTGAAATTGATTAAATATTATTTCAATTTTAATAACACATGAAAATAATGATTTCACAAACAGTCTCAGAAATCGACGAAAACCGTTTCATAAAGTCCAGAATATTATAATATAGCAGACTGTCAAATTTCATCGCATTTGGAGCTATGATGTGGCCGGACGAGCTTAAAACGGTCGATGATTATATAAACGAATATAATAATAAAATATCTAGATATTTACTAACCTTATAAATACCCCCTCTTCTAACTCTTATAACCTAATCTATTCATTTTCTCCTCAGCAAAAATCGCAGCCGCCAGTTCTTTCTTTCCTCAAACAAAATCGAACTTCTAAATTCACAAACAAATGAAATAAAATCTCTAAATTCCTCGAACAAATTTTATTAGCCTCCTATGAAGTTCCTCTCTATTTGTATATAGTTTTCAAAGCATTCGATCCCAGTTTTGTTCGATGGAAATGGGAACAATGTAACCTAGTTGTGGCGTTGGTGAAGCAAGCGGCGGCGGGGGGTTAAATTGATGGGGGAGTTGAACTCGTGGCTCGAAGAGAAGGGGATGGGCTCAGTCTTGTTGGATCCAGTGACAAAAATGTTCGGTACTTGCACTGGAGTTTTTCCAGCGACAGTTTGGATGACCGTTGTCGAGCCTAGGGGAGACCGGAGGAAGGTTCAGGAGTATAGTCGAGTTTATAAGGTCAAAGAGCACCTGTATACAGGTCTTAGTGGAATTTGAAGTAAGAAGGGATCACAACTTTGCCTGTAGGTCACAATTTCAACAGCAGACATTTGGGTTGGAAGATTCAGGGCGTAGAGGTTGGTGTTCTTGGGATAAGAGTTGATAAATCTTTACTATTATCGATTCTTGGGCAAGTGCTTTTCAAATAAACGTTTATTTTCTCCTTGGGTGTTACTGCTATTGATTTCTCAGTCATGTTATCAATGAAAAATTATGTTGATGTCGCTGGAATCGATATTTAACATAAATTCTACCAAACCTTTTAGAACAAATTAATACGGCTTGCAGTTTGAACATTTCAAAGGAGTACGACAAAAATGTTTGGATGTGAATATGGTAAGGTTCGGTCAAGGTCAAAGCGGAGGGTTCAAGTGAAATTCGGTTGAATCATCAGTTGCATGTATTTCCGATGAGAGGATCAACTCAGTATCTAAATGGGATGGTGAGATCAGAAATTGGGTCACACACCATGTAGCAGAGATTGGAACAAAATTGATCACAGTAAAGTGGCACACAAATTCTAAAATTTTTGTGGGTCTCCATTCGGAAACTGTCGCATTTTTTCTAGCCTGGTGAGTAGCAACACTTTCTGTAGGGGAACGGCATGTGTAGGTTAAGGATGTTGGGGGTGATAGAGCGCATGAAGGATAAGAAGATAGCGGAGTTGGATACAATTTTGATTAAGGAAGAAGGATCTATCGGGTTGGGTTTTCCTGTGGGGTGTTGGGCTCAAGACAAAAGTTAAGGCCCATTATAATAAAATACAAATTTTTGTTTAATGTAAGTATGTATTAACTTCTAATTAGTATAACTTTTCCATACGGTACCAGAATTCAACGACAAGATCCTTTGGGATCGTATGGACAGTGGCTACACAATGGGACTGACTGGGAGTGGATTGGAGCTCGTTTGAATTTATGGCGAAATAATTTGTTTGAATCAAACAAACAGTTTATCGTTCTTTAACGATGAACTGCCAAAGTGAGTAAAACTCACCAACTCTGAACAGTATATTTTTATAACGTATTTTTAGAACTATTAATTATCTGCTGATTGCTGTGTGTTGATTTGGTTGATTGAACTGTTAGTCAGTTAGTTGAAATTATTTATCTATATATACAAATATATATATATATATATAAACCGTTAAATATATGTTGATGTTGTTTATCAGAACATTTCATATTGAAATGAAATTGATGTATATTATACTTTGTAACATCTGTGGATACAGGGGTACAGGTTGGAGGGATCCGACTGGATTCCTCAACATTTATTTTACTGATTTCATATATTGTGATATATGATGTGATGTATATCTGTTATGGATTATGTGTGTTAGAATGATATTGATCATTTGTTATTCGATATTTTAAATATCATAAGAAACCCTGGGATGTAAAAAGGAATATTTCAATGTATATTGAAATAAAGGAATTTTATAAAATCAACCGATTTTATAAAAGGAAATAAATTTGAAAATAAAGCATTTATAAAATCATAGGATATTATAAAGGAGATATTTGTTTAGAAAATAAATAGAGATATAAAAAGGAAAATATTTATAACAGAATAGGATGTTATAAAAAGGAAATCTGTATAAGTGGAGAAATGTTGTTAAAAGGACATTTTTTAAAGTGAAGAACCGTTACTAAAAGGAAATCTTTTTAAATGGATAAACGTTGTTAAAAGGGAAAATCTTGGTAAATCAATAAAGTAATCAAATATTAGTATTCGAAAGGAGTTAATCAAAAAGAAGTTGAATCAAATAAGTTAACCAGTTAAAGTTAATCAGTTAGAGTTAATCAATTAGAGTTAACCAGTTAAAGTTAATCAGTTAGAGTTAATCAATTAGAGTTAACCAGTTAAAATTAATCAGTTAGAGTAAATCGATTTGAGTCAAATCGAACTAGAGTTATTCAAATATAGTTAATCGAATATTAGTTATTCGAATAAGAGTTAATCAAATAGAGTTAAAACAATATTAGAAACTGACTAGATATTAGTTAAGTCGAATGGTTTTCTAAGTGTGGATCTAATGTTGGTTTCGGCCTTCGGGATTTATACTTAGAGAATTGTTCTCTTACTAGTTTACAGTTAGGGACTGATGGTTGTGGAAGAATAGTGATACGTGAATAAGCTATGGAAATGTTTTCCAGTGTTAATAACGTATATTTTCTAATCATAGAAAATAAGGAAATATGAATATATATATATATATATATATATATATATATATTTATATGTTGGATGATTTGATCGATAATTCCATTTGGAATTAAGATCGTTGTTTGTACACTGACATGTTTTCATTTGATAGTTAAATCACAGACTATCAAAGTTTTGATCATTTTAACATTGTTAATATGGAGAGACCGGTTGGATTCTTATCCAAAGAACCACTCTGTATTGGCATAAGCGTTGCGAATATGCCAAAGAAAATTGAAGACGGAGTAAAGTACAAGGGCTGTTGTATAAATCTTAGATAACAATGGACTAAGAAGGATGTACTGAATAGTGCCTTCGGTTTCATTCAGTCTCAGAACGAACGTATATGGACGAGTGTCTTACAGAGTATTTCCAATGATCGAATATGATTGGACTGTACAAATATATATGGTTGCAACGGATTTATTCTCTTAGCATAACATCCAGAATATTTGTGCAAATCAATTAGTGATTAACGGATCTGACAATGTGGCATTCAAAGTGATCGTGTTATCAATGAATGGAAAGTAGTCGTAGCCTCTGGCCTCAACAACCGGTAAATGACAAAAATCGGGCAGGCATCATGGCTAAGTCGGTCGCACCGAAGTAGGGTCTATAATCACCTATCTAGAGAATATTCATTTTCTTCTTTAATCTATCAATGTTGTCCCATATATATATATATATATATATATATATATATATATATATATATATATATATATATATATATATATACGGGAAACGGTTGCTGATCCCAACCGTTCGTGATATACATTCGATACACTCAAGCGAAATGAGTGGTCGGTCATGTGTGGCTGAGTTGCAAGATGTTCTTATTGAACTCCAGTGTATCGTTCCTAGAGTACACTGATCGGAAGGTGGTTCCATACCTTGTCATATTTGGAAATCCATTACCCAATACGTGCTTGCGGTTTTAATTGTATACTATATATGTAGAACGTGAGATGAAAGCGTTTCTGCTAGATGATTATTATATTGCGGATGATAGACATTATTATAATATCAAAGGTTTTTGATATAAAGATATTTTGGATTCTCATAGGGAAAACCCGTTCCGTTATACGGCGTGGTCTTATGAGATATCGTTTACTTGTTCAAATTGTTTTAAACTATTTTGCTCATACCAGTCCCATGACTGACCCGGAATTTACTTTGTTTTGTTCTACCTAAACTCTTGGATGCCTGAATTTGTACGGACAGTCAAGTAGTTCTGGATTTTACAGATACACTTGGAGAGCTTGGAGCAGGAGGCTTCAAGATTCTATAGCTATTATTATTTCCGCTGTTGTTGTAAGTGTTGTACTCTGAAATGTTATTGTATACATATACTGTTTGTATTTCAAAAGTTATGTTATATTTTATTCGTTCCGCTGTGAGATTCGTGGTTACTCTGATGATGATGTTCTTCTTCTTCTATTCTAATAGTTCTATCTTATCTATCCTCACCCTCTATCTTCTTTCTATTAATTTCTTGAATTTCCAGTGCAATTTGGGGTTGGACTTGTGTTATTTGGTCAGCTCAAATTGGACCGGATTTTCTGGTCATTACAGTTGGTATCAGAGCTTAAGTTAAGTGAATTACCTTGGCTCTGTGGCGTAACTCAGTACAGATGGGATTAGTAATACCTTAGATTGAGTTGAGTGTATATATACGAGTGAACGTATTTGTTATTTGGTATAAAAATTTGTTTTATATTGTGGAGCTTTATTGGTTGAGTGGCTTATGAATTCTGGTTGATGGTGGGGCACCACAATATCGATAAGGGTTTCTACACACTCGAATACAATGGGTCGACACCGTATGTTTTGAAAGTGGGTGAATGAAGTAATTTTACGCGAATTATATTTTGATATAAAAGAATGGTTAAGATTTGCATCATTATAGTATATTGGGTGTGTTGGTTGTTATTTAATCGAATGAGATTATAATTGAAATGGTTATATAAATAACCAAGTAGAATTCATATAAGTATAATATATGAGAATTTTAAAATCCTGGGAGATTTTAAATGTGTTTACAAACATTGGAAGGATATTTTGAAATAGTTTCAAAATGGGAAATGTTTAAGAATGGTTTTGAGAATGATATAGTACTGAACTCACTTTTATAACTGGAAAATAACCCTGATGAGTGTGGCCACATCATCAGTGTTCATTTTCGAGTTGCTAAGTGATGGATTACTACCAAAGATATTTTTTTTGAATTGTTTTGAGAAAACAAGTGGTTTAGAAATTCAAATGGTTTGAATTGGTATTATGATTTCAAATGGATTTGAAATAAACCCTGGGATTTAAATTCCAGAATGAGATGGTAAAAGTGAATAATAAACTAAAATTTAACTTGAACTAAGTTAAATAAAAATTGGATTTGATTAGTGAATAATCTGGAATGGTATTGGAATTGGTGAGTTAAAATTTTGAAAATCGAAAATGGAACTCGAGTTAAGAATGAGATGTGATTTGAGGATATAAACTGTTTGGAGTTGATTGGTATGGCATGATATATGCAGAATTGGTAACAGGTGCAAAGTGATATAATGATATACCCGGCAAAAAGGTACAAGTTTATATTTCATATGAGTTTGGTGATTTATGAGCCGATTTGGCAAGCCGCTTGGCTGTTTGATTTTCCTTTGGTTGGAGAAGGCCTAGAGAGGCGAGTTGTGGTTTTACCGATAGGGCTGTACAAAGGAGGTTATGGCAAAAATTTCCGAAAAATTTAAGCGTTAGAAAATTTTCAGAATTTTTGAAAATTTTAGTTAGTCGGAATAAATTAATATTTTAGTCGATATTAATTGGTTCAGTGGAAACTGAAGTTAAGGGGTAAACCGATAAATATTTACTCAGTAGATAGGGTCGTCCTCTACCTTAGCAATTTCGAGGACGAAATTATTTTAAGTGGGGAAGAATGTAATGACCCGGGTTTTTCAGTAATAGAATATTTAATTTATTTAAATATGAATGTAACTTGAATTCAAAATATGCGAGTTATTAAAAATTAGTGAATCGAAATTGGAATTTATTATGGAATTAAATAAATTTCGAAGCTTATGAAAAATCATGTTTGAATAAAAACGATAATATTAATTTATTATCGAAGAATTTCAATGCTTTGAAATTGATTAAATATTATTTCAATTTTAATAACACATGAAAATAATGATTTCACAAACAGTCTCAGAAATCGACGAAAACCATTTCATAAAGTCCAGAATATTATAATATAGCAGACTGTCAAATTTCATCGCATTTTGAGCTATGATGTGGCCGGACGTGCTTAAAACGGTCGATGATTATATAAACGAATATAATAATAAAATATCTAGATATTTACTAACCTTATAAATACCCCCTCTTCTAACTCTTATAGCCTAATCTATTCATTTTCTCCTCAGCAAAAATCGCAGCCGTCGGTTCTTTCTTTCCTCAAACAAAATCGAACTTCTAAATTCACAAACAAATGGAATAAAATCTCTAAATTCCTCGAACAAATTTTATTAGCCTCCTATGAAGTTCCTCTCTATTTGTATATAGTTTTCAAAGCATTCGATCCCAGTTTTGTTCGATGGAAATGGGAACAGTGTAACTTAGCTGTGTCGTTGGTGAAGCAAGCGGTGGCGAGGGGTTAAATTGATGGGGGAGTTGAACTCGTGGCTCGAAGAGAAGGGGATGGGCCCAGTCTTGTTGGATCCAGTGACAAAAATGTTCGGTTGCACTGGAGTTTTTCCAGCGACAGTTTGGATGACCGTTGTCGAGCCCAGGGGAGACCGGAGGAAGGTTCAGGAGTATAGTCGAGTTTATAAGGTCAAAGAGCACCTGTATACAGGTCTCGGTGGAATTTGAAGTAAGAAGGGATCACAACTTTGCCTGTAGGTCACAATTTCAACAGCAGACATTTGGGTTGGAAGATTCAGGGCATAGAGGTTGGTGTTCTTGGGATAAGAGGTTGATAAATCTTTACTATTATCGATTCTTGGGCAAGTGCTTTTCAAATAAACGTTTATTTTCTCCTTGGGTGTTACTGCTATTGATTTCTCAATCATGTTATCAATGAAAAATTATGTTGATTTCGCTGGAATCGTTATTTAACATAAATTCTACCAAACCTTTTAGAACAAATTAATCCGGCTTGCAGTTTGAACATTTCAAAGGAGTACGACAAAAATATTTGGATGTGAATATGGTAAGGTTCGGTCAAGGTCAAAGCGGAGGGTTCAAGTGAAATTCGGTTGAATCATCAGTTGCATGTATTGCTGATGATTGGATCAACTCAGTATCTAAATGGGAAGGTGAGATCAGAAATTGGGTCACACACCATGTAGCAGAGATTGGAAAAAAATTGATCACAGTAAAGTGGCACACAAATTCTAAAATTTTTGTGGGTCTCCATTCGGAAACTGTCGCATTTTTTCTAGCATGGTGAGTAGCAACACTTTCTGTAGGGGAACGACGTGTGGAGGTTAAGGATGTTGGGGGTGATAGAGAGCATGAAGGATAAGAAGAGAGTGGAGTTGGATACAATTTTGATTGAGGAAGAAGGATCTATCGGGTTGGGTTTTCCTGTGGGGTGTTGGGCTCAAGACAAAAGTTAAGGCCCATTATAAAAAAATACAAGTTTTTGTTTAATGTAAGTATGTATTAACTTCTAATTAGTATAACTTTTCCGTATGGTACCAGAATTCAGCAAAACAAGATCCTTTGGGATCGTATGGATGGTGGCTACACAATGGGACTGACTGGGAGTGGATTGGAGCTCGTTTGAATTTATGGCGAAATAAATTGTTTGAATCAAACAAACAGTTTATCGTTCTTTAACGATGAATTGCCAAAGTGAGTAAAACTCACCAACTCTGAACAGTATATTTTTATAACGTATTTTTAGAACTATTAATTATTTGCTGATTGTTGTGTGTTGATTTGGTTGATTGAACTGCTAGTCAGTTAGTTGAAATTATATATATATATATATATATGTATATACATACAAATATATATATATAAACCTTTAAATATATGTTGATGTTGTTTATCAGAACATTTCATATTGAAATGAAATTGATGTATATTATACTTTGTAACATCTGTGGATACAGGGTACAGGTTGGAGGGATCCGACTGGATTCCTCAACATTTATTTTACTGTTTTCATATATTGTGATATATGATGTGATGTATATCTGTTATGGATTATGTGTGTTAGAATGATATTGATCATTTGTTATTCGATATTTTAAATATCATAAGAAACCCTGGGATGTAAAAAGGAATATTTCAATGTATATCGAAATAAAGGAATTTTATAAAATCAACCGATTTTATAAAAGGAAATAAATTTGAAAATAAAGCATTTATAAAATCATAGGATATTATAAAGGAGATATTTGTTTAGAAAATAAATAGAGCTATAAAAAGGAAAATATTTATAACAGAATAGGATGTTATAAAAAGGAAATCTGTATAAGTGGAGAAACGTTGTTAAAAGGACAATTTTTAAAGTGAAGAACCGTTACTAAAAGGAATTTTTTTTAATGGATAAACGTTGTTAAAAGGGAAAATATTGGTAAATCAATAAAGTAATCAAATATTAGTATTCGAAAGGAGTTAATCAAAAAGGAGTTGAATCAAATAAGTTAACCAGTTAAAGTTAATCAGTTAGAGTTAATCAATTAGAGTTAACCAGTTAAAGTTAATCAGTTAGAGTTAATCAATTAGAGTTAACCAGTTAAAGTTAATCAGTTAGAGTAAATCGATTTGAGTCAAATCGAACTAGAGTTATTCAAATATAGTTAATCAAATATTAGTTATTCGAATAAGATTTAATCAAATAGAGTTAAAACAATATTAGAAACTGACTATATATTAGTTAAGTCGAATGGTTTTCTGAGTGTGGATCTGATGTTGGTTTCGGCCTTCGGGATTTATACTTAGAGAATTGTTCTCTTACTAGTTTATAGTTAGGGACTGATGGTTGTGGAAGAATAGTGATACGTGAATAAGCTATGGAAATGTTTTCCAGTGTTAATAACGTATATTTTCTAATCATAGAAAATAAGGAAATATGAATATATATATATTTATATGTTGGATGATTTGATCGATAATTCCATTTGGATTTAAGATCGTTGTTTGTACACTGACAGGTTTTCATTTGGTAGTTATATCACAGACTATCAAAGTTTTGATCATTTTAACGATGTTAATATGGAGAGACCGGTTGGATTCTTATCCAAAGAACCACTCTGTATTGGCATAAGCGTTGCGAAAATGCCAAAGAAAATTGAAGACGGAGTAAAGTACAAGGGCTGTTGTATAAATCTTAGATAACAATGGACTAAGAAGGATGTACTGAATAGCGCCTTCGGTTTCGTTCAGTCCCAGAACGAACGTATATGGACGAGTGTCTGACAGAGTATTTCCAATAATCAAATATGATTGGACTGTACAAATATATATGGTTGCAATGGATTTATTCCCTTAGCATAACATCCAGAATATTTGTGCAAATCAATTAGTGATTAACGGATCTGACAATGTGGCATTCAAAGTGATCGTGTTATCAATGAATGGAAAGTAGTCGTAGCCTCTGGCCTCAACAACCGGTAAATGACAAAAATCGGGCAGGCATCATGGCTAAGTCGGTCGCACCGAAGTAGGGTGTATAATCACCTATCTAGAGAATATTCATTTGCTTCTTTAATCTATCAATGTTGTCCCATATATATATATATATATATATATATATATATATATATGGGAAACGGTTGCTGATCCCAACCGTTGGTGATATACATTCGATACACTCAAGCGAAATGAGTGGTCGGTCATGTGTGGCTGAGTTGCATGATGTTCTTGTTGAACTCCAGTGTATCATTCCTAGAGTACACTGATCGGAAGGTGGTTCCATACCTTGTCATATTTGGAAATCCATTACCCAATACGTGCTTGTGGTTTTAATTGTATACTATATATGTAGAACGTGAGATGAAAGCGTTTCTGCTAGATGATTATTATATTGCGATTGATAGACATTATTATAATATCAAAGGTTTTTGATATAAAGATATTTTGGATTCTCATAGGGAAAAACCCGTTCCGTTGTACGGCGTGGTCTTATGAGATATCGTTTACTTGTTCAAATTGTTTTAAACTGTTTTACTCATACCAGTCCCATGACTGACTCGGAGTTTACTTTGTTTTGTTCTACCTAAACTCTTGGGTGCCTAAATTTGTACGGGCAGGCAAGTAGTTCAGGATTTTACAGATACACTTGGAGAGCTTGGAGCAGGAGGCTTCAAGATTCTATAGCTATTATTATTTCCGCTGTTGTTGTAAGTGTTGTACTCTGAAATGTTATTGTATACATATACTGTATGTATTTCAAAAGTTATGTTATATTTTATTCGTTCCGCTGTGAGATTCGTGGTTACTCTGATGATGATGTTCTTCTTCTATTCTAATAGTTCTATCTTATCTATCCTCACCCTCTATCTTCTTTCTATTAATTTCTTGAATTTCCAGTGCAATTTCGGGTTGGACTTGTGTTATTTGGTCAGCTAAAACTGGACCGGTTTTTTGGGTCATTACATGGATATTTTGGATAATTGGATAATATGTGAAATTGGCATATTTGGGTATGAATTACATGGAATTGACGAAATTGCCTATAATTGAAAATTTGTAATTAAGGCTAATTAATATGTAATTAGTGAAATTAGTGACAAGTTGAAATAGGCAAAAAGTGTAAACATGATTATATGTTGAATTGGAAACACATGACATGAAAATTGGGGTTTGGGTGAAATACGATTACTAATAAACCTTTGACGCGAGGTTAGGCGTAATTGTGGTGTAAGACCGCCCGGAACCGCCCGACAAATTCAGCTGCCACAATTGGACATCTAATGTGAGAGGTCAAAGGCATGCATTGTAGGCGTAATTATGGGTGACACGAGGTTAGACCCGATTTGTGGCATAAGACTACCCGGAACCGCCCGCAATTCCAGCCGCCACAAAGTGTTCGGTCTAATGTGGGAGGTCATGCACCGTTCGTCATAAGGAATGAATTAAGGAATACTAACCACAATAAGACATGGGTATGGTCAGAGGGTTAAGTGGGGTGACATGTAAATTATGACATGCAAATATGGACTTAACTGGAATAAGATAAGGCATGTAAATTATGACATGTAAATATGGACTTAACCGGAATAAGATAAGGCATGTAAATTATGACATGTAAATATGGACTTAACCGGAATAAGATAAGGCATGTAAATTATGACATATAAGTATGGAGTAAACCATAGCATGTGTAAGACATGGACATTTAAATTAAAATGGTTAAGTGGGGGAAAAACCTAGTAGGGGCTAAGCGTAGGTGGGAGGCTTATGTCAGATGGGGACCCGTTTCAACCAGTAACCCCTTTGAGTATCTAATTGGGTCCGGTACTAGGCACGGGTTTGGGCATGCTTACTGGGCTTGAATATAAGAGGTCAAAACTTGAATAGCGGTGGCAACGCAAGTCCAACGGGTTCATGTGCGTGCATGGGTCCGGGCTGGTAGGTAAGATGTTGTTGCATCGTGTAGGTATGGCCGTGCATTTCATGTTGGTATCGGGGTTGCCACTTTGGGGAGTGATACACCCCACTGTGGGGCCAGCATGTGTGCCTATGGGGTTTAGGGAGTCTATCGAATGGGTAGAGTAAGGGTACCTTAGCGGTGGTAGGAGTAACGAAACAGCTAGGTACAAGTAACTACCAAGTTTGTCATGTGGGTACATTTAGTGGGAAGGGATCAACCTTGAGTAAAAGAGACTAGAATATGTGCGGTGTAATTAAGTAATGTGGTGTAACTTAGCAAAAGTCCGGTGTAACGAAATACATGTTGGTTGAGGTGGACAGTCCTTTGGGTGCTAGTCTGATGTTGACTTCGGTCTTCGGGGTTAGTACTTGGAGGGTTGTTCGCTTAGCCAAGGTGTAGGATTGTCTTAGTACTTAGGAAGGAAATCATCTTGTCCGCCCTTTTTATCTACCTTGTCTATGTTATAGCCATATCATGATGCCTATTTATGTCTTGATCATTTTCCTTACCTATTATTTGTTAAACTTACTGGAATCGCCAGACTTTATGTCTGGCCCGTTTGTTTCCACCTCTTTTCTTTCCTTTCCCCCTCTCAGGTTTGCAAGGAGGAATACTACAGCTTAGTGCCGATTTCTTTCAGTTGCTTGAAAAGAGTAGATATATCGCTTTGGACTCTCTCATCTTTATGGTTTTGCTTATGCTCAGTGGGGATTTATGCATTTATGTTACTTAAGTATTTGCTTCTTTATGTACTTTGAAGTTTTTGGAAAAAACTATTGATCCTGCTGTAATGGGTTTGGAAACTACTTATGTAAGCTTGTTTTGAGTTATGATGCTATGAAATAAGTTTTATCTTCCGCTGTGTTGTTTTATTTATTTATTCTTGTAATTTATCTGTTCTATACAACAATAACGCTTCATGGACATTGATGCATTCCCTTTGTGAGTGACATTAATGGACATGGGGTATTACATGTGGTATCGGAGCTATGGTTGCAAGAATAGATAAAAAGTTTTGAAAAGTGTTTTCAAAAGTATTATTTTCCTAGAAAGTATTTTCAAAATCTTGTTTCAAAGAAGCTATTTTCAAGGAAAGTTTACTTTAAAGAGCATAATCCTCGCAAGCCATACATCTCTCTTTCGCTTCCCTTGTTTTGAAGCTCTTCCTTTTTCTTTTCAGCATGTCTGGAGCAACTGAGATACCAGAGGGTGTTCATGTACCCGGTTGGTTTCGTCAATATCTCGAGGCTAGGGCTGCTGCCGCGGGTCCAGCCGACGTTCCTCCTCCTCCTCACCCATCTCCAGTCATCCCTCCGCGTGGAGATTCTTTCTCCAAGATATGTAAAGACTTTCGTTCGATGGGTGGAAAACCTTTTAGTGGGTCTGAAACGTTCGTTGAAGCTAGAAATTGGTTGAAAGATGTGGAGGAACTGTTAATTGGCATTTTCGATTTGGACGATTGTAGGAAGGTCCAATTGGCTTTTTTGTTGATGAAGGACGAAGCTTCATTTTGGTGGGAGGTTACTAATGGAGAGCGTGCTGTAGAGACGTGAGCAGATTTTAGGGGAAGGTTTGAGTTGAAATTCCTTTCTCAAGTTGAGGAGAGTATGTACATGGAGAGGTTCTTGACATTGAAGCAGAAAAACTTGACCGTGAAGGAGTATGTGACCGAATTTAATAAGTTGGCGAGATTTGGGCTAGAGTTGGTGAATACGCCTCACAAGAAGGCCTTGAGGTTTGCAAAGGGCCTAAATGAACCGCTTCATAGTTTGGCTATGTCCCACATTCCAATGGGGGCTACGTATGAAAAGCTTGTTGATATGGCATACATGCATGAAGAAGAGAAGGGTGTAAGTACTTTTAGGCCGCAAGATTAGAAGGAGGATCTAAATAAAGCCCAACAACAAAAGAAAGGTTGTAAAGAAAAGAGGAAGTGTCACAACTGTGGGATACCCAGCCATTTGAAGAAAGACTGTAGGAAGAAGAAGAAGTTCGCTTGTCATCATTGTGGTGATGCAGGTCATGCTGTGAAGGATTGTCCTAAGAAGCAAGGGCAGAGGGCAGGTTCTACTTCAGGAGGGCAGGTTCACGCTCTCATGGCTCCGGGACAGGAAGAAGGTAGAAATTTTTTTGTCGAAAGTTTGATTTTCTCGTTTGATCATCCTGTCCATACTTTATTCGATTCTGGCGCATCACATTCGTTTATCTCTACATCATTAGTTGAAACACTGCACTTAAATACTAGTCTCGTTGTGGATCCCATTGTAGTCTCAAACCCTATTGGTGGGTCGGCTCATTTATCCATGGTTTGTAGGGATTTGAGATTGTCTATCTTAGGCGTTGGTTTTGAATGTAATGCTTTTGTGCTTGGTTTCATGGGATATGGGTTGATTCTAAGGATGGAATGGCTAGCCAGATATGGTGCCATTCTAGATTGTGAACGAAGGGTAGTAAAATTGTTGACTCGTAGTGGAAAGACCCTTGATATTTCTTGCGACCCTAGAGGATCGGTGATGCTTAGTTATCTTGAGTCACTTGACGCATCCAATGATGATTTACATTCTGTTTGTATAGTCTATGAATATGTTGATGTCTTCGATTAGGTGAGGGGTCTACCTCCAAAACGTGAGATAGACTTTCGTATTTATCTTGTAGACAATGCAAAACCAGTATCTCTGCCAGTACACCACATGGCTCCTCATGAGTGGAGTGAGCTCAATAAGCAAGTAGGGGAGTTGCTTGAGAAGGGATTCATAAGACGTAGTATATCGGAGTAGGGTGCTCCAGTGGTATTTGCCACGAAGGCGGATGGGTCCCTTAGACTTTGTGTGGACTGTAGAGAACTTAATAAGCTTACTAAGAAGAATAGGCACCCACTGCCAAGGATTGACGATCTCTTCGTTCAGTTAGTTGGCGCCTCAGTGTTTTCGCATTTGGACTTAGCCACTAGTTTCCATCAGTTGAGAGTTGCTGAGGATAGCATAGACAAGACTGCCTTTAGGGATCCGAACGGTTTCTATGAGTGGATTGTAATGCCCTTCGGTTTGACAAACGCCCCTGCATACTTTGCTGACTTGATGAGTAGGGTGTTTAGGGAGTACCTTAATAAATTCATGGTGGTCTTTGTGGATGACATCTTGATCTTTTCTAAGAGCGAGGAAGAGCATGCCCTACATCTTAGGGAAGTGTTGGAGACCCTTCCAGCGCATAACCTTAAAGCTAAATTTTCTAAATGTCACTTTTGGAGGAAGGAAGTGCGATTCTTAGGGCATGTGGTTTCCAAAGAAGGGATAGCTGTGGATCCCGTGAAGGTGGTGGCCATCCAAGATTGGAAGGTCCCCAAAAATGCTACCGAGGTGAGAAGTTTCTTGGGGTTGCCAGGCTACTATAGGAAGTTTATCAAGGACTTTGCAAAGATATCAGCCCCATTGACACGCTTGACGAAGAAGAACCTTGTTTTCACGTGGGACGTAGATTGTGATGATGTGTTCGAACGTTTAAAGAGAGCTTTGACCACAGCCCCAGTCTTAGTGTTGCCAGATGGGAGTAAGCCATTTACCGTTTATACCGATGCTTGTGGGACAGGACTAGGCACAGTCTTAATGCAAGAGGGGAGGGTAATAGCCTATGGAGGAAGTCAGTTGAGAGTGCATGAGATAAATTACCCTATACATGACCTAGAGTTGGCCGCTATTGTTTTCGTGCTTAATTCTTGGCGCCATTATCTTCTTGGCGAGAAATTCGAATTTTTCAAAGACCACAAGTCGCTAAAATACTTGTTCTCTCAGAAGAACTTGAACTTAAGGCAGCAAAGGTGGATGGAATTCTTAGTGTCCTATGATTTCGAGATAGCATATACCCCTAGCAAGGGTACCGTGGTGGCAGACGCTTTAAGTAGGAAAAGGTTGTTTTTGAGTTCATTGTTTGTTGAGCAACAAAGCTTAGAGTTCATCTCTATGTTTGACTTTAGACCTTCCATTGACTTTGTACCCGGTTTGCTAGCATCCTTAGAAGTCAGACCTACGCTTTTGGGATAAATTGGTGAGGCATAGCGAGATGACCCACAGTTGGTTGAGTTGGTAGAGAAGCTCATAAGGGGGAGTCATCGATCCATCTCAGTAGGTATACCCTAGATGATAAGGGTTGGTTATGTAGGGACGGTAGACTTTGTGTACCACGAGACGAGAACCTAAGGAAGACCATTCTTGATGATGCACACCGTTCGAAGATGACCATTCATCCCGGCAGGGACAAGATGTACATGGACATGAGACGAGTTTACTTTTGGGCCGGTATGAAGAGGGATGTGGCCGAGTTTGTCGCTAGATGCTTAGTGTGCCAACAAGGTGTCTCCATTACGGAATGTTGTTCGCTTTGGGTCCGTTGGGAAGTTAGCACCAAGGTTCGTAGGGCCGTTTCCTATTAAGGAGAGGACAGGACAGATGGCGTATAGAGTGGAGTTGCCCGAGAGACTTAGTGGTGTACACGACGTATTCCATGTATCACATTTGAGGAAGTGCTTGCATGAGACTGCGGAAGTGGTTGAGCCGAGCTTGCTTAGAGAGGTGGAGATAGAGTGTGATGCGACGATTCGACGAGCTCCTACATGCATTCTTGGGTCGGAGATAAAGAAGTTGAGGAATCGAGAGGTCAAGCTAGTCAAAGTGCAATGGGGAGATGATAAGAGCGACGCTACTTGGGAGACGGAAGAGAAGATGTGTTCATTGTACCCTTTTCTTTTCGAGGGTATGTCTTTTAATTTCTCCTTTATCGCTTAGCTTGTACTTTTTCTATCTTTAGTATGTCCTCTCGCTAGTATCTTTGACCTTTAGATAGGGTAGTCCTATGGTTGAAACATGTGTTTGAGACATGTTATGTATGGTGGATGCATGTGGATGCAAGTGTTTGCTAGTGGTTGCTCGTGGATGCATATACACACATTTTAGGCACTAGATCGGCTCAGTCACTTTCATATTCCATATTGCATATAAATGGATGTATTTAGTAAAATGAATGTACATTGAATGTGTGTATCATATGGATGTTGCATTTAAATGAATGGTTGTGCAAACATGTAGTAATGGTATGTATAGGGTCCTTTGCATAGATGATGGATACATGGCACTATCATTATTTGCATTAAGGAGGTTGAATGAATCAGTGGACTGCCTGATTTTACAATAGTATACGAACATATACACATACTATGCATATGTACATGAAAAGCATTAGAAATCTTTTAAGGACCATGGTTGCTAGTGGTTGATGGTTGAGTAAATGGATGATTGGATGGTAGGATATGTTCTTTTTGACTTAGAGATTTCGAGGACGAAATCCTTTAAGTAAGGGAGAATGAAACACCCCGAATTTTGAATGATTGAATTAACTAAATTTAAGAACACTAAATTTTTAAAAGATGAATAAAGGGAAATGGGTTGCGCCATTGCGATCGTCACGGAATTCTGCTTGAGATAGAGTCTGAGTTTGCATAAATCGGCTTCGTATGAGGAAGTTAAGGGCCTCAGAAGTTTGAGTAATCAAGCAGAATTAATTAAAGTTAAACCTAGCTGGAAAATTCAAATTCAAATTCGAAATTGCAGGTACCCGGGCTAGGCGGGAAAATTCCCGCCCAGGGCCCAGGTCGACCAGGGGATCGACCAAGGGGTCGACCATGGTGTCGACCTGGGTACCCCCAGGTCGACCTAGGGGTCGACCTCCCCTTTTGTGAGGTCGAACCTGGTTCGGCCCCTTTTGCTGTTTGGTGCGATTTTTGGGCCTGGGACGATTTTTGATGGTCCATATCAGTTCTATGGTTAATCCTATGGCCTAAATAACTTCCTACACCTATAAATATGTCATCAACTTAACCCGAATTCATAAAATAATTTCTAAGACACCATTATGCTGCCAAACTCTCTCTTGAACCCTAGCCGCCGCCTCTAACTCAAATTGCAAGCATTCAACTTCAATTCAAATCAAAGTTTAGAGCTTCAACAATAATCAAAGAAGATCAATCAACATCACCGCAACGTTTCTACACCAATTTCAATTCGTTAATCCTTTTCTTAAGCCACGAAAGGTGAGTACAGTTATTTTCACAAATTTAATGGGATTAAAGTAACATGAAAAAGTTGTAAAAAGGATTCATATATGTTTGTAATGAAAATTCACCAAGTCTTCACCTTTTTGATTCATGTCATAATATGCCTATGCTTCTATGTAAAGTTCATACTTTTTATCAGTTTATTCATGTTGAATCTGTCACTATGCCTCTATGCTAGTTTATATGCCCCTTTATTTCGTGATGTTATTTCCAATTTTCAGTGATTTGATTCTCTCTTCTCATCCCTATTCCTTTTATTTTTGGATATAGGCTACCTTCGAACCTATGTTAAAAATACACGCGAATGCGAATACGTGGGAACAATGGGGATATGTGAAATATGGAAAATTGGATATTATTGGATATTTTGGATAATTGGATAATATGTGAAATTGACATACTTGGATATGAATTACATGGAATTGACGAAATTGCCTATAATTGAAAATTTGTAATTGAGGCTAATTAATATGTAATTAGTGAAATTAGTGACAAGTTGAAATAGGCAAAAAGTGTATACATGATTATATGTTGAATTGGAAACACATGACATGAAAATTGGGGTTTGGGTGAAATACGATTATTAATAAACCTTTGACATGAGGTTAGGCGCAATTGTGGTATAAGACTGCCCGGAACCGCCCGGCAAATCCAGCTGCCACAATTGGACGTCTAATGTGAGAGGTAAAAGGCATGAATTGTAGGCTTAACGATGGGTGACACGAGGTTAGACACGGTTTGTGGCGTAAGACTGCCCGGAACCGCCCGGCAATTCCAGCGGCCACAAAGTGTTCGGTCTAATGTGGGAGGTCATGCACCGTTCGTCATAAGGAATGGATTAAGGAATACTAACCATAATAAGACATGGGTATGGTTAGAGGGTTAAGTGGGGTGACATGTAAATTATGACATGTAAATATGGACTTAACCGGAATAAGATAAGGCATGTAAATTATGACATGTAAGTATGGACTTAACCATAGCATGTGTAAGACATGGACATTTAAATTAAAATGGCTAAGTGGGGGAAAAACCTAGTGGGGGACAAGCATAGGTGGGAGGCTTGTGTCGGATGGGGACCCGTTTCAACCAGTAACCCGTTTGAGTATCTAATTGGGACCGGTACTAGGCCGGGGTTGGGGCACGCTTACTGGGCTTGAATATAAGAGGTCAAAACGTGAATAGCGGTGGCAACGCAAGTCTAACGGGTTCATGTGCGTGCATGGGTCTGGGCTGGTAGGTAAGACGTTGTTGCATCGTGTAGGTATGGCCGTGCATTTCATGTTGGTATCGAGATTGCCACTTTGGGGAATGATACACCCTACTGTGGGGCCAGCACGGGTGCCTACGTGGTTTAGGGAGCCGATCGAATGGGTAGAGTAAGGGTACCTTAGCGGTGGTAGGAGCAAGCCGACACCTATGATAGCAGCTAGGTACAAGTAACTACCAATTTTGTCATGTGGGTACACTTAGTGGGAACGGATCAACCTTGAGTAAAAGAGACTAGTAGATGTGCGGTGTAATTAAGTAATGTGGTGTAACTTAGCAAAAGTCCGGTGTAACGAAATACATGTTAGTTGAGATGGATAGTCCTTTGGGTGCTAGTCTGATGTTGACTTCGGTCTTTGGGGTTAGTACTTAGAGGTTTGTTCGCTTAGCCAAGGTGTAGGATTGTCTTAGTACTTAGGAATGAAATCATCTTGTCCCTCCTTTTTATCAACCTTATCTATGTTACGGCCATACCATGATGCCTATTTATGTCTTGATCATTTACCTTACCTATTATTTGTTAAAATTACTGGACTCTCCAGACTTTATGTCTGACCCATTTGTTTCCACCTCTTTTCTTTCCTTCCCCCCTCCCCCCCCCCCCGGGGGTTTGCAAGGAGAGAATACTACAGCTTAATGCCGATTTCTTTCAGTTGCTTGAAAAGAGTAGATGTATCGCTTTGGACTCTCTCATCTTTATGGCTTTGCTTATGCTCAGTGGGGATTTATACATTTATGTAATTTAAGTATTTTCTTCTTTATGTACTTTGAAGTTTTTGGAAAAGACTATTGATCCTGTTGTAATGGTTTTGGAAACTACTTATGTAAGCTTGTTTTGAGTTATGATGCTATGAAATAAGTTTTATCTTCCGCTGTGTTGTTTTATTTATTTATTCTTGTAATTTATCTGTTCTATACAACAATAACGCTTCATGGACATTGATGCATTCCCTTTGTGAGTGACATTAATGGACATGGGGTATTACAATGGTTATTGTTTTTAACGATAAACCACCACTATAAGTAAAACTCACTAACTCTATTTAGTTTATATTTTTATAAATGTATTTTAGAATTGATAAAAATAATTGAATGCTATGTGTGATAATTGTTTGGATGAATTGTCGATAATTGGTTAAGGTAATTTATATATATATATATATTTGGTTATATATAAGTCGTCGTTTAAAATACTGAGCTCATTTGTTATACAACTTCATATTGATATGAAAGTGGTATAATTTATGTGATTAACATCTGTGATGCATGGAAACAGGTTAGAGGGATCCAACTGGATTCCTCAATATTTATAATACTATTTTTCATATATTGTGATATATGATGTGGTATGTAATCTGTTATCGATTATGTGTGTTTGGATTATGATTGATCCTTTTGATTTGGTATTTTAATACCATAAGTGATACTGGAATGTAAAAAGGAAAATTTCGAAGTCCATATTGAAATAAAAATATTTATATAAAATCAAAGGATTTTATAATAAAGGAAATTGTGAAGTGGATATTGAACTTAAAGAATTTTATAAAATCAAATGGATTTTATAAAAGGAGATATTTGAAAATTAAATAAGGAACTTCTGTATAAAATTACTAACAGTTATATGGAAGTGTGAAAGACCGTTTTTGGTTAAAATACTTAAGGGAAATAATAAGAAGTAAATAAAGAACTTTATGGAATAAATATAGTTTTGGAAACTAATAGAATTATAAAAGGGAATTGGCGAGATATTAAAGAACCATAGGAAATTGATTTAAAGCAAATATTTAATAGAAATCCGTTTTTAACAGAAAAATTGAGAAGAATAATTTATAAACAATGTTTATAAAATAAGGAAATATTTATCATTTGATAAATTGAATCTATAAGTCTGAATTTATATAGAAAAATGAAAATTGTTTTTAACACTGATATTTGAAAATGGAATGTAAACTTAACATTTATAAAGGGAATTATAAAGGCTGGAAATATGAATTTGAAAAAGGGGAAATCTATTTTTAAAATAGTAATGGAATTCTGACTGGGTAGAAATAAATAACTTGTTCAATAATAAAAACTAGTAGTGTGATTTATAAACAATGTTTATAAACGAAGTAGAAATAATTATCAATGGATAATTTGGATTGTAAATTCAGCAGTGAATGTAAAATGGCAAATTAGGAATTTGTTTTGGAAAGGAAACGATGGAATTTATTTCGATGCTCGAAATATGAATATGATTAAAATAAAATCCATAAAAATTTGTAATCAGAATTCGACTAGGCGAAATGTTATAAATAATTTATTTTTAAATAAATTATATATCGAATAAATGGGGATTTGACAAGATAATTAATATTCGGCTTGAAACTGATATTTTATAATCGAATATAAAGGCGGTAGAGAATTATAGACTTATTAAATAAAATCAATTATGAAGTTGACATGTAAACAAAATTTGATTAAAAAAAGGGAATGTGATAAGAAGTTATAAAATGACTCGATAATTGGAGTTTAAACCTATGTTAGTATTTAAATTATGAAATCAAGTTTTAATTTGATAAAACGAGTCCAGTTTTCTATAAAGGAATAATATTCATGTTTTAAAGTGAATAAAAATTTAAAAGCAAACATTATGCATTATTAAAATAGTTATAAAAGGAAATTAGTAATTATTAGGAAGTACTAAATTCAAAAATGAATTTAGAAATTGAGTTGACCTGAAATTGTAAAATATGCTGGAGTTCGTAACGTAAATCGAATATAATTTATTCAAAGAGAGATTATTGAATATAGTTTATTCGAAAGGAAGTTGTCGAAGAGAGTTTATTCGGAAAAGAGTTGTCGAATATAGTTTAATCAAAAGAGAGTTATCGAATATAGTTTATTCAAATGAGATATTATCAAATATAGTTTATTTGAAAGGGAGTTATCGAATAGAGTTTATTCGAAAAAGAGTTATCGAATATTGTTTATTCAAAAGAGAGATTATCAAATATAGTTTATTCGAAAGGGAGTTATCAAATAGAGTTTATTCAAAAGGGAGACTATCAAATATAGTTTATTCGAACAAGAGTAATCGAATATAGTTTATTCAAAAGGGAGTTGTCAAATAAAGTTTACTCGAAAAAGAGTTATCAAATATAGTTATTCAGAAAAGAGTTATCGAATAAAGATTATTCGAGAGAGAATTATACATTGGAATTCGACTATATCGAATGTAAGAAAGTACTATTTACTTTTCAATTTTTAATCAAGATTTATTTATTTTATAAATTAATTAATTACTATTTATTCAAATTAATGAATAAATGTTATATTTTGAAGTTAGAAATTTCGGAAGTACGGAATATAACGCTATCGTTCTAATAAATGTTTTTCATAAAAGAATTGGATTCGTAAACTGAATCTGAGAGTTGCGTAAGCAACGATTTGATAAGAAGATAAGAAATGAAGTTAAGGAAATTAGAAACTGACTGAAGATTAGCTATGTTGAAAAAAATTCTGGGTATCGATCTGATGTTGGTTTCGGCCTTCGGGGTTGATATTCAGGGAATTGTTCTCTTACTGGTTTACAATTAGAGACGGATAGATGTGGGAAGATAGTAATACATGAATAAGAAATTGAAATGTTTTTCCAATGTTAATAACGTTCATTTTCTAAATTTAGAAAATGAGAATTTATGTATATATGGAATTGGGAAATGGGGAAATGAATAAACTAATGATAAATTAATTTAAAAAGGAAAAATGTTGATTGATGATTGATATGTAAAATTTCAATTGGAAATAAGATCGTTGTGTGTATGGATGTTTTCCTTTGATAGTTAAATAACCGACTATCAAAGTTTTAGCCATTTTTCTGTCATAAATAT
Organism: Allium sativum; assembly: GCA_030737875.1. Taxonomy (NCBI): domain Eukaryota; kingdom Viridiplantae; phylum Streptophyta; class Magnoliopsida; order Asparagales; family Amaryllidaceae; genus Allium; species Allium sativum. The sequence continues at coordinate 975,115,769 of CM060924.1, forward strand.
GGAGAAACCGGGATCAGATTTATTATCTGAAGACTACTCCGTATGGGCATTAGCGTTGCGAATCAAATATGATGAAGATAATTGAAGATGGAGTTTATGCAAGGGATGTTCTGGCAATCCCTAGGTAGAAATTGCCTAAGATGGGTTTGCAGAATAGCGCCTTCGGTTTGTCCAGTCCCAGGATACCCTGTATGGTAGAATGTCTGATAGAGTATATTTAATAGATTGCGTAAGTTGATCTCTTCAAACGTATTTATGTTTGGTGGCAGATAAATTCGTTTCTCTTAGCTGTATACCCTAGGTATTTTTGGAAAAATCAATTTGTGATTTGGCGGGTATGATAATGTGACATTCAAAGTAAATAAATGTGTGATCTGTACGTTATGACCTCAAGCCTCACAACCGAGGAATGGTATAAAATCGGGTAGGTCGCATGGCTAAGTGGGTAGCTCCCAATTAGGGTGTATTATCACCTGATCTAGAGAAATTCCATTTGCTTCTTTAAACTATTTTGATGCTGTCCCTTTCAGGAAACTTTTGCTGATCCCAACTGTTGGTGATAATACAATTTGGTACACTCAAGCGAAATGAGTGACCGGTCATGTTTAGCCTGGGTTACATGATGTTCCTGTTGAACCCGGTGTATTCCTCTCTAGAGATACACTGTCGGAAGGTGGTCCCATACCTTGCCGGTTGGAATCCATTACCAAATAAGCACCTGCGGTTTTTGATTATATATTATAATGTGGAACGTGAGATGAAAGCGTTCCGCTAGATTACTATTTATTTGATTTAGACATTATTATAATATCAGAAGAGTATTGATTTTTAAAGAAATATTTTGGGTTATCGTAAGGTAAAAACCATAAGTGTTAATGTGTGGATTGGTCTTATGATTATTCTTTCATTTAAAATGATTTTTAAAGTTAAACAAATGTTTGGAGTTTACTCACACCAGTCACATGACTGACTTAGAGTTTTTTTTGTTTTGTTTTCCCTAAACTCTTGGGTACCCAATTTTGTATGGGCAGTCAAGTAGTCGGGATTTTACGGACATACTTGGGGAGCTAGAGCAAGAGGCTTCAAGATTATATAGCTATTGTTATTTCCGCTATGTTGTAAGTTTTGTACTCTGATAATAGTATTATATACAGATACTGGTTTTATTCCAAAGTTATGTTATATAATATATTTTATTCATTCCGCTTTGAGATTCGTATTTAGTCTGTTTTGTTGTTATGTTCTTCTTCTATTCTAATTTTCTATCTTATCTATTCTCACCCTCTAATTTCTTTCTATTAATGATCTAGAATGTTCGATGTTTGAATAATTGACATGGGTTTTATGTTGATTTTTTGGGTCGAAAATTCGTGTTCGTTACAAAGTCTATATTATTACATGGTAGTTTGCACAATCGATTATACAAGTTTAACTACGTTAACTCAAGAAATGTTACTGACAAAAGATTGTGGTATAGTAGTTTTAAAGTTAACGATGACAATATTGATATTAGAAATGGCACTGCCTGTAATAATATCAATAATTGTTACAATGATGATGATATCAATTTAACTCTTGGCACTGTAGGCTTGACCACTAACATTAAAATTGTACAACAAATCTTGATAGATAATGAAACTTCTTTTGAAAATTTATCTGAATCATACACATGCACTCACTGCCAACTTGGCAAAAGTCACAAGTTACCTTTTAGGAAGTCTGAAACAGTCTATTAAACCATTGGAGTTGATAGCTGTTGACATTTGGGGCCTGGCACCACTGAACTCAACCAGGGACACATGTACTATTTATCTTTTTTTGATGCACACACGAGATACATTTGGATTTATTTCCTCAAAACATAGTCAGAGGCACACAATACAGTTGTGCGATTTATAACATTCATAGAAAATCACACAAACAACAAAGTTAAAACAATGCAAACTGATGGGGGAGGTGAGTTCAAACCACTGAAACCATATTTTAATAATAAAGGGATATTGAATAGAACCATCTATCCTCACACATCATAATAGAATGGCCTCGTGGAGAGAAACAAGGACACATAGTTGACACTAGCCTTACATTATTATCATAGGCACACTTACCTATAAGATATTGGCATAATGCTTTTTCTACTTCAGAACCACCAAGGTTTTAAACTACAAAAGCCCGTGTGAAAAATTATACAACACAAACCAGAATACTTACATCTGAAACCCGTTGGGTGTCTATGCTTTTCCTACCCCAGACCATATAATTAGCACAAGTTGAGCTTAAGATCCAGCCCTTGTACCTTTTTGGAGTATGCCATCAACCGAAAGGGCACAAATGCTTAGATAACAAGGGAATGATCTTTAACTCCAGACATGTTGTGTCCAATGAATTTGTTTTTCCTTTGTAAGAAAGGAAAAGCACGAAGTAATCAAAGAGGGAAAATGTTAGTCTTAAGCTACCTAAAATTCCAACCTTACCTGATTACTTCGACTCGGTTGGAGTAAAGGAAAGTCAAGATTCCGAAAATCACAGACTGTCAGCCATCTCTACAACTAAGTTCGAATATATTTCAAGTTGCCCAAATGCCCATCTTGCACTGGATACAGATGAAACCGGTAATAATGGTGACAAAGCTTGTAGCAATCAGAGTGAAAAAAATAATGGGGTAAACAGTACTAGCAGCTTATCTAATAATAACCATGGTGAAGAACAACATCAGGATCAAAGCAATGTTGGCTATCACATGGTCACTAGAGCAAAGAGGGGAAATTTAAACCTAAGTTGTTTACAACATTGAAAAATGGAACTGAACCACTGTCATATGATGAAGTTGTGAAGGACAAAAAAATGGAAAGAAGCCATAGACAGAGATTATAATGCCTTAATAAAGAATGAAACATGGAGTGTTGTGGACCCACCTAAGCATAAAAATATAGTGGGATGCAAATGGAATTAAAAGATTAAAAAATGCCGATGGGAGTGTAGACAGTACGAGGAAAGGCTCATGACCAAGGGGTACTCACAACGATTTGGTTTTGATTTTAATGAGACTTTTTCACTCGTGGTGAAACCAACTACTATTTGCATTATTTTAAGCATTGCTCTACATAAACAATGGGGAATAAGACAACTTGATGTCAATAATGCATTCCTTAATGGTGAGTTACAAAAGGAGGAATATATGCAGCAACCAAAAGGATTTTGCATGGATAATGTAACAAAAGTGTGCAAAATGCATAAGCCTATTTATGGCCTAAAGCAAGCTTCCACATCATGATAAGAGAAATTAAAGAAGACCCTTACAAGTATGAATTTTCATCCAACCAAGTCTGACAATTCCTTATACATAAAAGATGATAGTGACAACACTACGTAAATTCTTGTATATGTGAATGACATTTTAATAACTGGAAGTTGCAATAAGGAAATCAATAAGGCTATTAACATGTTAGATCAGGCCTTTGCTATTGAAGATTTAGCGGAATTGAAATACTTTCTGGGAATTCACATTACAAGGAAGCCAAAGGAGGAACTGTTCTTATCACAGAGACAATACATACTAGAGATCCTGACAAGAGCAAAAATGTTCGAAGCTAAAGCATGACCTACCACTATGAATAGTAATTTACAGCTTTCAAAGCAAAAAGGGAAACCTATAGATAATGTAACACAATACAAGAGTATTGTTGGTGCACTACAAAATGTGACCGTCACCAAACCAAAAATATGTTTCAGTGTGAATAAAGTTTGCCATCATATACATAATCTACTCAGCGACCACTGGAAGGCCGTTAAGCAGATTCTGAGGTATTTAAAGGCACACTTTACTATGGTCTAACTTTGAAATCATGTAAAGCGTTATACCTGCATTCTTATTGTTATGCCGATTGGGATAATGATTCGTATGACCGCAAATCTGTCACTGACTACTTTGTTTACCTTGGATCTAATCACATCTCGTAGTGCGTAAAGAAGAAAACGACTGTATCCAAGTCTAGCACAGAGGCAGAATATCAATTTATAGCCAGTACAACTGTTGAGATCATCTGAATTGAGAGTTTGTTGAAAGAGCTTGGGTTTACACCCACCAGGAAATCAATCATCTGGTGTGACAACTGCAGTGCCATATCCCTCTCGCTAAACCCAGTCCAACATTCGCATAAAAAATTATTGAGATTGACCTACATTTTGTATGTGAGAGAATAGGAAGCGGTCAATTAGAGATTAATCACATACCATCATTCTATCAACGTGACGATATCCTCACAAAAGCACTCTCAAACAAGAATTTCACTAGATTGAGAGCCGATTTAAGGGTATGGGATAACGACCGACATGACGAAGAGGAAAGCAGGTAAACCCTAGCTTTTATGGAGGCAGGGTAACAGAATACAGAATGCGACCTATATTATCTATTTTATTACACTACGTTACTGCATAATATAACATGGGATTCAACCTCCTTTCTTTCTTTTGCACTTTTGTACATAACGGAGTATATAAATATGGGTACCCTATACCATTTACAATATGAAAAAGATATTTGTAAAAATCGTTTCTGTGAATCAATAAAAGTTCGTACATTCTCTTTTAATATGTGCCTCATTAAACATTTACAAAATTCTTTTCTCTTCACGGTAATGATATATTTGTTTGATGGCCTTCGAATCATGTATATATCGTGGTTGACAATAAATTTGTGTTCTACTTTAATGACACAAGTACCGCTTAACAAACACGATAGCGGCGTTTTCATATACCTGTTATCGTCAAAAAACTAAAATTATGTTTTAAACCAATCAATACATGTTCCCTTCACTTGAGTAACATATACTTACAATAAATAACATACTAAGTATCATAATGGCTTCCCGTACCATTGAGTGATTCTCAATCGTTTATTCGCTTCGCATAAACTCACTCAACCTCCCTTACATACTATATGACCAGTCTAAATAATAAGCAAAAAAGTAATACAAAAATTCTTATACTAAACGATATTATAGCACCATTTATTTGGTTAATTCCTCATCATACGTAATTGAAATCATCATAAAAAATAATATTATCAATAATAAATATCATAAGTCCATGCAGAAAAATGTCATCGCGGTATCATATTAAAACACGAATCAAGTCAATATCAACGATGAGCCATTCATACTATAAAAAATCAATCATAAGAAAGAAGATTATAAATATGAAATAAAAGAATCTAATTAAATATTTGTGTAGGCTTTGGGAAAATCATGATAAATTAATACATCGTATTTATTTATATAAATTCAATGCTTTAGAAAGCATTAATATATCCACAAATCCTTTCAACAATGTACATAAGTTTTTACTAAAATTTTATGATTGTTTATTCGTATAGTCTTGCTAAATAATTTCATTTAATTAACTGAGGCTAAATATTTGTTTATTGCACTAAATATAGAATATGAATTTTAAGTATACATTATATTTAACTACTTATTTACAAAAAAAAATATTTAACTTGGTTTTAGCTTGGGTAGCTAGTAATCGACCCATTGGTGGAGGTCGACCGATACACCTATGGATCATGCGATTTTCATGTCTGGATCCCATTGACTCAAGCCATCCACTCCTCTCAAATGCCATTAACTTTACAATTCGATGTAAATACACAATCGCTAACATATATACATCAAATTATGCATAACATATACATGAATAAGATAGATTTGTGGGTATAATTTACTCACCTTTATTCTTCTCTTTACTGCTGCTCCTTCTTTTATTATTCTACTCCCTACGTACTATAATAATACAAAACCAAACTTCTTCTTTAATTATGGAGTTGCAAGGTACAGATATACATGTACTTATTTTTGAGAATTTATAGGAATTTATCTATTTTTACTTTGATTTATAAATTGAAGAGAGTTCCTGTATCTTCCTTCAACTGATGGAAAAATGATGAAGAATATATGTGCTTTAATGTTTCAATTGAAGAGGAAAACTTTCGAAGTGGGGACGTTGAGAAAATGAATTAGGGTAATTAGGTTTTGGCATGGCTATTTTAATCAAAACAAATGTTATTTATTTATTTATTCATTTCTTTACATTTAAAGCAGAATTCAGTTTAATTCAAATTATACTAAAGTTTTTATTAAAATTTATGTTTACAACCTTAAATATTTTCCAATAATACAAATTGATTTCTTTATTTTACTTTGATTTTATTTCTTCTAAATTTGATACTGAAATTTTCCATTAATCAATTTTCTATTTAATTTATTTCAGCGAACAATTACTTCCTGACCAATTAATTTCATAACTAACTTTTCTATTAAATCTATCATTATTATTACTTAATCTACAAAAACTCTTAGCCAATTTAAATCATTTTTGTAATTAGCTATATATCGCGAATTGTTACAAAAGTCATGCTTACTAAAAATGCAGGGTGATCGAAATTAATTTTTACATCGGTTACTAAAAAATAGATAGAAATGCATAAGATATTAAGATCATTTTGAAGTATATATACAATACATGTATCGAGCTTATGAGCAACTAAAGTGCATGCATTTCTATGTTTGCATAATTCAGGGACAAAGTCATCTCAAAATCAAAATATGTTCTTTAAATACTAACATAAACGGCCAAAATGTTTGTATGTTCATAAACTATACCAAATCAAATAAAAGCAGAATTGAGTTGAAAGAGAATTCAAGTACAAATAAGCTAAGAGATATACATACTAAGAAATCACACCTTAAAGACTACAAAATTCAACACAATCCATTTTCTTACCACTTCCATTTCAGCCTTTCCCTCACTTTCGATTGAAAATCTTTAAAGAAAATCATTTTATTTTTATGTTGCCATGGTATTTTATCAAGCATAAATTATCATTTGATTATGTATTTAGCTTAGTACCTAGTCATTTTTCCTTTCCTTAATCATCTTCCAAACTTTATACAACTCATGCTCTACTCTAGTTACTCATGATCGAGTGGTTTTCCCTTAAGTTTAGATAAATAATTGCAAGAATTGATGAGAAGAAAGTCAGTAAAGTAGAATAATTCAACTGTAAAATGGAATCGACTCAAGATTAATGGAAACAATCATGGAAAGGATCAAGTAAAAGATTAAAGAGTAGAGTAATTACTGGATTTGGACTTTCACAAACACCGATAACTAGGCACCAAGTTAAATGACCTAGTACCAAGTAATTATTTTGGCTTGATGGATTTTGATCTATCATGTGGGACACCATCATCATCAGGACTTCACAGCAAGCAAGCTTCTGACCCATACCATCTCCCCTTATATACCAAACTACATGCAACTACAGTAAGGGATTTATTTTATTCATCTAGTCAAAACTCTATTAGAATTTCCTTAACCTATGTCTCCTTCATAACAGTTACTTGAGAAGAAATTGTTAACATCACTTGCCAATCACAGTATAAGTGACCTATCTAATTCTCTTTTCCTCCTATTGTGAAATCATATTTTGCAGTTATTGCAATCTCTGTAAGGAATCAGTCAATAAAAAAATATAAAGTGGACATAGGAAAGAGAATGTCAAATCATCATAAAAGCCTATTGGGTCTTTACTTTGTTTGTTGTTGTTAATAATGTTAGAACTTGGTCGTGTAGATTATATTATGAAAAGCGTGCTTAACCGTTCCTTAAGCAATTTGGACAAATACATCTGTAACACTCCATACACCTTAACGTAACCCATATGAGGATGTGTTAAGGTATATGAAGCGCTTAGGTATAAATTAACAGCACAGAGACTAAATCTCACAAGACAGAAATATAAAACATAGCGGAAATTTTTTGAAACAACATTTAATAAAGCGAGTCAAATCACAGTGCTTATTACATTTCAAAAGTACGAAATAGTCACTAACAAAAAACCAAATATTCTATCTCATGAAAAACCGTAATATCAGAGCGCATAAGAAAAACCATACCTCTCAAATGTCAACCAGAAAATGAGAAATGAACATGAGTCTAAAATGAATCTGAATTAAAGCTGAATAGAAAAGTCAAGAATCACTGTTGAGGCCCTACACCCTTCGAGCCTGGAGGGGAGAAAAGGAAGGGAGAAGGAGAAAACAAACTAAGTCGGACATGCATCTGGTGAGTTGTAGTAATTTCTAGCATGAGTATAAGGTAAGGAATCATTAGGCAGATGAACAGTTTTAAGGACATAAAGCTTAAAGATATAAAAGCAGTAAGCAAATTTAAGCACAAAAAAGATCTGCTTTTTATTCATATCCAAGATTACTGCACCAACTTACCAAGACATCATAATTAGGCATTACCTAATTTCTACCCATCGATCAACTCCTATAACCAGAATGTAATAACTAAGCCAGCTATAGAACTCGTGGTTATCAATCATGAACCTATCAACTAAAAAGACATAGTCATTAATCAGAGGTGCTACAGTTGCATATTTTCCTCAATCGGCACAATGAACGCTCATCGTCCCGCCGGGAGGCTCCCATACCCACCTCATTTGGTCCCCTTACTATCTGGCATAATAAAGTGTGCCCTCGCCTCTACCTAATGTGAGACCTCTATAGATGATAATATGGGTACTTCCTGATATGGGTCCCCAACTAGATATGCAGTTGACACAAGTCATCCCTAGACTTAGTTCCTATTTATTTTTATAACGCTACTTAGGTTCTCTGATCAGCTCCGCACTGCAGGAACAAATTTAAACTACAATCTTATCATTTCATTAGGAATCTTGTTTTCCCCAGTCAACCTCATGCCGCCCGAGTGGACCTACGAGCCACTTAATTTCCCCAATCAAGCCCAATCTACTAGAACAGACTCCCGCTACAATTCTTTTATTTTATTAGGCCTCTCATTTTCTCCAATCAGCCCCACGCTGCCGGAACGGACGAACATGTTGTATTTAGAAAATATATTATTTTTGTTTCATGATAACAAACATACATAGATATATTATTATAAATGTGTTTGTAATTATACTATTGTACTACATCACAGACAGAATAAAATATTTATATTTAAATAAAATACTACTGCACAAGAATTTAGATATTCAAACAGTATTTTATTAAAATATAATATTTTATTTATACATTTCATTAGTACATTCTTACAACTCCACTATTTATACATTTCACTGAAATATAATCCGTTCAATTTTAATTCCTTTTTCTTACATAGCTTCTTACTACAACACTCAATTTCATTTTCACTCAGTTTTATAGTCACTCACTCATATATATTCTATCATACACTTGTCCTCTGTCAACTTCTCTATCTGTCCAGTCTTCTGCTTACCTGTCAAAGAAACACACACGGTAGACAGGAACAAAAAGATTTTTAAATTCTAGCAGATACAATTTTATTTTAAAATTCGTTTGCCTCAGAATTTTGGAGTGTTTCTCATCATTTTTCATGACTTAATCTGATATGTATGTATGTGTGTGTATATATATATGTACGTATGTATATATATATATCCATATGTGTTTGGACAACTTGTGATATTCACATGATTCATTATAAACACCACAAGGTAGACATCGTCTGTAGTATTCACACACACACACACACATATATATACACTCTGCACATGCACTATGCATGTATATACATACGTGCGTATGTATATACACATATTTACTGTGCAAGGGAAATATGGTCATTCATTGCATCAGAATGGACAAATATATCAGTATGAGGTATTCAGTGGCACACACACACAGGTATATATATACACACACACACACACACACACACATTTGTGTATATATACATGACTGTGTATAGTGATATATAAAGATTAAGCCCAAAATACTCAAGTCAACCAGTTGCAACATGATCGAAGCAGCAATTACATGTCAATGCACAAGCTCGAACAAGTCAACAAACAACACAGATTTGGTTCAGGTCAGAACAACATGGCTACATGTGCAACAAAATAGTGAACACAGCTCACGTCAAAAACACAAGGCCAAGTACAATCTGTCAACATACATGGTCGAACCGGTTTAAAGTTCAAGTGCAACCAAGAAAGTTAAGATACACACACACATGTATACAAGATTGTATATACATGTATGCATGGCTGAAACAACATCATGTTCAAACGCAAGCGTACAAAAATGGTCACAAGCAGTTCCATTTTTCAAAAGAATAGCACCTTTTATATATGTCTAAGCAGACACAATGACCAAACAATGGACAAAGCATCCATGGCAAGTCGATGCATGAAATGGTACCAAGCATCAAACCAGACTAGAGCATTTAAATACAACATTCCAAATACAAAAAGGTTTAGGCAAAAGGGGATAGCTGTAACCGCCCGCATTTTACGTATCAAAGGATCATAAAATATTTTTATTTTATTCCCTGAGGGTTGGATCATTCTCATCTTTTAATATGTAGCTTATGGGGATATGAGACATGTCCATAATTTTTACTAATTTTGTTTGTGACCATTTTACCCCTATTAGTCTTGTACAAGTATAACTTTTGACTCAGGATGCATCAAAGGGCGAGACCTACGCCATTGGAAAGGAATTGATGATTGCCTTTCCGTAGAGTGGTTACATTAAAGATTTGGCACAACGGTTTAGGAGAAATCATTGTTTTAATGTTTTTCAGTTGGTTGTCCAAGTTTGGTAAGCCAAAATGGACTGAATTGGGAAGGCCCATTAGAGGGTTGGTGGAAACTATAAATAGGGGGTAAGGGATATGAGAAAGGGGTTTGAATTTCCCATTCTCTCATTGGGAGGTCTTGTGCTCACTACAACAAAAACAGCTTTTTACAGCGTTTCAAAAACGTTGTAATATGACATAACAGCGTTGTTATAAATGCTGTATGACGACATGGAGTCGTAGTTCCACAATATTTGACAACATTAAAAAAACGCTGTTGAAAACACTATTTTACAGCGTATACAATGAGCTGTTAAAACAATTTTTAACAGCGTTTCTAAGATTGCTATTATAAACTATCACAGCGTTGATATTTTGTTGTGAAACATGTTACGGGGTTGACCTTTCCATTTTTATCAGCAGTTAATAAACGTTGATATTAACTTGCAACAGCTTTTAGCAGCAGTTAATAAACGCTGTTATTAACTTATAACAACTTTTACATGTTGCTGTCAACAACACATGCTTCTGTGTTTTATATTTTCAACAACAATATATAAATGCTGTCATTAAATTTCAAAAGTAATGACAGCACTAGCCCATGACCATTTTTGTTATTTTGATTTATACATCATTAATATCCTCATGTACTATCACAACATTTATGAATATGCATATGATCTGCATTTAAATATACTTCAAAGAACTAGTAGCAAAAACATGTTCAAAAAAGCTATATAATCACATAACTATTAATCATTTACATAAACTATTTAATACAATGTCATAAACAAAGATATTGTTTATAACTAAAGTTTACATAATCCAAGTTCACTCAACCCCCGTTAAACATTGCAACAGGTTACCTCAACTGTCTTCAATTGCAACTCATAACTTTAAACAGTTTTGCAATTGAGAATCACATTTTTTCAAACTAGCGCTACTCCAATAACAACATTGATGACATCGAAGAGGTATTCGCGTGGTCCTGTAGCCACTCCTATCCGAAAACTTGCTCCTCCTGCTACTATTGACTTGAGAGGAAAAGCTTACAAGTTGTTGAGACAGAAAGCTTCAAGTTTTCTTATGGCTGACATGCATAGAGACCCTAGTCCCTTTCAGTTTGAAGGTCTAAGTGTTGATGCAAGGGCCATTACCTTGGTGCCCGTGTTGTCTGTGTTTAGAACTTGGTCTAAGCAATAAACTCCTTTGGTAATTCTTTTAAAAAAAGTATATATGTAGGTTTGTAATTTTCTTAATTTTAATACAAAGAACATAACAATAGATACTGTCACATGTTGTTATCATAATAATAATAATTAAAATGAAAGTTCTGTCTTGATGCAGGTACCAAACTAAACCATGTCCAAATTTGTCCCATAAATGACATGTATAACACCTACCTTCATAATTATAATAACTGAAAATTTAACCCATAACAAAATGAAATTAATCATTCACGACCTCAGCATAATAAATTAGCAAGAAATAAAATCTTACAGCACTGCTTGTAAGAGCTTTAATTTTTGGCAGCGCATAAACCAGTGTCATCGGCAAAAGCATAGACAACAATAGGCAATACTGAATGTGGCTCATAACCAAAAACTAGTAAATTGCAATGTGAAATGTAATTAAAAATTTAGTATACTTATTTAAAGCAAAACAATCAGGCCTCCAACTTAGTATCATATTCTTACGAACAGACTGATCGAAGATTCAAATAGAAGCTTACTTCCAATTTGGACGGACTTAATAAGCTGGTTCTCTCTCTCTATTTTTTTTTTTTTTTTTTTTTTTTTTTTTTGCATTTTGAAAGCCAAAATTTGTTCATTTTGCCTTTCGAAAAGCCAAAAACGGCTTACTTAAACCAAACCAAACGGGTTAATGGGAAATTGATGCGAAATCAAACTACAACAAGATTCATTTGAGCACATGCGAACGCATATACAAAAAAACGATGCGTTAAACTTTCAACAATTAACAACCTAAGTTCTGAGCTAAAATCATATTCTCTACTTACTGTATAATATTCATCAGATATCTCTCATACTGAAAACCTTAAATAAGAGTAATAAAAATAAATCAGTGTTATTCTCACATAAGCCCTGCTTGGATCAAATGCCTCTACATTCTCAACATGCAACGTCACGGGGAAGTACACAACTACATGTAGACAAATAAACCAATATTTCAGTTCACATAAAATATACAATAAAATCAAAACAAAACCACACAACATCAAGGAACGGATAAGTTTGTTTACTGAAAAGACCAGACCTTGGTAACTTTTTCCTAGTTTGTTCCTATCATTCAGAGGAATCAATGTAAAAAAACAAAAGCACTCCAAACACCCTGCATCAGCAAAATGAAATTGGCATAACCAGTGAATATTTAAAAAAAACTAATGGCAATCAGAAAATATCAAAGGCATATGCAACAGCCAAAGTAGCAAGAAGGAAAAAAAGTGCCATTAAGACCGTAATGACGACGAAACGCATAGCGCCGAGCTAGATGATGAGAGCAACAACGGATCAAATCAGTCAGATAGGGACAGTCACACTTAGCTCAGTAATACTAATACTAACCTGAATATCATATGCAGAACAAATAGATACTTCTCCAGCAATAGCAGCTTGATTTCCTTCTTCTCCAAGGTTCTTAATCTAATAAAAATAAAGATAGTCATTCAAATATTTCGGCAAACATGCAAAACTACTGAGTGTATACCTCATTTACTATTATACTGTGCAATACGCTATAGCTCTCGAAAGTCGGCTAATCCATTAATATTCTGTTAGCTGTTCTCATTTTGATATAACTGAACCCATTTGAAGTTTTTTCAGAGCAAGGACTTACGATAAATATAGTTGAAGATGGCAATGTCAATTATCAAAGGAATTGAAACTGGAAGAGACAATATAATATGCTTTTGATATTTTTAATATGCCGCTTGAATCTTCCATCTCTTTACCTTTTTTACTTCAAAGGTGGGGCGTGAAATTTCAATCAGGTGGTTTAAATGTGCGATTCTATTTCTAAAAACACTGGAGTCCAATACTGTATCGAGTTTTCAATTTAAACATTATAATGAAACAAGATCAAAAGAGATTTAATTCAGCATCACGATCAGCCCCCGCAAAACCAAAAGAAGAAGAAGAGAAAAACGGAAGAAAAAAAAGGAATAGGAGAATGCAGCAGCAGCAAACCTGATTTTTTTTTTCTGTTTTTTTTTAAAAAGCACTAGGCTCAAGGGAGATGACTGACAGTATTAAGATTGGTCGGTTATCTCCATGCACCAAAATTTCACGGACGCTGCTACAATAGCTGAAAGTAGCAAAATATTTCAGGAAAACAGAAGCGATTTTAACCAAAGTTCTAGCGCCTTCGGCTAATTATGCACAAATTGAATCCATTTTTTCAGAGCTGATAACAAACGAATGGATAATCCCCAAAGCCATTCAATGTTTCCACATGCAAATCATTGCCTCACTGTAATAAAATTAAAAATATCAATGCATGTTGTTCTAAAGAGATACAAATACAAATATAATTATTGATGAAACTTGCACCCTAACCTATAAGCTAGTAGAATACTGCATAAAATAATCAAACATATCTGCGAGCAAATCATCATCACCTCATTGTTAATGTTACTTAGAAATGTATTAATGTTTTATCATGTTGTCGATTGTTTTAATAATCAGACTCAATTTTTTACAATGCTTTTCCAAGATAGAAAAAGCAGTATAAAATATATTCGAGTTCTCCTTCATTACTCATGTACCATACTTGTATATAACATAGGGTACAACTATTCTTTACTGCATAGATATACTGGAATAGCATCACGAAAAGAAAAAAAACTGAATAATGAGTGGAAAAAACACAAGACCATGGATCAAGTGTAAAAAACACATAATGTGCATATACAATTGATAAACCTGATTCATTGATAAAAGGAAAAAAATATAAATAATTAACCAAAATATATCAGTATAAGTTATTACCATAGCAAAATTGTAGCTTTGTAGGTGGCACTTCATATCCCTTTATGGCATAGACAAAACAAAGTACCGTAAGAGTAAGAGTATACACCCATTCTACTGGCATTGGTAATAAAAAGTGAATTCCACCCTTCACGGTGAATAAAGAACTGTGAATTTCCCTTTCAAAGAACTGAAAACACTATTAATCATCTCATACATTCCAGCACATGCTTAAATAATAGCATCAATCATAGGTCCTGATATTAAATCATTAGTAGAGTATGAGAAATATGGACAAGTTATTGGTTATTACGATCCAATGCAGTAAGCAATTCTAAATGATAGGAAGGCATTAGTAATAACTATTTTTAATAACAAAAGCATCAATACTAAAACTTATAATCAGGTTGGATACATGCAGTCTATTTTCAGGTTTGATCAACATGCAGTATAGAGTGAAAATGGACTGGTAGCAAAAAAAAAAAAAAAAAAAAAAAAAAAGGAAAAAAATGCATGCAAAGATAGAAAGCAAATGCAAAAAACAGAAAGCAATAAATAGGATTGTATGCTTTAGGAATGTAAAGAATTGACTGAATAAATGCATGCAAAGACAGAAAACAATAAAACAAAATAGGAATGTAATGAATTGAATGAATAAATGTAATGAATTGAATGAATGAAATGAATAAATGAATGTAATGACAGAAACTTGCGTTTTTTCGAATCAATGAATGCACTTAAATAAAGTGAATTGAATGAATGAATAAATGTAAAGACAACCCTGCATAAAAAATTGAAAAAAATAAAGAAAACCATAAAAACACCTGTATGAAAAATACTTTCTAAAAACACATGGGAAATCTTTGGAAAACAAA
Source organism: Allium sativum (assembly GCA_030737875.1). Classification (NCBI taxonomy): domain Eukaryota; kingdom Viridiplantae; phylum Streptophyta; class Magnoliopsida; order Asparagales; family Amaryllidaceae; genus Allium; species Allium sativum. The sequence goes on from CM060924.1 coordinate 975,131,262, forward strand.
TGCATCTTAGCCCACTTAACTAGTTTCAAAGCCTATAACCAGCATTTTCTATTCAAATTCACGTTACAGTCCATTTATGTTTACACTGTTTTTTCCCCTTCCTTTTTTGAGCATTTTGATTGTTCTGTTTCTTTTTTGTGTGCACTAATCATTTGCTTGTTTGTGATTGTTCTTTTGTGTTTCTATGCACTTATCTTAGTTTGCATGTGATTATTCTGCTTCTATTTTTTGTTAGTTTGCTTTGCATTTGTTTTTTTGTTAAATGTAAACCTGTTAATTCATTCTTTGTTAAATGCAATTACTTCAACCTGACTGCTAATTCATCCTCACCAAAATCTGCAACTTTTCACCTCAAACCCACAAGCTAATTCCACCTTTATCAAGCAAGACAACCTCCTCTTCCACTAATCCATAAATCACTGCCTAATCTCTCTCAACCAGACTGCAACCACCACCTCACACGAACCAACCACAATGCCACAAACTCGCATTAATTGTTCCATTGCCACCTCCTAGTACATCCTTTCCACCTTGGGCATCTCCATCACAAACTGATACACCTTCAGCAAATCGCAATAGCAATCCACATCTGAACCATCCACATACAACCTTAAACACCTCTTTCCCCTCAAACAATGTGCCAACCACACAAAAACATCTCAGGCCCTCTGACATACTGGCCGGAAGCAAACACCGAGCCACTCCCATACCTAATCGACAACGCAGACCCAAACTTTTAACCCAAACTTCAAAAAAAACTTGGAATTGTGATTTTTTATTTTGATTTCCACAGATATGTCGGGTTGTGATTTATGATAGCTCGGACATATGTTTGTCAATCATCATTGAAAAAAATAAAGTTTGACATGTTTTCATTAAATGAAAAGCATACTTCAAATAAGCTTATATGGTTAAGCAACACATAAAGCATATGAGAGTATCCACTGCTAATACTCGTGTTGAATCTAAAATAACATAATTTTTTTGAAATAAAGGAATTGCTTAATTCAACACTTACCGATTGCTATAAACAAATATTCTTGTTGGATTATACAGCTGTTCTATTGAAAATGAATTATTTCAATACAATACTGGGTAGACACTACCCAATAAGCAGGTCCAAGCTACGTGTATACTTAGAATTGTACTATGCTAACCATTAATAGATATACCACTGATCCAGCAGAAATGTGATTCTCACAAATGATATATTAATGTTATTATTTGTCTCTTTAGTCTGATGCATTTAATGAAATTTTTATAATTTTCAAAAGTTCCATTTGAATACACATCTTTCATTTTTAATCCCCTTAAACAACGTTCATCCTTCCCCAATTCTTTGGATCAACAAAACTGAAAAGAAAAACAGCGCAACTGCTAAAATAAAGTGCTAAAAAGTGGTTATTCGTAATTTAGATGTCAAACCATGCAAGAGAATGGTTTTTTATGCATTAGCTGAAGCACAAAATAGTTTAATTGTTTAACATCAAAGAGAATACTACTTGCAAATTTAATGACATTAGCAGGTTGATTGCGAATCCAGTGTAATGCTTTAACAAATATAAACACGGTGAATCACCATAATTGAGTTGTACTTATACTGATAGAACAACACATACACCCACAATTTAATGTTTAAACCAGTCAACGAACATGTGGTCCAGTTCAAATTTATATAGAGAAGAATCATATACTCTTTATTATGATAACTACATATCATGTTGAAATAATGTAATTAAAGCAGTAAATAAATAGTAGTAGTGATAATAAACAAAATCAAGGAGAAAAGGGATTATGTGAGATATCTTACATGTTTTGTCCTATAAGCAACTACAATGGCAGCTGCTCTATAACCTTCCCATTCTGCAGCATGCTGCTTCACTCATTCTTATTTCATCTACCTCCTAAGTTGCTTTGCCTGCAATATTTACTAATAGGTTTCTCCTTAGTAAAATCGATATTCCAGTCAGTTTTCTGTTCTTTCTTAAACCCGTAATGGGAACTGCATTTCAATTTTCTACTCTTGCTCAGCCTGTGCTCGGATCGCTCACCTAAATGCATTTCATACACACACAAATTCTAAATTAGGAATGCAAATTGAAAGACAACATGCTACAGAAAATGTAGTTACTTTCTGGTTTTTAATGCAATTAAAAGATAATTTCATGCAAACAGAATTTATGATCTTTTTCAACACAACATCATATAATCTAACAAGATTCTCATGGATTATGTTAGAGATTACATTTATCTCGATTAAAAACTCTCTTTTTCCTTTATTGGACTCCACTGACAATGCTTTTATAGCTACAATTGTCCCATGTTAAGTGTTCCCTAAACCAACACAGGTACTTAAAAACCATATTTCAGTGTACAATCAATGTTTTTTTTTTGCAGTCTCCTAAAGCAACAAATTGAAAGACCCCATTGAGATAATTTGTCAATCATAGGAAGTTTTAAACTGATTGTAAACACCATCTTTGGGTTATTAAATCTCAATGGGATCGCAGATGCCTAATTTTTAATGTCGTATTTTGCTCGAACTATCTCCCATGCTCATTTCTTAGAAAAATTATCATTTTTGGATAAGTTCCATGCCCATATGTAATTTTTAGAATTTTGTAACATAGGGGTGTAATGAACATCTATTGATATTGCTCGAAGTCCTTTTCTTTCAGGAAACCATCTTCCATTACAAATGATATAGTCCGATTTACTATCATTACCAACCACACTAGAAACTATGTCCCGCCCCTACTCGGATAAAAGTGTGCTCTCGTATAGTCAAGGTTGTTTCCATAAATTTGTGTGTTCCCACATAGTTAAGGTTGTTCCATAATCTATTCAAATAAACTGCCAGTTATAATAAGTAAGCTACCAAGTCTTAGTTAGACAAGAACATGTTTCTCAAGATAACTGTGTTCTTCTTCTTTTCAGGTAAAGTTCATAGAGAATTAAATTATTTTCTAACACCCAAACGTGCTAAACTGAAAGCCCTTGCTTTAAATAGTGCCATGAGTTATGGTTTTCTACACCAATACTAGCATGTAAGCCAATATATCTGGTCTCTTAAAATTTCTTAAACCATGCATATTAAAATAGTGAAATTCAAAAATCCAGAGTATTTATTCGAGATGACGCCATTTAATTGCAGGCAGCGTTAATTTTAAATTCAATCAGAAAAAATAAAACTAAGCTAAACTCTAAATTCGATCAGATAAGCAAGATTTCTGTACTTTGCAATGTTTAAACTTAACTGGAAATTAGGGTTAAGAGAAAATGCTCACCGGTTCTGCCAAATTTAGGGCTAGCAATTCCCAAATCGATGCAGATAAGGACACAACAAATAGAGATTATCTCTTAGAATTGACAGGGAGGATGAAGGAATATGCGGTGCTGGGCGAATTGAATTCGAAATGGACGGAAGGGAAAATGAAAATCGATGGAGTGGGAAATGAGTTTTTAGAAGGCGAGGGAAAAAAGAACTTTTCTTGGTGAAACACGACAAACCAAAATACAGTCCGCGAATTAGTTTTTTTAGCGTTTATCCAACGAAATCACTTACACAAAAATATTTAGTACAGCAAACAACGAATGAACGCTGATGTGAAAGTTGTCGACGCATATTTTTGTTGTAGTGGCTCCTCCTTTCTCTAACACTTTTCCACTATTAAAAATCAAAATCCAAGGAGGGAAATCATAGATCTACACCATTGGAGGCTAGATCTACATCGCTGTGAAGTGCTTGCGGTCCGGATTCATATTCCTTTGATTTTGCTTGTTTGGGATAATCAATGAGTGATTTATATCTCTCACATGGACTCAATGACGTATATAAATGTTAGATCATGTTTTTCATCAAATTGAAGTGTTTTCTCATAGATCTACACCATTATATGTTATTTTCATATGAATTACCCTATGATCTAATTTAGCAAGTTTAAACCATTAATTTCATGCTATTTCATACGTTTATGTAAGTTAGATCTTTCATTTTGATCATATGTTCATCTTAATGGTTTTGGTGAAATTTAAATCGTTTTAGTGATAATCATCATATTCATGTTATTAACGATGTTATGACATGTTTATGATTGTATTTTGTGAGTTGGATGAGTTGATTTCGTCGAATATATCATTTGGCGAAGTCTTGGTCGAAATCAGAGTTGAAATGGAGGTATGCAGGTTTCTGGTCGGCCTCAAGTTGTGGCTTGGGGAGCAAGTCAGGATTTGGGTCGATCCAATCCTAGTTGGGTCGGTCTCAAATTTCAGGTCGGATTGGTCTTTTTTGAAGCAAGGAGGAGCAGGTCGGTCTGAAATCCTGGTCCGTCGGGTCGGTCAGATGGCAGTAAGGCTGGTCGGTCGGGTCGGTCAGGTGGGAGTAAGCCTGGTTGGTCATAAAGTGGAAGTGGTGAAGCTTCTGGTCGGTCGGGTTTGGTCTGGTCGGTCGGGTTTTGGTCTGGTCGGTCGGCCTTATACCCTGGTCGGTCATGTTTTTAGCAACGCTTTAAAACGCTGTGGTTGATAGTGATAATGCTATGGTTTGTTTTCAATGGGGTCATTTTCTGAAAAAGTACATTTTTGGGTACGACCTGGATTTGAAGAAAAGAGCTTGAAAAAAATATTTTTCGAGGGCAACCCCCTGAACCCTACTCAAGCTGCGGCGCAGTAGTGTAACTTGGCTCGGTGATGGTGATAACTTCGAGGAGAATTCAAGTGGGAATTTTCGAAGTGTTGAATGTGTTCGTTGATCGGTGTAGATCAACGAATGAGGTGACAACTCAAAGGTTGTGAGTTGGTGGATAATGGTTGCTTGAGAATGTTGCCTGGTCTATGAAAAGTCCTTAAGTTAGATGACTAGAAATGAGAAGGCTGAGAGATTACCATTGTCGTAAGTTCTAGCAGGCTCAAAGCAGGGGCACCCAAAAGACCGGTTGTAGGTCGAGTATCCTGGGTATCGTTGAAAGGCCTAGTTGTCAAGGTTGGACATACATATGTATTGTTGAAAGGCGTAAGGGGTTTATGCTAGAACTGGGGAATACCATTAGCCTTTGACATATGGAAAGGTTGTCCATCATACGAGTAACGATGGTTTCAAAGCAGGATTGGCGGTGATAGCCAGAGTCAGTCATGGATGATTGGTTGTTCTGTTTGTACTGTCTCATGTAGATTATCCAACGTCGAAGGAGATGTTCCTTGGGTGCTTGTCTAATATTGGTTTAGGCCTCTGGGGCTTGTGCTTGAGGGTGTTGAATCCGATTAGGACAGTCTACATGATATATATGTATATATATATATATATAATCTGGATGTTATGAGTGCTTATCATGATTGAATGGGTGTTCTGGTTTCCATGGATGAATGGTTGACATGCTTATTGTAAAGGCTATCACTGTCTGATGTGGGGAAGATTAGGTTGAGTTCTTCTCTGGTATTGTGGGAAGATTAGTATGTTTATCTATCCATGCTCATATACTTTATTGTTGAAATTTGTTAGCTGTTTTATCGCTCACTAAGATTGTTGTCTGACTCAAGGTTTTATGTCTCCTATTATTACCTTGGGTTATTCATCTGGTTGTGGATGGGCAGACTAAGTAGTAGGTTGCACGTGATTAGTGATGACGATGCTGCCGTGCGGAGGCGAGCAGGAGGCTGACGTACCAGTTTTATTACTATCTAGTATTTCTATTTCTGCTGTTTGAGTTCTCTATGAGGGTTGTAGTGAGGCCTTATGTACAAACTTTGGTATCAGTTGGATAACCTTTTTAGGATGTTGAGAAAGTTTCAAAAGTTTGCTATATGATGCTTCATTACTATTACCTATTGTATATGTTCTATTATATTTTATCCTTACGTTGTGAGTTCTACAACAATTTCCAATATTGTTTACCTACTCTGATGATTGTCTATAGCTTCCTGGCACACTTTTCAGCGCATTATTCCTCTTATTTAGTGCAGGGGTTACTGGCGGTCGTCACATTTGGTATTAGAGCTCTCGTCAACGATTTTGGCCAAAGTTCGAAGATGTAATAACATATGAGGGACGTACTTGTAGAATTAAATTGGATGCTTACTATATATATATATTAGCATATATATAGTAGTAGCGATGGTATCTCTTTAGCAGTTTTCTTGGAACTAGCTATGCAAAGATTTTTCATCTCTAGGAGGAAAAACATTCAAAGGGTCTGAGCCAGCTGAAGAGGTTCAGTGTGGATGGATTCTTGTGTTCGTATCTTTGGAGACTTAAGTTTGGATGGTGCAACCAAGAGAAAGCTTGCATCAAAGCAACTGCAAGGCAGGGCCATGGAATGGTGGAATTTAGTTACGCTTGAGACTCCAGAGGAAGAAATTTCATGCGAGCAATTCCAAGCTGAAAAGTTTATCTCCACTGTTCAAAAGTCAGCTTTGTTCAAGAAGTTCGTAGAGCTGAAATAGAATGGTCGTTCTGTGCTTAACTATGTTTCTGATTTCGAAGCCTTGTCAAAATATGCTCATTCCTACATTGATACACCATATCAGAAGAATGAGAAGTTTGTTATGGGTCTGGACACCTATATTGGTAGGCCGTTGGTGGGTCATCTTGACGATTCATTCGAGAAGATTGTGGATAAAGATGTTCGCCATGAGAGCTATTTCCTAAGGAAACTAATGTTGTCGCTGCAACCAAAGAAGTTCAGAAACCACAGCAAGGTGGTAATAATAAGAAAAGGAAGCTGCAACAGCAAAAAGGAAAGGATGGCCAAAAGAAGCCTAAGAGTGATGTGGATTACTTTAACTGCCAACAGAAGGGTCATTACTCGAATGAGTGCAAGAATCCTAAAGCTTAGAAGAAGTGCTTCAAGTGTGGGAAGCCCGAGCATGAGAAGAAAGACTGTCCAGAATCAGCTAAGGGAAAGAAGGTTGTGAAGACATATGCTTTGGAAGCCGTGCCATCTTCTTCAAGAGCTCCTACTATAAAGGAAAAGGGAAAGGGTGTCATGGTGCAAGGAACTCTTTCTGTTAATGGTGTTTCAGTTCGTGTGCTTTTTGATACTGGAGCGTCACTTTCATTCATTTGCAATGAGCTTGTGTGTCACTTGGGTTTGGAACTCGAGATTTGTGATAGACCATTGATTGTGACTAATCCAGTTGGGGGTTCGTCCAGTTTGTGCATGTTGTGCCATGGTTTAGCGTTGTCGAGTCATGATTGATCTTTTGTGTGCGATTGCTTTGTTCTTAACTTCGCTGGGTTTGGGATCATCTTGGGTATGGATTGGCTCAAGAGGTATGCGGCAAGGGTGAATTGTGAGAAGCTAGAGGTAAGGGTCGGGGACGTGGAAGGGCGAAAGGTGTTGATTAGATGTAAGCGCAAGGACGGGGTCTTCGTGTGCTATCTGTATTTGTTTGGAATTCCATAAGAAGGCCTATCATCAGTGTTGATCGCTAATGAGTATGTAGATTCTTTAAAGAGGTCAAAGGGTTTCCACCGCATCATGAAATCGAGTTTAGAATCGATTTTGGGAAAAGGATTCATTCGAAGGAGTGTATCCGAATGGGGTGCACCGGTCGTATTTGCAACTAAGGCGGATGTCCCATTAAGATTGTGTGTGGACTATTGTGAGCTGAAAAAGGTAACTAAGAAGAACAAATGACCGTTTCCAAGGATTGATGACTTGCTTGATCAGCTTCACAAAGCCAAAGTGTTTTATCAAATGGATTTGGCAACGGGATTTCACCAGTTGAGGGTGGCAAAGGATAGTGTACCAAAGACTACTTTTAGGACACCATCCGGTTTCTTTGAATGGTTGGTGATGCTATTCGGATGGACTAAAGCACCAGCGTATTTTGTGAATCCTTTGACTAGAGTTTTCAGAGATTAGTTGAATAAGTTCGTGCTTGTGTTCATGGATGATATTCTAGTTTACTCCCAGAATGAGGAAGAACATAAGACGCAATTGAGATTGGTGTTGAAAATCTTGCGAAATCATCTACTGAGAGCTACGTTTTCAAAGTGTTACTTCTGGAAGAGTGAAGTGAGGTTCTTAGGCTATGTTGTTTCTGGAAATGGAATAGCGGTTGTGTGACAGCCCGCCCCGCACCAGCCTGCATTTCCTCCGAAAGTGCGCTGTACACATGCCCAGCTAGCACAGAACGGTCGTCAGGAGAAAAGAAAGAAGAGGATGAACTAATCAAGAAACCTGTAGAATGTCTCACAGCGCATGGGATAAAATATAATAATGACATACTTAACACAAATACAGGCGAGACAGTGTATAAGCTGATAACTAGAATCAACATCAATCATCACAGCAGCGGAAATCCAAATACAGCTTATTACAATTTTCCAAATTTACTGTCTCTAAACAAAAGAAAGCTGAAGTAGAAGATACACCAACAATGCCCAAGCAGTGATCTTCAACAACACAGGGAGAATACTATATATATTACGTGGAAGCCTCCTGCTCGTCTCCGGATCATCTACCCGTGCATCACCAGCTAACCTGTCTCTAGTCTGCTCGTGTGAGCACCCAGAGTAATAAGAGGAGACATAAAACTCTGGGTCAGACATAAAGCCTGGTATGAGCGATAAACATCTAAACAGAATGATAACAGGTATACTAAACCATACCTGAACCTGGACCTGCAACCAAAGAGTTAGTACCACATACCGTACAATACTCCAAGGTGCCATAATAAATAGTGTAAGAATACGGGGGTGGGGTGTGCATGTCACAATGATAGCAAACAAATCATCCATAGCAACCATCCTCACATCTCTCACTCAGTGCGTAAAGCGTACGGCATCTACCACTTTGGAACACTAGACAAACTGAGGTAACGACGAACCCCGACTTGTAGAAACCCTGCTGTGACCAAGCCAAACACTTGGAGTCATGACCAAACATTTCAATGACCCACTTCATTGGTCATAGCCCTTGGTTCTACCAATGCCATAATGGCCCTGAATCCGCCTTCGTACCTCCTACCATAGTGGTCCAAAGCTATAGACGTCGATAACTCCTTAGCACGCGTCCCGCAGCAAAGCCCAATCATGAAGTGAACTCGTTGATTCCCATCTGAATCTTAAGCTCTAACTTCTCATTTGGACTTCCTTTGCATCTCGGGTTTGGTTGAATTGGAGTGGGTCTTCAGAAAAGTTGTCGTGCAGTAGCAGCTCTAGAATTCGGTTCGGTTCGGTCACCCATGCTCGGTTCGGTTCTTTCATTCGATTCGGGTCGGGCACTTCGCTCCGGGTCGGGTCGGGGTCCTCCTCCAGGTCGGGTCGGGTGTCCTTCCCTCCAGCGCTCCAGTCCCTAGCTTATTTCTTCACGTATTCCGATCCGATTCCTCCTTGCCATCTGATCCGTGTGGCTTTCCCTCTTGCTAGTTCTCCCGAGTGTTTGCTTCCGATCCGAGCCCTGCATCTCCAAGTCGATCCGATCTGGCCTCCAATCACTCTTCCGATCCGATCCGCTCCGCCCCCTAGCTTACTCCGATCCGATCCGCTCCTTAGCTTACTCCGATCCGATCCGCTCCTTAGCTTACTCCGATCCGATCCCCTTGTCCACCCCAACTCTAAGTGAACAGCCTTCCTTTTTGCCAAGCCTTCTCCAGCGACAAGTTCCAATCCAGTTCGAATCCCCTTGGTCAGTTCACAAATCCGATCCGACCACCTTTCTCCGATCCGAACCGGTTCGGAACCTGCACACTTCTGAAATTTTCCAGCAAGCTTTCTACGCCATTCGACGACGTTTTCGAGCAATTTAACTATTCTAATCAATCATGAAACATACCACAGAGTCATAGCAACATGTAATAGCAACCACAAACAACAACCAACAATTCAAATGAATCAAAATGGATCAAAAGTAGCTAAAACTTCATATTTTCCCTTAAGCACTCTTAATCATGTTTAAGCATACAATTAACAAAACACATCGAAATTATCTCAAATTTCTAACAGAGCCTTAAAACATTATTTTAGAATTTTAAGAATTTTTCCAGAATTTATTTACGTATAAATTCGCTAATCTTCACTAATTACCCTTAATTAACCGTAATTAGTGTCAAAATGATGCTATCACTCACCTTGGCCACAAATAAAATTCTCAGAACTGAAACTCCTCTGGTTTGGGGCGAATACTGATGTCTAACAGCAGCTCTCACCTTGCTTTGGTGCTTTTTCTCCTTAATTTGGTGTTGCTAAGCCTAATCTTCAATTAGAGAGTGATTTGGGGTGTTTTAGATGTAGGAAGCCATTGTTAGAGTGTCTAAGGATGAAAGTGGCGGCTGAGAACTGAAATGAAAGTGATAACCTAACCCTAATCAGTCCTCCTATACCTCTAAACCCGAAATTCCCCTTGGGCCTAGCTGCTAATCACCCGGTTAAGCCCAATTAAGCTGTATTTCACCATCTGAAACTTGTTTCAGCCATATCTCCCAAACGGTGAGTCCGTTTGGCTAATGTGACCACTCTACGGAAAGAGAAACCATCATTCAAAGCCAATGGAAGTGGTTTCAGGTCAAAATTCCTTTCCAGTCAAAAGTTATGGCCAAAACAGTGCCAACTAGGGGTAAAAAGGTCATTTAAAAATCGGGAAAAATCATGAACATGGGAAATGACCCCAATAGTCGTCTCCCAAAGTTACATGACCATACGACTTCGTATGAGAAAGAAATAAATATTCTACGATCCTATGATGCGCAGAATGCGGGTCGTTACACTCTCCCCCCCTTAAGAAATTTCGTCCCCGAAATTCCTTAACCCAAAACATACACAGGATCCCGCATGCCTAACACCCACATACAACAATCAAACATGCAAAGCAAGCAAACCAGTCTATCCTAGCATGCGGAAAACTAAATCGCTAATAAAATCTTACCAGACAAAGAGTTCTGGATACTTCTTCCTTATGTCCTCCTCTGTTTCCCAAGTACAATCATTCTCGTCTTCGCCCCACTGTACCTTGACTAGCTTCACCGACTTCCTTCGAAGTTGCTTCATGTCGTGTGCGACAATACGGGCCGGCTTGCGGTTTCCAACCGCCTCGGGTTCTACTTCGAGGTCTTCCAACTGATCAGGTGAGATAGTCATATCTGAGTCGTGAACGAACTTCCTTAGTTGGGAAACATGAAATACGTTGTGAACTCCCGCTATCTTCTCTGGTAAGTCAATTCTATATGCCAAATTCCCGACTAGTTCAAGAACAGGGAATGGGCCAACAAATCTTGGTGCTAACTTGCCTCTCCTGCCAAATCGTATTACGCTCTTCAACGGAGAAATCTTGACAAACACCAAGTCGCCAACGGAGAATTTTAGATCTCTTCGTCTCTTATCAGCATAACTCTTCTGTCTATCTTGGGCAGCCTTCATTCGTTGTTGAATGGTCTTGATTTTACCTGAAGTTTCCCTCACCACATCTGGTCCAAGCATAAACTTCTCGCCAGTCTCTATCCAACATGATGGTGAGTTGCACGGTCTTCCATACAAAGCTTCAAATGGAGCCATACCGATACTGGATTGGTAGCTATTATTATATGCAAACTCTACTAGATGCAAATGGTCATCCCACGATCCTCCAAAATCCAATATACATGCTCTCAAGAGATCTTCCAAAATACGGTTCACCCTCTCCGTCTGACCGTCGGTCTGAGGATGATATGCGGTACTGAGATGTAACTCTGACCCTAGAGCCTCTTGTAAGCTCTTCCAAAACCCACTAGTGAACAACGGGTCTCGGTCGCTCACAATGCTTTTAGGTACTCCATGAAATCTCACTACCCACTTCATATACAATTCTGCTAACTTAGCTACCGTTCTAGTCGATTTGACTGGTATAAACCTTGCACTTTTAGTCAGTCGATCTATAATTACCCAAATGCTGTCATATCCCGATCTAGTCCTTGGTAACCCATCGATGAAATCCATCGAGACTTGCTCCCATTTCCATTCGGGAATTTCTAAGGGCTGTAACAACCCACTAGGCTTCTTTTGCTCGGCTTTAACTAGCTGGCAATTCATGCACTTGGATATAAATTTCCCAACGTCTCTTTTCATCCCTTCCCAGTAGTAAGTCTGCTTCATATCTCGATACATCTTATTACCACCGGGGTGTATAGTCAGCTTTGAGTGATGACATTCTCTAAGCACTTCATCTCTCAATCCATTGACATTGGGTACAACAAGCTTTCCATTCTTTCTAAGCCATCTATCTCGATCAAGCCCATACTTGTTCACCTCCTCATCGATACCCATCTCTAACTTGGAGATGATTTCCAATAGGTTAGGATCGTCCCTCTGACTAGAGCCGATCCGCTCAATCAAAGTGGGTCTGATCGTCAAACTCGCTAACATTTCTGGATCCAATTCGCACTTTGGTCTGAAATCAAACCCCGCGATAAACTCCAGTTGCTTCCATTCAAGGAACATAGCCCCTAAGCTGGCATGTCTTCTGCTCAATGCATCAGCCACCGCATTGCCCTTTCCTGGTGTGTATGCGATGTCAAAATCATAGGAAGCTAAGAACTCTAACCATCTCTGCTGACGGAGATTTAAATCCTTCTGGGAGAATAGATACTTTAACGACTTATGATATGTAAATAGCTCAAATCTTTCTCCCAAGAGATAGTGTCTCCACATCTTTAACGCGAACACGATCGCTGCCAATTCTAAATCATGGGTAGGGTATCTTCTCTCGTGCGGTTTCAATTGCCGACTTGCATAAGCTACAACTCTACCGTCTTGCATCAATACAGCACCCAGTCCGGTACCACAGGCATCCGTGTATACCGTCATCTCTTCATCCCCCTTAGGAATGACTAACACTGGTGCGCTTGTCAACTTGTCCTTTAGACTTTTAAATGCATTCTCGCACCTTTCATCCCAGACAAAAGCTTGATTCTTCTTGGTCAACTGGGTTAATGGTGCTGCTATCTTGGAGAAACTTTGGATAAACTTACGATAATATCCCGCTAACCCCAAGAAACTTCTTACATCTGTTGCATTCTTGGGCGTAGGCCAATCCTGTACCGTAGCCACCTTTGCTGGGTCCACGGCAATACCGTTTTCTGATACAACATGGCCCAAGAACCTCACTTCCCTCTTCCAGAAGTGACACTTAGAAAACTTTGCTTTCAATTGGTGTTTTCTTAACACCTCCATCGCTACTCTTAAATGTTCTTTGTGTTCTTCATCTGTCCTTGAATAGACCAAAATATCATCAACGAACACAAGAACAAACTTATTCAACTGATCCCTGAATACCCTATTCATAAGATCCACAAAATATGCTGGGGCATTGGTCAGCCCAAATGGCATAACCAACCATTCATAAAACCCAGACGGCGTTCGAAATGCCGTTTTAGCTATACTCTCAGCTTCCACTCTAAGCTGATGAAAACCTGTGGCGAGATCCAACTGAGAAAATACTCTCGCGCCACTCAACTGATCAAACAAATCATCTATCCGCGGTAGAGGATACTTGTTCTTCCTCGTCACTTTATTCAACTCGCGGTAGTCTACACACAAACGAAGGGAACCATCCGCCTTGGTAGCAAACACAACTGGTGCTCCCCATTCAGAAACACTCCTTCTGATAAATCCCTTCTTCAAAAGATCGCTGACTTGCACCTCGAGCTCTCGCTGCTCCCTTGGTGCCATACGACGAAGTGGCATCACTATAGGTCTGGCATCCTTTACCAAATCAATACGAAACTCAATCTCTCGGTGTGGTGGAAGTCCGGTCACTTCTTCGAAAACATCCGGATACTGGCCAACCACGGGCAAACCTGACAACTCACTATGCGGAATGTCAAGGGAGTTTAGAAAACTAGCCAATACCCCCTTACTGGGTAGACCACCAAACACTATCCTCCGCCCATCATCCGCTCTAGCTGTCACCAACAAGCCCTCACAGTCTACCACCACCCCGTATCTTTGGAGCCAATCTACTCCCAAAATAATGCCAAACCCAGTAAAGCCCAAAACAAAGCAATCACAAACAAACATGCATCCATGACTCGATAGAACCACACTACGACAAATCATGCTAAGGCTAGTAGAACCACCAATCGGGTTCGTCACTACTAAAGGTCTATCGACAATCTCGGGCTCCAATCCCAACCTATCTACCAGGTCACTAGATATGAAAGAACTGGAAGCTCCGGTATCAAACAAAACTCTAACAGGAACATCATAAACAGAAAGCATACCTTGAATGACGACATTCTTTCCCTTCTCCGCCGCAGTTGGGGCATTCGACGAAGAAGGAATAGCATTGAGAGCATATGCTTTCACCATTTGCTTTTCCTTAGGGGCTGTGGACACTTGTCCTTGTGATGTCCCAATTGGCCACAATTGAAGCACTTCCTATCCGCTGGCTTGGCCCGACAATTACTAGCATAATGGCCCTTCTTACCACAGCTGAAGCACTCCACATCCTGCTTATTCTTTTTCTTCTGGCCATCCTTAGCCTGATTCTGCTTTCTCTTATTCTGGGAACCACCCTTGCCTCCACCACTTGCTTGTGGCTTGGGTTCTTCTGCAGATGCAACCTCTGTCTTCGACTTAGGGTAGAGACTTTCTGATCTTAATGCTTTCCCCACAATTGACTCAAACGTCTCATCGACGTGGTTAATAAGCTTTTCCCCTAAGTACTGATCCAAACCAGTTATGAATTTCTCATTCTTTTTCTCGGCAGTATCAATAAGAGATAATCCATATTTTGACAATGTGTCAAATTCAGCAATGTACTCCGAGACAGCCCTGCCATTCTGCTTGAGCTCCAAGAATTTCTTAAACAGCATTGACTTCTGAGCAGCTGGGATGAACTTCTCACTAAAGCGAGCCTTAAACTGCTCCCAAGTAATCTGGTCTTCGGGAGTAGCTGCCTTTATAGCATTCCACCAATTCATTGCCCGCCCTTGCAACTGACGGGACGCTAGCTTTCTCTTCATCGCATCCTCGATACCCAAATCCTCGAAGATACGTTCGCAACTATCCACCCAATCCTGAACATCCGTAGCCGACTCCGTTCCATGGAACGATTTTCCACCAAGGCTAGTATAATCCTTATTCAGCTTAGCGAAATCAACCCTCGGCGCCTGCACTATCGGACCATCACCATTTCCATCATTGGGAGCTGCCCTCCGAACATCCCTAAGCATCTCTCTCATGAGGTCAGTAAACATCGTCCACATGTCAGCAGCATTCCCATTATTGGCCCCTCTACCGGTACCTCTAACATATCGGCTCATCGTCAATCTGAAAAAAAAATGATTAACGACTCCATAGTGGTGCTAGTGCAGTACGACTTCATCCTTATACTACTAATAGTATATATATATAGCTTTTAAAAACCAAAGTAATCACAAATACGCTCTCTCGTATACGTATTTTATCTCTCCCTGATAACTTCCCTAGGTTAACTACGCAACCTAGAGCTCTGATACCAAGTGTGACAGCCCGCCCCGCACCAGCCTGCATTTCCTCCGAAAGTGCGCTGTACACATGCCCAGCTAGCACAGAACGGTCGTCAGGAGAAAAGAAAGAAGAGGATGAACTAATCAAGAAACCTGTAGAATGTCTCACAGCGCATGGGATAAAATATAATAATGACATACTTAACACAAATACAGGCGAGACAGTGTATAAGCTGATAACTAGAATCAACATCAATCATCACAGCAGCGGAAATCCAAATACAGCTTATTACAATTTTCCAAATTTACTGTCTCTAAACAAAAGAAAGCTGAAGTAGAAGATACACCAACAATGCCCAAGCAGTGATCTTCAACAACACAGGGAGAATACTATATATATTACGTGGAAGCCTCCTGCTCGTCTCCGGATCATCTACCCGTGCATCACCAGCTAACCTGTCTCTAGTCTGCTCGTGTGAGCACCCAGAGTAATAAGAGGAGACATAAAACTCTGGGTCAGACATAAAGCCTGATATGAGCGATAAACATCTAAACAGAATGATAACAGGTATACTAAACCATACCTGAACCTGGACCTGCAACCAAAGAGTTAGTACCACATACCGTACAATACTCCAAGGTGCCATAATAAATAGTGTAAGAATACGGGGGTGGGGTGTGCATGTCACAATGATAGCAAACAAATCATCCATAGCAACCATCCTCACATCTCTCACTCAGTGCGTAAAGCGTACGGCATCTACCACTTTGGAACACTAGACAAACTGAGGTAACGACGAACCCCGACTTGTAGAAACCCTGCTGTGACCAAGCCAAACACTTGGAGTCATGACCAAACATTTCAATGACCCACTTCATTGGTCATAGCCCTTGGTTCTACCAATGCCATAATGGCCCTGAATCCGCCTTCGTACCTCCTACCATAGTGGTCCAAAGCTATAGACGTCGATAACTCCTTAGCACGCGTCCCGCAGCAAAGCCCAATCATGAAGTGAACTCGTTGATTCCCATCTGAATCTTAAGCTCTAACTTCTCATTTGGACTTCCTTTGCATCTCGGGTTTGGTTGAATTGGAGTGGGTCTTCAGAAAAGTTGTCGTGCAGTAGCAGCTCTAGAATTCGGTTCGGTTCGGTCACCCATGCTCGGTTCGGTTCTTTCATTCGATTCGGGTCGGGCACTTCGCTCCGGGTCGGGTCGGGGTCCTCCTCCAGGTCGGGTCGGGTGTCCTTCCCTCCAGCGCTCCAGTCCCTAGCTTATTTCTTCACGTATTCCGATCCGATTCCTCCTTGCCATCTGATCCGTGTGGCTTTCCCTCTTGCTAGTTCTCCCGAGTGTTTGCTTCCGATCCGAGCCCTGCATCTCCAAGTCGATCCGATCTGGCCTCCAATCACTCTTCCGATCCGATCCGCTCCGCCCCCTAGCTTACTCCGATCCGATCCGCTCCTTAGCTTACTCCGATCCGATCCGCTCCTTAGCTTACTCCGATCCGATCCCCTTGTCCACCCCAACTCTAAGTGAACAGCCTTCCTTTTTGCCAAGCCTTCTCCAGCGACAAGTTCCAATCCAGTTCGAATCCCCTTGGTCAGTTCACAAATCCGATCCGACCACCTTTCTCCGATCCGAACCGGTTCGGAACCTGCACACTTCTGAAATTTTCCAGCAAGCTTTCTACGCCATTCGACGACGTTTTCGAGCAATTTAACTATTCTAATCAATCATGAAACATACCACAGAGTCATAGCAACATGTAATAGCAACCACAAACAACAACCAACAATTCAAATGAATCAAAATGGATCAAAAGTAGCTAAAACTTCATATTTTCCCTTAAGCACTCTTAATCATGTTTAAGCATACAATTAACAAAACACATCGAAATTATCTCAAATTTCTAACAGAGCCTTAAAACATTATTTTAGAATTTTAAGAATTTTTCCAGAATTTATTTACGTATAAATTCGCTAATCTTCACTAATTACCCTTAATTAACCGTAATTAGTGTCAAAATGATGCTATCACTCACCTTGGCCACAAATAAAATTCTCAGAACTGAAACTCCTCTGGTTTGGGGCGAATACTGATGTCTAACAGCAGCTCTCACCTTGCTTTGGTGCTTTTTCTCCTTAATTTGGTGTTGCTAAGCCTAATCTTCAATTAGAGAGTGATTTGGGGTGTTTTAGATGTAGGAAGCCATTGTTAGAGTGTCTAAGGATGAAAGTGGCGGCTGAGAACTGAAATGAAAGTGATAACCTAACCCTAATCAGTCCTCCTATACCTCTAAACCCGAAATTCCCCTTGGGCCTAGCTGCTAATCACCCGGTTAAGCCCAATTAAGCTGTATTTCACCATCTGAAACTTGTTTCAGCCATATCTCCCAAACGGTGAGTCCGTTTGGCTAATGTGACCACTCTACGGAAAGAGAAACCATCATTCAAAGCCAATGGAAGTGGTTTCAGGTCAAAATTCCTTTCCAGTCAAAAGTTATGGCCAAAACAGTGCCAACTAGGGGTAAAAAGGTCATTTAAAAATCGGGAAAAATCATGAACATGGGAAATGACCCCAATAGTCGTCTCCCAAAGTTACATGACCATACGACTTCGTATGAGAAAGAAATAAATATTCTACGATCCTATGATGCGTAGAATGCGGGTCGTTACAGGTTGACCCCGCTAAAGTGGCAGCAATCCAGGACTAGGATAGACCTAAGAATGTGACGGATGTGAGAAGTTTCCTTGGATTAGTTGGTTATTACCGACAGTTTATCAAGGATTTCTCCAAGGTAGCTGAACCATTGACAGGATTGACGAAGGAGAATCAAGTGTTCACATAGGATGCAAAGTGTGAGCAAGCATTTGGAATCCTGAAGGAGAGACTGACTTGTGCTCCTATGTTGACCATTCCAAGTGGGAACGAAGAGATGATTTTGTATACCAATGCATGTTACTGGGCTTGGAGTAGTGCTAATGCAAAAGGATAAGGTTGTGGCCAACGTGAGTCGACAGCTGAAGCCACATGAAAGGAACTACCTAACTCATGATTTGGAGTTGGCCGCGATTGCGTGTGCTCTAAAGATGTTGAGACATTACCTACTGGGAGTTCGATTCGAATAGTTCATGACAAGTCGTTAAAGTATCTTTTCTCCCAAAAGGATTTGAATCTTCGGTAGCAACGGTGGTTAGAGTTTTTAGCATCATACGATGTTGATATAGCCTATAATCCTGGCAAAGGCATCGTAGTTGCGGATGCATTGAGTTGAAGACACACAAGTTTGAGAGCGATGTTTTCGGAATGGAAGAGCTTCGAGTATTTGGCAAGGTTTGATTTCAGGCCAAGATGCGAATAGGAACCTGAAATGTTGGCAAACTTATTAATAAGACCTACACTTATCAAAAGAATTGGAGAAATTCAAAAGCAAGATGTTAAGGTTGTCGAGTTTATCCAGAGGTTGGAACTAGAGAATAAAGAGTTCGAAGTCGATCGAGAAGGTTGGCTCCGAAAGCAAGGAAGACTAGTCGTTCCTGATATCGACAGATTGAGAGATGAGGTTCTGAGAAAATGTCACCACTCGAAGTCGACGGTTCATCCCGGTGGTAATAAGATGTATCAGGACATGAAGAGAGTCTACTACTGGGAGGGGATAAAGCGAGATATTGGAAAGTTCATTTCCAAATGCATGAACTGTCAGTAGGTCAAAGCTGAACATAAAAAGGCGAGTGGTTTGCTTCAGCCATTGGAAGTTCCTACGTGGAAATGAGAGCAAATATCGATGAATTTTATCGATGGACTACCTAGGACCAAAGCAGGGAATGAAGAGATTTGGGTCATTGTGGATCGCTAGACCCAAAGTGCGAGATTCAATCCTGTCAAATCGACTAGGACGACATCGAAATTGGCCGAGCTTTATATGAAATGGATAGTTCGATTTCGAAGTGTCCCAAAGAGTATAGCGAGTTGTCGAGATCCATTATTTACGAGTGG
Source organism: Allium sativum (assembly GCA_030737875.1). Taxonomy (NCBI): domain Eukaryota; kingdom Viridiplantae; phylum Streptophyta; class Magnoliopsida; order Asparagales; family Amaryllidaceae; genus Allium; species Allium sativum. Next base: position 975,150,663 of record CM060924.1, read on the forward strand.
ATTTTAGAGAAGTTTGCAAGAAGCATTGGGAACCGAGTTGTGCATGAGTACGGCTTATCATCCCCAAATGGATGGTCAAATCGAGAGCGTTAACCGAGTTTTGAAAGATCTCCGGAGGGCTTTGTGTTAGACTTTGGAGGTCCACGGGAGGATCATCTGCATCTAGTTGAGTTTGCATATAATAGTAGCTACCAGTCTAGCATTGGGATGACACCATACGGGGCGTTGTATGGAAGACCGTGCAATTCCCCGACATGTTGGTTAGAAGCTGGAGATAAGTTGATACTTGGGCCGGAGATGATTAGAGAGACCTCGGATTGTATCAAGATCGTTCAGCAATAAATGAAGGCAACCCAAGACCGTCAGAAAAGTTATGTTGATAAGCGTCGAAAAGACTTGGAATTTGACATTGGTGATATAGATTTCGTGAAAATTTCTCCATTGAAGCATATGATTCGATTCAGAAGTAAAGGAAAGTTAGCTCCAAGGTTCGTTGGACCATTTCCGATAGTCGAGCGAATTGGAAAGCTCGCATATAGATTGGAGTTACCCGAGAACATGTCGAGTGTGCATAATATGTTCCATGTGTCGCTTCTACGGAAATTAGTGCATGATTCAAATGTGTAGTACCTCCAGAGCAGTACGAAGACCTTGAAGTAGAGACCACAGTTACGAGACCTCGTAAGCCACTTCGTGTTGTGGGGAACGACATGAAACAGCTTAGGAGGAAAACGGTTAAGTTAGTAAAGGTACAATAGAGTGAAGATGACAATGATTGTTCATGGGAGACGGAAGAGAGCATGAGAGCGACTCATCCAGAACTCTTCTTTGATAGGACCCATTGATTGTATTGTCATTATATCATTGTATTTTGCTGTTATTTAATAGAATTCATGCTAGGATAAGGCTATGGATGCATGGCTTGACGGTTGCCAGTTTGGATGATAGAGTTGGCTTCTCACGGACGATAGGCATGCATAATTGTTGTGGTTGCTTAGGTTTACTTGGAATTTCGGGGGCGAAATTCTTGAGGGAGAATGTAACAGCCCGCATTTTTCATATCGGAGGATTGTAAAATATTTTTATTTTATTTCCTGAGGGTTGGATCATTCTCATTTTTTAATATGTTGCTTACGGGGATGTGAGACATGTCCATAATTTTTACTGATTTCATTTGTGACAATTTTGCCCCAGTAAGTTTTGTACAAAGGATAACTTTTGACTCAGGTCAAATCAAAGGGCGAGACATGTGCCAATGGAAAGGAATTAATGATTGTCTTTCCGTAGAGTGGTTACACTAAAGATTTGGCTCAGCGGTTTGGGAGAAATCGCTATTTTAAGGTTTTTCAGTTGACTGTCCAAGTTTGGTAAGCCAAAATGGACTGAATTGGGAAGGCCCATTAGAGGATTGGTGGAAACTATAAATAAGGGGTAAGGGATATGAGAAAGAGGTTTGAATTTACCATTCTCTCATTAGGAGGTCTTGTCCTCCTCCTTCCTCTAACACTTTTCCATCATTAAAAATCAAAATCCAAGTAGGGAAATCATAGATCTACACCATTGGAGGCTAGATCTACATTAATTGAGGCAAGAATTCAAGGGATCAAGGTGTTTGGTGTGAAGTGCTTGCTGTCCGGATTCATATTCCTTTGATTTTTGCTTGTTTGGGATAATTGGTGAGTGGTTTACATCTCTCACATGGATTCAATGAAGTATATGAATGTTAGATCATGTTTTTCATCGAATTCAAGTGTTTTCTCATAGATCTACCACTATATGTCCATTTTCATATGAATTACCCTATGATCTAATTTAGCAAGTTTAAACCATTAATTCAATGCTATTTCATACATTTATGTAAGTTAGATATCTCATTTTGATCATATGTTCATCTTAATGTTTTTGGTGAAATTTATATCATCTTAGTGATAATTGTCATATTCCTGTTGTTGACGATGTTATGACATGTTTATGATTGTATTTGGTGAGTTGGATGAGTTGGTTTCATCAAATGTATCGGTTGGCAAAGTTTTGGTCGAAATCGAAGTTGAAATGGAGGTGTGTAGGTTTCTGGTCGGCCTCAAGCTAGTCGGGTCGGTCAAGTTGTGGCTTGGGGAGCAAGTCATGGTTTGGGTCGGTCCAATCCTGGTCGGGTCGATCTCAAATTTCAGGTCGAGTCGGTCTTGTATGAAGCAACAAAGGAGCGGGTCGATTTGAAATCCTGGTCGATCGGGTCGGTCAGACGGTAGTAAGGCTGGTCGGTCGAGTCGATCAGGTGGGAGTGATCCTGGTTAGTCGGGTTAGTCGTAAATTGGAAGTGCTGAAGCTTCTGGTTGATCGGATTTGGTCTAGTCGGTCCGGTTTTGGTCTAGTCGGTCGGCCTTATACCCTAGTTGGTCATGTTTTTAGCAACGCTTTAAAACGGTGTGGTTGATAATGATAAAGCTATGGCTTGTTTTCAATGAGGTCATTTTCTGAAAAAGTACGTTTTTCGTGTATGACCTGGATTTGAAGAAAGAGCTTGAAAAAACATATTTTTTGGGGGAAACCCCCCGAAACTTACTCAAGCCGTAGGCAGTGGTGTAACTTGGCTCGATGATGGTGATAACTTCAGGGTGAATTCAAGGGGGAATATTCGAAGTGTTGAATGTGTTCGTTGAACGGTGTAGAGCAATGAATGAGGTGACAACTCAAAGGTTGTGAGTTGGTGGATAATGGTTGCCCGAGAAGGCTGCCTGGTCTATGAAAAGTCCTAGAGTTGGATGACTAGAAATGAGAAGGCTGAGAGATTATTATTGTCGTAAGTTCTAACAAGCTCAAAGCAGGGGTACGATGGGGGCACCCAAAAGACGGGTTGAAGGTCGAGTATTCTGGGTATCGTTGAAAGGCCTAGTTGTCAAGGTTGGACATACATATGTATTGTTGAAAGGCGTAAGGGGTTTATGCTAGAACTGGGGATTACAATTAGCCCTTGGCATATGGCAAGGTTGGTCGTCCTACGAGTAACGATGGTTTCAAGTCAAGATTGGCGGTGATAGCCAAAGTCAGTCATGGATGATTGGTTGTTCTGTTTGTACTCTCTCATGTAGATTGTCCAATGTCGTAGGAGATGTTGGTTGGGTGCTTGTCTGATATTGGTTTAGGCCTCTTGGGCTTGGGCTTGTGGGATGTTGAATCCGATTAGAATGGTCTACATGATATATATATATATATATAATCTGGATGTTATGAGTGCTTACCATGATTGAATGGGTGTTCTGGTTTCCATCGATGAATGGTTGACTTGTTTATTGTATCACTGTCCGATGTGGGGAAGATTAGGTTGAGTTCTTCTCTGTTATTGTGGGTAGATTAGTATGTTTATCTATTCATGCTCATATATTTTATTGTTGAAATTTGTTAGTTGTTTTATCGCTCATAAAGACTATTGTCTGACTCAAGGTTTTATGTCTCCTCTTATTACCTTGGGCTGTTCATCCGGTTGTGTATGGGCAAACTAAGTAGCAAGTTACAGGTAATTAGTGAGGACGATGCTGCCGTGCGGAGGCAAGCAGGAGGCTTACGTACCAGATTACTATCTAGTATTTCTGTTTCTGTTGTTTGAGTTCTCTATAAGGGTTGTAGTGAGGCCTAATCTACAATCTTTGGTATCAGTTGGATAATCTTTTTAGGATGTTGAGAAAGTTTCAAAAGTTTGCTATATGATGCTTCGTTACTATTGCCTATTGTATATGTTCTATTATATTTTATCCTTGCGTTGTGTGTTCTACGATAGGTTGCGATGTTGTTTACCTACTCTGATGATCGTCCATATCTGCCTGGCACACTTTTCAACGCATTATTCCTCTTGTTTAATGCAAGGGTTATGGGCGGTCGTCACAACAGTGCAACATGGTTATGGCATAATCAATGGAGCAGCAGCAAATGTATATTGCACATAACTAAATGTATATTCACGGTTCAAAGAAATGAAGGCAAACTGATTTTCGACATGAATGAAATGCCAGGCAATTTCCTTTTTTAAAACATTCAATCGAATAACATCTTTGGAAATAATTATAGTCATGAATGCAAGCATATATTCTCATATATATATATAGTTGTGTATGTATAAATATATATATATGCATATACATATGAATCAGCCAAGCTAGTCAGTGAAAGAGGCTCAACAAAACAGTCCAGCATGAATAGTTTTAAACAAGGCAAGCTAGAGAAGTGCATGGGACACTGTATAAATTCAAACTCAACATGATTCATTCATGATAGGATTCACAGTGGAGAAAATCTCAGCAGAAACAATTTTGAGGCAGAAAATGTCTTAGACAGAAAATTATTCCAGAAATTATTTTTGGGAATGAAATATACTCTGCAATTCAAATGTTTTCGGAATTGACAAAGTCTAATTCAACATGTTTTGCTTGTTTCCCTTTTTAATCAAATGTTATTTTTGGCAAATTCCTTTCTTTTCCGGAATTAGATTTGGTGATTACAAGGAAGGTTCATTTCTGGAAATCTTATTCAAAACATGCGTCCAGAATATTTTTAAATCGAATCATTCCAGGAATGGTACTGTCACATATTTAAAGGAGCTAAGGGAATCATTTCAAACTTTCTTGAAATCAAGAAAGGGATTCTTGGCCTAATTAATCAAGTCAACAAATCATGCAAGTCATTTTTTTCACGAAGAACAATTCAAGGCAAGGAAACAATTCAAATAATCCAGAAATCAACTTGTTTCTCACGGCATACAATCACATATTCATGGCCGATTAAATCAAGGCAACCAAAAGGGGAATCACACGCACAAATCTGCCAAGTCATTTTGGGAAATTAGAGTGTAAATTAACGGATTCAAAATCCTATATTTATCACATCATTTTCATATTCGACACTATCGAAACTGAACAACAAAGAAAACTTAAGAGCATAAAATAATCAATTCAAAGAACTCATAAAATTTCGATCGCAACATCCCAAATCAGTGGACAAGAAAGCAGCAAGAATCTGAAGCAAATCAAGAGAACAAATTCGAAGAATCAAACATTGCGATTTGGGATTTTTTGGAAAACCCTAATATTTTTGAGCAGCCGACATTTCTAAAGCCAAAGGATTTCAGAGGAAATAAAATGAAAGGGGTCGGCTTGTTTTTTTTTAATTAAAGGCTTAGGGGTTTTCTAGTTTTTATTATATATTGTTTTGTTTTAATTTCTTTTGTACTCGACCATCAGTTTGTCTAATTTTCTGTAAAAACTAGGGTTTTCTAGTCATAGGATATTAACTAAGTTTCACAAGTTACGGGTTTGTAGTTAAGGGAAAACCTGGTTTCGTGGACAGAAATCAGTTCAGGGATTTGAGCGTAGGATTAGAACAGCAGCAGATTTTGCGAGTCAAAACTATATAGGCGGTTAGCGAGGGATTCACAAATTTATTGGTTTTAGTATGCGGGTGTCTGTTTAATTTTAGTCAAAACCTTAGGGAATGCAGCAGTATGCAAGGTTTGCCGAAGCTGGGTAAAATTTGTGTTATTTACTTTCTACATTTATTTTCTCTACTGCAATCTATGTTCGGATATATTTTTAATATCTTGTAAAAATCCATAAACTCTATTCACCGCCCCTCTAGGGTTAATCTGATCCAACTAGTGGTATCAAAGATTGGTATTTTTCATTAACTCTAGAGTCATGGTGTTCGAAAATCAACTCAGATTCAGTTTTGTTCTTAATAGGTTGTATAGATGGAAATTCAGACGGAGACTCAACAGGAGATTTTTCTTACAGATATTTGGTTCATCTTCTAAATGGTTTAATTAAATCTGTTGAGAATCTCAAATCTAAAATAAAACTCTGAAATCTGAGAAACTTGAGTTGATTAGCAAAAATAATATTTTGGAATCAAAACTTAAAAACGTCAAGAAGTCTTCAAACTCTAATTGCAAAAATTGTTTGAATTTGAAAATTGATCTTGTTCATAAAAATGAAAATATTCAAAAAATTGAAAATGAAATCCTGATTTTAAAAGAGAACAAGATTGAGCTTGAAGTCACAAACAATTTTTTGCAAAAGGAATTTGAAAACTTTAAGACAACCAAAATTCCAAATATAAATTTGCTGAAAAATAAAATTTATTGAAAACGGATTTGATCTTGTAAGAGCCTGAGAATGAAATTAAAATTTTCAAGAAATTCGAAAATTTCAAGAAATTTGAAAATTTTGAGTCTGAAAACAAGATCAATTTGAATCTAAAATTTCTGAGTCCAAGGCCAAAATTGAGATGCTTGAAAATGAAAATTCGATCTTGAAACAAAATGATTATGAGAAAAGAGAATTTGAGAACGACCGTTGCTCTAACATGATAAATGAGAATAATCTTTTGAAATCGAAAATCAATGATCTTGAGTTAAGTTTGAAACGTTTTTAAATGGGTGAAAAGCTTTGAATATGTTGCTAAAAAATCAATTTTCTTATGGAAATAAAAAAGGTCTTAGTTTTGAAAAATTTGATGTATTTTTAAAAAAATGAATCCAAATGGTTTTTAAGATCCTTCAAATTGTTTCGGAAAAGATCATTTTCAAAATTTAAACTCTAGCAAGTTCAATGGTTTTCTGAATCATAAACGAAATAAAAATTTGTTTGATAACAATCCATTAATACATTTTGGATCCCAAATGGAAATAAACCAAATTCAAGAAAGTTTAAACAGGTTTGGATTCTAAAGGAACAAAGGTAAATTCGAAAGGATTGTTATACAAATGGTTTAGGTACCAAAATGTGTGAATAAAACTATGAGTGGTCATACAAAATTTATTAGACCATTTGATCCTCTAAAGACTTAAGTACTAGAGTCTGGCTGAGGAACGACCCTCTAGAAGAACCAAGGTTGCTCCATATCAACATCAAAGCTTATTAACATATGTTCCTTAGCCAAGTTTGTCGAGTTAGAGATTCATTTGATCACATCGAATTCAGATATGATCTCTAAACTCAGTTTTTTTGTGTTTATATTTTCTGTTTCTTCTTCTTTGTTTATTCCTCCTTTTGCCCTTTCTATTTTCTTTATTTTGCTCTTTAGTTATTTGATTTTTCACTGCCACATTTTTTTTGAGCTTCTTAACTTCAAATTGCAGAATTCTTGATTTTCTAGAAATTTGCTTCATTTGTACAAAAATCTCATGTTTTAATGATTTCCAGATCTTGAATTCAAAATTGTAAATTTTTCTGCAATTATTTTGAAGTTATTTTTTTTTACTGATTTATGAATTCCTAATAGTGATGAAGCATTCTTATAATATCCTGAACACTGTTAATTTGAATTCCAAAGTTTTTGAAGATCTGAAAAATCAATGAAATTTCACACATCTTTGCTGTTTTGGGTTTCTTCTAATTCATTTTGGAAATAATTGAAAATTTATACTCATTACAACATACTACTATTTGTTAGTTGTGATAATTTCATTGATTTTTGGATTGGCTTGATTATTTCTGAATTGAAAAACTTTTGAATCGAATCATTGTGTTACATCTTGAAATAGATTTTTATTCATGATCATTTTGGCTGGATATTTGATTGTTTGGAATCATTGTGTTATACTTTTTAGATTTGAAATTATTAATCTTGTGTGATTGATTCACAAGCGATTTGAAATAAACTATCTCTTTAATCTTGGATCTTGAGTCATCTGTTGTGCTTGTTCGAAATAATTCTAAAAGATTCTCTTGTGCTTCTCTGATCCGAAATTGTTTCTGCTGCTCTGATAAAATGGTTTGAATTGGATCATGATTTGTCTTCTTGAACTTATTGTAAATTTTCTGAAAACTTTCTTGCGAAACTTATTTTGAATCTCATTGTCTACTGCTCTGATAAAAAAGAATTCATTTGTAAACATTTTTTGATGACTGCTTGATTTGGTATCAAATGTTTACCACTGCTCTGATAAACGAATCGATCTTGTTAAATTTGTATGCTTGTTTTTTGTTATTAGGATATTCTTGCTTGGGCTTGGGCATGGTGCTTAGATTTTTTGAAATTCATTGGAATGCCATTATAGATGATTAGAAACTCCAAGTGGCTTGGAAAAGACGTAAAATTAGTGCCTGAGATACCTTTGTTAGCCACCAGGGTAGTATTAAAATCCTCGTTAATGGAGATAACAAGTGATATCAGTTTTAGGCGTCTTATATTTTTCTCACTCATCTATTTGATTCTTTATACTAATTTTCATCTTGTATAGATTCTTCAAAATCCTCTTATAGTTGATTTTCAATTTTAAAATCATTTATTGATTATTTATTCAGAAATTGAAATCAATAACCAAATTGAATTGTACTTAGAATTCATCAAAATTATTATCATATTGTTTGAAATTGTGATGAGTTCTGACTATAGTATATTTCACAACACGAGGATATTTTATTTAAATTTTCATAATGATCGAATGTCTTTTATAATATCTTTGAATTGGCATTTATTTCATGAGCATCTTCTTAGTGTATCATCATTCTACCATCCATCATGATTTTACATTAATGTGGAGAGTTTAATATTTTTTTAAAAAATAATCTTAAATATACAACTTCAAATTTGTGATGGAAATATGACTGTATTATTTTTCAAAAATATATATAATTGAAAATTTTCAGAGATCCTAGTACAGTTGAGCATATTTTGTAATGGGATTAATTTTGAAATTTATTTCACAATCATTTCTGTACCTACCATATTTCTATCATCCATATTGGTTTTATATACTAAGGAGATTTTTTTAAAAAGGAAAATAATAAAAATATAATATTCATAAGTGTTTCTCTAAACCCAATTAAAAATCCAAGCTCTGGTCATGCATGGTTAAGAGATTACTCATAATTTAAGCTGCAACTGACCTCATTTAAAAATCCGAGATCTGGTTATGCGTGGTCCTAAATAAAAAGAAAAGAAAAAGGAAATAAATAAAAATTTATATGGAATCCTCCTTGGTGTGTAAAAACCAGCCTATCAATCCATTTTCTAACTTGCGAAATGTGTTAATATTATTATACATTATGATTTGTTAATTAATTGTCATTGGGATTTGAGATTATTTTATTTTGTCACATAAATTGAATTTATAATCTAGTCCAAATGCATCACTGTTTTGTGCTCATTTTTAAAATTTTATTGGAAAATAATTGGAAATCATATATTTTAAAACACTCTCCATTTTTATAAATTTCATCATAAATCCATCATTCTACAATGTCAATTTTGTCACTAGTTCTTAGGATATTATGATTTTTTTCTTGATTAATCGAGACTTATTATGAACGTTCTTCCTCTTGAGCTTATGTTATATTTCCAGTCAATTTTTTCATCATTGTTTTAATTTCTGTATTCTTTTTTTAACAAAAGGAGGAGAATAGGTTAAGATTTTGATTTATGAGTGAATATTTAATAAATATTTTAATATTGAAATTTCATTTGATTTATTCTTTTTACTCATGCACATATCTAAGGGGAGCTTTGTTGTGGGGGGAGCATACATATAGGGGGAGTTTCAATATACAATGTCAAACATATTTATTATATTCAAAATCTTATTATATGTTTGTCCTCTTCAAAAGGGGGAGATTGTCGTATGTAACAATTCTATGATTTTTGTTTGATAATAACAAACATTTATATATATATATATTGTTATAAATGTGTTTGTAACTGTACTATTTAATTACATCACAGACAAAAAATATATTTATATTTAAATAAAATACCACTGCACAAGAATTTAAATATACAAACAGTATTTTATCACAATATAATATTTTATTTCTACATTTCAATAGTACATTCTTACAACTCCACTATTTGTACATTTCACTCAAATACAATCAATTCAATTTTAATTCCTTTTTTCTTGCATAGCTCCTCACTACAACACTCAGTCACTCGGTTTCAATTTCACTCAGTTGTACAGTCACTCACTCATATATATATATATTATATCACACACTTGTCTTTTGTCATCTTCTTTGTCAGTCCAGTCTTCTCCTTACCTATCACAGAAACACACAGTAAATAGGAACAAAAATATTTTTAATTTGTAGTAGATATAATTTTCCTTAGAATTTTTGTGTGTTTCTCATCAATTTTCATGACTTGATCTGATATGTGTGTGTGTGTATGTGTATATATCCATCTGTGTCTAGACAGCTTGTCATATTCACAGTGATTCATTGTAAATACCACAAGGTAGATATCATCTGTAATGCTCACATATACATATACATATACATATATATATATGTATGTATACATACACACACTATGCAAGTGCACTATACATGTGTATGTGTATACATATATTTTCTATGCAGGGGCAATATGGTCATTCATTTTACCAGAAGGGACAAATATATCAGTATGAGGTGTTCAGTGACACACATATATACACATTTGTGTATATATATACATGAATGTATACAGTGATATGTCGAGGCAGGGCTCAAAATACTCAAGTCAACCAGCGTGCAACATGATCGAAGCAACAACTACATATCGATGCACAAGCTCGAGCAAGTCAACAAACAACACCGATTTGGTTTAGGTCAAAACAGCAAGGCCACAAATGCAACAAAACAATGGACACAGCTCAAGTCAGAAAGACAAGGCCAAGTACAAATTTGCCAACATACATAGTCGAGCCAGTTTAAAGTTCAATTGCAACGTAGAAGGTTAATACACAAATATATGTATACATGATTGTATATACATATATGCATGGATGAAACAACATCATGTTCAAATGCAAGTGTACAAAAATGGTCACAAGCAATTCCAGTTTTTAAAAGAACAACACCTTTTAAATATGTTCAGGCAGACATAATGACAAAACAATGGACAAAGCATTCATGGCAAGTCGATGCACGAAATGGTACCAAGCATCAAACTAGACTACAGAATTTAAATACAACATTCCAAATACACAAACGTGAAGAACCGCTATTTTTAAAATCAAAAGTCAATTATAAACGATATCTGACATGCTTACAACTGATTTTAGATGTTAAAAATTATGGGACGTGGATTTTTTTTTAATACTTTACAAAAGCAACCAATAACAAAGAAGCCACAATGGTATAAAATAAATGATTCACATAAATATATCATCACAATCCTCTTTATATATTTATATTGATAAAACAAGAAACAATATGTGGATGTTGCACAATACCTAAGCTCCCATTTGTTCTTTTTCCCTTTCCTTTTGCTTTCCCTCACATGTCATCTGTGATAATTTATGCAAAGAAAAAAAGGGTATCAACTATATTTGGACTGCGCCTAATCCTATACACCCTAACCCAATTTAAGGGTTCCAATGGCTATTGCATAGGAAAAGACTGCCTACGTACCCCTTTTGAGGGATCAAGCCAACATAGTTCTATTTTCTTCTCTTCTCCTGCATCCAAATACTTGTTAGTGCATTAAAACCGTTACATCCATTTAACCAATGCAATCAATGTAATTTAATACCTATGTAAACATTGTAGTCGGCATAATTAATGCAATCACTACACCAATGTAATCAAATAAGACTAGAAAATAATATTTTTCTCATTTATCACAATAATGTTAACATGTAGTCATCAAACACTTACAATATCCCATGAAAATCCAACATATAAGATAAGAAGGTAACAACACAAATATACTTACACAATTATTATTTATCAACTAATAATAATACGCCTTCAATGTAAGTATAAACAGTTCAGTGTATACTAACCATTCAAAAATAGTAACATGGTCATAACCATCATCGAACGTGGGCAAGTTCAATCAATATTAGTAACAAAACATCCATCATCAAATAACCATAATTAACTGCACATCAATTAGCAGTAATAAGGATATAACATCGCGTTTTCATTCTTAATGTGAACCATCATCGTGAAACAAAACATGAAATAACAGAACCTAACTACTAGACATGCATTGCAACCATTCAATCAAATTTACTATAACTGTTTTTATTTTACTCCAAAATAATAGTGATTTTACACTAAATTCTTTTAACATACCAGAAAGTCATTTTTATCGCCATTTATTCCAAAACCGTGCAAGTTTCAGTAAAACTATGTCATCATTTATAAATCTTATTTTGTTGAACAAGAATATTTATGATATTATTTAGGAATAAATAAATAACGACCATATTTGACATCTCTAATTAATTTCATTTTTTTTCTTTTCAAACACCATTAATGCATACGAATATGGAAAATCATACTTTCATTTATTTAGCATATTTCAACGTAATTACTCAATTTCATGAATTTATTTTTAATGAATAACTCATATATTCAATTGTGAAACTAATTAAAATCCCAATAGTGCAATAATCAGTAATAAGCAATAATTTTTGACACAACCACCTAAAATGTCTCAAATATCAAACAATTGTTAACATATCATATCATATCATATCATATCATAAACTAGTAATCATAAATATGCATCAAGAGAACACAATAATTTAAATTCAATTATTTAAGTTAAAAAAACTATACCAATGCTTTTACAAGTATCTTCAACTCATACAATCCATACATGTGTATATTCTCCATTTTATCTAACGCACATTCTCCTTTGCTGTCGCAAATTCAGTTGCATAAGCTTTCCTCCTTTTTCTATTTATTCTATCCATTCACTATTCTTTAATTCAACATGTAATATTTTTATTATTTCAAATTAGGAAAATTTAGAGAAGAAAATAGAATGTGTATAAAGATTTTTTTTTTCAAGGAGGAAGGGGGAAGAAAAAAAGAGGATCCCCGTTAGGCTTAGATTTGGCTCACTTATATAGCAGTTAGAGATTTATGTAGTACATTGGATTAACACTATGAATTCTCAAATTAAATCACAATCGCTCTCTTATTTACTTCGAAATGAAGTAATTACTTAAGGCATATCTCATATGTCTATTACTATTATTTTTATCTAACTCGTGATAAAAAGGGATTTGAATAAACCAAAAAAAAAAAAACAACAACAAATGAATGTTTCTTTAAATCTTATTAAAAGAATAATCGTTTATACAAGGGAATTAATTTCTAGTCTTAAGGAAATAAATCCCAAATAAAAACAAATCAATTCTACCACATGTCAATCAGTGCCTAATTAATTCTCACATGCACGATTAATCAAAACATTTACATATATACATGAATATATGATAATTCAAAGTTATACCGATTAATGTCTAATAGCTGCAAAATATGCATAAACCCCAAAACCATCCATAAATAAAATATATTGTCAATTAATATATAATTGATTGCTAACAAATTTTCAAAAGTGGAAATCAGGTATATAATTTTCCATCCCATTTTTACACTACTTTCCTCATGACATGCAAAGTCAATGTATAATCAAATTACATATATGTACTTTGATTTGGAAACAACATACGCCCTATATATATACATATATGTATGTATATATATATATACAAACACACACTTACATACAAATATATATACACACATTACACACGCACATAAAATCTTTACTTATATGCAACTTTTAATCCTATATGTCTCCCATTTTTATATGCATCTATACATACATACTTCTTACTTGGAACAAATATCTTTTTGTTTGTTTTACTTAAAATTCAAGAAATGTGTTAATGACCGGAATCAAACTCATGACTTCATGTATCAAAGTCCACTAAACTAACAACTACACCAAGCACATTTCCTGTTCTTAAAATTAGAACATTGAAAATTAATGTTTCCATGTGCGTACCTCTCATTCAAAAAAAATCCATAACTCGTAAATGATAATTTCAAATAGATCAAAATTATATATCAAACTGATCGTCTCGGAAAGACCTTCACAATGGTAATAGATACGACATCCGGTTTATTATCTAGTAATAATTAATTCTTAATTACTTAACTTTTAGGATAAAGCTACGGGATGTTACATTCTTCCCTCCTTAAAAGAATTGCGCCCCCGCAATTCCCTAAATATAAAACCCACACAAAATAATAAATCTTTCTTATGGGTTTTATGACAAAATGTATGAGAATTCATCAATCATACGTTATCTTCCCATATGTAATAACCATAGTTTCTGACTAATCACAACACACAACACACTATAATAAAATATGTACTTTCTCGTCATTTTATGGGACCTGTAGTGTGTAAAAATAATAATCCATCAACAAATTACAAGATAATGAAAATCACTACTTGACAACATGAACCATAGCGTTTCAACGTTAATTGACTATAATTTAAATCCATAGCAAACAATAGTTATTATAACATCCTCATACAAATAAAAGAGCACACATAAATTAACAATCAATGTGGTTCATAAGAATAAAGCATATGTAAATCAAGAGAACAACTAACATGTAACATCCCAGAATTTTACTAAGTTTGATTTGGATTTTTATTATATAATTTTGGATTTTTTTGAATATAAATTGATTTTTAAAAGGTTTGAATATAAATTTTTTACTTTCAATAAGTATTTTGTTTTATTAAATATGATTTTATAAGAAAAACTTATTTTAAAAGTTATATTTTATTTTTAAGATTTATGTTTGAGTAATGGTATTTTCTGATTTTGATAATATTGGTTTGTAAAATATGAAATTTGGTAAAGGATGATTTTTAAAAGATTTCATAAGAATGATTTTTTTATTTTAAAATCAATAAGTAGGATGATTTATAATGACAAAATTTATTAAGAATTTATTTTTAAACCATTTGTTAGTACAAATTTTGGTAAATTATATGTGTAAATATATTTGATAAATAATATAGATAAATATTATTTTTTAGTTATAAAGATTTTCATAAACCTTAAGGTAATATATTAGCTACACTTGGAAAGTGGCTACATTCATGAGTGTTACAACCTTGTTTTTAATAAATTAAAAATTGTCTTAGGATAAGGATTAAGGTGATGTGTCTCCATATGTGTCACTGTGCATGTTCAAAGCTTCATGACAATACCAAGTGTTCCCTTAGGTGAAATTCATGCATGTAGTAAGGCTCATGAGCAAGACATGTGTCCTTGAACAAATTGTCTAAAATATCCTTGAAATCACCCTATATAAGGAGAGCTAAACCCATTATATTGCTCACTTCAACCATAACTTCAATCTGTACCTCACGTTCAAGGTTTTTACTCACTTTTAAACTCTCTGTTGAGTTTTCCAGTAAAGAAAATATACGTTCCCACTCATTCAAAAATCCTTTTCTCTTAATTCGTTCATGATCAACTTGAATGATCCACACGAATAATGTTTGGATTGTCATTTTTGATTTTTACGAATTGACGGATCAAGTTTCCGTTGAGAATAGAGAAAGAAATCGATTAAAATCAGAGAAGGATCAAGAATGGGTTCAATGATTCGAAAAATAAAATCTCCTAATCCAAGAAGAATCGCTCGACGCCATCTGCGCCATTGAGATCATCGAAGAACGTAGTATTTTTAATGCGAAAATGGCGTGATTCTGTGTCGACGATCGGAAAAGTTTGGAACTACGGTTGAGGATCATTGGAGAATCAAGTGACGATATGTGAAACAGAGATTGTTAACGAGGATGGAGAGAGCTTTAATGTCGCAAAAATTGGTGAAGACGGTGCATGTTATGGGGGTGCGATAGTATGGAGGTCGCGGATTTTTCTGTGATTTCCAGGTTTGGCGAAGGGCTCGGAATTTGATGGAGGGGGGCGAAGCACAGGCGAGTGGGTGCGACGAGATGAGAATGCGAAGAGAGATTTGTTCGTGAAGTCCCATTTGTGGTTCGGTGGAATTTTGAGGTTGTGCATGAGCACCACCGTGCACGGCTTGGGTTCAGGAAAAAAACAAAGAAGGGAGAATGCGAGAGGAAGAAGAAGGAGAGGGTGAGCGGGCCGGTGTTTGGCAATTGGGCTTGGGCCGAGCTTGGTATGGTTTATTCCTCTCATTTAAGTCTAAATAGTTAAACTTTAGGAAACAATATCTCGCTCATTTTAATTCGGATTTGCTCGCCGTCAGAGGCGTTAGAATCGTATTAGAAAGTAGAACGCGGTAGTATATAGTATTGGTAATTTTTGTTAACTATAAATTTATAATAAAATAAAAATAAATGGCCTTATATATATGTAATAATATATAATGAACATCGTTATTTATTTAATTCCAATATATAAATTAGCAGAAAATCATCAACTTCTTATCAAAATGGATCGAGAACAGTACGAGTAGCGGTGGCAGTGTTCGTTGGTCTGTTCGTCTGGATAATGAAGATGTTGGAGCTAGTATGGTGAGAACTTCTAATTTAAATTATTTATTTAAATTAGTTAATTATAATTAGCTGAGATTAATGATAATTAGTTGATGATGATTGTGTGATGGATGTTGATATTTGAATGGTTGTTCATGAATTAGATAATACTCTGAACACTAGTAAGCAACGCTTGTGCACAGTTAAAATGTTTGTTGTGATGAATGAATTCATATCCATCTGATTGTATGGTTTGTTTGGATAAATATGATTGTGTTGCATGATATTATATACACACACACCGTGGTTGTGGAAATATATGGGTGATCGATTTAGAATCTCCTTCCTATATACGATTTTATTTAATTATTAAATAATATTTAAATGTTAGTTTTGGATTAACTATCAACTTTTAAATATTGAATTAGGATTGGAAATGACTTGAATTATGTATTGATTTTGTATAACAATCTTTATATCTATCTGAAACTAGTTTTGGTAAAAATATATTATTTTCAATTTAAATTCGAAATGAGATTTTGAAATTTGAATATGATTTTTAAATATATATTAACGATGTCTCTTTATTAATAATATAATATACCCCAGAACGTTCTAGGATGACAGAGAGGATAGTGTCTAGGCTTGGGTTTGGAAATTTAGTTTCCTGCTTTCCCTGACTATCCCTAACTGATCCGACAATGGGATGGTAATTTCAAAATCTAATTTGAAATATATTTTTAACTGTTTCCAAATGTTTCCGGAATATAAATTAAATTGAAAAGGGTGTGAATGATTTATAATCATTATATGACTTGAATAGAACGCGCTCCGGTGCGACAGTTGTAAACATCGGTTTCAAACTTCGAATGGTTACGACTTGATTACTTTAAATTGGCTTGACTTGAAATAAGGCACGTTGGATTTCAAATATTAATAGTATTTGAATAGAAAGGAAAGTTTTTATTTTTCAACATATGATTTTTCAACATATGATTTTTCAAGTTATATTTTGAACAAATTTGGAAAGATCACTATACATGTAGTTGGCGATCATAACGAAAAGTCGAATAAAACAAGCTTATTAAATTGGAGAAATTTATGATAGTTCCTAAAAGGTGATTAGAATTGGAATACTTGGATTTCGAATAATTTTAAATCTATTTGATTTAAAAAGGGCTATTTTTAATAGCAGTACTTTGGTAACATTTTTCCAAATGTTATTATTGGTTTTGAAATTTAAAGAAGGAACTATTATTTGACTATAAGAATGATTTATAAAATAGTTTCGAAGATTATTTAAGTATTGGAAATATTTATATGGAATTGAAATGGGTTTTCCAAAGTTAAAATTTGGATATGGTTGGAGATAAATCTTCGGATGTTTAATATTAATTTGGTAAATGAGAACTCTTATTATCTGAGGAATTTAAAAGGTAATTCACCATTATTCCGCTTATAATAAGAGTTGGATACGGTAATTAATATTGAAGATAAGTTGATGGTATTTCTATCCAGATCTAAGGTTGAAGAGTTGAATAAATCTTTCAATTAAGATACGGGTTCTCCACCTGATTTAAATAAGTTGGATAGAAATAATCTTCGATATTTCGTATAAAATTTCATGGTGTAAATGAATACTATCTGGGGAATTTGAAAGATAGTATTATATCGTTATGCCACTTATATTATTCGTTGCTATGAGAATTTATATCGAATATAAGTGGAAAAATTTCTGTGTAATTATGATTCAAAATCGATTGATTTGGGTTTTGTCGTGAATCGTATCTTCAATAATATCATTCTTGAAACCCGGTGAGATTGAATGGTGGAAATTCATATCGTAATTAGGGATTTAATCAAATCTTTGATTCGAGGGAATTAAAAGTAAGAAATTGAAGTGAGGGTATGATCTTTGATTTCCAAGAAAAATTAAGATGATAACAAGATATAGGAAACTAAAGTAATCCAAATCTTGAGTCATAAATGAATTGATAACGATTTGGAAGGAGATTTGAATCGAAAAGCCTGTGTAAACCGTAGCTACTGTTTAAAGTATGCTTTTTATTTGGAAAGACCGGGATCGAGTATATGTTCGAAAACCATTCCAAGTAACAACACGACGTTATGAAGCAACTCAAGACTTGGTAAACGACGAATGAAGACCGGGAATATTTGAATTGTTTAGATTGATTGTTGATTGATGTCTCTGTTGGGTAGGCCACCCGATACGAGGTATGAGTTGCATGAGATCTGAACATATTTAAGTATTTTCGGATTGTTGTTCCGTTCAGACCCAGAATGGATTTGTATGGATGGCGTGTCTGATGTTGAAATTGACCGCATAGCACTGATTTCAGTTAATGTATATTGGATTTGTGGCAACATATTTTCCTCATCTCTAAGTCATATGAACATAGAGGGTATGCATTGGTTGAAGTTAGTGATATGTCGTGAATTGTCAATGTGGCATACCCGAGTTATGAAATGAGCTAGTGATGATCAAAGAATAGCTTATCGAAGCATATGACGTGACATCGACAAACCTCACACCCCGAATTGATGAGAAACTGGCGTTTAGGTGTTATACTTGTATATGAATTGATGATGAAGCTGTGCAGCAGTGGGAAACCACTTATGAACCTGGGGAAGTTAGGCATGTTCGGGGGGCCGTGTCTGGTCGAAAATCGTTGATCTGCCCTGACGATGTGTAGTTGGTGTCCACGATGGATTAAAAAGCCGTGAAGCACTTCGTTTTGTATCCCTGGTTGATCTTTCGTGCCAGGAATCATCAAATTGGAAATCCAATCACCAATACAAGCCATATGATTTTGATTGTATGTATATATATATATGGCGATATAATATTATGGGTATTATGCCGTCTAGGATTAATACATTTATTTGCGAAATGGTTTTCCATGCTATATGACAATGTTAAAAGAGGATTTTCACGTATAAAGCATTTTTGGTTATCATAAGATAAAACTCGCCCATCCGGTGTGCACTTGCATTGTGTGATGTGGGACGAGCTTATGATGGCTTCATTTTTCCCAAAGTCATTACGAATTTATATGCACGGGTATTCACATGGAATAAACCTGTTCCGCATTAGCGGCTTGGTCCGGTGAATTTCCCAACTTTAAAATGAATCCTAAAGAAAAACAACTGTTTTATATTCTCACACCAGTCCCATGACTGACCTAGAGTTTGTTGTTCCTTCCTAAACTCTGGGTGTCCATTAATTTTCACACGGGAAACCAGTTGTTTAGTTTTGCAGTTTTCGTTCTTTGGGGCAAGGTTCGGAGCGCTTTCTGAGTTAGAGTTCACACTAGAGTCTGGAGCTTCCGCTATAATGTATTGCTTCTTCCGCTGAGAGTATATTTATTCTTCTTCCGCTGCATATGTTGTACTCTAATACATTCCTAATAACTCTGATGTAATATTTTGTAATGAAATAAAAAGTCATGTTATTTTGTTCAATGTATGTATGTACCCATAACAATTCGTCTTTCTGAACGGTTTAAGTTGGTTTAATTACCGATAAGAACCGGGCAAAAAGGAGGGTCGTTACATTTGTGGTATCAGAGCTTTGGTTTATACAAAGCTATGGGGTACGTACATATTTGGACAAAAGAATAGAACTCCTCAGAGTTATATTATCTCATTAGAGATAGTGTTAGAAATGCCCTAGAATGAGATTCCGGAATATTATGATTGAGAGAGCGTACTCTGAAAATAAAGTGCTTTAAACAACAAAATCTTTTTAAATGATAGCTTTAGTAAGAAATCTTCGAGTGTTTTATTCGACGTTACAATTGGACTATCGAGTATGCATGGGTTTTGAATATACGTCTGATCAACGTATATACGAAGTCCAATATATACTAGGTAGATGTAGGGTCACACTCTAGTCACTTGAGGATGATTTTACTGATAACCATGGAACCATCAGTAGTTATTTTCGAGTTTCGAAAGTGGGATGACTATATGGTTTCAATTAAGATGTCGAGGAATACTTGAACCATTTCGATATGTCAGAATTATTAAAAGGGAATATAATGTAGGCACAATACGTTATAGATGAAAAACTAACTATTTTGATAATAACAAAAAGGGATATTATAGAAGTAGACTATACTTAAGAATTAGAAAGAACACGTAAATGTGAAAAATTCATTAAGAAATTTTATCAATACCACCCCTTAAGGAATCTGAAGATGATTTAGACTTAAGAATTTGTTAAAGAGGTGATTTTGATTTAAGTTAGGAATGAGTTTAAAAAGTTAATTTAAATTATGACAAACATTGAAGTAGGAAAAATATGGATCTTTGAAATATTAAATTTAAAAAAGTGAGTTCTGGAATATATTAAGATTAATATTTGGAAACATCCCTAGCTTGAACATAATCAGAGTGCGCAGAAGAAGTGTGATGGTATTTTAAATAAAACTGTTTTAAGCGATTTTCTGGCAAGTTGAGTAAGAAAAAATTTCTAAACACGATTTGATATTTAAACAAGAATGAAAAAGGAGATTATATATATTTTAAAATGGATTTAGAAAAGTATTATTCAATTAAGTTATAAATGGGTTAATATGAGATTATATTGGAAACGATTGGAACAAAAAAAATTCGAATAGAATGAGTGTTTCAGAAATACAATTCTATCTCTTCCCTTGTCGCTGGGTTTTGCTCGACCCGTTGTCATATTTTGAATATCATCCCGAATTGTCATGCTTGAAATTTAACTATCCAACTTTATCTCTGAATTCTTCCTTTTGCCCTGCTCTGATAAAGCCATGGACAAGTGAATTAATTTGGATTTGGAACCAGTATTTTGAATTATCTCTTAAATTGAACTTGAATTTGTATTGAGAGCAATAGAATTTCAAATACTGAATTTAGCCAAGATGGTATTTTACAAGGTAATTGAATGATTAGGGAAAAAATTTATTTGAGAACTTGGATTTAAATTTCTAATTTAACACTTAGTCTTATAATGGATAAGGAGATCATAGGTTTCGTAAGATTAAGTTAGAAAGATAATTTCCAAAATAAAAAAATTTCTTAGGGTCGTAGACCTCTAAGTACTAAACAGTATCTATCCTAGTTTCTCCTTAGTGGTAGTGGTAGCAGCTCTGAGTTAATTCAGAAATTTTGATTAAAAACAAGACCGGTGACGACCCTAGTAATCACGAGATTATAGAAGTTTCCTTAGACTCTACCTTTAGTGAGAATCAGACAGAGTGCCTTGAGGATGATATGAGCCTTGGTTGTGACCATTACATTTCCGATATGTTAAGAGAGAAATGGGAATTTAAAATTTGTAAACGAGTTTAATTTTACTCAACTTCCTTTTCGAGGATGAAAAGTTTCTAGAGGGGGTGAATGTAACATCCCAGAATTTTACTAAGTTTCATTTGGATTTTTATTATATAATTTTGGATTTTTTTGAACATAAATTGATTTTTGTAAGGTTTGAATATAAAATTTTATTTTGAATAAGTATTTTGTTTTATTAATTATGATTTTATAAGAAAAACTTATTTTAAAAGTTATATTTTATTTATAAGATTTATGTTTGAGTAATGATATTTTCTGATTTTGATAATATTGGTTTGTAAAATATGAAATTTGGTAAAGGATGATTTTTAAAAGATTTCATAAGAATGATTTTTTTGTTTTAAAATCAATAAGTAGGATAATTTATAATGACAATATTTATTAAGAATTTATTTTTAAACCCTTTGTTAGTATAAATTTTGGTAAATTATATGTGTAAATATATTTGATAAATAATATAGATAAATATTATTTTTTAGTTATAAAGATTTTTATAAACCTTAAGGTAATATAGTAGCTACAATTGGAAAGTGTCTACATTCATGAGTGTTACAACCTTGTTTTTAATAAATTAAAAATTGCCTTAGGATAAGGATTAAGGTGATATGTCTCCATATGTGTCACCGTGCATGTTCAAAGCTTTATGACAATACGAAGTGTTCCCTTAGGTGGAATTCATGCATGTAGTAAGGCTCATGAGCAAGACATGTGTCCTTGAACAAATTGTCTAAAATATCCTTGAAATCACCCTATATAAGGAGAGCTAAACCCATTGTATTGCTCACTTCAACCATAACTTCAATCTGTACCTGACGTTCAAGGTTGTTACCCACTTTTAAACTCTCTGTTGATTTTTCCAGTAAATAAAATATACATTCCCACTCATTCAAAAATCCTTTTCTCTTGATTTGTTCGTGATTAGCTTGAAAGATCCACGCGAATAATGTTTGGATTGTCATTTTTGATTTTTACAAATTAGCGGATCAAGTTTCCGTTGAGAATAAAGAATGAAATCAATTAAAATCAGAGAAGGATCAATAATTGGTTCAATGATTCGAAAAATAAAATCTCCCAATCCAAGAAGAATCGCTCGACACCATATGCGCCATTGAGATCTTGAAGAACGTAGTATTTTTTATGTGGAAATGGCGTGATTACGTGTCGACGATCGGAAAAGTTTGGAACTATGGTTGAGGATCATCGGAGAATCAAGTGACGATGGGCGAAATGGAGTTTGTCATGATAATGAGGATGGAGAGAGCTTTAATGTCGCAAAAATTAGTGAAGATCGGTGCATGTTATAGGGGTGCGATAGTATGGAGATCGCGGATTTTTCTATGATTTCCAGGTTCGGTGAAGGGCTCGGAATTTGATGGAGGGGTGTGAAGTATAGGCGAGTGGGTGCGACGAGATGAGAATGCGAAGAGAGATTTGTTCGTGAAGTCCATTTGTGGTTCGGTGGAATTTTGAGGTTGTGCACGTGCACCACCGTGCACGGCTTGGGTTCAGGAAAAAAACAAAGAAGGGAGGATGCAAGAGGAAGAAGAAGGAGAGGGTGAAGCGGGCCGGTGTTTGGCAATTGGTCTTGGGCCGAGCTTGGTATGGTTTATTCCTCTCGTTTAAGTCTAAATAGTTAAACTTTAGGAAACAATATCTCGCTCATTTTAATTCGGATTTGCTCGCCGTCAGAGGCGTTAGAATCGTATTAGAAAGTAGAACGCAGTAGTAAATAGTATTGGTAATTTTTGTTAAGTATAAATTTATAATAAAATAAAAATAAATGGCCTTATATATATGTAATAATATATAATGAACATCGTTATTTATTTAATTCCAATATATAAATTAGCTGAAAATCATCAACTGCTAATCAAAATGGATCGAGAACAGTACGTGTAGCGGTGGCAGTGTTCGTTGGTCTGTTCGTTTGGATAATGAAGATGTTGGAGCTAGTATGGTGAGAACTTCTAATTTAAATTATTTATTTAAATTAGTTAAATATAATTAGTTGAGATTAATGATAATTAGTTGATGATGATTGTGTGATGGATGTTGATGTTTGAATGGTTGTTCATGAATTAGATAATACTCTGAACACTAGTAAGCAATGCTTGTGCACAGTTAAAATGTTTGTTGTGATGAATGAATTCATATCCATCTGATCGTATAGTTCATTTGGATAAATATGATTGTGTTGCATGATATTATATATATATACACACACACATCGTGGTTGTGGAAATATATGGGTGATCGATTTAGAATCTCCTTCCTATATACGATTTTATTTAATTATTAAATAATATTTAAATGTTAGTTTTGGATTAAATATCAACTTTTAAATATTGATTTAGGATTGGAAATGATTTGAATTATGTATTGATTTTGTATAATAATCTTTATATCTATCTGAAACTATTTTTGGTAAAAATATATTATTTTCAATTTAAATTTGAAAAGAGAATTTGAAATTTGAATATGGTTTTTAAATATATACTAATGATGTCTCTTTATTAATAATATAATATACCCCAGAACGTTCTAGGATGACAGAGAGGATAGTGTCTAGGCTTGGGTTTGGAAATTAGTTTTCTGCTCTCCCTGGCTATCCCTAACTAATCCGACAACGGGAGAGTAATTTCGAAATCTAATTTGAAATATATTTTTAACTGTTTCCAAATGTTTTGGAAATATAAATTAAATTGAAAAGGGTGTGAATGATTTATAATCGTTATATGACTTGAATAGAACGCGCTCGCGACAGTTGTAAACATCGATTTCAAACTTCGAATGGTTACGACTTGATTACTTTAAATTGGCTTGACTTGAAATCAGGCACGTTGGATTTCAAATAATAATAGTATTTGAATAGAAAGGAAATTTTCGATTTTTCAACATATGATTTTTCAAGTTATATTTTGAACAAATTTGGAAAGATCACTATACATGCAGTTGGCAATCATAACGAAAAGTCGAATAAAACAAGTTTATTAAATTGGAGAAATTTATGATAGTTCCTAAAAGGTGATTAGAATTGGAATACTTGAATTTCGAATAATTTTAAATCTATTTGATTTTAAAAGGGCTATTTTTAATAGCAGTACTTTGGTAACATTTTTCCGATTGTTATTATTGGTTTTGAAATTTAAAGCAGGAACTATTATTTGACTATAAGAATGGTTATAAAATAGTTTCGAAGATTATTTAAGTATTGGAAATATTTATATGGAATTGAAATGGGTTTTCCAAATCTAAAATTTGGATATGGTTGGAGATAAATCTTCGGATGTTTAATATTAATTTGGTAAATGAGAACTCTTATTATCTGAGGAATTTAAAAGGTAATTCACCATTATTCCGCTTATAATATGAATTGGATACGGTAATTAATATTGAAGATAAGTTGATGGTATTTCTATCTAGATCTAATATCGAAGAGCTGAATAAATCTTTCAATTAAGATACGGGTTCTCCACCTGATTTATATAAGTTAGATAGAAACAATCTTCGATATTACATATAAAATTTCATGGTGTAAATGAATACTATCTGGGGAATTTGAAAGATAGTATTATATCGTTATGCCACTTATAGTATTCGTTGACTATGAGAATTTATATCAAATATAAGTGGAAAAATTTCTGTGTAACTTATGATTCAAAATCGATTGATTTGGGTTTTGTCGTGAATTGTATCTTCAATAATATCATTCTTGAAACGCGATGAGATTGAATGGTGGAAATTCATATCGTAATTAGGGATTTAATCAAATCTTTGATTCGAGGGAATTAAAAGTAAGAAATTGAAGCGAGGGTATGATCTTTGATTTCCAAGAAAAATTAAGATGATAACGAGATATAGGAAATTAAAGTAATCCAAATCTTGAGTCATAAATGAATTGATAACGATTTGGAAGGAGATTTGAATTGAAAAGACTGTGTAAACCATAACTACTGTTTAAAATATGATTTTTATTTGGAAAGACCGGGATCGAGTATATGTTCGAAAACCATTCCAAGTAACAACACGACGTTATGAAGAAACTCAAGACTTGGTAAACGACGAATGAAGACTAGGAATATTTGAATTGTTTAGATTGATTGTTGATTAATGTCTCGGTTGGGTAGGCCACCTGATACGAGGTATGAGTTGCATGAGATCTGAACATATTTAAGTATTTTCCGGTTGTTGTTCCGTTCAGATCCAGAACGGATTTGTATGAATGGTGTGTCTGACGTTGAAATTGACCGCATAGCACTGATTTCAGTTAATGTATATCGGATTTGTGGTAATATATTTTCCTCATCTCTAAGTCATATGAACTTAGAGGGTATGCATTGGTTGAAATCAGTGATATGTCGTGAATTGTCAATGTGGCATACCCGAGTTACGAAATGAGCTAGTGATGATCAAAGAATGGCTTATCGAAGCATATGACGTGAGTCGACAAACCGCACACCCCGGATTGATGAGAAACTGGCGATTAGGTTTTATACTTATATATGAATTGATGATGAAGCTGTGCAGTAGTGGGAAACCACTTATGAACCTGGGGAAGTTGGGTATTTTCGGGGGGCTATGTCTGGTCGAAAACCGTTGATCTGCCATGATAATGTGTAGTTAATGTCCGCGATGGATGAAAAAGCCGCGAGGCACTTCGTTTTGTATCCCTGATTGATCTTTCGTGCCAGGAGTCATCAAGTTGGAAATACAATCTCCAATACGAGCCATACGATTTTGATTGTGTGTGTGTGTGTGTGTATATATATATATATATATATATATATATATATGGCGACATAATATTATGGGTATTATGCCGTCTAGTATTAATCCATTTATTTGCGAAATTGTTTTCCACGCTATATGATAATATTAAAAAAGGATTTTCATGTATAAAGCATTTTTGGTTATCATAAGATAAAACTCGCCCATCCGGTGTGCGCTTGCATTGTGTGATGTGGGACGTACTTATGATGGCTTCGTTTTCCCCAAAGTCATTACGAATTTATATGCATGGGTATTCACATGGAATAAAACTCGTTTTGCATTAGCGGCGTGGTCCGATGAATTTCCCAACTTTAAAATGAATCCTAAAGAAAAATAACTTTTTTATGTTCTCACACTAGTCCCATAACTGACCCGGAGTTTATTGTTCCTTCCTAAACTCTGGGTGCCCATTAATTTTCACACGGTCAGCCAGTAGTTTAATTTTGTTGTTTTAGTTCGTTGGAGCGAGGTTCGAAGCGCTTTCTGAGTTGGAGTTCACACTAGAGTCTGTAGCTTCTGCTATAATATACTGCTTCTTCCGCTGAGAGTATATTTATTCTTCTTCCATTGTATATGTTGTACTCTGATACATTCCTGATAACTCTGATGTAATACTTTGTAATGAAATAAAAAGTCTTGTTATTTTGTTCAATGTATGTATGTACCCATAACAATTCGTCTTTCTGAACGTTTTAAGTTGGTTTAATTACCGACAAGAACTGGGCAAAAACGCGGGTCGTTACATAACACATCATCAAACTAACAATGAACACGTGTATGTTCATTAATGTGCTAACCATGTAATCATCCTAATATGTGTTTTCTATAAAAATGTGATGAAATTCCTTAAAGCCTCACAGTTGTAGTAATGATGTGCCCTTTCCTTCTTTTCTCTTTAATATTTATAACCTCACATGGTGGAGTCCCCTACCTTCCCTGTACCAACCTCTCAAGGATGCACCGAAGTCTTGAACGCCAACTGCCCTTTCGCAAACGTCCTGCAGCAAATCCCAAATTTGGAAGTTGACACATTGGTTCCTACTTGAGCTCTTGGTTCACACTTAAACCCCATGATTCCATCTTGAATCCCTTGGTCCCCACTTGGACCTTTAAAGACAACTTCCTTTTTGAGCTACCTTTGCATCTTGGATTTTAATCGATTGGAGTTTATCTTCAAAAGAGTTCTACGTCGTTGTATTGGAGTAGTGATAATCCACATACAACAAGTTCCTTCATTTGGTGATAAAGTTAAACCATCCAAAATACCAAAGAGGGATCCACTAGATAGGAGTGATTCATATGCCTTTAAAAATTTAAGATTTTGGTTTCAAATCAAAACTTCCATCTATGTTTAAAATAACATAAAAATCCTTTGGCAAAATTCTCAAGTTAATAAAACTTTTTTTTAGTTACGGAAGATGGTAATTATTTGAAAAACATTAAATATGCATTTTGAATCACTCCAACTTTCATACATATTCCCAAGTGGTAATCACTAAATCTTAAATCACTAAAATTCTCCATTTTACCATTCTCCACCTTGAAGGAACATCTTCAAAACTATTAGTCATTCCAAATACTAGTCTTCTTTAGTTTAGGAAACAACATATTTAAACTATGCCTAAACTAATCATGTCAACCCTTCAAACTTTTTGTTTCTCGAGTGTAAATTCAATCAGTATTCAACACTAGCTTACTATCTAATAATACAACAACAAACAAACAAATAACATACAAGTAAATTAAACATATCAAATAAGAAAACAATAATAAATTCAATTAAAAGAATTAATCCAAACAATCATGACATGAACTAATAAGCAAAAATCAAACATAGCAATCATCCTCAGATCTCTCACTCAGTGCGTAAAGCATACGATATCCACCGCTTTGATCACTAGATCCATTGGGGCCGTGACGGCAACTCCGTACAACTATTGCTATGACCATACTTCTCTGGTCTATAGTCAATAACCATACCCAGTCCATACATCCCTGGCTCTAGGTTAAGGGCCAACCAGCCCACACTTCCCTGGCTCTGGTCGTATACATGCCCTCCGCTCAATAGTGAACCAAAGTTATAGATATCGATAACCCCTTTGCACATGTCCTGTAGAAAATCCCAACTCTTGAAGTTAACTCGTTGGTTCCCATCTGGATCCTGAGCAATAACTTCCCATTTGGACTTCCTTTGCATCTCGGGTTTTTGGTCTAATTAGAGTTAATCTTCAAAAGAGTTCACGATCCTCGTTGCGTGGTAGTGGTAGAATTTCAAAATCTGGTACGGTTCGGTCCTCCAGTTCGGTTCGGGTATATAGTGTTCAATCAAGTCGGTTCGGTCCTCCATTCTCGGTTCGGTTCGGCTATATTGAACCGATTCCATCCAATCCTGTTGCTCCAGCTCCTTTCATCCGATCCGATGCTTCGGCCCGCTCTACTTTAGTTCGATCTGCTTCCTACTCCAACCCTATGCAAGTGGCCTTTCTTGTTTCCATGCTTACTTATGCTTAAGTTCCAGTTCAGTTCATCTCCTCCGGACTCCCAGCCCGGTTCGGCTACCGATCCGATCCGCCTTGGTCGAACCAAACCCGGTCCTTCCAGCAAGCTTGTTTTGTTCATTCTTGCCATGCGACGTCGTTTTCAACCATTATAACTTTACTAAACAATCATAAAACATTCCAAACAACAGTAACAACATATAGGTTAAATCAGAAAGAGCAAAACATCAATCACATAGGCTATATTAGATTAAACATACCCAAATCCATGATTTTCCCCTTAATCCCCTAAATTTCGGTATTAGCAAACTTAATCCAAATTAACCCAAATTCATATATGCGAAATAAAATAATATTTAAGAATTTCTACATATTTTTCCAGATTTTTGTAATGCATAATTTCGCTAATTATCACTAATCACTCCTAATTAGTCGTAATTAGTGAATAAAAGTGCAAATCACTCTCAAATGACTATTTTCTATTAACTAATGAGATGGCTTCGAAACAAGGGATATATGTTAATAATTCTAGAGCACTTTTGTTCTCTAAAAATCAAAATGATTTTATCTTTATAAAAGTTGGGTTTCAGTTGCAATTTAATATTTGTGTGTATGTCATTTAGGTTATAACCAAACTCATAACTTGCCCTATAATTGTTCATCTTGTCTCACTGTTCTTTTCTTTATCCTCCACAAAAGGTTTCTGATAAATAAATAACGTTGTAGAGTGAGGTAATAACGATCAAACAAACTATACATACACATAAAACATGGAATCAAAACATTCTCTCTCATATTTTAACCAACCTTAAGGTGCAAATCATTATAACATAACAGTCAAACCTACCCAAGGCTCTAGTAATCGCTAAACCTAAGCTCTGATACCAAATGTGAAGTCTCGCTATTTATAAAATCAAAAGTCAATTATAAACGATATCTGACACGCTAGCTATGACACCCCACGTCCGTCAATGTCACTCTATATAGAATGCATTAAGTTTCATGAAGCGTTATAGGTAAATAAGAACATAATATCACAAGATAGACATGTAAAATAGCAGCGGAATTGAAAACTTTATTTAAATCAAAACATCATGGTCCCAAATATTGAGTTTACATCATAAGATTGAAATAACCAATTACATTAATAATCTTTCTTGCCAAAAATATCAGAGTACAAAAGCATAAAACCATATTTCCCTTGCGAAGCCATAAGAGAGTTGACAAGAAGTCGAAGAGGTACATCAATATCCCAGAATCCAAGCTAAGTAGAAAGAATCCAAATCAACTCTAAGCACTCCCACCCTGTGAATCTAGGGGGAACGAAAGAGAGAGAAAAGGAAACAAAAATGCTCAGACATAAAGTCTAGCGAGTCCAGATACTTTTAAATATAAATAAATAAAAGTATCATGGCAGTTATATAAAATTGGAAGAACAAGATAGCAATAACAAGGACAAGTGTGAACTGAGCAACATAAGTTTGAACAGAATATATAGCGCTTCTTAAATACGTTTCTCTGCACCACACCAATACTAGTATATCAGAAATAGAATGATCCCTACAAATACCATTCCATTACATTTTCTTGATTATTCGGTTACTTGGGTTAACGACACTCACACATCATACCTTTTTACTTCCTAGTGGATTAACCTAATATGGTATATATGTAGCTACCCCTTAATACTGAGGTACACCCCATGGTACCCCACTTGCACAGTCTCCCTCTTAATACCACATAAAAGTACGTAGTTGCTTATCCTACGCTGGAGTGACGTATGGATCTCTATATAACAATGTTACGTTCCACATATACCTGTCATTACTATGCTACGTAAGCGTACGGGCTGCCACCATCGATCGAATCAGATTTCATTCCTGGGTAATGCCCTCAAGTCTAGGATACATCACCCAGAGCTGTCCTGCATGTATCTACACTGTCCCACCTATGTACTGTAATTGTAGCTCGATGCCTCAATCACACGTCCTCTAATGTGCACCGAGTTCTATGGCAGGGTGATACAAGAAACAAGGAACTCGGTCGGGAGCCTTTCCATACCTGTACAGGCTCGCCTTTAAGAGCCGCAAAATATAGATATTCCTAGGGTCTGTTTTCCAGGGTGGTTATGGCCCCACCCCGATCCCTCCCTCAACTTGTAAAGACTACAAGAGCTAAGCGACTGCCCCTAAAAACAAACAATCCAAACATCCATTAGCGTCTCCCCTCAGCCCCTTACCACAATAGTGAAAGGTGAATGGTATCTTGAGTTTAGCTCTAGTCTTGTCGCAACCCACTGGCTGTCGATGACGGGTACCCCGATGGTCTTGACCCCGCCTCCCATTGAGGCAATTGCTGAATCGCCTTGGTGTCACCTCGTCGCAACATTCTGACTACAAAGCTACTTTTGCAGTCAAGGCCCACCCGCCTAGTAGTTGCGCGCAGACCATATTTCTATGAGCATAGCCTAAATATTTGCCATCACACAGAGGACTACTAGGAGCATCTTACGTATCTCAGGAAGCCGCGTGCTTCCCCTTCCAGTCCTTCGGAGCCGACTGAATAATCAGATAAAAGTGCGCTTTGCCCATGCCTTATGACACTACGATGATCTACCCCGTTGGGTTATTCACCCTCAAACGTGTGGACTGGTCCAAGCGCCTCACTTTAATATGTTGTTAGACCCTATGTCTAAAGATTCTTTTACGCGCTTGCCTTACCTCATCGGGTTTCCATTTAACTTGGTTATTCCCATTCATATTGAATTCTTAATCAAGTTACCAGGTTCGTCTTGCTTATTAATTTTGGTTATATAACTTAACCCCTTTAAGTTTATTAATAAGCCCACAACATGTTATTCTCTAGATTGTGGCCCAAGGTCTATAATCCACAATCCCTTTATATTTTCATCGTTCGATTCCATAGTTACAATAACATGTTCTTACTTAAAGTGTAATTAAGTAGTGTCATATTACATGTTTCCTTTTTAGCATATCATTTATGATTAAATATAACCTATATCATTTCACCAGTTTCCTCATTCTTTCTCATTTAATCATAATTCCGTCTTATCATTGTTTACTTATTAACTTAGTTCACTTAACTAAGTTTTGCTAATAAGTTTCCTTTCCAAAAATATAACTTATGTTGTCCTCATCCGTAGATTTCAGATTCTTATTCTTGTAAATAACTTAATTTACAATTAAGTACAGCTTATCCCCTAACATAAGTTATTCTATTCCCTTTTTCATTTATTATAACCTAAGTTTTAATTTCTACTTAACCCTAGGACAAGCCTAAACATCTTATATTTTCTGTTCATACCTATTAATGCCCCAGACCTCTCACATTAAGGTAACCACTTGTGGATGCTGGATATGCCGGGCGGCTCCGAGCAGACTTAAATCACCAGTTTAGACTTAACCTCGTGTCATGGTGTTGTTATGCATTAGACCCTCACATTAGATCAACCACTTGTGGTTGCTGGATATGCCGGGCGGCCCCGGGCAGACTTATACCACAAGTGCAATCTGACCTCGTGTCTAAGCGTTACTACGGTTCCATTATTTTAGGCATATTCATATTAATAAATTTTTCTTATTCCAAATATAGATTTTCATGCCCCTTTTTAATTCATATTTCATTATGCACAATATGCCCTTTTTCCCAAGTCATAAATCAAGGTATATACATACATATATATATATATATATATATATATTATGCCCAGACCCGTATTCACATATTTGCTAATTTATGTCCCTAGTTCACATTCATATATTTCAGTACAAGTTATGCCCAAATTCATATTCACATATATTCCAATTTACGACTAAATCATATTTTACATATGTTCCAATTTATACCAAATCATATTTTACATATGTTCCAATCTATGCCCAAATCATATTTTCCAGTGTATGCCTAAATTCATATTCACATTATCCAACGCAATATATGCCCCCAAATCCCTATTCGTATATTTCCAAATTTTATGCCCAAATTTATATTCATATTTTACAATACCAATTATGCCCCAAATTATGTCTTTTCCAATCGTTCCCAATTTCGCACGTTCGCATATTTCGGCGTTAGGCCTAGGCTCGAAGGTACCCTGGCTATATAAAAATAAAAGGGAAAAGAGGGAGAGAAGAGAATCAAGAATATGCATAATAGAAAATCAATAATAAACTGATAGAAATAGGCATAAAAACTGAATAGGCATATTATGACAAGATTTGACATAGTGACGATATGATAATATAAAGGCAAATCTGATAATTATGTCATAACAGAACTTGTTTACGCATAGATCCAATATCCAATTTTTATACACATTTTATTATTACCAATTAATTATTTAGATCTAAAAATGACATGAACTCACAGTGAGTAGATCTAAGGAAATGGATTCAAATTACTGCGAAGAACATGTTGGATTTGTTGCTGTAGCAATCGTTGAATTTGTATATTCTTTGCTGAATTGGATTTGGAGAAGAAAAGGCCATTCAATTTACGTTGCAGTAGAGCTTCGCCATTGCCACCATTTTTTTAGATGAATAAAACCTAGGTTTAAGGTCCTTTTTATAGGCTAGAACCAATGAATCTAGCTCACAAATCGGTCCATGTTCAGAAAAACGTATACTGCCCAAATCTGTAGGGGGTCGACCCCCCCCCACATGGGTGTCGACCCCGGGAACGACCTCGGTGTCGACCCCAAAGAGCCTAGGTCGACCCAGCAGGGTCTCGGGTCGACCCCAAACGGTCGGCCCTTTCCCTGTTTGGTGCGTCGACTTCGTATTTTCTGATTTTTTTTAATTTCTTTGAATTATATATATATATATATATATTTCGTATATGCATACAAACTTCAAACCTTGATAACTACTTCATACGAAGTCCGTTTTACGCAAACTTGATGTCTATCTTGACCAGAATTCCAAGACAGACGTAATGGCATGGTCCATTTTATTTAATTCTGAATGTTTAATTAAGTGTTTCTTAATTCATCCTCTTTAATATTGTTAAATTTCCTGGGTGTTACACTTACAACTGATTTTAAATATTAAAAATAGTGGGCCATGGATTTTTTTTCATATATACTTTACAAAAGCAACCAATAACAAAGAATCCATAATGGTATAAAATAAATGATTCACATAAATATATCATCACAATCCTCTTTATATATTTACATTTACAAAACAAGAAATAATATGTGGATGTTGCACAATACCTAAGCTCCCATTTGTTCTTTTTCCCTTTCCTTTTGCTTTCCCTCACATGTCATCTATAATAGTTTATGCAAAGAAAAAAAAGAGTATCGACTATATTTGGACTGGGCCCAGCCCAATTTAACGGTTCCAGTGGCTATTGCATAGGAAAAGACTGCCTACGTACCCCTTTTGAGGGATCAAGTCCACGTAGTTCTATTTCCTTCTCTTCTCCTGCATCCAAATACTTGTTAGTTAGTTCATTAAAACCAATACATTCATTTAACCAATGCAATCAATGTAATTTAATAACAATGTAAATATTGTAGTACATAATTAAGGCAATCACTGCACCAATGTAATCAAGTAAGACTAGAAAAAAATATTTTGCTCATCTATCACAATAATGTTAACATATAGTCATCAAACACTTACAATATCCCATGAGAAATCCAACTTACAAGATAAGAAGGTAACAACACAAATATACTTATACAATTATTATTTATCAACTAATAATAATACGCCTTCAATGTATGTATAAATAGTTCAGTGTATACTAACCATTCGAAAATAGTAACTCGGCCATCAACATCATTGAAAATGTACTAATTCAATCAATATTAGTTACAAAACATCCATCATCAAATAACCATAATTAACTGCACATGAATTTGCAGTAATAACGGTATAACATCGCATATTCATTCTTAATACGAACCATCATCGTGAAACAAAACATGAAATAAAAGAACTTAACTATTAAACATGCGTTGCAACCATTCAACCATATTTATGATAACTGTTTTTATTTTATGCCAAAATAATAGTGATTTTATACTAAATTCTTTTAATATACCAGAAAGTCATTTTTATCGCCATTTATTCCAAAACTGTGCAATTTTCAGTAAAACTATGTTATCATTTATGAATCTTATCTTGTTAAACAAGAATATTTATGATATTATTCATGAATCAATAAATAATCACCTTATTCAACATCTCTAATTAATTTAATTTTTTTCTTTTCAAACACCATTAATGCATACAAATATGGATAATCATACTTTCCATTTATTTAACATATCTCAACATCATTACTCAATTTCATGAATTTATTTTTAATGAATAACTCATATATTCAATTCTGAAACTAATTAAAATCCCAATAGTGCAATAATTAGTAATAAGTAATAATTTTCGGCACAGCCACCTAAAATGTCTCAAATATCAAACAATTGTTAACATATCACATCATATCATAAACTAATAATCATAAATATGCATCAAGAGAACATAATAATTTTAATTCAATTAGTTAAGTTAAAAAAAACTATACCAGTGCTTTTGCACATAATCTTCAACTCATACAATCCATGCATGTGTATCTTCTCCATTTTATCTAATACACGTTCTCCTTTGTTGTAGCAAATTTAGTTGCATAAGCTTTCCTCCTTTTTCTCTTTATTATATCCATTCACTATTCTTTAATTCAGCATGTAACCTTTTTATTATTTCTAATTAGGAAAATTTAGAGAAGAAAATAGAATGTGTTTAAAGATTATTTTTTTCAAGGAGGAAGAAAAAGAAGAAGATCCTCCTTAGGGTTAGATTCGGCTCACTTATATAGCAGTTAGAGATTGATGTAGTACATTAGATTAACACTAGGAATTCTCAAATTAAATCACAACCGCTCTCTTATTTACTTCGAAATGAAGTAATTACTTAAGGCATATCTCATATGTCTATTACTATTATTTTTTCTAACTCGTGATAAAAAGGGATTTGAATAAATCAAAAAAAAATGAATGTATCTTTAAATCTTATTAAAAAAATTACCGTTTATTCAAGGGAATTAATTTCTAGTCTTAAGGAAATAAATCCCTAATAAAAACAAATCAATTTGCCTACATGTCAATTTTGCCTAATTAATCCTCACATGCACGATTAATCAAAACATTTACATATATACATGAATATATATGATAATTCAAAGTTATACTGACTAATGTCTAATAGCTGCAAAATATGCATAAACCCCACAACCATCCATAAATAAAATATATTGTCAATTAGTGCACAATTAATTGCTAACAAATTTTCAAAAGTGGAAATCAAGTATATAATTTTCCACCCCACTTTTTCAGTGCTTTCCTCATGACATGCAAAGCCAATGTATAATCAAATTACATACATATATGTATATATGCATACATATGTATACACACACACACACAAAGGATTTGAATAACATGTTAATTAATGTGAATTAATTCACAACCTATGAAATTAATATATTTTAATTTGGAAACAACATACGCCCTATATATGTATACATACATACAAATATATATACACATTACATACACACATAAAAATTTTACTTATGTGTAAATTTTAGTCCTATATGTCTCCCATTTTTATATGCATCCATACATACATACTTCTTACTTGGAACAAATGTCTTTTTATTTGTTTTACTTAAAATTCAAAAAATATGTCAATGATGGGAATCAAACTCATGACTTCATGTATCAAAGTCCACTAACTTAACAACTACACCGAGCACATTTCTTGTTCTTAAAATTAGAACATCGAAAATTAATGGTTTCATATCCGGTTTATTCTCTAGTAATAACTAATTCTTAATTACTTAACTTTTAGAACCGTAAAAGTTGCCGGATGTTACAACAAAGGTTCGGGCAAAAAGGGACAATGCAACATGGTTATGACATGATTAATGGAGCAGCAACAAATGAATATTGCACATAGCAAAATGAATAGGCACAGTTCAAAGAAATGGAGGCAAACTAATTTTCGACATGCAAAAATGTCGGAGAAGTTTTTTTTAAAACATTCAATTGAATAACATTTTTGGAAATAAATAAAGTCATGAATGCAAGCATATATTCATATATATATATGTATGTATAGTTGTGTGTGTATATATATACATATGAATCAGCCAAGCTAGTCAGTGAAACAGGCTCAATAAAGTAGTCCAGCACGAACAGTTTTAAACAAGGCAAGCAAGAGAAGTGCATTCGACATTGTATAAATTCAAATTCAGCATGACTCATTCATGATAGGATTCACTGTGGAGCAAATCTCGGCAAAAACAATTTTGAGGAGAAAATGTTCTGAACAAAAAATCATTCCGTAAATTATTTTTGAAAAGAAATAAACTCTGCAATTTAAATGTTTTGAGAATTGACAAAGTCTAATTCACATGTTTTACTTGTTTCCAGTTTTTGATCAAATGTTATTTTTGGCAAATTCCATTTTTTTTAGAAATTGTTTTGGTGATTACAGGAAGGTTCATTACTGAAAAATCTTATTAAAAACTTGCATCCAGTATATTTTAAAATATAATCATTGCAGGAATGGTACTGTCATATATTTAAAGGAGTAAAGTGAACCATTTCGAACTTTTTGAAATCAAGCAAGGGATTCTCGGCCTAATTAATCAAGTCAACAAATCACGCAAGTCATTTTTTTCATGAAGAACAATTCAAGGCAAGGAAACAATTCAAATCATTATAGAAATCAACTTGTTTCTCACAGCTTATAATCATATATTTATGGCCGATTAAGTCAAGGTAACCAAAAGGGGAACCTCATGTACAAATCAGCCAAGTCCTTTTGGGAAATCAGAGTGTAAATTAGGGGATTCAAAATACTATATTTATCACACCATTTTCATCATCGACACTATAAAAATTGAACAACAAAGAAAACTCAAGAGCACTAAATAATTAGTTCAAAGAACCCACAAGATTTTGATCGCAAGTATCCCAAATCAATGGAAAAGAAAGTAGCAAGAATCCGAAGCAAATCAAGAGAACAAATTCAAAGGAACATACTTTGCGATTTGGATATTTTGAAAAACCCTAATATTTTTGAGTGGCTAACATTTCTGAAGCCAAGGGATTTCAGAGGAAATAAAATGAAAGGGGCCAGCTTGTTTTTTAATTAAAAGCTTAGGGGTTTCTGGTTTTTATTATATATTGTTTTGTTTTAATTCCTTTTGTACTCGGCCATTAGTTTGTCTAGTTTTCTATAAAAACTAGGGTTCTAGTTATAGGATTTTAACTAGATTATACTAGCTACGGGTTTGTAGCTAGGGAAAAATCTAGTTTCGGGGACATAAATTAGTTTAGGGATTTGAGCGTAGGACTTGAACGACAACAGGTTTTGCGAGTATACAAAACTGTATAGGCGGTTAGCGAGGAGTTCGCGATTTTATAGTTTTTTGTATGTGAATGTCTGTGTAATTCTAGTAAAAACCTCGGGGAATGCAACAGTAGGCAGGGTTTGCCGAAGCTAGGTAAAATATGTGTTATTTACTTTCTGCATTTATTTTCTCTGTTACAATCTATGTTCTGAATTTTTTTTAATATCTTGTAAAAATCCAATAAACCTTATTCACCCCTCCTCTAGGGATCCAATAGTACGAGTCGCTTATTTTCCCCAATCAGCCACACTGTAACACCCCGAATTTTCTGTTAATAGTAAATTAACAAATTAAAGTATAATTAATTCTAAATGAAAGAATTAAGGGAAAGGGTTACGCCATTGCGTTCGTCTTGGAATTCTACTTGAGATAGAGTCCGAGTTTGCATAAATCGGACTCCGTATGAAGGAGCTATGACCTCCGGAAGTTTCAGAATTCAATTTAAAATTCAAATGGTTCATAATGTAGTTCGAAATTCGAAAACAGACCTAAACTGGGTTGGGCGGGAATTTTCCCGCCCAGGACCCAGGTCGACCTGGGGGTCGACCTGGGTGTCGACCTGGTTTGGCCTTGGCTGGCCTGGTCGGGTACTGGTCGAATTTCTGAGCTCTAGTGTGTCACTAGGGCTGACTTATCACTTTCTGATTGGCTTCTCTTGAGATGGATGGCCTTGATTAACTCTAGCTTCATCGACGGCTCTAATTAGTTTGAAATTCTATATAAACAACCTTAGTCTCAACCTAAGTTCACCCAAATAAAATAGAGATATAGTCGTCATGCTGCTGGAAGGAAGCCAAGAGTAGCCTCCACTTGAAGAAAGACTAGAGACGAGCCAAACTAAAGTTAAAACGAGAATCAAACAATGTTTGTCTACCCAAAGGAAAGCATTGCAAATTCAGAACTCAGAATCCAGAATTCAAGTTCGTCGTTTGTTGTAAGTATAGTGACTTTTCCGATGGGAATAAAATTAAGATTTGATTCGATATAAAATGGAAATGGAATTGTGTTATTGTCTGACGACGATGTTAATTCATATCTATGTGTTGCAATGATTGTGTTGTGAATAGTATTGGGATGTTTGTGGTATAATTGAGTTGATGTTGGATCCATTAGAATGTTTGTGGATTAATCTAGTTGATGTTGGATCTATTCAATTCACATACAAGTCATTTGGTTCATATCTACACCTATATGTTTAGGTGATTTTGACAAATAATATGCTGTACAGTAGAATTTCTATGCCTAAATGATTAAGTTCGTATACATGCTCATATGTTTATATAAAAGTTGCAAAGTTCATAATTGGATCCATGCCAAGATCCATTTTAATACAAGTTTCATGTTATAGTCGTAAACATGATTGGATCTAGTTCACACAAGTGATAAAATTATACATAATTTATGGACATGTAACATTCTTGTCATATGCTAGTAATGTTCGATGTTATGCCTAGATTTAAACATGTTTAGGCTTTTGTTGTCTAAATCATATGCTAATTTATGTGACACCTATTTAGTTAGATCCCTATTGTAATGCAAGTTCACATATATGTAAGCTGATTTAGCCTATGTTGCAAATTCACATATATGCATGTTGATTTAGTCTACGTTGCAAGTTCACACCTATGATGTTCATATTGACTATGCTGAAAATGCCAAGTTTACACCTATGCCATGTTTATGTTAATGAATGCCAATTTTGTGTACGCTAAATTAGGCTAAGTTTTTAGCCTAATATTATATGTTAAAAACCATGCGGACGAAAAATTAGGCTAAGATTGTTAGCCTAATATTTAGACGGGGTAACATTGGGAAAAATTGGTAATTTGACATAAATTGGTGAAAAATATATGTATTGGCACGTTTGTCACATGCCAAAAATTGGTGGCATCTAAATGGTATAAATTCTTATACCAAAAACGATGAACTTGGAAAGTGGGCCATAACATTTAATTGTTAACAAATTTACGTATAACAAGTAATAGAGACAAATATGTAAATTTATAAAATACGAGTATGCTTAACCCGAGGTTGGATTGAGTTGTGATGTAAACTTGCTCGGACCCGCCCGGCTGTCCAGTAGTCACAACAATACCTATCCAATGTGAGAGGTTAAGCACTG
Organism: Allium sativum; assembly: GCA_030737875.1. Classification (NCBI taxonomy): domain Eukaryota; kingdom Viridiplantae; phylum Streptophyta; class Magnoliopsida; order Asparagales; family Amaryllidaceae; genus Allium; species Allium sativum. The sequence goes on from CM060924.1 coordinate 975,191,112, forward strand.
AGCCTCATAAGGACCATAGGTTAGACTGAGTTACGGTGTAAATCTGCCTGGAACCGACTGGCACATCCAGTAACCATAGCAATATCTGTCTAATGTGAGTGGTCGGTGCTTTAACTAATTAAAGTTAAGGACAGACAAGTCAGGATGGTAAGGTTAAGTTAACTAAAACACTTAACCAATTCAACATGTTAATTAAACTGATGGGTGGGGTTAGGTAAATACAGACACTTAACCACTTAACATGTTTGACTAGAAAACCCTAGTAACGGGGACCCATTTCAGCAGTAACCCAATTAGGTATCATGGTACCCTAAAACTAGGCAGGGTGGGGCATGATTACTGGGCTGGTTGTAAGCGGTCAAAAGCGACGGCAGTGGGTGCAACAGTGTGGGTTCTAACGGAGTGCGGGCGTGCACACACTTCGGAGCAGATAAACAAGGCACTGGGGGCACCAGTAGTATAACGTATGCATTCTATAATTGGCCCGGGCCGCCACCATGGGACTTGATACACCCCATGGTGAGACCAGCATAGGTATCTACAATCATTGGGGGTCGTATGACACATATGATTTTGCGAGTAGGAGCCGATCTTTAGAAAGGAGATCACTTTGCCCCGATCATGGGGTGCCAGTTGAGACAATGCAAGTAGGTGCAGAGATTTAGTGTGGGGTGCGATAGTATATTCTGTTCAAACTGCTTTATCTTAGTTATGATACTTTCCTATTTCTAGTTTATACCTATCATGCCCTTTTTCTTATTCTCATACTGAAGAGTCACTAGACTTACCAGGCTTTATGTCTGACTCTATTTTTCTTTCGTCTTCTTTTCTTTCGTCCCCCCTCCCCCCAGGTCCACAGGGAGGAAACAACCCAGCTTAGTCGGACTCTTTGCAAGCTTCAAGATATTAGATGTATGGTTTGGACTCTCTTTCCTTGGATATGGCTTTTGGACATGTTCAATGGGGATTTATGCAGCTTTTATTATGTTTTATGCTTCTTTATTTAATAATCAAGGCAGAAATGATGATGTAATATTTTGGAAGTTATTATGAGACAATTATGGAAATGTTTTGTATGAATACGTATTTATGAAATAAAAGTCCGTTTGTTTTCCGCTGCTTATATATACGTGTTTATATATCTGTCTTGTGTTTTATCTGTGACTTTTACTTATAAACCTCCACCGAAGTTAAGGAATTCCCTTTGTGAGTGACCTTAATGGAGGTGGGGTGTTTCACTTGGTATCAGACCTAGGTTTACCAGATTAGATAAAGGTTTTTGAAACTATTTTCAAAAATAAGTTTAAAGAAGCATTGTTTTCAAGAAAAAATGTCGTTTTTAAAAGGCATAATCCCCCAAAGCCATATGCACTATCTCTCTATCCTTTGTCTTGAATACTTTCCTTTTTGTTCCAGCATGTCTGGAGGTCTTAACCTTCCTGAAGGAGTACCGATACCCGGCTGGTTCCGAAGGTACGTAGAGGCTAGGGCCAATGGTGCGGGCCCAGCAGACATTCCTCCTCCCACAGTGGCAGCGGTTCCTCCTCCTCCTCGTGGAAATACCTTCGCTAAGACATGTAGAGACTTCAAGGCTATGGGTGGAAAGGACTTCTATGGAACTGAATCCTTTGTAGTAGCAAGGAACTGGCTGAAGGAGACCGAAGATTTGTTCGTCATCTTCAAAGTTGACGACAGGCAAAAGATACAGCTAGCAGTGTGGTTGCTTAAAGACGAAGCTTCTTATTGGTGGGAAGTTACCCATGCTGAGAGGCCAGTGGAGACTTGGGAAGATTTCAGGATGAGGTTTGGGATGAAATTCCTCTCCAAAGCTGAAAGAAGCCTGCAAATGAAGAAGTTCCTAACTCTTACACAAGGAAGTATGACGATCAAGGAGTATGTCAATCAGTTTAATATGCTAGCCAGATTTGGGCTGGATTTAGTAAACACCCAACACAAGAAGGCCCTTCGCTTCGTCAAAGGTCTGAATGAGCCTCTACACAGCCTTGCAATGACCCATATACCCATGGGAGCGACCTATGAAAGCTTGGTGGACATGGCGCTGCTACACGAGGAAGATAAAGGCAAGAAAGAGGCAAAGGTGGAAGTGCCTCTAGAAAAGAAAGAGGGTTTACAGGCTAAGAAAAAAAACTTCAAGAAAGGCGGGAAGAACAACAAATCCCGTGAAAAGAGGAGGTATAATTTCTGTGGCTTTGTTGGACATATAGCGAAAGACTGCAGGAAGAAGAAGGCAAAGATGAATGGTGGTTGTTTCCATGGTGGAGAGACTGGACACTTGGCTAAGGACTGCCCAAAGAAGCGGGGGCAGGGACAGAGGACTGGATCCACCTCAGGGGGACAGGTTCACGCGTTCGTGGCACCTCCGCAGGAACGAGGTATAAATATTTCTGTAGAAAGCTTAGTTTATCTCTATGATCATCCAGTTCGCACTCTCTTTGATTCTGGTGCATCACACTCCTTTATTTCAACTACTTTAGTAGAATTTTTGCACCTAGACACTAGTATGGTAGAAGATCCCCTAGTTGTTTCAAATCCAATTGGGGGCTCAGCTTATTTGTCGACGGTTTGCTTGGATTTGAAAATCTCTATTCTAAGTGTTGAATTTAGGTGTAGTGCCTTTGTTTTGGGTTTCTCGGGATATGGACTGATCTTAGGCATGGACTGGTTATCCAATAATGGTGCCATTCTTGATTGTGAGAAAAGAGTGGTTAGACTCTTGACTCGGCTCAGTACCACTCTAGAAATTTCTTGTAATCCCTTGAATGCTGTTATGCTTAGTTATCAAGAGCCGCTTGATGCTTCTGTTGAAAATTTGCAGTCGGTTAGAGTGGTTCGGGAATATCTGGATGTCTTTGAAGAGGTAAAGGGCTTACCTCCGAAGCGGGAAATAGACTTCTGCATATATCTTGTTGATAATGCAAAGCCCATAGCTGTACCTGTTATACACATGGCTCCAAAGGAGAGAAAGGAGCTCAGTAAGCAAGTTAAGGAGCTTCTCGAGAAGGGGTTTATAAGGCGGAGTATCTCGGAATGGGGTGCTCCAGTGGTGTTCGCCACCAAAGCAGATGGTTCACTACGTCTTTGTGTGGACTATAGGGAGCTAAACAATTTGACTAAAAGGAATAGACACCCGCTTCCCCGAATAGACGATTTGTTTGATCAACTTGTAGGTGCGTCGGTCTTCTCCCAACTTGATCTGGCTATTGGGTTCCATCAGCTAAGGGTAGCTGAAGATAGCATTGATAAAACGGCGTTCAGAACCCCAGACGGTTTCTTCGAGCGGCTTGTCATGCCTTTTTGCTTGACAAATGCACCCGCTTATTTCGTGGACCTAATGAGCAGGGTGTTCAGAGAATTCCTCAATAATTTCGTGGTTGTCTTCGTAGACAATATTTTGATCTTCTCAAAGAATGAGGAAGAACATGCTCAGCATCTGAAGGAGATCATGGAAACTCTTCGAGTTCATCAGCTTAAAGCCAAATTCTCCAAGTGCCACTTTTGGAGAGAAGAAGTAAGGTTTCTTGGACATATAGTTTCCAAAGAAGGGTTAGCTGTGGACCCCGCGAAAGTGGTGGCAGTGCAAGATTGAAAGACACCAAAAAATGCAACCGAAGTCCGAAGCTTTCTTAGGCTAGCCGGTTTTTACCGAAAGTTCATTAGAGATTTCGCAAAAATCTCAGCTCCACTCACAAGGCTAACAAAGAAGAATCTAGCATTCGCTTGGGATTTGGACTGTGATATTGCTTTCCAATGCTTAAAAAGGGCTCTTACAACAGCCCCAGTTCTGACTTTTCCTGATGGAAGCAAGATGTTCACAGTATGTACGGATGCTTGTGGGTACGGGTCTAGGCACTGTTCTGATGCAAGAAGGGAAGGTAGTAGCTTATGGTGGAATACAATTGAAAGTTCATGAAAGGAACTACCCAACCCATGATCTTGAGTTGGCCGCCATCGTCTTTGCACTCAAGTCTTGGCCCCATTATCTCCTAGTTGAGAAGTTCGAATTATATACTGACCATAAATCGTTGAAGTATCTTTTCTCGTAGAAAGATCTTAACTTGAGGAAGCAAAGGTGGATGGAGTTCCTTGCCTTGTATGACTTTGAGATTTCCTATACTCCTAGCAAGGGAAACGTAGTAGCAGACGCCTTGAGTAGAAAGAAGTTGACCTTAAGCCCTCTCTTTGTAGAAAGGCAAAGTTTGGAGTATATAGCCAGTTTTGACTTTAGGCCCTCCTCTGATTTTGTACCTGATTTGTTGGCATCACTAGAAGTATGGCCCACTCTTTTAGACTCAATAAGGGCCGCACAACGCGAAGACCCTCAGCTTGTGGATGTGATTGATAAGCTAATTAGGGGTGAAACTTTCAGTCACCTCAATCGGTACTCCATTGATGATAAGGGTTGGTTGAGGCGAGATGGAAGACTATGCATCCCATAAGTTAGGGATTTGGTAAAGACGGTTCTCGAGGAAGCACGTCATTCCAAGATGACAATACACCCAGGTGGAGACAAGATGTACAAGGACGTAAAGAGAGTTTTCTTCTGGAGTGGCATGAAAAAGGATGTGTCAGATTTCGTTTCTAAGTGCGTGATATGCCAACAGGTCAAGGCGGAACAAAAGAAGCCTGGAGGACTGCTTCATCCTCTAGAAGTCCCGCAATGGAAGTGGGATAGCATTTCAATGGACTTCATTGATGGATTGCCTAGGTCAAGAAGGGAAATACTAGCATTTGGGTAATAGTGGACATGCTCACAAAAATCGCCCACTTTATACCCATCAAGAGTAGAAGGACTGCCTCGTCTCTAGCTTCTCTTTATCTCAAGGAAATAGTTCGACTCCATGGAATACCCTCCAGCATAGTGAGTGACCGAGATCCCATCTTTACAAGCGAATTTTGGCGGAATCTGCAAGAAGCAGTAGGCACACAGTTATGCTTGAGCACGGCCTATCACCCCCAAACCGATGGTCAGACGGAAAGGGTGAACAGAGTATAGAAAATCTTCTGAGACTGTGCGTTCTTGACTTCGGTAGGACATAGGAGGATCATCTTCCTTTAGTGGAATTCGCCTACAACAACAGCTACCAAGCCACCATCGGCATGGCGCCCTTCGAAGCTTTGTATGGTAGACCATGCCGATCACTGACTTGTTGGTGGGAGTCTACAGACAAGCTTATACTTGGGCCAGACATGATTAGAGAGACTTCAGAAAAAGTGGACCTAATACGAAGTAGAATGAAGACTGCCTAAGATAGACAGAAATCCTACGCAGACAAAAGAAGGACCGACCTTGAGTTTGAGGTTGGGGACAGGGTTTTCCTTAAGGTATCTCCTTTAAGGAACGCCGTTCGCTTTGGATCCGCAGGAAAGCTAGCACCGAGATTTGTAGGACCATTCCCTATCATCGAGAGGATTGGGAAGATGGCTTATAGAGTAAAGCTGCCCGAAAAGTTGCTGGAATCCACAATGTCTTTCACGTTTCTCATCTCTGGAAATGTTTACATGAATCCGCGGAAGTGGTGGAGCCAAGCATTCTAGAAGAAGCCGAAGTGGAACGCGAAGCAACTGTGAGGAGAGTTCCAACCCGCATCATAGGAACTGAGGTGAAAAAGCTACGCAACCGTGAAGTCAAGCTTGTCAAAGTTCAGTGGAGCGACGCCGAGGAAGACGCGACTTGGGAAACTGAGGACAGAATACGCGTGGCCTACCCTTTTCTTTTTGAGGGTACATATTTGATTTCTCTTTTTCCTTAAGTTGTGCTTGTATCTATCTTTTTAGGTATATCTCCTCCATATTTTCCTTTATCCTTAGGTAGAAACCGCTTTGGATGTAAACATGTAATTGAAACATGTTATGGTTGATGGCTGCAAGTGGTTGCAAGTGGTTGCTAGTGGTTGCTCGTGGATGCATATACGCACACAACCTAGGTTTTAGATCAGCTCAGTCACTTCATATTGCATATGCATATATGTATTCATATTTTTATGTGGTTGAAACTTGATATGTTGTCATATGGATGTCGCATTTGTACGAATGATTGCGCACTCATGTATAATTATGAGTAGGGAAAAATTCGCATACATAATGGATTCATGACACTTACATGATTCGCATTAAGGAGGTCAACTGAATCAGTAGACCGCTTAATTTTTGCATTAGATAAGGACATATACACACACTATGCATATGATCATGAAGCACTAGAAGTCTTTTAAGGACAATGGATGCCTGTGTTTGTTGGTTGAGTAGATGGACGATTGGATGTTAGGATATACGTTCTTTCAGACCTAAAGATTTCGGGGACGAAATCCTTCAAGGAGGGGAGAATGTAACACCCCAAATTTTCTGTTAACAGCAAATTAACAAATTAAAGTATAATTAATTCTAAAGGAAACAATTAAGGGAAATGAGTTAGGCCATTGCGTTCGTCTCGGAATTCTTCTTGAGATAGAGTCCGAGTTTGCATAAATCGGACTCCGTATGAAGGAGTTATGACCTCCGGAAGTTTCAGAATTCAATTTAAAATTCAAATGGTTCATAATGCAGTTCGAAATTCGAATGCAGAACCAAACTGGGTTGGGCGGGAATTTTCCCGCCCAGGACCCAGGTCGACCTGGGGGTTGACCTGGGTAACCAGGTCGACTATAGGGTCGACCCAGGGGTCGACCTGCCCAGTCGACCTAGCTTGGCCCTGGCTGGCCTGGTCGGGTTCTGGTCGAATTTCTGAGCTCTGATGTGTCACTAAGGCTGACTTCTCACTTTCTGATTGGCTTCTCTTGAGATGGATGGTCTTGATTAACTCTAGCTTCATCGACGGCTCTAATTAGTTTGACATTCTATATAAACAACCTTAGTCTCAACCTAAGTTCACCCAAATAAAATAGAGATATAGTCGTCATGCTGCTGGAAGGAAGCCAAGAGTAGCCTCCACTTGAAGAAAGACTAGAGACGAGCCAAACTAAAGTTAAAACGAGAATCAAACAATGTTTGTCTACCCAAAGGAAAGCATTGCAAATTCAGAACTCAGAATCCAGAATTCAAGTTCGTCGTTTGTTGTAAGTATAGTGATTTTTCCGATGGGAATAAAATTAAGATTTGATTCGATATAAAATGGAAATGGAATTGTGTTATTGTCTGACGACGATGTTAATTCATATCTATGTGTTGCAATGATTGTGTTGTGAATAGTATTGGGATGTTTGTGGTATAATTGAGTTGATGTTGGATCCATTAGAATGTTTGTGGATTAATCTAGTTGATGTTGGATCTATTCAATTCACATACAAGTCATTTGGTTCATATCTACACCTATATGTTTAGGTGATTTTGACAAATAATATGCTGTACAGTAGAATTTCTATGCCTAAATGATTAAGTTCATATACATGCTCATATGTTTATATAAAAGTTGCAAAGTTCATAATTGGATCCATGCAAAGATCCATTTTAAAACAAGTTTCATGTTATAGTTGTAAACATGATTGGATCTAGTTCACACAAGTGATAAAATTATACATACTTTATGGACATGTCACATTCTTGTCATATGCTAGTAATGTTCGATGTTACGCCTAGATCTAAACATGTTTAGGCTTTTGTTGTCTAAATCATATGCTAATTCATGTGACACCTATTTAGTTAGATCCCTATTGCAAAGCAAGTTCACATATATGTAAGTTGATTTAGCCTACGTTGCAAATTCACATATATGTATGTTGATTTAGTCTACGTTGCAAGTTCACACCTATGATGTTCATATTGACTATGCTGAAAATGCCAAGTTTACATCTATGCCATGTTTATGTTAATGAATGCCAATTTTGTGTACGCTAAATTAGGCGAAGTTTTTAGCCTAATATTATTTGTTAAAAACCATGCGGACGAAAAATTAGGCTAGGATTGTTATCCTAATATTTAGACGGGGTAACGTTGGGAAAAATTAGTAATTGGACATAAATTGGTGAAAAATATATGTATTGGCATGTTTGTCACATGCCAAAAATTGGTGGCATCTAAATGGTATAAATCCTTATACCAAAAACGATGAACTTGGAAAGTGGGCCATAACATTTAATTGTTAACAAATTTATATATAATAAGTAATAGAGACAAATATGTAAATTTAGAAAATACGAGTATGCTTAACCCGAGGTTGGATTGAGTTGTGATGTAAACCTGCCCGGGCCCACCCGGCTGTCCAGTAGTCACAACAATGCCTATCCAATGTGAGAGTTTAAGCATTAAGCCCCATAAGGACCCGAGGTTAGACTGAGTTACGATGTAAATCTGCCCGGAACCGACCGGCACATCTAGTAACCGTAGCAATATCTGTCTAATGTGAGTGGTCGGTGCTTTAACTAATTAAAGTTAAGGACAGACAAGTCAGGATGGTAGGGTTAGGTTAACTAAAACACTTAACCAATTCAACATGTTAATTAAACTGATGGGTGGGGTTAGGTAAATACAGACACTTAACCACTTAACAGGTTTGACTAGAAAACCCTAGTAACGGGGACCCATTTCAGCAGTAACCCAATTAGGTATCATGGTACCCTGAAACTAGGGAGGGTGGGGCACGATTACTGGGCTGATTGTAAGCGTTCAAAAGCGACGGCGGTGGGTGCAATAGTTTGGGTTCTAACGGAGTGCGGGCGTGCACACACTTCGGAGCAGACAAACAGGGCACTGGGGGCACCAGCAGTATAACCTACGCATTCTAGAATTGTGTCGGGCTGCCACCATGGGACTTGATACACCCCATGGTGGGACCAACATAGGTATCTACAATCATTGGGGACCGTATGACACATATGATTTTGCGAGTAGGAGTCGATCTTTAGAAAGGGGATCACTTTTCCCCGATCATGGGGTGCCAGTTGAGACAATGCAAGTAGGTGCAGAGATTTAGTGTGGGGTGCGATAGTATATTCTGTTCAAACTGCTTTTTCTTAGTTATGATACTTTCCTATTTCCAGTTTATACCTATCATGCCCTTTTTCTTATTCTCATACTGAAGAGTCACTAGACTTACCAGGCTTTATGTCTGACTCTATTTTTCTTTCGTCTTCTTTTCTTCCGTCCCCCCATCCCCCCAGGTCCATAGGGAGGAAACAACCCAGCTTAGCCAGACTCAAGCTTCAAGATTGTAGATGTACGGTTTGGACTCTCTTTCCATGGATATGGCTTTTGGACATGTTCTATGGGGATTTATGCAGCTTTTATTATGTTTTATGCTTCTTTATTTAATAATCAAGGCAGAAATGATGATGTAATGTTTTGGAAGTCATTATGAGACAATTATGGAAATGTATTGTATGAACAGGTATTTATGAAATAAAAGTCCGTTTGTTTTTTGTTGCTTATATATATGTGTTTCTATATCTATCTTGTATTTTATCTGTGACTTTTACTTATAAACCTCCACCGAAGTTAAGGCATTCCCTTTGTGAGTGACCTTATAGGAGGTGGGGTGTTTCACACACGCTGCCAGAACGAACTCCATTTTCTTATCTTATTAATTTCATTTTCAATTTAACTTAACACAAATTAAGTTTATTAATAAGCACCAATATAACCTCATATTATAATCCTAGGTTGTATTAAACATTTCTAATAATTTTATCTTTTTAAACAACCCAATTCCACATTACTTAGTGTCCAACTTAGTTACTCATATTCCAATTTACACGTTTGCATGTTCTCCAATTACATATCAAGTTTTATCCCCAAGTTACAGTCCAATACTGATTATAATACTTAGTCGGTTCTAACATGCCTAATTATCCCTTTTTTTCCAACTCAACATTATTCCAATTTTAACGCAACATTAACGATAAAGGTGTAGTCTCTCATTAGACCTAGGCTCAGCGCTAAAAGAAAAAGGGAAGTGGTCTAGGCTACTTGTAAGGCCTAGACTCAAAAATAAGCAAAACGAATAAAATATGGCATAAGTATAACTGTAAATCAAGCCACAACATAAAAGGGGATAAGAAGTAGGAGAATTACTTATAAGCAGTAAATAACTGGAAAGAAGCAGGCATAAACAGTTAATAAATTATACTAATTTTAAAAAAAACTAAATGCATAAATACTTTAAATAACTATAAAAACTGAACTTGCAAAAACTAAACTATTTAACTGTCTAACTTTTTCCTACATAAATTACTTATCCAGAAATTGCATGAAAACTCACAGATCTGACAAAAAGAGCTTTCCCTGCGATCTTTCTCATTCTAGCAAAACCCCCATCTCTAGAAGTATTTACAAAAATAAATATTTAAAAGTATAGAACTTCTTCTTTCCCGTGAATTTTAATTATTTGGCCCTTCTAATTTTGAGGATAGGCCTAGGAAAGAAGAAGGAGAGAGAAAGAATGGATGTGAAGAAATGAGAGAGACTCGGCTAGTCTATTTATAGGGTTTATTAGGTGTCCTTAGCCATCCAAATTTAAGATTAAATCTGTAACGACCCAGATTCTACGTATCGAAGGATTGTAGAATATTTATTTCTTTTTCATATGAGGTCGTATGATCGTGTAACTTTAGGGAACGACTACTAGGGTCATTTTCCATGTTCACGATTTTTACCGATTTTTAAATGACCATTTTTCCCCTATTGAATTTTGTTTTGCCTATAAATTTTGATTAGCAAGGAGTTTTGACCTAAAACCACTTTAGGTAGATCCGGATGATGGTTTACCTTTCCGTAAAGTGGTCACATTAATCAAACAGACTTACCGTTTGGGAGATATGGCTTAATTAAGGTTTAGAAGGTGAAAAACAGCTTAACCGAGCTTAATTGGGTAATTAGCAGCCGGGCGCATTGGGGAATTTTGGGATTAGGGGTATTTAAGGACTGAAAGGGACTAGAGAAACCCTTATTGTCATTTTTGCAACTGCCACTTTCATTGCTTCAACCCTAGTAATGGCTTCAACCTTCTAAAAACACCTCTAATAACTTTCTAATCAAGGATTAAGCTAATCAACATCAAATCAAAGTAACATAGCATCAACTCAGAGTTGGAGCTGCTATGTTGCATAGAGATTCGCCCCAAATCAGTAGAGTTTCAGATCTAAAGTTTTATTTGTGGCTAAGGTGAGTGATTTGCATTGTTTTTCACTAATTATGGCTAATTAGGGGTAATTAGTGTTAATTAGAGATATAATGGCTCAGAAAAATCTGGAAAAAATTGTTAAATTCTAAAATATTATTTTAGGGCTCTGATAAAAATTTGTGTTAATTTGAAGTAAGTTTGCTAATACTATCATTATTTATGGATAAACATGATTAAGGGGAAAACCATGGGTTTTGGGTATGTTTGATCCATATTGATATGATAAATTGTTGTTTTGGTGTTTATTGTTGATTCTCTATGTTGCTATGACTGTATGGTATGCTTTGTGATTGATTAGAAAAGTTAGAATGGTCGAAAATGCCATCGTACGGCGTAAACAGTCGCAGGAAAAGTTGTAGGAAATGTGCAGGGTTTCGGATCGGATCGGATATGGGGCTCGGATCGGATAAGAGAACTAGGAAATGGAATTCGATTCAGATTGGAACTTGGCACTAGAGGGGGCTTGGCAAGAAGGTAGGCCACCCGCATAGAGTTGGAGTTGGGACGTGGGATCGGATCGGAGTAAGCGAATTGGAGGATGAGAGACCTGAACCGAACCGATGAGGATTGGAGTACTATGCATATTGGCCAAGGCATGGGCTACGAGCACCGAACCGTGTCCAAGCAGAAGCACCGAATCAAATCGAGTTAGAGGAAGGCACCCGAGCTGACCGAATGGAGGATGGCACCCGAACCGAACCAAATAGGGGAACTTCAACAGCATATAACCAATCCAAACCAGGCGTGTACTTCTATTTCTACGCGATGATTCTTTTGTAGACCTACTCCAATTCGACCAAAACCCGAAATGCAAAGGAAGTCCAAGTGAGAAGTTAGAACTCAGGGTCTAGATGGGAACCAACAAGTTTACTTCATGAATTGGACTTTGCTGCAGGACGTGTGCAAAGGGGTTATCGATGTCTATATCTTTGACTCACCACTGAGACGGATTAGTGGCTATGGATCAGTGCAGTGGGGTTGTTATGACTCCATGGGGCAAAGTGATCGTAGCAGGGCTATGAGCCATTGAAGTAGGTTTGTTATGACTCTATGGGGCAGAGTGGACATAGCAAAGTGTTTGTGATTACGGATCAGTGCAGTGGAGCCATCATGACTCCATGGGGCAGAGTGACCGTAACAAAGAATTGGGTGATCAAAGTGGTAGATATCGTATGCTTTACACACTGAGTGAGAGATGTGAGGATGATTGCTATGTTTGTTGTTTTTCTATCACCATGACATGCAACCCCCACCCCCCATTATTTTCACACCATGTGTTAGTATCACCTTAGAGTATTGTACGTCCTATTGTGCTAACTCTTTGGTTGCAGGTTCAGGTATGGTTATGTATACATGTTATTGTTCTGTTTTGTTGCTTATCGCTTATACCAGACTTTTGTCTGACCCAGAGTTTTATGTCTCTTCTTATTACATCGGGTGCTCTTAAACAAGCGGACTAGAGACGGTCAGGTGATTATGCACGAGTTGCTGTACCAGAGACGAGCAGAAGGCTTCCACGTATGATATATATATATATATATATATATATATATATATATATATTCTCCCTGTGTTGGTGCTGGGCACTACTTTGGGCATTAGTAGTGTACCTCTTTCTTTTGCTTTAGAGATAGTATTTCAAAGTTGTAATAATGTTGGTTTGGATGATAAGCTGTATTTCGGATTTCCGCTGCTATGATGGTTTAGTTTTCAGCTTATGCACTGTCTCGCCTGTTTTATGTCAAAGTTATGTTATTATTATATTTTATCCCATGCGCCATGAGACTATCTACACGTTCCTTGTTAGATCAAATTCCTTTCTTTTCCTTTCTTTAGCCACCACCCCGTGCTAGCCGGGCATTGGCACAACAAACTTTCATTGGAAATGTCGGCGGGTGCGAGGCGGCCCATCACACTTGGTATCGGAGCTCTAGGTTGCGTAGTTAACCTAGGGAAAGACACCAGGGAGAGATAGTACGTATATGAGAGCGCGTATTTGTGATATTTTGGTTTTTAAAAGATATATATACTATTAGTATATCTAAGGATGAAGCTGCACTGCACTGGCGCCACTGAAGAGATGGTTAATCGTTTTCTCCTTGCAGATTGAACGATGAGTCGAAATACAAGGAATACTGGTTTAGGAGCCAATAATAGGAATGCACCTGATATGAGGACGATGTTCACTGAGTTAATGAGAGAGATGCTTAGGGACAGTTCAGATGGCAGCTTCTAATGCTGCAAATGGTGGTGGTGCAGCAGTGCAGACGCCTAGGGCCAATTTCGCCAAGCTCTGTAAGGACTACACTAATCTTGGTGGAAAGCCGTTCCACGAACGGAATTGGCTATAGAAGTTCAAGATTGACTTGATAGTTGTGAGCGTATCTTCGAGGATCTAGGAATCGAAGAGTCGATGAAGAGGAAGTTAGCATCCCGTCAGCTGCAAGGACGGGCTTTGAATTGGTGGAATGTTATTAAGGCAGCTACTCCCAAGGATCAAGTTACATGGAATCAATTTAAAGCTCGCTTTTGTGACAAGTTTATCCCAGCTTCCCAGAAGTCAGAGTTGTTCAAGAAGTTCTTGGAGCTTAAACAGAATGGAAGGGCAGTCTCGGAATATATTGCTAAGTTAGATACTTTATCGAAATATGGATTATCCCTTATTGACACTCCCCAGGAGAAGAATGAGAAGTTCATAATAGATCAGTACTTAAGGGAAAGGCTTATAAACCATATTGATGAGACTTTTGAATCGATTGTTGGGAAAGCATTGAGGTTAGAGAGCCTTTATCCTAAGCCCAAGAATGAAGTCGCTATTGCATCTGCAGAGGGGCCAAAGCCGCAGGCAAGCGGTGGAGGTAAGAATAATTCTCAGAATAAAAGGAGCAGAGTCAGACCGAGGATGGTCAGAAAAAGGAAGACAAGAAAGAGGTAGAGTGCTTTAGCTGTGGCAAGATGGGCCACTATGCCAAAGAATGTCAAGCAAAGCCAGCGAACAGGAAGTGCTTCAACTGCGGCCAAGTGGGACATCACAAGGATAAATGTCCGTAACCCCCCAAAGAGAAGCAGATTGTGAAAGCATATGTTATTAATGTTGTTCCTTCTACGCCTAATTCCCCAACTGCTGCGGAGAAAGGAAAGAATGTCATTATTCAAGGTATACTTTCTGTTTATGATGTTCTTGTTCGAGTACTGTTTGATACTGGGGCTTCCTGTTCCTTCATATCTAGTGACCTGGTAGATAAGTTGGGATTGGAACCCGAGATAGCCGATAGACCTTTAGTTGTTACGAACCCGATCTGTGGTTGGACTAGCCTTAGTATGATTTGTCGAAATCTGGTCTTATCGAATCATGGATGTATGTTTTCTTGTGATTGCTTTGTTTTGGGCTTTACTGGGTTTGGCATTATTTTGGGAGTCGATTGGCTCCAAAGTTACATAGTAGTGGTAGACTGTGAGGGATTTTTGGGGACTATTAGGGCAAATGATGGGCAAAGAGTAGTGTTTGGTGGCCTACCTAGCGATGAGGTGATAGCTAGATTTCGAAATTCCCTCGACATCCCGTAGGACAAGTTATGAGGGGTACCCATTGCTGGCCAGTATCCGGATATCTTCGAGGAAGTGACCGGACTTCCACTACACCGAGAGATTGAGTTCCTATTGATTTAGTGAAAGATGCCAGACCTATAGCGATGCCACTTCTTCGTATGGCACCAAGGGAGCAGCGAGAGCTCGGGGTGCAAGTAAGCGATCTTTTGAAGAAGGGATTTATCCGAAAAAGTGTCTCCGAGTGGGGAGCACCAGTCGTATTTGCCACTAAGGCAGATGGCTCCCTTCATTTATGTGTGGACTATTGCGGTTTGAATAAAGTAACTAGGAAGAATAAATATCTTCTTCCGCGAATAGATGATTTGTTTGATCAACTGGAGGGAGCAAGAGTGCTCTCCTAATTGGACCTCGCGAAAGGATTTCATCAGCTCCGAGTAGCAGCTAAGAGTATTCCTAAAACGACATTTCGGATGCCGTCTGGATTCTTTGAGTGGTTGGTCATGCCATTCGGGTTGACCAATGCACTAGCATATTTTGTGGATCTTATGAATAGAGTATTCAGGGATCAATTGAATAAGTTTGTTCTTGTGTTCATAGACGATATCTTGGTTTACTCGAAGACAGAGGAAGAACACAAAGAACATTTGAGGATAGTGATGGAGGTGTTGAGGAAACACCAATTGAAATCGAAGTTTTCTAAGTGTCACTTCTGGAGGAGGGAAGTGAGATTCTTGGGCCATGTTGTTTCAGAGAATGGTATTGTCATGGATCCTGCGAAGGTGGCTATGGTACAAGATTGGTCTATACCCAAGAATGTGACGGACGTAAGAAGTTTATTGGGATTAGCTGGATATTATCATAAGTTTATCCAATACTTCTCCAAGATAGCGGCACCGTTAACTCAGTTGACCAAGAAGAATCAAGCTTTCATTTGGGACGAAAGGTATGAAAATGCATTCAAGAGCCTAAAGAAAAAGTTGATGTGTGCACCAATGTTAGTCATTCCTAAAGGGAATGAAAAGATGACAGTATACACAGATGCATGTGGTACCGGACTAGGTGCTTATTGATGCAAGGAGGTAGGGTTGTAGCTTGTGCAAGTTGGCAACTGAAACCGCATGAGAAAAGATATCCTACCCATGATTTGGAATTGGCAGCAATCGTGTTTGCGTTGAAAATGTGGAGACATTATCTCTTGGGAGAAAGATTCGAGTTGTTTACCGATTAAAATCGTTAAAGTATCTTTTCTCTCAGAAGGATCTAAATCTCTGACAGCAAAGATCCGCGAATAGATGATTTGTTTGATCAACTGGAGGGAGCAAGAGTGCTCTCCTAATTGGACCTCGCGAAAGGAATTCATCAGCTCCGAGTAGCAGCTAAGAGTATTCCTAAAACGACATTTCGGATGCCGTCTGGATTCTTTGAGTGGTTGGTCATGCCATTCGGGTTGACCAATGCACTAGCATATTTTGTGGATCTTATGAATAGAGTATTCAGGGATCAATTGAATAAGTTTGTTCTTGTGTTCATAGACGATATCTTGGTTTACTCGAAGACAGAGGAAGAACACAAAGAACATTTGAGGATAGTGATGGAGGTGTTGAGGAAACACCAATTGAAATCGAAGTTTTCTAAGTGTCACTTCTGGAGGAGGGAAGTGAGATTCTTGGGCCATGTTGTTTCAGAGAATGGTATTGTCATGGATCCTGCGAAGGTGGCTATGGTACAAGATTGGTCTATGCCCAAGAATGTGACGGACGTAAGAAGTTTATTGGGATTAGCTGGATATTATCATAAGTTTATCCAATACTTCTCCAAGATAGCGACACCGTTAACTCAGTTGACCAAGAAGAATCAAGCTTTCATTTGGGACGAAAGGTATGAAAATGCATTCAAGAGCCTAAAGAAAAAGTTGATGTGTGCACCAATGTTAGTCATTCCTAAAGGGAATGAAAAGATGACAGTATACACAGATGCATGTGGTACCGGACTAGGTGCTTATTGATGCAAGGAGGTAGGGTTGTAGCTTGTGCAAGTTGGCAACTGAAACCGCATGAGAAAAGATATCCTACCCGTGATTTGGAATTGGCAGCAATCGTGTTTGCGTTGAAAATGTGGAGACATTATCTCTTGGGAGAAAGATTCGAGTTGTTTACCGATTAAAATCGTTAAAGTATCTTTTCTCTCAGAAGGATCTAAATCTCTGACAGCAAAGATGGTTAGAATTCTTGGCTTCCTATGATTTCGATATCACATATACACCAGGACAGGACAATGCGGTAGCTGATGCATTGAGTAGAAGACATGCCAGTTTAGGGGCTATGTTTCTTGAGTGGAAGCAACTGGAGTACATCGCAGGGTAGGATTTCAGACCAAAGTGCGAATTGGATCCAGAGATGTGTGCGAATTTGACGATCAGACCCACTTTGATTGAGCGGATTGGTTCAGTCAGAGGGACGATCCTAACCTACTAGAAATCATCTCCAAGTTAGAAATGGGTATCGACGGTGAGGAGATGAACAAGTATGGGCTTGATCGAGAAGGATGGCTTCGAAAGAATAGTAGACTGGTTGTACCCAATGCCATTGGATTAAGAGATGAAGTTCTTAGAGAATGTCATCACTCAAAACTGACTATACATCATGGTGGTAATAAAATGTATCGAGACATGAAGCAGACCTACTACTGGGAAGGGACGAAAAGAGACGTTGGGAGGTTTATATCCAAATGCATGAACTGCCAACTAGTTAAAGCTGAGCAAAATAAACCTAGTGGTTTGTTGCAACCACTAGAAATTCCAGAATGGAAATGGGAACAAGTCTCAATGGATTTCGTTGATGGGTTACCAACGACTAGATCGGGCCATGATAGCATTTGGATGATTGTGGACCGACTGACCAAGAGTGCAAGGTTTATACCCGTCAAGTCGAATTGAACAACAGCTAAGTTAGCAGAACTGTATATGAAATGGGTAGTGAGATCTCATGGTGTACCCAAAGGCATTATGAGTGACTGCGATCCGTTGTTTTTTAGTGGATTTTGGAAGAGCTTACAAGAGGCTTTAGGATCAGAATTACATCTCAGTACTGCGTACCATCCTCAAACCGACAGTCAGACAGAGAGGGTGAATCGAGTATTAGAAGATCACTTGAAAGCTTGTATATTGGATTTTGGAGGGTCTTGGGATGACGATTTGCATCTAGTGGAGTTCGCATATAATAATAGTTATCAATCCAGTATTGGTATGGCTCCATTTGAAGCTTTGTACGAAAGACCGTGCAACTCACCATCATGTTGGTTAGAAACCGGTGAGAAGTTTGTGCTTAGGCCAGATGTGATAAGAGAAACCTCAGATAAGATCAAGGTTATCCAATAGCGAATAAAGGCTGCTCAAGATAGGTAGAAGAGTTATGCTGATAAGAGGAGAAGAGATCTAAAATTCTCCACTGGCGACTTGGTGTTTGTCAAGATTTCTCCATTAAAGAGCGTGATTCGATTTGGCAGGAGAGGCAACTTAGCACCAAGATTTGTTGGTCCATTCCCAGTTCTCGAGCAAGTGGGTAATTTGGCATATAAAGCTGAGTTGCCAGACAAAATGGTTGGAGTTCATAACGTGTTTCATGTTTCCCAGCTAAGGAAGTTCGTGCACGACCTCAATATGATTATTTCACCGGATCAGTTGGATGACATCGAAATAGAACCCGAGGCGGTTGGAAACTGCAAGCCGATCCGTATTGTCGAGAGCGATACGAAGCAACTTCGAAGGAAGGCGGTGAAACTGGTCAAGGTTTAGTGGGGCGAGAATGAGAGTGATTGTACTTAGGAAACAGAGGAGAGCGTAAGGGAATCGCATCCAGAACTCCTTGCCTAGTAAGGTTTTAATAGTGATAGTTTCTTTCCTTGTTAGTAAACCATATGCTAGGGTAGGCTTGTTGTGCTTTTTGTGTATGTTTGATTGTTTTTGAATGACTGATAGGCATGCGGAACACCTTTGTATGTTTTTGGTTAAGGAATTTCGGGGGCGAAATTTCTTAAGGGGGGAGAGTGTAACGACCCGCATTCTACGTATCGAATGATCGTATAATATTTATTTCTTTTTCATATGAGGTCGTATGATCATGTAACTTTGGAGAACGATATTGGGGTCATTTTCCATGTTCACGATTTTTCCCGATTTTTAAATGACCGTTTTGCCCCTGGTAAATCTTGTTTTGTCTATACCTTTTGATTGGTATGGAATTTTGACCTGAAACCAATTCCATTAGATTCGGATGATGGTTTACCTTTCTGTAGAGTGGTCGCATTAATCAAACGGACTTATCATTTGGGAGATTTGACTGAATTAAGGTTTAGAAGGTGAAAAACAGCTTAATCGGGCTTAATTAGGTAATTAGCAGCCGGGCCCATTGGGGGATTTCAGGATTAGGGGTATTTAAGGACTGAAAGGGACTAGAGAAACCATTATTTGTCATTTTTGCAGCCGCCAATTCCATTCCTTCAACCCTATAATGACTTCTACCTTCTAAAAACACCTCTAATCACTTTCAAATCAAGGATTAAGCTAATCAACATCAAATCAAGTTAAAATAGCATCAAATCAGAGTTGGAGCTGTTGTGTTGCATAGAGATTCGCCCCAAATCAATAGAGTTTCAGATCTAAAGTTTATTTGTGGCTAAGGTGAGTGATTTGCATTGTTTTTCACTAATTATGGCTAATTAGGGGTGATTTGTGTTATTAGAGAAATTATGGCTCAGAAAAATCTGGAAAAAATTGTAAAATTCTAAAATATTATTTTAGGGCTTTGATAAAAATTTAGTTTTATTTGGAGTAAGTTTGCTAATACTATCAGTTGTTATGGATAAGCATGATTAAGGGGGAAACCATGGGTTTTGGGTATGTTTGATCCATATTGACATGTTAAATTGTTGTTTTGGTGTTTGTTGGTTATTCTCTATGTTGCTATGACAGTATGGTATGCTTTGTGATTGATTAGAAAAGGTAGAATGGTCGAAAATGCTGTCGTATGGCATAAACAGTCGCCGAAAAAGTTGCAGGAAATGTGCACGGTTTCAGATCGGATCAGATATGGGGCTCGGATCGGGTAAGAGAACTGGGCAAGGGAATTCGATTCGGATCAGAAATTGGCACTAGAGGCAGCTTAGCAAGAAGGAATGCCACCCACGAAGAGTTGGAGTTGGGATGTGGGATCGGATCGAAGTAAGCGAGTTGGAGGATGAGAGACCGAACCGAACCGATGAGGACTGGAGTACTATGCATATTAACCAAGGCATGGGCTACGAGCACCGAACCGTATCAAGCACCGTACCGAACCGAGTTAGAGGAAGGCACCCGAACCGAACCGAATGGAGGATGGCACCCGAACCGAACCAAATGGGGGAACTTGAACACTATACAACCGAACCGAACCAGGCGTGTACTTCTATTTCTACGCGATGATTCTTTTGAAGATCAACTCCAATTCGACCAAAACCCGAGATGCAAAGGAAGTCCAAGTGATAATTTAGAATTCCGGGTCTAGATGGGAACCAACGAGTTAATTTCATGAATTGGACTTTGCTGCGGGACGTGTGCAAAGGGGTTATCGATGTCTATAGCTTTGATTCACCACTGAGACAGATTAGTGGCTATGGATCAGTGCAGTGGGGTTGTTATGACTCCATGGGGCAAAGTGATCATAGCAGGGCTATGAGCAAGTGCAGTGGTGTTGTTATGACTCCATGGGCCAGAGTGGACATAGCAAAATATTTGTGGTTACGGATCAGTGTAGTGGAGTCGTCCTGACTCTTCGGGGCAGAGTGATTGTAACAAAGAATTGGGTGATCAAGGTGGTAGATATCGTATGCATTACGCACTGAGTGAGAGATGTGAGGATGATTGCTATGTTTGATGTTTTGCTATCACCATGACATGCACACCCCCTCCCCATTTTTTTCACAGTGTTAGTATCACCTTAGAGTATTGTGCATCCCATTGTGCTAACTCTTTGGTTGCAGGTCCAGGTTCAGGTATGGTTATGTATACCTGTTATTGTTCTGTTTTGCTGCTTATCGCTCATACCAGCCTTTTGTCTGACCCAGAGATTTATGTGTCTTTTTATTACTTTGGGTGCTCTTAAACGAGCAGACTAGAAACAGGTCAGGTGATTATGCACGAGTAGCTGTAACGGAGATGAGCATGAGACTTCCATGTATGATATATATATATATATATATATATATTCTCTCTGTGTTGTTGTTGGTCACTACTTTGGGCGTTAGTAGTGTACCTCTTTCTTTTGCTTTAGAGATAGTATTTCAAAGTTGTAATAATGTTGGTTTGGATGATAAGATGTATTTTGGATTTCGCTGCTATGATGGTTTAGTTTTCTGTTTATGCATTGTCTCGCCTATTTTATGTCAAAGTTATGTTATTATTATATTTTATCCCATGCGCTGTGAGGCATTCTACAGGTTCCTTGTTAGTTCAAATTCATTTCTTTTCCTTTCTTTAGTGACCATCCCGTGCGAGCCAGGCATTGGCACAGCGCACTTTCATTGGAAATGTCGGCTGGTGCAGGGAGGGTCGTCACAAATTCTGGACGAGCCATATCATTGGACAATTCAGAAAGCGCTACATTAGCCTTTGGTTTAAAATTGGACCAAAAAAACAAAGCCATATCATAAAATAACGTTCGAAAAAAGTTGAAACGTTTGTTGCGATACGTGTGCACCAAGGCACGCCGAAATAGCGCCCTTGGTCGATATACTCGTGCCTTGGGTCGCCGGAGGGTCGACCCAAGCTTCCTTGCGTTGACATAGTGTCGACCCAAGTGCAACATAGTGTCATCCTAGGTCCTATGCTATATAATTATAATTTATAATTTTCTGATTTCTTCTTAAATTCATAACTTATTCATTTTAACTCTTATTTCAGCAAACCAAGTGTCCATTTTCATCAGGAAATTACAGTGGATCCGATGGTACCAGTTCCATTGTCTAATTCTGAAGTTTATTTTGATTAATATTTAATTTATTACCCTTTTTACATAGTTAATTATTTATAAAAATTGGGGGTATTACATTCTCCCATCCTTAAAGGATTTCTTCCCCGAAATATCTACAGCCAGAAGAATGGTAAATATTTCCAACCATTGTCTACACCCATCTACTCAACCATTAACCACTGGCATCTATTGTCCATAAATTTTCTAATGTTTTTCATGAACATATGCAAAAGGGGTAGTGTATATGTCCCTAAACTAATGCAAAAAAAAAGCGGACCACTGATTTAATTGACCTCCTTAATGCAATTCCATGCCTATATCATGCATCCAATATGTATGCGAAGGAATCCTAATAATACGTATAATTCTATATGTGTGCACAACCATTCACCAAAATGCAACATCCAAGTGATGGTTCAACCATTTCCATCCATATTTAAAATAAATTAAAAATGCACACACATTCATATGTAATTATGTAAGTGTCCTAGTTTGCCGATCTCTAACTAGTGCGAAGTGTGTGTATATGCATCAACTGCATCCACTAGCAAAAACTTGCATCCACGTGGATCCATTCAACCATAACATGTTCTATTAACATGTTTTTACCCATTTCCTACCATCCATAGGCTTCTACCTAAGATGTATAATTCAAACGACAGGAAAAATAAATTCAAATCCAAAGCTTAGGAAAGGATTAAGAGTGTGCTATCAATGAGAAATGGAAAAGAAATTTGAATCCTATCCTTTGGTTTTCAAGCCGCATCATCGTTGTTCTCTCGCCCACTCAATCTTAACAAGCTTGATCTCTTTATTCCACAAATTCTTCACCTCAGATCCTAGTACCCATGTAGGAACTTGCCTGACTCATGCCTCCCTCTCTACCTCGAACTCCTCTGGAGTACTCGGCGCCACTACTATCGCCGAATCATGTAAGCATTTTCTCCAGTGCGAAATATGGAATACATCATGAACTCCTGCCACTCTCCGGTAGCCTAACTCTGTAGGCCATTTGACTTATCCTCTCTACTATAGGGAATTGCCCTACGAATCTCAGTGCCAACTTCCCCACTGAGTCGAACCGAACAAAACTTCTCAGAGGTGACACCTTGATGAAAACCATGTTCTTTACCTTAAACTCTAGGTCTGTTCTCAACTAATCTGCATACGACTTCTGTCTATCCTGAGCTGCCTTTATCCTCCTCCGAATCAAATCTATCTTCTTTGAGGTCTCTCTAACCATATCATTCCCAAGTAGAGGTCTATCCGTGGTATCCTACCAACAAGTAGGTGATTTGTAGGGCCGTCCATACAATGCCTCGAAAGGATCCATACCTATGCTCATCTTGTAGTTGTTATTATACGCGAACTCTACCAATGGAAGATGCTCCTCCCAAGTCCCCTCGAAATCCAAGATACACCACCTTAATAAATCGTCAAGGATCATATTAACCCTTTTTCGTCTGTTTGAGGGTGATAGGCAGTGCTAGGTCGTAGTTGTGCCCCCAATGCCTCCTGCAGGCTCCCCGACAACTCGCTGGTAAAGATGGGGTCCTTATCACTAACAATACTAGAGGGTACTCCATGAAGTCGAACGATCTCTCTAAGATACATTGATGCCAGCCAAGCTACCATCCTCTTACTCTTAAAAGAGGCGAAGTAGGCACTTTTTGTCAACCTAGAGACCATAACCCAAGTACTCGTGTTGCACTTCCTCGATTTGGGAAACCCATCTATGAAGTCCATCAAAATGCTTTCCTACGTCCACCGTGGCACATTTTGGGGATAAAGCAATCCACCAGGCTTCCTCTGCTCAGCCTTCACTCTTTGACAAGTCATACATCTAGCCACATACTCCACCACGTCCTTCATCCCTATCCATTGAAAAACTCTCCTCGTATCTTTATACATCTTATCACCTCCCAGACGGATGGTCATTCGAGATTGATGAGCCTTCTCTAAAACCGATCTCAACAAAACATCAACTCGAGGAACACATAATCTCCCATTACGATGTAGCCACCCTTTCTCATCCACAGAATACCTAGAAAGTTACTAGAGGTCTCCCTTTTACTGAGTCGGTCCATGATATCCACTAACTATTGGTCCTCGCACTGACTGGTTCCGATGCGTTCTAAGAGAGTGTGACACACCTCCAATGATGCCAATAATCCTAGTGCATAATTAGGGATGACAATGGTGCGGGTCTAGGGTCTAAACCCGATTGACCCACCCCTGTTTTGACCCATTTAGATCTTCCCAAAAGGATCTTCGGCGAGGGTAGACCCACGACCAGCTTTTAGAGGTCCGGGTTTGGGGTCGGGTCTGGGGAACGGCTAACCCGCCCCAACTCGAACCGCATTTTTGAAACTTCATTGAAATACTTTATAACTATAATTTAGTTGTTAACCTTCTAAGGTATACATGGCTATGAATTGAATATTGTATTCTTTCAATAAACAAGCTATAAAATTTTCATTGTATTAAGTTTCATCAATGATAATCATACAATAACAAATGCATATGTTTTGAATAATTATCTTAGAACACATTTTATTTATGTTCTCTTATCATTGTAAACACGTTATTATTTATATAAATTATCGTTTAGTGATAAAAAAAATATAAGTATATAAATTTGTGTACATTAGAACACAATTTCACTAGTCGTGGTGCGGGTTGGGTCTACCCTGACCCGTGCGGGTTTCGGGTATGGGGCAAAATTCCAGAACCACACCGGGTCTACGGGGCTGGTCTGGCGTGGGGTTGAGAAAACCCGGGGCGGGTCTGGGGCATGAGAAACCCTCCCTAGATGTCTCATTTCCATTCCTATGCATAATCCGTAGATGGTCTAAAATCGAATGATGAGATAAACTTCAAACTCAACCACCCTACGAAAAACTTCAAACTCTGCCACTCTACGAACAGTGGACTCAAAATCATCCTTTATCTACTCAATGCATCCGCTACTACATTCCCCTTCCCCCGGTGTATGATATCTTTAAAGCCATAAGATGCTAGAAACTCCACCCAACGTTGTTGTCGCAAATTAAGATCTTTTTGTGAAAACAAGTACTTGAGAGACTTATGGTCGGTGTATATATCAAACCTCTCGCCTAATAAATAATGTCTCCAAGACTTAAGCGCAGACACTATCTCTGTTAAATTCAAATCATGGGTAGGGTAATTCTTCTCATGTACCCTCAGTTGTCTACTCCCGTAACAGAAAACCATACTCTCCTACATAAGCACCTCACCTAAACCTGTGTCGCAACAATCTGTATACATAATGAACATCTTCATACCATTAGGAAGAGTTAATACTGGAGCTGATGTGAGAGCCTTCTCCAACCTTAAGAATGCATCCTCGCAATCCACATCCCAAGCAAATGCTAGGGTTTTCTTATTAAGGCGAGTAAGCAAAGCTGAGATCCGCACAAAATCCTTAATGAACTTGCGATAGTAACCTACTAAACCAAGAAAGCTCCTCACCTTTGTCACATTCTTGGGGGCTTTCCAATCCTATAATGCGACAACCTTAGCGGGATCCACCGCTATACTATCTATAGAGACAACATGCCCTAAGAACCTGACCATCTTCGCCAAAAATGGCACTTAGAAAACTTCAACTGACGTGCATGAAGAGTACAAAGGAACTCTCCCAAGTGCAAGGCATGCTCGTCCTCGCTCCTCGAGAACCCCAAGTTATCATCAACAAACACTACCATAAAATTATTTAGGAACTCCCTGAATACCTGAATTATCAAATCTACAAAGTACGTTGGTGCACTGATTAGCCCAAAAGGCATAACCAGCCAACAAAGAATTCGTCTGGAGTCCTAAAGGTCGTCTTATCTATGATATCATCCGCTACCCTAAGATGATGAAAACTTGTAGCCAAATCTAGCTGCAAGAAAACTGAAATGCCTACCAACTGATCAAGCAAGTTATCTATCCGAGGGAGTGAGTATCTATTCCTCTTCGTGATCTTGTTCAATTCTCTATAATCCACACACAAACGAAGAGAGCCGTCCTCCTTAGTCGTGAAGATGACTGGTGCTCCCTACTCAGAAATACTGCATCTAATAAACCCTTTCTTCAACAACTCACTCACCTGCTTATGAAGCACCTTCCTCTACCTCGAATTCATATGGTGCTCTGGCAATGCAATAGGCTTAGTATTATCTACCAAGTATATCCAAAAATCAATCTCAAGCCTAGGAGGTAGCAATTTTACCTCCTAAAATACATCCGAAAAGTCTCTAACTATGGGCACCAAACTGAGATTGTCTATTGAAGCATCTAGAGGATCCAAGAAACCGAGCAAGATTCCCCCCCCCCGGGTCGCACGAAATCTCAAGAGTCCTACTACGACATGTCAAAAGTCTCACTACTCTCCTTTCGCAGTCAAGGATTGCACCATATGTAGCCAACCAATCCATCCTTAGAATAAGCCCGTAACCCATGAAATTCACAATCAAACTTGGCATCAAGAATAGAAATTATCAAACCCCTAGACATCAAAAATAAGTGAGACATACCTCCTATGGGGTTTGAGACAACTGCTAGATCCGAAACTATAGAAGTATCTAGGTGCAAACTATCAACAACAGAACTGGATATGAAAGAATGAGAAGCACCGAAATCGAACAAGGTCCTAATAGGGAAGTAGAAAGGAGAAATCAAACCTTCTATAGTGATCTTCCTACCTCTATCCAGACTGCTACCACCGACCTGAGCCATCTTAAGTGCATGAACTTGTGCTCTAGATAAACATGCCCACTGTCCCTTCCTCTGAGGGCATTGTTTGTTATAATGTCTCGTCTACCCATATTGAAACAAAGCACCCTTCTTATTTGTTTTCTTGCAATGTTTTAAGATGTGCCCCATCATACCATACCCATGACATTTCACTTCCTAATTTTTTTGTGCTTTATCCGGTTTCTCTCGCTTTTTCTTTCCAACTTTATTAGGCTACCACTTTTTCTTTCCAAAACCTGTCTTGGCCACCTCAGTCCTAGATTGTGTACTCTCTTTTCCATCGTGTGCATAAGATCCATCTCCACTAAAGCAACAAAAGTCGCATATATAGGAATGTGTGTAATGCTAGCCCTTAGAGGAGTTGGTTCATCCCCTTGCAAATTTCAATGCCTTATTATGCGCAGTATTAAGTAGATCCAAACCAAATCACGCCAACTCATTGAAGCTATTCAGACGCTCCTTAACCGACATATCACCCTGTCTCAGACTCAAGAATCTCTTAGATTACATCCCTTCTTCAGTTTGCGATAAAAACACTTTCTCAAACTTATCCTTGAACTCATTTCATCTCCTCACGGCCTGCTATGCCTCGGTCGCTTCCTACTACTACGAAGCCTCTCCTTTTAGTTGCTAGGTAGCCAATGGAATCCTCCTCCTATCGCCAAGCTTTAATAATCCAAATACACGATTGGTCTCTCTAAGCCAATTGTGAGCATCAACAACACTTTCCGACCCAAGAAATGGCTTGTTGCCCATAATAGAAAAATCTTTATAGAGCTTAGGAAAATTAGCCACTGGATTCAGTGTAACTACCACGGCTAAACTAGAGGTTGAAATTTCCTTTCCCTTCGACAGGTGCCATAGCTTCAACATATCTATGAAACCATGCTGGAATAGGAACACCCTCTCGAAAGTTGGGAGCCCCAAATAGCTGAAAAAAGAAAAGAGACAAGGATTGAAAAAGGAATCGAAAGAATATTGTAGTTGACTTGAGGCACTATGCTATAGATGGCCTTCTTCAACATATTTGCAAGGTGTTGCCAAATGAAATGTTGTGACAACTATAAAATTTTGGTCCTACTGCAATATTCGCTTCAAGATGTTAAAATGGATATCATCAAGATGTTGCAGTAGCTATAAATATATTCAAATTAATAAAATTAATGAAACTTTACACCTCAACGGTCCACACCATCATTTAAAACAAAATCTCGACCATCAATCCATAGCTCAGCTATTTTTATTTCCTACTTTTATTTTCATTCATCCGATTTCCTCCTTTAAACTTCAATGGTGGCCCAATGGTGGCCGAATTGATTAAAATTAGGGTTTTTACTCTCCCCCAAATCAAAATATTGGATGTCCGCTTCATCACCTTTAGATGTCTGCTTCCAGAATATCGTATTAGCTTGGATTTGAAAAAATGATGTTGTTTAATCTACGAGCGATCCAATCAAAAAACCGTACAGGAATCAAAACCCAGTTGCCTGGGAATCGCTAACCCATCTAATCCAAATCCAATTCTGACCAAAAGTAACAAAGTCTCAGTCAAAATTTAGCTCGCCGATGGGGAAATTCTACATAGTAGAAGCGTTTCTGCTACTAGGAATCATCGCAGGGTTTCTTTGCATTATGGGCAACACTCATACTTCATCCACAAAGTAGTTCATGGCAGAGCAAGTATTTCTTTGTATATTTTCCCTTTTTTCTCTGATATTCTAAAGTTATATTTATTTATTTATTATGTTTGTATTCTGGGTTGATCGCAGTCAAAGCACATTAGAAATGATGTTTGTGCTGTGGAGATGGAAAGGAGAGACAAGAAGATTGTTGAGACTTTATCTACTACAAATTAGGTTTGTTTCTTTGTGATGGGTTGTCTTGTTTCTTGGTTTCTATTTAATGATTTGGTTTGAATTCCATGATTTCGTATCAACTGCAAATTAGAAGTTATAAACATATCAATTTGAAGATTATTTTATTACAGTTTGATTATTATTATTTTTTGTGTCAAAAATTGGGCGATACTGAAATTTAAGAGTTAGCAATGATAGGGAAAAATAGTTGTCTAAGTAAATGTCAAATCTACAGGTAAACCCTTGAAAGAGAAGTGATCTTGGACAAACCTAACTCTAATAGAAGATTTATTTTCCTTGTGTATTTTCATCTCTATAAATGAATAAATAAACAAAAAATGTATTTTGTGAAAGGAGTTTGGAAGTAGATAGGAATTTCACCTATTGTTACGTTTTACATGCATCGAGTATCATATAAAGAACAGACATATTTTGTTCGTTCATCATATATGTTTTGATTCATTAATCAAATTTATTTTTAATATTAACATTCATTGTGTATGCCGAAGTATTAGAAGGATTCTGATGTGGCCTTTTGGGTACATTTTGTCACTTGCATGATGCTCTAGATATATCATAAAGTGTGTGTTATCCATTGCATTATCAATTTATGTATGGATGAATGCTAAGGTAATGCACAAAAGAAATAAACCTATGTGTTTTTACTGCCTGTTTTTGCTTATAACTATGGTATCAATTAAATAATATTATTTCTAATGGTTTGAGGATATATTTGTATTAGAGGTGAATATATGGTTGATACAATTTGGAAGGATAAAAAATATAAATAGACATAACTGCTCAACAAACAAACACCTAAAAATACCAAATTGTTGTTTTTCAAGAGATGATGATCGATCGATTGCAGATCGAAATTTAAACGCCACAGAACCAAGTGAATACAATGTTAAGAATCATTAAAATTGGTTTTATTCGTTAAGACTTAGGTAATTTTTCGTTGAACCATGGAGGTTCTACTATACATTTTGGATTGGGTGTTTTTAATACCAAAATTGGTTTCAATTTTCGCTCACCGATTGTTGCAGAAATCTAGATACTGATTTACATTAGAGGATGCTTGTTTACAGATTATAATCTGGTACACATTTTCAAAATTTGTTTGGGTTTACTATAGAATCACTGAAACAATTTCCTAAACTTTCAAGCAGAATCAAAGTCTATTTTTTAGGATATATTTCTGAGATGCGATTTTGGAATCATTTCCAAAAGAAGGTTGTTCGGTTCTTATAAACAAATCATTCATAGTAAGAAGAAGTTTACCAACGTTACCCAGGCAGGTAGATTAATCCTGAGATTCGTTTGTACCATATTTTATCAAGCCTATATATTTTGTATCAAAGATTTTTGACACTGCGCGATGTTAACAATGTGATTAGTATACTACACATTATATTGTCCTTGGATCTGTAAACATGATAAACTTGCGTTCAATTATTAGCAGGCTTGTTGTTTTGTTAGTCTATGGTCAGTTGAGTTAGTTTGTGATTTACATTGTGGTTCATCTGAACCATAGTAATTTGTGAGAATTGTATAAATAAGGGGTGCCATTGTAACAAACCATGTGAAGAAATTATGAAACAATTCCATTCATTTCGATGCTATTGCAATCTATCTTGTTCCAGTTTGTGCTATTCAGTTTTCAATTCAAAATTGCATTCTAATTCGACTTATTTCCAACTTGTAATAGGTAGAAGTTTGCAATTTTTTCCAGCTCATTTCAGTTTTGATATTCATAATCTTCTTGCCATTTATATTGTTGTTTCTTGCATTATTTCATTATTGTTCTTTCAGCAATTTGTATCGGTTTATATGTTGTTGTTCCTTTCAGCAATTCAGTCATTACTTGTTGTAACTCATATGATAATCCTCTACCAATTCATTGATCCTGCTTGTTACAGAAGTGGAAGCTTGAAATAAAACAACGTCCTTTCAAAGAAGGCTTGATCTTCTAAAACCGGATGAATTATGCTTGCCAATTCATTGATCCCCGCCAAGACTATCGGTCCCCGGACCCCCGCCGGCGCTACGCCCGGACCCGCTATTCGGCTCGCCTTCTCGCATTCGGCTTGACACTCGGCTCGCCTCTGGCTCGACACTCGACTCGCCTTCGGCTCGACATATATTTACCAGAGTCTGTATATATTGAAGCTGCATATGCAATGAGTGAACTGAGTGATGTATTGAGGAACATATGTATATGTGAATAATCAATGTGTGGCAAATCACTTAGTTGTAAATGGTTGGATTCAGAAATTTGTACTATTTCAGTTATTGAAATAAAATATTTTATTTAATAAAACACTATTTGAATTCAAACTTTGTGCAATAGTATTCTATTAAATAAATATTTAATCCTGTTAGAGATGAAATATCTATAGCATCACCAGGAACATGTTACCTTTGATCGTTTTTTGCCTACAACAACAATTTTTGGCACTAACTACATCATATCTTGGATGATGTAGTAGGCCATCTATAGCGCAGTAAGGGATTATTTTTCAAAAACAAGTTTTACTAGGAAGTACTTTAATTTGAAAACACGTTTTAAAAAACTTATCACTGATCTTGTCACCTTATGCTCTGATACTAAATGAAACACCCCACACCTTTTAACGTCACTCATACGAGGATGCGCTAAGGTGTAACACCCCGTATTTCTGTTAATACTAATATTCACAAATTAAAAGAATTAATATTGAGAATTTGCACGAAATAGCCTTAAAAAGGCATATAACAAATTTGAGATATGTGAATTGCCTTAAAAGGCGAAAAATGGAATTAAGACATTAATTGGAAAATTAATGTGTAGAAATGGTCATAAGTTAATTATGGATTAATTTGAATTCATGAATAGGTGCGTGTGTGTGTGTGTGTGTATATATATATATATATATATATATATATGGGCAGTTAATGTAAACTTGAATAGAAGTTTATTAATTTGCTGAGTGTTTGCTGAGTCACTTCTGACTCATTGCTGAGTCAATAAGATAAACCCCATCTGGTCTGAATGGCTGCGGTTATTTCTAGGTTAAATCTAATGGCCTAAATGAAACCTAACATCTATAAATAAGTGGGTAGACTCTAACCCTAAATCACTTGAAAAATTAGAGAGTTACCGACATGCCGTTGCCATGGAGTTCAGCATAGCCGTCACAAACTAAAGAAGAAGAAGGCCTAATCTACAAACTAAATCTACTCAAATCAAATCAAAAGCTCTCTCTCTTTCTATTTCTCTTCTTTAAAATTGTGAGTATGATGAATCTCACAATATTATTATAAAATAATTTGATTAAGTTATGAATGGATCACAAGAAAGTGATATGAATTGTTATGTATTTGTAAATTATGTTGTGGATCTCTTGTTATGCTATTATGTTATCATATATATGTTGTTATGTTGTAGTGATTATGTTGTAAATAATCCTATGCTATGTCATATGTGATTAATCATGCTATGCTATGTTATAAATCATGTTATGCCATGTTGTAAATCATGCTATGCTATGTTGTAAATCATATCATGCTATGTTGCAAATTATGATATGCTATGTTGTAAATCTTATATATGCTGTAGATTTCATATTATCACATATGTTGAAATACTTGTGTTATATGATAATGATGTCATGTTAAGTTGTGTTGAATCATACAAGTTGTAAAATCATGATGTTAGTATTTATGCGAATTGGATCATGTTTAAAGTTTATGTTTTTTTTTATAATAGATCTTGATTATGGGAATTTGCCTATTGAGTTAGGTGTACCCATATACATGAATCTACAAATTAATTGGATCTTGAATATGGGAATTTGCCTATTAAGTTAGGTGTACCCATATACATGAATCTATGATTAAATGAATTTTGATTTTGGGAATTTGCCTATTGAGTTAGGTGTACCCATATAAAACCATATTGTTAATGATGTTGATTCACACATGTCCTATAAAAGTTTATGAAATTTGATCAAAATCATATTATGTGAATTATGAATAAGTTGACACCCTTAGATCCATGACATGTATAACCTTATGCAAGTTGTAATGTATGCAAGTTTTACCCCTTGTTATGATTTATTTAGTCACATATATATGTTGTTTTTGTGAATATTTTCTTTTATGCTATGAGTTAGACTAATAGGGTCTAGCATACATTTTGCGAATAAACGTTCAAACGTGGGGTAGGGGTAATATTAGGAAATTAATAAATTGGGGTGCAATTGATATGATTTTGCATGCCTTAAATGGATGTCCATAATTGAGTCAATTATGGACATTGTTAAATTTGGAATTAATTAATAATTCAAGTAGGGAATTTTTAAAATTGGGGAAAGTGGATTATTAATAATAATCAATGCTTAGGACACGAGGTTGGACCCGTTTGTGACGTAAACCTGCCCGGACCCGCCCGGAAAATCCAGTAGTCACAAATGTCGGCCCAATGTGAGAGGTCCTAGGCCCAAACTAAAGCATAACAGTTGTAAAGACACGAGGTTAGACTCTTTTATGGTGTAAGACTGCCCGGACCCGCCCGGCAAATCCAGCTGCCATAAATGCATGTCTAATGTGAGAGGTCTTTATGAGGTTATGGCCTTAATGAATTAAGAAATACTTAGCCAGATAATCATCTAAGGTGGGACATGGGGGTTAAGTAGGTGCCTTGGGTGGCATGAGGAATCTAGTGGTTGCCTTTAGAGGCATTTGAAATACGATTAGACTTAACCAAATACACATGTAAATGAACATGACTAAGTGGGTTAAGTGGATGGACTAATGGGACAAGCTTAGGTGGAATGCTTGTGGGAAATAATGGGGGCCCATTTCAACCAGTATCCCAAAACGTATCTTTGTGGGCTCGACCCAAGTCGAGGACGGGACACGCATACTGGGTTTGACTATAAGAGGCCAAAACAGGGAGCGGTGGCAACGCAAGTCCAACGGGTTTCATATGCGTGTGTGGACCCGGGCTGGTAGGTAAGACGTTGTTGCATCGTGTAGGTATAAGCCGTGCATCTCCGTTATATCGGGTTGCCACTTTAGGGGAATGATACACCCCACTGTGGGGCCAGCACGGGTATCTACGAGTAGGGAGCCGATCGAAAAATGGAAAGTGGGGTACACCTAGTGGAGATAGGGGCAGGCGGCACCTATGTAGTCAGCTAGGAGTACGTAAAGCCATTAAGAAAGTTTCTAAGTGAAGCTAAGTGGAATCAATCTTTAGGGTGACTGGTGTGGTGCAGTATAGTGTTTATCCTTTAGTATTTAGGAGCGCCTATAACGTTTCCTTTAGCGATTGTCTATGTCCTTAATCTGCTCTTTCATAGACATTTCCTTGTTTTCCAGCTTATGCCTTAGTCCAGTTATTTTGATAATAGTATTGTAGAATTATCATACTCGCCAGACTTTATGTCTGACCCCCCCCTCTTTTTCATCTTTTTTCTCCCTTCAGGTCCTCAGGTTGGGCCAAGTTCCAGTGGAGTCTGATTGGATTGCTTATCTCTTGGAAAGCTTGGACTGCTGAAGTAAAGTCCAGCTTGTTATCTTTCTTTTTAATGGCTATTTATGTAATGGGATTATGTACTTGTTTTATCAAGATAGATATTGTACTTGACTTTGATTATGGTGTTATGATGTAATCAAACATGTTTTGACTTCTGCTGCAATTGAAATAAAGTTTTTAAATTTCCAAGTACTATTTTATATCTGCCTTGTTGAAATTTTACTGTTCTATATTCACCTAAAACCTCCATAGAAGTTAATGCATTCCCTTTGTGAGTGACATTAATGGACGTGGGGTGTTACACGTGGTATCAGAGCATAAGGTTACCAGAACAAATAAAATTTTTAGAAAAATATTTTTCTAAAGTATTTTTGGAAGAAGTGCTTTCAAAAACATGTTATTTAGAGAAAGCTTTTATGAAAAACATAATCCCAAATAGCCATATATCTTTATCTTTCGAATTCTCCATTTTGAATCTTTCCTTTTTCGTTTCAGCACGGCTGAAGATCTTAATCTCCCAGAAGGTGTGACGGTTCCAGGGTGGTTTAGGAGATATTTGGAGGCTAGGGCCACCACTGCAGGCCCAGCAGATGTTCCTCCACCCCCAGTTGCACCCATTCCTCCTCCTCCTCCTCGTGTTGACATTTTTGCAAAGACGTGCAAGGAATTTAAGGCTATGGGAGGAAAAACTTTTCAAGGGACTGAGACGTTTGTGGAGGCCAGAGACTGGCTTAAGGAGACTGAGGAATTGTTGGATATCTTTGAAGTGGAAGATGGGAGGAAAGTCCGTTTAGCTGCTTGGTTAATGAAGGGAGAGGCCTCGTTTTGGTGGGAGGTCACTAACGGGGAACGTCCAGTTGATTCATGGGCGGATTTCAGACGAAGGTTTGAGGCAAAGTTTCTTTCAAGGGCATAGGAGAATTTAAATATGGAAAAATTCCTGACATTAAAGCAAGGGAGCTTATCAGTGAAGGAGTATGTCAATAAATTTAATCAGTTAGCAAGGTTTGGCTTGGAGTTGGTGAACACGCCAGAGAAGAAAGCTTTGAGGTTCGTTAGAGGCTTGAATAAACCGTTGCAAGGGTTGGCTATGACCCACATCCCTATGGGAGCCACCTTTGAAAGGCTAGTAGAAATGGCACTTATGCATGAGGATAAGGCAGTTGAAAAGAAAGGGGATCAGAAGAAACCCCAACAGCAAAATAAGAAGGGTGGTAAAAACAATAATGGCAAAGGGAAGAAGAGATGCTTCAATTGTGGGACGCCTGGCCATCTCAGCAAAGATTGTAGAAAGAAAAAGAAGACTGGTTGTTTTCATTGTGGAGATGCAGGACATTTGGTGAAGGACTGCCCAAAGAAGGGGCAGAGGGCAGGGTCTACCTCGGGAGGACAGGTGCAGGCTCTTATGGCACCAGGGCAGGCAAGGGGGCAAGTTCAGGCTATTGCGGCCCCACCGCTGCAAGAAAGAGGTAGAACAATTTCTGTTGAAAGCTTAGTTTTTCTGTTTGATCATCATGTCTGTACCTTATTCGATTCTGGTGCATCTCATTCGTTTATCTCTGCATCATTAGTTGAATTACTGCACTTGAACACCAGTTTAGTAGAGGATCCCTTGGTTGTTTCAAATCCAATTGGGGGTTCAGCTCATTTGACCATGATATGTTTGGATTTGAAAATCTCTATACTTAGCGTTGAATTTAGATGTGATGCTTATGTATTGGGCTTCACGGGCTATGGGCTAATTTTAGGAATGGATTGGTTATCTAGAAATGGGGCCATTCTTGATTGTGAAAGGAGAGTAGTTAGGCTTGTGACTCGCCTTGGTAATGCTCTCGACATCTTTTGTAGTCCCATAAATTCCGTCATGCTAAGTTATCTTGAATCGCTTGACGCGTCTGTAGAGAATCTGCGAACGGTAGAGGTGGTCCGGGAATATCCGGATGTGTTTGAGGAGGTGAAGGGCTTACCTCCAAAGCGCGAGATAGACTTTCGAATTTATCTTGTGGATAATGCTAAACCCGTATCTTTGCCAGTGCGCCACATGGCTCCTCGTGAAAGGAGGGAACTCAATAAGCAAGTGAAGGAGTTGCTTGAGAAGGGGTTCATAAGACGTAGTATATCAGAGTGGGGTGCTCCAGTAGTATTTGCTACAAAGGCGGATGGGTCCCTTAGACTTTGTGTGGACTATAGAGAACTAAACAAGCTTACTAAAAAGAACCGACACCCACTGCCGAGGATTGACGATCTCTTTGATCAGTTAGTTGGCGCCTCAGTGTTTTCGCAGTTGGACTTAGCCACTGGCTTTCATCAACTGAGAGTGGCTGAGGATAGTATAGATAAGACTGCTTTTAGGACTCCTGACGGATTCTATGAATGGCTAGTGATGCCCTTTGGTTTGACAAACGCTCCCGCATATTTTGTTGATTTGATGAGTAGGGTGTTTAGGGAGTACCTTAACAAATTCGTGGTAGTCTTTGTGGATGACATCTTAGTCTTTTCTAAGAATGAAGAAGAGCATGCCCTACATCTTAGGGAAGTGTTGGAAACCCTTCGAGCGCATAACCTTAAGGCAAAATTTTCTAAGTGTCACTTCTGGAGGAAAGAAGTACGGTTCTTAGGGCACGTGGTTTCCAAGGAAGGGATAGCAGTGGATCCCGCAAAGGTGGTGGCCATCCAAGATTGGAAGGTCCCTAAAAATGTAATCGAAGTAAGAAGTTTCTTGGGGTTGGCTGGCTATTATAGGAAGTTTATCAAAGACTTCGCAAAAATATCAGCTCCATTAACACGGTTAACGAAGAAGAACCTGGTTTTTACGTGGGACGAAGATTGTGATGATGCGTTCCAACGTTTAAAGAGAGCCTTAACTTCAGCCCCAGTCTTAGTGCTGCCAGACGGGAATAAACCGTTTACCGTCTATACTGATGCTTGTGGGACGGGACTTGGCGCGGTCCTCATGCAAGAGGGAAGAGTAATAGCCTATGGTGGAAGGCAGTTGAGGGTTCATGAAAAGAATTACCCTACGCATGACCTTGAGTTAGCCGCAATTGTTTTCGCGCTTAAGTCTTGGCGTCACTATCTTCTTGGTGAGAAATTCGAACTGTTCACTGACCACAAATCATTAAAATACTTATTCTCTCAGAAGGATTTGAATTTAAGGCAGCAACGGTGGATGGAATTCCTAGCCTCCTACGATTTTGAAATAGCATATACCCCGGGCAAAGGTAACGTGGTAGCAGATGCCTTAAGTAGGAAAAGGTTGTCCTTGAGTCCGTTGTTTGTTGAACGACGAAGCTTAGAATTCATCTCCATGTTTGACTTTAGACCCTCCGTTGACCTAGTACCTGGTTTGTTAGCATCCTTGGAGGTTAGACCTACACTTCTAGGACGAGTTGGTGAGGCACAGCAAGACGACCCCCAGTTGGTTGAGATTGTAGAAAAGCTCAAAGGAGGGGAGTCGTCTAGCCATCTTCGTAGGTATACCCTAGACGATAAGGGTTGGTTACGAAGGGATAATAGACTTTGTGTACCACAAGACGAAGACTTAAGGAAGGCCATTCTTGATGATGCTCATCGCTCAAAGATGACCATTCATCCCGGCGGAGACAAGATGTACAAAGATATGAAGCGGGGTTTCTTTTGGGCCGATATGAAAAAGGATGTGGCCGAGTACGTCGCTAGATGCTTGGTGTGCCAACGAGTAAAAGCGGAACAAAAGAAACCCGGTGGGTTGCTTCACCCATTGGAAGTTCCACTATGGAAATGGGAAAGCGTCTCAATGGATTTTGTGGATGGATTACCAAGATGAAGGAAGGGTAATACGGGGATTTGGGTTATAGTAGATAGACTTACTAAGAGCGCCCATTTTATTCCCGTGAAAAGTAAGAGGACTGCTCCGTGGTTGGCTTCTGTATACATTAAAGAGATAGTTCGTTTGCACAGTATTCCTTCTAGTATAGTAAGCGACCGTGATCCCATCTTCACTAGCGAATTTTGGAAGAGTTTATAAGAGGCGGTAGGGACTCAGCTATGTTTGAGCACCGCATATCATCCTCAGACGGACGACCAGACCGAGAGGGTGAATCGTATTCTAGAGGATCTTTTAAGGCTTTGTATCCTAGACTTTGGGGGTACATGGGAAGAGCACCTTCCGTTGGTAGAATTCGCATATAATAATAGCTTTCAGTCTAGTATTGGCATGGCACCTTTCGAAGCTCTTTATGGAAGGCCTTGCCGTTCGCCTACATGTTGGTGGGAATCTACCGATAAAATCCTACTTGGGCCCGATATGGTTACGGAAACCTCGGAGAAGATTGATTTGATTCGAAGGAGGATGAAAGCAGCACAAGATAGGCAGAAATCGTATGCTGATAAGAGGAGGACAGATCTTGAGTTTGACATTGGGGACATGGTTTTTATCAAAGTGTCTCCGTTACGGAATGTTGTTCGCTTTGCGTCCGTTGGGAAATTAGCGCCAAGGTTTGTAGGGTCGTTTCCTATAAAAGACAGGATTGGGAAGATGGCGTATAGGGTGGAGTTGCCTGAGAAACTTAGTGGAGTACACGACGTATTCCATGTATCACATTTGAGGAAGTGTCTACACAAGACCGCGGAGGTGGTAGAGCCGAGCTTGCTTAAAGAGGTGGAAATAGAGCGTGATGCAACAATTAGACGAGCTCCTACATGCATTCTTGGGTCGGAGATCAAAAAGTTGAGAAATCGAGAGGTCAGACTAGTTAAAGTGCAATGGGGAGATGATGAGAGCAACGCTACTTGGGAGACAGAAGGGAAGATGCGTTCGCTATACCCTTTTCTTTTTGAGGGTATGTCTTTTAATTTCTCCTTTATCGCTTAGCTTATCTTATCTTATCTTTAGTATGTCCTCTCATTAGTATCTTTGACCTTTAGTTAGGATAATCATATGGTTGAAACATGTGTTTGAGACATGTTATGTATGATGGATGTAAAATGGATGCAAGTGGTTGCTAGTGGTTGCTCGTGGATGCATATATACACACACTTTAGGCACTAGATCGGCTCAGTCACTACATATTGCATATTGCATAAATGAATGTATTTAGTATAATGGATGTATAATGGTTGTACCATCATATAGATGCTGCATTCGGTTGAATGGATGTGCACGCATATAGAAGTAGTTTGTAAGCAATTAGGATCTTTTGCATACATAATGGATGCATGGCACTATCATGAATTGCATCAAGGAGGTCAACTGAATCAGTGGACCGCCTGATTTTGCATTAGATACGGACATAGACACACACTGTGCATTTAAACATGAAAGCATTAGAAGTCTATAAGGACAATGGATGCCAGTGTTTGTTGATTGAGTAGATGATTGATGATAGGATATAAACTTGAAGATTTCGGGGTTGAAATCCCTTAAGGAGGGGAGAATGTAACACCCC
The DNA here is from genome assembly GCA_030737875.1 of Allium sativum. Lineage (NCBI taxonomy): Eukaryota > Viridiplantae > Streptophyta > Magnoliopsida > Asparagales > Amaryllidaceae > Allium > Allium sativum. The sequence goes on from CM060924.1 coordinate 975,230,360, forward strand.
GTATTTCTGTTAATACTAATATTCACAAATTAAAAGAATTAATATTGAGAATTTGCACGAAATAGCCTTAAAAAGGCATATAACAAATTTGAGATATGTGAATTGCCTTAAAAGGCGAAAAATGGAATTAAGACATTAATTGGAAAATTAATGTGTAGAAATGGTCATAAGTTAATTATGGATTAATTTGAATTCATGAATAGGTGCGTGTGTATATATATATATATATATATATATATATATATATATGGGCAGTTAATGTAAACATGAATAGAAGTTTATTAATTTGCTGAGTGTTTGCTGAGTCACTTCTGACTCATTGCTGAGTCAATAAGATAAACCCCATCTGGTCTGAATGGCTGCGGTTATTTCTAGGTTAAATCTAATGGCCTAAATGAATCCTAACATCTATAAATAAGTGGGTAGACTCTAACCCTAAATCACTTGAAAAATTGGAGAGCTACCGACATGTCGTTGCCATGGAGTTCAGCATAGCCGTCACAAACTAAAGAAGAAGAAGGCCTAATCTACAAACTAAATCTACTCAAATCAAATCAAAAGCTCTGTCTCTTTCTATTTCTCTTCTTTAAAATTGTGAGTATGATGAATCTCACAATATTATTATAAAATAATTTGATTAAGTTATGAATGGATCACAAGAAAGTGATATGAATTGTTATGTATTTGTAAATTATGTTGTGGATCTCTTGTTATGCTATTATGTTATCATATATATGTTGTTATGTTGTAGTGATTATGTTGTAAATAATCCTATGCTATGTCATATGTGATTAATCATGCTATGCTATGTTATAAATCATGTTATGCCATGTTGTAAATCATGCTATGCTATGTTGTAAATCATATCATGCTATGTTGCAAATTATGATATGCTATGTTGTAAATCTTATATATGTTGTAGATTTCATATTATCACATATGTTGAAATACTTGTGTTATATGATAATGATGTCATGTTAAGTTGTGTTGAATCATACAAGTTGCAAAATCATGATGTTAGTATTTATGCGAATTGGATCATGTTTAAAGTTTATGTTTTTTTTATAATAGATCTTGATTATGGGAATTTGCCTATTGAGTTAGGTGTACCCATATACATGAATCTACAAATTAATTGGATCATGAATATGGGAATTTGCCTATTAAGTTAGGTGTACCCATATACATGAATCTATGATTAAATGAATTTTGATTTTGGGAATTTGCCTATTGAGTTAGGTGTACCCATATAAAACCATATTGTTAATGATGTTGATTCACACATGTCCTATACAAGTTTATGAAATTTGATCAAAATCATATTATGTGAATTATGAATAAGTTGACACCCTTAGATCCATGACATGTATAACCTTATGCAAGTTGTAATGTATGCAAGTTTTACCCCTTGTTATGATTTATTTAGTCACATATATATGTTGTTGTTGTGAATATTTTCTTTTATGCTATGAGTTAGACTAATAGGGTCTAGCATACATTTTGCGAATAAACGTTCAAACGTGGGGTAGGGGTAATATTAGGAAATTAATAAATTGGGGTGCAATTGATATGATTTTGCATGCCTTAAATGGATGTCCATAATTGAGTCAATTATGGACATTGTTAAATTTGGAATTAATTAATAATTCAAGTAGGGAATTATTAAAATTGGGGAAAGTGGATTATTAATAATAATCAATGCTTAGGACACGAGGTTGGACCCGTTTGTGACGTAAACCTGCCCGGACCCGCCCGGCAAATCCAGTAGTCACAAATGTCGGCCCAATGTGAGAGGTCCTAGGCCCAAACTAAAGCATAACAGTTGTAAAGACACGAGGTTAGACTCTTTTATGGTGTAAGACTGCCCGGACCCGCCCGGCAAATCCAGCTGCCATAAATGCCAGTCTAATGTGAGAGGTCTTTATGAGGTTATGGCCTTAATGAATTAAGAAATACTTAGCCAGATAATCATGTAAGGTGGGACATGGGGGTTAAGTAGGTGCCTTGGGTGGCATGAGGAATCTAGTGGTTGCCTTTAGAGGCATTTGAAATACGATTAGACTTAACCAAATACACATGTAAATGAACATGACTAAGTGGGTTAAGTGAATGGACTAATGGGACAAGCTTAGGTGGAATGCTTGTGGGAAATAATGGGGGCCCATTTCAACCAGTATCCCAAAACGTATCTTTGTGGGCTCGACCCAAGTCGAGGACGGGACACGCATACTGGGTTTGACTATAAGAGGCCAAAACAGGGAGCGGTGGCAACGCAAGTCCAACGGGTTTCATATGCATGTGTGGACCCGGGCTGGTAGGTAAGACGTTGTTGCATCGTGTAGGTATAAGCCGTGCATCTCCGTTATATCGGGTTGCCACTTTAGGGGAATGATACACCCCACTGTGGGGCCAGCACGGGTATCTACGAGTAGGGAGCCGATCGAAAAATGGAAAGTGGGGTACACCTAGTGGAGATAGGGGCAGGCGGCACCTATGTAGTCAGCTAGGAGTACGTAAAGCCATTAACAAAGTTTCTAAGTGAAGCTAAGTGGAATCAATCTTTAGGGTGACTGGTGTGGTGCAGTATAGTGTTTATCCTTTAGTATTTAGGAGCGCCTATAACGTTTCCTTTAGCGATTGTCTATGTCCTTAATCTGCTCTTTCATAGACATTTCCTTGTTTTCCAGCTTATGCCTTAGTCCAGTTATTTTGATAATAGTATTGTAGAATTATCATACTCGCCAGACTTTATGTCTGACCCCCCCCCCCTCTTTTTCATCTTTTTTCTCCCTTCAGGTCCTCAGGTTGGGCCAAGTTCCAGTGGAGTCTGATTGGATTGCTTATCTCTTGGAAAGCTTGGACTGCTGAAGTAAAGTCCAGCTTGTTATCTTTCTTTTTAATGGCTATTTATGTAATGGGATTATGTACTTGTTTTATCAAGATAGATATTGTACTTGACTTTGATTATGGTGTTATGATGTAATCAAACATGTTTTGACTTCTGCTGCAATTGAAATAAAGTTTTTAAATTTCCAAGTACTATTTTATATCTGCCTTGTTGAAATTTTACTGTTCTATATTCACCTAAAACCTCCATAGAAGTTAATGCATTCCCTTTGTGAGTGACATTAATGGACGTGGGGTGTTACACTAAGGTCTATGAACCACTTAGGTATAAAGTAAAAACACAAAGACTAAAATTCACAACATAAAAATATAAAACACGGCAGAAAATTTTTAAAACAACATTTAATAAAGCAAGTAAAATCACAGTGCTTATTACATTTCAATAGTACCAAGTCACCAACATAAAACCAAATACATTGTATCATGGAAAACCATAATACCTGAGTACATATGTAAAACCATCCCTCTCAAATATCAATACAATAACCAGAAAATGAGAATGAACCACTACATGAGTCTAAAATGTGTTTGTATCCAAGTTGAATAGAAAAATCAAGAATCGCTGTTGAGACGCTCCACCATGCGAACCTGGAGGGAGAATAGGAATGGTGAAGGAGAAAACAGACTAGGTAAAACATATGTCTGGTGAGTTCTAGTAATTTCTAGCATGAGTATAAGGTAAGGAAACATTAGACAGACGAACAATTTTAAGGACATAAAGCATAAATGTATAAAAGCAGTAAGCAAAGTTAAGCATGAATAAAAATTGGCTTCCCATTCGTATCCAAGGTTACTGAACCATCTTACTAAGATATCATAATTAGGCTTTACCTAATGTATACCCATCGATTGGCTTCTATAACTATAATGTGATAACCTATCCAAGCTACAGAACTCGGGTTTATCAATCACGAACCCATCAACTAAAAAGACAACCATTAATCATGGGCGTTACAACAGTTTATTTTCCCCAATTGGCACAATGCACGCTCATCGTCCCACCGAAACGAGCCTGTACCCACCTCATTTGGACCTCGTACTATCCAATGAAGCAAAGCTTGCCCTCGCCTCTACCTAGTGTGAGACATCCATAGATGATAATAGGGATATTGCCTGATATAGGTCAATAACTGAATATGAAACTGACATAAATCACCCCTAGACTTGGTCTTCATTGTTTTCTATTAGGTCACTTAGTTTACTCAACCAGTCCACGCTGCCGGAATGGGCCTAAACTACCATCTTATCATTTTACTAAGCCTCTTATTTTACCTAATTAGCCACGTGCTGCCAGAATGAACCTACGAGCCACTTATTTTCCCCAATCATCAACATGATGCCGGAACAGACTCCCACTACAATTTTATTATTTTATTAGGCCTCTTATTTTCCCCAATCAGTCCAACCCTGCCGAAGTGGACCTACGAGCCACTTATTTTCCCTCAGTCAGCCCACGCCGCTGGAACAGACTCCACTATCTTAGCTTATTAATTTCATCTTCAATTTAACTTAACACAATTTAAGTTTATTAATAAGCCCCAATATAACCTCATGTTATAATCCTAGGTTGTATTAAACATTTCTAATAATGTTTATCTTTTTATACAACCCAACCTCACGTTACTTAGTGTTCAACTAAGTTAATCCTATTCCAGTTTATATATTTGCATGTTCTCCAATTACACATCAAATTTTATCCCCAATTTGTAGTCCAATACCGATTATAATACTTAATCAGTTCCAACATGCCCAATTATCCCTTTTTATTCAACTCAATATTATTCCAATTTTAATGCAACATTAATGATAAAAACCAAGGCTCTCATTTGGCCTAGGCTCAGCGCCAAAAGAAAAATGGAAGTGGTCTAGGCTACCCGTAAGGCCTAAACTCAAAATAAACAAAACGAATAAAACAGGGCATAAATATAATCACAACAGAGAAGGGGATAAGAAGAAGGAGAATTATTTATAAGCATTAATTAACTAGAAAGAAATAGACATAGACAATAACTAAATTACAGTAACTTTACAGAAAAACTAAATGCAAAAGTAAATTAAATAACTGTAAATACTAAACTTACATAAACTAAACTATTTAACTGTCTAAATTTTTTGTACATAAATTACTAACCTAAAAATCACGTAAAAACTCACAGATCTAACGAAAAGAGCTTTCCTCATGGTCTTTCTTATTCTAGCAGAACCCCACCTCTAGAAGTATTTATAAAAATAAATATTTAAAAGTATAGAACTTCTTTATCCCCGTAAAATTTTTATTATTTGGCCCTTCCTAATTTTTATGATAGGCTTGGGATAAAGAAGAAGAGAGAAAGAATGGATGTGAAGACATGGGAGAGGCTCTATTAGTCTATCTATAGGGTTTACTGGGTGTCCTCAACCATCTAAATTCAAGATTAAATCTGGACCAACCATGTCACTGGACCAATCAGAAAGCGTCACGTCATCTTTGGTTCAACATTGAACCAATAAAACAAAGCCACATAAGGAAATAATGTTCGAATAAAATAAAACATTCACTGCGATTCGTGCGTACCAAGGCATGTTGAAATACCGCCCTGGGTCGATACACCTACGCCTTGGGTCGACCTAAGTGCAACACAGTATCATCCCAGATGTTATGCAATATAATTGTTATATATAATTTTCTGATTTTTTCTTAAATTCATAATTATTTATTTTAACTCTGATTTCAACGAACCAAGTGTCCATTTTCATCAAAAAATTACAATGGACCCAATGGTGTTAGTCCTGTTGTCTAATAAGTTTATTCTAATTAATATTTAATTTATCACTTTTTTTAATCTAATTATTGTTTGTTAAAATTCAAGGTGTTACAATATTGCTTAATTTCTTAAAAGATGGAAGGCATTAGGCAATTAGCGCTTAAGTTCATTTTTTAAGACTAATAGTGGCTCGCTTAAATATAATCATTTATGTGGTAGTATTAAACAGTGGCTTATTTGTATGCTAGTAATTAAGCAATGCTTAAGCATTACACATAAGCGCTACTTAATTTTCTTTAGATGGAGTTGGGTTGTACATGGATCTACGCTTCGGGAATGCTTAAGCCTCGTTTAGTGCTTAATAAACATATAATATGTTCCGTACAATATGTTTATGGTCTTGGTCCTTTTTTTATTTACATGTGGAACCTAAGACTTCATTCAAACTATTGCTTGTCAGTCTTAGTAAACCAGTCTTGGTCCTTTTTTGATGTCAAAATTTTACTGCTTCCACTTACAAATCTAAATCCAAATTTAAGTCTACCTATCAACTTTGGATTTTGAATAATCCAAAACTAGATCTTCAAAGCTTTCTTGTTTAAAGATTTATTATACTTGTTTATTGGAATCAATATCTCCAAGAAAATATGGGAGATCTAGAAGGTCTTTTGGAGCTATAGCTGAAGGTGTTGAAGGAAACTCTCACCAAGCTGAAGTTAACAATCAGCAGGATATAATGGTATCCTCTACTCAACGTGAAGTTTTGGCTAAAGAAGAATTTGATTAGATGATCCATGAGCTTAATTGAAATGCTGAATATATCCAAAAAGTACTCATGGATAAAATGGTTGATTTACTTAACTGCACTACTAAGAAAATCAGGAGAGAAACTTCTCCTGCTGTAGAAAAGGAAAATCCTATCGTTTCTGGTCAGAATAGACAAAAATAAAGGACGGAAATTGTTGGATAACCATAAAACTTGGTTGGAGGAAACATGAGTGCACCCCATAAGCAAATCACTAGGTACCGCCCATTGGATTAATTTGTCGTTGATTCTTCGTATTTACAAATCTCTGAGGCACGATGTGTTGATCGCTATCTTAAAACAGTATTTGCCTTCTTATTGTGTGTACATGAGTAATGACAAATCTGTTTGAAGATACAACAGAACATATATATTAAATATCTTTAATCGGCGTGTTTTCACAAGTACGACGATTCACTATCGTAGATTAGATCGCTTCAGTGACAAGATAGTAGAATTATAGCCTGCAGAACTATAACTCAATTGCTATGTTTATTTAGAAAAATGCAGAGAATTGTTGAAAATAGAAGATGTAGCATAGAAATCAAGTGATCCAAAACTGGAATGTGGTTCAATTTTTATAGTGGTGAGAAGATTCTGGTGCTTTTGTTAGAAAAAATGGTTGCAACTCTTCGAGTAGAAGCATCCATTTGTTTTCAGAAAAGTCGCAGCTGTTCGGACCAGTCGACCGGTAATGATAAAACCCATCATCAGTTGACCGGTGCAAACAGCACCAGTCGACTGGTAATGACTGCAATTCCGGTGAGCAAAACAAAACGGCGCCCATCTTTTGAACTTTATATTAATATTCATGCCAATGTCATGTTTTTGACTTATCTCTCACTTTGGATATAACACGTCATGCCTTTACATATATAGTGGCATATCAAGTTATATTTCATGGTGTGGGACAAATGATGTGTTCCCTTTTGTTCCTTTCTTCTTCCATTTATTTCAAATACCCTCTAACATCCCCCAAAAATAACTCAGTACTAAGAGAAATACAAGGGTGGATAGTGCATACGAGGTTGATGGAAAATATTAACTTATGCAGACACTGACCCAGGCTTGAAATGATGATCTTTGTAACACCCCACCTCCGTTAAGGACACTTACAAAGGGAATGCCTTAACTTTGGTGGAGCATTTTAGTAAACAGAACAGAAAATTTCAAGATAGATAAACAATACTTGAGAAATTATAACTTTATTTCAGCGGAAAACAGGAATCAGTATGGTTACATCTTTACCAAAAACTCAAGTACATAAATATCAGTCTTGTTCAGAAAGTCATCAGAGCACAAAACTTTAAAATCATAATCCCCACAGAAGATGCCATAAGAAGTTAAGCCATACTTTACGCACTTCAAGTACTTCAAGCAGAAGAAATCCGGATCAAGCTAAAGTATTCCCTCCTTGGAAAACCTGGGGCGGGGAACGGAAGAAAAGGGGCGAAAACAAGCAAGGTCAGACATAAAGTCTGGCAAGTCCAGTGACTTTCAGCATATGAACAGATAATAATAATCATGGCATGCAAATAAGACTAGATGAGAGATAACGGTAACAAGAGTAGTAGATACACTTAGGTTAAACAGAAGAAACAGATTAATATTTCTTTTCATTTCTCTGCACTAATTCTAGTATAACAGGATTAGGTGTCACCTTAATGTCTACTGAAACAGAAACGGGAACAGAATAATTTCCATAGAAGAAAATGCTAGTAATGGGCCTTTACCACCCCAACAAAAACGGACAGAAACAGAATGCTAATAATGGGCCTTTACCACCCGAACAGAAACAAAATGCTAATAATGGGCCTTTACCACCCGAACAGAAGGTACAGAAACAGAAACAGATTTATCCCTATGGAAACAGAATGTAGAATTAGGTGTACAATAGTAAATGGGCCTTTACCACCCGAACAGACGGTACCACGCAGAAACAGACATGTGTTGCCACCCAACAGAAATAGACGGTACCAATAGAAACAGACAGAACTAAGTGTACCCTAAAACCCTACCCCAAGCGATCGTCTCCCTAATACATAAATACCCTGTGTCGGCTCCACAGTGGGGTGTATCACTCCCTAAATTGACAACCAATTGGCACAGACCTATTTACAGATGTCACGGCGTCTTACATCCTCAGAGGCAGAACGGGATCCATGCACGCACATGACCCGGTTGGAACGCACCATCAACACCCCTTGCCATTATCAGAATGAACCACTTATAATTAGTTCAGTAAGCGTGCCTGGACCCTACCTACTGTTGGGTCAAAGTTTTGATACCAGAAAGGGTTACTGACTAACATGGGTCCCAAACAACAGATGACACAAGTAATTTCCCTCCTAACCTTGTGTCCCCAGACTAACAGATTTCAGATTAACTTGTTTACAAGTTCAGACATACTGAGTTCAGATCAAATAGTTCACAGATCAGACAAGTTTTCAGACTAACGGATCAGATATACGGATTTAACAGATTTACAGATTTGTCTAACTTTGTAATTGGGCCTACAGATTCACGAAACAGGTTTGTTTAATTCATTAGTCCAATTGGTTTAACCCTATCCACCCAACACGTTTTAGACATCATATTTCTCCCAGATTTGCATTAATTAAATATTAATGCATAGACCTCTCACATTAGGTCGGTAGCTTGTGGCCGCTGGATATGCTGGGCGGTTCCAGGAAGACTTCTGCCACAAGCCAGACCTAACCTCGTGTCTAAGCATAATTTTAGTTATGCCTACAACCTCTCACATTAGACTGACAGTTTGCGGTCGCTGATTAAGCCGGTTGGTTCCGGGCAGGCTTCTACCGCAAACAGAGTCTAACCTCGTGTCATAGCCAATTTATTCCAATACAGATTTTTTAGATATCAGACTAATTCTGTTTATTTAACAGATTAAACTTCTGTACAAGTTACAGCAGATTATTCGAGGTTCTATTAACAAGTTTTGCTCAATTTTAAATCGAGCCTACAGATTCACATACTTCAAATTTTAGCATTTCAGTTCCAACAGATTACGTCATTCAACAGATAACAGATCTTGCAGATTAGGCTATTTAGAATATAAGGCAATTTAACATAATTAGCAGATTAGGCAATTCAATCTAATTAGCAGTTTAGGCAATATAACAGATTTAGCAGATAACAGATTTAGCAAATTATACATATCTAAAACTCTATTTACATATCTTGCCTAATCATAAATCTAGCCTAAACTTACATGCCTAAATCAAGGTCACAATTCATAGTACAATATATGCCCCAAATTCTAGCCTTAATATTCCCATTTACAGTTCATGTCAAAACTAGATTTAATATTCTAGTTCACCATTTATGTCCAAGACTAATACACATGTAAATCATTCTCTATTATAGCCAACTCAGATTATGCCAACATATTTGCTATGCCAGATTTACTTAATTAAGCTACGCCCAATCCCCGTATAACATGTTTTCACAAGTTCCCTAAATACTCATGAAATCGCCCTATAGGCTCGATGTACATAACAGTGAATGGGAATAAACTAGGAAAGTTACATACTAAATATGAGATCTAACATCATTAAGGGAATAGGCATAAGAAACTAACTACAATAGTTATAGGCAACTAACCACAATAGTCATGGGCGACTAATCACAATAGTTTCTTATTCAATGTCATAGGCAATAGTCTCATAGTCATGAATCATAGTCATAGGCAATAGTCTCATAGTCAATGAATCATAGTCATGGGCAATAGTCTCATAGTTAATGAATCATAGTCATAGGGAATAGTCTCATAGTCAATGAATCATAGTCATAGGCAATAGTCTCATAGGCAACAGTTTCATGTCCAATTATGCATTATTATTTGTCCCAAAATTTATCGTTCGTGCGTTAATCTGTTATGAGATTCGGCGCAGGCTCGTAGTAGCCTGGCTATAGAATAGAAAGAAGAAGAGGTACAGAATAGTATAGAAAAACAGATCTGACAGATAAGAATATACATAACCTCAGATTCAGATTTATAATCATGTCACAATTATAATTACAGTTTATAGCGGAAAATAACTGTACTTGCCTTTCGTGGTTTTAAGAAAGGATAATAAACTGTTGTTGATGCATAAATGTTGAATTACTCCTCTTTAATTGTTGTTGTATCTCTAAACTTTGATTTGAGATTTGATTTAGCTTTTAATTCTATTCAGGTTGGAAGAGATGCATCAGTCCAAGTTTTGATTCCAACAGAGTAGCGATGCCATTTTTATTTTTAATTAGAACAGAGGCAGAATATAGACAGAATGAAATTGTGTAGAGAAAATGAGGCTAGGGGGATGTTTATATAGGATTAGGCGGACGAATCTAGACAGAAAACGAGACCGGATACATCACAATGAACCAGGTTCAAAAACTGGGTTTCAGGAGCAGGTCGACCCCCAGGTCGACACTATAGTCGACCTGGTCTGGCCTGGTCGACACTATGGTCGACCTGGCCCCTGGGAGGTCGACACTATGGTCGACCCCCAGGTCGACCTGGTCCACGGGCGGGAATTTTCCCGCCCAGCCTATTCTGGGATATTGAATTCGAATTTTCGAGCTGTTTTCGATTCTGAAATTCTCTGAAACTTCAGAGGGCCATATCTCCCTCATACGGACTCCGTTTCTCGAAAACTCGGACTCGTTTCCAAGCAGAATTTCAAGACGAACGAAAGCACAACCCGTTTTCCTTGATTCTTATTTTATAATTTAATTATTCTCTGATTTGTTTCTTATACGATCACAGAAAATACGGGGTGTTACATTCTCCCCTCCTTAAAGGATTTCGTCCCCGAAATCTTCAAGTTAAGAAGAATGTGTCCTACCATCCAGTCATCCATCTACTCAACCATCATCCACAAGCATCCATTGTCCTTAGAAAACTTCTAATGTTGTATGAACATATGAAAAAGTGTGTGTATATGTTCCTTATCTAATGCAAAGATCAGGCAGTCCACTGATTTAGTTGACCTCCTTAATGCGAACTATGTCAGTGTCATGAGTCCAACATGTATGCAATTTTCCTATTTGATACATATTATTCTTATATGAGTGACAACCATTCATTCATATGCAACATCCATGTGATGAGTCAATCATTTTGCATCCACAGAAATTGAAAATGCTCACACATCCATATGCAGTATGAGAGTGTTTTCGAGCCGATCTAGTGCCTAGTGTGTGTATACGCATCCACGAGCAACCACTAGCAACCACTTGCATCCACTTGCAACCATCAAACATAACCTGTCTCAAACACATGTTTACACCCATTTGTTTCTACCTAAAGTTCGAAGATTTGATCGATAGGATATAGTCGAATGATGGAAGCAAGTACAGATAAAACAAAAACTTGGTTCCCATTAGACATTGGTTGAGAGACTAATTCCCCTAAGTATCAACCCCGAAGACCGAAATCAACATCAGATTGACACCCAGAGGATTACCCTCTTTAGACAATGTCTAAACTGGAAATCTTAACCTTTTCAGAAATATCCAGATGCTTACAGACTACTAGTACAGATCAGATTATCGAATGATTCTTAGAAAACTAAGCATGGGAAAATCCCACCATATCCCTCAAAAACCCAGAATGTATGCATTACAATCGACTTGATGCCTAACACAGATACCCTCAAACCCCAACCTATCACCTCAACAGATGAGTCGTAACCCCTATGGGGTTTGAGACTATAACCAGATCAGAAACAAGACTAGTATTAAAGTGCAGAGACTCGACTACAGAATTAGAATGCCATAATCGGAAAGAGTTCTAACTCAATAATCAGATAAGGAAACTAAACTCTCTACGGAAATTTTCCTACTTCTATCCTATCCACCAACTATGAGAGCATTCGCCTGCCTTCCCGAAGTAGGTCATGTCCTCTGTCCTTGCCCCCGTTTCTTCGGGCAATCCCTAGTGAAGTGTCCCATCTCACCACAGTTGAAATGAGTGTCCTCCCTCTTTCAGCAATCCTTGTCCAGATGAGTCAAGCTTCCATAAGTAAAGCACTTTTCTCCTCCTTTATCATCAGACTTTTCTTCCTTCTTTCGTGTTTCCTTTTTGCCTCCTTTGTGAACCAAGTCCATATCCATGAGTTTCTCATCCTTGGGTTGTGCTCCTTAGCCAAACTCCCTCATTCTCATCTTTACAATCTGTGTGTAACACGTTGACAAGTCCCTCGAAATCGGCCTTCATTGCACGGAAAATCCTACAAAGCTCGAAAGAAAATTAACCGTAGGTGAGACTACTGTGGCTACAGATGGAAGTCGGGCGCTTATTTGCCCTTTGACCGTTGTCATAGTCTTATCAAGCCTACAGAATCATGCCGCGATGAGGTTACCTCCCAGAAAGCCGGGAGCCCCGGAGAAAGAAGGAAACAATGATTCAAACAGAGGATCAAAAGATAGATATATGGATTTTGGGGATTATGTTTTTCAAAAATAAGCTTTAATTTTTGAAAATACATCCTTTTAAAACCTTTTGAAAATAGTTTTCAAAAACTTTACCCAGTCTGGTAACCTTCAGCTCTGATACCAAGTGTAACACCCCACCTCCGTTAAGGACACTCACAAAGGGAATGCCTTAACTTTGGTGGAGCATTTAAGTAAACAGAACAGAAAATTTCAAGACAGATAAACAATACTTGAGAAATTATAACTTTATTTCAGCGGAAAACAGGAATCAGTATGGTTACATCTTTACCAAAAACTCAAGTACATAAATATCAGTCTTGTTCAGAAAGTCATCAGAGTAAAAAACTTTAAAATCATAATCCCCACAGAAGATGCCATAAGAAGTTAAGCCATACTTTACGCACTTCAAGTACTTCAAGCAGAAGAAATCCGGATCAAGCTAAAGTATTCCCTCCTTGGAAAACCTGGGGGGGGAAACGGAAGAAAAGGGGCGAAAACAAGCAAGGTCAGACATAAAGTCTGGCAAGTCCAGTGACTTTCAACATATAAACAGATAATAATAATCATGGCATGCAAATAAGACTGGATGAGAGATAACGGTAACAGGAGTAGCAGATATACTTAGGTTAAACAGAAGAAATAGATTAATATTACTTTTCATTTCTCTGCACTAATACTAGTATAACAGGATTAGGTGTCACCCTAATGTCAACTGAAACAGAAACGGGAACAGAATAATTTCCACAGAAGAAAATGCAAGTAATGGGCCTTTACCACCCCAACAGAAACGGACAGAAACAGAATGCTAATAATGGGCCTTTACCACCCGAACAGAAACAGAATGCTAATAATAGACCTTTACCACCCGAACAGAAGGTACAGAAACAGATTTATCCCTACGGAAACAGAATGTAGAATTAGGTGTACACTAGTAAATGGGCCTTTACCACCCGAACAGACGGTGCCACGCAGAAACAGACAGGTGTTTCCACCCAACAGAAACAGACGGTACCAACAAAAACAGACAGAACTAAGTGTACCGTAAAACCCTACCCCAAGCGATCGGCTCCCTAATACATAAATACCCTGTGTCGGCTCCACAGTAGGGTGTATCACTCCCTAAAGTGACAACCAATTGGCACAGACCTATTTACAGATGTCACGGCGTCTTACATCCTCAGAGGCAGAACGAGATCCATGCACGCACATGACCCGGTTGGAACGCACCATCAACACCCCTCGCCATTATCAGAATGAACCACTTATAATTAGTTCAGTAAGCGTGCCCGGACCCTACCTACTGTTGGGTCAAAGTTTTGATACCAGAAAGGGTTACTGACTAATATGGGTCCCAAACAACAGATGACACAAGTAATTTCCCTCCTAACCTTGTGTCACCAGACTAACAGATTTCAGATTAACTTGTTTACAAGTTCAGACATACAGAGTTCATATCAACTAGTTCACAGATTAGACAAGTTTTCAGACTAACGGATCAGATATACGGATTTAACAGATTTACATATTTGTCTAACTTTGTAATTGGGCCTACAGATTCACGAAACGGGTTTGTTTAATTCATTAGTCCAATTGGTTTAACCCTATCCACCCAACACGTTTTAGACATCATATTTCTCCCAGATTTGCATTAATTAAATATTAATGCACAGACCTCTCACATTAGGTCGGTAGCTTGTGGCCGATGGATATGTCGGGCGGTTCCGGGCAGACTTCTGCCACAAGCCAGACGTAACCTCGTGTCTAAGCATATTTTTAGTTATGCCTACGACCTCTCACATTAGACTGACAGTTTGTGGTCGCTGGTTAAGCCGGTTGGTTCCGGGCAGGCTTCTAACGCAAACAGAGTCTAACCTCGTGTCATAGCCAATTTATTCCAATATAGATTTTTTAGATATCAGACTAATTATGCTTATTTAACAGATTAAACTTCTGTACAAGTTATAGCAGATTATTCGAGGTTCTATTAACAAGTTTTGCTCAATTTTAAATCGAGCCTACAGATTCACATACTTCAAATTTCAGCATTTCAGTTCCAACAGATTACGTCATTCAACAGATTAAACAGATAACAGATCTTGCAGATTAGGCTAATTAGCAGATTTAGCAGATAAGGCAATTTAACATAATTAGCAGATTAGGCAATTCAATCTAATTAGCAGTTTAGGCAATATAACAGAACTAGCGGATTAGGCAATATAACAGATTTAGCAGATAACAGATTTAGCAGATTATATATATCTAAAACTCTATTTACATATCTTGCCTAATCATAAATCTATCCTAAACTTACATGCCTAAATCAAGGTCATAATTCATAGTACAATATATGCCCCAAATTCTAGCCTTAATATTCCCATTTACAGTTCATGTCAAAACTAGATTTAATATTCTAGTTCACCATTTATGTCCAAGACTAATACACATGTAAATCATTCTCTATTATAGCCAACTCAGATTATGCCAACATATTTGCTATGCCAGATTTACTTAATTAAGCTACGCCCAATCCCCGTATAACATGTTTTCACAAGTTCTCTAAATACTCATGAAATGGCCCTATAGGCTCGATGTACATAACAGTGAATGGGAACAAACTAGCAAAGTTACATACTAAATATGAGATCTAACATCATTAAGGGAATAGGCATAAGAAACTAACTACAATAGTTATAGGCAACTAACCAAAATAGTCATGGGCGACTAATCACAATAGTGTCTTATTCAATGTCATAGGCAATAGTCTCATAGTCATGAATCATAGTCATAGGCAATAGTCTCATAGTCAATGAATCATAGTCATGGGCAATAGTCTCATAGTCAATGAATCATAGTCATAGGAAATAGTCTCATAGTCAATGAATCATAATCATAGGCAATAGTCTCATAGGCAACAGTTTCATGCCCAATTATGCATTATTATTTGTCCCAAAATTTATCGTTCGTGCGTTAATCTCTTATGAGATTCGGCGCAGGCTCCTAGTAGCCTGGCTATAGAATAGAAAGAAGAAGAGGTACATAATAGTCACAGAAAAACAGATCTGGCAGATAAGAATATACATAACCTCAGATTCAGATTTATAATCATGTCACAATTATAATTACAGTTTATAGCGGAAAATAACTGTACTTGCCTTTCGTGGTTTTATGAAAGGATAATAAACTGTTATTAATGCAGGAATGTTGAATTACTCCTCTTTAATTGTTGTTGTAGCTTTAAACTTTGATTTGAGATTTGATTTAGCTTTTAATTCTATACAGGTTGGAAGAAGATGCATCAGTCCAAGTTTTGATTCCAGCAGAGTAGCGACGCCATTTTTATTTTTAATTAGAACAGAGGCAGAATATAGACAGAATGAAATTGTATAGAGAAAATGAGGCTAGGGGGCTGTTTATATAGGATTAGGCGGACGAATCTAGACAGAAAACGAGACCGGATACATCAGAATGAACCAGGTTCAAAAACTGGGTTTCGGGAGCAGGTCGACCCCCAGGTCGACACTATGGTCGACCTGGCCCCTGGGAGGTCAACACTATGGTCGACCCCCAGGTCGACCTGGTCCATGGGCGGGAATTTTCCCACCCAGCCTATTCTGGGATTTCAAATTCGAATTTTCGAGCTGTTTTCGATTCTGAAATTCTCTGAAACTTCGGAGGGCCATATCTCCCTCATACGGACTCCGTTTCCCAAAAAATCGGACTCGTTTCCAAGCAGAATTTCGAGACGAACGCAATGGCGCAACCCATTTCCCTTGATTCTTGTTTTATAATTTAATTATTCTCTGATTTGTTACATATACGATCACAGAAAATACGGGGTGTTACAATCTTGAATTTAATAATGGTGTTGATGAACAGACACAAAGCTAGAGTTCACACTACCTGGATAAGACCAATAATGCACCAACAGAACTCCACATGAGTAATTCTTCAATTGTACAGAGAACCTAGACTTCAATCAGTAAGAGCAGACCATTTATAGAATCAACTTTCGATAAAGTCGTTGATAGTAATCCTAAAAAATACTGGGTTAGCGAGGAGAACATCGTTGATATTGTCAAAAAGTCGGTGGAGCGGCGTACGGGTAGAAAGGATGAAGATTGGGATTCTATGTCAAGGAGGACTCTATTCATCGAGGAGAATCTAAGAGAGGAGTGTCGCCAAAAGAACATAATATCTTCTGTACCATCGTATAATGAGACCGATTTTAGACAACACTTGTTTATATACAGCTACATGAGAGACAGATGTGTCATTGTAGGTGTTTCACAATCTTTCTTAAGGGAAGGTGTAGCATAGGTATGCTTAACCAACCTCATGCCTAAACCCATATCGATTTCCGATGAGTTAACTGTAACGACCCACATTCTATGTATCAAAGGATCGTAGAATATTTATTTTATTTTCATACAAAGTCATATGGTCGTGTAACTTTGAGAAATGACTTTTGGGGTCATTTCCCACATTCATGGTTTTTGCCAAATTTTAAATGTCCATTTTACCCCCAGCGAATTTTTTTTGGCCTATAACTTTTGATTGGTAAGGAGTTTTGACCTAAGACCACTTCCATTGGATTCAGATGATGCTTTCCCATTCCGTAGAGTGGTCACGTTAATCAAACGGACTTACCATTTGGAAGATATGGCTGAAATAAGATTTGAAGATGGAAAAACAACCTAATCGGGCTTAATAGGGTGATTAGCAGCTAGGCCCATAACCCATTTCGGTATTAGGGTTATGGAAGGGATGAAAGGAGTTATTCATTTTTCTAGCCGCCACAAACATTTCTCTAACCCTAGTAATGGCCTCCATCTTCTAAATCACTCTTTAATCACCTTTTTATCACTAATTAAGCAAATCTCATCAAATCAAGTCAAGTTAGCATCAAATCAGAGATAAAGCTGCTGTTATACATAGGAATCCATGCAAAATCAGTGGAGTTTTCAGATCTATAAATTATTTGTGGCTAAGGTGAGCGATTTGCATATTTTTACACTAATTACGTCTAATTAGGGGTGATTAGTGATAATTAGTGAAACTATACATCAAAAAAATATGAAAAAATATGTAAAAATCCTAAAATATTATTTTATGTCACTGGTATAAATTTGGGTTAATTTGGATTAAGTTTGATAACCCTATTGATAGATATGGTTAAACATAGTTAAGGGGAAAATCATAGATTTGGGTATGTTTAGTCTAAAATAGCCTATGTGATTGATGTTTTAATGCTTTTGATTGATTTTATATGATGCTACTACTGTTTGGTGTGATTTGTGAGTGCATAGGAAAGTTAGAATGGTCGAAAAAGCCGTCGTGAGGCATAATAAGCTTGATGTACGAAGTGCAAGAAATCGGATCGGGTCATGAACCCCGAACCGATCAGGACCGTGACTATGGTACCACGAACACGTGAGCACCACAACCTACTCGTAACATAGACACCACGAGCCCGAACCGATGCCACAAACCGATCCCGACCCGAAGAGAGCATGACCCGATATGAAGGATGCATCGCGACCGATCCGAACCGGTTGCTTCACCATGACCCGACCCGGACGCTCATCACGAACCGACCCAAGCAGCGTATCACGAACCGTGACCCATGAAGTACTCCGAACTGACCCAGAGAATTATGCACCCATGAACCGAAGCTCCTACTCGAACTGAAGAAAGGCCGAACCGAACCGCGAGCAGTTTCCTTACTCGAATTGAACGGAGACCGAACCAAACCAGAGGAGATTAGAACCCGATATGCAAAGGAAGTCCAAGTGGGAATTTGTTACTCAGGATCCAGATGGGAATCAACGTATTAACTTCTAGTGTTTGGCTTTACTGCGGGACGTCTGCAAAGGGGTTATCGATATCTATAACTCTGGTTCACTACTGAGGGAGGGGGCATTAACTATGGACCAGTGCGGTGGGGTCAGAGGTTGTATGGAGTCGGACTCCATCAGGGCCCCCAAGGACAAAGTGGTCGTAGTGATAGTTGGCCGTGGTGGGACTCCATCATGACCCCAATGGTTCTTGTGACCAAAGCGGTGGATATCGTATGCTTTACGCACCGAGTGAGAGACGTGAGGATGATTTCAACGTTTGATGTTTGTTATCACCATGACACGCACACTCCATTTTTACACTATATGTTAGTGTTACCTTAGAGTACTATATATCTTGTTGTGCTAACTCTTTGGTTGCAGGCCAGGTTCAGGTATGATTATTTATACCTGTTATCGTTTTATTTTGCTGCTATCGCTCATACCAGACTTTTGTCTAACCCAGAGTTTTATGTCTCTTCTTGTTACTCTGGATGCTCCAATATGAGTAGACTAGAGACAGGTTAGGTGGTTATGTATGAGTAGCTGTAGCTGTCCGGAGATGAGCAGGAAGCTTCCACGTACTATTTACATATATTCTCCCTATGTTATTGCTGGTCATTACTTTAGGCATTAGTAGTGTACCTTTTCTATTTTTCTTTAGAGACAATATTTTGAAGTCGTAATAAAGGTTTGGATCATAAGCTGTTTTTTGGATTCCGCTGCTATGATGGTTTAGTTTTTAGCTTCTGCACCATCTCGCCTGTTTTATGTCAAGTTATACTATTATTATATTCTATTTCATGCGCTGTGAGATATACTACAGATTTTTGGTGATTCACAACTTCAAACCCTTCTTCTTTTGACGACCGTGGTCGGGCATTGGCACAATACATTTAGTAGAAATGTCGGCTGGTGCGGGGCGGGCTGTCACACTTGGTATCAGAGCCTAGGTTGCATAGTCTAACCTTGGGGAAGACATCAGGGAGAGATAGTATACGTATATGAGAGCGTGTATTTGTGATATTTTGGTTTTCAAAAACTATATACATACTATTAGTATATCCTAGGATGAAGTCGCACTGAACGGGCACCACTAAGGAGAAGGTTAATCGTTTTCTCTTTACAGATTGAGCGATGAGCCGAAAGACGTGGAGTACGGGTTTAGGAGCCAACAATGGGAATGTCCCTGATATAAGGATGATGTTTACTGCCTTCATGCGAGAGATGCTTAGGGATGCTCAGGGAATAGTTCCTAATGCTGCTAGCGGTGGTGGTGCAGTAGTGCAGGCGTCTAGAGCTGATTTCTCCAAGCCTAACAAGGATTATACTAGTGTTGGTGGGAAGCTTTCCCATGGAACGGAATCGGCTATGGTGGTTCAAGATTGGTTGGATAACTGTGAGCACATCTTCAAGGATTTGGGGATTGATGATGCAATGAAGAGGAAAGTAACATCACTTCAGCTTCAAGGACGGGCAATGAATTGGTGGAATGCCATTAAAGCGGCCACTCTCGAGGATCAAGTTACTTGGAATCAGTTTAAGACTCGCTTCAGTGACAAGTTTATTCCAACTGCTCAGAAATCAGAATTGTTTAGGAAGTTTTTAGAGCTTAAGCAGAATGGTAGGACAGTCTTGGAATATATTGCTAAATTCGATACCCTATCGAAATATGGATTATCTCTTATCGATACTGCTGAGTAGAAGAATGTGAAGTTCATAACTGGCTTAGATGAGTACTTGGGGGAACGACTTATAAACCACACTGATGAGACATTCAAATCTGTTATGAGGAAAGCATTGAGATCAGAGAGCCTTTAACCTAAGTCGAAGACCGAGGTTGCTATTGCATCTGCAGGAGAGCCAAAACCTCAGGCAAGCGGTGAAGGCAAGAAGAATTTCCAGAATAAGAGGAAACAGAATCAGACCAAGGATGGTTAGAAAAAGAAGGATAAGAAAAATATAGAGTGTTTTAGCTATGGCAAGAAGGGCCACTATGCAGAAGATTTTCGAGCAAAGCCAACTGACAGGAAGTGCTTCAACTGTGGCCAAGTGGGACATCACAAGAATAAATGTCCACAACCACCTAAGGAGAAGCAGATTGTGAAAGCATATGCTATCAATGCTGTTCCGTTTTAGTCGAATGCCCCCAATTGCAGTGGAGAAAGGAAAGGGTGTCGTTATTCAAGGTATGCTTTCTATTTATGATGTTCCTGTTCGAGTACTGTTTGATACCGGGGATTCCCATTCCTTCGTATCTAGTGACCTGGTAGATAGGTTGGGATTGGAACCCGAGATAGTCGATAGACCTTTAGCTGTGATGAACCCGATCGGTGGTTCAACTAGCCTTTGTATGATTTGTCGTGATTTGGTCTTATCGAGTCATAAATGTATGTTTGCTAATGATTGCTTTATTTTGGGCTTTACAGGGTTTGGCATTATTTTGGGAGTCGATTGGCTCCAAAGGTATGGGGTGGTGGTAGACTGTAAGGGATCTTCGGTGACCATTAGAGCAGATGATGGGCGAAGGGTGGTATTGGGTTGCCTACCTAGTGACGGGGTGGTGTCTAGATTTCTAAATTCCCACAATATCCCGCATGATGAGTTATCAAATGTGCATATTGCTGGCGAGTATCCAGACATCTTCGGGTGACCGTACTTCCACCGCACCGAGAGATCGAGTTTTAGATTGATTCAGTGAAAGATGCCAGACCTATAGTGATGCCTCTTCATCGTACGGCACCAAGGGAGCAGCGAGAGCTTGAAGTGAAAGTAAGCGATCGTTTGAAGATGGGATTTTTCTAAAGGAGTGTTTCCGAGAGGGGAGAACCTATTGTATTTGCTACTAAGGCCGATGGTTCCCTTCGCTTATGTGTGGACTACTGTAAGTTGGACAAGGTGATGAGGAAGAATAAGTATCCTCTTCTACGGGTAGATGAATTATTTGATCAGTTGAATGGAGCGAGAGTGTTCTCCCAGTTGGATCTCGCAAAAGGTTTTCATCAGCTCCGAGTAGCAGCTGAGAGTATACCTAAAATGGCATTTCGAACGTCATCTGGATTCTATGAATGGTTGGCCATGCCATTCAGGTTGACCAATGCACCTGCATATTTTGTGGATCTTATGAATAGGTTTTCAGAGATCAATTAAATAAGTTTGTTCTTGTGTTCGTGGATGATATCTTGGATTACTCGAGGACAGAGGAAGAACACAAGGAACATTTGAGGATTGATGGAGGTGCTGAGGAAACACCAATTGAAAGCGAAATTTTCTAAGAGTCACTTCTGGAGGAGAGAAGTGGGATTCTTAGGCCATGTTGTTTCAGAGAATGATATTGCCATGGATCCTACGAATGTGGCTATGGTGCAAGATTGGTCTGTGCCCAAGAATGCAACAGACATGAGAAGTTTCTTGGGGTTAGCTAGATACTATCGTAAATTTATTCCAGACTTCTCCAAGATAGTAGCACCGCTAACTCGGTTAACCAAGAAGAATCAAGCTTTTGTCTGAGACAGAAGGTGTGAGTATGCATTTAAGATCTAAAGGAAAAGTTGACATGTGCGCCAGTGTTAGTTATTCCTAAAGGGAACGAAGAGATGATGGTATACGCGGATGCCTATGGTACCGGACTAGGTGCTGTACTGATGCAAGGAGGTAGGGTTGTGGCTTATGCTAGTCTGCAACTGAAACCGCATGAAAAAAGGTATCCTACCCATGATTTGGAATTAGCAGTGATCGTGTTTGCGTTAAAGATCTGGAGACATTATCTCTTGGGAGAAAGATTTGAGTTGTTTACCGATCATAATTCATTAAAGTATTTTTCTCACAAAAGGATTTAAACCTTCGTCAGCAGAGATGGTTAGAGTTCTTGGCTTTATTTGATTTCAATATCGCAACACACCCGGGAAGGGAAATGCAGTAGCTGATGCATTGAGCAGGAGATTTTCCAGTTTGGGGGCTATGTTTCTGGAATGGAAGAAACTGGAGTATATTGCGGGATATGATTTCAGACCTAAGTGTGAATTAGATCCAGAGATGTTAGCAAGTTTGACGATTGGACCCACTTTGATTGAGCGGATCGGCTCTAGCCAGATGGATGATCCTAATCTATTGGAAATCATCTCCAAGGTAGAGATGGGTATAGAAAGTGAGGAGATGAGTACGTATGGACTTGATCAAGAAGGATGGCTTCGAAAGAATGGATGACTAGTTGTACCCAATGTTAATGGATTGAGAAGTGAAGTGCTAAGAGAATGTCATCACTCAAAACTGACTATACATCCCAGTGGTAACAAAATGTATCAAGACATGAAGCAAACCTACTACTGGGAAGGGATGAAGAGAGACGTTGGGAAGTTTATATCCAAGTGCATGAACTGCCAGCTAGTTAAATCCGAGCAAAAGAAGCCTAGCGTGGTTTGTTACAACCGCTAGAAATTCGCGAATGGAAATGGGAACAAGTCTCAATGGATTTCATTGACGGCTTGCCAAGGACTAGATCGGGTCATGATGGTATTTGGGTGATTGTGGGTCGATTGACCAAAAGTGCAAGGTTTATATCGGTCAAGTCCAATAGAACGGCAACTAAATTAGCGGAACTGTATATGAAGTGGGAAGTGATATTTCATGGAGTACCTAAAGGTATTGTGAGTGACCGAGATCCATTATTTACTAATGGGTTTTGGAAGAGCTTACAAGAGGCTTTAGGGTCAGAATTACATCTCAGTACCGTGTACCATCCTCAAACCGACGGTCAAACAGAGAGGGTGAACCGTGTATTGGAGGATCTTTTGAGAGCTTGCATATTGGATTTTTGGGGCTCATGGGATGACCATTTGCATCTGGTTGAGTCCGCATATAATAATAGTTATCAGTCCATTATTGATATGGCTCCATTTGAAGCTTTGTACGGAAGACCGTGAACTCACCATCATGTTAGTTAGAAACCAGTGAGAAATTTGTGCTTGGGCCAGATGTAATAAGAGAAACTTCAGATAAGATCAAGGTTATTCAACAACGAATGAACGCTGCCCAAGATAGACCGAAAAGTTATGCTGATAAAAGGTGAAGAGATTTGAAATTCTTCATAGGCGACTTGGTATTCATAAAGATCTCTCCGTTGAAGAGTGTGATTCGATTTGGTAGGAGAGGTAAATTGGCACCAAGATTTGTTGGTCCATTCCCAGTTCTCGAACAAGTTGGGAATTTAGCCTGTAAAGTTGAGTTAGCTGACAAGATGGCAGATGTGCACAACGTATTTCATGTTTCCCAGTTAAGGAAGTTCGTGCACGACTCTGATATGACTATTTCACCAGATCAGTTGGACGATATCGCGGTAAAATTCAAGGCAATTGAGAGCCGCAGGACGATTCGTATTATGGGACACGATACGAAACAACTTTGAAGGAAGACGGTGGAACTAGTCAAGGTCCATTGGGGCGATAATGAGAATGACTGTACATGGAAAACAGAGGAGAACATAAGGAAGTCGTATCCGGAACTTTTTGCCTGATAAAATTTTAAAGCGCGATATATTTAATCCCATGTTAGTAAACCATATGCTAGGATAAGCTCGTTGTGTTATTATATATGTTTGATTGTTTGTAAATGGTTGATAGGCATGTGTGGCACCATTGTATGCTTCTTGGTTAAGGAATTTCGAGGGCGAAATTTCTTTGGGGGGGGGGGGGGAGTGTAACGACCCATATTCTATGTATCGCAGGATCGTAAAATATACATTTTATTTTCATACGAAGTCATATAGTCGTGTAACTTTGGGAAACGACTATTGGGGTCATTTCCCACTTTGATGATTTTTGCCAAATTTTAAATGACCGTTTTGTCCGTGGTGAATCTTGTTTCGCTTGTAACTTTTGATTGGTAAGGAGTATTGACCAAAAATCATTTCCATTGGATTCGGATGATGGTTTAACATTCCGTAGAGTGGTCACATTAATCAAACAGACTTACCGTTTGGAAGATATGGCTAAAATAAGATTTGAAGATGGAAAAACAGCCCAATTGGGCTTAATAGGGTGATTAGCAGCTAGGCCCATAACCCATTTTGGGATTAGCGTTGTGGCAGGGCTGAAAGGAGTTAGAGAATGGTTCCTTTTCATTTTTCTAGCCGCCACAAACATTTCTCTAACCCTAGTAATGGCCTCCTTCTTGTAAATCACTCTTTAATCACCTTTTTATCACTAATCAAACAAATCTACGTAAAATCAAGTCAAGTTAGCATCAAGTCAGAGATAGAGCTGCTTATATACATAGGAATCCATGCAAAATCAGTGGAGTTTTCAGATCGATAATTTATTTGTGGCTAAGGTGAGTGATTTGCATGTTTTTACACTAATTACGTCTAAGTAGAGGTGATTAGTGATAATTAGCGAAATTATACATCAAAATAATATGGGAAAATATGTAAAAATTCTAAACTATTTTTTATGTCACTGGTATAAATTTGGGTTAATTTGGATTAAGTTTGCTAACCCTATTGTTATATATGGTTAAACATGGTTAAGGGGAAAATCATAGATTGGGTATGTTTGGTCTAAAATAGCCTATGTGATTGATGTTTTAATGCTTTTGATTGATTTTATATGATGCTACTACTGTTTGGTATGATTTATAAGTGCATAGGAAAGTTAGAATGGTCGAAAACGCTGTCATTAGGCGTAATAAGCTTGCTGTAAGAAGTGCAGGAAATCAGATCGGGTCATGAACCCCAAACCGACTCGGCTCATGATTATGGTACCATGAACATGTGAGCACCACGACCCACTTGTGGCATAGACACAACGAGCCTGAACTAATGCCACAAACCGATCCCGACCCGAAGAGAGCACGACCCGATATGAAGGATGCATCACGACCGATCCGAACCAATTACTTCACCACGAACCGACCCGAGCAGCATACCACGAACCATGAGCCACGAAGTACTCCGAACCGACCTGGAGAATTATGCACCCACGAGCCGAAGCCCCCACTCGAACTGAAGAAAGGTCGAACGAACCACGAGCAGTTGCCTTACTCAAACCGAACGGAGACCGAACCGAATCAGAGAAGACTAGAACCCGAGATGCAAAGGAAGTCCAAGTGAGAAGTTGTTACTCAAGATCTAGATGGGGACCAACGTATTAACTTCCAGTGTTGGGCTTTTGTAACACCCCACGTCCATTAATGTCACTCACAAAGGGAATGCATTAACTTTCATGGAGTATTATTGGTGTATAGAACGGAATATAACAAGACAAATACAAATATTGGTACTTGAAAATTTTAAAACAACTTTTATTGCAGCGGAGAAATAGTTTGGTTACAACAACATCAAAAACCAAAAATAAAACCAAGTACACTTAATATCCATCTTGACAAATTGTTTTCTAAGTACATAAAGTAAAAAAGCATAACCCCAACATAAGTAGCCATAAAAGAGATAAGCTGAACTTTACTTTCAGCAATCCAAGTACTTCCAAAAGGTGGAGAAAGAGATCCAAATCAGGCTCCACTAGCACTAGTCCCACCCTGAGAACCGGAGGGGAGGAAGAAAAGAGGCGAAAACAAAGAGGTCAAACATAAAGTCTGGCGAGTCCAATAACTTTAACAATATAATTATTAAAGTAATTAGGATAAGGCATAAACTGGTAAATAAGGAATGAAAATGAAACAAATGGGCATGACAAAGCAAACAAGAGGAATAAGATAACGTTAATTATGTCTCCAACACTATAAGATAATTACTATACTGCACCAATACTAGTCACCCTAAAAGTTGATCCCGCCTACTAAACAAAATAATAATAATGGTAGTTTTGTGTACCCCTAACTGTCTTCATAGGTGCTGCCTACTCCTATCTCCACTAGTTGTACCCACTACCCTCCCCATTCTAATTACATCATTTATTCATAATATGGTAGTTGTACTCCTAGCTATCTTCATAGGTGCCGCCTGCTCCTATCTCCGCTAGTCGTACCCACTACCTTCCCCATTCGGTTGACTCCCTAACTCGTAGATGCCCGTGTTGGTCC
This sequence comes from Allium sativum, assembly GCA_030737875.1. NCBI lineage: Eukaryota > Viridiplantae > Streptophyta > Magnoliopsida > Asparagales > Amaryllidaceae > Allium > Allium sativum. Next base: position 975,257,128 of record CM060924.1, read on the forward strand.
CACAGTGAGGTGTATCACTCCCCAAAGTGGCAACCTGATACCACTAAAGATGCACGGCTTATACCTACACGATGCAACAACGTCTTACCTACCAGCCCGGGCCCACCCACGCACATGACCCCGTTGGACTTGTGTCGCCACCGCTAACCCGTTTTGACCTCTTACAATCAAACCCAGTAAGCGTGTCCCTTCCTCGATCTAGATCGAGCTCACTTAGATACTAAATGGGTTACTGGTTAAAAAGGGTCCCCACACTTGACACAAGCTTTCCACCTATACTTAGTCCCCACTAGGATTTTCCACTTAACCCCCTCTTATTCATGTCTTCTTACATGTTTCAACTTGGTTAAGTATTTATAATTATACCCCACATGCCACCTATGTTATCCACTTATCAAATCAACATGTGTTATAGGTTAAGCTTGTCTTAACCCTATCCGCTTATCAGATCAATATATATATATATATATATATATATTATTGGTTAAGGTTGTCTTAACCCTATCCACTTATATATTATTGGCTAAGTTGGTCTTAACCCTATCCACTTATCAGATCAATATTGGTTAAGTTTGCCTTAACCCTATCCATTTATCAGATTAATATATATATTATTGGTTAAGCTGGTCTTAACACTACCCACTTATAAAATTAATATATATTATTGGTTAAGCTAGTCTTAACCCTATCCACTTATCAGATCAATATTGGTTAAGTTTGTCTTAACTCTATCCACTTATCAGATTAATATATATTATTGGTTAAGCTGGTCTTAACTTTACCCACTTATCAAATTAATATATATTATTGGTTAAGCTGGTCTTAACCATATCTACTTATCAGATTATTGGTTAAGCTGGTCTTAACCCTATCCACTTATCATGTTTTATGTATCATATATATATATATATATCGTATAACATGTTCTACTTAATTTATGATTAAGTACATCTTAGTTCATATATACATTGTATAAGAGAATAACTTCCTAAGTATCAACCCCCAAGACCGAAATCAACATCAGATTGGTATTCAGAGAATTACTCAACTCAACCAAACTTTTGTTTGTCATTCATAATCGTCTTTGATCAGCATTAATTAATTATTAATGCACAGACCTCTCACATTAAGTCGATTGCTTGTGACCGCTGGATATGCCGGGCGGTTCCGGGCAGACTTCCACCACAAGCCAGACTTAACCTCATGTTTAAGCATCTTTTAATTATGCCTACAACCTCTCACATTAGACTGCCGTTTGCGGTTGCAGGATGTGCCGGGCGAGTCCGGGAAGTCTTATACCACAAACGAGTCTAACCTCGTGTGTTAGGCATTTATTACCACACATTATTATTCAACCCCAATTTGAATTAATATCCCTATTTCAGATTGTAGATAACTTCCAATTTTAATCCATGTCCATAATTTTCACTTAAATTATATCCATAATTTTCAGGTATATAAATTATCCCAATTAATGTCTCAAATTAATTAAATGCTTTTAAAGCCATTATATGCCAATTCACAATATTAATATTTAATATTTTCCCGTTGCCCCCATGTCGTTCTTACGTTTAATATGAAATATGTTAGACCCGCAGATAGTCTAACTCATAAAAAGAAAAGAAACATCACAACTTGCATAACACATAATATAGATCTAACTTGCAAATAAGAATAGGCTAGCATGGATCAAAACTTGCATGATTATAATCATAAATTTGCATAATCAATAACTTGCATAGGCAATAGGCATAATTTGCATAAACTACAAACTGGCGTGGATCAAATTATATAAGATATGATTTGCATAAATCTATACACATGAAGGTAAACTTGCATATATGAACATGGTTTTCGTACAAACTTGCATATGATCTACATATAAACTTGTATTAAACTTGCATATGCAATTTAGACATGTAAACTAAGACTTACATATGATTCGCATATAAACTTACATATAAACTAGCATATGATTCACATCCAAACTTATATATAAACTTGCATATATATAATTTAGACATGTAAACTAAGATTTACATATATACTTGCATTTGATTTAGACATGTAAATTAATGTCACAAAATGAATCAAATCTAGCATATGTGTTTAGACATATGAACCAACATCATGAATCTATGTACATAAGACAACAACTAGCATATATTCACAAAATAGACAATATCATATCGGTCAATGATTCAACAGGCATAATCTTATAACCCAAATTATAACTCATCATAATTAATTTATTAATTGTTTTGTGAAAGAAATTGTACTCACAATGATGGATTAGAGAAGAGAATAATTCGTTCGTCGTTTGTTCTACAATCTTATCTCACAATTCCTTAGCTTTAAGAAGAAGATGAACTATTCCAGCAGCATAAGGATGTCTTTCACTTATTTTAATTAGGATTGAGGCAGCATAGCTTTGCAATGGTTTGGCGTGGAGAGAAAGTGAGGTTTGGGGGTGTTTAAATAGGTTAGGAGCCAAAGAATCTGTCTAGAAAACAAGTCCAGGTGCAAAATCCCGAATCTGCCTCAGATCTGACCAAATCAGGGAAGGTCGACCGGGCCTGAGGCGGGAAAAATCCCACCCAGCCCGCTTCTGTGTTTTCATTTGAATTTTGAATTTGAATTCGAGCTGTTTTAATTTATTTAAATCCCTGAAACTTCTGAGGGCCATAACTTCCTCATACGAAGTCCAATTTACGAATATTCCAAGCATAATTCCGAGACGAACGCAATGGCGTAACCCATTACCCTTAATTCTTCTCCTAAAAATTAAGTGTTCTTAAATTTGTTAATTTTAATATTTAAAATTACGGGGTGTTACATTCTCCCCTCCTTAAAGGATTTCGCCCCCGAAATCTCCAAGTTAAGGAGAATGTATATCCTACCATCCAATCATCCATCTACTCAATCATCAAACACAGGCATCCATTGTCCTTAAAAGACTTCTAATGCCGTATGAACATATGAAAAAATTGTGTGTATATGTTCCTTATCTAATGCAAAATCAGGCGGTCTACTAATTCAGTTGACCTCCTTAATGCGAACCATGATAGTGCCATGCGTCCATTATGTATGCAAAAGAATCCTAATGATACATATTATTTCTACATGCATGCACCACCATTCATCTAAATGCAACATCCATATGATAACACAACCATTATACACCCATTAATTTGAATATGCACACATATTTATATGCAATATGAAAGTGATTGAGCCAATCAAGTGCCTAATGTGTGTGTACATGCATCCACGAGCAACCACTAGCAACCACTTGCATCCATTTGCATCCACCAAACATAACATGTCTCAAACACATGTTTACAACCATAGGATTTTTCGTAACTAAAGATCGAAGATATCATCGGAGAGACATATTAAACGATAGGACAAGTATCAACAAAGCGGTAAAGAAAGGAGAAGTTAAAAAAACATACCCTTAAAAAGGAAAGGGTACAGCGTATGCATCTTGTCTTCCGTTTCTCAAGTCGCGTTTCCTTGATCATTTCCCCATTGCACCTTGACCAACTTGACCTCTCTGTTGCGTATCTTTATGACCTCCGATCCAAGGATGCATGTAGGGGCTCGTCTAATCGGGGCATCTCACTTCACTTCCACTTCTCTAAGCCTGCTCGGCTCTACTACTTCCGCGATATCTTGTAAACACTTCCACAAATGTGACACGTGAAACACGTTGTGAACGCCACTAAGCTCATTGCCTCTTCTCATGTCCCTCCAAAATCTAGGATACATAACCTCAAAAGATCTTCAAGGATTCTATTCACCCCTTTCTGTCCGTCCATTTGTCCGTGGATGATAAGCGATACTCGTACTTGCTGCCTTTTGCATATCACCTTTTCCTCTTGCATCGAAAACTGCTCCAAACCTTGTCCCGCAAGCAACGGTATACACTGTGAATGACTTACTTCCATCTGGCAAAACTAAAACTGGAGTTGTTGTCAAATTCTCTTCAAATGTTGGAAAGCATCGTCACAGTCAACATCCCATGAAAAATTCAAGTTCTTCTTCGTCAACCGAGTAAGTGAGGCTGATATCTACACGAAGTCCTTAATGAACATTCTATAATAACCAGCCTGCCCTAAAAAGCTTCTTACTTTTGTTGCGTTCTTAGGAATCTTCCAATCTTGGATTGCCACCACCTTTGCGAGATCCACAGCTATTCCCTCCTTAGAGTCCACGTGTCCTAAGAACCTCACTTCTTTTCTCCAAAAATGGCATTTGGGGAACTTAGCTTTGGGTTATACGCTTGTAGGGTCTCTAAGGCTTCCCTAAGATATATGGCATGCTCTTCCTCGCTTCTAGAGAAAATCAAGATATCGTCCACAAAGACTACCACAAACTTGTTTAGAAACTCCCTATACACCCTACTTATTAAGTCAACGAAGTATGCGGGTGCATTCGTCAAACCAAAAGGCATGATGAGCCACTCGAAGAAACCGTCAGGAGTTCTAAATGCAGTCTTATTTATGCTATCTTCAGCCACTCTTAGCTAATGAAATCCTGTAGCTAAATCCAGCTGCGAGAAAATCGAAGCACCAACCAACTGATGGAATAAATCATCTATTCTCGGCAATGGGTGTCTGTTCTTCTTTGTGAGCTTATTCAGCTCTCTATAGTCCATGCACAATCTAAGTGAACCATCAGCCTTTGTAGCAAAAACAACCGGAGCACCCCATTCCGAAATGCTTCTTCTTATGAAACTCTTCTCAAGCAACTCCTTTACTCGCTTACTGAGTTCTCTTCTCTCTCTCGAAGCCATGTGGCGCACTGGTAATGCAACTGGCTTTGCATTATCTACAAGGTATATACGAAAGTCTACCTCGTGCCTTGGGGGTAAACCCCGAACTTCATCAAAGATGTCCCCATATTCATGGACCACACGAACAAATTCCAAATCATCGTTGGACGCTTCAGGAGATTCTAGGTAGCTAAGCATCACCGGACCTCTAGGGTCACAAGAAATATCATAGGTCCTTCCACAACAAGTCAACAATCTAACTACCCTTCTTTCACAGTCTAGGATGGCACTGTATCTGGCTAGCCAATCCATGCCTAGAATCAAGTTGTAGCCCATGAAGCCAAGAACGAAGGCGTTACATTCAAACCCAAAGCCCAAGATAGACACTCTCAAATCCCGACAAATCATCGAAATATGAGCCGAACCACCAATAGGATTTGAGACTACTATGGGATTCGTAACTAGAATAGTATTTAGGTGCAGTGTTTTAACTAATGAAGCAGATACAAATGAGTGTGAAGCGCCAGAATTCAAACAAGGTTCGAACAGGATGATCAAAAAGAAAAACCAAACTTCTAACTAAGATATTTCTACCTCTATCAGGTATGCCAGCCGTGAGGGAACGCGTCTACCCTCCAGAAGATCCAGTACTTTGTCCTTACCTTTGCCTTTTGCTTCTTTGGACGATCCTAATAAGACGTCATGTTTCTCCGTAATGATAACAACTAGTCTTCTTCTTCTTTCTAACGTCTTTATTTAAGTAGTCAGGTATTTCACAAGTGTGGCCCTTCCTTTTCTCTTGGCCCCTTGTTATCCTTACCGCCTTTCTTTGGATCTACTTTCTTATCGTGTGTCCTATATATGCCTCTTCTGCACATTCTCCATTCGTGACTTCCTACCAAAATGAGGCTTCGTCCTTCATTGACCAAGGAGCTAATTGAACCTTCCTCCCATCGTCTATCTTAAAGGTACCAACAAGTCCTTCACTTCTTTCTAGCTTTGACAAACGTCCCAGTCCCATGAAGCGGTTTTCCGCCCATCGTGTGGAAGTTCTTACATATCTTAGAAAAAGCGTCTATACGTGGAGGAAGAAATTCAAAAAGGAAAGAGGAAGAGATTCAAAACGGAGAATCGAAAGAAAGATATATGGCTCTTGGGGGTTATGTTTTTCAAAATAAACTTTTCTCTTAAAAATACTCTCCTTAAAACATATTTTTGAAAGTATTTCTTTATACAAATGCTTTTGAAAGCGGATTTTCAAAATCTCTTATCTGTTCTGGTAACCTTCAGCTCTGATACCACGTGTAACACCCTACGTCCATTAATGTCACTCCTAAAGGAAATGCATTAACTTTCATGGAGTATTATTGATGTATAGAATGGAATGTAACAAGACAGATACATATATGGGTAATTGAAAATTTTAAAACAACTTTTATTGCAGCGGAGAAATAATTTGGTTACAACAACATCAAAAACAAAAATAAAACCAAGTACAGTTAATATCCATCTTGACAAATTGTTTTCTGAGTACACAAAGTAAAAAAGCATAACCCCAACATAAGTAGCCATAAAAGAGACAAGCTGAACTTTACTTTCAGCAATCCAAGCACTTCCAAAAGGGGGATAAAGAGATCCAAATCAAGCTCCATTAGCACTAGTCCCACCCTGAGAACGTTTGGGGGGCAGAGGAAGAAAAGAGGCGAAAACAAAGGGGGTCAGACATAAAGTCTGGCGAATCCAATAACTTTAACAATATAATTATTAAAGTAATTAGGATGAGGCATAAACTGGTAAATAAGGAATGACTGTGAAACAAATGGGCATGACAAAGCAAACAAGAGGAATAAGATAACGTTAATTGTGCCTCCAACACTATAGGATAATTACTATACTGCACCAATACTAGTCACCCTAAAATTTGATCCCGCCTACTGAACAAAATAATAATAATGGTAGTTTCGTGTACCCCTAGTTGTCTTTATAGGTGCCACCTGCTCCTATCTCTACTAGTTGTACCCACTACCCTCCCCATTCTAATTACATCATTTATTCATAATATGGTGGTTGTACTCCTAGCTATCTTCATAGGTGCTGCCTGCTCCTATCTCCGCTAGTCGTACCCACTACCTTCCCTATTCGATCGGCTCCCTACCTCGTAGATACCTGTGCTGGTCCCACAGTGAGGTGTATCACTCCCCAAAGTGGCAACCCGATACCACTAAAGATGCACGACTTATACCTACACGATGCAACAACGTCTTACCTAGCAGTCCAGGCCCACACACGCACAAGACCCCATTGGACTTGCGTTGACAGCGCTAACCCGTTTTGACCTCTTACAATCAAACCCAGTAAGCGTGTCCCGTCCTCGATCTAGATCGAGTTCACTTAGATACTAAATGGGTTACTGGTTGAAAAGGGTCCCCACACTTGACACAAGCTTTCCACCTACGCTTGGTCCCCACTAGGATTTCCCACTTAACCCCCTCTTCTTCATGTCTACTTACATGTTTCAACTTAGTTAAGTGTTTATAATTATATCCCACATATCACCTATGTTACTCACTTATCAAATCAACATGTGTTATTGGTTAAGCTTGTCTTAACCCTATCCACTTATATATTATTGGCTAAGTTGGTCTTAACCCTATCCACTTATTAGATCAATATTGGTTAAGTTTGCCTTAACCCTATCCACTTATCAGATTAATATATATATATATATATATTATTGGTTAAGCTGGTCTTAACCCTACCCACTTATCAAATTAATATATATTATTGGTTAAGCTGGTCTTAACCCTATCCACTTATCAGATCAATATTGGTTAAGTTTGTCTTAACCCTATCCACTTATCAGATTAATATATATTATTGGTTAAGCTGGTCTTAACCCTACCCACTTATCAAATTAATATATATTATTGGTTAAGTTGGTCTTAACCCTTCCTACTTATCATATTATTGGTTAAGCTGGTCCTTACCCTATCCACTTATAATGTTTTATGTATCATATATATATATATATATCGTATAACATGTTCTACTTAATTTATGATTAAGTACATCTTAGTTCACATATACGTTTGTTAAGAGAATAACTCCCTATGTATCAACCCCGAAGACCGAAATCAACAACAGATTGGTACTCAGAGATTTACTCAACTCAACCAAACTTCTGTTTGTCATTCATATTCTTCTTTGATCAGCATTAATTAATTATTAATGCACAAACCTCTCACATTAAGTCGATTGCTTATGGCCGCTGGATATGCCGGGTGGTTCCGGCCAGACTTCCACCACAAGCCAGACGTAGCCTCGTGTTTAAGCATCTTTTAATTATGCCTACGACCTCTCACGTTAGACTGCCGTTTGCGGTTGCTGGATGTGCCGGGCGGGTCCGGGCAGTCTTATACCACAAACGAGTCTAACCTCGTGTCTTAGGCATTTATTATTACACATTATTATTCAACCCCAAATTGAATTAATATCCCTATTTCAGATTGTCAATAACTTCCAATTTTAATCCATGTCCATAATTGTCACTTAAATTATGTCCATAATTTTCAGGTATATAAATTATTCCAATTAATGTCTCAAATTATTTATATGCTTTTAAAGCCATTATATGCCAATTCACAATATTAATATTTAATATTTTCCCGTTGCCCCCACGTCGTTCTTACGTTTAATATGAAATATGTTAGACCCGTAGATAGTCTAACTCATAAAAAGAAAAGAAACATCACAACTTGCATAACACATAAAATAGATCTAACTTGCAAATAAGAATAGGCTAGCATGGATCAAAACTTGCGTGATTATAATTTATATAATCATAAATTTACATAATCAATAACTTGCATAGGCAATAGGCATAATTTGCATAAACTACAAACTGGCATGGATCAAATTATATAAACATGATTTGCATAGATCTATACACATGAAGGTGAACTTGCATATATGAACATGGTTTTCGCATAAACTTGCATATGATCTACATATAAACTTGTATTAAACTTGCATATGCAATTTAGACATGTAAACTAAGACTTACATATGATTCACATACAAACTAGCATATGATTCACATCCAAACTTATATATAAACTTGCATATATAATTTAAACATGTAAACTAAGATATACATATACACTTGCATATGATTTGGACATGTAAATTAATGTCACAAAATGAATCAAATCTAGCATATGTGTTTAGACATATGAACCAACACCATGAATCTATGTACATAAGACAACAACTAGAGTATATTCACAAAATAGACAATATCATATCGGTCAATGATTCAACATGCATAATCTTATAACCCAAATTATAACTCATCATAATTAATTTATTAATTATTTTGTGAAAGAAATTGTACTCACAAAGACGGATTAGAGAAGAGAATAATTCGTTCGTCGTTTGTTCTACAATCTTGTCTCACAATTCCTTAACTTTAAGAAGAAGATGAACTATTCCAGCAACATAAGGACGTCTTTCACTTATTTTAATTAGGATTGAGGCAGCATAGCTTTGCAATGGTTTGGTGTGGAGAGAAAGTGAGGTTTGGGGGTGTTTAAATAGGTTAGGAGCCAAAGAATTTGTCCAGAAAACAAGTCCAGGTGCAAAATCCCGAATATGCCTCAGATCTGACAAAATCAGGGGAGGTCGACCCCCAGGTCGACGTGTATAGGGGTGGTCGACCCCCTGGTCGACCTGGCCTGGGGCGGGAAAAATCCTGCCCAGCCCGCTTCTATGTTTTCATTTGAATTTTGAATTTGAATTCAAGCTGTTTTAATTTATTTAAATCCCTGAAACTTTTGAAGGCCATAACTTCCTCATACGAAGTCTGATTTATGAAAACTTGGACTCTATTCCAAGCAGAATTCCGAGACGAATGCAATGACGTAACCCGTTTCCCTTAATTCTTCTCCTAAAAGTTAAGTGTTCTTAAATTTGTTAATTTTAATATTTAAAATTACGGGGTGTTACAGCTTTGCTACGGGACGTATGCAAAGGGGTTATCGATATTTATTACTTTGGTTCACTACTGAGGGAGCGGTCATTGACTATGGACCAATGTGGTGAGGTCAAAGGTTGTATGGAGTCGGACTCCATCAGGGCCCCCAAGGGCAAATTGGTCGTAGTGATAGTTGGACGGGGTGGGACTCTGTCATGGCCCCAATGGTTCTAGTGACCAAAGCGGTGGATATCGTATGCTTTACGCACTGAGTGAGAGATGTGAGGATGATTTCTTTGTTTGATGTTTGTTATCACCATGACACGCACAGTCCCATTTTTACACTATATGTTAGTGTTACCTTAGAGTACTATGCATGTTGTTGTGCTAACTCTTTGGTTGCAAGTCCAGGTTCAGGTATGATTATTTATACCTGTTATCGTTTTATTTTGTTACTATCGCTCATACCAGACTTTTGTCTGACCTAAAATTTTATGTCTCTTCTTATTACTCTGGGTGCTCCTAAACGAGCAGAATAGAGACAGGTTAGGTGGTTATGCACGAGTAGCTGTCCGGAGATGAGCAGAAGGCTTCCACGTATTATTTACATATATTCTCCCTGTGTTGTTGCTGGTCACTGCTTTGGGCATTAGTAGTGTACCTTTTCTATTTTGCTTTAGAGATAGTATTTTGATGTTGTAATAATGGTTTGGATCATAAGCTGTATTTTGGATTCCACTGCTATGGTTTAGTTTTCAGCTTATGCACTGTCTCGCCTGTTTTATGTCAAGTTATGTTATTATTATATTTTATTCCATGCGCTGTGAGATATATTACAGTTTCTGATGATTCATAGCTTCAAACCCTTTTTCTTTTGACGATCGTTCCGTGCTGGTTGGGCATTGGCATAGTGCATTTCGTAAAAATGTCAGCTGGTGCGGGGAGGGCCGTCACATTAACCAACAAATTTCTAGAGCAGTTCAGGCTCTATGCTATTGGACCGAAGGATGTTGTCCTTGTCTAACTTATCTCAAGGACCTAGTGAAACTCTGAAGGGAGTCCTAAATCGGTTCAACATCAATGTGATTGAAGGGAGCAATCTGAAAGAGGACTTGGCGTTTATGGCCTTGATCCATGGCATCCATCTAGATAAAAAAATTTGTGGAGAGTTAAAGATGAAGCAACACACTACTTTGGAAGAATTCCATCCAAAAATGAACCCATTTCTAAGGCTAGAAAAAGCGGATTTAGCTGAATTGAAGGTTGGTGATAAAAAACAATGCAAGTAAACTAGTTCAATATTGCAGTGAACGCTGCAAACTCCAAAAAAATAAAATAAGAAAAGGTCAAAACTCTAATAACAAGCTTAACTCGAATGCGTAACGTGCAAAAACCTTCAGATTGGAGGATTATATGTCCTTGAATGATACAATTGAGAATATATATTGCCACTCAAGTTACCAAATATTATAAGAAGCCTCCCACGAATAGATTATATGTCCTTGAATGATGTAATTTGAGTTTATTTATTAGAATTAATAGGTATTTTAGTTGTAATAGATTATGTATTTGTTATTGATGTTTTTTTCCACACACACATATATATATATATATCAATTTATATTTTTCTTAGAATATATATATGTGTGTGTGTGTGTGTGTGTGTGTGGTTTGCTAATGTGTTGTTTAGTTTATTTCAGGTCGCAGGTTATGGATAGTAGTTATAGTGATTTTGGATGGTGGATTTTCTCGTCTTGGTGTCTCTAGAGTGTGATTTTGGAGAGTCTTTTGTATTGTTCTGTATTTGTTCTCTTTTATATCTAGTTTGGAGTGACTAGTTTATTATAGGAATAGATATATTTCAATATCGGGTGGTGGCCTTACCGGAATTCGATATAGGAGTATGATGGGCGGTGGTTTTTCCGGAGCTCATATATTTATTTTTCTATACATAAACTTAGTTATGTCTTGTGTAGCACTTTTGGTTTTTCTTTTAGTACTGTTGGTTGTGTTTGTAGACTTTTATTCGTATTATTATATATGTGCGCTTTCTTCTTTTTGGAACATCACACATTTTTGCTCAAAAAGAATAAAATAAAAATAAAAAGAAGTCACCCACGAAGAATGCGACAGAATAGCAGAAGTAACCTAAAAATACTGCTGCTTCCACGAAACTCTTGTGCATAACACTAATGAATGCCGACGTTTGAAGAATCAAACTGAAGAGTTGTTAAGGGAAAACAAGATACAACAGTATTTTAAGAAACTATCGAATTGCAAAGGAGATGCAGAAACCCATGGTCCACCTGTTTAAGGAAAACTGCCTAGACTAGACTCAACGGGATTTGATCTCAAAAAATTGATGAAAGGCTGGTTATCAAATAACACTCTGATCAACCAGCCACCAACAAATGGAGTAGCAACCTAAAGTGAAGCTACTTCATTTAGCCTTATGTATTTCTCATTTTCAAATAAGCCTTTGTGAAACATCGAGGTCATCAATAAATTTGCTTTCTAAACCAATAAAACCATCTTTCCACAAGCAAGGTTCATGTATCATGTAAGAAGTACCACAATGCAAAAAACTCTCATCTTTCCCATAGACGAGGAGTGTAGGCTCTCAAATCGCAAGATGGACTGGTAGTATCGATTTATAACCTTTTGAGAATCTATGTTCTTCAACATTAGACAACATCAATCAATTTATCAATAAATATACGAGATATTATAAAATAATGTATACTTGTTGACATTGAAGTTCAAAAATAAGGAAGTGTAGGGCAGGACATTTTTACCATTTTAGCACTTTCTAACCATTACCAGCCGCTATCAATGAAAGTGGTACCGAACAATTGATAATCGATTTGATCGGTATGGTATGTCAAACCACATGAAAATATGCGGTACGACAATGGTGAATAAACGTTAACAATTGTAATTACCATACCTACCAGATATCTTAAACAATATATATGTATATACTTATATTTCATCATATATGTTTATAACATGACATCAAACTTATAATATGTAATGATTTAATAAAATACCTAGGAAAATACTATTATGATACTGTTGAAATTCCTAAAGAGAGTTGAATGAAATACATTTAGTCCCACATTGGCAAATAATGGGTTAATGTTGTGTATGTATATAGGATCCTCATTCTCTTAATTGGCCCTTAGGGTCAGGTAATTTTGTGCGAGAGGGAGGACCTATATCTGATAAACACACACGCGCGCGCGTGCGCCGCCCGCCCGTCCGACCAACCGTACCGTACCGAACCGAACCGGGCCGGGCCGGGTTCGGGCTTGGGCTTGGGCTTGGGCCTTAAGTAAAACCTTATTTTTGCACTGAAAAACTCAGCATTTTTAAACGGGTGCGACCCGTTAGAGACAAACGGGTGTGACCCGTGTAGAGCAATGGATGCAGCCCGTTACCATTCAAATTCAAACGGTAGCGGGTATATTTCAAACGGGTAGGAAACAGACGGACGCGTCTGTTCCGAAAAGATGCGGAATAGGTTATATAAACTACGCGATTCTGATCAAATCGATACGCAGTTTTTATTTCCCTTTCCTCTGTCATTTGCTCTCTTCTCTTTCCACTGCTGATTATCGCTGCCTGACATTATCGCTACAATCTCGAGCAGTCTTGTCTGTTGTATCCTGGGAGGCTTCGACTGAAAGTCTTAAGGTGTTATTTAATCTGTTTTCTCAACACAGAACTTGCAACAGATTACAAGCGTTTCTAATTTGTAACAGAATTAAGTGTTTCAAATCAGAAGCAGCACACTATCCGTTCAATGAACTTTGAAACGATTTGCACACAAATCAACACAGCAACAGAATTATTATCTGTGCTAAACAGCGTTACTATATTATAGTAAACAGAAAGTTAAACAACAGAAAATTGATGTCTAACCGAGTTTTTGTCTGGGGCCTGTATTCACAGTTAAACAACAGAAAGTTAAACAATAGAAAATTGGACACCTACCAAGCTTTAAATACCTCAAAGTGTGGGGGTGATTGGCAAAGGAAGCAATGCCATCTTCTGAATCTGTATGTTGGAAAGAAGCAATCCAAAGTGAGATTGGTTCAATTCTAAGTAATAAAACTTGGGAAATTGTAGATATTCCACCTGGAATAAAACCAATTGGCTGCAAATGGATTTTCAAGAAGAAAATGAAACCCGATGGCTCTATCGATAAATATAAAGCCAGATAAGTAGCCAAAGGATATCGTCAAAAAGAAGGTGTAGAATTCTTTGATACTTATTCACCGGTTACACGAATAACCTCAATAAGAATGCTAATAGAAATTGCATCCATTTATAATCTAGAGATTCATCAAATGGATGTAAAGACAACATTGTTAAATGGCGATCTCGATGAAGAGATCTACAAGGAGCAAGCAGAAGGTTTCATTTCAAAAGGAAATGAAAACAAAGTCTGTAGATTAGTAAAATCATTATATGGACTAAAACAAGTTCCAAAACAATGGCACGCAAAATTTGACAGTGTCATGATGAAAAATGGTTATCGTATAAACGAATGTGATAAATTTGTTTATTATAAACAAGTTGGACAATTATATGTGATGGTTTGTTTATATGCAGACGATATGCTCATGTTTGGTCCTAACATAAAAGTTATAGAGACCATAAAGAAAATGCTGATCAACAATTTCGATATGAAAGATTTTGGAGTTGCAGATGTTATTTTGGGAATCAAAATAATAAGAACCCCTAATGGAATTGAATTATCACAGTCACATTATGTAGACAAAGTGATTGAAAGATTTCAAAATATTGGGATTAAAGGAGTAAGAACACCTTTTAATCCATCAGAAGTACTGCATAAAAACACTAATCAGAGTGTAATGCAACTGGAATACTCTCGTGTAATAGGATGTCTAATGTATCTTATGAATTGCACGAGACCAGATATAGCCTATGCAGTAAGTCGACTAAGCAGGTATACAAGTAATCCAGGAAAGGAACACTGGAAAGCACTAATGAGAGTGCTTGGATACTTAAAGAATACCACAAATTATTCTCTGCATTACGGAAAATATCCAGCCGTATTAGAAGGATATAGTGATGCAAACTGGATTGCCGATTCAGATGAATCAAAATCCACAAGTGGTTATGTTTTTACTCTAGCAGGAGCAGCAGTGTCGTGGAAATCTACTAAGCAAACATGCATAGCTCGATCAACGATGGAATCTGAGTTTATTGCTTTAGATAAAGCAGGCGAAGAAGCAGAATGGCTTCGTCACTTCTTAGAAGATATTCCATTTTGGCCTAAACCTGTAACGGCCATATGTATTCACTGCGACAATCAAGCAGCGCTAAATAGAGCGAAAAACTTTGTGTATAATGGAAAATCTCGACACATTCGTCGTCGTCATAACACAGTTAGGCAGTTACTCTCAAATGGAACAATCTCCATTGATTATGTAAGAACCAATGATAATCTAGCGGATCCATTTACAAAAGGGTTATCAAGAGAGAAAATTGACTGCGCATCGAGGGGAATGGGTTTACAAGCCTAAACCAATAAGAGTTATCTGATACGGAAACCTATCCTAGCGACTGGAGATCCCACGGACTAGGATCAATAGGCAAACCAGTTCTGAATAACTCAAGACGTAATGCATTTGCTCGGACATAGTCCTACTCCATTCCTATGGTGCACAATATAAAATGCATGCCTACAGAAGTTTCACAGGTTAAAGCTATGCCTTTTAATGATGACCATATCTTGTAACATAACAAGTGGGGTATATGTAGGATACTCCTAATGGTTGCGATCACCTATGTTAGTGTGAGCTGGGTCGGTTCTATGAGAATATTAAAGGCTGGTATTCTCTACATACACTCGCAGAACCAGAAAAGTGTTTCAGGACCGAAATGAACACAACCAAGAGATTGGGTTAGAAGGGAAAAAATGTTCTGTTAAACTTATTGTCTGGTTATACAAAAACGGCTGACGGTTCAAGATGAAATAATTCGCCGATTAGCCAAGTATATCCGATAAGTTTTAACTAAGGAAAGTTCAAAGTGAAATATCTACTTATCCTAAATAAAACATTATTCCATATGTAGTCAGTGATATTTCAATTTGTGTGGGGGACAAAATATATTATCATTCATGTGGGGGATTGTTGAAATTCCTAAAGAGAGTTGAATGAAATACATTTAGTCCCACATTGGCAAATAATGGGTTAATGTTGTGTATGTATATAGGATCCTCATTCTCTTAATTGGCCCTTAGGGTCAGGTAATTTTGTGCGAGAGGGAGGACCTATATCTGATAAACACACGCGCGCGCGTGCGCCGCCCGTCCGACCGACCGTACCGGGCCGGGTTTGGGCTTGGGCTTGGGCCTTAAGTAAAACCTTATTTTTGCACTGAAAAACTCAGCATTTTTAAACGGGTGCGACCCGTTAGAGACAAACGGGTGTGACCCGTGTAGAGCAATGGATGCAACCCGTTACCATTCAAATTCAAACGGTAGCGGGTATATTTCAAACGAGTAGGAAACAGACGGACGCGTCTGTTCCGAAAAGATGCGGAATAGGTTATATAAACTACGCGATTCTGATCAAATCGATACGCAGTTTTTATTTCCCTTTCCTCTGTCATTTGCTCTCTTCTCTTTCCACTGCTGATTATCGCTGCCTGACATTATCGCTACAATCTCGAGCAGTCTTGTCTATTGTATCCTGGGAGGCTTCGACTGAAAGTCTTAAGGAAACTGTGAATACAGGCCTCAGACGAAAACTCAGTTAGACATCAATTTTCTGTTGTTTAACTTTCTATTTACTATAATATAGTAACGCTGTTTAGCACAGATAATAATTCTGTTGCTGTGTTGATTTGTGTGCAAATCGTTTTAAAGTTCATTGAACGGATAGTGTGCTGCTTCTGATTTGAAACACTTAATTCTGTTACAAATTCGAAACGCTTGTAATCTGTTGCAAGTTCTGTGTTGAGAAAACAGATTAAATAACAGATACAATATTGAATGTAATTTTCATCATATATCTTAGAAA
Organism: Allium sativum; assembly: GCA_030737875.1. NCBI lineage: Eukaryota > Viridiplantae > Streptophyta > Magnoliopsida > Asparagales > Amaryllidaceae > Allium > Allium sativum. The sequence goes on from CM060924.1 coordinate 975,273,935, forward strand.
CAATATAATCTATATGATATTTTAGTTCATCCATAATGTTTTTTTGCATGTTTAGATACGTAAAATAAGATAGATAAATAATAATGCAATAACAAAAAGTTCAGTTTTAATATTTATTATTTAACGCGGAAGATTGTAAACAAAAGATCTTATACTAGTAAACGGCAAAAACTTATTACCGATCTTTACCAATCATTACCAACCATAAACCAAATTGTTGGCAACCGTCTTTTTTGGTTGGTAATGATATGATTTTTCTAATTATCATATAAGGCAATACGGTAATGGTTTTAAATACAAAGTTCCAATACCAAACCGAATCCATTCCTATATAATATATTTTGAGCGTTTGAATTAGAAAACGATCCTATATCTTATTGTAAAATCTCATTTTATATTTTTCTGGGGACACACAAGCATTTTGACGTTAAATGCAAGTAGGATGCTGGCAATAGCAAGTGGTAGTCTATTTCCAAGTATGTACAACCATTTACTCCCAAAAAAGAAAGATGAAACCATTTCTTTCGTCTCTTCATCGTTGGAGACGTAGCACTCATTCCTTAGGACTCTTTACCGTCGGAGACGCAGCACTCTTTCTCTTTGTTGCATCTTTTCACCGTCGGAGACGCAGCACTCTTTCTCTTTGTTGCATCTTTTCATGGCACTAAACAAACGTCGACGTACGAAGCATTCAATAAAAAATGACGATGAAAGTATTCAAACCAAGATCTCATTTCACACAAAGCGTTCAATTATTCACATCGAAACGACAGAACATACTCGCCAGGTATTCAACTTGTCGCACCCTGATCCCAGTATCTAGACTCTAGAGATATACAAAAACATAAGAAATACTCGTGCTAATAAGCATAAACATTTTATTGTGATATTACTAAGAAATACATATAAACACGCCTCCAAGAACATGTTAAGCAAAAAGGAAGTCAAAATACGCAATATGATATATACCTACATCAGTATAAATATACAAAAAAGATAAAAATTCAGTGCACAAGCGACCAAAGATGTAATCTTTTTCCCCCCATTCAGCTCAAGCTGTATGCCCGAGCATTCCTCATCTTCAAGTAACAAACAACTGCAACAACCGCAGTGATGAAAGCACACAGAAAGAAGTAGTTCACAAAGGCAGACTGTCTAGGCTTGTACTGAATATTTCGAACCTTGGTCTCACTGTTAACCCTCATAGAACGAACACGGCTGAGGCAAACTGCATCATCAACATCGAAAATCTCACTAATGGGTTCATTGTTGCTTCTCTTTTCCAGTTTGTTAGTCTGAAGCCTTATTCTGGTAGTACGTATTGCTGAGGTGTTAAGAGAACCGGGCTCTTCTTCTCTTTGCCTCCGTTCAATTCCTGTCTCTTCTTCATTGCCGTAGTGGTTACTTTGCAGTTCAATTCCTGTCTCTTCTTCGTTGCTGTAGAGGTTACTTTGTGCAAATTCATAATTCTGCATGAAACTGAATATATCATCCTGTTGGTCGATGAAGATGTCTGTGTCAATGTCGAAATCTTTGGAAAGATCAGTGTTTTGGTTTTCGGATTCCAGAAGGTTCAAGTACTCATCTACAGAGAATAAATGTTCTGGATCTTCCCAAGTTTCCGGAGTTTGTACTGAATCGACTGCTTCCTGGTTGGCGGCCTCAACTATCGACCTACTTCCCATCTGTAAAAGAGGGGTGAAAAGACTTATTATTTACACTGCGATTTATGTAGGATAAGCTGCCCTAAGACTGGGAAGTTACCGTATCTACACTGTTGAGTTCAATTCCAACAGGGCAGCCAGTAAAGGCAGGATTGATAAGTTCCTCGATCCATGCATTAATTTCCTCTTCAGTTTCAACTGATTTAGATTGTGCATGAACTGAATCAAGTGCATTCAATTCAAATCCATGCACTGGATCCCAAATACCCCGGAAGGTAACCCGGCATAGCACGTAGCTGTCCTGTAATTTAAGAAAGGAAAAATAAAAATAAAGGTTATGTCATGTCTAGTAGATAAGCTATTTGATGGAGGTGGAGAACCAGATTATATTCATCTCTCACATATTCGTAAGGTTTTATAGCGCATTTCATACTCAACTACATGTCATCACCTTTGTATTAGATTGAATATTAAGGCTCATTTGAATAAAGGTACCAAAGGTATGCTAAAACCAAATTCAAAAGGCATGAAAACTGAATTAAACAAGAAACTAGTACAGTATACAAATGCAGGGATACATACACAAAGAGGAGCCTTAAAAGCCCTTCAATTTTTCCCTCTTAATAGCATTCTACATATTGGTCATTGGTTTGGGCAAATTGATTGTGTTATCAACTGATGATGCAAGAGAAAAAAAATTTAATAAAAGATGAGAAAACATACTAGATATTTACAAGGAATCCATTCAATGATTAACTTCATGCAACTATCAAAATTCAGATGTTATTTTAAGGGCTAAAATTAGAGCAGATATTAACAAATTAAGTTTACGTTCGTAATCTATGAAAAAGCATGCACCAAATAAAAGACACATACTTTCAATAAATAATAGGTTTTATATGCCCATCATCATCACAGCCTTCCAATACCAACTAGGCAACCACCCCCACACACAGAAAAAGGTGAATCAAACATTATGTGGAAACTCTTGAGGAAATATGCACGTATTGACTTCACAAGTACTCCCAGCTCCACGCTATTCAGAAGTATCAATGCCATTATTGGATTCTACTTTTGCACATCTAATTTGACATGTCCTTGTAAGATGAGCTATCCTTAATGGATTATTTTTTTAAAAAAAAAAAAAAAAAAAAAAAAAATCCAAGATATGAACTCCGATAAATGTACGTTCGCATAACAAATTCTTGGCAATTTAGAACTGTATAGGAAATAGCCATTGTTTGAATGAACGCTACAGCTTTCTCTGTTCACTTTAGTTCTTAACAAATTGGTCACCCATCACGCAATATACATCTCAATTTATTCATATTTTTTTGGAATCGTTGTAAAAGTGATGTGCATAATGATATAAGTTAAATTACCTTCATCTCTGGCGTAAACTCATTGTCATTGACATAATACTCATGCATGATCCATTCAGTGCGTTTGCCATGTGGCGGTCTACCTTCATGAAATACCAGGGTTTTCTTGGTACCCACATTTCTATTTTGATGCTTTATGCCCCTATCCTTACCGGTAGATTTCCAATACCCTGCCTTTGTAGCCCGATTTTTGCGTGTACCCTTAGGATACTTTCGGTCCCCATATGAAAAAAAGTGCCACTTGGCTTCTCTAGTAGGAACATTGCATTGAGCTACAATCCCAAAAAATACGGAGTGAGTGAAAATAATTAGATAAATGTGAAATTGATCTAGAAAGTAAAGCTGAAGTGAGATACTGCTTAAATAGACAGCCCGTTAAATATTAATCAAATTCATACGTACAATGTAAAACACATTCTAGCAATCTCTAAGGGCTCGTTTGGTAAATAAGTTGCTTTTTGCTTTTCGGAAGCCAAAATGAATTACCAATGTACAAGAAGATTGACAAAGTGTTTTTTTAATCCAAATATATATATATATATATATATATATATATATATATATATATATATATATATATATATATATATATATATATAAAGACAAACGTAGGTACTAGAACACTTATAAAGTTGAAATGTGGTGCTTAAACTTCAATTCCAATATAAATTTATAGCCACAAGTTTGGCATAATCACCAGCCAAATCCCAAGGTTCATGCTTGTATATGTCAACCAATGGTATTATTTCATTTTCGGTTTTTTTCCCAAGAATTTTGTTCTTCAAATAGTAAGTAATAAGCTCAGCATCAGTTGGATGAAAGCCGAATCCTGGAGGGAGAGAGGAAAGGTTCAGGTCATCCATCTTCACTGTGCTCTGCAGAAAAAATAAATAACATACCTTAAATAGAGATAACAACTGACGATCGCAACCAAACACATCAATGTAAGCATGTGTGTTATGTATATATCCCGAACAACATACCACTTACACGTTCAAGCCATGTATTAAATTAGTAGATGCAAAACATAAGACTATAAGTCTGATTAAACAAACATTGCAGAAGAGAGAGTGCCATCATAAAATAGAGAATGGCACGCATTGGTAAACATAGATGTGCCCACATTGATCATTTTCAAGGATTATGCAGCAGCCAGCAAAAAGCTAAGCACTTTGGATTTCAACACAAAGAATCCTAAAAGAGCATCCACATTCAATAGATCATTTCCTCTTGATCCTTATTATCATCAGCGCTATAGAAATTATGATGACGTCAATCCCAATTTTCAAGTTCAAGAGGTGTGAGTGTGAGTAATCAACTAATTAATTAATATTCACTATCATGTATTGTGATTTGAGCATTGTGGCTTAAGATATGACCAATGCATTACAGTCAGAACCATGATGATTTTGTATGCAACCATCTCCATCTATTCAAAAATCAGCGCAGATCAAGCATGACATTCTTATAAATAATTAAATGAATATATAAATAAATCATCTTTAAACCATGGATTAAGGTCGTCATTGTTTAATACAGATATTCAACATAGAATTAGCGCATAGGCCGAAGTAATTGTTAATAAATAAAGAAAAACAAATCGTTCTTTTTTGGTTAGCTCTTTTAACTTCATGACTGCGAGATCCTACAAGATCATTTCGTTCAGGGCTGGAGATCAAGAAAAAGAATCGTCAAAATCAACTAGCAACAAACGATTGGGAAACAAACGATGGAGACCATGAATCATAAGTAAAATTGAGACGAAAACATACCTAATTTACTCAAAGTTCCGAAAGAAGAGAGCTTTCTGACTTAATCGAAGATGAGCGAGTCTGCCAGTGATAATGCAATGTAAAGACCTTAGAAATTATAAGAAATGAATTAAAAACACAAACTTAGTGAGAAAGGAAGCGTGTCAAATTAATCCAGAGCGTAGAAATTGTGCATATGTCACTGTCTTGACGCGGTCGTCATGGCACAGGCTGCTGCTTGGAAGTTTCGATTAAATTTTAGTTTTAATGACCACTTCAGTTGATGAAAATGAGGAATATTCCAATCGAACGTTAAAGGTGGCTCACATATGAAATTAATTGACCATATATTTTCATATCTTTAAAGTTGTTATGAAAGTAAATATAAGATTTACTCTTGCATGAAAAATTAAACATACAACTGTTTTGTTTAAATAAATTCAATCCTCACATTTACTCTAACAAACTCTCTCATTGGATTATTTCTTTTATCCACTTATCTTCTTCACTCATCCATTCATCTTTTCACAATCTTTTCAGTTTTTCGAAAGTATAACTTAACTTCTCTCAATCTTTCTTGAAAAAACAAAATCAAAATTTCCTCATCTGATTTCTTCACAGTCGGTATTCTTTTACATCGAAATATATAAATAAAACTAATTTGTTACAATTAGATTGTTGCTGAATATAAATATAATTAGTTTTCCTTTTTCTTTTACTTTTTGTAACCCAACTAAACATAGTAAAACAATAATTTGTAGTTCAAATTAAGTGTTATGGTGCAATGCATTATAGAACATTTATTATAACATTGATAAAATATATTTAATTATCATTGATTTTGTTTTGATTGAATAAAAAGGGGGAAATGATGAAATCGGTTGTAGTATAAAAGAATATGATGTAGTCAAATATATTTATCCATGATCATCCATCCCTAAAAAATTAACATGTAGATGAAAATATTGATTTATGTTCATATTTTAAACATAACTAAGTATTTTAAATAATTAAATTTAAATTTAAGTTCATAGAAGACAATTTACTCACATTTTTCATCTCATTTTTTTGGTCATTAATGATAAACATGATTGAAAATAATTATTTTTTGAGTTTATATTTTGTTTGGTTATCATTTATTTCAAATCGTATTAGCAAAAAAAAAAAACATCCTTTAAACTTAAGGTGAGTTCTTGAAGAAAAATTTCACAATTTAATTATTAATATTAAGTGTCGTTAGTTGGTTGTTAAGTAAGCTTGGATAAGGACACCTATGATTTATGATCATAACAAACGTACTTATAAAATAAATAGACGACTATGAACATATTAGATAAATTATTAGCTTAGATGAAAATAATAGTGTATGTGTATGTATGCGAATTCTATTTTGAATTATGCATGTTTGCTATTAAACTAACTAGGAATATTGTAAAATTAATGCACAATTAAAAAAAAAGGAACTTCCATTTGAATGTTTCAAATTAAGTGCAAAAATTTGTATTAACCATTTCAAAGTTATTTTTGAAATAGATACTTTATTTATATAAAAAACAAGAGATAAGGGTACAGTGTGAGTGAACACTTAGGAAGAAAATTGTACCTGGAGTGTTATTGAAAGATTAAACTTAAAGGCATCTTATGCAACCTTATTTGTTGGTACTCCCTTGAAGCCTCAAATAAAAGCAGGGGAAAAACTTCAAAACACGACCATGTGTTGAAACACAACCTAGGTGTACAAAACGATTAAAATAGTATTGTCCTTGTATTCTCGAAATACTCTTTCGTTTGTTTTTCAAATTGAATTTTTTTTCATGTTCACTAGGAACTGTTTTAATTCTTCCTTCTCTGAGTGTTGAAATTAAACCAAAGAAGATCTTTAGTCGTTGCTTGTTCGCGTTACTTCCTTTGGACTCTAAGTGAATAACTATTGTATTGATGTCCATGCAATTATGCCTCATCGCTTTATTATCGACAATGGTATGATAGAGGAATTCTAATGCTAAACTCTCCAACTATATATTCTTATCCCTTCACATCTTGTTATTCGATCCATGCATGCTCTGTTGGTTTGCATACGTTAAGCACTAATTCAGTTCTAGATGTGCCAGATTAGGGTGGTTATTGCAGTATTTTTCACTTTGAACAATGATTTGTTGTCACTGTTTGTGTTGATTACATATTTGAAAATCTCATCCAACTTTTTGTTTACTATGAAATAATCAAACAAAACCAAAGTTCTTTGGTAGTTATAAGAAAATGAATTTATGAAAGACTATTAATTTTGATTTGTGAGCTTTTTTGGGAATGCGTGTTGTCTGTTTATTTTTAATCTCTTTTTGAAAAGAAATAATAAAATCTACAAGAAGTCTTCTTCTTCGACTCCTTCTCTCCACAACTTTCCCTGAAAAAATAATATAATATTCAATATACTCATGATTTAATGCATTGACTTCTATAAAGTGCAAAAGTACGAAAGATCATTGTGTGAACCTTGAAAAGTAAACAATAATTAACGATTGTACCATAGCCGTGCTAAATTACGCTTTTAAAGCAATGCCACATCCACAATACAACTCATATAACATTCTTTTCTTTGTTCCTACCCATCAAAATTTTCATAATTTGATAGTGAAATTCAGTCCATCTTTCAGGAGAATTAGGTTATTTTGGTTTGGGAGCAAATAATGAACTTTTATCATGATTAATGCATTTAGATAACAAAAATAAGGTTATATCAAAGTTGAATTAAATCTAGGTATCAAAACATTCACAAGTAAGAAATTTAGCAAATTAACGCTAAGGTATATTCCAAATTTTCCCTTGGTTTTATTTGAATAATTTTAGAATTTGACGATATTATATTTCGTTGAAAAGTTTAAGAATGTAAAGCAATGTAAAAACAGCATTTAATTGTGATATCTATTGGCCATATTGAAGTAAATTTGAATATGCTATGGTGAATATTTCCCCTTGTTGGAATATGAATTCGTGATAAATATAATTGTTTTGTGTAGTGAACTTCTTTTGTTCCTGCAATTAAAATTGTTTTTGTTTAATTGTAAAATGAATAAATGATTTCTGAAGTATTAATGTATTAATATGCTAAGAAGATTTACAATAGAAGTTATTGCCCTAACTTTATTATGTATATTATTTGCTTTTAAAACTTTTGGTAATATAAGGAAATAATTAATTTGTTGGTTTTATATTTATGTAGTACACATATAATCTAGTGAGAGAAGTAAATCATGTAATAAAAACTCCGAATGAGAAAAGAAGAAGTGAAATATGTAAAATCGTAAATATCATATAAAATGGTATTTATTTCAATGCTTCAGACCAAAGTAATGTGTGACAACCTGGAATTTCGACCTTCGAAAAATCGTCATTTGACACAACTCAAGCATTAATGTCGGAGATTCAAACGTCGAATTCATGATTGTCTGGGGTTATAACATATCAGAAAACAATCACAATAAAATAACATAGCTTCTCATTAATATAATATGAGATACATCAAAGTTACATCAACAACATCAACATCAGAGTAATGTATATATCCAGATACATGAATGACTGGATACAAAAGTAATAGTGAAAAAATAAACTACTAATAGTGAATCCAAAACATGCTCCATCTTCACCTCAAAGATCCAAAGGATACTCCACCAAAGCTAAGCTGCTCCACCAAAAGATGCTCCACAAAGAGATCCAAAATACCAGCTCCAGAACACAACTACAAACCTGACTCTTAGGTTGTCCATGTAGAAAATATGGGCACCCAAAGTTTAAGGAAAAAATGATAAACTTCAGGTCAGTCATTGTGACGACCGCCCACAACCCCTACATTAAACAAGAGGAATAATGCGCTGAAAGGCGTGCCAGGCAGCTATGGACGATCATCATAGGTAAACAACATCATCGGAACCTGTCATAGAACTCATAGCGCAAGGATAAAATATAATAATACATATACAATAGGTATTATTAGTGAAGCAGAAAACACTAGACTTTCTTAACAACTAGAACGTAATATCTGTACACTTGGATTCTAACAACAGTGTTTATACAAATTGCCTTACTACTGCACTCAGAGAATAACAAACAACGGAAATCCAAATACTATATAATAGAAAGATAGTACACCAACCTCCTGCTCGCCTCCGAACTGCCACATCGTTCTCACTAAGCTATCACCTGTCACCTGCCACCTAGTCTGCCCATCCACAACCAGATGAACAACCCAAGGTAACAAGAGGGAAACATAAGACCTTGAGTCAGACAACAGTCTTAGTAAGCGATAAAACAACTAACAAACATTATCAATAAAGTATATGAGAATGGATAGATAAACATACTAATCTACCCACAACACCAGAGAAGAACTTAACCTTATCTTCCCTACATCGGACAGTGACTGCCTTTACAATCCATTCAACCAAAGGAATAACAATCCATTCATGGCAACAAAACGGTCAATGATAACACTAATAACATCCAGATTATATATCTCACGTAAACCATCATAATCGAATCAAGCATCCCTCAAACACAAGCCCCAGAGGCCTAAACCAATATCAGACAAGCACCCAAGGAACATCTCCTTCGACGTTGGATAATCTATGTGAGATGGTAAAAACCAAACAATCAGTCAATCATGACAGACTCTGGTTATCACCACCAGTCCTGCTTTGAAACCATCGTTAATCGTATAACGGCCAACCTTGTCATATGTCAAGGGCTAATGGTAACCCCAGTTCTAGCATGCACTCCATACGTCTTTCAACGATACGTATGTATAACCTTGACAACCAGGCCTTCCAACGATACCCAGGGTACTCGACCATCAACCTTTCAGTGTTTTGGGTGCCTCAATTATACCTTTGCTTTGAGCCTGCTAGAACTTACGACGACGATAATCTCTCGGCCTTCGTATCTCTAGTCATCCAACCCGAACTCTTTTCATAGCTCAAGAAACCTTCTCAAACAACCATCATCGACCAACTCACGACCTTTAAGTTGCCACCACATTCGTTATTCTGCACCGATCAATGAACACATACAACACTTCGAATATTCCCACTTGAATTTACTTCGAAGTCATAACATCACCTAGCAAATTTACATCACTGCGCTGCGGCTATGATTCAGGGGGTTGGCTCCGAATTTTTCTTCAAGCTCTTTTGTTCAAATCTGGGTCGTACCCGAAAAATTCAATTTTTCAAAAATGACCCTATGTGCTCGACCCTGGCCTGCTCGACCTAGGCATGCTCGACCGTCCACCCTAGTTTCGAACGACCTCAATATGCACGACCCTACTATGGTGCGACCCTGGCCTGCTTGACCCAACCAGACCGACCCCTTTACTCGAGTACATGCTCGACCTGGTGCTGCTCGACCCGAAACTCCTGCTCGACCAAAACCACTGCTCGACCCGAAACTCCTGCTCGACCAAAACCACTGCTCGACCCAATCAGGTCTTTGCTCGACCGACCCACTTTGGCTCGCTAGACCGACCCACTTTGGCTCGCTCGACCTGGCCACTTGTCTACATATGTACTACACTTGTACTACACGCTCGGCATGTGGCTTATATGGCCCAAGTCCAAGTCCAATTTCAACCAAAACTTCGCCAAACGACAAGATCGACGAATTCTACTCAACCAATTCATCCAATCCAACCTTAAACATGGCATGTATCACTAACAACATAAAAATGACAATTTTCATCACAAATTATATACAATTCCCAAAATCGTGATAAATGAACATATGAACCTAATTATGGATCTAACTCGCATAAAAATATGGAACAATATAGAAATTATTGGTTTTAAGTTGCTAAATTAGATCCTATGGTGATTCATATGGAAAAAAGCTTACCTTGATGTAGATCTAAGGAAAACAACTTGAATTTGATGAAAAACATGGTAAAACATTCATACACTTGATTGAATCCGTGTGAGAGATGCATATCACTCGCCAATTCTACAAATCAAAGCAAAAAAGTTGAAATTAAATTCCGAACAGCGAATAACTTGATCCAAATCCTTCGATTCGATGAACTTTCACTTCAAATGATGTGATCTAGCTTCAAATGTGGTAGATCTTCGATTCACCGAGCTTTAATGGTGGAAAGGTGAAGAGAATGGTGGAATGGAGGAACTCCAGCTCTTCCAAATGAAGGAGTGGAGAGAGTAAACTCTTTCCCATGCCTCTTACCCCCTATTTATAGCCTTCCACCAGCCCACTAATGGGCCTCTCCAAATCAGCCCATTATGGCTCTCAAAACTTGGACAACCAACAGTTAAACCTTATAACAGCAATTTCTCTAAAACTGATGAGACAAATCTTTAATATGACCACTTTCCAGAAAGGGAATCATCATTTCCTTTCCAATGTCACAGGTTTCAACACCCGATTCAATTTTCAGTCAAAAGTTGTCCCCTGTGCAAGACTGACAGGTGCAAAATGGCCACAAACAAAATTAATAAAAATTATTGATATGTATCACATCCCCATAAGCAACATATTAAAATGTGAGAATGATCCAACCCTCAAGGAATAAAATAAAAATATTTTACAATTTTCCGATACGTAAAATGCGGGTTGTTACATTCTCTCCCCTTAGGAATTTCGCCCTCGAAATTTCAACAAACACAGGTAACCACAATAATTCTGCATGCCTATCACTCATGAGCAGCCAATTATATCATCCAAACTAGTAGCCATCAGACCATGCATCCATAGCCCTATCCTAGCATGCAAAATTCTGAAACAACCATAACATAAGTTACAATGATGTTAGGTGACACGATACTAACGGGCTGTACCGACGAAAAGTTGTGGATGGGTCGCCTTCATGCTCTCTTCCATCTCCCATGTACAATCGTCGCCATCCTCACTCCATTGTACCTTGACTAGCTTAACTGTCTTCCTCCTAAGTTGTTTCATGCCGTTCCCCATAACACGAAGCAGTTTATGAGGTCTCATAACTATGGTCTCTACTTCTAGGTCTTCATACTGCTTTGGAGATATCACTACACTCGAATTATGCACGAACTTCCGTAAAAACGACACATGGAATACATTATGCACACTCGACATCTTCTCGGGTAACTCCAATCTATATGCGAGCATTCCAATTCGCTCGACTATTGGAAACGGTCCAACACCTTGGAGATAACTTTCTCTCATTTTCGAATCGAACCACATGCTTCAAGAACGAAATCTTCACAAAAACCACATCGCCAACGTCGAATTCCAAATCCTTTCGACGCTTATCGGCATAACTCTTCTGACGATCTTCGACTGCCTTCATTCATTGTCGAACGATCTCTGTAACACCCCGTATTTTATTTTAATGGTATAGTAACGAATTAAACAATACTTAATTTAAAATGTGAGAATTAAGGGAAACAGGTTACGCCGTTGTGTTTGTCTCAGAATTCTGGTTGAGATAGAGTCGGAGTAAGCGTGAATTGGACTTCGTATGAAGAAGTTATGGCTGTTGGAAGTTTCCAAGAAATTCAAATAAATTCAAACAGCTCGAAAAACAGGTTCAAATTCAAATCAGAAGTCAGTAGCGGGCTGGGCGGGAAAATTCCCGCCAAGGGCCCAGGTCGACCAGGGGGTCGACCCTAGTGTCGACCTCCCCCCTACATGTCGGCCTGGGGTCGACTTGCCCCCCTTGGGGCAGATCTGAGAGGTGACGATTTTGTGACTCAGTGCCGAGTCACTAAGGCTGAGGTGTCACCCTATCTTCAATGGATGGCTGTGGTTAACCCTAGGATCATCCGACGGCTCAAATTGAATTGAAATTCTATACAAACAACCCAATGCTCAAACCTAAAAATCACTCAAAAATAATCCTAGAACTATCATGCTGTTAATGGAAAACTTGGAGTAGCCGTCACCAATACAAAGACGAGATAAGAACCTAAATCAAATTGAAAGATTATCAAACTCAACGATCTACATCAAAGGCGAGCTTACCAATTTCAGAATTCAGATTTCAGAACGCAAGAATTCCTTTTTAGATTGTAAGTTGGTTATTACGTAGATTTAAATGTTTAAAATGAATCATGACATGTTGTAATTGGAATATAGAGTGATGCTCATGTATAAGATTTGATTCTCGTTTATCTTAAGTATCGTTGAAATTAATCATGTCTACATGCTTGTGGTGATGAACATGTTGTATATTAATCATGTCTATATGCTTGTGGTGATGAACATATTTTCTGTATTGGAATCTATTATGATTTGGTAATGGATTTATTTTGCCAATTAAATGGTGAAACATGTCATGTTATAAATTGATGGTTATTTGCAAGTTTATGATCTAAAACACATGCTTATATGTTAGATCAACACTCATGTATATTCATGTTAGGTTAAATCTATTTATGTTGAATTTTTTTGGAATTGTAGTCCTCTTATGTTCTAACACATATGTCATCGTGTTAAGTTATGATTCAAATATGTTGATAATAGTTCTCTTATGTTTAACACATATAAGTTAATATGCTAAGTTGCGATTTAAAAAATGATTATAGTAGCTTTCTTATGTTTTGACATACATAAGTTAATATGCTAAGTTGTGATTTAAAACTATGATTATATGTTAAACCTCCATGCTAGACCTTTGTTAAGTTTACATGACAATTAGACCCAACTTAGTCACAAGTTCACCTTTGCCCATTTAGTTAAAGTTAAAATGATACCTCTATGCCAAGTTACACATGACAAGTTGAAATTATGCTAGTTTATGTTTATTTCATGTCTCTTGTTTATTACCTCTTTTCTTGTTTATGGGTTGGGCTAATTTACTAGCCCAATATTGTATGTGATTCATGCGTACGTTCCACGGGGTAGCGATGGGAAAATATGAAAATTCATGGTATGGATTTGTTCATAAAATGGTATATTTGATATATCATTTGTGGTGAGCATAATCAAAGGATAATTATGGCATTATTAAATTAAATTAAATTTACATAAAGAAATTAAACATATATAAAAAAATGTGAATTTAGAAAAAGACGAATATTCCTAACCCGAGGTTAGACTGAGTTGTGGTGTAAATCTGCCCGGAACCGGCGGGCATATCCAGTGACCACAACAAGACCTGTCTAATGTGGGTGGTTAGTGCATCAAGCCCAAAAAGAACCCGAGGTTAGACTGAGTTGTGGTATAAATCTGCCCGGAACCGACCGGCACATCCAGTAACCACAACAATACCTGTCTAATGTGAGTGTTTGGTGCTTTAATAAATTAAAGCTAAGTCAGGATTGGTAGGGTTAAGTCAATTTGGGAAACACTTAACCGATTCAGCATGTTAACTAAATGAATGGGTGGGGTTAAGTAAACTTGGACACTTAGCCAAATAATCATGTTAATTAGAAAACCCTAGTAATGGGGACCCTTTCAGCAGTAACCCACATAGATGTATCACGGTACCTTGAAACTAGGCAGGGTGGGGCACGATTACTGGGCTGAGTATAAGCAGTCAAAACGTCGGAGGTTGATGTCCCAGTGTAGGTTCCGACGGAGTATGGACGTGCACGTACTCCGGAGTGGAAAAATCAGGCGCTGGGCATCAGTAGTATACACTGTGCATCCTAAATCGTGTCGGGTTGCCACCGGAGGTACTGATACACCCCATGGGGGGACCAGCACAGGTACCTACAGTCAAGCGGGGCCGAATGACATGGGATATGGATGCTTGCGAGTAGGAGCCAATCATTAAGGGGATCATTTGTTATAAACACATAGGGCTGGTTGAACCAATGGTTAAGTAGGTGGAGAGACTATAGTAATGGGTCCGATCACATGTTCCTCTTATCTTATATTAGGGTATTGTCCTATGTTCTGTTATTACTTTCATGATCCCTTTCCTTGTTTAAATACTAGTAATCACCGAACTTACCAGACTTATTGTCTGACCCGATTTCTTTCGTCCTCTTTTCTTCCGTTTCCCCCCCAGGTCCACAGGGAGGGAATACTGCAGCTTAGTCAGACTCTTTGCAAGCTTCAAGAAAGTAGATGTATGATTTGGACTCTCTCTCACCTTGACTATGGCTCTTTATCCTTGGGGATTTATGCAGTTTTATTTATGGTTTATGCTTCTTTATTAAATATGCAAGACAGAAATTATATTGTAATGTTTTGGAAGTTATTTTAAGACAATTTGATGTAATGCTTTTGTATTGAACCACGTATGGGATAAATAATTGAATTTCGCTGCTTATATTTATCTGTCTTGTAAAGTTTTCTGTGTCTTGTACCTATAACCCTCCACCAAAGTTAAGGCATTCGCTTTGTGAGTGACCTTAACGGAGGTGGGGTGTTTCACTTGGTATCAGAGCGAGGTTTTACCAGATCAGATAAGAGTTTTTGAAAATTATTTTAAAAAAGAAATATAAAGAATTATTTTACAAGAAAGAGTGTTGTTTTAAATTTAAAAAGGCATAATCCCCAAAGCCATATGCACTATCTTTCTATCCTTCGTTTTGAATCTTTTCTTTTTCGTTTCAGCATGTCTGGGAATCTTAACCTTCCAGAGGGTGTACCGATACCTGGCTGGTTCAGGAGGTACATAGAAGCTAGGGCCAACGACGTAGGCCCAGCAGATATTCCTCCTCCTCCAGCTGCAGCGGTTCCTCCTCCTCCTCGTACAAATGCTTTCTCAAAGTAGAGACTTTAGGGCCATGGTTGGAAAGGATTTCAAGGGAACTAAATCATTCGTAGAAGCTAGGAACTGACTCAAAGAAACTGGGGATCTGTTCGTTATCTTTGAGGTGGACGATAGGCAGAAGATATAGTTGGCTGTATGGTTGCTCAAAGACGAAGCTTCCTATTGGTGGGAAGTCACTAACGCTGAAAGACCGGTTGACACATAGATGGATTTCAGAATAAGGTTTGAGATGAAATTCCTCTCACAAGATGAACGAAGTTTACAGCTGGAAAAGTTCTTATCTCTTAAGCAAGGAAGTATGACGGTCAAGGAGTAATCAATCAATTCAATCAGTTGGCCCGATTTGGACTGGACTTAGTGAATACTCCTTATAAGAAAGCTCTCCGTTTTGACAAGGGATTGAATGAGCCACTTCACAGCTTGACTATGACCCATATACCTATGGGGGCTACTTACGAGAGGTTAGTGGATATGGCACTCTTACATGAGGAAGACAAGGGCAAGAATGAGGCAAAAGCGGAAGTGCCTCAAGATAAGAAGGGGGAGGGGATGCAGAGCAAGAAGGCTGATTCAAAGAAAGGCGGGAAGAACAACAAACCCCGTGAGAAGAGAAAGTGTAATTTCTATTGCATTCTTGGACATCTGATCAAAGACTGCAAGAAGAAGAAAAGGAAGATGGGTGGCTGTTTCCACTGTGGTGAGACTTGACACATGGCTAGGGCCTGCCCAAGGAAGCAAGGGCAGGGAGCTGAACCTTCTTCTGGAGGACAAGTTCACGCTCTCACGGCACCTCCGCAAGAACGAGGTAGAAATATTTCTGTCGAAAGTTTAGTCTATCTTTTTGATCATCTTGTTCGTACA
Organism: Allium sativum; assembly: GCA_030737875.1. NCBI lineage: Eukaryota > Viridiplantae > Streptophyta > Magnoliopsida > Asparagales > Amaryllidaceae > Allium > Allium sativum. Next base: position 975,290,295 of record CM060924.1, read on the forward strand.
CTATTTGATTCTGGCGCATCGCACTCTTTTATATCTACTGCTTTAGTGGAATCTCTACACCTAGACAATAGCATAGTAGAGGATCCCTTAGTTGTTTCAAATCCAATTGGGGTCTCAGCTTATTTGTCAATGGTTTGTTTGGATTTGAAATTATCTATACTAAGCATTGGGTTTAAATGTAATGCCTTTGTTTTGGGCTTTACGGGCTATGGGTTGATTCTAGGCATGGACTAGCTATCCAGTAATGGTGCCATCCTCGATTGTGAAAAGAGGGTGGTTAGACTCATGACTCGCCTTGGCAACACTCTCGAAATTTCTTGTAATCCCATGAACTTCGTTATGCTTAGTTATCTAGAATCTCTTGATGCGTCTGTTGAGAACTTGCAGTCTGTAAGGGTAGTCTGTGAATACTCGGATGTGTTTGAAGAGGTAAAGGGCTTACCTCCGAAGCGGGAGATAGATTTCCGCATATATCTCGTGGACAACGCAAAACTCGTTGCTTTACCAGTTAGACACATGGCTCCGAGGGAGAGGAAAGAACTCAGCAAGCAAGTTAAAGAATTGCTTGAGAAAGGGTTTATAAGGCGGAGTATTTCTGAATGAGGTGCTCCAGTAGTGTTCGCAACTAAAGTGGACGGTCCGCTTCGCCTGTGCATTGATTATAGGGAGCTAAACAAGCTGACCAAAAGGAATAGGCACCCACTCCCGAGAATAGATGATTTGTTCGATCAGCTTGTAGGTGCATCAGTTTTCTCCCAATTAGATTTGGCTACCGAGTTTCATCATCTAAGGGCGGCAGAAGATAGCATTGATAAGACCGCATTCAGAACCCCATATGGTTTCTTCGAGTGGCTTGTCATGCCTTTCGGCTTGACAAATACACCCGCTTACTTCGTTGATTTAATGAGCAGGGTGTTCCGAGAGTTCCACAATAAGTTTGTGGTGGTCTTCGTTGACGATATTTAGGTCTTCTCAAAGAATAAGGAAGAGCGTGCTCAGCATCTAAAAGAAGTCATGGATACTCTCCGTGCACATAGTTGAAGGAAAAATTCTCCAAATGCCATTTCTTGAGAGAAGAAGTTAGGTTCCTTGGACACGTGGTATCAAAAGAGGGATAGCTATGGACCCCGCGAAAGTGGTTGCTGTGCAAGATTGGAAGGTTCCTCGAAACGCAACCGAAGTCCGAAGCTTTCTCGGGCTAGTAGGATTTTATCGAAAATTTATCAAAAATTTTGCAAAAATCTCAGCTCCACTGACAAGATTGAGAAGGAAGAACCTAGCTTTCAATTGGGATTTGGATTGCGATATTGCTTTCCAACGTTTGAAAAGGGCTCTAACAACAGCCCCAGTTCTGACATTGCCTGATGGAAGCAAGATGTTTACAGTTTACATAGATGCTTGCGGAACGGGACTAGGCGCTGTTCTGATGCAAGAAGGGAAGGTAGCAGCTTATGGTGGAAGGCAGTTGAAAGTACACGAGAAAACTACCCAACCCACGACCTAAAGTTGGCAGCCATCGTTTTTGTGCTTAAGTCTTGGCGCCATTATCTCCTAGGTGAGAAATTTGAACTGTATACTGACCATAAATCGTTGAAATACCTTTTCTCGCAGAAAGATCTCAATTTGAGGCAGGAAAGATGGATGGAGATTCTTGTCTCGTTCAATTTTGAGATTTCCTACACTCCTGGCAAGGGCAATGCAGTAGCATACGCCTTAAGTAGAAAGAAGCTGGCCTTAAGCCCTCTCTTTGTGGAAAGGCAAAGCTTGGTGTTCATAGCAAGCTTTAACTTCAAACCCTCCTCTGACTTTGTACCTGGCTTGCTAGCAACGTTAGAAGTGCGACCAACTCTATTAGACTCAACCGGAGCCGCGCAAAGAGAAGACCCTCAGCTAGCCGATGTGATGGACAAGTTAATTAGGGATGAGACTTCCAGTCACCTCAATAGATACTCCATTGATGCCAAGAGCTAGTTGAGACGAGATGGAAGACTATGCGTCCCACAAACAAGGGATTTGGTAAAGGCGGTTCTAGAAGAGGCACACCATTCCAAGCCAACCATACACCCAGGCGGAGACAAGATGTATAAAGACATCAAAAGAGTTTTCTTTTGGAATGGCATGAAGAAAGACGTAGCTGAATTTGTTTCTAAGTGTTTAATATGCCAACAAGTCAAAGCGAAGCAGAAAAAGCCTGGTGGTCTGCTCCATCCTCTAGAGGTCCCACAGTGGAAATGGGATAGCATCTCAATGGACTTTATAGATGAGTTTCCTAGGTCAAGAAGGGGCAATGCCAGCATTTGGGTAATAGTGGACAGGCTCACAAAAAGCGCGCACTTTATACCCGTCAAGAGTAGAAGGACAGCCTCATCTCTAGCATCCATATATCTTAAAGAGATAGTTCGACCCATGGGATATCCCCCAGCATAATGAGTGATCGAGACCCTATCTTCACGAGCGAGTTTTGGAAGAGTTTACAAGAGGCTGTAGGCACACAGTTATGCTTAAGCACGGCCTATCACCCTCAAAACGATGGCCAGATGGAAAGAGTCAACAGAGTATTAGAAGACCTCTTGAGACTATGCATTCTTGACTTCGGAGGTACATGGGAGGATCATCTACCTTTGGTGGAATTTGCTTACAACAATAGCTACCAAGCCACTATAGGCATGGCGCCTTTCGAAGCTTTTTATGGAAGACCGTGCAGGTCACCAACTTGCTGGTGGGAGTCTACAGATAAGCTCATACTTGGACCAGACATGATTAGGGAAACTTCAGAGAAAGTAGACTTGATACGAAGAAGAATTGAGACTACCCAAGACAGACAGAAGTCCTACGCAGACAAAAGAAGAACTGACCTTGAGTTCTAAGTTGGAGACAAGGTGTTCCTTAAAGTATCTCCTTTGAGGAACATCGTTCGCTTTGGATCCACAGGAAAGTTAGCACCAAGATTTGTAGGTCCGTTCCCTATCATCGAGAAGATTGGGAAGATGGTTTATATGGTACAGCTCCCTGAAAGGTTAGCCGGGGTTCATAATGTCTTTCATGTCTCTCACCTGCGGAAATGCTTACACGAGTCTGCGGAAGTGGTAGAACCAACTATGCTAGAGGAAGTTGAAGTTGAACGAGAAACAACTGTGAGGAGAGTTCCAACTCATATCTTGGGAACATAAGTCAAAAACCTACGCAACCGTGAAGTTAAGCTCGTCAAAGTTCAATGGAGTGACACCGAGGAAGACACGACTTGGGAAACTGAGGACAGAAAACGCGCAGCCTACCCTTTTCTTTTTTCAGGGTATATCCTTAATCTCTTTTTCCTTAAGTTTATGCTCGTATCTATCTTTTTAGGTATATCTCCTCGATCCCATCCTTTATCCTTAGGTAGGAACCCAATTGGATGTAAACATGTAATTGAAACATGTTATGATTGATGGTTGCAAGTGGTTTCTAGTGGATGCATATACACACACATTAGGTATTAGATCAGCTCAGTCACTTCCATATTGCATATGCATATATGTATTGGTATATGGATTGAAACTTGATGTGTTATCATATGGACGTTGCATTTGTATGAATGATTGTGCACTCATGTAAGAAATTTTGAGCAGGAAAAATTGCATTCATAATGGACTCATAACACTGACATAATTTGCATTAAGGAGGTCAACTGAATCAGTAGACCGCCTGATTCTGCATTAGATAAGGACATGTACACACACAATGCATATGATCATGAAGCATTAGAAATCTTTTAAGGACAATGGACGCCTGTGTTTGATGGTTGAGTAGATGGGTGATTGGATGGTAGGATATAAGTTCTTCTCGACTTGAAGATTTCGGGGACGAAATCCTAAAAGGAGGGGAGAATGTAGCACCCCGTATTTTCTGTTAACGGTATAGTAACGAATTAAACAATACTTAATTTAAAATGTGAGAATTAAGGGAAACGGGTTACACCATTGTGTTCGTCTCGGAATTCTGATTGAGATAGAGTCCGAATTTGCGTGAATTGGACTTCGTGTGAAGAAGTTATGGCTGTCGGAAGTTTCCACGAAATTCAAATAAATGCAAACAGCTCGAAAAACAAGTTCAAATTCAAATCAGAAGTCAGAAGCGGGCTGGGCGGGAAAATTCCCACCCAGGACCCAGGTCGACCAGGGGGTCGACCCTAGTGTCGACCTCCCCCCTTACAGGTCGACCTGCCCCCCTCCCCGGGCTGATCTGAGAGATGACGATTTTGTGACTCAGTGCTGAGTCACTAGAGCTGAGGTGTCACCCTATCTTCACTGGATGGATGTGGTTAACCCTAGGATCATCCGACGGCTCAAATTGAATTGAAATTCTATATAAACAACCCAATGCTCAAACCTAAAAATCACTCAAAAATAATCCTAGAACTATCATGCTGTCAATGGAAAACTTGGAGTAGCCGTCACCAATACAAAGACGAGATAAGAACCTAAATCAAATTAAAAGATTATCAAATTCAATGATCTACATCAAAGGCGAGCTTACCAATTTCAGAATTCAGATTTCAGAACGCAAGAATTCCTTTTTAGTTTGTAAGTTGGTTATTACGTAGATTTAAACGTTTCAAATGAATCATGACATGTTGTAATTGGAATATAGAGTGATGCTCATGTATAAGATTTGATTCTCGTTTATCTTAAGTTTCGTTGAAATTAATCATGTCTACATGCTTGTGGTGATGAACATGTTGTATATTAATCATGTCTATATGCTTGTGGTGATGAACATACTATCTATATTGGAATCTATTATGATTTGTTAATGGATTTATTTTGCCAATTAAATGGTGAAACATGTCATGTTATAATTGGTGGTTATTTGCAAGTTAATGATCTAAAACACATGCTTATATGTTAGATCAACACTCATGTATATTCATGTTAGGTTGAATCTATTTATGTTGAAATTTTTTGGAATTGTAGTCCTCTTATGTTCTAACACATATGTCATCATGTTAAGTTATGATTCGAATATGTTGATAATAGTTCTCTTATGTTTGACACACATAAGTTAATATGCTAAGTTGCGATTTAAAAAATGATTATAGTAGCTTTCTTATGTTTTGACATACATAAGTTAATATGCTAAGTTTTGATTTAAAACTGTGATTATATGTTAAACCTCCATGCTAGACCTTTGTCAAGTTTACATGACAATTAGACCCAACTTAGTCACAAGTTCACCTTTGCCCATTTAGTTAAAGTTAAATGATACCTCTATGCCAAGTTACACATGACAAGTTGAAATTATGCTATTTTATGTTTATTTCATGTCTCTTGTTTATTACCCCTTTTCTTGTTTATGGGTTAGGCTAATTTACTAGCCCAACATTGTATGTGATTCATGCGTACGTTCCATGGGGGTAGCGATGGGAAAATATGAAAATTCATGGTATGGATTTGTTCATAAAATGGTATATTTGATATACCATTTGTGGTGAGCATAATCAAAGGATAATTATGGCATGACTAAATTAAATTAAATTTACATAAAGAAATTAGACATATATAGAAAATTGTGAATTTAGAAAAAGATGAATATGCCTAACCCGAGGTTAGACTGAGTTGTGGTGTAAATCTTCCCGGAACCGACCGGCATATCCAGTGACCACAACAAGACCTGTCTAATGTGGGTGGTTAGTGCATCATGCCCAAAAAAAACCCGAGGTTAGACTGAGTTGTGGTGTAAATCTGCCTGAAACCGACCGGCACATCCAGTGACCACAACAATACCTGTATAATGTGAGTGGTTGGTGCTTTAATAAATTAAAGCTAAGTCAGGATTGGTAGGGTTAAGTCAATTAGGGAAACACTTAACCGATTCAACATGTTAACTAAATGAATGGGTGGGGTTAAGTAAACTCGGACACTTAGCCAAATAAACATGTTGATTAGAAAACCCTAGTAACGGGGACCCATTTCAGCAGTAACCCACATAGATGTATCATGGTACCCAGAAACTAGGCTGGGTGGGGCACGATTACTGGGTTGAGTATAAGCGGTCAAAACGTCAGCGGTTGGTGGGCCAGTGTAGGTTCCGATGGAGTATGGGCGTGAACGTACTCCGGAGTGGAAAAATCAGGCACTGGGCATCAGTAGTATACACTGTGCATCCTAAATCGTGTCGGGTTGCCACCAGAGGGACTGATACACCCCATGGTGGGACCAACACAGGTATCTACAGTCAAGCGGGGCCGAATGATACAGGATATGAATGCATGCGAGTAGGAGCCAGTCATTAAGGGGATCATTTGTTATAAACACGTAGGGCTGGTTGAACCAATGGTTAAGTAGGTGCAGAGACTATAGTAATGGGTGTGATCACATGTTCCTCTTATCTTATATTAGGGTATTGTCCTATGTTCTGTTATTACTGTCATGATCCCTTTCCTTGTTTAAATACTAGTAATCACCGAACTTACCAGACTTATTGTCTGACCCGTTTTCTTTCGTCCTCTTTTCTTCCGTTTCCCCCTAGGTCCACAGGGAGTGAATACTGCAGCTTAGTCAGACTCTTTGCAAGCTTCAAGAAAGTAGATGTATGATTTGGACTCTCTCTCACCTTGGCTATGGCTCTTTATCCTTGGGGATTTATGCAGTTTTATTTATGGTTTATGCTTCTTTATTAAATAATCAAGACATAAATTATGTTGTAATGTTTTGGAAGTTATTTTAAGACAATTTGATGTAATGCTTTTGTATTGAACCACGTATGGAATAAATAATTGAATTTTGCTGCTTATATTTATCTGTCTTGTAAAGTTTTCTGTGTCTTGTACTTATAACCCTCCACCAAAGTTAAGTCATTCCCTTTGTGAGTGACCTTAACGGAGGTGGGGTGTTTCAATCTCGATACAATCCGAGGTCTCTCTTACCATCTCTGGCCAACTATCAACTTATCCCCGGTTTCTAACCAATAAGCTGGAGAATTACATGGTCTCCCATACAATGCCTCATATGGTGCCATCCCAATGCTAGACTGGTAGCTGTTGTTATAAGCAAACTCACCTAAATGCAGATGGTCTTCCCAAGATCCCCCAAAACCCAACACACAAGCTCTTAGGAGATCCTCCGAAACTCGGTTAACCCTATCGGCTGGACCATCAGTTTGGGGATGGTAAGCCGTACTTAAACACAACTCGGTTCCCAAAGCTTCCTGCAAACTTTTCAAAAATCCACTAGTGAATAATGGATCTCGATCACTCACTATGCTCTTTGGGATACCATGGAATCGAACTATCCATTTCACATAAAGCTCAGCCAACTTTGATGTCATCCTAGTCGACTTGACAGGAATAAACCTTGCACTTTTGTCAAACGATTCACGATGACACAAATTCCTTCGTTTCCTACACTGGTTATAGTTAGTCCATTGATAATCATCGATATCTTCTCCCATTTCCATGTAGGAACTTCTAATGGTTGAAGCAACCCACTCGGTTTTTTCTGTTCAGCTTTCACCAACTGACAGTTCTTGCACATGGAAATGAACTTTCCAATATCTTGCTTCATCACCTTCCCTTATTACCGTCGAGGTGAATCGTCAACTTCGAGTGATGACATTCCCTTAGAACCTCATCTCCTAATCCGTCGATATCAGAAACAACTAATCGCCCTTGCTTTCGAAGCCAACCTTCTCGATCGACTTCAACTCTTTGTTCTTTGGTTCCAGCTTCTGGATAAACTCGACAAGCTTTGCATCTCGCTTTTGACTTTCACCAATCTTTTCGGTAAGAGTAGGTCTTATCGATAAGCTTGCCAACATTTCAGGTTCCAACTCACACCTTGGCCTAAAATCAAACCTTGCAAATACTCAAGGCTTTTCCATTCTGAAAACATCGCTCCTAAACTTGCGTGTCTTCGACTCAACGCATCCGCAACTACGTTACCCTTACCAGGAGTATAGGCTATACCAAAATCGTGCGATGCCAGAAACTCTAACCATCATTGCTCCGAAGATTCAAATCCTTTTATGAGAAAAGATACTTCAATGACTTGTGATCCGTGAACAACTCGAATCGAACTCCTAATAGGTAATGTCTCCGCATCTTCAGAGAAAACACAATCGTCGCCAACTCCAAATCTTGAGTTGGGTAATTTCTCTCATGCGGCTTCAACTGTCGACTTGCATAGGCCACAAGCTTATCCTTCTGCATTAGCACAGCTCCAAGCCCAGTACCACATGCATCGGTGTATACCACCATCTCTTCATTCCCACTGGAATGGTCAACACAGAAGCACTCGTCAACCTCTTCTTCAAGATTTCAAATGCTTGCTCACACTTTGCATCACATGTGAACACTTGGTTCTTCTTCGTTAATCCTATCAACAGTGCAGCTATCTTAGAGAAATCTTTGATAAAGTGTCGGTGATATCCTGTCAACCCAAGGAAACTCCAAACATCCGTTCGATCCCAGTCCTGGATTGCCACCACCTTAGCGGGGTCAACCGTTATACCATATTCAGAAACAACATGGCCTAAGAACCTCACTTCACTCTTCCAGAATTAGCACTTCAAAAACTTAGCCTTCAGTTGATGCTTTCGCAAGATTTCCAAAACAACTCTCAAGTGCGTCTTGTGTTCTTCCTCATTCCGAGAATAAACCAGAATACCATCTACGAACACAAGCACGAACTTGTTCAACTGATCTCTGAAAACTCTATTCATAAGATACACAAATTACCTGGCGCGTTAGTCAACCCGAATGCCATCACCAACCATTCGGAGAAACCAGATGGTGTCCTAAAAGTAGTCTTTGGCACACTATTCTTAGCCACTCTCAACTGATGAAACCCTGTTGCCAAATCCATCTGAGAAAACACTTTGGCCTCGTTGAGCTGATCGAACAAGTCATCAATCCTCAGCAACGGATACTTGTTCTTTTTGGTCATCTTGTTCATCTCACGACAGCCCACACACAATCTTAACGAGCCATCTGCCTTGGTTGCAAACACGGGTGGTGCACCCCACTCGGAAACACTTCTCTGAATGGATCCTTTTCCCAAAAGGTCACGAACGTGCACCTCTAGTTCTCGCTGTTTCTTAGGCGCCATCCTCCTAAGAGGCATAAAGATTGTTCTAGCACCCTCGACCAAATCAATCCTAAACTCAATCTCATGATGCGGCGACAACCCTTTGGCCTCGCCAAAAAAATCTTCAAACTCATTAGCGATCAACACAGATGACAAGTATTCCTGTGGAATCACAAGCAAATATAGATAGCTTACGAAGTCCCCGTCTTTGGGCTTACATCTAATCAACACCTTTCACCTTTCTACATTCCCGACTCTTACTTCTAGCTTCTTGCAATTCACTGTTGCTGCATACCTCTTGAGCCAATCCATGCCCAAGATGATCCCAAACCCAGCGAAGTTAAGAAAAAAGCAATCACACACAAAAGACAACCATGACTCGACAACACTAGACCACGACACAATATGCACAAATTGGACGAACCCTCAACTGGATTAGTCACGGTCAATGGTCTATCACAAATCTCATGTTCCAAACCCAAGCGACACACAAGCTCATTACTGATGAAAGAATACAAAGCTCCAATATCGAACAACACACGAACTGAAACACTATTAACTGAAAGAGTACCTTGAACGACGACACCCTTTTCCTCTGCAGTAGGAGATCTTGAAGAATATGGCACAGCTTCCAAAGCATATGCCTTCACAACCTGCTTTCCCTTAGCCGATTCTGGACAATAATTCTTCTCATGCCCAGGCTTTACATATTTGAAGCACTTCTTCCCAGTTTTTGGATTCTTACATTCATTCGAGTAATGACCCTTCTATTGGCAGTTAAAGCAAACCACCTCACTCTTAAGCTACTTATGGCCATCCTTTCCTTTCTCTTGTTGTTGCTTCCTCTTCTTATTATTACCGCCTTGGAAGCTGTCGTAGAACTAATAATTCGCTGAAAAGCGTGCCAGGTAGCTGTTGACAATCATCATACGTAAACAACATATTCGAACCTGTCGTAGAACTCACAACGCAAGGATAAAACATAATAGAACTTATACAACAGGTATTATTAGTGAAGCAGAAAACATTAGACTTTCATAACAACTAGAAAGTAATATTCGTACAATTGGATTCTAACAATCATGTTTATTCAAATTGCCTTACTACAACACTCAGAGAATAACAAACAACGGAAATCCAAACACTATATAGTAGAAAGACAATACGCCAGCCTCCTGCTCACCTCCAAACTGCCACATCATCCTCACAAAGTTATCACATATCACCTAGTCTGCCCAACCACAACGGGATGAACAACCTAAGGTAATAGGAGGGAAACATAAAACCTTGAGTCAGACAACAGTCTTAGTGAGCGATAAAACAACTAACAAACATCATCAATAAAGTATATGAGAATGGATATACTAATCTACCCACAACTCCAGAGAAGAACTTAACCTTATCTTCCCTACATCGGACAGTGATAGCCTTTACAATCCATTCAACCAAAGGAATAACAATCCATTCATGGTAATAGAACAGTCAACGATAACATTTATAGCATCCAGATTATATATCTCATGTAAACCATCCTAATCGAATTCAATCAACCCTCAAGCACAAGCCTCAGAGGCTTAAACCAATATCAAACAAGCACCCAAGGAACATCTATTTCGATGTTGGACAATCTATGTGAGACAGTACAAACTAAATAATCAGTCAACCATGATAGACTCTGGCTATCACCGCCAATCCTACTTCAAAACCATCGTTAATCGTATGACGACCAACCTTGCCATATGTCAAGGGCTAATGGTAAACCCAGTTCTAGCATATACTCCATACGCCTTTCAACGATATGTATGTCTAACCTTGATAACTAGGCCTTTCAATGATACCCAGGGTAGTCGACTAGAAACCTTCCAGTCTTTTGGGTGCCTCCATTGTACCCATGCTTTGAGCCTGCAAGAACTTACGACAACGATAATCTCTCGGCCTTCGTATCTTTAGTCATCCAACCCGTGGACTTTTCATAGCTTAAGAAACCTTCTCAAGCAAACATTATCCACCAACTCACGACCTTTAGTTGCCACCACATTCGTCATTCTGCACCGATCAACGAACATATATAACACTTCGAATATTCCTACTTGAATTTACTTTGAAGTCACAACATCACCGAGCCAAATTACATCACTGCGCTGTGACTAGGGTTTGGGGGGTTTCCCCAAAAAAAAATTCAAGGTCTTTTGTTTAAATCTGGGTCGTACCCGAAAAATATAAATTTTCAGAAATGACCCTATATGCTTGACCATGGCCTGCTCGACCCAGGCATGTTCGACCGACCGCCCTAGTTTCGAACGACCTCAACATGCATGACCCCACTATGGTGCGACCCTGGCCTGCTCGACCCAACCAGACTAACCCTTCTATTCGAATCTGTGCTCGACTTGGTGCTGCTAGACCCATAACTCCTGCTCGACCTAAACCACTACTAAACCCGACCAGGTCTTTGCTTAACCGACCCAATTTGGCTAGCTCAACCCGACCACTTGTACGCTCGACCCGTGGCCTGTACAACCACAGTCCAAGTCCAATTTCAACCAAAACTTCGCCAAACGACAAGATCGACAAATTCTACTGAACCAATTCATCCAATCCAACCACAAACATGGTATGTATCACTAACAACGTGAAAACGACAATTTTTATCACAAATTATATAAAATTCCCAAAATCATGATAAATGAACATATGGACCTAATTATGGATCTAACTTACATAAACATATGGAATAACATAGAAATTGCAGGTTTTAAGTTGTTAAATTGAATCATATGGTGATTCATATGAAAATAAGCATACCATGATTTAGATCTGAGGAAAACGACTTGAATTTGATGAAAAACATGATCAAACATTCATACACTTGATAGCATCCGTGTGAGAGATGCATATCACTCACCAATTCTCCAAATTAATGCAAAAACGGTGAAATTATATTTCGGACAATGAAGAACTTGATCCATATCCTTCGATTCGATGAACTCTCACTTTAAATGATGTAGATCTAGCTTCAAATGTGGTAGATCTTCGATTCTCTTAGCTTTAATGGTGGAAAGGTGAAGAGAATGGAGGAATGGAGGAAATCTAGCTCTTCCAAATGAAGGAATGGGGAAAGTAAACTCTTTCCCATGCCTCTTACCCCCTATTTATAGCCTTTCACCAGCCCACTAATGGAACTCTCCAAATCAGCCAATTATGCCTCTTAAAACCTTGGCAGCCAATAGTTAAACCTTAAAACAACGATTCCTCCAAAACCGCTGAGAAAAACCTTTAATGTGACCACTCTACGGAAAGGGAATCATCATTTGCTTTCCAATATCACATGTTTCAGCACCCGATTCAATCCCAGTCAAAAGTTATGCCCTATATAAGACTGATAGGGGTAAAATGGTCACAAACAAAATTAATAAAAATTATGGACATGCCTCACATCCCCACAAGCAACGTTTTAAAATATGAGAATGATCCAACCCTCAGGAAATAAAATAAATTTTTTTTACGATTTTCCGACATGTAAAATGCGGGCTGTTACGGGCATGGGACTATTGGAGAATGGAGTTTTGATGACAACAACCTTCTTTCAATTATCATTGATTATAAAACATATATACTAACACTTTTTGTACAGAATATATATATATATATACATACATACGTACATACATATGTAGGAATTATATACAGGAAATATTACTAAAGACTGTATAGTTTCAAGATAATAGAGATCTAGAATTCAGAGAAATATCAAGACTCATGAGTATTCAAGATTTTAAGAGTTCAAGACTAGTATAGTTATAGAGTCTAGATTTTGTAAGACTCTAAATAACACTCCAGGTTCAATATTCAAATTCTGATTTTCAAACTGTGATTTTCAATTTCTATTTTCTATCCTTAATTCTCTCTATTTTATTTTTTATCTTTACAATTTTTTTTCTTTCTTATCAATCTTTGTTTTTCAAACTTAACTTTTATATATTTATATTCTTATACTTTATATTTATATAGTTTAAAACCTTATAATTTTATAAATATGTTTATATAGTTTAATTTTATGTTTTCATATGATTTTCTACTTTATAATATTAATTTACATCATTATTTTTTTATTCAAGAATTTCCAGAATTATATTTATATCAAAAAACTTGAAAATTGTTTTAAAATTCAAAAATATACTAGAGTATGTCGACAAGTAGAAAACACTATGTCAACATATAACCATCATAAATTCAAATTTGAAAGGAAGTGTCTTTTCACTATTTGAAACGTTTCAAAAACGTTACAACCTTTCACACACTATAAAAATGTCTTGAATTTGATTTTTTAAACATATCTTCTTCTCCACTTTCCCTCTCTTTCATTATATAATTAATCTTAACCATTTTTACGATTTCTACACTTATACTCTACCGAATTCAATTCCGTTTTGAACGAACCTTTTCTCTCTACACTTTTTATTATTGTTAATTTTGCATTTGTGTTTGAATCTGTGTATGTGATTGTGTTTGCGGTGTTTAATTCCTTCTATTATTCACATAAGTTTTAGATTTTGTTTAAATTCTCACAAATACTATTCACCCCCTAGTGTTTGTTTTGCCTTAACGATCCATTCTGCAATCCCTAATAATTGGTATCAGAGTAAGATTTTTCAAAAAGTTCATAATTTGATTTTTGGAAATGTTAAATGGCAAATTTTGAACACTATTTTAAATTTATGTATTGTATCAGTATTAGATGAGTCTGCATTCAATTTTATTGAAAAATCAAGTTACTATGATTTGATTTTTGAAATTTGAAATGTTTTAAAATTTGAAAATTTTGATATATGGATGTACTACAAAACTATCATGATATTATTGTTTAAAGTTGAAGTTATTTACTTAAAAAGTCACTTAATTATTTGAAGAGTCGTTTATTTTTTGAAAAGTCATTCGATTCTTTGAAAAGTTGTGTTGTTTTGCAGGAAAAGATGTGCTATATGACTTTTGAAAATTCAAAAGTTGAAAAGATAGGTAAAGTGGCTGTTGATGATTCAAATTCCGAAATGGTGGTTGTTGGATATACAAATTCCAAAATGGCGTGTTATATGGGTGTTGAGAATTCAAATTCTGAAGGATAACTGAAGAAGAGTAATGACGATTGGTGAAAAGACATGAAGAGGAAGAAATGGAAATACACAATGTAAATCAACAAAGAAATGGGTATCAGATAAGTAGATTTTTTTTTATTCTCATCTACAAGTAGATTCAATACTGTACTTCTCGTCTTTTTCTTCGGAATGCCGCTGGTTTCATGTAAATCCATCAAGAATTGATGAAATGAAGTTTTGGTGAATAAAGTAAGAAGGAAACCAAAAATGTCGCCAAAGATCTTCAAATTGCATCCATATGTTAGGCTATTTTGTCCTAAATCCTTTTCCTTATTGTAGTTCTCATGATCGTTTTGATGGGTAGATCATCAAATTCCGATAAAAATTGAGTGAGATATGGCGATTTGAAGTTGACTACCCAAAATAGAAAAACTATTACAAGATTTTCTGTTTCCTTCTTACTGTTTTGACTTGCTACCCCCAATACCATCCAAATTCATCCCCAACCTTTTACTAGCTCCTTGGATTCCTCTTCGATTTGCCACTGATTTCATCCAATTCCGTCAAGAAACGAAGAAGTTATGCCTCTTGAAAGTTTGATTGAAAATGGAAAACGAGAAGAAGAAGAAGAGAAGTGGTTATGAAGAGACATGGCTTTTGGGCATTTATATAGTGGTAGAAGTGTCCATTCATTCAAAATTTAAAATTCAAATTCAAATTTTAGCGCCAAGTTGGTTGAACTACTAAATCTTTAATATCTTTCTCATACGGTCTTCAAATTCAGCATATGAGTATACTATCTTGATCAGAAAAACGAGTCCATCGCAATAGAGCAGATCTCGTCATCAAATTCTGGAAGATGAATTCCGAATTTAGTGAATATCAAAGAAAAGGATCTAAAAACTAGGTACGCCTTAATTAATTTTTTAAATTTTATGGTTGAATGGATGTTTTGCTTTGAATTTGAAATTTAAAACATTAAAATTAAAATTTGAAATTTAAAATTTAAAATTCAAATTTGAAATTCAAAATAGTAGTAAAATAATAAATAATATAAAATAAATTTTGGATATTTGTTAGGATTAATATTATTTCAGGAAATAGTTAAACCTGAAATGTAAATCGATAATTTAAAACCAAAGTCACAAAACCATATGTTCTTCGAAAATTATGCATGAATGTCGACATACATATGTTCTTATGTCAACATAAAGGCTTGTAAAATGAAATTCAAATTTTGAGTTTCAAAAGCTTAAACATTCAAACTTCCCTCCATCTTTTAAATAAGAAAAAGTAAATTCAAATTATAGTTATTAACTTTTTCTGTCTATTTATTTTCTTATATCTTGTTTCAAAATATATATATAAACTAATAAAATTATTAATATGATTGAAATAATTTAAACTTTTTGAACATTTGATATTATTATTAAATATAAGTTTATATATTTTTAGTTTAAGCATGCATAGTTTAACTAATATATTTTTCACATATAATAACAATTTGGAATTACATTATAATAAATACTATTTGTAACCTCATTTTGATTTATATATTTAACTTAATATTTTGGTATAAGGAAATATATATATATATATATATATATATGATTTTTATGTCTTAAAAATTTAGTTTAAACATAAGAAATTACAGCTTTATATATTACTTCATATTATCACTTTTCATTAAAGTAATTTTGTTATAACTATAGATTTCTTTTAAAGTTCTAACATATAAATTGTACTTCAGCAAATAAATATGTCTGTATTTCTAAAAGTTTGAATTTAAAATTAATTTGTATCAAGAAGATTAATGTATATCTCATAATAAATTTTAAGTTCTTTTTAAAATTAGTTTTTATATACTATTATGAATATAAGTTTATAGTCTACTTTATATAATTTTATTTTCTCTTTAAAAAGATCTTCAATTCTTACTATATTTACCTTGCTAATATTATTTAACTCCGTAATTATTTTAAATATTTTTTTCATTATCATAATAATCATGAATTTATTAAACTCTTAATTTCTTTCATTAGTATCATTAACTTAAGTCTAGAAATTAATATTACCATTGTTTGATTGAAATTATTTATAATATATGTAGAATTTTGAATATCTTTTACCAAAATAGATATAATCACAAAATCATTATACATATTATCATTATCCATCTTATTCCATATCATACATCATTAAAGTGCATCTCAAATTAGAATCATTTTTTGCATTTCATTTAATATACCGCTTCATATAGTTTTGCATATGTCATATTTCATTATTACCAACACACTGCATTATATATTAACCTTTAACTCCATATATATAACAAGTATACTATATAGGGAATTATTGTCTTAGAAATACAAAGGATTATTAAACATATAACATATTTACTTTGTCTTGATTGACTTGTTTGACTTGGTTGAATTGATTGAATTTATTGGATTGATTGACTTGTTTGGTTTATTTGATTTGTTTGACTTGAATAACTTGATTGACTTACTGGACATGGTTAAATTTCATTAGTGGTTAATAGGTTTGTTAGAAAAATACTTATTTTAAGGATATCTTAGTTAACTCTTAGTCTAGATTAAAGTCTTATTATAGTTTTAAGGGAATTAGAGTTTAGGATAGGTTTAGTCCTGTATTAAGGGTTTTAGATTAAGAGAGTTTTATAGTTTCCAGGATAGTTGGAAGTTCAAGAAGTGTTTATTAACATATATTATTTAAGTTGGTTGATTTGGTTGATTGCTTGAATTACTTGTTTGAATTGCTTGCTTGAATTGCTTGTTTGGATTGATTGATTGTTTGAATTGATTATAAAATTTGGTTGGTTTTACTTAGTTTATTATCCTTTATTAGACTAGTATAGTCATAATTTTAGGGGGAATTATAATCTTTTAGGCTTAGAATCATAGATTTAGAGGGAGATATAAGGATAGTTATATTTATTCATTAGGAACATTTATATCATAAATGTAGGGTGAGTATTTTATTGTTATAAGATATATATATATAGTTTTAAAATTAAGAGGGAGTACTTTACTTTAGTATAGGAATTATTTAGGTAGTTATACGATTTAGGGGGAGTACTTTTAGAATTTCTTTTTGATAATGCCTAAGGGTGGGAACTATAAAATATAGGCATAGTTTATAGGATTCTTACAAACATGGGGAGTATTAGAAGGATAATCATCAACAGGTAAATACAGGTATGATATTTTATAAACTAAGGTTGTCATCATCAAAAAGGGGGAGATTATTGGAGAATGGAGTTTTGATGACAACAACCTTATTTCAATTATCATTGCTTATAAAATATATACTAACACTTTTGTATAGAATATATATATACATACGCAGGAATTATATACAGGAAATATTACTAAAGACTGTACAGTTTCAAGATAATAGAGATGCAGAATTCGTAGAAATATCAAGACTCATGAGTATTTAAGATTTCAAGAGTTCAAAATTAATATAGTTATAGAGTCTAGATTTTTGTAACACTCTAATTAGCACTCCAGGTTCAATATTCAAATTCTGATTTTCAATTTCTATTTTCTATCCTCAATTCTCTCTATTTTATGTTTTATCTTTTCAATTTTTTTCTTTCTTATTGATCTTTTTTTTCAAACATAATTTTTATATATTTATATTTTTATACTTTATATTTATATAGTTTAAAACCTTATAATTTTATAATTATGTTTATATAGTTTAATTTTATGTTTTCGTATGATTTTCTACTTTATAATATTAATTTACAACATTATATTTTTATTCAAGAAATTCCAGAATTATACATATATCAAAACACTTGAAAAATGTTTTAAAATTCAAAAAAATACTAGAGTATGTCGACATATAACCGTCAGAAATTCAAATTTGAAAGGAAGTGTCTTTTCACTATTTGAAATGTTTCAGAAACGTTACAACCTTTCACACACTATAAAATGGGTTTGAATTCGATTTTTAAACATATCTTCTTCTCTACTTTCACTCTCTTTCATTATATAATTATTCTTAATCACTTTTATGATTTCTACACTTATACTCTATCGAATTCAATTCCGTTTTGATCGAACTTCTTCTCTCTACACTCTCTTCTCATATCTCTCTGAATCAAGTGCTATTGAAGAGTTATAGGGCTGTTTGTAATTGCTTGGGTTGAGTAAAGTAGGAATCGGTGTGTTCCCTGTAGCCGTGAAACCAAGGAAATAGGAATCGGTGGTTTCCTTGTAGCCGTGAAACCAAGGAAGTAGGAATCGGTGGTATCCCTTATAGCCGTGAAATCAACGAGGTTGTACTTGACTATTGGAATAGTAATAAAACTCTGCGCAATCCAGCGTTGTACGGGACAGGACGTAGGAGCAATTGAACCAGTACAAAATCCGGTATGTTCTTTCCTTTTTTGCATTTTTATTTTTGTTGATTTTTCATTTGTGTTTGAATATGTGTCTGGGATTGTGTTTGTGGTGTTTGATTCATTCTATTATTCACCGAAGTTTTAGATTTTGTTTAAATTCTCACAAACACTATTCACCCTCCCCCCTTTAGTGTTTGATTTGCCTTAACGATCTATTCTGCAATTCCTAACAGGGACTGGTGTAAGAAATTCAATATATTTGTTATGTGCAGTTAAAACTCGCAATGCTTTTTGAAAAATTAAGCTAGCATAAGCTCTCTCGGCACACATACCGCGCAAATGCAGACTTGGGAGAGGTTCACTCCTTATGATAACCAAATTTGCTTGAAACATGAAAACATTTGATATTGTTTTTAGTATATAGTATGGAAATCACTTTTGCAAATAAATGTATCAATCCAAGGCAGCATAATGCCCCATCGTATTATGTTGACATATAGATTTACAATTAAAATCGTACAAACTTGTAGCGGAGAATGAATTTCCAACAAATGACTAGGCTATGTAACGTCCTTACCGATGGGTACATCTCTAGGGGAATGTTCCAAGAACAACTCTTTCTCTACCAACACAAGGTTGGGATCTCCCTACCTGAATATATCATCTACCCGTCGTTACCAACCAATAAATTGGGCCCCCGCAACATCAACAACCACAAAAAATAGAAGTTGCCACATAAGTAATACTTAGTCTCCATACCATGGTACACTTTTTATCTAGATAGAAGACGATAACCCATAACCTTGCTGCATCTTTCCTGTTTTGGTCATTTTTGGGTTGTGAGCCTTGTTTACGTCTCGTTACACAAACTACACTTAACTAAGCCATGATTTGATCATCAATATCACATCACTTAGTATGCCACACTATCATTTCATATATATGACTGACAATTGCTTACCATATCATCATTGAGCTCATATGTCTCAAAGAATGGTGTTAAGCTAAGGAGTAACCCCTCCGCAACCAACAGAAATATATATTTATGAAGAGCAATCAGTAAATCTCAAAATACAATGTCAAACGCATATCCATAGAAGTCCGTTCTAGGTTGGAACGAATCTGAAGTCACTTTATTCCTTGTCCAATGAAAGAGAGAAATTCTTGCAATTCTGAAAATTTATCCAAATACATCCGAACATACCGCTAAATAAAAATCTCAATACTAGAGCAACCTAGTGAAGAGACAATCAACAACCAGTCCTTTAGATATGCAGATTTATGGTCTTTAACACCATATTTTAGTATCTTTGATTCCTTCATTACAACGTATTCTTATTGGAATGGTCTTCAGACATAAATTCAGATCGCAGACTTTCCAAATAACAATCGCTATTTAAAAATATATGGATATATAGGGTTTGCAATTAAGTCTCAGCTTAAATTCAATTAAAATACATCACTAATCATTTAAAATAATTTCCACAGGTTTAGAATATAATTGTTAAGTTTCAAACATTTTAAAACTCCATAGCGTATAATAGTGTTCAAAAGCGTTACTAAATGTATTCCAAAACCGGCAATTTTACAGATTTTATTTAAACAACTTCAATTCTTTATAATTTGATCCAAACTTCTTTAAAATTATTTATTATGATTTATCAAAAAAATCCCTATTTTTAATAATTTTTAAATAGTTGTTTTGATTGGTTTCCAAATTTGGCCATTAAACTACACTTATAGCGACTTTTTCAAAAATAATTTTCACATAACTTGGAATCTACACATTTAAATTTGAAAATTCCTATTCCATTTGAAAACTATTGTCTTTAGGAAGCAAACTTTTTTCGTTTCGAAGAAATCTGATTTAAATTGCTTATGTTATAAGCGTTCGAAGTTTATAGTTGAAATTTGCAAACTACCACAACGCGACTAGTCCTATTTAGACCATATTATAATTTATATAAAAATTAATCTGATTTACTTTAAAATAGTCTATAAGTCCTTTTAAAATGTATATATAACTATTTCAAATCATATTGCAAATTTCAACTTAAAATTCAAATATTCATATTAAATGAATATTATAATATTATTTTATTATTAAAATAATATTATTTCTCAAAATTAATCCTTTTAAACCCAAACTTTCCCGAAATCCATTTAAATATAATATAAGATAGTTGGAACAATAAATTTGAATTTTCAACATTATTTATATATCAAACTCAACTTCGCTTTTTAAAGTTACTGTTCATAATTTATTTTAAATTTAAACATGCCATTCATACTTGAAATAATTTTCAAATAAGCTTCCATCTTTACAAAAGTTTTCATAAATACCTTAATTTCATTTCCAAAACATTTTGGATTAAAAATTCCATTCAATCGATAAATGGTTTCATAAACACCCTATTTTCAATATTTGATGATTCTAGTCAAAGACAAATGGTGCTAACGAATTTTAAGATCATTATTTGTCGATTAAGCTGTATTATTCTTCATTTAAAAATCAAGTTCAAATTTAATTCAAATCAAGTATTATAAATGAAAATCTTGGTTTTTAAATTGGAAAAATTCACTTAAATTTCCATAAAAGTTCCTTTAAATTTTTTACAAAAGTTTAACGAAAATTATGGGATGCTACATTCTCCCTTACTTAAAGAAATTTCGTGCTCGAAATTGAATATAAAAGGAAGAGTGAAAAGTAAATAGATAAAGAAGATAAATTTATCAAGGAGTTAAATATCCACACGAGATAAAACTTATGCATATGCTCCTCAGTTTTCCAGGTACAATCCTTTGGATCTTTACTCCGTTATACCTTGAGAAGCTTTCCATCTTGTTCCTCGATCTCTTTTCATCATGATCAATAATATTGATGGGCTCTCTTTCGATTGCTAATTTAGGTGTAATCTCTAAGTCCTATCGAGCAGCCTCTTCAATGATTTGGTTCGTATCATGCACATACTTTCATAGACTAGATATGTGGAAACATCATGTATTCCAAATAGCATTCAGGTAGATGAACTCTATAAGCCAAGGGTCCAATCCTTTCCAGAATAGGAAACGGCCCAATATATCGTGGTGCTAGTTTTCCTGTCTTTCTATATTTTATAACTTTGTGCATTGGAGAAACTTTCAAGAATCCTGAATCTCCAACGGTGAATTCAAAAGCTCTTCTTCTACTATCAACATAATTCCTTTTTCGATCCTGGGCTGTTTTCAACTTCTTTTTAACCAAGTCCACCTTCTCTATGGCCTCTCTGATCATATCAGATCCAAGAACAAGTCTATCTCCAGACACTATTCAACAGGCGGGTGATTTGCAAGACGACCATATAGTGCTTCGAAAGGTTCCATCCTAATGCAAGCTTGATAACTGTTGTTATAAGAAAACTCAATCAAAGGCAACTGACTTTCTCATGATCCTCCAAAGTCAAGTATACATGCTCATAAAATATCCAATAAACTCTTTCCGTTTGTCCATCTAACTATGGATGATACGCAGTGTTGAAATTTAGTTTAGTTCCTAAGGCGGCCTAAAAAGCTTCCCAAAAAAGACTAGCGAAGATTGGATCTTGATCGCTCACTATGCTACTTGGTATCCCATGCAATTTAACAATCTCTTTTATACATAATTCTACTAGGCTTGTAGTTGTTCTAGATGGTCATAATGGGATGAAATGGGCACTTTTGGTTAAACGATCCATGATAACCCATATACCTTTATTTCCTCTGTGAGTACGGGGTAACCCTTCGTTGAAATCTATTGAAACTTGGTCCCATTTCCACTTTGTAATTTCCAAAGGCTGAAGCAATCCAGCATTTTTCCGCTGATCATTTTAATTTATTGGCAAGTAGCACACCGGCTGACATATATAGATATGTCCCTCTTTATTGTTTTCCACTAGAAATTACGTTTAATATTCGATACATTTTGTAAACTCCTGGATGGATACTGAATTTGGACTTGCGTCACTCATCCAATACTTCTTTCGGAAGTTCTTTAATACCTGGAACACAAATTATCTTTTTCACTTTCGTAATGCCTTTTTTATTGATTTCAAAACTTGAACTTTGACCTTGTCGAATACTCTCAGCAATTCTTTGTAAAAATTTGTCTTTTCATTACTGTTTGGAATTTTTTTCTATAAAAGTTAGAGTGATGACTAAGTAAGCAATGATAGCGTGTTTCCGGCTTAAGGCATTAATGACTACGTTGGCTTTACCGAGAGTATATTGAATATTCAGATCGTAAGAGGCTAGAAATTCCAACCAATGTTATTGCCTTAAACTCAAATCTTTTTGAGTGAACAAATATTTCATAGACTTGTGGTCTGTGAATAATTCAAACTTCTCTCCCAACAGATAGTGCCTCCATATCTTTAAAGCAAATATTACTACTAATAGCTCTAAATCATGAGTCAAATAATTCTTTTTGTGCGACCTTAGATGTCTACCTGCATAAGCAATAACTCTGCCTTCTTGCATTAAAACTGCACCGATTCCTTCTTTAAAAGTATCAACGTAAACAAATAATCCTTCATTTCCATCAATAATAGCTAAGCCTGAGGCAGTGGTTAACCTTTTCTTTAACTCTGTGAGAGCATCTTCACACTGGGAGACCAAACAAACTTTCATTCTTCATTGTTAACTTTGTCAATCGTGAGGCTATATTAGAAAAATCCTAAACAAACTTCCTATAATATCCGACTAATCCTAAGAAACTTCGGATGTCTCTATGGGTTAAGGTTCGTTTCCAATCCAGAATAGCAGATATATTTCCTGGGTCTACTGAGATTCCTTTTTCAGATATGACATGTCTAAGAAACTTGGCTTCTTTTTCCTAGAAATCTACTGAGATTCCTTTTTCAGATATGATATGTAAGAAACTTGGCTTCTTTTTCCTAGAAATGACATTTGGAAAGTTTTACTTTAAGCATATTTCCCCTCAATATTTCTAAAACAATCCTCAAATGCTCTACATGATCCTCTTTAGTTTTTAAGTAGACAAGAATATCATCGATGAAAACCATTATGAATTTATTTAGTACTTCCCGAAATATTCTAGTCATTAAGTCCACGAAATAAGTGGAGGCGTCAGCCAATCCAAACGACATTACTAATCATTCATAAAAAGTATCAAGTCCTCTAAAGGCGGTCAAACGGATATGTTCTTCAGCAATTCTAAGTTGATGAAAACCTGTGGCTAAAGCCATTTTTGATAAAAATCGGGCATCTCTCAATTGGTCTAATATGTCATCTATTCGAGGCAAAGGGTACTTGTTCTTAAGGGTTTGTTTATTAAGTTCTCTATAATCGATGCACAACCTTAAGGAACCATCAGACTTGGCTACAAATACCACAGCTGATCCCTAGCCGGAACGACGTGGTCAAATAAATCCTTTCTCCAAAAGTTCTTGAATTTGTTTATCTAGCTCTTCTCTTTCCTTCGGTGTCATTCTCCGAATAGAATGGACAACAAGTCTGGTATTTGGTACTAAGTCAATTCCAAACTCAATTTCTCTGTGAGGAGGGAGATGTTTGAATTCTTCAAATACATCGGGAAATTCTCTAACGAAGGGTATGGTTTCGATGTCAATATTAGGATAACCCAAAGCATACATCAACCTATCTCTTTTAGGACTTGGGTGTAACAACCCAGAATTTTGGCAATGAATAAATTAGTTACATAATTAGATTTTAGCCAACTTTCATGTTTGGAGTTTCACTAACGGAGTTCGTATGAAAAAGTTATGGACGAAATACAAAAAACAGATAGAAATAATAAAATAGAATAAATATAATATTTATTACCTTTTATAAACTGGCTTCACTGGGCAAAATCCCTCAAGGGTGGTCGACACCCTTGACAAGAGTTGTCGACCGCTTAGGGCAATTTCAGCCCAGTGAAGGCTAGGATTATATAGGTTTTTAATATATAAATTGTTATATAAACGGACGAATGTTAATTAAAATAAATCTAACGGTCTGGGCTCTTTTCAAACACCTATATATAAAGGGGATAGCCCCTTATTCATTTCCACCTATTTCTGATAGCAGCAGCGGAGCTCTTCCATTTCCCTTTCTCTTTAAACATATTTCTAAAACAAATATATGTTCATATACAATCAATCAAACATAAACTACATGGATTTGAAACGGATAATAAGGTTTAAGTGGAAAAGGATATGGATTGGCATCTAGGTTCTTCTTCATCATATTTCTCCCCTCTTTTCTTGATTTCTTGCAAATCTACAAATTTGAAAGTATTCCCTTCTCAGAATAACTGTAGATCTGTAAGAATTTAGGAATAGGCCTAAAAGATTATACAAATTTCAGATTTCTATGCTTTCAAGTGAGTGGGAAATTTATATACAAACTATATAATAACTTGACTACTTCGTTTGTATTTGATCTGAAATATATGCCTATATGTTCAGCATATCTGTTATAGTTTTTATCAGATCTATTTATAATTTTATTAAATATGAAATAATGCTTATCAGATCTATTTGTGAATATTGTTAAATGTGAAAGAATAAAATTATGGTGGAGCAATATTATTAATTTGTAGGCTTATAGATTGTTCATATTGTTGCCTACAATTGTATATAAAAATATTATGGTTATTGCAAACATCATAGATCTAGAAATCAGTCTCATAAATCACTGTTAATATGTAGTTTTATTCCAGATCTGTAGTTTCGGTGTTGAATTGTAATTTATGTAGTATTGGTTAAAAAGATATAAGACTATTTGTTTCCAGTTTTGTTTGGGGTTTTAACTTAGTTATTATAAATATGCTTTTTTGCTCTTTTCAAATAAAAAGACATTATTTGAAACTAATAAGAAATACGTTAAAAATAAGAAAGGAAAATGTTATGTAA
Organism: Allium sativum; assembly: GCA_030737875.1. Classification (NCBI taxonomy): domain Eukaryota; kingdom Viridiplantae; phylum Streptophyta; class Magnoliopsida; order Asparagales; family Amaryllidaceae; genus Allium; species Allium sativum. The sequence continues at coordinate 975,315,718 of CM060924.1, forward strand.
ATTCACGTACAAATACAAGTTATATATATATGCGTATATATATATATATATATATATATATGCGTAGTGCACATCAACTATTGTAAAATATACGTACTTTATATTTCGCGTGGTTTGAAATATGTTTATTCCTCTTTTAAATTAGGCAAGCTAAGCCTAATTGGTTACAATTTGAAAATAATGATTAGGAATAATAATTGCAACTCTAATTAAATAAATAAACATTTCTTATAACATATATGCGTATATGTACAAAATAAATTAAATTAAAATAAAATAAGAACGTTCAAGGAGTTATAGTAATAAGAATAGAAATAAAAGAAACTGATATAATTAGGAATTTTCATTGTTATTGAATGCCTTAGGAAATTATGATCGTTTTGTTCATTAGTGACATTGATTAAAATCAATGGAAATAAATGGTATTTAAAGACTAAATTAGCGCTTTAGAAAAATATGACCGTTTTGGTCTTAAATGGCAATAACCTTATTAAATAGAAATAAATGAAATAGAAAGGGGATTTATGGGTATTGGTTGTCGTTTAAATACTAAGTTCGATACAGAAACAATTAAATAAATATCCTAGGATAGGAAGGATATAACTTTCATTATTTTGTACTAGTTAATCTGAAACTAATAATTAAAAAGTTAGGATTGGACTTAGTAGGTTAATGATGCTAGGTTAGTTGCCTTACTCGATAGAAGTCTACACTTTTTAGTAGTCTAATATATGTCCAAGTGATGTGAGATATCATTAACCATAGGAAGCCATGACAATAGTTAGTTCGCGTATGTGTAGTATTTCCATAAGGAGAAACTAAACGAGAATAACTCAATAACATGGCCTGCTTTGGGATTAAGGCCTTAAGTGGTTAGATCCACCTTATAAAAAGGTATTAAGCGATTATGTAGCCCACCTCCCATAAATGAAAGCATTAAAAAGGCTAATTGGGTACGAGCTTGATAATCTTCACGAATAGTCGTCTTCCTTGGGTCTTAGGTGACTTGGGTCAAGGGGTCAACCTGGGAATAATTCATCCAGTTAGGGGTCTTAAATGGTGTACGAATCCTACCTAAACCTGGTTTTTAAAAGGTCTGATATGGTCATTCTGTAGGGCTACCTATCCTACGAGAAGTATTAAGCGACTAAGATATTATCCAATAAGGCCAACTAGATAGTAGCGAGGGGTTCCTCCACCGGGTGATCTTAAATGGCGTGCTACGTCTACCTAATCGAGTGGTCTCAAGTGACTGCTTATTTTCTCTTGCCTTATGCGGGGCATGGGTTTATATATGTGAATGACGGAAGCCTTAATTAGTAGGACCTGTAGCTAGTGCCCTCTAGTTTATATTAGCATTGAGTAAACCATCATGAGGCATTAAGTGACTTATAGGTCTTCCTAGGGTCTTAAGTGAACAAGAGGATCCACCCTTAGCTATCATTTGATAATGAGGTCTTATATGGCTCTATATATACATAAATAACTAACCTCTGTACGATTAGCTTGTAGTTGAAATCCTCACCTCTTAGTTTTGGTACTTGATTAAATGATGGTTAAAGGCTTCACACACACACACACACACACACACACATATATATATATATATATATATATATATATATATATATATAAAGCCTTTAACCATCATTATATATCTCGGTATCGTTATCATTGGGAATGCTACCTTGGGTATGGTAGTCGGAGTCATGCGTCATTATTTACAATGTTAGGTTATAACTACAAGCCTTGGTAGGCATATGTCTTTAGTTGAACCAAACGTGAGACATCTGTGTATTATAAATTGTTATACTCTGCATGTTCACCATAACTTGTTGTTCTGACCCCCTTTCTCATTACAATCTCCTAGTTTTTCTCGAGAGGGCCTGGTTCTCATAGGTGTTTAAGTTTGGTTTCCAGTTTTTGTTCTCTCTCATGCTCGGTATTGACATGATGACTCACTTTTATAAGGTAGTTACTCGAGTTGATACTAGTCTATCCTATTTTGTTTTTGTTGTGAGTTTCTTTATTGTGCTATGATTATGCTCATGCTCTTTTTATTTGCGGGTACCTAATCTACACGCTTCATGCTTGGATGTGTTTGAGTTTTGATTTTTGTCGAAATTTAGGCTAAGAAAAGTTTGGGGTGTTACATTTGGTATCAGAGCATAAGTTAAAATATCAGAGAAATTAGTTAAAAATTAGCACCCATGAGAGAACGTATTCGACTTTCTTTTCTATTTTCTTTATCTTTCTTTCTTGACTTTAAATTTATTTCGATGATGAAATAGTCATGGGCTTATTTATATAGAATGGGTCTTAAGCAACTAGAGTTAAAATAGATTATGTTCGAGTTTCTAGCAAATTCTGTCTTACCCCATAGTATGTTGACAAATTCGTTGTGTAGATCATAAGGATGACATATGGTGGATTCGAGTTTGGAAACTGGACAAATAAACTAGCTACAACCGAGATAGTAGCAATTTCTAGTTTTTGGTTTCGTTTGGTGGTTCTAATCAATGACCTTTTCGTGGTCTGAAACGGAAAATTCGAGCTAACATGTCGTATCCATTTGAAAATATAATTATGAGGTGTATCACCTCGTTTAAATTCCGGATATTCTTTTGTGGAAAATGTTCATTAGTGTTCTTAGTTTTGTATTCGAAGGAATTTCCATTCTTAAACTGTTTGGAAAAATAAAAATGGATTTCGAAAGCTTTGAAAATACGGTTTCAAAAAGTATTTTTTTTAAAGTATATAATCTATTCGCACTTCAAAATTGTTTGAACTTCGTGCGATTTTAATAAATAATCCATTTGGTAGAAAGAAGGGAATTGGAAATGACAAGTGATATGCCTTGAAACTTAAAAATAATTTACACTCACTCCTTGTAAATTTTAATGTCCCTCTTTTTATATATATATTGGATGATTTATCAAAATTATCACAATTAATTTTCGAGATTTTTAGATTATGACATTTTAGAACGCGAAAAGGTTTTCCAGCTAGTAATATAAACTAAAATATAAAATAATAATAAATTGGATTTATAATACGAAACCTTTAGTTTATAATAAATCCATTTTGAAAAGTTTTAAATTTTCTTTCGAAACGGCTAAGAAAAATCTTTCTTCCTGATTTTTAGGGTATTCGATTTCGTGAATCGTTTGATTTATTTTTCAACTTGGGAAAGGGAAAATCCGTTTTAATTAAATTACGGGTTTCTGGCTGAATTCATTCATTGTGTGGTCGCAACCTTTTGTCGAGACTACTTTGAATATTTGGAGATGGTTAGGAATTTGAATGTGGTCTTTGATGCTATCGGGATGAGGATAGTTGTTTGTTGGATCGTGTCAAATCTTGAAAGATGACGCAGAACGATTAATATATTAGTCCGGCCTATTAAGGTCAAGGTTCAATCTTTGTCCAAAGCCCATTTAATAATTGACCGTTTAGTGTTATGCTAGAATGATCAACTAGTTGATGAGTTTTGGTACAACTTGGACCTAGGACTCAACTGTAAAAGTTGGGTTCAAATCACCCCTTAACTTCTTTCTTTCATCCTTTCTTCCATATCTAGTCGAACCATATATACATTCTTCTTCTCTTTCTTCGTTGTCGCCTTGTCTGCTCCTTTTTCCGTGCTTGTTTGCGCATTAGATCTTGCTCCATTAATAATCCAAGATCTAATACAATTTCTACTCTCCAATAGTTTTTTAGCCTATAATACCTACTTGCACTACTTGATCTTTTTAGTACCATTTAAGACTGTAACGGCTCGCTTTTTGACCGTCTCGAATTGGTATCGAAAAATTTCTACTGTATCGCAAGTAATTATTCGTTTAGAAGTTCTTATATAAGACTTGTTGAACCTGACTATTTGTTCCTAAGTGTTCCAGATTTGAAGTTTTAGCTCACAAATTGGAGAGGAACGTGAAGATGCATATGCGCCCGCGAGAGGCTAATCAAAACTGTAAAACTTCATTTTAAAAATTCTTGTATGTGTATTAAAATCTTCCGCTGCAAATAAATTTTTCTACTCTTATATTTTTGTATAAAAAAATTGATTCTACTCAGCCATTCTACGACGGTATTCTATGCTAATTTTATTTAAACCCTGTAAGCTAAATAACGGTTCACCATTTTGAGCGTCTGGATTCGGTTTAAATACCAATTCAAGACGGTCAAAAAGTGAGTCATTACAAAGTCTCATCCTTAGGGAGGGATCATTTGGTTGGATTGGAAAAAGCAAAAAGGTCTCACCACTTTAGGGAAAAGTAAATTTGTCGTGGCAGTTGGACTTGCACCGGTCCATTGCTTCGACATTAGGATAGGTTGTTGTTTGTACTACATCCGCCTTTACCATATCTAGTTAGAATAGATTTTGATGAAGGCAATCATCGTTTTGGAGATGAAGATTAAGCTATCTTTGGATGGTCTTTTTGTGGAGAATCTCGGTGAGATTTTAGAGGCATCCATGTTTCACACGGACTTGAATGGTCTTTGTTTGACTGACTTCAGGGATTTTGCAATGGATCTCCTTTTCCTTAATGTTGGTTTTTGTTTTCGAAAACCTATGTCGAAACTACCCATGTTTATGTGTGACTCATTTAACACATTGTTCCAATAATGAGAAGTCATGACTAGATTTATAGCATGATGCAGAAATCAATCTTTTGCTTGATCGATGGTGTAACATCATTTAGTGACACATCATATTCGATCTAAATTGTTGTCCTTGAGTATTATTTCATGGAGTTATTTTCTGTATCCCCACCTGTCCATGTTATTATTAGATAATGTTAGGTGACTCGCTGTGAAGAACATCTTTGTGGTAGGTTTTTTGTCATATATAATTTCTATTGTAAGGGATGATGATGTGAAAACCTCCAACAACACCAATAGTGTCTGCAACATGAGATTGAGCATTTTGCTACTACGATATGATTAGTCAAAGGTCATAAAATAGGTTTGAGCTCCAGTAGCGAAGAAAGACATCTCTTTTTTTATAGGCATTTTTTGGAAGTTTGGGTGTGGTTGTTTTGTTGTTATCTTTATTGTTTTCCCTTTCCAGCATTTAGATCTTGACTTTGTGGTAATTCGTGCTTGCAACTGTTAGTGTTTCTTGAATCACACGACATTTTATGAGATTTCTATGCTTGGAAATATTTATGTCATTTAAGCATGCCTATTTGAATGAAATCTCATTTTCTTATCTAACTAACAGTTATCCTAGAGCTGGAAAGAATAGAATTATGTATTGGATAAATTTTAGCAAAGGACAGGTTTTGTGTCGTTTTCGCCATGGGTATAATTAATCACTTATTCCTTGTTAAGCTAAAATTTATTGCGTTCTTTTGCATGTGATCTCAGTTTTTGCATTTTTCACGTGACTGACTTCGTTTTTCGCCAACATGTGACTTGCGTAGTTTAAGTTTCCGCAAAATACATTTTATGAAACATTTTGCAAAAGTTGTTTGAATATATATATATATAGTTTATATATCCTTTTTTAATTTTATATTTTACTGGTTTACTTTCTTTTATTTCGGTTTGTGTAAAAATGTGGATTTGCGTGCGGCAATTTGCACATGTTCAAACGTTTGTTTTACATTAAAATAGATGGTTTGAATAACGCAAAGCGCACATTACCAATTTTTTTTCGCGCGAATCTCATATGGAAAGTGAAATGATATTGAAAAGGAATTTTCAAATTATATAAAAGAAGTTTCTATTTTTGGTCACGTGAAAGGCGTAAGAAAGATTTTTGAATGCTTTGTGTGCGCGTTTAGAGGTTTAGTAGGGCCGATGATGCGATAAAAACGTTATGACAACAAGGAAATGTTTTTCTTATCCTTGGGAACGTTGTTTCCATACGTTGTCAACAATACACGTGAGTTGTCTATTAACTCGTTTTACGTTTTAGAGCTTGTTTTAAGCCTCCTTTTCAGTCTATAGATGGGGAATTTTGGAGTATTTTTGGGAACTGAGGTAAAATTTCCACTATAGGATGGAAAATGGAATATTTATAAGAGAAGGGAACGTTAAAATTCTTCGTTTTTCTTTCCTTTTTTCGGTTTAGGAGAAATTTAATAGGAAGTGACTAGATGCGTTAGCATTTTGGATGGTAGGATTTCGATGCAAAATTGGTTGCTTCACACTTCTATTTATAGTTGTGTGAGGGTTGTGGATGAAAAAGGATTTTCAAAACTTGCATTTATATAGAACTGCCAGTATATTTAGGAGGATCCAATTCAGAATCATTATGCATACATGTTGTGTAGTTGAAATGCATTATGTACACTGTGCACATGGGCACTTGGTTGCAAAGTGGATGTATACAAATTAGTTGCTAAGTAGTTGTCAGAATTTTGGGACGAAATTCCTTTTAAGGTGGAAGAATGTAACAACCTGGAATGTTTCCAATGAATAAATTAGTTATATTATTAGATTTTTCTAAAATATGTTTTTTTTTTGTAAATGATGGAATTTGACCATGAAACTTTATCCATTGCGTTTGTCTCGGAATTTTGGTTAACTTTCATGTTTGGAGTTTCGCGTACGGAGTCCGTATGAAAAAGTTACAGACGAAATACGAAAAATGGACAGAAATAATAAAATAGAATAAATATAATATTTATTACCTTTTATAACATGTGTTCACTAGGCAAAATCGCTCAAAGGCGGTCGACACGCTTGACTAGAGTGATCGACCACTTCGGGCAATTTCAGCCCAATGACGGCTAGGGTTATATAGGTTTTTAATACATAAACTATTATATAAACGGACGGATGTTAATTAAAATAAATATAACGGTCCGAGGTCTCTATAACAACTATAAATAAAGGGGTGAGGCCCTCATTCTTTTCCACCTATTTCATATAGCAGCAGCGGAGCTATGCCATTTCCCTTTCTTTTCAGACAGATTTCTAAAACAAATATATGTTCATATACAATCAATCAAACATAAACTACATGGATTTGAAAGGGATAATCAGATTTAAGTGGAAAAGAATATGTATTAGCATCTAGGTTTCTCTTCATCGGATTTCTCCCCTCTTTTCTTATTTTTTTTGCAAATCTACAAATTTGAAAGTATCCAATTTTTGGAATAACTATAGATTTGTAAGAATTTATGAATTGTATACCTAAAGATTATTCATATTTGGATGCTTTCAGGCGAGTGGAAAATTTATATACAAAGTATACAATTACCTGATTACTTTGTTTGTATAAGATCTGAAATATATGCCTATATGTTCAACAAATCTATTTTAATTTTTATCAGATCTATTTATAATTTTGTTAAATCTAGAATAATGCTTATCGGACCTGTTTGTGAATATTGTTAAAATTGAAAGAATAAAATTGTGATTGACCAGTATTATTAATTTGTAGGCTTAATTGATTGTTCATATTGTTTCCTACAGTTGTATATAAAAATATTGTGGTCATTGCAAACATCGTAGATCTGGAAATCAGTCTCATAAATCACTGTTAAGATGTAGTTTTATTCCAGATCTGTAGTTTAGTGTTGAATTCTAATTTATGTAATTTTGGTAAGAAAGATATAAGCCTATTTGTGTTCAGTTTTGTTTAGGGTTTTAACTTGGTTATTTTAAATATGCCTTTTTGCTCTTTATCAATAAAAAGACAATATTTGAAACCAATAAGAAATATGTTGAAAATGGAAAAGGAAAAGTTGCGTAAATTCACATAAAAATACAAGTTTATATATATATATATATATTTGTGCATAGTTTACATCAACTATTCCAAAATAAACATACTATATATTTCTTATGGTTTGAAATATGTTTATTCCTCTTTTAAATATTCAGGCATAATTTACAATAATTATAGTTGACATCATTTCTGTAAGATTTAGAATCTTATTACAAAATTGAACGCAAAAAGGAATGTTTAGCTGTTAGCTTCAACCAAACATTTAATTTAATAATAAGGAAAAAAAGAATAATAAGTTCGTTAATTTCGCGAAAGTATAAATATTGATAATATGTACATTATCCGTCCATACCTACGTAGACAACGAAATATATGTATATATATTATAATGAATGTTTGTCTGTTTAAATGGTTTCCATTTTTAAAGAATTATACATGGAAACGTAATCCATACTAAATGGAAATACATGTTATGACCATTGTGGCAATTAAGGTAATTGGCTGCTATAGTTAATGTCATGAAGAAGTAATAAACTATTGTAATCATTGTTGATTGGGGAAAACAAATTAAATTAGGCAAGATAAGCCTAATTGGTTACAATTAGAAAACAATGACTATGAATAAGAATTGTAACTCCAATTAAATAAATAAACATTCCTTATAACTTATATGTGTATATGCACAAATAAATCAAATTAAAATAAAATAAGAATGTATAAGGAGTTATAATAATAAGGATAGAAATAAAAGGGACTGATGTAATAAGGATATTTCATTGTTATTTAATGTCTTAGGAAATTATGACCGTTATGTTCATAAGTCACATTAATTATAATCAATGGAAATAAATGCTATTTAAATATTAAATTAGCACCTTAGGAAAATATGACTGTTATGGTCATAAATGGCAATAACCCTATTAAATAGAAATAAATGAAATAAAAAGGGGATTTATGGGCACTGGTTGCCGTTTAAATACTGTCCAATAAGGAAACAATTAAATAAATATCCTAGGATAGGAAGGATATAACTTTCCTTATTTTATACCAGTGAATCTGAAACTAATAATTAAAAAGTTAGAATTGGACTTAGTAGGTTAATGATGCGAGGCCAGTTGCCTTACTCGACAGAAGTCTGCACTTTCCAACAATCGAATATATGTCCAACTGATGTGAGATATCATCAACCATAGGAAGCCGTGACGATAGCTAGTTTGCGTACGTGTAGTATTTCTGTAAGGAGAAACTAAACAGTAAGAACTCAATAATGTGGGATGCTTTGGGATTAAGGTCTTAAGTGGTTAGATCCATATATAAAAAGGTATTAAGGGATCGCGTAGCCCACCTCCCGTAAATGAAAGCATTAAAAAGGTTAACTGGGTACGAGCTTGATAATCTTCATGAATAGTCCGCTTGCTTGAGTCTTAAGTGACTTGGGTCGAGGGGTCAACCTAGGAATAGATCATCCGTTAAGGAGTCTTAAATGGTGTACGAATCGTACCTAAACCTGGTTTTTAAAAGGCCCGTTATGGTCATTCCATTGGGTTACCTATCCTACGGGAAGTATTAAGCGACTAGGAGATTATTCAATAAGGTCAGCTAGATAGTAACAAAGGGGTCCTCCACCGGGTGGTCTTAAAGGGCGTGCTATGTCTACCTAACCGAGTGGTCTTAAGTGACTGCTTACGATCTCTCGCCTTATGATGGGCATGGGTTTATATGCGTGAATGACGGAAGCCTTAATTAGTAGGGCCTATAGCTAGTGTCCTCTAGTTTATATTAACGTTGAGTAAACCACCATAAGGCATTAAGTTACCTATAGGTCTGCCTAGGGTCTTAAGTGATCAAGAGGATCCACCCTTAGCTGTCATTTGATAGTGAGGTCTTATATGGTCTATATACATAAATAACTAACCTCTGTATGATTAGCGAGTAGTTGAGAGCCTCACCTCTTAGTTTTGGTATTTGGTTAAATGATGGTTAAAGGCTTCTTAAATATATGTGTAAATGTTCTATCTCAGTATCATTATCATTGGGAATGCTACCGTGGTTATGGTAGTTGGAGTCGTGCATCAATGTTTACGTGGTTAGATTAAAACAACTAGGTTTGGTAGGCATATGTCTTTAGTTGCACCAAACGTGATACATCTGTGTATTGCAAACTGTGTTGTACTCTTCCTGTTCACCAAGACTTGTTGTTCTGGCCCTCATTCTCATTACAATCTCCCAAGTTTTCTCGAGATGGTCTGGTTCTCACAGGTGTTTAATTTTTGTTTTCGGTTCTCGTTCTCTCTCATACTCGGTATTGACACGGTGACTCACTTTTATAAAGTAGTTACTCGAGTTGATACTAGTCTATCCTATTTTGTTTCCGTTGTGAGTTTCCTAATCATACTATGATTATGATCATCCTCATTATATATGCAGGTACCTGATTTACATGCTTGGATGAGTTTTAGTTTCGGTTTTTATCAAAATTTAGGCTCAGAATAGTGTTAGGTGTTAATTTGGGTTTTCACAAGATAATTCGATAATCTTTCCCAACTTAGTTTTTTAACAATTCATTTCTATTTACACAATCTAGCTTTGTTTCGTACTCAGTTAACCAATTTACCTAAGTATAAGTTTAAATTCATCAAAATCTAGAATAAACATGTCTTGATGATGCGAATAAGAGATAGAGACTCCTTTACAATATAAACACAAAGTTGTAGGGCTACCTACTGGATTTTTTTTACACAAAGTGGATTCTTTACGAATATTGTTTTAAGGTTTAATTCCTTTATCGTACATTTGTAAATGAAGCTATATGTAGGACCAGTATCGAACATAACTTGAACTAATTTATCACAAACGAAAATATTACCTTCTAACATGCATTTTCCTTTGTTAGTCCTTGAAGTTTAGGGCTAATCTTTGATAGCATAAACCTTTGCTACTTCTGCTTTCTTCATCATGAGACAGTCCTTGATCAGTTGCCCAGTCTTATGGCAGTTATTACATCCTCTGGTCTCCTACCTTTCTTTATTTGGTTTGCTACACTTGCTTGAGTAATGCCCTTTCTCCTAGCAGTTGTAACATGTAATATTATGAAGATAACCTTCCTTGGTTTCTTTCTTCTGCCCTTGGCTTTTTCCCATCGAACTTTCTTTTCTTCCAGTTGCTGCTATTATTCTCTTTAGGTATCTTATGCAAGTCTAAAGTCACAAATCTATATCCCATATCCACAAAGTCAACAAATGACTGCTTCACATGTGTTATCCTCTCGTGGTACTTCTGATCATTCCCTTGATAAACCTCTTGGTCTTCTTTATTGAACTGTTAATCAGCTCTGGTCTGAAACGAGACAGCTCATTAAACTTGTAACAACCCGGAAAATATGAACCAATTTAAAAAATTTATTTTAGCAATTTTGGTGAATTATGAATATTTAAAATGATTTATCTTAAATAATAACGATGAGAAATTTATTTTGAGAAGAATTAGAACGTATGTATTTATTTAAATCGAAGTTAGAATATAAATATTTATTTTAATTATAAAGGAATTGGAAATGGCACGGTAGTTTGAAAATTCGATTTCAAAGTTCAAATGAATGCACAAGATTCAAAATAAACCAGATTTTAGCGAGACCAAAAATAATAGAATCTATTTGAAAATATCTTTCCAACGAATCCTAAAAACTGAAATTTCATATTGGGAATAAAAAGTTATGCCCAGTTGAAATTTCAGAATAGTCGCTATGGAAAATATAGCCCTTAAAAATAGAAATTTTGCAAACGACCTCCGTTTTCGACGAAACCACTTTTGTTGGATCCGGGATGTCAAGTTATTGCTTGATTCCAATTTTCATAATTTTTGGAATCAATATGTGAGCGTGGCGAAGTAAAACGTGTTTTGACAGTTTTAGTCAATTTGGATCGACCAGAAAATGGCCATTTTTCAAACTGTCTTCAAATTTGATGAGATTAGTTTTGTTAGGACCGTATCGTCAAAACATAGCCAGATATAAATTTTCTGGAATTTTAGAGTTAGAATATGGCCTCGGTAAATTGAAATGTGTGCTCAAATTGAATATATACGGATTTATATTTTAATTTAAACAAAAGCAGATTGAAAACATTCGAATCAGCTTGCGGGACATATCCAATTGTGTTTGGAATGGGGCTAATTAGCTGTGGGCGACAGTCGTTGGGTTCGATTCAGAGTTCGAATGAAAAACCCACTTTTTGGATAATAAATAAATTAATTAAATTATTTATATAAGGGGCCCAAGCCCTTATTCTTGCTCACCACTCAGTCAACCGCAAATCAAATAGAAAAAGAAAAAAGACCACGCGCTCCTCGATCTGGCCACCACGTCCAGCGACCGCCGCCCGCCGGAGGCCCCACAACTGTCGTCGCCTCCTCAGGCGTCACCCCCTGGACCTCCACCTCTCTCTCCTCCTCTCTTCTTCCCTCCAGAACCCCACCTCGACTGAAAATGGCCATGCCCCCCTTTGCCGACCACCGCCGCGCCGATCTCTGGGGCCCCACCACCTCGCAACAGCCCCTCCCCTCCAGCGAAGCACAAAAACCCCTACCTCTGATGAACGCGGTGAGTATTTTCAATAATGTTTTATTTTTATTTCGGTTTTAAAATTACAGAGATATTAAAAATATAATTTTTACAATATGTAGATAATAAAATTATAATTTTTATATTAGTAGAGTATTAAAAATAGGATTTTTATATTAGTAGAGTATTAAAAATAGGATTTTTATATTAGTAGAGTATTAAAAATATGATTTTTATATTAGTAGAGTATTAAAAAATATTATCTTTATAATGCAAACATCAATATAAAAGTATGATTTTTATAATGTGTTCATGAAGAGGAAAATGTGTTTTTTATATGAATAATATAATAAAAATATAATTTTTATTATAGGGGAAGTGAAATAAAAATACGGTCTTTATATAAGAAGTAGAGATATAAAAATACAATTTTTATATAGAAAGAAGCGTTGTAAAAATATGATCTTTAAATATGTAGTGAAATAAAAATATGATTTTTATTATATATATATAGCATTGAAATAAAAATGTGACTTTTACTATGAACAGCGTAAAAGGGACTGCGATGGAACGGACTGAAATCAAAACAAAATACAAACCGTTTAGAATTAAAGAATGGCGGAGTGGAAACCTAAGGTGAGAAATCCTCACTTTTATTTTATCTTCTAGTTAAAATATATACTAGGATGTAGACGGTGCTTAGTAGCACCCGACATCCGTCGTCCACAGACCATTGACGACTCGTTTGTTTGTTTGATTATGTTGTGAAAATTGATGGTGTAATGTGGAATGAAATACAATATTCTGTAGTTAAATATAATTTTTAATGTGTATAGGAGTGAGATAAATATTCATAAACAAATTAGACAATTTGTTTATGTACACACATTTGACTGATATTGATTAGGACGTTAAATTTCACACATCGCCCAACTGCACAAATAAATCCGTGTTCGTTGTTTGAAAACCCTACACGGGTATTGGGATGATATATGACATACACTAGTCCCAATAATTAGCGGCATATCAATTGATTAGTCGACAAGCTATGTAAGCATTAAATATTCATATTTGATGCTTATACAGTGTAGAATGCACTTTAGATGATGGCTGACTGTGTTTGATTGTTGTTGTGTTCATGTGTATATGAAATCCATATAAACAAATTATATGGTAATTGGCTGTATCTGATTGCAGTTCGGAAAGAATGAATATTTTAAAATAATATTCAGTAATGGATCAAAATGTGATTTTGATGTCTGATTTGGGATGGACACGAATATATTTAAATATATATAGCCGTGTTGATTAGATAACGCCATTTTGACGTGAACGATATTTATATCAATTTTATTCATTTCTACAATGAATATCGAAAAGGAATTGATTTCAAAATGTAATGTTTTGAAAATATTATCATTTATATATTAATGATATGGAATATTCAATTTTGATATGAAATTGAATACGAAGTTGAAGTCCTTTTGAAAGCAAATTTAAAACGATTTAAATACGTTTTAAATGGAAATCGACGAAATATAATATATATATATATATATATATATATATATATATATATATATATATATAATGGCCTGAATAGAACGCGCTGCGCCGCGGTAGTTCGTGAATTTCGACCATTGACTTCGAATTGATGTTACGGGAGATTCTCCTAAAACCGTAACCATTGGGTTCGTATCGAAAAGAGCTTTCTAAAGAATATTGGAGATTTGAAATCTAATTGTTGGATTTGGAATTATGTCCAAATCAAATTTGGAAAAGGTCGTTGTAAGTGCAGTTCGATGGCCATTTATGGAAATCGACCATACGGGCCTTGATAAAATTATTAAAAATATCAATAATTAGTGTAAAATCATAAGAAATGATTTGGAAAGAATTGGGATGAAAAATTCCATATTTGAAAAGATAAAAATAGATTTTTATCAAAATGAACTAGTTATAAACTAGAATTATAACCCAATATTTTTAAATAAATAAATTGCGTCTGAAATGGTTTTAAAAATAACCAAAATTTCCAATATATAAATTGGAATGGATTTGAATCGACATTGTCTTCGGAATATTTTGATGTTCAGTTTCGTGATTATACAGATATTGTTATGGAAATTTGAAAGATATATTTATATCGTTATTTCCAATACGATATTTGTTGGTTGTAGTATTTGATATTGAATATAAGCCGATATTTTTTCTGTTCAGAGCCTTGTATTTAATATCAAATGGGATTTTGGGTTTGTCGTGAACGGTGTCTTCAACAACACTGTTCTTGAACCCCATGTGAAAGAATTAATCTTTTAATTAAGATTGTTAGAGTTTCCAATTATATTTAACAATTGGAATAAAATGGAATGTGAATTGGGTTTATCGTGAACTGTGTTTTAGCGACATTTGTTCTTTAACCCGATTTAGAATGAAATGAGATTTGGAATTTATAAATCTTTTGTTAAGATTTAAAGGAGATTTTCCAAAGTAAAGTGTTCCAATTTAACATATTAACTTGGAACTGAATGGAATTCGATTTGGTAATAATCGATGTAAGCTTCTGTAGAGGAAGACGGTTAATATATACGGAATTTAAAAGGCCTTGTCGTTATTCCATTTATATTATCGGTTGGATATTACAGTTTATATCGATTATATTTATCGATTTGTTTTCCATGAAGATTCCACTGTTAATAGAATGTGATTTTGGGTTGTCGTGAACGGTTTCTTTAATAATACTGTTCTTAGATCCAATGGAGTTATGAAAATCAGAAACTAACTGGAGATTAGTTAAGTTGAATGGTTTCCTAGGTATTGATCTGATATTGGTTTTGGCCTTCAGGGTTAATACTTAGGGAATTGTTCACTTGCTAATTTACGATTAGAGGCTGATGGAATGGAATGGGATTTTGGGTTTATCGTGAACCGTGTTTTAAATGACATTGGTTCATTAACCCAGTTAAAGACAGGATATGATTTCCCAAGTTAAATAATCATGAATATTGATTTTTGGGAAGATTAAAACCAAGTGGAGTTTTAATGAATCTTTAATTAGATTGAAATGACCGAGAATGGAGTATCACCATTTTTGCTCCATGCGATAGTTAAATCAATAATTAGATTTGAACGTGAAATGGTAATTGAATTTACCAATAACACCGTGGTGTTAGATATGAAGTATTACCAGTTTTTCTTCATGGGATGAATAGGTTAGGATTGGGAAATTAACAAATGATCACTTCGGTAAGGTGCGCTATTCCCGACTAGTTTGGATAAACCACAATTTGGTTTGAATTGAAATCCAAAAGAAGATTAAAGAATAAATTTAAAGAATTTATCTTTGATAAAATTAATGGGAACCTTTCCCAAAGTATAAGAATATTTGAATAAAGGAATATTCTGGATTGGAATGAGGCGTATGTTGTGTTTTTATAGCACTTGTTTATTATATACGCGAGTTATTCAGAAAGACCGGGTTTACCCAATTCTAAATAACTGATTTGACGATGTGTTGAGGATGAAGATGGTGGTTGAAGACCGGAGGTCTTCACATCGTTTGGATGATTACTGATGTCTTGATTGGACTGTACACCCAAGACGAGGTAATAAGTGGTGATCGTCCAGACGTACTTGGAGATCAACAGATATGCGAGGACCTCTCTTCCGTATTGGACATATGGGACGAGGAATAAGGTGCCTCCAATTTCGGTCAGACCCAGAATGAACTTGTAAATGGATATGTGTCTGACATCGGATTTCATTCTGTGTGATTGATATACATCGGTTGCATAGCGTGAATTGCCTGTGTGGCATGCTGAGATGCAAATGATCAAGGCTTCTGTTGAAAAGTAGAGTCGTGTGGTTGATGATCAAAGCATATCTTTAATATAGCATAGCTTTGTGTAGCGTTAATTCGCGAGCCTCACACCCCGGTGTGGACCAGAAACGGGAAAGGACTTCAGGGAGGACATACGTTTCCTTCTAGCTAGGAGTGGTGTTAGCGTTTTACTAGCCCTGACATTTTACTTATGTGGATGATGGATTGCGAGGTGCCTCGGTTGTATCGGTCGTTCCAGGGCCGATAGTTTGGTCGGGATATGACCAGTTTATGCCCCATAGGGCGGGGAAATGCATTGTTCAGGCATTTTAATCCACTCCGTGTGGACTGGCCCTGACGATCCAAAGGGCCTACCTGAGTCTGGGTCCTGAGGGGCGGGCTAGAGCGTCTCGAAGCGGTAAGGATGATCCCTTGCCTTGGTTCACAGATGGAAATCCAACTTCCAATATGCCATTTTTCGGTTTTGATTGTAGAGCCTAGTATGGCGACATAGTGGGATGGGGCACTCATGCCATCTATGATTGATACATTTATATTTGAAATTGTCTTGACACTATACACATATAGTAATAGTAAAATATGAGATTTCACATACCAAGCATTCTTGGCTATTATAAGGTAAAAACTCTATCCTCCGGCTTACGTTGCATTGTGTAATGGGACCTGAGTCTTATAAGAGCTTCATTGTTCTTTATTTAGAATTGCGCTGTTTGTTTTATGCACTAGTATTCTTGGAAGTAAACCCGTTCCGTGTTATAAGGCGTGGACCCTTGATTTACCTAACTTTAAAATCAGATTAATAACTGTTTTAGTTCTCACACTAGTCACATGACTGACTGGAGTTTATTGTTTAAACCTAAACTGTGGGTGCCCCTATTCTCCACACGGGCAGCTAGTAGTTTTGGTTTTGCATATTTATATTTACAGGATCCTGGTTTATAGCTGGAATGATATTCGGAAAGTTCTATATCTGTATATTCCTTTCAGTTGTGATTTGTATTATTTTCCGCTGCATTGTAACTTGTAAATCTCTAATATTTAGTAAATGTGTAATATTTATTCATACTCTGTATATTCCTGTACTCTGAATTAAATTGTTGTAATAAGCAATGAAATGTTCTTCTGTTTGTGTTCTTGTTTGTCGTGTTCTCAAGTCAATCCGGGCTTTCCTTCACGCGGAAGTTCGGGTCGCTTACAGTGGTATCAGAGCTTTGGTTTACATAGCTCGAAGAACAAGACACGTTAGAACTAAACGAAAGAATTCATCAAAGATTGGATTAATAATATCCAATGAGAATGACTCGTTAGAGATGAGATCAGTAGTATCCTAGAACGAGTGTGAAGTGTGATATTTTTAAAATAAAGATGAAAACAATTTTTGTTTTGAAAATTTAAACCTTATTATTCGTATTTGAATATTTATTTTAGATTGAATTTGAACAATCCAGTATATAAAAATTTGGCATATACGTCTGATCCACGTGTATTTGAAGTCTCAAATATACTAGATAAATATAGAATCACACTCTAGTCACCTGGAGATGATACTGATGGACACATCGTCAATGTTTTATGTTCGAGTTTCCAAAGTGGGATGTCTATAAATTTCCAATTGGCTGGTGTGAAAACCAAAAGTAGATAGGGTTATTGTTGTGAATTGGCATCAAAAACGTGATTTTGTGTATATATCAAAGTTATGAATTTGAAAATTTATCCATAATTGATTGATGTTTGTGTTGTGTGATTATTCATTTAAACCAACATGTGAATGAAAGGTGAATTAGGTCAAATTGAATCAAATTTTGAATTATATTGAAAATTATTAGAAATTGCATGCATATACATGTATGTACATTGAACTGGTCATTGCAAGGAGGCTATAGAAGAGGAATAAAATTGTATGCCCGACAAATAGGTCCATGTTTACTAATTTATTGGGTTTGGATGATTTTATGAGCCGATTGGCTAGCCACTTGCCTTTTTCTTTTTGAGATGAGAGGGCCTGTGTGGCGGTTTGGGGATTTTTCCGATGCTCCCGTACAAAGGAGATTATGGTGAAATTTTTCGAAAATATAGGGCGTTAGCCAAATTTTTGAAAAATTTGAAAACTTCTTAGAAACTGAAAAGTTGAAGAACTTAAGCCATAATTAAAATAATGAAAGTTAAGTTGATTAGTTAAACAAATTTTAGCTCCGTTCCTTTTCGGGGACGAAAATATTTTAAGTGGGAAGATTGTAACAACCCGGAATATCCGAACCAATTTAAAATTTTTATTTTGGCAATTTTGGTGAATTTTGAATGTTTAAAATGATTTATTTTAAATAATAACGACGAGAAATTTATTTTGAGAATAATTAGAATGCATATATTTATTTGAATCGAAGTTAGAATATAAATATTTATTTTAATTATAAAAGGAACAGGAAATGGCGCAGTAGTTTGAAAATTCGATTTTAAACTTCAAATGAATGCACAGGATTCAAAATAAATCGGATTTTAGCGAAACCAAAAATATTAGAATCTATTTGAAAATATCTTTCCAACGAATCCGACAAATTGAAATTTCATAGCGGGAATAAAAAGTTATGTCTAGTTGAAATTTCAGAATAGTCGCTATGGAAAATATAGCCCTTAAAAATAGAAATTTTGCAAACGACCTCCGTTTTCGACGAAACCACTTTTATTGGATCCAAGATGTCAAGTTATTACTTGATTCCAATTTTCATAATTTTTGGAATCAATATGTGAGCGTGGCGATGTAAAACGTGTTTTGACAGTTTCTATCAAATTGGATCGACCAGAAAATGGCCATTTTTCAAATGGTCTTCAAATTTGATGAAATTAGTTTTGTTTGTACCGTATCATCAAAATATAGCCAGATATAATTTTCCTGGAATTTTTAGAGTTAGTATGTGGCCCCGGTAAATTGAAATGTGCGCTCAAATTGAATATATACTGATTTATATTTTAATTTAAACGAAAACTTATTGAAATAGTAGAATCAGCTTGTGGGACATATCCCATTGTGTTCGGAATGGGGGTAATTAGCTATGGGCGACAGTCGTTGGGTTCGATTCAGAGTTCGAGCGAAAAACGTACTTTTTGGAAAATAAATAAATTAATTAAATTATTTATATAAGGGGCCCAAGCCCTTATTCTTCCTCACCACTCAGTCAACCGCAAATCAAATAAAAAAATAAAAAAAGCCACGTGCCCCTCAATCTGGCCACCACGTCTAGCGACCGCCGCCCGTCGGAGGTCCCCACAACCGCTGCCTCCTCATCAGGCGTCTCCCTCTGGACCTCCGCCCCTCTCTCCTCCTCTCTTCTTCCCTCCAAAACCCCACCTTGACTGAAAATGGCGGCGCCCCCCTTTGCTGACCACCGCCGCGCCGATCTCTGGGCCCCCGCCACCTCGCAACCGCTCCTTCCCTCCGACGAAGCACAACACCCCTACCTCTGATGAACGCGGTGAGTATCTTCAATAATGTTTTATTTTTATTTCAGTTTTAAAATTATAGAGATATTAAAAATATAATTTTTACATTATAGAGATAATAAAAATATAATTTTTATATTAGTAGAGTATTAAAAATATGAGTAGTAGAGTATTAAAAATATGATTTTTATATTAGCAGAGTATTAAAATATGATTTTTATATTAGTAGAGTATTAAAAATATTATCTTTATTATGCAAACATTGATATTAAAGTATGATTTTTATAATGTGTTCACGAAGAGAAAAATGTGATTTTTATATGAATAACATAATAAAAATATAATTTTTATTATAGGAGAAGTGAAATAAAAATACGATCTTTATATAAGAAGTAGAGATATAAAAATATAATTTTTATATAGAAAAAAGCGTTGTAAAATATGATTTTTATATATGTAATGAAATAAAAATCTGATTTTTACTATACATATAGCATTGAAATAAAAATGTGATTTTTACTATGAACAGCATGAAAAGTAGGGCGATGGAACAGACTTAAATCAAAACAAAATACGAACCGTTCAGAATTAAAGAATGGCAGAGTGGAAACTTAAGATGAGAACTCCTCACTTTTATTTTATTTTCTAGTTAAAAGTATATAATAGGATGCAGACGGTGCTTAGCAGCACCCAACACAAGTCGTCCACAGACCTTGGACGACTTGTTTGTTTGTCTGATTATGTTGTGAAAATTGTTGGTGTGATGTGGAATGGAATAAAATATTCTATAGTTAAATATAATTTTTAATGTGTATAGGAATGAGATAAACATTTACAAACAAATCAGACGATTTGTTTATGTACACACATTTGACAGATATTGGTTGGGATGATAAATTTTACACATCGCCCAACTGCACAAATAAATCCGTGTTTGTTGTTTGAAAACCCTGCACGGGTATTAGGATGATATATGACATACACTAGTCCCAATAATTAGCGGTATGTCAATCGATTGGTTGACAAGCTATGTAAGCGTTAAATATTCATATTTGATGCTTATACAGTGTAGAATGCACTTTAGATGACGGTTGACTGTGTTTGATTGTTGTTGTGTTCATGTGTGTATGAAATCCATATAAACAAATTATATGGTAATTGGCTGTGTCTGATTCCAGTTCAGAAAGAATGAATATTTTAAAATAACGAATATTTTAGGATAGTGAATATTTTAAAATAATATTCAGTAATGGATCAAAATGTGATTTTGATGTCCGATTTGGGATGGACACGAATATATTTAAATATATATAGCCGTGTTGAATAGATAACACCATTTTGACGTGAACGATATTTATATCGATTTTATTCATTTCTATAATGAATATCTAAAAGGAATTGATTTCAAAATCTAATGTTTTGAAAATATTATCATATATATATTAATGATATGGAATATTCAATTCTGATTTGAAATTGAATATGAAGTTGAAATCCTTTTGAAACCGAATTTGAAACGATTTATAAAATACGTTTTAAATGGAAATCGATGAAATATAGTATATATATATATATATATAATATAATATAATGGCTTGAATAGAACGCGCCACGCCGCGGCAGTTCATGAATTTCGACCATTGACTTCGAATTGACGTTACGGGAGATTCTCCTAAAACCGGAACCATTGGGTTCGTATCGAAAAGAGCTTTCTAAAGAATATTGGACATTTGAAATCTAATTGTTGGATTTGGAATTATGTCCAAATCAAATTTGGAAAAGGTCGTTGTAAGTGCAGTTCGATGGCCATTTTGGGAAATCGACCGTACGGGCCTTGATAAAATTATTAAAAATATCAATAATTAGTGTAAAATCATAAGAAATGATTTGGAAAGAATTGGGATGAAAAATTCCATATTTGAAAAGATAAAAAAAGATTTTTATCGAAATGAACGAGTTATGAACTAGAATTATAATCCCATAATTTTAAATAAATAAATTTGATTTGAAATGGTTTTAAAAATAACCAGAATTTCCAATATATAAATTGGAATGGATTTGAATTGATATTGTCTTCGAAATATTTCGATGTTGGGTTTCGTGATTATTCAGATATTGTTATGTAAATTTGAAAGATATATTTATATCGTTATTTCCAATATGATATTTGTTGGTTGTAGTATTTGATATTGAATATAAGCCAATATATTTTCTATTCAGAGCCTTATATTTAATATAAAATGGGATTTTGGGTTTGTCGTGAACGGTATCTTCAACAACACTGTTCTTGAACACCATATGAAGAGAATTAATCTTTTAATTAAGATTGTTAGAGTTTCCAATTGTATTTAATAATTGGAATAAAATGGAATGTGAATTGGGTTTATCGTGAACTGTGTTTTAGCAACAATCGTTCTTTAACCAGATTTACAGTGAAATGGGATTTGGAATTTATAAATCTTTTGTTAAGTTTTAAATGAGATTTTCCAAAGTAATGTTTTCCAATTTAACATATTAAATTGGAATTGAATGGAATTTGATTAGGTAATAATCGAAGTAAGCTTCTATAGAGGAAGACGGTTAATATATATGGAATTTAAAAGGCCTTGTCGTTATTCCATTTATATTATCGGTTGGATATGGAAGTTTATATCGATTATATATATCGATTTGTTTTCCATGAAGATTCCATTGTTAATGGAATGTGATTTTGGGTTGTCGTGAATGGTATCTTTAATAATACTATTCTTAGACCTAACGGAGTAAAGAAAACTAGAAACTAACTGGAGATTAGTTAAGTTTAATGGTTTCCTGGGTATTGATCTGATGTTGGTTTCGACCTTTAGGGTTAATACTTAGGGAATTGTTCACTTGCTAATTTACGGTTAGATGTTGATGGAATGGAATGTGATTTTGGGTTTATCGTGGACCGTGTTTTAGATGACATTGGTTTTTTAACCCAGTTAAAGATAGGATATGATTTCCCAAGTTAAATAATCATGAATATTGATTTCTGGGAAGATTAAAACCAAGTGGAGTTTTAATGAATCTTTAATTAGATTTAAATGACCGAGAATGGAGTATCACCAGTTTTGCTCTAGGCGATAGTTAAATCATTAATTAGATTTGAATGTGAAATGGTAATTGAATTTACCGATAACACCGTGGTGTTAGATATGAAGTATTACCAGTTTTGCTTTATGGGATGAATAAGTTGGGATTAGGAAATTAACAAATGATCACTTCGGTAAGGTGCACTAATCCCGACTAGTTTAGATAAACCACAATTCGGTTTGAATTGAAATACAAAAGAAGATTAAAGAATAAATTTAAAGAATTAATCTTTGATAAAATTAATGGGAACCTTTCCCAAAGTATAAGAATATTTGAATAAAGGAATATTCTGGATTGGAATGAGGCGTATGTTGTGTTTTTATAGCACTTGTTTATTATATACGCGAGTTATTCAGAAAGACCGGGTTTATCCCATTCTGAATAACTGATTCGACGATGTGTTGAGGATGAAGACGGTGGTTGAAGACCGAGGTCTTCACATTGTTTGGATGATTACTGATGTCTTGATTGGGTTGTACACCCAAGACGAGGTAATAAGTGGTGATCGTCAAGACGTACTTGGAGATCAACGGATATGCGAGGACCTCTCTTCTGTATTGGACACACGGGACGAGGAATAAGGTGCCTCCGGCTTCGTTCAGACCCAGAATGAACTTGTAAATGGATGTGTGTCTGACATCGGATTTCATTCTGTGTGATTGATATACATCGGTTGCATAGCGTGAATTGCCTGTGTGGCATGCTGAGATGCAAATGATCAAGGCTTCTGTTGAAAAGTAGAGTCTTGTGGTTGATGATCAAAGCACGGCTTTAATATAGCATAGCTTTGTGTAGCGTTAATTCGTGAGCCTCACACCCCAGTGTGGACCAGAAACGGGGGAGGACTTCAGGAAGGACATGCGTTTCCTTCTAGCTAGGAGTGGTGTTAGCGTTTTACTAGCCCTGACATTTTACTTATGTGGATGATGGATTGCGAGGTGCCTCGGTTGTATCGGTCGTTCCAGGGCCGATAGTTTGGTCGGGATATGACCAGTTTATGCCCCATAGGGCGGGGAAATGCATTGTTCAGGCATTTTAATCCACTCCGTGTGGACTGGCCCTGACGATCCAAAGGGCCTACCTGAGTCTGGGTCCTGAGGGGCGGGCTAGAGCGTCTCGAAGCGGTAAGGATGATCCCTTGCCTTGGTTCACAGATGGAAATCCAACTTCCAATACGCCATTTTTCGGTTTTGATTGTAGAGCCTAGTATGGCGACATAGTGGGATGGGGCACTCATGCCGTCTATGATTGATACATTTATATTTGAAATTGTCTTGACACTATACATGTATAGTAATAGTAAAGTATGAAATTTCACGTACCAAGCATTTTTGGCTATTATAAGGTAAAAACTCTATCCTTCGGCTTGCGTTGCATTGTGTGATGGGACCTGAGTCTTATAATAGCTTCATTGTTCTTTATTTAGCATTGCGCTGTTTGCTTTATGCACTGTATTCTTGAGGGTAAACCCGTTCCGTGTTATACGACGTGGTCCCTTGATTTACCTAACTTTAAAATCAGATTAATAACTGTTTTAGTTCTCACACCAGTCACATGACTGACCTGGATTTTATTGTTTTAACCTAAACTCTGTATGCCCCTATTTTCCACACGGGAAGCTAGTAGTTTGGTTTTGCAGATTTATATTTACAGGATCCTGGTTTACAACTGGAATGATATTTGGAAAGCTCTGTATCCGTATATTCCTTTCAGTTGTGATTTGTATTATTTTCCGTTGTATTGTAACTTGTAAATCTCTGATATTTAGTAAATGTGTAATATTTATTCATACTAGGTATATTCTTGTGCTCTGTTGTAAATTGTTGTAATAAGCAATGAAATGTTTTTCTGTTTGTGTTCTGGTTCGTCTTGTCCTCAAGGCAATCTGTTCTTTCTATTCTCTTCGGAGACCGGGGAAGTTAGGGGTCCTTACAAAACTTACTCAAGTACTCCTTAAAAGACAGATTTCCCTACTTTAGATCCATGAATTCTTCATACATCCTGGGGATTCTTGCTGAAGGCATATATCGTTCCTTAAAGATTTCTTTGAATCGTTCTCATAAAATGTCATCCTTTTCTCTTCCCTAAATAATAGTTTCCCAATATACTGTAGCTTCATCCTGAAATTGTGTAGTAGCCAATATCCTTTTCTTATCATCCTTCAAGTTCAAACCTTTAAAATTCTTCTTGCAAGCATTAATCCAAGCTTGAGCTTCTATAATATTCGTAGCTCCTTTAAATGGTTTTCCACATAAATTCATATAATTCTTGTTGAAAGCAGGAAGACCGAATTGGATTTGAGTTGGAAATGCATCCTCTTCAACTGTTTCAGCTTCCCAACCATTGGTGGTGGTACTGCTTCCTCCCCTATGCCTTCTTCTACCACTCGTTTTCCATTATTTGTAAATAATATGAAAAGGTTTGTTAGGGAATACAAATGAATTTATCTTAGGGATTATTAAACAGTTGAGGGTCTTTATATTTCGTTGGATTTTACTCATCCTACGATATTAATTGCCCTTTTCTAACGAGCTTGCTAATGAGTTATACCCAAAAGCTATATATGAATCAAAGCTCTTATACCAAACTGTGACGACTCGGAATTTCAACCTTCGAAAAATCAGCATTTGACACAATTTAAGCATCAAATGTCGGAAATTCAAACTTCAGATTCCTGATTGTATGGGGTTATAACATATCATAAAACAACTAGAATGAAATAACTTGGATTCTCATTAATATAATATGAGATACATTAAAGTTACATCAACAACATCAACATCAACATCAGAGTAATGTATATATCCAAATACATGAACTAATGGACACAAATGTAACAACAGAAATAAACTATTGAGAGTGAATCTGAAAAATGCTCCATCTTCACATTATATATCCAAAAGATACTCTATCAAAGCTAATTTGCTCCACCAGAAGATGCCCCACAAAAATATCTAATATATCAACTTTAGAACACAACTACAAACCTAACTCTTAGGTTGCCCATGATGAAAATATAGGCACCTAGAGTGTAACGAAAAATGATAAACTCCAGGTCAATCATGGGACTGGTATGAGAAACTCTATATATTTGTTATGTGTAATTAAAACTCGCAATGTTTTTTGAAAAATGAAGCTACCATAAGGTATCTCGGCACACATACCATGCAAACGCAGACATGAGAGAGGTTTCTACTTATGATAACCAAAAATGCTTGCTACGTGAAAACATTTGATATTATTATTAGTATATAGTATGGAAATTACTTTTGCAAATAAATGTATCAATCCTAGCCAGCAAAATTCCCCATCCCATTATGTTGACATATAGGTTTATAACTAAAACCGTACAAACTCGTAGTAGAGAATTGATTTCCAACAAATGACCAGGCTAAGGAACGTCCTTACTGATGGGTACATCTATAAAGGAATGTCCTGAGAATAACTCTTTCTCTACCAACACAAGGCCGGGATCTCCCTACGTGGATCACACCTGAGTATATCATCTCCCGGTCGTTACCAACCTAAAAATCGTGGAATTACAACATCAATTACCATAAAAAGTAGAAGTTGCCACATAAGTAGCACCTAGGCTCCATATTATTGTACACTTTTTATCTAGACAGGAGATGATAACCCATAACCTTGTGACATCTTTCTTGTTTTGGTCATTTCTAGGGTGTGAGGCTTGTCGATGTCTCGTTACACAAAGCTACGCTAAACTATCAGTAGGACATCACTTAGTATGCCACACTGTCATTTCATAATATATGACTGACAATTACTAATTATATCACCTTTGAGTTTGTATGTCTCAGAAAAGGGTTTTAAGCTAAGAGGTAACCCCTCCGCCACCAATAGAAATATGTTTAGTAAAGAGCAATCTGTATATCACAAAATACAATGTCAAACACACATCCATACAAGTCTATTCTGGGTCTGGACGAATCCGAAGGCACCTTATTCCGAGTCTAATAAAGGAGAGAAGTCACTGCAATTCTGTAAATTTCTCCAAATACGTCCGGACATACTGTTAAATAAAAATCTCAATATTGGAGCAACCCATTTAAGAGACAGTCAACTGGCAGTCCTTTCAAAGTGAAGATTTCCAGCCTTTAACACCATCTTTTAATATCTTCATTACATCATATTCTATTTGGAATGGTCTGCAGACATAAGTTCCAATCCCGGACTTTCCAAATAGCAATCTCTATTTTAAAACATTTGGACATATAGGAGTTTTACTCAAGTCTCAACTTAAAATCCATTAAATACTTCATTAATGATTTGAAATTATTTCCCTAGGTTCAGAATATAATTATTTAGTTTCAAACCTTTTTAAACTCTATATTGTATAATAGAGTTTAAAAACATTACTATAGGTATTCCAAAACAAACAATTTTACAAATTTTATTTAAACAACTTCAAATCTTTATAAATTTGATCCAAACCACTTTAAAATCATTTATAATGATTTATCACAAAATTTCCGTATTTTTATAATTTCTAATAGTTGTTTCGATTGATTTTCAAATTTGGCCACTAAATGCACTTATACCAACTTTTTCAAAAATAGTTTTTCACATAACTTGGAATCTATACATTTAAATTTGAAAATTCATTTTTAATTTGAAAACAGTTATCTTTAGGAAGAAAACGTTTTTTGTTTCGAAGAAATTTGATTAAATTGCTCGTATTATAAGCATTCAAAGTTTATAGTCGAAATTCGCGAACTTTCGCAGCGCAATTAGTCCTATTCAGACCATATTATAATTTTATATAAAAATTAATCCGATTTACTTTAAACTAGTTTATAAATCCTTTTAAAACATATATATATATAACTATTTCAAATCCATATTCCAAATTTCAACTTAAAATTCAAACATTCATATTAAATGAATATTATATTATTATTTTATTATTAAAATAATATTATTTTCCAAAGTTATTCCTTTTAAACCCAAACTTTCTTGAAATCCATTTAAATATAATATAAGATAGTTGGAACAAGAAAATTAAATTTTCAATATCATTTATATATCAAACTCAACTTCACTTTTTGAATTTACTATTCACAATTTATTTCAAATTTAACATGCCATTTATGCTTGAAATATTATTCAAATAAACTTCCACCTTTATTAAAGTTTTTCTAAAAATACCTTAATTTCATTTCCAAAACATTTTGGATTAAAAATTCCAACTTTTATTTTTACCCATTGTTTAAATAAATAAATTATTTTATATTATTCGAGACTTATTAAATACCCATATAATTCCATATATGTGGGTGTAACATGTGTAGTATACATATTATCACTACTAATAATCATATCAATGTCCATAACCATATCCATAACTTTCATTTTCCCATCACAACATATATATCACAATAATATTTGTATATAAGCGTTTTGTTAATCAACGCTTATACTTTTTTTAATGGCTAATTAACCACACATTAACAAACATTATCACAACATCCAATATCAAGAAATATAAGTGTCGAGTTTCTCGCCTTTGGGTTCCACTCCTTGAAACTTTTACTGAAGGATAAATAGCCTACTGAAATTTCTCTGGACCGACTGTTTCTTCCACAATTATTTTTGTATATAATATATATAAAAATGAGATTTCCTTTTCATTTCATTCCTTTTTTTATAAGGAGTAGGATGTAGGGGTGTAAGGGCACGGGAGGGGGGGGGGAGGGGGAGGTCATGAGCAATGGGAGGGAGACGTGGGGTAGGGTAGAGGGAGGGGGCCGTGAGCAAGACGAGGGGGTATGAGGTAGGTGCGCTAGAGGGGAGGCTAGGGGAGGAGGTGGCTGTAGATCCAAAAGAAGGAGATGAAGGAGGAAGAAGAAAAAGCTAGGAGGCCATGGCCACTAAAATAAAGAAGTAGTAGAAAGAAAGAGGTGAAGTGGAATGAATAAAAGAGGAGGAAGTGGACTGCTTTTATAGGGAAAAGGGGTTAAGGAGAATGTGATACATAGGTGGACATGTGACTTCCATCTTTTGAAACCACTAAAAACCATGTGCTTAAGAACATTGTTTTGTAGAAAGCATAAGTGGCTATACTTTAGGATATTTCTAAGGATTTATCACACCTTTTTGTCACACTTTTCCTATATGTTTCATGTGCTATTTTGCTAATTTGTGCTACGTAACAAACCCAAATCAATATTTGATGATTCCTATCAAACGACAAATGGTGCTAATGAATTTTAAGGTTATTATACATCAATTAAAACTTATTGTTCTTAATTTAAAATTCAAGTTCAAATTTAATTCAAATCAAGTATTATAAATTAAAATCTTGGTTTCTAAATTAACAAAATTCACTTAAATTTTGACAAAAGTTGATCTAAAAATTTGACAAAAGTTCGAAGAAAATTCTGGGATGTTACATAATGTTTAAATAGAACATTTTAACAAAAATTTGATGAGAAAAATCTTATTGAAAGACAAATTTTAACGAATCTAATTTCGGCCAATCTTAAAATATTAAATTATCATTCACCCGTGTAAGTAGGAAATGAAGATCTTCACTTCCAATAATGGGGACTAGTTTTTCAGAGCCACCACTCTTTTGTAACTCGTGATTCTCTCTCATGTCGCCTTTGTTTTGCTTCTTCCACTTTCCTAACTTTAAACCTGTCTTTTCCTATTGTTGTTTGTGCCTTTTTAGTGTTCCAGTTAATTTTCTTGTTTAACCCCATCTGTTCCCATTATTCCCTTCGTGCTTTGGAGGTATCAGACATATTCTAGTGTAATTTTCCTCATCGGCATCCACTTCCGTTTTCTCCTTGCCTTTCCAGTTGATACTAGTAGTGGTTCTAGTCTAGGCAAAGTGTGTCTTCTGAAGAGTGGATTTTCTCTGTTGTGTTTCAACCTATTTTTTATCGACTCACGAATCTGGTGGTATTTGGGTGTTCACTCCTTCGTGCTGGTCTAGGTTGTCAAGCACAATTTCTCCAGTGTCGTTGCTTTCAACCATAACCATTTTCTGTTGGACACCCACATATTTGCTTGCCTGGCCGAAGTGATTGCTTGCAAAAATGGGCAGGCTTTGCTTAACTTCTTATTTGTAGTTTGTGTGAGTGTCTTGTTTTGATTCCAGTTTTCTTTTTGCCTGGGTTTGGCTAGAGAACATTTGTTGGTTGTTATCTATCTTGTGAATGCATTGCCTTGAGCTTCTAGTTTTGGTTCTGTTTAGGTAATCTCCCTCAATAGTTTCCCAGTCGATTCGTGTGCCACTTTGTGATGGTAGACACTTGGGTTTGTTGCCTTGCCATTGTTTTACCACCATTTTCTCTTTGTTTGGGTGTGGTTATGAGGTATAACTTTCTCGACATCATTGTGCTTCCTTCCATTGCATACTGGGTCTTGGATGTGGCTGTTTAACTTTGTTGAGATTTGGGTTATTCTACTCTGTTACTGCTGGCTGTTTGATCCTGTGTGATTTAGTCAGTATTTGCATGTTATCTACTTTTTATTGCGAATCAAAGTGATATCGGGACTGCTTAACAGCTGGACAATGAAGTTTTATATTAAGTCATATTGTATAGTTTGCGGTAACTTTTGTTTATTACAATGTAAGATTGATTTTTTCTATGCACTTAGCCATCTTATTTCTAATTTAGAGTCAAATCCTACGTAGTGTGTGTAATTTGTATGAATTCAGTAGTGGCTAGTGTTTTGTAAGTAGTTTATAACAGATAGGCATTCTGCTTATCCTTTGTATCTGTATGCACTTATTACTTGTAGTGGTGAAAAGTGAACGGTCCACTATAAAAACATGTTGGTCATTCCAATTTGTTTAATTACATAGATTTTTGAAAACAAATTTTTATAATGTAATTGATAAACTAGTATTCTTTGATAAATTGAAATTAAATTGACTTCAATGTTTCAATTAAAAGAAAGAGAGTTAACAATTGTTTATTTTTTGGTTAAAATCGAATTAGCATTTCAATGGAATTAATATAATATTTTGTGAAAAATAAATTATATTTGTTTATTTTTAAGTTAAGTATAATTTTATAAAAAAATTAAATGTAAATTTTGAAATAATATTTTATGATCGTTAAATGACAATCATAAAGGATATGGAAATAAATTTGACGTTGAACTTAAAATTAAGAATTTAATTTGACATTGGATTTCGTGTATTTAGTTTAATTTAAATAGGTTAAACTGATAATTAGTAACAAAAATTTAGTTCTGATTTTATTTATTGGCATACCATCAGTTATAAAATAACAACTAAACATTGGTTTACAAAGTATAAATAATTTACGTTGGAGAAAACATTCCCGGATAAAGAATTATCATTCAAAAACAAAACAGAATAATAATTTGCTTACCTTAAACATCAATATGTTTGGTGTAGCTTGAGTAAGAATGTTAACGATATTTTTCGTCAACACCCGAAATAGGATGAACAACGCATATGCTTAGAAGTTTGATGCAAGGATGATATAAAGATTATTGAAATGCAGCCTTGAATCAATGCTGTTTAACTAATTCCACTGTTTCCTAGGCATCAAGACCTTAAGTTCGAAGATTAGTTACCCTTCACTCGGGCGGTGAGCATCACGCTTACGAGACTAAAAAGTCGAGGACAACCTTGGAGAAATGTTCTTACTAGTTAAATAAGATTGAGACCTTATGCAATAGTCACCTTTAGATCTTAGACAAAATAATATACATTGTGCTAAGAGGAAACATGCTAATGCCTCAAGACGCACGGATCGTTTTCATGCTATAACACTTATTAACTTATATGATACTCATGCATCGAACCGGCCCAGGAAGGCCATGGTTGTATCAGTTATCACGTCATAAGCTCATAGCAAGCTCCCTTCTGTGGTTAGGTCATATTAGGCTTATTATGGAAGAGCTAAGTCACATAATAAATGTTTGAAAGGGGAAAAGCCTTGGTTTTACCTAGGAATTTCCCTCCCATGAAAGAACTATGATTAAATCTTTTATAAGAAAGGTTAGTGTTAACTCCCTATCTTATCATTATAGACACAATATGGTTATCAAATCGAGAAATGCTTAAGTCCCGGACTTCTCTTTGTTTGTTAATTGTGGATATACTACAAGAGTTCAAGAAATCCCCAATTCGATTTGGAAGTTAGGGTTTGCGCCTGAGAGAAAGGCAATAAGATTGAGAAATGAAAATTCGGTCCTCAAAATGAAACCCACGGGGTCTTATTTATAGACAAATCGGGGCCCCTTTTGTTATTGGGCCAGCAGAATCTCCTGTCGACCGGTTTTCCCACTGGTCTCGGTTGCTTTGGCTCTCGGCCTCCCTTTAGGCTCTATTACGGATTTTAAGGTGCCAATTCAGGCTCTCGGGAGGATGGTCCTGATCTTTGGAACCTCTTTCTGATGTCATGTCTATCTTCTTTGTATTGATGCTAAGCCTAGTGGTGTTGATAACTTTCAGAAGGTTTAGGCTTTTGGACATGGGCTTTCAGTCACGAGCTTTCAATCTTTCTATTAATTCCTCATGGAAATTGCCTTAATGATTCAAGTGGATGGTTACCTAATCTGCCACCCCTGTCGGTATTGACACTAAACAAACTAGTGTGGATAGCTTTTCTCTCTTTGAGGTTTTAGTTTGCCTTTCAGTAGGTTATAGAAGTGTATCTCATCTTTCTGGAGGATTGCTTCTGGTGCTTTATTAGTTAGTTACTTACTAAAGTGACCTCTCTATGACCATTTGATGGGGGTCTCAGTAGCTGGTTCCAAGATGACTCCCTTATGTTTTAAACTTTGTACTTTTGGTGCTCTCGTTCCTTGATGTATCATTATTATGAAAGTTAATACCAATAGCCCTTCGATCCTTCCGAGTCTTGGCCTGTAGGATCTCTGGTCCTTTTCTTCATTGGCTTCCGGTTTTGGACGACCTTCCATTACCTACCCTTCGCACCAGAAGTACTCTGCTAGTGACTTTTCTTTGTATTGGTTTCGAGCTCCTTTCTTTAATGATTGCGTCGATTGCCTGGATTTCAGGTTGTTCCCTTATGCTCCCGGTTTTACCTTATGCCTAATTCTTACTTACAGATTATTCTTCTGTTATTGTGACGGTCCAGTACCCTTTCACCGTCATTCTGTCTCCTTGCTAATTTTGGTAGTAACATTTACCTCCTAGTGAAGGGGTGTTTTTGACTTTTCAAGTCAAACTTACTTTCTGGATTTCTTCCTGTTTCTCCTGCATGAACTTCAACAGCAAATTTTTCATGTTAGTTTTTATAGTTACTTTGCATATGTCCCAGTTAAGGTATTGTTCGGGATTGACCTTAACAATACATTTGACTTGCATATACTGCTCATCGTTTATCTATGCTTTTATTTTCTATTGGAAAATAAAGAAGAGAGTTTAGGAAACTTCCTGCTTGTCGACTACGAATGGACATTATCATCAATATCGAATTCCGCAGTGAAATACTTATAACACTCTCTTTGTAACGGGTTACTGAGTATAGAACGACAGTTTAAAGTATCCCTTTTTGGGTATCCATAATATAAAGTAATAGCTTCTCTATTCAGAAAGGAAGGAAAGTCTGGGTCCAACCGTTGCTTAGGCATTAAAGATTGAATATTAGAAACTTACTCCTAGTATTGACCACTAACCCTGCTTTGGGGATTTAAGATTGAAGACCAGAAATCTGCCTCTGGTATTAATAAAAATCTTGAACCAACCCTTATTTGGGTATTTAATATTAAAGACCAGAAATCCGCCTATGGTATTAATAAGAGCCCCGAACCAACCCGTGTTTGGGTATCTAAGATTAAAGACTAGAAATCCACTTTTGGTATTAATAGGAGTCCTAAACCAACCTTATTCGGGTGTTTAAGATTGAAGACCAGAAATCCACTTTTGGTATTAATAGAAGTCCCGAACCAATCCTTATTCGGGTATTTAAGATTAAAGACCAGAAATCCACTTTTAGTATGAATAGGAGTCCCGAACCATTTCTTACTCGTGTATTAAGATTTGAAGACTAGAAATCCACTTCTAGTATTAATAGAAGTCCCGAACCATCTCTTTTTGGGTATTAAGAATTGAAAACCAGAAATCCACTTCTGGTATAAATAGAAGTCCTGAACCATCCCTTGTTCGGGTATTAAAGATTGATGACTAGAAATCCAATTTTGGTAATGAGTTACATTACCCCTTTCCGGTTTGATTTATGAAGCAGAGGATGTACGTGCTTCTAGAGCCACTCGCTAGGCTTTTTGTTGTCAAAGCAGAGGATGTATGCGCTTTGTTGGACACTCTCTGGGCTTGTGCATCCGGTGCGCTTGGCTAGCTTATCCACAGGCAAGGCCCAAGGACTTACCCGATCTCCCTCCAAGAGGCACCTTATCTTGATCATTGTAGGCGATGATAAGGCTTTAGATTCTTAAACTGGGCCATCGTAGACGCGAAATTAAGGATTACTCTTTTGATGCTCTACCCTGGCCATCGTAGCGGTGATAGAGGCTCACACTTTGCCCCCTCCAAGGGGTGCCCTATCCCGACCATCGTAGTCAATGATAGGGGTTTGCATTCCCTTCTGCAGGTAATAGGGAACATAAGTAGAGGTAAGACGAGCTCTTCTGTGAGCAGAGATAGGACGTGCTTAGTTCATAGAAAAGACAGGGCATACTCTTCTACGAGAAGAGAAAGGGCGTGCTAATTAGATGCTCTGTCACGACCATTTCAAGTGTGGGTCGAAGGCGCTTTTGATGCTTTAACCTGACCCTTTCTGTTTTGGTCATGGATAAAGGCTTACACACCAGCACCCTCCGGGGGGTGCCTTGCCCTAGCCAACTTGGCGATGACAAGTATTTTCATCCGTTTGACCCATCTTGGGTTACTTTGAGCTTTGAAATGGTTTCCGTACCCTTATTTGTGTGAATATTCTTGGATAAGACATTCCTTTACTCATTTATCATTGGGAAGTATCGCCTTAAATGTTCTGAGTTCCATGTTCTTAGAACGAGAACACCATTTGGTTTGCATAGTCGATAAGTCCCGGGGATGGATGATTAAGGGTCCTTCCCAATTTGGTCCAAGCGGACCATCCGATGTGTTCTTTGTTTTGGCCATTACCCTTTGTAAGATCAAATCTCCTTTTGTGAAGGTTCTAGTTTTGACCTTTGAGTTATAGTATTTTATGATCCTCCTTTGGTATTCGGCTATTCTAATTGTAGCCTCGTCTCGTAATCCTTGTATTAAGTCCAAGGATTCCTTCTTTAACTCTTGATTAGGATCAAATGCGTAGGCTATCCTTCAGTGTGAAGGGGTTTCAACCTTGATCGGAAGCATGACTTCACATCCATTTGTCAAAGAAAATGGAGTATGTCCTGTTGCTGTTTTGGCGGAAGTTCTATATGCCCAAAGCACTAAGGCTAATTCTTCAGCCCAATTTCCTTTGGCTTAATTTAGTCAAATCTTGAGAATTGTCTTTCTGGTTTTGTTTGTAGCTTCGATGGCTCCGTTTTCCTTTGGATGGGTTATAAAGGAAAAGCTTTTGATTATTCCATTCTTATCACAAACTCGAGTGAATTCTTCGCTTTCGAATTGTGTTCCATTGTCTGATATGATTTGGTAAGGAATCCCAAAGCGAGTAACAATATTTTTATCACAAATCTCAACACCTTCTTATATGTGATTATTGGAAGGGGTTCTGCCTCCACCCATGTGGTAAAGTAATCAATGGCTACTACGACATACTTAGCTCCCCACTTGGAAATGGGAGAGGCCCAATCAAATCTATTACCCATACATCAAAAGGCCATGGGATCGAGATAGTGGTTAACCTGCTTGGAGGTAGCCGAGTTATTTTGGAATAACTTTGACATTTCTCACACTTCTTGACATATTCAATTGCTTGGTTAACCATTTATGGCCAATAATAATCTTGTCACATGACCCTCTTGGCTAGCTTAACTCCATTGGAATGGTCCCCACACAAACCTTCATGTGCTTCTTTCAACAAATTAAACCCATTCTCGAGGCTTACACATTTCAAGTAGGGAAGTGATTGCCCCTTCTTATAGAGTATCTCATTCGTGACCACAAATGTAGGGGCTTGGTGTCATACCTTCCTTGCGTCTTCCCTGTTGAGGGGCAGATTCTGTTCAGAAGGTAATCTACAATAAGAGTCATCCAAGTATTTTTGTAATGGTAATTCATTTCTATTGAAGAAGGTTCCTTATCATAAGCAACCTCCTTATCCATTTCGCCTCCCCTTTTCGAAGCTTGGTATCTAGTTAGGACCAACAATTCTTTTCCTGTTTTGGGCTATTCATGCTCAATGATGGGTCTTTCTTTGTATCCTGTAGGGATTACTCAAGTTTCAGGTGCTCCTCAGGAGTTGGCCAATTTGGCAAGTGAACCGGCTTGCGCGTTCTCCCCTCTAGGGATTTTATGTATCGAGAAATCCTCAAATTGAGAAAGCATCTTTAATATCCTTTTACATATAGGGCCAACCGTGCATCTTTGGTTTGATAGGTTTGCTTTATCTGATTTACCATTAGTTGTGAATCACTAAAGATCTCTATTTGATGTATTTTCAGCTATAGTGCTAGATTCAATCCTGCCATCATTGACTCATATTCGACCACATTGTTAGTAGCTAAAAACCCTAACTTCATTGCGTAGTGCAAGCGATGCCCATCAGGGGTAATTATGATGTAATCTTTCCCCGCTCCTTGTTCATTTGAAGCCCCATCTTCAAACAATTTCAATTTAGCCATTAAGTCTTTCTCTTTGGTTGACTGTTCTGTAATAAAGCTCGTGCACTCATTCACAAAATCTGCAAGAGCTTGTCCTTTGATTGCTGCTCGAGGTTGAAACTCAATCTCATATTGGCTAAGTTCTATATCCCATTTCACTAACCTTCCTGAGGTTTCTGGCTTGCTAAAAATTTTCTTAAGCGGAAAATTAGTCAAGACCTTAATAGGATGTGCTAGGAAGTAGCCTCTAAGCTTCTGTACTGTAAGTATGAGGCAATATGCTAATTTTTCCATTATGGGGTATCGGGTTTCTGCATCCTTTAACCTTCTGCTAATGTAGTAAATTGGGTGTTGAGTTCCATTACTTTCTCTTACAAGGACTGAGCTTACCGAATGCTGAAACAGCCATATAAAGATATAAATATTCTCCTTTCTCGAGACTTGACAAAATAGAGGGTTTCCCCATGTACTCTTTTATTTCTTGAAAGGCCTTTCTACATTCTTCATTCCATTCGAAGTTTTCCTTTTTCTTTATAACATCAAAGAAATGGACGCACTTGTAAGTAGCTTTGTAAATGAACCTACTGTGGGATGCTACCTTTCCGTTTAAGCTTATGACTCCTTTTCCTTTTTTGGGTTCTTCCATATACTTTATGGCTTGGATTCAGTCAGGGCTAGCCTCAATGCCATGCTCTTTTACCACATATCCTAGGAACTTTCCGGATTGAACCCTAAAAGAACACTTTTGCGGGTTTAACTTCATTTGATAACTTCTTAAGATGTTGAACATCTCCTCCAGGTCCTTCAAGTGACTCTCTGCTTTGATGGATTTCACCAACATATTATCTACATATACTGCCATGTTATGCCCTATTTGCATTTGGAGCATTCTGTTAGCTAGCCTTTGGTATGTTGCCCTGACATTTTTCAACTCGAAGGGCATTAATTTATAGAAAATGTCCCCTAGTCGGTGACAAAGCTCGTATGCTCCTAGTCGGGGTTATGCATTGGAATGTGATTATACCCTAAGTAAGCATCCAATAGGGACAATATATTATGGCCAGTTGTTGCATCGACCAACTGGTCTATTCGCGGAAGGGGATAACAACCCTTAGGGCGGGCTTTGTTTAAATTTGTATAACTAATGCATGTCCTCCACTTCCCATTAAACTTCTTTACTAGCATAGGATTGGCTAGCCATTTAAGGTAAAAAACTTCTCGGATGAACCAGTTTGTTTCTAACTTTTTGACTTCCTCATTTAAAGCCTCTAACCGGTCTCTATTGTATTTCCTCTTCTTTTGTCGAACTGGAATTATAGAAGGTTTGATGTTTGGGGGCATGGCTCATGTTAAAAGGATTGATTCCAATCATGTCTGAATAAGTCCAAGCGAAAACATCCTTGTTGAGCTGCAAGAACAGAACTAGGTCACCCCTCAAGGGTTTTGTCACCCTCTTCCCTATATTAATGACTTTGGCCTTGTCATTTGGATCAATGTTTACTTCTTCCAAATCCAATATTGGTTTTATCCTTTCAGTGTCCACTCTAGAATCCAAATCCGTGACAATTTCTTCTTCCTCTACCAAGTTTATGTTATCAACCCTCTTCCTTTTACGTCTCAAAGAAGTGTACCTACCATTTGCATGCTTGTTAGCTTGATTGATTTTTTTACTTTAGCTTCGAATGTTGGAGGTAAGAGTCCATCTTCCAAAGGTTGAAAAATAGTAGAAGAATCAAAGTATGAAGAATACTCCCTTTTGTATTTTTCAACCATCGCGAAGTACAACTTACGAGAACCAAACCGTTCTCCCCTGATGGTAACCCATCCCTGTTTTATCTAGAACTTTAGCATAATATATTTGGAAGAGACAAAAGTATCCATTTCCTCCAGAGAAGGTCCACCAAAGAAGGCATTGCAGTAGGATGGTTGATCGATCACGATAAAAAGAGTTTCAAAGGTATTGTGGAGCAAAGACAACCCAACTTGCACCAGGAGGTTGATCTGTCCCATTGGAGTTGATCCCTTTTTGTTGAAGCCCAAGATTGTTTCGTTGCTTGGTTTTAACTTTCCCTCGGAACCCCCAATCTGATCAAAGGCATGTTTGAAGATGACATTGACTACACTTCCAGTATCAACAAGGATCTTGGCTACCACAAAGAGCCCAATCTGAGCTGTTATCATAAGAGGGTCATTGTGTGGATGACTGACCCCTTTCTTCATTTCCTCTGGAGAAATCACCAGGTTGTGCATTTTGAGAGTGTAACGGGCTTTTTTCAAAGATGGTTCCTCTAGAACGGAGAATATTCCTTCGCGAGCCTCCTTAAGGTATCGATTCCCGGCTACAGGGAAATTTCCAGCATGATGTGGACCACCATGGATCACATTGATTCGGTTTATTAGTGGGCCTAAATCTAGATGACCTTCCTCCATAGTAGCTTATATTGCGTTGCTCGAAACTTTCTGTTGTGCATTCTTATGCTGGGCAGATGTTGACTTGTTCAAAAAAACTCTTTCTGATGTCCCTCGTGGATAAGCTTCTGAATAATCCTATCCAAAACCTTGCACTCGTCAGTTTTATATCCGTTCGTTTTGTGATATTTACAATACTTTCCACCAGAATGGGGTTCAGGGCAATTCTTGGCTTTGAATGAGACAGGGAAGTTATTGATCCTTTCTTTTGTCACAACATACACAAATGAAATGGGCTTGCTTAAAGCGACTGAGTTATAATTAGAATCCTCCCATCTTAGCCTTTTCTGATCTCCATCTTGATTGAACTTCCACCTTGGGGTCTTCGTCTGAAGCTCGGCTTTCCTCCTTCCCCTCAAGGTCCAAACTTCTTCTTTGTAAAGTACATTTCGTCCATATAGATGAATTTTTCAGCTTGAAAGTTTTGTAAGTCTTTACAATCGTGAATGTATAGTTCCTTCCAAAAGGGGGTATTCTCAATTAACCCCAAACGCACAAAAATCAACTTGTCGCGATCATTCATGTCTTTTTCCTTTAATGCTTCTATGTTGAACCTTTTTAAGTAATCTCATAGGGACTCTCCCAGCCTCTGCTTGATATTAGCAATAACTGTGTAATCAACAGTTGGATCCTTCCAAATGCAAAACTGTGCTGAAAATTCAAAGGCGAACTTTTTCTACGAGTAGATGGTATTATCTCTGTGTTGACGATACTATTTGGCTGCTTCTCCCTGGAGGGTTACTGGGAAAAGACGACATCTAATGACCCCTGAAGCATTATAGAGATCCATTTGATTGTTGAAATCCACTAGATGATCATTAGGGTCAGTTGTCCCAAGATACTTTATAATGGGAAACTTCACCCTTTATGGTATTATAGTGCTCATGATGTCGTTGGTAAAAGGGGCTACTCTTTCATTATCATTAACCCCATCATCCTGGGTTCTCTTCCCTTTGCTTCCCAACAGTCCTTGACGGTTTTTCTAGCAATGTCTTTGAGATAAGTGAGACGACCCCAAACTTCCGTGGTTCGAAAGTAAGGATAATCATTTTGGAATACAACATATTTACAACAAAAACAGATCTCAGATAATTATCATAACACATAAACCATTGCAGCAGAAATAAATGTCATCAGCATCATAATATCCAATACATCAGAGTACGCAGTACATGATACAACTTAGCCAAATAAAGAGTCTCAACAAAAAGGGAAATAAGTTTTCAAATGGAAAAGAACCAAGTCCCAAACTCCATTGCATACATCAAAGCTACAGAAGATAGAATGTATTAAAGCAGAAGTAAAGACTAGAGGAAAGGTCTTCTTCTTCCTTCCAAGCAAGCTCCAATCAGAATGTATCACCTGAACCTGTCAATTGGCTGCCCGTGTGGAAAGAGGGCACCCGAGTTTGCAAAAGTGAAACAAACTACGAGTCAGTCATGGGACTGGTGTGAGAATTCTTAACTAAATTATCTAACAACGTGGCAAATATCAGGACCACGCCGCTAACGCGGAACAAGTTTACTCCCTAGGATTGCCAGTGCATAATTTTATAAAGTTTGTATAAAACAGCGAAATGATTTTTGGAAAAATGAAATCATCATAAGACTCAAGTCCTATCACACAATGCAACGCACACAGGAGGATAGAGTTTTCCCTTATGATGATCAAACATGCTTAATACGTGAAAAGTAATATTTTAATATTATTATTAGTGTCTAAGCAGTATTAAAATACTTCAATATAAATATATCAATCCTAGACGGCATAGGTACCATATACTATGTCGCCGTATATAAGTTCACAATCAAAACCGAAATGTCGTCGTATTGGGAATTTGGTTTTCTGTCAAGAAATCGAGGCTAGGGATCGTCCTCTTCCGATTCGAGACACTCTAGCAAATGCCTCAGGATCCCCCGTAGTGAACCCTTGGATGCGGTAGGGCCGGTCCCTACCTAAACGGTAGTGGATTAGTTATGCCTGAACACACGTTTCCCGGTCCCTTTGGACATATAATATGACCACTTCCGGCCTATAAAAAACCCGAGGTACCTCAATCCATAATCCACACAAGTAAAATGTCGGGCCGTGTTAAAGCCCAAACACCACTCCTAGCTAGAAAGAAACGTGTGCACTCCCTACGGTCCATATCCCGTTTTTGACTCATACCGGGGTGTGAGGCTCGCGAAGTCATGCTATACACAAAGCTATGCCTAAACAGGCTATCCTTTGATCATCAACCACAAGGCCTGTTTTTCAACAAAGCCTTGATCATTGCATCTTGGCGTGCCACATTGACAATTCAACGCCATGTGATTGATAACTATTACTATATACCAGTGTGTTAAGTAGAGAATAAATTCTCTACCACCAAACAAACATATATTAATACAAATCGATTTAATTACATGGAGTGAATTTCAACGTCAGACACGCATCCATTTACAAGTCCGTTCTGGGTCTGAACGGAACCGGAGACAACAAGAGGCGCTCTCTTATCCACATAACCAACACATACATCCGGACAACTACTGCTTCAACCGCGTCCTGGGAGCAAGTCAGTCCAAGGCATCAGTAGTCGTTGTCCATTCGGTGTGAAGATCGCCGGTCTTCAACCATCGTCTTCTTATATCTTTGATTTAATCGCCGTGCAATTATTTGAAATGAGTTAAACTCGGTCTTTTCAAATAATTGTCGCATAATTATAGTTTAAAACATTTCACATATATTTATAACTATTTATCACTATTTTTATTTATTAAAAATAGCTCGAAATAAATAAACGACGCTTCGGGTCAATGGGCGGCCCTGGCGCTATTTTTACCAAAATTTGATTTACACATATCTTAAAATCTAACCGTCGGATTTTGATGAAATTTATATCGTTGGAAAGCTCTTCCCAAAATGGTCCTAACAGTTCCAGTTTTGGGAAAATCCAATGGTCGGATCTTTCTATATAATCGTTTGAAGTTACGATTGTCGATATGCGAACTGCCGCTCTCGTTTCGTTAAATTTTATATTTATATATAAATATAAACCATTTGGCGATTTCCCCTATTTAAAATCCATTCCTTTTTATTCCATAAAAACAATATTTTTGCTCGCCAATTCTAATGCGACAAAAATGACGTTTTCAACAATGTACATTTTTATATTCAATAAAATATTATTTTTGTTTGCCAATTCTAATGCGACAAAAATGACGTTTTCTACAATGTATATTTTTATATTCAGTAAAATGATATTTTTGTTTGCCAATTCTAATGCGACAAAAATGACGTTTTCAACAATGTTTATTTTTTATATTCAATAAAATAATATTTTTGTTCGCCAATTCTAATGCGACAAAAATGACGTTTTCAACAATGTATATTTTTATATTCAATAAAATGATATTTTTTTCCAATTCATTTTTATAACATAAAAATGTACTTTTCTCTAATTCATTTTTTTATAACATAAAAATGTGCTTCTTATCCTATCTCTTTTTAATACATAAAAATATACTTTTTATCTAATTCGTTTTAAATACACAAAAATGAACTTTTTATCCTATTCGTTTTAAATACACAAAAATGAACTTTTTAATGTAATTCATTTTTATAACATAAAGATGTACTTTTTATGTTTTTATAAAATGAAAATATTTTATCCCTTTTTCTTTTACAATGAAAAATGTAAGTTCTTTTACCTTTACATTGGAAAATGTAAACCTTTCATTGTTACATAGAAAAATGGTAAATCTTTCATCTTCACATAGAAAAATGTAAATCTTATATTTTTACATAGAAAAATGTAAATCATCTTATTATCTCTATTACATTAGAAAGATGTAAATTTTCTAATTATCTTCATTACGTTAGAAAAATGTAAATTTTCCTAATTGTCTTCTTAATGCACATTTTTCCTATAGGGGGTATTTTCCTATCTAACTCAATTTGGTGTCAAAATATGATAACAAAAAATAATGGTTTTTGTCTAACCCTTTCTATTTACCCAACATCGTCATTTCAATGTCCATACATACAACACAATATATGATTTGGTGTATAAATTTGATGAATCACAATAGAAGGTCTCATCTTTGTTTTATTTGTAAATCAAATAAAATATCTAATCTTTATTTGTAAATCAAATAAAATATCTAATCTTTATTTGTCTTTCAATTAAAATTTAAAAGATTTAAACTTTCTTTATTTTATAAATCATAAACAAAATAAAGATTAAATCTTTTGTTCTTATTATGTAAATCAAAATAAAGATTCCACCTTTGTTATTATTTTGCAAATCAAAAATAAAGATTCGATTTTTGTTTTATTTAGCAAATCAAAAATAAAGCTTCAACTTTTGTTTTATTTGCAAATCAAAAATAAAAATTCAACTCTTGTTTTATTTTGCAAATCAAAATAGAAATATACCTTATGCTATTATTTTGCAAATCAAAATAAAATTTACCTTGCTTTTATTTTGTTAATCAAAACAAAAACTCAACTTTTCATTTTATGTGTTGAACCAAAAATAAAGATTTAACTTTTCATTTTTGTTGTAAAACAAACAAAGATTCAATTTTTCATTTTATTTTGTAAAAACAGAATAAAGATTCAAATTTTCATTTTTGT
This sequence comes from Allium sativum, assembly GCA_030737875.1. NCBI lineage: Eukaryota > Viridiplantae > Streptophyta > Magnoliopsida > Asparagales > Amaryllidaceae > Allium > Allium sativum. Next base: position 975,359,188 of record CM060924.1, read on the forward strand.
TTGTAAAGCAAACAAAATTCATTTTTCATTTCTATAAAGGAATAAAAATAAAAATAAAAATAAAATAAAAATAAAAACAATAAAGATGAGAACTTTATAGAGATTACATCAGAATTTTATAGATCTAAACTGACATGCTATATCATGATATCACAACGAATATAAATCAACCATACAACAATCACCACATCACAGATCAGAAATAACATACAATGATTCACATAACAAATATAATTAAATTATTTAATTATTAAAATTTAGAAATCTCACCGTCGTTGAAGATTTTGGCCAAAATTCAAACTATTCAAAATGGTCCCGTTTCAGTCTCAACACGTTCTATTCGTTGTTATGATTCCAATGCTTCCGAAATCGTCAAATTCTGAGTTGAAACGAATCAATTATGGTTAAATCAAGCTTTAAAACAATTTAAATAAATAAATTAATTAATTAGGAAAATAACCTTTCTTCTCCAAATCAAGTATCGACCGTTAACTTCCCTATTTGTTCAAAACTTGGATTCAAATTTTCAGGAGGTAGGATGATCGGCTCGAAGATCCGATGGTGCCACGGCGTCGGGCTACGGGAGGCGCACCACCGCCGGCGAAGGAGGGCAGCTCGGCGGCCTCAGGCGCCTTGGGCGGCGGTCAACGTGGCTCAGGTTCGGGGCGCGGGGGCGGTCGCTATAGGCGACGATAGTGGGTGATGGCCGTATGGATGTGAAGGTGGTAAAAATCTCTTCAAAATATTGAACTGGAGTGGTGGGATTTACTGAGTAGATCGATGGGAATTTATGGAGGAAGTATCGACGGGTTTAGGCCATTGAACGAAGGGGGCGGCGGCAGAGATAATGAACAGTGGTTTTAGGGTTTTAAAATCCTATATTTATAATATTTTTAATGTATTTTTACAATTAAATCCATATCTTTCAAACCAGTTCAATTTCAGTCCAGCAGAAGGTGCCCCTAGCCAATAGCCCATATTCCGGATCCAATGAGATAGGTCCCGTCAGCCCAAACGGCTGTCTGTGGCCTGTATTATTTAATTTAATAATTAAATCCTTTATTAATTTAATTTGTCTACATAAATAAATTCACCGAGGCCACATACGGACTCAGAAAAATCCAGAAAAAATATATTTGTCTTTGTTATGACGATACGGTCCTAACAAAATTAATTTCGTTGAATTCTGAGGCTGTTTGAAAAATGGCTATTTTCAGTCGATTAAATTTGACTAAAATCGACCAAACACATTTTCCTTCACCACGCTCACATATTAATTCGAAAAATTCTAAAAATTGAAACCTAGTAATAATTCAACATTCTGGTTCCAACAAAAGTGGTTTCGTCGAAAACAGAGATCGTTTGAAAATTGACTATTTTCAGTGGCTTTAATATTATTTTAAAAATGAAAATTTTAATTTCTTCCACACTTTTCCCCCAAATAATTTAAAATAAAAATTTTAAATTGGTTCGGATTTTCCGGGTCGTTACAATCTCCCCCACTTAAGAATTTTCGTCCTCGAAAAGGAAACAAAGTAAAGTAGGAAACAAGATGGAAAATTTATATTGGGGTAAACGTACCTTACACAAGAGTTATTCATAGATATCCACTCTGCACTTGGGGTAAGCCTTTTTGATGCTATCCTCTGTCTCCCAAGTACAGTCTCTAGGATCCCCACTCCATTGAACCTTGACTAGGTTGATCCTCTTGTTCCTCAAAATTTTGGTTTCTTTGCCAATGATCTTAATCGGGTCCTTTCTCACTGTTAGATTTGGAGCAATATCTAGGACCTGTTGATTAATTTCATCCTCAATCAGATCTGGATCATGCACATGCTTGCGGAGTTGAAACACATGAAATACATCATGCACCCCTGGCAACCAGTCAGGTAGCTGCACTCTATAAGCGAGAGTACCAATTCTTTCTAGGATTGGGAATGGACCAATGAATCTCGGTGCCAACTTTCCCGTCTTCCCAAAATGAATCACGCCTCTCAAAGGAGAAACCTTCAAGTATACTCGATCACCCATAGAGAATTCTAGATTTCTTCTTCGCTGGTCTGCATAGCTCTTCTGTCGGCTCTGAGCAGTCAACAAGCGCTTCTTAATCAAGTCAACCTTATCCGATGCTTCACGAACCATGTCGGGGCCCAAGACTAGTCGATTGCCTGACTCCACCCAACATGCCGGAGATCTGCATGGCCTGCCATATAGTAATTCAAACGGTGACATCTTCAAGCTTGCTTGGTAGCTATTATTATAGGAGAACTCCACCAAGTGCAAGTGGTCCTCCCATGAACCACCATAATCAAGAATGCAAGCTCGCAACAAGTCTTCCAAAACACGATTCACCCTCTCAGTCTGGCCATCTGTCTGAGGGTGATAGGCAGAGCTCAGATTCAACTTGGTCCCAAGCTCTTCTTGAAAAGCTTACCATAATTTGCTGGTAAATAATGGATCCCGATCACTGACAATGCTTTTGGGAACCCCATGTAGTCTGACTATCTCTTTAAGATAAAGCTGTGCCAAACTACGAGCTGTTCTATTGGACCGAACAGGGAAGAAATGGGCAGACTTTGTTAAGCGATCCACAATCACCCATATGCTATCATTCCCTTTTCTGCTTTGGGGCAAGCCATCTATAAAGTCCATAGAAATTTCCTTCCACTTCCAACCTGGAACTCCCAGAGGTTGCAACAAACCGGCCAGCTTCTGCTGATCACGTTTAACTTGCTGGCAAGTGGGACATCTAGCAACATAAATAGAAATATCTATCTTCATCGACCTCCACCAAAATGTGCGCTTGAGGTCGTGAGACATCTTGCTCACTCCAGGGTGAACACTAAGCTTAGATTTATGACATTCATTCATAACCTCCCTTCTGAGCTTAGAGTCGTATGGGACACAGATTCGACCTAATAGCCTCAGAACCCCTTTGTCGTCAATTTGGAAACTTGTGGTTTCGCCATCCTGAATTCTTTTGATAATCCTCTGAATAAATTTATCATTCTTCTGAAGAGCAGAGACTTTATCAATCAGAGTAGGAGTGATAATGAGATTGGCGATAATGGGATTGTTGCATTCTGCATTCTTTCTACTGAGCGCATCGGCTACAACGTTGGCTTTTCCTGGAGTATATAGGATATCCAGGTCATATGATGCCAGAAATTCAACCCAGCGTTGCTGCCTCATATTCAAATCTTTTTGGGTAAAAATATGTTTCAAGGATTTGTGATCCGTGTAAATTTCAAACTTCTCACCCAAGAGATAATGCCTCCATATTTTAAGAGCAAACACAATGGCCATTAGCTCAAGGTCATGCGTGACGTAATTCTTCTCATATGGTTTCAGCTGGCGGCTAGCATATGCGACTACTCTGCCTCTTTGCATCATCACCGCACCAATACCTTAAATAAATAAGGGATAACATGTTAAAATGAGATCTGACATTAAAGGAAAAATGTTATCTCTGACATGTTAATTTATAAAGGAAACAACCTTGCTTAGAAGCGTCGGTCCAGACCTTCAAATCCTGATTGCCATCTATGATGGTCAACACAGGAGCATTGGTCAACCTCTTCTTTAGCTCATGGAAAGCTGTCTCGCATTCCGGTGTCCTCTTGAATCTTGTATGTTTCTTGGTTAGGTTTGTCAATGGACAAGCTACCTTCGAAAAATCTTTGACAAATTTTCGATAATAGCCAGCCAGTCCTAAGAAACTTTTGACCTCTGTGGGAGTTCTAGGCTGCTTCCATTCTTGGATGGTTGAGATCTTTCCTGGATCTACTAAGATGCCTTCCTTTGATACAACATGGCCGAGGAATTTCACCTCTTCTTGCCAGAATATGCATTTAGAAAATTTTGCTTTCAGCACATTTCTTCGCAAAATCTCTAAGACTTCTCTCAGATGCTATTCGTGCTCAGCAGTGGATTTAGAAAAGATGAGGATGTCATCGATGAACACGAGCACAAATTTATTTAAAACATCTCTGAATACTCTATTCATCAGATCAACAAAATATGCTGGAGCATTACATAGACCGAAGGGAATTACTAGCCATTCATAAAAGATATCCGGTCCTCTGAAAGCAGTTAAAGGCACACACTCTTCTGCAATGCGAAGTTGATGGAAGCCTGTAGCTAGGTCCATCCTAGAGAATACTCGTGCTCCATGCAAGCGGTCAAGTAAGTCATCTATACGAGGCAATGGGTACTTGTTTTTCAGAGTTTGTTTGTAGAGATCATGGTAGTCTACACATAGCCTGAGAGTACCGTCTGATTTTGGGACGAACACCACTGCTGCTCACCATTCTGAGAAGCTGGGCCTGATCATACCCTTCCACAAAAGCTGCTTGGTTTGATTTTTCAGCTCCTCTCTTTCTTTTGGCGACATTCTACGAATGGGATGTACGACATGCCTTGCATTCAGAGCTAAATCAATTCGGAAGCTGATTTCCCTACGCGGAGGTAGGCCCTCAACTTCTTTGAATACATCAGCGTAATCCTTGACGACAGGGATATCCTCAATAGAAGTAGGGGTAACTTCTAGAGAAGACCAGAATGTTTTCCTGTCGGTGGCTGAGCCATGGCAGGGGATACATACGTTACCGAGTTTAGTTTTAACTTTGACAATTCTTTCGACGCACACTAACTCAGCCTCATATTTTGCTAGCCAATCTATACACCGAATGATGTCATATCCAGAAAACTCCATGATGATCAAATTAAAAGGAAACTGATAGCGAGAATAAGAGATAAGCACTTTACAATACTGATCTAGAATGAGGGAACCTCCTATCGGACTATTAGCTCTAATCAGATTTTTGAGTTTTCTTGGTTTCAGTTTCAACTTTTTACTTGCATCTTTAGAAATAAAGCTTCGTGCAGCACCAGTATCAAATAAGACAGTAATAGGGATGTTATTAATATTAAGCGTACCTCCCAAGACATCGGGTTTATTAGGCCCCTCAGTCGAAGCTGGTGCAACTGCTCCCTCATAAACATGTGCCACCTGAGCATTCTTTAGCAGTGGGCTGTTTGCCTTAATGTGCCCCTTTTGATGACAATTGAAGCATTCCCTCTTGTCCTGAGAACTTTGGCCACGATTCTGAGGATTCGGGTTACGGTTCTGGCTAGGTCCTGAATCATTTCTCTTGACCCTTTTTGGTGCTCTACACTCGTAATCAAAATGTCCAATCTTGCTGCAGTTATAGCAGGTCACCTTGCTCCTGTCCCTCTTCTTCCCTTGGGGCTTAGCGGTAGAAGAATTGCTCGCCTCCGGTTTCTTGTTAGCCTGTTCCTTCTGGTTGTTGCTTTGACTTTTCCCTCTATCCTGCGGTCCAGACTCGTCATTTTCCTCGTAGCGGCACGCCATCTCTACTACTTCATTGAAAGGAAGCTTAATATGAGCAGTGACTCGGTTCAAATATTTCTTGGACAGACCCTTGATAAATTTCTTACTCTACTGGATCTTGAATCAAACTAAAGCATATCGTGAAAGCTCATCAAACTTCCTCACATACTCGGAAACGGTCATATTCCCATGCTGTAGGTTAACGAACTTCTCGCATAGGCGCTCTCTAGCTTGTGGGGGCATATACTTCTCATTGAAAAGTTCCTTAAATCTGGCCCAAGACATATTGGCCACATCATTGCAGATCTTGATCGTATCCCACTAATGCCCTGCTTCCTCTTTTAGTTGCCAAACTGCCAGGTAAAGCTTTCGCTGATCTTCCAGTTCTAAGCCCTCTAAGATCTTTTCGCAATCTTTAAGCCATGCTTCTTCCTGAATCACAGACTCTCGCCCCGTGAAAGGTACACCTCCTAGGTTTTTGAATTTCTTTGACATTATCTCCAAATTGAAGGGTTGTGGAGGTGGGGGTGGTTCAGCTACGACCTCTGAAGTATGTTGTTCCTGAGTGATGGGGGTCTCGTCTCTAGCTTGCCCTCCAGCTCCTACTCGGGCTCCTCCTCTAGCCCCGCCTCGAGCTCCACCTCGGGCTTCGCCTCGGGCTATTCTTGCTCTAGTATCCATTTAAATCAGTCTGTGCCATCAAGAAAAGAGTCAGACCAACAAAAATGAGGATTTTCAAGAAAAGATAAGATAAGGACAAAATGAAAAGATGATGTAATGACTGATAAATATGTGCTATTCTGCTGTGTTCATTCTAGGACATTACTAGTCCTATCTCTAATGAGCTACTCGTCTTAGAATAATGTGGATTCTATCTAGACGAATTGTTCTAAATATGTTATATTCCGAGGCTAAGGTCAACCTTAGGCTCTGATACCAACTGAGACGACCCAAACTTCCGTGGTTCGAAAGTAAGGATAATCATTTTGGAATACAACATATTTACAACAAAAACAGATCTCAGATAATTATCATAACACATAAACCATTGCAGCGGAAATAAATGTCATCAGCATCATAATATTCAATACATCAGAGTACGCAGTACAGGATACAACTTAGCCAAATAAAGAGTCTCAACAAAAAGGGAAATAAGTTTTCAAATGGAAAAGAACCAAGTCCCAAACTCCATTGCATACATCAAAGCTACAGAAGATAGAATGTCTTAAAGCAGAAGTAAAGACTAGAGGAAAGGTCTTTTTCTTCCTTCCAAGCAAGCTCCAATCAGAATGTATCACCTGAACCTGTCAATTGGCTGCCCATGTGGAAAGAGGGCACCCGAGTTTGCAAAAGTGAAACAAACTACGAGTCAGTCATGGGACTGGTGTGAGAATTCTTAACTAAATTATCTAACAACGTGGCAAATCTCAGGATCACGCCGCTAACGCGGAACGGATTTACTCCCTAGGATTGCCAGTGCATAATTTTATAAAGTTTGTATAAAACAGCGAAATGACTTTTGGAAAAATGAAATCATCATAAGACTCAAGTCCTATCACACAATGCAACGCACACAGGAGGATAGAGTTTCCCCTTATGATGGTCAAACATGCTTAATACGTGAAAAGTAATATTTTAATATTATTATTAGTGTCTAAGCAGTATTAAAATACTTCAATATAAATATATCAATCCTAGACGGCATAGGTACCATATACTATGTCGCCGTATATAAGTTCACAATCAAAACCGAAATGTCGTCGTATTGGGAATTTGGTTTTCTGTCATGAAATCGAGGCTAGGGATCGTCCTCTTCCGATTCGAGACACTCTAGCAAATGCCTCAGGATTCCCCGCAGTGAACCCTTGGATGTGGTAGGGTCGGTCCCTACCTAAACGGTAGTGGATTAGTTATGCCTGAACACACGTTTCCCGGTCCCTTTGGACCTATAGTATGACCACTTCCGGCCTATAAAAAACCCGAGGTACCTCAATCCATAATCCACACAAGTAAAATGTCGGGCCATGTTAAAGCCCAAACACCACTCCTAGCTAGAAAGAAACGTGTGCACTCCCTACGGTCCATATCCCGTTTTTGACTCATACCGGGGTGTGAGGCTCGTGAAGTCACGCTATACACAAAGCTATGCCTAAACAGGCTATGCTTTGATCATCAACCACAAGACCTGCTTTTCAACAAAGCCTTGATCATTGCATCTTGGCGTGCCACATTGACAATTCAACGCCATGCGATCGATAACTATTACTATATACCAGTGTGTTAAGTAGAGAATAAATTCTCTACCACCAAACAGACATATATTAATACAAATCGATTTAATTACATGGAGTGAATTTCAACGTCAGACACACCTCCATTTACAAGTCCGTTCTGGGTCTGAACGGAACCGGAGACACCAAGAGGCGCTCGCTTATCCTCACAACCAACACATACGTCCGGACAACTACTGCTTCAACCGCGTCGTGGGAGCAAGTCAGTCCAAGGCATCAGCAGTCGTTGTCCATTCGGTGTGAAGATCGCCGGTCTTCAACCATCGTCTTCTTATTTCTTTGATTTAATCGCCATGCAATTATTTGAAATGAGTTAAACTCGGTCTTTTCAAATAATTGTCGCATAATTATAGTTTAAAACATTTCACATATATTTTTAACTATTTATCGCTATTTTTATTTATTAAAAATAGCTCGAAATAAATAAACGACGCTTCGGGTCAATGGGCGGCTCTGGCGCTGTTTTTACCAAAATTTGATTTACACATATCTTAAAATCTAACCGTCGGATTTTGATGAAATTTATATCGTTGGAAAGCTCTTCCCAAAACGGTCCTAACGGTTCCAGTTTTGGGAAAATCCAACGGTCGGATCTTTCTATATAATCGTTTGAAGTTACGATTGTCGATACGCGAACTGCCACTCTCGTTTCGTTAAATTTTATATTTATATATAAATATAAACCATTTGGCGATTTCCCCAATTTAAAATCCATACCTTTTTATTCTATAAAAACAATATTTTTGCTTGCTAATTCTAATGCGACAAAAATGATGTTTTCAACAATGTACATTTTTATATTCAATAAAATAATATTTTTGTTCGCCAATTCTAATGCGACAAAAATGACGTTTTCAACAATGTATATTTTTATATTCAGTAAATTGATATTTTTGTTCGCCAATTATAATGCGACAAAAATGACGTTTTCAACAATGTATATTTTTTATATTCAATAAAATAATATTTTTGTTCGTCAATTCTAATGCGACAAAAATGACGTTTTCAACAATGTATATTTTTATATTCAATAAAATGATATTTTTTTCTCCAATTCATTTTTATAACATAAAAATGTACTTTTCTCAATTCATTTTTTATAACATAAAAATGTGCTTCTTATCCTCTCTCTTTTTAATACACAAAAATATACTTTTTATCTAATTCGTTTTAAATACACAAAAATGAACTTTTTATTCTATTCGTTTTAAATACACAAAAATGAACTTTTTAATGTAATTCATTTTTATAACATAAAGATGTACTTTTTATGTTTTTATAAAATGTAAATATTTTATCTCTTTTTCTTTTACAATGAAAAATGTAAGTTCTTTTACCTTTACATTGGAAAATGTAAATCTTTCATTGTTACATAGAAAAATGGTAAATCTTTCATCTTCACATAGAAAAATGTAAATCTTATATTTTTACATAGAAAGATGTAAATCCTCTAATTATCTCTATTACATTAGAAAGATGTAAATTTTATAATTATCTTCATTACATTAGAAAAATGTAAATTTTCCTAATTGTCTTCTTATTGCACATTTTTCCTATAGGTGGTATTTTCCTATCTAACTCAATTTGGTGTCAAAATATGATAACCAAAAATAATGGTTTTTGTCTAACCCTTTCTATTTACCCAACATCGTCATTTCAATGTCCACACATACAACATAATATATGATTTGGTGTATAAATTTGATGAACCACAATAGAATGTCTCATCTTTGTTTTATTTGTAAATCAAATAAAATATCTAATCTTTATTTGTAAATCAAATAAAATATCTAATCTTTATTTGTCTTTCAATTAAAATTTAAAAGATTTAAACTTTCTTTATTTTATAAATCATAAACAAAATAAAGATTCAATCTTTTGTTCTTATTATGTAAATCAAAATAAAGATTCCACCTTTGTTATTATTTTGCAAATCAAAAATAAAGATTCGATTTTTGTTTTATTTTGCAAATCAAAAATAAAGCTTCAACTTTTGTTTTATTTGCAAATCAAAAATAAAAATTCAACTCTTGTTTTATTTTGCAAATCAAAATAGAAATATACCTTATGCTATTATTTTGCAAATCAAAATAAAATTTACCTTGCTTTTATTTTGTTAATCAAAACAAAAACTCAACTTTTCATTTTATGTGTTGAACCAAAAATAAAGATTTAACTTTTCATTTTTGTTGTAAAACAAACAAAGATTCAATTTTTCATTTTATTTTGTAAAAACAAAATAAAGATTCAAATTTTCATTTTTGTTTGTAAAGCAAACAAAATTCATTTTCATTTCTATAAAGGAATAAAAATAAAAATAAAAATAAAATAAAAATAAAAACAATAAAGATGAGAACTTTATAGAGATTACATCAGAATTTTATAGATCTAAACAGACATGCTATATCATGATATCACAACGAATATAAATCAACCATACAACAATCACCACATCACAGATCATAAATAACATACAATGATTCACATAACAAATATAATTAAATTATTTAATTATTAAAATTTAGAAATCTCTCCGTCGTTGCAGATTTTGGCCAAAATTCAAACTATTCAGAATGGTCCTGTTTCAGTCTCAACACGTTCTATTCGCTGTTACGATTCCAATGCTTCCGAAATCATCAAATTCTGAGTTGAAACGAATCAATTATGGTTAAATCAAGCTTTAAAACAATTTAAATTAATTAATTAATTAGGAAAATAACCTTTCTTCTCCAAATCAAGTATCGGCCGTTAACTTCCCTATTTGTTCAAAACTTGGATTCAAATTTTCAGGAGGTAGGATGATCGGCTCGAAGATCCGATGGTGCCACGGCGTCGGGCTACGGGAGGCGCACCACCGCCGGCGAAGGGGGGCAGCTCGGCGGCCTCAGGCGCCTTGGGCGGCGGTCGACGCAGCTCGGGTTCGGGGCGCGGGGGCGGTCGCTATAGGAGACGATGGTGGGTGATGGTGGTAAAAATCTCTTCAAAATATTGAACTGGAGTGGTGGGATTTACTGAGTAGACTGATGGGAATTTGTGGAGGAAGTATCGACGGGTTTAGGCCATTGAACGAAGGGGCGGCGGCAGAGATAATGAACAGTGGTTTTAGTGTTTTAAAATCCTATATTTATAATATTTTTAATGTATTTTTACAATTAAATCCATATCTTTCAAACCGGCTCAATTTCAGTCCAGCAGAAGGTGCCCCTAGCCAATAGCCCGTATTCCGGATCCAATGGGACAGGTCCCATCAGCCCAAACGGTTGTCTGTGGCCTGTATTATTCAATTTAATAATTAAATCCTTTGTTAATTTAATTTGTCTGCATAAATAAATTCACCGAGGCCACATACGGACTCAGAAAAATCCAGAAAAAATATATTTGTCTTTGTTATAACGATACGGTCCTAACAAAATTAATTTCGTCGAATACTGAGACTGTTTGAAAAATGGCTATTTTTCAGTCGATTAAATTTGACTGAAATCAACCAAACACATTTTCCTTCGCCACGCTCACATATTAATTCGAAAAATTCTAAAAATTGAAACCTAACAATAATTCAACATTCCGGTTCCAACAAAAGTGGTTTCATCGAAAACAGAGATCGTTTGAAAATTGACTATTTTCACTGGCTTTAATATTATTTTAAAAATGAAAATTTTAATTTCTGCCACACTTTTCCACCAAATAATTTAAAATAAAAATTTTAAATTGTTTCGGATTTTCTGGGTCATTACAATAAGCCTCTGTTTTGTCATAATTCGCCCTTTTAGGATCATGATCTTTAAAAGTAGAGCTCCCAGACTGCTCCTGTTCACATTGATCTCCTTGATGATCTATTCCTTTTAAAATGGATCTTTTCTTCTTAGAGGAAGCTGCCTTGAGCTTCTCTTTTGATTCAGAATGTTGGACGAGAGCCTTTCCCTTCGAGATTCATCCACCTCTCTCTAGCTGGACCTAGTGAGCTTTGAAGACTTCTGCTCTTGATTAGCGTTCATTTTAGCTTGCTTTTAGCAGCATTTTCCTTTATGGCATTTGGATTTGGTGGTTTCACTGGGTTGAAAGTTGTTCCTTCTTCATTATTGTTTAGATTGAACGTTGGATCCACATTTCCTTTAAGGGTTGAATTAGGAGCTGGTTCCCTATTTTGCTCCAGTAATCTCTTTGATTTCTTCTTTCCCTGCCATGGACTAATAAGCTTACCAAATTAATTTTTAATAAGATAAACTAAAGTTGGAGATTCAAGCCCTCCTTCTAGCGCCAAAATTTTAACGATATTTTTCATCAACACCCTAACTAGGATGAACAATGCATATGCTTAGAAGTTTGATGCAAGGGTGATCTAAAGGTTATTGAAATGTAGCCTTGAATCAGTGCTCTTTAACTATTTCCATCGTTTCCTAGGCATCAAGACCTTAAGCCCGAAAATTAGTTACCCTTCCCTTGGGCGATGAGCATCACACTTACGAGACTATGAAGTCGAGGATAACCTTGGAGAAAGGTTTTTACTAGTTAAATAAGACTAGACCTTATTCAATAGTCACCTTTAGATCTTGGATAAAATAATATACATTATGCTAATAGGAAATAGGCTAATGCCTCGCAACGCTCAGGTCGTTTTCATGCTATAACACTTATTAACTTATAGGATACTTCCTCATCGAACCAGCCCGGGAAGTCTTTGGTTGCGTCAGTTATCAAGTCACATGCTCATAACAAGCTCCTTTCGAGGTTAGGTTGCATTAGGCTTACTATGGAAGAGCTAAGTCACATAATGAACGTTCGAAAGGGAAAAAGCCTTGGTCTTACCCAGGGCCTTCCCTCCCACAAAAGAGCTGTGATTAATTATCTCATAAGAAAGGTTAGTGTTAACTCCCTGTCTTATCATTATAGACACAATATGATTATCAAATCGAGAACTGCTTAAGTCTCGGACTTCTCCTTTTTATTAATTGTGGATATATTACAAGAGTTGAAGAAATCCCCAATTTGATTTGGAAATTAGGGTTTCCTCCTGAGAGAAAGATAATAAGATTGAGAAATGAAAATTTCGTCCTCAAAATGAGACCCTTAGGGTCTTGTTTATAGACAAGTTGGGGACCATTTGTTATTGCGTCAGCAGAAGCCCCTGTTGGTCGCTTTTCCCTTTGGTCTCGATTGCTTTGGCTCTCGGCCGCCCTTTAGGCTTTGCGGACGACTTTTAAGGTACCAGTTCGGGCTCTCGGGAGGATGGTCCCTGTCTTCGGAACCTCTTTTTGATGTCATGTCAATCTTCTTTGTATTGATGCTAAGCCTGGCGGTGTGGATAACTTTCAAAAGGTTTAGGCTTCCGGACATGGGGTTTCGGTCACGAGCTTTCAGTCTTTCTATTATTTCCTCATGGAACTTACCTTAATGATTCAAGTGGATGGTTACCTGATCTGCCACCCCTGTCGGTATTGACACCAAACCAGTTAGCGTGGATAGCTGGTCTCTCTTCGAGGTTTCGGTTTGCCTTTAAGTAGGTTACAGAAGTGTATCTTGACTTTCCAGTGGATTGCTTTCTGATTAGCACAGAAATTTGTTTATTTTATGCTCTTATATCTTATCATTTGTAAATAAATAAATATTACTTTGGGTATTTTTTTTCATGTGTTTTCACAGGTTTAATAATTGTCTCCTTCATTCAATTAAAGACCACTTATAAGGAAAAAGGCTACTTTCCCATGTCAACAAGTTTTCAATCACAAAAGAAGTTGTAGCTCACTGGTAAAGGCATGGGAATCTGGACAAAGGGACCAGACTTCGATACTCGTCAAGCCCTCTTTTTTTGAAAAAAGGAACATTCACACTGCCTCCTTTTCTCTGAAGAATTTATGGATTAGAATTTGGCATATTCTTCATCAAGAAATCAAAGGGAATCTTTCATAATTACGTGCCATAGAAAATAAGATTTCATTAAATTATTGCCAAGGAAAAGAAAATCAATCTACCATATGTCACTAATCAAAAAGAGGAAACCTGCGTGGAATATTTGAAGTCTATCTTCAAATCTCTTTTATTTGTAAATATTTTATTTCAAGACATCCAGTCTTATCCTAATTATTCCCATAGGAAGGAGACTACATCTTCTATAAATACCCATTGTATCATTGTAAATCCCAATCCATTATTCTGTTCATTATTCTGTACTCTTTTTCTCCATTAATAATGTTCTCTTTTATTTTTCTACATTCTTTTATTTTCATGGAAATTTGTGTTGTCTAGTCAATTAGATTTGCTAGAGCACAATTGCTATTGCAACTACTTTTCTCATTAGTGATTGACCTTTGATTAGGTTCAATGGTAATCCTAATTTTTTATTTCTGTTTGTTATTTCCTTTCTGCAATTTTTTACTTTAGCACTCTGTTTTATTTTTTAATCCTTGAATTGGTTATAGATTCGATTAGACTCAAATTTGTAATTCAAATGCAATTTTTCTTGTTTTTATTGATAATTACAAATTTAGTTATCGGTTCAATTAGATTTATCTGAACTAAATTGTGATTTCAACTTTAACCCATCTCCAAGCTTTGTCTAACTCGCCCACGAAATATACAAATAATAAAACTTAAATTCCTCCCCGTGATTCGACCTGCATATTACACGATCTGTGCGCTTGCAGTATTATTATAATAAAATTGCGCTTTTCTAATTCATAGAAAAGTGTCAATCAAGTTTTTGGCACCGTTGCAGGGGAGGTAACAATTGAATTTTATTGTTTATTTAATTTCTGATTCGTATTAGTTTTTATTTTATTTTATTTTTCTTTTTATCTTCTTGTATATATATAAAAAAAATCTTGAGTAGTGATTTGGTGTATCAATTACTTGGTAGTATCAATTACTTGGTACTATCATTAACTAAGCAAGAGAAAAAAAAAGTTGCCAAACTTTTGATTTCGATCCTTTTAACCTTCTTTCCTCCTTTTCAATAAGAAAAAAAGAAAAAAATCTTGTCATTTCCTCTTTTATTTCTTTCCTCTTTCCAAATTCTTTTCCAAATTTTCTTTACAATTTCTTTCCATTTTCCTATTTCTTTCCGTTTTCCAATTTCCTCTCCAATTTCTTTCCTTTCCTATTTTACAACTCTCACCAAAAACAAAATAAATTAAAAAAAAAAATGTTACTTTCCAAATATTCTTCCTCTTTGCTAGATATTTCTTCTGCCACTTCTTCAACAAAATCATCCTCCACATCCGACCAATACAACAATCGCTAAGCACCCAACCTTCATCATCTTCACCTACTAACCTCATCACCGATCAAATCCCTTAAGCCAAATTTTCACAGAACCATCAGTTCCCAAATTAATCCTATCACCACACCTTCACGAACAGAGATAGACCCCCACTTTAAACCACGCTATTTCAACGCAATTCACAGAAACCGACAATGCCCATTCCTTACACCATCCGTAACCCATACCAATCAACACTTTCTCCCTCTCGTACAACTCCAACCTTAACTCACCGCACTTCCAAAATTTACCATCAAAATCGCTGGAACCATTTACCAGCCAACCCCTACATCAAACACCTCTGTCCAAAAACAAACACCATCCCCGTTTTCAACAACTCCCATCGCAACACCCATACCACCCAGTCAGCGAAATCATCACCACTACCCATCCAGAACCCCCTCTCCGATCAACACTACAACTCCATCGCTACACAGAAAACCACTTCATCACTACCTTGATTTCTACACCATCGAAAATCAACATCACCCCCTTTCGAACAATCGAAACTCGCACCTCCACCACTTCTCTTGCCACACAAATCTCCACCGGTACCCAAGACAGCCACCGTTCCCCTTTCAAGTTTCATTTCAAAACCCATTTCGGAATTAAAAAGAAAAGAAAGGGGATGTGAAATTCTTTGGTCTATTGCGTTGATTCTTGTTTTTCTCTGATAATTGCTTTTGTTTTGGGCACGGGTTCATAGGAGGAATTTTTTAAGGCTAGTGTCCCTGAAAAGCAAGCGGTGTGGGTTGCTTTTTATTTAGGAAGGCAACGTTTCATTTTGTTTGATGGTACTTCGTTTTTTTCTTTTAAAAAAGGAGGAGGGTTGAGTCCAATTTTGTTTTTTGTGGAGTCCTTAGTTTCACTGAGTCGGCAATTATTTTTGAGTCTAGTTTTATGCAATAGTTACTTTGAGTTTGTTCTTATTTTATTAATTAGTTTTGCTTGTTTTTTTCTTTTCTTCCACTCTAGTAATTTTGTTAGTTTAGTTCTTTTTGTTTTTTTCCTCTTCCCTTTCAAATTGTTTTTTTATTTTTGTTTTTTGTTTGTTTTACTTGCTTTCCTTTCTTAGAAAAAATCAAAAAAAAAGGAAGGAGAAACCAAATTCAAAGTAAAGCTAGAAAAGTGTCAAGCAAACAACAAAGACCAAAGTGCGCGAGAGTTCAAGCAAAGCGAACAAGAAATATAGAAGTCAACTGATCAACAAACAGTTGATTTGAATTGCCAGTGTTTTTTCAATCGTTCTGGATAGTTATACATCAGTGTAAAATTTTCTTAACTCTATAAGTTCTGCAGCTGCTTTGAAAAATATAGAAATTGCTTGTAAAAATCTTTTGCAGGGGCAGCGGCTTGCTTGTACAATTATTTCAACTATGCTATTATTCTATGATTGAAATTTTTTGAATCTTTTTAGTTAGGAATTAATTTCCATAACTAAATTTGTCACTCTCATTGGTTTTCAACTTGAAAATTCATTAGGCATTGGTTCTAGGAAAAATACGAGCTCATACAAAATAATATAATTGAAAATGGTGCTTTGTGAAGTGACTGTCTCGTATAATTGTATCGCGGATATTTAGTACTTAAATTTATTGAACTATTAGCAAAAGAAGTTTCATACTACCTATAAAACATTGGTCGTATCCCTTAGTATTTATACTATACGTGAACGGCCATAAGTCCCTCTTCCCCCTTCTAATTGAGTCAGTTAATTAATAGAGCACAACTCAGAATTTTATACTATTTTGAAGTGAGAATTATTTCTGTTTTGTTGTGGCTTCATTAAAATGTCTAAATTAAAAAAATCCATGAGAGAATTGTATGATAATAACTTGCGTAGATGTCCACTGGAAGAGTATGAGTATGAATTACAACAAATGAGACAAGATTTTCCGAAATTTCGTGAGCCCAATGTCGACAATTTTCAAAATTTTCCAAATGACCAACATTTTCAA
This sequence comes from Allium sativum, assembly GCA_030737875.1. Lineage (NCBI taxonomy): Eukaryota > Viridiplantae > Streptophyta > Magnoliopsida > Asparagales > Amaryllidaceae > Allium > Allium sativum. The sequence continues at coordinate 975,376,045 of CM060924.1, forward strand.
AATCATGGATATGATCGAAATTGCAATTTCAATTCAAATTTCAATAATTTCGATTATGGGCCGCATCCACATCAAAATAGTTTTGAATCCCGATATAGCTTTGATCCACATCAATATGGGGTTGTAAACCAAAAATTTCAAAGTTATTGCCTATATCAACATCTTGAAGATAACCAGAATTGCAATTTTCCCTTGAATTTCAACAGTTTCGGTTATGAGCCTAATTTTCGAAATCAAAATGATTTCCAATATCATTGTCATTTTCCTGAAAATTCAAACAACCACCACATTAGAAATAATGTTGATCGTGAAATTAATGTGGATTATAATTTTAAGAATCAAGAAATCCAAAATGAGAGCTCTCAAATCAACGATTCAAAGAATATCATCTTAATATTCTTAGAGAGATGGTAGAAAAGCAAGATAGACAGCTTGATGAAAAAGATGACAACTTGATGAACTTCTTTTTAATGACATCTTTTAAAGAAAAACTCGAACAACAAAATCAAATTCAAACATGCAATGAATCAGAAAATAGTCCATTCTTTACTAATAGTGAAAATTTTCAAATAACAACTTTGGAAATTGAGAATAACGATATAAATGAAGTTGTTTGCAATTCAGTAAATGATTTGGACTTTAACTCTTTTCAGGAAAAAGATTTAAGCTCGGATTTCGATCTTTCTCTTTCGGGCTGCGAGAAACTTGAAATCTTATAAATTGAACAAAATAGTAATGTTGAATTTTTCGAAAACTCTAAATTGGAGAAGGATTTTAATGAACATGAATTTTTTGGATTGTATGAAGATGAGCTGCCAAACGAGGATGAAATAGAATCAAGCCACCAATCCAAGTTTGAAAATTTCGATTTTGAGGTTTTATATGAACTTGATATTGTCAGTGTCGAAAATATGTTGTCCAGTAATGAAATTGAGAAATGTTATCACATAGTCTTAAACAACACTCAGAATTCAAATTTCACTGAATTTATATACGATCACAAATTTTTGAACAATTACACTGATAAATTTGTTGAACACATGAATTATTTTTGTAATGTTAGCTTGGTTGAAAAACTTCATCCTAGGATGACACTGGATATTTATCTATTGGACTATAAATCTAGGTATAAAGATGAGATGGTTTTCAAAAACCTTTATTTATTAGAAAATATGCCTAGACATAGTGGGAATGAGATTCATCGCGCTAGAACCAAGTGTGGGGGGCAAAGTTGGTGGCATTCTTTGCATCGTAAATACATATATCATTCTACATATGATCCACTCTTACATGTAATTAAATTGCATTTCGTTTTACAAATCATTTTACAATTAATCCATCTTTGGGTTCTATCTTTCACATTTAGGAAATGTGTTTACAGTGCGGACACTTTTTAGTTCTAGTGTGGGGGGGGGGGGGGAGTCTGCAATACATCTTTTATATATATATATATATATATATCTTTTCTTTTTCTTTTTCATGCATTTAGATAGAACCATCATACATTTTTTATCGTAGTAACATACCATAAAAAAATTTTGCTGAAAATATGACTCATTTTAGATTATTACAATAAAATAAATTAACAATTGTTAATCAGTTAATAGTACTTTTTTTCTCTCAACAAAGATTGAATAAGAAATATAATGAAAAGTTGAATTTTGAGGGATAATAGTGTAACTGGTACATAGGGAGATTCTTAGGTGATGGCCATGAAGTTTATTCTAAACTATAGTCTTTGTTTAACGATGGAGGACTTAAAATACTTATATTGGCTTTTTGAGTCTTTAAAACTAAGTTGTGTTAAGCTGAATTCGTGTAATATCTTGTTCTTATATTTTCAATAATAATAGCAATCCAAAGGTATCCAACATTGCTTGTAAATCTAGCGTTGGTGTGCAAACCCGCCAAGCTCTATCCGACATGTTGTTGACAAAGTCAGCGTCGGTATATCTTGATCTCATTTTATGAGATTGGACACCTAAGGATTATCAACATGTTGTTGACAAAGTCAGCATCGGTCTGCACAATCCTCCAAGCTCTTTCCCAACTCTCCATTAGTCCGCGAGGCAGTGCATGGGTGGTATACCTTGGTCTTTTAAGTTAGGTGTATGAAATTAATCGTAAATTTTAACTTTTATAGATATAGAGAATAAGAGATGATGCCCAAATACTTCTTAACCTTATTGATTTGACTAGCCATACACAAGGAAATTAGAATACCACTTTGCGAACTGTGACAAACAAACTAAGAGTTTATTTCATGGCTGCACTATGTTATCAACCGAACCAACTGGCCAAACCAGAGCTTAATGTTGAAAACTTGAATTATGGTGAAAATTTGTGACAGATTGAGGTATCTAAAATAAAATCAACGGACTAGAAATTGTTAACTTAATTTGTTATACCACATCCCTGAAGTAAGTCATGTTTTCATATATATTTTTTCATTTGCATATGTCTCTTTCATTCATGTAATTGCATTAGAATCATAGCATACTGCATTTGGATTTTGTGGGTAGTATCTGCTGAAAACCCTCACGACACACCACTCGTCCTACTAGGGACACCTAGAGGTTTAACGACTTGTTACATATGCTTAATGCAATCGTGTTCGTATGAAAGTGTGACCTACCTAGTTTAGTTTTTCATTTTCTTTACTCGAGGACGAGTAAAAGATAAGTGTGGGGGTATTTGATTAGCACAGAAATGTGTTTATTTTATGCTCTTATATCTTATCTTTTGTAGATAAATAAATATTACTTTGGGTATTTTTTTTCATGTGTTTTCACAGGTTTAATAATTGTCTCCTTCATTCAATTAAAGACCACTTATAAGAAAAAAAAGCTACTTTCCCATGTCAACAAGTTTTCAATCACAAAAGAAGCTGTAGCTCACTGGTAAAGGAATGGGAATCTGGACAAAGAGACCAGAGTTTGATCCTCGTCAAGCCCTCTTTTTGCTGAAGAAAGGAACATTCATACTGCCTCCTTTGCTTTGAAGAATTTATGGATTAGAATAGGGTATATTCTTCATAGAGAAATCAAAGGGAATCTTTCATAATTACATGCCATAGAAAAGAAGATTTCATTAAATTATTGCCAAGGAAAAGAAAATCAATCTACCATATATCACTAATCAAAAAGAGGAAACCTACATGGAATATCTGAAGTCTATCTTCAAATCTCTTTTATTTGTAAATATTTTATTTCAAGAGATTCAGTCTTATCTGAATTATTCTCATAGAAAGGAGACTACATCTTCTATAAATACCCATTGTATCATTGTAAATCCCAATCCATTATTCTGTTCATTATTCTGTACTCTTTTTCTCCATTAATAAAGTTCTCTTTTATTTTTCGGTTTTCTTTTATTTTCATGGCAATTTGTGTTGTCTAGTCAATTAGATTTGCTAGAACACAATTGCTATTGCAACTACTTTTCTCGTTAGTGATTGACCGTTTGATTAGATTCAACGGTAATCCTAATTTTTTTATTTTTATTTGTTATTTCCTTTCTGTAATTTTTTTTACTTCAGTACTCTGTTTCATTTTTCAATCTTTGAATTGGTTATAGATTCGATTAAATTCAAATTTGTAATTCAAATGCAATTTTTTTTAATTGATAATTAGAAATTTAGTTATCGGTTCAATTAGATTTGTCTGAACTAAATTGTGATTTCAACTTTAACCCGTCTCCAAGCTTTGTCTAACTCACACACGAAATATATAAATAATAAAAATTAAAATTCCTCCCTGTGATTCGACGTGCATATTACACGATCTGTGCGCTTGTAGTATTATTATAATAAAATCGCGTTTTCTAATTCATAGAAAAGTGTCGATCACTTTCGGTGCTTTATTAGTTACTTACTAAAGTGGCCTCTCTATGACCATTTGATGGGGGTCTAGGTAGCTGGTTCCTGGATGACTCCCTTATGTTTTAAACTCTGTACATTTGGTGCTCTCATTCCTTGATGTATATGGATTAAGCAAATTAATACCGATAAACCTTCCGTCTTTCTAAGTCTTGGCCTATAGGATCTCTGGTCTTTTTCTTTGTTGGCTTCCAGTTTTGGATAACCTTGCGTTACTTACCCTTCGTATCAGAACTACCCTACCGATGACTTTTCTTTGTATTGGTTTCAAGCTCAATTCTTTAATGATGGCGTCGGTTGCCTGGCTTTTGGGTTGTTCCTTATGCTCCCGGTTTTACCTTGTGCCTAATTCTTGCTTAAGGATTTTTCTTCTATGATTGTGACGGTCCAATATCCCTTCACCGCTTGCCTGTCTCCGTGCTAATTTTGGTAGTAACAAAGTAAGTATTAAAAATTGACATAAAATGCACCATCAAATTTCTATTTGTTCTTTATGTCAACTTGTCAGAATATATATTGAATCCTTAGTTTTAATGTTCTCCAATGTTACAGTATAATACGGAATAAATTCACATGTTTTAATTTCATAAATTGATATATATGTCATTTATATCACATCAAAAGTTGGAATTCCAATGTTCGTTTGTGTTTAGTCAAGAGACTTGAGCTTATGAGTTTTGATTAAGCTTGTTTCGTGTGTTTATATTGGGACTGCGCCTGCTGCCAGAACTTGTGTAAACTTTTGTAATGTTTTCCTTGAGTGGTGAATAGTTTAGCCGTTTTGCTTTCAATAACTTGTACTGAATAACTCTCTACATGGTGTTTATTCAATTGGTTTAAGTTAGAAGCTAAGTTAGGAAAATGTCCGTAGCGGTAGGCGATCTGCCTATCTCCTGTATAATTATGTGCTCATTATTTGTTGTAATAATAATAGTGTTATGGAGCAATGTCAAAACTGGTTGGCCTTGCCTAAAAAAATTGAAATTCATATTATAACTGTTCATTTATACTTACATATGCCTATTCGTTTTTATCAACATGTGTATTCTTTGGTCGGTACCGTAAAATTTTGCATTTAGTGCCTCATTTGATATACTTGAATCCAATGCATATGTTATCAAACTTTTCATAATTGATGCATGGAAACATGCACATCATTTCACTACTTCCAAAATTTATCTCACTTTTATATTCACTCATTTAGCTGCAATTCAATTTGTCTTATATATTATTTGATTTGATGTTGCAAAATGCTTGCAAATGAGAAAGAAGCATAATTTAGGTCAATTTCTTTTTTTGAAAGCAAAAATGTGCGATCTTCTAAAAAGAAGAGAGCGCACACACAAATACACACACACACACATATATATATATATAAAGAAACATATAATCCATGAAAGCTGCCAACATGCCTGCCAGGTAACCAAAAAAATTAAAATACTCGGACTATGACTATATGTATGTACATACTGGTAGATATATGAGCTCTGGATAAACCACCACCCATCATACTTCAAAATCGAGTTCCGAGATGACCACCATCTGATAGTGAAGTATATCTACCCCTACACAATACAATAGTCTCTCAAAACAAAAATAAACAAATACATGTGAACAGAACAACTCAAGAAAAGAAAGGACTCTCCAGATCTGCACTCTAATAAGCTCCACAGCATATATCAACTACCTGAACCCTGGAAATGACTAAACCAAGGCAAGCTAACAACACACACACACACACACATATATATATATATATGCATATATATATATATATATATATCAATATACATGTAGTGACCCGAAAATCCAGTCCAATTTGAGCTGACTAAATAACACAAGTCCAACCCCAAATTGCACTAGAAATTCAAGAAACTAATAGAAAGAAGATAGAGGGTGAGGATAGATAAGATAGAAACTTAGAATAGAAGAAGAAGAAGATAACAACAACAACATCAGAGTAACACGAATCTCACAGCGGAACGAATAAAATATAACATAACTTTTGAAATACAAAGTTATAACTGTTTATACATACCATTTTCAGAGTACAACATATAACATCACAGCGGAATAAATAATAGATATCGACTGCTGAAGCCTCCTGCTCCAAGCTCTCCAAATGCATCTGTAAATCCCGACTACTTGACTGCCCGTACAAATTTAGGCACCCAAGAGTTTAGGGAAAACAAAACAAATAAACTCCGGGTCAGTCATGTGACTGGTGTGAGTAAACTCAAATCATTTAAACAGGTATATGATATCTCATAAGACCACGCCGTGAATACGGAACGGGTTTTTCCCTTATGAGAATCCAAACATCTTTGAAAAGCAATATCATTATGATATTATGATAATGTCTAAATACAAATAGATATCAGTCTAGTAGAAACGCTTGCATCTCACGTTCTACATATATAGTATACAATCAAAACCGCGGGTGCGTATTGGATGATTGGATTTCCAACTATGACAAGGTATGGAATCACCTTCCGATCAGTGTACTCTAGGAACGATACACTGGAGTTCAACAAGAACATCTTGCAACTCAGCCACACATGACCGACCACTCATTTCGCTTGAGTGTATCGAATGTACATCACCAACGGTTGGGATCAGCAACCGTTTCCCGTATATATATGGGACAACATTGATAGATTAAAAGAAGCAAATGAATATTCTCTAGAAAGGTGATTATACACCCTACTTCGGTGCGACCGACTTAGCCATGCTGCCTGCCCGATTTCTGTCATTTACCGGATGTGAGGCTAGAAGCTACGCTTACTTTCCATTCATTGATAACACGATCACTTTGAATGCCACATTATCAGATCCGTTAATCATTAGTTGGATCTGCACAAATAGATTCTGGATATTATGCGAAGGGAATAAATCCGTTGGCCACCATATATATTTGTACAGTCCAACCCATTCGATCATTGGAACTATTCTGTCAGACATTCGTCCATATACGTTCGTTCTGGGACTGAACGAAACCGAAGGCACTATTCTGTAAACAGGACAGCCCTTGCACTTTACTCCGTCTTCAATTTCTTCATCGTATTTGATCACAACGCTTATGTCGATACGGAGTGGTTCTTCGGATAATAATCCAACCGGTCTCTCCATATAACAACGTAAAATGGTCAAAACTTCGATAGTCTGTGATTTAACTATCAAATGAAAATATGTCGGTGTACAAACAACGATCTTAATTCCAAATGGAATTATCAATCCAATCATCAATCATATATATATATATATATATTCATATTTCCTTATTTTCTAAAACTAGAAAATATATGTTTTCAACATTGGAAAACATTTCCAATCCTCATTTACGCATCACTATCATTCCACAACTATTAGTCCCTTAACTGTAAACTAGTAAGAGAACAATCCTCTAAGTATAAACCCCGAAGGCCGAAACCAACATCAGATCAACACTCAGAAAACTATTCAACTTACTAATCTCTAGTCAGTTTCTAATTTTTGTTTAACTTCACTTCTTAATTTCTATATTCGATTAACCCCTTTTGATAAACTACGTTTGATTAACTCCTTTTGATAAACTACATTTGATTAACTCCTTTTGATAAACTACATTTGATTAACTCCTTTTGATAAACTACATTTGATTAACTCCTTTTGATAAACTACGTTTTCCGTTACAACTATTTCCCTTTTTACAACGTTTACTTACCGTTACAAATATTCCTATTTACAACTTCTATTTACCGTTACAAATATTCCTATTTACAACTTCTATTTACCGTTACAAATATTTCCTATTTTCAACTTCTATTTATTATTTAAATAAATATTTCCTTTATTCTATTTATTTTCTAAATAAATATTCCTTTTATAAAACTCTAATCGTTTTATAAATAATTTCCTTTTATAAAACCGTGTTCGTTTTATAAATACTCTATTTTCAAATTGTTTCCTTTTATAAAATCGGTTGATTTTATAAACTCCTTTATTTCGATATACATTGAAATATTCTTTTTCACAACTCAGGGTTTCTTATGATATTCAAAATATCAAACAACGATGATCAATATCGTTCTAACATCCATAATCAATAACAGATTATAAATCACAATATATATCACAATATATGAAAACAGTAAAATAATTGTTGAGGAACCAAGTCGGATTCCTCCAACCTGTCTCCCTGCATCCACAGATGTTACACAGTATAATATATATCATATTTCATTTTGAAATGAAATATCCTGTTGTACAGAACCATATTTGATTAACAGTACATAAACTACTATAACTACGTTTTTAATCAAATCTATTTAACAGTCCAGTTTAGTAATCAATATACAGCAGTCAATAAATAAAGTACAATTTATATTAAAATATAAATTGAGGAGAGTTAGTGAGTTTTACTCACTTTGCGCGTTAACCGTTAAATAACGGTTTGCGTTATTTGATTTGCGACGGACAATTTATTTCGCCATAAATTGTAACGAGCTCGGATTCGCTTCCGGTCAGTCTCATTGTGTTGCTCCCGTCCATACGAACCTACCGGGTCTAGTTTCGTCAAATTCAAACAATTCGGCCCATCTCTATCCGTTCAAACCCATATCCGCCATTCCTTCTTCTTCTCCAATATGATTTGCGTCCCCTGCTCCAGATAAGAACCACCATGACCGAACTTCTTTTTCTCCTCACGTTCATACATAAATGCGAACCTCATCCTTTAGCCAACCTTTTACTTTTCTTCTTTTTCTCCCTTGTTCTCACGTGCTTACAACCTGCCCAACACCATACTAACCAACATGCAAAGCGGGTCCTTCTCCTCATGCCCAGCATATGAATATCCCCAACCTGCACGTCCAACCCTTTCTCTCGTTTAAAACAACACCATACGTTCTCTTTACATAGCAACAGAATATCCACCAAGTTTAAACTAATTAACCATCTCCTTCCTCACGGTTTCAGGAGCCCAATTCCAGTGTCCTTAAACTAAAAACGTAATCCTCCTAATTAGCAATAACGCATCCTTCTAATGACCCACGTTAAAGCTTTAACCCCCTCTGCTCCTCGTTTCTTCCCTTCTACAGTAATGACCATTAGCCGATTTTAATTTCCACAGTTCTCCTTCGCTAAGCCACCGCTCAACGAACCGACCTCACCATAATTTCTCTTACCTCCAGCTCATACACTCCATACCCAAATCAATACTCTCGCTCACTCCTTTTACATCGCGACATCAACTTGCTGGTTACTTCCGATCCCCAAGAACCGGCATCACACCCTTCAAAATTTCACAATATGATGCTAATTTCACTCCTGAACCCAAATACGAACTTCTTATCACGAATTGATGTTTAAATCGCAAGCATCCCTCAACCCTAATCTCGCTGTTGAAAAACCTCAACACCAGAATGATCGTCGAACCGTATAAAACTCATACAAGCTTGAAGCACATGCCAAGAGAGGACCAGCGAACTTGGTTTGAGGATTTTAGGAATTTCTTTCGATTTGATTTTGATTTTATAACTTTGATTTGCTGTTGGAATTTTGTTAGGGTGGCGGCGTGATTATTTTCAGAAGAAATGAAATCGTGGGTTTTTTTGTTGTAGCCAAACAAAGGGAGGCGTTGATGTGATACCACGTTTAAATGAAAAGTTGCGTGGTCGAGAAGAAAGGGAAGCTTCCACGTTGAAATGAGAATGTGCGTGGCCTTCTGTTGATCATTTGAAATGAAGGAATTAGCTATATTTTAGTGTAAGGGAATATTCTTAGAATATTCCTTTGTTAATTCGTTTCGCGTTTAAAACTAACACAAAAAATCTTTAAATTGAGATCTAATACTTGTTCCTAGCATAAGAAGATATTCCGGATCCAATGGGACAGGTTTCGTCGAATTCCGACACCGTTTGCGAAAATCCTTTAGAAAATATCGATGAAAAACACCGAGCATTAATTCCTTAAAATTACAGAAAAAATCCTAAAAATATGAGGCCTTGACGTTTCACTAGACCTCTTCCTAAGGTTTCGTATGAAACTTGTTTCGTTGAATTTCGAGTTCGTTTGACCAGTTAACCATTCAGTTTAGTTTGTTTTAAGTTAAAAACATAGTGTACCGTACTATGAAATATTTTGTTCACGTAGGGACTGTTATGGACAGAAACAAAAATACCATTGAAATGAGTGATGTGCTCTGGTCCCAAAAATGTAATAATACCGGTAGATGGACTCATATTGTGAAACCCCGAAATGTCGATACAGGGTGCCAAATACTCCAAATAAAAAGTTGCTTATTTAATTAATTAAAAATTACAGTAAAATTCTAAAAATTAAATTATCGCTATACCCCAAAAGAACCTTGTCTAAATTCAAACCCGATCTCTAGTTATATTGAATAATCCGTTACGGTCGATAAACGATTCCATAACGACTATTTTAAAATTTGATTTGGACATATCTCAAAATCTATGCGACGAAATCCTGATTTTTCTCTTCCACTAGGAAGATATACTCCACCAGCTCCGTACGTTTCTTGTTTCGCAGGAATCCGATTTAAAACGGCTTCTATATATTCAGTTGAAGTTTGAATCGCCAAATAGCGAACTACAGCGCCATTTCAAGCTCGATTTTAAATTTTAATATAATTATACGTTCTAACGTCGATGATTAAATAATATATTCGTTATTTAAATAATTAAATAAGTTAATTATTACACCGTCAAATATCCAGGTCATTACATTCTTCCCCACTTAAAATAATTTCGTCCTCGAAATTGCTAAGGTAGAGGACGACCCTATCTATTGGATAAATTTTTATCAGTTTACCCCTTTACTTCAGTTTCAACTGAACTAATTAATATCGACTAAAATACAATTTTATCCCGACTAACTAAAATTTTCAAAAATTTTGAAAATTTTCTAACGCCTAAATTTTTCAGAAAATTTCGCCATAACCTCCTTTGTACAGCCCTATCGGTAAAACTCCAACTCGCCTCTCTAGGCCTTCTCAACCCAAAAGAAAATCAAACAGCCAAGCGGCTTGCCAATTCGGCTCATAAATTCCAAACTCATATGAAATATAAACTTGTACCTTTTTGTCGGGCATAACACTATATCCCTACCATCTCCTATCAATTTTGCATATATCATGCCATCCAAATCAAACTCCAATCTGTCTTTATTCTCAATACAATTATTGGCTTGTACCCAAGTAAAATTCCATTCAAACTCTAATCTCAAATTTCAATCTCTCAACCTACCAATTCAATTTCATATTCACTTATTTCAAGTTAAATCCCAATTTATAAATCACTTTTACCAGTTCATCTATTTAACTCATAAGTTAATTTAATTTCTGAATTTAAATTCCTGGGTTTATTCAAATCACTTGAAATCATAATAATAATTCAAAATCCTTTGACTTCCTGAATAACTTGTTTTTGCAAAACAATTTCAAAACAAAATCTTTGGGTGTAATCCGTCACTTAGTAACTCGAAAATTACACCGATGATGTATCGATCCATCATCGGAATTATTTCCCAGCAATCAAAGTGAGTTCAATACTATATTCTTTTCAAAACCACTTTTAAACACTTCCCATTTTGAAATCAATCCCAGATATCCTTATCAAAACAAATTTAAAACCTCCCAGGATTTTAAAATTCACGTATACTTAATCCAGATTCAATTACAAACACTGGTCTGAATTTCCAGTTTTAAATTTCAATTCTAACTTTAATTTCAGATTTAATTCATCTTATTTCATATACTTTACTTATATGAATTCTGTTTAGTTATTTATAACCATTTCACCTTTATAATCTTATTCGATTATAATAACAACCAACACATTAATATCTCCAATATATATACTTGGGTAAAATTATTTCATTTACCCTCTTTTCAAAACATACCATGTCGGTTCATCGTATTCGAGCGTTTAGAAACCCTTATCGATATTGGGGTGCCCCACTATCGACCAGAATTCATAAGCCACTCAACCAATAAAGCTCCACAATATAAAACAATTTTTTTATATCAAATAACAAATACGTTCACTCGTATATATACTCTCAACTCAATCTAGGATATTACTAATCCCATCTCTACTGAGTTACGCCACAGAGCCAAGGTAATACTTAACTTAAGCTCTGATACCAACTGTAGTGACCCGAAAATCCAGTCCAATTTGAGCTGACTAAATAACACAAGTCCAACCCCAAATTGCACTAGAAATTCAAGAAACTAATAGAAAGAAGATAGAGGGTGAGGATAGATAAGATAGAAACTTATAATAGAAGAAGAAGAAGACAACAACAACAACATCAGAGTAACACGAATCTCACAGCGGAACGAATAAAATATAACATAACTTTTGAAATACAAAGTTATAACTGTTTATACATACCATTTTCAGAGTACAACATATAACATCACAGCGGAATAAATAATAGATATCGACTGCTGAAGCCTCCTGCTCCAAGCTCTCCAAGTGCATCTGTAAATCCCGACTACTTGACTGCCCGTACAAATTTAGGCACCCAAGAGTTTAGGGAAAACAAAACAAATAAACTCCGGGTCAGTCATGTGACTTGTGTGAGTAAACTCAAATCATTTAAACAGGTATATGATATCTCATAAGACCACGCCGTGAATACGGAACGGGGTTTTCCCTTATGAGAATCCAAACATCTTTGAAAAGCAATATCATTATGATATTATGATAATGTCTAAATACAAATAGATATCAGTCTAGTAGAAACGCTTGCATCTCACGTTCTACATATATAGTATACAATCAAAATCGCGGGTGCGTATTGGATGATTGGGTTTCCAACTATGACAAGGTATGGAATCACCTTCCGATCAGTGTACTCTAGGAACGATACACTGGAGTTCAACAAGAACATCTTGCAACTCAGCCACACATGACCGACCACTCATTTCGCTTGAGTGTATCGAATGTACATCACCAACGGTTGGGATCAGCAACCGTTTCCCGTATATATATGGGACAACATTGATAGATTTAAAGAAGCAAATGAATATTCTCTAGATAGGTGATTATACACCCTACTTCGGTGCGACCGACTTAGCCATGCTGCCTGTCCGATTTCTGTCATTTACCGGATGTGAGGCTAGAAGCTACGCTTACTTTCCATTCATTGATAACACGATCACTTTGAATGCCACATTATCAGATCCGTTAATCATTAGTTGGATCTGCACAAATAGATTCTGGATATTATGCGAAGGGAATAAATCCGTTGGCCACCATATATATTTGTACAGTCCAACCCATTCGATCATTGGAACTATTCTGTCAGACATTCGTCCATATACGTTCGTTCTGGGACTGAACGAAACCGAAGGCACTATTCTGTAAACAGGACAACCCTTGCACTTTACTCCGTCTTCAATTTCTTCATCGTATTTGATCACAACGCTTATGTCGATACGGAGTGGTTCTTCGGATAATAATCCAACCGGTCTCTCCATATAACAACGTAAAATGGTCAAAACTTCGATAGTCTGTGATTTAACTATCAAATGAAAATATGTCGGTGTACAAACAACGATCTTAATTCCAAATGGAATTATCGATCCAATCATCAATCATATATATATATATATATATATTCATATTTCCTTATTTTCTAAAACTAGAAAATATATGTTTTCAACATTGGAAAACATTTCCAATCCTCATTTACGCATCACTATCATTCCACAACTATTAGTCCCTTAACTGTAAACTAGTAAGAGAACAATTCTCTAAGTATAAACCCCGAAGGCCGAAACCAACATCAGATCAACACTCAGAAAACTATTCAACTTACTAATCTCTAGTCAGTTTCTAATTTTTGTTTAACTTCACTTCTTAATTTCTATATTCGATTAACCCCTTTTGATAAACTACGTTTGATTAACTCCTTTTGATAAACTACATTTGATTAACTCCTTTTGATAAAATACATTTGATTAACTCCTTTTGATAAACTACATTTGATTAACTCCTTTTGATAAACTACGTTTTCCGTTACAACTATTTCCCTTTTTACAACGTTTACTTACCGTTACAAATATTCCTATTTACAACTTCTATTTACCGTTACAAATATTCCTATTTACAACTTCTATTTACTGTTACAAATATTTCCTATTTTCAACTTCTATTTATTATTTAAATAAATATTTCCTTTATTCTATTTATTTTCTAAATAAATATTCCTTTTATAAAACTCTAATCGTTTTATAAATAATTTCCTTTTATAAAACCGTGTTCGTTTTATAAATACTCTATTTTCAAATTGTTTCCTTTTATAAAATCGGTTGATTTTATAAACTCCTTTATTTCGATATACATTGAAATATTCTTTTTCACAACTCAGGGCTTCTTATGATATTCAAAATATCAAACAACGATGATCAATATCGTTCTAACATCCATAATCAATAACAGATTATAAATCACAATATATATCACAATATATGAAAACAGTAAAATAATTGTTGAGGAACCCAGTCGGATTCCTCCAACCTGTCTCCCTGCATCCACAGATGTTACACAGTATAATATATATCATATTTCATTTTGAAATGAAATATCCTGTTGTACAGAACCATATTTGATTAACAGTACATAAACTACTATAACTACGTTTTTAATCAAATCTATTTAACAGTCAAGTTTAGCAATCAATATACAGCAGTCAATAAATAAAGTACAATTTATATTAAAATATAAATTGAGGAGAGTTAGTGAGTTTTACTCACTTTGCGCGTTAACCGTTAAATAACGGTTTGCGTTATTTGATTTGCGACGGACAATTTATTTCGCCATAAATTGTAACGAGCTCGGATTCGCTTCCGGTCAGTCTCATTGTGTTGCTCCCGTCCATACGAACCTACCGGGTCTAGTTTCGTCAAATTCAAACAATTCGGCCCATCTCTATCCGTTCAAACCCATATCCGCCATTCCTTCTTCTTCTCCAATATGATTTGCGTCCCCTGCTCCAGATAAGAACCACCATGACCGAACTTCTTTTTCTCCTCACGTTCATACATAAATGCGAACCTCATCCTTTAGCCAACCTTTTACTTTTCTTCTTTTTCTCCCTTGTTCTCACGTGCTTACAACCTGCCCAACACCATACTAACCAACATGCAAAGTGGGTCCTTCTCCTCATGCCCAGCATATGAATATCCCCAACCTGCACGTCCAACCCTTTCTCTCGTTTAAAACAACACCATACGTTCTCTTTACATAGCAACAGAATATCCACCAAGTTTAAACTAATTAACCATCTCCTTCCTCACGGTTTCAGGAGCCCAATTCCAGTGTCCTTAAACTAAAAACGTAATCCTCCTAATTAGCAATAACGCATCCTTCTAATGACCCACGTTAAAGCTTTAACCCCCTCTGCTCCTCGTTTCTTCCCTTCTACAGTAATGACCATTAGCCGATTTTAATTTCCACAGTTCTCCTTCGCTAAGCCACCGCTCAACGAACCGACCTCACCATAATTTCTCTTACCTCCAGCTCATACACTCCATACCCAAATCAATACTCTCGCTCACTCCTTTTACATCGCGACATCAACTTGCTGGTTACTTCCGATCCCCAAGAACCGGCATCGCACCCTTCAAAATTTCACAATATGATGCTAATTTCACTCCTGAACCCAAATACGAACTTCTTATCATGAATTGATGTTTAAATCGCAAGCATCCCTCAACCCTAATCTCGCTGTTGAAAAACCTCAACACCAGAATGATCGTCGAACCGTATAAAACTCATACAAGCTTGAAGCACATGCCAAGAGAGGACCAGCGAACTTGGTTTGAGGATTTTAGGAATTTCTTTCGATTTGATTTTGATTTTATAACTTTGATTTGCTGTTGGAATTTTGTTAGGGTGGCGGCGTGATTATTTTCAGAAGAAATGAAATCGTGGGTTTTTTTGTTGTAGCCAAACAAAGGGAGGCGTTGATGTGATACCACGTTTAAATGAAAAGGTGCGTGGTCGAGAAGAAAGGGAAGCTTCCACGTTGAAATGAGAATGTGCGTGGCCTTCTGTTGATCATTTGAAATGAAGGAATTAGCTATATTTTAGTGTAAGGGAATATTCTTAGAATATTCCTTTGTTAATTCGTTTCGCGTTTAAAACTAACACAAAAAATCTTTAAATTGAGATCTAATACTTGTTCCTAGCATAAGAAGATATTCCGGATCCAATGGGACAGGTTTCGTCGAATTCCGACACCGTTTGCGAAAATCCTTTAGAAAATATCGATGAAAAACACCGAGCATTAATTCCTTAAAATTACAGAAAAAATCCTAAAAATATGAGGCCTTGACGTTTCACTAGACCTCTTCCTAAGGTTTCGTATGAAACTTGTTTCGTTGAATTTCGAGTTCGTTTGACCAGTTAACCATTCAGTTTAGTTTGTTTTAAGTTAAAAACATAGTGTACCGTACTATGAAATATTTTGTTCACGTAGGGACTGTTATGGACAGAAACAAAAATACCATTGAAATGAGTGATGTGCTCTGGTCCCAAAAATGTAATAATACCGGTAGATGGACTCATATTGTGAAACCCCGAAATGTCGATACAGGGTGCCAAATACTCCAAATAAAAAGTTGCTTATTTAATTAATTAAAAATTACAGTAAAATTCTAAAAATTAAATTATCGCTATACCCCAAAAGAACCTTGTCTAAATTCAAACCCGATCTCTAGTTATATTGAATAATCCGTTACGGTCGATAAACGATTCCATAGCGACTATTTTAAAATTTGATTTGGACATATCTCAAAATCTATGCGACGAAATCCTGATTTTTCTCTTCCACTAGTAAGATATACTCCACCAGCTCCGTACGTTTCTTGTTTCACAGGAATCCGATTTAAAACGGCTTCTATATATTCAGTTGAAGTTTGAATCGCCAAATAGCGAACTACAACGCCATTTCAAGCTCGATTTTAAATTTTAATATAATTATACGTTCTAACGTCGATGATTAAATAATATATTCGTTATTTAAATAATTAAATAAGTTAATTATTACACCGTCAAATATCCGGGTCATTACAATACATGTGAATAAAACAAATCTAAAAATAGCAAGAAACACCTATATTATTCATTACAAACAAAATATGATAACAAATGAAAATTCTATTGAAACTAAAATACTTACTAATCCTAATAAAAAAACACAAATTATTTCTAACATTAACTCTAAATATTTCAAATATAGGATCCCTAATAATCTTATACTGAGGGTTAGACATCCAAACTATACTAAAAGATACAACCATAATAATTAATTTATCTATAGAAATAGAGTTAGAATGAAACATTCTCTGGTTTCTTTCAAACCAAACAAACCAACTAATAAAAGTTACTAATGTATCTAGAACATATCTATATTTAAGATTAAAATCAAATCTAAACCTATTCCAATAATAATCACAATTCCTAAAAATATTGGAACAGTTAAAAGCGAAAATTATTAAAACCATTATTAATATATTGAAAGATTTTGTACAAGAGAAAAATAAATGATCAACACTTTCATCATATATATTGCAGAAACAACATTTTGAATCAAAAATAAAAAAATTCTTTCTTAATTGCTCCACAGTATTTAGTTTCTTATGGATAATAATCCATACATGAAATTTAGCTTTAGGAGGAGCACTAGTCTGCCAAATAAACTTAAATTTTAAAAACAAAATACATGCAAATTTAAGGAACTTATACATAGATTTAGAAGTGTATTTTAAAATCTTATCAAGACCTCAATCAATGTTATCATCATTATTATCTAAATGATACATAAACAACTTAGCTTGTAATAAAGAGAATTGCCTGAACACTACGCCGTCTAAAATATTCTCCAAAATAAATTCCCAAGGGGGATCTAAACTACCTCTATAATCTTCCTTAATCAAAGCATTCTTGAAGCAAAAAATTTCAAAAAGCTCTTTAAACTCAATTTTAAGGGGCTTTCGAGTAATCCATGAATCATGCCAAAATAATATAATATCTCCTGAATGGACAATCGACTTACAAACTAATTTAAAAAAAAATCAAAACATTTCAATATGGAATTCCAATAAGAAGATAATATATTATTCCAATTATAACTAGTATCAAATATAATTTTACCCCAATTATAATAAAATTTAGATACTATTTGCTTCCAAATTGCCGTCACTTTTGAATCTCTTAATTTCCACAACCATTTAGCTAACAATGAGGAGTTAAAGTTATAAAGATTGATAATTTAGGTCTATTTCAAATTTAATATTGACATTAGTTGTACTAGTTTGATTGGAATCTTTCATTTAAAAAGAATTGTATGTTAATTGTAATCAATGAGTTATTGTAGAAAACATACATTTATGTTAAGTTAAAAAGAAAGGTTTTAATAAATTAATTAAGTTTAGGGTTATGCACTAAGAAAAAATGTGATTTTTAAACATGTGAATTTAGAGTCTAGATTTATCTTTATGTTATCTAGTAGTGGTCGTGTTATGTTCCTTGCAATTTATTATGGATCAATAAAATTGATTGTTGTAATTTGTATGTAGGGGAAAAATTTACAAGGACAAATTGGTTTAGAGCTTTAGACACAAGGACATGAGGCTAAAATTTTATTCAAAAAGACAAAATAGCCTGGCCCAAATTAAATACAAAACTTTTCTTCATGCATCCTTTTCTGTTCAATCACCTACCACCATGCTACTTTTATAAATTCCATTGGTAGCTGTATAAAAAAATGTCGAAATATCTATAATGGCAACCAAATCAAAATCCCCCGCATCTCCTACAATCAAACCCTAAACTTAGCCGAACAATAAAAATCGACAGCAGGTCGACCACAAGTCAAACAGGAAACGCAGCCTCAAATGGAAACCTAACTGAATGTGATAAAAACTTTAACAAACAGTGGAAAATCTTGTTGAAGAAGTGCCGAGAGTTAAACCACAAAATCAAACGAATTTTCAAACCCTAATAGAACCTGCACGAACTGAAGTTGATAAACTACTCAACACTGAAATACCAGTTAACGAAGGAAAAAAAATATAGAAACTAGAGAAAAGGGATCGAAAAAGAAAAATGATCGAAAAAGCACTGAAGAAATTAGAAAGATAAAGACAAAGGAAGAAAAATTAAGGTAAATGATACCTGAAAATAAAAAAAAATGATACTGTTGTTGTTATTGTGTAACAATACGGTAAATGTTCAATAGGAAATAGCACGAAAAAGGCAAACGAATTCAAGTTGAAGAGTCTGAAGATAAAGAGTTGGATTCGATAAGATCATAAGCAATAAAAATAATACTGCTTGTTAGGATGTAATGATGCTATTGTGTTAGTATTATTAAACACAAAACTGATACTATTGTTGGGTTAGTATTTTTAAACACAAAACTGATACTACTGTGTTAGTAATATAAGAAGAAAAAGACTTTAATTATGTTGGGCTAGTATTATTAAACACGAAACTGATACTACTATGTTACAAAAAGTAATAGATGTTGTTGACGTCAAAAGTTTGTCTTATGACAATCAAGCCCCAAAGTGTGTAATCCACACACAAGTCACAAAGTATTCTCACATTCGTTGCTATAGAATGCAGGAAAATAAAGAAACACAGGGAGAACACGACAACTTTATAGTGGTTCGACTTAAACCGAACCTACGTCCACTTTATATTCTCTTCTTATACTATTGATTATAGGTTATAGTTACTTTCTTTGGAAGAAGTTAGAGAAAGAAGTGATTTATACACAAAATCCTTATGTTACAATGTTATTTGATCGGTGTGTACAGTGAGGTTTTTTTAAGAAAAATCCACCATTAACTTTTCAGAGTTAGAAAAACTATTCCATTCCATTTTTGGAAAGGTTTATATATAGGCGGCTATCCAATCCTAGCTCGACCACGTGTTGTTCAATCTAGAATATCTGTTGCAGCCGGTGTGACCTAATCTCTTGTTGGGGAATGTTCTTCTTGATAATTAAGGCATATGTGGACCTTGAAACTTGGAGCCAGGGAAGTAGAATAGGGCAGGGTTGACTGATAAAGTTGCCTTGAGAATTGGGTTTTGTTTTGTAGCGCATGGCATGGGCCGATGTAACTGGGATCAATCTGTTCGATCAATCGACCTGATCTTTGAGGTCTGAACCAGGCTTGAAGGAAGACGTTTCTTCTAGGTACACAGTTTGTTCTGGTCGAACCAAGTTATGATCGACCTAGATGAAGGTCGATCTGGGAGATGGAGTTCAAATCCTTAGTGAAAATTTGAGTTGTGATAGCTTTTACCAAAAAGCTAGTCAACACTTTGCCCCCCAGAACATATCTTTCTTGGTAAAGAAAGGTGTGTTCTAGATCTTCTGAAGATGAATAACTCATAGAAGTCCAAAGTACAGAAAGACATGATCACGCTGGATCATATTATAAGAAAACCAGATGATTGATAATCATATAAGATCTATTTAAGATAACCAGAGGAACCAAGGCCTCACTCGTCCAACTTGATTGCGAGCATAACCATACCTGCAAGGAGATTAAGGAAACCAGCATGTCAAGTCCTGACAATGCCGCTTAATCCTTTCAAGCGTAAACCATGCTTGGAGATCTGTTTAGAGTAAAACCTTACTCAAGCAGTGATTGAATTAACTCTCCAAATCCTGACAAGGTAACCAAGCCCTTCAGGTATAAGTCAAGCTTGGAAATCTAGATTGAGCATAAACCATGCTCAGGGAATAATCCATGCCGGAGAATCGAGTATAAACCATACTCAAGCTTTGGGGGTGATTCCTTGTCAAATCCTAACAAGGTAGTATGATTTGCCCAAATATAATCCATGCTTAATAGTCCGATTTGAGTATAATCCGTACTCATGTTGAGAAAAGATTATGTTTGTCACATCCTGCCAAGTGGATTTCAGGCTTAGGTACTAACCATACCTTAGGTATAGAAATGAGTATAAGCCATACTTTGGTTTTATTTGAGAATCTTGACAAATCGTGACAAGACACTTACATAATCAAATATAATCCAAGCTTGAAAAATAGATTTTATTAATTCCAGAAATTATTACATAACCAAAACAAATCATGATTGGTTTATGATTGAATCCAGAGCATGCCTTGGGATTACATCCTAATCCCATACATGTGTACTTCAACCTAGTCATTTATTTGTATAGTAGTTGTACTGTTGAGAACGTGGTACACTTGAGAGTTAAAGCCTAACCCCCATGCGTACGGGTGTCAACATAGCCATTGGCAATTTTAAAAAGCGACAAGAGTGCACGTCTCATATCCTAAGAAATATAGTAAATCTAGAATGATCTAATCTAGATCAATTGATGATGATGCCGCTATTGCTTGGCTCGGGATCCCTCCCATTACGAGGAGCATGAGAACCATTCTCAGGAGAATGTGAGGATAGCAGTGGAGGTCCAGATGCTGCAGATTTCTTAACATACTCGAGTAGCTCTCCTCGTCCAACCC
This sequence comes from Allium sativum, assembly GCA_030737875.1. Classification (NCBI taxonomy): domain Eukaryota; kingdom Viridiplantae; phylum Streptophyta; class Magnoliopsida; order Asparagales; family Amaryllidaceae; genus Allium; species Allium sativum. The sequence goes on from CM060924.1 coordinate 975,397,448, forward strand.
GTTCTTCAATGAGATTATGCAAGTGTCGACAATCATTGGTGCCATGACCTTCCATATCGTGAAACATATAGTGTTTTCCTAATTCACGTTCTCTCGTAGTTGGCTCCCTCTTGGGAGGCTTCGAAAAAGGAAGAGTTCCTCAAACGTCGAGATTAATATCTAGAAATGAGGAATTGAGCTCGGTATATCTATCATATTTGGGTTCTCTTCGGAAACACACATTCCTGGCATGTTTCTCCAAGGTCTTTCCTTTCCCTTTGCTCTGAACAACAATGGATGTTACTCTATCCTTTATAGAAAGTACATCGAGATTATGCATCTCGATATTAGCATCCTCTTGCTAGAGGAACCTAACTGGCTAAGAGTGGAAATCATTATTGTCTTTAGGGGGATCCTTTTGGAGGGAGATTTTGAACTCTGTTCTATCCAAAACACCAGCCATAGTGGCCACGAGCACCATAGATGGTTCTGATCGACCTACTAATTCTACAACCGCGTTGAATCTTTTTAGGAAAGAGCGCAGGGTCTCGTCAGACCATTGCTTAATAGATGTGAGGAACATGACGCTCTTGGGCCAACATATATAGACTCTAAATTGCCTAATGAAGCGGGTGACTAACATGTTCCACCTATTGATTAATTCAGTTGTTTGTTGTCGAAACCACATAGCAGCGATGTTAGTCAAATAAAGGGTGAATCACTTAGCCATGACATTAACCGGTGCTGATAGTACTTTCATGTGGCACATGTATCACATAAGATGTATGGTAGGATCCGTCATGTCATCATATGGCTCCAGAGCTAGAAGTTTGAAGTCAGGCGGATTATCAGAGATCCTGATTTCAAACATGAAAGGGCTACGATGGACATTATCCTTATCTTGTTGTGAAGTAACACAACGGGTGAAGCGCTTGATGATGCTAGCGATTTTATTCCTATCCCTAAAATTTGTTACGAATCCAATTTTGTACCACTGGCTTCAATGCGAAGCTAAGATGATGGTGGAAGCATGCCTTGTGCTCTCGAAGTCGTCCTGGTGTGTCCTATCAAGTGATGGGTGAAGGTGGTCCACAGCCTCGGTTGTTGGTTCCAGATTGTCCAAGGACCTTTTGTTGGCATACACATTGGGAAGAACCATATCCATGTCGGTAGGATCGAACTGACCTAGATTAGCATTCCTTGTTCTAGATTCGACATTGCGCCCATCTGGGGGCAGTGTGAGAGTGGTTTACAGTAGTATTTCCCTCCACTACATTGGGAGATGATGTGGTATTGCGGTCTTGGAGAGACGAAGGGTAGCTTCCCCCAGCTGCGCTTAGACCGCCGTGCTGGCAAGGTCGAGTTGGAAGCTGCATAGGTCCAGTTTATGGAAAGATGTCAAGTCGAACCAAAGGTTGCACCAAGCCATGTTGTAACAACCCGTATTTTGAATAACATGTTATAACGTAAATCAAGGCAGAATTAAATGTTAAAATCTAAACCAAGGGAAACGGGCTGTGCCATTGCGTTCGTCTTGGAAAAATACGCAAAATAGAGTCTGAGTTTTCGAAAATCGGAGTCCGTATGACCAAGTTATGGCCCGTCAAAGTTTTCAGAAAATTTCAAGTTCAAAACCAGTTCAAATTTCAAATCTAGAGCCAAACAGACTGGGTGGGAAAATTTCCCGCCTAGCCCACAAGTCGACTGGGGAGTCGACTTGGGAGTCGACACACCCCAGCTGGTGTCGACTGCCCAGTCGACACCCCTGTCGACCTGGGTGCTCGGCCAGTTTGGCCTGGTGCACCTGTTTTGGCTCCTGGGTCTTGTTTTGTTGGCTTATGACGTGATTTGATGGCTCAGATCTGAATTAGGGTTAATCCTATGGCCTAAACTAGTCTCTACACCTAAAAAAACACGCTAATACCTAGCCTAAATCATCACAAATCATTCCTACAACTAAATTATGCCAAAATGCTTCCTAATCATGGCCTCCACCTTCATATCATGGCCTCCATCCTCTTCATGAAAGCTTGAGTGTTCTAAGCTAGTAAAAGAGCCATCTTTCTTCATACAATTCAAAGGAGCTTCTTATTTCTCAAGACAACTTGGAGCTTATATTCATTTGGGGATTTCTAGTGTGGCTTCGTCTCAATCTTGTCTAATTTTGTTCTAGTCTTCTTAGCCAAACTTTGTAAGCCCTATTCTACTCTTAGATTTAAACTATGAACTTAATATGACTTGTAGCAAGTTAAAATGGGATTTTTGTGTAACACTTGCCTTGCATCTATCATTGTATGCATAGATCTATACATGACTCTTTTGATCTATGGTTATGGGACTATCACCTTGACTTTTTGGGTAGAAAGCTATGAGCTTTATTTGGTGGTTATGCATAATGCAACATAGAACTTGGTAGTTATGCATAAATGAAACATAGAACCATCTTAAAACCTTGATGTTAACTTTCATATGATGTTATGAACTATATGCTAATCACAAGTTATCACCCCATGTCTACTATGACCTTGTTATCACCTTGTTGCTAAGTTGATGTCATGCATGTTTTGAGGCCAATAATGCCATATGCTAGTTGTGACGAACACCTTTGCCTCATATATCACCACGTTAAACTTGTGATAGTCTTTGCCACATTATGCCCAACTAGTCATATCATTATGTTCCCCTTTTTGATCTATGTGTGTTGATGCGAACTTACATGCGATGGGGTTACGTTATGGGTAAACTTAAATGACATGAAACATGATTTGAAAATACGACATGTGATTATGCTTGAAAACATGAACGTGGACATGACATGTAGAAAACATGAAAGTGGCCAACTCGAGGTTAGGTTGAGTTTGTAGCATAAATCTACCTGGAACCGACCGGCTTAACTAGTAGCTACAAACAATAGGACCCAATGTGAGAAGTTGGTCATGTTGCACTTAAAAACCCGAGGTTAGACTAAGTTGTGGTGTAAAGCTACCCGGACCCGCCCGGCTTAACTAGTAACCACAACAAGGTCTAATGTGAGAGGTTGGGCGCATAAAGTTAATTAATTCCACATGATAGGGTTAAGTCATGGACCACTTGAATACTTAACCAATTGAACACGATGGGTTGTTGGGGTTAAGTCATGAACCACTTGGGTATACTTAACCAACTTGATACATGATGAGATAGGGTTAACCACACTTAACCCGTTAGAAACCTTAGTTACGCGGTCCTTTTCAGCAGTAACCCTCTTGGATGTATCAACGATACCCTAGGGACTAGGCTAGGGTGGGGCACGATTACTGGGCTGATTGTAAGCGACCAAAACAACGGCTGAGTAGGTGCGCCGGTGTAGGTTCAGGCGGACTATGGTCGTGCACATAGTCCGGAGTTGAAAAAGCAGGCACGGGCACCAGTAGGTTTAGACTGTGCGTGCTTGATTCGTGTCAGTGGTTGGCACCCTAGGACTTGATACACCCTAGGGTGGACCTAGCACAGTTTGACTACATTCCGTGATTGGGCCGTATGACACCGACACTTGACGAGTTAGGCTTGTAGGGAGCCGATCGACTAGACCGTGTAGTTGGACCCCGACTTGGGTCATCTCATGATATTGGGCCAAGGGATCATTTCTGGTTTATACTTGACATGGGTTGGATTACTAGTACTATTGGTGCAAAACCTAACCTTGTACATGCGATGCCACACTTGATCTATCTTGTTAACTTTTCACTATGCCAGTTATCATCCTATGTTTCATCTCTGTTTTACATGCCCAGTTAACTTTATTAGTTTTTATACTAATAGTAGGTAGGACTTACCAGTCTTTTTGACTGACCTGTTTTCCTTTCGCCTCTTTTCTTCCGTTCCCCCCCAGGTTCTCAGGGTGGGAACACTAGCACCTAGCTTGGATCTTTAGCTTGCTTTCTGGATAGCTCATGTACGGTTTGGACTTGAGCTCGCTATGGCTTTACCACGTCTACTTTGGGGATAGTTTACTTTATGTTATTTCCAGTTTTCAGTTTATGTTTCTAGACTTGTAGTAGTTGGAAAATAATGACTCGGTACTTTTGATGTAAGTTGACTGTGGTTTTGAAATAGTAGTTTTATCCGCTGCTTTACTTACTCTGTTTTACTTATATGTTCTGTCTTGTGATATCTCTATGCATGTTTACCTTGTCTAACACCCCTCCAAAGCTAGTGTACTTGCAAGAGTGACCCTGGCGGAGGTGGGGTGTTACATTTAGTATCAGAGCATAAGGTTTTACTAGACCGGACAAAAGTTTTAAAAACCCTTTTTGAAAAACTATTTTCAAAACCAATTAAGTATTTTCCAAGAAAAGTCTAGTTTATTTTAAAAAGGCTATTCCCCAAAAGCCATTAGCACTATCCTTTGTTTCCTCGTTCTAAATCTATCTTTTCCTTTTTCAGCATGGCCGATCTTAACCTTCCCGAGGGAGTACCCATTCCCGGATGGTTCCGAAGGTACTTGGAAGCTAGGGCCAACGATGTGGGCCCAGCAAACACTCCCACTCCTCCTCCCGTACCTGAGGTTCCTCCTCCTCCTCTTCCTCCTCAGCGTCCATAAGCGGATTTCGCAAAGATTTGCAAAGACTTTAAGGCGATGGGTGGAAAGAATTTTGTTGGGACAGAGACTTATGTGGAGGCAAGAAACTGGTTAAAAGAAACTGAAGACCTCTTTGCTATCTTTGATGTGGAAGACCGTAGAAAAGTTCTGTTGGCAGTATGGCTATTGAAAGAGGAAACTGCTTATTGGTGGGAGGTCACCAACGCTACTAGGCCCATAGAGACTTGGGCCGACTTTAGGATGAGGTTTGGGCTTAAGTTTCTATCATCTGCTGAGGAGAATCTGCAAATGGAGAAGTTTATATCTTTGAAGCAAGGGGACATGACAGTGAGGGAGTACGTGAATAAGTTTAACCAGCTTGCTCGATTCGGTTTAGACATGGTTAACACACCCCAGAAGAAGGCTCTACGCTTTGCACGAGGATTGAATGAGCCACTACAAGGTTTAGCCATGTCTCATATACCCATGGGGGCCACTTTTGAGATCTTAGTGGATATGGCCTTTCTTCAAGGAGATGATAAGAATGGCAAGAAAGAAGTCAAGCCTAATGAGACTCAAACCAAGAAGGCGGACTCCAAGTGGGGAGGAAATCAGAACAACCAGAGCAATCAGAACAACAAGAACAACAAGGGTAATAAGGCCAACAACAACAAGGAAAAGGGCACAAGAAAGTGCAACTTCTGTGGGATCGTTGGACACATAGCCAAAGATTGTAGGAAGAAGAAGAGGAAGTTGGGAGAATGCTTTCATTGCGGAGAGACTGGACACTTCAGTAAGGATTGCCCAAAGAAGCAAGGGCAGGGGCAAGGACAGACTCAACGAGCAGGACCTTCTGGAGGGCAGATGCATGCTCTCAACACTGCTCCAGTTCCGGACCGAGGTAGTATTTCTGTAGAAAGCCTTGTTTATATTTCTGGTTTTCCTGTTTGAACTTTATTTGATTCTGGCGCATCGCATACCTTTATCTCTTCTGACATTGTTGAAAGTTTGCACCTAAGTACTAGTCTAGTTGACGATCCCGTTAGTGTTTCAAATCCAATTGGGGGTTCCGCCCATCTATCTATGATTTGTATGGATTTGAGGATTTCTATCTTGACCGTAGAATTCACATGTAATGCTTATGTTCTCGGGTTCATGGGATACGGGTTGATTTTGGGCATGGATTGGTTGTCCAGTTATGGAGCCATTCTCGATTGTGAGCATAGGGTAGTGAGGCTTATGACTCGCCTTGGCAATACCCTAGAGATTTCTTGTAACCCTCTGGATCCCGTCATGTTATGTTATCTTGAATCCCTCGACTCGTCTATTGACAATCTTCAATCTGTGAGGGTGGTCCGAGAATATCCTGATGTTTTTGATGAGGTGAAGGGGTTACCCCCTAAACGCGAGATCGACTTCCGTATTTATCTTTTTGATAATGCCAAGCCAGTTTCATTGCCTGTTAGGCACATGGCCCCGCGAGAAAGAAGAGAGCTTAGCAAGCAAATCAAGGAGTTGCTTGAGAAAAATTTCATTAGGCGAAGCATTTCTGAATGGGATGCTCCGGTGGTATTCGCTACTAAGGTGGATGGTTCGCTTCGTCTATGTGTTGATTATCATGAGTTGAACAAGCTGACAAAGAAGAATAGACACCCGTTACCGAGGATTGATGATCTCTTTGACCAGCTTGTTGGTGCTTCTGTTTTCTCTCAGCTCGATCTAGCCACCGGATTCCATCAGCTTAGAGTAGCTGAGGATAGTATTGACAAGACTGCGTTTAGGACTCCAGATGGATTCTTTGAATGGCTAGTCATGTCGTTCGGTTTGACTAATGCACCCGCATACTTTGTTGATTTGATGAGTAGGGTGTTTAGGGAGTTCCTTAACAAGTTTGTGGTTGTCTTCGTGGATGATATTCTGGTCTTCTCTAAGGACGAGGAAGAGCATGCTACACACCTCAAGGAGGTTATAAATACGCTTCGAGCTCATCAGTTGAAAGCAAAGTTCTCTAAATGCCATTTCTGGAGAAGGGAAGTTCGGTTCCTTGGGCATATAGTTTCTAAGCAGGGCTTAGCTGTGGATCCCGCTAAAGTGGTGGCGGTACAAAACTGGAAAGTTCCGAAGAATGCAACTGAAGTGAGAAGCTTTCTCGGTCTGGCAGGATATTATAGGAAGTTCATTAAGGACTTCGCTAGGATTTCAGCCCCTCTCACTAAGTTAACGAAGAAGAACTTAGTCTTTGCATGGGATTTAGAGTGTGAGCTTGCTTTTCAAAGGCTCAAGAAAGCCCTCACCACAGCTCAGTTCTAGCATTACCCGATGGAGGGAAGTTGTTTACCGTGTACACCGATTCATGTGGCACGAGATTAGGCGCTGTCCTGATGCAAGAAGGGAGAGTGATATGCTTTGCGGGTAGGCAACTCAAAGTTCATGAGAAGAACTATCCCACTCATGATTTGGAGTTGGCGGCGATCGTCTTTGCACTCAAATCCTGGCGCCACTATCTTCTAGGCGAAAGGTTTGAGTTATATACTGATCACAAGTCGCTCAAGTACCTCTTCTCGCAGAAAGATTTGAATCTAAGGCAGCAAAGGTGAATGGAATTCTTGGCATCATATGACTTCGAGATAGCTTATACCCCTGGCAAGGGTAATGTTGTGGCAGATGCGCTAAGCAGAAGAAGGTTGACTTTTAGTCCCTTGTTTGTTGAGATGAAGAGCCTAGAGTTCTTGGCAACCTTTGGTTTCACACCTGCTGTTGAGTCGATGACTGGTTCCTTAGCATCCCTTGAGCTTAGACCTACACTTCTTGATCAAGTTAGGGCTTCACAGAGGGAAGACCCGCAGATAGTCGAGATCATGGACAAGTTGATTCAGGGTGAGACGTCAAGTCACCTCGCTAGATATACTATTGATGACAAGGGATGGCTAAGGCATGATGGAAGACTATGTGTCCCACGAGTGGGAGACTTAGAAAATAAAGTTCTTGAGGAGGCGCATCACTCGAGGATGACCATACACCCCGGAGGGGATAAGATGTACCGGGATATGAAGCGCATTTTCTTTTGGGATGGGATGAAAAAGGATGTGGCAGAGTTTGTTTCCAGATGCATTGTTTGCCAACAAGTAAAGGCCGAGTCGAAGAAGCCCAGTGGGCTACTGCATCCATTGGAGGTTCCGCTATGGAAGTGGGAAAGTATCTCTATGGATTTTGTGGACGGATTGCCGAGATCAAGGAAGGGGAATACCAGCATATGGGTCATAGTTGATAGACTTACGAAGAGTGCTCATTTTATTCTGGTGAAGAGCAAGAGGACCGCATCATGGCTAGCATCTGTTTATCTTCGAGAGATAGTGCGATTGCATGGAGTTCCTTCTAGCATAGTTAGCGATCGTGACCCAATCTTCACTAGCCAGTTCTGGAGTAGTTTGCAAGAAGCGATGGGTACGCGATTGAATCTGAGTACAGCCTATCACCCACAGATAGATGGCCAGACCGAAAGGGTGAATAGGGTACTAGAAGATCTGTTGAGGCTATGCATTCTTGACTTTGGTGGTACTTGGGAAGACCACCTTCCTCTCGTAGAGTTTGCTTATAATAACAACTACCAAGCAAGCATAGGGATGGCACCATTCGAAGCTTTGTATGGGAGGCCGTGCAAGTCACCAACATGTTGGTGGGAGACGACGGATAAGCTTATACTTGGGCCCGACATGATAAGGGACACATCCGAGAAGGTTGAGTTGATTCGAAGGCGGATGAAAATGGCCCAAGATAGACAGAAATCCTATGCAGACAAGCGAAGGACAGACTTAGAGTTTGAAGTTGGAGATATGGTCTTTGTGAAAGTTTCTCCCTTGCGAAATGTGGTTCGTTTTGGAGCAATTGTGAAGCTGGCACCAAGGTTCGTAGGACCCTTCCCTATCATAGAGAGGATTGGGAAGATGGCTTATAAGGTGGAATTGCCCGAGAAGCTGGCCGGAGTGCACAATGTCTTTCACGTCTCGCATCTCCGAAAGTGCCTACATGAGTCAGCCGGGGTAGTTGAGCCTAGCATTCTTGAAGACGTGGAGGTAGAAAAAGAGGCAACTCTGAGGCGAGCTCCAATTCGTATCTTGGGAACGGAGATCAAGAAGCTGAGGAATCGAGAAGTCAAGTTAGTAAAGGTTCAGTGGAGTGAAGCCGATGAAGATGCAACTTGGGAAACCGAGGAGAAGATGCGTGGGCTTTATCCATTCCTTTTTGAGGGTACATTCTCAATCTCTTTTCCTAGTTACCATATCTTTCTTTTGCTATCCATGTTTATGAAGAAACCCTTTGGATGAAACAGGTATTTGAAACATGTTATTCTTGATGTTTGCAAGTGGATACTCGTGGATGCATGATACACATTAGGCACTAAGATCGGCTCACACACTTTCATATTGCATATGCATGAGTGCTTATACTTATTCATGGCTGAAAATTGTTATGCTATCACGTGGATGTTGCATATGGATGAATGTTATGTGCACTCATGTAGAGATTATGGATTATGTTATGAATTTGCATACATATGGACTCATTTCACTAACATAGTTTGCATTAAGGGGGTTTACTGAATCAGTAACCGCCTGATTTTCGCATTAGATAAGTGCATATACACACACCTTTCGCATATGATCATACAACATTTAGAATCTTTTAAGGACAATGACCGCTCGTGAATGATGTTTTGAGTAGATGGATGATGGATGGTAGGATACGTTCTTCCTAACTTGAAGATTTCGGGGACGAAATCCTTTAAGGTGGGGAGAATGTAACAACCCGTATTTTGAATAACATGTTATAACGTAAATCAAGGCAGAATTAAATGTTAAAATATGAACCAAGGGAAACGGGTGGTGCCATTGCGTTCGTCTCGGAAAAATACGCGAAACAGAGTCCGATTTTTCGAAAATCGGAGTCCGTATGACCAAGTTATGGCCCGTCAAAGTTTTCAGAAAATTTCAAGTTCAAAAACAGTTCAAATTTCAAATCTGGAGCCAAACAGACTGGGTGGGAAAATTTCCCGCCCAGCCCCCAAGTCGACTGGGGAGTCGACTTGGGAGTCGACATGGGAGTCAACACACCCCAGGTGGTGTCAACTTCCTAGTCGACACCCCTGTCGACCTGGGTGGTCGGCCAGTTTGGCCTGGTGCACCTGTTTTGGCTCCTGGGTCTTGTTTTGTTGGCTTGTGACGTGATTTGATGGCTCAGATCTGAATTAGGGTTAATCCTATGGCCTAAACTAGTCTCTACACCTATAAAAACACCCTAATACCTAGCCTAAATCATCACAAATCATTCCTACAACTAAATTATGAAAAAATGCTTCCTAATCATGGCCTCCAACTTCATATCATGGCCTCCATCCTCTTCATGAAAGCGTGAGTGTTCTAAGCTAGTAAAAGAGCCATCTTTCTTCATACAATTCAAAGGAGCTTCTTATTTCTCAAGACAACTTGGAGCTTATATTCATTTGGGGATTTCTAGTGTGGCTTCGTCTCAATCTTGTCTTATTTTGTTCTAATCTTCTTAGCCAAACTTTGTAAGCCCTATTCTACTCTTAGATTTAAACTATGAACTTAATATGACATGTAGCAAGTTGAAATGGGATTTTTTTGTAACACTTGCCTTGCATCTATCATTGTATGCATAGATCTATACATGACTCTTTTGATCTATGGTTATGGGACTATCACCATGACTTTTTGGGTAGAAAGCTATGAGCTTTATTTGGTGGTTATGCATAATGCAACATAGAACTTGGTAGTTATGCATAAATGCAACATAGAACCATCTTAAAACCTTGATGTTAACTTGCATATGATGTTATGAACTATATGCTAATCACAAGTTATCACCCCATGTCTACTATGACCTTGTTATCACCTAGTTGCTAAGTTGATGTCATGCATGTTTTGAGGCCAATAATGCCATATGCTAGTTGTGATGAACACCTTTGCCTCATATATCACCATGTTAAACTTGTGATAGTCTTTGCCACATTATGCCCAACTTGTCATATCATTATGTTCCCCTTTTTGATCTATGTGTGTTGATGCGAACTTACATGCGATGGGGTTACGTTATGGGTAAACTTAAATGACATGAAACATGATTTGAAAATATGACATGTGATTATGCTTGAAAACATGAACGTGAACATGACATGTAGAAAACATGAAAGTGGCCAACTCGAGGTTGGGTTGAGTTTGTAGCATAAATCTACCTGGAACCGACCGGCTTAACTAGTAGCTACAAACAATAGGACCCAATGTGAGAAGTTGGTCATGTTGCACTTAAAAACCCGAGGTTAGACTAAGTTGTGGTGTAAAGCTACCCGGACCCGCCCGGCTTAACTAGTAACCACAACAAGGTCAAATGTGAGAGGTTGGGTGCATTAAGTTAATTAATGCCACATGATAGGGTTAATTCATGGACCACTTGAATACTTAACCAATTGAACACGATGGGTTGTTGAGGTTAAGTCATGAACCACTTGGGTATACTTAACCAACTTGATACATGATGAGATAGGGTTAACCACACTTAACCCGTTAGAAACCCTAGTTACACGGTCCTTTTCAGCAGTAACCCTCTTGGATGTATCAACGATACCCTAGGGACTAGGCTAGGGTGGGGCACGATTACTGGGCTGATTGTAAGCGACCAAAACAACGGCTGAGTAGGTGCGCCGGTGTAGGTTCAGGCGGACTATGGTCGTGCACATAGTCCGGAGTTGAAAAAGTAGGCACGGGCACCAGTAGGTTTAGACTGTGCGTGCTTGATTCGTGTCAGTGGTTGGCACCCTAGGACTTGATACACCCTAGGGTGGACCTAGCACAGTTTGACTACATTCCGTGATTGGGCCGTATGACACCGACACTTGACGAGTTAGGCTTGTAGGGAGCCGATCGACTAGACCGTGTAGTTGGACCCCGACTTGGGTCATCTCATGATATTGGGCCAAGGGATCATTTCTGGTTTATACTTGACATGGGTTGGATTACTAGTACTATTGGTGCAAAACCTAACCTTGTACATGCGATGCCACACTTGATCTATCTTGTTAACTTTTCACCATGCCAGTTATCATCCTATGTTTCATCTCTGTTTTACATGCCCAGTTAACTTTATTAGTTTTTATACTAATAGTAGGTAGGACTTACCAGTCTTTTTGACTGACCTGTTTTCCTTTCGCCTCTTTTCTTCCGTTTCCCCCCCAGGTTCTCAGGGTGGGAACACTAGCACCTAGCTTGGATCTTTAGCTTGCTTTCTGGATAGCTCATGTACGGTTTGGACTTGAGCTCGCTATGGCTTTACCACGTCTACTTTGGGGATAGTTTACTTTATGTTATTTCCAGTTTTCAGTTTATGTTTCTAGACTTGTAGTAGTTGGAAAATAACGACTCAGTACTTTTGATGTAAGTTGACTATGGTTTTGAAATAGTAGTTTTATCCGCTGCTTTACTTACTCTGTTTTACTTATATGTTATGTCTTGTGATATCTCTATGCATGTTTACCTTGTCCAACACCTCTCCAAAGCTAGTGTACTTGCAAGAGTGACCCTAGCGGAGGTGGGGTGTTACACATGCTCTGGTCGACCCTAAGGATGGCAATGGGGCGGGGCGGGCGCGGGTAGTACCACCCCATCACCCGCCCCGTTGGGTGATTTTTTCCCCGTGCCCGCCCCATATCCGCACGGGTATCCATTAAACGGGTTTTAAACGGGTTGCGGGTAATGGCGGGTATTCGCGGGTATCCATTATATTTATTCAACTTATTTTTTAGCCATTTATTCAAATTATTTAAAAGTACAATTGGTTAAAAAAACAAATTAGACCAATTCTTAAATGCTAACCTCAAAAATACCAATACATATTTAAACCAATATTCAAAAAAGAAGAGACAACAACAGAAGTATCCATCAAAATATCAATAACCAGTTATAAACTGTTGAGTAAAAGCATGCACACAAACACTGAACAGCCAACAACAATATTTTTTGTATTGACTATTGATAATAAATCACATTCAATACGGGCACGGGTACCCGTGGACATGGATATCTTACTATCCATACCCGCCCCATTAATTGGCGGATATTAAAAATACCCGTTTATTTTACCCATGGATACCCATTTAACTATCCGTTTCATACCCATGACGGATTTTACCCACGGATAACCGTGGGTACAGATTTTTTTGCCATCCCTAGTCGACCCAAAGGTTGCATCGATCGTACCGACCCGAGATCTGGTTGATCTGAGAGTCAAGTCGAACCAAGATCCGACCGAACCAAAAGTTAAGTTGATGCAGATGGTAGCAGATCGGTGGACCGATCTAGGGCTTGGATTTGAATGACCCAAAAGTTAGTTTTTGCCCTAGCTTAGCCTGTTGCAGGGAGTGATGCTTAGTTGCTCTGCCTTCTTTCCATCTAGGCTAAGAAGTTGTCCATCATCTCCTACTATTTTTTTAGGAGTCCATCCTAATGTGCCATTTGTGCTCGGAGATCAGCTAGAATTCCATCCATCCCATCCCTAGTCAAGTATTGGGATAGTTCTTCGAGGGAGGAAGTCGCCCGTCTTTCCCCTGCTGTAGTGTACGCTGCGCCTGCGATGCCTGTGGTAAGAGTGTGAGAAGAAGTTCCATCCTTCTTTCGTTTCACCATTGCTTTTTAAACAAATAGCTATCCAAATCCTTTCAAGCTTAGAAATTGCTGAAGGTAGTTGTGGTCGTGCCCCTTCTAGTCGCGCCATGTCAAAAGTTGGTCTTATGACAGTCAACACGAAAGTGCATAATCCACACACAAGTCACAAAGTGTTAACCACAAAATGCAAGAAAATAAACAAGCACATGGAGCACACAACAACTTTATAGTGGTTTAGCTTAAACCAAGCCTATGTTCACTTTATATTCTATGATTATACTATTGATTACAGGTTACAATTGCTTTTATTGAAAGAAGGTAGAGAAAGAAGTGATTTATACACAAAATCCTTGTGTTGCAATGTTGTTCGATCGGTGTGCACGGTGAGTTTTTTTAGAAACTCTACCATTAACTTTTCAGAACCATAAAAACTCTTCCTTTACATTTCTGGAAAGGTGTATTTATAGGTACAAATCCGGGTCAATCGATGTGTCACGTAGCAGTTAGCCGATTCTAGCATGGCCACGTGTCGCTCGATCCGGAATATTTGCTGCAGCATGTAGGACCTAGTCTCCTATTGGGGAATAGTTCTTCTTGATAATCCAGGCACATGTGGACCTTGAAAATTAGAGAAAGGGAGGTAGAATAGGGCAAGACTGACAGATAAAGTTGCCTTGAGAATTGGGCTTTGTTGTGTAGTGCCTGGCACGGGTCGATGTAACTAGGATCGATCTGTTCGATCGATTGACCCAATCTTTGAGGTCTGAACTAGGCTTGAAGGAAGACGTTTCTCCTTAGGACACAGTTGGTTCGGGTCGAACCAAGTTCTGATTGACCCAGATACAGGTCGATCTGGGAGATGTAGTCCTAATCCTTAGTGAAAATTTGATTTGTGATAGCTTTTGCCAAAAAGCTGGTACACAAATGTCATATTAAATTTCATCGAAAATGATACTTAGAATGTAAAGAAATGAAAACTGATACTATTAGTATATAAAAACTAATAACATGCACCTGACAATAGCAGAATGTTTTTATTATTTTAGCAAAAATAATATCATAAAACATGCAAAATTGATACCGGAAATGTGAGCACATTAATGATTTCTTATTTATACAAAAGTGATACCAAAACTTAGACAAAACTGATACCATAAACCTGATCAAGTAAAAATGGTATAATTTTTTTGGTAAAATTGATACCATTTTACTTGCAAAACTATCATCATATCAAATGCTAAACTCATAGCATACGTCTATACATTTTATGTAACATGCATAATTGCATTACATGGAAAACTGATGCCACAATAAATATAAAACTGATACCTAAAATATATTAGTGCACATTTTATACTATTTTTTGTAATAAATCAGGATGATGATTTCATGGACCCTAGACCAAGAGACAAAGAAGCAATAACAAGTACAAATATAAACAAAGATATATATGTAGCCGAAGAATCAAAAACTGATACTGCATACAGATGTGGACTTCAGGATGCTAATAAAATGATAAAACTTGTGAGAGAGAAAAGGTTCGAATAAGATTCAAATTGAATTCTTGAAAAGCACCCCCTTCTATCTGTTTTTCTGTGTGTTCTATGAACAAAAATTTGTTTTAAAGAAGTGAGAACCATTAAGAAAATTTGGATATTATGTATAATTGTTATTCGCCAACTGAAGAAGCATTTGTCTTTGGAGAGGAAAAACTGAAAATTACAGCAGGAGACATAAGTTTATTGTTCTACATGCCACTGGAAGTAAATAACATTGAACTACACCAAAAATGACAAATAGAACAATACCTTCAAATTGCAAGGATTTCGTAACAAGAAATTTTTGGTCAACGACATTTATTATAAGAAATCTGATAGAAAACTGAATAAATTAAGAAGTTGGAAAAAAGGAAGAAGCAACATGAAGAGGACCTACCAATTCTTATCATCATGGAGGTACTTCTCACATTTTTCTTCCCCAAAAACCATCAAAAACAACGGTGATGATTATTGCCATTCTTATTGGATTTAGAGAAGATGAACTGGCCAGAAACAATCCAGATTTTTCTTTAACAAATTTGTCAAAAAATATATTCGCAAGCTTAGGAACATGTCCGGATGTTTAATGCTTCTTATCGTAAGATAAGTTATTAAAAAATATATTATATTTAATCCAATGATAAATAAATGTATTCAAGTTATTTAAAAAAAATTAATCTAAAGATAAATAAATGTATTCATGTCTAATTTTATTTTATTTTTTATACATAGTATTGCATGTGTGAGAAGATGAAACTAATTAAACAAAGAAGAAGCTTCAACGCCACACTCCCACGATTTACAAGGTGAGATCTCAATGATCTAAAATCAATTATCGTCAATGATTTCTTTAATGAAATCAAACAAGGATAGGTAAGAGGTTTAAATTTAACTTACTATTTCATCTCTAGTTTTATATATGAAATGCTGTTTTTCAAAACTGATACCCCAGTCATTTCAAAACTGATACTTAGTCAGTACAAAATAGTAATGTTTAAAAATACCGATATCTAAGAAGTTTGTAAACTGATACCATATAGCACTCAAATAATTATACCTAATTTTCAATAAAATTGATATATTGTTTCTTAAAAATGATACCTAAGTTTACATGGAATTGATAGCCAAATACTGTGTAATATTGATGTTTTTAAAACTGATATATAAAATACTACAAAACTAATACCTTAAAACTAGGTAGAATACAAAAATACAAATCTAATACCTAAAATACTGGATAACTAATACCTTAAAACTAGGTAGCATACTCAAATACAAAATTGATACATAAAATATTGTAAAACCGATACTTTAATACTGGGTAGCAAACCCTTATACAAAACTGATACCTAAATTACTACCAAACTGATACCTTAATAATGAGTAGTATATTCCTTTGCAAAACTGATAACTAAATTATTACAAAAAGGATACCACATTATTGTGCATAATCAATTTATTCAATAGACATTATCAATTACATGTATACATGTTTTAATACTTTGTTAAATTTTCAACATATGCAGGTATAAGAAATGACAAACATACAACAACATGAAGCTATACTTTTAGAAATAGTGGAAGTAATATCAACAAGAAAAAGAAAAGGGATGCTAACCGAAACAAAAAAACGCGGGGAGCATCAAGAACCCATTGGATCATTAGTGCAGGAGGTGTCAATTGGAATATTACAATTGCATATTCAAGAGGAAGAACAAAAAGTTAAATGAGGAGCTGAAAAGAGAAAGAAAATTGAGAAAAAAACGAAAAGAGAAATTTTCAACCTCGAACATCATTTGAAATCGAAAAATTAAATTAAATTTAGAAGATGAGAATGTAGAACATAGGGAGAATTCTGAAACAACTATGGAAGACGTTTCATTTGTAGACAGGGGAGAAGATATTGAAAAAGAAAAAATGACTTGAATATAGAAACTAAAAAATAGCTGAGCGGCAAGATGATCAAAATACAGTTGAAATAGAGGAAAAAACAGTTGATTAGCAACATGATCAAACTATAGAAAATTAAACTGAAATTGATAAGGACAATGCCATGAAGAAGCAAACAACTCAAAAAATTCATGACCTCACTCATCCCAATTTCTAGTTGAATCTCACTTAACCTTTTGTTGAAGAAAAAATAGATGAAGCAAACAAAGAAAAGACAACCTAGAAAAGAAAAAGAAAACTAACAACCACCAAAAACAAAATACCATCTTATGTGAATAGACTGAAGGAAAGCAAAGAAACCTAAAAAAAAGAGATTCTTATGAGTATTCAAAAAAGCAAAGAGAAAAAGGGAAGAAAACAAAAATTGAAAATCAAGATGAAGTAGATGAAGAAACAAAACAAATAGTAGAACATATAGTGGGAAAAAAATAAACACAGAAATAACAAAAAAAAGCAGAAATGGAAGAAGAATCAACACTACCAGAAGTAGAGCCACTTGCAATAATAGAACCTACATGGTAAGAAATGCATTTGTCACACTGCAAATTTGTCCATCACCTGAATCTTGAACAACTAAAAATTATAAAGAAAATTTCACAAAATCATCAGACAAGTAAGTGTACTATTTTTCTCTATCGTATTACATTTTGTTGACATAATTTTTTTATATTTTTTTGGGAAAAAAAAACAATCAAGTTGCATGGTCAAATGATGATTCAATAAAAGGAGGCTGCGTTATAATAAAGGACATGCTAAAAAGTGTGTTGGAAGGAGGATTCACGGACGACCAGGTAATTTACTTCTATCAAATTTGGAGACTGGTACCTAAATTCATAAAAAATGATACTTCAAATCTGTTTGTGAAATAGAATAACTATTTAAAATATTAATCTATACCTAATTGCATATAATAATGTTACTAAGAAAAACTGTATATATGAAACTGATACTTAACTATATATGAAACTGATACCCAAAATCTAGGTATTAAACAAAAGCCTTCACAATATTGAAAATGATACCTAAATAATAATAAAACTGATACCCACTATCTATAATAAATAACTGATACCAAACCATACATTGAGCTGATATGTACACAACAATGATACTGTCTTATAATAATAGTGTACTAAAATTATAATGTATAATCTGTACTGAAATTTAGTTTGTGTAACTTATTTTCATTTATAATACAGATTATTGAATGGTTTTTATAAAAATGTGCATTACTAAAAAATAATTATGCAATGCCTACGATAATGACAGTAAGTACAATTTCAACGCACATTTTTTATGAAATTTAAATTATTGATTGAATATTAACATTCACTCTGTTTTGAGTAAAAAGGACCAATAGAGACTAGGGATGGAATTAAAAATCACTCAATTATTCCATTCTTACCAGAAGTGGTCCTAAACCAGTTTACAGATAAAATATACTTCCTCTTGCATTGTGACAGTCATTGGACCCTTGTGAAGTTGATATATGCAACAATGCAGTGATCACATTTAGATTCTTTGCGCCTAAGAAAGTCAAATGAACGAATAATTCTAGTCTAAAAGAAGAAATGACAATGGTATGGAATAATTTTAAGAAATATTTAAAAAAAAACTAGATATTGATGTATATTATTTGCAATGATTTGAAATTGAACAAATTTTACAAAAGCTGTGGAGAAAGCAAAATATTCAAGATATGGAGCTCAAACCACGTACCAACAGAGATTTGTCAATTTCCATGTGCACATCAAGCTTCTACCATGTAAATTTTTTATATTTTTTCTTTCTTATAAACTGTAATAAGTAGGCAAAAAAATTATTCTAATTCCCACAACAATACAAAATTGTTACCTAATTGTCGTAACACTAAAAACTGACACCACTAGACATAAAAAAATGTTACCTAACAGCTGTTTAGCACTAAAAATGATACCATCAGACATATAAAGCTTATACCTAGTAGCTGTAACACAAGAACTAATACCCCAAAAAAAAAAGGATACCGATTATCATCATTCCCACCATTTTTTAATATTTTCATACCAGTTTTTAAAACAGTCAATTATAAACACTAATGCTTGAACATCAGTCACACTTTACGGCTTACACTAGCTCGTTACTATATTATCCTAACTTATATCATATGTTAGAAAATTATATCCAACCAACAACATATTTTATTCATGTAGGGTGGACTGCAGAATCTATGCCATGATTTTTATAGTTCAATGACTAGGGCTGACATTCCACTGAAAGTTCTTTTACAAACATGCTAAAAATGGGAGCAAGAATAGTCTATGAAATACTTATTGATACCAATTTTTGTTGGGGCTTGATTACTTTAATATCTGAATTTAGTAGAAATGATTGAATGTAGTGTTGAACTTGAAGTGTTGTTTCAGTTACTATTTGAAGTGATGAACTTGAATTACTGTCAGGCTGAAGGTGTTTGAAGTGTTGAGCAAAGGTTTTATATGTAAATACACCATGTTGAAAAATAGTATTACATGTCGTGCTTTTATTGTTTCAGTTGTATTGTATTTCAGATATCTAATATCAAACACTTTTATCGTTCTAAAGATTAACTGTCCTAAAAAACTGTTTTCTGCTTTAATTTTTTTATGTATACGTACTGTTGTTGCTCCTGTATACTTTGATGAATGAAATGTTGATAATGATGTTGATATGCATGTATAATTTTGAACTGATACCTATTATAATTCAGTACTAATATTGTGCAAATGCATATAGAAATTATTATTTTTAACTAAAACCTACAAGGGTATAAAACCAATACCCAGTTGTTGTAAACATAAAATATCACTCAAAACTAATACCTACAGGGGTATAAAACTGATACTCAGCTAATGTAAACATTAAGTTACTCTCAAAACTGATTCCTATAGAGGTATAAAACTACTACCCAGTTTCTGTAAACATAAAATAACACATAAAACCAATACCTACAAGGGTATAAAACTGCTACCAATAAGCATAAAACCTGAAATCTTATTACATCAGCAACACAACATTGTAATGATCTGTAATGACCCGCACTGGCAGAGGTATTATAATTAATTAATTTAATTATATAAATAGTGAATTAAAGGATTTAATGGTCGTGGAATTAAATAATAGTGAATATTTAATTAAAATAATATATTTAATTCTGAAATAATCAGAATTGGCTGAAATGGCGATATGGTGTGAACTGGATCATCTGTGATATTTAATTCAGTTTAGAATTGAATTAGAATAACGAATATATTTAATTAACGATGGTTGAACGTATAAATTATATTATAATTAAAATCGAGCTTGAAATGGCGCTGCAGTTCGTAAATTGGCGATTCGAACTTCAAATGAATGCACAGGGTTCGTTTTAAATCGGATTTTTGCGAAACAAGAAACGTACGGAGCTGGTGGAGTATACCTTTCTAGTGGAAGAGAAAAATCGGGATTTCGTCGTGTAGATTTTGAGATATGTCTAAATCAAATTTTAAAATAGTCGCTATAGAATCGTTTATCGGCCGTAATAGTTTATTCGATATAACTAGTTATCGGATTCGAATTTGAACAAGGCTCTTTTGGGAAGTAGTGATAATTTAATTTTTAGAATTTTACTGTAATTTTTAATTAATTTAATAAGCGACTTTTTATTTGAAGTATTTCGCACCCTGAAATCAACATTTTGAAGTTTCAAAATATGAGTCCACCCACCGGTATTATTATATTTTTGGGATCGTGACACCTCGTTGGACACAACCGTAATTTGTTTTTTGTCTGTAGCAGTTTGTATATGAGTGGAGTTTACGAAATAGATACGTATACTTTCTTAAACAATTTAAAACAAACCGTTGGCTCTTCTTAAAACCACATATATAAGGTGAAGTCCACAATAAACCACGTCTACAAAATATAACCTTATAAAAGCACTAACCCTTCCCTTCTCTAAACCTAATCTAGCTTTCTCCTTGGTCAAAACTTTTGCTGCCGCATTCTTTTCTTCAAAGTAAAAGAACGGTGACCTCAAAAAAATATATCAAAGAAATCAAAATAAAATCCCATAAATTCCGATGTAAATGTATTTGGATTTGCAAATAGTTTCTCTTTATCCTCATACTAGTCTTATGGGGTTCGACGTTCAATTTTTCTGTTGGGTTCAAGACAGCGGTGATTAGGGTTTCGATCTTCTTGGATTTGGGGCGACGATGGTTAAAATGGGGGCTGTAGTTGGATTCGTCACAGGTTTTAACAAGTATTACGAATTTTTGGGGATATTTCAAAGATTTTTGCGTCGATCATCACTGTGTTGCGTGGGTCAGTACTGTCGACGGATTTCGATTTCCATGTGCGAGTTATACATGTTTAGTACGGTTGTGTAGAGAATTTTATAAGGAGAACTTTGATGTTTGTATTGGTGATTTATTTGGGGTGTGTGAAGGAGAGGGGATTGAAGTATGAACGGCCATGGTCTGTGGGAGCTGGAACTACCGCTTATGCAAAGTGGAAGAAGGATTTAAATAAAAATGTGGACTAATGAATGGTTGATGGATTTAACAGTGGGGTGTTGTTTTCTGAAATGGAAATCAACGATTAGAAGAAGAAGGCTTGGGAAAATAATGGGTCGTGAACTCTACGGGTGATGTTAACTAGAGGAAGGAATGGAGTTGAGATTCACCGCTATGTAATGAGAAGTTTCAGGTGTGGTACTACGTTCGTGAAGAAGACATGAATTCTGGAGGAAGTGTTGTGATGTTCCGTGAAGTCATGGCGTGAAATGGTGGAGTGTCTTGTGTTGAAAATCTGTTGTAGATATAGTAAACCGAGAAGAAGGGAAACTAAATATGCTTAATCAAGATTAATGGGAAAGACACAAACTGGGATCCGTTAGGATTATATGAACGACAACTTCAGATGGAACTAGTTTGGACTGATTGGAGCGAGTTTGAATTTATGGCGAAATAAACTGTTTGATCCAAATCAAACAACAGTTTATCGTTCTTTAACGATGAACTGCCAATGTGAGTAAATCTCACTAACTCTGAACAGTTTATAATTTCATGTTGTATTTTAAGAACTGTTAAATGTTGGCTGATTTGCTATGTGTTGATTGTTTGATTGAACTGCTAGTCAGTTAGTTGAATTTCTATATTGATTCTGTTTAACAGAATATATCATATGGAACTAAAAGTGATGTTATCTATATTGTTTAACATCTGTGATGCAGGGAAACAGGTTGGAGGAATCCGACTGGATTCCTCAATAGTTATTTTATTGTTTTTTAATATATTGTGATATATTATGTGATATATAATCTGTTGTTGATTATATGTGTTTGGACGATACTGATCATCGTGATTTGATATGTTGATTACCATAACATACCGAAATTTTGATAAGGGAATATTTTCAAAGTGATAGTTGAAAATAAAATATTTATAAATGGAATATTTATAAATAAGAAATATTTGTAAATTGGAATATTTATAAATAGGAGATATTTAGAAAATGAATAAACATTATAAAATGGAAACTGTTATATGAAGGAAATCATTTGTAAAGTGAAGAACCGTTACTAAAAGTAAATCTTTATAAATGAATAGTTTAATCGAGTTAAAAGGAGTTAATCGATGTTAGTTTAATCGAGTTAAAAGGAGTTAATCGATGTTAGTTTAATCGATTAGAGTTAAAGCAAATGAGTAAATCGAATATAGTTTATTCGAATAGAAAGTAAAAGGAGTTAATCAATGTTAGTTTAATCGATTAGAGTTAAAGCAAATGAGTTAATCGAATATAGTTTATTCGAATAGAAACTAAAAGGAGTTAATCGATGTTAGTTTAATCGAAAAGAGTAAATCGATGTTAGTTTAATCGATTATAGTTAAAGCAAATGAGTTAATCGAATATAGTTTATTCGAATAGAGTAAAAGGAGTTAATCGAATATATAGTTTGTTCAAATAGAATTAAAAGAGTTATCGAATATAGTTTATTCGATAGGAGTTAAGTGAATAGAGTTAGAGTTAAATCAAAAGAGTTAAGTGAACAGAATAAATTGAATAGAGTTACCGAATATACCTTATCGAACGAAAGAATTATCGAATAGAAAAGATTTGAAAGAGAGTTACGTAAGGAAGTTTGTTAAAGAATTAGAAGGTGAACTTTGTCTATTTCAAGGTTAGAAACGTTTTTCAGTTAAGGTCTGAGAGGTAGTATTACCCCAACTTGATTGACTTCATTTTAAACTAAGGAATGGTTAAGATTCGATAGTAAATGATGGTAAAGTGAATTTAGTAATTAAAGGAAATGGTTTGAGTTGGCATCGCGATGGTTTGTTTAAACATCTGTCTAAGTCCAATGAAGAAGCTTTGGAAATATTTTCCAAATAAGAAACCAGAAATGTTTTCTAATAAAGAAAACAAGAAATGGAAATGTTTTCCATTGTTAATAACGTATATTTTCCAAATTTAGAAAATAAGAAATATTGAATATAGGGAAACAGGAGATAAGTAAATTAATGAAATAAAGAGATAAACATTGAATGATGTTTGATCGATATAAATTTCCATTTGGAAATAATATCGTTGTTTGCACACCTATTTTTCTACGATAGTTAAATCACAGACTATCGAAGTTTTTACCATTTTAACGTTGTTAATATGGATAGACCGGTTGGATTATTTTCTAAAGAACCAATCTGTATTGGCATAAGCGTTGCGAATCATATATGCCAAAGGAAATTGAAGACGGAGTTATGCAAGGGCTATCCTGTTTATAGAATAGTGCCTTCGGTTCATCCTGTTCCTGGATGACTTGTATGGACGGATGTCTGACAGAGTATTTCCAAACGATCACGTATATTGATTTCTCCAACTGTACCAAGAGTGGAAGCGGAGAAGGAAACTTCTTTTAGCTAACACATAATGTATGGTTGAGGACGTCAAATGGTGATTTGATGGATTTGACGATGTGGCATTCAAAGTGAATCTGGTGTGATGATAAAGCGTAGCTTCTAGCCTCACATCCGGTAAATGACAGAAATCGGGCAGGCAGCATGGCTAAGTCGGTCGCACCGAAGTAGGGTGTATAATCACCTGATCTAGAGTTTCATTTACTTCTAAAAATCTATTGTTGATGCTATCTCATTCGGGAAACGGTTGCTGATCCCAACCGTTGGTGATATACATTCGATACACTCAAGCGAAATGAGTGGTCGGTCGTGTGTGGCCGGGTTGCAAGATGTTCTTGTTTGAACCCAGTGTATTCCTCTCTAGAGGTACACTAGCGAAAGGTGGTTCCATACCTTGTCATAGTTGGAAATCCATTACCCAATACGTGCTTGTGGTTTTGATTGTATACTATATATGTAGAACGTGAGATGAAAGCGTTTCTGCTAGACTATTATTATATTGTGTTGAAATCAAAAGGTTTTTGATTTAATGATATTTTGGATTCTCATAAGGGAAAACCCGTTCCGTTATACGGCGTGGTCTTATGAGATATCGATTACTTGTTTGAACTGTTTTAAACTGTTTTACTCATACCAGTCCCATGACTGACCCGGAGTTTATTTGTATGTTTCCCTAAACTCTTGGGTGCCTAAATTTTTATGGGCAGTCAAGTAGTCAGGATTTACAGATATACCGGAAGAGCTTGGAGCAGGGGGCTTCAGGATTATATAGCTATAGTTATTTCCGCTGTGTTGTAAGTGTTGTACTTTGATAAAGATATGTATATTCCAGTACAAATTTGTATTTCAAAGTTATGATATGAAATATATTTATTCGTTCCGCTGTGAGATTCATGTTACTCTGATATTGTGTTCTTTTTCTTCTTCTATTCTAAGTTTTCTATCTTATCTATCCTCACCCTCTAATTTCTTTCATTATTGACCGGTATTTTTCGATGTTTGGTTAGTCATCATTGAGTTTATTGTGATAACCAAAGTCGTCAAAAACCCGGGTTATTACATGATCAAATACAAACACTTCAATTAAAACTATAAAAGATTCAGCACATTTCCAATGTATACAAATTTATTTGAATAAAATCTTAAAATACATGTATGCCCTAAAAAAATCACATCTTATTTGAAACTTGACAATTACACTTGTTATGACCATGTTATTTGCATATGCCACATCTATTTTGTTTGTTTTGAAATACCACATCTCCTTGTAGTTTTTGTATATAGTCTCCCGGCTCCACGTTTATCCTTTAGTGTTTTAATCACTTCTTCATTGCTTCAATCAACAATAGACTTATCGTAGGTAGGAATATGATTGGCAGTGTTATAATATGAAGATCAATAAGCATATATAGTAAAATAGTGCTCAACAAAGTCATTGATGCATTTAGCATAAGCATATGGAAATCCTGTCACTTTCCACTGACTACAACTCCAATTCCAATATTAAGATCAACATGATGAGAAAACAAAGATTTTACTTTTAAAAAAAACTCAGAAGATTTGTAAATATCCCGTCGAAAACCTTCTTCAATCAACTCTTTCAACAGATTTTCCATAGAAGGGCATAAAATTGTATTCCATGATCGACATTCCTATCTATTTTAGCCATTTGTTCCATAAATTTAATACGAGTTCGATCCAAGTACGATGTAGTAGGGAACACCCTTTCATCTAAAATCCAACTATTAAAACACTAAGCCACGTTAGAGCTATATTCCCCGTGCCTTTTACCCAAAAAATATGTTAGCCCACTTATCAAATGGTTTGCCTTTCAAAAGATTCACAACTACAATATCACCGATTTCCAAAAATCTGGTAAGTGCATCCTCGAATTCAAACACATTTGAAGCTCTAGAACATGTCTAAAACAACTTAAACAATTGAAATGTTTGCATTCCTTGACTTAACCACTAAGAGCAAAAAAATTTCCATATGAAGGTAACATTGAATAAGAAATGTCGCAGGAAATACCTCATGAATACTTGAAATTAAACCTCGATGATGATCCAACAAAAAATTAAATCACGACTTTCTGGAAACATTTCCTTTAAATGACATAAAAACCATGTCCAATTTTCCCACATCTTCTATAAAGACTATGTAACGAGCCATTTTTTTAGTCAATATAAAATATGAATTTTAATTGATTTTAAAATGGTAAATACTGAAGTCGACTTGAAAATATTTTTAATAAATTCAAATGTGGTTTTATATTTTTCCAAAATTAAAATAAGGTCAGTAAACTTTTAAAATCAATTTAGAAGTGGAAATTTTGAAAATCAATATTTTAATGTTATACCAATGACCTGAAAATGGACCATTTTTAAAACAGTCTCAAAATCCGACGAAACTACTTTAATTGGATCCGTAATATCAAAATATGGTAAGGTTTAAAATTTCAAGGAAAATGGAGTTCGTATGTGAGCGTACATAATATAAACGTATGTTGGAAAAACTAGTTAAATTTCAGTAAAAACTAGAAATAAGGTCATTTTTCAAACGGTCTCTAATTCGATGAGAACAAATTTATTGGGACCGTATCAGCAAAATATAGTAGGGTTTCAGATTTTGTCTTTATTGGACTTACGGTTTGGTCATACGAGCTGAAAACGTGTAATAATTGTTCTATTGAAATTCAAATTGAATATAAGCGATTTTTGACAGTACCAATCAATTGAAAAATATTGGAAAAATGGTAAATAACAACTTAACATATGTATTAACATGTGTTAGCGATTTCATAAGTGTAGGAATTAATTTAGATATGGTTACAACCTCCCTAAGTTAACCAATAATTTAATAAACCATTTAAAACAAGTCATTCCTTATCTTTTCCTACCCTCTTTCCCATAACCCTCCTACATGATACAACTCATGTACTTCCACACACCCAAGTTCCACCCTCTTCCTAAACAGCCCAAACCCCCTTTGTACCTTTGGCATATGCCATTTCTTTTAATTTTCATTTTTACTTTTCCTTTTCTTCTTCCTTAAGAAGTTTTCCACCTTTGAACTTCTCCCTTCCACCTCCTAAGCCATACGCCACCTCCACTAGCTAAACTAGCGCTTCCTCCTATTGCGCACCCTCCACTGGCACCCTCCAGCCCCCACCCCGACCGTGGCCCCTTGGCTCCAAACCCCTTCCTCCTCTTTAAAACTAAAAAAGATCGCACCTTTCACCATAAAACCAAGCCAACACTCCCTTAAGCTCCACCTTGGACCCTACCACCCCAAGCCTGGCCCCACAATCAAGTTCCGACCCCACCGGCCCCCACTAGCATAGTGGATCCCACTTCACTTGGTTCCAAGCCCAAACCCTCTTAAAAAATCCATCTTTCCTTGATTTTTGCATATATGAGTATATACAAGTATATATATTAAGTAGCAAGTCAATTCGGACCAAAAACGTGGATTCTTTGTTTGGTTGCAAGCTTAAAGGTCCTACAATTGAAGTGTCGTGGAGTTGGGATGGCTTTGGTAAGAACTCCTCACTTTAATCGTTTCATTAGTTCAGTTAAATCATAATTTATACTAATTGATGATTAAATAATGGTTGGTTAATTTGGTAATGCATTGTGATATGGTTTAGATTTTAAAATTGGTTATTTATTGAGTTAACACAATGTTAAAAATATTTATGGTAGGTATTGTAGAGTTAAACACTCATTTACAAGTCAAAATGATTCACTGGTAATCGCTTGTTTAAGTTAAGAAAACCGAGTAAACGTTTTATATATCATGATATGATATCATTGATTGGTTGATATTGATTAGGATTGACTAATTTAAATTTATTTATATTGATGTGAATGGTGTTGTTAAATACAACAATGATTGGTTAATATTTAACAATTGACTGAGTTGGGTTTAAGTGTTAATGACCATAACACTTAAGTCAATGATGCCAATATGTGATTATTGGATGTTAATAGTTATTAACAACTGTTATTTGATGTAAATGATGTTTGAAATCCATATAAATACAATTATATGGTAATTGGTTGAATCTCATTCCAATTCGGGATTAATTTGAATGTTTTATTAATTAAATATTCAGTGAAAAATAAAAGTTTGAATTTGATGTCCGATTTTGGATAGATACAAAGTTTATAAAATTATGATGAATGTTCATAACTGAAATGATTTGATTTGAATTAATTTTCATGAAGCTATGGCTTGTTCAAGTTTTAAATTTGAAATGAATAGTAACGGGCGAAAGTGATGTTCGGTTAGTTTATATAGGATAAGTTTTTAGAGAAATTTATTTTCAAAACTGTCTTTTTTTATTTTGTAACGAATGTCAGAAAATGTGGACTTCAAATGATATGTATTGGAAAATAATATTATTTTAATGAATTAAATAATATTAAAATGATTTAATATTGGAATATTTGATTTTAAAGGAAAATAATTGAAATGTAGTTTCCAAAAATAATTATATATGTTTTATATAATTAATAAATTATTTCGAAAATGTTTTTCTTCGATTTTGATTATTATAAATTATATTTGGTCTAAATAGGACTTGTCGCACAGTGGCAGTTCGCGAAGTTCGACGCGTAACTTTGAATTGACGTATCGGGAGATCCGACCGTCGGATTCTCCTAAAACGAAAAATTAGGATCCGAAATGAAAAGAGTTTTCAAATGGAATAAGAAGTTTTAAAATCCAATGGTTTGATTTTAAAATAATTTTAAATCTATATTTGGGAAAGGTTGACATGGATGCGGTTCGATGACTCGAAATTGGAAACAGATAGTAAAGGCCTTGTAAAAATTAAAAAATATGGATAAATTATGATAAATCATAATAAATGGTTTGAAAAGTTTTTGGATGGAATATTCCAAGTTTTGGAAAGATAAAAGACATTTTATTTGAATGAGTTATTTAACAACTAAAGTAAAGAACCAAAAGGGATATGCAATGATTCCTAAGAGTATAGTCTAGTACCGCCAGTGAGATCTAACTAGGAAACTTTTCTGTTAGGCAACGAGTGGAAAGAACCGAAAGGACATCAAAAATTTGACTAAGAATAGATGAAGTTTTCTGTAAACAGATGATCCAATGTTATAAAATAAAATATTGGAATGAAAGGGTTTTAAAATAACTTAAGTTTTTCAATGTATGAATATCATTGGATTTGAATGGAAATAACCTTTGGTTATTTCCATATTGGATTTCGTAATTATACGGATACTATTTGAGGAGTTTGGAAGATAGATATTTCGTTATTTCCTATACGGTGTCTGTTGGTTTCAGAATTTGATATTGAATATAAGTCGATATGATTTCTGTTTAAAGCCTTGTATTTGATATCAAATTGGAATTTGGGTTTGTTGTGAATGGTGTCTTTAACAACACTGTTCTTAAACTCAGTTAAAAATGAAGTTTATGGAATTAATCTTTTAATTAAGATTAATGAAGTTTTCCAAAGTGAAGTTTCCAATTAATAAATCTAATTAGAATTTAATGGGAGTCTAATTTTGGGTTTATCATGAATGATGTTTTAAATAACATTTATTCTTTAACCCGGTTAAAGGAAAGATGATTTCTCAAATTAGAGTTTTAATCAATCTTCAAATTATATTTGAATGAAAAGAAGTAATTAAACTTAATGAAACTCGAGGGGTGTTAGACATGGAGTACCACTAGTTTTCTCCATGTGATAAATAGGTTAGGAATGAGATAACGATATGAGTGATTATTTTTTGTAAAGCTTGGTAATCCAGATAAAGTTTGTGAACCTTAAATTGTGACAAGTTTGCGAAAGAAGATTATATAATATTTTGAAATGAATTTCAAGGAAATATTTAAATAGGAAGTTTAAATAAAGTAAATCTTTAATTAAATTTAAAGGATTGATTCCCAATATAAAGAATATTTGAATAAAAGAATATTATGGATTGGAATGAGACTTATGATATGTTTATATATCATTTAATTTTAAAAAATACGCTAGCTATATGGAAAGAACAGGTTTCAATCCATTCTGAAGAACTAATACGGCAATTGTCGAAGATATTGAAGACGGTGGTTGAAGCCCGGAGATCTTCACATTGTTAGGATTATTGCTGATGTATCGATCGGGGTGTACAACCCAAGACGAGGTTATAAGTGGTGGTCGTCCAGACGTACTTGGAGATCGACTGTATATGCAAGGGTCTATCCCCTTAGTTGGACAAGGAATAAGGTGCCTTTGGTTTCATTCAGACCCGGAACGAACTTGTTAACGGATATGTGTCTGACGTTGTATTTCATAATATAACCGATTAGCTGTTATTAATGATATATCTGTAGTGGCGAAGAATTTATTCTTTTAGCTTAACACCCTTCTTTGAGATGTATGAGATTAAAGGTTATATTATTAATAGAAACTGATCATACGTGTGAATTGACAATGTGGCATGATGAGTGCTGTAGGAAGATAGATCAAAGCTTCTTGTTGAAAAGCAAGGCTTTGTGGTTGATGATAAAAGCATGGCTGATATAGTGTAGCTTTGTGTGGAGACATGACTTTGATGATCCTCACCCCCGGCATGATGGTGAACTGATGGTTAGATCAGTATAACTTTCGAGATGAGGATAAACAACCTTTGGGTTGGGATTGGAAAACTTTTAGGGTTCCCATGGATTCGGTCGACTGAGGATCTGAGCTGGGGTCGCTCCATGCCTGGAGGGATAGGGTATGTCGGTGTTATGAGCCTGAACTAAAGCCACGGGACGTGATACATGGTCCTACAATGTAGTGTGAATGTGTATTATGGCGTTTTCCAATGCTTGGACTTAACCGTGGAAATACACACTTCCATGATAGATCTTTCGAATCTGGAGCCATCTTGATGGAATCCAACTTCCAATATGAGCATGTGTTTTTAGTTGTAAATTTATTATGGCGACATAATAGAACTGGGTATTATGCCATCTAAGATTGATACATTTATTTTCAAAAATGATTTTCACACTATGCACTAGTAATAATAAAAGAGAATTTTTGCATATCAAGCATGTTTGATGGTAACTAGCATTTTGGTCTGGTTACCAGAAGTAGTACAAGCCCACACAACTCGGCCCATCGCATGGTTCAATGGCCCAGAAATGTTGCCAACTTCCTCAGGAATCAAGCTAAGATAGGGTCGTGCAAGAATGTCATCATGACTCGCCAAACTGCTCTCGAAAAATACAAGTCATGAATCAAGTGAACACACTCAGAACTATGCGATCGTATTAAGAAAATCATGGTTCTAGCACCAAAATACTCGAGTCGAGCCACTTGCAGAATGTCACATCCCACGAATTCATCAGCGTAGAAGATCGCTTGCGCAACACGCACTGATCGGTTCCAGAGTCCATCCTTGGCTCCACCTGTGCCTTGCATCTATTCTTCGCATCCATGCCTCCCATCTCCATGCCTCGCAGCACCATGCCTCGCTTCACCATGCTCCACATTACCTATTTTATCGCGCTTTTGGTCAAAGCTGTCATACGTCAGCCACATCATTTGAAAACACAGAACGTTTCAGCCGAATTCCCCTCACAAACATAAAACTTGCCCGAAACCTCTTTAGATGACCTCTTTTGGGCCTGAAAATGCCAACTGCAAAGCAGAGCATGGTAACTCTTATATTCCTCTTAGTTAGCTTCAGATACAACTTTCGTTTGGCCCAAATGGGCTTATGGTTCGAAAGTTAAGCCCATTTTCGTGAATGCGTGTTGACCGCTGAAGATCATCGGATCAGCTCAGCATAGTGAGCGCAGAATTCATCAAGTGACCTTCGTCCCCTTCCTTTTTGTATCCCATATCTCACTAGAGGGATAGAAATTTCGTATACCCCAGAGGGATACGAAATTCGTTTCCCATATCCCTCAGAGGGATACGAATTTCGTAAACCCCAAAGGGATACGAAATACATACCCCTTAAGAAGGATATGAATTTCATATCCCCCAGAGGGATACGAAATTCGTATCCCATATCCTCTTAGAGGGATAAGAATTTCGTATCCTCTAATTCGTATCCCTCAGAGGGATATGAAATTCGTAACCCTCAAGAAGGATACGTATTTTGAATCCCTTAGAGGGATACGAAATTCATATCCCGTATCCTCCGGGAGGGATACCCCATAGGGATACGAAATTCGTACCCCTTAGGAGGGATACAAAATTTCCCTGCACTACATAGGGGATGCGAAATTTTGCTCCTACCACCTACTCCCACCTAACCCTTCAACAATAAATACCCTCTCACTTCCAACATAAAAGGGGTTGGTTGGTTCAAGCTCTCCTCCAAGCTTTAATGGATTACTAGGGAGAAAATATTCTTCCCCAAACCTCCTAAACACCTTCCTTCACCATACAAGGAAGAAGATACACATGCTTGGACCCATGAGCATACTGTTGAAGGTTTAACCATACTTTTGGGCATTAATCGACCTTTGGACTTCTTGAAGCTCTTTAGCACCATTAGTGGCTTCCATATTCATCCCCATGGCCATTGGACATAGCATAGACCACTAAAACGTTGCATACACGTTTTCCATCTACTTTCGGATATTTACAAGGACCATTAGACCAACTTTTGACAATTTTGAACCATCCGGACATTGATGACCAAGTCAACACCTTTTCCACTCAACGAATAAGAAGAAGGACTCCACCACCATCTTCGCTCATCCTCTCGGATCCCTCGACTCTGACCTCCTCTTGGATCCTTCGACTCTGACCTCCTCTCAGGTCCTCTGACTCCGCCCATCCTCTTGGATCCTCCGACTTCGCTCATCCTCTTGGACCCCCAAATCTGACCTCCTCTCAGATCCTGACTCCGACCTCCTTTTGGATCCCGACTCTGACCTCCTCTCGGATCCCGACTCCGACCTCTGCTCTGAACCCCGACTCCGCTACAACATCAACCACTCCCGATGCTTTCTGAACCTCAGGCCTTCCCGATGCATTTCAGACATTGGCACCTCCCGACACCTCCCGGATCTCAACGAATTCCTGACACGCTTCGGACTTTAGAAACTCTTCGACTGCCCTCGACTAGTAAGGAAGCTCGACAAGAAGGATTAATCGAACATCATTGTCATTTTAACTTTATTTGTAATGATGTCTTCCATTATACTTTAACAATTGTGAAATAAAATCAGCAAAGCCTTCAAAGTGGACGTAGGTTCGATCCAAATCGAACCACTATAAATTATTTTGTTCTTTACTTTCCCGCATATTATTACTGCATCTCCCATACTTTTCCGCTCTAAACATTTAGTTTCAAATTTTTGGAACTCCGGGCAGTTGGAGACCATTTTGGGCCTCAACATTTTGGTGCACCGGGTAGGGGGAAGTAAAGCACGCATCTACGTTCGACTTTTTGTAACTTCCTTCGAGGAATCGAAACCTTGCCTTTCCTTCTACTCAGTCACTAAAACTTGGGGCGCTACTTAAGTTTGCTCAAACTAACCGACTAAGCCTATCGGTAATGGTGAACTAAGGAAAGAACCTCATGGTTAGACCTTCCACTATCAATCCTAATTTGGAATTTTCTTCTCAGCCTTAACTCCCTTAAGCTCCGACCAACCTTTATGCTCCCAACCTCAATGCAGAGGAAACATCAAGAAAGTTGGCTGAGAATCAATGATGCCTTATCTACAAAATCCACCAAGACATCGGATTAACACACTGGCTCTAACAACATGCTCAACGAGACATTCTCAGCCTTCAGGCAGACTTGGGTGCTCAGCCTCCATCAACCAATACCTTCGCTCAAACTCAACGAATCCGACTTTCCTACCGATTCTCAACCACAAGTTTACTTGTGCTATTCGGATTCCATCTTGTCCACTGAGAAAACTTCATGGAAATGGCGAGTAAGGGAAATCTATCCTTGGCGGACCATCTAACAATAATCAAGGTACTCTGGTCCATCATCAACCATTTTCTGACATCTTAGCCATTGCTGACGTAGCACTACTCCACACCTCGAGGCCCAGTGACTCAAACGCAGCTTCATGCGCTTATCCAGAGATTGGAAGAAACCAAGTGAGAGCTCGAAGCCCAAGTAAGGCAAAATATGAAGTTAATCTGTCGACTCCGACGACACGCTCAATGAGACATCGCCTGTTTTATGGCAAGTATGAGCATCCTGCCACCTCCGAATTGTGTCGCCTCGAGCTTCACATCTTTCTCTCTTCCCAACAACCGAAGCCCTTGCCATAGAATCAACCTTAGCAATGTCAGGATCACCATCAAAGAGGGAACGCGTCATCTCGGCTATTCCCGGCCTGAACCTAATCCCGACTAAAGGAATAGCGCTTGAGCCCTTACTGGGCAGAATCAGACTGCCACGAGTACACACTTATCAACTATGCCTTTAGCATCCAACTAGACCACTGCAACCAACCTCTAGGGAATTGTACAATCTAGATTGGAGACTCGTAGAACGACGAAGACCTTCCTTTTAAAAGACGCCCTAGGCTCCAAACAGCTCAACTGGATCACGATCGCCATAATGTGGTAGGAACCCAACCTCTGATTCTTGCTGACATTATCTATTGGATCGTGAGGGAATCGCGTGGGAATGCTAACGACATCTGGGAAACCAGTTCGAGGCATAACGTATTTACTCCAGTTATCCTTAATGCCGAATGGCGTAAGCACTTCAATATGCTAATACTCACTTCTTACTCAGGATGCTATGATCCTCGTAACTACATTAACCACCATGAATGGCACATGAATTTATCACGTGCCACCGACGCCATAAAGTGCAAGTGCTTCCCCGTCCTTATCCAAGATGTGCTTCTATCATAGTTCTCTCGACTCCCTCTAGAGGGATACAAATTTCATATCCCCAGAGGGATATGAAATTCATACCCATTGAGGAAGGATTAGAATTTTGTATCCTCCAGAGGGATACGAAATTTGCACCCCTCAGGAAGGGTATGAATTTTCTATCCCCCAGAGGGACACCAAATTGGTATCCCGTATTCCCCTAGAGGGATACGAAATTTGTACCCCTTAGGAAGGATATGTATTTTGTATCCCTTAGAGGGATATGAAACTCGTATCCCGTATCCCCCAAAAGGAGTATGAATTTCGTATCCCCCATAGGGATAGGAAATTCTTACCCTTCGGGAGGGATATGATTCTCATATCCCCCATAGGGATACGAAATTCGTACCCCTCGGGAGGGATACAAAATTTCCCCGCACTTCACAAAGGGATCCGAAATTCAGGTGAGGGCCTACAGAGGATACAAAATTCTGCTCCTACCACCTAACTTTCACCTACTCCTACCTAACCCTTCAACTATAAATACCCCCTCACTTCCAACATAAAAGGGGTTGGTTGATTCAAGCTCACCTCCAAGCTTTGATAGCTTCCTTGGAAGAAAATATTCTTCCCTAAGCCTCCTAAACACCTTCCCTCATCATACAAGGAAGAAGACATACATGCTTGGACACATGAGCATACTCTTGAAGGTTTAACCATACTTTTGGACATTAATCAACCTTTGGCTTTCTTGAAGCTCTCAAGCATTATTAATGGCTACCATGTTCTTCCCCATGGCCATTGGAGAGAGCATGGACCATTAAAATGTTGCATACACATTTTCCACCTACTTTCGGATATCTACAAGGATCTTTACACCACCTTTTGACATTTTCGAGCCTCCCGGACATTGTTAACCAAGTCTACACCTTTTTCCACTCAACTAAGAAGAATAAGGCCTCCACCATTGTCTCCGGTCATCCTCCTGGATCCCTCGACTCCGACCTCCTTTCGGATCCTCCGACTCCGACATCCTCTCGGGTCCTCCGACTCCGCCCATTCTCTCGGATCCTCTGACTCTGCTCATCCTCTCGAATCCCCCGACTCCGACCTCCTCTCGGATCCTGACTCCGACCTATTCTCAGGCCCTTTGACTCCAACGCAACATTGGCAACTCCCGACGCTCTCCGAACCTCGGACCTTCTCGATAAATTCCAGACATCGGCACCTCCCAACACAGCCCGGATCTCGCCAACTTCCCGACACGCTTCGGACTTCGAAAACTCCTTGACTGCTCCCGACCAGCAAGGAAGCTCGACAACAAGGATTAATAGAACATCATTAATCATTGTAACTTTATTTGTAATGATGTCGTCCATTGTACTTTAACAATAGTGAAATAAAATCAGCAAAGCCATCAAAGTGGACGTAGGTTCGATCCAAACTGAACTACTATAAATTATTGTGTTCTTTACATTCCCGCACATTATTACTATATCTCCTATACTTTTCCTCTATGAACAGTGTAACACCCCGTGTATTCTATAATAGTGAAATTCACAAATTAAAGTATAACTAATTTCAAATCAAAGAATTAAAGGAAACGGGATACGCCATTACGTTCATCTTGGAATTCTGCCTGGGATAGAGTCCGAGTTTGCATAAAACGGACTCCGTATGAAGACGATATGGCCTCCGGAAGTTTCAGAATTCAGTTTAAAATTCAAACAGACCAAAACAGCTCAGAAAAACCAATTTAAAATTCAAAATCGGGCCGAATTGGCTAGGGCGGGAATTTTCCCGCCCAAGGCACCCAGGTCGACTTGTTAGTCGACCTGGGGCTACCCAGGTCGACTGGGCAGTCGACCTGGGTCACCCGTGTCGACTGCCATGTCGACACGGTGTCGACTGGCGTGTCGACCTGGCCCCTGAGCCAGGTCGAACCCAGCCCCCCGGCTGGCCTGATCTGTGTTTGGTCGATTTTCCGAGCCTTGCCTTATCACTAGGGCTAGGTGTCAGCTCCTGATCGGTCTCTCCTTCAAACGAACGACTATTATTAAACCAAGCTCCATCGACGGTCCTAATCAACTCACAAACTCTATAAAAAGGACCTAAGACTCACCCTAATTCATACAAACTAAAATGGAGATGAGACCGTCATGCTGCTGAGGAAAGACTAGGAATAGCCGTCAGAAATTGAGAGACAATTAGGAGATAATTCGAAAGCTTAAAGCAACGTCAATTAAAATCAAAACAACTCCTACAACAAAGGATAGCATCTCCAAATTCAGAATTCAGATTCCTGAATTGAAGATTCGTCATACGTTGTAAGTAGAGTGCTATTCCGATGTGAATAAATAATTGTGTTTTGATTTGTGTAAAGTGAGAAATGGAATTGTGGCGATAATAATCTATATTTGTATGTTATTTTGATTCTAAACGATTTGGAAATGTTATGGTATACGATTGGATATTTGCAAGTATGCGATTTATGTTGGAAGTTAACAACATTGTGTTGTGATATTTTATTTGGGATTCATACAAGTACATGATTCATGTTAACCACCGTATGTTGTGGTATTTTATTTAGGGATTCATACAAGTATATGATTCATGTTAACAACCATATGTTGTGGTATTTTATTTGGGATTCATGCAAGAATATGATTCACTATTATGCCAATATGATGTACATACTTTTATGATCACTTTTAGTGTGTAATTGGACTCGACTAAGTACTATGGTTTATATGAATCTATGTTGGAATTGGCAAATCATGCTTTTGTATTAAAAACAAAAGTAAGCATTTTTATGAACATGACTAAACTATGTTTGGTATTATGCCTAGTTGAAAACATGTTTTAGGCCTAAGTTGTTATCAAAATCATATGGTGATATATGTCACACATAATTAAGTTAGATTTACATTCCAATTGCAAGTTTATACGAATAGAATGGTTCATGTTTAGGTATGTTTATGCCATGATTATATGAATAGAATGATTCATGTTTAAGTATTGTTTATGCCATGATTATATGCTATTACAATGCAAGTTCACATGTGCCTAATTCATGTTAATTGAATCGTTATGTTGCAAGTTCATGCGTTCACACTCCCCTTTTTATGTTACCTTATAAACACCATGTTATAAGCCTCCCCTTTTCATATGGCTAAGTTGGGTTTAAATGTTAAACCCAACATATCTTATATTGTAGCGAATGTGTAAAACGGGGGTAATGACGTTTGGGTTTAAATATTGAACATATGTTTTGGCATGTTTGACGCATGCCAACAACCTTGAAAAACAATTAAGTGGTATAAATTAATTTTACCCAATAAAGATGAATTTGAATAATGGGCCGCAAATATTTACATATAAAAAGAAAAGAGACAAAATATGTAAATTTAGAAAATACGATGTGTTTAACCCTAGGTTGGATTGAGTTGTGATGTAAACCTGCCCGGAACCGCCCGGCTGTCCAGTAGTCACAACAATACCTATCCAATGTGGGTGGTTAAACACGGAGCCCAATAAAGACCCGAGGTTAAACTGAGTTGTGGCGTAAGACTGCCCGGACCCAACCGGCAACAGGCAACCACAATAATACCTGTCTAATGTGAGAGGTCAAGGCTTTAATAAGACAATTAAGGCTGAGTCAGGATTGATAGGATTAAGTAAATTGAATTAATACTTAATCAAAATGGAACATGCTAAACTATACAGACTGATTGGGGGTTAGGTTTACAAAACACTTAACCAACTTAGCATGTTGGCTAGAAATAGAAAACCTAGTAGCGGGGGACCCTTTTCAGCAGTAACCCTACAAGGTGTATCGGGATACCCTGAACTAGGCAGGGAGGGGCACGATTACTGGGCTGACTGTAAGAGGTCAAATCGACGGCGGTGGTGCAGCAGTGTAGGTTCTAACGGGGTACGGGCGTGCACACACTCCGGCGCAGAAAAATAAGGCACTGGGCACCAGTAGTATACCTGTGCATTCTAGAATTGTGTCGGGCCGCCACCATGGGACTTGATACACCCCATGGTGGGACCAGCATAGATAACCTCAACAACGGGGGCCGTAAGACACATGTAACTATGCGAGTAGGAGCCGATCATCAGAAATGGATCACTTCACCCTGATTATGGGGTGCCTGTTGGGAACTAGTTTATATGGGTACAGAGATTAATATGGGGTACGATAGTATATTCAACCCTAGACAACTTAACTTAGTTTATGGTGCTTTCTCATTTCCAGTTTATACTTATCATACCCAGTTCTTTATTCATAGACTGAATAGTCCTAGACTTACTCAGGCTTTATGTCTGACCCTACTTTTCTTTTGCCTTCTTTTCTTTCGTTTCCCCCCCAGGTCCACAGGGAGGGAATACCGCAGCTTGACCAGCTTTCACATCCAGCTTGAAGAGAAAGAATGTATTGCTTGGATCTTTTTCGTTTTGGACTATGGCTTTGGACAACAATTATGGGACTTATGCAGTTTATTTATGTTTTCTTTATGCTTCTTTAAATAATGTAATCAAGACAGTTATGAAGATGTTATGTTTTTTGGAAGTATTGTAAAACAAATTATGACATGGTTTGTGTAACACGTATTTTGTTGAAATAAAAGTTGTTGATGTTTTCCGCTGTTCAAAAATATGTGTTCTTATATCTGTCTTGTATATCTGTGACTTATACTTATAAACCTCCACCAAAATTAGGGCATTCCCTTTGAGAGTGACCCTAACGGAGGTGGGGTGTTTCACTTGGTATCAGAGCATAGGTTTACCAGACAAGATAAAAAGTTTTGAAAATTTATTTTCAAAAGAAAATTTAAAGAAGCATTTTTTTAAAAATAAAATATTATATTTTAAAAAAGGCAAAGTCCCCCAAAGCCGTAGGTACTATCTTTTATCCTTCGTTTTGAGTCTATCCTTTTTGTTTCAGCATGTCCGAAGAACTAAACTTGCCAGAGGGTATACCAATACCTGGTTGGTTTAGAGGATTCTTAGAAGCAAGGGCCACTCAGCCAGGTCCTACCGTTCCTCCTCCTCCAGCTGCAGGAAATCATCCAGCTGCAGCAGCACCTCTTCCTCCACCTCCTCCGCGAGGAAATACCTTTGCTAAGATATGTAAAGATTTTAAAGCTATGGGAGGAAATGACTTTCATGGAACTGAGTCCTTCGTGGCAGCTAGGAATTGGCTAAAGGAAACCGAGGACTTATTCGTCATCTTTGAGGTAGAAGATAGGCAGAAGGTACAACTGGCAGTATGGCTACTTAAAGGCGAGGCTTCCTACTGGTGGGAAGTCAACAATGCAGAAAGACCGGTGGAAACATGGGAGGACTTTAGGGCGAGGTTTGAGGCTAAATTTCTCTCAGACGCTGAAAGGAGTTTGCAGTTGGAAAAATTCTTATTTCTTAAGCAAGGGAATATGACAGTCAAAGAGTATGTTAATCAGTTCGATGAGCTGGCTAGGTTCGGATTGGACCTAGTCAACACCCCGCACAAGAAGGCTCTCCGTTTTGTCAAAGGGTTGAATGAGCCATTACACAGTTTGGCCATGACCCATATACCCATGGGAGCTACGTATGAAAGATTGGTACAGATGGCATTGCTGAACGAAGAGGATAAGGGCAAGAAGGAGACAAAGGCAGAAAACTCTCAAGGGAAGAAAGAGGGTTTGCAACCTAAGAAGACAGACTTTAAGAAGGGAGGGAAAGACAACAAAGAGAAGAGGAAGTGTAATTTCTGTGGCAAAGTGGGGCACTTAGTGAAAGATTGCCGGAAAAAGAAGGCCAAGATGAATGGTGGGTGCTTTTCTTGCGGTGAGACAGGCCACATGGCTAAGGATTGCCCGAAGAAACGAGGACAGGGGCAGAGGGCTGGATCCACCTCAGGGGCACAGGTTCATGTGCTAGAGGCGCCACCTCTGCAATAGCGAGGTATAAATACTTCTGTAGAAAGTGTAGTTTATCTTTATGATCACCCAGTTCGCACTTTATTTGATTCTGGCGCATCACACTCCTTTATCTCGTCTGCTTTAGTAGAATCTCTGAACCTAGAAACTAGTATGGTAGTGGACCCCTTAATTGTTTCAAACCCAATTGGGGGCCCAGCTCATTTGTCTATGATCTGTGTGGGATTGAAAATTTCTATTCTAAGCGTAGAATTTAGATGTAGTGCCTTTTTTTTGGGCTTCTCGGGATATGGTTTGATTTTGGGCATGGATTGGCTATCCAGTAATGGTGCCATCCTGGATTGTGAGAAAAGGGTGGTTAGGCTTCTGACCCAACTCAGTAACACTCTGGAAATTACTTGTAATCCCTCGTATGTGGTTATGCTTAGTTATCTTGAATCGCTAGATGCCTCTGTTGAAAGTTTGCAATCGGTTAGAATGGTCCGGGAATATCCGGATGTCTTCGAAGAGGTGATGGGCTTGCCTCCGAAGCGGGAGATAGACTTCCGCATATATCTTGTAGATAATGCAAAGCCCGTTGCGTTGCCCGTTAGACACATGGCTCCACGAGAAAGGAAGGAGCTCAGTAAACAGATTAAAGAACTTCTAGAGAAGGGGTTCATTAGAAGGAGCATTTCAGAATGGGGCGCTCCAGTGGTGTTCGCTACAAAGGCGGATGGTTCACTCCGCCTATGTGTTGACTATAGGGAGCTCAACAAGCTAACGAAAAAGAATAGGCGCCCTCTCCCCAGAATCGACGATCTGTTTGATCAACTTGTAGGAGCGTCTGTTTTCTCCCAACTCGATTTGGCGACCGGTTTTCATCAACTAAGGGTGGCTGAAGATAGTATCGATAAGACAGCATTCGGAACCCCAGACGGTTTCTTTGAATGGCTTGTCATGCCTTTCGGCTTGACAAACGCACCCGCCTACTTTGTGGACCTAATGAGTAGGGTGTTCAGGGATTTCCTCAATAAGTTTGTAGTGGTCTTTGTAGACGATATCTTGATCTTCTCGAAGAATGAGGAAGAACATGCTCAGCACCTAAGGGAAATCATGGAAACCCTGCGAGTCCATCAACTAAAAGCCAAATTCTCCAAATGCCACTTTTGGAGAGAGGAAGTGAGGTTCCTTGGGCACATAGTATCCAAAGAAGGGTTAGCTGTAGACCCGGCTAAGGTAGTAGCGGTGCAGGACTGGAAGACACCAAAGAACGCAACAGAAGTCCGAAGCTTTCTAGGACTAGCAGGCTTCTATCGGAAATTCATCAGAGACTTTGCAAAAATATTAGCTCCGCTCACAAGGCTGACAAAGAAGAATCTAGTGTTCAATTGGGACTTGGATTGCGAGTTTGCTTTCCAACGACTGAAAAGGGCTCTTACAACAGGCCCAGTTTTGACGTTGCCAGATGGAAGCAAGATGTTCACAGTTTATACAGATGCATGTGGGACAGGGCTAGGCGCCGTCTTAATGCAAGAAGGAAGGGTAGTAGCTTATGGCGGGAGACAATTGAAAGTGCATGAAAAGAACTACCCGACCCACGATCTTGAGTTAGCTGCCATCGTCTTTGCACTCAAGTCTTGGCGACACTATCTCCTAGGTGAGAAGTTCGAACTTTACACTGACCATAAATCGTTGAAATATCTTTTCTCGCAGAAAGATCTTAACTTGAGGCAATAGAGATGGATGGAGTTTCTTGCCTCGTACGATTTCGAGATCTCCTACACTCCGGGCAAAGGCAACGTAGTGGCGGACGCGTTGAGCCGAAAGAAACTGACCCTAAGCCCGTTGTTTGTTGAAAGGCAAAGCCTAGAGTTTATAGCCAGCTTTGACTTTAGGCCCTCCTCCGATTTTGTACCGGGTTTGCTAGCATCTCTCGAAGTACGCCCGACTTTAGTAGACTCAATAGGGACAGCACAACGCGAAGACCCTCAGCTTATGGAGACGATTGATAGGTTAATTAGGGGTGAGACTTCAAGTCACCTCAACAGATACTCCATCGACGATAAAGGTTGGCTAAGGCGGGACGGAAGACTATGCGTCCCACAGACAAGGGATTTAGTAAAGAAGGTTCTCGAGGAAGCACATCGCTCCAAGATGACGATACACCCAGGCGGAGATAAAATGTACAAGGACATAAAGAGAACTTTCTTTTGGAACGGAAGTGAAGAAGCTACGCAACCGCGAAGTCAAGCTCGTCAAAGTTCAGTGGAGCGACGCGGAGGGAGACGCAACTTGGGAAACTGAAGCTAGAATATGCGCAGCCTACCCTTTTCTTTTCGAGGGTACATCTTTGATCTTTCTTTTTCCTTAAGTTGCGCTTTTATCTATCTCTTTAATTATATCTCCTCGACCCTATCTTTTAGGAAGAAACCCTTTGGATGAAAACATGTAATTGGAACATGTTATGGATGATG
Source organism: Allium sativum (assembly GCA_030737875.1). Classification (NCBI taxonomy): domain Eukaryota; kingdom Viridiplantae; phylum Streptophyta; class Magnoliopsida; order Asparagales; family Amaryllidaceae; genus Allium; species Allium sativum. The sequence continues at coordinate 975,440,267 of CM060924.1, forward strand.
GTTGCAAGTGGTTGCAAGTGATTGCTAGTGGTTGCTCGTGGTTGCATATACACACACAATCTAGGTTTTAGATCGGCTCAGTCACTTCATATTGCATATGCATAAATGTATTTATATTCGTATATGGTTGAAGTTTAATGTGTTGTCATATGGATGTTGCATTTATATGAATGGTTGAGCACTCATGTAGAATCATGAATAGGAGAATTTGCATACATAATGGATTCATGGCACTTACATAATTTGCATTAAGGAGGTCAACTGAATCAGTAGACCGCCTGATTTTGCAGTAGATAAGTACATGTACACACACACTTCGCATATGATCATGAAGCATTAGAATTCTTTTAAGGACAATGGATGCTCGTGTTTGATGGATGAGTAGATGAATGTTTGGATGTTAGGATATACATTCTTCCTGAACTTGAAGATTTCGGGGACGAAATCCTTTTAAGTGGGGGAGAATGTAACACCCCGTGTATTCTATAACAGTGAAATTCACAAATTAAAGTATAACTAATTTCAAATAAAAGAATTAAGGGAAACGGGATACGCCATTGCGTTCGTCTCGGAATTCTGCTTGGGATAGAGTCCGAGTTTGCGCAAAACGGACTCCGTATGAAGAAGATATGGCCTCTGGAAGTTTCAGAATTCAGTTTAAAATTCAAACTGACCAAAACAGCTCAGAAAAACCAATTTAAAATTCAAAATCGGGCAGAATTGGCCAGGGCGGGAATTTTCCCGCCCAAGGCACCCAAGTCGACTTGGTAGTCGACCTGGGGCTACCCAGGTCGACTGGGCAGTCAACCTGGGTCACCCATGTCGACTGCCAAGTCGACACGGTGTCGACTGGCGTGTCGACCTGGCCCCTGAGCCAGGTCGAACCCAGCCCCCCTGGCTGGCCTGATCTGTGTTTGGTCGATTTTCCGAGCCTTGCCTTGTCACTAGGACTAGGTGTCAGCTCCTGATTGGTCTCTCCTTCAAACGAACGGCTATTATTAAACCAAGCTCCATCGACGGTCCTAATCAACTCACAAACTCTATAAAAAGGACCTAAGACTCACCCTAATTCACACAAACTAAAATGGAGATGAGACCGTCATGCTGCTGAGGAAAGACTAGGAATAGCCGTCAGAAATTGAGAGACAATTAGGAGATAATTCGAAAGCTTAAATCAACGTCAATTAAAATCAAAACAACGCCTACAACAAAGGATAGCATCTCCAAATTCAGATTTCAGATTCCTGAATTGAAGATTCGTCATACGTTGTAAGTAGAGTGCTATTCCGATGTGAATAAATAATTGTGTTTTGATTTGTGTAAAGTGAGAAATGGAATTGTGGCGATAATAATCTATATTTGTATGTTATTTTGATTCTAAACGATTTGGAAATGTTATGGTATACGATTGGATATTTGCAAGTATGCGATTTATGTTGGAAGTTAACAACCATGTGTTGTGATATTTTATTTGGGATTCATACAAGTACATGATTCATGTTAACCACCGTATGTTGTGGTATTTTATTTAAGGATTCATACAAGTATATGATTCATGTTAACAACCATATGTTGTGGTATTTTATTTGGGATTCATGCAAGAATATGATTCACTATTATGCCAATATGATGTACATACTTTTATGATCACTTTTAGTGTGTAATTGGACTCGACTAAGTACTATGGTTTATATAAATCTATGTTTGAATTGGCAAATCATGCTTTTGTATTAAAAACAAAAGTAAGCATTTTTATGAACATGACTAAACTATGTTTGGTATTATGCCTAGTTGAAAACATGTTTTAGGCCTAAGTTGTTATCAAAATCATATGGTGATATATGTGACACATAATTAAGTTAGATTTACATTCCAATTGCAAGTTTATACGAATAGAATGGTTCATGTTTAGGTATGTTTATGCCATGATTATATGAATAGAATGATTCATGTTTAAGTATTGTTTATGCCATGATTATATGCTATTACAATGCAAGTTCACATGTGCCTAATTCATGTTAATTGAATCGTTATGTTGCAAGTTCATGCGTTCACACTCCCCTTTTTATGTTACCTTATAAACACCATGTTATAAACCTCCCCTTTTCATATGGCTAAGTTGGGTTTAAATGTTAAACCCAACATATCTTATATTGTAGCGAATGTGTAAAACGGGGGTAATGACGTTTGGGTTAAAATATTGAACATATGTGTTGGCATGTTTGACGCATGCCAACAACCTTGAAAAACAATTAAGTGGTATAAATTAATTTTACCCAATAAAGATGAATTTGAATAATGGGCCGCAAATATTTACATATAAAAAGAAAAGAGACAAAATATGTAAATTTAGAAAATATGATGTGTTTAACCCGAGGTTGGATTGAGTTGTGATGTAAACCTGCCCGGAACCACCCGGCTGTCCAGTAGTCACAACAATACCTATCCAATGTGGGTGGTTAAACACGGAGCCCAATAAAGACCCGAGGTTATACTGAGTTGTGGCGTAAGACTGCCCGGACCCAACCGGCAACAGGCAGCCACAACAATACCTGTCTAATGTGAGAGGTCAAGGCTTTAATAAGACAATTAAGGCTGAGTCAGGATTGATAGGATTAAGTAAATTGAATTAATACTTAATCAAAATGGAACATGCTAAACTATACAGACTGATTGGGGGTTAGGTTTACAAAACACTTAACCAACTTAGCATGTTGGCTAGAAATAGAAAACCTAGTAGCGGGGGACCCTTTTCAGCAGTAACCCTACAAGGTGTATAAGGATACCCTGAACTAGGCAGGGTGGGGCACGATTACTAGGCTGACTGTAAGAGGTCAAATCGACGGCGGTGGTGCAGCAGTGTAGGTTCTAACGGGGTACGGGCGTGCACACACTCCGGCGTAGAAAAATAAGGCACTGGGCACCAGTAGTATACCTGTGCATTCTAGAATTGTGTCGGGCCGCCACCATGGAACTTGATACACCCCATGGTGGGACCAGCATAGGTAACTACAACAACGGGGGCCGTAAGACACATTTAACTATGCGAGTAGGAGCCGATCATCAGAAATGGATCACTTCACCCTGATTATGGGGTGCCTGTTGGGAACTAGTTTATATGGGTACAGAGATTAATATGGGGTACGATAGTATATTCGACCCTAGACAACTTAACTTAGTTTATGGTGCTTTCTCATTTCCAGTTTATGCTTATCATACCCAGTTCTTTATTCATAGACTGAATAGTCCTAGACTTACTCAGGCTTTATGTCTGACCCTACTTTTCTTTCGCCTTCTTTTCTTTCGTCCCCCCCCCCAGGTCCACAGGGAGGGAATACCGCAGCTTGACCAGCTTTCACATCCAGCTTGAAGAGAAAGAATGTATTGCTTGGATCTTTTTCGTTTTGGACTATGGCTTTGGACAGCAATTATGGGACTTATGCAGTTTATTTATGTTTTCTTTATGCTTCTTTAAATAATGTAATCCAGACAGTTATGAAGATGTTATGTTTTTTGGAAGTATTGTAAAACAAATTATGACATGGTTTGTGTAACACGTATTTTGTTGAAATAAAAGTTGTTGATGTTTTCCGCTGTTCAAAAATATGTGTTCTTATATCTGTCTTGTATATCTGTGACTTATACTTATAAACCTCCACCAAAATTAGGGCATTCCCTTTGAGAGTGACCCTAACGGAGGTGGGGTGTTTCAAACAGTTAGTTTCAAATTTTTGTAACTCTCGGGCGTTGGCGACCATTTTGGGCATCAAGATTTGGCTATTATAAGGTAAAACTCTTTCCTCCGGTTTGTGCTTACATTGTGTAATGGGACTTGAGTCTTACAGTAGCTTCATTTTTCAAAAAGGCATCGTGAGGTTTTATGATTGGTATTAATGTGGAGAAAACTTGTTCCATGTTATACTACGTGGTCCCGTGATTTACGTAAGTTTGAAATAAAGTTTAAAACTGTTTTCGGTTCTCACACCAGTCCCATGACTGAACTGGAGTATATTGTTTCCCACCTAAAATCCGAGTGAACATATTTTCTATATAGGTAGCTAGTAGTTTTGGTTTTGCAGATATTTTTATTGAGCAGGATTCTGGATTAAAGCTAGAGTTGTGTCCAGAGCATTTGATAGTCTTCCGCTAAATGTAATTATATTTTCGTTGTGCATTGTTTTTAATTTATGTACTCTGATAATCTTATACTCTGATGTAATATTGAAATGATATTAATGAAAAGTTCTTTTGTTCAGTTCTTATTAGTCATAATCCCAAGCAATATGGCTTGTTGATTGGTTTAAGTCAGTTTGACGATCGATTAGAATCAGCCAAAAGGCAGGTCATTACCGACTGTAGCCACTGCTAAAGGGAAAAACCTACAAAAGAAATTCCAAAATAAAAAATCAAATAAATGAAATAAAATCAATGATCATATAAAAAACTACTACCATCACAAATTAAAATTTGCTATCTAATAATTATAAACTAAAAACTAACACCATCAAACATACAAAAACGATACCTAATAACTACAATACTAATATTGGTACCATCAAACATACAAAAATGATACCTATTAGTTGTAACACTAAAACTAATAACATCGGGCAAAAAAATGCTACCTAATAGCTGTTACACTAAAAACTTATACCATCAAATATAAAAAACTGACATCTAATAATTATAACACCAAAAATGATATCATCCACTACATAAAACTGATACCTAACAAATAATAACTAAAGAAATGATAATAGAACACAGTAAAATGATATTCGCAATTAACATATAACAAAAATGGATGCTATCAAACATCTAAAAATGATACTAATGATCAACATAAAAAATAAAAACACACTTCAAATCAACAAACAATATCATCATACCTTGGTTACCATTCTTTGCAGTAGCACCCATCAATACACCAAACCTCCCCTTTAAATGAGTACCATTAGAAATATCATAGGTCGACAATAATGTAGCCCAAAAAAACAAGCACCTAGACCGACAAACACGCTTTCAAATTGGTTTGTAGAAGGATTAGCATCCGTGTCAACATAATAACCTGGATTATGATTTTTTAATTCTTCTAAATAGTTATAAGACTTTGCATTATTACCATGCAATTGCATTAAAGCAAATTACTTTCCATAATAGGCAAAAGTGTAAGAAAATAGAAGATTGAACACTCTATGAAGATCAACAATGATATCTTTAGGTTTCTTACTAGGATGATCTTGAAGTTCATTATTATGAAAGATTTAACAAATGAGCTAGAAAGATGTGGATTGTTCAAATTTCTAAGCCCACAACCATAAGAATGCTCAACTACCAAATTCCGAATAAAAAACCTACTAAGATGCCCAAAATCACAAGAAGTGTTCGCTTTGAAAGGACATCCAGTTGAAGACAAAGAGTAAACCAATGTAATCCTAGTAGAACTATTCTTCAAAAAACGTAACTCATGTCTCATTTGAATTTGGTATGCCGTTAAATTTTTCAAAAATCATTTGCACCTCCAAAACAAAAACTAATAAAATGGGAAATTGATAATGTAGAACCTATTTTCATCATGTCTTTCAAATATTTTTTTCCAATGTACGACAATGTTTGAACCCAAAGATCCACTAGACAATAAATGCATTGAAACACTAGATGAAAGTGAAAGAGAACCATCATTGATGTTTTCCTGTTGCAAATCCTTCATCTTAATAGTGAAACAAAAAAAGCACTCTTCTTATGTAGTTGAAAACAAACAATACTTTGAAGATCAGAATCGGTGTCAACACTAATAGTTTTGTTCTCAAGAACATAACTAATCTCAATCGACATAGGAGTTAGTTGAGACAAATGCTCACATATTTCATTCTTTAAATCATAAATTGAGCAATCAATGAACAATCGAGTGCTTAAAGAGGAATCATTGAACCCAAGTACAATAAGAAGACTATTTTCACCACTGAAAAAATAATAATTAAAAAGATTCAATTAGCAAAGCAAACAACACAAAACTAATACCTAGATAACACAGTTCTGATACCCACAGACATGAAACTGATACCTATTTATGTAAAATTGATACCTAAAATGGCTATAATATAAAATAAATTAAACAAAATTGATACAAAATTATTTAAATCACAAATTGATTGATTAAAATAGAAGAAGTTCGATTCAACAGTTTATACAGAAAGCAACAATACAAACTACACGATAACTACAACACAAAAAAACCAGAAAAAGTATGTTACAAAGGCTATTAAACTGATACCCGAATTCTGAAATAAAGAAAATTTAGAACAAACCTTCTCGTACTACCTACAGAAGCCATTACTCAACGATTGAAACAAAAAACCTGATCATTATATTCCAGATTAAATTACAATGAATATAATTAAAAATCAACCGATACAAAACGAGAAAAAGAAATTTAATCTAACCTTAACCGAGATCCATTTTTCAAGATAATATATGCGATTGAGATCACTCTTTAAGGACAATGTTCGAGATCGAGATATGCACGAAATGAAAAATAAATTTTGAAATGCGCAAGGTCAAGAAAAATAAGATCGAATATATTGAAGAAGAAGGAAGAATACCATGCGCGAGATTTATGCTTTTTTAAAGTAACATTGTAATGTCCTTGTGGTTAAATTTTTAGTGAGCTGTCATTACACTTAAATAAGCCTTAATTTTTCTTCTAATCAATATTTTCCTATTGTGTATAATAGGATTAATGTATTTAAATGAGTGGCCTATGTATTTTGAGATTTGTCTGTTTTACTTGCTTTGTTCACTAATAGCTTCTCTAGTTTCATATTTCAAATTGCCTCTTTATTTTAGTTATAGTACCCGCAACATCATTTTGTTGTTTTCCCTTTCCATGATTGTTCGCATTGATTTATCTTTCCTTTTTTCTATTTACATTTTTTTCCTCTCCCTCCTCCATTCCCTCTATAAATATTATTCATTTCTTAAAGCTTGTGTTCGTCTCTTTTTTGTTTTTTCCCCTTTAACCTACCTCTGTTTTCAACTTTTTTTTTAAATATCTTCTTCCTCTTTAAATCTTCGTTTCATTTTCTTTCAAATCTTTTCCCATCGATCATTTTTTCCTTTCTTTTAAATCTTTTTTCTTTCAAATCAATTTCTTCAATTCTTTTTTATCTAATTCCTTTAATTCAAATCTAATTTTTTTCAAACTACTCTACCCTTTCTAAAACCATCAAACACACACACACACACACACACACATATATATATATATATACACACACACACACACAGACACATTCATACATACATACATATATATATATATATATATATATATATTTAAAACAAGGTAGAAATTCAAAGTGGAAAACATAAGAAAGAAGTGGAGGATCCACATCTGATTAAAAAGGGAAAGCTAGAAGATAAGTGCTCATGATTTATTTTTATTTAAGTCGATTGAATTCACATTATACATTTATGTTAGTTAATTTATTGAAGTCATTAAATGATTCAAAATTTACATTGACTTTTGACACCGTCCATCATATATTGAAATTAAACTAATTGGATGCTTATTGATTAAACTATTGGCATATTTAATAATGAAATTGAATTTGAGTCAAAAATCTATCGCGTTAAATTTAGAATAAATTAAAATGAATTTTTTTTTCATTTTAATTGAAATTAGAAACCTAATTTGAATTGAATTCGTCGACATTCAATATTGAATTGGAACAGATTAAACTTCACGAACTTAAGTTTTCATTGATTGAATTTTTATTTGAGATTATATCTGAATGTTATTTGTAGTCGAACCCATTGATACATGATTTTGTGTCATATATTGACATGCACCTTAATTTATACATGAATTTATTGATTGTTATGCGTGATGGTATTGTGTTGTTTCGACATGAAGATGAATATATTATTTCAAGGATCTAAAATAAAAACTCAAAAAATATATCCTTGAAAGGAGTATTAATTAGAGATAATTAAGAAATTAAATATTATTATGTAATGAACTTGTACATATTGCATTTATGTTTCCTTATTTGAATTTACCCACATGGTGCTAAGGGCACCCCAATATGTTCTTCCTAATACCACGACTAAAAAATACCACAAGAATTAGTATTACACTCTTCTTAATACCACACACTTAAAAAATAGGGACTATCACACTGTTTTAGCATATTTCTATTTTGCTCGATATTCGTTCATCCTAGTTTCTAAAACCAATCAACGGGCTAACCCCTAGATATATAACCGATCAACGAATTCGACGCCACAATGCCGAGGAATATACAATAGCTGTGAATAAGGTTTGAATTAAGCAAACTTGAAAAGAAAGTGAGAGATTAGGGTTTTCAGATCACTAAACAATCGAGAGACATACGAATTTGAATTTTCCTGCAAGTGATGCGAAGAAGACAACAATTACGAGAGATTAGAGTTTTTGAATTAGCTTAGTACGTGATTAGTTCGGCAAATAACAATCGAGTGAGATATTAGAATGAAAAGGTAATGTGGTATTAGGAAGTATACAAAATTAATGAGTTTTATTTTTTTAATTGTGGTATTAGGAAGAACATATTGGTGTGCCCATAGCACCATACTAAGAATACATAGTCCTGAATCGAATGTTTTGCTTTTCATTACGCTTGGGTCAGCCTGAGATGTTTACTAAAAGACATAGATGTAGCTTTAAAGACCATATTTACCATTATTATTTCTACTGCATTATTGGTATGTTTTGTTATATGTATAACTATGATATATTGTAAATTGAAATCAAATGTTATATAGCATAACAAACTTTTGAAATATTTAATATTGTATTTTATTATTCTGCTGTGAGAGTTTATGTATTGTTTAGTTCATTCTCTTCTTATTTTCTCTTCTTGAATTAAACCCTCTTAATAATTTGTCATTTTAGAGTGGTTTGATTTAGACATGTGTCGTTTATTGTCAACTTGAACAGTCACAAAAATGCAAGTTAGTACATTTGGTATCAGGGCTTTGGTTGAGCAATTACCCAAGCCTGTTCGAATTAAACTCAATGGAGATGAAGTAAGTAGTATCGTTGAATGACCTGAGCATATTGAGAAATCGTCTTTGTATTTTATAAGTATATTTTAATATTTTGAATAATTATTATAATTTGAGAAAAAAAATATTAGATTTAAATAAATTAATCATATAATAAGATGAGAATATTATAAGCTAAGATTTTATAATTTAAGACTAAATGAATATGTTGTTAATCTAGAAAACGGTATATGTTCTAAAATCTAAAAATTTGTGCATGTCATCTTTGATAGTATAGTTAAAGTTTATAGTTGAAATGATAACTAATGAAGAAATTTACATTGAAGCATATTATGTTAAATGGATATCATGTATTAATAAGACGTGTTAAAATTTGATTTAATAATAAATAGTGTATTTAATTTAAGCAAATGAATACACTTGTGAAATAGAGGATGACATACAGACGTTGTTGTAACTTAAAAAATTATTCAACTAAAATTTTAAGGATTTGAATTACGCAAAGTTGTAATTGATTTCTAATATTATGAGAATGATACTAGTATTATTTATAAAGTTTTTCTCAAATATAAAATTTTCAAATTTTTTTCGAAAGAAATCTTGGGTGGAGAACTCATTTTTGTCTTTGGAAAATAATTTCAATGATGACAGCTACATCATCAAAATTCATTTTCCAGTTTCAATAGTGGGGAGACCACTATAGTAGCTTTCTACTTGTTTGTTTTGATGAATGAATTTGATTTAAATCGATGAAGTATGATTTGATACATAATAAATTTATATATATTTTTCAAATCATTGAAATTAAATTATAAGTTTGATTTTCGAGTTTTGGTTGAATGATTTTATACTATGCATTAAGATAATTTGGTTTTTGTAATGACCCGAAAATCCCTTCCCTTTGAATCGACCATAAACCACACAGGTCTGATCCAAAAGTTGGAAATCCTCGAATGCACTAACTTTGGGCATACAATACATCAGAACAAATAACAGAAGACTTTTATAAACATCATAATAATGTTATATCAGAGTACAAAATATATCAGAGTATATCAAATATAATACAGCGGAAGATAATTTATAACAAATTTAATACAATGCACATCGGAACAATTAAACTAACACAGCGGAAGACTATCCTTGCTCTAGACAAAGCTTTAAGCTTCGATCCAGAATCTTGCTCAATATATCTGCAAAATAAGCTACTCGACTTCTCGTGTGGAAAAGAGGGTACCCGAGTTTGCAAGTGAAACAAACTACGAGTCGGTCATGGGACCGGTATGAAAAATCTTTACTTAACTTATATAATAATAAGGCTAATCACATGACCATGCCGCTAATGCAAAACGGGTTTACTCCATTGGATTGCTAGTGCATAAATTAAATAAATTTTTATTCAAAACAACGCAATGCTTTTTAGAAAAATGAAATCATTATAAGACTCAAGTCCCATAACACAATGCAACGCAAATCGGAGTATAGAGTTTTACCTTATAATGATCAAACATGCTTGATACGTAGAAAATAATATTTAATATTACTATTAGTGTCTAATCAGTTTTTAAAATAATTTCAAAGTAAATGTATCAATCCTAGATGGCATAGTACCCCGTCGTACTATGTCGTCATATACAGGTTTACAATCAAAACTGTAATGTCGTATTGGAAATTGGGTTTCCGTCATGAGTCAAAGCTAGGGACGATCTCCTTACCGATTCGAGACACTCTAGCAAATGTCTCAGGATTCGGACGTTGGCGAATCCTTGGATCTTGCAGGGCCGTTCCACAAATACTTAAGTGGATTGGCAATTCCTGAACACACGCTTCCCGGTCCTATTGAACCAATAAATTGGCCACTATCGACCGATATAACCGAGGCTTCGTAATCCATCATCCACATAAGTAAAATGTCATGGCTTGCAAAACCCTGATTCCACTTCTAGCTAGAAAGAAATGTGTGCACTTCATGCGTTCCCTTGTCTCGTTTCTGACTCTTACCGGGGTGTGAGGCTCGCGAAATAACGCTATACACAAAGCAATGCCGAAATAAGCTATGCTTTGATCATCAACCACAAGGCTCTGCTTTTCAACAATAAGCCTTGATCATTTGCATCTTAGCATGCCACATTGTCAATCCATACCATACGATTGATTTCTGCCAACATATAACCTCTAAGATCGTACGTCTCAGAGAAAAGTGTTATGCAAGAGAATAAATTCTCTGCCACCAAACAGATATATATTTAGCAGAGATCAACGAATACAGCATAAAGGAATACAACGTCAGACATATCATCCATTTACAAGTTCTTCTGGGTCTGAACGAAACCAGTGGCACCTTATTCCTCGTCCTATATGTCCAATATAGGAGAGAGGTCCTCACGTATCCAGACAATCAACAAGTATGTCCGGACAACTACCACTGTAACCCTTTCAAGGCAGCAACTCCAATCAAAGGCATTAGTAGCCGTCCATTCGATGTGAAGATTGTCGGTCTTCAACCATCGTCTTCATCTTCGACTTTTAATCGTCGTAGTAATTATTTAGAATGGATTAAACCCGGTCTTTCCGAATAACTCGCGTATTTTATAATCAAAAATCAAGTGCAATAAAAACACATCATAAGCCACACTCCAACTCAGAATATTCTTTTAATAAAATATTCACATTATTAGTGAAAGGTTCCCATTGATTTTATCAAAGATAAATCCTTTAAAATTTATTCTTTTAATCTTCTTTTTAAAGATTCATTAAAACTCAAATTTGGTTTTAATATCAAAAATCATTACTCAATGATTATTCAAATTTAAGAAATTAATCTGACCTTAACTGGTTAAAGAATTAATGTCATTTAAAAACGTTGTTCACGACAAACCCAAAATCATCTTCCATTAAAAATGGAATTTCATAGAAATCCAATCAATACATAATCGATATAAATTTCTGTATCAAACTAATAATATAAATGGAATAATGACAAAGCCTTTTAGATTCCATATATAGTAACGGTCTTCTTTTACAGAAGCTCATCTCGATTATTATTAAATTGAATTCCAATTTAATATATTAAATTGGAAAACTTTACTTTGGAAAATTTCCATTTAAATCTTAATAAAAGATTTATAAATTCTGAATTATATTTTCACTATTAATTGGGTTAAAGAACAAATGTCGTTAAAAACACAGTTCACAATAAACCCAATTCACATTTCATTTTATTCCAATTACTATTAAAAGATTTATTCTTTTCTCAAATGGGTTTACGGATAGTGTTATTGAAGACACCACTCACGACAAACCAAAGAATCCAATTTATTTTATTTTATTCCAATTAAATATTAATTAATTGGAAAACTTCATTAAAACTTAATTTAATGATTTATTCTAGTTAATAACTAGTTTATTTTGATAAAAATATATTTTTTATCTTTACAAAATTGAAAATTTTCATCCAATTCCAAATCATTTATTTTAAAAGATTCTTTGTCTTTGAATATTCTTTATTTTAAAAATATTCTGAATCGGAATGCAACTTAATCAATTACCATATAATTTCAGTTATATGGATTTCATACACCGCACGTATACAACAATAATGATAAATAATCAATAAACAATCCATTCACATCTAGAGTGGAATTTACAATTGTGTGAGCATTTAAATAAATAAATAAATAAATAAATAATGCTCGTCACAGATTGTCAATCCATCGATTGACATATAACTAAATATTGGGACTAGTGTATGACAAATATCATCCCAATACACATGTGGGGTTTTCAAATAACAACAGTTTACATAAATAAATCATTGGTTAATAGATTCAACCAATTCTAATTCGGTTTGAAATATTTTCTATTTAACAAATTTTCACTGTTTAAAATTATAAATGAATATTTATAATTTAATTTCAACTACCATATAAATATTAACATTTATTATGATAATGTTTTAATCTAGCACAAATCATATTTTTATTTCAACATTACATTTCCTAATAAAATGACATTTTTAATTCTCATGACATTATTCTAAATAAATGACCTTTTTATGTAACATGAATATATTCTATGTAAACGACTTTTTAACATAAAATGACATTATTCTTAATAACTGACATTATTCTTAATTCACATGACATTTCCTAATAAACTGACATTATTAACATAACATGACATTATTCTTAGTAAATGACCTTATTCATAATTCACATGACATCTCCTAATAAAATGACATTATTATAAATAAATGACCTTTTTATGTAACATGAACATATTCTAAATAAATGACCTTTTTAACATAACATGACATTATTCTTAATAAATGACCTTTTTAACATAATATAACATTATTCTTAATAAATGACATTATTCATAATTTACATGATATTTCCTAATAAAATGACATTATTAACATAACACGACATTATTCTTAATAAATGACCTTTTTAACATAATATAACATGGCTCTAAATAAATGGCATTTTTATTTCGCATAACATGATTCTATATAAATGGCATTTTTATTTCACATAACATGATTCTATGTAAATGGCATTTTATTTCACATAACATGATTTGATGTAAATGTTAAAGCAAAAAACATTTACTTTTATAACAAATCCTATGTTCAGAAATGACAAATAAAAAGATAGCTTTTATTTGCATTAATTCCTATGTTCATAAATGACAAATAAAAAGATAACTTTTATTTGTACATAATTTTTATTCACATATAACAAATAAAAAGATGACTTTTATTTGCATTGATTCCTATGTTCATAAATGACAAATAAAAAGATAACTTTTATATGTACACAATTCTTATTCATATATAACAAATAAAAATATGACTTTTATTTATACACAAATTTTTACATTCACATGACAAATAAAAGAGATGATTTTAATTTTTATACAAATTTTCAATGATTCCATTATATCAAATTGAACTCATCGGATCACCACATACAACATCAGCCATTTCAAATCACGCACCACAAACAATATGAATCTTAACAGTGAATAAATAAAGATTTCCAACGCATAACAATTTATTTTAATTATTAAATAAGAAATCTCACCTTGATCGGTTGATTTTAATAAAATTAAACAGCGTTTAATTTTTACTAGAAATTCCAACTACTTCTGTTCTTATCCAAAGTCGTTCCATCACGTAGATCTGGTCAACACGAGCCCAATGCAAATTAATTCATTCAATTTCATCGTTGTTTGAGCAAGATACGAACGTATATATATTAATTACATATTTTGATAATTAAATAATAATTTATTTAATCAATTCCTTAACCAACCCTTTATAATAATCAGTCATCGTTCTTCTCTTTTAGAAACTGGAAACCCTCGCCATCGAAAGGAATCACTACGGCTCATGTAGAAGATCTCCTTGTGCTCTTTAATATCCATGTTGGAGGATTTGCTAATTGTTGTGAGGATTTCGAGATTTTAAAGGATCAAGTTTGGAGCTCCATGGTCGGTTATTCCTTTTTTTTCTAGTGGCGGCTACTTGGTTTTAGAATTAGGGTTTTTGGAATCTCCTATTGGCTGTTTATATAGGTTTTAATATTATTTAATTTCTTTAATTTCATTTCCCCTAATATGTCTCTTCACATCTAGTAGGATACAAAATAATTTAATCAGCTGACTAGGCATGATGGGACCACACTTATCTCTTTTTTTATTCAAATTCCAAAAGTAATTAACAATGAGAGAGAGAGAGCATAAACAGAAAGAAATGAATGCTATATGAATGCTAATTGTTTAGAAATTAGAACTAACACTACAGTATTAAATATTATTGTTAGAAATGAATGTTTGCAACCTTTCACATTTCAAAATTAACTAATTAATGAAGGTTTGAACATGTAATCTACATTTTTGAATTCCTAAAAGTTACATTTTGAATTGAAAGGGGAAATATTTAAGAGGACAACCAAAGATATATATATATATATAGAGAGAGAGAGTCAGAATTTATTTCATTTAGAACCTATACATTATTTTCAATCAATATTTCAATATAAATTAATAAATGTTATTAAAGTTCCTAAGGCATATTTTTTTGTCTCTTTGAATATTTAGAATGCGCATTAATCAAGTGCCTGCATGAGTTATGTCAATTAACATTTAACTCATAGGATTTAAGCTTTCCATCACTAAACGTAATCCTACAATCAAAAAAATTTAAATTAAAGTATAAATTTAATCATTAAATCTTAAAATTTAATTCAATCTTTCAAGAACAAGTAAATTAAACAAATTAGAAATTCAAGCATAAATCTCTACGTTCAAGTCGTAATTCAAACTTACAATCTCAAATTGAATATCATGTTTAATACCTAGATAACACTTAAAGTTTTACTGTATTATTATTATATATATATTATAAAAAAAATGGAATTTTTAAATTCTGACGCATTTTCTCGTAAAGTAAATTTTTTAAATTGGTTCTAATTTTCCGGGTTGTTACAGTTTTTCATCTCGAAGAAATGCTTGTGTTTTGGCTTTCAATTATTATATTGAAATTTATTTTTTCTAATTTATTTTGTACAATGTGTCTCTTCCAAATGATATTTAAAATTTTAATCTATATAAGTTTAAAACGGTTAAATATATGAAACATAAAATGAATAAGATTTTATATATTATAAGCATGAAGTTTTCTTTGAATTTTTTTAAAATACTCTAGTAACTCAAAATAAAAATTGGATTATGATAACTTTATCTTGAGAATGATTTTGATTTGAATGTTAAATATAATCCTAATCAAGTTTAATGTTAATTAAGTAAAGATACTACTTTTAACATAAATACTTATATACAAATGTGAAACATATATTGAAACAAATATTTGAATAGTACTTATAGTCGAAATTTACTCTATGAAAATTGCAAAACCTTATGAATAAACTTTGTTAACAATCAAATTTGATATTATAAATTTGATATAAATGGAATTCATATGAGTTATATTGAAATGCTCCCCATTCGAATTTAAATGAAAGAAACAATCTTTGTGAGATATTTGATAAGAACGAATGTTATCTGAGTATGAACTGAATCCAAATAATTAAACTACGAGATTAGAATGTAAAATTAATGAAATATATTTTTATAAGTGTGAAATCGAAAAGTTTGGAATATACCAATTGTTAAATTCTTTGAATTAAACCAAGATTTTATGAAAGAAAATTTGGTTCTTATATTAAAGATATTTTGATATGACTGTGAAATATATAGTAAATTCCTAAGCTATTTATTTTGAAATATTGAAATATTTGAATTTGAATAGTACTTGGTTTAAATAAAATAATTATTGACACCATATATGCTTTTGAATCCGAACTGATATTGAAATCGATAAATTACAAGAACTTTTGACTTTATAAATAATTTGACATGATAGTTTTCAAACTTGTATACAAATGATTTATTTAAGAATGAGGTTAATTCGAAAAACATTGACTTGGAATGTAATCGATATGAAATGATTATCTTACTTATAACATAAGTTATATAAGAATGATATGTTTAAAATAATGATTTCGAAAATCTTATGTAAATGAAATTTTATATAAATATGATATGATCAAAGTGAAATGAAATACTATATATATAGTATCATATGTTTTCAAATCGAAAATATGAGAAGTACCTTCTATCGAAAATTGCGATCATACTTGATAAGGCTGCGTTGGAACTTCACGTGGAGTGTCCATTGAAAATAGGGGTCCTATTGGTAGGATCACGTACTTGAATCTCACTCAATAGGGTCATGTAACTGAAATCCCAATTGGTGGGTCAGGTTTGAATTTATTATACTTATTCGCTATTTTTCCATAGTGTAATCCGAGCGGCGAAAATGGCTACAATTTTAAGTGATTCCATTGGTATAACGGCGTAACCGTTGTGAAATTATGAACTACGAACCATGGGGAAATTTGAGGGACTAGTGATTCCTACAATTACAAGCGACTTAGTTGGGATTCGACATAACCATTGCATAACTACGAACCATTGAGGGGGTGTGCTTTCTATATCTATTTTTAAAGTTATTAAGTATTTTTATTGGAAGTTGAAAAAAGTCTATTAAATATTTGGAATTTTTTGTCATGTGCTTAATCAACGTATGCCTAAATTATATAAGAATGAAAATAAGCTTGTTGCGAATTTGAGTTATAAAAGTATTTTTTACTTTAAATATCAAATCAATAACATGAAAATTAAATAGTTTTTAACTTCAACATAATAAACTAAGGAAGAAGTCTTCAACGTTTTACAAATTTATCATTTTGAAATATATCAAAATATTAGTTTTTCATCTTCGAAAATGAGAGAACTAGTGGGATAAATGTGTAAGTTGAAAGAAAATCATTATATTCGCATGGTCGTTTGATTTAGTCTCAAATATACAATTTTGGATCCAAGTAGATTGTTCGCTCGATTCTAGACGATGAACGCTGACATGGAATTTTGGTATGAAATTGAAGTTCTCTATCATTACTTATTGCTATGCAAGAAGATTGCAAGTTCCTAATCAAGAAGTCCAACTGGTACTCGTACTAGAATGATCGGGTTACTAGTACTGGTTAGAAAAAAGAATTTATATTTGAACAAGCAACCAAATTTGACATGCACACAAATGCTATATCGTTTATATGCTAATTTCTTACTTTGGCCCTTCCCAAAAATGGAATTTTTTGAATGGAGATATAACTACCTGCATTTTACGTATCGGAGGGTCGTAAAATATTTCTATTTAATTCCCCAAGGGTTGGACCATTCTCATATCTTGATATGTTGTTCATGGGGATATGGGACATATCCACAATTTTTACCAATTTTATTTGTGACCATTTTGCACCTATTGTTTTTATTGTGGATTGTTAAAGGGACTCCTACTTTGGTTAAGGGGGGGACATTTTTAAGGGGACTCCACCTTAAAGAAAAAATGTTAAGGGAGGGATTGGTTTGTTTTATTTTAAAATAAGCATGGACCAAACTGCCCCTCGTAACCTTAATTATTTAGACATGCAGCGATTGACTATATTTTAATTTGTTAATGGCAAATTCTATGTATACACCGAAAATCACTTAACATACACCATTATTTTTCTATAAAAGTTATTATTAAATTACTCTTTTCTCATAGTTGCTTTTTTAAAACTTTTGCATATAAAAAGTCAATTTATTTTTAAAAGTATTAAAACTTGAAACAAACTATATATGTTAATTAATATGTTACTGAATTATTTAATCATGAAATTTAAAATTTCAATTAAGAAAACATTAAGAAACAATGGCCTAATTTAGAAGTGTTGATTTATTTTGTAAAATTATAGTAATTTTGTAGAAATTGAATTTTTTTCAAAAAGTTTATAGGAGTTACAATATTAGAAAAAGAATTAAATTTCACTTTGTTAAATTTTACGCAATATGATGCAAAGAATTTCTAAATTTGGGTAATTGTGTTTTAAGTTTGAAAGAGGAAAACAGAAGAAGATGAGAACATGGATAATTTAGTAAAAAAAAAACGGTGTATGCAAAGTAATGTATGGTGTATAGTAGTTTAATATAATTTTTGGTGTATGTTCAGCAATTTTTGGTGTTTAAATAGAATTAGCCTTTGTTAATTACTTCTCATAATTCCAGGCTGAGTTTTGGATATGTTTGATACTGCCTTTCTTTGGATACTTGCTTGGAATCATCTACGCAATTAATATCATCACCAAATAGAAGGCGCATGCAACTATAATTATCATTTTTTATTATTATTTATTTATATATATGAGTGATAAATGCATGATATAAACTGGATTACTGCGATTATATGAACTTTGTTTGAATTAGGAGGAGTTGAAAGAGGTGGATCTTCGTCTGATTGTTATTTCTTTGTATTTTCCTTTTAAGTTGAATTATATAAGGTCACTGTATACTGTTTCTTAATCTATTTTTCAATTTGCAGAGTTAATTATTCATGTATCTTATTAGACTAAGAAGTGTTAATAAGTGATGGTTTGACTTATGCTTAAGTGTTTGAATTCATACAAGTGTAGTCTATAACCTATGCTTAAGTGTTTAAATTTATATAGTTATGTGCAGGTATGTATTAGTTTTGCTCTGTTAGGGGTGATTATATGTTATATATTTGTATGTATATGGGTAATGCTGGTGTTAGTTCCTGTGTATGTATATGTGCAGGTATAAGATCATAATAGGGATAGTACTGGAATTTTTAATTATATGGTTGGGGGGGCTAACTTATTTTGTCCCTCCCTTAACAATTTATCAAAAATAAAATAATTGTCCCTCCCTTAACAAAAAATGGAGTCCCTTTAACAATCCCCTTTATATTTAGGGAATACCTATTGAATGCGATTGAATCAGATGCTGGAATCGATTTCATTGGATCAAAAATGGTGTTCCCAAATCCGTAGAGTGGTCACATTAAAGTTTTGGTTCAGCGGTTTGGGAGGAATCAATGTTTCAGTGTTACACAATTTCTGGACAGTATAACTAGTCATTAGTGGGCTGATTTGATGTTGCCCATTAGTAGGCTAGGTAGATTGCTATAAATAGGGGGATAGAGGCAAAGAGAATTGTTTGGTTTCTTCATTTCTCTATTTGGTTGGGGTTTGAGATTCCCCCTACTCCAATCAAATAGCTCTTCACTTCATTAATTTCATAGATCTAGATTAGAGGATTGAAGATCAACGTCGATTAAAGGTAGATCGCATCAAAATGATTGATTCGAAGGTCGTTCTTCATTATTTTTCGTTGCTCGGATTTGTAGATCATCGTTTTAAACCTATTTCGTGGATTTGGTGAGTGATAAGCATCTTTCGCACGGATTCAATCAAGTATATGTGTTGTTTGATCTTGTTTTCATCATTTCAAGTTAATTTCACCTAGATCAAATCGATGTACATATATTTTGAATTCGGTTCACTATGGGATATAATCTAACAACTTATAATGTTAAATTTATAGGTTAATTCTATGTTTATGTAAGTCAGATCCATTTATTTGATTCGTTTATTGTTTAATCATGGTGAATTTAATATGTTTTTTGATGTGTTAATGTTTGGCTGATGATTACTTGATTTCACTGTTGAATCGTTGTTGAAAACGTATGATATTGGAATCGAATTGTTGTTTGGATTTGGATGTGTATTGGCGGTTAGGTTTGGTTCAAGGGGAAAACATGACAAAAAGATTGATCGGCCTAAGGTGCACATGGCGGATCAGCTTAGTTTTGATGGATTGGGCAACACAAAGTGGTACAGATCGGGCAGCTTTCAAAATTCAGTGATCAACATACAATTTAAGTGGATCGGGCAAGGAGCTACACGGTGGATCGGTTAGGTTTTTTTGTATGGATTGGGTAATTTATTATAGCAGCGTTTTAGAAGTGCTGTGGCTATGGCATGGATCAAGCAAGGATCTAGCATGGATCAGGCACGTTTTCTCAAGCATTGATCGGGCATTATTTTCATGTTTCGACAGTGTTTCAGAAGCGGTGTGCTTTTGACGGATTGGGCACTTGAAATTTGATTGACCGGCACACTATTTTTGATGGATTGGGCGTGCACAACACGATGGATCAGAGGGTGAATATGATGGATCGGGCAACTCTGGGCATAGGGGTTTGGAAACGATGTGGATTGATGGATCGGGCATGAATCGACCGCGTGATCTGATAGAGTGTGCACATGGAAAAGCTTGATCGAGCAAGGGTTGCACTGATAGGCCGAGTGATCGGATGGATCTGGCATGACAGAGTAACCATAGAATTTTATAAACGCTATGAACTGAAAATTAAACATTAGTGGTTCGAGATTCATAGCAAAAGGGTTAAACGCTGTGAATCAAATATCGACCAAACGAAGTATGTTTTTGGTTTGATGATGGTCGTGGCTTCGAAGTGGAATGTTCGAATTAGTTTAAAGTGTTCGCTAATCATCGTAATGCAAAGAATGTGAAGACAACTCAAAGTGGTGAGTTCGTGGATAATGGTTGCTCGAGAAGTTACTTGAGCTTATGAATCGTCATTAGGTTGGATGGCTAGAGATACTGAAGGTCGAGGAATTATCATTGTCGTAGGTTCTAGCAGACTCAAAGTAGGGGTATATTAGGGATGCCTAAAATACTACGGGATAGTCGAGTACCCAGGGTTTTGTAGAAAGACCTACTTGTCTCGGGGAGGCAAATGTATGTGGAACATGAAGTATTCTGACTATAACTGTGGTTACCATTAGCCCATGACGGACGACAAGTTAGGTCAGTCATACGATTAATGATGGTTTCAAAGCAGGATAGTCAGTGATAACTAGAGTCATAGACGTCGTTTTCTTTGCTTGTATCATCTTGCGTAGATTGTTTGACATGAAAGGAGACATCTCTTGGGTGCTTGTATGATGTTGGTTTAGGCCTTCGGGGTTTGTGCTTGGGGGATGTTGATATCGATTAGGATGGTCTACGCTGGATAACTGGTTGTTATGTCTGCTATGTTTTCTCTTAGGTTGTTTGTAAAGGCTATCACTGTCATATGTGGAGGAGGCGGGTTTGAGTTCTTCTCTATTGTTGGACTGGTAAATTAGTTGATTGATCAGCCTATTTCTCATATTCCTTAATGATCATATTATATAGTTGTTTTATCGCTCATTAAGACTGTTGTCTAACTCAAGGTTTTATGTTTCCTCTTATTACCTTAGGTTGTTCATCCATTGTGTTGCGGATGGGCAGACTAGGTAGAAGGTGACAGGCAATAGATCTTGATGAGACGATGTTGCAGAGCGACGACGAGCAAATGGCTTACATATTACTTTCTACTATAAATACTAGTTGATGTTTCCACTGTCATGTTTGTTGTATGCTTCTCTGAGTGACTTGTAATGAGGCATTTTGTACAGACTCTTATGTTGTAATCCTATGATATATGGATGTACTTTCGAGTTGATATGAAAGTTTTAAGACTCTGCTCAATTTTGATTCACTATAATATGCTTGTTGTATATGGTATATTATATTTTATCTTTGCGTTGTGAGTTATATGACAAGTTCCGCTTGTGTTATCTTACTCTGATGATCGTCCATAGCTGCCTGACATGTTTTTCAGTGCATTATTTCTTTTGTTAATGCAGGAGTTATGGGCGGTCGTCTTAGGAGAAGATTATAATGGACAATAATTTCGACCAATTTTAAATACTAAATTATATATAATTTTCTAAAAATAAATTTCTATGATGTAATTGATAAGCTAGTATTCTTAAGTACATTGAAATTAAACTGATTGTGATGTTTCAAAGAAAACGAGTTAATCATAGTTTATGTTTCACGTTAAATCAAATTAGCATTTTAAATGAATTAAATGAATATTTTGTGAAAAATAAAGTATAAATGTTCAATTGTAAATTAAGTATAAATGAAACCCCTAAATATTAACCAACTTATATAACACAAAAGGGAAAAATTAGCTAACAAAACTAAATCTCAAAATAAACGTTTTAACAATGATTTTCCCAAGATCTCCACAAACAACACATAACTACCATATAGCGTGCTAATTTATAATTGATCAAAGTAAATGATTGTTATTACTAACATACTTGCTCTCCGTGACGATCCAGAATTTTTTGACTAATCCAAAAATTGGAATTTTGAAATTAAAATTAGAATTTTTGAATATAAAATGAATTTAATATGGATTAAATATCAATTTGGAATTAATAATTTTTGGATCTAGATTAACCCTAGAGGGGGGTGAATAGGGTTTAATGGAGTTTTACGAGATATTAAAAATATCACAGCACAAATTGCAACAGAGAAAATAAATAAAGAAATAAATAACGTAGATTTTACATAGCTTCGGCAAACCCTGCTTACTGCTGCACCCCCCAAGGTTTCTACTAGAATTAATCAGACTCTCGCTTACAACAACTTATAAACTCGCAAACCCCTCGCTAACCACCTGTACAGTTTTGTAAACTCACAAAAACTGTTGTTGAACTAATCCTACGCTCAAATCCTTGAACTGATCTTTAAATCAAAGATCAGATTTACTATGAATTATAAACCGTAACCCAAACCCCTATTTTTAGAAGAACCAGAAAAATCCAGATAGAAATCAAAAATAGAAAACATAAAACAATAAACTACAAAACCCCTAGTTAAATTAAATAAGAGAATAGTTTTGTTCCATTTTCCCTTTTTAATACTTGCGATCTCTTCTTCCTTAAATGGCGACGGCTTCAGATTAAAACTGGGGTTTTCTGAAATTGATGGTATCAATTTACTCGAGAAGCTCGATTGATTCTACACGCACGATTTCTCTGATCAAAAACAAAAATCTCTGTAAGTTATTTGGCTTTATTTCCTTTGAATGCTCGATATTTGGTTCGTTGGTTTTTCAGTCTTGCGTATGATGAATTATGTAGTTTATATAGGGCATAGAAAACTCTATAACAATTCTCTTATTTCCAATATGACTTGGATTGATTACTTGCGTGATTGATTGGGTAAATAGTTGTGAATGAGTGATTTATGGAAATGCCTAAATGATTTTATTCCTAAAATTGGTTTCTAGAATATGTGCACACGTGAATTTCTTGCCCAATATCGTGATTTACAAGCCGTGAATCTTTTGCTTGATTGTTGTCATGAATCTTTTTATTTCATTGATAAAGTATAAAGACTTTCCCAAAAGTGCAAACTAATTACTAGAACCAGTGAAAATCTTTCCAAACATGATTTTCTGGAAAATGTTCGAATTTATTTTTCCTAAAAAAAGATTTCTGAAACTTGTGTTATAATTGGAAATAATTTTCTGCCCAAAAAAATAATCTTGTTGGATTCTAGAAAGTATTTGAATTTCGAAATTGATTTCTTGCCAAAAATTGTTTGTTGATTTCTATTGTACTTTTGAGCCCCTTGCTTGATTGTTGTCATGGATCCTATGCTTGATCAGGAAACATGAACACCTGTAATGATTCTTGACATTTATTTGTTCTTGCCAAAATTCTAGTCCTCCAATTAGGTGATAAATTCTTTCCAAGTGTGAATAGTTTATTGCCCATTTTTGGAGTGATTTAAACGGAAAAATATTTCCCAAAATAAAAACTTGTTGTCAGTTTTACCACAAGACAGTTCTGGAGAAATCTAATTTCTTTGTGCACAACTTTTAACATCAATGCATACTTGTATGTATATGCCGTTATGTCGAATTTTGTGTTTCCTGATCTTTACATTTTATGTTCACCTTGGGCTTGTGCATGCCTCTATACTGTAGTCCAATTTGCAGAAGTATATATATATATATGCATGATTCCATATATGTATATTGTAACGGCCCGCATTCTATGCATCGAAGGATCGTAGAATATTTATTTCTTTCACATACGAAGTTGTATGGTCATGAAACTTTGGGAGACGATTATTGGGGTCATTTCCCATATTCTTGATTTTTGTCGATTTTCAAATGACCGTTTTGCCCCTAGCTGATCTTGTTTCGGCCATAACTTTTGATTGGCAAAGGGTTTTTACCTGAAATCACTTCCATTAGATCCGGATGATGGTTTACCTTTCCGTATAGTGGTCACATTAGCCAAACGGACTCAGCCTTTGGGAGATATGGCTGAAACAAGTTTCAGGTGGGTAAAAACAGCTTAATTGGGCTTAACCGGGTGATTAACAGCTAGGCCCAAAGGGGAATTTCGGGATTAAGAGTATAAGAGGGCTGCTAGGGTATAGAAAACGAATTTTACTTCATTTTCCAGCCGCCACTTTTTGTTCCTTCAAGTTTAGCCATGGCCTCCACTTTCTAAAACACCCTAAATCACCTTCTAACCGCTAATTAAGCCAAATCTACATCAAATCAATGCAGATTAGCACAAAAATCAAGGTAGAACTGCTGTATAGCCTTGGTATTCGTGCCTAAACAGAGATTCATTTTAGATTTGGTATTCTATTTATAGAAAAGGTTAGTGATTTGCATAGTTCCTCACTAATTATGGTTAATTAAGGGTAATTAGTGATAATTAGCGAATTTATACATGTTAAAAATCTGAAAAAATATTAATAAATTTTAAAATAATGTTTTAGGCCTCTGTTAGAAAATTTGGTTAATTTGGTTAAGTTTTACTAATTCTATCATTAGTTTTTCTTAAAAATGCTTAAGGGAAAATATGAGATTTTGGCTATGTTTGATCTGTTTTAACATATCAAGTTGTCATTTTGGTGTTTGTGGTTGATGTTATATGTTGCTATAACTGTTTGGTATGAATTGTGATTGTTTAGAATAGTCAGAATGGTCGAAAACCCCGTCGAGTGGCATGAAAACAGTCGCTGAAAGTTGCAGGAAAAGTGCAGGTTGTGACCCGAACCGGATCGGATCGGATGGGGAGGCCCGAACCGACCCGTTCGTGTAGCCCATCCACGAGCCGCCCCTTGCACCTGAAGCGAACCAGTACGCCACGAGTTGACTTGAAGCTTGGAGGGGACCACGACCAGACCAATCCAACGTTGGGGATGAAGACCAAAGTGAAGCCACCACGAGACATGTACTCCGACCCGACCCGGGGTGCCATCCGAACCGATAGATCGTGGAGTGCTTATCCGAACCGACCTGGTGAATTGCGCCGATCCGAACCGATCCAGCTGAGGAACCACGATACCCGACCCGAACCGGTGCACCATGGAGGAACTTGAGGAACTCGACCCGATCCGAGGTGATGAAGGCCACGAGCCGAACCGGAGAACTTGGACTTGAAGTGTGGACCACGAACCAAACCGGGAGCATGATCCGAGGCAAGGTAAAGTGAAGAACTGAACCGATCCGGAGATATGACCAAAACTCGAGATGCAAAGGTAGTAGAAGTGGGAAATTTGTACTCAGGATCCAGTTGGGAACCAATAAGTCAACTTCATGAGTTGGGCTTTGCTGCGGGACGCATGCTAAGGGGTTATCGACGTCTATAACTTTGATTCACCACCAAGACGGATGTTAGGTTACGTATCAGTGCAGTGGGGTAGTTAATACTCCATGGGGCAGAGTGATCGTAGCAAGGCTATGAGCCAGTGCAGTGGAGTTGTTATGACTTCATGGGGCAGAGTGGGCATAGCAAAGACTAGTGGCTATGGATCAGTGTAGTGGTGTCATCATGACTCCATGGGGCAGAGTGATCATAGCAAGGAATAGGGTGATCAAAGTGGCGGATATCGTATGCTTTACGCATTGAGTGAGAGACGTGAGGATGGTTGCCATGCTTGATTTGCCGATCAAAGTTTGCCATCACTATGACATGCACACCCCCACCCCCGCATTCTTTACACCATATGTTAGTGGCACCTTAGAGTATTGTACAGTTTGTAGTGCTAAACTCTTTGGTTGCAGGTCCAGGTTCAGGTATGGTTTAGTATACCTGTTATTGTTCTGTTTTGCTGCTTATCGCTCATACCAGACTTTTGTTTGACCCAGAGTTTTATGTCTCTTCTTATTACTATGGTTGCTCTCACGAGCAGACTAGAGACAGGTTAGCTGGTGAAGAACGAGTAGCTGTACCGGAGACGAGAAGGAGGCTTCCACGTATGATATATATATATATATATATATATTCTCCCTATGTCGCTGCAGAGTCACTACTTTGGGCATTAGTAGTGTAACTTTTTCCTTTTCTTTGCTTTAGAGACAGTTTGAAAAGTTGTAATAATGGTGATGTGGAACATAAGCTGTATTTGGATTTCCGCTGCTATGATGTGTAGTTCTAGTTTTCAGCTTATGCACTGTCTCGCCTGTTTTATGTTAAGTATGTTGTTATTATATTATATCCCATGCGCTGTGAGACATTCTACAGGTTCTTTGTTAGTTCACCAGTAAGTCCTTTTCTTTTCCCTTTTCTTTGGCGACCATCCCGTGCCGGTTGGACATCGGCACAACGCATTTTCCTGGGAAATGTCGACTTGTGCGGGGCGGGCCGTCACACTTGGTATCAGAGCTCTAGGTTGCGTAGTTATCCTAGGGAAAGACACCAGGGAGAGATAATACGTATATGAGAGCGCGTATTTGTGATTATTTTGGTTTTCAAAAGTTATTTATATACTATTAGTATATCTAAGGATGAAGTCTCACTGCACTGACACCACAAAGAGGATGGTTAATCGTTTCTCTTTACAGATTGAACGATGAGCCGATACGCAAGGGGTGCCGGTAGAGGAGCCAATAATGGGAATGCTGCTGATATGAGGACGATGTTTACTGACCCCATGAGGGAAATACTTAGAGATGTTCATAGGGCAGCTCCTAATGCTGGTAATGGTGGTGGTCCAGCGGTGCAGGCGCCTAGGGCCGATTTCGCCAAGCTGAACAAGGATTATACTAGTCTTGGTGGGAAGCCGTTCCATGGAACGGAGTCGGCTACGTATGTTCAGGATTGGTTGGATAGCAGCGAGTGTATCTTCGAAGACTTGGGTATCGAGGATGCGATGAAGAGAAGGCTAGCATCCCGTCAGCTACAAGGACGGGCAATGAATTGGTGGAATGCTATAAAGGCAGCTATTCCCGAGGATCAGATTACTTGGGATCAGTTTAAGGCTCACTTTAGAGATAAGTTCATTCCGGCTGCTCAGAAGTCAATGCTGTTTAAGAAATTCTTGAAACTCAAGCAGAATGGCAGAGCTGTCTCGAAGTATATTGTCGAATTCGACACTTTGTCGAAATATGGGTTATCCCTAATAGATACTGCCGAGAAGAAGAACGAGAAGTTCATAACTGGCTTGGATGGGTACTTGGGTGAAAGGCTTATTAACCACATCGCTGAGACGTTTGAATCGATTATGGGGAAAGCTTTAAGATCGGAAAGTCTTTACCCTAAGTCGAGGACTGAGGTCGCATCCGCAGAGGAGCCAAAACCGTAAGCAAGCGGTGGAGGGAAGAGTGGTTCTCAGAATAAGAGGAAGCAGAATCAGAATAAGGATGGCCATAAGAAGAAGAAAGATGTTGAGTGCTTTAGCTGTGGCAAGAAGGGCCACTATGCTAGTAATTGTCGAGCAAAGCCAGCAGACAGGAAGTGCTTCAACTGTGGCCAAGTGGGACATCACAAGGACAAGTGTCCGCAACCCCCTAAAGAGAAGCAGATCGTGAAAGCATATGCTATCAGTGTTGTTCCTTCTTCGTCGAATGCCCCGACTGTGGCGTAGAAGGGAAAGAATGTCGTTATTCAAGGTATGCTTTCTGTTTATGACGTTCCTGTTAGAGTTTTGTTTGATGCCGGAGCTTTCAGTTCTTTCATATCTGGTGACCTGGTAGTTAGGTTGGAATTGGAACCTGAGATAGTCGATAGACCTTTAGTAGTGACGAATCCGATTGGTGGTTCGACTAGTCTTAGTATGATTTGCCGTAATGTGGTCTTATCGAGTCATGGATGTATGTTTGCATGTGATTGCTTTGTTTTGGGCTTTACAGGGTTTGGCATTATATTGGGAGTCGATTGGCTTCAAAGTTACGGGGTGGTAGTAGACTGTGAGGTCTTTTTGGTGACAGTTAGAGCGGATGATGGGCGGAGGGTAGTGTTTGGTGGTCTACCTAGTGATGGGGTAATGGCAAGTTTTCTAAATCACCTCGACATCCCGCAGGATGAGTTGTCAGATGTGCCCGTGGCTGGCCAGTATCCGGACGTCTTCGAGGAAGTGATTGGACTTCCACCACACCGAGAGATTGAGTTTAGGATTGATTTAGTGAAAGATGCCAGATTTATAGTGATGCCTCTTCGTCGTATGGCGCCAAGGGAGCAGCGAGAGCTCGGGGTGCAAGTAAGTGATCTTTTGAAGAAGGGATTTATCAGAAGAAGTGTGTAATAACCCAGAAATTCTGAGCCAATTTAAAATTTTTATTTTGCCAATTGTGATGAATTTTGAATATCTAAAATGAATTATTTTAAATAATAACGACGAGAAATTTATTTTGAATAGAATTAGAACGTATATATTTATTTGAATCGTCGTTAGAATATAAATATTTTATTTTAAATATAAAAGGAATTGAAAATGGCGCGGTAGTTTGAAAATTCGATTTCAAATTTCAAATGAATGCACAAGATTCAAAATAAACCGGATTTTAGCGAAACCAAAAATATTAGATTCTATTTGAGAATATCTTTCCAACGAATCCGAAAAATTGAAATTTCATAGCGGGAATCAAAAGTTACGTCCAGTTGAAAATTCAGAATAGTCGCTATGAATTCTAGCCCTTAAAAAGTGAAATTTTGCATATGAGCTCAGAATTCGACGAGATAAATTTTTCTGGATTCATAATGACAAATCATTGTTGAGTTCCAAAGGGCACGTCGAACGGAGTTAGTATGTGGCCGTGCGAGCTAAAACAGTTCAGGGTAAAACATGTAGTCATTTTACAAAGGAACTTATTGATACGACCTCAGAATTCGATTTCGTTTTTTTCTGGATTTGTATCGTCTAAGAATGGTTAAATCCAAAAGGGCATGATGTTTGGAGTTAACATATGAGCGTGCAAGAAGAAATGGTGCGCCAAAATCGCATTTTTAGAGCTTATCTGAGCATTTTTTAAAATTTTAACGGACGGTCAAATGAACTCGGAATTCGACGAAACTTATTTCGTTGGACTCGTCTTCATGTCCACTATGTTGTATCTGAAATCCGCAGCAATCGGAGATCGTTGGCATTCAGACAATACGCGAGAAACTAGCATATAATCACTTTTCCTCCTTTTCTACTTCATTATTTCACTTCTTTCTTTCTCTTCAAAAAACTCAAAAATGGCCTCTACCCTCCCGCCGCCGCTGCCACCCGTCCCCCACCTCCACCGCCGGCCGCCGGCCACCACCACTCCCTCCTCCTCGTCCTCCTCCTCTCTCTCTCCTCCTCTTTCCCTCTTCAAATTCACAAACCCTACACCCCAAATCACCACCACCCTAGCCACCACGGCCACTACCACCACCGCTGCCACCCACCAGCGTCCTCCCCACCTCCAATCAGGCCCAGCACTGCCCCCTGGCCAACCAACTCCGGCCGTGGGACTCTCCTCAAAAATCACATTTTTCATAAAAATCCTGTTATGCATAAAACACCCTGTCACTATTTCATGAACAACTCCCAAACCGTGCATTTCTAGCCAAAACTCCCCTATACCAAAGTCGAAGAGCACGATTTTCTCTTCGATTTAGTATACGATAGTCCTATTTTGGATTGCGGAGTTGTCGGGAAAACGCATCCAAAGTCTGTTGTCCAAACACTGTCAAAATGCTGTCTTTTCGCGATTTCCGGCGAAACGGCACATTTTCGGAAGAAATACCACTAGGCGAAAGTTTTCCGGAATGGTGCGTTTAAACAAAAAAAAGATGGTATGAAGATTGAAGCTCGTTTGCAAATTCTGGAACCAGAACAACAAATCAGGGTGTTAAAAAAAATGTGAGTTTTCTCTGCTTTAAAGCTTATATGGTTTTTGACGTATGAAGTATGTAAAAATATGATTTTGTGTAAAAATATGATTTTGTGTAAAAATATGATTTTTACACTTATAACGAATTAAAAATATGATTTTTATACTATATAGATAATAAAAATTCGATCTTTATTATGTAGGAGATATAAAAATATGATTTTTACTATGTAGAAGAAGCAAATATGTGATTTTTATATGAGTGGCGATATAAAAGTATAATCTTTATTATATGAACACCGTTATAAAAATAGAATGTTTATCTATATAGTAGCGGTATAAAAATAGAATTTTTATCTATATAGTAGCAGTATAGAAATGTGATTTTTATCCATATAGAGTGATTATAAAAATGTGATTTTTATATACATAGAAACAATATAAAAATGTGATTTTTATATATGTAGTGGCTACGGACCATGAAAGTGACAAAAGGCGAGCACGACGAAGATTTCTACATATGAAGAGTCGTGGCGTTTAGTTTAGCTAGTCGGTGAGAATTTCTCACTTTAAATCTTGTTTTCTAGTTAAAATATATACTAGGATGCAGACGGTGCTTAGCAGCATCCGACACCCGTCGTCCACAGACCATGGACGACATGTATGCTTGTTTGATGTGTTGTGAAGTTTGTTTGTGATGTTGATGTGAAATGGATAATTAAACATTCATGTGTTGAAATAAATTAATTATCGTTAAAAATATAATTTTTAACATGAATGTGAATAAATGAATATTCATTTACAAACCGGACGGTTTGTTTATGTACACCTATTTGAAGGACATTGATTAGGACGATAAATTTTACACATCACCCAACTACACAAATAAAAATTAGTGTTTGTTGATTTGAAACCCCACACAGGTGTTGGGATGATATATGGCATACACTAATCCCAATTATTTAATTGTATGTCGATCGATTGGTCGACAGACTGTGTAAGCGTTAATTATTTATATTTAATGATTATGCAGTTGTGCGGTGCACTTTGGGTGATGGTTGATTATTTATCATTGCTATTATATACATGTGTTGTATGGAATCCATATAATTAACATTATATGGTAATTGATTGGGCCTCATTCCAATTTGGAAAATAAAGAATATTATAAAATAAATATTCATGTGTTGAATAAAATAAATAGTCATGTGTTGACGATGCTCATATGTTGAGAATATTCATGTGTTGAAAATATTCATGTGTTGAGTAAAATATTTTAAACAATAAAATTTACATCTTTATCATAATTTTATAAAAATATATTAAATAACATAAATAGTCATGTGTTGACGATGCTCATGTGTTGAGAATATTCATGTGTTGAAAATATTCATGTGTTGAAAATATTCATGTGTTGAGTAAAATATTTTAAACAATAAAATTTACATCTTTATCATAATTTTATAAAATATATTAAATAACATAAATAGTCATGTGTTGACGATGCTCATGTGTTGAGAATATTCATGTGTTGAAAGAAATATAGATTCATGTGTTGAATAGAATAAACATTCATTTGTTGAATAGAATAATGAAGTTATTGAAATATAAAGTCGTGTTGATTAGAGATGCGCCATTTTGACGTGAACGATATTTATATCGATTATATTCGTTTTTATAATGAATATAGAAAAAGAAGTGATTTTAAAATATAACGTTTTGAAAATATTATCACTTATATGTTAATGATATGAAATATTCAATTTTGATTAGAAATTGAATACGAAGTTGAAATAGTGTTGAAAACGAATTTAAAACGATTTATAAAATACGTTTTGAATTGAAATCGACGAAATATACATAATATATATATTATATATATTAAATGGCCTGAATAGAATGCGTCGCGCCGCGGTAGTTCTCGAATTTCGACCATTGACTACGAATTGACGTTACGGGAGATCCGACCATCGCATTCTCCTGAAAGCAGAACCTTGGGTTCGTATCGAAAAGAGCTTTCCTATGAATATTAAAAATTTGAAATCTAACGGTTGGATTTGGAATTATGTCCAAATCAAATTTGGAAAAGGTCGCTGTAAGTGCAGTTCGGTGGCCGTTATTGAAAACCGACTGTACGGGCCTTGATAAAATTATTAAAAATATTAATAATTTATGTAAAATCATAATATATGAATTGGAAAGAAAGGGGATGAAAAATTCCACATTTGAAAGGATAAATATATATTTTTATCGAAATGAACTAGTTTTGAACTAGATTTGAATTGGTTTTAAAAATAATCAGAATTTCCAATATATGAATTAGAATGGATTTGAATCGAAATTATCTTCGGAATATTTCGATGTTGGACTTCGTGATTATACAGATTTGGTTGTGGAGATTTGAAAGATATATTTGTATCCTTATTTCCAATACGATATTTGTTAGTTTCAGAATTTGATATTGAATATAAGCCGATATATTTTCTATTCAGAGCCTTGTATTTAATATCAAATGGGATTTAGGGTTCGTCATGAATGGTGTCTTAAATGACACTGTTCTTGGACCCAGTTTAGAAAAGAATAAATCTTTTAATTAAGATTTAGTGAAATTGTCCAGTTAATTAGTATTTTATTGGAATTGAAATTAAATTGGTTTTTGGGTTTATCGTGAGCGGTGTTTTGAATAACACCTATTCTTTAACCCGATTAACAAAAGAATGTGATTTTGGGTTTAACGCGAGCCGTGTTTCAGATGACATTGGTTCCTTAACCCAGTTAAAGACAGGATATTGATTTTTGGGAAGATTAAAACTAAGTGGAGTTTTAATGAATCTTTAATTAGATTAAAGTGATCGAGAATGGAGTATCACCAGTTTTGCTCCAATCGATAGTTAAATCTAAGATTTGAACGTGAAATGGTAATTAATTTTACCGATAGCACCGTGGTGTTAGATATGGAGTATTACCAGTTTTGCTCCAGGGATGAATAGGTTGGGATTGGGAAATAAAATAAATAATTACTACGGTGTGGTTCGCTAATCTCGACTAGTTTGGAAAACCTTGGCATGGTTTGAAATTGTATCCAAAGGAAGATTAAAGAATAAATTTAGAAGAATTTATCTTTGATAAAATTAATGGGAACCTTTCCCTAAGAATGTGAAATTTTGAATAAAAGAATATTCTGAATTGGAATAAGGCATATGTTGTGTTTGTGTAACACATGTTTATTATATACACGGGTTATTCGGAAAGGCCGGGTTTATACCCATTCTGAATAACCGATTCGACGATAAATCGAAGATGAAGACGGTGGTTAAAGACCGGAAGTCTTCACAACGTTTGGATGATTATTGATGATCTTGATTGGGCTGTACACCCAAGAGGAGGGAATCAGTTGGTGATTATCCAGACGTACTTGGAGATCGATGGATATGCGAGGAAAGTGCTTCCGGTTTCGTTCAAACCTAGAACGAACTTGTAAATGGACTGTGTGTCTGACATTGGATTTTATTCAGTGTTGATTGATCTCTATTAAATATACATCTATTTGGCGGCGGAGAATTTATTCTCTTGCTTAACGCCCTTCTCTGAGACATACGAGCTCATAGGTTGTATATCGATGGACATTAGTCGCATGGAGTGAATTGCCTATGTGGCATGCCTAAGTGGCAAATGATCAAGGCTTCCGTTGAAAAGCAAAGTCTATGGTTGATGATCAAAGCACAGCCTGTGTGGCATAGCTTTGTGTATAGCGTTAATTCGCGAGCCTCACACCTCGGTATGAGTCAAAAACGGGATAGTGACTGCAGGGAGAGCACGACATTTCTTTCTTGCTATGGGTGATGTCAGTGACCTACCAGCCCTGACATTTATATACTTTTTACCTGTGTAATTGTTGGAATGCAAGACGCCTCGAATATATGGTCGATAACTGGCACTATGTGAGTCGACATACAGACCATTATATATAGGTCCTATAGGACCGGGAAACGTGTGTTCAGGTATAACTAATCCACTTTTGCACTTAGAGTGGATCGGCTCTGAAGATCCAAGGATCGATGTGTGTGTGGTCCTGAGGCATTTGCTAAAGTGTCTCGAACGGAGAGGAGCTTGCCCTTGCCTCGACTCATAACGGAAATCCAATTTCCAATACAAGATATTTCGGTTTTATTTGTAGAGCCTAGTATGGCGACATGATATATGGTACCCATGCCGTCTATGATTGATATTTATGATTGAAATTGTTTTGACACTATACACTTATAATAGTATCAAATGATTTGTTTTAAACGTACCAAGCATGTTTGGCTATTATAAGGGAAAATCCTATCCTCTGGCTTGCGCTGCATTGTGTGATGGGACCTGGGTCTTATAATAACTTCATTTTTTCAAAAAGCATTGCGCTGTTTTGTTATATGCACTAGTGTTCTTGGGAGGAAACCCATTCCATGTTATACGGCGTGGTCCCTTGAATTACTCTCTTTTAAATTAAAGTTTTATATAACTGTTTTAGTTCTCACACCAGTCACATGACCGACCTGGAGTTTATTGTTTTAACCTAAACTCTGGGTGCCCTTATTTTCCGCACGGGCAGCTAGTGGTTGGGTTTTGCAGATTTATTTTCACAGGATCCTGGTTTATAGTTGAAGTGATATTCGAAAAGCTCTGTATCCGTGTATTTCTTTCAGTTATGTTTTTTTATTATTTTTCCGCTGATATGTATTTAAATGTAATTTATTGTAATCTCTAATATTTATCAAATGTGTAATATTTATTCATACTCTGTATATTCTTGTTTTCTGACGGAATTGTTGTAATAAGCAATGAAATGTTCTTTTGTTTGCGTTCTGATTGGTCTTGTGCTCAAAGTAATTCGTTCTTTCTCTTCTCTTCGGAGATCGGGGAAGTTCGGGTCGCTACATTTGGTATCGGAGCTTTGGTTTATAGAGCTCGAGAACAAGACACATCAGAACCATACGAAAGAATTCATCAGAGATTGGATTAGTAATATCCAATGAGAATAACTCGTTAGAAATAGGATCAGTAGTATTCTAGAACGAGTGTGAGAGTATTTTTAAAATGAAAACAAATATTGTTTCGAAAATTTAAACCCTATTAAATGTGTTTGAATATTTATTTGTATTGAATTTGGACAATCCGATATATAATGATTTTGCATATACGCGTCATGATCGTATATTCAAAGTTTTAATATACTGGATAGATATAGAATCACACTCTAGTTGCCCGGAGATGATCCTGATGATTGATGCATCGTCATCAGAGTTGATGATCGAGTGCCGAAAGTGAGATGTCTATATATTTCCATCAGACTGGTGTGAGAACCAAAACTAGATAGGATCTATTGTGGTGATTTGGCATTAAAACATGATTTTCTATATATATATATATATATCAAAATTATGAATTTAAAACATTACTTCACTAATTGATTGATGGTTGTGTTGTTTGATTATTGTTTTGATTAATTAACATTTTGAACCATTTAGCCTAATTGAACCAAATTTAGAACTGTATAGAAAAATGATTACAATTGCATGCATATATATGTACTTACATTGGACAGGTCATAAAAAGGAGGCTAGAGCAGAAGAATAAAATTGCTTGCCCGACAAATAGGTACATATTTACAAATTTATTAGGATTTGATGATTTTATGAGTCGATTGGCTGTTTCTTTTTCTTTTTGGAATGGTGAGGGCCATGAGAAGCTATTTGAAATATCCCGAAGTCCCCGATGCAGGGGAGGTTATGGCGAAATTTTTCGAAAATTAAGGGTGTTAGCCAAATTTTTGAAAAATTTGAAAAGTTCTTAGAAACTGAAAAGTTGAAGAACTTAAGCCGTAAATAAAATAATGGAAGTTGAGTTGGTTAGTTAAACAACTTTCAGCTTCGTTCCTTTTCGGGGATGAAAAGTTTTAAGTGCGGGAGATTGTAATAACCCGGAAATTCTGAGCCAATTTAAAATTTTTATTTTGGCAATTTTGATGAATTTTGAATACTTAAAATGAATTATTTTAAATAATAACGACGAGAAATATATTTTGAATAGAATTATAACATATATATTTATTTGAATCGTCGTTAGAATATAAATATTTTATTTTAAATATAAAAGGAATTGAAAATGGCGTGGTAGTTTGAAAATTCAATTTCAAATTTCAAATGAATGCACAGGATTCAAAATAAACCGGATTTTAGCAAAACCAAAAACATTAGATTCTATTTGAGAATTTCTTTCCAACGAATCCAAAAAATTGAAATTTCATAGCGGGAATCAAAAGTTATGTCCAGTTGAAAAATTAGAATAGTCGCTATGGAATTCTAGCCTTTAAAAAGTGAAATTTTGCATATGAGCTCAGAATTCGACGAGATAAATATTTCTGGATTCATAATAACAAATCATTGTTGAGTTCCAAAGGGCGCGTCGAACGGAGTTAGTATGTGGTCGTGCGAGCTAAAACAGCTCAGGGTAAAACATGCAATCATTTTACAAAGGAACGTTATTGATACGACCTCAGAATTCGATTTTGTTTTTTCTGGATTTGTATCGCCAAAATCGCATTTTTAGAGCTTATCTGTGCATTTTTGAGAATTTTAACGGATAGTCAAACGAACTCGGAATTCGACGAAACTTGTTTCGTTGGACTCGTCTTCATGTCTACAATGTCATGTCAGAAATCCGTAGCAATCGGAGATCATTGGTATTCAGACGATACGCGAGAAACTAGCATATAATCACTTTTCCTCCTTTTCTACTTCATTATTTCACTTCTCTCTTTCTCTTCAAAAAACTAAAAAATGGCCTCCACCCTCCCGCCGCCGCTGCCACCCTTCCCCCACCTCCACCTCCGGCCGCTGGCCACCACCACTCCCTCCTCCTCCTCTTCCTCCTCCTCTCTCTCTCCTCCTCTTTCCCTCTTTAAATTCACAAACCCTACACCCAAATCACCACCACCCTAGCCACCACGGCCGCCACCACCACCGCTGCCGCCCACCAGCGTCCTCCCCACCTCCAATCAGGTCCAGCGCCGCCCTCTGGCCACCCAACTCCGGCCGTGGGCCTCTCCTCAAAAATCACATTTTTCATAAAAATCTCGTTTTACATAAATCACCCTATCACTATTTCGCGAATAACTCCCAAACCGTGCATTTCTAGCCAAAACTCCTCTAGACTAAAGTCGAAGAGAACGATTTTGTCTTTGATTTGGTATATGGTAGTCCTATTTTGGATTGCAGAGTTGTCGGGAAAACGCATCCAAAGTCTGCTGTCCAAATACTGTCAAAATGCTGTCTTTTCGCAATTTCCGGCGAAATGGCACATTTTCGGAAGGAAGACCACTAGGCGAAAGTTGTCCGGAATGGTGCATTTAAACGAAATAAAAAGATGGTGTGAAGATTGGAGCTCGTTTGCAAATTCTGGAACCAGAACAACAAATCCTGGTGTTTAGAAAAAAAATGTGAGTTTTCTCCGCTTTAAAGCATATGGTTTTTGACGTATGAAGTATGTAAAAATATGATTTTGTGTAAAAATATGATTTTTACACTTATAACGAATTAAAAATATGATTTTTATATTATATAGATAATAAAAATTCGATCTTTATTATGTAGGAGATAAAAATATGATTTTTACTATGTAGAAGAAGCAAATATGTGATTTTTATATGAGTGGCGATATAAAAGTATAATCTTTATTATATGAACACCGTTATAAAAATAGAATGTTTATCTATATAGTAGCGGTATAAAAATAGAATTTTTATCTATATAGTAGCAGTATAAAAATGTGATTTTTATCCATATAGAGTGATTATAAAAATGTGATTTTTATATACATAGAAACAATATAAAAATGTGATTTTTATATATGTAGTGGTTACGGACAATGAAAGTGACAAAAGGCGAGCACGACGAAGATTTCTACATATGAAGAGTCGTGGCGTTTGGTTTAGCTAGTCGGTGAGAACTTCTCACTTTAAATCTTGTTTTCTAGTTAAAATATATACTAGGATGCTGACAGTGATTAGCAGCACCCGACACCCGTCGTCCACAGACCATGGACGACATGTTTGCTTATTTGATGTGTTGTGAAGTATGTTTGTGATGTTGATGTGAAATGGATAATTAAACATTCATGTGTTGAAATAAATTAATTATCGTTAAAAATATAATTTTTAACGTAAATGTGAATAAATGAATATTCATTTACAAACCGGACGGTTTGTTTATGTACATCTATTTGAAAGACATTGATTGGGACGATAAATTTTACACATCGCCCAACTGCACAAATAAAAGTTTGTGTTTGTTGATTTGAAACCCCACACGGGTGTTGGGATGATATTTGGCATACACTAATCCCAATTATTTAATTATATGTCGATCGATTGGTCGACAGACTGTGTAAGCGATAATTATTTATATTTAATGCTTATGCAGTTGTGTGGTGCACATTGGATGATGGTTTATTATTTATCATTGCTATTATATACATGTGTTGTATGGAATCCATATAATTAACATTATATGGTAATTGATTGGGCCTCATTCCAATTTGGAAAATAAAGAATATTATAAAATAAAGATTCATGTGTTGAATAGAATAAATAGTCATGTGTTGACGATGCTCATGTGTTGAGAATATTCATGTGTTGAAAATATTCTTGTGTTGAATAAAATATTTTAAACAATAAAATTTACATCTTTATCATAATTTTACAAAGTATATTAAATAACATAAATAGTCATGTGTTGACGATGCTCATGTGTTGAGAATATTCATGTGTTGAAAGAAACATAGATTCATGTGTTGAGTAGAATAAACATTCATTTGTTGAATAGAATAACGAAGTTATTGAAATATAAAGCCGTGTTGATTAGAGATGCGCCATTTTGACGCGAACGATTTATATCGATTATATTTGTTTTTATAATGAATATAGAAAAAGAAGTGATTTCAAAATATAACGTTTTGAAAATATTATCACTTATATGTTAATGATATGAAATATTCAATTTTGATTAGAAATTGAATATGAAGTTGAAATAGTGTTGAAAACGAATTTAAAACGATTTATAAAATATGTATTGAATTGAAATCGACGAAATATATAATATATATTATATATATATTAAATGGCCTGAAGAGAACGCGTGTAATGACCCGCATTGTCAGAGGTTTTATAGTTAATTTATTTAATTATATAAATAGTGATTTAGGGAATTAAATCGTCGTTAATTAAATTATATTGAATATTAAATTAAATTAAATAATAGAATAATATATTTAGCTCAGAAATAATCAAAATATTGGAAATCACGATATTCTGTGAACTGGGTCATCCCCAAGATTTAATTCAGCTTAGAGTTGAATTATATTGACGAATATATTCAATCGACGTCAGTTTGAACGTAGAATTATAATATAATTAAAATAGAGCTCGAAATGACGCGGTAGTTCGCTATTTGGCGATTTGAACTTCAACTGGATATACGGGGTTCGTTTTAAATCGGATTTCTGTGAAACAAGAAACGTGTGGAGCTGGTGAAGTATATCTTTCTAGTGGAAGAGAAAAATTGGGATTTCGTCATATAGATTTTGAGTTATGTCCAAATCAAATTCTCAGAAATGCAGCGCCCTGACCATAACGATTTAATTATATTTTATATAAGGGTTTAAATAGAAATCGAACATCGATATAACTCTGACGATGTAATATCGAGTTGTAAATATACATTGGATTTATTCTGAGCTGTATGGTATTCCACTGTGAATATAGACGATAATATTTATTTTTAAATATTAAATTTAATTATATTTATATATTTAAATAGGCTATTTAGATCTTTGAAAAATAGCCACTTTTGCAAACGAAGTCGGAATTCAACGAAACTAATTTTGTTGGATCCACAATGTCAAATAGTTGTTAGATTCCAAGTTTCGTGATTTTTAGAGTCACTGTGTGGCCACACGGATTTTTAGAGTGAGAAACTGTCAGTATTTCGACAGTTAAAAATACGCCATGTGAGCATACGAAGTCGGAATTCAATGAAACCAGTTTCGTTGGGACCGTAATGTCAAACTCTAGTTGCTTGTCCAGTTTGGTATATTTGGGTATCGTATGGGATCATATAGATTTTTAGAGACCAAATACAAGCGAAAATACAATATAAATGAATGTTAAAATGCATAGCTTAAGTTCTAAGCTAACATCTCTTCCTATAAATAAGCCACCCATCTCCTTAAACCTGATTCTCAGTCAACCAAAAACTTGCGCCGCAGTTTTCTTTTTACAGCAACATTTAGTGTGTTTATAAAATCAAGAACAAATTCAATCAAATACTAGAAATCTTCGAACAAGGATTTTTGAGCTTCTTTAATCTCACTCTTCCTTTCTGGGTGAATTTTAGTCGGTGCGATGAAGATTTCGGGCTCGTCTTTTTCCAACGCGATCTAGGGCAAAGGGTTTTACACGACTGGTGGCATCGGAAGGGTATTTGAGGTCGGGAGCAAACTCTGGGAGGCTAGGCACCACCGATGGTCAGTATTTGGCGGAGTACGGTGCCACTATGGGAGGTGCGACACAGCAGTTCGGATTTGGGAGGGTTGTTTCGAGCTGGGTATTTCAGGTATAGGGTGGAAGAGGATTCGATGGAGATGGATTTGGTGGTGTTTGTTTTGATTTCCATTGAAGAAGGAGGACGCGGGGTTTGTTGAAATAGACGGAGGAGTTAACTGAAGCGTGGAGGTTTCGGTCTCCTGTATCATCGAACGGGGAAGAAGGGATGTTCGGTTTGGGCTGGTACGGGGTTTAATGGGCTGAGGAAAATATAAAGGGTAAGGCCCGTATAGGTATTTAAAATCCAAGTTTTTATTTTAAAAAGTGTATTAACTTCGGAATTTGATAACTTGATCATACGTGATCGGATTTCAGCAAAACCAGATCCATTGGGATCATATGGACGGACACTACACGATGGAACTTACGGGAAGTCCATTGGAGCCCGTATGAATTTATGGCGAAACAAATTTTTTGATTCAAATCAAACAAACAGTTTATCGTTCTTTAACGATGAACTGCCAATGTGAGTAAAACTCACCAACTCTGAACAGTTCTATTTTTACAGTGTATTCTTAGAACTGATAAATGATGACTGATTGCTGTGTGTTAACTGTTGGTTGAGTTGTTTGTGTATTGATTGAAATCATAGATAACGATATATATATATATATATGAACCGTTAATCGAATATTGATTCTGTTTTATTAGAATATCTTATATATGTGTCGTTTAACATCTGTGATGCAGGGGAACAGGTTGGAGGGGTCCAACTGGACTCCTCAATATTTATGATACTGTTCTGTTCATATGTTGTAATATATGATGTGATATATAATCTGTTTGATTATGTGTGTTTAAATGATATCGATCATTGCAGTTTGCTATTTTAAATATCATAAGAGACCCTGGGATGTAAATAGAATAAAGGAATTTTTTATAAAATCAATCGATTTTAGAAAAGGAAATATTTTGAAAATAAAGTATTTATAAAATCATAGGATTTTATAAAGGAGAACATTTATTTAGGAAATAAATAGAAGTATAAAGGAAATATTTATTTAAAAAATAAATAGAATAAAGGAATATTTATTTGGGAAAATAAATAGGATTTATAAAAAGGAAATTAACGAGATAGAAAAGAGTTAGTCGATTAGAGTTATCAAATAGAAGTCAAATCCAATATAGTTTATTCGAAGGAATTAATCAGACATAGTTATTTAGGATAAATTACCATTTAGCACGACTGCTAGCGTAATTCGTAGGGCTGCAGATAGCCTACGGCGGTCGGATGTTTCCTGAGGGAATCAGGCGTAACCATTGTGATCGCTGCGATCTAGAGTCAAGCGAATGGAGTTAAATTCAGTATTAGTTATTTGAATAGGAGTTAAACAAATAGAGTTATTCAATTAGAGTAAATCAAAATGGAGTTAAATAGAAATTAGAAACTGACTAGAGATTAATAAGTTGAATAGTTTTCTGGGTATCGATCTGATGTTGGTTCCGGCCTTCGGGGTTTATACTTGGGAAGTTGTTCTCTTGTTGGTTATAGTTAGAGTCTGATAGATGTGGGATGATAGTGATATGTAAATAAACAAATGGAAATGTTTTCCAGTGTTAATAACGTATATTTTCTAAACATAGAAATGAGGAGATATATATATATGGTTGATGATTGATCGATATAATTTCCAATTGGAAATAATATCGTTGTTTGCGCACGTGTTTTTCTTTGATAGTTAACTCATCGACTATCGAAGTTTTTGACCATTTTAACGTTGTTAATATGGAGAGACCGGTTGGATTATTATCCGAAGAACCACTCCGTATTGGCATAAGCGTTGTGAATCATATATGCCAAAGATAATTGAAGACGGAGTTATGCAAGGACTTTCCTGTTTACAGAATAGTGCCTTCGGTTTGTCCAGTCCCAGGACGACCTGTATGGAAGGATGTCTGACAGAGTATATCTGGTAGATCACGTAAGTTGATCGTTTCAAACGTATTTACGTTGGTGGCGGAGGAATTCGTTTCTCTTATTTTATACCTGTGGTATTTTTGGGGAAATCAACTTGTGATTTGGCAGGTATGACGATGTGACATTCAAAGTGAATGAAGATGTGGTATGTAAAGGATAAGCGTAGCTTCTAGCCTCACATCCGGTAAATGACAGAAATCGGGCAGGCAACATGGCTAAGTCGGTCGCACCGAAGTAGGATGTCTAATCACCTATCTAGAGAATATTCATTTGCTTCTTTAATCCATCAATGTTGTCCCATATATATATATATATATATATATATATATATATATGGGACAACATTGATGGATATATATATATATATATACGGGAACGGTTGTTGATCCCAACTGTTGGTGATATACATTCGATACACTCAAGCGAAATGAGTGGTCGGTCATGTGTGGCTGAG
The DNA here is from genome assembly GCA_030737875.1 of Allium sativum. Lineage (NCBI taxonomy): Eukaryota > Viridiplantae > Streptophyta > Magnoliopsida > Asparagales > Amaryllidaceae > Allium > Allium sativum. The sequence goes on from CM060924.1 coordinate 975,483,759, forward strand.
TTGCAAGATGTTCTTGTTGAACTCCAGTGTATCGTTCCTAGAGTACACTAGCGAAAGGTGGTTCCATACCTTGTCATAGTTGGAAATCCATTACCTAATACGTGCTTGCGATTTTGATTGTATACTATATATGTAGAACGTGAGATGAAAGCGTTTCTGCTAGATGATTATTATACTGTGGTTGATAGACATTATTATAATATCAAAAGGTTTTGATATAAAGATATTTTGGATTATCATAAGGGAAAAACCCGTTCCGTTATACGGCGTGGTCTTATGAGATATCGTTTACTTGTTTAAATCGTTTAAAACTGTTTTACTCATACCAGTCCCATGACTGACCCGGAGTTTATTTTGTTTTGTTTTCCCTAAACTCTTGGGTGCCCAATTTTGTACGGGCAGTCAAGTAGTCAGGATTTTACAGATATACCAGGAGAGCTTGGAGCAGGAGGCTTCAGGATTATATAGCTATAGTTATTTTCGTTGTGTTGTAAGTGTTGTACTTTGATAATGATGTATATTCAAGTACAGATGTATATTTCAAGTTATGTTATATATATTATATGTTATTCGTTCCGCGGTGAGGTTCGTGCTACTCTGATGTTGTGTTCTTCTTCTTCTTCTATTCTAAGTTTCTATCTTATCTTTCTTCACCCTCTGTTTTCTTTCTATTAATTTCCTGATATTTAGTTTAATTTGGGGTTGGACTTGTGTTTTTGGTTAGCTCAAATTGGACCGGATTTTCGGGTCATTACAACGCGCCGCCCCGCGGTAGTTCACAAATTTCGACAATTAACTTCGAATTGACATTACGGGAGATCTGACCGTCGGATTCTCCTGAAACCAAGAACCGTTGGGTTCGTATCGAAAAGATCTTTCCAATGAATATTAGAAATTTGAAATCTAACGGTTGGATTTGGAATTATGTCCAAATCAAATTTGGAAAAGGTCGCTATTAGTGCAGTTCGGTGGCCGTTATTGAAAACCGACTGTACGGGCCTTGATAAAATTATTAAAAATATTAATAATTTGTGTAAAATCATAATATATGAATTGGAAAGAAATAGGATGAAAAATTCCACATTTGAAAGGATAAATATATATTTTTATTGAAATGAACTAGTTTTGAACTAGATTTGAATTGGTTTTAAAAATAATCAGAATTTCCAATATATGAATTGGAATGGATTTGAATCGAAATTATCTTCGGAATATTTCGATCTTGGACTTCGTGATTATGCAGATATGGTTGTGGAGATTTGAAAGATATATTTGTATCGTTATTTCCAATACGATATTTGTTAGTTTCAGAATTTGATATTGAATATAAGCCGATATATTTTCTATTCAGAGCCTTGTATTTAATATCAAATGGGATTTAGGGTTCGTCGTGAATAGTGTCTTCAATAACACTGTTCTTGGACCAAGTTTAGAAAAGAATAAATCTTTTAATTAAGATCTAGTGAAATTGTCCAGTTAATTAGTATTTAATTGGAATTGAAATTAAATTGGTTTTTGGGTTTATCGTGAGCGGTGTTTTGAATAACACCTATTCTTTAACCCGATTAACAAAAGAATGTGATTTTGGGTTTATCGCGAGCCGTGTTTCAGGTGACATTGGTTCCTTAACCCAGTTAAAGACAGGATATTGATTTTTGGGAAGATTAACACTAAGTGGAGTTTTAATGAATCATTAATTAGACTAAAGTGATCGAGAATGGAGTATCACCAGTTTTGCTCCAAGCGATAGTTAAATCTTTAATTAGATTTGAACGTGAAATGGTAATTAATTTTACCGATAGCACCGTGGTGTTAGATATGGAGTATTACCAGTTTTTCTCCAGGGGACGAATAGGTTGGGATTGGGAAATAAAATAAATAATTACTTCTGTGTGGTTCGCTAATCCCGACTAGTTTGGAAAACCTTGACATAGTTTGAAATGGTTTCCAAAGGAAGATTAAAGAATACATTTAGAAGAATTTATCTTTGATAAAATTAATGGGAACCTTTCCCTAAGAATGTGAAATTTTGAATAAAAGAATATTTTGAATTGGAATGAGGCGTATGTTGTGTTTGTGTAACACGTGTTTATTATATACGCGGGTTATTCGGAAAGGCCGGGTTTATACCCATTCTGAATAACCGATTCGACGATAAGTCGAAGATGAAGACGGTGGTTGAAGTCCGGAAGTCTTCACATCGTTTGGATGATTATTGATGATCTTGATTGAGTTGTACACCCAAGAGGAGGGAATCAGTTGGTAATCGTCCAGATGTACTTGGAGATCAATGGATATGCGAGGAAAGTGCCTCCGGTTTCGTTCAGACCCAGAACGAACTTGTAAATGGACTGTGTGTCTGACATTGGATTTTATTCTATGTTGATTGATCTCTATTAAATATACATCTGTTTGGCGGTGGAGAATTTATTCTCTTTCTTTACGCCCTTCTCTGAGACCTATGAGCTCAGAGGTTGTATATCGATGGACACCAGTCGCATGGAGTGAATTGCCTGTGTGGCATGCCTAAGTGGTAAATGATTAAGGCATCTGTTGAAAAGCAAAGTCTTGTGGTTGATGATCAAAGCACGGCTTGTGTGGCATAGCTTTGTGTATAACATTAATTCGCGAGCCTCACACCTCGGTATGAGCCAAAAACGAGATAATGACTACAGGGAGAGCACGACATTTTTTTCTAGCTATGGGTGATGTCAGTGACCTACCAGCCCTGACATTTATATACTTTTTACCTGTGTGGTTGTTGGAATGCGAGGCGCCTCGAATATATGGTCGATAACTGGCACTATGTGAGCCGACGTACAGACCATTATATATAGGTCCTATAGGACCGGGAGACGTGTGTTCAGGTATAACTAATCCACTTTTGCACTTAGAGTGGACCGGCCCTGAAGATCCAAGGATCGCTGTGTGTGGTCCTGAGGCATTTGCTAGGGTGTCTCGAACAGAGAGGAGCTTGCCCCTTGCCTCGACTCATGACGGAAATCCAATTTCCAATACGAGATATTTCGGTTTTATTTGTAGAGCCTAGTATGGCGACATGATATATGGTACCCATGCCATCTATGATTGATATTTATGATTGAAATTGTTTTGACACACTTATAATAGTATCAAATGATTTGTTTTAAATGTACCAAGCATGTTTGGCTATTATAAGGGAAAACCCTATCCTTCGGCTTGAGTTGCATTGTGTGATGGGACCTGGGTCTTATAGTAGCTTCATTTTTCCAAAAAGCATTGCGCTTTTTTGTTATATGCACTAGTGTTCTTGGGAGGAAACCTATTCGGTGTTATATGGCATGGTCCCTTGAATTACTCTCTTTTAAAGTAAAGTTTTAAATAACTGTTTTAGTTCTCACACCAGTCACATGGCTGACCTGGAGCTTATTGTTATAACCTGTTCGGTGTTATACGGCATGGTCCCTTATTTTCCGCACGGGCAGCTAGTGGTTGGGTTTTGCAGATTTATTTTCACAGGATTCTGGTTTATAGCTAGGGTGATATTCAGAAAGCTCTGTATCCATGTATTTCTTTCAGTTATGTTTTGTATTATTTTTCCGCTGCTATATATTTAAATGTAATTTATTGTAATCTCTGATATTTATCAAATGTGTAATATTTATTCATACTCTGTATATTCTTGTTTTCTGATGGAATTGGTGTAATAAGCAATGAAATGTTCTTCTGTTTGCGTTCTGATTGGTCTTGTGCTCAAAGTAATTCGTTCTTTCTCTTCTCTTCGGAGATCGGGGAAGTTCAGGTCGCTACAAAGTGTTTCTGAGTGGGGAGCTTCAGTTGTATTTGCTACCAAGGCCGATGGTTCCCTTCGATTATGTGTAGACTACCGCGAGTTGAATAAGGCGACGAGGAAGAATAAGTATCCTCTACCACGGATAGATGATTTGTTTGATCAGTTGAGTGGAGCAAGAGTGTTCTCCCAGTTGGATCTCGCGATAGGTTTTCATCATATTCGAGTAGAAGCTAAGAGTATAGCTAAAACGACATTTCGGACGTCTTCTGGATTTTATGAGTGGTTGGTCATGCCATTCGGGCTGACCAATGCACCGGCATATTTTGTGGATCTTATGAATAGGGTATTCAAAGATCAGTTGAATAAGTTTGTTCTTGTGTTCGTGGACGATATACTTGTTTATTCAAGGACAGAGGAAGAACACAAGGAACATTTGAGGATAGTGATGGAGGTATTGAGAAAACACCAATTGAAAGCAAAGTTTTCTAAGTGTCACTTCTGGAGGAGGGAAGTGAGTTTCTTGGGCCATGTTGTTTCAGAGAATGGTATTACTGTGGATCCTGCGAAATTGGCTACGGTACAAGATTGGTCTATGCCCAGGAATGCAACGGACATAAGAAGTTTCTTGGGATTAGCTGGATATTATCATCAGTTTATCCAAGACTTCTCCAAGATAGCAGCACCGTTGACTCAGTTGACAAAGAAGAATCAAGCTTTCGTCTAGAACGAAAAGTGTGAGAATGTGTTCAAGAGTCTAAAGGACAAGTTACATGTGCACCAGTGTTAGTCATTCCTAAGGGGAATGAAGAGATAACGGTATACACGGATGCATGTGGTACCGGACTAGGTGTTGTACTGATGCAAGGAGGTAAGGTTGTAGCTTATGCAAGTCGGCAATTGAAATCGCATGAGAGAAGATACCATACCCATGATTTGGAATTAGCAGCGATCATATTCGCATTGAAGATGTGGAGACATTATCTCTTGGGAGAAAGATTCGAGTTGTTTACTGATCATAAGTCATTAAAGTATCTTTTCTCTCAAAAGGATCTAAATCTTCGACAACAAAGATGGTTAGAATTCTTGGCTTCCTATGATTTAGATATCGCATATACACCAGGAAAGGGCAATGCGGTGGCTGATGCATTGAGTAGAAGACATGCAAGTTTAGGGGCCATGTTTCTAGAATGGAAGCAACTGGAGTACATCGCTAGGTATGATTTCAGACCAAAGTGCGAATTGGATCCAGACATGTTAGCAAGTTTGACGATCAGACCCACTTTGATTGAACGGATTGATTCCAGTCAGAGGGACAATCATAACCTATTGGAAATCATCTCAAAGTTAGAGTTGGGAATCGAAGGAGAGATGAGCAAGCATGGGCTTGATCGAAATGGATGGCTTAGAAAGAATGGAAGACTAGTTAGTACCCAATGTCAATGGACTGAGAGATGAAGTGCTTAGAGAATATCATCACTCAAAAATGACTATACACCCCGGTGGTAACAAGATGTATCGAGACATGAAGCAGACCTACTACTGTGAAGGGATGAAAAGAGACATTGGGAAGTTTATATCAAAATGCATGAATTGCCAGCTAGTTAAAGCTGAGCAAAAGAAGCCTAGTGGTTTGTTGCAACCATTAGAAATTCCAGAATGGAAATGGGAACAAGTCTCAATGGATTTCATTGATGGGTTACCAAGGACAAGATCGGGCCATGATAGCATTTGGGTGATTATGGACCGATTGACCAAGAGTGCAAGATTTATACCCGTCAAGTCGAATAGAACAGCAGCTAAGTTAGCTGAACTATATGTAAAGTGGGTAGTGAGATTTCATGGAATACCCAAAGGCATTGTGAGTGACCGAGATCTGTTGCTCACTAGTGGATTTTGGAAGAGCTTACAAGAGGTGTTAGGATCAGAATTACATCTCAGTACCGCGTATCATCCTCAAACCGACGGACAGACAGAGAGGATGAATCGAGTATTAGAAGATCTCTTGAGAGCTTGCATATTAGACTTTGGTGGATCATAGGATGACCATTTGCATCTAGTAGAGTTTGCATATAATAATAGTTATCAATCTAGTATTGGTATGGCTCCATTTGAAGCTATGTACGGAAGATCGTGCAACTCACCGTCATGTTGGTTAGAAACTGGTGAGAAATTTGTGCTTGGACCAGATGTGATAAGAGAAACTTCAGCTAAAACTAAGGTTGTCCAACAGCGAATGAAGGCTGCCCAAGATAGGCAGAAAAGTTATGCTTATAAGAGGAGAAGAGAATTAAAGTTCTCCATTGGCGACTTGGTGTTTGTCAAGATTTCTCCGTTGAAGAGCGTGATACGATTTGGCCAGAGAGGCAAGTTAGCACCAAGATTTGTTGGTCCATTCCCAGTTCTTAAGCAAATTGGGAATTTGGCATATAAAGTTGAATTACCAGAGAAGATGGCAGGAGTTCATAACGTATTTCATGTTTCCCAGTTAAGGAAATTTGTGCACGACCCCGATGTGACTATTTCACCTGATCAGTTGGATGATATCGAGGTTGAACCCGAGGCGGTTGGGAACCGCAGACCTATGCATATTGTTGGGAACGATACGAAGCAACTTCGAAGGAAAGCGGTGAATCTAGTCAAGTTTCAGTGGGGTGAGAATGGGAATGACTGTACTTGGGAGACAGAGGAGAGCAAGGAGAAAGCGTATCCAGAACTCTTCATCGGGTAAGATTACAGTTTCTATTTAGTCTTTCTGCATGCTAGGATAAGTTTATTTTGTTTGTTTTGCATGTTTGATTGTTGTATATGGCTGGTAGGCATGCGGGATCCTTTGTATGTTTTGTGTTAAGGAATTTCAGAGACGAAATTTCCTAAGGAGGGGAGAATGTAACGACCCGCATTCTACGCATCGAAGGATCATAGAATATTTCTTTCTTTCATATATGAAGTCGTATGGTCATGTAACTTTTGGAGACGACTATTGGGGTCATTTCCCATATTCATGATTTTTGTTGATTTTTAAATGACTGTTTTGCCCCTAGCTGATCTTGTTTCGGCCATAACTTTTGATTGGAAAGGAGTTTCTACCTAAAACCACTTTTGTTAGATCCGGATGATGGTTTACCTTTCTGTAGAGTGGTCACATTAGCTAAACGGACTCAACGTTTGGGAGATATGGCCGAAACAAGTTTCAGGTGGTGAAAAACATCTTAATTGGGCTTAACCGGGTGATTAACAACTAGGCCCAAAGGGGAATTTCTGGATTAAGAGTATAAGAGGGCAGCTAGGGTTTAGAAAACGAATTTTACTTCATTTTCCAGCAGGGCTGCTAGGGTTTAGAAAACGAATTTTACTTCATTTTCCAGCCGCCGCTTTTTTTTCCTTCAAGTTTAGCCATGGCCTCCACTTTCTAAAACACCCCAAATCACCTTCTAACCGCTAATTAAGCCAAATCTATATCAAATCAAAGCGGATTAGCACAAGAATCAAGGTAGAACTGCTGTATAGCCATGGTATTCGCGCCCAAATAGAGGATCATTTCAGATTTGGTATTCTATTTGTAGCAAAGGTGAGTGATTTGCGTAGTTCCTCACTAGTTATGGTTAATTAAGGGTAATTAGTGATAATTAGCGAATTTATACATGTTAAAAATCTGAAAAAATATTGATAAATTTTGAAATATTGTTTTAGGACTTTGTTAGAAAATTTGGTTAATTTGGTTAAGTTTTACTAATCCTATCATTAGTTTTTCTTAAACATGCTTAAGGGAAAATATGAGATTTTGGCAATGTTTGATCCGTTTTAACATATCAAGTTGTCATTTTGGTGTTTGTGGTTGATGTTATATGTTGCTATGACTATTTGGCATGAATTGTGATTGTTTAGAATAGTTAGAATGGTCGAAAACGCCGTCGAGTGGCGTGAAAACAGTCGCTGGAAGTTGTAGGAAAAGTGCAGGTTGTGACCCGAACCAGATCGGATCGGATAGGGAGGCCCGAACCGACCCGTTTGTGTAGCCCATCCACGAGCGGCCCCTTGCACCCAAACCGAACCAGTACGCCACGAGTTGACTTGAAGCTTGGAGGGGACCACGATCGGACCAATCCAACGTTGGGGAAGAAGACCAAAGTGAAGCCACCATGAGACATGTACTGCGACCCGACCCGGGGTGCCATCCGAACCGATAGATCGTGGAGTGCTTATCCGAATCGATCCGGTTAAATTCGCCGATTCGAACCGATCCAGCTGGGGAATCATGATACCCGACCCGAACCGGTGCACCATGGAAGAGCTTGAGGAACTCGACCCGATCCGAGGTGATGAAGGCCACAAGCCGAACCGGAGAACTTGGACTTGAAGTGTGGACCACGAACCGAACCAGGAGCATGATATGAGGCAAGGTAAAGTGAAGAACCGAACCGATCCGGAGATATGACCAAAACCGAGATGCAAAGGTAGTCCAAGTGGGAAGTTTGTACTCAGGATCCAGTTGGGAACCAATGAGTCAACTTCATGAGTTGGGCTTTGCTGCGGGACGCATGCTAAAGGGTTATCGACGTCTATAGCTTTGATTCACCACCAAGACGGATGTTAGGCTACGTATCAGTGCAGTGGTGTAGTTACTACTCCATGGGGCAGAGTGATCGTAGAAAGGCCATCAGCCGGTGCAGTGGAGTTGTTATGACTTCATGGGGCAGAGTGGACATAGCAAAGACTAGGGCTATGGATCAGTGTAGTGGTGTCATCATGACTCCATGGGGCAAAGTGATCATAGCAATGAATAGGGTGATCAAAGTGGCGGATATCATATGCTTTACGCACTGAGTGAGAGACGTGAGGATGGTTGTCATGCTTGATTTGTTTGCCATCACTATGACATGCACACCCCCACCCCCGTATTCTTTACACCATATGTTAGTGGCACCGTAGAGTATTGTACAGTATGTAGTACTAACTTTTTGGTTGCAGGTCCAGGTTCATGTATGGTTTAGTATACCTATTATTGTTATGTTTCGCTACTTATCGCTCATACCAGACTTTTGTCTGACCCAGAGTTTTATGTCTCTTCTTATTACTCTAGGTGCTCTCACGAGCAGACTAGAGACATGTTAGCTGGTGAAGCACGAGTAGCTGTACCAGAGACGAGCAGGAGGCTTCCACGTACGATATATATAGATATTCTCCCTGTATCGCTGTAGGGTCACTACTTTGGGCATTAGTAGTGTACCTTTTTCCTTTGCTTTGCTTTAGAGACAGTTTGAAAAGTTGTAATAATGGTGATGTGAACATAAGCTGTATCTGGATTTCCGCTGCTATGATGTGTAGTTTTAGTTTTCGGGTTATGCACTGTCTCGCCTGTTTTATGTTAAGTATGTTGTTATTATATTTTGTCCCATGCGCTGTGAGACATTCTATAGGTTCTTGATTAGTTCATTCTCTTCTTTCATTTCTTCTGACGACCGTCCCATGCTGGTCGGGCATGTGTACAGCCCACTTTCGGAAGAAATGTCGGTTGGTGCGGGGTGGGCCGTCACACACACACACACACACACACACATATATATATATATATACATACATACATACATACACTAGTGTATGTGTGTGTATACACATGTGTGTTTACATTTGTTGGTTGAAAATTGCCTTGTTTAATTTTGTGTTGTTGTGTCCATTGTTTTGTGTAACACCATTGTACATGAGTTTGCACATATGATCTGTTCATTTAATTTTGACCAGTTGTTGAGCCATGCTACATGCTAATTTGATCTGAGTTTAAGTTATACACACGGATATGCAGCATATATATGTCATGCAATGTTTGTATGATTATGTTAGAACTTTTGTCAATACATGATTGTATTACAAATTTAAATCTTTTTGTCAATACAAGATTGTATTGTAAAGTTGGATCTTTTTGTCAATACACGATTGTATTACAAAGTTATATCGTTTTGTCAATACATGATTGTATAGCAAATAGACAGTAACAACTATCGTTGTTACTCAATAATGTCACAATTGTCAAGTCAAACTGTTATTATAGCAATGACATTAAGCGAGACCGATTGTGCACTAGATTGGAGCGGTACATAACTGTCTCCAATAGACTAGAAGAAGAATATTTCAGTAATGTCCGAGTCCAGAAATAATTTTGTTTCCTTGAAACAATTTTGCCGTCGTATGCACTGATTGACGTGATAGCAATTTGTTTCACAGGATAAAACGGACCAACCACGTAGTGCAGTGCCAACAAACGAAGCCTCGACGAATTGAAGTAGATTATAGAAACTTGAACAGAGTATTACATTAAAGAAGTAGCAAATTGAGGAGAATAACTAATGTGTATTCCATCTCGTTTTGGGCCAAGTATTTATAGGCTGGAGAAAATGCCTATTCGAATATTAATGACATTTGGAAAGGTTGCGACCCTTTAACCAAGTGGTGCATGAATGTGTATTCACATTTAAAAATGAAACGGTTGTATCCATTCAATTGAATGGACATGACAGATCAAAAGTGATCAAGTAACTCGTTTCAATACAACTGACACAAGCTGCAAGCAGCGGCCTATTTAACCATGAGACTCCAAGAGTCCCAAGGCACAAAGCCCAATTTTTGACACTAATATAATATTGTGTCATGGACCCTAAGAGTCCCAAAGCACTAAGCCCAAGTTGACATCAATATAATATTGTCATGGACTGCAAGAGTCCCAAAGCACTAAGCCCAAGTTGATATCAATATATATTTTGTCATGGACTCTAAGAGTCCCAAGGCACTAGGCCCAATTTGACATCAATATAATATTGTGTCTTGGCTTAGCCACACTATTCACAAGCCCTCTTCTCCTTTATTTATATAAGCCTACAGAGAGTAGGTACTCATATTTCATAATGTGGGACTTAGATTGCTTTCCCATCTTCTTCCAAAATTCCTCTTGCTCATTCATTTCCAATAATCCCCCACGTGAATGAGCAATCGTTCTTAGTTTCAAGAATCATTTATCGCATCGGTTAAAGTATGATATGGGCCTTGAACTTTCCTAGTGATTACCTATTTGAATTCCAGGCAAATCAGTAGAAATAGAATGTCCTTGAACTGTAAGCCTTTTGTGTAATTGCAAAGTAGATAACACATGATAAATGTTTCTTATAATCTTTCGTTCTCTGTATGTGTTCATTTTTCCCTTCAACACCTACCTGGTCTCATAAGTGCTTGAAGAATTCGGCTTCATAATTCTCTTTGAAGTGCCACCTTCGCACTTACGTAGGTGATTCTATAAAGGTTATTTTCTAATTCCTCAAATACAGACATCTTAAAAAGTATTAATACTTATCCTTTTCAACACGTAATGTAGTTACTTATCATAGGAATGGTTTGTGTTTAACAGTGCCATCAAGTTTCTCTTAAACTTCGTTGTCCCTTTAAACCTAGATCTTGGGATCTCCAATCAACTAGGTAGGGTTTTCATTTTAGAAAACCTTTATTCTATAAGCCTTAGCCCCATTCCCATCGATAAGATTTGAACTTTCTCTCTTGGCAAGCCTTTTGTAGGTGGATCCACTAAGTTATCTTTAGATTGAATGTAATCTATTGTGATAACCCCTTTAGAGAGAAGTTGTCTTATCGTTTTACGTCTATGACAAATATGCCTAGATTTACCATTGTATAGTGTACTATTAGCTCTTCTAATAGTTGATTGACTATCACAATGTATACATATTGGAGGCATAGGTTTGCTCCAATTAGGAATGTCTTCCAAGAGGCTTCGAATCTATTCTACTTCTTATGCAGTTTTATCTAGTGCAATAAACTCTGATTCCATCGTTGATCTAGCGGTACAAGTATGTTTGGATGATTTCCATGTTATTGCTCCATTTCCTAATGTGAACACATATCCACTTGTAGACTTTGTATCATGTGATCCATTGATCCAATTTCCATAACTGTATCCTTCCACCATTGAAGGATAGTTTGTATAGTATAGACCATAGCTCTGTGTATAATTTAGATATCCAGGAACTCTGATTATTGTTTTCCAATGATATTTACCAGAATTGCTGGTAAATCTACTTGGTTTGCTTACAGCATATGCGATGTCAGGCCTAGTACATACATGATACTTTCTAGTATATGAGAGTATTCTAACTGGTAGTTATCATCACCAGTGTTCTTTACCCAATTTTTGGTTTATATCTACTGGTGATTTTGCAATAGTTACATTATATTGCTTGAAATTTTCAAGTATTTTGGTGATGCATACCCCTTTGGTGTTGTCAGAACTTTTACATCCAATGTCACATCAGCCAGTCCTTGGTCTTTCAAATTGAGTCCAGAGGATAACTTATCCTTTGTAAATATGGTTATGGCCTTGTTATTGCCTAGGATCAATAGGTCATCAACAGAGAGTCCAACAATGACATATCCAATATGTGTGTATTTTATATACACACATTTATCTGATTCATTTATCGTGAACCCATTTAATAACATAGCTTTATCAAACTTCTCATGCCACTGTTTGGAGCTTGCTTAAGGCCATAAAAAGATTTTACCAGTTTGCAAACTTTATTCTCATTTTCTGAGCTTAGAAATCCTTCAGGTTGTTTCATATAGATTTCTTCCTCTAATTCACCATTAAAGAATGCAATATTAACATGCATTTGATGTATTTCTAAGTCATGTATGGATGCAATAAGCTATCTTATCCACGTTACTATGAATATGTATCAAAACAGTCCAGGTCTTCCTTTTATCTAGATCCTTGGACTACGAGCTTTGTACTTTTTCTATTGAACCATTAGGTTTCAACATCTTTTTAAATATCCATTTATCACCTAAGGTCTTACATCCTTAAGGTAAATCAACAAATTCCCATGTATGATTGGACATAATGGATTCAACCTTATTGTTAATTGCCTCTTTTCAATAAGGGGCATCGCTGGAAGACATAACTTGTTTGTATGTCAATGGATCATCTTCTAACATAAAGGTATAGAAGTCTGATCCAAATGTTTTTAATGTCCTTGACCTCTTACTTTTTTCTTGGTTCTTCCACTTGCTGCTCAACACTACGTTGCCGAGTATTATTTTGTCCAACTTCCTCAAGAGAATTAGGAACGTTATCTTTCCTTGGTCCCTTGGGTGTATGATTTTTAGTACCCTGTTTCAAGGAGAAAATATGTTTGAAAAATCTAGTATTTATTGTAACAACCCGAAAATCTGGGCCAGTTTAAAATTTTTATTTTAGCAATTTTAGCGAATTTTGATTATTTTAAATAATAACGACGAGAAATTTATTTTGAATAGAATTCGAACGAGTATATATTATATAGATCGTCATCAGAATATAAATAATTATATATAATTATAAATAGAATTGAAAATGGCGGCGGTAGTTCGATAATTCGATTTCAAACTTCAAATGAATGTACCGAGTGCAAAACAAACCGGATTTTAGTGAAACCAAAAATATTAGAATCAAATTGATAATATCTTTCCAACGAATCCGAAAAATCGGGATTTCATAGAGGGAATCAAAAGATATGTCCAGTTGAAAATTCTGAATAGTCGCTATGGAATTCAGGCCCTTAAAAATGGAAATTTTGCAAACGACCTCAGATTTCGACGAAACCACTTTTGTTGGGTCCGTGATGTTAAGTTATTGCAAGGTTTCAATTTTTGTAATTTTTCGAATCAATATGTGAGCGTGGCAAAGGAAAACGCGTTTCACCAGTTTTAGTTGATTTAATCGACTGGAAAATGGCCATTTTTCAAACGGTCGCAGAATTCGACGAAACTAGTTTTGTTAGGACCGTATCGTCAATACGAAGCTAGAAAATATTTTTTTGGGAATTTTTCTAGTTAGTATGTGGCCTCGGTAAATCGAAATGCGCGTTCAAATTCAATATATAGAGTTATATGTTGATTTGGCGAAAACAGATCGTAACGATCGAATCAGCTTACGATACATATCCCATTGTGTTCGGAATGGGGGTAGAACGCTAGGAACGACAGTCGGTGGGTCTCATTTCGACTTCGAATAAAAAGTCAACTTTTAATAGAAATTAAATAAAATAAAATAATTAATAACCCCCCCTCTATTCTTTTCTTCCACGTTCACTTATTCACAAATCAGAAAAAAAAAGAGAGGGAAGAGGGGGAGGAGCCGCCGTCGCTCCTCCCATCGGAGTGTCACCGCGCCATCAGGCGCCGCCCAGGGCCAGCCGCCGTCCAACCCTCCTTCTCCCCCCAGCTCCCTTCTCTCCTTCGATAATCGCGCCGCCCTCCATCGCGTGACCTCCACGACCCACGCCTTCCGCCGCCATCTCCCCTTCCTCCTGCTCCTCCGCCTCTTCTTCTCCTCCATTCGAGACTCGCGCAGCCCCCCTAACCCAACCCAAACGACTGGAAGCCGCCGCCCCCCTGAAAACCCTACCCAATCCGCCGCCTCAGCAACACCTCGAGCCACCGATCTCCAACGCGCTATAGTAAACCCCCCTCTTCCAATCAAAGTAAGAATTTCATTTAGAATTTATTTTCAGTTTTAAATATATACAAAACATTGGATTAATTTCGGTTTTAAACACCTATAGATTTGATTTAAAAACTGATTTTTATTTGATTTAAAAACTGATTTATATTATATAAAAATCGAATTTTTATATATGTAGAAGAAGGATAAAAATCGAATTTTTATAATGTAGAGATATTAAAAATATGATTTTTAATTTATAGAAGATATAAAGATTTGGTTTTTATATAATTTAGATAATAAAAATATAATCCTTTATATTGTAGAAGTATAAAAATATAATCTTTTATATAGTTATGATAATAAAAATTCGATCTTTATACATATGAAGTAGAAATATAAAAATATAATTTTTATATAGAATGAAGCGTCGATAATATATATGAAGAAGAAATAAAAATATGATTTTTATTTATTGAAATGAAACAATAAAAGTATAATTTTTATTTGAACAGCGTGAAAAGGACTACGGTGGAATTTCAATCGAATCTAGATGATTCAGCAGTTCAACAGCAAAGCACGGCGGAGTGGATCCCTCTGTGAGAATTTCTCACTCTTTAATTTAATTTTCTAGTTATATATATATACTAGGATGCAGACGGTGTTTAGTAGCACCCGTCATCCACAGACCATGGATGGCTTGTTTGTTTAATAGTTTGGTTGTGTAGTTGGTTAGATTATTTGGTTTGAATTGAATTGTTTGGTGAAATGAAATTGATTTGATTGATGTGTGAATGGCGTGGGCCTTCACTAGACCGGGGATAAGGCTAGGCCTTGTCCCGTTTCTAGTATCGTGCCGTTATGCCGCCGTAATTTTCTAAAAATAAGTTAGAAAAATAAAGATAACATTTTATTTAATAAATGAACCGAGTAGAATATTCATAGGTTGAATAAAATAGTTTGATCGTTAAAAATATATTTTTTAACGTGAATGTGAATAAATAAATATTCATTTACAAACCGGACAGTTTGTTTATGTACACCTATTTGAAGGACATTGATTGGGACGATAAATTTTACACATCGCCCAACTGCACAAATAAAAATCTGTGTTTGATTGCTTGAAACCCCACACGGGTATTGGGATGATATTTGACGTACACTAATCCCGATTGTTTAGTTGTATGTCGATCGATTGATTGACAGACTGTTATAAGCGTCAAATATTTATATTCGATGCTTATACAGTGTAGAATGCACTTTGGATGATGGTTGATTATTCATCGTTGTTATTGTATACATGTGTTGTAGAAAATCCATATAATCAACATTATATGGTAATTGATTGAGCCTCATTCCAGTTTCGAAAAAGAAATATTTGAAATAGAAATATTTGAAATAGAAATATTTGAAATAGAAATATTTGAAAAAGGAATATTCGAAATAGAATATTTGAAATTTAGAAATATTTGAAAAAGAAATATTTGAAATAGAATATTTGAAAATCGAAATATATGAAGCCGCGTTGATAGATTGACGCCATTTTAACGTGAACGATATTTATATCGATTTTATTCAAATTGAAGTGAATATTAAAGTGAATTGAAATTCGAATCTAATTGAATTGATTTGAAATTCGAAATAAATTGAAATGGTTCGAAATTCGAATAGAATTGAAATAGAATTGAAATCGTTTTGAAATGAATTCGAATTGAAATTGAATAGGAAGTTGAAACCGTTTTTAAAACGAATTTAAAACGATTTATAAAGCACGTTTTGAATTGAAATCGACGAAGTATATATTATATATATAATATAATGGCCTGAATAGAACGCGCCGCGCCGCGGCAGTTCGCGAATTTCGACCATTGGCTTCGAACGGATATTGCGAGAGATCCGACCGTCGGATTCTCCTGAAACCGGAACCGTTGGGTTCGTATCGAAAAGACCTTTCTAACGAATATTAGAAATTAGAAATCAAACAGTTGGATTTGGAATTATGTCCAAATCAAATTTGAAATAGGTCGCTGTAAGTGCAGTTCGATGGCCGTTGATGGAAATCGACTGTACAGGCCTTGATAAAATTATTAAAAATAGTAATAATTTGTGTAAAATCATAAGAAATGATTTGGGAACAATTGGGATGAAAAACTCCATATTTGAAAAGATAAAAATAGATTTTTTATCGAAATGAACTAGTTTTGAACTAGAATTATAATTCTATTTATTTTTAAAATAAATAAACTGGATTAGAAATGGTTTTGAAAATAACCAGAATTTCCAATAATTGCATTGGAATGGATTTGAATCTAAATTGTCTTCGGAATATTTCGATGTTGAATTTCGTGATTATACAGATGTTGTTATGGAAATTTGAAAGATATTTATATATCGTTATTTCCAATACGATATCTGTTGGTCGTAGAATTTGATATTGAATATAAGCCGATATATTTTCTATTCAGAGCCTTGTATTTAATATCAAATGTGATTTGGGTTTGTCGTGAATGGTGTCTTGATTAACACTGTTCTTGAACCCAGTTGAGAAAAGATTAAATCTTTTTATTTAGATTTAATGAAGTGTAACAATTAAATGATATTTAATTGGAATTGAACTGACATTGATTTCAGGGTTTATCGTGAACAGTGTTTTAAATAACACTTGTTCTTTAACCCGGTAATTAATGGAATGTGATCTTGGGGTTTATCGTGAACAGTGTTTTCAAATGACACTGATTCTTTAACCCCGTCAAAGATTAAAACTAAGTGGAGTTTTAATAAATCTTTAATTAGATTGAAATGATCGAGGATGGAGTATCACCAGTTTTGCTCCAGGCGTTAGTTAAATCTTTAATTAGATTTGAACGTGAAATGGTAATTGAATTTACCGATAACACCGTGGTGTTAGATATGAAGTATAACCAGTTTTACTTCATGGGATGAATAGGTTGGGATTGGGAAATTAAAACAAATGATTACTTTGGTAAGGTTCGTTAATCCCGACTAGTTGAATCGAAATTCAAAAGAAGATTAGAGAATAAATTCAAGGAATTTATCTTGGATAAAATTAATGGGAACCTTTCCCTATGAATATGAAATTTAGAAACTAATTGTCGGTTAGCCAAGCAGAATGGTTTTCTGGATATTGATCTGATGTTGGTTTCGGCCTTCGGGGTTAATATTTAGGAAATTATTCTCTTGATTAATTTACGGTTAGTGACTGATGAATTGGAATGAGGCATATGTTGTGTTTGTGTAACACTTATTGAAAATATACGCGAGTTATTCGGAACGACCGGGTTTATCCCATTCTGAATAACTGATACGACGATAAGTCGAAGATGAAGACGGTGGTTGAAGACCGGAAGTCTTCACGTCGTTTGGATAATTACTGATGATCTTGATTGGGCTGTACACCCAAGAAGATGGAAATTGTTGGTGATCGTCCAGACGTACTTGGAGATCGATGGATATGCGGGGTACTAGGTGCCTCCGGTTTCGTTCAGACCCAGAACGGACTTGTAAATGGACTGTGTGTCTGACATTGGATTTTAGTCTGTGTGATTGATCTCTATTAAATATATATCTGTTTGGCGGCGGAGAATTTATTCTCTTGCTTAACGCCCTTCTCTGAGACGTACGAGCTCAGGGGTTATATACTGATGGATATCAAATGCATAGAGTGAATTGCCTATGTGGCATGCTAAGTGGCAATTGATCGAGGCTTCTGTTGAAAAGCAAAGTCTTGTGGTGATGATCAAAGCACAGCCTGTGTGGTACAACTTTGTGTAACGTGAATTCGCGAGCCTCGCACCCCGGTTATGAACCAAAAACGGGAGAGGACGTCAGGGAGGGCATGCGTTTCTTTCTAGCTAGGGTGGTGTCAGTGACCTACCAGCCCTGACAAGTATATACTTTTCACCTGTGTGGTTGTTGCTGTTGCGAGGCGCCTCGGTTTGATCAGACGATCCGGGTCCGGTGGAGTCATTCGTTGGCTCATTTACGCCCCAAAGGGCGGGGAAACGCATGTTCAGGATTTAAGTTTAATCCACATCGGTGGACCGGCCCTGAGGATCCAAGGGTCGATGCGCTCTGACCCTGAGGCTCGGGCTAGACAGTCTCGAAGTCGGTGAGGACTATCTTTTGCCTCGGTTCACAGACGGAAATCCAATTTCCAAATACGTGACATTTGCGGTTTTGATTGTAGAAACTAGTATGGCGACATGATATATGGTACCCATGCCGCCTATGATTGATACTTATGATTTGAAGCTGCTTTATACACTATGCACTTACAATAGTATCAAATAATCTGTTTTTAAACGTATCAAGCATGCTTTGG
This sequence comes from Allium sativum, assembly GCA_030737875.1. NCBI lineage: Eukaryota > Viridiplantae > Streptophyta > Magnoliopsida > Asparagales > Amaryllidaceae > Allium > Allium sativum. The sequence goes on from CM060924.1 coordinate 975,502,350, forward strand.
CTGTTATAAGGGAAAACCCTATCCCCCGGCTTGCGTTGCATTGTGTGATAGGACCTGGGTCTTATAACAGCTTCATTTTTCCTTATTTAGCATTGCGCTGTTTGTTTTATGCACTGGTATTCTTGGGAGGAAACCCGTTCCGTGTTATACGGCGTGGTCCCTTGATTTACCTAACTTTAAAAACAAAGATTAATAACTGTTTTAGTTCTCACACCAGTCCCATGACTGACCTGGAGTTTATTGTTTTGACCTAAACTCTGGGTGCCCCTATTTTGACACGGGCAGCTAGTAGTTTTGGTTTTGCAGATTTATATTCACAGGATCCTGGTTTACAGCTGGAACGATATCCGGAAAGCTTTGTATCCGTATATCTCCTTCTAGTTGTGTATTGTATTATTTTCCGCTGCTATGTAATTTATTGTAATCTCTGATATTTCTGTGTAATATTTATTTGTTTATACTCTGTATATTCTTGTATTCTGATGCATTGTTGTAATATACAATGAAACGTTCTTCCGTCTGCGTCCTATTGTGTCGTGTTCTCAAAACAATCAGGCGTTTCGAACGGTCTGGATCGGTTTAGCGACTGATTCGGACCGAGCGAGATTCCCGATCGTCACATTTATCGACTCAATGATGGTATTTTCATGAATATCATCAATTTTCGATTTGTGTACCAGAAATTGATATGCGACACTGTTTTGTGCATATCCAATGAATACACAATCAACTATTTTTGGCATTATTTGGTTTTGGTACCTCTACCTTGGCAAGACACCCCCGCACTTTTAAGTATTTGTAGGATGGTGGTCGGTTTTTCCAAAGTTCATGAGGAGATTTAGATGTTTTCTTTTGGGGTATTTTATTTAAAATTTGATTTCCTAAAAGAATAGCTTCTCCTCAAAAGTTATCTAGCAAGCCAGAATAAACCATTCATCATTTCTTTAAGAGATTTATTTTCCGTTCGGCTATACTGTTGGATTGAGGTGAATATGGTGCTGTAATTTGGTGTAAAACACCATGTTCAATGCAAAATTCTTCAAAAGGGAATGCATATTCTCCTCCTCTATAACTTCTTAAAGCTTTGATTTTCTTGTTGAGTTGATTCTCATCTTCCGCTTTGTATTGTTTAAACACATCAAATCACATACATCTGTATGTATTATATCTAGCGATTCTGTTTCTCGTTCAACATGATGAAACGAGTTTCCGTCAATTTTGCTTCTGCACAAATTTAACATTTATAATTGGTGTCTAGATTAATTAATTAGTGCAAGGTATCAAAATTTACATGCCCTAATCCAGAATGCCACATGTTGGAAGAGTCAACAATATAAATAGAAGATTTACTTTTATTCATATCAATATGTGGTACAATAGTGGTTACATTTTTTTTCTTAAACGAACCATCACACACATACCCTCTTCCTGCATACACTTCATTCTCAACTTCAAGGATTAATTTTAATCGATGTTAGCTGAGAAATGTTCTTGAAATCAGGTTCTTACGAATTTCTGGAACATAGAGAATATCATTTAAAGTTAGTTCCATTTTAGGTTGCATTCTGATATTACTGCACATAAATTCATATCAGCACTGCCCTTTTTGAGATTTCAGCCAAATTTGATTTTGATCTTCTTAGGAACATATTTGGTCAGAAATTTGGCAAGTCCCAATGTTGTTAGATAAAGCAACATTTTTATGTTGTCAACACTTAAAATTAATGACATTGAACTTCTCTCGCCTTTCTCCATGAGATAGAGCGATTGTTGGAACCACTGGCGCAATTAGGGCGTTGTTCACTATCTATGTTGGTGTAAAATTATTGTTGCTATTTTGCGACATAGCTTATTGTCGTCTACAACAATCAATATTATTTCAAGATTATTAGAATTTTTGTCAATACATGATTGTATTACAAAGTTAGATCTTTTTGTCAATACAAGATATTATTACAAAGTTAGATCTTTTTGTCAATACATGATGTTGGAGAATGGAGTTTTGATGACAACAACCATATTTCAATTATCATTGATTATAAAATATATACCAACATCTTTATTTACAATATATATATATATATATGCAGAATTTGTATACAGGAATTAATATCAGTCAGTTTGTATACAGAATTTGTATTTAGAATATACCTATAGTAACATCCAACAGTTACAAAATAATTATTAACTCTATTTTCATGTTTTGAGTTACACATATTACATCAGTCAGTCAGACGGATATTGTAATGACCCGCATTTGCAGAGGTATAATAATTAATTTATTTAATTATTTAAAAGGTGATTAAAGGATTTAATGGTCGTGGAATTAAATAATAGTGAATATTTAATTAAAATAATAAATTAAATAATATATTTAATTCTGAAATAATCAGAATTGGCGGAAATGGCGATATGGTGTGAACTGGATCATCTGTGATATTTAATTCAGCTTGGAATTGAATTTGAATAACGAATATATTATATAAACGACAGTTTGAACGTATAATTATATTATAATTAAAATCGAGCTTGAAATGGCGCAGCAGTTCGCAATTTGGCGATTTGAACTTCAACTGAATGTACAGGATTCGTTTTAAGCCGAATTTCTGTGAAACAAGAAACGTGTGGAGCTGGTGGAGTATATCTTTCTAGTGGAAGAGAAAAATCGGGATTTCGTCGGATAGATTTTGATTTACGTCCAAATCAAATTTCAGAAAAGTCGCTGTAGAATTCCTTTATAATTTGCGACGCTTTATATACGTTATAAAAGGATTTTCGATATAAACTGAATATCGATAAATCTAAAATCTGAAATATCAAGCTATAAATTCTGATATGATATTCTAGAGCTGGACGATATCATATGTGAAGATATACGATAATATAAATTTATTTATATTTAATTTAATTATATTTAAATGTATTTATATATTTAAATGGGTCATCCAGAGCTTTAAAAATAGCCACTTTTGCAAACGAAGTCAGAATTCGACGAAACTAATTTTGTTGGATCCGCAATGACAAATAGATGTTAGATTTTCAATTTCGTGATTTTTAGAGTCACTGTGTGGCCGTACGGATTTTTAGAGTGAAAAACAGTTAGTATTTTGACAGTTAAAAATACGCTGTATGAGCATACGAAGTCGGAATTCGACGAAACCAGTTTCGTTGGGTCTGTAATGTCGAACTCTAGCTGCTTGTCTAGTTTCATGATTTTTAGGTATTGTTTGTGATCGCAGGGATTTTTAAACACGAATTTACAAAAGAATATACCAAGAATATTCCTCCTAGAAAATATCTAGATATTTTGAAACACTATATATACCACCCCTTAACCCTTAAACCTAATTTACATTCCTCAGTAAAATGTTTTCAAGCCACCAAAGTTGTTTCCGGGGAAAAAACCCAAATTCACTACTTTTAAAATCCGAATAAAATCAAAACAAATTCAAAAAAAATCAAACTGAGTATGTATTTCAATCCACTACTAAATTCCGTTCACCCTCATAGGGGTATGGTTGGGTTCGAATCAAACTTTGTCACACCCAAGATACAGCGTGCGTTCAAATCGACTAGGGCTGGAGAAGTCTCGGTTTTTGACTGTTGATTCATGAAATCGATGGGGTATTGGGATTCAGAAGGTCAAAAGGAGCGGGTATGCTCGAATTGGTGGTGTTCGACGTGGATTTCCATCGAGGTCTGGCATCAGAAACCTGACGACGGAGCGGGCTTACAGCCACCGAGTGGAGCAAGGAGTATACGAGGAGGGAGAGTAGAAGAAGAGAGGAATTGTGGTAATTTTCATTTGATTTTTAAGTAAAAGGAGATGAGGCCGTTTGGAGATGAACGTTCGTGAATGGTGGGAGCGAAATGGAAGAAGCACGGCATTGTGGTTTGGGGGAGATGAAGGCTTTCTAGCGGGTTGGTAACTTCAGAGTGGTACTGGGCCAAGATTTTAAAGCTAAGCCCAAAAGGAAATTAAATTAATTAAAGTTTATTTTTAATTATAAGTGTATAAACTTGTTGATATCGTATCTTTATCATACTGTATTAGAAATTCGAACCGTCAGTCACGTTAGGATCGTATGGACGGGAGCAACACAATGAGACTGACCGGGAGTGAATCCGAGCTCGTTACAATTTATGGAGAAATAAATTGTCCGACTGAATCAAATAATGCAAACCGTTATTTAACGGCTAACGCGCCAATGTGAGTAAATCTCTCTAACTCTGAACAGTTTATAATTTCATGTTGTATTTTTAGAACTGTTAGGAATTGTCTGTTTGATTGTGTGTTGACTATTTGATTGAACTGCTAGTCAGTTAATGAAATATTATATATATATAAATATATATAATATATAAACAGTTATGTAGTTATATATTGATTCTGTTTATCAGAATAATTCATATTGAACTGAAAGTGATGACAATCATGTTGTGTAACATCTGTGGATGCAGGAAAACAGGTTGGAGGAATCCGACTGGATTCCTCAACAGTTATTTTATTGTTTTTCATATATTTTTGATATATGATGTGAATTATAACCTGTTGTTGATTTTGTGTGTATGGACGATATTGGACATCGAAATTTGATATGTTAAACACCATAACATACCAAATGTTGGTAAGGGAATTTTCAAAGGGATAGTGAAAATAAAATATTTATAAATGGAATATTTATAAATAAGAAATATTTATAAATTGGAATATTTATAAATAGGAGATATTTAGAAAGGAAATGATTTCAAACAATTTTCTTTTTGAATGGAAAGGCCTGTGTGGCGGGTTTGGGGATTTTCCCGATGCTTCCGTTACAAAGGAGGTTATGGCGAATTTTTCCGGGAGTTTGAAGAGTTAGAATATATTTGTAAATCAAATATAAAAGGGAAATATATTTGTAAATCAAATATAAAGGGTAATATATTTGTAAATCAAATATAAAAGGGAAATATATTTGTAAATCAAATATAAAAGGGAAATATATTTGTAAATCAAATATAAAGGGTAATATATTTGTAAATCAAATATAAAAGGGAAATATATTTGTAAATCAAATATAAGGGAAATATATTTGTGATAATCAAATATAAAGGAAATATATTTATAAAACAACATAGAGGGAAATATTCGTAAAAACAAATATAAAGGAAAATATTTGTTAAACAAATAGAAAGAGAAATATTTGTAAACCATTTTACAAATAGGTTAAAAAGGGAATTATTTATTTAGGGAATAAATAAAGAGTTAAAGGAATTATTTATTTAGGGAATAAATAAAAGATTTATAGGAGATATTTATTTGATAAATAAATAGGATTAAATCAAAGGAATATTTATTTGATAAATAAATAGGATTAAATAGAATATGTACCCAACACTTGTATAAGTGAAGTAACGTTAATAAAGAGAACATTTATAAAGTGAAGAACCGTTACCAAAAGTAAATCTTTATAAATGAATAAACGTTATCAAATAGGAGTTATTCGAATAAGATAATCAATTAGAGTTAGAAATGATCGATTAGAGTTAGAATAAATCAATTTGAGTTAGAATTGACCAGTTAGAGTTAATCAGTTAGGGTTAATCAGTTAGAATTAATCAGTTAGAATTTATCAGTTAGAGTTAATCAGTGAGGGTTGACCAGTTAAAGTTAGAGTTAAATAATTAGAGTTATTCAAATGGATTTAATCAGGTAGAGTTATCGAATATCACTTATTCGAAGTAGAGTTATCGAATATAGTGTATTCAAGAGAAGAGTAATAAAATGTTGGTTATTCGAGGTGAGTTATCGAATTTGTTATTCGAAAGGAGTTATCGAATTTAGTTATTCGAAAAGGAGTTATCGATTATTGGTTAAATCGAAGTGAGTTATAGAATATTTGTTAAATCGAAGTGAGTTATATAATATTAGTTAAATCGAAGGAGTTATCGATTATAGTTTAATCGATAAGAGTTATTCGAATTAGTTATTCGAATAAAGTTAAACACAAGGAGTTATCGAATATAAGTATTCGAAAGTAAGTTATCGAATTAGTTATTCGAAGAAGGAGTTATTGAATTAGGTATTCGAAAATAGTTATAGATTTTAGTTTAATCGAAAGGAGTTATCGAGTATTGGTTATTCGAAGTTAGTTAATCCCAAGGAGTTATTCGAAGTTAGTTTAATCGAAAGGAGTTATCGAACATTGTTTATTCGAAGTTAGTTAATCCAAAGGAGTTAGGCGAAGTTAGTTAATCAAAAGGAGTTATCGATCATAGTTTAATCGAAGAGAGTTATCGATTAGTTTAATCGAAGTGAGTTAATCGAATATAGTTGTTCGAATAGAATTAAAGGAGTTAATCAAATATAGTTATTCGAAAAAAATCAAAAGAGTTAATCGAATATAGTTTGTTTAAATATAGTTAAAGGAGTAATCGAATATAGTTGTTCGAAAGGAGTTAGGTAAGGAGTTAAGTGGAAAGAGTTTATTGATTAGAGTTAAAAGAATGAACTTACCCTGTTTCGAGATTTGAAATGTTGTTCAGTTAAGGTCTGAGAGGTAGTTATACCCCAACTTGATCGACTTCGTTTTAATTTAGAAATGGTTAAGGTTCGAGAGTGAAAGTGGTTAAGTGAATTTAGTAAATAAGTATAGTGGTTTGAGTGGTCGTCGCGATGATGATTTAAACACCTGTTTAAATCCAAGTAAAGAAGATTTGGAAATGTTTTCCAAATAGAATCAGAAACGTAATCAAATATTGAAATTGGAAATATGGATTAGAAATGGAAATGTTTTCCAGTGTTAACGTATATTTTCTAAACATAGAAAATAAGGAAAATATGAATATATATATATATATAGAAATATATATGATTGATGATTGATTGATAGAATTTCCATTTGGAAATAATATCGTTGTTTGCACACGTGTTTTTCTTTGATTGTTAAATCACAGACTATCAAAATTTTGACCATTTTAACGTTGTTAATATGGAGAGACCGGTTGGATTGTTATCCAAAGAACCACTCTGTATTGGCATAAGCGTTGCGAATCATATATGCCAAGGATAATTGAAGACAAAGTAAAGTGCAAGGGCTATTGTATAAGTCTTAGATAACCGTGCCTAAGATGGATGTACTGAATAGTGCCTTCGGTTCATCCTGTTCCTGGATGACTTGTATGGATGGATGTCTGACAGAGTATTTCCAGACGATCACGTATATTGATTTCTCCAACCGTACCAAGAGTGGAAGCGAAGAAGGAAACTTCTTTTAGCTAACACATAATGTATCGTTGAGGACGTCAATCAGTGATTGGATGGATTTGATGATGTGGCATTCAAAGTGAATCTGATGTGATGATAAAGCGTAGCTTCTAGCCTCATCATCCGATAAATGACAGAAATCGGGCAGGCAGCATGACTAAGTCGGTCGCACCGAAGTAGGGTGTATAATCACCTATCTAGAGAATATTCATTTGCTTCTTTAATCTATCAATACTGTCTCATATATATACGGGAAACGGTTGTTGATCCCGACCGTTGGTGATATACATTCGATACACTCAAGCAAAATGAGTGGTCGGTCATGTGTGGCTGAGTTACAAGATGTTCTTGTTGAACTCCAGTGTATCGTTCCTAGAGTACACTGATCGAAAGGTGGTTCCATACCTTGTCATAGTTGGAAACCGATTACCCAATACGTGCTTGCGGTTTTGATTGTATACTATATATGTAGAACGTGAGATGAAAGCGTTTCTGCTAGATGATTAATATATTGTGGTTTGATAGACATTATGATAATATCAAAGGTTTTGATATAAAGATATTTTGGATTCTCATAAGGGAAAAACCCGTTCCGTTATGCGGTGTGGTCTTATGAGATATCGTTTACTTGTTCAAACCGTTTTAAATTGTTTTACTCATACCAGTCCCATGACTGACCCAGAGTTTATTTTGTTTTGTTTTCCCTAAACTCTTGGGTGCCCAATTTTGTACGGGCAGTCAAGAAGTCAGGAATTTACAGATATACTTGGAGAGCTTGGAGCAGGAGGCTTCAAGATCATATAGCTATAGTTTATTTCTGCTGTGTTGTAAGTGTTGTACTCTGATAAGTGCTATTGTATACATAACTGTTATATTTCAAACTTATGTTATCTATTATATGTTATTCGTTTCGCTGTGAGGTTCGTGTTACTCTGATGTTGTGTTCTTCTTCTTCTTCTATTCTAAGTTTCTATCTTATCTATTCTCACCCTCTAATTTCTTTCATTTATTACCGGGATTTTTCGATGTTTTGGTTATCGACATCGAGCTTATGTCGATAACCAAAGTCGCTCAAAATCCGGGTCGTTACAGATATTTTTTGGACACGGATATCACTATAACCATATCTGTATCCGAAAAGCTTTCCGGATATCGGATATCCGTATCTGTGACACCAACACGTCCGTAAATGACACTCACAAATGGAATGCATTAAGTTTTGTAAAGTGTTTTAGTAAACAGAACAGAAACATTACAAGACAAATATAAATTTTTTGCAGCGGAATAAAAACAACTTTTATTAATCATAAAGCATGGTTACACCATATGTCTGAAAATACATAAACTCTGTTCATCATTAAAACTTCTGTCTTGTACTTTAAATATCAGAGTACAATAATAAAGAAAGCATAATCCCCAAATCATAAGCCATAGTAACAAAGATAAAATCTTGAGCAATACATCTAGAAGCTCCAAGCAAGATGATAGCAGAGTCCTGACTAAGCCTGAGAATTCCCTACCTTGAGAACCAGTGGGGGGAGACGGAAGAAAGAAGGAGAAACAAAAAGGGTCAGACAATAAGTTTGGCGAGTCTAGTTGCTTTTAGCCAGTAGATAAATAAAGTAACATGATAGGTATATAAAGTGGATAAGGGAGATCACTACATAAATGGCCGGTGTGACAAGGTAAGCAAGATAAAGTGTACATGCCTCACTAATGATTTCTATGCACTGTTACTAGTATATCGAGAAAGAGATGATCCCTCCAACAATTTAGGTATAGGTCCAAATGTATCTTAATTACTATCCTGATCGATCGGCTCCATAACCCTCGCATATACCTTGTGTTGGCCCCGTAGTAGGAGGTATCACTTCCTAAAGTGGAAACCCCTCGTCGTAATAATGTGCACAACTGTATCTACAGGTGTCACAGTCGTCTTATCCCCTTCTGCCCGGCTCATGCATGCACATGGCCCGGTCGGTTTGCGCCGCCCACACAGTCCTCGACGTTTGGATCTCTTACAATCAGTCAGTAAGCGTGCCCCTTCTCCGCCTAGTACAGAATACTTTGTTTGATACATACTCCGGGTTACTGACTGAAATAGGTCCCACACAATATGATACAATCTCTCCCCTTTGTCTTGTATCCCCCATTAGGTTTTTCACTGACTATGTATACCCTTAGGTGTCTTTAATTACATAGCCCTATGTCAGTTATGCTTACCTGTAGGTGTCTTTAATACATAACCCTCAATCTTTCTATTGGTTATGCTTACCTATAGGTGTCTTCAATACATAACCCTACCATTTCTATTAGTTATGCTTACCCTAAAAGGTGTCTTTATTTACATAACTTTATTATTTCCCTCGGTTATGTAGACCACTAGTTGTCTTTAATTACATAACCTTATTAGGTTAAGTTCATGGGCCTATATATACTAATATTACCCACCCACCCAAGATTTACTTAACCCACCCCTTTTGTTCAAGCAAGTTTACTTAACCCCCAACTTAAATTTAAGTTCATACAATCTCTATGGATTAACTTAGGTTGAGTAGTCCAATTCATTACCATGTCCATTTATGGTTTATAATGGGCCAGACATCCTACATTAGGCCTACAACATGTGGATGCTGGATATGTCGGTCGGGTCTGGGCAGACTTATTCCACAGTTGGGCCTAACCTCGTGTCATAGCCCGATTTGTATTTACGTACTTAGACTTCCCACATTAGGTTTACCATTAGTGGCTACTGGATATGCCGGTGGGATCCGGGCAGACTTCCACCAGCAATGTAACCTAACCTCGTTTCATAAGTACAATTACAATTCCTAATTGTAATTACTAAACATTCCATTTTTAATTAATTAATCAATTAATCAACCCTTTCCTTTATAGGTACCAATACCTATTTTGCCCAATAATTTGAATTACATGTCCATAAATGTTCATATTCAAATTATTCCATTTTTAATTGATTTACCAATTAATTAATCCTTTCCCTTTACAGGTGTCAATACCTATTTTGTCCAATAATTTGAATTACATATCCATAAATGTTTGTATTCAAATTATGCCATTTTTATCCCTTTCCCCCGTTCCTTAACTAGCGCCCTCATAAAATTGGCAACATGCCTAGGCTAGACAATAGCCTAGTCGTAAACGATTACAGGGAAAATAATGGGAATATACTAAAATAATCATCTTGGCATAATCATAAACTTGTATGATAAAAGGTGAACATACATACTAGCATGGACATGAAATTTTCATCATAACAAGGTGGACATAAAACAGATGAACTATGATGTCACAATATCTAAATTAGCCATTTTAGATGTCCAATCGATTTAAATCTAACATGATAACATAGGGTGACAATTTAGATTACATAAAATAGATCTAACATGAATCATAAAGTGACAAATTTAGAACACATAGGATAGATCTAACATGAATCATAAGGTGACAATTTTGGATCACATAGGATAGATCTAACATGAATCATAAGGTGACAATTTTAGATCACATAGGATAGATCTACCATGAATCATAAAGTGACAATTCTAGATCACATAGGATAGATCTACATGAATCATAAGGTGACAATTTTAGATCGTATAGGATAGATATAACATGAATCATAAGGTGACAATTTTCGATCACATAGGATAGATCTAACATAATAATTTTAGATTACATAGGATAGATCTAACATGAATCATAAGGTGACAATTTTAGACCACATAGGATAGATCTAACATGAATCATAAGGTTACAATTTTAGATCACATAGGATATATCTAACATAATAATTTTTAGATCACATAGAATAGATCTACATACATCTGCATCATAGCATATCATAAAAGTTACAACCCAAGATCCATAATGATAACATAGTAGAACAATTGAATTGAATCCAATGAAATAGATCTATCATAATATAGCATGATATCTACCAGTAACATAGGTTTAAAGTCTACAATCGTATCCACATCACAATCTTTCATAGTTTCACTATTATTTATCTAAACCTAAAAGCAACTAGAACTCACTGTGATCGGATTGCTAAAATGATAGAAAAGGTGTTGAGTCTATGCTTGAATCTCAGAATTTGATATGCTTTAGTTGCTAGAAGAAGATAAGAAACCCTAGTTCAGTTCAGAATCCGGCATAGTTTGGCCGCCATGACGTCTAATGAAGAAATATGTGAAATGGCCATATATTTATAGTTGTAGAACCATCTGGAACCGATTGCCACATAAGCCCTAGGGTAAATCTGGTCGTGGGTCGCCTCCCACTTGGGCAAAGGCCCAAATACTCAAAAAAACTATTCTGGGCGCACTTTACAGGTGCACCAATGTAAAAATACATGGGCGCACTTGTCAAGTGCGCCGGAAATTTCCGCTTTTTCTGCCAAACTTCTATCGTCCATAACTTCTTCATACGTTATCCGTTTTACGCAAACTCGGACAAGCATAATTCGGGGACGAACGCAATGGCGTAACCTGTTTCACTTAATTCTGAATATTAAATTAATTATTCTTTGATTTATCCTCTTTAATGTCGTTAAAAATCGAGGTGTTACATTCTCCCCTACTCAAAGGATTTCATCCCCGAAATCTCTAAATTGAGAAGAATGCATATCCTACCATCCATCATCCATCTACTCAACCATCAATCAATGGCATCCATTGTCCTTAAGGATTTCTAATGCTTTCATGAAAATATGCAAACGTGTGTGTATATGTCCCAATACTAATGCGAAGATCAGTTGGTCTACTGATTCAGTTGACCTCCTTAATGCAATGCATGTTAGTGCCATGAATCCAATATGTATGCAAATAAGCCTATTATAACATATAAGCTCTACATGCGTGCACACTCATTCGTCCAAATGCAACATCCATATGCTAGTTCATTCTTTTCCATCCATAAAAGAAAAGAAAATGCACACACATCCATATGCAGTATGAAAGTGACTGAGCCGATCTAGTGCCTAATGTGTGTGTATATGTGTCCATAGGAAACCACTGGCAAACACTTGCATCCATCAAACATAACATGTCTCAAACACATGTTTACATAAGCATAACTTCTTCATACGACCTCGGATTGACGCGCGGTTTGTTGCGTTAGGATCGTGGTGGAATTGCGGACGTTTTGGCACTAACCTGGCTGCGTTTGGTGATTGTCAAATTTTGGCCCTTAGTTGGACATTCTATCAACTATGGACGCAAAGGTGAGTGATTTTTCCACTCACGAAATACTGAATTATTCCCATATTTATTGAATTAAATTATGAAATAAGTTTGGTTGCATGGTTGTGTTGGATTGTTGATGTGTTGCTAAATTTGACATGTAGGGGTGTTAATATTCAAATTTAGTCAATAATTAGTTATTTAATTTAATTTAAATTCTAGTTGAATCTCGAACCCTTGCCAAACCCTGAAACAGTTAATGCTGATCAGTTGAATGAAATGGATTGCGATGGATGTTGGTTGAAATTTATTACTGAATTTATACTGATGTTGCTAATGCTCTTTATTCCAGTATATTTTATTGCATGTTGATCTTTGCGATAAATCCCATTTACCCTTGTTGTTACGGGCATCTAATGAACCCGGGGTTTATCGATAAAATAAATTAAGAACACGGAGTGATATGATAAATCTCTGTGACCCTGATTTGGATTGAAATGATAGATCCATCCCTGAAATATCGATAAATTAAATTTAAAAATCACTTGGCCTTGGATAGACAATTATATAAAGACATCGGTTGGTTAAATGATTTTAAATATTTGAAATTTTATTTGATAGAAATTCATTTAAAAGAATGTGCCGATACTCGATAATTCAATTCTTTAAAGATTCTGAAATGGGATGTTGATTAAAAAGGATTAAAGGAATTTTCCAAAACAAAATGGGAATACTTAAATTGGGATTTGAATATGATTTAAATCTTGTCAAATTAAGAGTTTGGATTAGAAGGAAATAAATTCTTATGGAATCTAAATTTTGGGAAATTTGGAAATCGAGGGTACCTGAGTTGTTTAAACTCAGTTTGAATATATGATTTTAACTATTGAAATCAAATAGTGGTTTGGATGGGGTTGAAACGGGATATGGAATTTAATGAACTCCGTTGAGACCGGAGGATATATTCAAGTATTTGAAATTTGGAAGGAAGAAAAGATTTTGATTAGAGAAATTTATTTTAAATATATTTATGCATTTGATTCCAAATAATTATTCTTGCTTTAAATTTATTATTTACCTTTACTTATAACTATTGTATTTTAAATAATTTTTCCTTATAATTCATTTTTCAAAATTTTCTAGTAAACCTTATTTTTAAGTATATATATAATATTTAAATTACTGATTTATTTTAATTATTATATTCTATTTATATCTATATAATTATTTATATAAAATTTATTACTATTATTATTATTATTATTATTTTTATATAAACCTTTAGTTTACAAGTGTTTTGAGATTATAAATTTCTTCCAAATGGAAATGCTTGAGTTTGAACCGCTGGTTCAAATGGAGTTGAGATAAGAATCCGTGATAATTTGAAATCTTTGAGATAGATTATATTCCATTTGAATATAAGTCATTTTCGAAATATTATATGATTATAATATAATGAAATGAAATATACTCTAATTTAGAAAAAAATCGGTTTGGTATGATAATGATGTAATGATATGGAATGATATCCTATTTGAATATGAATTTGGTTCGAAACAGAATATGATGTTTTGATATGAAGGCGAACCTTTATGAAATATAAAAAGAAACCAACCGATGTGAAATTCGTAAGCGTTGGTTGTTAAAGAGACCGGAGTCGACATAAGGCATACTCTCTGTCAGTGTCGATACCACTTTGACAACTGTGAACGTTATGACGTATCCAGATTGAGTATGATGACTTGGAGGCGATTATTGAATCGAAGAAGATGATCGATGACGAAATAGCCTTGACCTTCGGGTCAGAATTGAAATGACTAAAACAGGAGCTATACCGTGACTAACTGAGGTAGCACCTTTGATCGGACACACTTCTTCGATACTAATTATATGACTATGATGATGATGATGATTTGGGCCCATTTATGACTTTGGGAGTGTGTTCCGAGGTGGGCGGTAGTGGCTGCTATGCGTTACCACCGGTCCGAGAGTGCAATTGGTAGAATCCTACCCTGGGCATTGCCTCGAGTGCCTTGTCATATATATCCGTATCGAGCCCCATACGATTTTGATTTGTATCGTACCTATGGAGTGCCCTCTGATGCCATCGTTTACAGTGGGTTTACGGTACTGTATAGACTACGGTATTATAAACGGCGTAAGGGTAAAAATGTAATCCTGCTTACGCTATTTTCAGTATTTATACTTTACCGAGTAGACACTATCATAATAGCGTATTATCTATGTATGTATTAGTTTAACGGATCCTCAAGAGATGGAAAAATCCCGTAACATCTCTTGAGTTACTGCACCCATGATACTGATGTTATTTCGTATTTTGATCTGACTAATATGAGATGATTTAGTGCTGACCCGAGTGTTTGTTGTGTTTTCTTTTTATGCAATACGCTCGGGTCAGAAGAGGTTTGCAGTTAGCGAAGGTTTCTTTCTTTGGAGCATGAAGACGAAGATTTGGTATATATCTACCATATAATTATTTCCGCTGCACTTTGTTTCCGCTGTTGTTATGTAGAGATGTGTATATTTATAACTCTGATAATTATTGTATGGTATAGACAAATGTATGTATTTCAACTGGTTTAAACCATTATTTGTTTATTATATGTTGTCCTTCCGCTGTGAGATTCTGAGAACTTTTTCCTCTTCTTTCTTCTTTTTCTTCTTTCCCAATAACTGCTTGTGTTGGCGATTTTTTTGGGTCGACATGATGTGGTTTATTGTCGATTTGAACGGTCAAAAATATGGGTCATTACAGTTGATAAATTCTTTCCAAGTGTGAATAGTTTCTTACCCATTTCTGGAGTGATTTAAATTGTGAAATAAAAAAATCCTTTCTTGCATTGAACCCCCTGTCGTAAACATGCATTAAAAATATTTCCCAAAACAAAAACTTGTTGTCGGTTTTACCACAAGACAATTCTGGAGAAATCTAATTTCTTTGCTGACAACTTTTGACACCAATGCGTACTTGCATGTATATGCTGTTATGTTGAATTTTTTTCTTACTAATAGTCACATTTTCTGCTCACCATGGGCTTGTACATGCCCTTAAACTGCAGCCCGATTCGTAGCAGTATATATATGCATGATTCCATATATGTGCATATATATACATACACAAGTGTGCATATATACATATACATATATTTTTATATATATATATATATACGTGTGTGTATATATATT
Source organism: Allium sativum (assembly GCA_030737875.1). Lineage (NCBI taxonomy): Eukaryota > Viridiplantae > Streptophyta > Magnoliopsida > Asparagales > Amaryllidaceae > Allium > Allium sativum. The sequence goes on from CM060924.1 coordinate 975,518,010, forward strand.
TATATAAATATATATATATATATGTATACACATGTGTATGTGTGTTTACATCCTTTTGTTGAAAACTGCCCTGTTTTGTTGTGTCCATTGTTTTGTGTAGCACCATTGTACATGAGTTTGCACAAATGATCTTTTCATTTATGTTTTGACCAGTTTGTTGAGCTATGCAACATGCTAATTTGATCTGAGTTTAAGCTATGCACATACGTATGCAACATATATATGTCATGCAATGTTTGTATGATTCCTGACACTTTTGCTTGAAAATTGAACTATGTTGCACCCAGTTTGCATGAAAACATTTTGCCACTTTGACATGTGTGTTGCTGTTGGTTTTGTGTACATTCTGGCTTGAGACATTGTGCTGTGACCATGTTTGATGACTAGAATTTGTTCATGTTGGCTTTTGGTTTCTTCCTTGTACACGCATGTGTACATCCTGCTGCTTTGTGATGCATTGATGATGTGCAGGATCCCCTGTGTACAATGTCTTTCAAGTTATCTCTACATACATACATACAATGTATGTATGTATGTGTGTGTGATATATATATATATATATATATAAATATATATATATATGTCAATTGTGTTGAAATTCTTGGTTCATGTCCATTCATGGTGTTTTGACCTATTACCCCTGCACAGAAATATGTGTATGTACATACATATGTATGTGTATACATGTATGGTGCACGTGCATAAAATATATATATGAGCACTACATACAATGTCTACCTTGTGGTATTTACAGCGAATCACTGTGAATATCACAAGTAGCCTAGACATAGATGGAAATACATAAATCAGATCAAGTCGTGTAATGTGATAAGAAACACACCAAAATTCTAAGGCAATTAAAGTATAAAAATAAAATTATATCTGCTAGAATTTAAAAATATTTTTATTTCTGTTTACTGTGTGTGTTTCTATGACAGGTAAGCAGAAGATTGGACTGACTATGAAGTTGGGAAAAGACAGAAGACAGGATTGTGTAACTGAATATGAGTGTATTTGTACAACAGTGATGTAAACGAGTGACATAGTGTTGTAGTGAGGAACTGATGTAACAAATGAAACTGAATGTAAATTTGAATTTCAGTGGAATGTACAAGTAATAGAGTTAGAATAATATGTACTATTCAGATGTTGAAATAAAATATTATATCTAAATAAAATACTGATTTAATATTTAAATTCTTGTGCAGTAGTATTCTATTTAAATACAAATACTTAATTTTGTCTATGATGCGGTAGAATAGTATAATAGAAAACACATTTATAATAATATATATATATATATATGTTTGTTATCATCAAACAAAAATCATAGAATTTTTATATATAACAATCTCCCCCTTTTGATGATGACAAACAAATAATAAGATTTTGAATATTATAAATGTGTTTGATAGTGAATTATGATCTCGCCCTAAGGCAAAACTCCCCTTAAATATGTGCATGAGTGAAAAGAATAGATGAATTGAAATTTCAATATTTAAATATTTAAGGGATATTCACTCATCAATCAAAATCTTTACCCATTCTCCCCCTTTTGTTATCATCAAAAGGATATAGAAATTAAAACATTAATGAAAAATTGACTAAAAATATATAATCAGCTTAAGAGAGAGAATAATCATCATAAATCTCAATCAGTCAAATAAAAATCATAACATTCTAAGAACTAGTAGCTAATTTCACATTGTAAAATGATGGATTTATGATGAAATTTATATAAATGGAGAGAGGCTAAAACAAATGATTTCCAACTATTTTCAAATATATTTTAAAAAAAATGAGTACAAAACAGTGATGGATTTGGACTATGATTATAAATTCAATTTAAGTGATGCAATCGAATAATCTGAAATCCAAATAACTATCAATCAACAAATTATAATATATCATAAGATATTAAAACATTTCACAAATTTAAAAATGGATTGATAGGATGGTTTTTTTACATATTAAGGAGGATTTCATATAAATTTTTATTTACTTCCTTTACTTTTTCTTTTCTTTTTATTTAAGATCACACTAAACACGCATAACCAGATCTTGGATTTTTAAATGAGGTCAGTTGCAGTTTAAATTATAAATAAACTCTTAACCATGCATGACCCGAGCTTGGATTTTTAAATGAGGTTAGAGAAATACTTATGTATATTATATTTTCATTTTCCCTTTTTTTATATAAAATCTCCTCACTATATAAAACTAATATGAATGATAGAAAGATGGTAGGTACAAAAATGATTATGAAATAAATTTTAATCAAATTATGAAATATGCTCAATTGTACTAGGATCTTTGAAAATTTCAATTATCTCTATTTCTAAAAAATAGTATAATCACAATTCCATTACAAATATTGACACTGCATATTTAAGACGATTATTTTACTAAAAAATATATTAAACTCTCCACATTAATATAAAATCATGATGGATGATAGAATGATGATAGAAATAGAAGATGGTTCGTGTAATAAGTCTTAATTCAAAGATATTATAAAAACTGTTCAATCGTCAAGAAAATTTAAATAAAATTTCCTCTTGTTGTGAAATATACTATAGTTACAACTCATCACAATTTCAAAAATCTGATAATAATTTGTTGAGTTCTAAATACAGTTCAATTTTGGTTATTGATTTCAATTTCTGAATAAAAAATCAATAAATGATTTTAAAATTGAAAAACAATTACAAGAGGGAATTAAAATATGTATACAATTTGAAAAACCAGTTTAAACAAATCAAGCAGTTGAATGAGAAAAATATAAGAAACCAATATTGATACCACTTGTTATCTCCATTAACGAGGATTTTAATACCACATTGGTGGCTAATAAAGGTACCTCAGATATTGATATCCAATTACCAAGCCCAAGCAAGTAGATTAAGCACACAAATTCCATCTATTAGGCCAACAGTCATTTCAAGCAGTCATCAAAACATTTTCAAAAACGATTCCGTTTTATCAAAGCAGCAAACTTTAATCGTAGAACATGTTTCACAAGAGAGTTTTCCGAAAAATTACAACAAGCCCAAGTAGACAAATCAAGATCCAAGATCCAAGATTTAGAGAAACGTTTTATCCCAAATCACATAAAGAGATGTGAAAACCTCAAAATTTAATGAACCGATCACACAAGATTATGAATTTCAAATTCTAGAAGTGTGGGAGATTCAAGATATCAAACAAAATTCAAATGATTTCAAACTAAAGAATATCCAAGTAAATGATCATGATTTCAGATTGAATTTCAGGATGTAGCAATAATCTATGCCAAAAGATTTTCAATTTAGAATAGTTATGCCAATAAAAAAACTGAACCTTTTACCAGAGCAGCAGTCAACAAATTTCAGAGCAAGGCTCACAAGAAATTTTTTTTTAGAATTATTTCTAACAAGCACAAGAGAGTTAATTCATGATCCAAGATTAAATAATCAGTTCATTTGAAATCACTTGAAGAGATGTGTTAATTTCAAGATGCAGTGAATCGTTCATACAAGTTTATTAATTTCAAATTCAAGATGGTGTGAGATTCGAGATATCAAATTTTCAAATGATTTCAAACAATCAAATATATAAGTCAAATGATCATAAAATTAAAAGTGAGTTTCAAGACACAACACCACAATCCACTCAAAGATGATTTTCAATATTCAACATAAAGGTTCAAGCCAAATTGATTTTCACTACAGAAATATCCAAGCTAATCCGAAAACCAATGAAAATTTCACAACTGAAAAATAGAAGTGTGAATTTCAAAAGTTTTTCAGATCTTCAAAAATTTAGAATTCAAATTAACAGTGTTCAAGATATGATAAGAATGCTTTAGCACTGTTAAGAATTCAAAAATAAAAAAATAAACTTTACAATTTTGAATTCAAGATTTTGAAATTATTAAAATATGAGAGTTTTATGCAAATAATGCGAATTTCCAGAAAATCCCGAATTCTGCAATTTGAAGTTAAGGAACTGAAGATGTAAAAAAATTTGCAGTGATAATACAAATCAAAATAATCAAAAGAAAAAATAGAAGGGGTAGAAAGAGGAATAAACAAAGAAGGAAAAAAACTGAGAATATTAACAGAGATGAGTTTAGAGAGCATACAAGATTTTCAGTAGATATTTTGGATCTCCAACTCAGCAAACTTTGTCAGGGACCATATGTCAATAAGCTTTGATGTTGATATGGAGCAACTTTGATTCTTCAAGAAGGTCGTTCCCCAGCCAGGCTTCAATACATAACTATTTAGAGGATTCAGTAGTCTAACAAAATTAGTAAAACCACTCACATTTTTATTCACGTCGTTCGATACCCAAACCTGTTTATATAACCATCCATTTGAATCTGTCTATATACCCTTAGGAACCCAAATCTGTTTGAATTTAGACGAGCTCATTTCATTTCTTTTTGGGGTCCAAAATGAATTGTTTCTTAACAAGTTTCATTTTGTTTCTGTTTTAATAATCCTTTGAAATTATTTTAATTCAAATTCCAAAATCGAACATTTACAAAGCAATTTGAAGGATTTCTAAGATCATTAGAATTCAAATTTTCAAACCAATTAATTTTCCCAAAGCCAAGGCCATATTTATTTCCAACGAAAACATGGTTTTGCAACAACATTTTCAACGATTTTTCCCTATCATAGAATTTTTCCATAGTTGATTCTAGTCATTGAGTTTTGAATTTAAGATCACCGTTTTCTTTTATTAAATATGAACAATGATTATTAGTGATATTTCTTTTAGCATCATGTTGTTTCAAAAACAAAATTTCATTTTCAAGTGATTTAATTTTGGCTTGGAATTCGAAATTTTCAAATTCAAAATGTTTTTTCTTTTCAGATTCAAGTTTTTCAAAAAATTTGAATTTCTCAATCTCGTTTTCAAGCTCATTCAAAATAGATTTGGTTTTCAGCAAATTTTGTTTTTCAGCAAAATCATATTCAGAATTTTTGGTAATCTTAAAATTTTCAAATTCTTTTTGCAAAAAATTGTTTGTGCTTTCAAGCTCAATCGTGTCCTCTTTTAAAATCAGAATTTCATTTTCAAGTTTTTGAATATTTTCATTTTGATGAATAAGATCATTTTTTAAATTCAAACAATTTTTGCTATTATAGTTAGAAGACTTCTTGCCGTTTTTAAGTTTTGATTCCAAAATATTATTTTTGTTGATCAACTCAAGTTTCTCAGATTTCAGAGTTTTATTTTTGGATTTGAGATTCTCACCAGATTCAGTTAAACCATTTAAAAGATGAATTAAATCTTTATCAGAAAAATCTCCTGTTGAGTCTCCATCATAATCATCGTATGTTTCTCCTTTCAGGCGTAGATCTGAATCTGAGTTGACCTTCTAGGGTTTTTAGCAGTTGTCTTCTTTTTCGTCCATATAATGTATTGAGAATTCTCCAAATTTCCTGCGCAGTTAAATAATGGGAGATAAGGCTATATTGGACATCATCAATAAGAATATAAAATATGAATAGCACGAGAATTAAACCCAATATTGTTCCTATCAACCATATCATACCCATTTATAACAATATTCCAACATTTAATATTGACATATTTTAAATAGGATTCCATTACTGATTTCTAATTTAAAAAATTTGTACCATTAAAAATAGTTGGAATACGACTGGACTGACTCTCAGAGGGTTGACAACTAGGGAACACCATGACTCTAGAATTAATGAAAACCTGCTATAATACCACTTGTTGGATCTAGATTAACCATAGAGGGAGGGGTGAATAGGGTTTATTGGAGTTTTACGAGATATTAAAAATATCACAGCACAGATTGCAGTAGAGAAAATAAATGGAAAAAATAAATAACACTGATTTTACCCAACTTCGATAAACCCTGCCTACTGCTGCATTCCTCATGGTTTCATGTAATGACCCGCATTTGGCAGAGGTATTAGAATTAATTTATTTAATTATATAAATGGTGGTTTAGAGTATTTTATGGTTGTGGAATTAAACAATGGTGAATATTTAATTTAAAATAATAAATTAAATAATATATTAATTCTGAAATAATCGAAATTGGCGGAAATGGCGATATGGTGTGAACTGGATCATTTGTGATATTTAATTCAGCTTGGAATAGAATTTGAATAACGGATATATTCAATCGTCGACATTTGAACGTATAGTTTATAATATAATTATAAACGAACTCGAAATGGCGCTGCAGTTCGTTATTTGGCGATTTGAACTTCAACTGGATATACAGGGTTCGTTTTAAATTGGATTTCTGTGAAACAAGAAACGTGTGGAGCTGATGGAGTATATCTTTCTAGTGGAAGAGAAAAATAGGGATTTCGTCGTGTAGATTGTGAGTTGTGTCCAAATCAAATTTTAAAATAGTCGCTATAGAATCGTTTATCGACCGTAACGGTTTATTCGATATAACTAGAGATCGGGTTTGAATTTAGACAAGGTTCTTTTGGGAAGTAATGATAATTTAATTTTTAGAATTTTACTGTAATTTTTAATTAATTAAATAAACAACTTTTTATTTGGAGTATTTGGCACCCTTAATCAGTGATTTTGAGGTTCCACAATATGAGTTAATCTACCGGTATTATTATATTTTTGGGATTGTGGCACCTTGTTGATCTCAACGGTATTTTAGTTTTTGTCGTTAGCAGTCCATAAACGAACGAACTGTTACGCAATGGGTACCCTTAATAAACAATACAAACATGCACGGTGGCAACGCATATATTCATTGAGACATTTGTGGTGGTAAGCAATGCAAGCATGAACGTTATATGGTATCAAACCAGCAACGTAACAACAAATAAGGATGTACTGTTACCATCTCCTCTTGGCATTTGAGTGGTATCAGACCATCCACGTATAACAACCCCTACCACTTATAACAGCACCTACCAAGTAACTTAATATCGTATAAATACACTTCATTAAACCTAATTCCGCCGTAAAATTACTTCCTTGGTCAACAGCATATATGAGCCACCACAAATCAAATACATAAGGAAATTATAAATCCTTTGATTCGTAAAGCTCCTGCAAGGTTATCCTTTACGATGAAACCAACATCCTCAAGCTCGCATTTTCTAGAACCAAGATTCTGAGCATCAGGAGAGGGTTGGCGTGCATGGCAAAGGGGGATGACCAAATCGATGATGGTGTGTAGCTCACGGGGGTGGGGCAAGGCTGTTGGACGATTTCTCGTGAAATACAGTAAGATAATGGTTCGGTATTTTTACCGTGCAACTCCGTTCAGGGAGGAGATCTCGATGGAGATGGCTTGTTACTGGCGCGATGAGGTGTTGGAAGGGGTCAGCGTTCAGGTGGAGGCAAGGCGCAGGCTTCCATTTGTTTTGGTGAGTCGGGGTCATAACTTATGTCGCTATTTCCTTAAAGTAATCGGGTTCAGCTGTAAGTCATGACATGAAAATGGGAAGCGAGTGTTACTAAAATGGGAAGGAGGGTTTGAGAAAAGAGGAAGGAAGTTGCGGCATGATATTCACGATGAGACGTTGGGCGTGTGGCAACTGGAAGTATCGAAGGAGGAAATGACATGAAAAGGTGCGGCAATGTTCCTTGAAGCTACAGGAGCTCACGGGGAAGAAGCAGTTCGTTTTGGGCAATTGGGCCTGCGGGTTTGCGAATGGGCCAGGAGAAGAAAAATAAAAGGTTAAGGCCTTTATAAAAAAATAAAACCCATGTTTTAATTTTTCAATATAGTGTATAACTTGTAAATATCATAACATGATCATACAGTATCGAAATTAAGCGAAACAGGATCCGTTGGAATTGTATGGACGGTGGCTACACCATGGAGCTGACTGGGAGTGAATCCGAGCTCGTTACAATTTATGGCGAAATAAATTGTCCGTCGAAATCAAATAACGCAAACCGTTATTTAACGGTTAACGCGCCAAAGTGAGTAAATCTCACTAACTCTGAACAGTTTATAATTTCATGTTGTATTTTTAGAACTGTTAGATATTGGCTGATTTACTGTATGTTGACTGTTTGATTGAACTGCTAGTCAGTTGATTTAATTTCTATATTGATTCTGTTTAACAGAATATATCATATGGAACTGAAAGTGATGTTATCTATATTGTTTAACATCTGTGATGCAGGGAAACAGGTTGGAGGAATCCGACTGGATTCCTCAACATTTATTTTACTGTTTTGCATATATTGTGATATATGATGGGTTATATAATCTGTTATGGATTATGTGTGTTGGATTGATGTTGATCATTGTTATTCGATATTGTAAATATCATAAAAGACCCTGGGATGTAAAAAGAAGTATTTCAATGTATATTGAAATAAATGAATTTTATAAAATCACAGGATTTTATAAAAGGAATTATTTATAAAACGAACACGGTTTTATAAAAGGGTTATTTATTTAGTAAATAAATAGAAATAGAAAAGGAATATTTATTTAGAAAATAAATAGAAGTTATAAAGAGGATATATTTGTAACGGTAAATAGAAGTTATAAATAGGATATATTTGTAACGGTAAATGGAAGTTATAAATAGGATATATTTGTAACGGTAAATAAACGTTATAAAAAGGAAATAGTTGTAACGGAAAACGTAGTTTATCAAAAGGAGTTAATCAAACGTAGTTTATCAAAAGGAGTTAATCAAACGTAGTTTATAAAAAGGGGTTAATCGAATATAGAAATTAAGAAGTGAAGTTAAACAAAAATTAGAAACTGACTAGAGATTGGTAAGTTGAATAGTTTTCTGAGTGTTGATCTGATGTTGGTTTCGGCCTTCGGGGTTTATACTTAGAGAATTGTTCTCTTACTAGTTTACAGTTAGGGACTAATAGTTGTGGAATGATAGTGATGCGTAAATGAGGATTGGAAATGTTTTCCAATGTTGAAAATGTATATTTTCTAGTTTTAGAAAATAAGGAAATATGAATATATATATATATATATATATAATTGATGATTAGATCGATAATTCCATTTGGAATTAAAATCGTTGTTTGTACACCGACATATTTTCATTTGATAGTTAAATCACAGACTATCGAAGTTTTGACCATTTTACGTTGTTAATATGGAGAGACCGGTTGGATTATTATCCGAAGAACCACTCCGTATCGACATAAGCATTGTGATCAAATACGATGAAGAAATTGAAGACGGAGTAAAGTGCAAGGGCTGTCCTGTTTACAGAATAGTGCCTTCGGTTTCGTTCAGTCCCAGAACGAACGTATATGGACGAATGTCTGACAGAATAGTTCCAATGATCGAAAGAGTTGGACTGTACAAATATATATGGTGGCCAACGGATTTATTCCCTTTGCATAATATCCAAAATCTATTTGTGCAGATCCAACTAATGATTAACGGATCTGATAATGTGGCATTCAAAGTGATCGTGTTATCAATGAATGGAAAGTAAGCGTAGCTTCTAGCCCCACATCTGGTAAATGACAAAAATCGGGCAGGCAGCATGGCTAAGTCGGTCGCACCGAAGTAGGGTGTATAATCACCTATCTAGAGAATATTCATTTGCTTCTTTAATCTATCAATGCTGTCCCATATATATACGGGAAACGGTTGCTGATCCCAACCGTTGGTGATGTACATTCGATACACTCAAGCGAAATGAGTGGTCGGTCATGTGTGGCTGAGTTGCAAGATGTTCTTGTTGAACTCCAGTGTATCGTTCCTAGAGTACACTGATCGGAAGGTGGATCCATACCTTGTCATAGTTGGAAATCCATTACCCAATACGTGCTTGCGGTTTTGATTGTATACTATATATGTAGAACGTGAGATGAAAGCGTTTCTGCTAGTTGATATCTATTTGTACATAGACATTATTATAATATCAAAAGGTTTTTGATATAAAGATATTTTGGATTCTCATAAGGGAAAAACCCGTTCCGTATTCACGGCGTGGTCTTATGAGATATCATATACCCGTTTAAATGATTTGAGTTTACTCACACCAGTCACATGACTGACCCGGAGTTTATTTGTTTTGTCTTCCCTAAACTCTTGGGTGCCTAAATTTGTACGGGCAGTCAAGTAGTCGGGATTTACAGATATACTGGAAGAGCTTGGAGCAGGAGGCTTCAGGATCATATAGCTATAGTTTATTTCCGCTGTGTTGTAAGTGTTGTACTTTGATAATGATATGTATAAAGTTATGTTATGAAATATATTTAGTCGTTCCGCTGTGAGATTCGTGTTACTCTGATGTTGTGTTCTTCTTCTTCTTCTATTCTAATTTTCTATCTTATCTTTCCTCACCCTCTAATTTCTTTCACTAATTACCAGGATTTTTCGATGGTTTGGTTATCGACATCGCGTTTATGTCGATAACCAAAGCCGCTCGAAATCCGGGTCGTTATAGTTGGTATCAGAGCTTAAGTTAAGAATTACTTGGCTCTGTGGCGTGACTCGGTAGAGATAGGGTTAGTAATACCCTAGACTGAGATTGAGTGTATATATACGAGTGAACGTATTTGTTATTGATATAAAAAATTGTTTTATATTGTGGAGATTTGTTGGTTGAGTCGTTTATGAATTCTGGTCGATCAGTTTGATCCACTGTATCGGTAGGAGTTACTAAACACTCGAATACGATGAACCGTCATGGTATGTTTTGAAAAGAGGGTAAATGAAAATAGTTTACCCAACGTATATTTTGAATATATAAGGATATATATTGGTTGTTATTATAATCAAGTAAGATTATAAATTAAATGGTTATGTAAATAACCAATCAGAATTCATATAAGTGAAATACGTGAAGTCAGATGAGTTGAATCTGAAATTTAAACCAGAATTGAAGTTGAGACTCTGGAGAATTGTATAAGTGTTTGTAAATGTATTTGGATTAAAAATAAGGAAAATTTAAGATCCTGGGAGATTTTAAATTGTTTTACAAGCAATGTGAATTATATTTTTGAAATGAATTTCAAAGTGGAAAAGGTTAGAAATGGTTTTATAGTATTGAACTCACTTCGATCGCTGGAAAGTAGATTCTGATGATGACAGCTGCATCATCAGTGTTCATTTTCGAGTTGTAAGTGACGAATTACTACCAGAGATACTGTTTTGAATTTGTTTTGGGAAAGACAAGTGTGCTGAATTTCGAAATGGAATTTGAATAATAGATTTGAAATATTAACTCGTTTAAAAAAAAACGAGAAGTTCCTTTATAAACGAAGTTTATAAATGAAGTAAAAAGAATTATCATTGGATAATTCAGAAATAAAAATACAAGTGTGAAATTGAAAGGAAAATCTATTTTCCAAAGGTAGAAATATCGATTTCAAAAGGAATTGAAACCGAGACTTATTTAAAGGAATTTGAATAAAGGAAGTTCAAACATAGGATTTGAATATAGAAAATTCAAAGGGGATTTGAATAAAGAGAATTCAAATAGAAATTGAATATAGAAATTCAAAGGGAGTTTGAGTATATGAAACTCAATGGAAGTGATATAGAATTTGAATATAGGAATTCAAATGGAGTTTGAAAATAGATTTGAATAATGGAATTCAAGTATAGAATTTGAATAAGAGATTTGAAATGAAATTCAAATATGGAATTTGAATAAGAGAATCGAAATGGAATTTGAATATAGGAAATTCAAATAAAATTGAGAAGGAATTCAATTAGTTGATAAACAAGTTAAACATATATTTGAACATGTATATTCAAATAAAAATGTGAAATGGGCAAACCAGTAATTTGAAAATCACTTAACGAACTAAGTTAAAATGATTGGATTAAGTTGAAATGAATTAGAAAGGTATAAATATATATGAGATAGGTATGGATAAGGTATGAAGGTATATAGATAGAATGCTCGACGAAAAGGTATGTATTTAATTCATATATGAGATTTTATGCGCCGTATCGGCTAGCCGCTTGGCTTTTTGATTTTCTTTTGGGATGGAGACGGCCCAGAGAGGCGAGTGATGGTTTGACCGATTGACCAGTACAAAAGGAGGTGCTGGCGTAATTTTTCGAAAAGTTAAGGCATTAGAAAATTTTCAGGATTTTTGGAAATTTTCGTTGATAAGAATTAATTAATAATTTAATCGAAATTAAATTGGTTCAGTTGAAACTGAAGTTAAGAAGTGAACAAATATGTTCTAAACCAGTCGATAGGGTCGTCCTCTACTTTTAGCAATTTCGAGGACGAAATTATTTTAAGTGGGGAAGATTGTAATGACCCGCATTTGGCAGAGGTATTAGAATTAATTTATTTAATTATATAAATGGTGGTTTAGAGTATTTTATGGTTGTGGAATTAAACAATGGTGAATATTTAATTTAAAATAATAAATTAAATAATATATTAATTCTGAAATAATCGAAATTGGCGGAAATGGCGATATGGTGTGAACTGGATCATCTGTGATATTTAATTCAGCTTGGAATAGAATTTGAATAACGGATATATTCAATCGTCGACATTTGAACGTATAGTTTATAATATAATTATAAACGAACTCGAAATGGCGCTGCAGTTCGTTATTTGGCGATTTGAACTTCAACTGGATATACAGGGTTCGTTTTAAATTGGATTTCTGTGAAACAAGAAACGTGTGGAGCTGATGGAGTATATCTTTCTAGTGGAAGAGAAAAATCGGGATTTCGTCGTGTAGATTGTGAGTTGTGTCCAAATCAAATTTTAAAATAGTCGCTATAGAATCGTTTATCGACCGTAACGGTTTATTCGATATAACTAGAGATCGGGTTTGAATTTAGACAAGGTTCTTTTGGGAAGTAATGATAATTTAATTTTTAGAATTTTACTGTAATTTTTAATTAATTAAATAAACAACTTTTTATTTGGAGTATTTGGCACCCTTAATCAGTGATTTTGAGGTTCCACAATATGAGTTAATCTACCGGTATTATTATATTTTTGGGATTGTGGCACCTTGTTGATCTCAACGGTATTTTAGTTTTTGTCGTTAGCAGTCCATAAACGAACGAACTGTTACGCAATGGGTACCCTTAATAAACAATACAAACATGCACGGTGGCAACGCATATATTCATTGAGACATTTGTGGTGGTGAGCAATGCAAGCATGAACGTTATATGGTATCAAAACAGCAACGTAACAACAAATAAGGATGTACTGTTACCATCTCCTCTTGGCATTTGAGTGGTATCAGACCATCCACGTATAACAACCCCTACCACTTATAACAGCACCTACCAAGTAACTTAATATCGTATAAATACACTTCATTAAACCTAATTCCACCGTAAAATTACTTCCTTGGTCAACAGCATATATGAGCCACCACAAATCAAATACATAAGGAAATTATAAATCCTTTGATTCGTAAAGCTCCTGCAAGGTTATCCTTTACGATGAAACCAACATCCTCAAGCTCGCATTTTCTAGAACCAAGATTCTGAGCATCAGGAGAGGGTTGGCGTGCATGGCAAAGGGGGATGACCAAATCGATGGTGGTGTGTAGCTCACGGGGGTGGGGCAAGGCTGTTGGACGATTTCTCGTGAAATACAGTAAGATAATGGTTCGGTATTTTCACCGTGCAACTCCGTTCAGGGAGGAGATCTCGATGGAGATGGCTTGTTACTGGCGCGATGAGGTGTTGGAAGGGGTCAGCGTTCAGGTGGAGGCAAGGCGCAGGCTTCCATTTGTTTTGGTGAGTCGGGGTCATAACTTATGTCGCTATTTCCTTAAAGTAATCGGGTTCAGCTGTAAGTCGTGACATGAAAATGGGAAGCGAGTGTTACTAAAATGGGAAGGAGGGTTTGAGAAAAGAGGAAGGAAGTTGCGGCATGATATTCACGATGAGACGTTGGGCGTGTGGCAACTGGAAGTATCGAAGGAGGAAATGACATGAAAAGGTGCGGCAATGTTCCTTGAAGCTACAGGAGCTCACGGGGAAGAAGCAGTTCGTTTTGGGCAATTGGGCCTGCGGGTTTGCAAATGGGCCAGGAGAAGAAAAATAAAAGGTTAAGGCCTTTATAAAAAAATAAAACCCATGTTTTAATTTTTCAATATAGTGTATAACTTGTAAATATCATAACATGATCATACAGTATCGAAATTAAGCGAAACAGGATCCGTTGGAATTGTATGGACGGTGGCTACACCATGGAGCTGACTGGGAGTGAATCCGAGCTCGTTACAATTTATGGCGAAATAAATTGTCCGTCGAAATCAAATAACGCAAACCGTTATTTAACGGTTAACGCGCCAAAGTGAGTAAATCTCACTAACTCTGAACAGTTTATAATTTCATGTTGTATTTTTAGAACTGTTAGATATTGGCTGATTTACTGTATGTTGACTGTTTGATTGAACTGCTAGTCAGTTGATTTAATTTCTATATTGATTCTGTTTAACAGAATATATCATATGGAACTAAAAGTGATGTTATCTATATTGTTTAACATCTGTGATGCAGGGAAACAGGTTGGAGGAATCCGACTGGATTCCTCAACATTTATTTTACTGTTTTGCATATATTGTGATATATGATGGGTTATATAATCTGTTATGGATTATGTGTGTTGGATTGATGTTGATCATTGTTATTCGATATTGTAAATATCATAAAAGACCCTGGGATGTAAAAAGAAGTATTTCAATGTATATTGAAATAAAGGAATTTTATAAAATCACAGGATTTTATAAAAGGAATTATTTATAAAACGAACACGGTTTTATAAAAGGGTTATTTATTTAGTAAATAAATAGAAATAGAAAAGGAATATTTATTTAGAAAATAAATAGAAGTTATAAATAGGATATATTTGTAACGGTAAATAGAAGTTATAAATAGGATATATTTGTAACGGTAAATGGAAGTTATAAATAGGATATATTTGTAACGGTAAATAAACGTTATAAAAAGGAAATAGTTGTAACGGAAAACGTAGTTTATCAAAAGGAGTTAATCAAACGTAGTTTATCAAAAGGAGTTAATCAAACGTAGTTTATAAAAAGGGGTTAATCGAATATAGAAATTAAGAAGTGAAGTTAAACAAAAATTAGAAACTGACTAGAGATTGGTAAGTTGAATAGTTTTCTGAGTGTTGATCTGATGTTGGTTTCGGCCTTCGGGGTTTATACTTAGAGAATTGTTCTCTTACTAGTTTACAGTTAGGGACTAATAGTTGTGGAATGATAGTGATGCGTAAATGAGGATTGGAAATGTTTTCCAATGTTGAAAATGTATATTTTCTAGTTTTAGAAAATAAGGAAATATGAATATATATATATATATATATATATATATATGATTGATGATTAGATCGATAATTCCATTTGGAATTAAGATCGTTGTTTGTACACCGACATATTTTCATTTGATAGTTAAATCACAGACTATCGAAGTTTTGACCATTTTACGTTGTTAATATGGAGAGACCGGTTGGATTATTATCCGAAGAACCACTCCGTATCGACATAAGCATTGTGATCAAATACGATGAAGAAATTGAAGACGGAGTAAAGTGCAAGGGCTGTCCTGTTTACAGAATAGTGCCTTCGGTTTCGTTCAGTCCCAGAACGAACGTATATGGATGAATGTCTGACAGAATAGTTCCAATGATCGAAAGAGTTGGATTGTACAAATATATATATGGTGGCCAACGGATTTATTCCCTTCGCATAATATCCAAAATCTATTTGTGCAGATCCAACTAATGATTAACGGATCTGATAATGTGGCATTCAAAGTGATCGTGTTATCAATGAATGGAAAGTAAGCGTAACTTCTAGCCCCACATCTGGTAAATGACAAAAATCGGGCAGGCAGCATGGCTAAGTCGGTCGCACCGAAGTAGGGTGTATAATCACCTATCTAGAGAATATTCATTTGCTTCTTTAATCTATCAATGCTGTCCCATATATATACGGGAAACGGTTGCTGATCCCAACCGTTGGTGATGTACATTCGATACACTCAAGCGAAATGAGTGGTCGGTCATGTGTGGCTGAGTTGCAAGATGTTCTTGTTGAACTCCAGTGTATCGTTCCTAGAGTACACTGATCGGAAGGTGGATCCATACCTTGTCATAGTTGGAAATCCATTACCCAATACGTGCTTGCGGTTTTGATTGTATACTATATATGTAGAACGTGAGATGAAAGCGTTTCTGCTAGTTGATATCTATTTGTACATAGACATTATTATAATATCAAAAGGTTTTTGATATAAAGATATTTTGGATTCTCATAAGGGAAAAACCCGTTCCGTATTCACGGCGTGGTCTTATGAGATATCATATACCCGTTTAAATGATTTGAGTTTACTCACACCAGTCACATGACTGACCCGGAGTTTATTTGTTTTGTCTTCCCTAAACTCTTGGGTGCCTAAATTTGTACGGGCAGTCAAGTAGTCGGGATTTACAGATATACTGGAAGAGCTTGGAGCAGGAGGCTTCAGGATCATATAGCTATAGTTTATTTCCGCTGTGTTGTAAGTGTTGTACTTTGATAATGATATGTATATTCAAGTACTAAGTTTGTATTTCAAAGTTATGTTATGAAATATATTTAGTCGTTCCGCTGTGAGATTCGTGTTACTCTGATGTTGTGTTCTTCTTCTTCTTCTATTCTAATTTTCTATCTTATCTTTCCTCACCCTCTAATTTCTTTCACTAATTACCAGTATTTTTCGATGGTTTGGTTATCGACATCGCGTTTATGTCGATAACCAAAGCCGCTCGAAATCCGGGTCGTTACATTTCAACTAGAATTATACAGACTCCCGCTTAGAACAACTTACAAACTCCCGAACCCCTCGCTAACCGCTTATACAGTTTTGTAATCCCGCAAAAACTTCTGCTGAACAAATCCTATGCTCAAATCCCTGAACTGATCTTTACACCAAAGATTAGATTTACTTCGAATTACAAACCATGACCCAAACCCCTAGTTTTAGAAAAACTAGAAAAATCCAGATAGAAATTACAAATAGAAAATACAATATAATAAACTACAAAACCCCTAGTTAAATTAAATAAAAGAATAGTGTCGTCCCCTTTTCCCTTTTTAACACTTGTGATCACTTCTTCCTTAAATGGCGACAGCTTCAAATAATTACTGGGGTTTTGTGAAATCGTTGTTCTAATGGTGTCGATTTACTTGAGAAGCTTCCTTGATTTTGCATGCATGATTTCTCTAATCGAAAATCAAAATATCTGTGAGTTATTTTGATTGATTTCCTTTGAATGCTCGATTTTTGGTTCGTTAGTTTTTCAATCTTGCCTATGATGAATTGTGTAGTTTATATATAGGGTAGAGAAAATCCTATAACAATTCTCTGATTTCCAATATGACTTTGTTTGGTTGCTTGCGCGATTGATTAGGTAAGTGGCCGTGAATAAGTGATTTCTGGAAATGCTCAAATGATTTTATTCCTAAAATTGGTTTCTGAAATTTGTGCACACGTGCATTTCTTGCCCAATATTGTGATTTACAAGCCACGAATCTTTCGCTTGACTGTTGCCATGAATCCCTTGATTTCATTGATAAAGACTTTGCCAAAAGTGCGAACTGGTTACTGGAACCAGTAAAAATCTTGCAAACATGATTTTTTGGAAAATGTTCGAATTTATTTTTGCTAAAAAAAGATTTTGAAGCTTGTGTCATAACTGGAAATGGTTTTCTGCCCAAAAAATAATCTTGTTGGATTCTAGAAATTATTTGAATTATGAAATCGTTTTCTTGCCAAAAATTGTTTGTTGATTTCTATTGTACTGCTGAGCCCCTTGTTTGATTGTTATCATGAATCCCATGCTTGATCAGGAAGCAGAAACACCTAGAATGATTCTTGACAATTATTTTTTCTTGCCAAAATTCCGGTCTTCCAATTGGATGATAAATTCTTTCCAAGTGTGAATAGTTTCTTGCCTATTCCTGGAGTGATTTAAATTGTGAAATAAAAAAATCCTTTCTTTCTTGAATCCCCTATTGTAAATAGGCATGAAAAATATTTCCCAAAATAAAAACTTGTAGTCAGTTTTACCACAAGACAATTCTGGAGAAATCTATTTTCTTTGTGGACAAATATTAACAATAATGCATACTTACATGTGTATGTTGTTATGTCGAATTTTTTGCTTCCTGATCTTCACATTTTATGTTCACCTTGGGCTTGCACATGCCTCTATACTGTAGTCAAATTCGAAGCAGTGTGTGTGTGTATATACATATATATATATATATATATATATATATATGCATGACTCCATATATGTATATACATACATACACAAGTGTATGTATATACATATACACACAAGTGTGTGTTTACATTCTTTGGTTGAAAACTGCCCTGTTCAATTTTGTGTTGTTGTGTCCATTGTTTTGTGTAACACCATTGTACTTGAGTTTGCACATATGATCTATTCATTTAAGTTTTGATCAATTTGCTGAGCTATGCTACATGCTAATTTGATCTAAGTTTAAGTTATGCACGTGCATATGCAGCATATATATGTCATGCAATGTTTGTATGATTCTTGACACTTTTGCTTGAAAATTGAACTATGCTTTACCCAGTTTGCATGAAAACATTTATCCACTTTGACATGTGTGCTACTATTGGTTTTGTGTCCATTCTGGCTTGATAAATTGTGTTGTGACCATGTTTGATGACTTGAATTTGTTCAAGTTTGGGTGTGTTCCTTGTACATGCATGTGTACATCCAGCTGCTTTGTGATGCATTGATGATGTGCATGATCCCCTATGTACATTGTCTTGCAATGTTTGTATGATTCTTGACACTATTGCTTGAAAATTGAACCATTCTTCTCCTAGTTTGCATGTAAACATTTTGCCACTTTGACATGTGTTTTGATGTTGGTTTTGTGTCCATTTAGCTTAAGACATTGTGTTGTGACCATGTTCGATGACTTGAAATTGTTCATGTTGGCTTTGGATTTCTTCCTTGTACATGCATGTGTACATCCAACCGCTTTGTAATGCTTTAATGATGTGCATGATTGTAGTAACCCAGAAATATTCCACCAATTAACACTAGATAATGGTAAATTTCACATATGAATATGTGTGAGGCACATATGAGAGTACATGTGTGCATTTACAAGGTGCAGGGTGCACAAGAGTAGTGTGTACACAAGAGACATAAGATGATAAACTGATTGGTTTTACTGTATTTATCATTTCATTTTTTAATATTTAAGAAAAGCATAAGTATGGATTTAATTAATTTGTGAAGTCTGCATATGAATAAACCTTTTTACTCAATTATGAAATGCAGGACATTAGTTAGAAAAATCCTCACATATATGAACTATAAAAATGGATAGTTACGTCCTTATAATGGGTGACTGAATGAATCATGCAAGAAGCATGGTAGTGGAGGATAAGAGTTGGAATTTAAATTACTTACTTTAGCTAAAAGTAAATGACACAATGCCATAGGGTATGGGTTATTTCTATTGATATATAAAAAGTGAAATGGAAATAATTATGAGTGTTTTGTATGATCAGCAAATGATTTCCCTAAATGGGTAAAGATGGCATTAGGTAGGCAAGAAACCCTAGTTTACCCAATATAAAAACAATAGGCTTAGGTGCTACACTATTTTGCTGGATAAAAGGAAAACTTAAACAAATAATCTCTGCAGTACCTAGGAGCTCGAGCCATCACCAAGTATTTAAGGAGGAAACATTTTTGTGAGTATATACTATTTTTATGGCATTAACTCCATCAAGGTAGCCCTTTTATTTCATGAAAAATGTTCTGTATTTATTCAGGAAAGAATTTTCTTTGTTAAGGCAGAAATGTTTACATTGCCAAAATGATTATATTCCATAGTTAGAACACAGTAAATATTGATATGAAAATATTAGGAAATATATTGTTGAGAGGTAGGATTTGATGGGGTGTAAGACGGTATGGACAAGAGAGTCTCATGCTTATGTCTACATCCATACTTTTAAGGATAAAGAGGAGCAATGTGTTAGATAGTTGCTGATCCTCTTTATTATTTGTTATTTCTAGTAACTTGTTTTTATAAAGGGAGTTATCAAGAAATCATGGGGTCTGGAGGTACCCTAAACCTTTAATCATATGCTCTCAACAATACTTAATGAAAATATAGATTTTGTAGTAGGTAAAAAAGAATTTATGTGCATTGTGAACTGATCTGAATGACTATTTGTTTATTGTGTGGGATGTTGTGTGAAGTCCTAATTATTTAGGCATGGATATTTAATATTGCATTTTGCATATGGAATGTTTATCAATTGGTAAAACTATTGTTACATGATCTATATAGAAAGTGCATTAATCTGTAGGGTTGACCTGGGGAAAATGATAGGGTAATGTGTGAAAGTGAGACAACAGATTAATCAGTAAACAAGTAAATGAATTAATGGAGCCGGTGTGGTTAGAATGATCACAAGATACATTGATTTGTCTGGGTTGCAAGTGGCAAATTCAGGCATGCACATGGCATGTAAATGCCCCGAGTCCTTTGTGTGATGGGCTAACAGATAGGGGGACCCTTTACAATGTTCACTTTGGTTTTCAATATAAGGGAGAAGGCTCAAGACAAGAAAAGCATGATAACCTGACTAAGGGAAGGAGGTTGGGGAAGAATGGAACAATAACATGCTTGTGTTAAGGATGATTTTAACATAAGATCATATATCGGATTTTGTTCATTTGTTCATTGATTTAAATGAATGTTTTTCTTAGTTATAATATGTTATGCTCATGATCAACTCTAGAAATATGTTTTAAAATGGTATATTGAGTAAGAACCAGATGTAATAAGGTATGGTGACCTGGAAAAATAAGTCATGAAGTAATGCATAAAACCATGCAGTTATCAGTATTATATGAATTTAGTTATCAGAATTATGTGAATGTAATTATCAGTCTTATGTAAAATTAGTTGTACTCATACCAACCATGTGTTTTACCTTATTTTCTTAATGGGAAATGGGGGTGTCTCAATTCAATGGGGCAGCCTCTATTGCATCTGCAGGTAATGTGGAGGGTAATTAGAAGACGTATGAAAGATTGCTAGATAACTGAAGTGTTTTGCTTGCTATTATATATGAAGTTTGGTAGAGGAGAAAACTGATTAAAAAGAATGATCAGTAAAAGTGTTTGCATCATTTATTAATGTAATAGCTACTTTGTATTAGCTGAACTGGGAAGTTGTTAGACTAAAACTTGTTTGGAAGTTATGTCATCTGAATTTGTGTTTGCTTAGATAAATTAATATTAACTGGATATAGGAAATAGGTATCATTTCTACGGATTTTATAACTGAATTTGTATAGCTCAGCAATGGATGAATCAATGGTGCCAATGTATCTATTTAAAAGAGGAAAAAACTTAAGAAAATATGGCCACTGAATGGTCACTGATACATGCACCCTATTTGTACATAAGTTGCATGTATTGGTGCAGAAATGGAACTGGACATGCACAAAGAAAAATTATAGCCTCTTTTGCATAGCATTGCACCTAGAACTGAAATAGGAATCATGCCTTGAATTCACTAATGAAATCCAGTGAAAATCCTTGCGTCTACCATCAGTTTCAAATACTAATACAAAGTTACATGTAGATGAGGCTAGTTGCATCTAATAAGTAGATAGTTCTGAATTTATGTAACACAAAAAGTGAGTGACAAGTGCACTTGGTCCTAGGCATGACTGATGGTGTACACATGAACAAATATACCTATTAATTTACATGTCAAAAATCTGGATACTTTAATCATAATGTCACCTGTATATAAGTTATCTAAAGGATTACTAGAACATTATGTTTATTCATAAAAACCTGAATGAATGATTTGTTGGCATGACTGTTGCTTTTTTAATTCCTTGTGCTGTGTAAAAATAAAGGGGGTTGAAACTACATTTAATATCCTCTATTTTTAATCATCCAAATCTCTGGTTTCCTTTGTAAGAAATTTTACTTAGGAGGTTGAACACATTGTGCATACAATGATATGTACATATCTGTAATGAATGATCCTGGAAGGAAAAGAAAAAAAAACTATTTGGAAATACCCAAATAGGAAACCCTAGTTAGAGAAGAACCCAGGATTTAATAAAATTAAATATGCAATTAGAGGAGGGGTTCTCTCAGTTGGTATCAGAGTTGTGTTATAAAACTTCACAGCTACAAGTATTTGAGTAATAATGTAAGGAATTAAGGTAATTGTCTGAATAAAGTATACGATGAAGATATAATAGACGTAAATAAAAACCACTAAAATTAAGGGAATATTTGTGCTAATTTATTGATGATTGTTCATAGACAACTATGGTAGGACTTAGACCTCAAACTAATTTTGGAACATCAAAAGCACCTCAAATGGTGAATATGCAAGATTTTGTCAGGGCTTTAAGGGAAGGAGCGAACCCTGGACACAACAACCTACATAAGGAACTCTCTAAGTTGTTAAAAGCTTACGCACACTTAGGAGGCAAGAGTTTTGAAGGAACTGAAGGGGTTACGGAAGTCCAGTAGGTAGCTCATGTGATAAGGAATGATGTGTCAACGGGTAGAATTAAAAATTGGTGATAGCCTTTTTACTTCTGATTTATTTGTGTTGAATTACCCGGGTATAGGGGTATACTTAGGGTAGATTGGTTGAAAACGTACAAGGCTATCATTAATTTAGAAAATCCTATTACTTCTTTAAAAATTTCTGGGGGTAAAAGGGTGTTAATATGGTGTGAAACAAGTAAGGAAAAGGGGTCTAGATGTTTTAATACACTGAGAATTAAAGAACAAAAGATACTGCTAAAACAAATTCCTGTAGTGAATCAATACCCAGATGTCTTTGATGAAGTGAAGGGGGTACCTCACCATAGGCCAATTGAATTTCAAATAAGACTAGTCCCTGGTGCAAGTCCTATAACAAAGAAACCAATATGGATGGGGCTTAAGGAGTTAACTGAATTGAAAAAGAAGTTGCAAGAATTAGAAGAAAAGGGGTTTATAAGGCCAAGTTGTTCTTGTTGGGGGTACCGATAGTCTTTATTAAGAAACATGATGGTACACTGAGGATGTGTATAGACTATAGAGAGCTTAACAAAGTCACAATAAAAAATACCCATTGCCAAGAATAGATGACCTTTTTGACCAATTGAGTGGTGCTAAAATATTTTCTAGATTGGATTTAGCATATGGCTTTCATCAAATGAAGGTAGAAGAGGAAAGTGTTAAATATACAGCTTTCAACACAAGGTATGGATTATATGAGTTCTTAGTTATGCCATTTGGACTCACGAATGCTCCATCATACTTTGTAGATTTAATGAACAGAATGTTTAGAGATTATTTGGATAGATTTGTGCTAATTTTTATAGATGATATCCTAGTATATTCTAGAACAGAAGAGGAGCACAATCAACACCTACATTTAGTACTGCGTAGATTAATAAATTATGACCTTAAAGAAAAATTATCCAAATGCACTTATTTAAAAAAATGAGGTTAGTTTTCTAGGTCACATTGTTTCTAAAAAAGGGATTTCAGTGGATCCAAGTAAAGTCATAGCCATACAAATTTGGAGGAGGCCTAGAACAGTGACTGATGTAAGATCATTTATGGGTATGGTTGACTATTATATAAGATTCATAAAAGATTTTGCAAAGATTGTTATTCCTCTTACATAATTAACCAGAAAAAATCATCCATTTATTTGGATAGAGAAGTGTGAAAGGGCATTCATGAAACTGAAAGAAGCTCTGATTGAAGCATCAGTGTTGAAGGTTCCAGAAGGCAATGAAAGACTTATAGTTTACACTAATGCCAGTGGAAGTTGATTAGGGGCAGTATTAATGCAAAATGAGCAAGTAATAGCCTATGCTTCTAGGCAGTTAAAAGAAAATGAAATAAGATATGCTACACATGATTTAGAATTAGCTGCAGTGGTGTATGCTCTAAAATTATGGAGACATTATTTATTAGGAGCAAAATTTGAATTATATATTGATCATAAATCATTAAAATATTTTTTTTCTCAAAAGGACATAAACATAAGGCGACACAGGTGGGTAGAATTCCTAGTAGCTTATGATCTTGATATATAGAATACACCTGAAAAACTAACAAGGTTGCTGATGCGTTAAGTAGACGACAAGCCAGGGTTGCTCCTTTAATGATGGATGAATTCAGAACCTTGTCTTTACTTTCTGAAGTGGATATAAAAGTTACTAATGAAGAAATGTCAATGGATGTAGCTAGTGGACTAAGGAACCAAGGGAAATTAAGTATCATTATTATTCAGTCTGATTTGGTTAAGAGGGTAGGAGAATTACAGAATCAAGATCCATTTTTAAAAGAGGAATAGATGCTTTTAAATAAAGGAGAGGAAGTAGAACACTTCCATATAGATGACCAAGGATATCTGAGAAATAAGAAGATATTATGTGTTCCCATGAATGCAGAATTAAAGAAAGAAATATTGAGTGTGTACCATAGAATTAAGTACATTATTCACCTAGGAGGAACAAAAAAGTATAACAATTTTAAAAAAATTATGGTGGAAAGGTATGAAAGGGGATGTAGGCAAACATGTAGCGGAATGTATTGTTTGCCAACAAGTGAAAGCTGAGTACCAAAAGCCATCTAGATTAGTACAACTTTTAAGTGTCCTGAATGGAAATGGGAAGAAATTTCCATGGATTTTATTGATGGCTTACCCAGGTCAAAAAGAGGTAATGTTAGTGTTTGGGTAGTGATTGATAGTTTGACAAAAGTAGCACATTTAATACCTATAAAATCAGAAAGAAGTGCACCTAAACTAGCTCAACTATTTATGAAAGAAACAGTGAGACTGCATGGCATTCCAAAATCTATTGTAAGTGATAGAGATACATTGTTCACTTCAAAATTCTGGAGCACTTTCAAAGAAGCCATGGGAACAGAACTATTTATGAGCACATCATACCATCCCCAATCAGATGGGCAAACTGAGATAGTAAATAAGATGCTGGAGGATATGTTGAGAGCATGTGTGTTAGGCTGGGGAGGTAGTTGGGAAGATTACCTCCATTTGGCTGAGTTTTCATACAATAACAGTCATCAGAGAACAATAGGGATGGCACCTTTTGAAGCTTTATACGATAGGACTTGCTTATCACCTGCTAACTGGATAGAAGTTGGAGACAAAATTGTGTTAGGACCAGAGCATGTGAAGGAAACCTCTAATAAAATTTCATTAATAAGAAAAAGAATGGTTGCTACGTAAAGCAGACAGAAGATGTATGCTGATCAAAAGAAGAAACAGGTGGAATACATGGTAGGTGATTATGTATTTTTAAAAGTATCTCCAATGAAAAGGATTTTTAGATTTGGAAAATAAGGTAAATTGACTCCTAGATATATTGGACTATATAAAATAACGGGGAGAGTGGGATCGGTAGCTTATAAACTGGAGTTACCAGAGGAGATGGGAGCAATACACAATGTATTTCATGTGTCTCAATTGAGAAGATGGGTGCATGATGAAAAGACCATATTGAATGCACCTAATAAGTTGAAGATTAAACCAAGCTTGGTATATGAGAGAGAGAGCCAGTAGGAATTGTAAGCAAAGAAGAAAAGAAATTGAGGAATAAGGTAATAAAACTTGTGAAGGTTTAGTGGAGTCTTGATTCAATGACTGTACCTGGGAGGTAGAAAATGAAATCAAAATCAAGTATCCTAAAGTGTTTGCTGAATGGGAAAAAAGTATTTAACCCTCTAATTTAATTTATGAATGTTAAAAATATATGCAGTAAAGTGTGAAGGAAAAATTTTAATCAGGAAATAATGAATAAAAGACTTAAGATGCATGAAATATGCTAAATTGCGGGGCACAATTTCTAAAAGAAGGGGAGACTGTAGTAACCCAGAAATATTCCACCAATTAACACTAGATAATGGTGATTTTCATGTGTGAATATGTGTGAGGCACATATGAGAGTACATGTGTGCATTTACAAGGTGCAGGGTGCACAAGAGTAGTGTGTACACATGAGACATAAGATGATAAACTGATTGGTTTTACTATATTTATCATTTCATTTTTTAATATTTAAGAAAAGCATAAGTATGGGTTTAATTAATTTGTGAAGTCTACATATGCATATGAATAAACCTTTATATCTCAATAATAAAATGCAGGACATCAATTAGAAAAATCCTCACATATATGAACTATAAAAATGGCTAGGTATGTCCTTATAATGCATGACTGAATGAATCATGAAGGAAGCATGGTAGTGGAGGGTAAGAGTGGGAATTTAAATTACTTACTTTAGCTAAAAGTAAACGACACAATGTCGTAGGGTATGGGTTATTTCTATTGATATATAAAAAGTGAAATGGGTATAATTATGAGTGTTTTGTATGATCAACAAATGATTTCCCCAAATGGGTAAAGATGACATTAGGTAGCCTAGAAACCCTAGTTAACCCAATATAAAAACACTAGGCTTAGGAGCTTCACTATTTTGCTGGATAAAAGGAAACCTTAAACAAATAATCTCTGCTGTACCTAGGAGCTCGAGCCATCACCAAGTATTTTAGGAGGAAACATTTTTGTGAGTATATACTATTTTTATGGCATTAACTCCTTCAAGGCAGTCCTTTTATTTCATGAAAAATGTTTTGTATTTATTCAGGAAAGAATTTGCTTTGTTAAGGCAGAAATGTTTACATTGCCAAAATGAGTATATTCCACTGCTAGAACACAGTAAACTATTGATATGAAAATATTAGGAAATATATTGTTGAGAGGTAGGATTTGATAGGGTGTAAGAAAGTATGGAAAAGAGAGTCTCATGCTTATGTCTACATACATATTTTTATGGATAAAGAGGAGCAATGTGTTAGATAATTGTTGATCCAGTTTATTACTTATTATTTCTGGTAACTTGTTTTTATAAAGGGAGTTATCAAGAAATCACGGGGTCTGGAGGTACCCTAAACCTTCAATCATATGCTCTCAAGCATACTTAACGAAAATATAGATTTTGTAGTAGGTAAAAAGGAAATTATGTGCATTGTGAACTAATCTGAGTGACTGTTTGTTTATTGTATGAGATGTTGTGTGAAGTCCTAATTATTTAGGCATGGATGTTTAATATTGCATTTTGCATATGGAATGTTTACCAATTGGTAAAACTATTATTACATGTTCTATATAGAAAGTGCATTAATTTGTGGGGTTGACCCTGGGAAAATGACAGGGTAATGTGTGAAAGTGAGATAGCATATTAATCAGTAAACAACTAAACAAATTAATGGAGCCAGTGTGGTTAAAATGATCACAAGATACATTGATTTGTCTGGGTTGCAAGTGGCAAATTCAAGCATGCACATGGCATGTAAATGCCCTGAGTCCTTTGTGTGATGGGCTAACAGATAGGGGAACCCTTCACAATGTGCACTTTGGTTTTCAATGTAGAGGAGAAGGCTCAAGACAAGAAAAACATGATAACCTGACTAAGTAAAGGAGCTTGGGGAAGAATGGAACAATGACATGCTTGTGTTAAGGATGATTTTAACATAAGATCATATATAGGATTTTGTCCATTTATTCATTGATTTAAATGAATGTTTTTCTCAGTTATAATATGTTATGCTCATGATCAACTCTAGAAATATGCTTTGAAATGGTATATTGAGTAAGAACCTGATGTAATAAGGTATCGTGACTTGGAAAAATAAGTCAAGAAGTAATTCATAAAAACATGCAGTTATCAGTATTATATGAATTTAGTTATCAAAATTATGTGAATGTAATTATCAGTCTTATGTAAAATTAGTTGTACTCATATCAAACATGGGTTTGCCCTTTTTTGCTCAATGGCAAATGGGGGTATCTCAATTCAATTAGGCAACCTCTATTGCATATGTAAGTAATGTGGAGGGTAATTAGAAGATGTATGAAAGATTGCTGGATAACTGAAGTGTTTTGCTTGCTATTATCTATGAAGTTTGGTCTAGGAGAAAACTGATTAAAAAGAATGATCAGTAAAAGTGTTTGCATCTTTTATTAATTTAATAGCTCATTTGTATTAGCTGAACTAGGCAGTTGTTAGACTAAAACATGTTTGGAAGTTATGTTATCTGAATTTGTGGTTGCTTAGATAAATTAATAGTAACTTGATATGGAGGAAATAGGTATCATTTCTATGGATTTTATAACTAAATTCGTATAGTTCAGCAAGGCATGAATTAATGGTGCCAATGTATCTATTTAGAAGAGACAAAACTTAAGGGAATATGCACCCTGAATGGTCACTAATAAATGCACCCTATTTGCACATAAGTTGCATGTATTCATGCAGAAATGTTACTGTACATGAAAAAAGAAAAATTATAGCCTCTTTTACATAGCATTACACCCAGAACTCAACTAGGAATCATGCCTTGAATTCACTAATGAAATCCAATGAAAATCCCTGCGTCAACCATCAGTTTCAAATACCGATACAAGTTACATGTAGATGAGGCCAGTTGCATCTAATAAGTAGATAGTTCTGAATTTATATAACACAAAAAGTGAGTGACAAGTGCATTTGGTCCTAGGCATGACTGATGGTGTACACATGAACAGATATACCTATCAATTTACATATCGAAAATCTGGATACTTTAATCATAATGTCACCTATATACAAGTTATTTAAAGGATTACTAGAACCTTATCTTTTTTCATAAAAATCTGAATGAATGATTTATTGGCATGACTGTTGCTATTTTAATTCCTTGAGCTGTGTAAAAATAAAGTGGTTGAAACTACATTTAATCTCCTCTATTTTTAATCATCCAAATCTCTGATTTGCTTTGTAAGAAATTTTACTTAGGAGGTTGAACACATTGTGCATACACTGATACGTATATATCAGTAATGAATGATCGTGGAAGGAAAAGAAAAAAACCATTTGGAAAT
The DNA here is from genome assembly GCA_030737875.1 of Allium sativum. NCBI lineage: Eukaryota > Viridiplantae > Streptophyta > Magnoliopsida > Asparagales > Amaryllidaceae > Allium > Allium sativum. The sequence continues at coordinate 975,546,966 of CM060924.1, forward strand.
ACCCAAATAGGAAACCCTATTTAGAGAAGAACCCAGGATTTAGTAAAATTAAATATGCAATTAGAGGAGGGGTTCTCTCAATGATCCCCTGTGTACACTGTCTTGCAAGTTGCTTCTATATAAATACATACAATGTATGCATGTAATATATGTGTATGTGTGTGTGTGTTTGTGTGTGTGTATGTGTGTGTGTGTTTGTGTGTCAATTGTGTTGAAATTCTTGGTTAATGTCCATTCATGCTTTTTGACTGTATTGCCCTTGCACAGAAATATGTATATATACATACATATGTATGTTCATACATGTATGTTCATACATGTATGTTCATACATGTATGGTGCACGTGCGGAAAATATATATGTGTGCACTACAGACAATGTCTATCTTGTGGTATTTACAGTGAATCACTGTGAATATCACAAGCAGTCTAGACACAGATGGAAATATATAAATCAGATCAAGTCATGAAATGTTATGAGAATCACACAAAAATTCTGAGGCTAATAAATTTTAAAATTAAAATTATATCTGCTGGAATTTAAAAATATTTTTGTTCCTATTTACTGTTTGCTCTTGTGTGATAGGTAAGCAGAAGACTGGACTGACTGAGAAGCTGACAGATGATAGAAAACAAAACCGTGTAACTGAATATGAATGCATTTGTACAATAGTGATGAAGTTTTTGTGAGGTACTGATGTAACAAATGAAACTGAATGTAAAATTTAATTGTCATATATCAGTGGAATGTACAAGTAGTGGAGTTAGAAAAATATGTACTATTCAGATGTTAAAATAAAATAGTATATTTAAAAAAAAATACTGATTGAATATTCAAATTCTTTTGCAGTAGCATTCTATTTAAATATAAATATTTAACTATGTCTATGATGTAGTAGAATAGTACAATAGAAAACATATTTATAATAATACATATATGTTTGATATACAGAAAAATAATGTGAAGGAAAAATTATTTGAAAATTTTAACCATAAGGACAAGAGATTAAAAATTTATTCAAAAGGACAAAAAAATAACCCAAAGTTACTCAAAAGGGCAAAAAAAAATTCCCTTTTAAAAAAAGTTTTTTTTTTTTTTGCAAATTTTAGGTATCAGTTTTGTATGTCTGTAGGTATCAATTTGCTCTCTGCAGCTAATAGGTAATTGTAGGCTAAAAACTGATACCTTCAGGCACACAAAACTGCTACCTATTAGCTGCAGATAACAAACTGATACCTACAGACATACAAAACTGATATCTAAAATCTGCAAATGTCCTTTGTTTTGTCCTTTTGAATAAATTTGGGTTGTGTTTCTTCCTTTTGAATAAATTTTTGGTCTCTTATCCTTGTGGTTAATTTTTTTAAACAATTTGTCCTTGTAAATTAATTTCCCTTTGATATATTCAAAAAAAAAATCATAGAATAGTTATATATAACAATAATAAATATATATTTTCAATATAAATATGTTTAAATAAAAGTAAAAATATTTAATTTTCTCAAAATATAGTAGCAGAATGTTAAGTAAGAATTTGTTAATATTGTCACAAAGAATTTGTCAAATGTGTATTTGTTTAACTGTTTTGTTAACACAACCTTTTGTCAAATATGACAGTATAATTTTGATAAGAATTTGTCAAGCTTTTTTCATAATAAATTTGTCAAATGCGTATTTGTAAAACTGTTTTAGTGTGTTCATTTTTGTGAAATTTAAAAATTTTAAGTATTCACTATCAAAAATAAAATAAGTTATTTTGAATTGTTAATTTTAATCTAGGATTTTTTTTAATAATATAGTCTGTTGCGCTGATTGTTAAGATTGTTAATCGATAACACGTATGTTGAAATTGCTAGTTAAAAACTCTACATATTGTAACACTAATGGGATGTTTCAATTTAGTGACACATGACAAATAATTTTTCTAAGAAAAACTATGTATAAGCCTATGTATCTAAGGCATGAGAAGTGGCTCTTTTAGGACAAAATATGTGTCCCTTCTTTAAGCGACATTCATATATGCACTCTTAGGACAAGTGTCTTTTTTCAATCTTCCAAAAATGCCACTCCCCAAGGTTATAAAAAGGCCTTAACTTCTCCATTTCATTCCATCCTTCACTCTTCTCCTTTCCTAGCTTCTTCCCTCTTTTTTTTTCCTATAGAGCCTCTATCACCCATAGCCTAGCTCTGGCCTCTCCACTAGCATTAGCATCATTTCGCCGTACCCCCTTCGCTTCCTAGGCACCACGTCTGAGCCAAACACCACACGACCTGAGCCCACTTCCACCCTACACCTCCACCACTCATGCCACCACCATTCAAGCATCTCTCCACCACTAATGGCCACACCATCACCTCCTTATTCACGCGCCTTCACCTCCCCTCCACCATGGCCGAACACCACCCCTCCTCCTTCATCCAAGCCCCGGTCCCTTCTCCTCTTATAATAAAAATAATAATACAATTATATACATACATACATACATACATACATATATATATATATTACAACATTTTGTCGATGAAGACAGTGCGTGGAAGTACTTCCCGACGATTCGTTAGCAATCATCTAGGTGCACTGACATAAAGATATTGGAGCTATATGGGTGAGAACTCTAATTAAAGAAAATTTAGATTAGTAGAAGCTGGCTAAACTATAATTAGTTTAAGTAAATTATATTTGATGGTGATTGTTTATATGTGATGATGGTTGAATTATTGTGTAGATAGAAACACATTTACACTGATAAGCATTGAGTACGATAATGCTTACACGTAGTTAATGACCTCTGTTAATGTTATTATATATATGGACGATTTTTATGGATGCATATGTGATTGTATCTATCATTTAAAATTGATTAATTACTATTTAAATGTAAGCATACAATATGGTTATGGTATTATGGTAGTGATTAGTCAAGTCTCTATTTTTATATTATTTTAATATTAAAATAATGACCGTAATTGGAATTTTTAATTTGGTTTCCGAAATAATTTAGAAATTTAACTGAAATATGTACAGATAACTTTCATAAAAGGTGAAAATGGATTTGGAAACGATTTCAACTATATATGGCTTGTTAAAGTTTAAATCGATTTTTAAATTTTGAATTTCAAAAGTGAAGTTGAGTGGGTATATAAACGTTGGTTTAAATTCAAAATGATTGATCCGCTACTCTTATATGTTTAATTAACGAATGTCTACAAATTTTAAAGTTCATCATATTACTTTTTGAAAAATAATACTATTTTATTAATATAATAATAATATAATATTATAATATTCAACTTTGAATTTAAATTGAATTTGAAATAATATTTTCAAATAAGTTTATATATATTTATAAAGCTTTATAATCATATTAGAGATGAATCAGATAAATGTTTAATGTAAGCCGTAATATGGTCTGAATAGGACATGTCGTGCAGCGGTATTTCGCGAATTTCGACCATAAACTTTGAACAACTATAAATTATGCAATCTGAATCGAATTGACGTGAAATGAAAAATGTTTGCTTTCTTAAAACAATAGATTTCAATCTAAAAATGAATTTTTGGATTCCAATATCTAATTTCCAAGTTATGCTTAAATCTATTTTGAAAAAGGTCGTTGTAAATGTAGTTCATAGACTATAATAGAAAACGGCTACTTTAAAGTATTAAAATATGATTTTTTTTGGTGAAATCATAATAAATTATTTAAATGTTATTTGAAGTGAAAAATTATGATTTTGGATGATATAAAGATTAATTTTATCAAATTAGCCAATATTAGCTGTTTTGTGATGCTTTATAACACCTTTGAAACGTTGTTGCAACGATTTTCTGAAAATGGTATATTTCGGCATTCTAAACTTATGAATCATTATCTGAAACTTAAGTGATCATTTTAAAATATTAATGGAATGATGTTTTTAGAAGTTTATAATATTTGAACCATTTTGGGTTGAATTAAATTTGGCTTATCTTGAATGGTTTCCCAACTTTTAATGAAATTGGAAATGGCTGAAAGTGATCTTTGGATGTCGTTATTAAGTCCATGAGTAGATCTATACTATTTTGAGGAATTTGGAAGGTAGAATTACAGTTGTTCGCTGATAGTATCGGTTGAGTATTAAAATTAATATCAAACTTAAACAGGTGTAACTTCTATCTAGTTCCTATATATGATGATTTCAATTATATCTTTGTTATAAAGGTTTTCCAAAATTATTAAGATGGGTTTGGGTAGAAATGTTTTTCGGATATTTGACATGAAATTACGTTGTTAGACCTATACTATCTGGGGAATTAAAAAAATATTATATCGTTATTCCACTTAAAGTATTTATTGATCATGAGAACTACTGTCGAATATAAGTTGACGTTATTTCTATTTAAAATTTATATTCAATATAAATTGATCTGGGAGTAACTAGATGTATGAAATTAAAAGATATGTTAGAAAATTTAGTAGAAGTTATGAATAAATCTTTAAGTAAGCTTTAAATCGAGATTTCGAGATTTAAGAGGACTATGTTTCAATAGATTTCAAAGGAAATGAATCCTTGGGTTTTGTACTTAAAAAGAGGGTTCCCTTTAAAGGAAAGAAGGTTCTCATGTTTAGGGTATTTAAGGAGAATTAAAGTCTTATAACTAAGGGTAAGAAAATGAACCCCTTTGATTTAGATTTAAAAATGGAATGGAAAACAACAATTAAGATTGATTAAGAGTTTTAAAGGATTAAATTGTTTACCAAAGATTTAAAAGAAGGGAATCTTGATTTGATTTCGATATTGAATATGGATTTTTTTTAAAGGATAAAGAGCGGAGAATTGTTTTTAAAGAAGGTTTTGATTAACGTGGTAAAAGAGGTGACTTGATTAAGAGTTGATGTAATCCATAATTATGTTTTAAAATGCGAGTATTTTTTGGAAATAATGGGATCGGATATATATTCGAAATCCATTCCAAATAATAACAAGACGTTATGGAGCAAATGATAATATTGAAGATGGTGGTTGAAATCCGGAAATCTTCACATCAAAAGGACTGCTTGTCGATGCCTTAGGTCGCTCCCATATAAGGTAATATTGTGACAGCGGTTCAGACGTATTTGGATTTTTCTAGATTTGCAAGGGCCTCTCTCCTTTATGAACGAGGAATAAGGTGTCTTCGGTTTCGTTCAGACCCAAAACCGATTTGTATGGATGTGTGTCTAACATTTTATTTTGTAATATATGATTGATTCTTACAAAACATATTTCTGATTGGTGGTAGCAAAATTTATTTTCTTAGCTTAACACTCTTCTTTGAGACGCACGAGCTCAAAGATTATATGGTTAGTGATTACCAATTATATATTATAGAATGACAATGTGGCGTACCAAGTGATGAGATATTGCTGATCAAAGCATGGCTTATTGAAGCGCGACTTTATGTAACGAGACTTCAACAAGCCTCACACCCCAGTAAATGGCTAAATGAGGAAGAATGTAGTGAGGATATGGTTTTTCATCTCTTTCTAGATAAAAATGTACTATAGTATGGAGCCTAGGTATTACTTATGTAGCAACTTCTACTTCTGTTTATTCTGATGTTATGGGGCCCCGGTAAGGGATGGACCGACCTCGCGTTAGCAGAGAGCCAGTTTGGTTCTTGGGGCATCCCTATAGAGGTGTACCTATAGCTAAGGAAGTTCTTTAGCCTGGTCAGTTGTTGGAAATCCATTCTCTATTATGAACCTTTACGGTTTTACTTGTATTATATTATGTCAACATAATGGGAAGGGGCATTATGCTGGCCAGGATTAATACATTTACTTACGAATGGATTTTCTATACTATGCACTAAAAATAATATCAGAGGACTTTCACATATCAAGCATTTTTTGTTATCATAAGGAGAAACCTCGCCAAAGTCTGGGTTTGATCGTGTGCGTACGGCGAGACCTTATGGTAGATTCATTTTCCAAAAAAGAACTGCGAATTTTCATGCACTGGTATTCATAGGGAAAACATGTTCCGTGGTTTACTGCGTGGTCTTATGATTTACATCACTTTAAAATGAACCTAAAGATAACTGTTTTAGTTCGCACACCAGTCCTATGACTAACTTGTAGTTTATTGTTCCTTCACCTAAACTTTGGGTGTCTATATTTTTCCACATGGGCAGCTAATAGTTTGGGTTTGCAGATTTAGCCTTGAAATCGGTTAAAGCAGGATTCGGTACTGGAACAATATCTTGGGGCATTATTCTACGGCTGAGAGTTTACGTATATTTCTTTCCGCTGCGTTTTGTTGTACTTTAATGATCATTGTAGCTCTGATGTAAAATTATTGTTATGATAATGAAAAGATCTTTTAATTTTGTTCCAATGTGTAAGCACCCCTAACAATCAGTTTTTATGGACGGTTTGAGTTGATTTAATTACCGTTTTGAACTGGTTAAAAAGGCGGGTTGTTACAAAGTGATATCATAGCTTTGGTTTGTACAAAGCTTAATGGGTATGACTTATTAGAACTAAATGAAAGGACTCATTAAATATAGGATTAGTAATACCCTATAATGGTTAACTCATTAGAGATAGAGTTAGTATTACCCTAGAATGAGTTTTGGGAGTACTATATACGAAGGAGTGTATTCTCGTATAAAAAAGGTTTTGGTTTTTGAAAGGTAATACATTTTGAATATAAAAGGAATTGTTTGAAATATAAATTAGGAGTAAAGCTATTAAAGTATCTGTGATCTCCTGTAAACAAATTAATTAAGATGGATGGAATTTGAATTTGAACATCCTTGGTCAAAATATGAAATCCTAAATATTCATATGGAGTTGTAATTAGAATAAATAAACCAAAAATGAAAAATAATTTGGGTAAAGGGTTAAGACAAAATCATGTTTGGACTTAAGAAATTTGGAAAGAACTTAAATTAAGCCATTTAAGTTAGAAAAAAAATAGAATTATCAGCATTTTTGGATAGATTATAAGTTCTGTAATAGACAGATGCAGTTCGAATACCTTGTGAATTAAATTTCATATATTGACTATAAGGTATTTGACAATATAAGGATAAGCGAGGTCTTGAAATTTTTGTAAGAACTGCAAGAACTATATAAGGTAAACTGGTTATATTAGGAGATAAGCCAGTAAATTTAGGTAGGTAATAACCTAGACTTTTCGAACAAAATTTCTTTCTAGTTAGAAAAGATATGAAAGATAAAATGGTTAAAACAAAAAGTTGAATATCCCAAGGAGTAATTTAAAAATTTAAAACTAAATTTAAGGAATATTTGTAATTCCATTGGAAATAGTGATTTTGGGAAGTCATTTTAATGTAAAATCTTTAAATATTTGACTAAGAATTTGAACTTTTGACGATTTTGGACAGTCGATAAGTTCTAAAAACTTGTTAGGGGAAGAAGTGTGACGACCTAGATTTCGGTACCCTTTGAGTCGACCAAATACAACACAAGTCAAATCCAAAGAACACAAAAACCAAGATGTCTAAGAAAAAAAATTAAAGGATGAGAAGAGAAAAGATAGAAAAGTAAGAATAGAATAAAATAGATAAAAGATAGAACTAAACAATAACAAAGAATCTCACAATTCGCAGCTGAATAAAATATAATATATATAATCGCCTTTGAAATACAAAATTGTATTTAAACTTAGATACATCATCAGAATACATTTCATATACAAAAAGGAGGAAATAAACTCTATAGATCTATTGTTGAAGCCTCCTGCTCCAAGCTCCTCCCATAGTCTGTAAAATCCTAGACTACTTGGCTGCCCATATAAATTTAGGCTCCCAAGAGTTCAGTGAAAACATATAAAAATAAACTTTGGGTCAGTTATGGGACTAGTGTGAGTAAACGATTTTAAAACAGCTTGATTTACTTTTCAAAATCCTTTTGAAAGAAAAGATACTGTAAGACCGATCCACACATAAATATGGATGGTTTTTACCTTATGATAACCCAAAACATCTTTATATCAAAACTCATCTAATATTATAATATTGTCTAAGTAAAAAAAATAGCAATTTAGCAGAACGCTTGCATCTCACGCTCTACATATATAGCATACAATCAAAACCGCAGGCGCTTATTGGGTAATGGATTCCGACTATGGCATGGAATGGGACCGTCTTCCGATAGTGTACCTCTAGAGAGGAATATGCAGGGTTCAACAAGAACATCTTGCAACCCGGCCACACATGACCGATCACTCATTTATCTTGAGTGTATCAAATATATTGTCACCTTATGGTTTGTACCAAAGTAACCGTTCCCGAGAGATACATAAGCGAAAGAAGAACAAATAGGAATTTCTCTAGATGGTGATAATAAACCTTAATTGGGAGCGACCCACTTAGCCATGCTGCCAGCCCGATTTTTGTCATTTCTCGGTTGTGAGGCTTGAAGTCAAAACTTACCCTTAGATATATTACGTCTTCATTCACTTTGAATGTCACGTTGTCAAACCTACCAATATCACCAACTGATTTCCCTAATACCACAGGTATAAAATTAAGAGAAATGAATTCCTCTACCACCAAACATAGTTTGAAGAGATTAATCGTTTGATCTGTTAGGTATACTCTGTCAGACATTCGTCCATACAAGTTGCCCTGGGACTGGACAAACCAAAGGCACTGTCTTGTAAACCCATCGTATACAATTTCTACATAGGATAAACAAAATAGCCCTTGCATAAACTCCACCTTCAATGGTCTTCAATAATTTATGACTTGCAACGTATAAGTGAATATAAGTGGAATTTAGATTCTGGACTCTTCGAAACGGCAACCATAAGGTCCAGATTTGATAGCCAGCTATTTAACTATCAAATATAGAATAAACATATTTGTTTCCATTGGACCTGTTAAGTTTTTTAAAATAATATTTCAAGTATCAACTTATTCATTTATTTGAAAACATAAGTACTACTTAACTTATAAACTTTATGCGGAAATCTCACTCTTGAATATACGTTTTCAAAGTTGAAGGCGATATTCAATTCTACCACTTATTTTGAACACAAATTTATACTATCTATTGGATTATCGTGAAATCATTCAAGTTTGGATATTTTAGTTATCTCTCAGAGATTGAATCGAAATCATTCTCATCGTCAAGATTCGTAGAAGTCGATCGGTATCCAAAATATTCGACCAAACAGAATTTTAAAATCTATTTGATTTTCAAATTTTAAACTATTATGGTAACACCCCATGAATTCTATAACATTGAGCTTCACAATTTAAAGTATAATTAATTATAAATGATGAAATCAAGGGAAATGGGTTACTCCATTGCGTTCGTCTCGAAATTCTGCTTGAGATAGAGTCCAAGTTTGCGTAAAACGGATATCGTATGAAGAAGATATGGACGAACAAAGTTGGACAGAAAAACCAGAAAACGGGTCAGAATGCACTGGCACACTTGGGAAGTGCGCCAGAACAAAGTTGAACTGGCGCACTTGGGAAGTGCGCCAGTACATTTTTAGCCTGGCGCACCTGCCAAGTGCGCCCAGGTCAGAATGACCTGCTGGTCAGGTCCTGGCTGGCCTGATCAGGGTCTGGTCGAATTCTGAGGCTTGGCTGAGTCGCTAGGGCTTACATGTCACTTTCTGATTGGCTTCTCTTGAGATGGATGGTCTGGATTCACTCTAGCTTCATCGACAGCTCTAATTAGAATGAAATTCTATAAATACAACTCAACTCTAACCCTAAATTCACACAAATAATAGAATACAAAAGCCGTCATGCTGCTGGAAAGGAACTGGGAATGGTCGTCAATTAGAAAGCCTAGAGACAAGCCAACACTAAAGCTTAGAGACGAATCAAATTAAGAAGAAGATAAAAGTTTAATCAAAATTAATCAACGCAACGTTAGTCTACCCAAAGAAGCGCATCTCAGTTTCAGAATTCAGAATCCAGAATTCAAGATTCTACATTCGTTGTAAGTATAGTGACCTTTCAGAATATGAATAAAAACTGTGATGTGATTCGATGTAAATGAAAATAGAATTGTGTTGTTATATTGCATAAATTCTATGTATTGTAATGATTCTGTCATGACTTGTGTATTGATATTTGTGGCCTTAATTGATTGATGAAAACCTATTGGATATTTTTATATGAAAGTAATAGCAATAGCAAGTTGTGGCAAAAACTAGAAATTTGATCCCTTTATGTACATGTAGATGGCATGGATTATATATATAATCCCTTAGTCTAAGTTAGAATTTATGTGAACATGTTATAGACCTTTTATGCCTACATGACCCAAAACCTATGATATCATTCTTATGTTTATTTGCAAGTATGATTGGATCTATGTTAAGTATCGTTTGGGTTTCATAAACTATGCAAGTTCATGTTTATTTGCAAGTACAATTGGATCTATGTTAAGTATCGTTTGGGTTTCATAAACTATGCAAGTTCATGTTTATTTGCAAGTACAATTGGATCTATGTTAAGTATCGTTTGGGTTTCATAAACTATGCAAGTTCATGTTGAAATAGGCTATGTGATCAAATGTTATAATTGGACCTTTTGGTGAATGTACGTCATGCTAGTTTTGTGTTTGACATTATGCCAAGTTCAACATGTTTAAACACAAGTTTGTATTAGCCTAAACTATGCCATTTCATATGTCACCTACTTAGTTATACTTTGATTTGAATGCAAGTTCACATGACCCATATTGTATGTTAGTTGAATCGCTAAATTGCAAGTTCATGCGCCACACACCCTTATATGTTGTAAAATATTACATGTTATTGATTTCCCCTTTTTCTCACGTTTATAAAGTTGGGCTGAATTGTATCAAGCCCAACATTTGTTATAAAGTTGCGAACGTTACAAACGAGGGTAACAACGTTGGGTGTAGAACATTGAAAATATGTGTTGGCATGGTTGGCACATGCCAATGACAATGACATTTAAAGCGGTATGATTTGTTATACCCAAAAATAAAAGATATGACATTTACATATATAATTAAGTAATAAAATATGTAAATTTAGAAAACACGATATGCTTAACCCGAGGTTGGATTGAGTTGTGATGTAAACCTGCCCGGACCCGCCCGGTTGTCCAGTAGTCACAACAATACCTATCCAATGTGGGTGATTAAGCATTGAGCCCAATAATGACCCGAGGTTAGACTGAGCTACGGTGTAAACCTGCCCAGAACCGACCGGCATATCCAGTAACCGTAGTAATACCTGTCTAATGTGAGTGGTCTGGTGCTCCTAAGAGGCTAAGGACAGATGGTAGGGTTAAGTCAACTATAACACTTAACCAAAATTCTACATGTTAACAAGAATCGATGGGTGGGGTTAGGTAAATACAGACACTTAACCACTTAACATGTTTGACTAGAAAATCCTGGTAACGAGGGACCCGTTTTAGCAGTAACCCAAGTTAGGTATCAACGGTACCCTGAAACTAGGCAGGGTGGGGCACGATTACTGGGCTGATTGTAAGCGGTCAAACGACGGCGGTAGGTGCATAGTGCAGGTCTAACGGGGTGCGGGCGTGCACACACTCCGGAGCAGACAACCAGGGCACTGGGGACACCAGTAGTATAGCCTATGCCTTCTAGAATTTGTGTCGGGGCCGTCAACATGGGTCTTGATACACCCCATGGTGGGACCAACATAGGTATCTACAATTCTTGGGGGCTGTATGACACATGTTAACGCGAGTAGGAGCCGATCTTTTAATAAGAATGGGGATCACTTCACCCTCACCATGGGGTGCAAGTTAGAATAAACTCAAGTAGGTGCAGAGATATAGTGTGGGTGCGATAGTATATTCGATCCTAAGCGACACTTCCTTAGCTTGTGACACCATCCTATTTTCAGTATATATCTATCATGCCCTTTTCTTATTCACATACTGAAGAGTTACTAGATTTACTCAGGCTATATGTCTGACCCTATTTTCTTTTCGTTCCCCCCCCCAGGTCCACAAGGAGGAAACAGCTCAACTCAGTCAGGCTCTTTACAAGCTCCAAGACCGTAGATGTATGATTTGGATCTTTCTTGCTAGGATTATGGCTTTGGATATCACTATGGGGATTTTTGTCACTTTATTCGTGTTTTATGCTTCTTTAATAATCAAGACAGTTATGAGGTTGTAATGATGGAAGTATTTTGAGACAATTATGGAATGTTATGTTTTGAACACGTATTAATGAAATAAAAAGTCTGTTTGGTTTCCGCTGTTTAAAATATGTGTATTTATATCTGTCTTGAGTTTATCTGTGGCTTTTACTTATAAACCTCCACCAAAATTAAGGCATTCTCTTGTGAGTGACCTTAACGGAGGTGGGGTGTTTCACTTGGTATCAGAGCATAGGTTTACCAGGCAAGATAAATGTTTTGAAATTTGTTTTCAAAAAGAAAGTTTAAAGAAGCATTTTTCAAGAAAAAGTGTTATATTTGTAAAAGACAAAATCCCCCAAAGCCATATGCACTATCTCTCTTTATCCTTCGTTTTGAATCTTTCCTTTCTGTTTCAGCATATCTGGAGACCTTAACCTTCCGGAAGGAATGCCGATTCCTGGCTGGTTTAGGAGGTACTTAGAAGCAAGGGCCAATGGCGCGGGCCCAGCAGACATCCCTCCTCCGGTGGCCGTGGTTCCTCCTCCTCCACCTCCTCGTGGAAATTTCTTCGCAAAAACATGTAGAGACTTCAAGGCTATGGGTGGAAAAGACTTTTATGGGACAGAATCCTTTGTAAGAGCAAGAAACTGGCTAAAGGAGAATGAGGAACTTTTTGTCATCTTCGGGGTTGATGACAGGCAAAAGATACAACTAGCGGTATGGTTGCTTAAGGATTAAGCTTCCTATTGGTGGGAAGTTACCAATGCTCAGAGGGCGGTGGAAACATGGGAAGACTTCAGGACAAGGTTTGAGATGAAATTCCTCTCCCAAGCCAAAAGAAGCCTGCAAATGGAGAAGTTTCTAACTCTGAAACAGGGGAGCATGACGATCAGGGAATATGTTAATCAATTTAATCAACTGGCCAGATTTGGGTTAGACTTAGTAAACACCCAACACAAGAAGGCACTTCGCTTCGTCAAAGGTTTGAATGAGCCTCTACACAGCCTTGCCATGACCCATGTATCCATGGGAGCAACTTATGAAAGTTTGGTGGACATGGCGTTGCTGCACGAGGAAGACCACGACAAGAAAGAAACTAAGGTGGAAGTGAAGAAAGAGGGTCTGCAAGCAAAGAAAACAGACTTCAAGAAAGGAGGGAAGAACAATAAGCCCCGTGAGAAGAGAAGGTGCAATTTCTGCGGTATTGTGGGCCATATTTCAAAAGACTGCCGGAAAAGAAAGGCGAAGATGGGTGGTTGCTTTCATTGTGGAGAGACTGGGCACCAAGCTAAGGACTGCCCAAAGAAGAAAGGGCAGGGACAGAAAGCCAGATCCACTTCAGGGGGTCAGGTTCATGGGCTGGTGGCACCTCAGCAGGAACGAGGTAGTAATATTTTTGTAGAAAGTGTAGTCTATCTTTATGTTCATCCAGTTCGTACACTTTTTGACTCTGGCGCATCACACTCTTTTATTTCATTTGCCTTAGTAGAATCTCTGCATCTAGACGCTAGTATGGTAGAAGATCCCTTAGTAGTTTCAAATCCAATTGGGGGCTCCGCTTACTTGTCAATGGTTTGTTTGGGTTTGAAAATCTCTATTCTCAGTGTTGAGTTTAGTTGTAATGCCTTTGTTTTGGGCTTCTCGGGATATGGTTTGATTTTAGGCATGGACTGGTTATCCAGTAATGGTGCCATCCTTGATTGTGAGAAAAGAGTAGTTAGACTCTTGACTCGGCTTGGAAACACTCTAGAAATTTCTTGTAATCCCTTGAATGATGTTATGCTTAGTTATCTAGAGTCGCTTAATGCTTCTGATGAGAATTTGCAATCAGTAAGAGTAGTCCGGGAATATCCGGATGTCTTTGAGGAGGTGAAAGGCTTACCTCCGAGGCGGGAAATAGACTTCCGCATATATCTTGTGGATAACGCAAAGCCTGTAGCTTTACCTATCAGACACATGGCTCCAAGGGAGAGAAAGGAGCTCAGTAAGCAGGTTAAAGAACTTCTCGAAAAAGGGTTCATTATACGGAGAATTTCGGAATGGGGTGCTCCAGTGGTGTTCGCAACCAAAGCGGGTGGTTCGCTTCGCCTTTGCGTCGACTATAGGGAGTTAAACAAATTGACCAAGAAAAATAGGCACCCTCTTCCCCGAATCGACGATTTGTTTGATCAGCTTGTAGGTGCAACGATCTTCTCCCAACTTGATCTGGTAACCGGGTTCCATCAGCTAAGAGTAGCTGAAGATAGTATTGATAAAACAGCGTTCAGAACCCCAGACGGCTTCTTTGAGTGGCTTGTCATGCCTTTCGGCTTGACCAACGCACCTGCTTATTTCGTAGACCTAATGAGCAGGGTGTTCAGAGAATTCCTCAACAAATTCGTGGTTGTCTTCGTAGATGATATCTTAATCTTCTCAAAGAATGAGGAAGAACATGCTCAGCATCTGAAAGAAATCATGGATACTCTCCGTGCACATCAGTTAAAAGCCAAATTCTCCAAGTGCCACTTTTGGAGAAAGGAGGTAAGATTTCTGGGGCATATAGTGTCCAAAGAAGGGTTGGTCATGGACCCCGCGAAAGCGGTGGCAATGCAAGATTGGAAGACACCAAGAAATGAAACCAAAGTTCGAAGCTTTCTTGGGCTAGCCGGTTTTTACCGAAAGTTTATTAGGGATTTCGCGAAAATCTCAGCTCCACTCACAAGGCTAACAAAGAAGAATCTGGCGTTCACTTGGGATTTGGACTACGAGTTTGCTTTCCAACGATTAAAAAGGGATCTCACAACAGCCCCAGTTCTGACCTTGCCAGATGGAAGCAAAATGTTCACGGTATACACGGCTGCATGTGGAACGGGACTAGGCGCTGTTCTAATGCAAGAGGGGAGGGTAGTAGCTTATGGTGGAAGACAATTGAAAGTTCATGAAAAGAACTACCCAACCCACGATCTCGAGTTAGCCGCCATCGTCTTTGCGCTTAAGTCTTGGCGCCATTATCTCCTAGGTGAGATGTTTGAATTATACACTGACTATAAATCGTTGAAATATCTCTTCTCGCAGAAGGATCTTAACTTGAGGCAGCAAAGATGGATGGAGTTTCTTGCCTCGTATGACTTTGAAATTTCCTATACTCCTGGCAAAGGCAACATAGTAGCAGACGCGTTGAGCCGAAAGAAACTGACCTTAAGCCCGCTCTTCGTAGAGAGGCAAAGCTTGGAGTATATAGCCAGTTTTAACTTTAGGCCCTCCTCGGATTTTGTACCGGGTTTGTTAGCATCTCTCGAAGTACGCTCTACTCTCGTGGACTCAATAGGGGCTGCACAACGTGTAGACCCTCGGCTTGTCGATGTGATTGATAAACTTATTAGGGGTGAGACTTCCAGTCACCTTAGTAGATACGCCATCGATGATAAGGGTTGGTTGAGGCGAGATGGAAGATTATGCGTCCCACAAGTAAGGGAGTTGATAAAGAAGGTTCTCGAGGAAGCACATCATTACAAGAAGACTATACACCCTGGCGGTGATAAGATGTACAAGGATATAAAAAGGACTTTCTTTTGGAACGGCATGAAACAAGACGTGGCAGATTTTGTTTCTAAGTGCATGACCTGCTAACGGGTCAAGGCGGAACAGAAGAAGCCTGGAGGACTACTTCATCCTTTAGAGGTCCCACAGTGGAAGTGGGATAGCATTTCAATGGACTTCATTGATGGACTGCCTAGGTGAAGGAGAGGCAACACTAGCATTTGGGTAATAGTGGATAGGCTTACTAAGAGCGCCCACTTTATACCTATCAAGAGTAGAAGGACTGCCGCATCTCTAGCATCTCTTTATCTCAAGGATATAGTTCGACTCCATGGGATACCCTCCAGCATTATTAGTGACCGAGACCCTATCTTCACAAGTGAGTTTTGGCGGAGTTTGCAAGAAGTTGTAGGCACACAGTTATGTTTGAGCACGGCCTATCACCCCCAAACCGATGGTCAGACGGAAAGGGTGAATAGAGTTTTAGAGGATCTTTTGAGACTTTGCGTTCTTGACTTTGGAGGGACATGGGAGGATCACCTTCCTTTAGTGGAATTTGCCTACAACAACAGCTACCAAGCTACCATCGGTATGGCACCTTTCGAAGCCTTGTATGGAAGACCGTGCAAATCACCAACTTGTTGGTGGGAGTCTAAAGATAAACTTATACTTGGGCCAGACATGATTCGAGAGACTTCGGAGAAAGTGGACTTGATACGTAGGAGAATGAAGACTGCCCAAGACCGACAGAAATCCTACGCCGAAAAAAGAAGGACCGACCTTGAGTTTGAGGTTGGGGACAGGGTTTTCCTTAAGGTATCACCTTTAAGGAACGTCGTTCTCTTTGGATCCGCAGGAAAGCTAGCACCAAGATTTGTAGGACCATTTCCTATCATCGAGAAGGTTGGGAAGATGACCTATAGATTAGAGCTACCCGAGAGACTGGCCGGAGTTCACAATGTCTTTCATGTTTCTCACCTCCGGAAGTGTTTGCATGAGTCGGCGGAAGTGGTGGAACCTAGCATTCTAGAAGAAGCCGAAGTGGAACGTGAAGCAACTGTGAGGAGAGTTCCAACCCGCATCTTAGGAACTGAAGTGAAAAATCTACGCAACCGCGAAGTCAAACTCGTTAAAGTTCAGTGGAGCAACGCCGAGGAAGACGCGACTTGGGAAATTGAGGACAGAATACGCGCTGCCTACCCTCTTCTTTTTGAGGGTACATCTTTGATCTCTCTATTTCCTTAAGTTATGCTTTATCTATCTTTTTTGTTATATCTCCTCGGTCCTTTTTCCTAACTCCTTAGGTAGAAAACAAATGGATGCAAACATGTATTTGAGAACATGTTATGGATGATGGCTGCAAATGGTTGCTAGTGGTTGCTAGTGGTTGCTCGTGGATGCATATACACACACACCCTAGGTTATAGATCGGCTCAGTCACTTCATATTGCATATGCATATATATGTTTTCTCATTTGTATATGGTTGAAACTTGATATGCTGTCATATGGTTGTCGCATTTGTATGAATAGTTGTGCACTCATGTAGAATTATGAGTAGGAAAATTTGCATACATAATGGATTCATGACACTTACATGATTCGCATTAAGGAGGTCAACTGAATCAGCAGACAGCCTGATTTCTGCATTAGATAAGGACATGTACACACACTATGCATATGATCATGAAGCATTAGAAGTCTTTTAAGGACAGTGGATGCCTTTGTTTGTTGGATGAGTAGATGGACTGTTGGATGGTAGGATATACATTCTTCCTAACTTGAAGATTTCGGGGACGAAATCCTTTTAAGGGGGGAGAATGTAACACCCCATGAATTCTATACCGTTGAGCTTCAGAAATTAAAGTATAATTAATTATAAATGATGAAATCAAGGGAAATGGGTAAAGCCATTGCGTTTGTCTCGAAATTCTGCTTGAGATAGAGTCCAAGTTTGCGTAAAACGGATGTCGTACGAAGAAGATATGGACGAATGAAGTTGGGCAGAAAAACCAGAAAACGGGTCAGAATGCACTGGGGCACTTGGGAAATGCGCCAGAACAAAATTGAACTGGCGCACTTGGGAAGTGCGCCAGTACATTTTTAGCCTGGCGCACCTGCCAAGTGCGCCCAGGTCAGAATGACCTACTGGTCAGGTCCTGGCTGGCCTGATCAGGGTCTGGTCGAATTCTGAGGCTTGGCTGAGTCACTAGGGCTTACATGTCACTTTCTGATTGGCTTCTCTTGAGATGGATGGTCTGGATTCACTCTAGCTTCATCGACGGCTCTAATTAGATTGAAATTCTATAAATACAACTCAACTCTAACCCTAAATTCACACAAATAATAGAATACAAAAGCCGTCATGCTGCTGGAAAGGAACTAGGAATGGCCGTCAATTAGAAAGCCTAGAGACAAGCCAACACTAAAGCTTACAGACGAATCAAATTAAGAAGAAGATAAAAGTTTAATCAAAATTAATCAACGCAACGTTAGTCTACCCAAAGGAGCGCATCTCAGTTTCAGAATTCAGAATCCAGAATTCAAGATTCTGCATTCATTGTAAGTATAGTGACCTTTCAGAATATGAATAAAAACTGTGATGTGATTCGATGTAAATGGAAATAGAATTGTGTTGTTATATTGCATAAATTCTATGTATTGTAATGATTCTGTCATGACTTGTGTATTGATATTTGTGGCCTTAATTGATTGATGAATTCCTATTGGATATTTGTATATGAAAGTAATAGCAATAGCAAGTTGTGGCAAAAACTAGAAATTTGATCCCTTTATGTACATGTTGATGGCATGGATTATATATATAATCCCTTAGTCTAAGTTAGAATTTATGTAAACATGTTATAGACCTTTTATGCCTACATGACCCAAAACCTATGATATCATTCTTATGTTTATTTGCAAGTATGATTGGATCTATGTTAAGTATCGTTTGGGTTTCATAAACTATGCAAGTTCATGTTTATTTGCAAGTACAATTGGATCTATGTTAAGTATCGTTTGGGTTTCATAAACTATGCAAGTTCATGTTTATTTGCAAGTACAATTGGATCTATGTTAAGTATCGTTTGGGCTTCATAAACTATGCAAGTTCATGTTGAAATAGGCTATGTGATCAAATGTTATAATTGGACCTTTTGGTGAATATACATCATGCTAGTTTTGTGTTTGACATTATGCCAAGTTCAACATGTTTAAACACAAGTTTGTATTAGCCTAAACTATGCCATTTCATATGTCACCTACTTAGTTATACTTTGATTTGAATGCAAGTTCGCATGACCCATATTATATGTTAGTTGAATCGCTAAATTGCAAGTTCATGCGCCACACACCCTTATATGTTGTAAAATATTACATGTTATTGATTTCCCCTTTTTCTCACGTTTATAAAGTTGGGCTGAATTGTGTTGAGCCCAACATTTGTTATTATGTTGTGAACGTTACAAACGGGGGTAACAACGTTGGGTGTAGAACATTGAAAATATGTGTTGGCATGGTTGGCACATGCCAATGACAATGACATTTAAAGCGGTATGATTTGTTATACCCAAAAATTAAAGATATGACATTTACATATATAATTAAGAAGTAATAAAATATGTAAATTTAGAAAACACGATATGCTTAACCCGAGGTTGGATTGAGTTGTGATGTAAACCTGCCCGGACCCGCACGGCTGTCTAGTAGTCACAACAATACCTATCCAATGTGGGTGGTTAAGCATTGAGCCCAATAATGACCCGAGGTTAGACTGAGCTACGGTGTAAACCTGCCCGGAACCGACCGGCATATCCAGTAACCATAGCAATACCTGTCTAATGTGAGTGGTCTGGTGCTCCTAAGAGGCTAAGGACAGATGGTAGGGTTAAGTCAACTATAACACTTAACCAAAATTCAACATGTTAACAAGAATCGATGGGTGGGGTTAGGTAAATACAGACACTTAACCACTTAACATGTTTGACTAGAAAATCCTGGTAACGAGGGACCCGTTTCAGCAGTAACCCAAGTTAGGTATCAACGGTACCCTGAAACTAGGCACGGTGGGGCACGATTACTGGGCTGATTGTAAGCAGTCAAACGACGGCGGTGGGTGCACAGTGCAGGTCTAACCGGGTGCGGGCGTGCACACACTCCGGAGCAGACTACCAGGGCACTGGGGACACCAGTAATATAGCTTATGCCTTCTAGAATTTGTGTCGGGCCACCATGGGTCTTGAAACACCCCATAGTGGGACCAGCATAGGTATCTACAATTCTTGTGGGCCGTATGACACATTTTAACGCGAGTAGGAGCCGATCTTTTAATAAGAATGGGGATCACTTCACCCTCACCATGGGGTGCCGGTTAGAATAAACTCAAGTAGGTGCAGAGATATAGTGTGGGTGCGATAGTATATTCGATCCTAAGCGACACTTCCTTAGCTTGTGACACCATCCTATTTTCAGTATATATCTATCATGCCCTTTTCTTATTCACATACTGAAGAGTTACTAGATTTACTCAGGCTTTATGTCTGACCCTATTTTCTTTTCGTCTTCTTTTCTTTCGTCCCCCCCCCTCCAGGTCCACAGGGAGGAAACAACTCAGCTCAGTCTGGCTTTTTACAAGCTCCAAGATCGTAGATGTATGATTTGGATCTTTCTTGCTCAGATTACGGCTTTGGATATCACTATGGGGATTTTTGTCACTTTATTCGTGTTTTATGCTTCTTTAATAATCAAGACAGTTATGAGGTTGTAATGATGGAAGTATTTTGAGACAATTATGGAATGTTATGTTTTGAACACGTATTAATGAAATAAAAAGTCTGTTTGGTTTCCACTGTTTAAAATATGTATATTTATATCTATCTTGAGTTTATTTGTGGCTTTTACTTATAAACCTCCACCAAAATTAAGGCATTCCCTTGTGAGTGACCTTAACGTAGGTGGGGTGTTTCAATTATCAAAACAACGTTGTTGTTTTGAAAACATTCATAAAGTTGACTTGATTAACTTAAATATTAAAACCATGAAATTTAGTCCAATAAATCGGCATTCTATTTTTCCTTATGATAGTTAAATTATTTATAAAATTAACTTAATTAAAAGATTGAGTTCAAACATTATCGTGGATAATTAATCAAATTTCAACTTCTCTATTTCACTGCATAATTAATTACCAAAATCTGTTAATTAACTCTAAATAAAATATTTCTACATTTAACAATTATTTGTTAAAAACTATTTCCATTGGATTAGTCAAAAACAGATTAATTTAATAACCCATTTCCATTTAAACCAGTTGATTTGAATTAACTTAAAACCATTTGATTAACTGATTACAATTTATCTCACTTTTTAATAATATAATTAATTTAAAATAATCACCTTTAATTATTTCCTAAAACAATTATTCAAACGATTAACAACTTAAGATAATTTCTGATTTAATTTATGGAGAATATCACTTAGCAGTTCCAGCGGCATATAACAAGTCGTTAATCAAATCTACACAAACAATCATACAATTCAATATTATTAACATCCCAACAACATATATTTACTGGTGAAATATGTCAAACTAATATAATATCATAACAATGTTTATTTCTACTAGCAGCGGTCCAAACAATTCAGTCAAATACAGTTATAGTAGAATGGTGTTTATTTCCACTAATAGATGTCAATATATCATATATAGTGTAATTACACACAATTAAGTAAATAAATCATTGATTAAATAACCAATTCAAAATTCGTTGAATTATATATCATCATAGATCAATTATTAACAATTTATACATAAAATTAATTAACAACTAAATTTACATTTATTATATTGTTAATGATTGTTATAAATAAACCATTTTATTTACTTAGTATTTTAATTTAATTTAAATTCAATTTCGTTCACAAATAAAATTCGAGTTACGTTCAAAACAACTCCATTGACAATTTCAACACTATTTGAGTACACATGTTTACCCCAAACGTGTATATCTATTCTCATTAAAACTTATAAATATCTAATCCTCTATATATATATATATATGTATATATGTATGTATGTATGTTATTTCAAATTTGGTTTACATTTAAATCTATCTTCCCCCTTTTTTATTTCATTTATTTTCTTTCCTACCATTTCTATTCTTACTTTTAATTATTTTCCACTTCAGGCCTATTTGCTTCCTCTTTTATTTTATTTTACCCATTTTTTTTATATTTTTACAAGGCTCAGCCCATGGCCTAGTACCCTAGACCCATGCAAAAATAGTTGCACTCCCTTTCCCTCTTTTCTTTGGCTCATCTCCTTTCTTTCCCAATTTCTTTGGCTTTTCTTTCTTCTACTTTTTCCCCATTGTTTCCCAACAACTTTCTTTCCTCCTCTTTTTTTTCGAGCTACAAACTTTAGATCCAACCCGAGAAACATGATCGGCCCTTTCTTTTCTTTCTTCTATTCTGCTACTACTTCCATCCCCTTCATGTTGTGTCTCTTCCCCAGTTGCTTGTGCAACGTGCACGTTGTGCACGTATCCCATTGCTCCGGCCAAAAGTGAGCCACAGCGGCTCTCCCCGTATGTCACGTCACCACTTCTTGTCACCTACGATCGACCAGAATTGTTTCCCAAGCTCTCTTCCTCAAATTCACCTCTCAACCCCTCAAACCTGAAAGTCACACACACCAGGTCGTCTAAAAACCCACCTCCACTGATCACCTATGATCGCCTGAGCACCTTCCGCCACCACCGAGACAACCTCCACATAGTACACCCCTCCATGTCAAACAGATCAAAACTCGATCAACTGAAAAACCTGTATGATCGAATCAAAAGCTGAACTCCAAAAACAGACCCAAAACCATAAATCGGCTCATCCCTTCTCCACTGACCACTGGAGATAATCAAACTCCATCCATGCCTCCTTCTACACCCAACCAAGATCCCACCAAAACAGTTTTCGAAAACATTAAACAAATCTCACGATTTTATATTTTTTTTTACCTCAAATCAAAATTTAATCGTAACTCGAACTACACTACGTTAAAAACCAATATTTTTGTTTCAAAAATCATTATTCGTTCATTCGTATGCCTAAATTTGATAATTACGATGTTTGAAAATTTGATTCCTAAATACTCTTTACTATCTTTTATTGAATTCTAAAAATATAAATCCTTATCCATGTTGAAACCAATTTTAGAATATACATTAGTAAAAATACAAACAACCTTTATCTTGCTCTTACATTCTATAAGACTTTAGAATGAGGGATCTTGATTTTTGGAGTTCAAAGTAGTAGTTAATAACATAACAGAATCCTGAATTTTCCTGTTACAGGCCTTCATACTTTTGCTTCTACATCCAATCCAGGCTTTCATTTTCAAGTTTTATATGAAGTATAAACGAATTTAATACATACAGGAATAATATATATATATATATATTGAAAATTGGTACGCATTATTATGAAAAATTAGTCATATATTTCATTTATATGCCTCATCAAAACCTTGTGCCCCTAACCTAAATGGGTGCCACAACAAGGAAAAAGAGTACATATAAAATCCTTATATTCACAATACAACATAAAATCCGAATACAATCAAATTACATCAAAAACAAACTATAACACTCTATGTCTCCACTATATCACATAACCCTCCAAATCATTATTTATTCTACACTCATTAACTGTCTCCGTAATCATCAATCAGGACCTCTCAACTTTAACCAGTATCAACCAAATCAATGCCCCACCTTCGTAAAAATGCTTCATTCACCACATTATGTTATGTTCAACTACCATTATCTTTGAAAATATAGCTCACCTCCTTCTCTAATAACTTCAATCTAACTTCTTTTTGAATACAATGATTGTTAAACGACCTTTCATTTCTTTCATCTCGTATTTGATATACTACCGTAGTAATTGCTGCACAACTCATGTCAACAATCTGATTTTTACCGTTGAAACTGTAACACCCCACGTCCATTAATGTCACTCACAAAGGGAATGCATTAACTTCCATGGAGCGTATTTAGTGTATAGAACAGAATATAACAAGACAGATATAAATAATGGTACTTGAAAATTTTAAAACAACTTTTATTGCAGTGGAGAAATTGTTTGATTACGACAACTTCATAAACCAAGTACACTTAATATCCATCTTGATATATTGTTTCAGAGTACATAAAATAAAAAGAATAAACCCCAACACAAGTAGCCAAGCTGAACTTTACTTTCAGCAATCCAAGCACTTCCAAAAGAGAGAGAAAGAGATCTGAGATCAAGATCCACTAGTACTAGTCCCACCCTGAGAACCTAGGGGGGAAGGAAGAAAAGAGGAGAAAACAAGGGGGTCGGACATAAAGTCTGGCGAGTATAATAAATTTAACAATATAATTATTAAAGTAACTAGGATAAGGCATAAACTGGTAAAATAAGATATGAACATGAAACAAGTGGGCATGACAAAGCAAAATAAGATGAATATTCTGGCGTTAATCTCGTTCCTAATCACTATAGGATAATTACTATACTGCACCACCACTGGTCACCCTAAAAGTTGATCCCGCCTACAGAACTTAATAATGATAACGGTAGTTTCGTGTACCCCTATCTTCCTTCATAGGTGTCGTCTGCCCCTATCTCCACTAGTTGTACCCACTACCCCCATTCGATCGGCTCTCTAACTCGTAGATACACGTGCTGGTCCCATAGTGGGGTGTATCACTCCCCAAAGCGGCAACCCGATACCACCAAAGATGCATGGCTTATATCTACACGATGCAACAACGTCTTACCTACCAGCCCGGGCCCACGCACGCATATGACCCCTTTGGACTTGCGTTGCCACCGCAAACCCATTTTGACCTCTTACAATCAAATCCAGTAAGCGTGTCATGTCCTCGACTTGGGTTGAGCTCACAAAGATACTTAATGGGTTACTGGTTTGAAAAAGGCCCCCATGCTTGACACAAGCCTTCCACCTATGCTTGGTCCCCACTAAGGTTTCCCCACTTAACCCCATTCTTATTCATGTCTTATTACATGTTTCAATCTTGGTTAAGTGCATCTAATCGTATTTCACGTGCCACCCAAGGCACCCACTTAATTTCACATGCCACCCAAGGCACCCACTTAACCCCCATGTCCTACCACATGTTTATCTTGTTAAGTGTTAATTCATTAGAACCGTAACCTTGTAATGACCTCCCACATTAGGCTGACATTTGCGGTTACTGGATTTGCCGGTCGGGTCCGGGCAGTCTCATACCGCAAACAAGCCTAACCTCATGTCTTTACAATTATTACGCATTTAATTCGTGCCTTTGACCTCTCACATTAGACTGGCATTTGTGGCTACTGGATTTGCCAGGCGGGTTCGGGCAGTCTTACACCACAAAAGAGTCTAACCTCGTGTATTAGGCGGTTAATTATTACACGTCTTTATTTAACCCCAAATTGGATTAATATCCCTATTCAAATTTTTCAATAAATTCCAAATTTATTTATATCCATAATTGTCTCTTAAAATAATGTCCATAAATACCAATTTTGCCAATTAATGTCTCAAATTAATTATATGCCTTTTAAGGCCATTTTATGCCCATTCACAATTTATGTATATTCAATATTATCCCATCATCCCTACGCTATTCGTACGTTTTCATATGACATATGTTAGACTCGCAAATAGTCTAACTTATAAAAAGAAAAACAACATCACATAACACATAAAATAGATGTAAGGATCATGACATAAGATTACATAGCCAATAACTTGCATATGAATTTCATTTAAACTAGCCTATGATACAGAACTAGCATAGGTTATGGGCATAAACTTGCATAACTTATGTACTGCTATAGATCCAAACATAAAGGTGCGAACTTGCATATGGATCTAAACATAAAGATGTAAACTTGCATATAGATCTAAACATAAAGATGTAAACTTGCATATAGATCTAAACATAAAGATGTAAACTTGCATATGGATCTAGACATAAAGGTTAATGTCACATAAACTAGCATATGCATATGCATGTCTCACATATATTTTAACAACCCAAACTTGCATAAGATTCATACATGAATATATGATCCAATCATCACAAACTTGCATAAGATATATGATTCAACTTGCCTAAGATTCACATAAGAACTAACATATGATCCAACTTGCATAAGACTAACATATGATTCAATGCCACAAACATACATATAATTTACATCACATGATTCAAAATCATATTCTCATAATCCCAATTATATCCTATCATAATTAAATTAATTAATTAATTTGTGAAAGCTATCATACTCACAATTAAAAAGAATAGTTTTGTCTTTCTGGGATCTGTATTCTGAAACTGAATTGCTCGCCTTTGATGTAGACTAATCGTTATTTAGATTTGATTCGATTTTGATTCAAGCTTCTGTCTCGCTTTAGGGTTGAAAGTGTATGGCGGCTACTCTTGGTTCTCCATTGACGGCATGGCGGCTCTTGTTATGAATTAATGTGATTAGGGTTAGGGGTTTAGGAGTGTTTTTATAGAAGTTTAATTTAATAAGAGCCGTCAGATTAACCTAGGGATAACCAGAACCATCAGGACCACTCAGATGCCACATCAGCCCTTAAGGCGAATCGGGCCACGGGTTGACAGCCAAACACCCTGGATCGACCCTTAGTCGACCCAGCAAGGCTCAGGTCGACTCCAAAAATGGTGTGGTTCGGCTATTCCCCCTCCTGATTCGCTGTTTTGAACTTTTTTTTGAATATATATATATATATATATATATATATAAATTTCTCATATGCATACAAACTTCAAGGCTTAATAACTTCTTCATAAGTTATCCGTTTTATGCAAACCAAATGTCTATCTTGACCCAAAATTTTGAGACGAACATAATAGCGCAACCCATTTCACTTAATTCTTCTTCTAAAAATCAAGTATACTTTAATTTGTGAATTTTAATGTTATAAAATTACGGGGTGTTACATTCTCCCCTCCTTAAAGGATTTCGTCCCCGAAATCTCTAAATTAAGAAGAATGTATCCTACCAACCAATCATCCATCTACTCAACCATCATCTACAAACATCCATTGTCCTTAAAGAAATTTCTAATGCTATATGAACTTATGCAAAAATGTGTGTATATGTTCCTTATCTAATGCAAAGATCAGGCGGTTCACTGATTCAGTTGACCTCCTTAATGCAAGTCATGATAGTGCCATGCGTCCATTATGTATGCGAAAGAATCCTATCGATACATATTATTTCTACATGTGTGCACAACCATTCATCAAAATGCAGCATCTATATGATAACACAACCATTATACATCCATTAATTTAGATATGCACATGCATTTATATGCAACATGAAGGTGATTGAGCCGATTTAGTTCCTAATGTGTGTGTACATGCATCCACAAGCAACCACTAGCAACCACTTGCATCCATTTGCATCCACCAAACATAACATGTTTCAAACACATGTTTGCAACCATAGGGTTCTTCCTAACTAAAGATCGAAGATGTCATTGCAAAGATAATACTAAAAGATAGGACAAGTGTCAACAAAGCGGTAGAAAAAGGAGAAATTAAAACATACCCTCAAAAAGGAAAGGGTACATCGTGCGCATTTTGTCTTCTGTCTCCCAAGTCGCGTCTCTTTGATTATCTCCCCATTGCACTTTGACCAACTTGACCTCTTTGTTGCGAAGCTTTTTGACCTCCGATCCGAGAATGCATGTAGGAGCTCGTCTGATCATGGCATTGCGCTCCACTTCCACTTCTTCGGGCATGCTCGGCTCTACCACTTCCGCCGTATCGTGTAAACACTTACGCAAATGTGAAACGTTAAACACGTTACGAACTCTGCTGAGCTTCCCTGGTAACTTTACTCTATACGCCATCTGTCCAATCCTCTCCGTAAATGGAAAGGGTCCTACGAACCTCGGTGCCAACTTCCCTACTGATCCAAAACGGACTACGTTTCTTAACGGTGATACTTAACAAAAACCATGTCCCCAATATTGAATTCAAGATCGGTTTGTCTCCTATCAGCATACGACTTCTGTCGGTCCTGCGCCGTCTTCATTTGCCGTCAAATCAGGTCTATCGTCTCCGAAGTCTCCCTAATCATGTCAGGTCCAAGAAAAACCTTATTAGTGGATTCCCACCAACATGTAGGTGATCGGCACGGTCGTCCATAAATAGCCTCAAAAGGTGCCATGCCAATGCTAGCCTGAAAACTATTATTATAAGCGAACTCCACTAGTGGAAGGTGTTCTTCCCATGTTCCTCCAAAGTCTAGGATGCATAGTCTCTGAAGGTCTTCTAGAACCCGATTTACTCTCTCGGTCTGGCCGTCCGTCTGAGGGTGATAAGCGGTAATTAAGCATAATTGCGTTCCAACCGCCTCTTGTAAGATTTTCCAAAATTCGCTTGTGAAAATGGGATCTCTATCGCTCACAATGCTAGAGGGTATGCCATGCAAACAAACTATCTCTCGAAGGTAAACAGATGCTAACCACGCGGTGGTCTTTCTACTTTTAACGGGAATAAAATAGACACTTTTGGTATGTCTGTCTAAATTACCCAAATCCTCGTATTACCCTTCCTTGATCTTGGTAACCCATCTACAAAATCCATGGAAACGCTTTCCCATTTCCAAAGAGGAATCTCTAAGGGATGGAGCAAACCTCCAGGCTTCTTTTGCTCCGCCCTGACTTGTTGGCATACTAAGCATCTAGCAATGAACTCGGCCATGTCCTTCTTCATTCCGGCCCAAGAAAACTCGCTTTATATCCTTATACATCTTATCACCACCGGGATGTATGGTCATCTTAGAGCGATGTGAGTCTTCAAGAATTGCCTTCTTCAAACTCTCGTCTTGTGGCACGCAAAGTCTTCCATCTCTATGTAGCCAACCTCTCTTATCTATAGCATATCTATCAAGATGACTTGAGGACTCCCCTCCTATAAACTTGCCTACTATCTCAACCAACCGTGGGTCATTTCGCTGTGCCTCTCCAACCCAACCCAAAAGTGTAGGTTGCACCTCTAACGATGCCAATAATCCGGGTACATAATCGATAGAGGGTCTGAAGTCAAAGGAAGATATATACTCCAAACTCTTCCGCTCTATGAACAAAGGACTTAAAGTTAACTTCTTTCTACTTAAGGCATCAGCTACAACGTTACCCTTGCCAGGGGTATATGCGATCTCAAAATCGTAGGATGCCAAAAACTCCATCCATCTTTGTTGCCTCAAGTTTAGGTCCTTCTGAGAGAATAAGTACTTTAGCGACTTATGGTCTGTATACAACTCAAACCTCTCGCCAAGCAAATAATGATGCCATGAATTAAGCGCAAAAACTATGGCCCCCAACTCTAAGTCGTGGTAGGGTAATTTTTCTCGTGGTCTTTCAACTTTCTTCCACCATAGCATATCACCCTTCCCTCTTGCATTAAAACTGCGCCAAGCCCTGTCCCGCAAGCATTGGTATATACAGTGAATCTCTTACTCCCGTCTGGCAAAACTAAAACTGGAGCTGTCGTCAAAGCCCTCTTCACACGTTGGAAAGCATCGTCACAGTCAACGTCCCAAGTAAAAGTCAAATTCTTCTTCGTTAATCGAGTGAGAGGGGCTGATATCTTCGCGAAGTCCTTAATGAACTTCCTATAATAGACAGCCAGCCCTAAAAAGCTTCTTACTTCTGTTGCGTTCTTAGGAGTTTTCCAATCTTGGATTGCCACCACCTTGGCGGGATCCACAGCTATCCCTTCCTTAGAGACCACGTGTCCTAAGAACCTCACTTCTTTTCTCCAGAAATGGCACTTGGAGAATTTAGCTTTTAGTTGATGCGCTCGTAGGGTCTCTAAGACTTCCCTAAGATGTAGAGCATGCTCTTCTTCATTTTTAGAGAAAACCAGAATATCATCTACAAAGACTACCACAAACTTGCTTAGAAACTCCCTAAACACCATACTCATTAAGTCAACAAAGTATGCGGGTGCATTCGTCAAATCAAAAGGCATGACGAGCCACTCAAAGAAACCGTCAGGAGTTTTAAAGGCAGTCTTATCGATGCTACCTTCAGCCACCCTTAGCTGATGAAACCATGTAGCTAAATCCTGTTGCGAGAAAACTGAAGCACCCACCAACTGATCGAATAAACCGTCTATCCTCGGCAATGGGTGCATGTTCTTCTTTGTTAGCTTATTCAGCTCTCTATAGTCCACGCACAATCTAAGTGAACCATCAGCTTTTGTAACAAAAACGACTAGAGCACCCCACTCCGAAATACTTCTTCTTATGAACCCCTTCTCAAGCAATTCATTCACTTGCTTACTGAGTTCTCTTCTCTCATTCGGAGCCATGTGGCACACTGGTAATGCAACTGGCTTTGCATTATCTACTAGATATATTCGAAAGTCTATCTTGCGCCTCGGGGGTAAACCTCGAACTTCATCGAAGACGTCACTATATTCACGGACCACACGAACAGATTTCAAATCATCATTGGTTGCGTCTAGGGATTCTAGGTAGCTAAGAATTATCGGACCTCTAGGGTCACAAGAAATATCAAGGGTCTTTCCACAACGAGTCAACAATCTAACTACCCTTCTTTCACAATCTAGGATGGCACCGTATCTAGTTAGCCAATCCATACCTAGAATCAAGCCGTAGCCCATGAAGCCAAGAAAAAAGGCGTTGCATTCAATCCCAACGCCCGAGATAGACACTCTCAAATTCCGACAAATCATAAAATGATGAGTCGAACCACCAATAGGATTTGAGACTACTATGGGATCCGTAACTAGACTAGTATTTAGGTGCAGTGTTTCAACTAACGAAGCAGATACAAATGAGTGTGAAGAGCCAGAGTCAAACAAAGTACGAACAGGATGATCAAACAGAAAAACTAAACTTTCAACGGAAATGTTTCTACCTCTCTCCTGTCCTGGTGCCATGAGAGCCTGAATCTGCCCTCTCGCCTGCCCTGGTACCATGAAAGCCTAAAGCTGCCCTCCAGAAGTTCTTTGCCCTTGCCCCTGTTTCTTTGGGTAGTCCTTAACTAGATGACTTTCCTCTACATAGTGGAAACAGTCAGTCTTCTTCTTTTTTCTACAGTCTTTGCTCAGATGGCCCGGTGTCCCACAATTAAAGCACTTCTTCTTTCCTTTGCCATTATTGTTCTTCCCGCCTTTCTTGTTTGGCTATTGTGGCTTCTTCTGGTCTCCTTTCTTCTTCGGTGCCTTATTAGCATTCGCACCTTTCTCTTCCTCATGCATAAGTGCCATGTCAACCAATTTCTCAAAGGTAGCCCCCATCGGAATGTGGGTCATCGCCAACCCATGTAGCGGCTCATTCAAACCTTTAACGAACCTTAGGGCCTTCTTCTCAGGTGTGTTTACCAATTCCAAGCCAAATCTCGCCAACTGATTGAACTTGTTGACATACTCCTTTACTGATAAATCCCCTTGCTTCAACGCCAAGAATCTTTCCATATATAAATTCTCTTCTGCTCGTGAGAGAAACTTCATTTCGAACCTACACTTGAAATCCATCCATGTCTCCAGCGGACGCTCTCCGTTCATGAACTCCCACAAAAATGAGGCTTCATCTTTCATTAACCAAGCAGCCAATCGGACCTTCCTTCCATCTTCTACTTCAAAAATACCAAATAGATCTTCCACCTCCTTAAGCCAATTTCGAGCTTCAACAAACGTCTCTGATCCGTGAAAAGGTTTCCCTCCCATTGCCCTAAAATCTTTGCATATCTTTGCAAAAGTATCAACACGGGGGGGGGGGGGAGGGGGGGAGGAGGAAGGGGAGGATCATTTGCTGGGCCTGCGACATTGGCCCTAGCTACCAAATACCTTCAAAACCATCCTGATATCGGTATCCCCTCGAGTATCTCGGGAATTCCAGACATGCTGAAAAGAAAATGAAGAGATTCAAAACGGAGAATTCGAAAGAAAGATATATGGCTCTTGGGGCTTATGCTTTTAAAACAAACTTTTCTCTTGAAAATACTTTCCTTAAAACATACTTTTGAAAGTATTTCTTTATAAAATGCTTTTTTGAAAAATAGTTTTTCAAAATTCATATCATGTCTAGTAACCTTCAGCACTAATACCACGTGTAACACCACACGTCCATTAATGTCACTCACAAAGGGAATGCATTAACTTCCATGGAGCGTATTTAGTGTATAGAACAGAATATAACAAGACAGATATAAATAATGGTACTTGAAAATTAAAAAAAACTTTTATTGCAGTGGAATATTCTGGCGTTAATCTCGTTCCTAATCAATATAGGATAATTTCTATACTGCACCACCACTAGTCACCCTAAAAGTTGATCCCGCCTACAGAACTTAATAATGATAATGGTAGTCTCGTGTACCCCTAGCTGCCTTCATAGGTGTCGTCTGCCCCTATCTCCACTAGTTGTACCCACTACCCCCATTCGATCGGCTCCCTAACTCGTAGATACCTGTGCTGGTTCCACAGTGGGGTGTATCACTCCCCAAAGTGGCAAACTGATACCACCAAAGATGCACGACTTATATCTACACGATGCAACAACGTCTTACCTACCAGCCTGGGCCCACACACGCACATGACCCTGTTGGACTTGCGTTGCCACCGCTAACCCGTTTTGACCTCTTACAGTAAAATCCAGTAAGCGTGTCCCGTCCTCGACTTGGGTCGAGCTCACAAAGATACTTAATGGGTTACTGGTCTGAAAAGGGCCCCCATGCTTGACACAAGCCTTCCACCTATGCTTGGTCCCCACTAAGGTTTCCCTACTTAACCCCATTCTTATTCATGTCTTATTACATGTTTCAATCTTGGTTAAGTGCATCTAATCATATTTCACATGCTACCCAAGACACCTACTTAATTTCACATGCCACCCAAGACACCCACTTAACCCCCCATGTCCCACCACATGTTTATCTGGTTAAGTGTTACTTAATTCATTAGAACCGTAACCTTGTAAAGACCTCCCACATTAGGCTGACATTTGCGGTTGCTAGATTTGTCGGGCGGGTCCGGGCAGTCTTATACCGCAAACGAGCCTAACCTCTTGTCTTTACAATTGTTACCCATTTAATTCATGCCTTTGACCTCTCACATTAGACTGGCATTTGTGGCTGCTGGATTTGTCGGGTGGGTCCGGGCAGTCTTACACCACAAAAGAGTCTAACCTCGTGTCTTAGGCGGTTAATTATTACACATCTTTATTTAACCCCAAATTGGATTAATATCCCTATTCAAATTTGTCAATAAATTCCAAATTTATTTATGTCCATAATTGTCTCTTAAAATTATGTCCATAAATACCAGTTATGACAATTAATGTCTCAAATTAATTATATGTCTTTTAAGGCCATTTTATGCCAATTCACAATTTATGTATATTTAGTATTATCCCATCATCCCTATGCTATTCGTACATTTTCATATGACATATGTTAGACACGCAAATAGTCTAACTTATAGAAATAAAAACAACACCACATAACACATAAAATAGATGTAAGGATCATGACATAAGATTACATAGCAAATAACTTACATATGAATTTCATTCAAACTAGCATATGATACAGAACTAGCATAGGTAATGGGCATAAACTTGCATAACTTATGTACTGCTATAGATCCAAACATAAAGGTGTGAACTTGCATATGGATCTAAACATAAAGATGTAAACTTGCATATAGATCTAAACATAAAGATGTAAACTTGCATATAGATCTAAACATAAAGATGTAAACTTGCATATGGGTCTAAACATAAAGATGTAAACTTGCATATGGATCTAGACATAAAGGTTAATGTCACATAAACTAGCATATGCATATACATGTCTCACATATATTTTAACAACCCAAACTTGCATAAGATTCATACATGAATATATGATCCAATCATCACAAACTTGCATAAGATATATGATTCAACTTGATAAGATTCACATAAGAACTAACATATGATCCAACTTGCATAAGACTAACATATGATTCAGCACCACAAACATACATATAATTTACATCACATGACTCAAAATCATATTATCATAATCCCAATTATATCTTATCATAATTAAATTAATTATTTTGTGAAAGCTATCATACTCACAATTAAAAAGAATAGTCTTGTCTTTATGGGATCTTTATTCTGAAACTGAATTGCTCACCTTTGATGTAGACTAATCGTTATTTATATTTGATTTGATTTTGATTCAAGCTTCTATCTCGCTTTAGGGTTGAAAGTGTATGGCGGCTACTCTAGGTTCTCCATTGACGGCATGGCGACTCTTGTTATGAATTAATGTGATTAGGGTTAGGGGTTCAAGACTGTTTTTATAGAAGTTTAATTTAAGAAGAGCTGTCGGATTAGCCTAGGGATAACAAGAACCATCAGGACCACTCAGATGCCACATCAGCCCTTAGGGCGAATCGGGCCACGGGTTGACAGGCAAACACACTGGATTGACCCCTAGTCGACCCAATAGGGCTCCGGTCGACTCTAAAAATGGTGCGGTTCGGCTATCCCCCTCCCGATTCGCTGTTTTGAACTTTTTTTGAATATATATATATATATTATATATACATCTCATATGCATACAAACTTCAAGGCTTAATAACTTCTTCATAAGTTATCCGTTTTATGTAAACCAAATGTCTATCTTGACCCAAAATTTTGAGATGAACATAATAGCGCAACCCATTTCACTTAATTCTTCTTTTAAATATTAAGTATACTTTAATTTGTGAATTTTAATGTTATAAAATTACGAGGTGTTACAGAAACAGTTTAAACTATGGGTTTCTTCTTCTTCCAGAGAGCCAATGTAACTTGTATCAATGCCAAACTTCAATTTTATGGATGCCCATATATAACACTACACCATAAATGCTAATTAGGCAGTGCTCATGGCCGTATCTAATTCAATTTGGCAGTGCTATGGGTCATTTCAAAAATTGGCGTCTTTGTCACTTAGATATGGGCTTAAGTTGTATCAAATTCATAGATTGATACGGTTTTAAACCATATCAAATTCATAGACTGATACAACTTAAAGCCATCAAATTCATAGTGTGATACGCCTTTAAACCGTATCGAATTGCTATATTGATACGGCTTAAAACTGTATCAAATTCGTAGATTGATACAGTTGAAAACCATATCAAATTGTTTTATTGATACGACTTAAAACCGTGTTAAACTTCTATATTGATACGGCTTAAAACCGTGTTTAATACCTCATTCCTACAATGCTATCAACAAATTAGATTTGGCTTTTAACCGTACCAAAATCATGAAATAATGTACAACATATATGTAGTATAAAGATTCACTACACCCATTGATATATATGCACAATAAAGAAGATACTCTGCACCCATGTAATAGGATATAAAAAAGATACACAAAGCATAACTTCAATTAATACCCAGACCATAACTCCAATTAATATGCAAACCATAACTTTAGTTAATACACACCACATAACATAATTTATAAAAAGTACAATGTTCACAATTCTTGCTCTAAAGAAGAAAGAAGACAACTAAACTACAATAGTTGAGCCCATGCAACTCATGCTTGTTCCAAAGCCTAAAAAGAAACAAAAATAACAAGCATCAATTTAGTTTTGTCTCCACAACAGCTACTATGGCTAAACTTCTTAAGATATTAAATTTGTAATTGATTACATCGTCGATTACATTGATATATGTACGTGATTACATTGGTGAATAAAATTACAGACTAAAATTCTAAAGATATTAAATTTTCATAAAATATTCAAAATTTCATAAACTTTTTAAACTTCTAAAGATATCTAAAATTTTAGTTTGCAACTGGACTCAGTTTTGCAAACTGGTCTCAGTTTTGCAAACTGGTCTCAGTTTTGCAAACTGATTCTCAATTAGTTGCAATCCAATCTGTGAAAAAGAAAATAAATTTTATCATAAATTTAATCCAAAAATTTAATCAAAAATTTTATAACAGGTAAAGTTAATAGTAGCAATCACTGAAGAGTCCAACATAGAAAATACTATATTTCCAAGAAATACTGAAATTCATCAACACGTTCAGACCTAATATTGTTTGCCACTGACTGTTAAAATTAAACTGCCAAAATGGACATATATAGTAGGAACTTTGATGTTTGTGCAGACCTTAGTTGTCTTATCAAAAGCAAAAAGTAAAAGAACCTAGATATGATAAATTCGAAGGTATTTACTACAACTCAAATCATGAAGCATGTATACTTACATCAAAAAGTAGATACCACTGTTAAGGTGAAAACAACTGGGATGAGGGCGCATAAATGTAGATATCAAGGACTTCATTGTTAAATTCTTTTTCTCAAACTATAAGGATGTTTCCCCATGGTATTAGAAAAGTGGCATTAAGTATGTGAAAAATAGACGACTGCTTAACAAAAATATTGTATGCAGAATTTTTCGTACTCTGGAGAATGGGTGATATTGTGCACAGTACCACCTACATCTATTTGTGATTAAAAAAAGTGTTTGGAGCGAAAAAGTGCGCAGTACCACCTACATCCATATTATTATCATACCAGTCAACTGAGTTGTCTTGTTCGATCGGGATGGAAGCACAAAATTATCTCCAAATTTAAACTTGTGCTATGATTTGCAGATATGGTCTCAGCTTGCAACTAACTGAGACTCAGTTGCAAACTGGTCTCTGTAACAACCCGCATTCTACGTATCGAAGGATCGTATAATATTTATTTTATTTTCATACGAAGTCGTATGGTCGTGTAACTTTGGGAAACGACTATTGGGATAATTTCCCACATTCACGATTTCTGCCAAATTTTAAATGACCATTTTACCCTTGGCGAATATTGTTTTGCCTATAACTTTTGATTGGTAAGGATTTTTGACCTAAAACCACTTCCATTAGATCTGGATGATGGTTTACCTTTCCGTAGAGTGGTTACATTAATCAAACAGACTTACCATTTGGGAGATATGGCTGAAATAAAGTTAGGAAGATGAAAAACAGCTTAATTAGGCTTAATAGGGCGATTAGCAGCTAGGCCCATAACCCATTTCGGGATTAGGGTTATGGGAGGGCTGAAAGGAGTTATAGAATGATTCCTTTTCATTTTCTCAGCTTCCACAAACATTTCTCTAACCCTAGCTATGACCTCCAACTTCTAAATTCATCTTTAATCACTTTCTAATCACATATTAGCCAAATATACATCAAATTAAGATGAATTAACATTGAAATCGAGATAGAGCTGCTGGGATACATTGGGATCCTTGCCAAATCAGTTAGAGTTTTAGATCTGAATTTTGCTTATGGCTAAGGTGAGTGATTTGCATGTCTTTACACCAATTATGGCTAAATAGGGTGGTTAGTGATAACTAGCGAATTAATGACTCATAAAAATATGGAAAAATATGTAAAAGTTCAAAAATATTATTTTATGCCACTGATATAAATTTGGGTTAATTTGGATTAAGTTTGCTAATCGCGGAATTTAGGGGATTAAGGGGAATACTATGGATTTGGGGATGTTTGACCCTAAATAACACATGTGCTTGATGATTTAATGTTTTTGGTCAACTCCATATGTTGTAACTATTGTTTGGTATGATCTATGATTGCATAGGAAATTTGGAATGGTCGAAAACGCCGTCGAGAGGCAAGAAATGGTTTGTAGGAAATTGGTGCAGGCTATGGGTCGAGCGACCGACCCTTATGTTTGAACCAACCCCAACATGTACGTTCGACCGACCCCTATGGGTCGAGCGACCGACCCTTACATGTATGTTCGACTGACCCAGCTATCTGGTTGTGTTCGACCGACCCTATATGTTGATGTTCGACCGACCCTATGTGATGATGTTCGACCTGACCCACTATGTGATGTTCGATCGACCCACTATATGATGTTCGATCAACCCACTATGTGATGTTCGATCGACCCATAGGAGCTTCTACTATGCATCGAAGATTGTGAACTCTTTTGAAGAATGGTTCCAATCCAACAAAACCCGAGATGCAAAGGAATTCCAGATGAGAAGTGATGGCTCAAGATCCAAATGGGGATCGACGAGTTAACTTCTAATGTTGGGATTGGTTGCGGGACGTGTGCAACGGGGTTATCGATATCTATAACTTTGGTTCATTTTTGAGAGGGGGGCATTGACTATGGACCAGTGCGTTAGGGTCAGAGGTTGTACGGGGTCGAACTCCATCAGGGCCCACAAGGGCCAAGTGGTCGTAGTGTTAGTAGGACAGCGTGGGACTCTGTCATGGCCCCAATAGTTCTCATGGTCAAAGTGGTGGATATCGTATGCTTTACGCACCGAGTGAGAGATGTGAGGATGATTGCTATGTTTGATGTTTGCTATCACCATGACATGCACACTCCCATTTTACACTTTATGTTAGTGTTACCCTAGAGTACTGTACATCTTGTTGTGCTAAATCTTTTGTTGCAGGTCCAGGTTCAGGTATGATTATTTATACCTGTTATTGGTTTATTTTGCTGTTATTGCTCATACCAGACTTTTGTCTGACCTAGAGTTTTATGTCTCTTCTTATTACTCTGGGTGCTCCTAAACGAGCAGACTAGAGAAGATTAGGTGGTTATGCACGGGTGACTATCTGGAGACGAGCAGGAGGCTTCCACGAACTATTTACATATATTCTCATTGTGTTGTTGCTGGTCACTAATTTGGGCATTAGTAGTGTACCTTTTCTATTTTGCTTTAGAGATAGTATTTTGAAGTTGTAATAATGGTTTGGATCATAAGCTGTATTTTGGATTCCGCTACTCTGATGGATATTGTTTAGTTTTCAGCTTATCAACTATCTCGCCTGTTTTATATCAAGTTATGTTACTATTATAATTTATTCCATGCATTGTGAGATAAACTACAAGTTCTTGACGATTCATAGTTTTAAACCCCTTTCTTTTGGCGATCGTCCCGTGCTAGTTGGACATTGGCACAACGCATTTCGTAGAAATGTCGGCTGGTGCAGGACGGGTCGTCACACTTGGTATCAGTGCCTAATTTGCGTAGTTAACCTAAGGGAAGACATCAGGGAGAGGTAGTATATGTACATGGGAGCGCTTATTTGTGATATTTAGGTTTTCAAAAGCTATATATATACTATTAGTATATCTTAGGATGAAGTCGCACTGCACTGGCACCACATCGAGATGGTTAATCGTTTTCTCTTTATAGATTGAACGATGAGCCAAAATACGAGGAGTACTGGTTCAGGGGCCAACAAAGAGAATGTCCCTGATATGAGGACGATGTTTACTGCCTTCATGCGAGAGATGCTCAGGGATGCTCAGGGAGCTGTTCCTAATCCTGCTAATGGTGGTGGTGCAGTAGTGCAGGCGCCTAGAGCCGATTTCGCCAAGCTTAGCAAGGATTATACTAATCTTAGTGGAAAGCCATTCCACGGAACGAAATCGACTACAGATGTTCAAGATTGGCTTAATAGTTGTGAGCGCATCTTCTAGGATATGTGAATCGATGATGCAATGAAAAGAAAGTTAGCATCGCGTCAACATCAAGGACGGGCTATGAATTAGTGGCGTGCTATTAAAGCAGTTACTCCTGAGGATCAAGTTACTTGAAATCAGTTTAAGACTCGCTTCAGTGACAAGTTTATCCCAGCTGCTCAGAAATCATAATTGTTTAGGAAATTTTGGGCTTAGGCAGAATGGTAGAGCAATCTCGAAATATATTGCTAAGTTCGATACTTTATGGATTATCTCTTATCGATACTGCCGAGAAGAAGAACGAGAAGTTCATAACTGGCCTAGATGAGTACTTGGGGGAAAGACTTATCAACCACATCGAAGAGACATTCAAATATATTGTGGGGAAAGCATTGAGATCAGAGAGCCTTTACCCCATGTCAAAGACCGAGCGTGCTATTGCAGCTGCAGAGGAGCCAAAGTCGCAGGCAAGCGGTGGAGGCAAGAATAATTCTTAGAATAAGAGGAAACAGAGCCAAACGAAGGATGTCAGAAAAAGAAGGATAAGATATATATCAAGTGCTTTAGATGTGGCAAGAGGGGCCACAATGCCAAAGATTGTCAAGCAAAGCCAGCGGACATGAAGTGCTTCAACTATGGCCAAGTGGGACATCACCAGGATAAATGTCCACAACCTCCTAAAGAGAAGAAGATTGTGAAAGCATATGCTATCAAAGTTGTTCCTTCTTTGTCGAATGCCCCAACTGCGACAGAGAAAGGAAACGGTGTCGTCATTCAAGGTATGCTTTCCATTTATGATGTTCTTGTTCGAGTACTGTTTGATACCGGGGCTTCCCATTCTTTCATATCTAGTGACCTGGTAGATAGCTTGGAATTGGAACCCGAGATTGTTGATAGACCTATAGTTGTGACGAACTCGATCGGTGGATCGACTAGCCTTAGTATGATTTATCGTAATTTGGTCTTATTGAGTCATGGATGCATGTTTGCTTGTGATTGCTTTGTTTTGGGCTTTACTGGGTTTTGCATTTTTTGGGAGTCGATTGGCTTCAAATGTATGGGGTGGTGATAGACTGTGAGGGGTCTTTGGTGACCATTAGAGAAGACAATGGGCGGAGGTACTGTTTGGTTGCCTACCTAGTGATGGGGTGATGGCTAGTTTTCTAAATTACCTCAACATCCCGCATGATGAGTTGTCAAATGTGCCTATTGCTGACGAGCATCCGGACATCTTCGGGGAAGTGACCAGACTTCCACCATACCGAGAGATCAAGTTTCGTATTGATTTGGTGAAAGGTGCCAGACCTATAGTGATGCCTCTTCGTCGTATGGCGCCAAGGGAGCAGCGAGAGCTCGGGATACAAGTAAGCGATCTTTTGATGAAGGGATTTATCCGAAGAAGTGTTTCCGAGTGGGGAGCACCAGTTGTATTTGCTACCAAGGCCGATGGTTCCCTTCGATTGTGTGTGGACTACCGCGAGTTAAATAAGGTGACGAGGAAGAATAAGTATCCTCTTCCGTGAATATATGATTTGTTTGATCAGTTGAATGGAGCAAGAGTGTTCTCCCAGTTAGATCTCACAACAGGTTTTCATCAGCTCCAAGTAGCAACTGAGGAGTATACCTAAAATGGCATTTCGGACGCCGTCTAGATTCTATGAGTGGGTGGTCATGCCATTCAGGTTGACCAATGCACCAGCGTATTTTGTGGATCTTATGAATAGGGTATTCAGGGATCAATTGAATAAGTTTGTTCTTGAGTTTGTGGACGATATCTTAGTTTATTCGACGACGGAGGAAGAACACAAGGAACATTTGAGGATTGTGATGGAGGTGTTGAGGAAACACCAATTGAAAGCGAAATTTACTAAATGTCACTTATGGAGGAGGGAAGTGAGGTTCTTGGGCCATGTTGTTTTAGAGAATGGTATTGCCGTGGACCCTGCAAAGGTGGCTACAGTACAAGATTGGTGTACGCTCAAGAATGCAATAGACGTGAGAAGTTTCTTGGGATTAGTTGGATTTTATCATAACTTCATCCAAGACTTCTCCAAGATAGCGGCACAGTTAACTCAGTTGACCAAGAAGAATCAAGCTTTCGTCTGGGACGGAAGGAGTGAGAATACATTTAAGAGCCTAAAGGAGAAGTTAACGTGCGCACCAGTGTAAGTTATTCCTAAGGGAAATGAAGAGATGACAATATACATGTATGCTTGTGGTACCAGACTAGGTGTTGTACTGATGCAAGGAGGTAGGGTTGTAGCTTATGCTAGTCGGCAACTAAAACCAAATGAGAAAAGATATCCTACCCATGATTTGGAATTGGCATCGATGGTGTTCGCGTTAAAGATGTGGAGACATTATCTCTTGGGAGAAAGATTTGAGTTGTTTACTGATCATAAGTCGTTAAAGTATATTTTCTCTCAAAGGGATTTAAATATCCATCAGTAGAGATGGTTAGAGTTCTTGGCTTCATATGATTTCAATATCGCATACACACCCGGGAAGCGCAATGCGGTAGCTGATGCATTGAGTAGGAGACATGCCCGTTTAGGGGCTATGTTTCTTGAATGGAAGCAGCTGCAGTATATCACAGGATATGATTTCAGACCTAAGTGCGAATTGGATCCAGAAATGTTAGCAAGTTTGATGATTAGACCAACTTTGATTGGGCGGATCGGCTCCAGTCAGAGGGACGATCCTAACCTACTGGAAATCATCTCCAAGGTGGAGATGGGTACCAACGGTGAGGAGATGAACAAGTACGGACTTGATCGAGAAGGATGGTGTAACACCCCGTATTACATGTGGATATTAAAGCAATGAATTAAAGAATACTTAATTTTAAAAGTGAGAATTAAGTGAAAAGGGTTACGCCATTGCGTTCGTCTTGGAATTCTGCTTGAGATTGAGTCGAGTTTGCGTGAATCAGACTCCGTATGAAGAAGTTATGGAGTTCAGAAGATTTCATGTTTAAACAGAAAATATAAATAATAATTAAACATCTCAAACCAAGTTCAAAATTCGAAATTCAAGCAGAATAGGCTGAGCAGGAAAATTCCCGCTCATGGTATCGACCCCCCCAAGGGGAGTCGACATAGGTGTCGACGCCCCTATAGGGGAGTCGACATAGGTGTCGATCCCTTATAGGGGAGTCGACCCCTGTTGGCCCAGATCTGGCCAATGACGTGTTTCGCTACGTGTCGCTCTCTGATTCGCTGTGTGACATGGTATTCTGCTCTGGACGATTCTGATGACTTCTAGACTGATCTGAAGGCTCTAAATATCTCTAAACACCTATAAAAAGACCCCTAAACCTATTGTTTTCCCCACATGAATTCATAGGTGTTTATATGCTGCTAAAACCTGAAGTGACCTAGCCTCCACCTTAATCAATCAAATCAGAGTTTTCAAGTTAACAATCAAAGTCTACATCAAAGGAATCGCTATCAAATTCAGAAATTAGATCCCAGAATTCAAGACCTTTTTGTAATTTTTAAGTTCATGCTACTTTCAGAAATAAAAGTAAATGGTGCTTCTGACACTGTAATAAATCTGAATCTGAGATTATGCCTATTTCTATTTTTCATTCTATATCCATTGGATCTATCTCACTGATATTATTATGTCCATTCTTAGTCTCTTCTTTCCTTCACTTTTTTGTTTTATAGCCAGGCTACTGCGATCCTGAGCCGAATCTCATAAGAGATGAATGCACGTTGGAAAAAATTGGACATAATATATGACTTGGACATAGCTAGCGCTAAAATTAGGGAAAGTATTAAATTATGTTTAATTGGGCATAAATGATTTGTAACGGATTTGAGGACATAACACATGTTGAATTTAAAACATAAAGTGTATCAAACATATGACTTGAGATTTAAGGCATAAAATATATTGGACATGTGACTTGGGGTTTGAGGCGTAAATTGAACTATAAACATATAAGGCATAGTACATGATGTGGTTTAAGACCTAAAATTGGGGCATATTATATATGATAGTTTATGACTTGAAAGAAGGAGATTACTGTGTATAGAGATATATAGCTTAGGCACAAAAACCTATAGTAAGATAGAGATAACTATTAAATGTGAACACGCCTAAATTGGAATTTTGGGTAATTGGCATGCACTGTAATTAAAGGCTATAATTTGGCATAGTTTATACTGTGAATCATGATTTTGGGTTTTTGGAGAATATTTTGTGCTGTGCAATATGACTAAACCTTAGGGCATGTGTTGTATTATGAATTATGACCATGATTTTGGGCATGTAAGTTTATAGGCTTGATTTATGATTTGGCGAGATATGTTAATGGAACTTTAAGTGAGGTTTAATTTGTTAAACTGACTAATATGCTGAAATCTGTTGAAAATGAATTGGTGGGGCATAACTAGAAATTAGCTTTGTTGAGGTATAACTTGAGAATTGGAACATGACTAGTTTTGTGGGATAATTAGCATATAAAATCTGG
The DNA here is from genome assembly GCA_030737875.1 of Allium sativum. Lineage (NCBI taxonomy): Eukaryota > Viridiplantae > Streptophyta > Magnoliopsida > Asparagales > Amaryllidaceae > Allium > Allium sativum. The sequence continues at coordinate 975,590,641 of CM060924.1, forward strand.
ACTTGGACATGTATGGTAAATATGCTAAAAGATAAACATGCCTAACCCGATGTTAGATTGAGTTGCAGTATAAAACTGCCCGGAACCGCCCGGCACATCCAGTAACCGCAACAACACCTATCTAATGTGAGAGGTTAGTGCATTATGCCCAAGAAAAACCCGAGGTTAGATTGAGTTGTGGTGTAAAACTGCCCAGAACCGCCCGGCACATCCAGTAACCGCAATAACATAGATCTAATGTGAGAGGTTGGTGCATTAATAAATCAATTAATTCTGATGAACAAGGCATGTTAAGAATGGTAGGGTTAAGTAAATTTAGAACACTTAACCGTTATAACACGTTAATTAGACAAGAAGGTGGGGTTAAGTAAATTTAGAACACTTAACCATTATAAAATGTTAATTAGACAAGTGAGCAGGGTTAAGTTAACCAGTACAACATGATGAATGAGAAGGGTTAAGTTAATAAGAAATACATAACCAATATGACATGATGAATGGGTAGGTTTAAGTTAAAACAAGAAAGCAACATTTAACCAATATAACATGATGCGTGGAAGGGTTAACTTAACACAAGAAGGCAACACTTAACCAATGTTACATGACAAGTGGCTGGGTTAAGTTAACTTGAATTGATTTGATGACACTTAACCAATACAGCATGATGAACGCATGGGGTTAAGTTAATAAGATACACTTAACCAATGTAACTTGTTTAACGAATGGGGTTAAGTTAATGGGGAATACTTAACCAATATAACATGATGAATGGATGGGGTTAAGTTAATAGGAAACACTTAACCAATCCAACATGACGAGTGAGAAGGGTTAATAAGAAACACTTAACCAACATGACATGATGAGTGGGTGGGTTAAGTTAACATAAATGAAAAACACTTAACCAATATGACATAATGTGTGGGAGGGTTAAGTACATATCGGGTTGGTGGGTAATATTAGAAAATATAGGCCCACAAACTTAACCATTAAGTAAACATGTTTGAATCAGTGGGAGGGTTAAGTACATATCGGGGTGGTGGGTAATATTAGTAAATATAGGCCCACAAACTTAACCGGTAAGAAACCCTAGTAACGAAGACCCATTTCAGCAGTAACCCACATAGATGTATCAAGGTACCCTAAAACTAGGCAGGGTACTGGGCTGATTATAAGCAGTCAAAATAGCGGCAGGGATTACGTCAGTGTAGGTTCCGACGGTTTATGGGCGTGCACGTACTCCGGAGTGGGAAAAAGCAGACACTGGGTACCAGTAGTTATACACTGTGCATCTTGAATCGTGTCAGGTTGCTATCATAGGGACTGATACACCTTATGGTGGGACAAGCATAAGGTATCTACACGCAAGAGAGGGCCGATTGACACAGACACATGGAACATTAATACAAGTAGGGAGCCGATCGATAGGGTAGTAAGGGTTCATCCAACATCTTCATGGAAATTAGGTTGATTGAGGTAAGACCTCAAACTAGATGTACACCTGAAGGCTACCACAATTGCGGGGATTGGGATTACGTTATCATATTATCATTTTACGCAGATTACTTGTTGGGACACTAGTTAGGGGGCGCAGAGATATAGAAATCAGAATAACAAGGTAGTAGCGAAGTAGAGAAAGAGTAGAAGTGCATTCGTTTTATCTTACTTTATCATATCTATACTAATCATAGGTTATCTTGTTATCCTTGTTCTCACGGTATTGTCTTATATTCAGTTTACTCATGTCATGATGCTTTTGCCTATTTATATGCTGAAAGTCACTGAACTTACCAGACTTATGTCTGACGTAGTTTGTTTCGCCTCTTTTCTTACGTCCCCCCCCACAGGTTCACAGGGAGGAAATGTTACCACTTAGCTTAGTTTTCTTTCGAAGCTCGAAGATAGTCGATGTATTGCTTTGGACTCTCTCTCTTCCACTACTATGGATGGTTCATGCTTTATTGGGGAATATCATTGTTATTTTTATGCTTCTTTTATACTTGGAAGTTTCTGAATTAAGACAGAAGTTCTATGTATTGCTTTTAAGTATGATTTAGACAATTGTTGTAAAAGTTTGACTAAACAACATTGTTTTTAAAATGACTTTATTTTCCACTACTTTATTTGTCTGTCTTGTAATTTATCTGCATCTTTTACCTAAAATGCTCCACCGAAGTTAAGGCATTCCCTTGGTGAGTGACCTTAATGGAGGTGGGGTGTTTCACTTGGTATCAGAGCTGAAGGTTACTGGATCGGATAAAAGATTTGAAAAATTATTTTCAAAACGGTATTAAAAGAAGCATTTTCAAAAAGAAAAGTTTTGTTTTTAAGGCATATTCCGCAAAGCCAAATGCACAACCTTTTGATGCTCTGTTTGAATCCTTGTTTCCTTCTTTCCTGAGTCTCCGGGGGCTCCTGGCTTTCTGGGAGGTAATCTCATCACGACATGGTTCCGTAGGCTTGATGTGATTACGACATCTGTCAAAGGGCAAAGAAGTGCCCAACTTCCATCTATAGCCGCAATAGTTTCACCTGCGGCTAATTTTCTTTCAAGCATTGTAGGGTTTTCCGTATGATGGAGGCAACCTTCGAGAGACAACAAGTTACACAATGATAGCAAAGATGCGAATGAGGGAGTTTGGCTAAGGAACACAACCCAAGGATGAGGAACTCATGGATATAGACTTGGTTCACAAAGAAGGGAAAAAAGAATAGGAAAATCTAAGACAAGAGGAAGTGTCATTATTATGGTATAACGAGTCACATAATTAAGGACAAGGGCAAGAACAAAGGACAGGATTTTCAAGGGGGCAAGTGCATGCTCTCACCGCCAGCGTACCTCAGAGAGAGGTAGTGGAGCTTATGTTGAAAAAGTAGAGTTTTTCTCTTTGATCATCCTGTTAGTACTCTTTTTGATTTTAGTGCTTCATATTCGTTTATATCTGCTTCCATAGTTGAGTCTCTACACCATAGAGCTTGTATTGTAGAGGATCCCATTATTATCTCAAATCCAATTGACGGTTCGGCTAATTTATCTTTGGTTTGTAACGATTTGAGAATAGCTATGTTAAGTATTGAGTTTAAGTGTAATGCTTATGTTTTTGGTTTCATGGGCTATGGGTTGTTTCTAGGCATGGATTGGTTAGCTAGTAATTGTTAAAGTGGGGTAGTTAGACTTTCGACTTGCCTCGGGAATACCCTCAAGATTTCGTGTGATCCTAAGGGATCAGTTTGTCTTGGCTACCTAGAATCACTTGATGCATCTATCGACGATTTGCGATCCGTTAGAATAGCCCATGAGTACGCAGATGTTTTTGATCAGGTTAGGGGCTTATCCCTAAAACGCGAGATAGACTTCCGCATATATCTAGTTGACAATGCAAAGCTAGTTGCATTACCTGTACGACACATGAATCCAAGGGAATTGAAGGGCTCAGTAAACAAGTAAAAGAGTTACTTGAAAAAGGGTTCACAAGGCAAAGTATTTCTGAATCAATCGTTTTCATTACAAAGGCGGATGGCTCACTTCGCTTGTGCATAGATGGTATTATGGAATAAGGAAGAACATGCTTTGCATCTGAGGGAAGTCTCGGATACCCTCCAAGCGCATCAACTTAAGGCGAAGTTCTCCAAAAGTGTCATTTTTGGAGAGAAGTAAGGTTCTTAGGACACATGGTTTCTAAGGAAGGGATAACAGTGGATCCTGCAAAAGGTAGTGGAAATCCAAGGTTGGAAGGTTCCTAGAAAAGCAACGGAAGTAAGAAGTTTTTTAGGGTTGGCGGGCAGCTATAGGAGGTTCATTAAGGACTTTGCAAAGATATCAACCCTAGTCTTGACTTTGTTAGATGGGAGCAAACCATTCATAGTATATATCGGTGTTTGCAGAACCGGGCTTGGAGCAGTTCTCAAAGCAAGAAGAAAAAGTGATATGAAAAAGGCGGTAGGTACGCAGTTATGTTAAGCACCGCTTGTCATCCTCTGATAGGAAGGGTGAATAGGATTTTGGAAAACCTTTTTGAGGAAATGTTAGCATGACACGGCAGAAGCTGTAGTGCCAAGTATATTATTAAAAGAAAAGGTGGAACGAGAGGCGACAATGAAATGAGTTCCACCGCATATTCTGGAAACGGAAATTAAGAAGCTACGCAAATCGTGAAGTTAAGACAGTCAGAGCAATATGGAATGAAGCTCAAGAAGATGCGATTTAGAAGACTGAAGACTAGAATACGCGCATCATACCCTTTTTAGGGTATATCCTTGATCTCTCTTTTTCTGTAAAGTTTATTTGCTAGTCTTTATGTTTTAAGTGTATCCTCTCGATCCTATCCTCGATCCTTAGGTAGAAGCCAATGGATGTAAACATGTGTTTGAGACATGTTATGTTTGGTGGATTCAAGTGGATGTAAGTGTTTGCTAGTGGTTGCTCATGGGCGCATATACACAGATTAGGCACTAGATCGGCTCAGTCACTTTCATATTGCATATGCATGAGTGAATTTTTATATATGAATTGAAATTTGATGTGTTATCCTATGGATGTTGCATTTGTATGAATGATTGTGCACTCATGTAGAAGTTATAAAGTACGATTAGGAATAATAGCATACATGATGGACGCATGACACTGACATAATCTGCATTAAGGAGGTCAACTGAATTGGTAGACTGTGACGAACAAGGAATTTCGCTCGGTCCGAACCGGTCGGTAAACCGACCCAGACCGTTCGAAACGCCCTATCGTTTGAGAACTCGACAAATCAGAATGCATACAAAAGAACATTTCACTGTATATTACAACAATGCATCAGATTACAAGAATATACAGAGTATAAAAGAATATTACACAGAAATATCAGAGATTTAAATTACATTTAAATACATCGCAGCGGAAAAGAATACAATACACAACTAGAAGAGATATACGGATACAAAGCTTTCCGGATATCGTTCCAGCTGTAAACCAGGATCCTGTGAATATAAATCTGCAAAACCAAAACTGCTAGCTGCCCGTGTCAAAATAAGGGCACCCAGAGTTTAGGTTAAAACAATAAACTCCAGGTCAGTCATGTGACTGGTGTGAGAACTAAAACAGTTAATCTTTATTTTAAAGCATTAGGTAAATCAAGGGACCACGCCGTATAACACGGAACGGGTTTCCTCCCAAGAATACCAGTGCATATAACAAACAGCGCAATGCTAAATAAAGAAAAATGAAGCTGTTATAAGACCCAGGTCCCATCACACAATGCAACGCAGTCGAGGATAGGGTTTTCCCTTATAACAGCCAAAGAATGCTTGATACGCTTAAAACAAATCATTTGATACTATTATAAGTGCATAGTGTATAAAACAACTTCAAATCATAAGTATCAATCATAGGCGACATGAGCGTCCCATGCCACTATGTCGCCATATATAGGTTTACAAATAAAACCGCAAATGTCACGTATTTGGAAATTGGATTTCCGTCTATGAACCGAGGCAAAAGATAGTCCTCAACCGATTCGTGACTCTCTAGCCCGAGCCACAGTTCAGAGCTCGAGTGACCTTGGAGCGACAGGGCCGGTCCACCGATGTGGATTAAACTTAAACCCTGAACATGCGTTCCCCCGCCCTATGGGGCGTAAACGAGCCAACTAAATGACTCCATCGGTTCGAGAACGACCGATCAATCCGAGGCGCCTCGCAACAGCAACAACCACATAAGTCAAACTCGTCAGGGCGTGTAAAACCACTGACGCCACTTCTAACTAGAAAGAAACGCATGCCCTCCCTGAGGTCCGTCTCCCGTTTTTGGTTCATACCGGGTGTGAAACACGCGAGGTAAACGTTACACAAAGCTACGCCACAAAGGCCTTGCTTTGATCATCACCACAAGACTTTGCTTTTCAACAGAAGCCTCGATCAATTGCCACTTAGGCATGCCACACAGGCAATTCACTCCATGCGTTTGATATCCATCAATATATAACCCCTGAGCTCGTACGTCTCAGAGAAGGGCGTTAAGCAAGAGAATAAATTCTCCGCCGCCAAACAGATATATATTTAATAGAGATCAATCACACGGACTAAAATCCAATGTCAGACACACAGTCCATTTACAAGTCCGTTCTGGGTCTGAACGAAACCGGAGGCACCTAGTACCCCGCATATCCATCGATCTCCAAGTACGTCTGGACGATCACAAACTGTTTCCATCTTCTTGGGTGTACAGCCCAATCAAGATCATCAGTAATCACCCAAACGACGTGAAGACCTCCGGTCTTCGACCATCGTCTTCATCTTCGACTTATCGTCGCATCAGTTATTCAGAATGGGATAAACCCGGTCTTTCCGAATAACTCGCGTATATTTTAAATAAGTGTTACACAAACACAACATACGCCTCATTCCAATTCATTAGTCACTAACCGTAAATTAATCAAGAGAATAATTCCCCAAATATTAACCCCGAAGGCCGAAACCAACATCAGATCAATATCCAGAAAACCATTCTGCTTGGCAAACCGACAGTTAGTTTCTAAATTTCACATTCATAGGGAAAGGTTCCCATTAATTTTATCCAAGATAAATTTCTTGAATTTATTCTCTAATCTTCTTTTGAATTTTGATTCAACTAGTCGGGATTAACGAAACTTACCGAAGTAATCATTTGTTTTAATTTCCCAATCCCAACCTATTTATCCCATGAAGTAAAACTGGTAATACTTCATATCTAACACCACAGTGTTATCGGTAAATTCAATTACCATTTCACGTTCAAATCTAATTAAAGATTTAACTATCGCCTGGAGCAAATCTGGTGATACTCCATTTTCGATCATTTCAATCTAATTAAAGATTCATTAAAACTCCACTTAGTTTTAATCGTCGACTGGGTTAAAGAATCAGTGTCATTTAAAACACGGTTCACGATAAACCCAAAATCACATTCATTAATTATCGGGTTAAAGAACAAGTGTTCTTTAAAACACTGCCCACGATAAACCCAAAAATCAATATCAATTCTATTCCAATTAAATATTGTTTAATTGGTACACTTCATTAAATCTAAATAAAAAGATTTAATCTTTTCTCAACTGGGTTCAAGAACAGTGTTAGTGAAGACACCATTCACGACAAACCCAAATCACATTCGATATTCAATACAAGGCTCTGAATAGAAAATATATCGGCTTATATTCAATATCGAATTCTACGACTAACAAATGTCGTATTGGAAATAACGATATAAATATATATCTTCCAAATTTCCATAACAACACCTGTATAATCACGAATTCCAACATCGAAATATTCCGAAGACAATTTCGATTCAAATCCACTCCAATGCTATCATTGGAAATTTGGGTTATTTTTAAAACCCTTTTCAAATTCAATTTATTTATTTAAAAATAAATAGAATTATATTTCTAGTTCAAAACTAGTTCATTTCGATAAAAATCTATTTTTATCTTTTCAAATATGGAGTTTTTCGCCCCAATTTTTCCCAAATCATTTCTTATGATTTTACACAAATTATTACTATTTTTAATAATTTTATCAAGGCCCGTACAGTCGATTTCCATCAATGGCCATCGAACTGCACTTACAGCGACCTTTTTCAAATTTGATTTGGACGTAACTCCAAATCCAACCGCTAGATTTCTAATTTATCACATTCGTTAGAAAGCTCTTTTCGATACGAACCCAACGGTTCCGGTTTTAGGAGAATCCGACGGTCGGATCTCCCGTAATGTCCGCTTGAAATAAATGGTCGAAATTCACGAACTGCCGCGGCGCGGCGCGTTCTATTCAGGCCATTATATTATATATATAATATATATAATATATACTTCGTCGATTTCTATTTAAAACGAATTATATAAATGGTTTTGAATTTGTTTCAAAAACATTTTCAACTTCCATTTCAATTCAAAGCAAAATTGAATTCTTCTTTATAAATTCGTTTCAAAATTCATTTCTATTCAATTCAAATTTCAATTCAATTTGAATTCATTTCAATTCGCTTTCAATTCAATTTGAATTCGTTTTCAATTCAATTCATTTCGAAATCGTTTTCAATTCAATTCATTTCGAAATCGTTTTCAATTCAATTCATTTCGAAATCGTCGATTTCGAAATCACTTTTCAATATTCATTTTAAAATGAATATAATCGATATAAATATCGTTCACGTCAAAATGGCGTCAATCTAATCAACACGGCTTCATAATTTCTATTTTCAAATTTTCTTTATTTTTCAAATTGGAATGAGGCCCAATTAATTACCATATAAAATTAATTATATGGATTTCCATACAACACATGTATATAATAGCATTGAAAAATAATCAACCATCAACCAAAGTGCACTACACTGTATAAGCATCAAATATAGATATTCAACGCTTATAACAGCCTGTCAATCAATCGATCGACATATTTAATCAATCAGGATGAGTGATTTCATCCCAACACCCGTGTGGGGTTTCAAACAATCAAACACAGATTTTATTTGTGCAATTGGGCGATGTGTAAAATTTATCGACCCAATCAATGTCCTTCAAATAGGTGTACATAAACAAACCGTCCGGTTCGTAAATGAATATTTATTTATTCACATTCACGTCAAAAATTATATTTTAACGATAAAACATTTTATTTCAACACATGAATTTCTATTCAGTTTATTTCTTCAATAAAATGATATTTTATTTTTCTAACATATTTTAGAAAATTTCGGCGGCATAACGGCACGATACTAGAAACGGGACGAGGCCTAGCCTTATCCCCAGTCTAGTGAAGGCCTACGCCATTCACACATCAATCAAATCCATTCATTTCACCAAACAATTCAATTTCAATCAAATATTCCAACTAATCTATGCAACCAAACAAACAAGTCCATGGTCTGTGGACGATTGTGTCGGGTGCTACTAAGCACCGTCTGCATCCTAGTATATATATATATATATATAACTAGAAAATAAATTTGAAAGGTGAGAAATTCTCACCAATAGCTATCCTAGCTCCACGGCACTTCATTTGCAGAAGTCTTCGTCGTTTCGCCTTTTTGTCACCTTCGCTGCCCAAGGCCACTATATATATAAAAATCGAATTTTTATCTCGCTATTCAATATATAAAAGTCATATTTTTATTTCGAAGTTCAATATATAAAAATCCTATTTTTATTTCGAAGTTCAATATATAAAAATCCTATTTTTATTTCAAAGTTCAATATATAAAAATCCTATTTTTATTTCAAAGTTCAATATATAAAAATAAGCATATTTTCACAACGCTACTATATAGATAAAAATTATATTTTTATCACCTTATTCTTCATATAAAAATTTCACCCTTTCAAAAATAAAGTTTTCACCTTTATAAAAACAAAGTTTTCGCCTTTCTAAAAAACAAAGTTTTCGCCTTTCTAAAATAAAGTTTTCAACTTTTCAATTTAAAGTTTAAATCGTTTTCTATTTTAAAGTTCGAATCTTTTTCCTATTTTAACATTTCAAAATAAAATCAGTTTTTAAATCTCTTTTAAAAATCAGTTTTTACATCTCTTTTAAAAATCAGTTTTTACATTTCTTTTAAAAAAACAGTTTTTAAATCCTATTTTAAAAATCAGTTTTTAAATTTCTTTTAAAAAAACAGTTTTTAAATCCTATTTTAAAAATCAGTTTTTAAATTTCTTTTTAAAAAAACAGTTTTTAAATCCTATTTTAAAAATCAGTTTTCTAATCTGCAAGTATAAAACAAAAATAAAATATTAATAATAAAAAAAAACAAATACTTACAGCCGGGGGGGGGGGTTCTGGCCTCTGGCGGCGGTGGAAGAGGGTACGAACGGAGGGGGGGGGCCGACGGTCAGCACGGTGGTCACCACAAAGGGGGCGACGCGGGTTTTGAGGCACTGTCGATTTGGGCGTAGAGGGGGGGGTGGTTCTGCGATGCGAGAGGAAGGAGGAGAAGAAGAAGGGGGCGCGCGCCTTGGACGCCGGCGGCGGTGGTTGAGGTCGCGCCTCCTTCATCGTTCAATTTCTTTTTTTTTTTATAAATCGGTAAAATGAATTCGAACGGGGGGGGGGCCTGGGTAATAGGGAAGAGAGGGGTTTCTCTTTTTTTATTATTTTATTTTATTATTTAATTATTTAATTTTGCCCAAGGGTTGACTTTTACATACGACCTCGAAACGAGGTCCACCGCCTATCGTCCATAGCGTTTAACCCCCATTCCGAACACAATGGGATATGTATCGCTGGCTGATTCGATCGTTTGAATCAGTTTCTGTTGAATTTACATTTAAATCACTATATTGAATTTTAAACGTACATTTCAAATTACTGGGGTCACATACTAACTCTATAAATTGCAGAAAAATATTTTCTAGCTTCGTATTGATGATACGGTCCTAACAAAACTAATTTCATCGAATTCTGAGACCGTTGGAAAAATGGCCAATTTCCAGTCGATTAAAATCAACTGAAACTGGTCAAACGCGTTTTCCTTTGCCACGCTCACATATTGATTCGAAAAATTATGAAATTTGGAATCTAGCAATAACTTAACATCACGGACCCAACAAAACTGGTTTCGTCGAAACCCGAGGTCGTTTGCAAAATGTCCATTTTTAAGGGCCTTATATATATAAAAATATATATAAATTCCACAGCGACTATTTCTAATTTTAAACTGGACATATCTTATCATTTCTAAGATGAAATCTCGATTCTTCGGATTCGTTGGAAAGATACTATCAAATAGATCCTATGATTTTTTGTTTCACTAAAATCCGGATTGTTTTGCACCCGGTACATTCAATTGAAGTTTGAAATCGAATTATCGAACTACCGCGCCATTTTCAATTCTATTTATAATTATATATAAATATTTATATTCTAACGACGACGTATATAATATATACGTTCGATTTATATTCAAAATAAATTTCTCGTCGATATTATTTAAAATAATTCATTTTAAATAATCAAAATTCGCTAAAATTGCCAAAATAAAAATTTCAAACTGGCTCGCATTTTACGGGTTGTTACAATCTCCCCCACTTAAAACTTTTCGTCCCCGAAAAGGAACAAAGTCGAAAGTGGTTTGATTATTAAGCTCTACATTCGATCTGGCTTTCATTCTCTAACTTTTCAGTTTCTGAGAATTTTCAAAATTTCAAAAATTTGGCTAACACCCTAAATTTCCGAAAAATTTCGCCATAACCTCCCCTGCACCGGGAGCATCGGGGAATTTCAAATAGCTTCCCCGGTCCTTCAGATCTCAAAAAGAAAAAGAAAATGCCAAGCGGCTAGCCAATAGGCTCACAAAATCATCATCACCCAAACAAAACAGTAAATTATGTAGTAAACATGTACCTATTTGTCGGGCAAACAAATTTTATTCTCTGCTCTAGCCTCCTTGCTATGACCTGTTCAATGATATATATGTATATGCAAGCAAACGCGACCAATTTCAATACAATTCAATATTTGATGCAATTAGGCATAATGGTTCAAAATTATCAAACAAATAAACAACCAACACAAACATCAATCAATTAGTGAATTAGAGTTTCAAATTCATAATTTTGATACATATACAAAAATCATGTTTTTGATGCCAAATCACAACATAGGCCCTACCTAATTTTTGGTTCTCACACCAGTCAATAGGAAATATATAGAAATCACACCTTCGGAGCACGAACATAAATATTGATGATGCCATGGTCATTATCAACATCATCTCCGGGCGACTAGGGTGTGATGCTATATCTATCCAATATATCAAAACTTCGAATACGCGCTAGCTAGGCGCATACGCAAAATCTTTATATTTTGGATTGTCCTAATCAATATAGAATAAATAATCAAATACGAATAATTGATTTAAATTTTCAAAACAAAATTTGTTTTCATTCATTTTTTTTTTCAAATATACTCTTCACACTCGTTCTAGGATACTACTGATCCTATCTCTAACGAGTCATTCCCATTGGATACTACTAATCCAATATCTGATGAATTCTTTCGTATGGTTCTAATGTGTCTTGTTCTCTGAGCTTTGTAAACCAAAGCTCTGATACCAAATGTGACGAACAAGGAATTTCGCTCGGTCCGAACCGGTCGGTAAACCGACCCAGACCGTTCGAAACGCCCTATCGTTTGAGAACTCGACAAATCAGAATGCATACAAAAGAACATTTCACTGTATATTACAACAATGCATCAGATTACAAGAATATACAGAGTATAAAAGAATATTACACAGAAATATCAGAGATTTAAATTACATTTAAATACATCGCAGCGGAAAAGAATACAATACACAACTAGAAGAGATATACGGATACAAAGCTTTCCGGATATCGTTCCAGCTGTAAACCAGGATCCTGTGAATATAAATCTGCAAAACCAAAACTGCTAGCTGCCCGTGTCAAAATAAGGGCACCCAGAGTTTAGGTTAAAACAATAAACTCCAGGTCAGTCATGTGACTGGTGTGAGAACTAAAACAGTTAATCTTTATTTTAAAGCATTAGGTAAATCAAGGGACCACGCCGTATAACACGGAACGGGTTTCCTCCCAAGAATACCAGTGCATATAACAAACAGCGCAATGCTAAATAAAGAAAAATGAAGCTGTTATAAGACCCAGGTCCCATCACACAATGCAACGCAGTCGAGGATAGGGTTTTCCCTTATAACAGCCAAAGAATGCTTGATACGCTTAAAACAAATCATTTGATACTATTATAAGTGCATAGTGTATAAAACAACTTCAAATCATAAGTATCAATCATAGGCGACATGAGCGTCCCATGCCACTATGTCGCCATATATAGGTTTACAAATAAAACCGCAAATGTCACGTATTTGGAAATTGGATTTCCGTCTATGAACCGAGGCAAAAGATAGTCCTCAACCGATTCGTGACTCTCTAGCCCGAGCCACAGGTCAGAGCTCGAGTGACCTTGGAGCGACATGGCCGGTCCACCGATGTGGATTAAACTTAAACCCTGAACATGCGTTCCCCCGCCCTATGGGGCGTAAACGAGCCAACTAAATGACTCCATCGGTTCGAGAACGACCGATCAATCCGAGGCGCCTCGCAACAGCAACAACCACATAAGTCAAACTCGTCAGGGCGTGTAAAACCACTGACGCCACTTCTAACTAGAAAGAAACGCATGCCCTCCCTGAGGTCCGTCTCCCGTTTTTGGTTCATACCGGGTGTGAAACACGCGAGGTAAACGTTACACAAAGCTACGCCACAAAGGCCTTGCTTTGATCATCACCACAAGACTTTGCTTTTCAACAGAAGCCTCGATCAATTGCCACTTAGGCATGCCACACAGGCAATTCACTCCATGCGTTTGATATCCATCAATATATAACCCCTGAGCTCGTACGTCTCAGAGAAGGGCGTTAAACAAGAGAATAAATTCTCCGCCGCCAAACAGATATATATTTAATAGAGATCAATCACACGGACTAAAATCCAATGTCAGACACACAGTCCATTTACAAGTCCGTTCTGGGTCTGAACGAAACCGGAGGCACCTAGTACCCCGCATATCCATCGATCTCCAAGTACGTCTGGACGATCACAAACTGTTTCCATCTTCTTGGGTGTACAGCCCAATCAAGATCATCAGTAATCACCCAAACGACGTGAAGACCTCCGGTCTTCGACCATCGTCTTCATCTTCGACTTATCGTCGCATCAGTTATTCAGAATGGGATAAACCCGGTCTTTCCGAATAACTCGCGTATATTTTAAATAAGTGTTACACAAACACAACATACGCCTCATTCCAATTCATTAGTCACTAACCGTAAATTAATCAAGAGAATAATTCCCCAAATATTAACCCCGAAGGCCGAAACCAACATCAGATCAATATCCAGAAAACCATTCTGCTTGGCAAACCGACAGTTAGTTTCTAAATTTCACATTCATAGGGAAAGGTTCCCATTAATTTTATCCAAGATAAATTTCTTGAATTTATTCTCTAATCTTCTTTTGAATTTTGATTCAACTAGTCGGGATTAACGAAACTTACCGAAGTAATCATTTGTTTTAATTTCCCAATCCCAACCTATTTATCCCATGAAGTAAAACTGGTAATACTTCATATCTAACACCACAGTGTTATCGGTAAATTCAATTACCATTTCACGTTCAAATCTAATTAAAGATTTAACTATCGCCTGGAGCAAAACTGGTGATACTCCATTTTCGATCATTTCAATCTAATTAAAGATTCATTAAAACTCCACTTAGTTTTAATCGTCGACTGGGTTAAAGAATCAGTGTCATTTAAAACACGGTTCACGATAAACCCAAAATCACATTCATTAATTATCGGGTTAAAGAACAAGTGTTCTTTAAAACACTGTCCACGATAAACCCAAAAATCAATATCAATTCTATTCCAATTAAATATTGTTTAATTGGTACACTTCATTAAATCTAAATAAAAAGATTTAATCTTTTCTCAACTGGGTTCAAGAACAGTGTTAGTGAAGACACCATTCACGACAAACCCAAATCACATTCGATATTCAATACAAGGCTCTGAATAGAAAATATATCGGCTTATATTCAATATCGAATTCTACGACTAACAAATGTCGTATTGGAAATAACGATATAAATATATATCTTCCAAATTTCCATAACAACACCTGTATAATCACGAATTCCAACATCGAAATATTCCGAAGACAATTTCGATTCAAATCCACTCCAATGCTATCATTGGAAATTTGGGTTATTTTTAAAACCCTTTTCAAATTCAATTTATTTATTTAAAAATAAATAGAATTATATTTCTAGTTCAAAACTAGTTCATTTCGATAAAAATCTATTTTTATCTTTTCAAATATGGAGTTTTTCGCCCCAATTTTTCCCAAATCATTTCTTATGATTTTACACAAATTATTACTATTTTTAATAATTTTATCAAGGCCCGTACAGTCGATTTCCATCAATGGCCATCGAACTGCACTTACAGCGACCTTTTTCAAATTTGATTTGGACGTAACTCCAAATCCAACCGCTAGATTTCTAATTTATCACATTCGTTAGAAAGCTCTTTTCGATACGAACCCAACGGTTCCGGTTTTAGGAGAATCCGACGGTCGGATCTCCCGTAATGTCCGCTTGAAATAAATGGTCGAAATTCGCGAACTGCCGCGGCGCGGCGCGTTCTATTCAGGCCATTATATTATATATATAATATATATAATATATACTTCGTCGATTTCTATTTAAAACGAATTATATAAATGGTTTTGAATTCGTTTCAAAAACATTTTCAACTTCCATTTCAATTCAAAGCAAAATTGAATTCTTCTTTATAAATTCGTTTCAAAATTCATTTCTATTCAATTCAAATTTCAATTCAATTTGAATTCATTTCAATTCGCTTTCAATTCAATTTGAATTCGTTTTCAATTCAATTCATTTCGAAATCGTTTTCAATTCAATTCATTTCGAAATCGTTTTCAATTCAATTCATTTCGAAATCGTTTTCAATTCAATTCATATCGAAATCGTTTTCAATTCAATTCATTTCGAAATCGTTTTCAATTCAATTCATTTCGAAATCGTTTTCAATTCAATTCATTTCGAAATCGTTTTCAATTCAATTCATTTCGAAATCGTCGATTTCGAAATCACTTTTCAATATTCATTTTAAAATGAATATAATCGATATAAATATCGTTCACGTCAAAATGGCGTCAATCTAATCAACACGGCTTCATAATTTCTATTTTCAAATTTTCTTTATTTTTCAAATTGGAATGAGGCCCAATTAATTACCATATAAAATTAATTATATGGATTTCCATACAACACATGTATATAATAGCATTGAAAAATAATCAACCATCAACCAAAGTGCACTACACTGTATAAGCATCAAATATAGATATTCAACGCTTATAACAGCCTGTCAATCAATCGATCGACATATTTAATCAATCAGGATGAGTGATTTCATCCCAACACCCGTGTGGGGTTTCAAACAATCAAACACAGATTTTATTTGTGCAATTGGGCGATGTGTAAAATTTATCGACCCAATCAATGTCCTTCAAATAGGTGTACATAAACAAACCGTCCGGTTCGTAAATGAATATTTATTTATTCACATTCACGTCAAAAATTATATTTTAACGATAAAACATTTTATTTCAACACATGAATTTCTATTCAGTTTATTTCTTCAATAAAATGATATTTTATTTTTCTAACATATTTTAGAAAATTTCGGCGGCATAACGGCACGATACTAGAAACGGGACGAGGCCTAGCCTTATCCCCGGTCTAGTGAAGGCCCACGCCATTCACACATCAATCAAATCCATTCATTTCACCAAACAATTCAATTTCAATCAAATATTCCAACTAATCTATGCAACCAAACAAACAAGTCCATGGTCTGTGGACGATTGTGTCGGGTGCTACTAAGCACCGTCTGCATCCTAGTATATATATATATAACTAGAAAATAAATTTGAAAGGTGAGAAATTCTCACCAATAGCTATCCTAGCTCCACGGCACTTCATTTGCAGAAGTCTTCGTCGTTTCGCCTTTTTGTCACCTTCGCTGCCCAAGGCCACTATATATATAAAAATCGAATTTTTATCTCGCTATTCAATATATAAAAGTCATATTTTTATTTCGAAGTTCAATATATAAAAATCCTATTTTTATTTCGAAGTTCAATATATAAAAATCCTATTTTTATTTCAAAGTTCAATATATAAAAATCCTATTTTTATTTCAAAGTTCAATATATAAAAATAAGCATATTTTCACAACGCTACTATATAGATAAAAATTATATTTTTATCACCTTATTCTTCATATAAAAATTTCACCCTTTCAAAAATAAAGTTTTCACCTTTATAAAAACAAAGTTTTCGCCTTTCTAAAAAACAAAGTTTTCGCCTTTCTAAAATAAAGTTTTCAACTTTTCAATTTAAAGTTTAAATCGTTTTCTATTTTAAAGTTCGAATCTTTTTCCTATTTTAACATTTCAAAATAAAATCAGTTTTTAAATCTCTTTTAAAAATCAGTTTTTACATCTCTTTTAAAAATCAGTTTTTACATTTCTTTTAAAAAAACAGTTTTTAAATCCTATTTTAAAAATCAGTTTTTAAATTTCTTTTAAAAAAACAGTTTTTAAATCCTATTTTAAAAATCAGTTTTTAAATTTCTTTTTAAAAAAACAGTTTTTAAATCCTATTTTAAAAATCAGTTTTCTAATCTGCAAGTATAAAACAAAAATAAAATATTAATAATAATAAAAAAAACAAATACTTACAGCCGAGGGGGGGGGGTTCTGGCCTTTGGCGGCGGTGGAAGAGGGTACGAACGGAGGGGGGGCCGACGGTCAGCACGGTGGTCACCACAAAGGGGGCGACGCGGGTTTTGAGGCACTGTCGATTTGGGCGTAGAGGGGGGGGTGGTTCTGCGATGCGAGAGGAAGGAGGAGAAGAAGAAGGGGGCGCGCCTTGGACGCCGGCGGCGGTGGTTGAGGTCGCGCCTCCTTCATCGTTCAATTTTTTTTTTTTTTTATAAATCGGTAAAATGAATTCGAACGGGGGGGGGCTGGGTAATAGGGAAGAGAGGGGTTTCTCTTTTTTTTTTATTATTTTATTTTATTATTTAATTATTTAATTTTGCCCAAGGGTTGACTTTTACATACGACCTCGAAACGAGGTCCACCGCCTGTCGTCCATAGCGTTTAACCCCCATTCCGAACACAATGGGATATGTATCGCTGGCTGATTCGATCGTTTGAATCAGTTTCCGTTGAATTTACATTTAAATCACTATATTGAATTTTAAACGTACATTTCAAATTACTGGGGTCACATACTAACTCTATAAATTGCAGAAAAATATTTTCTAGCTTCGTATTGATGATACGGTCCTAACAAAACTAATTTCATCGAATTCTGAGACCGTTGGAAAAATGGCCAATTTCCAGTCGATTAAAATCAACTGAAACTGGTCAAACGCGTTTTCCTTTGCCACGCTCACATATTGATTCGAAAAATTATGAAATTTGGAATCTAGCAATAACTTAACATCACGGACCCAACAAAACTGGTTTCGTCGAAACCCGAGGTCGTTTGCAAAATGTCCATTTTTAAGGGCCTTATATATATAAAAATATATATAAATTCCACAGCGACTATTTCTAATTTTAAACTGGACATATCTTATCATTTCTAAGATGAAATCTCGATTCTTCGGATTCGTTGGAAAGATACTATCAAATAGATCCTATGATTTTTTGTTTCACTAAAATCCGGATTGTTTTGCACCCGGTACATTCAATTGAAGTTTGAAATCGAATTATCGAACTACCGCGCCATTTTCAATTCTATTTATAATTATATATAAATATTTATATTCTAACGACGACGTATATAATATATACGTTCGATTTATATTCAAAATAAATTTCTCGTCGATATTATTTAAAATAATTCATTTTAAATCATCAAAATTCGCTGAAATTGCCAAAATAAAAATTTCAAACTGGCTCGCATTTTACGGGTTGTTACATAGACCGCCTGATTTTGTATTAGATAAGGACATGTAAACACACTACGCATATGATCATGAAAGCATTAGAAATCTTTTTAAGGACAATGGACACTTGTGACTGAATGGTTGAGTAGATGGATGTTGGATGTTAGGATACATTCTCCTTGACTTGGAGATTTCGGGGACGAAATCTTTTAAAGGAGGGAGAATGTAAAACCCCGTATTACATGTGGATATTAAAGTAACAAATTAAAGAATACTTAATTTTAAAAGTGAGAATTAAGGGAATCGGGTTACGCCATTACGTTCGTCATGGAATTCTGCTTGAGATAGAGTCTGAGTTTGCATGAATCGGACTCCGTATGAAGAAGTTACGGAGTTCAGAAGATTTCATGTTTAAACAAAAAATATAAATAATAATTAAACATCTCAAACCAAGTTCAAAATTCGAAATTCAAGTAGAATAGGCTGAGCGGGAAAATTCCCTCTCAGGGTGTCGACCCCCCCAAGGGGAGTCGACCCCTGTTGGCCCAGATCTGGCCAATGACGTGTTTCGCCATGTGTCGCTCTCTGATTCGCTGTGTGACGTGGTATTCTGCTCTGGACGATTCTGATGACTTCTAAACTGATCTGAAGGCTCTAAATCTCCCTAAACACCTATAAAAAGACCCCTAAACCTATTGTTTTCTCCACACGAATTCATAGGCGTTTATATGCTGCTAAAACCTGAAGTGACCTAGCCTCCACCTTAATCAATCAAATTAGATTTTTCAAGTTAACAATCAAAGTCTACATCAAAGGAATAGCTAATCAAATTCAGGAACCAGATGCCAGAGTTCAAGGCCGTTCTGTAATTTGTAAGTTCATGTTACTTTCAGAAATAAAAGTTAATGGTGATTCTGACATTGTAATAAATCTGATATTATGCCTATTTCTATCTATCTTTCTATATCAATTGGATCTATCTCATTGATAATATTATGTCCATTCTTTGTTTCTTCTTTCCTTCTTCACTTTTTTGTTTTATAGCCAGAATACTGCGAGCCTGAGCCTAATCTCATAAGAGATGAACGCACGTTGGGAAAAATTGGACATAATATATGACTTGGACATGGCTAGCGCAAAAATTGGGAAAATTATTAAATTATGTATAATTGGGCATAACTGATTTGTAACGGATTTGAGGACATAACACATGTTGAATTTATAACATAAAGTGTATCGAACATATGGCTTGAGATTTGAGGCATAAAATATATTGGACATGTGACTTAGGGTTTGAGGCGTAAATTGAACTGTAAACATATAAGGCGTAGTACATGATGTGGTTTAAGACCCAAAATTGGGATATATCATATATGATAGTTTATGACTTGGAAGAAGGGGATTATTGTGTATAGTGATATATGGCTTAGGCACAAAAACCTATAGTAAGATAGGGATAACTGTTAAATGTGAACACGCCTAAATTGGGATTTTGGGTAATTGGCATGCACTGTAATTAAAGGCTATAATTTGGCATAGTTTATACTATGAATCATGATTTGGGGTTTTGGAGAATATTTTGTGCGGTGCAATATGACTAAACCTTAGGGCATGTGTTGTATTGTGAATTATGAACATGATTTTGGGCATGTAAGTTTATAAACTTAATTTATGATTAGGCGAGATATGTTAATGGAACTTTAAGTGAGGTTTAATTTGTTAAACTGACTAATATGATGAAATCTGTTGAAAATGAATTGGTGGGGTATAACTTGAAATTAGCTTTGTTGAGGTATAACTTGAGAATTGGAACATGACTAGTTTTGTGAATTTGGGATATTTAGCATATAAAATCTAGACTTGGGCATGTATGGTAAATATGCTAAAAGATAAACATGCCTAACCCGAGGTTAGATTGAGTTGCGGTGTAAAACTGCCCGGAACCGCCCGGCACATCTAGTAACTGCAACAACATCTATCTAATGTGATAAGTTAGTGCATCATGCCCAAGAAAAACCTGAGGTTAGATTGAGTTGTGGTGTAAAACTGCCCGGAAACACCTGGCACATCTAGTAACCGCAACAACATAGATCTAATGTGAGAGGTTGGTGCATTAATAAATCAATTAATGCTGATGAACAAGACATGTTAAGAATGGTAGGGTTAAGTAAATTTAGAATACTTAACCGTTATAACATGTTTATTAGACAAGAATGGGGTTAAGTAAATTTAGAACACTTAACCGTTATAACATGTTAATTAGACAAGAAGGTAGGGTTAATTAGACAAGCAGGCACTGGGTACCAGTAGTTATACACTGTGCATCTTGAATCATGTCGGGTTGCTATCATGGTGACTAATACACCTTATAGTGCGACCAGCATAGGGTATCTACATGCAAGAGAGGGCCGATTGACACAGACACATGGAACATTAATAGAAGTAGGGAGCCGATCGATAGGGTAGTAAGGGTACGTCTAACATCTTTATAGAAATTAGGCTGATTGAGGTAAGATCCTCATACTAGATGTACACCTAAAGGCTACCACAATTGCGGGGATTGGGATCACGTTATCATATTATCATTTTACGCAGATTACTAGTTGGGACACTAGTTAGGGGGTGCAGAGATATAGAAATCAGAATAACAAGGTAGTAGCGAAGCAGAGAAAGAGTAGAAGTGCATTCAGTTTATCTTGCCTTATCATATCTATACTAATCGTAGGTTATCTAGTTATCCTTGTTCTCACGGTATTGTCTTATATTCAGTTTACTCATGTCATGATGCTTTTGCCTATTTATATGCTGAAAGTCACTGAACTTACGAGACTTATGTCTGACCTTGTTTGTTTCGCCTCTTTTCTTCCGTTCCCCCCTCCCAGGTTCACAGGGAGGAAATGTTACCACTTAGCTCAGTTTTCTTTCCAAGCTCGAAGATAGTCGATGTATTGCTTTGGACTCTCTCTCTTCCACTGCTATGGCTGGTTCATGCTTTATTGGGGAATATCATTGTTATTTTTATGCTTCTTTTATACTTGGAAGTTTTTGAATCAAGACAGAAGTTCTATGTATTGCTTTTAAGTATGATTGAGACAATTGTTGTAAAAGTTTGACTAAACCACATTGTTTATAAAATGAATTTATTTTCCGCTACTTTATTTGTCTGTCTTGTAATTTATCTGCATCTTTTACCTAAAACGCTCCACCGAAGTTAAGGCATTCCCTTGGTGAGTGACCTTAACGGAGGTGGGGTGTTTTAGATGGATCCGAAAGAATGGGAGACTAGTTGTACCCAATGTTAATGGATTGAGAGATGAAGTGCTTAGAGAATGTCATCACTCAAAACTGACTATACATCCTAGTGGTAACAAAATATATCGAAATATGAAGCAGACCTACTACTAGGGAGGGACGAAGAGAGACGTTGGAAAGTTTATATCCAAGTGCATGAATTGCCAGTTAGTTAAAGCCGAGCAAAAGAAGCCTAGTGGTTTGTTACAACTGTTGGAAATTCCTAAATGGAAACGGGAACAAGTCTCAATAGATTTCATTGATGGTTTACCAAGGACTAGATCGGGTCACAATAGTATTTGGGTGATTGTGGATCGATCGACCAAAAGTGCAAGATTTATACCGGTCAAATCAAATAAAACGGCAACTAAGTTAGCAGAATTGTACATGAAGTGGGTAGTGAGATTTCATGGTGTACCTAAAGGCATTGTGAGTGACCAAGATCCATTATTTACTAGTGGGTTTTGGAAGAGCTTACAAGAGGCTTTAGGGTCAGAATTACATCTCAGTACCACGTACCATCTTCAAACCGACGGTCAAACAAAGAGGGTGAATCGTGTATTAGAGGATCTCTTGAGAGCTTGTATATTGGATTTTGGGGGTTCATGGGATGACCATTTGCATCTGGTTGAGTTCGCATATAATAATAGTTACCAGTCCAGTATTGGTATGGCTCCATTTGAAGCTTTGTACGGAAGACCGTGCAACTCACGATCGTGTTGGGTGGAAACCGATGAGAAATTTGTACTTGAGCCAGATGTAATAAGAGGACCTTCAAATAAGATCAAGGTTATTCAACAGCGAATGAAGGCTGCCCAAGATAGGCAGAAAAGTTATGCTGATAAAAGGAGAAGAGATTTTAAATTCTTCATTGCCGACTTGGTATTCGTCAAGATTTCTCCGTTGAAGAGTGTAATTCTGTTTGGTAGGAGAGGTAAGTTAGCACAAGGTTTGTTGGTCCATTTCCAATTCTTGAACAAGATAGGAATTCAACGTATAAAATTGGATTGCCTGACAAGATGGAAGGAGTTCATGATGTATTTCATGTTTCCCAGTTATGGAAATTCGTGCACGATTCTGATATGACTATTTCACCAGATCACTTGGATGATATCGAGGTAGAATCCGAGGCAGTTGGGAGCCATATGACGATTCGTATTGTTGGACACGATATGAAACAACTTCGAAGGAAGACGCTGGAACTAGTCAAGGTCTAGTGGGATGATAATGAGAATGACGTACTTAGGAAACAGAGGAGAACACAAAGAAGTTGTATTCCGAGCTCTTTGCCTGGTAAGGTTTTAATAGAGATATAGTTATTCCTTTGTTACTAAACCGCATGCTAGGATTGGCTTGTTATGTTATAATGTATGTTTGGTTGTTTGTAAATGGTTGGTAGGCATGCGGGGCACTATTGTATGTTTTGGTTAAGGAATTTCGGGGGCGAAATTTCTTAAAGGGGGAGAGTGTAACGACCCATATTCTACATATCGGAGGATCGTAGAATATTTATTTTATTTTCATACGAAGTCGTATGGTCGTGTAACTTTGGGAAACGACTACTGAGGTCATTTCCCACATTCACGATTTTTGCCGAATTTTAAATGACCGTTTCGCCCATAGTGAATCTTGTTTCACCTATAACTATTGATTGGTAAGGAGTTTTGACCTGCAACCACTTTCATTGGATTCAGACGATGGTTTACCTTTCCGTAGAGTGATCACATTAATCAAACGGACTTACCATTTGGGAGATATGGTTGAAATAAGGTTTGGAAGATGAAAAACAGCTTAGTCGGGCTTAATAGGGTGATTAGCAGCTAGGCCCATAACCCATTTTAGGATTAGGGTTATGGAAGGGCTGAAAGGAGTTAGAGAATGATTCCTTTTCATTTTCTCAACCTCCACAAACATTTCTCTAACCCTAGCAATGGCCTCCACCTTCTAAATTCATCTTTAATCACTTTCTAATCACATACTAGCCAAATCTACATCAAAT
Source organism: Allium sativum (assembly GCA_030737875.1). NCBI lineage: Eukaryota > Viridiplantae > Streptophyta > Magnoliopsida > Asparagales > Amaryllidaceae > Allium > Allium sativum. The sequence continues at coordinate 975,614,480 of CM060924.1, forward strand.
TAAGGCGGATTAGCATAGAAATCGAGATAGAGCTGTTGGAATACATTGGGATTCATGCAAAATCTGTTAGAGTTTCAGATCTGAAATTTATTTGTGGCTAAGGTGATTGATTTGCATTAATTATGACTAATTAGGGGTGATTAGTGATAATTAGCGAATTAATGACTCATAAAAATATGAAAAAATAAGTGAAAATTCTAAAATATTATTTTATGTCACTGATATAAATTTGAGTTAATTTGGATTAAGTTTGCTAATCCTGGAATTAAGGGAATTAAGGGAATTAAGGGGGAAACTATGGATTTGGGTATGTTTGTCCCTAAATAACACACGTGATTGAGGTTTTAATGTTTTTTGTCGGTTCCATATGTTGTTACTACTATTTGGTATGATCTATGATTGCATAGGAAAGCTGGAATGGTCGAAAACGCCGTCAAGAAGCGAGAAATGGTTTGTAGGAAATTGGTGCGGGCTATGGGTCGAGCGACCGACCCTTATGTCCGCACCAACCCCCACATTTACGTTCGATCGACTCCTATGGGTCGAGCGACCGACCCTTACGTGTATGTTCGACCGACCCTATGTTTTGGTGTTCGACCGACCCTATATGTTGATGTTCGACTGACCCTATGTGACGTTGTTCGACCTGACCCACTATGTATGTTCGATCGACCCACTATGTGATGTTCGACCAACCTAGAGGAGCTTCTACTACGCATCAACGATCGTGAACTCTTCTGAAGAATGGTTCCAATTCGACTAAACCCGAGATGCAAAGGAAGTCCAGATGAGAAGTGATGGCTCAAGATCCAAATGGGGATCGACTTGTTAACTTCTAAAGTTGGGCTTTGCTGCGAGACGTGTGCAAAGGGGTTATTAATATCTATATCTTTGGTTCAATATTATAAGGGGGCATTGACTATGAACCAGTGCGGTGGGGTCATAGGTTATATGGAGTCGAACTCCATCAGGGCCCCCAAGGGAAAAGTGGTTGTAGTGTTTGTTGGATGGATGGGGTAGGACTCCGTCATGGCCCCAATACTTCTAGTGATCAAAATGGTGGATATCGTATGCTTTATGCACTGAGTGAGAGATGTGAGGATGTTTTCTATCACATGACATACACACTCCCATTTTACACTTTATGTTAGTGTTACCCTAGAGTACTGTACATCTTGTTGTGCTAACTCTTTGGTTGCAGTCTAGGTTCAGGTATGATTATTTATACCTGTTATTGCTTTATTTTGCTGCTATCACTCATACCAGACTTTTGTCTGACCCAGAGTTTTATTTCTCTTCTTATTACTTTGGGTGCTCCTAAACGAGCAGACTAGAGATAAGTTAGGTGGTTATGCACGGGTAACTGTCCGGAGACGAGCATGAGGCTTCCACGTACTATTTACATATATTCTCCCTGTGTTGTTACTGGTCACTACTTTAGGCATTAGAAGTGTACCTTTTCTATTTTTCTTTAGAGACGGTATTTTGAAGTTGCGATAATGGTTTGGATCATAAGCTGTATTTTGGATTCCGCTACTCTGATGGATATGGTTTAGTTTTCAGCTTATGCATTGTCTCTCCTATTTTATATCAAGTTATGTTACTATTATATTTTATTCCATGCGCTGTGAGATATACTACAGGTTCTTGATGATTCATAGTTTCAAACCCCTTTCTTTTGACGACGGTCCCTTGCTGGTTGGACATTAGCACAGCACATTTCGTAGAAATGTCGACTGGTGCGGGGAGGGCCGTCACAGTCTCAGTTTGCAACTCAGTTGCAAACTGGTCTCAGTATGCAACTAACTTTGATGTTTATCTAGAATGTGTTGCATGGCTTCTATATTTCTCCACATAAGTCATTAAACTGGTATGGTTAAACACATGGCTTCTATATATGATGCAATATTAATGGAAAAACAATGTTGTTGAACAATGCATATAGTAGCCATAGACAATATAAGAGTCATATACCGTACCTATTGACATGTGAGGAAAAGCATCCATGTCAAAGCAGGAAACATGGTATGAGAAAAATATGATAATCTCTTAACTTCCTACTTAATTAGAAATAGAACAGTCACATATTTAAGCACGTGTAACAAATGTAAGCAAGTAGACTTAAATACAGAAAAAAAACATTGACATTTAACAAACAGAACTTTCGGAGTTAATGAGTAAATAATTCTTAAAAAATTAAGAATGGAAAGAATTTGAAAATTTTAGTTTTGAAATTGCAATGTTGTCCCTCTATCGCTCCTTCAATGCAGTGTTCATGTTATTTTAATCAATTTTTGTGATTTTGTCGAACTATCTTCACTTTTCTCCTCAGTGTATGCATTACTGATTTAGGTGTTGCATTTGATAATTATTATATTTTTATGCTCTGATTATATGTATATAGCATACCAAGGACCTAAACAATCATACATACAACAACAAAAACTATATTATGTTTACAAAATAACTTATCTAACTTAAACAAATTTCTATTAAATGCAATTTCTATTTTAAAAAAGAATTACAAATGGTGTAAGACACTTTAGTATGAACAAATGATCAACATCTGATCGAAGTAACAAATAATAAATTAGATTGGATTAGGTTCAACATCCACATTCAAACAACCAACTTAAATATGAGAAGTATACCTAGCAGATTAGGTTATTGTTTTTTTAAAATATAAAAACATCAAATGATCTAAAATGATAGTAAATACCATTAATAGTAAAGATAAAACTGACGTGTCCAATCATATTACATGCAATGATAGCTGGTTGCACACTCTTGGCTACATCTTAGGATACTAAAAAGTAACCTCAGTCGAACTTATATTCAAATATTTAAGTATGATCAATTGAACCTTGACAATATGTCGTTGGCTTAGAGGATATTTTTAGATGCATATTACGGCAAACCCAAAGGCAAAGACATAGAAGCCATATATAGCAGAAAATGAGTAAGTTAAGGTAAATAATAAATGCTCATCGGACCTGGGTAATTGTGAGACCAATCTAGCTTTCTATGCTCGGTTCGCCGCAAAGTTGCATAAATCTGAAGTGATCAGGTGGTAATTATAAGAAAGTCTAATGAATATTTCTGCAACTTTAAATTTCTTTTCTTGCATAATGTTTCATAATCTAATTTTCATAAAGTTGTATTGTGAATTTCAAGACAGTGATACTTGCCACGATTACACAAAGGACAACAAAGTAAATGGCATAAATATTTCTGCACTGAACATGCAAGACACCAGCAGGTTAAGGGTCAAATAAATAAGACCAAAAGTAACTCAAGTGTGCCCGTGATGATCGAGAACCCAGACAACATGTAGGCCATCAATGAAACCAAACAATATATTCAATAAATATCAAAGTTGCCCAATATGCCCAATGCAGGCCATGTTAAAACAGGGTACACATGGGAGTAAACTACTATATATATGTATATGTCTATATTCATAGCCAAGGCAGTATGATATGGAAGCCATGAGCAACCTTCAGCATAATTTCATTTCGAAGCAGGATATAAACAAGGGTAACATGTGCATAATTCATGCACGGTCAGAGTCTCAAATACATAGAATAAATAGTTATTCAGGCTTGGTAAATAATCAATTTGTGCATAACTCACTTTGTTGTCTTTGTGTAATCGTGGCAAGTATCACTGCCTTAAGCTTCAGGATGCATTCAGTGAAATTATACTTATCTTGCATAATGTTTTATAATCTAATTTGAATAAAATTTATAGTTCTAGTTTAACTTATGATACACTCAAGCAACTTCTTCTTTTGCAAGATTCGACCAACTTAGAAAATGCTAAATTTATATATGAGTAAAATACTTTTAATAAACAATTACTGTACAAATATAAATTTGAATAAAACCAATGTTAAATTAAATTATAAATGTATTATATAACATTAGTTATACAATGTCAATGCATAGTCCCTACAATGTCAATACACAATCCCTAAGATCAGTTATAAAGTAGTAAATAAGAACTTCATAGTTAACATAAACAAAATAAGAACGTGAAACACAGAACTTAGCAGGAAAGTACGGAGATTGACCAAATATAAAAGGAGGGCACTGTAACTGACATCAATATACAAAGGAGAATTAATACTTTAATATGTTCTTATTTTTTATACTGTAACAAAATAAAAAGTGATAATACTCTGATACTTACCCAAGCTACCAGTGGATATGATGGTGACTGATCTGGACGATGCCAAAAGTTGAAGCTCATGCCGTAAACTGTTAACCTAAAGAAAAAAGGAATAACGGAATGAATTGAGAGCTTGATACGATACCTAAAACGGTACTTGGCAACAACATAAGAGCGTAAGAGCAAAAGGAATAACAGAATGATACTTGGCAACAACATAAGAGCTTGATACGATACCAAAAACGATTTATCTGAAAGTAATTCGAATTGATAACGATGTAACCCTAAAACATGGTATGGAAAGAAATATTCATAAAATCAAATCAAATATTTAACAGATTTGTAAACTGAGAGCGGTTCAAATTGATTAGAGCAGAATTTTTTTCGATCTCCAAGCTATTTCGCAAGAAACTGAAAAGGGCATGGGTAGGAGGGAAATAAAAAATGAGGGAAATAGAGTGTGAGAGGGAAATGAAAAAAGGGAGGGAGTACACGCCTGTTGGTGGCAAACTTTCACACGTAAATGGACACATTTTGATATGGATGATAAGTGTATCAAACTCAAGTTAGGCTGTAAGCCTTTTCTAAAAATTTAGGCACGGCTCAGAGCCCTATCTAAATTGATACGGCTATAGACCGTATCAAATTTAGAGGATAGGGGAGTGACAAAATCAGCTTTGTGGTGTAGTGTAATATGAGTAATCACACTTAAAAAACAGATGCTCCACTGATTCTGTATAGTTTTGACATAATACACAGCAACTTTCATTTACTACTCCGAACCTCATCAATCTATCTTTTGTGCTTAACCTGTTCAAAACAGTAAGGTAAAGTTATTAGAGACATTCTTTTAACATTTTTCGAGTGCCATATTACTTTAAAAGATTGCTTTTCTAGATGCCTTATTCTAGCTTTCTCCCAAGCATTATGAAAATAGAAAATTTCACCATCCCCCCATTCATAAAAATCATGCATAACATTGCTATTTACTTCCACCTCATGAATCAAAGACTGCACTTCTCTTATGGCTAGATTTAACATACTGCATATCCATCCATTGCTCGTAATATCATAAACAAGCTCACCAGGCCTTCCTATCGCTTGAAACCTTGTAATGCTTATTAAGTCCATCAAGCATTTCCCATTGATCCATGGATAAAACCATAGTGAAGTAGATGAACCAGAAGAAACAATTTTGTTGAAAAGCTGCTTAACAGATGTTCTTAGCCTCAATATTGTTTTCCATGTGCATGATGCATTATTGTATACACTCATATTCCAAAAGAACTTTCCTCTACAATACTTCTTCTCCATCCACTTGCTCTAGTGTTTATTTCTACTAGCAGGGTCCAAACAGTTCAGTCAATATAGTTATAGTAGAATGGTGTTTTTTTCACTAACAGATATCAATATATAATATATAATGTAATCAGGCACAACTAAATAAATAAATCATTAATTAAATAACAAATCCATAATTCGTTGAATTATATATCATCACAGATCAAGTATTAACAATTCATGCGTAAATTTAGTTCAACAATTAAATTTACGTTTATTATATTGTAAATGATTGTTATAAATAAACCATTTTATTTAATTAATAAATTAATTTAATTTAGGTTCAATTTCGTTCACAAATAAAATTCGAGTTACGTTCAAAACAACTCCATTGACAGTTTCAACACGATTTGAGTACACATGTTTACCCCATACGTGTATATCTGTTCTCGTTAAAACTTATAAATATCTAAACTTATATATATATATATATGTTATTTCAAATTTGGTTTAATGTTAAATCTCTCTTCCCCTTTTTTCTTTCGTTTATTTTCTTTCCTACCTTTTATATTCTTACTTTTAATTCTTCTCTACTTAAGGCCCACTCGGCCCATTTGCTTCCTCTTTTTATTTTCTTTTATACATTTTTTTACAAGGTCCAACCCATGGCTCAGTACACCAGACCCACGCAAAAATAGTTGCACTCCCTTTTCCTCTTTTCTTGGCCCGTCACCTTTCTTTCCCAGTTTCTTTGGCTTTTCTTTCTTCTACTTTTCCCCATTTTTTCCTAGCAACTTTCTTTCCTCCTCTATTTTTTTTTGAGCTACAGATGTTAGGTCGAACCCGAGCAACATGGTGGACCCGTTGTTTTCTTTCTTCACTTCTGTTACTACTTCCATCCCCTTCATGTTGTGTCTCTTCCCCAGTTGCTTGTCCAACGTGCACACTGTGCATGTATCCCATTGCCCCGACCATCAATGACCAATCACGACTCTCCCCACATGTCACATCACGACTCCCATTCACTTAGACCGACTAGAATTGTCTTCCAAGCTCTCTTCCTCGAATTCACCTCTCAACCCCTCAAACCTGAAAGGCACACACTAGGTTGTCCATAAATCCGCCTCCACTGATCACCTCCAATCACCTGGGCACCTGCCACCGTCACCAAGACAACCTCCACATTAGTACGCCCCTCCATGTCAAACAGATCGAAACTCGATCAACCCAAAAAACTGTATGATCAAATCAAAAGTTGAACTCCAAAAACAGATCTAAAACCTAAAATTGGCTTGACCCTCCTCCACTGACCACTAGAGGTAATCAAACTCCGTCCATGCCTCCTTCTACCCCCAGACAAGCTCCCACCAAAATAGTTTCCGAAAACATTAACCAAATCTCACGATTTTTTTTAACCCGAATCAAAATTTAATCTTAACTCGAACTACACTGTGTTAAAAATCATGATTTTTGTTTCAAAAATCATTGTTCGCAAGTGTGAATTCATTTGTATGCCTGAATTGTTGGGGATTTTGTGGTTTGAGACGCTTTTGGAGGAGTAGAATCTGCCGTACTTCTGACTTCAAGGATTTGCGGAGCAAATTCTTGTAGACAATAGTTCAACCCACCAAGTACAAACGGGTTAACGAACTATTGACTTCAGGATTCAATGAAGCCTTGAAACAGCGTTATCGGATTCAAAATTTGTACGATTTTGATCCGACCAAGAACACTCTGAATATATGTTTCTGATGATGCAAGTAGTGTGAAGAATAAAGAGAAGAAGAAGATGAAGTATCTGCAACGTTTTTCTAGAATTTGCAACACCACAGAGGTGTTACAGACGAAACAGCGCTATTACAACGCTTTAATGGCGTTGCAGATCGAAGGAAGAAGAAGATAAGATTTTTGGTACTTTGCAACGTTTCTGGGCGTCGCTATTTATAGCAGACCAAAGGAGATGTCTTTTCAGCGAAGCGTCATGACTGTTTGCGACAGTCACATCCGTTTCAATTTGAAACGTCGCACCTTATTTTACTGAAATCGGTCGACAGGTCAATATCACCGGTCGATCGTTATCAAACAGAGAAAAATTCGGTCGACTGGTCGAATTTGACCTGTCGACAGGTTTTCTTTCTATCCCAATATTCTTTCGGATCCGTAATGGACCCAGTTTTGGCCCGTTTATCACTAATATATTCCGGTCAAAAATTATTTCTTATTTGACCCGAACCCGAAACCCGTACCAGTACCCGGCCCGGCCCGGTTCGGTTCGGTCGGTCGGACAAACGGCGCGCGCGTGTGTGGTCTATATGCATGGTCTCCCTCCTCACAACAAAGTAAACATTTGGGTGCCCCAAGGCCCCAACACCTTCTTGAGAAAGCCACTTAAGTATGCAACATACACACATATATCTTACAATGTGGGACAAAAACTACTTGCTCCTTTCTTCTTCCTATTTTGATTCTTCTCTTCAAATTAAACCCATACCCCAAAGCATTTGTTTTGAAAATTTTACAACAATCTCCCCCAATTTTCAAAAGTGGACGGCTGAGTCACTAGTGTGACTTCCTACATACCCAAGTGGGATCAAGCCTATGTAGTTCTAAGATCAAGTTTTGCATCATCGTGGAAACAACACATAGATAAAAGTATCTTTTGGATTTGAACTTTTACTTAGTGTAAATCATTCAAAGTTCTATCGAGATTCAACGGTGAACGAATCATGAACCAAGTATCCCTTAATGATATAACCGAAACAATCACACATGTTGTATTCCTTAGTTAGAGTGTTCTGTATTGCTCATCACGTTAATGGCCATGTGCTTAAATCCTGGTTCATGAGTCTACTTAGAAAGTGGTCTTACTTTCCTAGGAAACGGCCTGATTTCCATACTCATATAGGTAAGTCACTTAAGGTGTTTCTGCGAGACACCTTTTAGGGTTTCTAGACTTATTAAGGATATTAATCCATCCTTAGTTCATGCAGAATCCAACACTAAACATTATGGGATTATTGATTTAGTGTTCCATAATCATTTCCTTAACTTGTTGGTACCCATTGAACTTTGTCTATCTTTTTCAAAACACAAGTTGGGTTTCTGTTAAGGATGATCAATCTTCATTCACAGACCTTAGTCCCATTTCTTTTGACTTTATAGAAACCATAGCTTTTGGAAGACTCTTCGTAAGTGGATCAGCCAAGTTTTTCTTTGTTTCTATGTAGTCAACAGTTATAACTCCACTTTTGAGTAACTGTCTCACCATTTGATGTCTTAGACTCACATGTCTAGACTTTCCATTATATGTTTTATTAGAAACATTATATATCGTTGCTTGATTATCGCAATTAATCAAGACTGCTGGAGATGGCTTCTTCCATAATGGGATTTCTACTAACAAATTTCTAAGCCATTCCGCTTCCTTACATGCGTCTGCTAATGCAATTAATTCTGATAACATAGTTGAATCAGATATACAGGTCTGCTTCTTGGAAACCCAAGACACAGCAGCGCCTCCTAATGTAAATATCCATCCAGTCGTAGACTTGGATTTCGATTCTACATTGTTCCAGGTTGCATCACTATATCCTTCTATTACAGCGGGATATCCTTTATAAGATAAACCATAGTTGATGGTTCCCTTCAAATAAGCAAAGACTCTGGAAATGGCTTTCCAGTGTTCGAAACCTGGATTACTCGTAAATCGACACAATACACTTATAGCATGTGCGATATCTGGTCTAGTGCAATGCATAGCATACATAAGACTCCCAATAATACTGGAATATTCCAATTGAGAAATGGTACGTCCAGTGTTCTTTTCTAATTTTATACTTGGATCTAAAGGAGTTGGTGCTGGTTTGTCATCATAATGATTATACTTCTTTAGGAACTTCTCAATGTAATGAGATTGAGTTAATAATAACTCCCCCGTTTTCCTAATGATTTTAATTCCTAGAATTACATCAGCCTCTCCCAGATCTTTCATATCAAATTTAGAAGATAGAAACTTTTTAGTTTCATTTACACAGGATATGTTGGAACCAAATATCAGCATGTCATCAACGTATAAACATATTATAACATAACCGTTGTTATCCGATTTGCTATAGATACATTTATCTGCATCATTAACAATGAATCCAAATGACAGTGCAACTTTATCAAACTTCTCATGCCATTGCATGGGAGCTTGCTTCAGGCCATAAAGAGATTTAACTAATTTACAAACTTTCTTTTCTTGGCCTGGGGTTATGAAACCTTCAGGTTGTTCCATGTATATCTCTTCTTCTAAATCTCCATTTAGAAAAGCTGTCTTTACATCCATTTGATGTATGACCAAGTTATGAATTGATGTAAGTGCTATTAAACAACGTATCGAAGATATGCGAGCTACCGGAGCATATGTATCAAAATAATCTACTCCTTGTCTTTGTTTATATCCCTTAGCAACTAATCTGGCTTTAAACTTATCAATGGATCCATTTGTATTCAACTTTTTCTTGAATATCCATTTACATCCTATAGGTTTAGCACCAGGAGGTAAATCGCTTAATACCCAAGTTTGGTTTAACATTATGGAATTCATTTCGTCATTGATAGCTTCTTTCCAGAAATTAGAATCTCTAGAACTCATAGCCTTAGAATAAGTTTTGGGATCATCATCGACGTTCATTACATATCTTGTCACATTAAGGACTTCGTCCTTATTGCCTTCTATGAGATATGTTATGAAGTCAGGACCATAGTCCTTCTCTATTCTCGCTCTTTTACTTCTTCTGTATTCAGTACTATCATCTGGTACTGAAACTTCCTTGCTGTTTTGAGCAGGAGCATATTCATCATCATTTGTATCATTAGTCTCAGTTGGTTCTGGACTAGATGATCTCAATGGATTCTCAATAGTTTGATTTTCAAAAAAATTTACATCTACAGATTCTATGACTTCTAAGGTATCAAGAATCATAAATCTATAAGTTATACTATTAAGAGAATATCCAATGAAAACACATTTAAAAGCCCTATTACCTAACTTTGGTCGTTTAGGGTCTGGTTTTCTAACATATGCTAAGCAACCCCAAACTTTAAGTCTAGTAAGATTAGGTTTTCTATTGAACCATAATTCATAAGGAGAAATATTATTTTTCTTAAGTGGTACTCTATTTAAAATGTAACATGCAGATAACATAGCATCACCCCATAGGTTATATGGCAAATTAGAACTTATGAGCATGGCAATAGCCATTTCTACTAAAGTTCTATTTTTTCTCTCAGCAACACCATTTTGTTGTGGTGTATAAGGGGCGGTACATTGGTGAATGATACCATTTTGTTTGCAAAACAAAGTAAACTCATTTGAAAAATATTCACCACCACGATCTTAATGTAACACTTTAATTTTAATTCCTAATTGTGTTTCGACTTCTGCTTTGTAAATTTTGAATTTATCAAAGGCTTCATCTTTTGATTTCATTAGATATACATAAGCATATCTAGAATAATCATCAATAAACGTTATATAGTATTGGTTACCACCATAGGTGATATGACTTTTCAAGTCACCCACATCACTATATACCAAATTAAGCAAACCAGTTTTCCTTTCAACGGATTTAAAGGATTTTCGATGTATTTTTTTTTAAACACATATCTCACATTTAGAAATGGATTCGAAATCACAATCAGAAATTAATCCTAATTTATGCATATTTCTAAGTGACTTATAATTAACATGTCCTAATCTACTATGCCATAAATTAATAGAGTCAACAATATAAGCAGAAGATTTCTTTATTAGATTCAACTTAATCATGCCATTACAAGAATATCCCTGTCCAATAAATTTGCTGTTCTTGGACAACACTAACTTATCAGACTCATACACCATCTTGAATCCTCCTTTGTTAAGAAGGTATCCAGAAATCAAATTCTTACACATATCAGGTACATAAAATACATTGACTAAAGTAAGAACTTTCCCAGAGGTGAATGTCAATTCAATAGTGCCTTTTCCCAGAACTTTGCTTGCAACTTTGTTTGCGCTAGTTACTTCGCTGGATTCTCCGTTATTCTCATCGTAAGTCTTGAACAGATTACGGTCTTTGCAAATATGAATAGTTGCTCCAGTATCGAGCCACCAATCATTATCAATTCCACTAACGGAGTTCGCCTCTTGTACGACAGCCACAAGCTTTTCTTCGACCACATTCGCTTTTTGTTGTTTCTTCCGAAGACGACAGTCTCGGGCATAGTGGCCGGGTTTGTGACAATAGTAACAGTCACCCTTCTTCTTATTCTTGGAATTAGTTCCTTTCTTTTTGAACTGTGCCTCATTCTTAGGATTCAACTTATCGTTAATTTCAACATTATTAGCCTTAGATTGAGACTCAGTTTGCGGATTATCATCTAGTTCGCGTTTACGAGAATCCTCTTCAATACGAAGATGACGCTGTAAACCGTCTAAATCATAATCGGTTTCCGCATGTTTTAATTTCTTCTTATAATCATTCCAAGAATTTGGGAGTCTCGAAATAATAACTCCAACAACAAATGATTCAGGGAGATCAATACCGGCATCCTTAAGTTGATTTACTAACAGTAGTATTTCACTAACTTGTCCAATTATGGACTTGTTAGTGACCATTTTGAAATCCATAAAATTGCATATAAGAAATTTCTTATTACTTGCCTCAGAGATGCGATATTTGCTTTATAACGCAGTCCAGAGTGCCTTCGCCGTGTCTAAGGTCCTGTGAGCATTGTATATCGGAGTAGACAGTGCATTCAGTATGTGGCCTCTGCATAGAAAATCTTCCTCTTTTCGCTTTGCCCTTTTTGCTTTTAATTCTGCACTATCCTTATCGGTTTCCTCCGGTATTTTCTCCAATGCGTCTTCGAGAATATGAAATAACTTAACCGTGATCAGAAAGAATTTCATAGTCTCCTGCCAACGAGTGAAGTTCTCTCCATCAAACCGCTCCAACTTTGTCAAATGCTGATTCATCACTTGCAAAGCGCTCAAACTATCCATGATTGAAGATATTGTCTGAAAATTTTGTTGGGGATTTTGTGGTTTGAGACGCTTTTGGAGGAGTAGAATCTGCCGTACTTCTGACTTCAAGGATTTGCGGAGCAAATTCTTTCAGACAATAGTTCAACCCACCAGGTACAAACGGGTTAACGAACTATTGACTTCAGGATTCAATGAAGCCTTGAAACAGCGTTATCGGATTCAAAATTTGTACGATTTTGATCCGACCAAGAACACTCTGAATATATGTTTCTGATGATGCAAGTAGTGTGAAGAATAAAGAGAAGAAGAAGATGAAGTATCTGCAACGCTTTTCTGGAATTTGCAACACCACAGAGGTGTTACAGACGAAACAGCGCTATTACAACGCTTTAATGGCGTTGCAGATCGAAGGAAGAAGAAGATAAGATTTTTGGTACTTTGCAACGTTTCTGGGCGTCGCTATTTATAGCAGACCAAAGGAGATGTCTTTTCAGCGAAGCGTCATGACTGTTTACGACAGTCACATCCGTTTCAATTTGAAATGTCGCACCTTATTTTACTGAAATCGGTCGATAGGTCAATATCACCGGTCGATCGTTATCAAACAGAGAAAAATTCGGTCGACTGGTCGAATTTGACCTGTCGACAGGTTTTCTTTCTGTCCCAATATTCTTTCGGATCCGTAATGGGCCCAGTTTTGGCCCGTTTATCACTAATATATTCCGGTCAAAAATTATTTCTTATTTGACCCGAACCCGAAACCCGTACCCGTACCCGGCCCGGTTCGGTTCGGTCGGACGGACGGCGCGCGCGTGTGTGTTCTATATGCATGGTCTCCCTCCTCACAACAAAGTAAACATTTGGGTGCCCCAAGGCCCCAACACCTTCTTGAGAAAGCCACTTAAGTATGCAACATACACACATATATCTTACAATGTGGGACAAAAACTACTTGCTCCTTTCTTCTTCCTATTTTGATTCTTCTCTTCAAATTAAACCCATACCCCAAAGCATTTGTTTTGAAAATTTTACAACATGAATTCGATAATTACGATGTTTGAAATTTTGGTTCCTAAATACTCTTTACTGTCTTTTATTGAATTCTGAAAATATAAATCCTTATCCATGTTGAAACCAATTTTAGAATTTACTTTAGTCAAAAACAAACTACCTTATCTTTCTCTTACATCCTATAACACTCTAGAATGAGGGATCTTGATTTTTGGAATTCAAAGTAGTAGTTAATAACACAACAGAGTCCTGCATTTTCTTGTTACAAGCCTTCATACTTTTGCTTCTACATCCAATCCAGGCTTTCACTTTCAGATTTTATATGAAGTAACAACGAATTCAATACATATAAGAATAATATATATTACTTAGTTGATATGCTCACGAATATGCATTGTTTTATGGATTAACAGTTTCCATGTTTTGATACACATGATCATAGTGTTTTGTTTTTTCTATTCTACCCTTTCCTATTTAACATGAAGATTCAATTAACAAAAATTCAAAAGCCTGAAGATACCCATATATGTTGTATAACTATTAGTAAATAAATGGAAGAGAGTTTACTCACCAGAGAAAGTCCACTATTTTCATGTTTTCTTTGTTTCCAGTTTTATTTCCAGGCTTACGGTTTTCTCACATATTTTGCTTCCAAGTTATAAGTTTCTTTTGCCATTTTATTATTGGGTTCGTTAATGCATTTGTGAGTAATATAGTGTGTACTTATAGATGAACAAAATGACATTTTATGGCCTTAGCTTTTGTAGGCAATAGGTAGGTTGTTACCCTCTTGATTGAAAGCATTGTTTGGTCACCTCTACACTTACTAATACCAGCCTATGCACATGTATATGTTTGTACAGTAATGTACAAATGGTTTTTATATATACATCCTTGGCTCGCAAGAAATCCAATATATAAATAGTAGGTGAGTTGATAATATAGGGCTGCTATACTCTAGGTTTGTGGATGTGCTTGATTGAAAAGGGATGAGCTATGTTTCTCATAGATGTGCATGAGTAGTTCGATTGGGATAGCTAGTGTTTTGATTGAAATGAAGGGCTAGTTTAGGTTCTAGCAGTTTCTATAACTTTGCTTTAGAATAATATCCATACGGCTAGCATGTTTTGATGTACACAGTGGTGAACAAGCCATATGCAAATGTGTCCTCAAACTAGGTTTGCTATAGGTGATGTTGTTAGACTACTGTAAAATGGATTGAAAGGAGTTTTTGTTTAGTCACCTTCATTTATTTCTTCCATTTATGTCCTAGCTACACATGTGCTTAGGCTACTCTAAACACCTTACAGTTTTCAATGGTTTGACCAAGTCTTGTCTATGTACACATATGTGTACTAATTGGTTTAATAAATTTTAGACTTAGCATTTAAGCAACAAATCTCATTTAATAATTGTATTTTATTCCATTTTAATCAAGTTATATTATATCTTCATTCAATTGCCATGTCATAAGTACTTAGATGTGAACTAACCAAGTATTCATTAATTATATTCATATTTATTTTTCCATGTAAACTTATTCTTTCCATGAATTAAAAACAAGTTTGAATGCAAAAAAATGTTAAACAATATCCACTTTAATATCTGTGTGTATATATATTGTTAGATATCATGATACAATATTTCTGTTTGCAGAAGGTTTCGAAGATATTATTGATTATGGTGATACAATATTTCCATTTAGAGAAGATTTGAGAAATATTATTAATTTGAGTAATATAATATTTCCAACAGCAGAAGACTTGGAAGATATTAGAAAATTTATTTCCTCTTTTGTAAAATTAGACATGGTAATAAATTACCTACATGAGTGGAAGAATATAAAGAAGTTTTTTATTTTGGGATATTGAAGTAAGGAATTAATTCTTTGATTGGTTTATTAAACAAGGAATCTTATCAAGAGCAAATAAATTGGAGAATTAATTAGGCATTGGTTTATAACCGTAAATCACTTAATTCAACCCTAGTATTAATCCTTATATAAGGATAAGGATAAGGATTAGGTAAACGTGAGGATTATATCAAAATGTGAGATCATCTCACAAAGTTGATTTCTTCTTCTTTTTCTCAATTATCAGTCTTGTAATATTTTCTTATTTAGAAAAGTAATAAAATCTCCTCTCCTCAAATGGACGTACACTAACAAGACGTTTGTGGAACCACTATAAATCTCTTGTGTTATTTCTTTTATTGCTTGATCTGTGATTATTTTGCTGGTGACGACTATCTGTTGTTTGTTTTGCCTCACATCAATCCGTTCCTTTTTTCGTAAGGTTGGGTTTTGTTCCCAAAACTTTTTTGGGAAATGCTTCCCCAACAATTGGCATCAGAGCTAAGAGGTTGATTGAGAAATGGTCTTAAGCATTATGGCAGGAAACGAGGAGAATTCAGCAATTTTATGAAGGTCATATGCCAAAGGGACATATATGGCAGCGAGATCTCAGTTAGCAATAGAAATATGGAATGGGGATAAAGACTTCGAGAAGTGGGAATGGAGGATGAAAGCAGTTTTGATAAGAAACAATGTTTATTCTGTGGTGATTGCTTCTGAGGAGTTGATGGATGATATTTCTGCTATGGAAAGGAAGGAGATGGAACAATGGGCATTTACTATTAACAATGGGAGAAAATGTCATTTCAGAGATTAGCGATGAGACCACTACTACAGACATTTGGACCAAGCTGGGAAAACTCTATTTAAAGAAGTCACTAACCAACCGTCTGATTTTGCTGAAGACCTTTTTCACCATGCAGATGAGAGAGGGTACTTCAGTGAAGACACATCTAAGTTTCTTCGATTATCTCGTGATGAAGATGAAGACTGTTGACTTGAAAGTGGAAGAAGAGCAAATAGTAATGATTCTTTTGTGTTCTCTTCTGGAGCAATACAAAGGTTTCGCTAGCAGTCTTACCTATGCCAAAGATACACTAACAGTAGATGATGTGAAGGCAGGTCATCTATCTGGGGACTTAGAGGATCAGATGAAGGGGTTGAGTGAAGGTAGGGGAGGAAGTAGTACGGAAACCTTATAAGCTAGTATGGAGAAAAGGGAGAAGAAGAAGAAAATAAAGTCAAGAGATAGGAAGTGCTACATTTGCAAGAAACCAGGCCATTGGAAGAGAAATTGACCGGACTTGAAGAAAAAAATTGAAGCTGGAAATTCATCGGTTGCAATGGAGGAATTTTTTTCTGATGACTTGTTGACAGCAGTAGTATCAGATGTATTAGACCATTGGTGCTAGATACGGGGCTGTCTTTTCATATGACAGCTAATAAGAATTATTTTAGTTCTTTTAAAAGAAAAAGAGGGAAATTGATTCTTATGGGAAATGATGCTAGTTGTAGAGCCATTGGCGAAGGTACTATGCAAATTCACATGTATGACGGGGTAATACACACCTTAGTCGGTGTCCGTTATGTTCTAGGTCTTTGGAAGTCAAGATATCTCTTGGGCAGTTGCATCCAAAGGATGCGAGGTGAGTATTGATAAGGATAGTCTAAGGGTTTCTAAGGGTGCATTTGTAGTGATGAAGGGAGATATGTTTCATAATTTGTATCTCATGAGGGGAAGCACTGTACTTGGAGAGTCAAGGGTTAGAATTTATAGCTCTCATGGAAAATGTGTCAAAGCTAGGCATACGAGAAGGGACTTTGAGTTTCTGCATAGACAGAATATGATTGAAGGGGAAAGCTTCAACAAGGTGGGATTTTGCCAAGAGGATGTGCTTGATAAGAGGAGGAAGAGATCGTTTGAAGTTGATTAGAGATCAAAGGAGAAAGCTGTGGATATGCATAAGTCTTTGCAGACTGCTAAGTTCGGGCATTGCTCGAGCTGGAATCGCTTATCGAAATACTAGGTGCCACGTGGTGGCACGGTGTGGAGAGAGGGTTGAGATGGTTCATGGAGACGTTTTTTTCATGGTGAAGATTGATAGGTCTTACTTGAAGGGGGTACTTTGAACACTTTGTTGGCAGGTGATAGCGTTGCCGGAGTTTGCTGACAAAGTGCAGTAGGTGATGGCCATGCCGAAGCTCATTGGGGGAAGTAACCATTGGGTCTTGCCCGAGAAGATGCTTAGATTAAGGGGATGTAGGTGGAGTTGGTATGCTTTCAAGGAAATATAGTATCAAGGTGGAGATTGTTAGATTTCATGATACAATATTTCCTTTTGCAGAAGATTTGGAAGATATTATTGATTATGGTGACATAATATTTCCATTTAGAGAAGATTTGGAAAATATTGTTAATTTGAGTAACATAATATTTCCAATTGTAGAAGATTTGGAAGATATTAGAAAATTTGTTGCCTCTTTTGTAAAACTAGACAAGGCAATAAATTATTTACATGAGTGGAAGAATATGAAGAAGTTTTCTATTTTGGGATATTGAAGTAAGGAATTAATTCTCTGATTGGTTAATTAAACAAGGAATCTTATCAGGAGAAAATACATTGGAAAATTAATTAGGCATTGATTTATAACCATAAATCAATTACTTCAACCCCAAGTATTAATCCTTATATAAGGATAGGGAATAGGTAAATATGAGGATCATCTCAAAATGCGAGATCATCTCACAAAGTTGATTTCTTCTTCTTCTTCTAAATTATCAATCTTGTAATATTTTCTTATTTAGAAAAGTAATAAAATATCCTCTCCCCAAGTGGACGTACACTAACAAGACGTTAGTGGAACCACTATTAATCTCATGTGTTATTTCTTTTATTGATTGATCTGTGATTGTTTTGCTGGTGACTATCTGTTGTTTGTTTTGCCTCACCATCAATCCATTCCTTTTTTTCCGCAAGGTTGGGTTTTATTCCCAAAGCGTTTTTGGGAAACGCTTCCCCAACACACACACACACACACACACATATATATATATATATATATATATATATAACAAGTAAACATATACACACAATATTTTTATATAATGATTGTTCTATTTTTCTATACTATTTAAATTCAATATTATCTATTTTTATAACAAATATAAAAATACAAAACAAATTGACAAAACATTATTTAGCTATTTAATATAAATATATACAGTAGTCAAGAATTTTAATTCATCCATATATATATATATATTCTTAAAATTTTATCCACAATTTATCATTTTAAATTTATTTAATTTAAACCAATCATAATTTATAATAATTTGTATTATAAACTCAGTCAAAAACTGGGACGTTACAAGAAGAGAATCCATCATCAATCTGATGACTATACATAAACCTTCAGATATGCAAGAAAAAATAATACGAATTGGAGTTGTAGACTAACCATGGAAACATCTTTTGTAACCAAAATTTTATATTGCATGATTACAGTAGCAGGTGTAGAAGACCATATAACAAATCGATCATTATGTAAAGAGCATGATTTTGATTTTGCGAAGGTATGAAGAAAATAATTTAATTATTACAGTGATAATTTTTTTTTCAACTTTCATGTATAATATAAGATAAAGGCAAATTCTTAACTTATTGACAAGTCTATCAATGGATAACAAAAAAATTCAAAATCTAGCTATAAACGTATTCGATACATATGTACACACACATCAATACTCGAAAAACGAATGCGTATATGGGTATGAACGTATGTGCATCCTAAAATTATACTTTTGGTTCTTCTTAAAATAATTGGTTATTATGTATGCATTTTAATATAATAGGCAACATGTGTTTATAGTTTTATCAAGGTAAAAAATTATATTCTATGTGGAAAATGCATATTGTCTTTCTAAAACTACTTTTTAGAATTATGTTTTTTATATTATTTGTACTTCTTAATCATTAGAACTAAAACAAATCTATGTTAAACTTAAAATTTTCATTTATATTTTGATTTATTAGTTGTTAGCAAATAGAATAATATTAAATATCCATTAACGTATCAACGAACATGGATATATGGTATCTCGAAAACCAAAGTGGATTTGACGCTTTGCCAACCTACAAGTAACTATTAACAGGTCTTTTGCATAATAAACTGGCAAAAAACATAATCTAAAATCTAATTCTTTATATAGTTGAATAAAAAAATAGAAATTACCCTAAAATATAGTGACCTCCATCATGAACAAACTTAGTAAAAAAAGACTCATTAACCCAATGCTTTCTCTCCATATGCTAAGCAAAGTTTTCTCAAATACGATTAGAAAAGAGGCATTCATAATCTGTTAAAAAGCAAACAACCAAAAAATACAGTAACAAAATGTCAATATATTCAAATAATTTAACTTAAATATAATCCAACAAAAATATAATCCAACAAACATAGAAAGCACAATATTTTGTTACATATCATGTAGTGAATTACTAATAAGCCAGAAAGAATATAATTAGCAAATTTCTCCATCATACATAACGTTAAA
Source organism: Allium sativum (assembly GCA_030737875.1). Taxonomy (NCBI): domain Eukaryota; kingdom Viridiplantae; phylum Streptophyta; class Magnoliopsida; order Asparagales; family Amaryllidaceae; genus Allium; species Allium sativum. The sequence goes on from CM060924.1 coordinate 975,634,364, forward strand.
AATGCAAATTTCACTAATATACTTTAAGTTGCACATGAAAATTTATAAGTTCATGTCAAAATAAATGATTAAAATATAAATAATAACAAAATATGGTAAAATATTTTTACCAATTTATTATCAAGTTTAATAGTGGCCTCTTTATATCTAGCTTTCTTCCGTGAGCTGCTGCAACAAAATACATAGTTTGGTATAAACTTTGAAGCAGTTAAAGTTGTCATCTTTTCTTTGGATTTCTTTATTTCGGCCACAATTTTCCTAACTATATTTATCTGCTTCCATTCTTCAACAATGATTGTCGATCAAAAAATGAAGGACGTAGATATGCGAGAGCGATAAAAGAAACAAGGGCGGATTGGCAGAAGAATTGGTGGAAGAGAGGAGAAGTCGTAAACAATTCGCCTAAAGTGGCAGCCAAAAATCAAATCGACTAAAGTTGAATTTTATTCCTTTTGAGCGGCAGCTGAATGGTTAAGCTAAGGCTGCACAAAGTATGGGCTGGGTCGGGTTAGACAAATACTTCATCCGACCCGCATAGGTATGGGTTTAAGGTAGTTCAACCCGTATCCGACCCAATATGAAGTTGATATGGGTTGGGTTGAAGTATGGATCGGGTTGGGTTGCTCGGATATAATAAAAAATGAGAATATAAGGGATTTTTTAAAAAATAATATTAAAATATTCAACATAATATTTAAGATTTTAGCCTGCGTGATGCATTTGAAATAACAGATTCATTATAAAACATATTTTATTAAAATTTCATTCTAAAACACATCATATGAAACTAATTTACTACATAACAGAACAAGTGTTTCATTTTAAAATACATTAAAATGCTCTTTAGAATATATTTTTCAAATTCTATCTAGTTTTGGTTGGCACTAAACATGCCTTTTTGTATATTTACCATAGAATACATAAACATTATTCTAGTATTATACTATTCTAATTTTTTAAGTGGGCTAATATTAAATTAGTTTTTTAATATAGGGTTGGGTTGAATTAAAATAAGGTTGGGTCGAACAAAATATTTAACCCAACCCGTATATAGTATGGAATACAAATTGTAACCCATATCCGATCCGAACTAGTATGGGTTGGGTTGGGTTTATATGGGTTGAGTCGGGTTGGTGGGTTGGGTCGGATTGAATATGGGTTGTGTGCAACCCTAGTTCAAGCGTCGAGAAAGTTAGGATTAGGGTTACGAATTAAATGGTGCCAATTTACTTTCTTGCCCATCAAACATTTCAAATATTATCAATTTAACCATATTTCATAACGTAAGCATACGTTATGAAGAAATAATTATAAATATATATTTTTGGTAACACATTTTTTGCTTGATGACACTTACTGTTGTGATTAATCTACAACGCAACTAAGCGTGGCCAATTAAGAAAAATAAGTTTTGCAAAATGACTATTATGGTGCAGTGTATATTAATAATTCATAAATATATTATCGTTGTGCAAGTGTAACAACTCAATTTTAATAATCTATAGGGTATGTCTATTCGCAGCCCGTCATTTGCTTTTCGCCCCTCCGTAAATAGAAAATAAAATATACATCCAAATTTTTCTCTTCCCACCCGCTTATTTCAAAAATGCCCTTATTATATTTTTTTTATTGTTTTTTTGTTCTTTACTTCTTATTTCAAAATTGTAGTTTGTTTGTGCAGCTTTTTCTTTAACATCTCGATCGAATTAATTAACGTTTGTAGACAACGTCGTTGATTGCCTAGCGTTGGTTATGCTAATTAACACTCTAATCTGAGCATTGATTTATTTAAATTAACACCTCCTACAGTGATGATTTAATTATTTGTTATTCATACATTTGTTATTCAAATAAATTTATTTAAATTAACTAACGATTCTTGCAAAGTGTTCTAACAACGACGGTGTTGGTGTCGTTATCGTTGAAGAAAAAAATCAGAGCGAAAGGAAGTGGTACAAGATGAAGCTGAGCTGAAAAAGGAGAAGTATTCCAATTGGAGTTGCTTTGAAAGTGGAGGCAGCAGGAATTCCCATTCAAGATCCGAGATGGGTAAAAGGGACCCGGAATTTGAAGATGTTTGAGAAGAACTGGACCACATATTGGGATGTTGTAATTGATGCTGGTCAATTTATGATTAAGCTATGATTTTTCCTATTAAACCGTTGTTCCATCTATTTAGCAAAACTAATTTGTTTTGTTTTTGTTAAAATAGGAATACAGTGACATAAGTGCACATTAGTCCTTATTGTGTATGTATAGTAGCAACCGGTAAGAATTTATTTGAAATGTTCTCATTAGCACAATATTTTATAGATAGCCCATCTAAATAAGAAATGGTGCACTTGACAAGTGCGCCCTTATATTTTTTAAGGGGCGAACTTCTCAAGTACGCCCGCGAGTAAATTTTTTTTTTAACTTTGCGACCTCAGCGTTGAAGTGACCAAAACAAACCTATTTATGTAAATAGTTTGAAAACTAGCATAAATCTGCTATTAGTTTTAAACCTAGCCTATTTTGAAAATTTGTCCATTACTAAATAAATCCGTTGTTAATCCCGTTATAAAACGCGATTCAAGAATAATACGTCAACACTTTAGCAATGGTTTGGATAATTTGTTGATACATGGATTGAATTGCTTTTAGTGTACATGAATTGTTCAACTCTCAAATTCTAATGGATCGATCACAGCATATTCATGACATACATACGGATTGGTTATAATTTTTTGTACAGCAATCACGTAATGTCTTAGATTAGAGACAGTCATATGTATCCATAGTTCAGGTATTGTACTCTCGAGAAAGTTGATGAACTATTGTACTCTCGAGCAAGTTGATGGACTAGAAAGCAAGCATAGCGGGAAACAAAAGCCTTAATGAAAAGAATAATATAATGAGCTTGAACGCCTATATATATGTAAAGCAGAACACACGTGAATGGGCACAAGAAAGATTAAGTATATGAGTGAACGGTCCAATTTTTTATACGTGTTGCATGTCGTTATCACATGATGGATCAGTGAGCTTATACGTTGGTATTGGAAAAAACATATATTTACAATGGTACAACTTACATACCGCGGGCCACGTCAGCAAAAAAGTGACCAGCGTATTTCATGCAAAGGGCCTGTCATCAACTCTACAACAATATCGAGCACCCTTGAGCACGGATCAAGCATCTCTGGTCGTGCACCACTGGTCGAGCAGCATGGTGCCACGTCAGCCGGTCGAGCAATAACCAGCTGATGGGTCGAGCAGTGTCATAGTCCATGGGTCGAGCAACATATCTGAACTGGTCGGTCGAGCAGTCTTCCTGCATGATGGTTAAGCACATTTAATACACTAAAGCAGCTACATAACAAAGTGGAGAACACATGGAGCATGAATATAGCCGGGGCAAATGCAAAATAGTGTCAGCTGTGCAAATAAATAATTAGGCAAACATGCAACAAAATAGAAAAGGCGGCATCATGTACTGGAACGTACATGTGGACCAAGCATAAAGTATTAGTAAAGATGCACAATATTAACATAAATATGGGTCTGTCAGGTGCTCTGCCACGTGAATCTACTATTCTACAAAATGATGGGTCGTGCAAGCTCATTTTGGTCGGTCACCGCATTACTTTTTGGGTCGGCTTTACAACTATTGCCAGCTATCCAGTAGCATTTTCATAAATATATTTATGACTGATCTGAATCCTGCACACTTAAATTTCAACTTTGTCACTATCTCCAAACTACACCTATAAATGCCCCACTTTCTACTATTCTACTATTCAAGAGACCGAATTTTGGACCCCAAAAGGCTGCCAATTTCACTTTTCCACCACTCTAAACTTCTCTAAACCTTTCTAACTTCCATTAATTCTCTCTAAAGCTTAGATCCAACACAAATTCATCATGGAAAGAATGAAGATCATCTAATTGTTCAAGTGATTGAAGATCTACACAACTATCATCACAAATCAAGAGATCTCGCCGATTCCTTCGTTTACGTGAGATTTTCCCCTGTATATTTCATCGCTACTTTCTAATTCTCCATTGGTGGATGTTTATTTTTCACTCACATGGAAATCACGAGCATTGACGACCATTTTTCGATGTCAACACTTTAGTGCGCCAGAGATAAGAGGAAATACGCACCTACGATCGACTTTCTGTCACTTCGACACAACCCGAAATCTCCCGATCTCCGAAGAGATGAAAAAGTACGGATTGTTTGAGAATACAGCGCATTAGAACACTGAACAAGTGAATTTTCCATTTCTTTCACAATAATTTACATCATAGTGCAAAAAATAAATATACAACAGAATTACAAATATCAGAGGATAAATAGATTACATATCAGCGGAAATGTTATATAGAGTGAATACAATGAAGCGGAAAAACATCAATTACCACAGCTGAAAGCAGTACACATATACCGAGATTTCTGAATATAGCTCTAGCTGTCATCTAGGATCCTGTTAAATAAAACAATCTGCAAACCAAAACTATTGACTACCTATGTGGAAAATAAGAGCACTAAGAGTTTAGGTAGAAACAATAAACTCCGAGTCGGTCATGTGACTGGTATGAGAGCTAAAACAATTATTAAACTTGGGTTTAAAAACAGTTGGTTAAATATCATAGGACCATGCCGTATGACACGGAACGGGTTTACTCCCATGAATACCTTGAAATAAAACGATTAATAAATAACACAATGCTTTTTGGGAACAATGAAGCTATTGTAAGACTCATGTACCATCACACAATGCAATGCAAGACGGCGGATTGAGTTTTACCTTATAATAGCCAAACATGCTTGGTACGTTTAAAACAATTTTTTTTGATATTATTGTAAGTGCATAGTGTAGAAAACAACTTCGAATGTAAATGTATCAATCATAGATGGCATATGTATCATATATTATGTCGCCATATAAGTTTACAACTAAAACCGTAAAATCTCGTATTGGAAATTGGGTTTCCATCATGAACCGAGGTAAGGGATCTTCCTCATCTGATTCAGAGCATCTCTAGCAAGATGTCCAGGACCCAGACTCAAGTAAGCCCTAAGGAGCAGTAAAGCCGACCCACCTTCCCATGGTGGATTAGGGTTACTCCTGAACAATGTGTTTTCTGGTCCTATCAAACCTATCACTTGAGCCTTTTAGTCGGCTCTATATCCAAGGTACCTCGCTATCCATCATCCACATAAGTAAAAATGTCTGGGCTTCATAACATGACACCACTTCCAGCAAGAATGAAACGCATGTACTCTCACTGCCCTTCATCCCTTTTTGGTTCATACTGGGGTGTGAAGCTCGCAAATTAACGCTATACACAAAGCTACGCTATATTAAAGCTATGCTTTGATCATCATCCACAAAGCTCTGTTTTTCAACAAAAGCTTTGATCATTGCATCTCAGCATGCGATATTGTCAATCCATGCCATACAACTGATGTCAACCAATATATAACCTGTAAGCACATACGTCTCAAAAAAGGGCCATAATGTCCCGTATATTTGTTGGTCAAATATTTAATTTATTTTATTATTTTAAATATTTATTTTTAATTTTAATTGGATTAAAAATATATAATTCGTTTAAATGAAGTTTAAACGTTAAATTTATATTTAGTTTAAAACGAGCTCGAAATGCTGTGGTAGTTCGTAATATTGAGTTTTGAACTTCAATTGAATATACAGGATCCGATTTGAGTCGGAATTCCGTGAAACAAGAAACGTTTGAATGTTGTTGATTATAATTTTCATATGGAAGAGAAAAATCAAGATTTGTGTTATAGATTATTAGTTATCTCCAAATCAAATTTTAAAATAGTCACTATGGAATTCATAAATAAACGATAACGTTTATTAAATAAATTTATAATAGTTTTTATATAATTTGGATAACGTTAAACTCGAAATTGATGATATCGAGTTGTATAATTTATATTTGAAGCTATATGATATTCCAGAGAGTATTTACGGTAATAATAATTTATTATTATTTAATTTGATTATTTTGGAATTTTTATAATATTTTATTTATATTATATAAGGCATAAAACAGTGATTTTGGCAAACGGTCTCCGTTTATGATGAAATTAGTTTCATTGGAACCGTAACGTTAAATTATTGTATGGTATTAAATTTCGTGGCAAACCGATGACGTATGTGACTTCGGTAGCCAAAAACACCTTTGTTTTTATTTAACCTTTAAATTATTTTGGCTATTTTAGATAGGGGTAACTTTAGAGGAATAAATGACTGGCCAAGCAAACTCGGATTTTAACGAAACAGATATCATTGGTTCCGTAAGGAAAAGGACTAGCAGAATTTCAAAGTTTCAAGTTGATTTGATTTATTATGTGATCATAGAAAATTTAAACACATGATTTTTTGCTTCTCGATTATTAAGGACTTTTCACAAACGACATCGAAATTCGATAAAACCTGTCCCATCGTGTTCAGAATATTTTTTATGCTGAGATTAGGAGTTTCATTTTGATTGGAGGTCATATGAGATTGTTTATACAAACTACTTCACAATGAAGGTCTAATATTAATTAAATAATATGCCATCCCTACTATAAATAATTACCACATCGAACCCTAGACCTTTTCTCGCAGTCAACAATTTTGAGTGTTGCCATTCATGCAATCAACGGCCAGAATCCTCCCATTTTATCCCTCCAAATCCTCATGATCCACGCTCGTATTTGAAAATCGTTCAACTACGAAGTGATAAAGCTCGGCAAGAGCTAGAGATCTGACGGCTATGATAAGTTTTTTCAAACCACGGTGGCCAGAATTTTTGAGCAAGACGCGGTGGTTATGGTTGCTTTTGGGTCCAGTAAGGCAGTCGAGTTCTAAGCAGTTGGTGGTGGGAGATACCGACGTGGAGGCATCGGGTTTGGCGAATTCTGATCGGTGCTCGGGTGCTGTTTGGTGACGCGAAGTTGATGACATTCGAAGGCAATGAGGTCGGCTTTCATTTTGGAGGAGGAGCATTCAAATGGGATTTAAAACCTGGGTATAACGTTGTGTACTAAATGAAATTAGTTTAATATTTAAAACCAGATTAAGGAAAATAATTGTGTCTTATTTTCTATAGGTATTGAACAGATTGAAGCTACAGGAGGTAAAAATCACTTCAAACGAACAAAGAAAGGATCGAATAGCAACCTGGGTTATCATTAGTTTGAAAGTCATTAATTTAATAAATTATTTAATTATGGAAAGTGGTTATGTTATTTAAATTGTATAATTAAGTTTGGTTTTAACTTATGCAGAAAACAGCATGTTTGAGCAAAAGAAATTTTTGGGTTTGCTGATTTTTGAAACGGAAGTAGTCAACCTGATTTATCCCTTAACCATAGTAATTAAAATTAATTATCTTTAATTAAAAGGTTTAATAGTTTAAATCATATAGTATAATGGTTAAGCTGTATTAACTTAAATGTAAATTTGTTACAGGCATGCTGATGAACGGGCGTGAGGGGAAGAAAACAATATCGGCCTTTATTTATTAACACATGTAATTAATTTAAAATAAGTAATTAAGAAATAATTATTTTATTAATCCATGGATGGTTATTATTATATAAATCGTTCATATATGAACAGAATCAAACAAACCAAGATATGTGAGAATCGTCTCGACAAGATCCACATTATGGAATAGAAACGGACGGATTTGGAATCAACTGATATTTTCAATTAAATTAGACGTTGTTTAATTTTACTGAAACAAGTTGTTTCAATGATAAACAAGTTGCCTATATGCTGAATATTTTTATATCAGTACTTTAAATTAAATGTTCGTTTAATTTAATTGAACCCAATCGTTATTTTTAACGATTAATTCCAAACGATGTAACTTACGTTGTTGGTTACATTTATTATAATATAAACGTATTAAATTTAATTGGATGCTTGTATTGTTGTTAATAGACCGTTATCAGTTGAATTGATTGTTCATGTTTATTTTTGCAAATATTATCCTATGAAATGGAATTGTTTCACGTGAGTTAACATATCTGGATGTAGGGAAGAATTGGTTGGAGGGATCCAACTAGATTCCTCAAATTAATTGTTTATTTTCATATTACAATTATATGAACTGTTTGACAAACCTAATTAGATGATTGATTTTTTTATTGAATGTTGAATCACAATTTCCCGTTTGCTATGATATTAACCAATGGGCAGAATTGGTTGAGTAATTGGCAATATATGGCCTACAAAATCAATCGTTTAATAAATATTGATTTACCGTCAGGCAAATCAACGAAATGAATTTATAAAATTTGTTTTATAACTGAAGATAGATTTTTAATATATATTTTTAATAAAAGTTTGTTAAAAGGAAATAAATATTTATTATTTATTAATTAATTTTATAATTAATTATTAATTGATTTTATAAAATAAATTCTGATATAAATCATATTTGTAAGCAAGAGAGTAGAAAATTGAATTAACAGTTAAGATTAGAAATAATTGTTTTTAAGAAAAAAATTAATTGGAAATTATTTAAATTAATTATATTATTAATTAATTTAAAGGAAGAAGTACTTGGAATTAGTTAACGAAATAACTATGTTTTGGGTTAACTAAGTCAACCAATTTTTAGTGAGAGTGATTATTAACTAGTTTGTTTGAATTTATCTCAAGAAATGTTTTAATGAATATTTGTTTTAATTTTTATAAGATTTTAAAAAGGGAATTTATTATTTATTTTAGTTAATAAAGAAACTAACTGCTTCTACAGTAGTTAGTGATTGAAGTAAATTATTATTATTATTATTAATAATTTAGGAGATTACTTTTTAATTGAAATTCACTTTAAAAGTAATCAAAGTTGAAATGAAATCTAACTGAGTTGTGAAAGGAGTTTATGAACGGGATTTATATTAAAACTCGATTTTTATAAAAAAGTTATAAAAGGGATTTTAAGCGAATACGATGGCTTAAATTAAATGTTTACTTAATTTTTGAATTAACAAAAAGGGAATTGAGATAAAAAAGGGTTTATATTAAAATGGAGTGGTATAAATGGTGTTTATAAAAGAGATGAGGTTTAACATCGTTAATTTTAAATTAACGTTACTGAATAATGGAATTAAGTAAAATGGGGGAAATTGAAATAAGATTTTCAAAGTTGGAAATGGATAAAATGAATTAGAAAAAAGACTGTTAAAGGTGAATTTGGTAAAGAAGCGAGTAATAGGATCTTATAACAAAATACAAAATTTAAAACGAATTGTTTTAAGAAGTAGAAATGAAAAGGGTGACATATTCATGAGTTATTTCTTAATCAATGAATCAAGGAATAATGGTACTTATATTCGAGAAGGAGATTTTCAAAAGTAAGTAGGCTTTATAAAACCATATTTTAAATAAAATAGTTAAATGGGATTTATTTTTATAATTGAAATATCAAATTTTGAAATTACAACTCGTTTCTATCTTAAGATAAAAAAATTGTTGATCTAGGTCTGAGAGGTAATTAAGATACCCTAACTAGAATGACTTCAGGATTATCTGAGAATGATATTAGTTGTAATGGTAAAGAGGTTAGCTATAATTTATTATTTCCATTAGAGAAACAATAATGCAACATTATTGGTGAATATTTGAAGAATATATTGTGAGGATTCTGAAGTAAAGGAAATTAAAAAGATCTGAGTACATATAATTATGTTTCCAAAGCTAAGGAAATTAAAAAGGGGCTGCGTGAAAATATAATGATATTTTCAAGTTAAAAAGGAAATGAAAAGATGGGTTTTGAAATAGGTTTATTCAATAAGAATAAGCAGTGGTTATTGTTTCAAGTAATCAAACAAAAGGGATTTCATAACGTTATTTTACGAGTAATAAGTTGAATTAATTTCCTAATTATAGATAATACAGAATGATGTAGCAGTTGTTTTAAAAAGAGAGTTTAATGGAAATTTAGTACGGTTATAAGATATTTTTATTAATTATTATAATAAAATGGTTTGGAGAACATTAGTATACTAAAATAAGAAGTAAATATTGTACTATTTAATTACTGAAAGGTTTTGAAGTTTTAATTAACCACTCATTAATTTTTTTAATCAAAAAGGTCAAGTGATGCTGAGTACTAAACTGGTGAACTCATTTTATTTCCATGTTTTTTATTTGATAGTTAAATAACCGACTATCAAAATTTGACCATAGGATTGTTGGTACGGAAAGACCAAGATCGAATTTATATTCGAAAATCATTCCGACCAACAAATACGTGAAGATATCAGGAGATGATCAAGATGGAGCATTAAAGACCGTAGATCTTCATAAATAGAAGAACCACTAATAAACTATGGTTTAGCGGCCAGAGATATACTGTGATTCTGTCGTGGTTGGAATCTACGGATTTGCGAGGACTACTCGCTACTGATCTATAGGGTGATTCCTAGGATGTAGTAGGAGGGTGCCTTCGGTTCATCCTGTTCCTAGATGACTTGTATGGACGAATGTCTGACAAAGTAATTCCAAAAGATCACGTACGTTGATTTCTACAAATGTACTTCTGTTGGTGGCAGAGGAATTCGTTCATTTTGCTTAAACACCTAGAGTATTTTTATGAACATCAATTAGTGATTCCTGGTGGGAAGATGTGGCATTCAAGGTGAATTGTGGCCAGATGTTCTAAAGGTATTTATGACCTCTAACCTCATTAACCAAGAAATGTCATAAAATTGGGTAGGTCGCATGGTTATGCGGGTGGCACCCATCAAAAGGGTTAATCATCACTTGATCTGGAGAAATCAAATGCCTTCAGTTGTCCCTTTTATTTTATTTTTGTATGTATGCTATCGGCTTGGTGGGCTAGCCCACAACCGTGGTAATGACATATTCCTTACTCTCAAGAGAAAGTGAGGGGCCGGTCATGATTAGTCTGGCTTGCAATATGTTCTTGTTGAGCCCCAATATATTCATCTCTAGAGGTACATTGTCGGAAAGGTGGTCCTATACCTTGCCAGGAAATCCATTCTCAAATAACAGCCTGCGGTTTTGATTATATACTATGTACGTGGAGCGTGAGATGCAAGCATTCCGCTAGATTGATATTTGTGTGTAATTAGACGTTATAATAATATCAGAAAAGATATTGATTTCAAAAATGTTTTGGGTTATTGTAAGGTAAAAACCACATATATTTATATGTGGATTTGGTTTTACGATTATCCTTTTATGTAGAAAATATTTTGACTTTAAAACTAAGTTATGTGATACCTTTAAACTTAGTGTGTTTTCTCACTTTGGTTCACCAGACTGGTCCGGCATTTTAATGCTCGGGTTAGACCAGGTTTTACAGGTTTATATTTGGACATTGCGAATTTCAGAAGACGTGCTAGAGGTGTTTAGACATATGATATATCTAATATTTATTCCGCTGAGTGATTGTATATGTGGACAGATTGATATAACTGTCCAAATGTGTTGATGTACTCTTATGACTGTAAGTTTTTATTTAAAGCTCTCAATAAAGATATGTTTCTATATTATATTTTGTTCTACTGCGATGTGAGACTCTATGGTGTTTTGGTTCTTCTTCTTCTTCTTCTATTCAAATATTTCTTTCTTTCTTATCTCACCCTCTAATTTCCTTCTAATAGCTATCTGCTTTTCTGTGCAATTTGGGTTGACATGGTTTGATAAATGTCGGCTTAAAATGTTTCTAATAGCTATCTCCAGCCACCTCTCCTAATAACGAACGATTCATGATCCCCCAATTTTGAATCCTCCGATCTTCCTCCTGGCGCAATGGTAGACGGTGGCACTTGAAGGGGAATGGTAGCTGGTGGCGAGGCGGACCTATCCCAGGTGGTGCGCAACTGTCAAGCGACGCGATGGCCAAGAATTTGAGCCCTGACTGTTTTCTGTTCAACCCCCAATCCACGATCGTTGAAGGCGATTCACGGTCAACGGCTTGGGGCGGAGCGACGACTTGGATGGAGGTAGGTGCGGCAAGGGTCTGATCAGCGTCAAGGGGCCCTACGGTGGCGCACGAGGGTGAAGACCAAGGAAAACAATGGTTCCAAAAATTAAAAGAGATGGTAGCGTTTTTTTAAACGTTACTAAAGAGGTGATTAAGGAATTTTAATTTCAATTAATTAATTAATTATGTAATGAATAGATTTAATGTTATAACTTTTGCATACATGGTCCAAATCATGAGAAACTGGATCCGTTGCGATCGTGGAAGAGAATTCTACATTTTAGAACAGACCAGAACAAAAATGGAGCACATTAGAATTTCAGGCAAATTCAAATCCAGTCCGAACAGAAATTCAGAAATAAGCACTGACGTAGTGGAAACAAAGTGAGAACTCTTTCTCACTCAAATTACTTTACAGTTAAATGTATACTTGGATGCAGACGGGGCTTAGTAGCCCCCGACACTATTTATTGTACCAACCATGGTTGTTTGTTTGGACTATATTGTGTTGTGATTGTGATGTGAAATGAAAATAAATTATTCATGTGTTGAATAAAATATTTGAACAATAAAAATATCATTTTTATTGAATGTATGAACTATATAAAATAGTGATGTGTTGAAATAAATATTCATTTATAAATCGGATGATTTGTTTGTGTACACCCATTTAACTGACATTGATTGGGACGATAAATTTTACACATCGCCCAACTGCATAAATAAAATCTGTGTTTGTTGATTGAAACCCCACACGGTTATTAGGATGATATTTGACGTACACTAATCTCAATTGTTTAGCTATATATCAATCGATGGGTTGACAGACTGTATAAGCGTTATTTATTTATTTTAATGCCTATACCGTTGTAAAATACACACTGGATGTTGTATGAATTTTTGATGATTATTTATCATTGTATATATGCGATGTATGAAATCCATATAACTGAAATTATATGTTAATTGATTGAGTCTGATTCTAGTTCAGAAATAACGAATAGTTTAAAATAATATTCAGCGAATAATCAAAATGTGAATTTGATGTCCGATTTTGGATGGACATGAAAATATTGAAATATGTGAAGCCATGTTAATTAGATTTGCGCCATTTAAACGCGAATGATATTTATATTGATTTTATTCATTTTTATAATGAATATCGAAAAGGAAATGATTTCAAAATCTTATATTTTGAAAATATTATCGTTTCTATATTATAATGATAAGGAGTATTCAATTTTGATTTAAAATTGAAAATGAATAAGAATCATTTTAAAACAAATTTACAAACGATTTATAAAATATATTTTAAATGGAAATCGATGAAATATATATAATATATATTTTATATATTTAATTGCCTGAATAGAACGCGCCGTGCCGCGACCGTTCGCGAATTTCGACCATTGACTTCGAATTGATATTGCAGGAGATCTGACCGTCGGATTCTCCTAAAGCCGGAACCGTTGGGTTCATATCGAAAATATCTTTCCAGTGAATATAAGAGATTTGAAATCTAACAGATGGATTTGGAATTTCCAATCAAATTTGGAAAAGGTCGTTGTAAGTGCAGTTCGGTGGCTGTTATTGGAAACCGACTGTACGGGCCTTAATAAAATTATTAAAAATATTGATAATTTGTGTAAAATCATAATAAATGATATTGAAAGAATTTGGATGAAAAATTCTAGTTTTGAAAAGATAAAAATATATTTTTATCGAAATGAACTAGTTATTAACTAGAATAATAGTCCAATATTTTTAAATAAATTGGATTTGAGAATGGTTTTAAAAATAACCAGAATTTTCCAATATATATATATATATATATATTGGAATGGATTGGAATGGAAATAATCTTCGATATATATCGATATTAGATTCCGTGGTTATACGGATATTGTTATGGGAATTTGAAAGATACAGATATCGTTATTCCCAATACGATATCCATTAGATTTAGAATTTGATATTGAATATAAGCCAATATAATTTCTATTCAGAGCCTTGTATTTAATATTAAATTGGATTCTGCGTTTGTCGTGAATGGTGTCTTTAATAACACTGTTCTTAAACCTAGTTGAGAAAAGAATAAATCTTTTAATTAAGATTTAGTGAAGTTTTCTAATTAATTAATATTTAATTGGAATTGAATAAAAGAATTGGATTTTGAGTTTGTTGTGAATGGTGTCTTCAGTAACACTGTTCTTAAACCCCATGTGAAAAGAATAAATCTTTTAATTAAGATTATTAGAGTTTCCAGTTATATTTAGTAATTGGAATAAAATGGAATGTGAATTGGGTTTATTGTGAACTGTGTTTTTAACGACATTTGTCCTTTAATCCGATTAACTGTGAAATGTGATTTGGAATTTATAAATCTTTTTATTAAGATTTAATGGAAATTTTCCTAAGTAAATTTTTCCAATTTAATAAAAATAAATTAGAATGGAATGGAATTCGATTTGGCAATAATCAAAGTGAGCTTCTGTAGAGGAAGACTGTTATTGTATATGGAATTTAAATGGCTTTGCCATTATTCCATTTATATTATTGGTTGGATATGGAAGTTTATATTGATTATATATATTGATCTGATTTCCGTGAAGATTCCATAATTAATGGAATGTGATTTTGGGTTTATCGTGAACTGTGTTTTAAATGACATTGGTTCTTTAACCTAGTTAAAGACAGGATTTATTTCCTAAATTTGAATAATCATTATTTAATGATTTTTGAAGATTAAAACTAAGTGAAGTTAGAATGTATCTTTAATTAGACTGAAATGGAAATGTGATAATTTAAATTATCAAATTTGGGAAATGATCGAGAATGGACTTCCTCCAGTTTTACTCTAGGCGATAGTTAAATATTTAATTAGATTTGAATGTGAAATGGTAATTAAATTAACCGATAACACCATGATGTTAGATATGGATTATTACCAGTTTTGCTCCATGGGATGAATAGGTTGGGATTAGGAAATAAAATAATTGATTACTTCGGTAAGGTGGACTGATCCCGACTAGTTTGGGTAAACCTTAATTTGGTTTGAATTGATATCTGAAGGAAGATTAAAGAATAAATTTAAAGAATTTATCTTTGAGAAAATTAATGTGAACCTTTCCCTAATGATGTGAATATTTGAATAAAAGAATATTCTAGATTGGAATGAGGCGTATGTTGTGTTTTTATAGCACTTGTTTATAAGATACGCGAGTTATTCAGAAAGACTGGGTTTAACGCATTCTGAATAATTGTTACGACGATAAGTCGACGATGAATACGGTGGTTGAAGACCGGAGATCTTCACATCGTTTGGATAATTACTGATGTTTTGGTTGGGAGGCATCCCAAAACAAGGTAATAAGTGGTGATCGTCCAGACGTACTTGGAGATCGACCGGATATGCGAGGACCTCTCTCTTGTATTGGACATATAGGACGAGGAATAAGGTGCCTCCGGTTTCGTTCAGACCCAGAATGGACTTGCAAATGGATAGTATGTCGGACATTGTATTCCTTTATACTTTATTCGTTGATCTCTGCTAAATATATATCTGTTTAGTGACGGAGAATTTATTCTCTTGCTTAACACCCTTCTCTGAGACGTATGAGCTTAGAGGTTATATATCAGCAGAAATCAACGGTACGGTGTGGAGTGACAGTGTGGCATTCTGAGTGGCATGTGATCAAGGCTTTTGTTGAAAAGAAAAGCCTTGTGGTTGATGGTCAAAGCACGGCTTTAAATAGCATAGCTTTGTGTAGCGTTAATTCGCGAGCCTCACACCCCGATATGAACCAGAAACGGGAGAGGACCGCAGGGAGAACATGCATTTCCTAGCTAGGAGTAGTGTCATGGTATGGAGCCCAAACATTTTACTCATGTGGATGTTGCATATTATTTGATGAATAGCGAGGTACATCGGATATATCGGTCACTACGGGGCCGATGGATGATATGGTCGACATACTGACCATTACGCCCCATAGGGTGGGGAAACATATAGTTCAGGAAAGACTAATCCACAAACGTAAGAGTGGACCGGCCCTGAAGATCCAAGGTGCAGTTGCGGCTGTATCCTGAGACACGGGCTAGAGCATCTTGAGTTCGGTAAATATGACCCTTGCCTTGGTTCATAGGTGAAATCCAACTTCCAATACGACATTGTGCGGTTTTAATTATAGAACTAGTATGGTGACATGATATATGGTACCCATGCCGTCTATGATTGATACATTTATATTTGAAGTTGTTTTTAACACTATGCACTTATAATAGTATCAAATGATTTGTTTTTAAATGTACCAAGCATGTTTGACTATTATAATGTAAAACTCTATCCCCTGGCTTGCGTTGCATTGTGTGATGGGACCTGAGTCTTATAATAGCTTTATTTTTTAAAAAGCTTTGCATTGTCTATAAACTGTTTTATGCACTGATATTCTTGGGAGAAAACCTGTTCTGTATTATACGGCGTGATCCCTTTATTTACTTGATTTTAAAGTAAAGTTTTAAATAATTGTTTTAGTTCTCACACTAGTCACATGACTAACCTGGAGTTTATTGTTTTAACCTAAACTCTGGGTGCCTCTATTTTCCGCATAGGTATCTAGTAGTTTTGGTTTTGCAGATTTCTATTTTACAGGATCCTGGATTTACAGCTGGAGCTATATTCGGAATGCTCTGTATTCGTGTATCTCTTTCTGTTGTATGTGTTAATGTATTTTCTGCTATGCATTGTATTAATTTTCCGTTGCTTTGTAATTTAAATCTCTAATATTTTTCTGGTGTATGTTTATTCATACTCTGTTGTATTCTTATACTCTGATGTAATTGTTGTAATAGCAATGAAATGTTCTTCCATTTGCGTTCGAATTTGTTGTGTTCTCAACTCAATCCAGGCTTTCCCGAAACTGAAAGTTTGGGTCGTTTTATAAAATGAACTTGAAAAAGAGATTGTTAAAGGTGAATTTGGTAAAGAAGTGAGTAATACGATCTTGTAACAAAAACTGAATTTTAAAATGAATTGTTTAAAGAAGTAGAAGTGAAAAGGGTGATATTTTAGTAATTTATTTCTTAATCAATGAATCAAGGAATAATGGTTATATTCGAGAAGGAGAATTTCAATATTAAGTTGGTTTATAAAACCATATTTTAAATAAAATAGTTAAATGGGATTTATTTTGATAATTGAAATATCGGATTTTGAAATTACAACTCATTTCTATCTTAAGATAAGAACATTGTTGATCTAGGTCTGAGAGGTAATTAAAATAACCCAACTAGAACGACTTCAGGATTATCAAAGAATGATATTAGTTGTAATGGTAAAGAGGTTAGTAATAATTTATTATTTCCATTAGAGAAACAATAATGCAACATTATTGGTGAACATATGAGGAATATATAATGAGGATTCCAAAGTATAGGAAATTAAAAAGATTTGAGGATATATAATTATGTTTCCAATGCTAGGGAAATTAGAAAGGGGATTGCGTGAAAATATAATGATATTTTTGAGTTGAAAAGGAAATGAAAAGATGGGTTTTGAAATAGGTTTATTCAATAAGAATAAGCAGTGGTTATTGTTTCAATTAATGAAACAAAAGGGATTTCATAACGTTATTGTACGAGTAATAAGTTGAATTAATTTCCCAATTATAGATAATGAAGAATGATGTAGCAAATGTTATGAAAAGAGAGTTTAATGGAAATTAAGTATGGTTATAACATATTTTTCTTAAGTATTATAATAAAATGATTTGGATAACTTTAGTATATTAAAATAAGAAGTAAATACTATATTATTAAATTATTGAAAGGTTTCGAAGTTTTAATTAACCATTCATTAATTATTTTTAATTAAAAAGGGCAAGTGATGCTGAGTACTAAACCAGTGAACTCAATTCATTTTTATGATTTTTATTTGATAGTTAAATAACCGACTATCAAATCTAACCATATGATTGTTTGTACAGAAAGACCAAAATTGAACTTACATTCGAAAACCATTCCGACTCACAAATATGTGAAGATATTAGAAGATGATCGAGATGAAGCATTGAAGACTGTAGATCTTCACAAACGGAAGAACCACCAATAATCTCCGTTTTAGCGGCCAGAGATATATTGTGATTCCGTCATGGTTGGAATCTACGGATTTGCAAGGACTACTAGGAGGTGCCTTCGGTTCATCCTGTTCCTGGATGACTTATATGGACGAATATATTACAAAGTAATTCCAAAAGATCACGTACATTGATTTCTACAAATGTACTTCTGTTGGTGGCAGAGGAATTCATTCTTTTTTCTTAAAAACCCAGTGTAACAACCCGAAAATCTGGGCCAGTTTAAATTTTTTATTTTGGCAATTATAGCGAATTTTCTATATTTAAAATGAATTATTTTAAATAATATCGACGAGAAATATATTTTGAATGAATTCGACGTATATATTATATACGTCGTCGTTAGAATATAAATAATTATATATAATTGTAAATAGAATTGAAAATGGCGCGGTAGTTCGATAATTCGATTTCAAAATTCAATTGAATGTACCGGGT
Source organism: Allium sativum (assembly GCA_030737875.1). NCBI lineage: Eukaryota > Viridiplantae > Streptophyta > Magnoliopsida > Asparagales > Amaryllidaceae > Allium > Allium sativum. Next base: position 975,652,906 of record CM060924.1, read on the forward strand.
GCAAAATAAACCGGATTTTAGTGAAACCAAAAATAATAGGATCTAATTGGGAATATCTTTCCAACGAACCCGAAAAATTGAAATTTCATAGCGGGAATCAAAAGATATGTCCAGTTGAAAATTCTGAATAGTCGCTATGGAATTCAGGCCCTTAAAAATGGGAATTTTGCAAACGACCTCGGATTTCGACGAAACCACTTTTGTTGGGTCCGTGATGTCAAATTATTGCTAGACTCCAAATTTCATAATTTTCTGAATCAATATGTGAGCATGGCGAAGGAAAATGCGTTTGACCAGTTTTAGTTGATTTTAATCAACTGGAAAATGGCCATTTTTCCAACGGTCTCAGAATTCGAAGAAACTAGTTTTGTTAGGACCATATCGTCAATACGAAGCTAGAAAATATTTTTCGGGAAATTTTAGAATTCGTATGTGACCCCAGTAAAGTGAAATGCGCGTTCAAATTCAATATATAGAGTTATATATTGGTTTTGACGAAAACTGATCGAAACGATCGAATCAGCTTACGACACATATCCCATTGGGTTCGGAATGGGGGTAATTAGCTATGGACGACAGGCGGTTGGTTTCGAGTTCGTCAATAAAAGTTGCTTTTTGGAGAATAAATAAATAAAAATATTTAAACCCCCTCTTCCCTTATCTCTCCTTAGACCCCCCCCCATTCATTTTAAATAAAGAAAAAAACAAATCAGAATCGAACGTGCGCCCCCCCCCCTTCCACGTCGACGTCCGCCACCGCCGCTCCCTCCTCAGGCGGAGCGCCGCCACAACCCGACCCTCCTCGCGCCTCCCTTTCGCGCTGCTTCTCCCCCTCTTCTCGAATGGACATCGACCCCCCCCCCCCAAACGCTCGAACCCCAAATCGACGAGCCCCCTGGCCAAACCCTAGCCACCGCACCACTCGATCCCGACCTCTGATTGCCCCACGCCCTCCGCCTCCATCTCCTCCTCGTCTAGAACCTCCGCACCCCCATTTCACCCAAAGACAGCCGTGCTCCAATCAACGAGAGACACCCTCCCCTCTCCTCTTTAGTATAAGTTTTTATTTACTGTTTTAACTCAGTTTTCATTTTTGTTTACATAGGAAAAAAAATCGGATTTTTATATCTACAAAGATTCGATTTTTATATTTAGAAAGGCTAGATTTTTATAACAAAGAAAAGGCTAGATTTTTATAACAAAGAAAAGGGTAGATTTTTATATGATCAAAAATATAATTTTTATATAAGCAAGAGGGTAAAAATATAATTTTTATTATACTAGAAGGTTAAAAATATAATCTTTTATATTGTAGAAATATAAAAATGTGATTTTTATAGCGATGAAATAAAAATTCGATCTTTATATATGAAAGTGAATCAAAAATATGATTTTTGCATTATAAAAGTGTTAAAGATTTGATCTTTATTTCGTAGTAGGAGCAAAGATGTGATTTTTATATAAGTGGCGATATAAAAATATAATCTTTATTATATGAATACCGTTATAAAAATAGAATTTTTATCTATATAGTAGCGGTATAAAAATAGAATTTTTATCTATATAGTAGCGGTATAAAAATAGAATTTTTAATCAATATAGTAGCGATATAAAAATAGAATTTTTATCCATATGGGGCAATTATAAAAATATGATTTTTATATACATAGCAACAATATAAAAATGTGATTTTTATATATGTAGTGAAAGCGGGCAACGAAAGTGACAAAAGGCGAGAACGACGAAGATTTCTATAAATGAAGTGTCGTAGAGTTGGGATAGCTATTGGTGAGGACTTCTCACTCTAAATTTCTTTATATATATATATATATATATATATATATATATATATATATATATATATACAGACGGTGCTTAGCAGCACCCGACACCCGTCATCCACAGACCATGGATGGCTTGTTTGTTTGATTGATGTGTTGTGAAAATTGTTTGTGATGTTGATGTGAATTCGATAATAAAATGTAGATGGTTGAAATAAATTAATTATCGTTAAAAATATAATTTTTAACGTGAATATGAATATAGTGAATGTGAGTAAATGTATATTTATAAACAAATCGACCGATTTGTTTATATACACTAATTTGACTGATATTGATTGGGTCGATAAATTTTACACATCGCCCAACTGCACAAATAAAAATCTATGTTTGTTGATTTGAAACCCCACACGGGGGTTGGGATGATATTTGGGTACACTAATCCCAATTATTTAATTGTATGTCGATCGATTGGTCGACAGGCTGTGTAAGCGTTGATTATTTATATTTGATGCTTATGCAGTCGTGTGGTGCACCTTGGATGATGGTTGATTGTTTGTCATTGCTATTATATACATGTGTTGTGTGGAATCCATGTAATTAACATTATATGGTGATTGATTGGGCTTCATTCCAATCGGGAAAATAATGAATATTATAAAAGAAAATTCATGTTTTGAATATAAAAATAGTCATGTGTTGACGATGTTCATGTGTTGAAAATATTCGTGTGTTGAGTAAAATATTTTAATAATAAAATTTACATCTTTATCATATTTAAAATTAGAACTACTTCACGATGGAGTCTGATTTAAAAAAAAATCAAACGATAGATACCATAATTTTATAAAATATTTTACATAACAAAAATAGTGATGTGTTGATAGTTCTCATTTGTTGAGATTAGTCAAGTGTTGAAAGAAATATAGATTCATGTGTTGAATAGAATAAATATTCATTTGTTGAATAGAATAAAGAAGTTTTTGAAAAATATAAAGCCGTGTTGATTAGAGATGCGTTATTTTGACGCGAACGATATTTATATCGATTTTATTTGTTTTATAATGAATATTGAAAAGTGATTTCAAAATTTAATATTTTGAAATGAAATTCAAATTAAATTAGATTAAAATTCAAATTCAAATTCAAATTTTATTGAATCAATTTGAAATGAATTTGAATCGAATAGAAAATGAATTCGATTCGAATTGAATAGAAAGTGAATTTGAATTCAAATTGAATAGAAAGTGAATTTGAATTCGAATTAAATAGAAATGAATTCAAATTGAATTAAAATTGAATTAAAAACGAATTGAAATCGTTTTGAATGAAATTTAAAACGAACTGAAATTGAATTGAAATCAATTTGAAATGAATTAGAATTGAATTAAATAGAAGGTAAATTCAAATTGAATTGAATTGAAACGAATTAGAATTTGAATTGAATTGAAACGAATTTGAATTCAAATTAAATAAAATTGAAATGAATTCGAATTGAATTGAAATCAAATCGATTTGAAATTGAATATAGTGTTGAAATGGTTTTGAAAACGAATTTAAAACGATTTATAAAATACATTTTAAAAAGGAAATCGACGAAATATATATAATATATATATATTATATATATAATGGCCTGAATAGAACGCGCCGCGCCGCGGCAGTTCGTGAATTTCGACCATTGACTTCGAATTGAAGTTACATGAGATCCGACCGTCGGATTCTCCTAAAACCGGAACCGTTGGGTTCGTATCGAAAAGAGCTTTCCAATGAAAATTAGAAATTTGAAATCTAGCGGTTGGATTTGGAATTATGTCCAAATCAAATTTAGAAAAGGTCGCTGTAAGTGCAGTTCGATGGCCGTTGATGGAAATCGACTGTACGGGCCTTGATAAAATTATTAAAAATATCTATAATTTGTGTAAAATCATAAGAAATGATTTGGGAAAAATTGGGCTGAGAAATTCCATATTTGAAAAGATAAAAATAGATTTTTGTCGAAATGAACTAGTTTTGAACTAGAATTAAAATCAATTTATTTTTGAAATAAATAAATTGAATTTGAAAGTGATTTTAAAAATAATCAATATTCCCAATACGTGGATTGGACTGGAGTTGAATCGAAATTATCTTCGGAGTATTTCGATGTTGGATTTCGTGACTATACAGATATTGTTATGGGAATTTGAAAGATATATTTTATATCATTATTTCCAATACGATATTTGATGGTTTCAGAATTTGATATTGAATATAAGCCGGCATATTTTCTATTCAGAGCCTTGTATTTAATATCAAATGTGAGATGGGTTTATCGTGAATCGTGTTTTAGATGACATTGGTTCTTTAACCCAGTTAAAGGCAAGATGTTGATTTTTGAAAGGATTAAAACTAAGTGGAGTTTTAATGAATCTTTAATTAGATTAAAATGTGAATTGATAATTTAAATTATCAAATCTGAAAAGTGATCGAGAGTGGAGTATCACCAGTTTTGCTCCAAAGCGATAGTTAAATCTTTAATTAGATTTGAACGTGAAATGGTAATTAATTTTACCGATAACACCGTGGTGTTAGATATGGAGTATTACCAGTTTTGCTCCATGGGATGAATAGGTTGGGATTGGGAAATAAAATAAATAATTACTTCGGTGTGGTTCGCTAATCCCGACTAGTTTGAAATGATATCCAAAGGAAGATTAAAGAATAAATTTAGAAGAATTTATCTTTGATAAAATTAATGGGAACCTATTCCCTAAAAATGTGATTTTGTGAATAAAAGAATATTCTGAATTGGAAAGAGGCGTTTGTTGTGTTTGTGTAACATTTGTTTATCATATACGTGGGTTATTCAGAAAGGCCGGGTTTATACCCATTCTGAATAACCGATTCGACGAGATGTCGAAGAAGAAGACGGTGGTTGAAGACCGGAAGTCTTCACATCGTTTGGGTGATTACTGATGATCTCGATTGGGCTGTACACCCAAGATGAGGGAAACAGTTGGTGATCGTCCAGACGTACTTGGAGATCGATGGATATGCGAGGAAAGTGCCTCCGGTTTCGTTCAGACCCAGAACGAACTTGTAAATGGATTGTGTATCTGACATTGGATTTTATTCTGTGTTGATTGATCTCTATTAAATATACATCTGTTTGGTGGCGGAGAATTTATTCTCTTGCTTAACGCCTTTCTCGGAGACGTACGAGCTCAGAGGTTGTATATCGATGGACATCAGTCGCATGGAGTGAATTGCCAGTGTGGCACGCGTAAGTGGCAATTGATCAGGGCTTCTGTTGAAAAGCAAAGTCTTGTGGTTGATGATCAAAGCACAACCTGTGTGGCGCAGCTTTGTGTATAACGTGAATTTGCGAGCCTCACACCTCGGTATGAGTCAAAAACGGGAGACGGACCGCTGGGAGAGCACGACGTTTCTTTCTAGCTAGGGTGGTGTCAGTGACCTACCAGCCCTGACATTTATATACTTTTCACCTGTGTGGTTGTTGGAATGCGAGGCGCCTCGGATATAGGTCTGTAAGGACCGGGAAACGTGTGTTCAGGAATTGCCAATCCTCAAAAGTAAGAGAGGACCGGCCCAGCCGATTCCAAGGATCAAAGTGGGGTCCTGGGACATTTGCTAGAGTGTCTCGAACACGGAGAGGAGCTTGCCCCTTGCCTCGACTCATGACGGAAATCCAATTTCCAATACGTGATATTGCGGTTTTAATTGTAGAACTAGTATGGCGACATGATATATGGTACCCATGCCGTCTATGATTGATATTTATGATTGAAAATGTTTTGACACTATTCACCTATGATAGTATCAAATGATTTATTTTAAACGTATCAAGCATTATTTGGCTATTATAAGGGAAAACCCTATCCTCCGGTTTGCGTTGCATTGTGTGATGGGACCTGGGTCTTATAATAGCTTCATTTTTCCAAAAAGCATTGCGTTGTTTTGTTATATGCACTAGTATTCTTGGGAGGAAACCCGTTCCGTGTTATACGGCGTGGTCCCTTGAATTACTATCTTTAAAGTAAAGTTTTAAATAATTGTTTTAGTTCTCACACCAGTCACATGACCGACCTGGAGTTTATTATTTTAACCTAAACTCTGGGTGCCCTTATTTTCGACACGGGCAGCTAGTAGTTTTGGTTTTGTTGATTTATATCCACAGGGTCCTGATTTACAGCTGGAACGATGCTCGGAAAGCTCTGTATCCGTGTATCACTTTCAGTTGTGTTTTGTATATTTTTCCGCTGCTATGTAATTTTTATTGTAATCTCTGATATTTATCGAATGTAATTTATTCGTTTATACTCTATATATTCTTGTATCTGATGGAATTGTTGTAATAACAATGAAATGATCTTATGTTTGCATTCTATTTTGTCTTGTCCTCAATTCTATCCGTGCTTTCCTTCACGGGGAAGTTCGGGTCGACTCAGTTTGGTATCAGAGCTTTGGTTTACAGAGCTCGAGAACAAGACACGTTAGAACCGAACGAAAGAATTCATCAGATATTGGATTAGTAATATCCAATTAGAATGACTCGTTAGAGATAGGATCAGTAGTATCCTAGAACGAGTGTGAAGAGTATATTTTTCAAATGAAAACAATATTGTTTTGAAAATTTAAATCGCTTTATACGTATTTGAATATTTATTTATTTTGAATTTGGACAATCGAGTATATATAGATTTCGCGTATACGCGTCATGAACGTATAGTCGAAGTTTTATTATACTGGATAGATATAGAATCACATTCTAGACACCCGGGGATAATTCTGATGATGTGGCAACATCATCAGTATTTATGTTCGTGTTTCGAAGGTGTGATTTCTATATATTTCCATTAGACTGGTGTGAGAACCAAAACATAGCTAGAATACATTGTTGTGAATTGGCATCAAAAACATGATTTTCTGTATATATGTATCAAAATTATGAATTTGAAACTCTAATTCACTAATTGATTGATGTTTGTGTTGTTTGTTTATTTATTTGATAATTTTGAACCATTTAGCCTAATAGAATCAAATATTGAGTTGTATCGAAAATTGGTCGCATTTGCATGCATATACATGTATATCTATTGAACAGGTCATAGCAAGGAGGCTAGAGCAGAGAAATAAAATTTGTTTGCCCGACAAATAGGTACATGTTTACTATAATTTACTGTTTTGTTTGGGTGATGATGATTTTATGAGCCGATTGGCTAGCCGCTTGGCTTTTTCTTTTTCTTTTTGAGATCAGAAGGCCTATATGGCAATTTCAGGATTTTCCCGTGGCTCCCGGTGCAGGGGAGGTTATGTCGAAATTTTTCGAAAATTTAGGGTGTTAGCCAAATTTTTGAAGAATTTGAAAATTCTCAGAAACTGAAAAGTTGGAGAATGGAAGCCAGATCGAACGTAGAGTTGATTAATCAAACCACTTTCGACTTTGTTCCTTTTCGGGGACGAAAAGTTTTAAGTGGGGGAGATTGTAACAACCCGAAAATCTGGGCCAGTTTAAAAATTTTATTTTGGCAATTATAGCGAATTTTCTATATTTAAAATGAATTATTTTAAATAATATCGACGAGAAATGTATTTTGAATGAATTCGACGTATATATTATATACGTCGTCGTTAGAATATAAATAATTATATATAATTATAAATAGAATTGAAAATGGCGCGGTAGTACGATAATTCGATTTCAAACTTCAATTGAATGTACCGGGTGAAAAATAAACCGGATTTTAGTGAAACCAAAAATAATAGGATCTAATTGGGAATATCTTTCCAACGAACCCAGAAAATTGAAATTTCATAGCGGGAATCAAAAGATATGTCCAGTTGAAAATTCTGAATAGTCGTTATGGAATTCAGGCCCTTAAAAATGGGGATTTTGCAAACGACCTCGGATTTCGACGAAACCACTTTTGTTGGGTCCGTGATGTCAAATTATTGGTAGATTCCAAATTTCATAATTTTCTGAATCAATATGTGAGCGTGGCGAAGGAAAATGCGTTTGACCAGTTTTAGTTGATTTTAATCGACTGGAAAATGACCATTTTTCCAACGGTCTCAGAATTCGACGAATCTAGTTTTGTTAGGACCGTATCGTCAATACGAAGCTAGAAAATATTTTTCGGGAAATTTTAGAGTTCGTATGTGACCCCAGTAAAGTGAAATGCGCGTTCAAATTCAATATAAAGAGTTATATGTTGGTTTTGACGAAAACTGATCGAAACGATCGAATCAGCTTACGACACATATCCCATTGTGTTCGGAATGGGGGTAATTAGCTATGGACGACAGGCGGTGGGTTTCGTTTCGAGTTCGACAATAAAAGTTTCTTTTTGGAGAATAAATAAATAATATTTAAACCCCCTCTTCCCTTATCTCTCCTCAGACCCCCCCCCCCCCGTTCATTTTAAATAAAGAAAAAAAACAAATCAGAATCGAACGCGCCCCCCCCTTCCACGTCGACGTCCGCCACCGCCACTCCCTCCTCAGGCGGAGCGCCGCCATAACCCGACCCTCCTCGCGCCTCCCTCTCGCGCTGCTTCTCCCCCTCTTCTCGAATGGACATCTCGCCCCCCCAAACGCTCGAACCCCAAATCGACGAGCCCCCTGGCCAAACCCTAGTCACCGCACCACTCGATCCCGACCTCCGATTGCCCCCACGCCCTTCGCCTCCATCTCCTCCTCGTCTAGAACCTCCGCACCCCCATTTCACCCAAAGACAGTCGTGCTCCGATCAACGAGAGACACCCTCCCCTCTCCTCTTTAGTGTAAGTTTTTATTTATTGTTTTAATTCAGTTTTCATTTTTGTTTACATAAGAAAAAAAATCGGATTTTTATATCTACAAAGATTCGATTTTTATATTTAGAAAGGCTAGATTTTTATAACAAAGAAAAGGCTAGATTTTTATAACAAAGAAAAGGGTAGATTTTTATATGATCAAAAATATAATTTTTATATAAGCAAGAGGGTAAAAATATAATTTTTATTATACTAGAAGGTTAAAAATATAATCTTTTATATATTAGAAATATAAAAATGTGATTTTTATAGCGATGAAATAAAAATTCGATCTTTATATATGAAAGTGAATCAAAATTATGATTTTTGCATTATAAAAGTGTTAAAGATTTGATCTTTATTTCGTAGAAGGAGCAAAGATGTGATTTTTATATAAGCAGCGATATAAAAATATAATCTTTATTATGTGAATACCGTTATAAAAATAGAATTTTTATCTATATAGTAGCGGTATAAAAATAGAATTTTTTATCTATATAGTAGCGGTATAAAAATAGAATTTTTATCTATATAGTAGCGGTATAAAAATAGAATTTTTATCTATATAGTAGCGGTATAAAAATAGAATTTTTATCTATATAGTAGCGGTATAAAAATAGAATTTTTATCTATATAGTAGCGGTATAAAAATAGAATTTTTAATCTATATAGTAGCGATATAAAAATAGAATTTTTATCCATATGGGGCAATTATAAAAATATGATTTTTATATACATAGCAACAATATAAAAATGTGATTTTTATATATGTAGTGAAAGTGGGCAACGAAAGTGACAAAAGGCGAGAACGACGAAGATTTTTATAAATGAAGTGTCGTGGAGTTGGGATAGCTATTGGTGAGAACTTCTCACTCTAAATTTCCTTTTCTAGTTATATATATATATATATACTAGGATGCAGACGGTGCTTAGCAGCACCCGACACCCGTCATCCACAGACCATGGATGGCTTGTTTGTTTGATTGATGTGTTGTGAAAATTGTTTGTGATGTTGATGTGAAATCGATAATAAAATGTAGATGGTTGAAATAAATTAATTATCGTTAAAAATATAATTTTTAATGTGAATATGAATATAGTGAATGTGAGTAAATGTATATTTATAAACAAATCGACCGATTTGTTTATATACACTAATTTGACTGATATTGATTGGGTCGATAAATTTTACACATCACCCAACTGCACAAATAAAAATCTGTGTTTGTTGATTTGAAACCCCACACGGGTGTTGGGATGATATTTGGGTACACTAATCCCAATTATTTAATTGTATGTCGATCGATTGGTCGACAGGCTGTGTAAGCGTTGATTATTTATATTTGATGCTTATGCAGTCGTGTGGTGCACCTTGGATGATGGTTGATTGTTTGTCATTGCTATTATATACATGTGTTGTGTGGAATCCATGTAATTAACATTATATGGTGATTGATTGGGCTTCATTCCAATCGGGAAAATAATGAATATTATAAAAGAAAATTCATGTTTTGAATATAAAAATAGTCATGTGTTGACGATGTTCATGTGTTGAAAATATTCGTGTGTTGAGTAAAATATTTTAATAATAAAATTTACATCTTTATCATATTTAAAATTAGAACTACTTCACGATGGAGTCTGATTTAAAAAAAATCAAACGATAGATACCATAATTTTATAAAATATTTTACATAACAAAAATAGTGATGTGTTGATAGTTCTCATTTGTTGAGATTAGTCAAGTGTTGAAAGAAATATAGATTCATGTGTTGAATAGAATAAATATTCATTTGTTGAATAGAATAAAGAAGTTTTTGAAAAATATAAAGCCGTGTTGATTAGAGATGCGTTATTTTGACGCGAACGATATTTATATCGATTTTATTTGTTTTATAATGAATGTTGAAAAGTGATTTCAAAATTTAATATTTTGAAATGAAATTCAAATTAAATTAGATTAAAATTCAAATTGAAATTTTATTGAATCAATTTGAAATGAATTCGAATCGAATAGAAAATGAATTCGATTCGAATTGAATAGAAAGTGAATTTGAATTCAAATTGAATAGAAAGTGAATTTGAATTCGAATTAAATAGAAATGAATTCAAATTGAATTAAAAACGAATTGAAATCGTTTTGAATGAAATTTAAAACGAACTGAAATTGAATTGAAATCAATTTGAAATGAATTAGAATTGAATTAAATAGAAGGTAAATTCAAATTGAATTGAATTGAAACGAATTAGAATTTGAATTGAATTGAAACGAATTTGAATTCGAATTAAATAAAATTGAAATGAATTCGAATTGAATTGAAATCAAATCGATTTGAAATTGAATATAGTGTTGAAATGGTTTTGAAAACGAATTTAAAACGATTTATAAAATACATTTTAAAAAGGAAATCGACGAAATATATATAATATATATATATTATATATATAATGGCCTGAATAGAACGCGCTGCGCCGCAGCAGTTCGTGAATTTCGACCATTGACTTCGAATTGAAGTTACATGAGATCCGACCGTCGGATTCTCCTAAAACCGGAACCGTTGGGTTCGTATCGAAAAGAGCTTTCCAATGAAAATTAGAAATTTGAAATCTAGCGGTTGGATTTGGAATTATGTCCAAATCAAATTTAGAAAAGGTCGCTGTAAGTGCAGTTCGATGGCCGTTGATGGAAATCGACTGTACGGGCCTTGATAAAATTATTAAAAATATCTATAATTTGTGTAAAATCATAAGAAATGATTTGGGAAAACTTGGGCTGAGAAATTCCATATTTGAAAAGATAAAAATAGATTTTTGTCGAAATGAACTAGTTTTGAACTAGAATTAAAATCAATTTATTTTTGAAATAAATAAATTGAATTTGAAAGTGATTTTAAAAATAATCAATATTCCCAATACGTGGATTGGACTGGAGTTGAATTGAAATTATCTTCGGAGTATTTCGATGTTGGATTTCGTGACTATACAGATATTGTTATGGGAATTTGAAAGATATATTTTATATCGTTGTTTCCAATACTATATTTGATGGTTTCAGAATTTGATATTGAATATAAGCCGGCATATTTTCTATTCAGAGCCTTGTATTTAATATCAAATGTGATTTGGGTTTATCGTGAATCGTGTTTTAGATGACATTGGTTCTTTAACCCAGTTAAAGGCAAGATGTTGATTTTTGAAAGGATTAAAACTTAGTGGAGTTTTAATGAATCTTTAATTAGATTAAAATGTGAATTGATAATTTAAATTATCAAATCTGAAAAGTGATCGAGAGTGGAGTATCACCAGTTTTGCTCCAAAGCGATAGTTAAATCTTTAATTAGATTTGAACGTGAAATGGTAATTAATTTTACCGATAACACCGTGGTGTTAGATATGGAGTATTACCAGTTTTGCTCCATGGGATGAATAGGTTGGGATTGGGAAATAAAATAAATAATTACTTCGGTGTGGTTCGCTAATCCCGACTAGTTTGAAATGATATCCAAAGGAAGATTAAAGAATAAATTTAGAAGAATTTATCTTTGATAAAATTAATGGGAACCTATTCCCTAAAAATGTGATTTTGTGAATAAAAGAATATTCTGAATTGGAAAGAGGCGTTTGTTGTGTTTGTGTAACATTTGTTTATCATATACGTGGGTTATTCAGAAAGGCCGGGTTTATACCCATTCTGAATAACCGATTTGACGAGATGTCGAAGAATAAGACGGTGGTTGAAGACCGGAAGTCTTCACATCGTTTGGGTGATTACTGATGATCTCGATTGGGCTGTACACCCAAGATGAGGGAAACAGTTGGTGATCGTCCAGACGTACTTGGAGATCGATGGATATGCAAGGAAAGTGCCTCCGGTTTCGTTCAGACCCAGAACGAACTTGTAAATGGATTGTGTGTCTGACATTGGATTTTATTCTGTGTTGATTGATCTCTATTAAATATACATCTGTTTGGCGGCGGAGAATTTATTCTCTTGCTTAACGCCCTTCTCAGAGACGTACGAGCCCAGAGGTTGTATATCGATGGACATCAGTCGCATGGAGTGAATTTCCAGTGTGGCACGCGTAAGTGGCAATTGATCCGGGCTTCTGTTGAAAAGCAAAGTCTTGTGGTTGATGATCAAAGCACGACCTGTGTGGAGCAGCTTTGTGTATAACGTGAATTTGCGAGCCTCACACCTCGGTATGAGTCAAAAACGGGAGACGGACCGCTGGGAGAGCACGACGTTTCTTTCTAGCTAGGGTGGTGTCAGTGACCTACCAGCCCTGACATTTATATACTTTTCACCTGTGTGGTTGTTGGAATGCGAGGCGCCTCGGATATAGGTCTGTAAGGACCGGGAAACGTGTGTTCAATAATTGACAATCCTCAAAAGTAAGAGAGGACCGGCCCAGCCGATTCCAAGGATCAAAGTGGGGTCGTGGGACATTTGCTAGAGTGTCTCGAACGCGGAGAGGAGCTTGCCCCTTGCCTCGACTCATGATGGAAATCCAATTTCCAATACGTGATATTGCGGTTTTAATTATAGAACTAGTATGGAGACATGATATATGGTACCCATGCCATCTATGATTCATATTTATGATTGAAAATGTTTTGACACTATTCACCTATGATAGTATCAAATGATTTGTTTTAAACGTATCAAGCATTATTTGGCTATTATAAGGGAAAACCCTATCCTCCGGCTTGCGTTGCATTGTGTGATGGGACCTGGGTCTTATAATAGCTTCATTTTTCCAAAAAGCATTGCGCTGTTTTGTTATATGCACTAGTATTCTTGGGAGGAAACCCGTTCCGTGTTATACGCCGTGGTCCCTTGAATTACTATCTTTAAAGTAAAGTTTTAAATAACTGTTTTAGTTCTCACACCAGTCACATGACTGACCTGGAGTTTATTGTTTTAACCTAAACACTGGGTGCCCTTATTTTCGACACGGGCAGCTAGTAGTTTTGGTTTTGCAGATTTATATCAACAGGGTCCTGATTTACAGCTGGAACGATGCTCGGAAAGCTCTGTATCCGTGTATCACTTTCAGTTGTGTTTTGTATATTTTTCCGCTGCTATGTAATTTTTATTGTAATCTCTGATATTTATCGAATGTAATTTATTCGTTTATACTCTGTATATTCTTGTATCTGATGGAATTGTTGTAATAACAATGAAATGTTCTTCTGTTTGCATTCTATTTTGTCTTGTCCTCAATTCTAACCGTGCTTTCCTTCACGGGGAAGTTCGGGTCGTCTCACCCAGAGTATTTTATGGACGTCAACTAGTGATTCCTGGCAGATTTTACGATGTGGCATTCAAGGTGAATAGTGGCCAGATGTTCTAAAGGTATTTATGACCTCTAGCCTCATTAACTGGGAAATGGCTCAAAATTGGGTAGGTCGCATGGCTATGTGGGTCGCACCCATCAAAAGGGTATATCATTACCTGATCTTGAGAAATCAAATGCCTTCGGTTGTCCCTTTTATTTTATTTTCACTATAAGAAAATTGATTTTTTGTTGCAAAAATTAATGACGTTTATACGCAAATGCAAAAAAAGGTTTTTTGACTCACCAAATTAGTGTGGCAATAAAAATTTCACTTCCCACCTAAGGAATAATGGCCCCGCCTGATCCAAGACAAACGTAATCGGCTAATTTCGTGTCCCTCTCCCCTTCTTACTTTAGAATTTTTTAGCGAGCGCTCCCTTTGCCCTAAATGGCCAAATCCCGAAACCCTAACCACCTTCCTCGCCGCTTCTCTCGCTTGTAATTCTTACCCTCCTCTCGCTTCATTTTCCATCACGCGTAGGCTACTTCGCTGACCTGCTCCCATCGTCCAGATTTCGAAACTGTAGTATCTCTTTGTTATTTTAGGTATTTTGCTTAAACTTGTTGTTTCTATCATTGCAAAATCGCAACTTCAGATCACGTGTTTCATTGTTTAGCAAACTAATTTTTATTTCTATTGATGATTGTTTACAATAATTATGTACTTGATTTTAGAGGTACTTGTTTAGGAAATAATCACTGCAGTAAGAAAGCTAGAAAAAAATCAATTTTTTCTTGTTCAAGGAACCGATTGTTCTTTTGCAATTAGAGTTTGGATCAGTACTCTAGAGTGCATAGGTCCTATTCTTATGTTCTATAGTCATATAAGCGTTTGTAATTAAATTTGTGCCCTGGTTTGCATCTGAATTTCCTGCAACTGTAAAATAAATGATATCCGGTTCATGTAGAATTATTTAGATTTGCAACTAAATTTGTGTTCCAAGTGAGCAATGTGTAGTATATTTGCAAATGATTTTCCGGTATTTGCTCCCGGATTCGTTCTTTACTAAAGAGATGTCTAGTATCTACAGAAACAAATGCAGTGTGTAGTATATTTGCAAATGATTCATGTGTATGTAAAAGGTACATCTCTCTATCATTTGTATAGTATGCTATGTGTAGTATACTTGCGTTCATTTTCATTTGCAAGTCTGAATATTCACTAATTTCAACTTAAGCTAGCAAGATTTTTGGTCTTTACCTCAAAATTTGCTTTTTTCCCATTTACATGTCTTTAATGATACAACATTCATGTCTCTATTGTTATTACTGAATATTCACTAATTCAACTTGAGCTGATTTATCAATGCACTATAACGGTTAAGATAGGTGATTGATGCTACCTAGTTATGACCCTTCTGATAACTAAAGCCTCACTTACAAAGTTATATCTTTCTTCCTGCATAAACATGTGTATAGTTCACAAATATTCCTATAAATAGGATGTCGAGAATCTAGATGTTTCATATTGCTTCCTTCTGTCATATATTTGTAGGTATGCTATTTCTGATGCACTTCGGATAATTTATGGTATAAGATTAAAAGATAATTTGGACTTTTTGCAAAAAATGACCCAAGAATGGAATACGTGGTCTGTCATGCACAGTTAGGTTCTTTCAACAAGATCTTTTCTTGAGTTTATTATGTTAAGGTATGATGTCTTGTTGTTTATCACTTGGAAATTTATCCAGTTATCATTTAGTTTGTACGAGTGTTTATCGACTACTAAATGATATATTTTCATTTAGTTTTTTTTGATTCTTTTTTATCATGCTATCATGTCTCATCTATATACAAAAGGGAAAAACATATTCCTATGATTTTAATTAGTTTACAGATAACACATAATTTTCTATTTTATATAGCATTCACATAGGTTTTAATACGCTGCGGAATTACCCTTGACCTAATTCAATAAGCATGCTACCGTTCTAAATTTAATTTTTGTCAAATCGTTTGTGGAGGGATTAGCACTGATAAATGTATAGCCTATAGTCTGTTATAGTAACTTATGCGTCAACCAAACATGACTATGTTGTTATCATGATTCTACAGTTCCAAATGGTATGAGTTTGTGTGTCTGTGTACGCTTTTGTTTAAGATAAATATTGTTATTAACTATTATATGAATTAATTTTATTAACATAGAGGGTACATAAGCAATGTGATAATCCAAAAACTCAACAAATAATAATGGATGAGACCTTGCAAAACTTCTGCATGCTAGCATAAGATTAATACCTTATAAGTGCATTGCATGAATGGAGTATCTTCTTCATATGCAGCATATCAGTATAGTTTCTTTAATAACAGGATGAATTAATGCATTACTATTTTTTCGCAATTATAATTAAATAAATTGATAGTGTTTCAATGGATATTTATATAATTGCAGTTTCCTTAATATTATGTGCCTAATGTTTGCGATGTTGCTGCCTGTATGACTAGAAAAAACGATGGAAAACAAACCACTCTGCCAGCAACTCAACCGGTTGCACAATGAGGAATCATGATACATGTAAGCTTGCATATAACTGCTACTTCCCGTTGCTTGATTTTAGTACGTTCTTGAATCAATACATGCACCAACCTTACTTTGATTAAAAATAAGTTTCTCCTGACTGCAATTATACATTGCACTTTATCAATACTATTATATGATTACTGAGTTGCAATTCAAAGACACACAAGCCTCTCCGTCAAAATGAAAAGTGAAGCGTCATTGTTCACCTTCTCCCGTTCCTTCCCTTTTTGCATTTTACCTAAACTTAATTATATGTCTATTGTATTGGCTTTCTGAAACCAAAAAAGGGGGGAAATAACTAATCTACCAATAGCGGCATCTTACCATTTAGCTCTTGGTCTACTCGCTCTCTGCCTCTCTTCTCACTGCCTTTTTCGTGCCCGACCTTTAGTGGGTTATGCAAATCCTTCTCATATCTCAATATTTAAACCTTAAACACAGTTTACAATATCTAGCTAACAACCTGAAATGATATGTCTGAATTCCTTGGTTTTATTCGTTGATTAGCTGGAAAAAATAGGTTTGTTTTATTCCCTGCTGTTAACGGTAAATCCTTTATTCCTATGATTTAGAACTAATTTTGTTATTGATAATCTGTATCACATGTATTTTATAGATATGATGTTCAAATTACAAAGTTTAAGGTAGAAATTTGTCGATAGACAACAATTGCTGCAATCATTGTTTAATCTTGAAGTGATTTGAAATGATTTGAACAATTGCTGAAATCATTTATATGGTTTTCTAGCATATGGGAAATTTCAGTGATAATGGCATCATAAGTCTGCAATTCATAGTTAGAAGACTTTTGTATGATGATAAGCGATTGTGATTGTTTACTATCAACACAATTATTTATATGCTACCTCACGTTATAGACTTCTGAGTTAGTCGACAATTTGCCCAACAGCTCAATACTCAAATTAAGTTGTTTTTGTTAGTCATGGTACAGTAACATTATCATTTCATAAGTCAATCTTTATATTCCATTGGAATTTTTCCATCTGAGCTATAGATTGTTAGGTTCTTTAATATTTACATGTGGTTTTATAGATTAGGAAAGCACCGATGAAGTTTTTTTTCTTTTTGGTGCACGTACCTTGGATTATTGTTCCAAATCGAAACCACCCTTAAAATGAATTTTCAAAGAATTATGCAAAAAGTAATACTTACCATATTGTCCGGATATTGCATTGTTCTCCAAGTTAGTAAACTTTCACATTCATGCATTAAGTGCTTTATTTTAAAGTCTAATAGATCATATGAATTAATACAATTAATACATATTCTGCTTCCATTATTTTAATACCAATATTTCATACAACCATATTTTGCCTCCTTTTAACTAAAAGGGTTTTTCACACTAGGAACATGAATATGATAAGAAAATTTAAGGTAATGGATATATCCACTCGAATCTTCTTACTCTTGATTTTTTTCTGTTAATTATACATAAATTGATACTTCCAAATTCAAGTAGGACCCGACTGTGAGACAGTGAATGTTAATCCCACCGTCTCAATCAAATGTTAATAATATATTCCAATTATTCTGTCCCAAATGTTGTATTTTGTGTCCAATCTTGGTTGGTATTGTATGATTTTGTTCCAGATTACCTATTAATTTTTTGCATTTGTTTTCCGATCCATAAATTAGAAGGTTACTTATGTGATAATGGTATATGGCTGAAATTTCTAAGTGAATTGACCGTAAATCCGGGAATGCAAATATGAGTTTTTCTTTAACAACATTGCAACTGTCTTTTTATGGTATATTATTCTTTGGCTTATACAAAGACCATCGGAGGAATGCAAAAGTGATAGCCTTCATTTGCAGTTGGTGTTTGTTTTATAAAATTCTAAGCTTATTTCATAACTACTGCAGTTCTTGGTATGTAAATTTCAGATTTTGTTTTTTTGTAGTTCATTTCCAGGTGCAAGAATAAGGCCGTAAATCTCAAGCTGGAAAGGATAGAAAAGTGTCTAATGAATGATCCTTTTTTCCTTGTTCTCCACCCACAAGGTATTTAATTAAATTTATCATCAATTTTTTTAATCCAACTTAGGAAAAAAAATTGTTCACATTAATCACTTATTTTCCTATCCAAACATTCCTTCATAGCGATATATGCAAATTCATTTCATCTTAATCAAGATAAAATTGCACCGACGAACCGATTCAAAGCAGGTGTTTTTATTTTGTTCTTTTAGCTTGACATCTCTAGGTATTTATTAGTTATTTTAGCTTGGTTGGGATTGTCATTCCTTTTTATTTTGTCAATAGTTGAATTGTTCACTTTTAGTTCAGGTAAATTTCCAGGAAATCTAAACATCAAGTCACCAATGGACTAGGGATATAAAATATAATTATTACATGATGATTGTGTACTATATCTGAAATATCATAAGCATCTATTTATGAAATATCATAAGCATCTAAAGTAGGAGCCTTTGTTGACAATTTTTATCAATTTTTCCAGGTTACTTGTCATAAGCTAATAGTACAGTGCAATCCTTTCAAGCATACAATAACACAAACTGTCTCAAAATATTATTTTACAGAGCCCAAACTGATCCGCTTACAATTAACAAGCATGGACATTAACCCAGTCAACTAATATATTCATGTAAATATCCAAACCATTCTTCTAATGACAAGTGAGGAACCAAATCAGGACAAGCTAGACTGGAGCCAAGATGATGTATCACGACGACGTATTCGCTATCACTAATGTTGTATTGGAAATTATGTATAACATTATATTTTCATGAACAGATAATGAAAAGTATGTTAAAGCTAATGTGAAGATGTGGCTCATGCAGATACACCACATGGAAAATTTCAAGGGAGTGCTATATAGGCAGTTTCTTGGTCTTAAGGTCGGTACTATGGGCTTGCTTTTGTCGTTTTCATAGTTTAAGAATGCAATTGGGATACATGGTCAAAAAAATAACATCTTTTCATTTGTCTTTTGTATATGGTGTTATAATTTGTAAGTGCGAAATTGTGGTGTGCAGTAATTGGAGGAAGTGGGTGGTGGAGAAGAGCTGGAGAAAGAGAAACAAAAGAGAATCATGCTTGGTTGCAAGAGATGAATGTCGATCTTCTTAATCATTAGGTGTACTACTGGAATACAGTCTGATGCAATGAACAGGTGGCTGCAATAGCATTACACATTTGTTCTTGGCATGTGCACGGATTCATGCACGACGGTGAAATGCACAGATAGGCAGCGATATTCTAATGTGCTGAAGTAGGAATGCTAGTGCCAAACAGTAAGACAGATCTAGATAGCAACCATGCAAGACTTAATCTTAATTGATATGCTCATGCGATGAAGATCTAGGAAACAGGAATTGTGCATGTAGATCTTTGAACAGAGGCGCATGTGTTCATTTGTAAGTACTAGTTAGGTATAACGTTTTCTTTGTATAGATGTGTAAATTTGTATATCAATGGTTATTGTCTATGAGTTTGGTCAATTATTCAGAAAACTATTGTAATGAAATGGTTATGCATATTTTATTTGATTATATGGTTAATTGTTTTTTAAATGTGTGAACATAATGATTATGTGAATGGTTATTTGCTGATATTGTAGAAATAAATTAGACTGTTAACAAGAAACAATTGCATGAAAAAATACAGCAAATTAATCAATAATTTTTAGTAGCATTTTAAGAACGCTACTGAAATACATGTAGTGGTGTTGAGTAAATGCAACCGTAAATCAGGGGTAAAATTGGAAATTTTATTAATAGCATTAAAAAGCTTTTTCAGGGCTTTTTTAAAGTGCTATAGAAATATTTATGGCGACGTTTGGAAAAAGTTACAATAAAAGTATTTACAGCGCCGTTTTTTAAAAGTGCAACAAATATTTTTTATTTTTAGTGGCATGTTTTCTCGTAACGATTATCGAAACGCCACCAAAATGATTGGTAGCGTTTTTTGAGTGCTACAAAAAATCGTTTTTCTTGTAGTGTTTTGTATGTATGCTATCGGTTCGGTTGGTTGGCCCCTAACCGTGGTAATGATATATTCAGTACTCTCAAGAGAAAGTGAGGGGCCGATCATGTTTAACCTGGGTTGCAAGATGTTCTTGTTGAACCTCAATGTATTCATCTTCAGAGGTATATTGTTTGGAAGGTGGTCCAACACCTTATAAGGAAATCCATTGTCTAATAAGTACCCGCGGTTTTGATTGTATACTATGTATTATAGAGTGAGATGCAAGCGTTCCACTAGATTGCTATTTATTTGCAATTAGACATTATAATAATTTCGGAAAAGATATTGATTTCAAAAATGTTTTGGGTTATCGTAAGGTAAAAACTGTCTGTATTTACATATGGATTTGGTCTTACGATTACCCTTTTCTTTCGAAAAGATTTTGACTTTAAAACAAAGTTGTATGATACCTTTAAACTTAGTGTGTTTTCTCACTCTGGTTCACCAGACTGATCCGGCGTTTATAATGCTTGGGTTAGACCAAGTTTTATAGGTTTATATTTGGATGCTGCGAATTTCAGACGACGTGCTGGAGGTGTTCAGTCGTATGATATATCTAGAATTTATTCCACTATGTGATTGTATATAAGGACAGATTGATATAACTATCCAAATGTGTTGTTGTAATCTGATGACTATAAGTTTTTATTTAAAGCTCTCAATAAAGATTTATTTCTGTACTATATTTTGTTCCGCTACGATGTGAGACTCAATAGTGTGTTGGTTCCTCTTCTTCTATTCTAATATTTATTTCTTTCTTATCTCACCCTCTAATTTCCTTCTAGTAGCGATCTGCTTTTCCGTGCAATTTTGGTTGACATGTTTTGATAAATGTCAGTTAAACTGTACTAAAACAGTGGGTCGTTACGAGGGTGTTAAAGAAGAGAATAAATTCTCCGCCACCAAACAGATATATATTTAGCAGAGATCAATGAATACAGCACGAAGTACAATGTCAAACATATAATCCATTTAAAAGTTTGTTCTGGGTTTGAACGAAATCGGAGGCACCTTATTCCTTGTCCCATATGTCCAATACATGAGAGAGTCCTCACATATCCTGTGGATCTCCAAGTACGTCTGGACAATCACTAATTATCTTGTCTTGGGTGGCCTCCCAATCAAGACATCAGCAATAGCCCAAACGATGTGAAGATCTCTGGTCTTTAACTACTGCCTTCAAAGCTACGACTTTTAATCGTTATAATAGTTACTCAGAATGGGGTAAACCCAGTCTTTCCGAATAACTCGCGTATCTTAATTCTTTTATTCAAATATTCATTACACTTGGGAAAGGTTCCCATTAATTTTATCAAAGATAAATTCATTGAAACTTCTTGTTTAGTCCATTTCTCGAAAAATCATTTCAGAATATTCTATAATATCTTTTCACGATCTTAAACCAAATTAAGGTTTTTGAAACTAGTCAGGATTAACGAGCCTTACCGAAGTAATCGTTCCTTATTTTTTTTCCCGATCCCAACCTATTCATCCCATGGAGCAAAACTAGTAGTACTCCATATGTAACACCCGTTGTGTTATCGGTAAATTTAATTACCATTTATCGCTCCAAATCTAATTAAAGATTTAACAATTGCATGGAGTAAAAATGGTGGTACTCCATTCTCCAACATTTCTCATGTTTGATAAATTTAATTATCGTATTCACCTTTCAATCTGATTAAAGATTCATTAAAACTTTAGCTTAGTTTTAATCTTCAAAACTCATTATTTAATGATTATTCAACTTAGGAAATTTATCATGTCTTTACTTGGGTTAAAGAACAAATGTCGTTTAAAACATCGCTCACGATAAACCCAAATCATTTTCCATTTAATATTGAATCTTCACGGAAATCTGTATAATTTATAATCGATATAAATTCCCGTATCGGATTAATACTATAAATGGAATAACAGCAAAGCCTTTTAAATTCCATAAATAGTAAATGTCTTCCTTCATAGAAGCTCATCTCGATTATTAATAAATCGACTTCCATTCAATTCCAATTTAATGTATTAAACTGGAAAACTTCACTTTGGAAAATTCCACTAAATATTAATTAAAAGATTTACAAATTCCAAATCATAACATCATTATTAATTGGGTTTAAGAACTAATCTCATTTAGAACATCGTTCACACAGAATCCAAAATCAACTTCCGTTTAATCCCAATTATATTTATTAATTGGAAAATCTCATTAATCTTAATTAAAAGATTTATTCCTTTCTCAATAGGGTTTAAGAACAGTGTTATTCAAGACACCATTTACGACAAACCTGAAATCCAATTTGATATTAAATGCGAGGCTCTGAATAGAAATCATATCGATTTATATTCAATATCAAATTTTTAAACAAACAGATATCGTATTGGAAACAACGATATCTATATCGACCAAATTTCTCAACGATATACGTATAATTACGGAATCCAATACCGAAATATCCGAAGATAATTTCCATTCAAATCTATTCCAATTCATACATCAGAAAATTATGGTTATATTTAAATCCTCTTTTTATTCCAACTCTTTATATTCAAAACATCGGATTTTTCTTCTTGTTGTAAAACAACTTTTTCAGATAAAAATAATATTTATCTTTTAAAACTCGGAATATTTAATCCAAACTCTTTTCAAATCACTTATTATGATTTATCATAATTTATTCATGTTTTTAACATTTTAAAAATAAGCCCTTTCAATCAGATGACGTTTCAAGTCATTTAACTACGTTGGCGCTGTTTTTATTCAAATTTGAATTTGACATTGCACAAAATCTAACTGTTGGATCTTAACAAACTTATTACCATTTGAAAGATCTTTTCAAAACGAATCCAATGATTCCTATTTCAGGAGAATCCAACGCTTCTAATAACAAATAAACTTGTGAATAATTCATGTGTTGAACCCAAAGAATATCGCATGTAACAGATAAAAATAATTGCAAATTTTAACGTCCTTCTAATTGTTAAATAAATGGTTTTCTAACTTGCAATTCACTTGACTTCATCATATTAACTTCTAACTTAAAATGGTTAACTAATTAACTTTTCATACGTGTTTAAGATAATTAAATAAACTAATTAAAGTAAGAATCTCTCACCCAAAAGCTAAATCAAACTCCACGACACTTCTTATGTAGAATTTTCGCCGCGTACTTGCCGTTGTCGCTCTCCGCAACTCGAATTTGCCATTCTGGCACTAAAATTTGCATACGACCTCCAATCATCATCAAACTTGGTCACCAACATGGGAACGTCATTCCGGGCAACTTTTCCCTAGGGCACTTTCATCTATAAATAGCCCCAGGACAATGAACTTCGGTTGTGTTTTTAGAGCATCTCCGAACACCAAAATTCGAATTTGGTATATGCATTTTGTAGAGAAAAATGAGATATACGACTTTGGTTTATTAGGCCTTGGCCATAAAATCACGGATCAAGAGTTATGAGGCAAAGAAGGACAAGGGTTTTTTTGCAAAACGGGAAATTTTAGAAAAATGTGATTTTTGTGAGTTTGTGGGGACGTGGTGACCACGGGGATTGCTGATTTGGGCGAAATAGCGAAGGAGGGGGCGGGTTCGTAGTGGTTCTAGGGGAGGTGCTTTGGCCATGTGGGGGTTGTAGGAGGTGCTAAAGGGGGTAGATATAGGTTTTTGGAGCAAAAGAGGGTGTTTTAGGGTCTGTGGAGGAGGAGGGGCCCACGGGGCTACGGAGGGGGGTTATGACAGCGCAGTGGTGGCAGGGTAGGGTAATGCAGCGACAGCAAGGATGGAGGTGGAAGTAAAGCTGCCATTTTTGGTGAAGAGAGGTAGAGGAAGAAAGTGAAAGGAGGAGGAAAGAAAGGGAAAGAGAAGAAAGAAAAGAGGAGGGGGTTTTTGCAAAATTCATCCCCTCATGCAAATCGCTGAAGTGGCATGATCAGGTGAGTCGGAAGAAAAACACCATGCCCCGTTGGATGGTCTCCGTTTGTTTTAAGTTTTTTAACTTCATGTTTATAAAAGTGTGCTATTTAGCCTCCACCTCTTTTGATCACACGATCACAAATTAATTCCGTTTGCTACGAAACTTTGATACCCACTATAAAACGTAATTCCAGATCTAACGGAATAGTTTTCGTCGAATTTCGAGCTCGTTTGACCTTCCATTTTATTTTTCGATCGTGTTCTCAGCTTGCTTTTTTATGCACATTTTAGCATATGTTTTCTTCTCGCATGCCCACATGCTAGCTCCAAAAATTATGAAATTTTGAATTCTATCGTTATTCGATGCTACGAATTCGTAAAAAAAGTGGAATCGAATTCCGAGGTTGTCTCAACGATGTTCCTTTGTAAACTGAACGTCAGTTTTACCTCTAATGAGTTTATTGTGCATGGCCACATACTGAGTCCGTTTGACGCGAAATTTGAAATCTAGCCATGATTTGTTATTCGGAATCCAACAAAATTGGTCTCGTTGAATTCTGATGTCTCTAGCAAAATTTCACTTTTTATGGGCTATGTAATGTTAATAAATTCCATAACGACTATTCTAAATTTTAATTTGGACATATCTTACCATTTATAATTTGAAGTCTCAATTTATTACATTTGTTAGAAAGATATAATTAAATATGTCCTAACATTTTTGGTTTCATCAAATTCTGATTAATATTGAATCATGTACATTCATTTGAAGTTTAAAACTAAATTTCCAAATTGTCGTTACATTTCAAGCTCGTTATATATATATTATAATTCTATAAGTTCGAATTTAAATTTAAATAAATTTCAAATTGTTTATTCTCAAAATAAATCATTTAAAATGTTTATTTTCCATTAAGCTGATTAAAAATAAATTTTAAATTGGTTCTAAAAATACGGGTTGTTACTATCTCCCCTACTTAAAATCTTTTTCGTCCTCGAAAAAGGAACGGAGCTGAAAGTTGTTTAACCAACCAACTCAACTTTCATTCTAGATTGAGTTCTTCAACTATTCTGTTTCTAAGAACTTCCTAATTTTCCTGAAATTTGGCTAATACCCTAAATTTCTAACTTTTTTTTGCCATAACCTCTTTTGTATGGAGTGATCTGAACATATTTACTGGGACTTATTAGGCACCCAATAAATTAATATATCGCACATAAATCAAACGTGACATATCTATGGTCAAGGGAGAGGTGTGAAAAAAATCATCCCTTGCCCCAGTGATGGGAACTCATCCATGTGTCGTATCTAAAACAAATGAGACGTGTATTTTTGTCATCTCAAGACCTATGTAGGTTTTTTTTTATTAAATCCTACAATTTATCTTTTCAGTTATTAATTCCACCGTTAGTCATGAGTTCAATCTGCAATTCAGTCCTCGCCAAACAAGCAACTTGCTTATATGGTAATTCAAACCTTGTCATATAAGCTCCAAATGCTTATGTGGAATATGTTATGCTATGTTGTCTTCAATAATATGCTATGCGGTGTAGCCCATAAGTATTGTTGTTATTCTATGGAATATGTTTAATTGCACACAAAGCAACCATCATAGCGCATCCAAATCACTCACAGTAGTATAATAATAATAATTAATAAAATTGCGCAACCGTCTAAATAAGGTGTACCTGGTTGTCAAACACGCAATATATTTCTTTACTCAACTGTAAATCTATAATTTGTTCAGCACACACACACACACACACACACACATATATATATATATATATGTATGTATATATATATATAATTCTAACTAAATTTGCAATTCAGTTTAATTTAACTCGATTCAGGCATCCTAAGTAATTAAAAAGGAAATCAAACAATCACGCAAATAATCAATTGGTAACTTAAATTCTAAATATTCCAAGTATACTTTAAAAATCATGTTATATATATAACAATCACAAATACGTTCCTTATAAACATATTACTCAACTCATCCTAGGGTATTACTAACCCCATCTCTAATGAGTTTCTCATTCTAGGATACTACTGATCCTATCTCTAATGAGTATTCTTTAATAGAATATTACTAATTCTCTCTCTGAGGAATTCTTTAGTTTGGTTCTAATGCGTTTTGTTCTCGAGCTCTGTAAACCAAAGCTCTGATACCAAGCTGACACGACCCGAAATCCCCCGATATCCGAAGAGACGGAAAAGTACGGATTATTTGAGAACATAACGCATTAGAACACTCAACAATAGAATTTTTCATTGCTTTTACAATAATTTACATTAGAGTACAAGAACATCATAGTGCGGAAAATAAATATACAGCGGAATTTCAAATATCAGAGGATAAATGGATTACATATCAGCGGAAATGTTATATAGAGTGAATACAATGCAGCGGAGAAACATCAACTACCACAGCTGAAAGCAGTGCACAGATACAGAGCTTTCCGAATATAGCTCCAGCCGTAATCGAGGATCCTGTTAAATAAAAGAATCTGCGAACCAAAGCTACTAACTGCCTGCGTGGAAAATAAGGGCACCCAGAGTTTAGGTAGAAACAATAAACTCCAAGTCAGTCATGGAACTAGTGTGAGGCTAAAACAGTTATTAAACTTGGGTTTAAAACAATTGGTTAAATATCATAAGGCCACGCCATATTGCACAGAACGGGTTTACTCCAATGAATACCTTGAAATAAAACAATTAATGAATAACACAATGCATTTTGGGGAAAATGAAGCTATTATAAGACTCATGTCCCATCACACAATGAAGCGCAAGCCGGAGGATAGAGTTTTACCCTACAATAGCCAAACATGCTTGGTACACTTAAAACAATTTTTTTTTATAATACTATAAGTGCATAATATAGAAAACAACTTCAAATGTAAATGTATCAATCATAGACGGCATAGGCACCATATATTATGTTATCATATAGGTTTACAACTAAAACCGTAAAATTTAGTATTGGAAATTGGGTTTCCATCATGAACCGAGGCAAGGGATCTTCCTCATCTGATTCAGAGCACCTTTAGCAAGATGTCCAGGACCCAAACTCAGGCGAGCCCTTAGGAGCGGCAGAGCAGGCCCAATTTCCCGTGGTGGATTAGGGTTACTCCTGAACAATGCGTTCCCCGGTCCTATTAGACCTATCACTTGAGCCTTTTAGTCGGCTCTATATCCGAGGTACCCCTCTATCCATCATCCACATAAGGAAAAAATGTCTAGGCTTCATACCATGACACCACTTCTAGCTAGGAAGAAACGCATGCACTATTTACTGTCCTTCATCCCGTTTTTGGTTCACACCGGGGTGTGAAGCTCGCAAATTAATGCTATACATAAAGCTACACTATATTAAATCCACGCTTTAATCATCATCCACAAGGCTCTTCTTTTCAACAAAAGCTTTTATCAATGCATCTCAGCATGCCACATTGTTAATCCATGTCATACAACCGATGTCTAACAATATGTAACCTCTAAGCTCATACGTCTCAGACAAGGGTGTTAAGCAAGAGAATAAATTCTCCACCACCAAACAGATATATATTTAGTAGAGAACAACGAATACAATGCAAAGTACAATGTCAAACATACAATCTAGTTACAAGTTCATTCTGGGTCTAAACGAAACCAAAGGAACCTTATTCCTCGTCCCATATGCCCAATACAAGAGAGAGGTCCTCTCATATCCAGTCGAGCTCCAAGTACGTCTGGAAAATCACCACTTATTACCTTGTCTTGGGTGGCCTCCCAATCAAGACATCAACAATAGCCCAAATGATGTGAAGATCTCCGGTCTTCAACCACCATCTTCAAATCTTAGACTATTAATCATCGTAACAGTTATTTAAAACGGGTTAAACCCGGTCTTTTCGAATAACTCGTGTATCTTTATAATCAAGTGATATATACACAAAGATAGCACACATCTCATTCTAATCAAGAATATTCTTTTATTCAAATATTCATTATCCTTGGGAAAGGTTCTCACTAAATTTATCAAAGATAAATTCTTTGAAACTTCTTGTTTAACCCATTTCTCGGAAATCATTTCAAAAGATTTTATAATATTTTTTCACGATCTTAAACCAAATTAAGGTTTATGAAACTAGTCGGGATTAACGAGCCTTACCGAAGTAATCATTTCTTTTTTTATCCCAACCTATTCATCCTATGGAGCAATACTGGTAGTACTCCGTTTCTAACACACATTGCGTTATTGGTAAATTTAATTATCGTTTGTCGTTCCAAATCTAATTAAAGATTTAACTATCGCATGGAGTAAAACTAGTGGTACTCCATTCTCGAACATTTTTCGTGTTTGATAAATTTAATTATCGTATTCACCTTTCAATCTAATAAAAGATTCATTAAAACTTTAGCTTAGTTTTAATCTTCAAAACTCATTATTTAATGAATATTCAACTTAGGAAATTAATCATGTCTTTACTTGGGTTAAAGAACAAATGTCGTTTAAAACATCGCTCACGATAAACACCAAATCATTTTCCATTTAATATGGAATCTTCATGGAAATCTATATAATTTATAATCGATATATCCCTTATCGGATTAATACTACAAATGGAATAACAGCAAAGCCTTTTAAATTACATAAATAGTAAATGCTTTCCTTCATAGAAGCTCATCTCGATTATTAATAAATCGACTTCCATTCAATTCCAATTTAATGTATTAAATTGGAAAACTTTACTTTGGAAAATTCGATTAAATCTTAATTAAAAGATTTATAAATTCCAAATCATAACTTCACTATTAATTGGGTTTAAGAAATAATGTCATTTAAACATCGTTCACACAGAACCCAAAATAAACTTCCATTTAATCCCAATTATATTTATTAATTGGAAAATCTCATTAATCTTAATTAAAAGATTTATTCCTTTCTCAACTGGGTTTAAGAACAGTGTTATTCAAGACACCATTCATGATAAACCCGAAATACAATTTGATATTAAATACGAGGATCTGAATAGAAATCATTTCGATTTATATTCAATATCAAATTCTTAAACCAGCAGATATCGTATTGGAAATAACGATGTCTGTATCTTCCAAATTCCTCAATGATGTCCACATAATTACGGAATCAAATACCGAAATATCCGAAGATAATTTCCATTCAAATCTATTCCAATTCATACATCAGAAAATTCTGGTTATATTAAAATCCACTTTTTATTCGAACTCGTTATATTCTAAATGTTGTATTCTCTTCTTGTTGTAAAACAACATTTTCAGATAAAATAATATTTATCTTTTAAAACTTGGAATATTTAACCCAAACTCTTTTCAAATCACTTATTATGATTTATCATAATTTATTCATATTTTTAGTATTTTAAAAATAGGCCCTTTCAGTCAAATGATGTTTTAGGTCATTTAATTACATTGGCGTTGTTTTTATTGAATTTTGAATTTGACATTGCACAAAATCTGGCAGTTGGAACTTAACAAATTTATTACCTTTTGAAAGATCTTTCCGAAACAAATCCAATGGTTCCTGTCTCAGGAGAATCCGACAGTCGGATCTCCCGTCACGTTAATTAGAAGTTCATGGTCGAAATTCACGAATAGTCGCTATGCGACACGTTCTATTAAAACCATTTAAATATATATAATATACTTCGTCGATTTTCATTCAAAACGTATTTTATGAAACGTTTATAAATTCATTTAAAAATGATTTCAATACCCATTTCAATTTTCAAATCAAAATTGAAAATCCCATATTATTATATAATTTTATAATCTTTATGTCCCTCAAAAATCAAAATTTGATTTTTTTTACTGAACATTATGTCAAAATATTCATTTTTATTTCGAATTGGAATAACATTCAACCAATCATAACATCCAATCAACATATTGTGATAAACACCGTATAAGCATTAAAACTATTAACGCTTATAAGGGTTCGCCAATTAATCAATTAACCGCAATATCAACCAACAATAATCATATGTTCAATCACCACATAACACGACAAATCAATAATTCATCCATTGCCATTTATGGCACCACAAAGTGTCCATCCAAATTGTTTGAAATACGAGTGTCGTATATTCAAGCAACGCTTCTAATAACAAATAAACTTGTGAATAGTTCATGTGTTGAACCCAAAGAATATCGCATGTAACAGATACAAATAACATTACAATATATTTTAATGTCATTCTAATTGTGAAATAAACGGTTTTCTAACTTGCAATTCACTTAGCTTCATCGTATTAACTTCTAACTTAAAATGGTTAACTAATCAACTTTTCATACTTGTTTAAGCTAATTAAATACACTAACTAAAGTAAGAATCACTTACCCAAAAGATAAACCAAACTCCACGACACTTCTTGTGTAGAATTTTCGTCGCGCGCACCGTTATCGCTCTCCCCAACCCGAATTCACCATATGGGCTCTACAGTTTGCATATGACCTCCAATCTTCATTAAACTTGGTCACCAACACGGAAACGTCATTCCATACAACTTTTCCTTAGGTCGCATTCTATCGAAAATGTTCGGACTCACGGAAAATTACCAAAAAAAGTTCCAGCCCAGCGAACTTCAGTCACGTTTTTAGAGTAGCTCCAAACACCAAAATTCGATTTTGATATGTGCATCTCATAGTGAAAAATGATATCTATGACTTTCATTTATAAGGCCTTGACCAGAAATTCATGGATCAAGAGTAATGAGGCAAAGAGGGACAAAGTGGTTTTTTGCAAAATGGGAAATTTGAGAAAAATGTGATTTTTGTGAGTTTGCGGCCACGTGGAGCCCATGGGGATTACTGTCTTGGGAGGGACAGCGAAGATGGGGGTTCTTGATGGTGCTAGGGGAGGTGCGTTGTCCATGTGGGGGTTGTAGGAGGCGCTTAAGGGGGTAGATCAAGGTTTTTGGAGCAAAAGAGGGTGTTTTAGGGTTTGTGGAGGAGGAGGGGACCCACGGGGCTATGGAGGAGGAGGGTACCCACGGGGCTGTAGAAGGGAGATAACTTGGCGGCGTGGTAGTACTGTGGTGATGAGGGAGGGCAGTGCAGCGACGGTAAGGGTGGAGGTAGGAGGGAAGCCGTCGTTTTTGGTTAAGAAAGGTGGAGGAAGAAAGTGAAAGGAGGAAAGAAAGGGAAAGAATAGAAAGGAAAGAGGAGGGATTTTTTGCAAAATTCATCCCCTCACGCGGATTGCTAAGGTGGCGCGATCTGGTGAGTCGAAAGAAAAACACCTTGCCCCATTGGCTGGCCTTCGTTTGTTTTAAGTTTTATAACTTCATGTTTATAAAAGCGTGCTAGTTAGCCTCCACCCCTTTTGATCGCACGATCACAAATTTATTATGTTTGCTACCAAATTTTGATACCTACTATAAAACGTAATTCCGAATCCAACAAAATAAGTTTCGTCGAATTCCAAGTTCGTTTGACCTTCCATTTTATTTTTCGATCGTGTTTTCAACTTGCTTTTTTATGTATGTTTTAGCGTACATTTTCTTCTCGCAAGCCCACATGCTTGCTCCAAAAATTATGAAATTTGGAATTCTACCATTATTCGATGCTACGAATCCGAAAAAAGTGGAATCGAATTCCAAGGTCGTCGCAACAATGTTCCCTTGTAAACTGATCGTTAATTTTACCTCTAACGGGTTTATCGCACACGGTCACATATTGAGTCCGTTTGAGGCGAAAATTCAAATCTAGCCATGATTTGTTATTCCAAATCCCACAAAATTGGTCTTGTCGAATTCTGAGGTCGCTAGCAAAATTTTACTTTTAAGGGCTATATAATGTTAATAAATTCCATAGCGACTATTCTAAATTTTAATTTGGACATATCTTACAATTTATAACTTGAAATCTCAATTTCTTGCATTCATTAGAAAAATATAATTAAATAGGTCCTTACATTTCTGGTTTCATCAAATTCTGATTTATATTGAATCATGTACATTCATTTAAAGTTTAAAACTAAATTTCCAAACTACCGTGACAGTTCAAGCTCGTTATATATAAAATATAATTCTATAAGTTCTAATTTTGTTTAAATAAATTTTAAACCGTTTATTCTCAAAATAAATCAATCAAAACGTTTATTTTCCATTAAAATTGATTAAAAATAAATTTTAAATTGGTTCTGAAAATACGGGTTGTTACACACTTCCTTCGAGGAATCCAAACCTTGCCTTTCCTTCTATGCAAAAACTGAGAGTTGGGACGTTACTTAAGTTTTCTTAGACTTACCGACCAAGCCTACCGACAATGGTGAACAAAGGAAAGATCCCCATGGCCGACCATCCACTATCGATCCTGATTCGGAATTTCCTTCTCAGCCTCGACTCACTGAAGCTCCGACCAACATGAACACTTCTAATGCACCTAACAACTACGCACTCCTTGATCAAGCACAGCTCAACGAGACTTCAAGAAAGTTGGGCGAGATTAAATGAAGACTTGTCAACCAAACTTTCCAAAACATCGGATTAACTTAAGGGCTTTGAAAACACACTTAACGAGACATTCTCGGCTTCAAGCAGACTTGGGCATTCATCCTCCATCAAACTACCTCTCACCGAGCTCTGCCCCTGCTCCTTTTCATGATATCTCCCACTCCAATCTCTTTTAATTTCAGCCTAACCCCATCCAACGGGTTAACGCTCGACCCATTACCATGTAAGCTTGACTTACCGTAACTCAAAACTTGCGATCTACGTGATGTGCAGCAAACTAGGCTCAAGTGCCCACTCACCGGCCTCACAAAGTCAGTTAACCAAGGTAGAAGACTCTTTGGATCAAAAAAACGTTCATCACAGAAGACGTCCAAGGCTACTCACTCTCGTGTCGAATCACGATTGCCACGATCCGGCGAAGATTTGAGCTCCCACTTTCGCTAACCTACTTCGCAGCATCTTAAAAGAATCTCGGGGCAACGTCATCGACAACTGCTAAACTAGTGCGAGATGTAAACCTTTCACTCAAGACATGCTCAATGCCGAATGACCACACTTTTCAATATGCTACAGTTAGAAGATTATTTAGGGGATTCAGACCCTCGGGAATTCATACACCGCTATGAGTTTCGTATGGATTCCGCTCACTCCACAAACGCCATGAAGTGCAAGTGTTTCTTTGTCTTCTTAGTAGGTGTGCCTCTTCTATGGTTCACCCGGCTTCCACTAAGAACTATCTCAACCTTAGCCTAGCTAGCCAAGGGTTTAATCAATTAGCTTGGATACATCCCTCAGGTCCTCGACGAGACACTAACAAGCTATGTCGAGAGGTTCGACAATGCTTTGGAAGGTGTCGAAACTTGAACCCTTGGGCTATCTTGGACCAATTCATCGAAGGGGTATTTCCCGATTCCGAATTCAGAGCATGGGTCAACCACAAACACAACCTAAAACTCCAGAGATCTTCTATGAGAAAGCCAACTATTTCTTATGCCAAGAGCTTGCGTAAAGGAATCGAGCTTCTCACTTCAGCAATTCATTTCGAGACGAAGCCAAGAGCTCCACCGACTCTAACCCGAAGCTCCACACAATCTCGCTCAAACTAGCAACGTAAGAGGTAGTCACAAACACAAAGGAAGCATCTTTGACTTCCATCTTTCCATAAATGCACTCCTCTTATTGACACCCTCAAGAACATCTACCTTGTTACCTGCAATGTCCTGCCATATAAGAGGCCAAGGCCTAAAGGCTCGACGAACGCACCAATGGATTTTACAACATACGGTTAATTCCACAACGTCCACGGACACAGCACCAACAATTGTCACCACTTGCTGGACAAAATCAAGATACTCATCCACAAGGGAAAGCTTGAGCAATACCAACAGGGTCCATCACAAGGAGTTTCCGAGCCATTCAACGCTCCTCAAGTATTCCAACCAGCAAGGACCTCGACCGACAACCAAATCCCTCAAGATTGTCTCTCCGACTCAGCAAGACTGCAACAACAATAGGTGGCTTGAACTTCGTCGTCATGCTTTACAACTCGTCTTGCTTGGGCTACCTTTTGTACTAATTTAGTTATTTCCATTTCCAAGTTATGTAATATCAATTGTTGTAACTCTTTCAAATGGCTTGTGGTTGACTTTTAATCAACTCAGCTGCAACTCTTATGAAGTTTACAAACATTAGCCTCAGCTTCTGACATTTGCACATGGATTGACGAAGCACCACTTCCGCCAATTCACCAGGCCAACGGAATTAGCCATATGGGACGAGGATAGGCAAATGTTTTAGTACACATGAATGTTAATCATTAGTTTATGTTTACAATAAATAATCATATGTTTAGGTTCGATATATTGCCATGCGAGGTAGTTGGTTACGTTGTATGACACAGTATTATGATCATTTACTAGAGTCGATATTAATTAGGCTTCGTGCAACACATTTGCTGACTTCTTAGATTTACCTAGGTTTGCACAAGTATATGTTATACTATAGCCACGTTGCTATGTTCAAACTATGATTTCCAAAGCCTGTGAATGATTAACAAAACCGAGGAAGCCGTGAAATGTTTAACTCCAATTTACATAGGATGACCCGATCGTTTAACTCCTAAAGACTTAATTTATTAACTGAAAATTAAAGGAATATAATTAATTGAAGTTTATTTGTATTAATATAAATGAATTAAAAACGACCTCGTAACATCGTGGTACTTCGTCATTTTACGATTGGAACTTCGATTGAGTGTACACAATTCAATTTAAGTCGGAATTCTTTGAAACAGTAGTATTTTAGATCTATTAGATTATAGTTTTCAAATAGAAGAGAAAACCTGAGATTTCAAATTGTAGATTTTGAGTTATGTCAAAATTAAATTTTCAGAAAGTCGCTGTAGAATCGTTTTTAAACTACAATGACTTTATTTATAAACTAAACGGAATTTTAATTATAAAATCGTAGTAACGAACCACAACTGATTTCTCAAAGATATTGTGGCCACTAAACAAACTTCTTAAATCGGTAATTTATTAATTCATTGTTAAAGGACGACCCGATTTGTTAACTTATTATTAAAGGAATATGTAACGTCCCGTATTTTTAATGGTTTAATAATTAATTTATTTAATAATTTAAATAATGGTTTAGTAATTTTAAATGACTTGAATTAAATCATATTGAATATTTAATTAATATAATTAATAGAATAATATATTTAATTCCGAAATAATCAAAAATAGTAGAATTGACAATATTGTGTAAATTGGATAGTATAAGAGATTTGGTTAAGTTTAGATTCAAATTTTAATAATGAATCTATTTAATAAACGACATTAAAATGTTTAATTTGTATTATAATTTTATAAGAGCTCGTAATGTCGTGGTAGTTTGTAATTTGGCGAATCGAACTTTAAATGAATATACAGAATCCGTTTTAAGTCGGATTTCTGTGAAACAAGAAACGTTCGGCTCTGGTGAACTATATTTTTCTAATGGAAGAGAAAAATCGAGATTTCATCGTGTAGGTTTTGGGTTATGTCCAAATCAAATTTCCAGAAAGTCACTATGGAACTCGTTTATATTTATAACGGTTATTTATATTATAAAACGATTTTTAATATAAATTGAATATCGATTTAGCTTGGGTTTTTCAATATCAAGTTATAAATCCAAATACGTATATTTTGGAGCTGTATGATATTCTATTTTGATATATACGATAATATTAATTTATTAATATTAAAATATTATTTTTAAATATATTAATATTTAATTTGGTTTATTTAGAGCCTTAGAAAATAGCCATTTTTGCAAACGTCCTCCGTTTTCGGTGAAATTAATTTTGTTGGATCCGAAATATTAAATTATTGTTAAATTTCAAATTTCGTGATTTTTGGAGTCAGTATGTGTCCGTACGGGATTTTAATGTGAAAACAATCAATATTTGACTTTAAAAATACGCTGTGTGAGAAAACAGACTCGGAATTCGACGAAACAAGTTTCGTTGGGTCCGTAATGTCAAACTATAGCTGGTTGTCTATTTTCGTCGAAATTGGTTATCGTATGTGGCCTCAGAAATTTTTAAATGATAAATTAAGCTAATGATCGGATGTAAATTAATATAAAAATAGGAAGCTTACCGTGTAAGCTACCCTATTCTATAAATACTCCACAAACTGACCATAACCCTAGTTTTTCATTTCCCCAATCAACGAGTACGAGCCGCCACTAGAAAATGAAAACATGATTTGCTAAATCCATAAAAAATCAAATAAAAATACACAAATCACGTTATGTATATTTTTGGATTTCTCCAACACATAAGCTTCAACCCAGCATATTTAAAATTTGGTGCGATGGGTTCTGATGATGGCGCGGGGTTTGTAGAGGAGTGGGGCTTCGTATTAGGGAATTTGAGAATTTTTGGTGCTAAGGAGCACCGCTGTTATAGAGCAGCATTAAGGTGCCAGGACGAAGTCAGATGTCGCGCAGTGAAGCGGAGGGGGTGCTGAGGTACTGTTTAGGTGATAGTTGTTGCATGATATTTTTGGGGGCATGAGGTGGATCTTTGAGTCGATAAATATTACTCTACATACACTAAAACCGGAACAATGACGCATTCCATTTGGTTACGTCGAGTTGTATGATGTTGGTATGGTTAGACAAAGAGAGAAAGGAGAAGTTCAACGGTATATGTAGTTTGTTTTTAAAGTGAAAGAATGAGGAGACAGGAGCAGGAGAAGGTCGGTAATGGTGTTTACTAGAGCAGTGAGTTTTTTCTTCATTCCGAGAAGAAGAGTTCGGTGGATTAGCAGGTTGGGTGGAAGGACATGGGTCGGGTATTTATAAGGGTAAGGCCCAAGGAATTTAAAAATAGTAAGATTAATTTAAAATGAAATAACGTATTAACTTGATAATTTAATGTCTTCTTCATACGTCATCCAAATTCAGCAAAACAAGACCCGTTGGCATCGTATGGGCGATGGCTACACAATGGAAGTAATTTGGAGTGAGTTGGAGCTCGTTATAATTTATAGCGAAATAAATTGCCTGATCTGAATCAACGACAATTTATCGTTATTTAACGATAACCGTCCAAAGTGAGTAAACTCACTACCACTATTTAGTTTATATTTTTATAAACGTAATTTAGTATTGATAAATGATGATTGATTTCTGTGTGATGTTTGCTTGAATAAATTGCTAATTAGTTGGCTGAAAATATAGATATGGTTATATATATAAATCGTTAATTAAATATTGATTATGTTTATCAGAATATTTCATATCGATATAAAATCGTGTTATTTATGTCGATTAACATATGTGGATGCAAGGAAACAGGTTGGAGGGATCCAACTGGATTCCTCCACATTTATGTTACTGTTTTCATGTATTGTGGTATATGACGTGATATAAAATCTGTTATTGATTATGTGTGTTTGGATGGTACTGGTGTGGTATTTTAAATACCACAAGTAATATTAGAACATAAAAAGGGATTTTTGAAGTGGATATTAAATTTAAAATTTCTATAAAATCAATAGATTTTATAAAAAAGAAATATTTGGAAAATAAATAGAATTATAAAAAGGAAATGGCGAGATATAAAAGAATTATCAGAAGATTGATTTAAAGTAAATACTAAATAGAAATATGTTTTAATAGATAAATTAAGAAGATTAATTTATAAGCAATATTTATAAATTAATTAAAATATTTATTATTGGATAAAGTGAATCTATATATATAAATATAAGTATGAATTTATATTAAGAAGTAAAATCGGTTTTAACAATGATATTTGAAAATGGAATGTAAATTTAACATTTATAAAGGGAATTATAAAGGATCGAATATGAATTTGAAAAGGGAAAAATCTATTTTAAAAATAGAAATGGAATTTCGAATGGCTAGAAATAAATAATGTGTTTAATAATAAAAACAAGTAGTGTAATTTATAAACAATGTTTATAAACGAAATCAAAATAATTATCAGTGGATAATTTGGATTGTGAATTCAATAGTGAATTCAAAATGGTAAATTAGGAGTTGTTTTAAAAAGAAAACAATGGAATTTATTTCGATGTTCGAAATGTCAATAGGATTAAATAAAATCCAAAAAGATTTGTAATTAGAATTCGACTAGGCCAAATGTTATAAAATAAATTATTTTAAGAAATTATATATTGAATAAATCAGGATTTGACAAGATAATTAATATTCGGCTGGATACCGATATTTTATAATCGAACATAAAGGCGATAGAGAATTTTAAACTTATTAAATAAAATCAACTATGAAGTTGACATGTAAACGAGATTTGATAAATAAAATGGAATGTGAATAAGAAGTTATAACAGGACTCGATATATTGGAATTTGAACTTGTGTTAGTATTGAAATTATGAAATAAAGTTTTGATTTGATAAAACGAGTCTAGTTTTTCATAAAGGAATAATATTCACGTTTTCAAGTGAATAACGATTTAAAAGCAAAAGTTTTGCAAAATTAAAATAGTCTTAAAAGGAAATTGGTAATTGTTGGGAAGTACTAAATTCAAAAATGAATTTAGAAATTGAGTTGACCTAAAATGGTAAATTATTCTAAAAGTTCGAAACGTAAAACGAATAGAGTTATTCGTAAGAGAGTTATTGAATAGAGTTATTCGAAAGAGAGAAATCGAATAGAGTAATTCGAAAGAGAGTTATCAAATAGAGATTATTCGAAAGAGAGTTATATGTTGAAATTCGATTATATCGAATTCGGGAAAGTACTATTTACTTTCCGTTTTTGAATCAAGATTTATTTATTTATTAATAAATTAGTTATTTGTTTATTTATTCAAATTAAGGAATAAAAAATATATTTTTATTGTTAGATATTCCAGAAGTAGAGATTATTACGCTATCGTTATAATCAATGTTTTTCATAAAAGAATTGGATTCATAAACAGAATCTGAGAGTTGCGTAAGAAATGATTTGATAAGAAGATAAGAAACGGAGTTAAGGAAATTAGAAACTGACTGGAGATTAGTTAAGTTGAATGGTTTTCTGAGTATCGATCTGATGTTGGTTTCGACCTTCGGGGTTGATACTTAGGGAATTACTCTCTTGCTAGTTTACAGTTAGGGACTGATGAATAGGGAAGGATAATGAGGCGTGAATAAGAAATGGAAATGTTTTCCAATGTTAATAACGTATATTTTCTAAATTTAGAAAATAAGAATTTATGAATATATGGAAACGGGAAATGGGAAAATGAAACGACCCAAATTTCCGCGTAAAGGAAAGCCCGGATTGAGTTGAGAACACGACAAATCAGAACACAAACAATAGAACATTTCATTGCTTATTACAACAATTACATCAGAGTAAAAGAATATAACAGAGTATGAATAAATAATATACATTAGAAAAATATCAAAAATTACATTTAAATACATAGTAGCAGAAAAATAATACATAACACAACTAAAAGAAATACACAGATACAGAGCTTTCCGAATATAGTTCCAGCTGTAAACCAGGATTCTGTAAAATAAAACCTGCAAAACCAAAAATATTAGCTGCCCATGTGGAAAATAGAGGCACTCATAGTTTAGGTTAAAACAAGAAACTCAAAGTCAGTCATGTGGCTGGTGTGAGAACTAAAATAATTATTTAAAACTTTACTTTAAAAACAGAGTAAATCAAGGGACCACCCCGTATAACACGGGACAGGGTTCCTCCCATGAATACCAGTGCATAAAAAAACAGCGCAATGCTTTTTGGAAAAATGAAGCTATTATAAGACAAGTCCCATTACACAATGCACCGCAAGCCGGAGGATAGAGTTTTCCCTTATAATAGCCAAACATGCTTGGTACGTTTAAAACAAATCATTTTGATACTACAATTAGTGTATAGTGTCAAAATCACTTCAAATATAAATGTATCAATCATAGACGACATAGTATCCCATGCTACTATGTCGCCATATAGGTTTACAATCAAAACCGAAATGTCTTATTGGAAATTGGATTCCATCATGAGTCGAGGCAAGGGATGTACTCCTCGCCGGCTTTGAGACACTCTAGCAAATGCCTCAAGGTTCAGACGCGGGCGAACCCTTGGATCCTCCAAGTCCGGTCCACACATAGCCTATTAATTATACCTGAACACACGTTTCCTAGTCCTACAGGACATATCCATCGGCTCTGTAGTATCCGATATATCTGAGGCGCCTCGCTATACATCATCCACATAGGTAAAAATATAATAAAGGTCTGGGCTCCATACCATGACACCACCCATAGCTAGAAGGAAACGTCATGCGCTCCTTAGGTCCCTTATCCCGTTTTTGACTCATACCGAGGTGTGAGACTCGCGAATTAACGCTATACACAAAGCTATGCCATTTAAGGTCGTGCTTTGATCATCAACCAAAAGACTCTTCTTTTCAACAGAAGCCTTGATCATTTGCATCTCAGCATGCCACATTGGCAATTCATGCCATGCGACTGATGTCTATCGATATATAACATCTGAGCTCATATGTCTCAGAGAAGGGCGTTAAGCAAGAGAATAAATTCTCCGCCGCCAAACAGATATATATTTAATAGAAATCAATCGACACAGAATAAAATCTAATGTGACACACATCCATTTACTAGTTCATTCTAGGTCTGAGCGAAACCAAAGGCACCTTATTCCTCGTCCCATATGTCCAATACAGGAGAGAAGTCCTCACATATCTAGTCGATCTCCAAGTACGTCTGGACGATCACCACTTATTACCTTGTCTTGGGTATACTGCCCAATCAAGACATCAGTAATCATCCAAACGATGTGAAGACCTCCGGTCTTCAAGTGATATAAACCGCATATATTATAATCAAGTGATATAAACATACAACATACGCCCCATTCCAATCCAGACTATTCTTTTATTCAAATATTCTTTTCACAATTTAAACCAAAATTAAGGTTTTCCAAACTAGTCAGGATTAGTGAACCTTTCCGAAGTAATCATTTATTATATTTCCCAATCCTAACCTATTCATCCCATGGAGCAAAACTGGTAGTACTCCATACCTAACACCACGGTGTTACCGATAAAATTAATTACCATTTCACGTTCAAATCTAAGTAAAGATTTAACTATCGCTTGGAGTAAAACTGGCGGTACTCCATTCTCGATCATTTCAAGAATTTGATAAATTTGATTACCTTATTCCCATTTCAATCTAATTAAAGATTCATTAAAACTCTAGTTCAGTTTTAATCTCAAAAATCATTTCTTAATTATTATTCAACTTTAGGAAAATAAATCCTGTCTTTTACTGGGTAAAAGAACGAATGTCATTTAAAACACAGTTCACGATAAACCCAAAATCATATTCCATTAATTATGGAATCTTCACGGAAAACAAATCAATATATAATCGATATCAATTTCCATGTTCGACTAATAATGTAAATAGAATAACGACAAAGCCTTTTAAATTCCATATATAGTAACAGTCTTCCTCCGCAGAAGCTCACTTCGATTATTACCAAATCGAATTCCATTCCCATTTATTTAATTAAATTGGAAAACTTTACTTTGGAAAATTCCATTAAATCTTAAGAAAAGATTTATATATTCCAAATCACATTTCACTGTTAATCGGGTTAAAGAACAAATGTCGTTAAAAACATAGTTCACAATAAACCCAATTCACATTCCATTCTATTCCAAATCATTTTATTAAATTGGAAAATCTAATAATCTTGATTAAAAGATTTATTCTTTTCTCAACTGAGTTTAAGAACATTGCTACTTAAGACACCATTCACGACAAACCCAAAATCCAGTTTGATATTAAATACAAGGCTCTAAATAAAAATTATATCGGCTTATATTCAATACCAAATTCTGAAACCAACGATATCATATTGTGAATAACGATATATGTATCTTCCAAATTCACATAACAATATCCGTATAATCACGAAATCCAATACCGCAATATTCCGAAGATTATTTCCATTCCAAACCATTCCAATTTATTTATTTGAAAATTCTAGTTATTTTAAAACCATTTCAAATCCATTAATTTATTTCTAAAAATAATTAAATAATTATTCTAGTTATAAACTAGTTTATTTCGATAAAAATATATTTTTATCTTTACAAACATGGAATTTTTCATCCAAATTCTTTCCAAATCATTTATTATGATTTTACACAAATTATTAATATTTTTTAGTAATTTTATTAAGGCCCGTACAGTCGGTTTCCAATAACG
This sequence comes from Allium sativum, assembly GCA_030737875.1. NCBI lineage: Eukaryota > Viridiplantae > Streptophyta > Magnoliopsida > Asparagales > Amaryllidaceae > Allium > Allium sativum. The sequence goes on from CM060924.1 coordinate 975,695,528, forward strand.
GCCACTGAACTGCATCCATAGCGACCTTTTCCAAATTTTATTTGGACATATCTCCATATCCAACTGTTAGATTTCAAAAATCTTATACTCATTGGAAATCTCTTTGCGATACGAAACCAACGGTTCCTGTTTTAGGAGAATCCGATGGTCGGATCTCTCGTAATGTCAACTCGAAGTCAATGGTCAAAATTCGCGAACGGTCGCTATGCGGCGCGTTCTATTCAGGCCATTAAATATATATTACATATATTTCGTTGATTTCCATTTAAAACGTATTTTATAAACCGTTTTAAATTCGTTTTAAAAACGATTCCAACTTCATTTTCAATTTTAAATCAAAATTAAATATTCTATATCATCATAATATATAAATGATAATATTTTCAAAATATCAGATTTTGAAATCATTTCCTTTTCGATATTCATTATAAAAATGAATAAAATCGATATAAATATCGTTCGCGTCCAAATGGCGCATATCTAATCAATACAGCTACACATATTTCAATATTTTCGTGTCCATCCAAAACCGGACATCAAAATAGATTTTAATTCTTTACTGAATATTATTTTAAAATATTCCTTATTTTAAAATATTCTTTATTTTAAAATATTTGTTCTTTCTGAATTGGAATCAGACACAGTCGATTACCATATAATGTTATTTATATGGATTTCGTACAACAACAATGATAAACAATAATTCATCATCCAGAGTGCATTCTACATTGTATAAGCATTAAATATAAATAATTAACGCTTACTACAGCCTGTCGACCAATCGATTGACGTACAACTAAACAATTGGGATTAGTGTACGTCAAATATCATCTCAATACCCATGTGGGTTTCAACCAACAAATATTGAATATTATTCGTGTAGTTGGGCGATGTGTAAAATTTATCGTCCCAATCAATGTCAGCCAAATGAGTATACATAAACAAATCGCCCGATTTGTAAATGGATATTCATTTTCATTTCAGTAGAATTTTATGCCGTTAATATATACGATAAAAATTATATTTTTAACTATAAAATATTTTATTCAACACATGAATATTTTATATAATTCATTCATTCAATAAAAATGATATTTTTATTGTTTAAACATTTTATTCAACATATGAATATCTTATATAACTCATATATAAGTTAAAAATAGTTTTTTTTAACTAACCATTATATTTCTAACATATTTTAGAAAATTTTGGAAGCATAACGGCGTGATACTAGAACCGGAATAAGGTCTAGCCTTATCTCTCGCCTAATATTGGCTCGCGCCATACACATACTAATTCCAATCAATTCAATTAACATCCCAAGTCAAATTCAATCAATTTCTTAATAGGGTTGCCAAACCCTATTAATTAACAATCAATCAGATAAAACAAACAACCAAACATCCATGGTTTCAATCAAAGGTGTCGGGTGCTACTAAGCACCGTCTGCTTCCTAGAATATAGTAACTTGATAAAAAGTTGAGTGAGAAAATGTTCCCACCTTTGGTTTATAATCCGCCATTTTTTGATTGTCAATATTAAATCTTTCCAGAAATCCAGCATGTCTTATTTATAAATAACATACATAAGTTAAAAAAACATATTTTTAACTAACAAACAATTTTCCTTTGTATGACCATTTTATAAATAATATGCATAAGCTAAAAATCATATTTTTATCTTTCTAAAAATATTTTCATGTCATACACTAGTTAAAAATCACATTTTTAACTTACTAAGAATATTTCCTTTATACGATAAAAATCATATTTTAGCTCACTAAAAAATCAAAATTTTATATCACTAAAAATCATATTTTTATATCGCTACTACATATATAAAAATCATATTTTTATAACGCTATTACATATATAAAAATCATATTTTTATAATGCTATTCATATAATAAAAATCATATTTTTATTATGCTATTAATATAATAAAAATCATATTTTCATAATGTTATTCATATAATAAAAATCATATTTTTATAACGTTATTAATATAATAAAAATCATATTTTTATAATGCCATTCATATAATAAAATCATATTTTTATAACACTATTCATATAATAAAAATCATATTTTTATTACAAAATTGTTTATATAAAAAATCAGATTTTTATTAAATTGATAGCATAAAAGAAAATATAAACAAAAACTCACAATTTTCTCTTGTAAAAATTGAACCTTTGGTGGAGGAGGGCCCACAACTGGAGGATGGTGCTGAGGGGCGGCGGCAGTCAACTGGGGGAGGCGGAGATGGTTCAATGGTGGCGGCGGATCCCACTATGGCGGCGCTGGGCTGATTTAGGGCTAGGGTTACGGTTTGGGGAGGCTTGGTGGTTTCAATTGGAGAGGAGAGAGAAGTAAGGGGGTGGCGGCGACTAGAGGGGAGGGGGAGAGAGCGGTGGCGGCGGGGGCTGGCATTGGGCGCAGCGGCGGGATCGATCGTGTTTCTATTTTTCTTTTCTAATCCGCTGAGCGAGGGAGATAACCGTTGACCTCCTATATTAATATTTTTTTTATTTATTTAATAAAATTTAATTCTAAAATGTTATTATTATTTTTTATACTAACTCTAAATCAAGCTCAACGACCATCGTCGCTAGTGTAATACCCTCATTCCGGACATAATTAGATATGTCCAATAAGCCAATTCTATCGTTTTAATTAGTTTTTATCAAAAATTAAAATATAAATCCATATATATTGAATTTAAACGTACATTTTAATTTACTGGGGCCACACACTGACTTCAAAAATTCCAAAAAAATAAATCTTCCTTTGTTTTGATGATATGCTCCTTAAAAAACTAATTTCGTTGAATTTGGAGACCGTTTGAAAAATGGCCATTTTCTAGTCGATCCAATTCAACTAAAATTGACAAACCACGTTTTCTTTTTCCATGCTCACATATTAATTCCAAAAATTATGAAGATTGGAATCTAGCAATAATTCGACATTCTGGATCCAACAAAAGTGGTTTCGTCGAAAACGGAGGCCGTTTGCAAAATGGCTATTTTTAAGGGCTATATATTATATAAAATATATATAAATTCCATAGTGACTTTTCTGAATTTTAAACTTGACATAACTTTCAATTTATATTATGAAATCTCAATTTTTCACATTCGTTAGAAAGATATTATTAAACAGATTCAAATATTTCTGGTTTTACTGAAATCTGATTTATATTGAATTATGTATATTCAATTGAAATTTAAAATCGAATTTTCAAACTGTTGCGCCATTTCAGGCTCGTTTTATAATTAAAATAAATTTATACGTTTTAACTTTGATTTAAATAAATTTCTAGTCATTATTATTTAGAATAAATCATTTTAAATATTCAAAATCCATTAAAATTTCTAAAATAAATTTTTTAAATTAGTTCTGAAAATCCGAGTTGTTACAATCTCTCCCACTTAAAATCTTTTCGTCCTCGAAAAGGAATGGAGCTGAAAGTTGTTTAACCAACCAACTCAACTTTCATTCTTCAACTTTTTAGTTTCTAAGAATTTTCTAATTTTTCAAAAAATTGGCTAACACCCTAAATTTTTGAAAAATTTCCCCATAACCTCCTTTGTACGGGGAGACCTTTAAAATTGCAACTAGCCTCATAGGGCCCTTATCAATCCAAAAGAAAACGAAAAAGCCAAGTGGCTAGCCAATTGGCTCATAAAATCGTTAAACAAAAAAAAACAGTAAATATGTACCTATTTGTCGGGCATACAATTTTATTCCTCTTCTTAGCTTCCATGCTATGACCTGTTCACACATATATATATACGTGTATGCAATTCCAAACAATTTTCAATTCAGTTTAACATTTGATTCGATTTGGCTAATTTACTATTCATTGTCATATTGGTTTCAATAATTTTATTAGTTAAACTAATAATCAAACAACACAACCAGCAATCAATTAGTTGATTAACGTTTCGAACACATAACTTTAATACATATACAAAAATTATATTTTTGATGCCAATTCACAACAATAAACCCTACCTAGTTTTGGTTCTCACAACAGTCAATTGGAAATATATAGATATCCCACTTTTTGAAACTCGAACATAAATACCGGTAATGTGATCACAATTACCAGTATCTTCCCCGGGCAACTAGAGTGTGATCCTATATCTATCCAGTATATTTGAGACTTCGAATATATGTTCATGAATTGTATATGCAAAATCTTCATATACTCGATTGTCCAAAATAAAATAAAATAAAATTCTTAAATACATATTATAAGATATATTTTTCAAAATCAATTCATTTTTAATAAACAATACTCTTGAAACTCATTCTAGGATACTACTGATCTCATCTCTAACGAGTCATTCTCATTAGATATTACTATCCAATCTCTGATGAATTCTTTCATTTTGTTCTAATGTGTCTTGTTCTCGAGCTCTGTAAACCAAGGCTTTGATACCAAAGTGAAACGATCCAAAATTCCCCGTAAAGGAAAGCCCAGATTGAGCTGAGAACACGACAAATCAGAACATAAACAATAGAACATTTCATTGCTTATTACAACAATTATATCAGAGTATGAATAAATAATTTACATCAAAAAAATATCAGAGATTTAAATTACATCTAAATGCATAGCAACGGAGTACATAACACAATTGAAAGAAATACACAGATACAGAGCTTTGTGAATATAGTTCCAGCTGTAAACTAGGATCCTGTAAAATAGAATCTGCAAAACCAAAACTACTAGCTATCCGTGTGGAAAATAGGGGAACCCAGAGTTTAGGTTAAAACAATAAACTCCAGGTCAGTCATGTGACTGGTGTGAGAACTAAAACAGTTATTTAAAACTTTACTTCAAAAATAGAGTAAATCAAGGGACCACGCCGTATAACATGGAACGGGTTTCCTCCCATGAATATCAGTGCATAAAACAAACAGCGCAATGCTTTTTGGAAAATGAAGCTATTATTAGACTCAGGTCCCATCACACAATGCAACGCAAGCCGGAGGATAGAGTTTTCCCTTATAATAGCCAAATATGCTTGGTACGTTTAAAACAAATCATTTTGATACTACTATAAGTGTATAGTGTCAAAATCACTTCAAATATAAATGTATCAATCATAGACGGCATAGTATCCCATGCTACTATGTCGCCATATAGGTTTACAATCAAAATCGAAATGTTGTATTGGAAATTGGATTCCATCATGAGTTGAGGCAATGGATGTACTCCTCGCCGGCTTCGAGACACACTAGCAAATGCCTCAGGGTTCGGACGCTAGCAAAACCTTGGATCCTCCAAGGCCAGTCCACACATAGCGGATTAATTATACCTGAATATACGTTTCCCGGTCCTATAGGACCTATCCATCGGCTTCGTAGTAACCGATATATCCGAGGCACCTCGCTATCCATCATCTACGTAGGTAAAAATATAATAAATGTCTAGGCTCACCACCCATAGATAGAAGGAAACGTCATGCACTCCTTGGGTCCCTTATCCCGTTTTTGACTCATACCGAGGTGTCAGGCTCGCGAATTAACGCTATACACAAAGCTATGCCATTTATGGCCGTGCTTTGATCATCAACCACAAGAATCTGCTTTTCAACAGAAATCTTGATCATTTGTATCTCAGCATGCCACATAGGCAATTCATGCCATGTGACTGATGTCTATAGATCTATAACCACTAAGAACATACGTCTCAGAGAAGGGCATTAAGAAAGAGAATAAATTCTCCGCAGAAGCTCACTTCGATTATTACCAAATCGATTTCCATTCCATTCCCATTTATTTTATTAAATTGGAAAACTTTACGATGGAAAATTCCCTTAAATCTTAATAAAAGATTTATATATTCCGAATCACGTTTCACTGTTAATCGGGTTAAATAACGAATGTCGTTAAAAACACAGTTCACAATAAACTCAATTCACCTTCCATTCTATTCCAATTCAGTTTATAAAATTGGAAACTCTAATAATCTTAATTAAAAGATTTATTCTTTTCTCAACTGAGTTTAATAACAGTGTTATTTAAGACACCAATCACGACAAACCCAAAATCTAATTTGATATTAAATACAAGGCTCTAAATAGAAATTTTATCGGCTTATATTCAATACCAAAATTTGAAACTAACGAATATTGTATTAGGAATAACGATATCTGTATCTTCCAAATTCCCATAGCAATATCCATATAATCACGAAATCCAATACCGAAATACTCTGAAGATTATTTCCATTCCAAACCATTCCAATTTATTTATTTGAAAATTCTAGTTATTTTAAAACCATTTCAAATCCAATTAATTTATTTCTAAAAATAATTGGATATTTATTCTAGTTATAAACTAGTTCATTTCGATAAAAATATATTTTTATCTTTACAAACGTGGAATTTTTCATCCAAATTCTTTCCAAATCATTTATTATGATTTTACACAAAGTATTAATATTTTTAATTATTTTATTAAGGCCCGTACGGTCGGTTTCCAATAACGGCCACTGAACTGCATCCATAGCGACCTTTTTCCAAATTTGATTTGGACATATCTCCAAATCCAACCGTTAGATTTCAATACTCTTTGGAAAGCTCTTTTCGATTAGAATCCAATGGTTCCGGTTTTAGGAGAATCCGACGGTCAGATCTCCTGTAATGTCAACTCGAAGTCAATGGTCGAAATTCGCGAACGATTGCTGCGCAGCGCGTTCTATTCAGACCACTAAATATATATAATATATATTATATATATTTCATCGATTTCCATTTAAAATGTATTTTATAAATCATTTTAAAAATGATTCCAACTTCGTTTTCAATTCTAAATCAAAATTGAATATTCCATATCATTATAGTATATAAATGATAATATTTTCAAAATATCAGATTTTGAAATCATTTCCTTTTCGATATTCATTATGAAAATGAATAAAATCGATATAAATATCGCTCGTGTCCAAATGGCGTATATCTAGTCAATACGGCTTCAGATATTTCAATATTTTCGTGTCCATCCAAAATCAGACATCAAAATCAGATTTTAATTCTTTACTGAATATTATTTTAAAATATTCCTTATTTTAAAATATCCGTTATTTTAAAATATTCGTTCTTTCTGAATTGGAATCAGACACAGTCAATTACCATATAATGTTATTTATATGGATTTCATACAATACATGTATACAACAACAATGATAAACAATAATCCATCATGCAGAGTGCATTCTACACTGTATAAGCATTAAATATAAATAACTAACACTTACTACAGCCTGTCAACCAATCGATTGACATACAACTAAAAATTGGGATTAGTGTATGTCAAATATCATCCCAATACCCGTGTGGGGTTTCAACCAACAAATACTGAATATTATTTGTGAAGTTGAGCGATGTGTAAAATTTATCGTCCCAATCAATGTCAGTCAAATGAGTGTACATAAACAAATCGTCCGATTTATAAATGAATATTCGTTTTCATTTTAGGAGAATTTTATGCCGTTTATATATAAGTCAAAAATTATATTTTTACCATAAAATATTTTATTCAACACATGAATATTTTATATAATTCATTCATTCAATAAAAATGATATTTTTATTGTTTAAACATTTTATTCAACACATGAATATCTTATATAACTCATATATAAGTTAAAAATAATATTTTTAACTAACCATTATATTTCTAACATATTTTAGAAAATTTTGGCAGCATAACGGCGCGATACTAGAACAAGAAAGGTCTAGGCTTATCCCTCGCCTAATACTGGCTCGCGCCATACACATACCAATTCCAATCAAATTCAACCAATTTCTTAATAGGGTTTCCAAACCCTATTAATTAACAATCAATCAAATAAAACAAACAACCAAACATTCATGGTTTCAATCAAAGGTGTCGGGTGCTACTAAGCACCGTCTTCATCTTAGAATATAGTAAATTAATTAAAAGTTGAGTGTGAAAATATTCTCATCTTTGGTTTCCACTCCGCCATTCTTTGATTGTCAATCTTAAATCTTTCCAGAAATCTAGCATGTCTATTTTATAAATAACATACGTACGTTAAAAATCATATTTTTAACTAATAAACAATTTTCCTTTGTATGACCATTTTATAAATAGTATACATAAGCTAAAAATCATATTTTTATCTTTCTAAAAATATTTTCATGTCATACACTAGTTAAAAATCATATTTTTAACTTACTAAGAATAGTTCCTTTACACGATAAAAATCACATTTTTACCTCACTAAAAATCATATCTTTATGTCACTAAAAATCATATTTTCATATCGCTACTACATTTATAAAAATCATATTTTTATAACGCTATTACATATATAAAAATCATAATTTTATAATGCTATTCATATAATAAAAATCATATTTTTATTATGTTATTCATATAATACAAATCATATTTTCATAATGCTATTCATATAATAAAAATCATATTTTTATAACGCTGTTCATATAATAAAAATCATATTTTTATAATGCTATTCATATAATAAAATCATATTTTTATAACACTATTCATATAATAAAAATCATACTTTTATAACAAAATTGTTTATATAAAAAATCAGGTTTTTATTAAATTAATAGCATAAAGGAAAATATAAACAAAAACTCACAATTTTCTCTTGTAAAATTTGAACCTTTAATGGAGGAGGGCCCACAGCCGGAGGAGAGTGCTGAGGGGCGGCAGCAGTCGACTGGGGGAGGCGGAGATGGTTAAGTGGTGGCGGCGGGTCCCACTGTGGCGGCGCCGGGCTGATTTGGGGCTAGGGTTACGGTTTGGGGAGGCTTGGGGGTTTCAATTGGAGAGGAAAGAGAAGCAAGGGGGCGCCGATGACTAGAGGGGGAGGGGGAGAGAGCGGCGACGGCCGGGGCAAACGCTGGGCACGGCGGCGGGATCGATCACATTTCATTTTTTTTCTTTTCTAATCCACTGAGCGATGGGGAGAGAGTGAGCGAGATAAGCGTTGACCTCCTATATTAATATATATATATATATATTTAATAAAATTTAATTCTATTTTTTTTTAATCCTAACTCCAAATTGATCCCAGTGACCATCGTCCCTAGTGTAATACTCCCATTCCGGACAAAATGGGATATGTTCGGAAAGCCAATTCTATCGTTTTAATTAGTTTTTATCAAAATTAAAATACAAATCCATGTATATTGAATTTAAACGTACATTTTAATTTACCAGGGCCACATACTGACTCCAAAAATTCCAGAAAAATAAATCTAGCTTTATTTTGACGATACGGTACTAAAAAAACTAATTTCGTCGAATTTGGAGACCGTTTGAAAAATGGCCATTTTCTGATCGATCCAATTCAACTGAAATTGACAAAACACATTTTCTTTTGCCACACTCACATATTAAGTCCAAAAATTATTTAAATTGGAATCTAGCAATAATTCGACATTCTAGATCCAACAAAAGTGGTTTTGTCGAAAACAGAGGTCGTTTGCAAAATGGCTATTTTTAAAGGCCATATATTATAATAAAATATATATATAAATTCCACAGCGACTATTCTGAATTTTAAACTTGACATAACTTTCAATTTTAATTATTAAATATCATTTTTTTCACTTTCGTTAGAAAAATATTATTAAACAAATTCAAATATATCTGATTTTACTGAAATCCGATTTATTTTGAATCCTGTACATTCTTTTGAAATTTAAATTCAAATTTTCAAACTGTTGCACCATTTCAGGCTCGTTTTATAATTAAAATAAATTTATTTGCTCTAACTTTGATTATAATAAATTTCAAGTCGTTATTATTTAAAATAAATCATTTTAAATATTCAAAATCCATTAAAATTGCTAAAATAAAAAATTTAAATTGGTTCCGAAAATCCGGGTTGTTACAGGAAATGAATAAATTAATGATAAATAAATTTAAAGGGAAAAATTTCGATTGATGATTGATTGATAAAATTTCCATTTGGAAATAAGATCATTGTGTGTATTGATGTTTTCCTTTGATAGTTAAATAACCGACTATCAAAGTTTTGACCATTTTTCTGTCGTTAATACGGACAGATCGGAATCAGATTTATTATCTGAAAACCACTTCGTATGAACATTAGCGTTACGAATCGAATATGATGAAGATAATTGAAGACGGAGTTTATGCAAGGGCTGTTCTGGCAAATCCTAGGGAAAAATTGCCTAAGATGGGTTTACAACATAGTGCCTTCGGTTTGTCGAGTCCTAGGACAACCTGTATGGAAGAATGCCTGATAGAGTATATTTAACAGATCGCGTAAGTTGATCTCTTCAAACGTATTTACGTTTGGTGGAGGAGAAATTCGTTTCTCTTAGCTGTATACCTGTTGTATTTTGGGAGAAATCAACTTGTGATTTGGCGAGTATGACGATATGACATTCAAAGTGAATAAATGATCTGTCAAAAAGATACGTTATGGCCTCTAGCCTCACAAACGAGAAATGGTATAAAATCGGGTAGGTCACATGACTAAGTGGGTAGCTCCCAATTAGGGTGTATTGTCACCTGATCTAGAGAAATTTCATTTACTTCTTTAACCTATTTCGATGCTGTCCCTTTCGGGAAACAGTTGCTGATCCCAACCATTGGTGATAATACATTCAGTACACTCAAGCGAAATAAGTGACCGGTCTTGTTTAGCGTGGGTTGCAAGATGTTCTTGTTGAACCCGATGTATTCATCTCTAGAGATACACTGTCGGAAGGTGGTCCCATACCTTACCAGTTGGAATCCATTACCAAATAAGCGCCCGCGGTTTTTGATTATATATTATATATGTGAAACGTGAGATGAAAGTGTTCCACTAAATTGCTATTATTTGATTTAGACATTATTATAATATCAGAAGAGTATGTATTTTTAAAAGAATGTTTTGGGTTATCGTAAGGTAAAAACCATCCATGTTTATGTGTGGATTGGTCTTATGTTTATTCTTTCATTTAAAAGGATTTTAAAAGTTAAACAAATGTTTGGAGTTTACTCACACCAGTCACATGACTGACCCAAAGTTTATTTTGTTTTGTTTTCCCTAAAATCTTGGGTGCCCAATTTTGTACGGGCAGTCAAGTAGTTGGGATTTTACAGATATACTTGGAGAGCTGGAGCAGGAGACTTCATGATTATATAGCTATTATAATTTCCGCTGTGTTGTAGGCATTGTACTTCTATAATATTATTGTATACAAATACTGGTTTTATTCCAAGTTATGTTATATAATGAAACGACCCGAACTTCCGTACACTTTGAGTTGACTAATCATACCACACGTCCAACCCAAATTGCACAGAAATACGAATCATTTTTAGAAAGAAGTTAGAGGATGAGAAATAGAAAGAAAGAAATATTAGAATAGGAGAAAACGAAGATCACAAACTCACAGCGGAACGAATAAAATATATTAGATAATATAACTTTGAAGCACAAATCAGTATTTGTATATACATACCATTATCAGAGCACAACGATTATCCCTGGAACAGTTATAAACACCTGTTTCCAGATACAACAAAATACACAGCGGAAAGTATGATAGTCTATAGCTAACAGGTAAAGCCTCCTGCTTCAATCTCCTCCAGGTGAATCTGAAAAATCCCGACTACTTGACTGCCCGTACAAATTTGGGCACCCAAGAGTTTAGGGAAAACAAACAAAATAAACTCTGGGTCAGTCATGGGAATGGTGTGAGTAAACTCCAACCATTTGTTTAAATTTCAAAATCTTTTCGAAAGAAATGATAATCGTAAAACCGATCCACACATAAACACGGACGGTTTTTACCTTACGATAACCAACATATTTTTGATATCAAATCCAGTGATATTATAATAATGTCTACATCAAATAAATAGAATCTAGCGGAACGCTTGCATCTCACGCTCTATATATAATATTAAACCAAAAACCGCAGGGGCTCTTATTGGAGATTGGATTTCCAACATGACAAGGTATGGGACCACCTTCCGATAGTGTATCTCTAGAGACGAATACACTGGGTTCAACAAGAACATCTTGCAACCCGGCCCACACATGACCGACCACTCATTTCACTTGAGTGTATCGAATGTATACCACCGACGGTTGGGATCAGCAACCGCCTCCCGAAAAGGGACAGCATCGATAGATTTAAGAAGCAAAAGGAATTTCTCTAGATAGGTGGTTATACATCCTAATGGGTGCGACCCACATAGCCATGCTGCCTGCCCGATTTTTTGTCCAATTCCGGGTTGATGAGGCTTGAGGTTTGAATTATCTTCCAGAACATCTGGCCATCCTTCACTTTGAATGCCACATCGTCAGATCCATCGGAAATCACTAATTGATTCCCACAAAAATACTCAGATTGTTAGGCTAAAGAAGCTTCCCTTCTATGCCCCAGCTTCGTACGTTTGAAGGAATCAACGTACGTAACCCCCTTTGGAAATACTCTGTCAGACACTCGTCCATACAAGTTGTCCTGGGTCTGGACAAACCGAAGGCACTATCCCGTAAACAGGATAGCCCTTGCATAACTCCGTCTTCAATTTTCTTCAGCATAAGTTGCTTCATAACGCTTACGCCAATACGGAGTGGTTTTCAGATATCAAATCTGATTCCGGTCTCTCCATGTTGACAACGGAGGTATAAAAAAAATAAAACTTTGATAGTCGGTGATTTAACTATCAAAGAAACATCCATACAATCAACGGTCCTATTTCCAAATGGAAATTCTATCAATCAAGCATTAAACAACACTGGGCCCTTTTTATATTAGTTCTTTATTACATTATCATTTCCAATTCCATTTTCCACCTTTCGTGTTCTTTCAAAGCTCTATTTTCTCTCTTGATTATTGGGAAACATTTCCAATATATATAATTCCTTTATTGCGAAAAATATCTTTTACTCCAGTTAGAAAACATTTCTAAATCCTTTGAATTAACTGATGTTATAAACATCGTTATTATAACTCAAATCATAAATCATTCGCTAACTAACGATATCACTAACCAACCCTTGCTATCGAGCCTTAACCATTTCTCCGTCAATAATGCAGTCAGTCAAGTTGGGGTATAATTACCTCTCAGACCTTAACTGAACGACATTCTTAACTTTGAAATAGTCAGAGCTCACAACTTTAAACCAAACATTGCTTACGCGACTCTCGGATTTGATCTACGAACACACCTTCTTTATAAAAATATTGATTATAACGGTAGCGTTATAATTGCTGTCTTCAAATGTTTGGTTTATAAAACATTGCTTTCAACAACAGCGTTAAAACCGCTGTCTTAGCATTATCGAACACTTATCATAACCATAGCATTAAAATCGCTATTAAAACAGTTATTATAACGACAGCGTTAAAATTGCTATTTAGATTTACCAAGACATTTATTATAACAGCAGCGTCTAAAATTGCTGTATAGATTTACAACCTCTATTATAACAACAGCGCTAAAATCTCTGTTTAGTTTTATAAAAGCATTTCTTACAAAGACAGCGTTAAAATCGCTATTTAAAATTTTAAAAAGGCATTTCTTATAACAACAGCGTTATGATTGCTGTTTTGAATAAAATACCGTGTGCGACGCACACGCTTCCGTTGTTCATTTTAAAAGATAGTCAAAATGTCTGGATTTAAACAATGCAGACATTTATCATTTTATTTGTCGAAACCCATAAGATAAAGAGTATATAAGGATAAAAATCCCGTTTCCACCTTCTTTACAACAAGATTTCTTCCTTGGATTTTTATTCCAAAAATCCAAAATGTTTAACACAAAACCGTCTGCTGTGTTCTTCCCTTATAAATATTTCACTTGCCAAATACTTCCTTTGAACCATTATCCACTTTAATCCTGAATATATTTCTTATATATAAAATCTTTTGATTTCGTACTTATACATATTCTCTTAAACCCCAAATTCTATTTATAACTTCTATTCAGAATCTTTCAAACAAATCTGATTTTATTCCAATCGTTAAAAATCTTGTTTATGATTTCCTTTATAATCCGCTAAGTTCAAATCTCATCTCAAATATTGATTTCAAATCTAATTTCCACTTTTCCATATAAATTTAAATAAAGCCTTTATATTCCATTTATTCAATGATTATAAACTCGTTTAAAAACAACTTCTTCTTTTAATAAAACAAGTTTCTACTTTTTTTTTACTCCATTCAAAATTTAATTTCTCCTTTGGAAATAAATTTTCTTTTTGAAATTTCAATCGCTTTACTATATTTGAAATTATTTTACGGTATTTAAAATACCAAATTTCTAGTGTCATGGTGATTCAACATAGCACAACCAATCATAGTATACACGTCACTATAAATAACGAACGGTAATATAAATGTTGAGGGATCCAGTTGGATCCCTCCAACCTGTTTCCCTGCATCCACAGATGTTAATAACATCAATAATATTATTTCACATCAAAATGAAATATCAGAACTTATGATCAATTAATGGTGTAATCCTATCAACCAATTCAACCAAATTTACCAACTATTCAACCAATCAACCATTGCACATTATAAAAATATTTAAAACTCGTTTATATATAAACGAGAGGGAGTTAGTGAGTTTACTCACCTCGTTTTGCAGCTGATGATTCTGCTTTCATTTCATTTAAAATCAAACAGTCGTTTGATTTTTCCTATGAAATCCCAATAGCTCAGTTTCCTGTTACATTAGTTCCATAACGTAGATGTTTTCGCTGCGACTCCAACGCGACTGGTTTCTAATTTTTCCTCCATGATTCAAAACTGTGTTCCGCTGCTTCTAGAAAAATGCCACATTGTTTGAGTTTATACTCCCCGTCCTGTCATATTACCTTCTTCCACCATTTTGCAACCTTCCCGAGCCTCCACTGTCGTTTCTTCCCATCATATCCGAGACCTCCACCATGCGACACCTTCTTCCACTAGTTACCGTACCCGCTACAGGACCTTTCCCTTACCACGCCTTGCAACTTTCCCTTTCAGTCATCGTTTGCAAGCAACACAAGAACCCAGTCCCTGAAATTCACACAACAATGGTCTCTCTATTCAACTCCACGCCTCCCCTACCTTGGACTGGATTTCATCCAACACCCTCCGTCTTGTTCGCCAACATCCCGGCATCTCAACCCGCAACTTTCTTACTTCGTTAATCATATTCTCCTCATATATATATTCGAGATAAAAACAACATTCGCTATAGCTATTTCTCCTCCAATCCCGGTGCGTCATTCCATTTAACTCTCCCCTTGCTCCACTGTTCCTTAAACCAACATCACTTTATCCACTCGCAACACCTCCTTAGTTCGGCGCCGTATATGAGATAGCAAACCGGTGTACTTCGAGTGCATGAGAACCTGTAAGCGAAGGGGAAACAGTACACCGGAAGTCTATATATTTGAGTTTTAGTTATTATAGGGTGTATACGAATTGTTGTTTCCATTTTTTCTCTCCTCTTCTTACTGTTAGTTTCGAACGAAACAAATAATATGAGTATTGGGTTTGTTCTGCTGGTCCAAGAATGAACAGGCGAGTTTATATAGGATTTAACACCTTGGCCACCACGTTTGTAGAATAAGAATAGGGTATACGTAGCCTACGGTTTTTGATTTAAACTTATCATCAATAGATTTCTACATCTAGGTAAGCATGTGTTAAATCTGAACCAAAACAGGTTGGCATCTGCTTTTCTTCAGCTTCGCATGTGGGGGAGATTTAAAATGATAAGAAATATAGTGTACAGATTTAGGCTTAGGGTGTGCAGATTTAACCATAGACATATAGTAACTGGACGAGGCATATCATGTGGAAATCTTTATTTAGGCAATTTGTTTTATATTTTAACTCACTGAAATTTTATAGGCAACAGGCATGTGCCGTATTTGTGTTTTGATAATACAGAGAGGCATGTGAGGAGATCTTTGAAAAATATACTCTGTGGATTTTGAAAGGATAGATGCAGCTTCGAATGGGAAAGGGGAAAATCTTCTGTTCGCTGATTTGGGTATTTAAAAATTGGGTTTGTACTGAGGCAGTTTTAAAATCAACAAAAACTATTGCTATCTTTATGACATATGAACCGATACACAAGGATGTGACGTCATACAACCTTACCTTGTCAGATTACTTTTTATTAGTCACGATTAGGGTAGCTTGGAGGTCACGCTCTTTTGAATATGAACACAGTAGCTGTCATCGAAAATGAATGTAGCATGTGCTTGTATTAAATATTTCTGTCAAGACAAGACTTGAACGGTGAAATAAGCATGTCCTTGCTTCCCTAGGTAGAGATTTTAAAAGCATAGGTTAAGCTAGCGTTTCATTTTCTTCACGGTATAAGCAATGCTAGGGCGCATGTAGGTTAATAAACTTTTTCCTAGGTTTGTAGGCACTTGCTAGCGTTAAGTTGGGGTATGTATAATCATGTGGTACTGACTACATTGAATTTCGTTAATATTCGAGCCACTACAGACATAAGTAAGAATATGGTCGTGTCCAGCGAGGTACCACAATCCCAGAAATATAATAATATCGGTAGTTTAACTCATTTTATGAAACCCCCAAAATATTGATATAGGGTGCGAAATACTCCAAACAAAAAGTTGCATATTTAATTAATTAAAAATTTCAGTAAAATTCTAAAAATTAAATTATAACTACGCCTCAAAAGAATCTTGTATATATTCGAGACTGATATTTAAATATATTAAATAAACCGTTATGGTCTATATGCGATTCCATAGCGACTATTTCTAAATTTAATTTGGACCTAACTTTTTATTCCCGCTATGAAATCTGGATTTTTCACATTCGTTGGAAAGATATTTTCAAACAGATTCAAATATTTCTTGTTTCGCTAAAATCCGATTTATTTTAAATCCTTTACATTCATTTGAAATTTGAAATCGAATTTTCAAACTACCGCGCCATTTTAGTCTCGGTTTAAGTTATATTATAAATTATACGTTTAAATATCGTTTTATTAAATGAATTCCTATATATAATTCAAAATAAAATATTTAAACAAATTTAAATATCTAGAATTCAACAGCTAAAAACCCGGGTCGTTACATT
Source organism: Allium sativum (assembly GCA_030737875.1). Lineage (NCBI taxonomy): Eukaryota > Viridiplantae > Streptophyta > Magnoliopsida > Asparagales > Amaryllidaceae > Allium > Allium sativum. The sequence goes on from CM060924.1 coordinate 975,712,638, forward strand.
CCTTCCCCCTTAAAATAATTTCGTCCTCGAAATTGCTAAGGTAGGAAAAGATGCTACATACCCTATTAACTAAGTCCAAAAATCCTTTCTGTTGACTTCTTAACTTTAGTTTAACTAGGCCAATTTATTTCAATTTAAATATTAATTTATTCTTACTAACGAAAATTTTCAAAAATTCTGAAATTTTCTAACACTTTAAATTCTGAAAAAAATTCGGCAGCATCTCCTCTGCACGGCTCAATCGGCACAATCCCAACTCGCCTTTCTAGGCCTTCTCCAATCCGAAAGAAAATCAAAAAGCCAAGTGGCTTGCCTCATAGGCTCATAAAATCATCAACCCAAACAATATTGTAAACATGTACCTTTTTGTCGGGCATAATCTATCTCATGCATTTGCTTTCATTCAATATTTGCTCAGCATATCCATTCCAACTGATTTCCAATCAGTCCAACTTCCAGTCTTTAACTCTCTAATCAACTTCTGATTAGTCCATTCCAATTCTATCAAGTCAAATCTGATCTCTTCTTCAGGAATCAATCCACTTATTCCATTTGAGTTTCAATTTCCATTTAACTTAAATTTCGATCCATTTGATTTATTTCCACCAATTTATTCAACTTATACAAGTTAAACAATTTCAGAATTCAAACTCCTGGGTTTTATTTCAAATGAGTTTGAAATCACATATATTTATAATCAACTCCATTCAAAACATTCGAATTTCTAAAACATCCTGTCATTTTCAAATAAATTTTCATTCGCAAATTATTATGGTAGCAAATCCGTCACTCAGAAACTTGAAAATGAATACCAATATTGTCGCGACCCATTATCAGTACTATTTTCTCGCCACTGAAGTGATTTCAGTGCTTAATTACTTTCAAATCCATTTAAAACCATTCTAATTCAAAAATCTCTTCAAACCCATGCCATATTACCTTTAAAATACTTCAAGGAATATTTTCAAAATATCCGGGATTAAATTCCAATTTATGGTTTGAATTTTATTCTAGTTTATCTTGGTTATATAACCAATTCAATATTTCATAATTTCATTTTATTGTAATAACAACCAACACATTCACATATAATTATATTTCAGAAATTAATCCTTTATACCAAAATAATCTTTGGGCAGATTATTTTATCCACCCATTTTTAAAACAATACCATGTCGAATTGTTTTGTTCGAGAGTTTAGAAACACCTATCGATACAGTTGTACATTCTGTATCGACCAGAATTCATAAACCACTCAACAAACCAGCCAACACAATATAAACCAATTTTATATCAAATCTACAAATACGCGCTCATACAAATACACTCAAACTCAACCTAGGGTGTTACTAACCCCATCTCTATTGAGTTACGCCACAGAGCCAAGGTTATCACTTAACCTTCAGCTCTGATACCAACTGAAACGACCCGAACTTCCGTACACTTTGAGTTGACTAATCATACCACACGTCCAACCCAAATTGCACAGAAATACGAATCATTTTTAGAAAGAAGTTAGAGGATGAGAAATAGAAAGAAAGAAATATTAGAATAGGAGAAAACGAAGATCACAAACTCACAGCGGAACGAATAAAATATATTAGATAATATAACTTTGAAGCACAAATCAGTATTTGTATATACATACCATTATCAGAGCACAACGATTATCCCTGGAACAGTTATAAACACCTGTTTCCAGATACAACAAAATACACAGCGGAAAGTATGATAGTCTATAGCTAACAGGTAAAGCCTCCTGCTTCAATCTCCTCCAGGTGAATCTGAAAAATCCCGACTACTTGACTGCCCGTACAAATTTGGGCACCCAAGAGTTTAGGGAAAACAAACAAAATAAACTCTGGGTCAGTCATGGGAATGGTGTGAGTAAACTCCAACCATTTGTTTAAATTTCAAAATCTTTTCGAAAGAAATGATAATCGTAAAACCGATCCACACATAAACACGGACGGTTTTTACCTTACGATAACCAACATATTTTTGATATCAAATCCAGTGATATTATAATAATGTCTACATCAAATAAATAGAATCTAGCGGAACGCTTGCATCTCACGCTCTATATATAATATTAAACCAAAAACCGCAGGGGCTCTTATTGGAGATTGGATTTCCAACATGACAAGGTATGGGACCACCTTCCGATAGTGTATCTCTAGAGACGAATACACTGGGTTCAACAAGAACATCTTGCAACCCGGCCCACACATGACCGACCACTCATTTCACTTGAGTGTATCGAATGTATACCACCGACGGTTGGGATCAGCAACCGCCTCCCGAAAAGGGACAGCATCGATAGATTTAAGAAGCAAAAGGAATTTCTCTAGATAGGTGGTTATACATCCTAATGGGTGCGACCCACATAGCCATGCTGCCTGCCCGATTTTTTGTCCAATTCCGGGTTGATGAGGCTTGAGGTTTGAATTATCTTCCAGAACATCTGGCCATCCTTCACTTTGAATGCCACATCGTCAGATCCATCGGAAATCACTAATTGATTCCCACAAAAATACTCAGATTGTTAGGCTAAAGAAGCTTCCCTTCTATGCCCCAGCTTCGTACGTTTGAAGGAATCAACGTACGTAACCCCCTTTGGAAATACTCTGTCAGACACTCGTCCATACAAGTTGTCCTGGGTCTGGACAAACCGAAGGCACTATCCCGTAAACAGGATAGCCCTTGCATAACTCCGTCTTCAATTTTCTTCAGCATAAGTTGCTTCATAACGCTTACGCCAATACGGAGTGGTTTTCAGATATCAAATCTGATTCCGGTCTCTCCATGTTGACAACGGAGGTATAAAAAAAATAAAACTTTGATAGTCGGTGATTTAACTATCAAAGAAACATCCATACAATCAACGGTCCTATTTCCAAATGGAAATTCTATCAATCAAGCATTAAACAACACTGGGCCCTTTTTATATTAGTTCTTTATTACATTATCATTTCCAATTCCATTTTCCACCTTTCGTGTTCTTTCAAAGCTCTATTTTCTCTCTTGATTATTGGGAAACATTTCCAATATATATAATTCCTTTATTGTGAAAAATATCTTTTACTCCAGTTAGAAAACATTTCTAAATCCTTTGAATTAACTGATGTTATAAACATCGTTATTATAACTCAAATCATAAATCATTCGCTAACTAACGATATCACTAACCAACCCTTGCTATCGAGCCTTAACCATTTCTCCGTCAATAATGCAGTCAGTCAAGTTGGGGTATAATTACCTCTCAGACCTTAACTGAACGACATTCTTAACTTTGAAATAGTCAGAGCTCACAACTTTAAACCAAACATTGCTTACGCGACTCTCGGATTTGATCTACGAACACACCTTCTTTATAAAAATATTGATTATAACGGTAGCGTTATAATTGCTGTCTTCAAATGTTTGGTTTATAAAACATTGCTTTCAACAACAGCGTTAAAACCGCTGTCTTAGCATTATCGAACACTTATCATAACCATAGCATTAAAATCGCTATTAAAACAGTTATTATAACGACAGCGTTAAAATTGCTATTTAGATTTACCAAGACATTTATTATAACAGCAGCGTCTAAAATTGCTGTATAGATTTACAACCTCTATTATAACAACAGCGCTAAAATCTCTGTTTAGTTTTATAAAAGCATTTCTTACAAAGACAGCGTTAAAATCGCTATTTAAAATTTTAAAAAGGCATTTCTTATAACAACAGCGTTATGATTGCTGTTTTGAATAAAATACCGTGTGCGACGCACACGCTTCCGTTGTTCATTTTAAAAGATAGTCAAAATGTCTGGATTTAAACAATGCAGACATTTATCATTTTATTTGTCGAAACCCATAAGATAAAGAGTATATAAGGATAAAAATCCCGTTTCCACCTTCTTTACAACAAGATTTCTTCCTTGGATTTTTATTCCAAAAATCCAAAATGTTTAACACAAAACCGTCTGCTGTGTTCTTCCCTTATAAATATTTCACTTGCCAAATACTTCCTTTGAACCATTATCCACTTTAATCCTGAATATATTTCTTATATATAAAATCTTTTGATTTCGTACTTATACATATTCTCTTAAACCCCAAATTCTATTTATAACTTCTATTCAGAATCTTTCAAACAAATCTGATTTTATTCCAATCGTTAAAAATCTTGTTTATGATTTCCTTTATAATCCGCTAAGTTCAAATCTCATCTCAAATATTGATTTCAAATCTAATTTCCACTTTTCCATATAAATTTAAATAAAGCCTTTATATTCCATTTATTCAATGATTATAAACTCGTTTAAAAACAACTTCTTCTTTTAATAAAACAAGTTTCTACTTTTTTTTTACTCCATTCAAAATTTAATTTCTCCTTTGGAAATAAATTTTCTTTTTGAAATTTCAATCGCTTTACTATATTTGAAATTATTTTACGGTATTTAAAATACCAAATTTCTAGTGTCATGGTGATTCAACATAGCACAACCAATCATAGTATACACGTCACTATAAATAACGAACGGTAATATAAATGTTGAGGGATCCAGTTGGATCCCTCCAACCTGTTTCCCTGCATCCACAGATGTTAATAACATCAATAATATTATTTCACATCAAAATGAAATATCAGAACTAATGATCAATTAATGGTGTAATCCTATCAACCAATTCAACCAAATTTACCAACTATTCAACCAATCAACCATTGCACATTATAAAAATATTTAAAACTCGTTTATATATAAACGAGAGGGAGTTAGTGAGTTTACTCACCTCGTTTTGCAGCTGATGATTCTGCTTTCATTTCATTTAAAATCAAACAGTCGTTTGATTTTTCCTATGAAATCCCAATAGCTCAGTTTCCTGTTACATTAGTTCCATAACGTAGATGTTTTCGCTGCGACTCCAACGCGACTGGTTTCTAATTTTTCCTCCATGATTCAAAACTGTGTTCCGCTGCTTCTAGAAAAATGCCACATTGTTTGAGTTTATACTCCCCGTCCTGTCATATTACCTTCTTCCACCATTTTGCAACCTTCCCGAGCCTCCACTGTCGTTTCTTCCCATCATATCCGAGACCTCCACCATGCGACACCTTCTTCCACTAGTTACCGTACCCGCTACAGGACCTTTCCCTTACCACGCCTTGCAACTTTCCCTTTCAGTCATCGTTTGCAAGCAACACAAGAACCCAGTCCCTGAAATTCACACAACAATGGTCTCTCTATTCAACTCCACGCCTCCCCTACCTTGGACTGGATTTCATCCAACACCCTCCGTCTTGTTCGCCAACATCCCGGCATCTCAACCCGCAACTTTCTTACTTCGTTAATCATATTCTCCTCATATATATATTCGAGATAAAAACAACATTCGCTATAGCTATTTCTCCTCCAATCCCGGTGCGTCATTCCATTTAACTCTCCCCTTGCTCCACTGTTCCTTAAACCAACATCACTTTATCCACTCGCAACACCTCCTTAGTTCGGCGCCGTATATGAGATAGCAAACCGGTGTACTTCGAGTGCATGAGAACCTGTAAGCGAAGGGGAAACAGTACACCGGAAGTCTATATATTTGAGTTTTAGTTATTATAGGGTGTATACGAATTGTTGTTTCCATTTTTTCTCTCCTCTTCTTACTGTTAGTTTCGAACGAAACAAATAATATGAGTATTGGGTTTGTTCTGCTGGTCCAAGAATGAACAGGCGAGTTTATATAGGATTTAACACCTTGGCCACCACGTTTGTAGAATAAGAATAGGGTATACGTAGCCTACGGTTTTTGATTTAAACTTATCATCAATAGATTTCTACATCTAGGTAAGCATGTGTTAAATCTGAACCAAAACAGGTTGGCATCTGCTTTTCTTCAGCTTCGCATGTGGGGGAGATTTAAAATGATAAGAAATATAGTGTACAGATTTAGGCTTAGGGTGTGCAGATTTAACCATAGACATATAGTAACTGGACGAGGCATATCATGTGGAAATCTTTATTTAGGCAATTTGTTTTATATTTTAACTCACTGAAATTTTATAGGCAACAGGCATGTGCCGTATTTGTGTTTTGATAATACAGAGAGGCATGTGAGGAGATCTTTGAAAAATATACTCTGTGGATTTTGAAAGGATAGATGCAGCTTCGAATGGGAAAGGGGAAAATCTTCTGTTCGCTGATTTGGGTATTTAAAAATTGGGTTTGTACTGAGGCAGTTTTAAAATCAACAAAAACTATTGCTATCTTTATGACATATGAACCGATACACAAGGATGTGACGTCATACAACCTTACCTTGTCAGATTACTTTTTATTAGTCACGATTAGGGTAGCTTGGAGGTCACGCTCTTTTGAATATGAACACAGTAGCTGTCATCGAAAATGAATGTAGCATGTGCTTGTATTAAATATTTCTGTCAAGACAAGACTTGAACGGTGAAATAAGCATGTCCTTGCTTCCCTAGGTAGAGATTTTAAAAGCATAGGTTAAGCTAGCGTTTCATTTTCTTCACGGTATAAGCAATGCTAGGGCGCATGTAGGTTAATAAACTTTTTCCTAGGTTTGTAGGCACTTGCTAGCGTTAAGTTGGGGTATGTATAATCATGTGGTACTGACTACATTGAATTTCGTTAATATTCGAGCCACTACAGACATAAGTAAGAATATGGTCGTGTCCAGAGAGGTACCACAATCCCAGAAATATAATAATATCGGTAGTTTAACTCATTTTATGAAACCCCCAAAATATTGATATAGGGTGCGAAATACTCCAAACAAAAAGTTGCATATTTAATTAATTAAAAATTTCAGTAAAATTCTAAAAATTAAATTATAACTACGCCTCAAAAGAATCTTGTATATATTCGAGACTGATATTTAAATATATTAAATAAACCGTTATGGTCTATATGCGATTCCATAGCGACTATTTCTAAATTTAATTTGGACCTAACTTTTTATTCCCGCTATGAAATCTGGATTTTTCACATTCGTTGGAAAGATATTTTCAAACAGATTCAAATATTTCTTGTTTCGCTAAAATCCGATTTATTTTAAATCCTTTACATTCATTTGAAATTTGAAATCGAATTTTCAAACTACCGCGCCATTTTAGTCTCGGTTTAAGTTATATTATAAATTATACGTTTAAATATCGTTTTATTAAATGAATTCCTATATATAATTCAAAATAAAATATTTAAACAAATTTAAATATCTAGAATTCAACAGCTAAAAACCCGGGTCGTTACATATAATATATTTTATTCGTTCCACTATGAGATTCGTATTTAGTCTATTCTGTTGTTTTTCGTTCTTCCTCTTCTATTCTAATTTTGTTTCTTTCTATCTCTCACCCTCTAACTTCATTCTATTGGTGTTCCGGTATTTTTGATTCTTGAACAGTCGACATGGTGTTGTATGTCGATTTTCTGGGTCTAAAATCTGCCAGGTCGTTACAGAATATATTACTTAATCGAAATTTGTTCATATTAATACAAATGAATTAAAACGAGCCCTTAACGTTGCGGTAGTTCGTCGTTTTATGATTTGAACTAAGAATGAGTGTACATGATTCAATTTAAGTCGGAATTCTTTGAAACAAGAATATTTCGGACCTATTAGATTATATTATTCAAATAAAAGAGAATAACAAAGATTTCAAATTGTAGGTTTTTTGCGAACAAATTATACAATTGTAAACAACTGTAAAATCCGTTCGGCTTTCCTAAACAACAAGGATTGTTGTAGAGGGTGTCGAACTCTGGGACCAAAAATATTTTAATTAATAAATCCAATCAAGTTATTACAGGATTTTGATTGATTGAAAACACAGAAAGTAATAGCAAATAAATAAAAAGAGAGATTTATATAATAAGAGAAAGCAATTAGAGGATAATGACATAGATTGGATTCACACTCATCAATAGCCAACAAATAAATATAGATCTAATTCATGTTTCTGTCACACACATGAATCAACGATAATTAGGTTCTTAGAAACAAATAAGTAAATAATGACAAGCATAGCCTATGCAGGAGCTGAGCTCTTAAACAAGCATAGACTATCAGGACAAATTAACTAATTAATTTCTAAAACCCTAAAGTTAGATCTAAATCTGATAGTTGTTAGATCGAACACGAATATACCCTGTGAAGGAGCATAGCTCTTAAACGACACGGAATATGAAGGTTCAGATCTAACCCTTGATTCAGATCTAGATCTACATGTATAAAGGCTTCATCTATTGGCTATGTGATTCATGTTGAATCATATCTATTAGCGTCATCACCCCCTAATCAAAGGGGATTAGCTAGACATAGCTAAAGAAGAAGAGAAAAAGAAAATAACAGACATGAACATAAATAAAATAAAATAACAACTAAGAGAAAGGGAGAAGAGTTTTACTCCAAGAAGAGAATTACAGAATAAAACTAAGTCTGTTTTACAGTGAATGAGATAAAGTGTATTTATAGCTGATATGACAAAGGCTACTGGGCAAATTCCATAATGTGGGATTAAAGAATTAGCCCAACTAACACATAAGCTAGTGTGAACGCAGCTGTAGAGTGAGAGGCCTTGCAAATGAGCTAATGTGAACGCAATATGAGTCTTTAGTGAGCCAAATCTACCCAACTGAACTCTATTTGCAACCGTTCTTCAAGCTTTAAACTCTTCAAGCTTTAGTAATTTCAACTTCACTCTTTTTAAGCAAATTCTTCATGCTTTATCCATCAAATCCTCTAAACCAAGCTTTTTATCAACAAACTGAAAACACAGCTATAAATAAACAATATTAATTATTTTAAATAGAAAACTAGATAAATAAGCGGATAAAATATACACATTTACGTGTATATCATAGGTTTCAAGTTATGTAAAAATTAAATTTTCAGAAAGTCGTTGTAGAGTTGTTTTGAAACCATAACGACCTAACATATAAACTAAACAAAATTTAATTATAAAAACATAGTACCATACGACAACTAATTTCTGAATGATAGCACCAACTAAACAAAGTGGTTACATTAGTAATAAAAGACAAATAATGGAAATTTAACCATACAGATGCTATGTAGTCAACTAAAACTAAAGACCTTCTTCTCTTCTTCGCCTCATTATTTCTCTTCTCCTCGACTCCATATATTTGCGTTGCAATTCATCCATGTGCGAAGTATCCATTAACATTATTGCATCTTCCTCTTTTCATTGCTTTACATATAGAAGTTGATCAAGTCTAGAAATCCTTTCTTGGTGCTGATTGGCTCTGCTCTCCGTTACACGATTATACCTTTTATCAGAATACTTTAGAAGTTTTCTTGTTTCGGCTTGATTTCATGCAGCAGCTTGCTTTTTTTGCCGCCTTGGCTCCTTCTGGCCTAACATATCGGTCACCATTAAGGGTTAAGTCTTCTTCTGATCCTAAGCCAAAATTGTCTTGTGATTCTCTAGGACTTGAACTTTCTCCCACTCTTATAGCTTTCCCACGACTACTGCTAGTTTGGACGTCTTGGACAGTTTTTTGAAGTGATGATTTCCATTTCACGTGATTAACCAAGAGTTTATACACATGCATGAATTGATAGTAATGAGGTCCTTGTTTACTTTCTGGTTTATATATCTATTTAAATAACTTGTTTGCGGCAAGTCTTTGTGTAATAGGCCAAATTTTTACTGTCTAATTTAATCAAATAAAAATGACTTTTTTAATGTCGATTTGGAATATAAATAACTTTGAATTCTATTATTTTGAATAATATATTGATATAAAGTAATATCAAATAATAATTTATTTCAAAGTATTTAGGAATATATTGAATTTGCAGTTTTATATAAGATGGCGATAAAAAAGGGTTGATTTAATTTATAGTTGAATTACATTAACGTGTTCGTTATTAAACGACGTTTGGATGTATAGTTTATAATTTTACTATATGACGAGTTGTAGCATCGCAGTAGTTTGTCATATTACGCTTTGAACTTTCAATGATTGTACAAGATCCAATTTACGTCGGATTTCTTTGAAACAAGAAATGTTCAAATCTATTGGATAATATTTTCTAATGAAAGAGAAAAATCGAGTTTCCATATTATATATTTTATTTTGTGTCCAAATCAAATTTTCAAATAGTCGCTGTGGAATTCGTTTATAAATTATAACGATTTATTTTATGAAATAAAAGGGTATTGAATATTTATAATATCATTTTAATTTAGAAGCCGATGAATTTAAAATCTAAACTAGTATATTTGAAATTATATACAGCTGTTATATTTGTCAAAAATAAATTATTATTGTATGTTTCTGAATTTCGTTTTTAGTTGGAGCTCTCGTACGCTCATGCAAATTAAAATGTAGAGCGTTATACGCCAAAAAAATCGTCTGTCAAGTCAAAATTAAAGCTCTGTGCAATGAAAAGAAAACGCACATGATCCACTTCCTTTTGCCATTACATGCATTTCATTCCATTTTTATTCCCTTCTGATCTGATTGTATAAAATCTTTTTTAAAAAAACTTATCAAATCTTAGAGCCGCAACTCTTGGTTAATGTTTTCGGCTATTTCAGCATGATATATATAAAAGAAAATCCTACAATATCTTTTCAAATCCCGACAAAAACATATGGCGAAAATCTCTAAATAAATCTGGCATATCCTATCACTATCTTGAGCAAGATTTTTTTGGTCTGATGACTCAAAACTTCGAAGCATCATGTTTTAGAATAGTTATACCTTCTTTCCTTTTTATTCATTTTTCCTGTTTCCATTCGAAACAGTAATCATATTAAAATAAATCTTCAAATGGCCATATACTTGGCAATCACGTAACTTGCCTATATAAAAATATGTATTTTGGTTGTTTTCTGCACCCCCTTTTACTCAAACAATTCCTTCTCCATTCGAACTTACCCATCAACGAGCCAAGCCATCGTAACATTTCAAAAATTCGAAAAGATCATTATATAATCAAAACAACATCTCTACAATATTAAAGCTGATTTCTTTGATCTACGAGGGTGTGAGCTTCATAATCACGTATATAGGGTTGGGTGTGAATCTCGTTTGGACGTGGTGGTTGGAACTGCGGAGTGGAGGCTAGCGTTCCAAGTGGAGATGTGAGGCGCAGAGGGGAACAGGCAGGTCATCAGTGGCGAAGTGGGGGATACGGTGTGCATATGGAGCTGAAGCATGTTTTGAACGTGAACTCTTTGCAAGCACAGTACAGAGTGGGACGAGGTGACTACAGGGAGTTACAAGTATGTTGTTAAACAGGAGGTGGCTCAGGTGTAATCTATAGCGTATGTTTATCTGTTCAAAGTTGTAATAACCCGGAAATCCAAGCCAATTTAAAATTTTTATTTTGGCCATTTTATTTAATTTTGAATATTTAAAATGAATTATTTTAAATAATAACGATGAGAAATTTATTTTGAATAGAAGTAGAATGTATATATTTATATAGATTGTTGTTAGAATATAAATATTTTATTTTAATTTTAAAAGGAATTGAAAATGGCGCGGTAGTTTGAAAATTCGATTTCAAAGTTCAAATGAATGTACATGATTCAAAATAAATCGGATTTTAGTGAAACCAAAAATATTTAAATATATTTGAGAATATCTTTCCAACGAATCTGAAAAATCGAAATTTCATAGCTAGAATCAAAAGGTACGTCCAGTTGAAAATTCAGAATAGTCGCTATGGAATTCTGGCCCTTAAAAAGGGAAATTTTGCAAAGGATCTCGGTTTTCGACGAAACCACTTTTGTTGGATCCGTGATGTCAAGTTACTGCTAGGTTTCAAAATTCATAATTTTTGAAGTCAATATGTGAGCGTGGCGAAGTTAAACGTTTTTTAACCGTTTTAGTCAATTTCGATCGACCAGAAAATGACCATTTTGCAAACGGTCTCAGAATTTGACGAAATTAGTTTTGTTAGAACCGCATCGTCAAGACGAAGCTAGAAAATATTTTTTGGGAATTTTTAGAGTCAGTATGTGACCCCGACAAATTGAAATGCGCGTTCAAATTCAATATATAGATTTATATTTTGATTTTGGCGAAAACTGATCGAAACAGTTGAATCAGCTTACGATATATATCCCATTGTGTTCAGAATGGGGGTAATTAGCTAGGGACGACAGTCGTTGGGTCTCGTTTGGAGGTCGAATAAAAAGTCAACATTTTTGGAAGAAAATAAAATATATATATATATATTCACACCTAGCACACTCCCTCCCCTTATCCTCTACTTACCATTCACAAAGAAAAAGAAAAAAAATAAAAATAAAAATTGATCGATCCTCGTGCCCTACCTGCGCCGCCTACCATCGCGACCTTCTCCCCCCTCCCCTTTCCAGCGATCAATGGCGAAATCCCTAGCTCCTCCTCTCTCCTCTCACGCCCTCTCTCCTCTAATCCCCTCGCCAAGTCGAACGGAATCGCCACACCCTGAAGCCTGTCGCCAACGCCTTAGACCCGGAGCCCATGCCCGTGAGACCACCGCTCCACCTCAGCCCAATGCTCTTTAAACGCCGGCGCACCGTCTCCCCCACTCTAGATGTAAAACGTGAGTTTTGATTTTAACTATTTTACTTCCTTTTTAGCTAATTAAAATAGGGATTAAACATTGTGATCAAAACTGATTTTTAATGTGATTTTTAACAAGATAAAGGTCGGATTTTTAACATCATAAATTTTGATTTTGAATAAGATGAAGTTTTGATTTTTTTTATATAATCTTCGTTTGTTTAAAAATATGATCTCTGTTTGTTTAAAGTAGAGATTTTTATCATAGAAAAGCAGATATTTTTATTATACAAAGAAATGATTTTTATACAAGTAAAGATTCGACTTTTAATTAGCTAAAGATGTGATTTTAATAATTATGAAGGTATGATTTTTATTTATACCATAGCATAATAAAAATATGATTTTTATATTATAGAGATAATAAAAATATGATTTTTATATAGTAGAGATAATAAAAATATGATTTTTATATATGTAGTGAATCAAAAATATAATCTTTATTATATGAACACCGTTATATAAATAGAATTTTTATCTATATAATAGCAGTATAAAAATGTGATTTTTATATATGTAGAGAACACGGATGGCGAAAGTGACAAAGGGCGAGAACGGCGAAGATTTCCTACATATGAAGAGTCGCAGCGTTTGGTTTAGCTAATCGGTGAGAACTCCTCACTTTTATTTTAGTTTCTAGTTGAAATATATACTAGGATGTAGACGGTGCTTAGCAGCACCTGACACCCGTCGTCCACAGACCATGGACGACTTGTTTGTTTGATTTCGTTTGGATTGATTTGTTTGTGTGAAAATTGATTGTGAGGTGGAATGAATAGAATAAAATTCATGTGTTGAATAGAATAATATTCATGTGTAGAATAAAATAAAATTCATGTGTTGAATAGAATAAAATTCATGTGTTGAATAAAATAAAATAAAATTCATATGTTGAATTAAAATATATATTCATGTGTTGAATAAAATAAAATTCATATTTTGAATTAAAATATATATTCATGTGTTGAATAAAATAAAATTCTTGTGTTGAAATAAAATATATATTCATGTTTTGAAATAAAATAAATATTCGTTTACAAATCGAACGATTTGTTTATGTACACCAATTTGACTGATATTGATTGGGACGATAAATTTTACACATCGCCCAACTGCACAAATAAAATATGTGTTTGATTGTTTGAAACCCCACGCGGGTGTTGGGATGAAATTGGACATACACCAATCCCAATAATTAGATGTATGTCGATCGATTGATTGACAGCCTGTTATAAGCGTTGAATATTTATATTTGATGCTTATACAGTGTAGAATGCACTCTGGATTATGGTTGATTATTTATCGTTGCCATTATATACATGTGTTGTATGGAATCCATATAAATAATATTATATGGTAATTGAGTGGGTCTCATTCCAATTTAGAAAATAAATTATATTCATGTGTTGAATAAACAAAATAGTCATGTGTTGACAATACTCATGTGTTGAAACCAATCATGTGTTGAATAGAATATATATTCATGTGTTAAATAGAATAAAATTCATGTGTTGAATAAAACAAAATTCATATGTTGAAGAAAATATTCATTTGTTGAATAGAATAATGTAGTTATTGAGATATATAAAGCCGTGTTGATTAGATTGACGCCATTTTGATGTGAACGATATTTATATCGATTTTATTCATTTTTATAATGAATATAGAAAAGGAAGTGATTTCAAAATATAATGTTTTGAAAATATTATCATTTATAGATTAATGATATGGAATATTCAATTTTGATTAGAAATTGAATATGAAGTTGAAATCGTTTTGAAAACGAATTTAAAACGATTTATAAAATACGTTTTAAAAGGAAATCGACGAAGTATATATTATATATATTACATATATAATATAATGGCATGAATAGAACGCTCCGCGCTGCGGCAGTTCGCGAATTTCGACCACTGACTTCGAACGAATATTACGGGAGATCCGACCGTCGGGTTCTCCTAAAACCAGAGCCGTTGGATTCGTATCGAAAAGAGCTTTCTAACGGATATTAGAGATTTGAAACCTAATGTTTGGATTTGGAATTATGTCCAAATCAAATTTGGAAAAGGTCGCTGTAAGTGCAGTTCGATGGCCGTTGATGGAAATCGACTGTACGGGCCTTGATAAAATTATTAAAAATAGTAATAATTTGTGTAAAATCATAAGAAATGATTTGTGAAGAATTGAGATGAAAAATTCCAAATTTGAAAAGATAAAAATAGATTTTTATCGAACTGAACTAGTTTTGTACTAGAATTATAATCCCATTTATTTTTAAAATAAATAAAGTAGATTTGAAATGATTTTGAAAATAACCAGAATTTCTAATATATAAAGTGGAAATTGATTTGAATTGAAATTGTCTTTGGAATATTTCGATGTTGGATTTCGTGATTACACAAATATTATTATGGAAATTTGAAAGATATATTTATATCGTTATTTCCACTACGATATTTGTTGGTCGTAGAATTTGATATTGAATATAAGCCGATATATTTTCTATTCAGAGCCTTGTATTTAATATCAAATGGGATTTGGGTTTGTCGTGAATGGTGTCTTCATTAACACTGTTCTTAAACCCAGTGGAGAAAAATATTAAATCTTTTTATTTAGATTTAATGAAGTATACCAATTAAATGATATTTAATTGGAATTGAATTTGAATTGATTTTTGGGTTTATCGTGAACCGAGTTTTAAATGACATTGGTTCTTTAACCCAGTTAAAGACAGGATATGATTTCCCAAGTTAAATAGTCATTGATAGTGATTTTTGGGAAGATTAAAACCAAGTGGAGTTTTAATGAATCTTTAATTAGATTGAAATGATCGAGAATGGAGTATCCACCAGTTTTGCTCCAGGCGATAGTTAAATCTTTAATTAGATTTGAACGTGAAATGGTAATTGAATTTAGCGATAACACTGTGGTGTTAGATATGAAGTATTACCAGTTTTACTTCATGGGGTGAATAGGTTGGGATTGGGAAATTAAAACAAATGATTACTTCGGTAAGGTTCGTTAATCCCGACTAGTTTGGATAAACCATAATTTGTTTAGAATTGATATTCAAAAGAAGATTAAAGAATAAATTTAAAGAATTTATCTTTGATAAAATTAATGGGAACCTTTCCCAAAGTATAAGAATATTTGAATAAAAGAATATTCTGAATTGGAATGAGGCGTATGTTGTGTTTGTGTAACACTTGTTTATTTACGCGAGTTATTCAGAAAGACCGGGTTTATCCCATTCTGAATAACTGATTCGACGATGTGTCGAGGATGAAGACGGTGGTCGAAGACCGGAGGTCTTCACATCGTTTGGATAATTACTGATGATCTTGATTGGGCTGTACACACAAGAGGAGGGAATTAGTTGGTAATTGTCCAGACGTACTTAGAGATCGATGGATATGCGAGGTACAAGGTGCCTCCGGTTTCGTTCAGACCCAGAACGAACTTGTAAATGGACTGTGTGTCTGACATTGAATTTTATTCTGTGTGATTGATTTCTATTAAATATATAACTGTTTGGCGGCGGAGAATTTATTCTCTTGCTTAATGCCCTTCTCTGAGACATACGAGCTCAGAGGTTATATATTGATGGATATCAATCCGATGGAGTGAATTGCCTGTGTGGCATGCCTAGGTGGCAGTTGATCAAGGCTTCTGTTGAAAAGAAAAGTCTTATGGTTGATGATCAAAGCACCGCCTGTGTGGCATAGCTTTGTGTAACGTTGATTCGCGAGCCTCACACCCCGGTTGTGAGCCAGAAACGAGAGAGGACCTCAGGGAGGGCATGTGTTTCCTTCTAGCTAGAGTGGTGTCAGTGACCTACCAGCCCTGACATTTATATTATTTTCACTTATGTGGTTGTTGCTGTTGCAAGGCGCCTCAGATATATCGGTGACTATGTGGAGCAAATGGAGTCATTTGGCTCATTTACGCCCCAAAGGGCGGGGAAACGCAGTGTTCAGGCATAATAATCCACATTGGTGGACCAGCCCTGATGATCCATGGGGCAATTGCGGCTGTTCCTGAGACATGGGCTAGATTGTCACGAAGCCAGTGAGGACAATCCCTAGCCTCGGTTCATAGATAGAAATCCAACTTCCTATACGTGACTTCGCGGTTTTGATTGCAAACCTATATATGGAGACATAGTGGTATGGGGCACTTATATCGTCTATGATTGATACTTATGATTGAAATTGTTTTGACACTATACACTTATAATAATCATAAAAGATGAAATTTCACGTATCAAGCATTATTTGGCTATTATAAGGTAAAACCCTATCCTCCGGCTTGCGTTGCATTGTGTGATGGGACCTGTGTCTTATAATAGCTTCATTGTTCTTTATTTTGCATTGCGTTGTTGTTTTATGCACTGGTAGTATTGGGAGGAAGCCTGTTTCGTGTTATACGGTGTGGTCCCTTGATTTACCTAACTTTAAAATAAAGATTAATAACTGTTTTAGTTCTCACGCCAGTCACATGACTGACCTGGAGTTATTGTTTTAACCTAAACTCTGGGTGCCCTTATTTTCCACACAGGAAGCTAGTAGTTTTGGTTTTGCAGATTTATATTCACAGGATCCTGATTTACAGCTGGAATGATATCCGGAAAGCTCTGTATTCGTTTAACCTTTTCAGTTGTGTATTGTATTGTTTTTCCGCTGCTATGAAATGTACTGTAATCTCTGATATTTAGTGAATGTGTAATATTGATTTATACTCTCTATATTCTTGTATTCTGATGGAATAGTTGTAATTAACAATGAAATGTTCTTCTGCTTGTGTTCTTATTCGTCTTGTCCTCAACTCAATCCGGGGTTTCCCGTAAGGGGGATTTCGGGTCGTTTCATCGTGGTGTCAGAGCTTTGGTTTACAGAGCTCGTAGAACAAGACACGTTAGAACCAAACGAAAGAATTCATCAGAGATTGGATTTGTAATATCTAATGAGAATGACTCGTTAGAGGTAGGATCAGTAGTATCCTAGAACGAGTGTGAAGGGTGATATTTTGAAAATAGAAATATAAACGAATTTTGTTTTGAAATTTTAAACCTTATTCAGCGTATTTGAATATTTATTTGTATTGAATTTGGACAATCCAATATATAAAGATTTTGCATATACGTCTGATCCATGTGTATTCGAAGTTTTAATATACTGGATAGATATAGAATCACGCTCTAGTCACTCAGGGATAATCCTGGTGATGTTGCGACATCAACAGTATTTGTGCTCAAGTTTCGAAGGTGTGATATTTATATATTTCCCATTGACTGGTGTGAGAACCAAAACTAGATAGGGCTTATTGTTGTGATTTGGCATCAAAAATCTGATTTTTGGACTATGTATCAAAGTTATGAATTTGAAAAGATAATCAACTAATTGATTGCTGGTTGTGTTGTTTGATATTGTTTGATTAATTAAATGTTGAATCTTGGCCCAAAAAGGAAACAAATAGTGAATTGTATTGGAAATTAGTCGCATTTGCATGCATATACATGTACTTACATTGAACAGGTCATAGCAAGGAGGCCAGAGAAGAGGAATAAAATTGTTTGCCCGACAAATAGGTGCATGTTTATTGTATTTCTTGGGTTTTTGATGATTTTATGAGCCGATTGGCTAGCCGCTTGGCAGTTTCTTTTTCTTTTCGATTGGTGAGGGCCATGGGAAGCTATTTGAAATATCCCGAAGCTCCCGGTGCAGAGGAGGTTATGGCAAAAAAAATTGAAAATTTAGGGTGTTAGCCAAATTTTTGAAAAAATTGAAAAGTTCTTAGAAACTGAAAAGTTGAAGAACTTAAGCCATGATGAAAATAATGAAAGTTGAGCTGGTTTGTGAAACAACTTTCAGCTTTGTTCCTTTTCGAGGATGAAAAGTTTTAAGTGGGGGAGATTGTAATAACTCGGAAATTCGAGCTAATTTATAATTTTAATTTTGGCCATTTTATTGAATTTTGAATATTTAAAATGAGTTATTATGAAATAATAACGACGAGAAATTTATTTTGAATAGAATTAGAACGTATATATTTATATAGATCGTCGTTAGAATATAAATATATTATTTTAATTTTAAAAGGAATTGAAAATGGCGTGGTAGTTTGAAAATTCGATTTCAAAGTTCAAATAAAGTACATGATTCAAAATAAATCGGATTTTAGTGAAACCAAAAATATTTGAATCTATTTGAGAATATCTTCCCAAGGAATCCGAAAAATCGAAATTTCATAGCGGGAATCAAAAGACACGTCCAGTTGAAAATACAAAATAGTCGCTATGGAATTCTGGCCCTTAAAAATGGAAATTTTGCAAGCGACCTCGGTTTTTGATGAAACCACTTTTGTTGGATCCGTGATGTCAAGTTATTGCTAGGTTTCAAAATTCCTAATTTTTGAAGTCAATATGTGAGCGTAGCGAAGTTAAACGTGTTTTAACAGTTTCAGTCAATTTCGATCGACCAGAAAATGGCCATTTTGCAAACGATCTCAGAATTTGACGAAATTAGTTTTTTTAGAACCGTATCGTCAATACAAAGCTAGAAAATATTTTTTGGGAATTTTTAGAGTTAGTATGTGACCCGGCAAATTGAAATGCGCATTCAAATTCAATATATAGATTTATATTTTGATTTTGACAAAAACTGATCGAAACGATCGAATCTGCTTACGATATATATCTCATTATGTTCGGAATGGGGTTAATTAGCTAGGGGCGACAGTCATTGGGTCTCGTTTGGAGGTCGAATAAAAAGTCAACATTTCTGGAAGAAAATAAAATAAAATATATATATTCACACCTAGCACCCTCCCTCCCCTTATCCTCTCCTTACCGTTCACAAAGAAAAAGAAAAAAATCGATCAAGCCCCATGCCCTACCTGCGCCGCCTACCATCGTGACCTTCCCCCTCCCTTCCGGCGATCAACGGCGAAATCCGTAGCTCCTCCTCTCTCCTCTCACGCCCTCACTCCTCTAATACCCTCGCCAAGTCGAACGGAATCCCCCCCTCCCCCGAAGCCCGCCGCCGACGCCTTAGACCTGGAGCCCACGCCCGCGAGACCACCGCTTCACCTCAGCCCAGTGCTCCTCAGACACCGGCGCACCATCTCCCCCACTCCAGATATAAAACATGAGTTTTGATTTTAACTATTTTACTTTCTTTTAGCTAATTAAAATAGGGATTAAACATTATGATCAAAATTGATTTTTAATGTGATTTCTAACAAGATAAAGGTCTGATTTTTAACATCATAAAGTTTTGATTCTGAATAAGATGAAGTTTTGATTTTTATATAATCTTCGTTTGTTTAAAAATATGATCTCTGTTTGTTTAAAGTAGAGATTTTTATCATAGAAAAGCAGAAATTTTTATCATACAAAGAAATGATTTTTATACAAGTAAAGATTCGATTTTTAATTAGCTAAAGATGTGATTTTTATAATTATGAAGGTATGATTTTTATTTATACCATAGCATAATAAAAATATGATTTTTATATTATAGAGATAATAAAAATATGATTTTTATATAGTAGAGATAATAAAAATATGATTTTTATATATGTAGTGAATCAAAAATATGATCTTTATTATATGAACACGGTTATAAAAATAGAATTTTTATCTATATAATAGCAGTATAAAAATGTGATTTTTATATATGTAGCGAACACGGGCGGCGAAAGTGACAAAGGGCGAGAACGGCGAAGATTTCCTACATATGAAGAGTCGTGGCGTTTGGTTTAGCTAATCGGTGAGAACTCCTCACTTTTATTTTAGTTTCTAGTTGAAATATATACTAG
Organism: Allium sativum; assembly: GCA_030737875.1. Classification (NCBI taxonomy): domain Eukaryota; kingdom Viridiplantae; phylum Streptophyta; class Magnoliopsida; order Asparagales; family Amaryllidaceae; genus Allium; species Allium sativum. The sequence continues at coordinate 975,733,054 of CM060924.1, forward strand.
GATGCAGATGGTGCTTAGTAGCACCTGACACCCGTCGTCCACAGGCCATGGACGACTTGTTTGTTTGATTTCGTTTGGATTGATTTGATTGTGTGAAAATTGAATATGAGGTGGAATGAATAGAATAAAATTCATGTATTGAATAGAATAATATTCATGTGTTGAATAAAATAAAATTCATGTGTTGAATAGAATAAAATTCATGTGTTGAATAAAATAAAATTCATATTTTGAATTAAAATATATATTCATGTGTTGAATAAAATAAAATTCATGTGTTGAATTAAAATATATATTCATGTGTTGAATAAAATAAAATTCATATGTTGAAATAAAATATATATTCATGTGTTGAAATAAAATAAATATTCATTTACAAATCGAACGATTTGTTTATGTACACCGATTTGACTGATATTGATTGGGATGATAAATTTTACACATCACCCAAAAGCACAAATAAAATCTGTATTTGATTGTTTGAAACCCCATGTAACACCCCTCTCGAAAAGTTAATACAAAGATCTTTTAGCACAGTGGTTAGTGCGTGGTGTTGCTTTCCGGGAGGTCGGGGCTTCGAATCTGGGTTGTCACATTTGGTATCAGAGCTTATACCCAGCCGGAATTGTGTGTGTAATGCTGCGGATGTCAGTCGATGTGGTACTGATGCGCGTTACATGCACAACGCCTGGGTGGTGAGTGACATGAGCCAACGAGGACGTTGGGCTCTTTAAGGGGGGTAGTCTGTAACAACCCTCTCGAAAAGTTAATACAAAGATCTTTTAGCACAGTGGTTAGTGCGTGGTGTTGCTTTCCGGGAGGTCGGGGGTTCGAATCTGGGCTGTCACACCCCACACGGGTGTTGGGATGAAATTGGACATACACTAATCCCAGAAATTAGCTGTATGTCGATCGATTGATTGACAGGCTGTTATAAGCGTTGAATATTTATATTTGATGCTTATACAGTGTATAATGCACTCTGGATTATGGTTGATTATTTATCGTTGCTATTATATACATGTATTGTATGGAATCCATATAAGTAATATTATATGGTAATTGAGTGGGTCTTATCCCAATTTAGAAAATAAATTATATTCATGTGTTGAATAAACAGAATAGTCATGTGTTGACAATACTCATGTGTTGAGAATATTCATGTGTTGAAACCATTCATGGGTTGAATAGAATATATATTCATGTGTTGAATAGAATAAAATTCATGTGTTGAATAAAAGAAAATTCATGTGTTGAAGAAAATATTCATTTGTTGAATAGAATAATGAAGTTATTGAAATATATAAAGCCGTGTTGATTAGATTGACGCCATTTTGACGTGAACTATATTTATATCGATTTTATTCATTTTTATAATGAATATAGAAAAGGAAGTGATTTCAAAATATAACATTTTGAAAATATTATCATTTATAGATTAATGATATGGAATATTCAATTTTGATTAGAAATTGGATATGAAGTTGAAATCGTTTTGAAAACGAATTCAAAACGATTTATAAAATACGTTTTAAAAGGAAATCGATGAAGTATATATTATATATATTACATATATAATATAATGGCATGAATAGAACGCTCCGCGCTGCGGCAGTTCGCGAATTTCGACCACTGACTTCGAACGAATATTACGGGAGATCCGACCGTCGGGTTCTCCTAAAACCAGAGCCGTTGGATTCGTATCGAAAAGAGCTTTCTAACGGATATTAGAGATTTGAAACCTAATGTTTGGATTTGGAATTATGTCCAAATCAAATTTGGAAAAGGTCGATGTAAGTGCAGTTCGATGGCCGTTGATGGAAATCGACTGTACGGGCCTTGATAAAATTATTAAAAATAGTAATAATTTGTGTAAAATCATAAGAAATGATTTGTGAAGAATTGAGATGAAAAATTCCAAATTTGAAAAGATAAAAATAGATTTTTATCGAACTGAACTAGTTTTGTACTAGAATTATAATCCCATTTATTTTTAAAATAAATAAAGTGGATTTGAAATGATTTTGAAAATAACCAGAATTTCCAATATATAAAGTGGAAATGGATTTGAATCGAAATTGTCTTTGGAATATTTCGATGTTGGATTTCGTGATTACACAGATATTGTTATGGAAATTTGAAAGATATATTTATATCGTTATTTCCACTACGATATTTGTTGGTCATAGAATTTGATATTGAATATAAGCCGATATATTTTCTATTCAGAACCTTGTATTTAATATCAAATGGGATTTGGGTTTGTCGTGAACGGTGTCTTCATTAACATTGTTCTTAAACCTAGTGGAGAAAAAAATTAAATCTTTTTATTTAGATTTAATGAACTATACCAATTAAATGATATTTAATTGGAATTGAATTTTGGGTTTATCGTGAACCGTATTTTAAATGACATTGGTTCTTTAACCCAGTTAAAGATAGGATATGATTTCCCAAGTTAAATAGTCATTGATAATGATTTTTGGGAAGATTAAAACCAAGAGGAGTTTTAATGAATCTTTAATTAGATTGAAATGATCGAGAATGGAGTATCACCAGTTTTGCTCCAGGCGATAGTTAAATCTTTAATTAGATTTGAACGTGAAATGGTAATTGAATTTACCAATAACACCGTGGTGTTAGATATGAAGTATTACCAGTTTTACTTCATGGGGTGGATAGGTTGGGATTGGGAAATTAAAACAAATGATTACTTTGGTAAGGTTCGTTAATCCCGATTAGTTTGGATAAACCATAATTTGGTTTGAATTGATATTCAAAAGAAGATTAAAGAATTTATCTTTGATAAAATTAATGGGTACCTTTCCCAAGTATAAGAATATTTGAATAAAAGAATACTCTGAATTGGAATGAGGCGTATGTTATGTTTGTGTAACACATGTTTATTATATACGCGAGTTATTCAGAAAGACCGGGTTTATCCAATTCTGAATAACTGATTCGACGATGTGTCGAGGATGAAGACGGTGGTCGAAGACCGAAGGTCTTCACATCGTTTGGATAATTATTGATGATCTTGATTGGGTTGTACACCCAAGAGGAGGGAATCAGTTGGTGATTGTCCAGATGTACTTGGAGATCGATGGATATGCGAGGTACAAGGTGCCTCCGGTTTCGTTCAAACCCAGAACGAACTTGTAAATGGACTTTGTGTCTGACATTGGATTTTATTCTGTGTGATTGATTTCTATTAAATATATATCTGTTTGGCGGCGGAGAATTTATTCTCTTGCTTAACGCCCTTCTATGAGTCGTACGAGCTCAGAGGTTATATATTGATGGATATCAATTCGATGGAGTGAATTGCCTGTGTGGCATGCCTAAGTGGCAATTTATCAAGGCTTCTGTTGAAAAGCAAAGTCTTATGGTTGATGATCAAAGCACCGTCTATGTGGCATTGCTTTGTGTAACGTTGATTCGCGAGCCTCACACCTCGGTTGTGAACCAGAAACGGGAGAGGACCTTAGGGAGGGCATGTGTTTCCTTCTAGCTAGGGTGGTGTCAGTGACCTACCAGCCCTGACATTTATATTATTTTCACCTGTGCGGTTGTTGCTGTTGTGAGGCGTCTCGGATATATCGGTGACTATGTGGAGCCGATGCAGTCATTTGGCTCATTTACGCCCCAAATGGCGGGGAAACGCAGTGTTCAGGCATAATAATCCGTATTGGTGGACCGGCCCTGACGATCCATGGGGCAGTTGCGGCTGTTTCTGAGACATGGGCTAGATTGTCTCGAAGCCAGTGAGGACGATCCCTAGCCTCGGTTCGCAGATGGAAATCCAACTTCCAATATGTGACTTTGCGGTTTTGATTGCAAACCTATATATGGCGACATAGTGGTATGGGGCACTTATGCCGTCTATGATTGATACTTATGATTGAAATTGTTTTGACACTATACACTTATAGTAATAATAAAAGATGAAATTTCACGTATCAAGCATTATTTGGCTATTATAAGGTAAAACCCTATCCTCCGGCTTGCGTCGCTTTGTGTGATGGGACCTGGGTCTTATAATAGCTTCATTGTTCTTATTTAGCATTGCATTATTGTTTTATGCACTGGTAGGCTTAGGAGGAAGCCTGTTTCGTGTTATACGGCGTGGTCCCTTGATTTACCTAACTTTAAAATAAAGATTAATAACTATTTTAGTTCTCGCACCAGTCACATAACTAACCTGGAGTTTATTGTTTTAACCTAAACTCTGGGTGCCCCTATTTTCTGCACGGGCAGCTAGTAGTTTTGGTTTTGCAGATTTATATTCACAGGATCCTGATTTACAGCTGGAATGATATCCGGAAAGCTCTGTATCCGTTTATCACCTTCAGTTGTGTATTGTATTATTTTTCCGCTGCTATGAAATGTTTTGTAATCTCTGATATTTAGTTAATGTGTAATATTGATTTATACTCTGTATATTCTTGTATTCTGATGGAATTGTTGTAATTAACAATGAAATGTTCTTTTGCTTATGTTCTGATTCGTCTTGTCCTCAACTCAATCCGTGGTTTCCCGTAAGGGGTATTTCGGGTCGTTTCAGAAGTAGTGAGTTCGTTTGGTAAAGAAATGAGAGGATGTGCGTAGTCTGGGAAGTTTGGGTGGTGAGCTCATGAAGACTTGTGGTGGTTTAAGGGCAACGTGGGAGTTGAAATTCTCCAACGAGAATTAAAACAGAAATTTTTAAAGAGAACGGAAACTTGAAAATTACTATGGACTAAATGAGAACGAAATTTTGGACCTTGGTTAGTAAGATATTAGAGATAATACAAACATAATTATTAAACTAATAACATGAGAACATGCCTATGGTTAACATTCAGCAGGCAATATCGGGCTGCTTCATCGAACAAAAGGAGCTGGAATTCTAAAACAGGATGTTTAGTTTTAAAAGGAGAATAAATACAAGAGAGGAACGTATAGGAGGAAATTCTCAGCGGTAGTTGTTCTCGGGAAGAAGCAAGCTTGGAAGTTTAGAAATTTTATATGGGGAAGGGGGGAAATGGTGTTTATGCATGGGTGGATAAGTTTTTACATGGTGACTGGGGCGGTTGGCGAAGGGAGAGGAGGCCAAGGAGGTTCTGGACCTGGCGGGGTTGTTGCTCAGATCATCATAATTGGTGCCGGAATTGATGAGGTGTTGTTTGCGGGCATGGAGAAAAGGCTGGAGCAGTTGTAGAAAAAGATTAAAGGGGGAGGATGTGGGCTTGGGCCTGCATGTTTTTTTAGAAAAGGAAAAAAATAAAGAGTTCGAATGCAGATTGTAAAAGGGATGGTACTAATGTTAGCTTACATGCGATGACTTGGGCCTTGAATCCTGGTATATGTGCGAAAAAGAAGAAATATATATGGATAAAACGGAAGGAAGATGCAGATAGAAGACGTGTTGATTAAATTAGCCACGAAACCATGGGTTAAAGGATTATAAATGGTAACTAAGAATAATTTAAACTATTTTAAACTTAGTTTAATAATCGTGTGTATATACAAAATAGTAAATAATATAATTTTCACATACATGCATAAAATTGGGTGCAATAGGGTTCGTTGAAATCACATGGACAGAGCCTATGCTAAGTTGAAATAGAAAGATTCAGAGCTAATGGAATTTTTATATAATTTCAAATGCTTGTTGAAATTAAATAAGCTAACCAGAATTGTCAAACCGAAAATAAAAAGTGAGTTAATTCTCACCCCTTTCTTAAATGCTATGATGTGTTAAATTCATATAAAATATAATTTATCGTTGATAGTAATAATTGGATGATTGGATGCATGCCTTGGTTGCTTATTGGTTGTTTAATGATTATCGACATTTATATTATGTCATATTGGATGATTTGAATAAATATTTGTTTCTTACATTATTATCAAATATTATAATGAAATGTGATGCAAAGAAGAACATGTTGGAGGGATCCAACCTGATTCCTCAAATATTTTATATGTTGTTGTTTTTATATTGACTATATATGAACTGTTTGACACCCATTGACATTTAAAACCAGTTTAGATGTTGAAGTTGAATTTAAATTCAACATTGTTGTTATTTTAATCAATAAACGGTATTGATTGAGGGACTGGCAGCAAATGGCCTAAAATCCACCTTTTTGTCAAAATGTTGATTTGTAGTCAATCAAATTGACGTATTTAAAAGCTATAAAATTGTTTTATAACTGAGATGCAGTTTTAAATTATATTATATATATAATTGTAGAAGTTGGAAATAAATCGGTATTTATAACTTGGTTTTTATAAAAGAACTTTTAAATATAGATGCTAATTGTTTTTGGTAAAGAAGTTGATAAAAAGGCATTTTTGGGTATAAGATCTAAGCATTTAGTTTTATAACATGACGTTAAAAGGGTTTTGGGTAAATTATGTGATAAAAAATTGTTGTAACCTAATTCCAGTAATAAATGGAATTTGTATAGCGAAGTTAAACCAAGAGATTAATATTAAGTAAAAACGATCGTGATCGACTAAGTTTATTCCCAAAGTAAGATTATGGTTAATCAAAACCGTAGTTTAAATAAAATAGTAAATAAAGATTTGTTTGAGGTTATAAGTGATATGAGTTTTGAGGTTTGAGGTACGAACTTATATTTATTCTGAGATAAGAACGTTGTCGATCAAGGTCTGAGAGGTAAATAAATACCCCAACTTGAACGACTTCACTGTTATCGAAGTATGGTATTAGTTTGTAACGTTAAGAAGGTTGAAATGAGTTTATTATTTTCATAAGAAACATATTTCAATCTATTTGCAAGTTTTGAAATGAAATTGAACTACTTGGTTCTAAAATAACCAATGTATAAATTTACATGGTTCGGCCAAGCTAAAAGAGAACATATATATATAAATATATATTCAGCACCGTTTCTAAATAATGGAAATAGTTGGGCTTAAATACACTTATTCTGAATAATAAGTGAATAGCGATAAATTTTTCTGGATAAATGGAAAGGGTTATTAGAATTGAAATGGAAGCAAGTAGTTGAAATCAAATTATATTTCCAAAGGAAACAATATAAAGAGTGATGGTGAAATTAAAATAATATTTTTAGAAATAAAGAAGTATAAACAAGGATTAGTGGAATACAAATGTTTTTAAAAAAAAGTTATGGTAATGTTTTCGAAGTAATGGAAACAGAAGTGTTTGTTGAATATAGAGAATGATTTTAAAGAATCGATTAAGAGTTACGAATAAATGATTTATGAATGAAATGACGTAAGCTCCCAATATACTTGATCGTACTGCTGACCAATCTGATTGAATGATTATTGTGATTGAATTTTGTTGAGATTGATTGTCAAAAACCCAACTATCAGTGATATACATTATTTGACCTTTTTGACGTGTTGTTTCGAAGAGACTGGAATGGGAACTAGACCCAAAACCACTTCGAATCAACGTTGCACTCGAAGCTAATTTGCAGGGAAGAAAGATTGAGAAATTGAAGACCGTAGATCTTCATAAAAAGGAAGAACTACTTATAATCTCTAACTTGCAACCAGAGTTACTCTGTAGTTCTATTGTAGTTGAAATTTGCAGATTGTAAGGACTACTACTATTGATCTATAGGGTGATTCCTAGGATGTAGTAGGAGGGTGCCTTTGATTCATGCTGTTGCTGGATGACTTGTGTGGACGTCAATTAGTGATATGACGGATCTGATGATGTGACATTCAAAGATAATGAGATGTTCTCCGAAAAATAAAACGTGACCTCAAGCCCCATCAACTGGAAAATGAAAAAAATCGGGTAGGCAGCATGACTAGTTGGGTTATACCCAAGAAGAGTGGATTATCACTATCTAAAGAAAATCCCTATTTGTTTCTTCTTTCGCTTTTGTATCTCCCGAGAATGGTTATGTTGGCGTCAACCGTGGGTGGTAATACATTCGGTCCAATCAAGTTGAATGAGTGACCGGCCGGGTTGCAAGATGTTCTTGTTGAACCCAGTGCACCCCCTCAAGAGTACACTGATCAGAAGGTGGTCCCGTACCTTTTTATAGTTGGAATCCATTCTCCAATAAGAGCCTGCAGTTTTTGATTATATAATGAATATGCAGAGCGTGAGATGCAAACGTTCTACTATATGGTTATTTATTTGTGATTTGATAGACACTATTATAATATCATTGGATTTTGATATACCAAAAATGTTTTGGGTTATAATAAGGTAAAAATCGTCCGTGTTAATTTGTGGGCTGGTTTTACTATTATCCTTGCTTTCAAAAGGATTTTATAAAGTTAAGCAAGTTATTTGTCATGTGAATTACCACTGAAAGTATTCCAGATTGATCCGGGTGAATATTGCTTTGCTTCAAATGTGCTCGGGTCAGACCGAGTATATTCCAGGTTTAGGTTTCGCTTGGGACTCTAGAAGAAGAGCTAGAGTTGAGACAAACACTGATATTTACTTGTATTTGTTCATTTCGTTGTGTGTATTGATTGATATGAGTACATACTCTGATGTTTTTTTTCGAAAATTATATGTATTCTGATGTTGTAATCACTTATGTATATAGTTTTCTTTGAATAAAGTATGTTGGTATATTATATTTTTTCCAATCCGCTGTGAGATTCTGATCTTTTTATTCTTCTATTCTAATGTTTCTTTCTTTCTTTTCTCACCCTCTAATTTCTTTCTCCTAACTATCCGCTTTTCTGTGCAATTTGAGTTGACATGGGTTGTTAGATGTTGGCTTAAACTGTATGGAAAAAGTGAGTTGTTACAAAGTGGTATCAGAGCTAATGGTTTAGGAACAACCTTGGCTCTATGGCGTAACTCAATATAGATAGGAATATGATTAGTAATATCCTAGATTGAGTTTGTGTATATATGAGAGCGTGTATTTGTAATTTGATATAAAATTATTTTTAGCCCAATGTAGTTTGTAAAGTAATAAAAGCAATGATTTTCTTCTGTGCTGTAACGGATGGAATTTTCGACCCAGAAAATCAACATAAAAACACACTGTTGACTATTCAAGCATCGAAAACACCAGGACATTAATAGAAGAATTTAGAGGGTGAGAAAGAAAAGATAGAACTAATAGAATAAAAGAAGAAGAAGAAGATCACAACTGAACAGAATCAGAGTAACACGAAACTCGCAGCGGAACAAAATAAGATGTATTATATAACATAACTTTGAATACAAAACTGTATTATATATGCATACCATTATCAGAGTACAATACATCATATCACAGCGGAAATAACTCTACATAACTAATGGTGAAGCTTCCTGCTTTTGAGCTCCTCCAAGTGAATCTGCAAAGCCTGAAACACTTGACTGCCCGTACAAATTTGGGCACCCAAGAGTTTAGGGAAAACAAACAAAATAAACTCTGGGTCAGTCATGGGACTGGTGTGAGTAAATTCCAACCATACTGTTTAACTTTGAAAATCCTTTTCCAAACAAGAAGGTAATAGTAAGACCAACCCACACATAAACATGGACGGTTTTTACCTTACTATAACCCAACATATTTTTATATCAAACTTCAGTGATATTATAATAATGTCTACTCAATTAAATCATCAAGTAGCAGAACGCTTGCATCTCACGCTCCACATATATATAGTATAAAATCATAAACCGCAGGGCACTTATTGGAGATTGAATTTCAACAAACAAGGTATGGGAGCACCTTCTGAATAGTGTACTCTAGAGGGGATACACTCAGGGTTCAACAAGAACGTCTTGCAACCCGGCCACACATGACCGCTCACTCATTTAGCTTGAGTGTCGCGAATATATTGCCACCACGGTTGTAGGCCATCCAACCGTCATCCGAAGATACAGAATCGAAAAGAAGTATAAATATGAATTTTCTCTAGATCGATGACAATACACCCTGCTTGGGGATGACCCAACTAGCCATGCTGCCTAGCCCAACTTCTGTCACTTCCTGGTTGTGAGGCTAGAGGCTACGTCTATCTTCAGAACATCTGATCACCATTCACTTTGAATGTCACATCGTCAAATCCGTAATCACACATTGATTACACAAATGCACACTGGGTGTAGAATAAAGAGAAGTCACCTTCTCCCCACCAACTTGGTATATTCATAAAATCAACGGCGTGACCGTTGGAAATACTCTGTCAGACACTCGTCCATACAAGTTGTCCTGGGACTGGACAAACAAAAACACACCATTCTATAACTGGTCGATCCTTGCATTTAACTCCGTCTTCAATTATCTTCAGCATATCTAATTCGCAACGATTATGCCTATACGAAGTGGTTTCCGGATAATATATCCAACCGGTCTCTCCGTATTGACAACGATGGTCAAAATACTTCGATAGTCGGTTATTTAACCATCGAAGTAAAAACAAACATCCATTCTAATGTATAACTAAACACCACACAACCACGGGCACTTTTATTTGACATTCGTTTTATTTTTCGAATTCCCATATCTTACCAGATATTTCTCAAATCCCGTTTTAGCCTTTTCATACTTCTTGGAAAAACATTTCCAGTTATTATAAACTCTTATTCTTTCATGTTCCAGAAACATACGTTATTAACGTTCGAAACATTTTCATTCTTTTCACATTCCTTGGTTTCTACACTTGGATCGTATACCCTATCTTCATTGGAAAATATTTCCAATTTCATTATAAATATTTTAATCGGCCAACCGTTTACTTTTAAAACATAATTCACTTTAAAATGTGAATACCATTCCTGTTATAGAAATCTGAATACCTTTATCAATAAACTCTTTATTCAAGTAATACTTATCTCGTTTACCGAAACCTCTTTCATACTTTATATTCCCAATCCACTTTATAAACTCTGTTTTCTAAGACAACTTCTTATCAAATCGATATCAAGTTTATAACTAAATACTGACTCCTATCCTATTAACATTTATTTGTTTAAACTAAATGTTAATTATTCTATCAGATTTTAATCCCTAAAAATAATTTGCTTTTAATACATTCGACATTGTCGAATCCCAGTTCCAAATCCTAATGGTTTAATTCTAATCACATTTCGAACATCGAAATGCTGTCATTAGTTTCTAATACGATTCCCCAAATTCTTTTTCTAAACTTTTTCTTATATTTCTTTGAACAAACATCGTTACTTATTACTCTAGAATAAGTGGATTTCAAACCAAACTATTACGTTTCCTAGGAAGTGCTGCTATATATAAAAGTCATGCTTAAGTCAAATCAACAGCAGTTAATTTGTCGCTATAGTTCTAACTTGTCATACGCTGTAATATTCTCCTAATAACTAATTACAGTCACACTTACCTTATCAACAGCGTTATTTTATTGCTATAGTTCAACTTGTCATACGCTGTAATATTCTTTGTTATAACTAATCTTGACATAACAGTCACACTTATCTTATCAACAGCATTATTTTATCGCTATAATTCTAAGACTTGCATACGCTGCCATATTCCTTTTATACAAAAATCTTGGCATCTCTTTCCATTACAAAAATCTTGACATCTCTTTCTGTTACAAAAATCCTGACATCTCTTTCCGTTACAAACTGATATCGTTCCTCGGTAATAGCGAAGCCGTTCAAGTTGGGGTATTTTGTTTACCTCTCAGACCTTGATCGACAACGTTCTTACCTTAGAACCGATACAAGTCTGCACTCTAATCCCTTATTACTTATAATATCTATCCGATCGTACTTTCATGTTTATTTTTAACTATGGTTTTATAACACCATATCGTTACTTTGAAATCTCTGGTGTTTGATTATTTATATTAAACATTTACTCTTCGCTTTCTCCATTCCACAGTTCTATTTATAACTTCTTAACCAAAAGGTAATTAAATCTTATTACTTTGGATTAATTTATTTCTAAACTGTTTCATTAGATTAATTGAAGACCAATTAACCTAATAATTATTTTCCCAAATAACAGTTGATTTAATCAACTTCATTCCATCAGTAAATTCGTTAACTGATTTTAATTACTTCTTAACATTAGATTAATATAATTAATCTAATAATATTATTATCCAAATATTAAATCGTCGGATAATTTCTGCTTTATAAACTCATTTAAATGCCAACAATCGTTTTTATTTATTTTATAAAACGAACTCTAAAATACTGGTTTATAATAGAACTTCTATCATTAATTTAAATCTTCTTTTTAATTATAAAAATATAATTTTTATAATTAACCTCGTTGATTTGCCTGACGGCCAATCAACTCTTTAACAAAACGATGGTTTTACGGTTGACTGTCACCACTTTCTAAATCGATATCATTTATTTATTTATCGAATAGATGTTGAATATCCGTTCAACATAAATATTCTCATGGGATTTTAAATATAATTCGGGTTCAAACAGTGCATACAAAACAAACAATACATATAAATATCGAGTAATCCGGTCGGATTCCTCCAACCGGTTTCCGCATCCACAGATGTCAGTCAACACAATTTACACTAACTCTATACTAGGGGATATTCTAATCGATGGAATCAGTGTCTAATTGGTGAGGTGTACTTATGTAACGATATATAATATTCAATCAAATTAACTGTAATCTACCTAATTGACCATCACACAGCATTCAAACAACATTAAATTATAATTTAAAAAGATCAGAGTGAGTGAATTTACTCACCTTCGCGCGTTAACCGTTAAAAACGATTTGCGTTCGCTGATTCAGACACCCGCTCGAGTGTTTATCGCGCGCCACTTCCATGCCGCCGCGCTGAACTTCATTCACTGCTGTATACTTCTGGTTTGTTTTCCTTTTTATTTAAATGGGCTTCGCTATGAACTGGTCCGACAATAAACAAACCCGCCCACTTAGTGAATCCACCTTCTTCGATATCCCCTCACCATTCTGATCGTCTTAAACCAACCCGTAAATTCGTTACTTTATATGGGAACACTTCCAGTAATATATTGATCCATCATTTCCGAACTTAAACCCCATCAAACAATACGTCAACTCGAACTTCCTCCCCTACTGGCAACGACAACAACCCAAGACTTTGCTGCTAAATCGAGACTCTTTTCTTTCACTACAGAAGAATTTGTTCTCCTGCTCTCAATACCGGAGATGATCTGATGTTGCATAGATAACAGATCCAAATATATAGGATCATCTTCTAGTTTTAACCAATATGTACAACTCAATACACCGTTCAAATTACAGAAAATAAAAGGACGGCTAACTAGTAGTATATGGTATACACCACATCCTTGCCGTGCCCTTTCAATGGCCCTTGTCCTTCATCCAAATCTCACTCCCACGTACCAAGCCACCATATTATTCCTCACGTCCATAATGCAGCAGTCTTTAACGTTCCCTCACCCGCAACTGTCACCATATTATTACACAACTACCACCATATACTATGCAACTGTCCCAGACCCGCATCCCACTCACCAACAATCACGCCCCATGCCATTTCTTCTCCTTTCTTCTATATGAACACCACTTCGCCCCTGTACATTTCTTTTACCCTTCACTTCACCTTTCTTTGAACAGCTTCCTCTCCATAAAACAACAAAACTTTACACCATCCGAATCTCCTTCAATAGTTGCGCCTGAACTTTACACCTTTCCATCACTTCACCATTAGTTGATCAAAACCGCCACTGTCCTCCGACGTTCACCATGCTCCGGCCATGTTCCTGACTACCGGACTTCACCCTTCGACAACAACGACCCACTGCGTCAACTCCTCACACACACACACCCATACGCACTGCACTTGCTCACCGAAAACAACTTCAGCCCTTGCCTCCCTGTATGAAACGTCATCTACTCGTTTACATCCTCCTATACATGCACGCTACAGTGCTTCTCTCTCTCTCCTTTATCAATACAAAGTGCTTCTTCTTCTCGCATGAATTATCCTGCTCCAGGATACCTTCCGCAAAGAAAGGAATGGCTATAGTCGAAACACGTCAGCTCCTTACACGTATATGCCACTCGGTTCTCCCTTTTCATGATTTGCCGCACCAGTATTTTGTTTTGTTTGCATAGATTTCAGATGAAGAAGGAGGTGAGTTTAGATCTTGTTTCTGGCGAATGGATGAAGAAGACATTGGGTATATATATAAGTGAATTACTTAATGGTTAAGGAATGAGAAGCATAGGGGTAGGCACGTTATCAGGGTATGGGTGTTTTGCTTCATTGTTAAGCTATAGGGTCACTGTTTTATTTTACTGTTTCAAAGTATGGTGTAAATTAATGAACCATACTTCATTAGGTAGTATTCTCCTTAGATTTTTTCCCCAGATATAGCTTCCCGCGAGAACATGCATAATTCATGGGATGGGGAAATGAAATGTGCTGACTGTATGTTTTAAATATTATATGTTTTTAATTAATGTACCTCATTACGTAGCATTTTGTTCATGTCTGAGCTGCTACGGACAGACGTAAGATTACGGTCGTGTCCAGCGAGGTGTCACGATCCCAAAAATATAATAATACCGGTAGTTGAACTCATTCTGTGAAACCTCGAAATACCGATACAGGGTGCACAATACTCCAAATAAAAAGTTGCATATTTAATTAATTAAAAATTACAGTAAAATTCTAAAAATTAAATTATCGCTGCGCCTCAAAAGAACCTTGTCCCGGTTTGCATCCGATATCAAGTTATATTCAAATAACTGTTACGGTCGATATACGATTTCATAGCGACTTTCTGAATATTTGATTTGGACATATCTTGTAATATATTCGATGAAATCTTGGTTTTTCACTTCTGTTAGAAAGATACAGTTCAACAGATTCCAACGTTTCTTGTTTCGCAGAAATCTGATTCAAAACAAGTCCGGAACACTCAGTTGAAGTTTAGAACGCTAAATTACGAACTGCAGGGTTGTTCTGAGCTCGATTATGATTAATATATATTTATATACGTTCAACTTCTTTTTAATTAATATATAAATCCACTTATATTACAAATTCAATATTTAAACTGATTTAAATATTCAAATAACAACCGACAAAAATGCGAGACGTTACAGACCTTCCCCCTTAAAATAATTTCGTCCTCGAAATTGCTAAGATAGGGAAAATGCTACAATCTCTGTTATAACATGGTTAAAAATCTTTTTGGTTTACTTCATAGTTCCAGTTTCCACTGAACTGATTATTTCCAATTAAAATATTAATTCCTTATTGTTTCGAATATTTTCAAAATTTCTGAAAATTTCCTAACAGCTTAAATTTTCAGACAATCTCGCCAGCATCTCCTCTGCACGGCTCACTCGGTACTACAACAACTTGCCACTCCGGGCCTTTTTCAATCCAAAAGAAAATCAAACAGCCAAACGGTTTGCCCAAACTGACTCATAAAAAATCTCATACTCGTATATAAACGTGTACCTTCTCTGTTGGGCATTCAACTCTATCTCTGCCATCTGCTATCAAACCAGCATATCCAAGCATTCTTGGTTGATCTCCCATCAATCCGTTCTCAAACCAGTCTTTCGCTTTTACTAAGCCAAATTTCTATTTCAACTCCGATTCCACTCTTAGTTCTTAACCTTGTTAAGTTTTATTATGACATTCCATTTACTGATTTATTTCTCAAATCAGTTATCTCCTCTCCAAATTCCAAACTCGATTCTTATTCTCCAAGAATCAATTTGTTTTATTAACTTGAATCTCCAATATTTTTCTTTTATAACTTTCATTCTGGATCGTTCCAAATTCAGTCCAGTTTTGTTATCTTCGTTTAAATTCCCCTTTTTACCATTTTAACTCCTTAAGTTAAATTTCTATTTCAGAATTTAAATTCCTGGGATTTATTTCAAATCAGTTTGAAATCATATATAATTCAAAACATTTGAATTTCTGACAACTTGTTTTCTCACAATAATCCAAAACAAAATCTTTGGTAGTAATCCGTCACTTGCCAGCTCGAAAATGAACACCGATAATGTCGCGATCATCATCGGAATTTATTTTCCAGTCATCAAAGTGAGTTCAATACTGTTATCATTTTTCAAAACTCATTTTTCAAACATTTTCATTTTGAATATTACTTCAAAATATCATTCACAGCACTTGGAAAACAAATTTTCAAATCTCCCAGGATTTTAAAATTCCCTTATATTTTATCCAAATTCAATTTCAATTCTTTTCCAAGTTTCTAGAGTTTTATTTCAATTCTGGTCTTTAATTCAGATTCAGCTCATCTGATTTTGCATATCATACTTATATAATATTTCGATTGGTAGTTTATATAACCAACTTAATTATAATCCTGTTCGATCATAATAATGATCACATATCCAATATATTATATTAATATCAAGATATACACTTCTTTTTATATCAAAATATACTTTGGGTAAAATTATTTCATTTACCCTCTTTTCAAAACATACTGTGTCGAATTACTCTGTTCAAGAGTTTAGAAACACCTATCGACTCAGTTTGCATTACTGTTTCGACCAGAATTCATAAACCACTCGACTGACCAGTCAACACAATATAAAATAGTTTTTATATTAATCACAAATACGCGCTCATATATATACACTCAACTCAATCTAGAGTATTACTAACTCCATCTCTATTGAGTTATGCCACAGAGCCAAGGTAATCACTTAACCTTCAGCTCTGATACCATCTGTAACGGATGGAATTTTCGACCCAGAAAATCAACATAAAAACACACTGTTGACTATTCAAGCATCGAAAACACCAGGACATTAATAGAAGAATTTAGAGGGTGAGAAAGAAAAGATAGAACTAATAGAATAAAAGAAGAAGAAGAAGATCACAACTGAACAGAATCAGAGTAACACGAAACTCGCAGCGGAACAAAATAAGATGTATTATATAACATAACTTTGAATACAAAACTGTATTATATATGCATACCATTATCAGAGTACAATACATCATATCACAGCGGAAATAACTCTACATAACTAATGGTGAAGCTTCCTGCTTTTGAGCTCCTCCAAGTGAATCTGCAAAGCCTGAAACACTTGACTGCCCGTACAAATTTGGGCACCCAAGAGTTTAGGGAAAACAAACAAAATAAACTCTGGGTCAGTCATGGGACTGGTGTGAGTAAATTCCAACCATACTGTTTAACTTTGAAAATCCTTTTCCAAACAAGAAGGTAATAGTAAGACCAACCCACACATAAACATGGACGGTTTTTACCTTACTATAACCCAACATATTTTTATATCAAACTTCAGTGATATTATAATAATGTCTACTCAATTAAATCATCAAGTAGCAGAACGCTTGCATCTCACGCTCCACATATATATAGTATAAAATCATAAACCGCAGGGCACTTATTGTAGATTGAATTTCAACAAACAAGGTATGGGAGCACCTTCTGAATAGTGTACTCTAGAGGGGATACACTCAGGGTTCAACAAGAACGTCTTGCAACCCGGCCACACATGACCGCTCACTCATTTAGCTTGAGTGTCGCGAATATATTGCCACCACGGTTGTAGGCCATCCAACCGTCATCCGAAGATACAGAATCGAAAAGAAGTATAAATATGAATTTTCTCTAGATCGATGACAATACACCCTGCTTGGGGATGACCCAACTAGCCATGCTGCCTAGCCCAACTTCTGTCACTTCCTGGTTGTGAGGCTAGAGGCTACGTCTATCTTCAGAACATCTGATCACCATTCACTTTGAATGTCACATCGTCAAATCCGTAATCACACATTGATTACACAAATGCACACTGGGTGTAGAATAAAGAGAAGTCACCTTCTCCCCACCAACTTGGTATATTCATAAAATCAACGGCGTGACCGTTGGAAATACTCTGTCAGACACTCGTCCATACAAGTTGTCCTGGGACTGGACAAACAAAAACACACCATTCTATAGCTGGTCGATCCTTGCATTTAACTCCGTCTTCAATTATCTTCAGCATATCTAATTCGCAACGATTATGCCTATACGAAGTGGTTTCCGGATAATATATCCAACCGGTCTCTCCGTATTGACAACGATGGTCAAAATACTTCGATAGTCGGTTATTTAACCATCGAAGTAAAAACAAACATCCATTCTAATGTATAACTAAACACCACACAACCACGGGCACTTTTATTTGACATTCGTTTTATTTTTCGAATTCCCATATCTTACCAGATATTTCTCAAATCCCGTTTTAGCCTTTTCATACTTCTTGGAAAAACATTTCCAGTTATTATAAACTCTTATTCTTTCATGTTCCAGAAACATACGTTATTAACGTTCGAAACATTTTCATTCTTTTCACATTCCTTGGTTTCTACACTTGGATCGTATACCCTATCTTCATTGGAAAATATTTCCAATTTCATTATAAATATTTTAATCGGCCAACCGTTTACTTTTAAAACATAATTCACTTTAAAATGTGAATACCATTCCTGTTATAGAAATCTGAATACCTTTATCAATAAACTCTTTATTCAAGTAATACTTATCTCGTTTACCGAAACCTCTTTCATACTTTATATTCCCAATCCACTTTATAAACTCTGTTTTCTAAGACAACTTCTTATCAAATCGATATCAAGTTTATAACTAAATACTGACTCCTATCCTATTAACATTTATTTGTTTAAACTAAATGTTAATTATTCTATCAGATTTTAATCCCTAAAAATAATTTGCTTTTAATACATTCGACATTGTCGAATCCCAGTTCCAAATCCTAATGGTTTAATTCTAATCACATTTCGAACATCGAAATGCTGTCATTAGTTTCTAATACGATTCCCCAAATTCTTTTTCTAAACTTTTTCTTATATTTCTTTGAACAAACATCGTTACTTATTACTCTAGAATAAGTGGATTTCAAACCAAACTATTACGTTTCCTAGGAAGTGCTGCTATATATAAAAGTCATGCTTAAGTCAAATCAACAGCAGTTAATTTGTCGCTATAGTTCTAACTTGTCATACGCTGTAATATTCTCCTAATAACTAATTACAGTCACACTTACCTTATCAACAGCGTTATTTTATTGCTATAGTTCAACTTGTCATACGCTGTAATATTCTTTGTTATAACTAATCTTGACATAACAGTCACACTTATCTTATCAACAGCATTATTTTATCGCTATAATTCTAAGACTTGCATACGCTGCCATATTCCTTTTATACAAAAATCTTGGCATCTCTTTCCATTACAAAAATCTTGACATCTCTTTCTGTTACAAAAATCCTGACATCTCTTTCCGTTACAAACTGATATCGTTCCTCGGTAATAGCGAAGCCGTTCAAGTTGGGGTATTTTGTTTACCTCTCAGACCTTGATCGACAACGTTCTTACCTTAGAACCGATACAAGTCTGCACTCTAATCCCTTATTACTTATAATATCTATCCGATCGTACTTTCATGTTTATTTTTAACTATGGTTTTATAACACCATATCGTTACTTTGAAATCTCTGGTGTTTGATTATTTATATTAAACATTTACTCTTCGCTTTCTCCATTCCACAGTTCTATTTATAACTTCTTAACCAAAAGGTAATTAAATCTTATTACTTTGGATTAATTTATTTCTAAACTGTTTCATTAGATTAATTGAAGACCAATTAACCTAATAATTATTTTCCCAAATAACAGTTGATTTAATCAACTTCATTCCATCAGTAAATTCGTTAACTGATTTTAATTACTTCTTAACATTAGATTAATATAATTAATCTAATAATATTATTATCCAAATATTAAATCGTCGGATAATTTCTGCTTTATAAACTCATTTAAATGCCAACAATCGTTTTTATTTATTTTATAAAACGAACTCTAAAATACTGGTTTATAATAGAACTTCTATCATTAATTTAAATCTTCTTTTTAATTATAAAAATATAATTTTTATAATTAACCTCGTTGATTTGCCTGACGGCCAATCAACTCTTTAACAAAACGATGGTTTTACGGTTGACTGTCACCACTTTCTAAATCGATATCATTTATTTATTTATCGAACAGATGTTGAATATCCGTTCAACATAAATATTCTCATGGGGTTTTAAATATAATTCGGGTTCAAACAGTGCATACAAAACAAACAATACATATAAATATCGAGTAATCCGGTCGGATTCCTCCAACCGGTTTCCGCATCCACAGATGTCAGTCAACACAATTTACACTAACTCTATACTAGGGGATATTCTAATCGATGGAATCAGTGTCTAATTGGTGAGGTGTACTTATGTAACGATATATAATATTCAATCAAATTAACTGTAATCTACCTAATTGACCATCACACAGCATTCAAACAACATTAAATTATAATTTAAAAAGATCAGAGTGAGTGAATTTACTCACCTTCGCGCGTTAACCGTTAAAAACGATTTGCGTTCGCTGATTCAGACACCCGCTCGAGTGTTTATCGCGCGCCACTTCCATGCCGCCGCGCTGAACTTCATTCACTGCTGTATACTTCTGGTTTGTTTTCCTTTTTATTTAAATGGGCTTCGCTATGAACTGGTCCGACAATAAACAAACCCGCCCACTTAGTGAATCCACCTTCTTCGATATCCCCTCACCATTCTGATCGTCTTAAACCAACCCGTAAATTCGTTACTTTATATGGGAACACTTCCAGTAATATATTGATCCATCATTTCCGAACTTAAACCCCATCAAACAATACGTCAACTCGAACTTCCTCCCCTACTGGCAACGACAACAACCCAAGACTTTGCTGCTAAATCGAGACTCTTTTCTTTCACTACAGAAGAATTTGTTCTCCTGCTCTCAATACCGGAGATGATCTGATGTTGCATAGATAACAGATCCAAATATATAGGATCATCTTCTAGTTTTAACCAATATGTACAACTCAATACACCGTTCAAATTACAGAAAATAAAAGGACGGCTAACTAGTAGTATATGGTATACACCACATCCTTGCCGTGCCCTTTCAATGGCCCTTGTCCTTCATCCAAATCTCACTCCCACGTACCAAGCCACCATATTATTCCTCACGTCCATAATGCAGCAGTCTTTAACGTTCCCTCACCCGCAACTGTCACCATATTATTACACAACTACCACCATATACTATGCAACTGTCCCAGACCCGCATCCCACTCACCAACAATCACGCCCCATGCCATTTCTTCTCCTTTCTTCTATATGAACACCACTTCGCCCCTGTACATTTCTTTTACCCTTCACTTCACCTTTCTTTGAACAACTTCCTCTCCATAAAACAACAAAACTTTACACCATCCGAATCTCCTTCAATAGTTGCGCCTGAACTTTACACCTTTCCATCACTTCACCATTAGTTGATCAAAACCGCCACTGTCCTCCGACGTTCACCATGCTCCGGCCATGTTCCTGACTACCGGACTTCACCCTTCGACAACAACGACCCACTGCGTCAACTCCTCACACACACACCCCCATACGCACTGCACTTGCTCACCGAAAACAACTTCAGCCCTTGCCTCCCTGTATGAAACGTCATCTACTCGTTTACATCCTCCTATACATGCACGCTACAGTGCTTCTCTCTCTCTCCTTTATCAATACAAAGTGCTTCTTCTTCTCGCATGAATTATCCTGCTCCAGGATACCTTCCGCAAAGAAAGGAATGGCTATAGTCGAAACACGTCAGCTCCTTACACGTATATGCCACTCGGTTCTCCCTTTTCATGATTTGCCGCACCAGTATTTTGTTTTGTTTGCATAGATTTCAGATGAAGAAGGAGGTGAGTTTAGATCTTGTTTCTGGCGAATGGATGAAGAAGACATCGGGTATATATATAAGTGAATTACTTAATGGTTAAGGAATGAGAAGCATAGGGGTAGGCACGTTATCAGGGTATGGGTGTTTTGCTTCATTGTTAAGCTACAGGGTCACTGTTTTATTTTACTGTTTCAAAGTATGGTGTAAATTAATGAACCATACTTCATTAGGTAGTATTCTCCTTAGATTTTTTCCCCAGATATAGCTTCCCGCGAGAACATGCATAATTCATGGGATGGGGAAATGAAATGTGCTGACTGTATGTTTTAAATATTATATGTTTTTAATTAATGTACCTCATTACGTAGCATTTTGTTCATGTCCGATCTGCTACGGACAGACGTAAGATTATGGTCGTGTCCAGCGAGGTGTCACGATCCCAAAAATATAATAATACCGGTAGTTGAACTCATTCTGTGAAACCTCGAAATACCGATACAGGGTGCACAATACTCCAAATAAAAAGTTGCATATTTAATTAATTAAAAATTACAGTAAAATTCTAAAAATTAAATTATCGCTGCGCCTCAAAAGAACCTTGTCCCGGTTTGCATCCGATATCAAGTTATATTCAAATAACTGTTACGGTCGATATACGATTTCATAGCGACTTTCTGAATATTTGATTTGGACATATCTTGTAATATATTCGATGAAATCTTGGTTTTTCACTTCTGTTAGAAAGATACAGTTCAACAGATTCCAACGTTTCTTGTTTCGCAGAAATCTGATTCAAAACAAGTCCGGAACACTCAGTTGAAGTTTAGAACGCTAAATTACGAACTGCAGGGTTGTTCTGAGCTCGATTATGATTAATATATATTTATATACGTTCAACTTCTTTTTAATTAATATATAAATCCACTTATATTACAAATTCAATATTTAAACTGATTTAAATATTCAAATACCAACCGACAAAAATGCGAGACGTTACATGTGCAGTTAAAGCGCTTAGGGGATCCAATGCGGCGAAGGCGCAAAAACCTGTAGCGGAGATAAAGCGAGGTAATAGAGGGATATAGCAGACGAGTCTAAAATTGCATATAAAACTTGTACTTAATGCTTTTAGAAGTATATAAATGGAAAATTAACATTCAGCTTAATTATAATTAGTGCATTCTTAATTTTAAATAAAGGCATAAGCAAATATAAGTAAATAATTGTAAATTATTATTTAACTTAATTAAATTTAATAAAATATTATAGTATTTTATACTCTAAAAAATATATGTTAAAAAACAAAATTTATATGTTATATAACGTATGAATGTCATTTTTAAATTCAATTTTTTTATAGAAGATATAGCGAAATAGTGGAATATAGCCAAAATAATGGGATATATCCGGAATATAGAGGGGATTAAAGCGTAAAAGCTATTTCAAAGTCTATTTGGAAATAGTGTAGCAGTAGAAATCCACTAACGATATCAGGAAATGGCAAGGTAATAGCAGGACATTAACTACACAGATTTTCTTAAATTATTATGATATGGGCAATCAAATATACCAATATTAATTTGAATAGGCTTGATTATGAGGTTGGATTGAATCAACCAAACGACATTTCAAATTTGAAATTCGAAATTTGAAATTTAACTTAAGTTGAGTAAAAATGAATTATACAAGTTATGATTTGGATTTGAATGTTGAAATAAAATTTAACTTAAATCAATAGGAATTTATCTTGAATTGGGAACAGAAATATGTGTAAATTAATGAATTTGAATGGATTGTTTGGATTGGATGGTTGATTGCATGGATATAGAAGAAAAAAACTTGATTGAAACCCACCTGGAATGAATAAGTTGAACTTAATGAAATTAATTCAAACATAATGAATTCGAGTGGAAAGTATAAAAATAATAATAAATGGATTGTTAAGAAATGATTATAAATAAATCCATGGGAATGGGATGATATATAAAACTGTTTGGAATTGGTGATATGGATATTTGGACCTAACTGACATTGTTTGGAAAACTAGTGGAAGTTCATTAGAGTTAAGAACTAGTGCAGAAGAGTCAATTCATTTTTAAACCAATTGGATCGAGTCTAGAAGCTGATTGAATTCAGTTTGATTAGAGCTACAAGATAATTGAGCAAGCCCGAATATAGTTTGTCTCTTATCACATAATAACACTCGCAAAAAGGTACGCCTACATAAAATATAAATTTTTTGGTTTGGTTTGGGTTTTGAATTGGATTTTCTGACCGTGCAGGTCAATGGATTTATTTTTGTTGTTCCTGCAATATTGCAGAAGTCCCACCGTACAGGGGAGACTCTGTTAAAAAAATTCAAAATTTGAGGTGTTAGAAAAAATTCGAAATATATCAAAATTTTCGTTAAACAAAATGGATTGGTTTTTGTGTTAAAATTATTTGGATTAGTTAAAAACTAGAAGTTTAAGTAATGGAAGAAAAGTTTTTAAGTAATTGGATTTTTGAAATTTTTTTACTGATTTTAGCATATTTCCTGTCTAGTAATTTCGGGGATGAAATTCTTTTAAGGGTTAGGGAATGTAATGGCCAGATTTTTACCGTCTAAAATGAATTGTTTTATGTCGATTTGGAATATAAATAACTTTGAATTCTATTATTTCGAATATTATATTGATATAAAGTATTAAAAAGTAATACTTTATTTCAAAATATTTAGGAATATATTGAATTTGTAGTTTTATACAAATTGGCCATAAAAAAGGGTTTGATTTAATTTATTGTTGAATTATATTAATGTATTCGTTATTAAACGATGTATGAACGTATATAGTTTATAATTTTATTATATAACGAGTTGTAGCATCGCGACAATTCGTAATATTATGCTTTGAACTTTAAATGATTGTACAAGATCCAATTTAAGTTAGATTTCTTTGAAACTAGAAACGTCTGAATCTATTGGATAATATTTTTCTAATGAAAGAGAAAAATCGAGTTTTTCATATTGTAGATTTTGTTTTGTGCCCAAATCAAATTTTGAGATAGTCGCTATGGATTTCGTTTATAAATTATAACAATTTATTTTATAAAATAAAAGGGTATTGAATATTTTTAATATCATTTTAATTTAGAATTCAATGAATTTAAAATCTAAACCAGTTTATTTTGAATTCTATACAGCTGTTTCATGTATGTTTCTGAATTTCATTTTCAATTGAAGTTCGCGTACGCTCGTGCAAATTAAGACGTAGAGCGTTATACGCCAAAAAAAATGTTTGCCAAGATTAAAACTTAGTGTAATGAAAAGGAACTGCGCATGAGCCACTTCCTTCTGCCACCACATGCATTTCATCATTATTCGTTGGCCGATCTGATTATATAAAATCTTAAAAAAAAAGCTTATCAAATCTCAGCACAGCAACTCTTGGTCAATGTTTTCGGCTATTTCAGCATGATATATATAAAAGAAAATCCTACAATATCTTTTCGAATCCCGACAAAAACACATGGCGAAAATCTTTAAATAAATCTGGCATACCGAATCGCTATCTCAGGTGAGATTTTTTTTTGGGTACGATGAGTCAAAAAACTTCGGCGCTTCACGTTTCAGAACAGCTAGACCTTCGTTTCTTTTTATTAATTTTCCTGTCCCCATTCGAAATAGTAAACATATTAAAAAAATATGCACCTGGCCATATACTTAGCAATCACGTATCTTGTGTATATAAAAATACGTATTCTGACTGTTTTCCGCACCCCCTTCTCCCTAAACAATTCCTTCTCCATTCGGATTTACTCAGCAACAAGCCAAGCCATTATAACATTTCGAAAATTCTGAAAAATCATTATGTAATCAAAACAACATCTCTACAATATTAAAACTGAATTCTTTGATCTCTGAGGGTGTGAGCTTCATAATCACGTATATAGGGTTGGGTGTGAATCTTGTTTGGATGTGGTGGTTGGAGCTGCGAAGTGGAGGCCAGAGTTCCAGGTGGAGATGTTGTGGCACGGAGGGGAACAGGCGGGTCATCAGTGGCGAAGTGGGGATACTGTGTGCATATAGAGCTGAAGCATGCTTTGAACGTGATATCTTTGCATTCACAATACAAACTGGGACGAGGTGGCTACAGGGAGTTAAAAATATGTGGTTAAACAGGAGGTGGCTGTGGTGTGATCTGTAGCATATGTTTTTCTATTCGAAGTGGTGAGTTCATTTGGTGAAGAAATGGGAGGAAATGTGTGGTCTGGGAAGTTTGGGTGGTGAGTTCATGAAGACTGGTGGTGGTTTAAAGACAACGTGGGAGCTGAAATATTCAAACAAGAATTAAAACAGAAATTTCAAGAAGAACAGAAATTTGAAAAATTACTATGGATGAAAAGGAGAACGAAATTTTAGGCCTTGGTTAGTAAGATATTAGAGATAATGCAAACATAATTATTAAACTATTGACATGAGAGCATGCTTATGGTGAACATTCAACAGGCGACATCAGGCTGCTTCATCAAACAAAAGGATTTGGAATTCTCAAACAGGATGTTTAGTTTTAAGAGGAGAAGAAATACAAGAGAGGAACGGGTAAAAGGAAATTCTTGGCGGTAGTTGTTCTCGAGAAGAAGCAGTCTTGGAAGTTTAGAAATTATATACATGGGGGAAAAAGGGTGTTCTTGCATGGGTGGAAAAGTTTTTACGTGGTGATTGGGGCAGTTGACGAAAGGAAAGGAGGCCAAAGGGATTCTGGTGCTGGCGGGGATGTTGCTCAGGTCATCAGAATTGGTGCGGGAATTGATGAGGTGTTGTTTGCGGGCATGGAGAAAAGGCTAGAGCGGTTGTAGAAGAAGATTAAAGAGGGAGGACGTAGGCTTGGGCCTACGTGTTTTTTTTTTAGAAAAGGAAGAAAAAAAAGTGTTCGAACGCAGATTGGAAAAGGGCTGGTACTAATGTTAGCCCACGTGTGGAGCCTTGGGCCTTGAAGCCTGGAGATATGTGCGAAAAAGAAGAAGAAATATATATGGATGAAGCAGAAGGAAGATGCGGATAAAGATGCATCGATTAAATTAGCCACGAAATTATGGGTTAAAGGATTATAAACGGTAATTAAGAATAATTTAAATTATTTTAAACTTAGTTTAATAATCGTATATATATATATATTTTTAAACTAGTAAATAATATAATTTTCACATATGTGCACAGAATTGGGTGCAATAGTGTTCGTTGAAATCATATGGACAGAGCCTACACTGTTGACATGAAATAGAAAGATTTGGAACTAATGGAATTTTTATATAATTTCAAATGCTTGTTGAAATCATATAAGCTAACCAGAATCGTCAAACCGAAAATAAAAGTTGAGTTAACTCTCACATTTTTCTGGAATGCTATGATGTGTTAAATCATATAAAATATAATTTATCGTTGATAGTAATAATTGGACGATTGGATGCATTGGTTGCTTGTTGGTTGTTTAATGATTATCTACATTTATATTATGTAATATTAGATGGTTAATATAAATATTTGTTTCATATATTATTATAAAATATTATAATGAACTGTGATGGAAGGAAGAACAGGTTAGAGGGATCCAACCGGATTCCTCAAATATTTTATATGTTGTTGTTTTTATATTGACTATATATGAACTGTTTGAACCCCATTGACATTTAAAGCTTGTTTGGATGTTGACGTTGAATTTAAATTCAAAGTTATTGTTATTTTAATCAATAAAATATATTGATTGAGGGATTGACAGCAAATGGCCTAAAATCCACCTTTTTATTAAAATGTTTATTTGCAGTCAAGCAAACTGACGTATTTAAAAGCTATAAAATTATTTTATAACTGAGATGTAGTTTTAAATTATATTATATATATATAAATGTAGAAATTGGAAATAAATCGGTATTTATAACTTGGTTTTTATAAAAGAATTTTTTAATAAAGACGCTAATTGTTTTTGGTAAAGAAGTTGATAAAAAGGGATTTTTGGGTATAAGATCCAAGAATTTAGTTTTATATTATGACGTTAAAAGTGTTTTGGGTAAATTATGTGACAACGGATTGTTGTAATATAACTCCAGTAATAAATGGAATTTGTATAGTGAAGTTAAAACAAGATATTAATATTAAGTAAAAATGGTTCTGATCGACTGAGTTTATTCCCAAAGTAATATTATGGTTTATCAAAACCATAGCTCAAATAAAATAGTAAATAAAGATTTGTTTGAGGTTATAAGTGATATGAGTTTTGAGGTTTGAGTTACGAACCTATATTTATTCTGAGATAAGAACATTGTCGATCAAGGTTTGAGAGGTAAATAAATACCCCAACTTGAACGACTTCACTATTATCGAAGAATGGTATTAGTTTGTAATGGTATAAAGGTTGAAATGAGCTTATTATTTTCATAAGAAAAATATTTCAATGTATTTGCTAGTTTTGAAATGAAATTGAACTACTTGGTTTTAAAATAGCCAATGTATAAATTTACATGTTTTGGACAAGCTAAAAGCAAAAAAAAATATACAACACTATTTCTAAATAATGGAAATAGTTGGGTTTAAATACACTTATTCTGAATAATAAGCGAATAGCGATAAATTTTTCTGGATAAATGGAAAGCATTATTAGAATTGGAATGGAAGCAAATAGTTGAAATAAAATTATATTTCCAAAGGTAACAATATAGAGAGTGGTGGTGAATTTAAAATAATATTTTCAGTAATAAAGGAGGATTAGTGGAATACAAATGTTTTAAAAGAAATAAGTTATGGTAATGTTTCCAAAGTAATGGAAACAGAAGTGTTTGTTGAATATAGAGAATGATTTTTAAGAATCGATTAAGAGTTCCAAATAAATGATTTATAAATGAAATGGCCTGAGTAGCAAATATACTTGATCGTACTATTGACCAATCTGATTGAATGATTATTGTGATTGAATTTTGTTGAGATTGATAGTCAAAAACCCAACTATCAATGGCATATATTATTGGACCTTTTTGATGTGTTGTTTCGAAGAGATGGGGATGGGAACTAGACCCAAAACCACTTCGAATCAACGTTGCACTTGAAGCTAACTTGCAGGGAATAAAGATGAAGCAATTGAAGACCGTAGATCTTCATAAAACGGAAGAATTACTTATAATCTATGGCTACAACCAGAGGTACACTGTGGTTCTATCGTGGTTGAAATCTGCGGATTGCAAGGAATATTCACTATTGATCTATAGGGTGATTCCTAGGATATAGTAGAAGGGTGCCTTCGGTTCATCCTGTTCGTGGATGACTTGTATGGACGAATGACTGACAGAGTATTTCCTGAAAATTCACGTACGTTGATTTTTACAAATATAACAAGTTTGGTGATTGAGAAATTCTCTTGCTTAACACGTAGAGTGTATTGTGGATGTTAATTTGTGATTTGACGGATCTGACGAAGTGACAATCAAAGACAATGAGATGTTCTCTGAAAAATAAAAAGTGACCTCAAGCCTCATCAACCGGGAAATGACAAAAATAGGGCAGGTAGCATGGCTAGTTAGGTCATACCCAAGAAGGATGTATTATCACCATCAAGAGAAAAATCCCTATTTGTTTCTTCTTTCGCTTCTGTATCTCCCTAGAACGGTTATGTTGGCGTCAACTGTGGGTGGTAATACATTTGGTCCAATCAAGCTAAATGTTTTGGATTATAGTAAGGTAAAAACCTGTAACATCCCTGGGATTTTGGATTAAATTTAAAATTTATTTTTAATATAATTATATAGGAAAATACGTCTGAATTTAAAAAATTCTATTTTAATGTCCAAAAAGTCACATTTTGCATATGGATGAATTTGGACTCGAAACCACTTCCATTGAGTCCAAAATGTCATTTAGGAGTTCGAAAAGTATAAACTTCGATATATTCTGAAATTTGGAATTTTGGGATCTTGGTTAGGGCTTGGTTAGCCAACTTAGCCCACTTCCTTTAAGTGCCCAATCATCCCTCTTCCATTCATTCATTCCAACACTTAGAGAAAAATTAGAAAATGGAGAGTGGAAGAGGAAATTAAAATTCCTAAGCTCTGGTTCTTAATTCCAAGCTTCAATCTTGTTGAAATCAAGTGCAAATCCAAGAAGAAGGGTAAGTAAGCTCCTCTTTATCTTCTCCATCTTGTTTCCTCTTCAAAATTCGGAATTTCCTATGACCTGACTCTTAGAAAATTCAATCATATGTGCTTATATTGGAGATTTTCATGCAATATTGGAAGAGAGGTTGTTCTAGCTTGTCATAGGATTGATTTCCTTCTTCTAGCAAGCTAAGGTGAGAAACTATTCAGTAAAAAGGGGTAATGTAATCAACTAATCAGTAAATGACTAAGTTTAAGTTGATAAAATGACTATTGATTGATCATACAAGCTTAATATGATGTTAAATAATGATTAACATGTTAAAAATATGATTTTTATTCGTTATAGGTGATAAATCCCAACTCACCTATGAAAGGGCTAGTAAATTAATTGTTGTTAGCTAATGGTTTGGGTTGATGAATGATTGTTGGTTGATGATATGCTAGTGAATTAGGTATGCTAGTGTAACTTGGTTAGTTTTATGTGTTCATGTTTTCATTGAATTGAAAATTATGATTAGAATTGTCCACACAATCTAATTCATATGCTATGAGTTGATTTAGTGATATTGTAAAGCTCCATTGCCACCCCTGCAAAGTTCTAAGTCTTCACAATTCGCTTATATCGCATTTGATTGCTTTGGTTTAAAAATTTGATGTTTTGGAATTTATAATCAAAATTCATTGCAAATCTCTTGTATGAATGTTTGTGCATGTGAGTTGTTATTATGAGTTGCTTCAGTGAGTTATAGAAGCCTCATTTGCATGTATATAACATCATCAGCCTTCAGGTATTGGTCGATATCATTACGGACATGTTTTCAAGGCAAAAATGTAAACAAATTAGGGGTTTAACTGCCATTCGGCCATTAATGGCCATGGGAATGGCTTCTGCTTGGCCAATAATGGCCGAATAGTGGGAAAAAAATTTAATTTTAAAACAGTCATAACTTTTTCATACGAACATGAAATTCAACGGAACAAGATGCGTTAGAACCGTATCGAGGAGAGATTTTGCAATGAAACTAATTTGGAGTGATTTGGAGCTCATGGGAATTTTTGACGGAATAAAACATCCAATGTAAATAATCGAATGTTTACCGTTATTTAACGATTTCAGAACTCATAACTTCCTCATACGTTGTCAGAAATTCGCAAACTTGGGTCCGTTGGAATCGTGACGACGAACACTACAACATGAAAATGTATAAAAATGGATTATAAATAAGATTTGGAATTTATAAATCTTTTAATTAAGATTTAATGAAAATTTTCCAAAGTGAAAATTTCCAATTTAATAAACTAAATTGGAATTGGATGGAATTCAATTTAATAATAATCAAGATGAGCTTCTATGAATGAAGACCACTACTATTTATGGAATCTAAAAGGCCTTGCCGCTATTCCACTTATAGTATTAGTTTGTTATGGAAATTTATATCAATTATGAATTGTCCAAATTTCCATGAAGGTCCCATATTGAATTGAAGATGATTTTGGGTTTATCGTGAATTTTGTTCTAAATAACATTTGTTCTTTAACCCAAGTAAATACAGAATTAATTTCCAGAATGAATAGATGGTAATTAAACTTACCCAAAACATGAGATGTGATATAAACCAAATACACTTGGTTTTTTGATATTGATTGGGATTGATTGATTGTTTGGATTGTGCTCGACCAGTTTATGAGCAAAATATGCTTTTACATTTAGCATTGGGTTAGGTAGAAATATTTGAACGCTAACATCTTGTGAAACACTTCACGATTTGACTATGAGATGTTTAGCGATGTTGTTGAGTTCATTTCAAATTTATTGAATGATTTTGAAATGATATTTTCTTAAGTGAAAAGAAATGGTTTCCGAATTTTGGATAAGGAATGTTTTATAAAATTGTTTTATAAAACAGAAAGGATTTCGAGGGCTAAACCCGAAATGATTTGGAAAAGTATTATGTGTTTGACATTGTAGTTCATCACATAACCGATTAGTTCCTAGTGATGATATCTCTGTTTGGTGGCGGAGAATTTATACTCTTGCTAAACACCTTTCTTTGAGATGTACGAGCTTAAAGGTTATGTGATTAATGGTGATTGAACATATGTGTGAATTGCTAATGTGAAGTACTATATATTGAAAGTACTTTTGATTATTATATTGTGAAATGGTTTTCCCTACTTCGGGATATGTAATGATTTACTACATGGCTACAGATTCGGGAAACCTGGACGACTAAAAGTATGTGTGAGAGGGTGGTGTAAGTCTTCCCCGAGGGCGTGGGATGGTGCATCATCAGTGTAGCCTGCTCCATAGTGGGAGGTGCACATATATATATCGAGTTGCTAAGGTGCGTACCCTTTGCCTTGTCTGAAGGATGAATACCTCCCGATATTTGGTTGCATAAATTTTTGTATGCATTGTAATGTTTCAGAATTCATATTTCCAAATATTTTTGTTTGAGATCCCGAAGTGGAATCTACTTTGATATAAAAGCTAGATTTGTATTTCAAATGATTTGAAACAAAAATCGGAAAATAAAGTCCAAAGGAATAATTTCTGTAAAGTGAGTTGGATTTTGAAATCTAAGTTTGGGGAATATGCCTAAATGGGTAGATTGAGAGATTACATGTTATGTGATGCATTGTTGATTCCATAAGTCTATTTATGGAAGTTGTTTGTGCATTGGCAATCTAGTGGAGTAAACTCGTTCCGCGTTAGCGGCATGGTCCCGTGATTTTCCTTATCCTTAATTTGGTTGATTATAACTGTAGAGTTTCTCATACCAGTCCCATGACTGACTCGTAGTTTGTTTTTCCCTTGCAAACTCGGGTGCCCCTATTTTCCACATGGGTAGTCGAGTAGTTTGTTTTGCAAATTATTTCATTGAGAAGGATTCTAGATTGAAGTTTAAAGCTGTGTTCACAGCAATGATAGTCTTCCTCCGTGCTAGTTTATACCTTTCCTCTATGCATTGTATTACATTTATTGTAAATTTATCTTCCGCTGTATAATTTTCGATGTACTCTTATATTCTGTACTCTGATGTAACATTATTATGATGTTTATAAAAGTCTTCTGTTGTTTGTTCTGATGTGTTGTGCGCCCAAAGTTAATGATCCAAGGATTCCCGATCGTCGGATCGGGCCTTACGGTCGATTCAGAGGGCGGGGAAATTTGGGTTGTTACAAATTGGTGTGAGAGCTTTGGTTAACTCAAATATTTGGGGTACAACTCATTAGAACATAATAAAAGACTCATCATAGATAGAGTTAGTAACATCCTATTAGAATACTCATTAGAGATAGGATTGGTAGTTTCCTAGAATGAGTAGCTCATTAGAGATGGGGTTAGTAATGCCCGAGAATGAGTTATGAGTATAACGTATACGAGAGAGCGTATTCGTATTAATAATAGATTTTCAAAATCGATTTTGAAAGGTAATATTTTAAATAATAAACTTACTTACGTCTTCGTTTCGTTTCGTTTCGGAGACGAAAAGATTTTAAGTAGGGGAATGTAACATCCCTGGGATTTTGGATCAAATTTAAAATTTATTTTTAATATAATTTTATAGGAAAGTACGTTAAAATTTAAAAATTCTATTTTTAAATCATCGTATGTGTCCAAAAAGTCACATTTTGCATACGAATGAATTTGGGCTCGAAATCACTTCCATTGAGTCCAAAATGTCGTTTAGGAGTTCGAAAAGCATAAACTTCGATATATTCCAAGCTTGGGGATTTTGGGACCTTGGTTAGGGCTTGGTTAGCCAACTTAGCCTACTTCCTTTAAGTGATCGATCATCCCTCTCCCTTAATTCATTCCAACACTTAGAGAAAAAATAGAAAATGAAGAGTGGAAGAGGAAATTAAAATTCCTAAGCTAGGGTTCTTGATTCCAAGCTTCAATCTTGTTGAAATCAAGTGCAAATCCAAAAAGAAGGGTAAGCAAGCTCCACTTCATCTTCTCCATCTTGTTTCCTCTTCAAATTTCGGAATTTCCTATGACCTAACTCTTAGGAAATTCAATCATATGTGCTTATATTGGAGATTTGCATGCAATATTGGAAGAGAGGCTGTTCTAGCTTGTCATAGGATTGATTTCTTGCTTCTAGAAAGCTAAGGTGAGAAATTATTCACTAAAAATTGGTAGTGTAATCAACTAATCAGTAAATGACTAAGTTTAAGTTGATAAAATGACTATTGGTAGATCATACAAGCTTAATATGAAGTTAAATAATGATTAGCATGTTAAAAATATGATTTTTATCCATTATAGGTGGAGAAATCTCAACTCACCTATGAAGGGTCTAATTAATTAATTATTGTTAGCTAATGGTTTGGGTTGATGAATGATTGTTGGTTGATGATATGCTAGTGAATTTGATATGCTATTGAATTTGGTATGCTAGTGTAACTTGGTTGGTTTCATATGTTCATGTTTTCGTTGAATTGAAAATTATGATTAAAATTGTCCACACAATCTAATTCATATGCTATGAGTTGATTTGGTGATATTGTGAAGCTCCGTTGCTGCCATGGCAAAGTTCTAAGTCTTCACAATTCGCTTATATGACATTGATTGCTTTGCTTTGAAAATTTGATGTTTTAGAATTTATAATCAAAATTCATTGCAAATATCTTATATGAATGTTTGTGCATGTGAGTTTGGCGTTATGAGTTGTTTGGTGAGTTATAAAAGCCTCATTTGCATGTATATAACATCATAGGCCTTCGGGTATTAGCCGATATAATTTCGGGCATGTTTTCAAGGCAAAAATGTAAAAAAAAATTAGGGGTTTAACAGCCGTTCAGCCATTAATGGCCGTGGGAATGGCTTCTGCTCGGCCATTAATGGCCGAACAGTGGAAAAAATAATAATTTTAAAACGGCCATAACTTTTTCATACGAACTTGGAATTTAAAGAAACAAGATGCATTAGAACCATATCGACGAGAGATTTGCAATTAAACTAATTTGGAGTGATTTGGAGATCATGGGAATTTTTGATGGTATAAAACATCCAATGTAAACAATCGAATGTTTACCATTATTTAACTATTTCAGAACTCATAACTTTCTCATATGTTGTCAGAAATTTGCAAACTTTGGTCCGTTGGAATCGTGAAAACGAACATTACAACATGAAAATGTATAAAATGAATTGTGAATAAGATTTGGAATTTATAAATCTTTTAATTAAGATTTAATGGAAAATTTTCCAAAGTGAAAATTTCCAACTTAATAAACTAAATCGGAATTGAATGGAATTCGATTTAATAATATTTGAAATGAGCTTCTGTGAATAAAGACCGCTACTATTTATGGAATTTAAAAGGCCTCGTCGCTATTCCACTTATAGTATTAGTTTGATATGGATATTTATATCGATTATGAATTGTTCAAATTTCCATTAATGTTCCATATTAAATGGAAGATGATTTTGGTTTATCGTGAATTGTGTTTTAAATAACATTTGTTCTTTACCCAAGTAAATGCAGGATTTCCAGAATGAATAGATGGTAATTAAACTTACCTAAAACATGAGATGCGATATAAACCAAATACACTTGGTTTTTTGATATTGATTGGAATTGATTGATTGTTTGGATTGTGCTCTACCAGTTTATGAGCAAAATATGTTTTTACACTTAACATTGGGTTGGGTAGAAATATTTGTATGCTAACATCTTGTGAAACACTTCACGATTTGACTATGAGATGTTTAGCGATGTTGTTGAGTTCATTTCAAATTTACTGAATGATTTTGAAATGATATTTTATTAAGTGAAAAGAAATGTTTTCCCGATTTTGGACAGGGAATGTTTATAAAAAAAATATAAAACAGAAAGGATTTCGAGGGTTAAACCCGGAATGATTTGGAAAAGTATTATATGTTTGACATTGTAGTTCATCACATAATCGATTGGTTGTTATTGATGATATCACTGTTTGGTGGCGGGGAATTCATTCTCTTGCTTAACACTCTTCTTTGAGACGTACGAGCTCAAAGGTTATGTGATTAATGGGGAATGATCATATGTGTGAATTGCTAATGTGAAGTACTATATATTGAAAGTACTTGTGATTATTATATTGTGAAATGATTTTCCCTACTTCGGGATATGAAATGATTTAGTATGTAGCTAAAGATTCGGGAAACCCAGACGACTAAAAGTATGGATGAGAGGGAGGTGTAAGTCTTCCGCTAGGGCAGGGGATGGTGCATCGTCAGTGTAGCCTTCTCCATAGTGGGAGATGCACATATATATATATATATCAAGTGCTAAGGTGCGTACCCTTTGCCTTGTCCGAGGGCTGAATACCTCCCGATATTTGGTTGCATATTTTTTTGTATGCATTGTAATGTTTTAGAATTCATATTTCCAAAGATTTTGGTTTGAGATTCCGAAGTGAAATCTACTTTGATACAAAAGCTAGATATGTATTTCAAATATTTGAAATAAAAATCGGAAAATAAAGTCCAAAGAAATAATTTCTGTAAAGTGAATTGGATTTTGAAATCTAAGTTTGGGGAACAAGCCTAAATGGGTAGATTGGGGAATTGCATGTTGTGTGATGCATTATAGATTCCACAAGTCCGTTTATGGTAGTTGTTTGTGCATTGGCAGTCTAGTGGAGTAAACCCGTTCCGCGTTAGCGGCGTGGTCCTGTGATTTGCCTTATACTTAATTTAGTTAATTATAACTGTAGAGTTTCTCATACCAGTCCCATTATTGACTCATAGTTACTTTTTCCCTTGCAAACTCGGGTACCCCTATTTTCCATACGGGCAATCGAGTAGTTTGTTTTGCAGATTATTTCATTGAGCAGGATTCTGGATTGAAGCTTAAAGCTATGTCCAGAGCATTGATAGTCTTCCAATGTGCTAGTTTATACCTTCCCTCTATGCATTGTATTACATTTATTGTAAATTTATCTTCCGCTGTATAATTTTTGATGTACTTTGATGTAACATTATTATGATGTTTATAAAAGTCTTCTGTTGTTTGTTCTGATGTGTTGTGCGCCCAAAGTTAATGATCCGAGGAATTCCGACCGTCGGATCGGGCATTGCGGTCGATTCGGAGGGCGGGGAAATTTGGGTTATTACAAAACCGTCTGTGTTTATGTGTGGGTTGGTCTTACTATTATCCTTTCTTTCAAAAGGATTTTCTAAAGTTAAGCAAGTTGTTTGTCATGTGAATTTAACATTGAAAGTATTCCAGACTGATCCGTGTGAATTTTGTTTTGCTTCAAATGTGCTCGGGTCAGACTGAGTATATTCTCGGTTTAGGTTTCGCTTGGAACTTCAGAAGAGGAGTTGGAGTCGAGACGTACACCCATATTTACTGGTATTAATTCATTCCGCTGTGTGTATTGATTGATATGAATATATACTCTGATGTTGTAATCACTTATGTATATAGTTTCTTTGAATAAAGTATGTTGATATATTATATTTTGTTCATTCCGCTATGAGACTCTGATCTTCTTATTCTTCTATTCTAATATTTCTTTCTTTCTTTTATCACCCTATAATTTCTTTCTCCTAACTATCTGCTTTTGTGTGCAATTCGAGTTGACATGGGTTGTTAGATGTTGGCTTAAACTGTACGGAAAAAGTGAATCGTTACACTCTGCAACAATAACATTATACTTCAAGTATAGCTCTATGACAAACAGTATAAAAATCAAAATTAATTAAATCTTACCATATGGGTATCACTTTTGAATCCGTTTGGGTTACTCTGCTTCAGGTTGAATATCTGAGAATTATGACATTGGGTTTCGACGATTTATTTTACAGTAATAGCCTCTAATTGAAGCTAAGCTTCTATTTCGATACATGTTCTTCATGTTGTATGCATTATCAATTCTACCGTAGAAAGTTCCACCACTCTGATCAGCATCACGAAAAAGTTCGAGGGGAAGTGAGAAGTAGATGTAGCAAAGATCATAGTCTTCCATAGCACTCCAATTGCGGTAGTAACCATTCCACCAATCGGATGTGTATCATATTGTAAATCAAAATCTTCGAAGCTATTTCTTGCTGCGTCAACATCAAAATCAGTACTCATTTTAGTTTAGAAGTTTAGATTTATGGAAGAAGATTTCTTGTTGAAGATTGAAGAGAAATGATATATTTATAGGAGGAAAGGAAAAATAGCCGTTGGTAAAAGGAGCCGTTGGAAATATTTCCGCTGGTTTCCAGGCCTTTGTTCAACAAATGCCTGGTATAATAAAGCCTTTAGAATCTAGGAGCTTGTTGAACAAACGCCAGAAATCAAGTGCTTGTTCAACGAATTCTTTATCTTAGGCATTTGTTGAACAAATGCCTTATATGAGGCGTTTGTTCAACAAATGCCTGGATAGTTTGCACAATACAGAACTATTCCCTCGAAATCCAAACAACCGGTTGTTTCCACACTCTATTTGGGCGGTTTTGGGTGTAGATTTACAAAATTTGTAAATCTACCATTTTGTTGGAGTTGCTCTGAGAAAACGTTGGTATCAAAATTGTTTAATGAAACATGTTGTATCTTGAGGCATTTAATTGAGACAAGAATGGACATAGCAAGGTATTTATTGAAACATGGGTAGCGACTGTAGAAAATATCCAAAGATAAGTATGGGTTGGATAAAGTTTGTGTACCCCATTATATAAAACTCCATTGGCGTATGAGTCGTCATCGACAAAAACAAAAATACGGTTGTGACTAGCAATGCGCCATGATCACAGAACGATAATAAACATACATGCTAACTTATTTTGTAGAATTTTAAAAATGCTAATACATGACATAAAATAAATTGAATGAAAAAAATTATTTTTCAGAATAAAATTACATAAAATTTTATAAATTAAATTTATAATGCGTCATAAAGAATCTTATCAAAATTTGAAACCAATATTTTATTATATTTAAAATCAAAATTTACAACTCAAAAATGTGTGTTGTTATGGTATTTTAGTTTGATGGCTTACTTTGTGTTAACTAATAACACAAATCAGTCACGCACTCACGCTTATGATAATTATATCCCTAATTCTACTTAGATGAGATAGAGATCATCATTTGATTTTATGTTGATTTATGTTAAGAAAGAGGAAAGTGGATTTGCCTCTAAATTGACTTTTAATTACATAGTTTTAGCCTCAATTTTTGCTTGTTTTAGTTTCTAATTTTCTCTTTTTTAACTAATCACAATCTCAAGTTGGTTTTTTTTTCCAGTAACATGGGGAACCTTAAGATCATAGTATACAGCGTCCAGGTCTCAAAGTGATTTGCAGCGGGATTCGAACATGCCCGCATAGAGTACTTTGATTCCCATCTCCCAACTCTCAAACCACCCGAGCTACGAACGACGGGTCAATCTCAAGTTGGTTTAATTTGACTGAGTAGAATTTTTTAGATTAATTCTCTCCCGTGAATCGATCCGTACTCATTACGTACTATAAGTGTACGATGTGCACTTACGGTTATTATTTAAATATTCACGCGACGGATTTCTAAACAATAGAAAAATCCAAAACAACGACCCAGGTTTTGGCACAGTCGCCCGAGAAAGCTATTTAATTTTTAATTTTACTATTTGGATTATTATTTTTACTTCTCTTTGTGTTCTTTTAAAAAAAATGTTTTGTGCCTTGTAGATTTGTGTTTCTGTTGTTTTGTTTTGTTCAATTGTTTTTTATTATCTTTTGACTTCTTAGTGCCATCAAAAAAAAATACAAAAACAAAACTGTTTCTCGAGTGTTTTCCCTTTCAGTTCTCTGTGCATATCTATGTTTCATTGTTTCTATTATTTTTTTCATTGCTTCCTTCTCTGTTTATTTATTTAATTGTTCTCTGTTTATTTCAATGGTTTTGCAGCCTACACCTTTACTCAACTATTTTTATTTTTTTTCCTTGAATTATTTAAGCTTTGGTTTTCAATTTGTGTTTGCTGTTTTTTTTTTAAATGTCTTGCTCAGTTGCACTATTACTATTACATGTTTCATTGCTTCCCGCTATTTTCGCTATTCTTACAAGTTTTATTAGTTGTTTTCACTCTAGTTTGCTTCTCAAGTTGAAGTTATTTTACAACCAGTTATAAAAATCAAACCATAAAAATAGCATAAAAAATCTCGTTTTCTTTGATCTGTAAGTGCCGTTTATTTCACTGTGAACTGTTACATGTCTGCTGCTTTCTTACATTCTGTAACCAACCAAAAAACAAAAATCTATACAATCAATGTTTTTCATTTCTCACTATTGGATTAATGTTTCCGTGCACTTTGCACTACATCCTGTTACTCACACCTTCGCTGTCACAATCCCCTACCAAATGTTAGCGACCATTCACCACAGTTCATCTCAGCAACTCTTGCACAACCCTACTCCACCATACCACACTGCGATTCACCTATAACCAAGCTCAAACTTCTCCACATTCCCCTCAAACTCCCTATAAAAACTAGTCTTATTTCATCATCAACCAAATATCCTCCTCCTAGTCACCTGAAAACCAACACAACAACCCACCATCGTGCAACTCGAGCACTATCCTGATTTACCATCATTAGCAGCAAACACACTTCTAACATCATCACCATATCTACTACTATCACCTCCTCTGCCCATCACATATCCATGTCCATACAATCGAACTCTAGCACCTTCAACCAGCCTCAAACCCCCTCCATCTTTCTTCTTCTTCTACAACTCTAACTAAACATACAACTTCACAACCTGCTAGTCAATACCACAAACATTTCAACTCCATCTACTGTCTAGCAATCATCTGAACCTGTACAGTATCATCCAACACCTATCACAAACTACAACTTCCTACTATACCACATCAAATGCAACATTTCATACAACTCCCCTTATCCAAAGCCGCATAAGCATTTCTGCACAATATTCATCCCACATAGGTCCGTCAAACTCTACCCTAACCCATTTACCCGACCCATTAATCCTAACTTTAAAAGGGTTGGGTTTGATCCATTTAAAATATTAGTTTATTTGACCCAATCTAATTAAGCATTCAAATAAACGGTTCTACTTCCATCCAATCCGTCTAAACCGCCTAAACCATTTACCCTACATTGTTTCACACAGCAAAAACATGTAACCCTATTTTTTTTATTTTTTCCCCAAATCGCGATTAAAAAAGTGGGATCTTCGACAAAGAGATCGCCGGATTTTCAGATCTCGACGAAAAGATGCACCAGATTCACCGTCGCTCCTTCCAAATATTTGAATCCAGAGTGAATTCTCTCTCCGATTTTGCATAGTTCATTCAGATGGGGACTCATCGCTAAATTTGTTCATGTAAGCTCACATTTTGGTGTGCGTTCTCTCGATTTACTAAGAAGCTCCATCTCCAAAAAGCTTCCATCGCAGCAACGACAATAGCTAGGGCACAGACAACGGCAGAGGCTAAGGCAAACGCAACGGAAGGACTACTAGAGGAGGCTTCATCCGGCTCCATCTGTTGACTTGGTACTAATAGGTAATAATTTGGATTTTATATATGAGAAAGTAGAAAGATGAATAGTGTTTTTACAGAATTTTTGCGTTTTTAGGATGAAACTAGAAAGCTGACTTGTGTAGCGTTGGAATTTTCCCCCTTTGCTTGGTACGATGGGTGACTTACTCTCTAGTTTAGTTATTTTATTCATTCATTTTCTAATATTTTTGTTTCATAATTAATCAGCTAAACCGTTATAATTACTTGAATAAGATCAGATTTTTAATATTGATATATTTTGATTCTAGGAATTAAACAAAAGATTGAAAGTGCCTCTTGGAATTGTTTTCAAAAATGAAAACCATCATGGATCTTTGTTTCATAATGAAATAAATAAGGGGAGAGATGCTGGTATTATGTTTAGAATTGGTACTTTTATTATTTTAGGTTGGACAGTTTTTCTTTAGTTTTTTATTATAAAAAGATAAGTGTTCTAATTGTATAGGTTTAATTGATGATGGTACATATGGTGAGGCTAAGTAGCAGAATCTATCAACTTCTGGTGATTCCAAGGTGATTCTTTTTGTTTGATATTTTCAATTTTTCGAAGGTAGTTTGTTTGCTCAATTTTGAACACAATGTCGGGTTATGTTTTTATCTTAAAAGAAACTCTTATATAAACAACTTTTTTTATAGCAGTAACAAGGGATCATATTTTGTTCAGAAGTATGGTTATTTTACGTTTAGTGGGTATTGATTTTCAGCATAATATGCCAATGAAACTAATGACCGACAAGCTGAGTGGAAGTACACGAAGATGTACATTTTCTATAATGGCAATGGCAGGAGATATTTCCCAATGTACACTTATTATATGTTGAGTTAGTTTAGTACACTAATATCAGTCTAATATGATGCTATTATAGTACACTAACAGGAAAACAATAACTTCAATAGCACAATAATTGTCAAAATAATTGTAAAACAATGAAATTTCTTGATTTATTCGTAGCAAGATTCATTAAACAAATCTGACATGGTTGTACATAGAGTTCGTTATCTTACCTACACGTACAAATCATACTCTGTTTTTATTCTGAAAATAGTCATCAGTTTTCTTTGTTTGAAAATGAATAATATTGCCATTAATTATTGTGTTAGCAGCTTTTCACATTGCATAAAAAAGAATTATTGAAAGAAGAAGAATTATTAAATTCATATCCAGCTTTTTCCGTTACCTATTGGCAGTTATATCTAAATTATAAGCTTAAATTTTAACGCTTATTTTGATTCAATATACCCTGAGTTTTAGTTATTTTTGTTATAGGAAAGGATAATTTACATTTTTTTTTATATTCATCATTTTTGAGTATTAGATGCGTTTATAACTGCCATTAATTACTGTATAAGCAGTTTTATTACACAGAAAAAGAATTAATAAATTCATATCTAGCTTTTCTCACTACGTATTAGTAGTTATTTTATGCTTTTCGAATTTAACTGTAATTAAATAGGTGTTTTAATGCCATCATATTCTATAGTCTCTCATTTATTACAGCGAATTTCTATTGTATTTGGCTCGGATTTGAACCATGAACATTTTAAATGTAGAGAAAACCATTTTGTAAATTAATGAAACTGTAACCTACTATTTAATGTCGAGACACCTATCATTAATTAGATAGAAAATGTCTTATTCTGTTTAAAGAACATTACTGATGAATAGACATGTATATGTAAAATACAGGGAAATATGGACAGACAAACATACTTGTATGAGTAGTTGAACACATAAACAAATAGCAACAAAATACAATTAGATTCTAAGAAATAGTGTCTTACAAATAACAGAGAATAAGAAGCTTGTACGGTGAAATTGAACTGACATCAAATAATATATTGTAAATTGGCTGAAGGGTGAGATAAACGATGAGATTAGCAAGACAATTCTACCACTATAATAAAAATGTGGAATAAAGTAAATTAATACATATGTAGCAGGCATATCAAGAAGCATATAAAGTTGACCTTCCATTTGTGGTGTATCATTGTATGTATGCAGTTGCTTTTGGAAGGCGAAGTGAGGTGTTGGAGATAATATTAGTGAAGTATGAATCAATTAAAGGATAAAAGGAAAATGGAAAATTGTGTATAGCCAAGAAACTGTACAAATAATTCTGAAAATATTCGACACATTATCCAGTAGAAGAAATCCTATTTCATCCTAAATGTCTGAGCTTCCTACAACAAATTTTGAACTATGTGTTTTAACTTACTTCAAAAAATTAGTTCAAAATTTGTTGTAGGAAGCTTTGACATTTAGGATGAAATAGGATTTCTTCTACTGGATAATGTGTCGAATATTTTCAGAATTATTTGTACAGTTTCTTGGCTATACATAATTTTCCATTTTCCTTTTATCCTTTAAATTGATTCATACTTCACTAATATTATCTCCAACACCTCACTTCACCTTCCAAAAGCAACTGCATACATACAATGATACACCACAAATGGAAGGTCAACTTTATATGCTTCTTGATATGCCTGCTACATATGTACTAATTTACTTTATTCCGCATTTTTATTATAGTGGTAGAATTGTCTTGCTAATCTCATCGTTTATCTCACCCTTCAAGCCACTTTACAATATATTATTTGATATCAGTTCAGTTTCACCGTACAAGCTTCTTATTCTCTGTTATTTGTAAGACACTATTTCTTAGAATCTAATTGTATTTTGTTGCTATTTGTTTATGTGTTCAACTACTCATACAAGTATGTTTGTTTGTCCATATTTCCCTGTATTTTACATATACATGTCTATTCATCAGAAATGTTTTTTAAACAGAATAAGACATTTTCTATCTAATTAATGATAGGTGTCTCGACATTAAATAGTAGGTTACAGTTTCATTAATTTACAAAATGGTTTTCTCTGCATTTAAAATGTTTATGGTTCAAATCCGAGCCAAATACAATAGAACTTCGCTGTATTAAATGAGAGACTATAGAATATGATGGCATTATAACACCTATTTAATTACAGTTAAATTCGAAAAGCCTAAAATAACTACTAATACGTAGTGAGAAAAGCTGGATATGAATTTATTAATTCTTTTTCTGTGTAATAAAACTGCTTATATAATAATTAATGGCAGTTATAAACGCATCTA
Source organism: Allium sativum (assembly GCA_030737875.1). Lineage (NCBI taxonomy): Eukaryota > Viridiplantae > Streptophyta > Magnoliopsida > Asparagales > Amaryllidaceae > Allium > Allium sativum. Next base: position 975,777,535 of record CM060924.1, read on the forward strand.
ATACTCAAAAATGTTGAATATAAAAAAAATGTAAATTATCTGTTCCTATAACAAAAATAACTAAAACTCAGGCTATATTGAATCAAAATAAGCGTTAAAATTTAAGCTTATAATTTAGATATAACTGCCAATAGGTAACGGAAAAAGCTGGATATGAATTTAATAATTCTTCTTCCTTCAATAATTCTTTTTTACGCAATGTGAAAAGCTGTTCACAATAATTAATGGCAATATTATTCGTTTTCAAACAAAGAAAACCGATGACTATTTTCAGAATAAAACAGAGTATGATTTGTACGTGTAGGTAAGATAACGAACTCTATGTACAACCATGTCAGATTTGTTTAATGAATCTTGCTACGAATAAATCAAGAAATTTCATTGTTTTACAATTATTTTGACAATTATTGTGCTATTGATGGTATTGTTTTCATGTTAGTGTACTATAATAGCATCATATTAGACTGATATTAGTGTACTAAACTAACTCCGCATATAATAAGTGTACATTGGGAAATATCTCCTGTCATTGCCATTATAGAAAACGTACATCTTCGTGTACTTCCACTCAGCTTGTCGGACATTAGTTTCATTGGCATATTATGTTGAAAATCAATACCACTAACGTAAAATAACCATACTTCTGAACAAAATATGATCCCTTGTTACTGCTATAAAAAAAGTTGTTTACATAAGAGTTTCTTTTAAGTTAAAAACATAACCCGACATTGTGTTCAAAACTGAGCAAACAAACTACCTTCGAAAAATTGAGAATATCAAACAAAAAGAATCACCTTGGAATCACCAAAAGTTGATAGATTCTGCTGCTTAGCCTCACCATATGTACCATTATCAATTAAACCTATACAATTAGAACACTTATCTTTTTATAATAAAAAACTGAAGAAAAACTGTCCAACCTAAAATAATAAAAATACCAATTCTAAACATAATACCAGCATCTCTCTCCATCTTTATTTCATTATGAAACAAAGATCCATGATGGTTTTCATTTTTGAAAACAATTCCAAGAGGCACTTTCAATTTTTTGTTTAATTCCTGGAAACAAAATATATCAATATTAAAAATCTGATCTTATTCAAGTAATTATAACGGTTTAGCTGATTAATTATGAAACAAGAATATTAGAAAATGAATGAAAAAAATAACTAAACTAGAGAGCAAGTCACCCATCGTACCAAGCAAAGGGGGAAAATTCCAACCCTACACAAGTCAGCTTTCTAGTTTCATCCTAAAAACGCAAAAATTTTGTAAAAACACTAGTCATCTTTCTACTTTCTCATATATAAAATCCAAATTATTACCTATTAGTACCCAAGTCAACAGATGGAGCCGGATGAAGCCTCCTTTAGTAGTCCTTCCGTTGCGTTTGCCTTAGCCTCTGCCGTTGTCTGTGCCCTAGCTATTGTCGTCGCTGCGATGGAAGCTGCTTGGAGATGGAGCTGCTTAGTAAATCGAGAGAACACACACCAGAATGTGAGCTTCCATGAACAAATTTAGCGACGAGTCCCCATCTGAATGAACTATGCAAAATCGGAGAGAGAATTGACTCTGGATTCAAATATTGGGAAGGAGCGACGGTGAATCTGGCGCCTCTTTTCGTCAAGATCTGAAAATCTGGCCATCTCTTTGTCGAAGATCCCACTTTTTTAATCGCGATTTAGGGGAAAAAATAGGGTTACGTGTTTTTGCTGTGTGAAACAATGTAGGGTAAATGGTTTAGGCGGTTTAGACGGATTGGATGGAAGTAGAACCGTTTATTAGAATGCTTAATCGGATTGGGTCAAATAAACTAATATTTTAAATGGATCAAACCCAACCCTTTTAAAGTTAGGGTTAATCGGTCGGGTAAATGGGTTCGGGTAGAGTTTGACGGGCCTAACAGAACCACTCCACTTCCTGACAGTAACCTTCAGCTCTATCCAAAACTGCTCCTGAAACAACCCAACTTCGCCACCAGTAACCGAATAACTTCCATCACCATTAATCATCGACGACCAGACCAAGCATTGAATTCCGGTAACCCCCTTCTCAGCTCATATGTTCATCATCTCATCATCTAAACCTCACCACAATCGCACCCTTATCCTACATTCACAGACCAAAGGTCGTAATCCTACGACCTCTTTGTGCCTTATACACAAATTCCTACCCACCTCCGCCTCCCCAATTCAAAGAATCACCGAATCGAATTCCCAAATCAACCACCCCTCCAAATACCGAAGTTATTACCTTTTATCATTGCTTCCAACCTTCGGATCCACTGTTGAAACTACTCCAACCCTCTAGTCCCTCTGCAATCAAGCCAAATAGGTAGCGATTAATTGCTAAAAAATTGAATTTTGATTGGAGTTTAACTGTGTTTTCGATCGTGTTTTCTTATTATTAAAAGAAAAAGCATTTGTTTTCTTATTATTAAAAAAAAGTTCTCTTGTTTCCGAATCCATTTTAGGTTGTAGGAACTTGGATTAGGAATTGCTCACTAAATCGCTGTTTGTTTGCTAATAAAATAGTCGTTAAAATAAATTACTAATAAATTTTACATGCTATGTTATCGTGTTCTAACTTTGTTTTTTATTTACTTGCATTTGCATTAAAAAAAAAACAAAATCATAAAGATACAATCATAGCTGCATTGTTAATATATGTTTAATTTTTGTTTTGCATTTAAGGGCACACACAAATTCATATAAGGTGCGATGTTTATAACATTTCCTCGGCCCTGAAAATTGCACATTTCTTAGAACTTGACTAATAAGAACTATTAGACATTGGACTTAAGGGAATTACACGCTCGTCGATGGCTTAATTATATTTTGATAAGTTGGTTTCTTTCCAACAAATTATTTTTTGGGAAGTTACGACACAATAATAGTCATTTATAAATATTACGGTGATTTGTAAATATTATAGTGATATATTGCTTCTCTGAAGGTACTTAAACCTTCGGCTGCATTGCTTGGGTGATTCCCGGTGCACCGACAACTCATGTCTATTAACTGATGGAGAAACCTTTTGTTGAAATGAATCAAACGTGCCGCTGTATATTTTTAGGTTAAGAGCCACTAAGTACAGAAAATTTATAATTAAGTCCTTGTATTCATTTAACTGCATTACGTTCATGCATATATATATATATATATGCATATGTATGTATATATAAAATATTCAGAAAATACAAAAATCCAAAAAGGAAAAAAAACTTTTTTGTTTGTAAGATAAATCCATTTCCTTTTACTCAAAAAAATAAATCATTTAAACTTTTTTTAGGAAATTTTAAACTTTCCCTTATATAATTTTTTTTTTTGAACTTTTCTTCTTTACAGAACCAAAAAAAAAAAAAAAATCAAGAAACCAAAAGGGGTTTTTAGTCACAAGGACAAAATCAACCAAAAATTTATCCATAAGGACAGTCAACAAAAATTTTAGCCTCAAGGACAATTTTTAGTGTAAAGGTAGGAATTCAAAGGCCCACTATAATTTTATACTTTACACTAAACCTTGTCCTTTTAGCTAATTTTTTTGCCTCTTGTCCTTTTGATATAATTTTTGTTCTTTTGTCCTTTACACTATTTTCCTGAAACGAAAAACCAAGAGAAAAATATTTTCCTTTTGTATAAATTTAACTTTTGTTTCCTTTTAGTCCAAAAAAAAACTTTAAATTCAAAAACAAAAATAAAAACATTTCAAACCAAATCATTTTTTGCAACTCTTCACTTCTGGTCTATTTTTAATCGTGCTTTTAACTCATTATCTTCTTTTTTCTCCCTAATTTTTCTTGCTAATACATGAGTAGTTGGACTGTCACACTTCTACGAACCGTTGGACTCGTGACTGTTTTACGAATCGTTTGGCTCGAATAAATCTTTCTTTAACCATGACCGACGAAAATCCCCCTCGAACTCTCAAGGATAGAATCTTCCCCAATCGAGTTTCTATTCTTTCTTGCGTCATTTTACCCGCCTCAACAGGTAAATTCATTAGAATCATATAAATACACTTTCAAAATTCAAAATTTTTGAATGTGGTGCCCCATACATCTTTTAAACCAAATTCGAACGAGTTTGTGCAACTATAGAACCTCAACAATTAAGTGAGGATAGAATCAAGCTTAGGTTAATTCCATTTACATTTACCGATTATGCTGAAAAATGGTTGTATACCTTAAAATTTGATTGGAGAGTGCGAGGAATTTGCTGAAGTTTTTCTAAAGAAATTTCATGTAATGACCCGCATTGGCAGAGGTATTATAATTAATTTATTTAATTATTTAAAAGGTGATTAAAAGGATTTAATGGTCATGGAATTTAATAATGGTGAATATTTAATTTAAAATAATAAATTAAATAATATATTTAATTCTGAAATAATCAAAATTGGCTGAAATGGCGATATGGTGTGAACCAGATCATCTGTGATATTTAATTCAGCTTAGAATTGAATTAGAATAACGAATATATTATATAAACGACGGTTTGAACGTAGAGTTATAATATAATTAACGATTAATTGACAAGAATAATCCGAAGTTTAAGGCTTCCGCCTATATTAATCCCAAGTTTGCGTTATTCAAGAATAATCCCAAGTTTAGGGGGTGTCTTCCCAAATTGATCCCGTCCACCTGATGACATGTGTAACCAGTAACTTTATCAAATCAACCATAAAAATAATTTCTTCCTTTACCAAATCTAACATGAAATAATTTCTTCTACTGTGACTTCACGAGCAAGTTGAAATTGCGACTTTCTTCTTCTTCAATGGCCTTCACGAGCAAGATGAATTTTCTTGTGGGTTCAGATGTGGTTTTCACAGGTTGTCACGTGAATTCTGCTAAGGATCAAAGCACAGACAAAGCTCCAAGTTCTTGAAAACTGGAAGAAGAAGACCTGCACACCATGTACATTAATTTTGGGATTCGAACCCCTTGAGTGAATACCAATCAATCTAAAGGTCGGTGATGTAATTCCAGATCTTAAACTTGCCCCATTTTTAAAATCTAACAAATGAGCAAAACCAGTAAATGGAAGAGGATGCTTTAATAATTTACAACACCAAATATCCTTGAATTACAGCTGATTTTCAGAGCCCAAGACTAAATGAAACAACACCAAATATCCTTGAATTGCATTTGTAACTCCTCTTCGCCATTAAGGAACAGAAGCAAATAGCTTGCAATCCTGTTATGTTGTTTCATCCTCAAATTTACCTTGAAATTTGCAATCACTTATTACACTCGTCCAAAAATATTGATGTTTTCTCTAATTTCTTCATGCAACTGAAATCAGAAGTCCGCCGCCATCGGTCTTGATTTTAGCGTCGCCGGCGTAGGGGCCATTGAGTCTGGAGGAAGACTGGATTGGAGAGAGAGAAGAGATGAAGAGCTTGAAGACAAAGAGTGATTTTGAACGCGAGAAGAGAGAGAAGGGATGCAGATCAATCAGTACGATTATCAGTTTGGGAAGAAGATCAAATCAAATTTTTTTTAAATCAGTTTTTGTACTGAACACTGGTTGGGGAAGAACTGATTTTAATGTGAAGAACAATTGATTTGATAAAGTTACCGGTCAAACAGGTCATCAGGTGGATGGGATCAATTTGAGAAGACACCCCCCAAACTTGGAATTATTCTTGAATAACGCAAAGTTGGGATTAATATGGGCGGAAGCGTTAAACTTCGGATTATTCTTGTCAATTAATCCTATAATTAAAATCGAGCTTGAAATGGCGCTGCACTTCGTAATTTGGCGATTTGAACTTCAACTGAATGTACAGGATTCGTTTTAAGCCGGATTCCTGTGAAACAAGAAACGTTTGGAGCTGGTGGAGTATATCTTTCTAGTGGAAGAGAAAGATCGGGATTCCGTCGTGTAGATTTTGATTCACGTCCAAATCAAATTTTAGAAAAGTCGCTGTGGAATTCCTTTATAATTTATAAAGGAATTATTTATATTTTAAAAAGGAATTTCAATATAAATCGAATATCGGGTTGACCTAGATTGAAATATCATGTTAGAAATTCATATAGGAATATTCTAAAGCTGTATGGTTTTCCACTGTGAATATATACGATAATATTTATTTATAAATATTTAATTTACTTATATTTAAATATATTTATATATTTAAATGGGTCATCCAAAGCTCTAAAAATAGTCGGTTTTGCAAACGAAGTCGGAATTCGACGAAACTAATTTTATTGGATCCGCAATGTCAAATAGTTGTTAGATTTCCAGTTCCGTGATTTTTAGAGTCACCGTGTGGTCGTACGGATTTTTAGAGTGAGAAACAGTCAGTATTTCGATAGTTAAAAATATGCTGTGTGAGCAGACGGAGTCGGAATTTGACGAAACCAGTTTCGTTGGGACCGTAATGTCGAACTGTAGCTGCATGTCCAGTTTGGTGATTTATGGGTATCGTGTGTGATCGCAGGGATTTTTAAACACGAATTAACAAAAGAATATACCGATAATATTCCTTCTACAAAATATCTAGATATTTGTTACGGCTATAAATACACCACTATACTCCCTAAACCTAATTTTTTTCATTTCACAATTAACCAAATGTGAGCCGCCACAATATTTTTCCATCTCCAGTAAATGTTCAATCTTTGAAAATTGAGATCAATCCAAACAAAAATCCTTAAATCACCAAACATGTATTTCTAAGTTTGTTTCAAGCTGCTCTTCACGTTGGTATCTCTTTTGTTGAGCTCGACTCATTTTCCGTCGGTTATGGTGTGAACAGTGAGAACTAGGGTTCCACGAAATTGCTGATTTAAGCAGTGATTCGAGTTCTTGAGTTCATGTTTAGATTGAGCGAGTGAAACTGCACTTGTACACAGATTTTTGGGATGGTTGGTGACAAAAGTGGTCGCGACTTTTACTGTGTTGGTGGCGGAAAGGATGTCGACGGGAATGGCAAGGGGAGGCCGAGATCTCTGGTTTGGGTCTGAGGATGAAGAGTGGTAGACGAGGATATTTATGGTAATTTTAGTTAGATTTTTGGGTGAAAGGAAGTGGAGATTAGAGGAGGGAGGCGTACTGTAAATGGTGAAAGGGGTTACGGGTTCATGTTTTACATGAGGAGAGGAAACCGAGCTTTTAGATGGGGAAGAACGGGTTGGGCTTTGGAGGGTTAATGGGCCGTTGAGGGAAAAGGAAATTCGAACCATCAGTCGCGTTAGGACCGTATGGATGAGAGCCACACACTGGAACTGACGGGAAGTGGAATTGAGCTCGTTACAATTTATAGTGAAATAAATTGTCCAATCTGAATCAGCGACAATTATCGTTATTAACGATAATAGTCCAATGTGAGTAAATCTCACTAATTCTGAACAGTTTATAATTTCATGTTGTATTTTTAGAACTGTTAAATATTGGCTGATTGACTGTGTGTTGACTGTTTGATTGAACTGCTAGTCAGTTAGTTGAATTTCTATATTGATTCTGTTTAACAGAATGTATCATAGGGAATTGAAAGTGATGTTGATTTTATAATGTATAACATCTGTGGATGCTGGGAGACAGGTTGGAGGAATCCGACTGGATTCCTCAACGGTTATTTTATTGTTTTTCATATATTTTGATATATGATGCGGTATATAATCTGTTGTCGATTATATGTGTTTGAACGATATTGGTCATCGTGATTTGATGTGTTAAATACCATAACATACCAGAATGGTGAAAAGGGATTTTTCAAAATGAATATTGAAAATAAATTATTTATAAAATCAAAGGATTTTATAAAAGAGATAATATTTATAACAATCAAAGGAGATTTTATAAAAAGGAAATATTTAGAAAATAAATAGAGTTATAAAAAGGAAATTTGTTTATAACCGAATAGGATGTCATAAAAAGGAAAACGTTACTAAAAGGGAAATCATTTGTAAAGTGAAGAACTGTTACTAAAAGTAAATCTTTATAAATGAATAGTTTATTCGAAAAGGAGTTAATCGAATTTAGTTATTCGAATAGAATCAAAAGGAGTTAAATCGAATTTAGTTATTCGAATAGAATCAAAAGGAGTTAAATCGAATATTAGTAATTCGAATAAAGTAAAAGGAGTTATCGAATATTAGTTATTCGAAGAAGAGTTAAATAAAGTTATCGAATATTAGTTATTCGAATAGAGTTAAATAGAATTAAAGGAATAAATCGAATATAGTTTATTCGAATGGAATTAAAAGAGTTAATCGAATATAGTTATTCGAAAGAAAGGTTAAGCAAGGAAGTTAGTTAAAGAAATTTAAAGTGAATTTTGCCTATTTCAAGGTTAGAAATGTTGTTCAGTTAAGGTCTGAGAGGTAGTTCTACCCCAACTTGATTGGCTTCATTTTAACTAAGGAATGGTTAAGGTTCGGCAGTAAAGGATGGTTAAGTGAATAAGTATGATGGTCTGAGTTGGCATAGCGATGTTTTATCTAAACATCTGCTAAATCCAAACGTAAGAGTTTTGGAAATGTTTCCAAACAAGAACCATAAATGTTTTCTAACATAGAAAACAAGAAATGGAAATGTTTTCCAGTGTTAATAAGATATATTTTCTAAATTTAGAAAATAAGAAATGTTGAATATAAGGAAACAGGAGATGAAAAATGAACTAAGGAGATAAATGTTAAATGATGTCTGATTGATAGAATTTCCATCTGGAAATAATATCGTTGTTTGCACACGTGTTTTTCTTCGATAGTTAAATCACAAACTATCAAAGTTTTTAACCATTTTAACGTTGCTAATATGGAGAGACCGGCTGGATTATTATCCAAAGAACCACTCTATATTGGCATAAGCGTTGCGAATCATATATGCCAAAGATAATTGAAGACGGAGTAAAGTGCAAGGGCTATTGTATAAGTCTTAGATAACAGTGTCTAAGATGGATATACTGAATAGTACCTTTGGTTCATCCTGTTCCTGGATGACTTGTATGGACGGATGTCTGACAGAGTATTTCCATACGATCACGTATACTGATTTCTCCAACCGTACCAAGAGTGGAAGCGGAGAAGGAAACTTCTTTTAGCTAACACATAATGTATTGTTGAGGACGTCAATCGGTGATTGAATGGATTTGATGATGTGACATTCAAAGTGAATCTGGTGAGATGATAAAGCGTAGCTTCTAGCCTCACATCCGGTAAATGACAGAAATCGGGAAGGCAGCATGGCTAAGTCGGTCGCACCGAAGTAGGGTGTATAATCACCTGATTTAGAGTTTCATTTACTTCTAAAAATCTATTGTTGATGTTGTCCCATTCGGGAAACGGTTGCTGATCCCAACCGTTGGTGATATACATTCGATACACTCAAGCGAAATGAGTGGTCGGTCATGTGTGGCCGGGTTGCAAGATGTTCTTGTTGAACCCAGTGTATTCCTGTCTAGAGGTACACTAGCGAAAGGTGGTTCCATACCTTGTCATAGTTGGAAATCCATTACCCAATACGTGCTTGCGGTTTTGATTGTATACTATATATGTAGAACGTGAGATGAAAGCGTTTCTGCTAGATGATTATTATATTGTGGTTGATAGACATTATTAAAATATCAAAAGGTTTTTGATATAAAAGATAATTTGGATTCTCATAAGGGAAAAACCCGTTCCGTTATACGGCGTGTTCTTATGAGATATCGTTTACCTGCTTGAACTGTTTTAAACTGTTTTACTCATACCAGTCCCATGACTGACCCGGAGTTTATTTTGTTTTGTTTACCCTAAACTCTTGGGTGCCCAATTTTGTACGGGCAGTCAAGTAGTCAGAATTTACAGATATACTGGAAGAGCTTGGAGCAGGAGGCTTCAGGATCATATAGCTATAGTTATTTCCGCTGTGTTGTAAGTGTTGTACTTTGATAATGATGTATATTCAAGTACAGATGTATATTTCAAGTTATGTTATATATATTATATGTTATTCGTTCCGCTGTGAGGTTCGTGTTACTCTGAGGTTGAGTTCTTCTTCTTCTTCTATTCTAAGTTTCTATCTTATCTTTCCTCACCCTCTAATTTCTTTCATTAATGACCGGTATTTTTCGATGTTTGGTTAGTCATCATTGAGTTTATGGCGATAACCAGAGTCGACAAAATCCCGGGTCATTACAATTGGTATCAGAGCTTAAGGTTAAGTAATTACGTTGGCTCTGTGGCATGACTCGGTAGAGAGTGGGTTAGTAACACCCTAGATTGAGTTTGAGTGTATATATACGAGTGAATGTATTTGTATTTGATATAAAAATTTGTTTTATATTGTGGGGATTTATCGGTTGAGTTGTTTATGGGTTCTGGTCGATCGGTTTGATCCACTGTATCGGTAGAAGTTTATAAACACTCGAATACGATGGGTCGACACAATATGTTTTGAAAAGAGGGTAAATTAAAATAAGTTTACCCCAGGTATATCATATCTTGATATAGAGAAGATATATATATCAAAATTATAATATAGTAGATATATTGGTTGTTATTATAATCGAGTAAGATTATACATTAAATGGTTATGTAAATAACCAATCAGAATTCGTATAAGTGAAATACGTGAAATCAGATGAATTAAATCTGAAATTTAAACCAAAAATTGAATTAAAATTCTGGAAAATTGGATAAGTGCTTATAAATGGTTTTGGATTAAAAATAAGGAAAATTTAAGATCCTGGGAGATTTTAAATTGTTTTACAAGCAGTGTGAATTATATTTTGAAATGAATTTCAAAGTGGAAATGTTTAGAAATGGTTTTATAGTATTGAACTCACTTCGATCACTGGAAAATAGATTCTGATGATGACAGCTGCATTATCAGTATTCATTTTTGAGTCGTAAGTGACGAATTACTACCAGAGATACTGTTTTGAATTTGTTTTGGGAAAGACAAGTTGTGTTGAATTTCAAAAAGGAAAATTTATTTTTTGAAAAGAGTAAACTATTTAAAAACTCCTAGGGAAAGACTGTTTGAATTAAAAACAAATTTAACAGAAATTTGTGAAAGCAAATTTGAATTAAAGTAAAGCCAGTAAAGTGGTAACTGAGATTGAATTAGAATGATATCAAGACAAATTGAATTGAGAGATTCAAAATTGAAGTGTAATGTGATAATCAAGTTAAGAGTTGGGAATCGATAAGAAACTCGAGTTAAAATGATATTTGGCTCGGATATAAGCGAATGGTTGTGTTGTGGATAAAAGCAGATTGGAATTTGATTGGGATGACCCTTGTATCCGCTAAATTGATAACAGGTGGAAAGGATATAATGATATGCCGACAAAAGGTACAAGTTTATATTTCTATTGGATATAAGATTTATGAGCCGAATTGGAAAGCCGCTTGGCTGTTTGATTTTCTTTTGGGATGGAGATGGCCCAGAGAGGCAAGTGGTAGTTTGACGTATTGACTAGTACAAAGGAGGTGCTGGCGAAATTTTTCGAAAAGTTAAGGCGTTAGAAAATTTTCAGGATTTTTGAAAATTTTCGTTGATAAGAATTAATTAATATTTAATTGAAATTAAATTGGTTCAGTTGAAACTGAAGTTAAGAAGTGAACAAATATGTTCTAACTAGTCGATAGGGTCGTTCTCTACCTTAGCAATTTCAAGGACGAAATTATTTTAAGTGGGGAAGAATGTAATGACCCGCATTGGCAGAGGTATTATAATTAATTTATTTAATTATTTAAAAGGTGATTAAATGGATTTAATGGTCGTGGAATTTAATAATGGTGAATATTTAATTTAAAATAATAAATTAAATAATATATTTAATTCTGAAATAATGCGGTATATAATCTGTTGTCGATTATATGTGTTTGAACGATATTGGTCATCGTGATTTGATGTTAAATACCATAACATACCGGAATGGTGAACAGGGAATTTTCAAAATGAATATTGAAAATAAATTATTTATAAAATCAAAGGATTTTATAAAAGAGATAATATTTACAACAATCAAAGGAGATTTTATAAAAAGGAAATATTTAGAAAATAAATAGAGTTATAAAAAGGAAATTTGTTTATAACCGAATAGGATGTTATAAAAAGGAAAACGTTATAAAAAGGAAAACGTTGCTAAAAGGGAAATCATTTGTAAAGTGAAGAACCGTTACTAAAAGTAAATCTTTATAAATGAATAGTTTATTCGAAAAGGAGTTAATCGAATTTAGTTATTCGAATAGAATCAAAAGGAGTTAAATCGAATTTAGTTATTCGAATAGAATCAAAAGGAGTTAAATCGAATATTAGTAATTCGAATAAAGTAAAAGGAGTTATCGAATATTAGTTATTCGAAGAAGAGTTAAATAGAGTTATCGAATATTAGTTATTCGAATAGAGTTAAATAGAATTAAAGGAATAAATCGAATATAGTTTATTCGAATGGAATTAAAAGAGTTAATCGAATATAGTTATTCGAAAGAAAGGTTAAGCAAGGAAGTTAGTTAAAGAAATTTAAAGTGAACTTTGCCTATTTCAAGGTTAGAAATGTTGTTCATTTAAGGTCTGAGAGATAGTTCTACCCCAACTTGACTGACTTCGTTTCAACTAAGGAATGGTTAAGGTTGGGCGGTAAAGGATGGTTAAGTGAATAAGTATGATGGTTTGGGTTGGCATAGCGATGTTTTATCTAAACATCTGCTAAATCCAAACGTAGGAGTTTTGGAAATGTTTCCAAACAAGAACCAGAAATGTTTTCTAACATAGAAAACAAGAAATGGAAATGTTTTCCAGTGTTAATAAGATATATTTTCTAAATTTAGAAAATAAGAAATGTTGAATATAGGGAAACAGGAGATGAAAAATGAACTAAGGAGATAAATGTTAAATGATGTCTGATTGATAGAATTTCCATCTGGAAATAATATCGTTGTTTGCACACGTGTTTTTCTTCGATAGTTAAATCACAAACTATCAAAGTTTTTAACCATTTTAACGTTGCTAATATGGAGAGACCGGTTGGACTATTATCCAAAGAACAACTCTGTATTGGCATAAGCGTTACGAATCATATATGCCAAAGATAATTGAAGACGGAGTAAAGTGCAAGGGCTATTGTATAAGTCTTAGATAACAGTGTCTAAGATGGATATACTGAATAGTATCTTCGGTCCATCCTGTTCCTGGATGACTTGTATGGACGGATGTCTGACAGAGTATTTCCATACGATCACGTATACTGATTTCTCCAACCGTACCAAGAGTGGAAGCGGAGATGGAAACTTCTTTAAGCTAACACATAATGTATTGTTGAGGACGTCAATCGATGATTGAATGGATTTGATGATGTGACATTCAAAGTGAATCTGGTGAGATGATAAAGCGTAGCTTCTAGCCTCACATCCGGTAAATGACAGAAATCGGGCAGGCAGCATGGGTAAGTCGGTCGCACCGAAGTAGGGTGTATAATCACCTGATCTAGAGTTTCATTTACTTCTAAAAATTTATTTTTGATGTTGTCCCATTCGGGAAACGGTTGCTGATCCCAACCGTTGGTGATATACATTCGATACACTCAAGCAAAATGAGTGGTCGGTCATGTGTGGCCGGGTTGCAAGATGTTCTTGTTGTACCCAGTGTATTCCTTTCTAGAGGTACACTAGCGAAAGGTGGTTCCATACCTTGTCATAGTTGGAAATCCATTACCCAATACGTGCTTGCGGTTTTGATTGTATACTATATATGTAGAACGTGAGATGAAAGCGTTTCTGCTAGATGATTATTATATTGTGGTTGATAGACATTATTATAATATCAAAAGGTTTTTGATATAACAGATAATTTGGATTCTCGTAAGGGAAAAACCCGTTCCGTTATACGGCGTGGTCTTATGAGATATCGTTTACCTGCTTGAACTGTTTTAAACTGTTTTACTCATACCAGTCCCATGACTGACCCAGAGTTTATTTTGTTTTGTTTTACCTAAACACTTGGGTGCCCAATTTTGTACGGGCATTCAAGTAGTCAGGATTTACAGATATATTGGAAGAGCTTGGAGCAGGAGGCTTCAGGATCATATAGCTATAGTTATTTCCGCTGTGTTGTAAGTGTTGTACTTTGATAATGATGTATACTCAAGTACAGATGTATATTTCAAGTTATGTTATATATATATTATATGTTATTCGTTCCGCTGTGAGGTTCGTGTTACTCTGAGGTTGTGTTCTTCTTCTTCTTCTATTCTAAGTTTCTATCTTATCTTTCCTCACCCTCTAATTTCTTTCATTAATGACCGGTATTTTTCAATGTTTGGTTAGTCATCATTGAGTTTATGGCGATAACCAAAGTCGACAAAATCCCGGGTCATTACATTTCACCCATTGGAAAAATGTCAAAATTCGAAATGAAATTGTTAATTTTAATCATTTGGCGGTGAATCCTTTGCTAAATATTTTGAGAGATGTAAATACTTTTAATCAAATTTCCACACCGTAAATTCGAAAAATGTAATCTTTGACAAATTTTATACGATGGACTTGGAAACAATTCTCGAACCATGCTCGAATCAATGTGCCAAGGAAACTTTTTAGCCCAACATCACGATCCCGCTTGGAAATTTCTTGAAAACTTGGACAAAAAATCATCTCAATGGCAACGATCTAACTAGAAATCAATTTATTCCCGATCAAATGCTCATTCAGAAGGATCTTCTTTGCCTTAGAAGAAAAAATCGAATTTTGGACTAAAACAAGCCAAATTTGATACATATTCGCCGATAACACGAATAACCTCTAATAAAAATGCTAATAGCAATTGCATCGATCTATAATCTAGAAATTCATCAAAAGGATGTAAAGACAACATTCTTAAATGGAGATCTCGATGAGGAGATCTACATGAAGCAACCTAAAGGTTTTATTTTCAAAGGAAATGAAAATAAAGTATGTAGATTAGTCAATCATTATATGGACTAAAACAAGCTCCAAAACAATATCATGTAAAATTTGATAGTGTCATGATGAAAAATGGTTTTCGTATAGATGAATGTGATAAATGTATTTATTATAAACAAGTTGGACAATCATACGTGATGATTTGCCTTTATATAAATGATAAGCTATTTTTTTGTCCTAACATTAAAGTTATAGAGAACGTAAAGAAAATATTAATCAACAATTTCGATATGAAAGATTTAGGTGTTGCAGTCATTATTTTCGAAATCAAAATAATAAGAACGCATTTTGATCCATCGGAAGTGCTGCATAAAAACACTATAGTGCAACTGGAATACTCTCGTATGTATCTCATGAATTACACAAGACTAGATATAGCTTATAAAGTAAATCGACCGAGAAGGTACACAAGCAATGCAGGAAAGGAACACTAGAAGCATTAATGAGAGTGCTTAGATATTCAAAAAATACCACAAACTATTCCTTACATTATGCAAAATATCCCATCATCTTAGAAGAATATAGTGATGTAAACTAGATTTTTGATTCAAAGAAATAAAAATCAACTAGCAGTTATGTCTTCACCATAGCAGCAGTGTCATAAAAATCTACTAAACAAACATGCATAGTTTGATTCACTATGGTATCAGAGTTCATCGCTTTAGATAAAGCAGGTGTAAAAGCAGAGCGGCTTTGTCATTTTTTTAGAAGATATTCCATTTTGGCCTAAACTAGTATCAGTCATTTGTATATACTGTGATAACCAAGCAACGTTAAGTACAGTGCAAAACTTTGTGTATAATAGAAAGTCACAGCAATTCGTAGACGTCATAACACAATTGCGTTGTTATTCTCAAATAGAACTATTCCCCAAGATTATGTGAGAATCCATTTACTAAAGGCTTATCAAGAGAGAAAATTGATCACGCATCGAGGGGAATGAGTTTAAAAGGCTAAACCAATAAGAGTTATCTTATACGAAAACTTATCCTAACGACTGGAGATCCCTATTATTAGGATCAATAAGCAAATAAGTTCTGAATAACTCAAGATGTAATGCATTTGTTTGGACATAGCTTCACAAAAACAATGTTTTCTAATGATAACCATATCTTGAAAATAACAAGTGGGGCATATGTAGAATACCTTAATGGTTGCGATCGCCTATGTTAGTGTAAGCTGGGTCGACTCTATGAGCATATTATAGGCTCAAATTCTCTATAACACTCGTAGAACCAAAAAGTATTCAGGACCAAAATGAACATAACCAAGAGATTGGATGAAAAGAGAATCAATGCTTCGTAAATCTTATTGTTTGGATATACAACAAAGGTAAAAATTCAAGATAAAATAACTCACCGATTAACCAAGTAGATTCGAAAAGTCTTAACTAGGGAAAGTTTAAAGTGAAATATTTACTTATCTACGACAAAACATTATTCCATGTGTACTCGGTAATTTTCCACTTTGTGTGGGGGAAAGTATATTACCATTTATGTGGGGGGTTATTGGAAAATCTAAAGTGGAGATGAAATATACTTTCCTTCATCGCCAAAATGCACAACAAAATTCAAGTATATAAATAGTCTTCTCATGAGAAGGTTGGGGGCCTTGGGCTTCGCAAATGTGTGCTTTGCAGTGAGGAGGGAAGTCATGCTTCACTCCCACACGCGCGTGTCGCCTTCCGACCGAATCAGGTTTCTGTTCGGGGTCTAATATGACCTTATTTTACTCCGGAAAACTGGGCCAATTTTAACATTTGTAGGCTTTGAACAGAAACTAAACCGGGCTTGAATTTGAAAAAAGGCGGACACGGTTGGTCTGAAGAGGTGTGACTTTCAGAAGCGGACGCGTTTTTTGGCGAACAACAACAATGAGCGGTGCGACCCGTTAACGCAACAACTAATCTACAACATGCACATTTTTCTGAAGAGGTACATACGCGATTGTCTGAAGATGTGCAGATGCGACTGTATGAAGATGTACGGATGCGACTGTTCGAAGAGGTACGGACGAAAATATAGAGTGGACAAGAATATTGATCACATCCTCAATCCGTTTTTTTCAGTTTTCATCCTTCTCTATTCTCTACTATTGTTGCTACCTTTATATAAATCACAGAGTTGACATACTCATTACAATCTCGTGAAGAAATATTATGTTGTATGTTTAGAAACTTTGCAATTAAAAGTTTTTTAAGGAAATTGCTAGAGCAAGATTTGGAATCTCAATTTTTTTTTTTTAGTTTGTTTTGACAAATCACCGCGATTTGTTCAATACTGTATTGCAGTTACTATACGTGTAGTTGTATTGTTCTCCATTTCGAACAAACATGTTTTTTGTTGGAGATGAAAAAAGAAAAAGGTAAAACAAATATGATTGAATATAACTAAGGAGAATCAACGAGAATAAGTGTAAAAAAAAAAAAAAAAAAAAAAAGAGAGCGTGGAATGCTAAAGAAAAAGGTCCGATTGAAATTGAACAACGAGAGTTGAAAAGGAAGCGTGGAATGTGGAAGAAGGAATCGCTGCGTGAAATACGAACGGAGAAATGACTTTTGTTTTTAGCTTTCTTTCACAATAGACATACCTCTATAACGATCGGTTTGATAATTAGGTTCATAATATGTGACATTTTACAATAATATACTTCATAAACAATGTTGCTTGTATATTCATAACATAACATAACAACAGAAAAATACCCTAAGGACAAAATAAACAAAAAATTGTTCCATAAGAACAAAAAGGCTAAATTTTGTTCATATATGACAAGTGTTAGTGTAAAGGAAGGAATTATAGTGGGCTCCGAATTCATCCTTTTATACTAAATTTTGTTATTGACAATAAAATTTTGCTCTTTTGTTCTTATAAAATAATTTTTTGTTTTTTTTAGTCCTTGAGGGTAGAAACCCCTATTCATAGTACAATCATGTGACATGAAACATAAACTTCATAAACAACGGATCCTAAACATGTTAAATTTTATGGTAGATGTCATGTACAATCGGAATTCCACACGCGTTTTACAAACCATAGACGGACATTACAGATGTCTAAAAGATTATGAGTAGCAGGTCTTCCTAGGCTTGCAGCATCTCCAATCCTGGATATTTTTCTTAATGAATCCGAAAAAAAAAAAAAAAAAAAACCAAAAACAAAAACAAAGGGGGACTTTTCACGAGTACTAACAATAAAAGTTAGCCATATTCATAGTCAACAATGGATCAGCATGCTTCCTAGCCCGGAATACAATGGGGCACGCACATATTTTGATTATTGCTAACAGAAGTTTGTAATTTGATTTTTTTTTCTCGATTCGACCACCTTTTATGAACTTATAACACTTTTAGTCTAGTTTCAAAACTTATTACGGTCGTAGCCTGATTTATGTCACATCAGCTCAAAACCGTTATTAACACTAACGGCATTTGAGATAACGCGTGGAGCGTTATTTGAGATGATGCATATAACTCATGTCTGAGCGTCATTTAGGATGCCGCGGTTAGTGTCATCTCAAATGCCGCTTATGCTAATAACGGTTTTGAGCTGATGTAACATAAACCAGGCTACGGCCGTAATAAGTTTTGAAACTAGGCTAAAAGTGTTATAAGTTCATAAAAGGTGGCCGAATCGAAAAAAAAAATCCAACAATTATGTCATATGGACTCCTTTCTGTCATATCATCATATGCATACACATAGGAAAGCTTTTTTTAAAAAAAAAATACTGATTAGAGTTAGGAATAGTTTAAATGTCTATAGATAATAACACCACACAGAAAATGGTCGAGGTTGGTATAAATCTGAACTGACAAAAGAGTATGAACAAAGGAAACCATAATTTAACACCATTACTTACCAAGAAGAACAGAAACATAATTCTATTACTACGGATATTCCACAAGCGTTAAACAACGGATCCTAAATATGTTAAAATTCAAGGTAGATGTCATATACAATCGGAATTCCACACGCGTTAAAAGATTATGGGTGGCAGGTCTTCCTAGACTCCCAGTATCTGCAGTGCTGGTTATTTTCTTAATGATTCAAAAAAAGGGCATTTTTCACGAGTACTAGCAATAAAAGGTTGCCATATATATTGTCAACAACGGATCAGCATACTTCCTGGCCCGGAATACAATGGGGGCACGCACATATTTTGACAATTGCTAACAAAAGTTTGTCATTATGTCATACAGACTCCTTTCTGTCATTTGCATACACATAGAAAATAACACCACATAGAAAATGGTCAAACTATAATAGGAGGTTTGTATAAATCTGAAATGACAAAAGAGTATGAACAAAGGAAACCATAATTTAACACCATTACTTCCCCAGAAGAACAGAAACATAATTCTACTATTACTACTATCTTTATTAGTTGAATCCAAAAGCAACTACGTGGAAAACGAAACATAATGCATAGAACCTAATTCAAATAGAAAGAAACAGGTCGAAGGCCTACCGACGCTCGCGTAGAGCTTGGACTTCACTCTCCACCCACTTGCGTGCTTGCTCATCATCAGTTAAAAGCTTAACACCCCTTCGGAAATCTATTTTTAGAACCAATGATGTAAGCTCCCACTGCTCATAACGGCCGCCTAAACTCATGCATCTATCCATAATTGCTTTAGCATCGCCAATTATGGGATCGTGTTGCTCATAAGGGGCGGAAGCATCGGAGCCCTCAGAGCTTGAAGATCTAAATCTGGTTCTTCTTGACATGCAACCGACCGTAGTGTTCACATCATCCGTAAAAATGTTACTTGCACGTTTTCTCTCTCGATGAGCAACAGAAAAACGAGTGTCGGATTGACTTTCATTTGCTTCGCTTTTGAAAATGAATCGACTTCCTTTAAAGTGTCTTTCAGCATCAACGTCAATAATGGGTGGATCACCGTCATTATCAACGTCATTTTCACTTTCATTTTCATTTCCTTGATGTGAATGGAAAATTTTTAGGTTGCGATCTTGAAGCAAAGATTTATGATTCCTGTTCGACTCTTCAGTATCAAGAATGATGTTTGATCCAACTTTCGGAAAAAAATAATTACCATTGGATGCAACAACTGCTCCAGTGTCGGTGGCCACCGGTTTGAATATTTGCTCCAAATATTCCAAATCAGGAATCGGCGCAGTTCTATATTTCAATATTCCTTGCCCAAATTCCTTAGCTCGGTCCTTCCACCAGTCATCATCACCAGCAACCGTGTTACGTAAGTTATCCCAGCTTGCTCCATTTGTGTTTTTTAGCTTTTCCCACTTCAAAAATTCTCTGCGTAGGTAGTTGCACTTACTCCTTGCTTGCTTAGTCGACAAGTGACGTCCAGTAAGCTCTGTAAACCTATCTCCCAACCGAGTGTAAATACCATAATCCTTTTTAGGAGGACCGAATTCCTCGGCAGCCAATTTTGTGAACTTTGTAACTAACTGAGGGTTCCAGGGAAACTGAGATCTGTTGCCTCGATATTTAGCTTGGATCATGGCAGCAATATCAAAATCCATTTGTCTCTGGAAAAAGCTTCTGCCACAATTCAACGCTGAATTAATTACTTGACAAGATCACAAAAAACTACTAGCAAGAAACTATTGTAACATACACTTGGATCACAAAAACGGATTCAACAACCTTGACTCTTCTTCTCGTGAGAAGCACAAGCATTGGAAAGTGAACAGAAAGTGTTACTGAAGTATAATTACAGATTAGCTAATATAGGGCAACAGTTTTTATCTATTTTGTAACAGTTCTTTTTAACATTGGCCTTGCATAACAACAAATACCGTCCAAACATTCTTGGAGGGAGTGTCGTGTTCTGTAATCTAAAGCCAAATTAATCACGAGAAAGCATGGTAAATTTTAGCACATTTAACTGCAGCCACACCGAATACGAAACAAATTAAACAAGAAAATAATTTTAAATGTGTATGTTTTTTTTTTTTTCCAACTATTCAACCAATTAAGGGTATGAAACACAGGAACATACACAATCTTTGACTTTGGCTGGACTGGCAGCTGAATTCAATATAACTTTGTTCAAACAACTTTTCCAAGAAGCCTGAATTTTCACTACAAATTTTAACCCAAAAGAAAATCAACGAACACCTCCTTCTTTTCCTCCTAACCCTGCACACTTCCGTATTCCCCCATTTCGGTCTCTTCAGCATGGTTCTTGCTGAAAAACCATTCAAGTTCAATTTCGCACATTGCAAAATGCAATTCAAGCATGATTTAAGGCTTAACAGGCGTCAATAGGTTCAGCAGCACAAAAGATTGGAGATCAAAATCCATTGAACTGAATGAACATTATAAACTAAAAGCAAAACATCATCAAGCATTTTACTGACGCATTCTAGATTTACTAGTACGGACTGCTAAGAGATAACAATTACCGAATTTATTACCGAACAACCAGCTTTACCAAACTTGATGGTGTAACAGCTATTAAATTTTGAATTCGAGTTGTTACGTAACTTACGCTTCAGTCAATTCTTCCTGTGAAAACACTGAAGAAATTTGAAGGAAACCCTAGCCAGCTACAGTATGGAAAGATACACCTGCTACAGTGAGTTTGTCTAAATTTGTTTCTAAAATCATCTCAACTACTTCAGAAATTAGAATAAAGGGGGGAAATAAATTAGAACAGAATAAAATTTAGTCTAAATTACCTGAACCGTTTAATCGTCGTTAGGAACGCACGTGGTTTATGCGATAGTCTCCGTTAGGGTTTGGTTAATTTGGGAAAAAGGAAAAGAGGTCCGTCCGCATCACCTGTGATCTTTGCAATCAATTACTTATCACATTTTTTAGGGCCCATTTGATAACTTAAAGCATAAGTGCTTATACAATAAAATGTCTGTATGGTACAATAACGACTTATAAGCAAAAAGATAAAAAGTACATATGGATAAAAAATTAAATTTATAATCGCTTTTTGGCTTTTGCATTAGATCCTTAAAACAAAATACAAGATAATCCAAATTTTTAGAAGTATATATTACAATAGTTAACTAAAAATCATATAATTGGCATTTCGGAATATGAATTACAAAATGTATGAAAAATGAATTCAAACACAACATATGTATACTTGAATGTTGTTCGTACATGAACAAAACATCCAAGTCCATTTTAAGTTACAAAATCAAATGATAAACAACACAATAGATATAAATTAATCTTACACAAATTTCAAGTATTACAATAGAAGTATTAAAAGCTATTCAAAGCATATTGAATATAAAATGGTAAATGATAAAACGTCGTCATGCTTCGTCGGATTGGTTTCCTTTTGTTGTTGAAATCTAGCCTTCGTCCTTGAGTTGAATCCACTCCTTACACAACTTCAAAAACTGTCCGAGCAAGCGCTATTGTTTATCCTCCCTACTGTAATGACCCGGTTTTTATATAGATCGCCAACACAAATATTAATTAATCGTAAGTACAATGACGATTTAAAAATCCATACTTTAAATAATTCAAAACATGTCAAAGAATTCGTTTGTCTCGCTGTATACCTATAATATATTTTTGGGGAAGTCAATTCGTGATTGGCGAGTTTTGACGATGTGGCATTCAAAAGAAATAAACAGTGATGATAAAAAGGTAAGTCTAGCCTCAAGCCTCACACCTAGGAAATGAAAAAAATCGGGCAGGCAGCATGGCTATGTGGGTTGCTCCCATTAGGGCGTAGCATCACCTATCTAGAGAAATTCCTTTTGTTTCTTACTCTATCGATTCTGCCTATTCGGGAAATGGTTTCCGTACACAACCATTGGTGATATATACTCGATACACTCAAGAGAAATGAGTGGTCGGTCATGTGTGGGCCGGGTTGCAAGACTTTCCTGTTGAACCCAGGTGTATTCGCCTCTAGAGATACACTATCGGCAGTTGGTCTCATGCCTAGTCATAGTTGGAAATCCAATTTTCATAAGCGCCAAGCGGTTTTATTTGTATACTATATAGGAGAATGTGAGATGTAAGCATTCTTCTAGATTCTAAATTATTTGTGAAATACCTAGACACTATGATAATATCTGATTTCAAATATAAGGTAAAAACCCATTCCGTATTCACGGCGTGGTCTTATGAGATATTTTTATTTGTTTTTAAAAATTGTTTACTCATACCAGTCCCCTGACTGGCCCGGAGTTTATTTTTCTGTGTTTCCCTTAAACTCTTGGGTATTCATAACACTTGTTATGAATAGACAAGTGAATCAGGTTAGGAAAAACTTGGAAAGATGGAATGTAACTTTCTGTGTGCTGGTCTACTTATCATATCTACTGTATAATTATAAGTATGAAAGTTTGGTCATCGATGATATGTATAATTAAAGATGTACTATGAATGACTTGTATCACTAGATCTATGATGCTCTAATGTAATATGTACTGTTGTGTAATATTATGAAGTATCATCTTTGGTAAAAATCCCGCTGTGAGATTTTGATGTTTTCTGTGATTTTATCTTCTATCTATTCTTATTCTTATAAATGACACGACTTCCGATGTGTTCGAAAGTTGGGTCGTTATAGTTGGTATCAGAGCTTAGGTTACTGATTACCTAGGCTTCGGGTGAGTGTGAGAGAGCGTATCTTTATTAAAAATTTAAAATAAATTTAGATCAACTTGAATGATATACTTAAGTTAGTCATATCCAGTCAAGTCTTGATTTGACAACCTGTTATATTCAGGTGATTAAAATGAGTAACCGAGGGCGAAGAGGTCGCGCTAGTGGAACGACTTCCACTACTACTGGTCATAATACTGCCTCCCAAGATCAAGGAGAAACAATGGAGGAAGTTACGCCAGTCCAGCAGGATAGAAGCTTTGCAACTATCTGTAAGGAATATACAACTCTGGGAGGAAAAGTTTCCAAAGGGACTGAATCTTTCATCGAAGTCTAAGCATGATTGAGGTCCTGTGAGAGGATTTTCAAAGGACTGAAATTGAATGATGAGCAGAAATGTCTCTTAGCTTCGTGGCAACCCCAAGAAGCTGCCGCAATTTGGTGGGATGCTCAAACTACGAATGTTCCCGAAGAAGATTTTACTTGGGACAAATTCAAAGAAGCATTTGAAGCACAATTTCTGCCTGCCGCTTGCAAAACTAGGATGTATCGGGATTTCATCGATCTCAAACAAGGGAACATGAAAATATCCGACTATGAAAATAAGTTTAATTCACTTTCCTGTTTCGGGCCAGAGTTAATCGACACCTCGCTCAAGAAGAATGAAATGTTTATAGCTGGACTAAAAGATAGCCTGCAAGTGAAAATGATTGGGCATCTCAAGCTTCCATTTGTTGATTTGGTGGATATGGCAGTTCGTTATGAGGCACTTGAGGGAAAGAAGCCAGTAGCAAAAGCACAGACAGGAGAACCCAATGGCGAGAATCCCAATAAAAG
Source organism: Allium sativum (assembly GCA_030737875.1). Taxonomy (NCBI): domain Eukaryota; kingdom Viridiplantae; phylum Streptophyta; class Magnoliopsida; order Asparagales; family Amaryllidaceae; genus Allium; species Allium sativum. Next base: position 975,801,850 of record CM060924.1, read on the forward strand.
AAAATTTAACCCAAATTGGAACAAAAAGGGAGTACCAAAAATGGGGGAGAAAGCCAAGGAGCGATTCAAAGATACAAAATGCCACAATTGCCTGTAGAAGGGGCATATTGCTAAGTTCTGCACAAAACCAGCAGCGAAAAAGCCACAGCAAACTCAACAATAACAACAACCTCAACAGCAACAGCAGAAACAACAGCAAGGCCTTGGAAATGCAATGGTCATGAAAACTCTGTGTTTCAACTGTCATCAACCTGGGCACTTAGTTAAGGACTGTCCGCTCATGAAAAAGGCACAGCAACCAAAAGTACATGCTATTAAAAAGTGAACCATCAACTTCACAGGATGTGAAAGGAAAAGGAGTTCTCGAAGGTACTTTTGATTTAAATGGAATTGATGTTCATGTTTTATTTGACACCGGCGCCTCACATAGTTTCATTTCTTCTGGGACGGTAGGAAAATTCCAATGTATCCCAAAGATTACCCCAAATACGATTTGCATATCTAATCTATTGGCGGAAAAACTAAACTGAAATTGTATTGCGATAATGTGGCACTCTCATACCTTTCACATTCCTTCCTTTTTGATTTCTACGTTTTCGATTTTAAAGGATTTAATTTTATACTTGGGATAGACTGGTTGAGTAAATTCCAAGCTAAGATTAAATGCGATAAAGAAATCGTAACTTTGATAACCAACATTGGAAGCAAAGCTAGGATACCGTGTGGAAAACCTGGTATTCATATGTGTAATTTCTTGTATGCTTTGGAGGCATCACAAGAAAATCTGGAGACGTTAGAAGTAGTCAGAGATTTCTCTGACGTATTTGAAGAAGTTAAGAACTTGCCCCCACATCGAGAGACATAGTTCCGCATCGATCTAGTTCCAGGAGCCAGACCGATAGTTCAACCAAAAAGACGAATGGCGCCCAAGGAAGTCATGGAACTCGAAAAGAAAACTCAAGATTTATTGGCCAGAGGATTGATCAGACCAAGCTTTTCAAGCTGGGGTTTAGTAGTAGTTTTTGTGGTTAAGTCTGATGGATCGCTAAGATTATGCGTTGACTATAGAGAGTTAAATAAAGTGACCATCAAGAATAAGTATCCTTTGCCGCGAATTGACGATCTCTTTGATCAGTTGAATGGAGCTACGGTGTTTTCTCAAATGGACCTTGCAATAGGATTCCATCAGTTAAGGATCACCGAAGATAGTAATTCTTTAACTGCTTTCAAAGGCCCGGATTTCTTTTATGAATGGTTAGTTATGCCGTTCGGATTAACCAACGCACCTGCGTATTTTGTTGATTTGATGAACCATGTCTTCAGAAAGATTCTAACCAAATTCGTCCTAGTTTTTATTGACGATATCTTAATCTTTCAAAGACAGAAGAAGAGCACCGATATCATCTTAAAGTGGTATTGGAAACTCTAAGGACGAATGTATTGAAGGCGAATTTTTCTAAATGTCATTTCTGGCAATCTGAAGTTAGATTCTTGGGGCACATTGTAAATGGAGATGGTATTTCTGTGGACCCAATCAAAGTTGAAGCATTGCAACAATGGAAGCAGCCCAGAACATCGACGGAGGTCCGTAGTTTATTGGGATCAGCAGGATATTACAGGAGGTTTATCCAAGATTATTCTAAGATATCTTCTCATCTGACTAAGCTGACTAAGAAGGGTGAGAAATTCATATGGACTCCAAAATGAGAAGAATCATTCAAGGAGTTAAAGAAGAGATTCACAGAAGCATCAGTTCTAGCTGTTCCCGACGGAAAAAGTGGATTTGAGATTTATACTGACGCTTGTGGATTTGGACTTGGTGCAGTATTAACGCATAATGGACGTGTGATTGCGTATGCTAGTAGACAATTGAAGATTCATGAGAAGAATTACGCTACACACGATCTAGAGTTATTGGCAGTGGTTTTTGCATTAAAAATGTGGAGACACTACCTGTTAGGAGGGAAATTCGAGCTTTTCACAAATCTCAAACCGCTAAAATATCTGTTTTCTCAAAAAGATCTCAACTTGAGGCAACAAAGGTGGTTGGAATTCCTTGCGTCATACGATCTGGATATTATCTATACTCCAGGAAAAGCAAATGTCGTAGCATACGCTCTAAGCAGAAATGCAATCTTATCTCTTCTAGAAGCTACTCCAGCACTTCAAGGAAGAATAATGGCAAATCAACGGAGAGATAAAAATATGGAGAAGTTTATTCAAGGAGTTATAAAAGGAGGGGAGTTAGATTTTGAAGTGGATAGCCACGGTGTTCTCAAAATAAATGGGAGACTGTGTGTTCCTGATGTTGACGGGCTAAGGCAAGAAGTTTTGGCAGAATGCCATAAATCTAAGCTAAGTATTCATCCGGGAGTGCACAAGATGTATAGAGATATGAGGCGAGTATTTTGGTGGCCCAGGATGAAGAGAGATATTCTGGCCTATATAAATCAGTGTTTGTGCTGTCAGCAAATAAAAGGTGATCATCAAAAAGCAGCAGGATTACTGAAAGCTTTGGAGATTCCCAACTGGAAGTGGAAAATGATATCAATGGATTTTGTAACACCCCACGTCCATTAATGTCACTCACAAAGGGAATGCATTAAGTTTCATGGAGCATTATTAGTGTGTAGAACAGAATATAACAAGACAGATACATATATTGGTACTTGAAAATTTTAAAACAACTTTTATTGCAATGGAAAAATAGTTTGATTACAACAACTTCATAAATCAACAGTAAAACCAAGTACACTTAATATCCATCTTAACCAATTGTTTCTGCGTACATAAAGTAAAAATCATAAACCCCAACATAAGTAGCTATAAAAGAGATGAGTTGAACTCTACTTTCAGCAATCCAAGCACTTCCAAAAGAGAGAAAGAGATCCAAGATCAAACTCCACTAGTACTAGTCCCACCCTGAGAACTTATGGGGCGAGAAAAAGAAGAAAAGAGGCGAAAACAACGGGGGTTAGACATAAAGTCTGGCGAGTATAATAACTTTAACAATATAATTATTAAAGTAACTAGGATAAGGCATAAACTGGAAAAACAAGGTATGACTGTGAAACAAGTGGACAAGACAAAGCAATCAAGAGGAATATTCTGGCGTTAATCTCATTTCTAATCACTAAAGGATAATTACTAAACTGCACTAATACTGATTACATTGCACCATTACTAGTCACCCTAAAAGTTGATCCCGCCTACAGAACATAACAATGATAATGGTAGTTTCGTGTACCCCTAGTTACCTTCATAGGTGTCGCTTGCCTCTATCTCCACTAGTTGTACCAACTACCCCCATGCGATCGGCTCCCTAACTTGTAGATAACGTGCTAATCCCACAGTGGAGTGTATTACTCCCCAAACTGGCAACCCGATACCACAAAAGATGCATGGCTTATATCTACACGGTGCAACAACGTCTTACCTACCAGCCCGGACCCACGCATGCACATGACCCCGTTGGACTTGCGTTGTCACCGCTAACCCGTTTTGACCTCTTATAATCAAACCCAGTAAGCTGTCCCGTCCTCGACTTGGGTCGAGCTCACAAGGATACTTAATGGGTTACTGGTTTGAAAAGGGCCCCCATACTTGACACAAGCTTTCCACCTATGCTTGGTCCCCACTAGAATTTCCCACTTAATCCCTTCTTATTCATGTCTTCTTACATGTTTTCAACTTGGTTAAGTGTTTCTAATCGTATTTCACAAGCCACCAAAGGCCACGCACTTAACCTCCATGCCTCCACCACATGTTTATCTGGTTAAGTGTTACTTAATTCATTAGAACCGTAACCTTTTAAAGACCTCCCACATTAGACTGACATTTGCGGTTGCTGGATTTGCCGGGCGGGTACGGGCAGTATTATACCGCAAAAGAGCCTAACCTCGTGTCTTTACAATCGTTGCGAATTTAATTCGTGCCTTTGACCTCTCACATTAGACTACCGTTTGTGGTTGCTGGATTTGCCGGGCGGGTCCGGGCAGTCTTACCCCACAAACTAGTCTAACCTCGTGTCTTTGGCGGTTAATTATTACACATCTTTATTTAACCCCAAATTGGATTAATATCCCTATTCAAATTTGTCAATAGATTCTAAATTAATTTATGTCCACAATTGTCACTTAAATTATGTCCATAAATACCAATTACGCCAATTAATGCCTCAAATTAATTATATGCCTTTTAAGGCCATTTTATGCTAATTCACAATTTTGTATATTTAATGTTTTCCCATTGTCCCCACGCTATTCGTACGTTTAAATATGACATATGTTAGACTCGCGAATAGTCTAACTTATAAAAATCAACATCACAACATATAAAATAGATCTAAGAATCATAACTTAAGTTTGCATAGCCAATAACTTGCATATATGGTTATGGTTTTCCCATAACTTGCATATGAATTTCTAGCATGTGATTCACATACGAAACTAGCATAGACAATGGGCATATAGAACATAAATTTTCATAACTATGTACTGCCATGGATCTAAATGTAGATCATAAAGATGTGAACTTTCATATGGATTTAAACATAAAGGTGTGAACTTGCATATGGATCTAAACATAAAGGTGTGAACTTGCATATGGATCTAAACATAAAGGTGTAAACTTGCATATGTATATACATGATTCACATATGTTTTAACATCCCAAACTTGCATAAGATTCACATATGTCTTAATATCCCAAACTTGCATAAGATTCATATATGTTTTAACATCCCAAACTTGCATAAGATTCATATAAGAACATATAGTCCAACATCACAAACTTGCAAATAATTCATATAAGAACATATAGTCCAACATCACAAACTTGCATATAATTCAACATCACATGATTCAAAATCATATTCTCATAGTCCCATTTATAACTTATCATAATAGAATTAATTATTATTTTGTGAAAGCTATTATACTCACAAATAAAAGAATAGTCTTGTCTTTCAGGGATCTGTATTCTGAAACTGAATTGCTCGCCTTTGATGTAGACTAATCATTTATTAGACTTAGATTTGATCCTAGCTTCTATCTTGTTTTTGCGTTGAAAGAGATGACGGCTACTCTAGGTTCTCCATTGACGGCATGGCAGCTCTAGGTATGAATTAGTATGATTTTAGGTTGAGATTTAGGTTTCTTATACAGAGTTTTAGTTAATTAAGAGCCGTCTGATTAACCTAGAATCAGTCAAGACCATCCAGTCTAGATAGAATAACACCTCAGCCCTAATGACTCAGCACTGAGTCAAAACGTCGTCATCTTTCAGATCTGCCCCGGGGGGGGGGGGGGGGGGGCAGGTCGACCCCTAGGTCGACACTAAGGTTGACCTGTATATGGGAGGTCGACACTATGGACGACCCCCTGGTCAACCTGGTCCCTAGGCGGGAAATTTCCCGCCCAGCCCGCTTCCCTGTTTTGAATTCAAATTTTGAATTCCTGAACCTGAGCTATTTTTAATTTGATTAAATTCCGAAACTTCGGAAGGCCATAACTTCTTCATACGAAGTCTAATTCACACAAACTCAGACTCTATCTCAAGCAGAATTCCGAGATGAATGCAATGGCACAACCCGTTTCCCTTAATTCCCACATTTGAAATTAAGTATTCTTAAATTCGTTAACATTAATATTTAAAATCACGGGGTGTTACATTCTCCCCTCTTTAAAGGATTTCGCCCCGAAATCTCCAAGTTAAGGAGAATGCATATCCTAACATCCAATCATCCATCTACTCAACCATCAAACACAGGCATCCACTGTCCTTATAAGACTTCTAATGCTATATGAACATATGCAAAAAGTGTGTGTGTATTTTCCTTGTCTAATGCAAAATCAGGCGGTCTACTGATTCAGTTGACCTCCTTAATGCAAATCATGATAGTGCCATGCGTCCATTATGTATGCGAAAGAATCCTATTGATACATATTATTTCTACATGCGTGCACAACAATTCATCAAAATGCAACATCCATATGATAACACAACCATTATACGTCAATTAATTTAGATATGCACACATATTTATATGCAATATGAAGGTGATTGAGCCGATCTAATGCCTAAGGTGTGTGTACATGCATCCACGAGCAACCATTAGCGACCATTTGCATCCACCAAACATAACATGTCTCATACACATGTTTGCAACCATAGGGTTCCTCCTAACTAAAGATCGAAGATATCATTGCAAAGATAATACTAAATGATAGGACAAGTATCAACAAAGCATTAGAAAAAGGAGAAAATAAAACATACCCTCAAAAAGGAAAGTGTACAGCGTACGCATCTTGTCTTCCGTCTCCCAAGTCGCGTCCCTTTGATCATCTCCCCATTTCACTTTGACCAACTTGACCTCTTTGTTGCGTAGCCTTTTAACCTCCGATCCAAGAATGCGTGTAGGAGCTCGTCTAATCATGGCATTACGCTTTATTTCCACTTCTTCGAGCGTACTCGGCTCCACCACTTCCGCTGTATCGTGTAAACACTTACGCAAATGCGAAACGTGAAACACGTCATGAACTCAACTGAGCTTCTCTGGTAACTTTACTCTATATGCCATCTTCCCTATCCTCTCTATAATTGAAAAGGGTCCTACGAACCTCGATGCCAACTTTCCTACTGATCCAAAGCGGACTACGTTTCTCAACGGTGACACCTTAATAAAAACCATGTCCCCAACATTGAACTCGAGATCGGTTCATCTCATATCAGAATATGACTTCTGTCGGTCCTACGCCGTCTTCATTCGCCGTCGAATCAGGTCTATCTTCTCCGAAGTCTCCCTAATCATGTTGGGTCTAAGCAAGACCTTGTCCGTGGACTCCCAACAACAAGTAGATGATCAGCATGGTCGTCCATAAAGAGCCTCAAAAGGTGTCATGTCAATGCTAGCCTGAAAACTACTATTATAGGCGAACTCCACTAGTGGAAGGTGCTCTTCCCATGTTCCTCCAAAGTCTAGAATGCATAGCCTCAGAAGGTCTTCTAGAGTCCGACTCACTCTCTCGGTATGGCCTTCCGTTTGAGGATGATAAGCGGTACTTAAGCATAATTGCGTTCCAACCGCCTCTTGTAAGCTTTTCCAAAATTCGCTTGTGAAAATGGGATCTCTATCGCTTACAATGCTAGTGGGTATGCCGTGTAAACAAACTATCTCTCGAAGGTAAATACTTTTAACAGGAATAAAATGGGCACTTTTGGTAAGTCTGATTACAATTACCCAGATCCCCGTATTGCCCTTCCTTGACCTTGGCAACCCATCTACAAAATCCATGGAAACACTTTCCCATTTCCATAGCGGAATCTGTAAAGGATGGAGCAAACCTCCGGGATTCTTTTGCTCCGCCTTGACTTGTTGGCACATTAAGCATCTGGAAACGAATTCAGCCACGTCCTTCTTCATTCCGGCCCAAAAAAATCTCGCTTCATATCCCTATACATCTTGTCACCACCAGGATGTATGACCATCTTAGAGCGATGTGAGTCTTCAAGAATTGCCTTCTTTAAACTCTCGTCTTATGGTACGCTAAGTCTCCCATCTCTACGCAGCCAGCCTCTCTCATCTATAACATATCTATTAAGATGACTCGAAGACTCCCCTCCTATAAGCTTGCCTACTATCTCAACCAACTATGGGTCGTCTCGCTGTGCCTCTCCAACTCGACCCAAAAGTGTAGGTTGCACTTCTAATGATGCCAACAATCCGGGCACATAGTCAACAGAGGGTCGGAAGTCAAAAGTAGGTATATACTCCAAAATCTGCCGCTCTACGAACAAAGGACTTAAAGTTAACTTCTTTCTACTTAAGGCGTCGGCTACAACGTTACCCTTGCCAGGGGCATATGCGATCTCGAAATCGTAGGATGCCAAAAAATCCATCCATCTCTGTTGCCTCAAGTTTAGGTCCTTCTGAGAGAATAAGTACTTTAGCGACTTATGGTCTGTATACAACTCAAACCTCTTGCCAAGCAAATAATGACGTCATGACTTAAGTGCAAAAACTACGGCAGCCAACTCTACGTCGTGGGTAGGGAAAATTTCTCGTGGGCTTTCAACTGCCTTCCCCCATAGCATATCACCCTTCCCTCTTGCATTAAAACTGCGCCAAGCCCTGTCCCGCAAGCATCGGTGTATACTGTGAATGGCTTACTCCCGTCTGGCAAAACTAAAACTAGAGCTGTCGCCAAAGCCCTCTTCAGACGTTGGAAAGCATCGTCACAGTCAACGTCCCAAGGAAAAGTCAAATTCTTCTTCGATAATCGAGTAAGTGGGGCTGATATCTTCGTGAAGTCCTTAATGAACTTCCTATAATAACCAGCTAGCCCTAAAAAGCTTCTTACTTCTGTTGCGTTCTTAGGAATTTTCCAATCTTGGATCGCCACCACCTTTGCGGGATCCACAACTATCCCTTCCTTAGAGACCACATGTCCTAAGAACCTCACTTCTTTTCTCCAAAAATGGCACTTGGAGAACTCTGCTTTAAGTTAATGAGCTCGTAGGGTCTCTAAGACTTCCCTAAGATGTAGGGCATGCACTTCTTCATTTTTAGAGAAAATCAGAATATCGTCCACAAAGACTACTACAAACTTGTTCAGAAACTCCCTAAACGCCCTACTCATTAGGTCAACAAAGTATGCGGGTGCATTCGTCAAACTAAAAGGCATGATGAGCCACTCGAATAAACCGTCAGGAGTTCTAAATGTAGTCTTATCTATGTTGTCCTCGGCCACCCTTAGCTGATGAAACCCTGTAGCTAAATCCAGTTGCGAGAAAACTGAAGCACCCACCAACTTATCGAATAAATCGTCTATCCTCGGCAATGGGTGTCTGTTCTTCTTTGTTAGCTTATTCAGCTCTCTATAGTCCACGCACAATCTAAGTGAACCATCAGCTTTCGTAGCAAAAACGACTGGAGCACCCCCACTCCGAAATACTTCTTCTTGTGAACCCCTTCTCAAGAAACTCTTTCACTTGCTTACTGAGTTCTCTTCTCTCTCTCGGAGCCATGTGGCGCACTGGTAATGCAACTGGCTTTGCATTATCTACTAAGCATATTCGAAAGTCTATCTTGCGCCTCGGGGGTAAACCTCGAACTTCATTGATTGACATAGAAATGTGTTTATTTTATGCTCTTATATCTTATCTTTTGTATATAAATAAATATTACTTGGGTATTGTTTTGTTATTTTTACAGATAGTCCAACCCAGCCCGCATGCAACCAGAAATGTAGAGAAATAGAGTTCAATTTGCTGTGTATTTGCATTTTGAAGAATTGTAGATGAAGATATCACATCTAGTTGCTGTTGGACAAGAAAAGGAGTTATAAAAAGGCTTTGCACATCACAAATCAATGAAGAAATATCAAGGAAGCAAGAGGAAAAAGAGAAAAGGCCCAAATTTGCTTTATTTATCTAAGGCCCATTTATGTTTCTCATTGTAAACTAATTAGTGGTGTAATGACCAGGCCCATTTACCATTAGGGTTAGGGTTAGGGTTTGGCTATCTACCCTATATATACCCTTGTAATGGCATTGTAGCCACTATCCTATCATATATCTCATTCTATTCTCTTCTTCATCAATAAAAATCATTTTTATTTTTATGCAATTTTCTATTTTTCTTAGCAATTAGTGTTGTCTACACGATTAGATTCGGTAGAACACTATTTGTCTTTTGCATTTCTTTTCGTTAGTGATTGACCGTCTGATTAGATTCAGCGGTAATCCTAATTGTTATTTTCTGTTCGTTTAATTCTGTTCTGCAATTTTATTTCCATCGTTCTATTTTTAATCGTTGAAATTATTACAGATCTGATTAGATTCGAATCTGCAGTAAATTTAATTGCATCTTTTAATTGTAGTTTCACTTTTTATTTTTATTTTGCAAAATCAACCTCCAGCTTCGTCTAACACGCCCAAGAAAAAATAATTAATAATTTTTAATTAAACCTCCCTGTGTTCGACCTGTATGCTACACGCCTGTATGCTTGCAGAATTTATTACAAATGTCGCGCTTTTCTAATTCATAGATTAGCGTCGATCAAGTTTTTGGCGCCGTTGCCGGGGAGGCAACATTTAAATTTTATTGTTTGTTTAATTTCTGATTCGTGTTAGTTTTTTATTTTAATTTTAATTTTTGTTTTTATTTTGTCAAAAAAAAAACTCCTTATTAGTTGATTTTGTTTCCAACATTGGTGCTAGGATCATCTAAATAAGAGAAGAAAAAAATTTGTTGCCAATTTTTATTTTATTTTCTTCCTTTTCTCCTATCACCTTCTTTTCTTTTACATAATCTTTCTTTTTCTTTTTACAAATAAAAAAAAAATCCTTTTTGCAATTTTCTCTTTCTCCTGCTTTGACTTCTGGCTGTTTCCACTTTCTGCCACATCCTCTTTCTACAAAACAACCTTCCCAATACCCCATCAGATCATCCTCACCATACTCACGCCTTCAGCCTACACAAACCTGTCAGTCCCCCATCACATACGACTGTTACGTCTTCATTAATTCGCCAATCACAACCATAAACTTCCTCTTTCACGCAGTCAACTCCTTTACGCACAACCAATCTCCTCTTATAAACCCACAATCACAATCTCCAGTCACCAACAACAGTTCCCCTCTCTATACAATATCGCACCCCATCTAATACACAACATCATCTTCACTTTCACTATACCATACCACAAACCCATCACAATCCCTCATCAGATAGTCCATACTTCAATTTCCTACATCCTTCCCCTCGTTCACGGAATTCATCTTCTGCCGCTAATCCCTTATACCCCATCAGCAAAAAGCAACCGATTTGAAGCATCAGAACTAGTCAACAGCCGGACATCTACTCGCAACCACAAAATCACCATAACCAGTGCTGAATCTTCAAACCTGATTCGCATTCCATAACCAACGTTACAGCATCAACAATCACCACAGTTCGAAATCTCAACAATCCGATTCACAGCAACAAACAAACCCTAACAAAAAAAAATCAATTTCAGTTCGAACCGCAATCTTCAAACCAAAACCCTACACTCAATTCGATAGCTGTAGCCTTGAAACCGCACCAAAATCATCTGCATCTCTACCGAAAATCATCGCAGCCGCATAAAGAAATCCAGCACCGATCAAACCCCTACACAGCAACCACCCACGCAACCCTATCCTGTTCGACGCAAGACACAGCGAACCCTAAAACACAAACCCCAGATTCGATCTAACAAGGAAACCCCAAATATATTTGTTTTTTTTCCTAACAAATCGGAACCTTTTCGATTTATTTTTGGAGAAGAATAGAGCGGAGCGTGAATTCTATTTTGGGGTTAGAACTCGATTTGAGTTATAGTGAACAGAAGAGCGTGAGTTTTCACATTCAAGGGGATTGCGAAACCAAATAAAGGGGCCTGAGTTTTTTTAAGGGTCAAACGTAATTTATAGAAAGTTGGTGCGAGTTTATTTTGGTCCTATAATGAAAGCGCGTGGGATTTGTTGACCAAATGCTGAATTGGTTTTGTACGATAGGAGTGTTTTCCATCTTTTGTTTTGATTTTTTTTTCTTTCTTCCCCTTTTAGCCGAGTTCTTGTGTTTTATTTTATTTTTTGTTAAGCCAATTTTTGTTTTAAGTTTAGTTTTCTTTATTTGATTTTTTTTTCCTCTTCTGCTTTCTCCAGAAAAAAAAAAAACGGAGAATTTTTCAAAACAGGTACGGTGGTAGTTAGAAAAAGGTCCTAAAAAAATTTTTTTCGGGCTCCTAGCACCAACCCGTGCCACAGCGCAGTCAAGCAATTAATAGAAGGGGACAACAACAGAAAGCAGCGGACGATTCAGATGGGTTGGAGTGGTTGCACACCAAGTGGGGTGTGAACGCGCTAGCGCTTCCCAAATTCACTGGAGGACTGCCGATCAAGGTGAAAAATTTTAAAACTCTACAGGTGCTCTGCTGCAAAAGGAAAAAGAAAAAATATATAGACAATTGTTGTAAAAAAATTCTGCAGGGGCAGCGGCTTTGAATGTACGATTTTTAATTTCTGCAATTATTTTGTGTGATTACTGTTATCTCTGCATTTTTATTCATTCTGTTAAGGGCAATACCCCAATTCACATAAGGTGAGGGATTTCATCACCCTTTCCTTAGCCCACAAATTGCATTTCATCGTAGAATCTAACTAAGAATAACGGTTAGACGTTGGACTTAAGGGAGTCACAGTGATCAAAAACGACAGTAATGAACTCGTCCCAACAAAAATCAAAACCAAATGGCGTGTGTGTATCGACTATCGAAAGCTTAACTCAGCCACACAAAAAGACCATTTTCCCTTGCCTTTTATTGACCAAATGCTCGAACGCTTAGCAGGACATGAGTACTACTGTTTTCTCGATGGATACTCTGGCTATAACCAAATTCCTGTTGCTTTAGAAGATCAACATAAGACCAGCTTTACTTGTCCCTTTGGAACCTTTGCTTATCGTCGCATGCCTTTGGTCTTTGTAATGCCCCCGCGACTTTCCAAAGGTGTATGATGAGTATTTTCTCTGATATGGTGGAAGAATTCTTGGAAATATTCATGGATGATTTTTCAATATATGGATCATCTTTTTCCCAATGTTTCACTCATTTAGAACTCGTCCTTAAGCGTTGTAAGGAGAAATCACTCGTGCTTAATTGGGAAAAATGCCACTTTACGGTAAAAAGGGGGATAGTTCTAGGTCATGTCGTCTCCAAAGATGGCCTAGAAGTCGATAAATCCAAAATCGATTTGATTGCTAATTTACCTCCTCCTAAGTCTGTCAAAGATGTTCGTTCATTTCTTGGCCATGCAGGATTCTATAGAAGATTCATTAAGGATTTCTCGAAAATTTCAAAACCTCTCTCGAATTTACTTGCCAAAGACGTAAAGTTTGAATTTTCCAATGATTGCAAAACATCTTTTGAAACTCTTAAGTCCATCTTGACCACAACTCCCATCATTCAACCTCCTGATTGGACTCAACCCTTTGAACTTATGTGCGACGCTTCTGACTTTGCAATTGGAGCCATCTTGGGTCAGCGAATTGATAAACTCCCTCGAGTCATTTACTACGCTAGCAAAATCTTAAACGAGGCCCAATTGAATTACTCAACTACTGAAAAGGAATTTTTGGCAGTTGTCTTCGCTCTTGAGAAATTCAGACCATATCTCATAGGATCCAAAGTCATAGTTTACACTGACCATGCTGCCCTACGATATTTGCTTTCTAAAAAGGATGCCAAGGCCCGCTTGATTCGTTGGATCCTTCTTCTTCAAGAATTCGATATAGAAATACGAGATAAAAAGGGTTCTGAAAATGTCGTAGCTGATCATCTCTCTCGAATTGTGCACGAAAATGATAACGACACCCAAATCGATGACTATTTTCCTAACGAACAACTCCTTTCGATCTCTAACACCCCTTGGTACGCTGACATTGTGAATTATCTTGTCACACAACAAATGCCCGCTGAATGGTCGAAACAAGATAAACAAAAATTTCTCTCGAAAGTTCGAAACTTCTATTGGGACGACCCATATCTTTTCAAATACTGTCCAGACCAAATCATTCGAAGGTGTGTGCCCGATCATGAACACCAAAGTATTCTCTCCTTCTCACATGACCATGCTTGTGGCGGTCATTTTGGTGCAAGAAAAACTACTGCAAAGGTTTTGCAAAGCGGTTTTTATTGGCCCACACTCTTCTGTGACGCTTTCGAATTTTGCTCTAAATGTGAGCGATGTCAAAGAACGGGTCGAATCTCTAAGCGAAACATGATGCCTCTCAACCCCATTCTAGTGATTGAGTTATTCGATGTTTGGGGCATCGATTTCATGGGACCATTCCCTAATTCATTTGGGAATCTTTACATCTTACTTGCGGTAGATTATGTCTCAAAATGGGTTGAAGCCATTCCGACCAAAACCAACGACAACAAGGTTGTTGTCAAATTCCTCAAAGAAAACATCTTTTCACGCTTTGGTACACCTCGAGCTATCATTAGCGATAATGGCACTCATTTATGTAATCGTGCTTTTGAGTCCTTGCTCAAGAAGTACTCAATCACACACAAGCTGTCAACACCTTACCATCCACAAACTAGTGGACAAGTAGAAGTTTCCAATAGACAAATCAAACAAATTCTTGAGAAAACCGTGAATTCCAACAGAAAAGATTGGTCCGTAAAACTGATTGATGCACTTTGGGCTTTTCGCACTGCTTATAAAACCAATCTAGCAATGTCCCCATATCGATTAGTCTTTGGAAAGGCCTGTCACTTACCTCTTGAATTAGAGCATCGTGCTCTTTGGGCCATAAAATTTTTGAACTTTGACTTAGAAAAAGCCGGCTCACATAGGAAGTTACAAATTTCGGAATTAGAGGAATTAAAAAATGAGGCGTATGAAAATGCGAAAATCTACAAAGAAAGAACCAAAGCCCAACACGACAAAAACATACTTCGTAAGGAATTCAACGTAGGTCAAAACGTTCTTTTATACGACTCTAGACTTCACTTGTTTCCAGGAAAACTCAGATCTCGATGGACTGGACCTTATGTCGTGAAAACAGTATATCCTCATGGAGCGGTTGAAATTGAAAATCCTAGGGATGGAAAAGTCTTCAAAGTAAACGGTCAACGACTGAAACCATTTTTAGAATTCGAGCAATATGACGAAGATGACTCTATCGATCTGCATGATCATCCACCATGAAATTAGGTGGTACACGTTCTTTTTCTTTTATTTTTATTTTTCATTTTTTTTATTTTTGTTTTTCTGCTTTAGACAGTTGGGACACTATCTCAATCAAGTGTGGGGGGGAGTCTGCATTTCATCCATTTTCATTTTTCTTTGTTTTTATTTCTTTTTATTTTCAGCCATTTAAGTAGGATCATCATACATTTTAGATTGTAGTAACATACCATAAATATTTTTTTTGGAAGATACGACTCATTTTCAATTGATACAGCAAAATAAGTTTACAATTTTTAGCCAGTTGATAGTATTTTTCTCTCTCAACTTAGATCAAATAGGAAATATAATGAAAAGTTTAATTTTGAGGGATAATAGTGTAACCGGTACATAGGGAGATTCTTAGGTGATGGCCATGAAATCTATTCTACATTGTAGACTTTGTTTAAATAAGTGGAGGACTTAAAAGACTTATATTGGCTTTTCAAATCTTTAAAACTAAGTTGTGTTAAGTTGAATTCGCGTAACTCTCTTTTGTGCTTATATTTTCGATAACAATAATAATAGTATTCCAAGGGTATCCAACATTGCTTGTATATCGAGCGTTGGTGTGCAAACCCGCCAAGCTCTATCCGACACGTTGTTGACAAAGTCAAATTTGGAATATCTTGGTCTCATTTTATGAGATTGGACACCTAAGGATTACCGACACGTTGTTGACAAAGTCAAAGTCGGCCTGCACAATCCGCCAAGCTCTTTACCTACTCTCCGTTAGTCCGCGAGGCAGTGCATGGGTGGTAAACCTTGGTCTTTTTAGTTAGGTGTATGTACTTAATCATAAATCTTAAAATTTTATAGAATAAAGAATAAGCGATGATACCCAAACACTTCTTGACCTTATTGATTTGACTAGCCATACATGAGAAAATTAGAATACCACTTTGCAAACTGTGCCAAGCAAACTAAGAATTTATTTCATGGCTGCACTATGTTATCGACCGAACTAACTAGCTAAACTGGAATTTAACATTTGAAAACTTGATTTATATTGAAAATTTGTGACAAGTCGAGGTATCTAAAATAAAATCAACTGACTAGAAATTGTTAACTTAATTTGTTGTACCACTTTCCTGAAATAAGTCGTGTTTTCATTTTTCATTTTTATTTGCATATGTCCACTGCATTCATGTAGTTTCATTAGAACCATAGCATACAGCATTTGGATTTTGTGGGTAGTATCCGCTGAAAACCCTCACGAGACACCACTCGTCCTACTAGGGACACCTAGAGGTTTAACGGCTTGTTGCATACGCTCAATGCAATCGTGATTCCTACGAAAGTGTGACCTATCTAGTTTAGTTTTTCATTTTTTGTTTTACTCGAGGACGAGTAAAAGATAAGTGTGGGGGTATTTGATTGACATAGAAATGTGTTTATTTTATGCTCTTATATCTTATCTTTTGTATATAAATAAATATTACTCGGGTATTGTTTTGTTATTTTTACAGATAGTCTAACCCAGCCCGCATGCAACCAGAAATGTAGAGAAATAGAGTTCAATTTGCTGTGTATTTGCATTTTGAAGAATTGTAGATGAAGATATCACATCTAGTTGCTGTTGGACAAGAAAAGGAGTGATAAAAAGGCTTTGCACATCACAAATCAATGAAGAAATATCAAGGAAGCAAGAGGAAAAAGAGAAAAGACCCAAATTTGCTTTATTTATCTAAGGCCCATTTATGTTTCTCATTGTAAACTAATTAGTGGTGTAATGACCAGGCCCATTTACCATTAGGGTTAGGGTTAGGGTTTGGCTATCTACCATATATATACCCTTGTAATGGCATTGTAGCCACTATCCTATCATATATCTCATTCTATTCTCTTCTTCATCAATAAAACTCATTTTTCTTTTTATTCAATTTTCTATTTTTCTTAGCAATTAGTGTTGTCTACACGATTAGATTCGGTAGAACACTATTTGTCTTTTGCATTTCTTTTCGTTAGTGATTGACCGTCTGATTAGATTCAGCGGTAATCCTAATTGTTATTTTCTGTTCGTTTAATTCTGTTCTGCAATTTTATTTCCATCGTTCTATTTTTAATCGTTGAAATTATTACAGATCTGATTAGATTCGAATCTGCAGTAAATTTAATTGCATCTTTTAATTGTAGTTTCACTTTTTATTTTTATTTTGCAAAATCAACCTCCAGCTTCGTCTACCACGCCCAAGAAAAAATAATTAATAATTTTTAATTAAACCTCCCTGTGTTCGACCTGTATGCTACACGCCTGTATGCTTGCAGAATTTATTACAAATGTCGCGCTTTTCTAATTCATAGATTAGCGTCGATCAAGTTTTTGGCGCCGTTGCCGGGGAAAACAGTATACCCTCATGGAGCAGTTGAAATTGAAAATCCTAGGGATGGAAAAGTCTTCAAAGTAAACGGTCAACGACTGAAACCATTTTTGGAATTCGAGCAATATGATGAAGATGACTCTCTCGATCTGCATGATCATCCACCATGAAATCAGGTGGTACACGTTCTTTTTCTTTTATTTTTCTTTTTCATTTTTTTTATTTTTCTGCCTTAGACAGTTGGGACACTGTCTCAATCAAGTGTGGGGGGGAGTCTGCATTTCATCCATTTTCATTTTTCTTTGTTTTTATTTCTTTTTATTTTCAGCCATTTAAGTAGGACCATCATACATTTTAGATTGTAGTAACATACCATAATTTTTTTTTAAATACGACTCATTTTCAATTGATACAACAAAATAAGTTTACAATTTTTAGCCAGTTGATAGTATTTTTCTCTCTCAGCTAAGTTCGAATTTGAAATATAATGAAAAGTTTAATTTTGAGGGATAATAGTGTAACCGGTACATAGGGAGATTCTTAGGTGATGGCCATGAAATCTATTCTATATTGTAGACTTTGTTTAAATAAGTGGAAGACTTAAAATACTTAAATTGGCTTTTCAAATCTTTAAAACTAAGTTGTGTTAAGTTGAATTCGCGTAACTCTCTTTTGTGCTTATATTTTCGATAATAATAATAATAGTAGTATTCCAAGGGTATCCAACATTGCTTGTATATCAAGCGTTGGTGTGCAAACCCGCCAAGCTCTATCCGACACGTTGTTGACAAAGTCAAAGTTGGAATATCTTGGTCTCATTTTATGGGATTGGACACCTAAGGATTACCGACACGTTGTTGACAAAGTCAAAGTCGGCCTGCACAATCCGCCAAGCTCTTTACCCACTCTCCGTTAGTCCGCGAGGCAGTGCATGGGTGGTAAACCTTGGTCTTTTTAGTTAGGTGTATGTACTTAATCATAAATCTTAAAATTTTATAGAATAAAGAATAAGCGATGATACCCAAACACTTCTTGACCTTATTGATTTGACTAGCCATACATGAGAAAATTAGAATACCACTTTGCAAACTGTGCCAAGCAAACTAAGAATTTATTTCATGGCTGCACTATGTTATCGACCGAACTAACTGGCCAAACTGGAATTTAACATTTAAAAACTTGATTTATATTGAAAATTTGTGATAATTCGAGGTATCTAAAATAAAATCAACTGACTAGAAATTGTTAACTTAATTTGTTGTACCACTTTCTTGAAACAAGTCGTGTTTTCATTTTTCGTCTTTATTTGCGTATGTCCATTGCATTCATGTAGTTTCATTAGAATCATAGCATACTGCATTTGGATTTTGTGGGTAGTATCTGCTGAAAACCCTCACGAGACACCACTCGTCCTACTAGGGACACCTAGAGGTTTAACGGCTTGTTGCATACGCTCAATGCAATCGTGTTTCCTACGAAAGTGTGACCTATCTAGTTTAGTTTTTCATTTTTTTTTGTTTTACTCGAGGACGAGTAAAAGATAAGTGTGGGGGTATTTGATTGACATTGAAAAGTGTTTATTTTATGACTCTTATGCTTTATCTTTTGTAAATAAATAAATGATACTTTGGGTATTTTTTATGTGTTTTTACAGATTTCAAGCGTTGCCTCCTTCAATTCAAATCAAAGGCCAACTACAAGAAAGAGCTACTTCCTCACATCAAATTCATTTCAATTGCAAAAGAAGTAGTAGCTCACTGGTAAAGGCATAGGAATTGGTGCTGAGAGACCCGAGTTCGAACCCCGTCAAGCTCACTTTTTGCCAAAGAAACAGAGCGCGTTCACACTGGCCCTTTGCTTTGAGAAATATTTGGACTAGTGTTATGTTATATATATACATACACATATTCATGTGTATGTATTTATGATGTGCACCAATTAACATTTCAGCAATAGCCATATTCTTATCATGGAATTAAATTCAAATCATTCAATTTCAATTAGAAGAATTTCTGATTGAATTGCTGCCAAGAAAAGATCCATTGTGAAGATTTTATCCTTTGTGCCTTGGGATTCTAATAAGCATCCTTGTTTGGAAGAATCAATTACATGCACCAATCAATTAGCCACATGAGAGAATTGAGAGATATGGAAAATATTTACCATAATATGCCAGATTTTTCTCCAATCAAGCTGAGTCAAGGAAGGCAAGAGATATTCATGAATGAGGAGGCCCATGTATTCATAGACCTAATTATGGTTTTCCCCTTTCTCATCTATAAATATGTGTTGTAACCATTGTAAAAATCATTCATTCTTCTGTACTCTCTTTTAGTTTTAATAAAACTTTCTTTTCTTTAGTTTCTGCATTTTATTTCATGGCAAATTGTGTTGTCTAGTCAATTAGATTTGCTAGAACACAATTTGCTATTGCTTCTATTTTTCTTACTGGTGATTGACCATCTGATTAGATTCAGCGGTAATCCTAGTTTTTATTTTCTGTTCGTTTAATTCTGTTTTGCAATTTTATTTCCAGTGTTCTATTTTATTTTAATCATTGAATTTATTACAGATCTGATTAGATTCGAATCTGTAGTGAATTTAATTGCATCTTTTATTCGTAGTTTCACCTTCTATTTTGTTTTGCAAAAAAAAAAAAATCAACCTCTAAGCTGTGTCTAACTCGCCCAAGAGATTAGATAAATAATTGATTTAATTCACCTCCCTGTGTTCGACCTGTATGCTACACACTTGTATGCTTGCAGAATTTATTACAAATGTCGCGCTTTTCTAATTCATAGATTAGCGACGATCATTCATCGAAGACGTTACTATATTCACGGACCACACGAACAGATTCCATATCATCATTGGATGCGTCAAGGGATTCTAGGTAGCTAAGCATTACCGGACTTCTAGGGTCACAATAAATATCAAGGGTCTTTCCACAACGAGTCAACAATCTTACTACCCTTCTTTCACAATCTACGATGGCACCGTATCTAGCTAGCCAATCCATACCTAAAATCAAGTCGTAGCCCATGAAGCCAAGAACGAAGGCGTTGCATTCAAACCCAACGCCCAAGATAGACACTCTCAAATCCCGATAAATCATAGAAAGATGAGCCGACCCACCAATAGGATTTGAGACTACTACGGGATCCGTAACTAGACTAGTATTTGGGTTCAGTGTTTCAACTAACGAAGCAGATACAAATGAGTGTGAAGCGCCAGAGTCAAACAAAGTATGAACATGATGATCAAACAGAAAAACTAAACTTTCAACGAAAATGTTTCTACCTCTCTCCTATCCTGGTGCCATGAGAGCCTGAATCTGCCCTTCAGAAGTGGACCTTGTCCTTTGCCCTTGCCCTTGTTTCCTTGTGTAGTCTTTAATTAGATGTCCTGCCTCTCCACAGTGGAAGCAATCTGTCTTCTTCTTTTTCCTACAGTCCTTGCTCAGATGACCTGGTGTCCCACAATTAAAGCACCTTTTCTTTCCTTTGCTATTATTATCCTTACCACCCTTCTTGTTTTGCTGTTGTGATTTCTTTTGATCCCCTTTCTTCTCTGGTGCCTTATTAGCATTAGCACCCTTCTCTTCTTCATGCATAAGCGCCATGTCAACCAATCTCTCAAAGGTAGCCCCAATTGGAATGTGGGTCATAGCCAACCCATGTAGCGGCTCATTCAAGCCTTTAACGAACCTCAGAGCCTTCTTCTTAGGTGTGTTTACCAAGTCTAAGCCAAATCTCGCCAACTGATTGAACTTGTTGACGTACTCCTTTAATTTCCTTGCTTCAACGCTAAGAACCTTTCCATATATAAATTTTCTTCCGCTCGTGAGAAAAATTTCATCTCAAACCTACGCCTGAAATCCACACATGCCTCCACTGGACGGTCTCCATTCGCGACCTCCCACCAAAACGAGGCTTCGTCCTTCATTAACCAAGCAGCCAATTGGAACTTCCTTCCATCTTCTACTTCGAAAATACCAAATAGATCTTCCACCTCCTTAAGCCAATTTCGAGCTTCAACAAACGTTTCTGATCCTGAAAAGGTTTCCCGCCCATTGCCCGAAAATCCTTGCATATCTTTGCAAAAGTATCAACACGGGGAGGAGGGGGAGGAGGAGGAGCATTTACTGGGCCTGCGACATTGGCCCTAGCTTCCAGATACCTTCTAAACCATCCTGGTATCGGTATCCCCTCGGGTATCTCGGGAATTCCAGACATGCTGAAAAGAAAATGAAGAGATTCAAAATGGAGAATTCGAAAGAAAGATATATGGCTCTTGGGGGTAACATTTTTAAAACAATTTTTTCTCTTGAAAGTACTTTCCTTAAAACATTTACTTGAAAGTATTTCTTTATTAAATGCTTTTGAAAAATAGCTTTTCAAAATTCATATCTGTTCTGGTAACCTTCAGCTCTGATACCACGTGTAACACCCCACGTCCGTTAATGTCACTCACAAAGGGAATGCATTAAGTTTCATGGAGCATTATTAGTGTATAGAACAGAATATAACAAGACAGATACATATGTTGGTACTTGAAAATTTTAAAACAACTTTTATTGCAGCGGAGAAATAGTTTGATTACAACAACTTCATAAACCAACAGTAAAACCAAGTACACTAAATATCCATCTTAACAAATTGTTTCTGCGTACATAAAGTAAAAATCATAAACCCCAACACAAGTAGCCATAAAAGAGATGAGCTGAACTTTACTTTCAGCAATCCAAGCACTTCCAAAAGAGAGAAAGAGATCCAAGATCAAGCTCCACTAGTACTAGTCCCACCCTGAGAACTTGGGGGGGGGGGGGGCGAGAAAAAGAAGAAAAGAGGCGAAAACAACGGGGGTTAGACATAAAGTCTGGCGAGTATAATAACTTTAACAATATAATTATTAAAGTAACTTGGATAAGACATAAACTGGAAAAACAAGGTACGACTGTGAAACAAGTGGACAAGACAAAACAATCAAGAGGAATATTCTGGCGTTAATCTCGGTTCTAATCACTATAGGATAATTACTAAACTGCACCAATACTGATTACACTGCACCATTACTAGTCACCCTAAAAGTTGATTCCGCCTACAGAACATAACAATGATAATGGTAGTTTCGTGTACCCCTAGTTACCTTCATAGGTGCCGCTTGCCTCTATCTCCACTAGTTGTACCCACTACCCCCATGCGATCGGCTCCCTAACTTGTAGATAACATGCTGGTCCCATAGTGGACTGTATCACTCCCCAAAGTGGCAACCCGATACCACAAAAGATGCACGACTTATATCTACACGATGCAACAACATCTTACCTACCAGCCCGGACCCATAAACGCACACGACCCCGTTGGACTTGCGTTGCCACCGCTAACCCGTTTTGACCTCTTATAATCAAACCCAGTTAGTTGTCCCGTCCTCGACTTGGGTCGAGCTCACAAAGATACTTAATGGGTTACTGGTTTGAAAAGGGCCCCCATACCTGACACAAGCTTTCCACCTATGCTTGGTCCCCACTAGAATTTCCCACTTAACTCCTTATTCATGTCTTCTTACATGTTTTCAACTTGGTTAAGTGTTTCTAATCGTATTTCACAAGCCACCCACTTAACCTCCATGCCCCCACATGTTTATTTGGTTAAGTGTTACTTAATTCATTAGAATTGTAACCTTGTAAAGACCTCCCACATTAGACAGACATTTGCGGTTGCTGGATATGCCGGGCGGGTCCGGGCAGTCTTATACCGCAAAAGAGCCTAACCTCGTGTCTTTACAATCGTTACGCATTTAATTTGTTCCTTTGACCTCTCACATTAGACTACCGTTTGTAGTTGCTGGATTTGCCGGGCGGGTCCGGGCAGTCTTACACCACAAACGAGTCTAACCTCGTGTCGTAGGCGGTTAATTATTACACATCTTTATTTAACCCCAAATTGGATTAATATCCCTATTCAAATTTGTCAATAGATTCCAAATTTATTTATGTCCATAATTGTCGCTTAAATTATGTCCATAAATACCAATTATGTCAATTAATGCCTCAAATTAATTATATGCCTTTTAAGGTCATTTTATGACAATTCACAATTTTGTATATTTAATATTTTCCCATCGTCCCCACGCTATTTGTACGTTTAAATATGACATATGTTAGACTCGCGAATAGTCTAACTTATAAAAAGCAACATCACAACATATAAAATAGATCTAAGAATCATAACATAAGTTTGCATAGCCAATAACTTGCATATATGGGTATGGTTTTCCTATAACTTGCATATGAATTTCTAGCATGTGATTCACATATGAAACTAGCATTGACAATGGGCATATAGAACATAAATTTTCATAACTATGTACTGCCATGGATCTAAATATAGATCATAAAGATGTAAACTTGCATATGGATCTAAACATAAAGGTGTGAACTTGCATATGGATCTAAACATAAAGGTGTGAACTTGCATATGGATCTAAACATAAAGGTGTAAACTTGCACATGTATATACATGATTCACATATGTTTTAACATCCCAAACTTGCATAAGATTCACATATGTCTTAATATCCCAAACTTGCATAAGATTCATATATGTTTTAACATCCCAAACTTGCATAAGATTCATATAAGAACATATAGTCCAACATCACAAACTTGCATATAATTCACATAAGAACATATAGACCAACATCATAAAACTTGCATATAATTCAACATCACATGATTCAACATCATATTCTCATAGTCCCATTTATAACTTATCAATATTAAATTAATTATTATTTTGTGAAAGCTATTATACTCACAAACAAAAGAATAGTCTTGTCTTTCTGCGATCTGTATTCTGAAACTGAATTGCTCGCCTTTGATGTAGACTAATCGTTTATTAGACTTAGATTTGATCCTAGCTTCTATCTTGTTTTTGCGTTGAAAGAGACGGCGGCTACTCCAGGTTCTCCATTGACGGCATGGCGGCTCTAGGTATGAATTAGTATGATTTTAGGTTGAGATTTAGATTGCTTATAAAGAGTTTTAGTTAATTAAGAGCCGTCTGATTAACCTAGAATCAATCAAGACCATTCAGTATAGATAGAATAACACCTCAGCCCTATTGACTCAGCACTGAGTCAAAACATCGTCATCTTTCATATCTGCCCGATGAGAGAAGGGGGGGGGAGGTCGATCTGTATAGGGGAGGTCGACACTAGGGTCGACCCCGTGGTCGACCTGGTCCCTAGGCGGGAAATTTCCCGCCCAGCCTGCTTCCCTGTTTTGAATTCCTGAACCTGAGCTGCTTTTAATTTGATTAAATTCTGAAACTTCGAAAGGCCATAACTTCTCCGTACGAAGTCTAATTCACACAAACTCGGACTCTATCTCAAGCAGAATTCCGAGACGAACGCAATGGCACAATCTGTTTCCCTTAATTCCCACATTTGAAATTAAGTATTCTTAAATTCGTTAACATTAATATTTAAAATCACTGGGTGTTACAGATTTTATCGATGGTTTACCCAAGACTAGAAGGGGATATGAAGGAATTTGGGTTATCATAGATCGACTGACGAAGAGCGCGCATTTCATTCCATTGAAACCAACTCGAACTTCAGCTTCGTTAGTCGAAATTTTTATAAAGGAAATTGTACGATTACATGGAGCCCCGGTAAGTATTATAAGTGATAGAGATCCCATTTTTACCAGTAAATTCTGGGAAGCACTCCAAACAACTTTGGGGACTAAGCTAAATTGAAGTACTGCTTATCATCCCCAAACAGGCGGACAAACAGAAAGAGTAAACAGGATATTGGAAGACCTGTTAAGAGCGTGTATTCTTGATTTTGGGGGATCATGGGAGGATCACCTACATCTAGTTGAATTCTCTTACAACAACAGCTACCAAGCAAGTATAGGCATGCCACCATATGAAGCTCTCTATGGAAGACCATGCAGATCACCAACTTATTGGATGGAGTCAGGAAATAAACTTGTTCTTGGACCAGATATGATTCGAGAAGCAACTGAGAAGGTGGAGTTAGTTAAAAGACGAATGAAGGAGGCCCAGGATCGACATAAAAGCTATGCAGACAAAAGACGAAGGAATCTTAATTTTTCTGTTGGAGATTTTGTGTTTGTGAAGATTTCACAAATCAAAGGAACGGTCAGATTTGGTAAAACAGGGAAGTTAGCTCCACGATATGTGGGACCTTTCCATGTTCTTGAGAAGGTTGGATCTCTTGCTTACAGGGTGGAATTACCAGAAAGAATGGCGGGGATTCACAATGTTTTTCATGTGTCTCATCTTCGCAAATGTGTTCACGACCCATCTTTAATTTTGGAACCATCGGTTCAGGAGGATCTTGAAATTGAATCGAACTTGACTGTGGTTAGATATCCAGTCCATGTGGTGGATAAAGAAGAAAAGCGACTTCGGAATAAAATTGTGAAACTACTCAAGATACACTGGAGTGAGAACTCGTATGACTGTACTTGGGAAACGGAGAAGCACATCAGGGAATTCTATCCGGATTTTGTTTTGAACTAGGTGTTAGCTATCCTATGTTTGATTTGGATGTATCTTATGTATGATGGTATTATGGCTTGTTATGGATGTTATCTTTTTGTCTGGAAATGGAATTTTGGGTTTTCACCTCTGTGGATTATGGATGTTGAGGGCTCAGTATTCGTAGGACTTATGAACTCTTTCAGTTTACTATCACTTGTACTGAAATCTGTTCTTTGTTTCTTTTCCAGATGGCACCGATCTTCAAAAGGACAGTAAGGAAACGCTTGACCCCACTACAAAGGTTGAGTTTTCACACCGGCATTAACATTCATGAGATTATTGGTCCTTAGGATAGTGTGAGACATGTTCAGCATGTTGAGGAGGAGAGACGATATGTAGACACAGAGGAGTCAGGGATTTACCGAGGGGAGTCTTCCATCGAGGAGGACAGTATGGACTTTCTTCAGGAGCCCGATTATGAGGGAGATGACAACCAGGAGTACTATGCAGGCGAGGGAGGGGATGATGGAGATAGTGATGATAGCAGCAGTGGGGACGACAGAGACAGGGATGACGATGATGATATGGATGATGAGGAGGAGCCTGAGGAGGAGCCCGAGGAGGATCCAGAGGAAGAACTGGAGGAGGACATCCTACCTGCTCAGCCATAGTACGAGCCATGGGTTGTGACCCCACCAGTACCTATGGATGGGCAGTTAGCAGTCTTGTGGGAACAGCTCGCACAGGAGATGACACAGTTTCAGGCAAATGGAGGGAATATAGGGATACCTATGGATTATACCTACCCTGATATGATGCTATACCCACCTTCTCCCATTGAGATCATAGAGCTCTCAGATGATGACGACGCTGAGGAGAGTGATGAGGTAGTTGAGGTGATTGATATCTCGGATATCGATGATGTGATTATCATTCCGGATGACGAGGAAGTGATTACCATTCCAGATGACGAGAAGATGGTTATCATTTCAAATGATGAGGATATCATCGAGATCAGTAGCAGCTCAGAGTAGGATGGATAGACTGGGATGGTATTGTACATATAGTAGTACTAGTAGTATGACAAATATGTATATTATAGTAGTCTATAACTCGATACTAGTCGAGTATAGTACTTGTATTTTGCTGTAGTCAGTTTGACGTATTATATGATATATATTATCTTTTGCTTATCTTCTGTTTACAAATTTCGAGGACGAAATTTTTATAAGGGGGGTAGATTGTAATGACCTGGTTTTTATATAGATCGCCAACACAAATATTAATTTATCGTAAGTACAAAGAAGATTTAAAAATCCATACTTTAAATAATTCAAAACATGTCAAAGAGTTCATTTGCCATTTCCTTTACACATATATGTAAAATAGCATGGGTGAAACAACGTTTATTTAAATTCATTTTTTCATGTATAAAGGATAACACATGTGTGTAGCAAAGTTTTGAAATGCTATTGTTATTACACATGCTTTGTTCATATTTTTTTTGGGGTTTAAAATTTGTTTTAGCAAAGCTCTTGAGTTTTAAAATAAAGGACATATAGGAAAATTTCATACTATCATTCACAAGACAATTTAAAAAGCAAATTCATTTTTCTTGTTCTCAAAATAGAAAGCATGTGCCTTAAGATCATGCACAGTCTTGTGTATTTAAAACATAAGATTTCCTTACTCTAGAATTATACTAGCATCTAGTACCTAGGATTTTATCATCTACATATGTCACATGGCCAAATCATTTAGGTCAAAGTATTTTCAGTTTTAAAATCTCTTTCTTTCCTACATGAGATTTTCTGAAAATACACTTTCTTCTTCATTTTCAAAAACATGTTCACATTGTCATAGCATGTGCATAAAGATTTTACAAATCCTTGTGCATATAAACCAAAGATTTTACCTACACTAGATCGTTACTAAAACATAGATTTTCTAAGATTTTTCTATGCATATTTCATCACATGCCATGGATCTTTTGTACCAAAACTTTCATATTTTGTAACACCTTGATGGCCAAGTAATTTTTTTGTATATTTTCTTGTTAAGTCAAAAGGTAATGTGAAAAATATAGTTTAGAGACCCAAGGATTTCTGAGCATGTATGGTACAAAAAGGTAGCTACCAAATTTGTGTATACCAAGGAAAGATTGGAGAAGAACGTGGTTGTACATGGAGCATTTAATGTGATGTTTCATAGTAGGCCAATGAGAGTGAATGGTGTTTGCACAGGAAATTTTCAGAGCATGAATTGGCTGAGTAAAGCCATGTGAATTTAGGAGATGGTGCATGGATTTTGAGAGAGAAAAGGGGTTTTAATGTGGTCAATCATTTGTCACAAATGAAAACTGAAATGGTTTTGCAGACATGCATTTATTGCTACAAATATTTTAAAATTTTGCTCCCCTATAAATAGACCTGGCCATGCACACCCTCCCTTACAACACAAACCATTCAAAGTAAAATCAGTGGGGAAACCAAGGGCTTCAAACCAAAACAATGAGTAAACTTTTCAGAAATTTCGTCCTGCATTTTTTTCTGTTTTGAACTGTCCATTTGTATGCCTATGGTTTGCTTTGTTGTGTTGAATGCACACTTGGTTGAATTACCTTCTATACTTAATCAACAACTAGGGGAGGTACTTTAAATTTATTGATTAACATTTGGTTTAGAAAACTTATACTAATAGGTTAACAAATCCTGTTGATTTGATAAAACAAAGTGATGATCCTTGGTCAATAACCTTAAGTTAGATGATTTCAATATGATTTCAGGTTAGGTTGATACCACTACATCACCACTAAAACCATTTAAAAGTAATGAAGAAGGTAAAATAACTTAAACAAACATTGGTACTTGAAACAAAAGAAACACAAACTGTTCAAACAACTCTCTGTTACATCAAAATTTCAATTTGCGTAAAAACTCGATGTGGATGTATAAATGGATTCCTAGATAGAAATGACGATTCTTGAAAGTGATTTCACGATTTTTAGTATCTTGGATCGTGAGATATGCCGAGATGATCGAAATTTGAATATTGAACAAATTCCGATCACCCAAGCCATTATAGGCCACGTGGTTGGGGAAGGAGCTTCATCTAAGATCAGGGCTTCTGGGAAAAATGCAAATTTATTTTTCAAATGTGGGAATTGTGTAAACGAGATCAAAATAGGGTTTTTGGGTTTGTTTTGGTCACTTTGGTTCTTGTCGAAACTGTACGATGACGGAAGTGTTTTGGAGGGCGGTCCAGGGGGGATGGCGGCGTGGAAGATCCATGGTGGCATGGCTGGAGGACGTCGATCAGTGGTCAGGGTGAGGCACAGTGGAAGCTTTCTCGGATCGAACCCTTTGGCCATGGCAACTCGAACAGTGAAAACACTGTAGCATCAAGGTAGGGGTGATCGAAGGGTGGAAAAGTGATCAGGGGTAGCAAGGTGACACGTGGGGGTGGTCGAAGGTGATGGGCGGCGACTCGTGCGTGTGTGCACGTGCACGTGTACGTGAGAAAGGGTACCAGGTTTTTGAAGTGATCAAGCCAGAAATCATAAGGATCCAGGGGGTGGTACTTCGGTTAAAATGGGTACTTTGGCTGGCAAACAGTAATTTGGAGCTGATCAGTAAGCAAATTGTGTGATTTCAAGGTGGTACTTTGGTTTGATTTGGAATGTGATACTTCGTTTGGATCACGGGGGCTGGACAGGTTTGTTCAGGCTCGCACATGTGGTTTTGAAGTGGTACCTTGGCCGATAGTGGTACTATGGCAACAATGTTTTTAAAAAGAGATTTTTGAACATAAATTTAATTAAAAATCAGTTTTAAATTAAATAATAGATTACATGTAAAGTAAAAATAAATAATAAAATAAAAATAGAATTTTTATTTAAACTATTAAGTGGCAAGAAGGAAGTGAATCAGGTATCGAAGGTCGAGTGAAAGTTTTGACAAAAGTTGAAAATAAAGTGTAAAAGCTGTAATTAGATTTTATTTTCTAAATGAAATTATTTAATTTTAAGGTTATCAAAATAGAAGGGAAAACCCGTATGTGATGCATACGCTAAAATTTATCCTTTTTAAACTATAGTCTGTCACAAATAAATGATCATGTACTGTGCTATGTTTTGTAAGAACTGTAAATTTAATTTAATCTTTATAGATTAATAATTTAAAAAGAAAATGTTTCGCTAATCATTTCGAAGAGTCCGGAAATTACATTCCACTTTGATTGGATTATATACCGCGCGTCAGAGATTTTTAAATTGAAGACG
This sequence comes from Allium sativum, assembly GCA_030737875.1. Classification (NCBI taxonomy): domain Eukaryota; kingdom Viridiplantae; phylum Streptophyta; class Magnoliopsida; order Asparagales; family Amaryllidaceae; genus Allium; species Allium sativum. The sequence continues at coordinate 975,831,726 of CM060924.1, forward strand.
ACGATATATAAGGACTATTCTTGAATAGTACCTTCGTTTGTCCAATCCCAGGACAACTTGTATGGACGAATGTCTGACAAAGTAATTCTAACTGATCATGTACGTTGATCTCTCCAAACGTATTTATACGATGGCAGAGGAATTTGTTTCTCTCGCTATATACCTATAATATATTTTTGGTGAAGTCAATTAGTGATTGGCGAGTTTAGACGATGTGGCATTCAAAAGAAATAAACAGTGTTGACAAAAAGGTAAGTCTAGCCTCAAGCCTCACACCCAGGAAATGACAAAAATCGGGCAGACAGCATGGATGTGGGTCGCTCCCATTAGGGCGTAGCATCACCTATCTAGAGAAATTCCTTTTGTTTCTTACTCTATCGATTCTGCCCATTCGGGAAATGGATGCCGTACACAACCATTGGTGATATATACTCGATACACTCAAGAGAAATGAGTGGTCAGTCATGTGTGGGCCGGGTTGCAAGACGTTCTTGTTGAACACAGGTGTATTCGCCTCTAGAGGTACACTACCGACAGGTGGTCCCATACCTTGTCATAGTTGGAAATCCAATTTCCATAAGCGCCAAGCGGTTTTATTTGTATACTATATAGGAGAATGTGAGATGTAAGCATTCTTCTAGATTCTAAATTATTTGTGAAACACCTAGACACTATGATAATATCTGATTTCAAGTATAAGGTAAAACTCGTTCCGTATTCACGGCGTGGTCTTATGAGATATTTATATTTGTTTTTAAAAATCGTTTACTCATACTAGTCCCCTGACTGACCCAGGGTTTATTTTTCTGTGTTTCCCTTGAACTCTTGGGTATTCATAACACTTTTTATGAATAGACTAGTGAATCAGGTTAGGAAAAACTTGGAAAGCTGGAATGGAACTTTCTGTGTGCTAGTCTACTTATCATATCTACTGTATAATTATAAGTATGCAAGTTTGGTCATCGATGATATGTATAATTAAAGCTGTACTATGAATGACTTGTATCACTAGATCTATGATGCTCTAATGTAATATGTATTGTTGTGTAATATTATGAAGTATCATCTTTTGTAAAAATTCCGCTGTGAGATTCTGATGTTTTCTGTGATTTAATCTTCTATCTATTCTTATTCTTATTCTTATAAATGACACGACTTCCGATGTGTTTGAAAGTTGGGTCCTTACACCTATACAACTTCAAAAATTGCCATAAAAGAAGTAAAACACCACATTGTTACATCAATATCGAATAACTAATCTGCATCTAAATGTTAGATATACAAGTAGTTAAACAATCAATATGATGCAGGTATAAATGAAGTTCCTGTTACATGATGCAAGTGCAAACCAACACTAAGCACTAACATGATGGGCTAATTACATTTAGCTATTGTAGCATAATTTGATGCATCCATCTAAGTAGTTCTTTAGCCGCCTAAGAAAAAGAAGAAGAAAAGGATTAAGGCACAAAAGAGCTGCTCCATATTATGAAGAAATCATCATGTTAGAATAGAAGAAAATTGGAATCCTGTTGCAATTCCATCATTATTATTATGCCTGTAAGGAGTACTTGGTGTATATCACATTGACAGTGGCATGGTATGAAAGATATGGGTATTGCAATTTCTATTTAATTTGTAACACAAGGCTCATGAATGATTATATTTGCTAGTAACCTACTTTTTATAACCCGAGGACACCTAGAAATCTTTATTCTTCTGGCACAGTCATTTGGTTTTTAATTTTGTTATTGTTGTTGTACTTGCTGGTAATTTTGCAGATGAATTATGATAGTTCCTTATTCATACCCTAATTATGCAAATAAAATAATTGTTATTTTAACAGTATTTTCAAACAATAGTTGAATGCAGCTATCTCCACATCTCAAGGATTAAAGTAAAACACTCTAACTTAAGTATATTATATCATTTGTACTAACAACATGCTACTGAGACACAATTTATGTTGTAAAATTTTCAAAACAAATGCTTTGGGGTATGGGTTTAATTTGAAGAGAAGAATTAAAATAGGAAGAAGAAAGGAGCAAGTAGTTTTTGTCCCACATTGTAAGATATATGTGTGTATGTTGCATACTTAAGTGGCTTTCTCAAGAAGGTGTTGGGGCCTTGGGGCACCCAAATGTTTACTTTGTTGTGAGGAGGGAGACCATGCATATAGACCACACACGCGCGCGCCGTCCGTCCGACTGAACCGGGCCGGGCCGGGTACGGGTTTCGGGTTTCGGGTTCGGGTCAAATGAGAAATAATTTTTGACCGGAATATATTAGTGATAAACGGGCCAAAACTGGGCCCATTACGGATCCGAAAGAATATTAGGACAGAAAGAAAACCTGTCGACAGGCCAAATTCAACCAGTCGACCGAATTTTTCTCTGTTTGATAACGGTCGACCGGTGATATTGACCTGTCGACCGATTTCAGTAAAATAGGGTGCGACGTTTCAAATTGAAACGGATATGACTGTCGTAAACAGTCATGACGCTTCGCTGAAAAGACGTCTCCTTTGGTCTGCCATAAATAGCGACGCCCGGAAATGTTGCAAGACACCAAAAAAATCTTATCTTCTTCTTCCTTCGATCTGCAACGCCATTAAAGCGTTGTAATAACGCTGTTTCGTCTGTAACACCTCTGTGGTGTTGCAAATTCCAGAAAAACGTTGCAGATACTTCATCTTCTTCTTCTCTTTGTTCTTCACACTACTTCCATCATCGGAAACATATATTCAGAGTGTTCTTGGTCGGATCAAAATCGTACAAATTTTGAATTCGATAACGCTGTTTCAAGGCTTCATTGAATCCTGAAGTCAATAGTTCGTTAACCCGTTTGTACCTGGTGGGTTGAACTATTGTCTGAAAGAATTTGCTCCGCAAATCCTTGAAGTCAGAAGTACGGCAGATTCTACTCCTCCAAAAGCGTCTCAAACCACAAAATCCCCAACAAATTTTCAGATAATAACTTCAACCATGGATAGTTTGAGCGCTTTGCAAGTGATGAATCAGCATTTGACGAAGTTGGAGCGGTTTGATGGAGAGAACTTCACTCGTTGGCAGGAGACTATGAAATTCTTTCTGATCACGGTTAAGTTATTTCATATTCTCGAAGATGGATTGGAGAAAATACCGGAGGAAACCGATAAGGATAGTGCAGAATTAAAAGCAAAAGGGGCAAAGCGAAAAGAGGAAGATTTTCTATGCAGAGGCCACATACTGAATGCACTGTCTACTCCGATATACAATGCTCACAGGACCTTGGACACGGCGAAGGCACTCTGGACTGCGTTAGAAAGCAAATATCGCATCTCTGAGGCAAGTAATAAGAAATTTCTTATATGCAATTTTATGGATTTCAAAATGGTCACTAACAAGTCCATAATTGGACAAGTTAGTGAAATACTACTGTTAGTAAATCAACTTAAGGATGCCGGTATTGATCTCCCTGAATCATTTGTTGTTGGAGTTATTATTTCGAGACTCCCAAATTCTTGGAATGATTATAAGAAGAAATTAAAACATGCGGAAACCGATTATGATTTAGACGGTTTACAGCGTTATCTTCGTATTGAAGAGGATTCTCGTAAACGCGAACTAGATAATCCGCAAACTGAGTCTCAATCTAAGGCTAATAATGTTGAAATTAACGATAAGTTGAAGCCTAAGAATGAGACACAGTTCAAAAAGAAAGGAACTAATTCCAAGAATAAGAAGAAGGGTGACTGTTACTATTGTCACAAACCCGGCCACTATGCCCGAGACTGTCGTCTTCGGAAGAAACAACAAAAAGCGAATGTGGTCGAAGAAAAGCTTGTGGCTGTCGTACAAGAGGCGAACTCCGTTAGTGGAATTGATAATGATTGGTGGCTCGATACTGGAGCAACTATTCATATTTGCAAAGACCGTAATCTGTTCAAGACTTACGATGAGAATAACGGAGAATCCAGCTAAGTAACTAGCGCAAACAAAGTTGCAAGCAAAGTTCTGGGAAAAGGCACTATTGAATTGACATTCACCTCTGGGAAAGTTCTTACTTTAGTCAATGTATTTTATGTACCTGATATGTGTAAGAATTTGATTTCTGGATACCTTCTTAACAAAAGAGGATTCAAGATGGTGTATGAGTCTGATAAGTTAGTGTTGTCCAAGAACAGCAAATTTATTGGACAGGGATATTCTTGTAACGGCATGATTAAGTTGAATCTAATAAAGAAATCTTCTGCTTATATTGTTGACTCTGTTAATTTATGGCATAGTAGATTAGGACATGTTAATTATAAGTCACTTAGAAATATGCATAAATTAGGATTAATTTCTGATTGTGATTTCGAATCCATTTCTAAATGTGAGATATGTGTTCAAGCAAAAATACATCGAAAATCCTTTAAATCTGTTGAAAGGAAAACTGGTTTGCTTGATTTGGTATATAGTGATGTGGGTGACTTGAAAAGTCATATCACCTATGGTGGTAACCAATACTATATAACGTTTATTGATGATTATTCTAGATATGCTTATGTATATCTAATGAAATCAAAAGATGAAGCCTTTGATAAATTCAAAATTTACAAAGCAGAAGTCGAAACACAATTAGGAATTAAAATTAAAGTGTTACATTCAGATCGTGGTGGTGAATATTTTTCAAATGAGTTTACTTTGTTTTGCAAACAAAATGGTATCATTCACCAATGTACCGCCCCTTATACACCACAACAAAATGGTGTTGCTGAGAGAAAAAATAGAACTTTAGTAGAAATGGTTAATGCCATGCTCATAAGTTCTAATTTGCCATATAACCTATGGGGTGATGCTATGTTATCTGCATATTACATTTTAAATAGAGTACCACTTAAGAAAAATAATATTTCTCCTTATGAATTGTGGTTCAATAGAAAACCTAATCTTACTAGACTTAAAGTTTGGGGTTGCTTAGCATATGTTAGAAAACCAGACCCTAAACGACCAAAGTTAGGTAATAGGGCTTTTAAATGTGTTTTCATTGGATATTCTCTTAATAGTATAACTTATAGATTTATGATTCTTAATACCTTGGAAGTCATAGAATCTGTAGATGTAGAATTTTTTGAAAATCAAACTATTGAGAATTCATTGAGATCATCTAGTCCAAAACAAACTGAGACTAATGATACAAATGATGATGAATATGCTCCTGCTCAAAACAGCAAGGAAGTGACAGTACCAGATGATGATACTGAACACAGAAGAAGTAAAAGAGCGAGAATAGAGAAGGACTATGGTCCTGACTTCATAACATATCTCATAGAAGGCAATAAGGACGAAGTCCTTAATGTGACAAGATATGTAATGAACGTCGATGATGATCCCAAAACTTATTCTGAGGCTATGAGTTCTAGAGATTCTAATTTCTGGAAAGAAGCTATCAATGATGAAATGAATTCCATAATGTTAAACCAAACTTGGGTATTAAGCGATTTACCTCCTGGTGCTAAACCTATAGGATGTAAATGGATATTCAAGAAAAAGTTGAATACAAATGGATCCATTGATAAGTTTAAAGCCAGATTAGTTGCTAAGGGATATAAACAAAGACAAGGAGTAGATTATTTTGATACATATGCTCCGGGGGCTCGCATATCTTCGATACGTTGTTTAGTAGCACTTGCATCAATTCATAACTTGGTCATACATCAAATAGATGTAAAGACAACTTTTCTAAATGGAGATTTAGAAGAAGAGATATACATGGAACAACCTGAAGGTTTCATAACCCCAGGCCAAGAAAAGAAAGTTTGTAAATTAGTTAAATCTCTTTATGGCCTGAAGCAAGCTCCCATGCAATGGCATGAGAAGTTTGATAAAGTTGCACTGTCATTTGGATTCATTGTTAATGATGCAGATAAATGTATCTATAGCAAATCGGATAACAACGGTTATGTTATAATATGTTTATACGTTGATGACATGCTGATTTTTGGTTCCAACATATCCTGTGTAAATGAAACTAAAAAGTTTCTATCTTCTAAATTTGATATGAAAGATCTGGGAGAGGCTGATGTAATTCTAGGAATTAAAATCATTAGGAAAACGGGGGAGTTATTATTAACTCAATCTCATTACATTGAGAAGTTCCTAAAGAAGTATAATCATTATGATGACAAACCAGCACCAACTCCTTTAGATCCAAGTATAAAATTAGAAAAGAACACTGGACGTACCATTTCTCAATTAGAATATTCCAGTATTATTGGGAGTCTTATGTATGCTATGCATTGCACTAGACCAGATATCGCACATGCTATAAGTGTATTGTGTCGATTTACGAGTAATCCAGGTTTCGAACACTGGAAAGCCATTTCCAGAGTCTTAGCTTATTTGAAGGGAACCATCAACTATGGTTTATCTTATAAAGGATATCCCGCTGTAATAGAAGGATATAGTGATGCAACCTGGAACAATGTAGAATCAAAATCCAAGTCTACGACTGGATGGATATTTACATTAGGAGGCGCTGCTGTGTCTTGGGCTTCCAAGAAGCAGAACTGTATATCTGATTCAACTATGTTATCAGAATTAATTGCATTAGCAGACGCATGTAAGGAAGCGGAATGGCTTAGAAATTTGTTAGTAGAAATCCCATTATGGAAGAAGCCATCTCCAGCAGTTTTGATTAATTGCGATAATCAAGCAACGATATATAATGTTTCTAATAAAACATATAATGGAAAGTCTAGACATGTGAGTCTAAGACATCAAATGGTGAGACAGTTACTCAAAAGTGGAGTTATAACTGTTGATTACATAGAAACAAAGAAAAACTTGGCTGACCCACTTACGAAGAGTCTTCCAAAGGCTATGGTTTCTATAAAGTCAAAGGAAATGGGACTAAGGTCTGTGAATGAAGATTGATCATCCTTAACAGAAACCCAACTTGTGTCTTGAAAAGGATAGACAAAGTTCAATGGGTACCAACAAGTTAAGGAAATGATTATGGAACACTAAATCAATAATCCCATAATGTTTAGTGTTGGATTCTGCATGAACAAAGGATGGATAAATATCCTTAATAAGTCTAGAAACCCTAAAAGGTGTCTCGCAGAAACACTTTAAGTGACTTACCTATATGAGTATGGAAATCAGGCCGTTTCCTAGGAAAGTAAGACCGCTTTCGAAGTAGACTCATGAACCAGGATTTAAGCACATGGCCATTAACGTGCTGAGCAATACAGAACACTCTAACTAAAGAATACAACATGTGTGATTGTTCCGGTTTTATCATTAAGGGATACATGGTTCAAGATTCGTTCACCATTGAATCTCGATAGAACTTTGAATGGTTTACACTAAGTAAAAGTTCAAATCCAAAAGATACTTTTATTTATGTGTTGTTTCCACGATGATGCAAAACTTGATCTTAGAACTACATAGGCTTGATCCCACTTGGGTATATAGGAAGTCACACTAGTGATTCAGCCGTCCATTTTATCTTGAAAATTGGGGGAGATTGTTGTAAAATTTTCAAAACAAATGCTTTGGGGTATGAGTTTAATTTGAAGAGAAGAATTAAAATAGGAAGAAGAAAGGAGCAAGTAGTTTTTGTCCCACATTGTAAGATATATGTGTGTATGTTGCATACTTAAGTGGCTTTCTCAAGAAGGTGTTGGGGTCTTGGAGCACCCAAATGTTTACTTTGTTGTGAGGAGGGAGACCATGCATATAGACCACACACGCGCGCGCCGTCCGTCCGACCGAACCGGGCCGGGCCGGGTACGGGTTTCGGGTTCGGGTCAAATGAGAAATAATTTTTGACCGGAATATATTAGTGATAAACGGGCCAAAACAGGGCCCATTACGGATCTGAAAGAATATTGGGACAGAAAGAAAACCTGTCGACAGGCCAAATTCAACCAGTCGACCGAATTTTTCTCTGTTTGATAACGGTCGATCGGTGATATTGACCTGTCGACCGATTTCAGTAAAATAGGGTGCGACGTTTCAAATTGAAACGGATATGACTGTCGCAAACAGTCATGACGCTTCGCTGAAAAGACGTCTCCTTTGGTCTGCTATAAATAGCGACGCCCAGAAACGTTGCAAGACACCAAAAAAAATCTTATCTTCTTCTTCCTTCGATCTGCAACGCCATTAAAGCGTTGTAATAACGCTGTTTCGTCTGTAACACCTCTGTGGTGTTGCAAATTCCAGAAAAATGTTGCAGATACTTCATCTTCTTCTTCTCTTTGTTCTTCACACTACTTGCATCATCAGAAACATATATTCAGAGTGTTCTTGGTCGGATCAAAATCGTACAAATTTTGAATCCGATAACGCATTTTCAAGGCTTCATTGAATCCTGAAGTCAATAGTTCGTTAACCCGTTTGTACCTGGTGGGTTGAACTATTGTCTGAAAGAATTTGCTCCGCAAATCCTTGAAGTCAGAAGTACGGCAGATTCTACTCCTCCAAAAGCGTCTCAAACCACAAAATCCCCAACAATTTATTTCATACTTAAGTCATCACATCAGTCAGTCTTGCATTAAGACGAAAATTGTTCTTTTATTTGAAAATAAAATTTGTCGTTGGCCTATAAAATTTAATTGCTCTGATCATGGCACTTGGTAAACACATAAAAACTAGCAGCAAAAGAATTTTACACCCAAATTGTAAACATAAGCAAGCACTTAACATTATATTAGATTATACAACAAATTAAGTCTGTTGATATATATTATGATTTCATCATGAATAAGGAAGCATGCCAGTAATAAAAACACAATAATTTTTTTTTCTTATCAATTAAATGCAATCATATTGTATTAAAATTGAGTATTTCATGTTTATCCAGCACTAATGGGTAGCTGGTTCAAATAATTTGCACTGACTGCACATTATTTGATGCTAACCAGACTGAATTTCAAAATGCTAGAAAATGTGGAATTAGATGAACGAAATGTGTGCCTGAGCAAGAATACTGCGTTACTAAATAATTGTACTTATTTTTAAGTAACATTAATATCGAAAGGAATGGACATTCCTACCATTTACTTAGAAATTCTCTAGTGAAAAAACTAGAACAACAGCCAACATATAATTAGAATAGTAATTCAAATGGTTGGATGATGTGCAGTTGAAAAGATTCATTTTTCTAGAACAAACTATTGTAAATATCTACTTTGATTTTTGGCCAAAGATAGCGTTCTTGTTCTTACAATGTACGTATCATATCATACAAAACCAAGCAATGATATATCCATCAACCCGTTTAACCCTATTGTTTTAAAAGCCACATTAACCAAGCAATTTCCTATTTAAAGAGGTTTCAGTAAATACTAAATACTAAATACCATCTGGGCATGTTTCTTAAAAAATAAAAATAAGAAACTACTTAAAGGGGTTTCAATAAATACCATCTATGCATCATTCCTAAATAATAATAATAATTTAAAAAAAAAAAAAAAAGTAAGCAAAGAAGTTTCAACTTGCTCGGGCTCTAATGAGAGGCTTTTTCCACCTTCATAAATAGGTTCATAAATAGGTCCATTTAGTAAGCGTTGTGGTATATTTATCATATGTTTGTAAGAGAATATGATCAGTTTAAACAGGAAGTATTATCAAGGCAAGGCATCACAACCACAGGCATGTCAAACAAAAAAACTTTTGACGATTGTTACATTTCATTTTGAATATTTATGCCTCATGAACATAGGGCATTTTATCACTATCCATATAAACGATCTGCATAAACCCGGCTTTATGTCGTCAAGAAATGAAACTTAAAAAAAATAAAATCCAACAACATACGAGTTTTTCTTTTGTTATATTAGCTCCAAGTAGCTGATAGGATGTGTTAAAAAGCAGTACCCTCATCCAGTATAAAGTTTATTTGAAAATGGGTACTTCATGTTTAACAAAAAAGATATTAATAACACACTAATGAACTCAAGCTAGAAAAGCTTTTTGGGGTCTGAATCTTAATTTGGATCAACATCAACTGTAACCAAGGATGCAAAGCCAATATCTTAGGAAAATACATATCATCGCTTATATACATGTAATCGCTTATGTTTTACATTACATTACTTTCTGTTTTGGCAGAAACTGGAAAAGTGATGACATGTACATAAAACAGAAAGATTATGCTAAATTGTTAGTACGAATGAAATTGAGGCACACATCTAAACCTTAGAACCAAGGCAATCCAAACAAATTAAATTTTCAGATGTTAGAAAGGGGTTGATCATTTACCAAATTTCATTAAATAAATACGGTTATATAACTCAAATTTGGATATAATACCAACTCAAAATCAATAATTGTCTTTGTCAATCAAAGAAAGAACAAATAAATGAAATTGTAGTGGGTTGAGGGCATTGAGAACCAATAGGCGAAAAAAATGGTACCTTTGTCTAAAATACTAAAGAGAATTAGCGGCATGTCGATTGATTGGAAAACGAGAAAATCGTCAAACCCTAACATATTATTGAAAAGGAAGAAACGCAGCCCTGAAGTCATTTTTTCTTTTGGACTGCAGAAGTCGAAAGTAAAAATAATTGGCTTTTAAAATAAGCAACCTTCTAAAGACCCAGTATTTTGCACATCCATGTGGTCTTTTTAACTTTTGCTTTTTAAAAGTTAAAAAATTGCTAATTTGGATCATCCAAACGGACTCTTAGGAAAACTTGTAAAATAACTTGTAATCGAGGAGAAAAAAGAACTAGTTATAAAATAAGTGTGCTGCTATTCACACCACTTTAGACCAGTAGCCACCTTTAAAATTTTAATAAATGTAATTATTTTTAATCTATTTTTTACCACCACTTTCTTTCTTTTCACTCAGCCACTAACCACCGACCCAAATTATACACTCTCGGCAGTTTGTAGCCGTGTGAAAATTGATAATTCCATTCATTTAATATGTCCGGTTGCAAACCATCGACCCACATCTTATTTTTCAATACTTTGCATTCGTTTGAAATCTATTTACTCCATTCCTTTTTTCTATCTGCTCGGTTTCACACCACCGAATAATACGAGATGTGAACGGTGAATGGTGAACGAGTGAAATAGTTTAACTAATCTAAATACAAACACGGTCACCAACGACCGAAGATCTAATATGTTCTTCGATTACCAAAAGCCATCCAAACCAATTATAATACTTTAAGCAACGATTTCAAAATCCAGTGCTATTCCTACAGCTAGAATCGATTTCAGAAAAGAAAAAAGAATTAGAGTTCGAATCTTAATCGATTGAGACACCTTCTTCCCTTTTGTCATCATCGCACGCATGATTGAAATTGATGAAGGAGTGAAACTGCGTTGGTAAATTGAGATCTTGGAGCTTGATGGCGGATGGAACAAATGTTTGGAAGACGAACGATTTTTTTTATGGGAACGAAGATGAAAGAGAAGTGGAGGTGGTGGCCCTTTAAAGTTTGAAAAAGTAAGTGGTGTAAAGGAGTATAGATGCATAACGAAGACGCGACCTTTAGGAGAGGTGGTCAGAAGTCTAAAGTGCGGTGTGAATAGCAGCACACTAAAATAAAACCAAATAGATAAAAAAGTAAACCATTAGAGAGAACATAATATACTAAGGAAAGACATTTATTTTTATTGATTCGGGCGTCTCCCTCTATTTATAGAATCTACACGCCATGTAAATTGCGATAAAGTACCTTAGCATATTAGCATATTCACCCTTATTACTTTTACATATTACAACACACTCTTGAATATGTGTATGCAAAGATGATACAATTAACTGCTTTATTAATACCTTTTTATGAAAATCCCAGTGGGAAAATCATAAATAAGAAGAAAAAAAGTATAATTTTGTTTCATCTTTAGATAGCATGTTTTATAATGTTATAACAAGGGTTGATACTTCGAGATCAAGATAATGCCTCATTAAAAACTTTATTAACAAAAACCCAGTGGGAAAAACATTTTTGAAGGAAAATAGTGCATTATAGCATTAGTTTATATGCTTCTGCTGTTTTAGGACGCTTTATTCAATTAGTCTATTGATTTAGTCGATGCATGCCAATTTTGTACACCATCTTTTGAAACATTGATTTGGAAATTGTCGTTGATAACATATCTACCTGCTTTTCTTGAAACTGAATTTGTTTTTCCTCTTTCTTGTTGTCCTTTCATATTTCATGTGTGAAGAGAAATTTAGAAAAAAATGTGCTTCGTCCTATCACCCTTGACATGATTTACTTGGATCTGAGCTACACGAGCTGCATTATCTTCATAAATAATAGTTTACTACATCAAAAATGTTAGAAAAATTGCGCCTTTATGGAAATGATCAGGATCTTATTCACCCAACTACTTAATGATAATTCAATGGAAAAACAATATAGATATGAAATTACATGCACAAATACAAGATATTCCAAGCAACCACCCTTTTTATTAATTAACAAAAACAAATTTCGTTTATACTTAATGGATCAAAAACTAAAAGTAGACAAACTACAATATGAATCAATAACCTTATTGAGATAGACAAAGAATATCTAGATGACTACAAATATTATTGTAGAAGTAAAACGATGAAGAAAGATGGTAAACCGTTGGACTATCTGGAGGCACAAATAGGAATATCATCTCTCGGCAGTCGGCCCAAGTTCCTAATTCCTCTCCAGCACACAAGCCCTAGAGGCATAAGACCTCTCAATTCAGATACTTTACCTAATTCTGAAAGCACTTTATATAGGAGAATAGAAGACCTGGGCAAATACCCAAATTGCCCCATCAAAAATCTCCAAAACATATCCTGTAGAAAGCCCGATTAAAATAGAAAATAGCCTGCTCAAACGTCTGATCGCTCTCTCGTAAAACATCTTCCCTTTAGGCCAGACGTCTGACCTGAGGCCTCAGACATCTGACCACCTACTCTGTTCCTTTCTTGCCCCTTTCAGCTGCGTCTTGCAATATCTTGAGTTACTGAACTTCAAATCTCACGTCGTCTTCAACACCCATGTGATTTAATATTATAAATCACAACGCTCCATCTTGGTATGAAATTACATCAACAAACATGTCATCCGACTAACATGGGTATGCGATATCACAAACCACAAATTACTTCTCCTTAATATGAGATCACAGCAACACTCCAACAATCACCAAACAAGTCAACCTAACTCTTTCAACGACCACCTACCCGCAATTAAAAACATTACAAACACAACCCACCATCTGCAAAAAATGCATCTTCCACCATGAGCTGCACCACGCAAAACTAGCGGTCTAAAAGCATTTGTAAGACCATAAGGATCTTCTTCTTGTGGATTTTCTAAATCGGCACATATCTACCACTTGATCAAAACTCCTTCCCCGATCACCCTAGAGCCCTCGAGAATCATCAACATGAAGGCCTAAGTTAAAAACATGAACTGAATCACCATAGACAATTCAAACCAATTGTCTTCTTCTTCGTCTTCTTCCGTCTTCTCTCATCCATATCCGAGTGCTTTTTCCCATCTCCATCAATCAAATCATGAAGATCATTGAGGTAAAGCACATTCTCCATATTAAGTTTCCAAATTCTCCAATTTCTTCCATCAAATATAGTCATATTCGGAAACGTCACCATATCCGACATAAAAAAAATCAAATTTTCCAATCCAAAATCACGCAAAGCTTTGCGATAATCTAGCTCTGATACCAATTGTTAGGAATATTGCACCTTTGCAGAAGCGACCAAAATCTTATTGTAATGGCACAGATTTTTAACCGTTTTATTTAATATTTTTAAATGGTTTTAATTGTCATTTTAGAATTTAATTAGTTTGAATTAAATAATATTGAATATTTCATTAATATAAATAATAAAATAATAATTTAAATTCTAGAATGGTTGGAATTTGTTGGATTTGTAATATAATGTGAACTGGCAATTTTAAAGAATTTAATGTTGTTTAGTTTTGAATTATATTAATGATTTTGATGTTTGAATGTTTAATTTATAATATAATTATAAAACAAGCGCATCGGTGTAGTAGTTTGCAATCTATCGTTTTGAACTTTAAATGGTTATACAAGATCCAATATAAGTCGGATTTCTTCGAAATAAGAAATCTCCGAATCTACTGGATAATATTTTTCTAATAAAAAGGGAAAAATCGAGTTTTCATATTATAGATTCTGTTTTATGTCCAAATCAAATTTTCAAATAGTCGTTATGGAATTCGTTTATAAATTATAGCGTTAATTTATACTAAATAAAGGGATTTTTAGTATATTTAGTATCAATTTGGCTTATATTTCAACTTGATATAATTTACTATGAAACTACATGAAATTCTGGTCAGGTATGACCGATTATAATATTTTATTATTATTATATTGTGGTACTTTAAAATTGGTTTATTTTAATTTAAATTGGACACTTAAAATGGGACTTTGTACAAATGACCTCCGTATTTAACGAAACAAATTTTATTAAGACCGTAATAGCTAATTATTGCTAGATTTCAAGTTTCGCATCAATTGAAGTTAATCTGTAAGCACAAAAAAATTAAATGCAAATAAAACGACCATTTAGACGTGAACGAGAATAGTTTTTGTAAACAGACTCAGAATTCGATGAAACCAGTTTCATTAGGACCGTAACGTCAAATTATACCATGACGTCCATTTTCGTTACGAACGGAGTTTGTATGTAATCACATTAATCAATAAACAATGTTTAGGATTTGCGATAGGCACGAAATAAAAACCGCTAGTCATCATCATTCGTCACAGCAACATAAAATATATGATTTCCACACTATATAAATACCTATAATGAGGTTACTGCTTTCAGCAATCAATTTTCGTCAGCCATTTTTGCAGACAAGTCCAGATTTCTTAAATAATTTATAACTTGAATTCTGGATCGAAGCAATCAAAATTTTCTACACGAAAATTGTATATTAGTTCTCCACCTAGCTGGTGAAGTTTTGTTGCTAGTGGTGGCCGAAATCGTCCAAGAACCGAAACTATACAGTTTTGAATTTTTGTGATTTACGGTGATTCGAGTTGTCGTTTGATGTTGATCAGGTCAAAAGGGATGTTGTAGAGAAGCTCGAGGGCTTCAACTTTGCTATTGATCGAATGATCTATCGTTGGGTGTGGTGATCAGTAAATGGAGTTGATCGAAGGTCGTTGTTTTGGGTTGCAGCGTTCAGTTATTGGCGAATTCGATGGTGGAGGAGGCGTTGCCAATGGGAATGACCTGAAGGGAAGTTAACGAGCGAGATGCGACAGTCAGTTCCATGAAGGTGCGATCACTAGAAAGTGTCGAGGGTGGCCAGAATTTGGGAATTGCGATTTTTTTTCAACCTATGTTTACTGGTCGGTCATAGATAGTGGAGGGTTGGGACGGTAAGGAGTGGAAGCTGACATCAAGGTAGTGGCGTCGCTGGGGTCAAGAATCAGTCCGGTGTTCGTCTGAGGTGGCGGTGGAGTTATATTTGATCGGTGATGGTGGAAGGAAGCAACAGGAGATGAGGTTTTTTTATTTCAGAAAGGGACGATCGAGGTTTAGAGTATTCCAAAGGGGAAACCACATTTTACACTGTACAAGGATGACGTGGATCATAATAGGTTTTAACATGGAGATTTTTAATGTAAATAACCTATTTAGTATTTAATAATACATTTAATTAGGTTGTTATTAGTAAAGTTTCCGGTTCTTTGCTTCAGTAGTGATCGGTTATTGATTATGAACATGAAATTGGGTTTCAGAAGGATGTATTGGGGAAGACGCATAATTAAGGATGAGGTGGCAATTAATTAATGGTGAAACTTAATATATGGTTAATGCAATAATTAATTATTAATCAAATCGTTTAATTTGTGTATATATACGTTGTAATCACGATATCTTGGTCATACGATATGAGAATTCAGTGAAACTGGATCCGTTGGGATCATGGCGAATGAAGGCTATGCATGCAAGCTGGTTTGGTCAAAAACAGAAGCATTTGGAATTTTGTGTAATTTTAATCATCTATTTAAAATTATACGAAACCATGTGACAACCCTCAACTCAAAATAAATTGGTGAGTTAATTCTCACACTTTTCTGGACTTCTGGGATGTGTTAAATTCTCATTATTATAATCGATAATATAAAATTGGACGGTTGGATGCTATAGATGCTATTGGTTGACTATTGTTTGTTATGAGTTGGTGATAATTATATTTACACCATAAAATTAAATTTCTACCTCATATAATATTATAAATTTTTATAACGAGCTGTGATACAGGGAAGAACAGGTTGGAGGGATACGACCGAATTCCTCAAAATATTATGTATGTTATTTGTTTTATATTGTTTATATATAACTGATTGAACCCCAGTGATATAGAAAACCTGTTTGGATTTCGATGTTGAATTTAAATTCAACGTTGTTGTGATTTGAATCAATATACTATATTGATTAAGGAATTGGCAGCGGATTTCCCGAAACTCACATTTTTATTTAAAACATTGATTTGCCATTAAGCGAATTAACGAAGTTAAGTTATAAATTTATTTTATAACTGAAACAAGATTTTTAATTATATTTTATACGTCATAATGAAGTTTTAATAATAAATCAACGTTTATAATTAAGTTTTTATAAATATATTATAAAATGATTGTATATAAGGATTTGACGTTTAATAAGTTTTATAAGCGAAATAAGCTGTATTTAACCTACGGTTTAACATTTTTGAAGAATTATTTTTAAATAAATGATGAGCAAAATTATTAGATTAATCTAATAAGACGAAGTAATTGGAATTAGTTAATGCTTAACTGATGATGTAAGTTGACCAAGTCAACTGTTTTGATCGCACATATGATTAATGATTTTTTAATAAGGTTTCTTCACTGTAATTTACCTTTTTATTAATGATTATTATTATAATTAAGTACTAATTAATATTTCTAGAAAGTAATCAACTTATCTATTTTAGTTAATAAAGAATTTAATTGTTTTAACCTTAGTTAATAATGAAGTTAATTAATTATTTCTTAAATTGAGTTTATTTAGGAAAGAAACTAAGTTGTAATAAGATGATTTAAATATTCGCAAATAGTTTGTAAAGAATTATTCTTTCAAATATTATGGAAGGGGTTTTAGAGCAAAAGTATATTTTTATGAATTGTTACTTAAATAAGATTTGAATTAGAAGGAAAAGAGGCAAAGACGAAGAATGTTAATGGTTTTGTGTACAAAAATTTATAAATGGATCTTCAGTTATAAATATCCAAATTAGTTCTATAAATATGATAACAAATGATTTGGCTAAATTTTTTGGAAATGAATTATAATTTCAATCATAAATGGAATTGTTTAACAAAGTAAAAAGCTAAATAAAAATGGTCATAGTCGACCTATGTTTCCAAATGTTAGAATATGGTTTGTAACACCGTATTTTAAATAAGACAGGAAGAAGATTTTAGATTAATGTTACAGAAACGTAGATTTTTGAGTTACGAACTTCTATCTATTCTAAGATTGTCGACCAAGGTCTGAGAGGTAAATAAAATACCCCAACTAGAAGCACTTCACTATTATTGAGGAATGGTATTAGTTGGTAATGGAAAAGGTTGTTGAAATTAGTTTATCATACTGTAACTTTAGTTTGAAATCTAAATTGAATATTATCGCAACATTCGCTGCGAAATTTTGAAACGAAAATAATATTGCAACCCTTGTTGCGAGATTTGGGGAAAGAATAATACTGAAATTCAGTTATATTTTATTAAAGCATAATCTTCAAAGTTTGATAAAGTCATTTTGGGTATATACATATAAATGTGTCCTTTGGCATTATTTTGGCCATCTAGAAATCGAGCTTATAATATATAGTTGTATTTCCAATTTAAGGAAATAAAAGATATTTTTTTAAAATGGCGATAAAAGGAAAGTTTGGTAAGTACAATTAATTTGAAGAGCTAAAGTTATTTGTTTTCAATGATGAAAGCAAATGATGTTTTGTTAAGATAAATGAAATGATTTCCAAAGATCGGTAAGAGTTTTAAGAATGATTTGAAATAGAAAAAAATAAAGTTGAAGCTACCATGAACTTGACCGTACTGTTTGAGATTGATAATTAACACACCAAACTATCAATGATAAATTATTGGACCTTTCTGACGTATTGTTTCGAAGAGACTAGGATGGGAACTAGACCAAAAACCACTTCGAATCAACGTTGCGTACGAAACTTACTGCAGAAATATTTATGAAGATGGAGTAAAATGCAAGGGTTTTTCTATTATAGGATAGTGCCTTTGGTTTGTCCAAACCCAGGATAACTTGTATGGATGAATATTTGATAGAATATGCCTAACGGATCACGTAAGATGATCTTTTCAAGGTATTACGTCTGGTAGCGGAGAAATTCATTCCTCTTAGCTTTTATACCCATAATATTTCTGGGAGGATCAATTGGTGATTTGACGGGTATGACGATGTGGCATTCAAAGTGAATGGTGGCCAGATGATCTAAAAAGGCAAATGTAGCCTCAAGCCGCACAACCGGGAAATGACAAAAATCGGGCAGGTGGCATGGCTAGTTGGGTCGCACCCAAGCATGGCATATTGTCACTGATCTGGAGAAAATTCATTTCATTATTCTTTCGCTTTTGTATCTCCCAGGAACGGTAATGTTGGTACCGACCATTGGTGAATATATATTCGATACACTCAAGCTAAATGAGTGGTCGGTCATGTGTGGCCGGGTTGCAAGAAGTTCTTATTTAACCCCGATATATCCCCTCTAGAGTACACTAATCGGAAGGTGGTTCCAAACCTTGTCATAGTTGGAACTCAATCTCCAATAAGTGCCCTGCTGTTTTTATATTTTATATTATGTATGTGGAGCGTGAGATGCAAGTGCTCTGCTATTTGGTTATTTATTTGTGGTTTGGTAGACACAATTACAATATCACCGAAGTGTGATATATCAAAAATGTTTTGGGTTATAATAAGGTAAAAACCGTCCTTGTTTGTGTGTAGGCTCGTCTTACTGTTATCCTTTCTTTCAAAAGGGTTTTCCAAAGTTAAGCAAGTTATTTATCATGTGAATTTGCCACTGATAGTATTCCAGAATAATCTGGGTGAATTTTGCTTTGCTTCAAATGTGTTTGAGTCAGACCGAGTATATTTCCAGGTTTGGTTTCACCTAGAGTTTTCAGAAGAGGAGCTGAAGTTGACACGTATCCCACGTATTTACTGGTATTAGTTATTCCGCTGTGTATACTGGTTGAGATGTATGTACTCTGATGTTGTAATATATATACAGTTCTTTTGTATAAAGAGTTTTGATATATTATATTATGTCCATTCCGCTGTGAAATTCTGATCTTCTTATTCTAATATTTCTTTCTTTCTTCTCTCACGCTCTAATTTCTTTCTATTAACAATCTGCTTCTCCGTGTAATTTAAATTGACATGGGTTGCTAGATGTTGGCTTAAACTATATGGAAAACGTGGGTGGTTACAAGTGGTATCAGATGTGGAGCTTGAGTAGTAATCTTGGCTCTGTGGCATAACTCAATAGAGATGGGATTAGAAATTTCCTAGATTGTGTTTGAATATATATACGAGAGAGCGTATCTGTAAATTTCTATAAAAAATGATTTTATATTGTGTTGGTTCATTTATTGAGTGTATATATATTCCAAATCGAAGCGTTTAGCTGACGTGGTCGATAACGATTTATAAACACTTAGACGAGGCAAACTGACATAATATTGTTTTAAAGGGTGGGTAAATGAAATAATTTTGCCCAAAATTATTTTGATATAAAGGAATAATTTTCTGAAAATTATTGATGTGATTGGTTATTATTATAATCAAATGAGATTATAATATGGAAATGGTTATTTATAACCAGATTAAATTCACATAGAATAAAATATACAAATAAGTTGAATTAAAAAGTGAATTCGGACCAGTGTTGAGAATTTAAATCTCGATTATTTGAGAAAATACTTTCTGAGGTATTACAAGGTAATATAATATTACTTTGGAAGGTTTATTGAATAAAAATCATTTTAAATAGATTTTAAAAATAAATTAAGCATTGAAATCACTTTAGTGGCTGGAAAATAATTCTAATAATGGACTGCAACATTATCGGTATTCATTTTCGAGTTTCTAAGTGATGGATTGCAACCTTTGTAAATTTTGTTAATGGTAGTTCGTTTGAGAAAGTGAATTTAAAAATTCAATTATTTTGAATTGAATTAATTTTTTTAACTTACGTGAGTTAACATTAAATTAGTCAATAAGAATTTGACTTGTGAATGAAATATTTTGAAATCAGTTGATTGTATGGTTGGAAATGATTGAATGTTTATACAATAAACTTGATCGAAAACAAATCTTGAGCGAACAAATTGAATTTGCCAAAGTGGACTCAAGATAATGTACCTTGAATAGATTGTTAAGAAATAGTTATGAATAAAAAATTCATATGAATTGGATTATATGTAAAACTTGTTTGGAATGAATGGCTGGAATATTTAAATGTAACTGATGATTTTGAAACTAATGGATTCCATCTGAGATAAGAACATGTGTAAAGAATAACCCATCTTTAAACTTGTCCAAGGAATTTGGAGCTGATTAAATCCAGTTTGTTTAAGAGTTGCATAATGATCGAGCCAGCTAAAGTATAACCTATCGTTTATCGCTTATCAATGCTCGCAAAATGTACGCCTACGCAAAACATAAATTTTTTGTTTTGATTTGGGTTTTTAGATTGGATTTTGATTTTTTTCAACCGTGTAGGTCGATGTATTTCTTTTTGTTGTTCCTGCAATACTGCAGAGGTCCCTCCGTACAGGGGAGACTCTGCCAAAATTTACGGTGTTAGAATATTTTCACTATTTTGAAAATTTTTGAATTGGGTTTTTCTATTATAACTAATGGTTTGGTAAAAATTGAAATTCGGAAAGTGAAAACGAAGTTTTTTACAGATTGATTTTTGGAAAATTGCCGAGTTGGTAGCATTCTTCCTTTCTTAGTAATTTTGAGGATGAAATTCTTTTAAGGGGGAAGGAATGTAACGACCTAGATTTTTAATTGTTTTATTTAATATTTTTAAATGGTTTTAATTGTCATTTTAGAATTTAATTAGCTTGAATGAAAAAATATTGAATATTTTATTAATATAAATAATAAAATAATAATTTAAATTTCGGAATGGTCAGAATTTGTTGGATTTGCAATATAATGTGAACTGGAAATTTAAAAGAATTTAATGTTGTTTAGATTCCAATTATATTAACGATTTCGACATTTGAACATTTAATTTATAATATAATTATAAAACAAGCTGCAGCAACGTGGTAGTTCGCAATATAACGTTTTGAACTTTAAATGGTTATACAAGATCCAATATAAGTCGAATTTCTTCAAAATAAGAAACGTCCGAATCTACTGGATAATATTTTTCTAGTAGAAGAGAAAAACCGAGTTGCTGTTGGTTTTGTTCTATGTCCAAATCAAATTTTTAGATAGTTGCTATGGAATTCGTTTATAAATTATACCATTAAATTATATTGAATAAAGCTTAGATTTCAACTCGAGATAATTTACTATGAAACTACATGAAATTTTGGTCAGGTATGACCGAATATAATATTTTATTATTATTATTATTATATTGAGGTACCTTAAAATTGGTTTATTTTAATTTAAATTGGACCCTTAAAAAGTGACTTTATTCAATCGACCTTCATTTTTAATGAAACAAATTTTATTAAGACTATAATAGCTAATTATTGCTAGATTTCAATTTTTGCGTCAATTGGAGTTAATTTGTGAGCACAGCAAAATTAAATACAAATAAAACAAACATTTGGACGTGAAGGATCACCGTTTTTGCAAATAGACACGGAAGTCGACGAAGCAAGTTTTATTAGGACCGTAACATAAAATTGTACCATGACGTTCATTTTCATTACGAACGGAGTTTGTATGTAATCACAATAATCAATAAACAGTGTTTAGGATTTGCGATAGGCACAAAAAAATCGTTAGTCATCATTGTTCGTCACATCAACTTAAAATATATTATTTCCACACTATATAAACACCTATAATCATAACCCAAATTTCAGCAATCCATTTTCGTTAGGCATTTTTGCAGAAAATTCCAGTTTTCTTAAATAATTTATAACTTAAATTCTGGATCGAATCGATCAAAACTTTCTACATGAAAGTTGTGGATCAGGTCTCGACCTAGCTGCGTATAAAATTTGGTGAAGTTTTTTTTTTGCCTGTGGTGGCCGAAATCGTCGAAGAACCAGAACTATACAGTTTCAAATTTTGTGATTTGTGGCGATTCGAGCTGTCGTTTGATGTTGAGCTCAAAAGAAATGTTGTAGATAAGCTCGAGGGCATCAACTTTGATGTTGAGGTCAAAAGAAATGTTGTAGATAAGCTCGAGGGCTTCAACTTTGTTGTTGATCGGAAGAGCTATCGTTGGGTGCAGTGATCGGTAAGAGGAGTTTATCGGAGGTTATTGTTTTTGGTTGCAGCGTTCGGTTATTGGCTAATTCGATGGTGTAGAAGGCGTTGTCGAGGTGAATGAGGTGCGACGGTTAGTTCCGTGGAGGTGCGGTCACCAGAAAAAGTCGAGGGTAGCTAGAATTTGGGAATTTGCTATTTTTGTTTAACCTATGTTTACTGGTCGGTCGGAGATAGTGAGGGGCTAGGCCGGGGGTGGAAGCTGACGTCAAGGCGGCGGTGTCGCTAGGGTCAAGGGTCAGTCCGGTGTTCATCTAAGGTGACAATGGAGTTATATTTGAACGGTGATGTTGAAGGAAGCAGCAGGCGACGGGGTTTGTTATATTTCAGGAAGGGACGATCGAGGTTCAGAGTATTCCAAAGGGGAAACTGCGTTTTACACTGTACAAGGATGACATGGATCATAATAGGTTTTAACATAGAGACTTTTAAGGTAATAACCCATGTAGTATTTAATAATAAATTTAATTTAAGTTATTATTAATAAAGTGTCTGGTTCTTTGCTTCAGAAGATATCTGTTATTGACTATGAATGTGAAATCTAGTTTCAGAAGGATGTATTGGGGAAGATGCATTATTAAGGATGAGGTGGCAATTAATTAGCCGTAAAACTTAATTAATGGTTAGTACAATAATTAATTAATTAATCAAATTGTTTAATTCATGTATATATATGTTGTAATCACGATATCTTGGTCACACGTTATTAAAATTAGCGAAACTGGATCCATTGGGATCGTAGCGATGGAGGGTATGCGTACAAGCTGGTTTGACCATAAATGGAAGCGGTTGGAATTTCGTGTAATTTTAAACGTCTGTTTGAAGTTAAAAGCAGAAAGTTAAATAAAAATGGTCATAATTGACCTATGTTTCCAAAGTTTAGAATATGGTTTGTAACACCGTATTTAAAATAAGATAGGAAGAAGATTTTAGATTAATGTTACAGAAACATAGATTTTTGAGTTTCAAACTTCTACCTGTTCTAAGATAAGAACGTTGTCGATCATGGTCTGAGATGTGAATAAAATACCCTTACTTGAGCGGCTTCACTATTATCGAGGAATGGTATTTGTTGGAAAGGGAAAAGTTGTTGAAATTAGTTTATCATATTGCAACTTTAGTTTGAAATCTAAATTGAATATTATCGCAACATTAGTTGTGAAATTTTGAAATGAAAATAATATTGCAACCCTTGTTGCAAGATTTGGGAAAAGAATAATATTCGAAATTCAGTTATATTTTGTTAATGCATAATCTTTGAAGTTTGAATTTTGACAAAGTCATTTTAGGTATATACAAATAATTATGTCCTTCGGCATTATTTTGGTAATTTAGAAATCGAGCTTATAATATATAGTTGTATTTCCAATTTAAGGAAATAAAAGATATTTTTTAATATTGTGATAAAAGGAAAGGTTGGTAAATACAATTAATTTGAAGAGCTAAAGTTATTTGTTTTCAATGATGAATGCAAAGGATGTTTTGTTAAGATAAATGAAACGATTTTCCAAATATCGATAAGAGTTTTAAGATCGATTTTAATTATAAAAAATAACTCAAAGCTGTTATGAACTTGACCGTGTTGTTTTGAGGTTGATAGTTAAAACAGCAAACTATCAATGATATATTATTGGTGTTGTTTCGAAGAGTCCGGGATGGGAACTAGACCAAAAAACCACTTCGAATCAATGTTGCATAAGAAACTAATCTGCAGGGATATTTATGAAGACGGGTAAAATGCAAGGGTTGTTCTATTACAGGATAGTGCCTTTAGTTTGTCCAGTCTAGGACAACTTGTATGGACGATTGTCTGACATAATTTGCCTAACGGATCACATAAGATGATCTTTTCAAGATATTACGTCAGGTGTCAGAGTAATCATTCCTCTTAGCCTTTATACCCATAATATTTTTGGGAAGATCAACTGGTGATTTAACGGGTATGACGATGTGGCATTCAAAATGAATGGTGGTCAGATGATCTAAAAAGGTAAACGTAGACTCAAGCCTTACAACCGGGAAATGACTAAAATCAGGCAGGCAACATGGCTGGTTGGGTCGCACCCAAGCAGGGTATATTGTCACTGATCTGGAGAAAATCCATTTCATTCTTCTTTTGCTCTTTTATCTCCCGAGAACGGTCATGTCGGTACCGACCGTTGGTGACAATATATAAAATACACTCAAGCTAAATGAGTGGTCGGTCATGTGTGGCCAGGTTGAAGACGTTCTTGTTGAACCCCAGTGTATCCCCTCTAGAGTACACTGATCGGAAGGTGGTCCCATACCATGTCATAGTTGTTACCCAATCTCCAATAAGCGCCAGACGGTTTATTTTATTTTATATTATGCATGTGGAGCGTGAGATGCAAGCGTTCTGCTATTTGGTTATTTATTTGTGGTTTGATAGACACTATAATAATATCACTAGATTGTGATATATTAAAAAAAATTGGGTTATAGTAAGGTAAAAACTGTCCGTCTTTATGTAAGGGATGGGCTTATTATTATCCTTTCTTTCAAAAGGGTTTTCTAAAGTTAAGCAAGTTTTTTGTCTTGTGAATGTACCACTGACAGTATTCCAGACTGATTCAAGTGAATTTTGCTTTGCTTCAAATGTGCTCAAGTCAAACCGAGTATATTTCCAGGTTTGGTTTCGCTTGGAGTTTTCAAAAGAGGAGCAACGTATTCCTCATATTTACCGGTATTAGTTACTCTGCTGTATGTATTGATTGAGATGTATGCCCTCTGATGTTGTAATATATATATATATAGTTCTTTTGTATAAAGAGTTTTGATATATTATATTTTGTCTATTCCGTTGTGAGATTCTGATCTTCTTATTCTTCTATTCTAATATTTATTTATTTCTTCTCTCACCCTCTAATTTCTTTCTATTAACAATCCGCTTCTCTGTGCAATTTGATTTGACATGGGTTGTTAGATGTTGGCTTAAACTGTACAGAAAAAGTGGGTCGTTACACATATTCACCCAATTACTTAAAGATGATTCGATGAAAAAATATCACAGATATGAAATTACATGCACAAACACAGGATATTCCACCCAACCACCCTTTTTGTTGATTCACAAAAACAAGTTTTGTTTACACTTAATGGATCAAAAACTAAAAGTAAACAAACTACAATATGAATCAATAACCTTATCAAGATAGGAAAAGAATACCTAGATGACTACAAATATTATTGGAGAAGTAGAACAATGAATAAAGACAGTAAACCCTTGGAAAATCTGGAGGCACAAATAGGAATATCATCTCTTGGCCCTAATTCCGAATTCCTCTCCAGCGCACAAGCCCTGAAGGCACAAGACCTCTAAATTTTGGTTACTTAACCTAATTTTGAAAGCACTTTATATAGGAGACTAGAAGACCTGGGAAAATACCCAAATTTCCGCATCAGAAATCTCCAAAATATATCCTACAGAAATCCAGATCAAAACAGAAATGAGTCGGTTGAGACGTCTGACCGGGGGAGGGGGGTCAGACGTCCGACCGCTCTCTCGGGAAACATATTCCCTTCAGGACAGCCGTCTGACAATCAGTTTTGTCCCTTTTATGCCCCTTTCAACTGAATCTTGCAATATCTCGAGTTACTGAAATCTAAATTTCACGCCGTTTTCAACGTCTATGTAATTTAATGTCAGAAATCAAAACAAAAAAATGTTTGATACTTATGGATCAAAATGCGGCCTCGTTAAAACCTTACTAAGAAAAAACCCGAGCGAAACATCTTAGTAAAGGAAAAGAATATAATATAAAATGTCATATTTCAATAATTTGCTACAGCAAATGGAGTAAGATACTTTCGAATAGATCTCGTTAAAAGCTTAATAAGAAAATCCCAATGAGAAAATCTTAAATAAGGGAAAATAGTACATTATAATTTATTTTCATATGTTACTGCTTAGGTTGATACTTCTGGATCAATTATATTTTCATCATCTCCTTTTGGATGGTAAGGGTCCTTTTGAATATCTAGTAATCTGACAACCATAGGGGTAACTAAGTGGATGTGCTTTATCCATTTGAAAACGCTTGTGACGACCCCAAACCCCCGTTCCCCGGTGGCAAGGGTAATCTTTGGAATATAACACATAAATAAATAACAGCAGAACAGAAATAAATAAATACACCAGATATTGTACAACATAATACACTGGATAAATATAAACATCAGAGTTACACTGTAAACAGGATCATACTTAGTACAAATACAATCCAGCTTTACATAAAATGTCTACAGCGGAATCAAAACATAATATGTACAATAGGAGCTGAACAGCATAAAAAGAGATAAATGATAGAATCCATCTTCAGCTCCATAGCTATCCAGAAAGAGCCTGCTAAAACCTGTATACAAGGCTGCCCGTGTAGAAATAGGGGCACCCGAGTTTGCAAGTGAAACAAACTACGAGTCAGTCATGGGACTGGCATGAGAAATTTACTTAACTTGTTCTACAATAAGGCAAATCACAGGACCACGCTGCTAACGTGGAACGGGTTTACTCCATTGGATTGCCAGTGCTTTAAAACAAGTAAATCATTTAAAACTTCGCAATGCTTTTTATAAAAATGAAGCCATTATAAGACTCAGTTCCCATCACACAATGCTACACAAACCGGAGGATAGAGTTTTACCTTATAATGGCTAAAATATGCTTCATACGAATAAAACAAAAGCATTTTATATTATTACTAGTGTTTATTTGTTTCAAAAACAATTTCAATCATAAGTATCAATCATAGACGGCATTAATGCCCCATACCACTAAGTCTCCATACATAGGTATACAATCAAAACCGCACGATGTCGTATTTGGAAATTGGATTCCGTCATGAACCAAGGCAAGGGATTGTCCTTACCGCTTCGCGACTCTTTAGCCCTAGCCCCAGGATCAGAGCTCGAGTGACCCTTGGATCGTCAGGGCCAGTCCACACGGAGTGGATTAAAATGCCTGAACACTGCGTTTCCCCACCCTATGGGGTGTAAACTGGTCATATCCCGACTAGACCATCGGCTCCGAAGAGACCGAACTAACCGAGGCGCCTCGCTATCCATCATCCACATAAGTAAAATGCCCGGGCATGTAAAACCCAAAGCACCACTCCTAACTAGAAAGAAACGCTGGTCCTCCCTGATGTCCTCTCCCGTTTCCGGCTCATACCGGGGTGTGAGGCTCGCAAAACAACGCTAAACACAAAGCTAGCTATTCAAAGTCGTGCTTTGATCATCAACCACAGAGCTCTACTTTTCGACAAAAGCTTTGATCACAGCATCTCTGCATGCCACGTTGTCAATATACAATGTCAGACACACATCCATTTACAAGTCCGTTCTGGGTCTGAACGAAACAGTAGGATCTTTTATTCCTCGCACATCCAAACGATCAACAAGTACGTCTGGACAACTACCACTGTGACCCTGTCAGGGCAGCAACTCCTATCAAAGGCATCAGTAGCCATCCATTCAATGTGAAGATCATCGGTCTTGCACCGTCTTCATATCTTCGGCTTCTAATCGTCGATCAATTATTTGAAATGAGAATTAACTCGACCTTTTCAAATAATTCACGTATTTTTAGAATTCAAATCCCTTCATTTCAATGGTTAAATCATTCGACATCCATAATTCAGTTCATTAATGTAATTTTCATGTCAAACACATTCAACCATCAAATATCCAATAAACCGAATAAATTCAGTTCATTTCCATTCCATATCGTTTATATTATTTTATAATGATTTATCGTTATTTTTAATCATTTAAAAATAGCCAATTTATATAAACGATGCTTCAGGCCATAACGCGGCCATAGCGCTGTTTTTCTCCAGATTTGATTTACAAATATATTAAAATCTAACCGTTGGATCTTTACAAATTTTTCCTTATTAGAAAGATATTTTCAAAATGAATCCAACGGTTCCAGTTTTGGGAAAATCCGACAATCGGATCTCCCGGTACAATCGTTGAAGTAACGATTTCAAAATACGAATTGCAGCGCCGTTATTCGATTTATTTTAATTATATATATATATATACACACATAAATATAATCGATTCTAGCGCTGTTTTTCTTAAAAATTTGAAATAAACATTCCAGACAATCCAACCGTTGGATCTTTACAAAGTTGGTGTCGTTGGAAAGATATTTCCAAAACAAACCCAAGGTTTCGGTTTCGAGAAAATCCGATGGTCGGATCTCCCGCAATAATCGTTTGAAATCACAGTTTCAAAATACGAACTACAGCTTTGTTATTCGATTTATTTTAATTAATTATAAATATATATAAATATAATCCGTTCTTCGATTTCAAAAACCATTTCGTTTCGTATATGTGATAAAAATGATATTTTTATCTAACAGATATTTATATTAACACATCACTATTTTTAACAGTTCATATATATCATAAAAATTTGATTTTTATTTTCAAAAGAATTTATTTCTAAAATGAAGAATCTTAGCGATTTATATATGGTAAAAATGTGATTTTTATTATCAAAACAATTTATTTCTAAAACGAATATTTCCTATACTTCATACATTCAATAAAAATGTGATTTTTATTGTTAAAACAATTTATTTCAAAAATGTATATTTTTAGCTGTTAATAGATATTATAAAAATGTGAATTTTATTTGTAAAACAATTTATTTCAAAAATGAATATTTTCTATACTTCGTACATTCAACAAAAATGTGATTTTTATTGTTAAAACAATTTATCCCATTCATTCGATAAAAATGTTATTTTTATCGTTCAAACCATTTTATTTCATTCATTCGATAAAAATGTTATTTTTATCGTTTAAATCATTTCGTTTCATTCATCACATGAATATATTTCAATACACGGAAATAAATCAAACATAGAAATATTTCAGAAAATTTCAGCAGCACAACGGCAGGGTATTTAAAACCGGCACCGTCCCGAGCATGGCTCCTCGCTCTACCTTAAAGCCTCGCAGCTTTTGACAATGGGGATTTCAATATCTAGTTCGTACGCAGACGAATTTTCCCATATACTAATCCTATTGGGATTTCAATCACAATTAGTCATTTCCAATCAACCATTCATGACATTCACCAAATTTCACTTCAAAAAGATCCAAACAATATCACAACCAATATATATCGTCCATGGTCTGTGGACGAGGGGAGTATGTATATATATACATATTCGTATATAAATATATTTCGATTTCATTTCAATTTCATTCAACACATATATTATTTTTACAACACATATATAACTTATACATCGAACATACAATTTATACAACGCTTATACATGAGGTGTACAACGCTTATATAACTCATACAACGACTATATAATTTATACATCGTCATTTCCATATTGTTTATAATTCAAAAATCTCGTTTTGGGTTCCACTCCTCCAAAAATTGTAGAAGGCTCAGAAAAATATCCGGTCTCTTCTAGAATGTAGAAGACGTCCACACGAGTCCGATGTTTCCTGTTTCATCGAATTTCGTCAACATAGAAAAAAGATACGATTTTTATTTGAAAATCAAAAATTGCAACACTTAAAAGTGTTATTTTCCATTCAAAAATTAAAGGCCGCATACCCTTCTTGAATGTTCAAATCTAGGTTTTCAATTCTTGATCAAATGGTGTAATGTGGCGTCGATCAGAAGGTACAGCGTGGAAGAGCTTGGAAGGGGCTTGCCGGCGCCACCAGAGATGGTCAGCTTGACGGCGGTGGTAAGGCTGGGCAGCGGCTCGAAGTCGGAGACTTCGTGGCGATAGTTCTCTTTGAATTCGCGGCGATAAAGTCCCAAACTTGTATGGATTTAAAGACCTCGAGGAGCACTATAAATTTCCCAACTGCAGTGTTTGATTTTGATGCGTGGATAAGAAGAAAAAGAAGAGAGAAGGGCTGAACGATTTCCGCCGTACGCGATGAAGGATCGGGGAAGAAAGTGTCGGGGAGAGAGAATGAACATGATTGGGCCATTTTTTTTATTTATATATTTTTAAAATTCAAAAATACCCCTTACCGCTTACGAAATCCAATCCAAACCCAACGGCTGTCGTCCCAAGCTAAATACCCCCATTTCGAACACAATGGAATAAGTTTCTTAGGCCCATTCGACTATTTCAGTCAGTTTTTCTTCAAATTAAAATATAAAACATTCAATATTTGATTTGAACGTACATTTCAATTTGCCGGGGCCACATACTAATCCCAAAAATTCTAGAAAAATAAATCTAGCTATGTTTTGACGATACAGTCCCAACAAAACTAGTTTCGTCGAATTCCAAGACCGTTTGAAAAATGGCCATTTTCTGGTCGATCCAATTTAACTGAAATCAACCAAACACATTCTCCTTCCCCAAGCTCACATATTAACTTTAAAAATTATGGAATTTGAAACCTAGAAATAATTTGACATCATGGATCCAACAAAAGTGGTTTCATCAAAAACAGAGGTCGTTTGCAAAATGCCTATTTTCAAGGGCTATATATATACTTTATAACGACCTTTCTGAAAATTCTTTTAGCCATAACTTTTGATTCCTGCTATAAAACTTCGATTTTTCAGATTCGTTAGAAAGATATTCATAAACAGATTTAAATATTTTTGGTTTCACTAAAATCCATTTTATTTTGCACCCGGTACAATCAGTCAAAGTTTGAATTCAAATTTTGAAACTGCCGCGCCATTTCAGGCCTTGTTTATAATTAAAATAAATATTTTTTTTTCAAACATCGATTGAAACATACTTTTCGCTGTTATTATTTGAAATAATTTATTTTAAATATTTAAAATCCACTAAAATAGCCAAATTAAAAATTTTAAACTGGCCCTGATTTTCCGGGTTGTTACAATCTCCCCCACTTAGAATCTTTTCGTCCCCGAAAAGGAACGAAGTCGAAAGTTGTTTAATTAACCAACTCAACTTTCATTCTGGCTTCCATTCTTCAACTTTTCAGTTTCTAAGAATTTTCTAATTCTTCAAAAATTTGGCTTACACCCTAAATTTTCGAAAAATTTCGCCATAACCTCCTTTATACGGTGAGGGGTTTGGAAATTTATTGGCCCGTATTAGGTACCCAATAAATCCTAATAAGCTTACACAAATTTATAATAATATATTCTAGAGTCACCAGGGGAGTGTGTATAGATTATAACTCCAAAGAATAAATTCTCGTCACCCTATAAATGGTTTTTGTGCCTTATAGACTAAAGAGACGTGTTTATTGTCATCTCCAGACCCGTGTGGGGGTTTTATTAATCTGGCAATTTATCGTTACATTTTATGTAGTCCATATCAGTCATCAGTTCAACCTGTAATAAATAGTCCTCGCCATACAAGCCTCTCGCTCGTATGGTAAATCTTCAACCTCGTCACCCAAGCTCCAAATGCTTATGTGGTATATGATGAAGTATGCCATCTTCAAGAAGTAAGCCATGTAGTGTAGTTCAAAATTAATTATTACCATCCTATGGCGATGTTTATTTATTACACACAGAATAACCAACACTCTGCATTCAATGGCATTCACAAGAGTTGATATAATAATAAAATTCCGCATCCAACTCATTAAGGTTTACCTATTTGTTGGGCACGCAAATAAATTCTTTACTCAACAGCTAATCCATTTACCTGTTCAAACATATATAATGTACATGCATATTTTTTTTCTATCTATTCTCTAATCAGTTCAATACTTGATTCATTCGAATAAATTTACCATTCATTCTCTTACTGATTAAATTATCATTCCAATAATTTGATAATCAATTTTTTTTTACCATACAACACAAACATCATTCAATTTATTTTTAACTTTTCAAAAATATACCAATTAATTCATATACTCTTTTAAAATCATTCAAACTATATAATTTAAAATTATACATCCATGAAAAGAGAACAACAACAAAGTAGAGAGAAAAACGGAAATGCAAAATATGGTAAATGTACCTTGCACTAGAGTCAATCAGAGATGTCCACCCTGCAACTGGGATAGGCTTTCTTAATGCTTTCCTCAGTTTCCCAAGTATAGTCTCGCGAATATCCACTCCATTGCACTTTGACTAAGTGAACCTTCTTGTTCCTCAGCTCTTTTGTTTCTTTGCCAATAATTTTGATCGGCTCTCTTCTTACAGCCAATTCTGGAGTAATTCCTATATCCCATTGCGATGCTTCTTCCACGATCAAATCAGGATCATGAACATGCTTTCGAAGTTGAGATACGTGAAATACATCATGCACCTCATGCAACCAATCAGGCAATTGAACCCTATAAACGAGAGTTCCAATCTGTTCTAGAAAAGGAAACGGACCAATAAATTTGGGTGCCAATTTCCCTGTTTTATCGAACCGGACTACTCCTCTCATCGGAGATACATTTAAATACACATAGTCGCCAACAACGAATGATATATCTCTTCTTCTCTTATCCGCATAACTCTTCTATCGGCTTTGAGCGGCGAGTAATCGTTTCTTAACGAAATCGACTTTGTCTGCAGCTTCGCGAATCATGTCTGGCCCAAATACGAGTCTATTACCAAGTTCTACCCAACAAGCAGGGGATCTGCACGGTCTACTATACAATGCTTTGAATGGAGACATTTTCAAGCTCGCTTGGTAGCTGTTGTTATACGAGAACTCAGCCAAATGCAAGTGGTCTTCCCATGATCCGCCAAAATCAATAATACAAGCCCTCAACAAATCTTCTAAAATACGATTCACCCTCTCAGATTGACCATCTGTTTGAGGATGATAAGCGGTGCTCAAGTTTAGTTTCGTTCCCAATTCTGGTTGGAAAGCTTCCCAGAATTTACTAGCAAAAATCGGGTCACGATCACTAACGATGCTCATGGGAACCCCATGCAGTCTAACAATTTCTCTGAAATAAATCTGCGCTAGACTCTGAACAGTTCTATTCGACCCGACAGGTATGAAATGGGCGGTCTTCGTGAAACGATCTACTATCACCCAAATACTGTCATTTCCTTTCTTGGTTCTGGGCAAACCATATATGAAATCCATAGAAATCTGTTCCCACTTCCCACCTGGAATTTCCAACGGTTGCAACAATCCGGCGAGTTTTTGTTGATCGCTTTTGACTTGTTGACAGGTGAAACACCGGCTAACATATATAGAGATATCCCTTTTCATCGCCTTCCACCAGAAAGTTCGCTTGAGATCATTATACATTTTACTAACCCCCGGAGGATACTCAGTTTGGACTTGTGAATCTCGTCCATTACTTCTCTTTTGAGCTCAAGATTGTTGAGAACACAAATTCTTCCTTTCAATCTAAGAACTCCTGCGCTATTCACTTGGAAACTGGAGACTTCTCCCCTTTGAATTGTTTTGATCATCTCCTTAATAAAACTATCGTCTTTCTGAAGAATAAATAGTTTATCAATCAACGATGGTGTAATAATAATACTGGCGATGATCACATTCTTTCTGCTGAGCGCATCAACTACAACATTGGCTTTCCCCGGAGTATATAAAATATCAAGATCATATGCCACGAGAAATTCTAGCCAACGCTGTTGTCTCACATTTAGATCCTTCTGGGTGAACAAATACTTCAATGATTGATGATCGGTGTATAATTCGAATTTCTCTCCCAATAGATAATGCCTCCAGATTTTCATAGCAAACACGATGGCCAACAATTCAAGGTCGTGTGTTGCATAATTTTTCTCATGTGGCTTCAATTGATGGCTAGCATAAGCGACTACCTGGCCTCTTTGCATTAACACTACACCAAGACCCTCTTTAGAAGCATCTGTCCAGACTTTCAAGTCTTGATTGCCATCAATGATTGTTAACACTGGAGCAGTTGTCAGTTTTAACTTCAGCTTTTAGAAAGCTGCCTCACATTCGGGAGTCCATTTGAATCTCGAATGTTTCTTAGTAAGCTTCGTTAAGGAACTAGATGTCTTCGCAAAATTCTTAACGAACTTCCGATAATAACTGGCCAATCCAAGTAAACTTATGACTTCTGTGGGTCTACGAGGATGTTTCCAATTCTGAATAGCAGTAATTTTACTGGGATCAACTGAAATTCCTTCCTTTGACATGGGTGGCCAAGAAACTTGACTTCTTCTTGCCAGAATATACATCTGGAAAATTTTGCTTTTAAAACATTCTTTCTCAGAATCTCTAATACTTGTTCCAAATGTTTGTCATGCTCGCTTTCTGACTTAGAGAAGATCAGTATATCATAAATGAAAACTAGAAAAAATTTATTCAATACTTCTCTGAATACCCGGTTCATTAGATCGACGAAATAAGCTGGAGCGTTACATAAGCCGAACGACATTACTAACCACTCGTAGAATAAATCTGGACCTCTGAATGCTGTCAAAGGAACGCACTCTTCGGCAATACGAAGCTAATGGAAACCTGTAGCTAGGTCCATTCGTGAAAATACTTGTGCGCCATTCAATCGATCCAACAAATCATCAATCCGCGACAATGATATTTATTTTTCAATGTCTGCTTATTCAAGTCACGATAATCCACACATAGTCTGAGAGTACCGTCTGACTTGGGGACAAATACCACTGCTGCTCCCCAATCAGAGAAACTAGGCCTGATCAGACCCTTCCATACGAGCTGTCGAGCTTGATCATCTAACTCTTCTTTCTCCTTCAAGGTCATTCTTCAAATAGCGTGAACTACTGGCCTTGCATTCAGAACTAAAGAGATTTTAAAATCAATTTCTCTACGCGGAGGTAAGTAACAACTTCTTCGAACACATCCACATAGCTCTTGACAACAGGAATATTTTCTATGTCGACTGGAATATTCTCCGTAACGATAGGAACATGTTCTATTTGAGCAGGAGAAACATACAGAGCTGACCAAAAATCTTTCCTATCAGAATTTGGACCTTCACATGGAATGGTTATATGATCTCCTGATTTAATCTTCGCCCTTACGACTCTGTCGGTGCATTTAACTTCAGCTTCATATTTGGTTAACCAATCCATCCCCAGAATAAGATCAAACTCTATAAAATTCATGACGATCGCGATAGTGGGGAACCGATAACAGAAAAAGAAACAGGCACCCCACAGACCCAACTAAGATCGAGAAAAACCCCAACCGGATTATGAACAATCATTGGTTCTTTAAGCTTCTTCAATTTCAAATCCAATTTCTTAACCGCATTCTTTGAAATAAAGCTTCGTGACGCGCCGGGTATCAAACAGTACCTTAACTGGAATATTTTTGACAGTAAGCGTGCCTTCTAAAACATCTGGCCTTCCCTGACTAGCTGAGGGTCCTGAAGTTTCAGCCACTTCATTTACTTGTACTGCTTCAGATTTCTTGAATAGCTGGCAAGCCAGATGACCTGACTAATGGAAATGATTGCACTTTCTGTTCTCTTGAAACTTCTCATGTTTCTATAGAGATTTGCAACTTATCGACAGATGTCCTTGCTTATTGCAGTTAGAGCATATGGCAGTCGTTACTGGTCCTTTTTCTGATTTAACCTTTTTCCTATTGATTCTAGGCTTCTTTCTGACCTCAGACGTCGTACTGGCCTCAGGCTGCATACTTGTATCTGGGCTATCAGTTTCAAATTTCCTTTTGTTACTAGTACTGACTTCCTCTTCATCAACCAAAAGGCCTTGTTTATCAAGATCTTCATACTAGTAAGCCATATATATCATTTTCGAAAAAGATTGTTGCACATGTGCAATTACCCTACTTTGATACTTTCATTGAAGCCCGTTGATAAATCTCAGATTCTTCATCTTTGGATTTCCAATTAAATGCGGGGCAAAACAAGAAAGTTCATTGAATTTCTTATGATATTCTGGAATGGTCATATCCCCTTGTAACAAATAATAGAATTCATCACTTAACCGCTCAGTTGCTTCTGGAGGAATAAACCTTTGATTGAAAATTTCTTTGAATCTATCCCAGGTGATATCACCTTCTGGATTATCTTTAATAATGGGTTTCCACCATATTAAAGCTTCTTCTTTGAGCGCCCAAGATGCCAGTAATATTTTCTGATCATCTCTCAGCTTGAAACCTTCGAATATTCTCTCAGCAGAACGCATCCATGCTTGAGTTTGAATAATAGATTCATAGCCCGAAAATGGTACTCCACCCAAATTTCGATATCTCTTCAATAGAGCTTCTATATATGATCCTAGCTGAGGGAGCACCACTGGCTCATTTATTTGCTGAACCATAGGATTATTTCTTCTGCTTCTGCCACTCATTTTTCTATGTTTGCAAATAGTAGACAAAGTGTCAGGTCAATAGAAAAGGTATTTTAAAGCATAGAGACATATACTTGAATGTAAATGTGTCTACTAGGGTGTATTTCATTTTGCTCCACTCATTCTAGGATATTACTGATCCTATCTGAAATGAGTGATCCGTCATTGAATACTACTGATTCTATCTGTAACAACCCGAAAATCCGGGCCAGTTTAAATTTTTTATTTTGGTAGTCTTAATGAATTTTGAATATTTAAAATGAATCATTTTAAATAATATCGACCAAAATTTATTTTTAATATATTTAGAACGTATATATTATATACGTCGTCGTTAGAATATAAATAATTATAAATAATTATAAATAGAATTGAAAATGGCGCGGTAGTTCGATAATTCGATTTCAAACTTCAATTGAATGTACCGGTTGCAAAATAAACCGGATTTTAGTGAAACCAAAAACATTAGGATCTATTTTAGAATATCTTTCCAACGAATCCGAAAAATCAAAATTTCATAGCGGGAATCAAAAGATATGTCCAGTTGAAAATTCTGAATAGTCGCTATGGAATTCAGGCCCTTAAAAATGGGAATTTTGCAAACGACCTCAGATTTCGACGAAACCACTTTTGTTGGATCCGTGATGTCAAGTTATTGCTAGATTCCAAATTTCATAATTTTCCGAATCAATATGTGAGTGTGGCAAAGGAAAACGCGTTTGACCAGTTTCAATTGATTTTAATCGACTGGAAAATGGCCATTTTTCCAACGGTCTCAGAATTCGACGAAACTAGTTTTGTTAGGACCGTATCGTCAATACGAAGCTAGAAAATATTTTTCTGGGATTTATCGAGTTCGTATGTGACCCAGGTAAATTGAAATGCGCGTTCAAATTCAATATATAGAGTCATATGTTGATTTTGACGAAAACTGATCGAAACAGTCGAATCAGCTTATAGTACATATCCCATTGTGTTCGGAATGTGGGTGAAATGCTGTGGACGACAGGCGGTGGGCCTCGTTTAGAGGTCATATGAAAAAGTCAACTTTTTTGAAATTTAAAATAATAAAAAAATATATATAACCCTCTCCTCTCTTATACCCTCAGCCCCCCCGATTTAAATCAGAAATCAAAAAAAAAAGAAAAAAAAAAGAGGACGGAGCGGCCTCCTCCATCGGCGCCGCCACCGCCGAACTTCGCCTCCTCCCTGGCCACCCGCCCTTCCCACGACGCCCTTCCCTCTTCCTCCTTCTCCTCTTCCATTCCTCCGGCACCCCATCGACGGAACCCTAGCCCCACGAGCCTCCTTCCCCCGTCGCCCATCGACAGTGACGCCACAGCCCTCCCTAACACCCCCTCTCCATCTCAGATCGGCCGACTGCCCCCCCCTCTTCTTTTTCCTCCCTCCTTCTCACTTCCTGACGCGAAGACCCCCAAATCCCGCCTGGACCACCGCCTCACCCCCACCGACCTTCCCTCCGTTCATCCTCCAGCCACCTCCACTGTTGAAACCCGAAAATCCCCCCCCCCCCCCATCCGAAAGCCAAAGTAAGTTTTTACTGTTTTTCCATATTTTATTTTATTTAGTCAGGTGAAAATTTTCGATTTTAGTATGTAATACTGTAGTTTAAATTTCTGAATTTTATATAGTTTAAAATTTTGATTTTGATTTATTTAAAAGGCTATTATTTTTATTTTTAAAATAGGATTTTCAGCTTAAAAATAGGATCTTTATTTATAAAAGAGCGAGAAAAAGATTAGATTTTTTTAAAGAGAAAAGATTAGATTTTTAAAAGAGAAAAGATTAGATTTTTAAAACAGAAAAGATTAGATTTTTGAAATGGAAAAGGCGAAATCTTTATATTTGAAAAGGGGAAATCTTTATATTTGAAAAGGCGAAATCTTTATATTTAAAAAGGCGAAATCTTTATACTTGAAAAGGCAAAAAATTTATATAGAGAATAGCGATGTAAAGGTAGAATTTTTATCTATATAGTAGCGATGTAAAGATAGAATTTTTATCTATATAGTAACGATGTAAAAATTCGATTTTTATATATTGAATAGCGAAGTAAAAATTCGATTTTTATATATTGAATAGCGAAGTAAAAATTCGATTTTTCTATATTGAACAGCGAAGTAAAAATTCGATTTTTATATATTGAATAAAAAAAGTAAAAAAATCGATTTTTATATATGTAGTGGCTACGGGCAACGAAAGGGACAAAAAGGCGAGAACGACGAAGATTTCTATAAATGAAGTGTCGTGGAGTTGGGATAGCTATCTGTGAGAATTTCTCACTCTTTAATTTATTTTTCTAGTTATATATATATATATATATATATATTAGGATGCAGACGGTGTTTAGTAGCACCCGACACAATCGTCCACAGACCATGGACTTGTTTGTTTGGTTGTGTAGTTGGTTAGATTATTTGGTTTGAATTGAATTGTTTGGTGAAATGGAATGGATTTGATTGATGTGTGAATGGCGTGGGCCTTCACTAGACCGGGGATAAGGCTAGGCCTTGTCCCGTTTCTAGTATCGTGCCGTTATGCCGCCGAAATTTTCTAAAATAAGTTAGAAAAATAAAAATATCATTTTTATTTTGTAAATGAACTGAATAAAAATTCATGTGTTAAAATAAAATATTTTATCGTTAAAAATATAGTTTTTAACGTGAATGTGAATAAATAAATATTCATTTACAAACCGGACGGTTTGTTTATGTACACCTATTTAAAGGACATTGATCGGGTCGATAAATTTTACATATCGCCCAACTACACAAATAAAAATCTTTGTTTGTTGATTTGAGACCCCACACGGGTATTGGGATAAAATACGGTATACACTAATCCCAATAATTAGTTGTATGTCGATCGATTGATTGACAGGCTGTTATAAGCATTAGATATCTATATTTGATGCTTATACAGTGTAGTGCACTTTGGATGATGGTTGATTATATATCATTGCTATTATATACATTTGTTGTATGGAATCCATATAATTAACTTTGTATGGTAATTGATTGGGCCTCATTCCAATATAGAAAATAAAGAATATTATAAAATAAAGGTTCATGTGTTGACAGTACTCATCCGTTGAGATTAGTCATGTGTTGAACAAAATATTTTAACAATAAAATTTACATCTTTATCATTATAAAATAAAGGTTCATGTGTTGACAGTACTCATCCGTTGAGATTAGTCATGTGTTGAACGAAATATTTTAACAATAAAATTTACATCTTTATCATTATAAAATAAAGGTTCATGTGTTGACAGTACTCATCCGTTGAGATTAGTCATGTGTTGAACAAAATATTTTAACAATAAAATTTACATCTTTATTATATATAAAATTAGAAACTAATTGGAAAATAGATAAGATGAGTGGTCTCCTGGATATTAATCGGATGTTGGTTTCGGCCTGCGGGGTTAATATTCAGGGAATCGTTCTCTTACTAATTTACGGTTGGAGTCTGATTTAATATCAAACGATGGATACCTTAATTTTCATAAAATATATTAAATAACAAAAATAGTCACACGTGGACAGTACTCATTCGTTGAGATTAGTCGTGTGTTGACAAAAATATAGATTCGCATATTGAATAGAATAAATATTCATTTGTTGAATAGAATAACGAATTTATTGAAATATATAAAGCCGTGTTGATTAGAGATGCGCTATTTTGACGTGACCGATATTTATATCGATTATAAACGAATTTAATTTGATTTGATTTAAATAGAAAACGAATTGAATTTGATTTGAATAGAAAACGAATTCGAATTAAATTGAATAGGAAACGAATTCGAATTGAATTGAATATAAAACGAATTCGAATTGAATTGAAAACGAATTGAAATAGAATAAAAATCGATTTGAAATGAATTCAAATTGAATTGAAATTTGAATTGAATAGAAATGAATTTTAAAACGAATTTATAAGGAAAATTCAATTTTGATTTGAATTGGAAATGGAAGTTGAAATGTTTTTGAAACGAATTTAAAACTATTTATAAACTTTGTTTTAAATAGAAATCGATGAAATATATAATATATATTATATATATATATAATATAATGGCCTGAATAGAACGCGCCGCGCCGCGGTAGTTCGTAAATTTCAACCATTAACTTCGAATGGACATTACGAGAGATCCGACCGTCGGATTCTCCTAAAACCAGAACCGTTGGGTTCGTATCGAAAAGAGCTTTCTAACGAATATTAGAAATTCGAAATCTAACGGTTGGATTTGAAGATACGTCCAAATCAAATTTGGAAAAGGTCGCTTTAAGTGCAGTTCGATGGCCGTTGATGGAAATCGACTGTACGGGCCTTGTTAAAATTATTAAAAATAGTAATAATTTGTGTAAAATCATAAGAAATGATTTGGGGAAAATTGGGATGAAAAACTCCATATTTGAAAAGATAAAGATAGATTTTTATCGAAATGAACTAATTTTGAACTAAAATTAAAACCCATTTATTTTTAAATAAATAAATTGGATTTGAAATGGGTTGTAAATAGAATTGATTTGTGGGTTTATCGTGAAAGGTGTTTTAAATGACACTTGTTCTTTAACCCGGTAATAAATAGAATATGATTTGGGTTTGTCGTGAACTGTGTTTTAAATGACATTAGTTCTTTAACCTAGTAAAAGGAGTTTTAGTGAATCTGCAATTATATCGAAACGTAAATTGATAATTTAAATTATCAAATTTGGCAATTGAGCGAGAATGGAGTATCACCAGTTTTGCTCCAAGCGATAGTCAAATCTTTAATTAGATTTGAACGTGAAGTGGTAATTAATTTTACCGATAATACAGTGGTATTAGATATGGAGTATTACCAGTTTTGCTTCATGGGATGAATAGGTTGGGATTGGGAAATAAAATAAATAATTACTTCGGTGTGGTTCGCTAATCTCGACTAGTTTGGAAAACCATAATTTGGTTGGAAATGACATCCAAAGGAAGATCAAAGAATAAATTTAAAGAATTTATCTTTGATAAAATTAATGGGAACCTTTCCCTAAAAATGTGAAATTTAGAAACTAACTGTAGGTTAGCTAAGAAGGATGGTTTCCTGAGTATTGATCTGATGTTGGTTTCGGCCTTCGGGGTTAATATTTGGGGAATTGCTCTCTAGCTAATTTACGGTTAGTGACTAATGAATTGGAATGAGGCGTATGTTGTGTTTGTGTCACATTTATTTTTAATATACGCGGGTTGTTCGGAAAGGCCGGGTTTATACCCATTCTGAATAACCGATTCGACGATAAGTCAAAGATGAAGACGGTGGTTGAAGACCGGAAGTCTTCACATCGTTTGGATGATTACTGATGATTCTGATTGGGCTGTACACCCAAGAAGATGGAAACAGTTGGTGGTCGTCCAGACGTACTTGGAGATGGATGGATATGCGAGGAAAGTGCCTCCGGTTTCGTTCATACCCAGAACGAACTTGTAAATGGATTGTGTGTCTGACATTGGATTTTATTCTGTGTTGATTGATTTCTATTAAATATACATCTGTTTGGCGGCCGAGAATTTATTCTTTTGCTTAACGCCCTTCTCTGAGACGTACGAGCTCAGAGGTTGTATATCGATGGACATCAGTCGCATGGCATGAATTGCCTGTGTGGAACACTAAGATGCAATGATCAAGGCTTTTGTTGAAAAGCAGAGTCTTGTGGTTGATGATCAAAGCACGACCTACGTGGTAGCTTTGTGTATAACGTGAATTCGCGAGCCTCACACCTCGGTATGAGTCAAAAACGGGATACAGACTGCAGGGAGAGCACGACGTTTCTTTCTCGTTTTGGTGGTGTCAGTGACTTACCAGCCCTGACATTTAAATACTTTTCACCTTTGTGGTTGTTGGATGAGGCGCCTCGATTTTAGGTCTGTAAGGTCCGGGAAACGTGTGTTCAGGCATAACTAATCCTCTAACGTAAGTGAGGACCGGCCCTGAAGATCCAGGATTGCCCAGAGTGTGTAGTCCTGGGACATTTGCTAGAGTGTCTCGAAAGCGGAGAGGAGCTTGCCCCTTTCCTCGACTCATGACGGAAATCCAATTTCCAATACGTGTATTTCAGCTTTATTTGTAGAGCCTAGTATGGCGACATAGTAGCATGGGATGCTATGTCGTCTATGATTTATATTTATGATTGAAATTGTTTTGACACTATACACTTATTATAGTATCAAATGATTTGTTTTAAACGTACCAAGCATGTTTGGCTATTATAAGGGAAAACCCTATCCTCCGGCTTGCGTTGCATTGTGTGATGGGACCTGGGTCTTATAATAGCTTCATTTTTCGAAAAAGCATTGCTCTATTTATTCTATGTACTGGTATTCTTGGGAGGAAACCCGTTCCGTGTTATACGGCGTGGTCCCTTGAATTACTCTCTTTTAAAGTAAAGTTTTAAATAACTGTTTTAGTTCTCACACCAGTCACATGACTGACCTGGAGTTTATTGTTTTAACCTAAACTCTGGGTGCCCTTATTTTCGACACGGGCAGCTAGTAGTTTTGGTTTTGCAGATTTATATTCACAGGATCCTGGTTTACAGCTGGAATGATATCCGGAAAGCTCTGTATCCGTATATCACCTTCAGTTGTGCTTTGTATTATTTTTTCCGCTGCTATGTAGTTTATTGTAATCTCTGATATTTGTCGAATGTAATTTATTCATTTATACTCTGTATATTCTTATATCTGATGGAATTGTTGTAATAAGCAATGAAATGTTCTTCCGTCTGCGTTCTGATTTGTCCTGTTCTCAAACGATCAGGGGTTTCGAATGGTCTAGATCGTTTTAACGACTGATTCGGATCGAGTGAAATTCCCGGCCGTCACATTTGGTATCAGAGCTTTGGTTTACAAAGCTCGAGAACAAGACACATTAGAACCATACGAAAGAATTCATCATATATTGGGTTAGTAATATCCAATTAGAATGACTCGTTAGAGATAGGATCAGTAGTATTCTAGAACGGGTGTGAAGAGTATATTTTTCAAATGAAAACAGTTTTGTTTTGAAATTTAGATCGTTTTAAACGTATTTGAATATTTATTTATTTTGAATTTGGACAATCTAGTATATAAAGGTTTTGCATATACGCGTCATGAACGTATATTCGAAGTTTTAATATATTAGATAGATATAGAGTCACACTCTAGTCGCCAGGACATGGTCCTGATGATGAAGTATACCATCACCAGTATTTATTTTCGAGTAACGAAGTTGTGATATCTATATATTTCCATTAGACTGGTGTGAGAACCAAAACTAGATAGGTTTATTGTTGTGATTTGGCATCAAAAACATGTTTTTCTGTATATATATATATATATATCAAATTATGAATTTGAAAAGCTAATTCACTAATTGATTGATGTTTGTGTTGGTTGTTTAGTTGTTTGATAATTTTGAACCATTTAGCCTAATAGAACTAAATATTGAATTGTATTGAAAATTG
This sequence comes from Allium sativum, assembly GCA_030737875.1. Classification (NCBI taxonomy): domain Eukaryota; kingdom Viridiplantae; phylum Streptophyta; class Magnoliopsida; order Asparagales; family Amaryllidaceae; genus Allium; species Allium sativum. The sequence continues at coordinate 975,876,020 of CM060924.1, forward strand.
GTCACATTTGCTTGCATATACATGTATATCTTTTGAACAGGTCATAGCAAGGAGGCTAGAGCAGAGAATAAAATTTGTTTGCCCGACAAATAGGTACATGTTTACTATAATTTACTGTTTTGTTTGGGTGATGATGATTTTATGAGCCGATTGGCTAGCCGCTTGGCTTTTTCTTTTTCTTTTTGAGATCAGAAGGCCTATATGGCAATTTCGGGATTTTCCCGTGGCTCCCGGTGCAAGGGAGGTTATGGCGAAATTTTTCGAAAATTGAGGGTGTTAGCCAAATTTTTGAAAATTTTGAAAATTATCAGAAACTGAAAAGTTGGAGAATGGAAGCCAGATCGAACGTAGAGCTGATTAATCAAACCATTTTCTGCTTCGTTCCTTTTCGTGGACGAAAAGTTTTAAGTGGGGGAGATTGTAACAACCCGAAAATCCGGGCCAGTTTAAATTTTTTATTTTGGCAGTCTTAATGAATTTTGAATATTTAAATTGAATCATTTTAAATAATATCGACGAAAAATTATTTTTAATATATTTAGAACGTATATATTATATACGTCGTCGTTAGAATATAAATAATTATAAATAGAATTGAAAGCGGCGCGGTAGTTCGATAATTCGATTTCAAACTTCAATTGAATGTACCGGGTGCAAAATAAACCGGATTTTAGTGAAACCAAAAACATTGGGATCTATTTTAGAATATCTTTCCAATGAATCCGAAAAATCAAAATTTCATAGCGGGAATCAAAAGATATGTCCAGTTGAAAATTCTGAATAGTCGCTATGGAATTCAGGCCCTTAAAAATGGGAATTTTGCAAACGACCTCGGATTTCGACGAAACCACTTTTGTTGGATCCGTGATGTCAAGTTATTGCTAGATTCCAAATTTCATAATTTTTCGAATCAATATGTGAGCGTGGCAAAGGAAAACGCGTTTGACCAGTTTCAGTTGATTTTAATCGACTGGAAAATGGCCATTTTTCCAACGGTCTCAGAATTCGACGAAACTAGTTTTGTTAGGACCGTATCGTCAATACGAAGCTAGAAAATATTTTTCTGGGATTTATAGAGTTCGTATGTGACCCCGGTAAATTGAAATGCGCGTTCAAATTCAATATATAGAGTTATATGTTGATTTTGACGAAAACTGATCGAAACAGTCGAATCAGCTTATAGTACATATCCCATTGTGTTCGGAATGGGGGTGAAATGCTATGGACGACAGTCGGTGGGCCTCGTTTAGAGGTTGTATGAAAAAGTCATTTTTTCGAAATTTAAAATAATAAAAAAAAAATAAAACCCTCTCCTCTCTTATACCCTCAGCCCCCCTGATTTAAATCAGAAATCAAAAAAAAAAAAAAAAAAGAGGACGGAGCGGCCTCCTCCATCGGCTCCGCCACCGCCGAACTTCGCCTCCGCCTCCTCCCTGGCCACCCGCCCTTCCCACGACGCCCTTCCCTCTTCCTCCTTCTCCGCTTCCATTCCTCCAGCACCCCATCGACGGAACCCTAGCCCCACGAGCCTCCTTCCCCCGTTGCCCATCGACGGTGACGCCACAGCCCTCCCCAACACCCCCTCTCCATCTCAGATCGGCCGACCGCCCCCCTCTTCTTTTTCCTCCTTCCTTCTCACTTCCTGACGCGAAGACCCCCAAACCCCGCCTGGACCACCGCCTCACCCCCACCAACCTTCCCTCCGTTCATCCTCCAGCCCCCTCCACTGTTGAAACCCGAAAATCCCCCCCCCATCCGAAAGCCAAAGTAAGTTTTTACTGTTTTTCCATATTTTATTTTATTTAGTCATGTGAAAATTTTCGATTTTAGTATGTAATACTGTAGTTTAAATTTCTGAATTTTATATAGTTTAAAATTTTGATTTTTATTTATTTAAAAGGCTATAATTTTTATTTTTAAAATAGGATTTTCAGCTTAAAAATAGGATCTTTATTTATAAAAGAGCGTGAAAAAGATTAGATTTTTTTTTAAAGAGAAAAGATTAGATTTTTAAAAGAGAAAAGATTAGATTTTTAAAATAGAAAAGATTAGATTTTTGAAATGGAAAAGGCGAAATCTTTATATTTGAAAAAACGAAATCTTTATATTTGAAAAGGCGAAATCTTTATATTTAAAAAGGCGAAATCTTTATATTTGAAAAGGCGAAATCTTTATATAGAGAATAGCGATGTACTGATAGAATTTTTATCTATATAGTAGCGATGTAAAGATAGAATTTTTATCTATAAAGTAACGATGTAAAATTTCGATTTTTATATATTGAATAGCGAAGTAAAAATTCGATTTTTATATATTGAATAGTGAAGTAAAAATTCGATTTTTCTATATTGAACAGCGAAGTAAAAATTCGATTTTTATATATTGAATAGCAAAGTAAAAATTCGATTTTTATATATGTAGTGGCTACGGGCAACGAAAGGGACAAAAAGGCGTGAACGACGAAGATTTCTATAAATGAAGTGTCGTGGAGTTGGGATAGCTATCTGTGAGAATTTCTCACTCTTTAATTTCTTTTTCTAGTTATATATATATATATATATATATTAGGATGCAGACGGTGTTTAGTAGCACCCGACACAATCGTCCACAGACCATGGACTTGTTTGATTGGTTGTGTAGTTGGTTAGATTATTTGGTTTGAATTGAATTGTTTGGTGAAATGGAATGGATTTGATTGATGTGTGAATGGCGTGGGACTTCACTAGACCGGGGATAAGGCTAGGTCTTGTCCCGTTTATAGTATCGTGCCGTTATGCCGCCGAAATTTTCTAAAATAAGTTAGAAAAATAAAAATATCATTTTTATTTTGTAAATGAACTGAATAAAAATTCATGTGTTAAAATAAAATATTTTATCGTTAAAAATATAGTTTTTAACGTGAATGTGAATAAATAAATATTCGTTTACAAACCGGACGGTTTGTTTATGTACACCTATTTGAAGGACATTGATTGGGTCGATAAATTTTACATATCGCCCAACTGCACAAATAAAAATCTATGTTTGTTGATTTGAAACACCACACTGGTATTGGGATAAAATACGGTATACACTAATCCCAATAATTAGTTGTATGTCGATCGATTGATTGACAGGCTGTTATAAGCGTTAGATATCTATATTTGATGCTTATACAGTGTAGTGCACTTTGGATGATGGTTGATTATGTATCGTTGCTATTATATACATTTGTTGTATGGAATCCATACAATTAACTTTGTATGGTAATTGATTGGCCCTCATTCCAATTTAGAAAATAAAGAATATTATAAAATAAAGGTTCATGTGTTGACAGTACTCATCCGTTGAGATTAGTCATGTGTTGAACGAAATATTTTAACAATAAAATTTACATCTTTATCATTATAAAATAAAGGTTCATGTGTTGACAGTACTCATCCGTTGAGATTAGTCATGTGTTGAACGAAATATTTTAACAATAAAATTTACATCTTTATCATTATAAAATAAAGGTTCATGTGTTGACAGTACTCATCCGTTGAGATTAGTCATGTGTTGAACGAAATATTTTAACAATAAAATTTACATCTTTATTATATATAAAATTAGAAACTAATTGGAAAATAGATAAGATGAGTGGTCTCCTGGATATTAATCGGATGTTGGTTTCGGCCTGCGGGGTTAATATTCAGGGAATCGTTCTCTTACTAATTTACGGTTGGAGTCTGATTTAATATCAAACGATGGATACCTTAATTTTCATAAAATATATTAAATAACAAAAATAGTCACACGTGGACAGTACTCATTCGTTGAGATTAGTCGTGTGTTGACAAAAATATAGATTCGCATATTGAATAGAATAAATATTCATTTGTTGAATAGAATAACGAATTTATTGAAATATATAAAGCCGTGTTGATTAGAGATGCGCTATTTTGACGTGACCGATATTTATATCGATTATAAACGAATTTAATTTGATTTGATTTAAATAGAAAACGAATTGAATTTGATTTGAATAGAAAACGAATTCGAATTAAATTGAATAGGAAACGAATTCGAATTGAATTGAATATAAAACGAATTCGAATTGAATTGAAAACGAATTGAAATAGAATAAAAATCGATTTGAAATGAATTCAAATTGAATTGAAATTTGAATTGAATAGAAATGAATTTTAAAACGAATTTATAAGGAAAATTCAATTTTGATTTGAATTGGAAATGGAAGTTGAAATTTTTTTGAAACGAATTTAAAACTATTTATAAACTTTGTTTTAAATAGAAATCGACGAAATATATATAATATATATTATATATATAATATAATGGCCTGAATAGAACGCGCCGCGCCGCGGTAGTTCATAAATTTCAACCATTAACTTCGAACGGACATTACGAGAGATCCGACCGTCGGATTCTCCTAAAACCGGAACTGTTGGGTTCGTATCGAAAAGAGCTTTCTAACGAATATTAGAAATTTGAAATCAAACGGTTGGATTTGGAGATATGTCCAAATCAAATTTGGAAAAGGTCGCTGTAAGTGCAGTTCGATGGCCGTTGATGGAAATCGAATGTACGGGCCTTGTTAAAATTATTAAAAATAGTAATAATTTGTGTAAAATCGTAAGAAATGATTTGGGAAAAATTGGGATGAAAAACTCCATATTTGAAAAGATAAAGATATATTTTTATCGAAATGAACTAATTTTGAACTAAAATTAAAACCCATTTATTTTTAAATAAATAAATTGGATTTGAAATGGGTTGTAAATAGAATTGATTTGTAGGTTTCGTGAAGGGTGTTTTAAATGACACTTGTTCTTTAACCCGGTAATAAATAGAATATGATTTGGGTTTGTCGTGAACTTTGTTTTAAATGACATTAGTTCTTTAACCCAGTAAAAGGAGTTTTAGTGAATCTGCAATTAGATTGAAACGTAAATTGATAATTTAAATTATCAAATTTGGCAATTGAGTGAGAATGGAGTATGTAACACCCCGCCTCCGCTAGGGTCACTCGCAAAGGAATGCACTAGCTTTAGAGGGGCATTATTGGTAAACATGCACAGAAATATCACAAGACAGAACATATAACATAGCGGAAGTAAAATCAAACTTTCATAAACATTAATAATTAAGGTCCAAAGCCTTTTACATCAGAGTACATCAAAACCTGTCTTGCAATAATAAAGAAGCATAAAGACTTTTTCATAAATTATTCCCCAAGTAAAAACAGTAAAGTAGCCATAGCCAAGGAAAGTCCAAGCCATCCATGATGACCTTCAAGCAGAAGAAGTCCGAACTAAACAACAGTATTTCCTCCCTGTAACCTGGGGGGGAAACGGAAGAAAAGAGGCGAAACAAAACGGGTCAGTCAAAAAGACTGAGTAAGCCCTATCTACTATTAGCATAAAAACTAGTAAAGTTAACTGACATGAGAAACTGAGATGAACATAAGCGTGATAACAAGATAGATAAGCTAAATCAAAATAACAGGATGAACTACCGAACTCAGATAAACTAAGGTGTCATGATAAATTACGATGTCAAGATAAAACAAGGTATCACATCGTCAGGTTTCTATCAAGTATAATATCCCCAAGATATCTATCACGTATAACGTCCCATGGTATCTATCCTGTACATCTGCTCTGAACCTACCGTACTAGTATCCCAACTGTATCACGTGTTATCCGTGAATGACCCTTACCCAAAAGTTGTGTAATGGTCCATGTCAACCTAGTATATCGCATATATAGGTTACTCAACTCGTATGTTTTGTTCCATGTAAATGTTCAGTCCCTTGCCGTAGACCATACGGGCTTTCCCATGAGATTCTATATTACTTTAACATAGTTCCATGATCCTTAAGATCGGTTTGGACTGTTACCCTAAACCTAGCTAGGGTCTTCCAACATGAATTATCGTCTGTACAACTAGGACTTATGCTACCTAGTGCTACTAGGGATTACGCTTACCTATTGCACGTTTTCGTATCTCGGTTTGGGTTCAACCACCTAGGGCCACTAGGGATTACGCTAACCGCCAACCGCGCCCTTTTCCCCATGCATTCATCGTGAATCGTTTTTCCATGACTGTATGCACATGTATCACATCGTGCCATCCGAGTCCTGTCACAGGGCAGGTCAGGAAATACAGGACTCGGTCGGGAGCTTTCGATTTATCTGCCGGTGCAGATGCTAAGGTCTGTTTTTCTATCCGTGGCTATGGTCCCACGGGACCCCTCCCTCAACTAGCGAAAGACAAGACAAGATAAATCCTGTATGAGAACACACTACTGGCCAACCCACAATCCTAGCCTTACCGCAACCATAATTAGATAGCAATTATGGTCTATTGGGTGTTCTCTGCCTTTCCGTACGTACACGCTTGACCAAAGATGGTAGGTAGCCTGACGAAAAATGCTATCTAGGGTACGACCGTGTATCGTCGACTATCCCCTATCCATCCCCGTCTTTAGGTCGCTCGCATAGCAACCAAGGCATACTCTTGGTTCTTCTAACGCAGACCTTAACCTCTTATGAGCCTAGTATAATTACCTGGCAGCTCATAGAGGGATCCCAAGAATATCCTCACGTTCCCCGAACCCGCTGCTTCGTTACCCAGTTCGCTGGAGCCTTTATCTAAATCAGATACTTGCTCCTACTCGTATACTTAAACGATGACGTACCGTACCAGGTTACTCATCTATCTATGAACTGGTCTAAATTTCCTTGACTAAGAATCATTACTTAGTTATCCTTCAACTAAGGTTTACCACTTAGCCTTATTCCCGTTATCCTCGTTAATTACGGTTACCCATCTAATCCTCCGAATTAGGGTTTATATAACGGATTAAGTGTCACTTAAGTTCATGACTTAATCCCGTCTACAAATCATGTCAAAATTGGCTAAGTATCCAAGTTCGAGACTTAACCCGTCTACAAATCATGTCAAAATTGGCTAAGTATCCAAGTTCGAGACTTAACCCGTCTACAAATCATGCTCAAGTTGGTTAAGTATATATTAACTTGACCCTATCAAATTACTTAGTCAAACCGGTCAAGTGTGTTCAAGCGATTCATGACTTAGCCTTATCATGTTTTCACATTATATTGGTTAAATATGGGTTAACTTAACCTCAATAAATTCACGAGTTAGATTGGTTAAGTATAGATCACTTAACCACATCAAATTAACGGGTTAGATTGGTTAAGGTTAGGACACTTAACCACATCAAATTAACGGGTTAGATTGGTTAAGTATAGTTCACTTAACCACATCAAATTAATGGGTTAGATTGGTTAAGTATAGGTCACTTAACCACATCAAATTAACGAGTTAGATTAGTTAAGTGTTTAACTTAACCCCATTAAACTACCAAGTGGGATTAATTAAGTCTAGGCTAACTTAACCTGTGACGGCCCGCCCCGCACCAGCCTGCATTTCCTCCAAAAGTGCGCTGTACACATGCCCGACTAGCACAAGACGGTCGCCATAAGAAAGAAAAGAAGGGAATGAACTAATCAAGAAACCTGTAGAATGTCTCACAGCGCATGGAATAAAATATAATAATAATATACTTGACACAAAACAGGCGAGACAGTGCATAAGCTGATAACTAAAACCAACATCAATCTCAAAGCAGCGGAAATCCAAATACAGCTTATTACAACTTTCCAAATTTACTGTCTCTAAACAAAAGAAAGCTAAATTAGAAGATGCACCAACAATGCCCAAGCAGTGATCTTCAACAACACAGGGAGAATACTATATATATATTACGTGGAAGCCTCCTGCTCGTCTCCGGACCATCTACCCGTGCATCACCAGCTAACCTGTCTCTAGTCTGCTCGTGAGAGCACCCAGAGTAATAAGAGGAGACATAAAACTCTGGGTCAGACATAAAGCCTGGTATGAGCGATAAACATCTAAACAGAATAATAACAGGTATACTAAGCCATACCTGAACCTGGACCTGCAACCAAAGAGTTAGTACCACATACCGTACAATACTCCAAGGTGCCATAATAAATAGTGTAAGAATACGGGGGTGGGGTGTGCATGTCACAATGATAGCAACAAATCGTCCATAGCAACCATCCTCACACCTCTCACTCAGTGCCTAAAGCGTACGACATCTACCACTTTGGAACACTAGACAAACTGAGGCAACGACGAATCCCGACTTGTAGAAACCCTGCTGTGACCAAGCCAAACACTTGGAGTCATGACCAAACATTTCAATGACCCACTTCATTGGTCATAGCCCTTGGTTCTACCAATACCATAATGGCCCTGAATCCGCCTTCGTACCTCCTACCATAGTGGTCCAAAGCTATAGGCGTCGATAACTCCTTAGCACGCGTCCCGCAGCAAAGCCCAATCATGAAGTGAACTCGTTGATTCCCATCTGAATCTTAAGCTCTAACTTCTCATTTGGACTTCCTTTGCATCTCGGGTTTGGTTGAATTGGAGTGGGTCTTCAGAAAAGTTGTCGTGCAGTAGCAGCTCTAGAATTCGGTTCGGTTCGGTCACCCATGCTCGGTTCGGTTCGGTCACCCATGCTCGGTTCGAGTCCTTCTCCTTGCCTCTTCGGGTCGGGCACTTCGCTCCGGGTCGGGTCGGGGTCCTCCTCCAGGTCGGGTCGGGTGTCCTTCTCTCCAGCGCTCCAATCCCTAGCTTATTTCTTCTTTGCTTCCGATCCGAGCCCTGCATCTCCAAGTCGATCCGATCTGGCCTCCAATCTCTCCTCCGATCCGATCCCTGCATCTCCAAGTCGATCCGATCTGGCCTCCAATCTCTCTTCCGATCCGATCCGCTCCGTTCCCTAACTTACTCCGATCCGATCCGCTCCACCGCTCCGATCCGTTCTCCTGTCCAACTCCAACTCTAAGCAATGGCCTTCCTTCCTGCCAAAACTCCTTCCAGTGGCAAGTCCTCATCCAGTTCGGATTCCCTTGGTCAGTTCCCTAGTCCGATCCGACCCCTTTCTCCGATCCGAACCGGTTCGGAGCCTGCACACTTCTGCAACTTTCCAGCAAGCTTTCTACGCCATTCGACGACGTTTTCGAGCAATCTAACTATTCTAATCAATCATGAAACATACCATAGAGTCATAGTAACATGTAATAGCAACCACAAACAACAAACAACAATTTAAATGAATCAAAATGGATCAAAAGTGGCCAAAACCTCACATTTTCTTATAATCCCTCCTAATCATGTTTAAGCATACGATTAGCAAAACACATCGAAATTAACCCAAATTTCTAACAGAGCCTTAAAACATTATTTTAGAATTTTAAGAATTTTTCCAGAATTTATTGGTGTATAAATTCGCTAATCTTCACTAATTACCCTTAATTAACCGTAATTAGTGTCAAAATGATGTTATCACTCACCTTGGCCACAAATGAAATTCTCAGAACTGAAACTCCTCTGATTTGGGGCGAATACTGATGTCTAACAGCAGCTCCAACCTTGCTTTGGTGCTTTTTCTCCTTAATTTGGTGTTGCTAAGCCTAATCTTCAATTAGAGAGTGATTTGGGGTGTTTTAGATGTAGGAAGCCATTACTAAGGTCTCAAGAAGGTTTGTGGCGGCTCAAAACTGAAATGAAAGTGATAACCTAACCCTAATCAGACCTCCTATACCTCTAAACCCGAAATTCCCCTTGGGCCTAGCTGCTAATCACCCGGTTAAGCCCAACTAAGCTGTTTTTCTCCATCTGAAACTTGTTTCAGCCATATCTCCCAAACGGTAAGTCCGTTTGGCTAATGTGACCACTCTACGGAAAGAGAAACCATCATCCGAAGCCAATGGAAGTGGTTTCAGGTCAAAATTCCTTTCCAGTCAAAAGTTATGGCCAAAACAGTGGCAACTAGGGGTAAAATGGTCATTTAAAAATCGGGAAAAATCATGAACATGGGAAATGACCCCAATAGTCGTCTCCCAAAGTTACACGACCATACGACTTCATATGTGAAAGAAATAAATATTCTACGATCCTATGATGCGTAGAATGCGGGTCGTTACACTCTCCCCCCCTTAAGAAATTTCGCCCCCGAAATTCCTTAACCCAAAACATACAAAGGATCCCGCATGCCTAACAACCACATGTAATAATCAAATATGCAAAACAAGCAAACAAGCCTATCCTAGCATGCGGAAAAACTAAATCGAAGTCAAAATCTTACCAGACAAAGAGTTCTGGATACTTCTTCCTTATTTCCTCCTCTGTTTCCCAAGTACAATCACTCTCGTCCTCGCTCCACTGTACCTTGACTAGCTTCACCGCCTTCCTTCGAAGTTGCTTCATGTCGTACTCGACAATACGGGCCGGCTTGCGGTTCCCAACCGCCTCGGGTTCTACTTCGAAGTCCTCTAACTGATCAGGTGAAATAGTCGTATCCGAGTCGTGAACGAACTTCCTTAGTTGGGAAACATGAAATACGTTATGAACTCCCGCCATCTTCTCTGGTAAGTCAATCCTATATGCCAAATTCCCGACTAGTTCAAGAACAGGGAACGGGCCAACAAATCTTGGTGCCAACTTGCCTCTCCTGCCAAATCGTATTACGCTCGTCAACGGGGAAATCTTAACAAATACCAAGTCACCAACGGAGAATTTTAAGTCTCTTCGCCTCTTACCAGCATAACTCTTCTGTCTATCTTGGGCAACCTTCATTCGTTGTTGAATGGTCTTGATTTTATCTGAAGTTTCCCTCACCACATCTGGTCCAAGCATAAACTTCTCGCCAGTTTCTATCCAACATGATGGTGAGTTGCACGGTCTTCCATACAAAGCTTCAAATGGAGCCATACCGATGCTGGATTGGTAGCTATTATTATATGCAAACTCTACTAGATGCAAATGGTCATCCCATGATCCACCAAAATCCAATATACATGCTCTCAAGAGATCTTCCAAAATACGGTTCACCCTCTCCGTCTGACCGTCGGTCTGAGGATGATATGCGGTACTGAGATGTAACTCTGACCCTAGAGCCTCTTGTAAGCTCTTCCAAAACCCACTAGTAAACAACGGGTCTCGGTCGCTCACAATGCCTTTAGGTACTCCATGAAATCTCACTACCCACTTCATATACAATTCTGCTAACTTAGCTGCCGTTCTTGTCGATTTGACTGGTATAAACCTTGCACTTTTAGTCAGTCGGTCTACAATTACCCAAATGCTGTCATATCCCGATCTAGTCCTTGGTAACCCATCGATGAAATCCATCGAGACTTGCTCCCATTTCCATTCGGGAATTTCTAATGGTTGTAACAACCCACTAGGCTTCTTTTGCTCGGCTTTAACTAGCTGGCAATTCATGCATTTGGATATAAACTTCCCAACGTCTCGTTTCATCCCTTCCCAGTAGTAGGCCTGCTTCATATCTCGATACATCTTATTACCACCGGGGTGTATAGTCAGCTTTGAGTGATGACATTCTCTAAGCACTTCATCTCTCAATCCATTGACATTGGGTACAACAAGCTTTCCATTCTTTCTAAGCCACCTTTCTCGATCAAGCTCATACTTGTTCACCCCCTCATCGATACCCATCTCTAACTTGGAGATGATTTCCAATAGGTTAGGATCGTCCCTCTGACTAGAGCCGATCCGTTCAATCAAAGTGGGTCTGACCGTCAAACTTGCTAACATTCCTGGATCCAATTCGCACTTTGGTCTGAAATCAAACCCCGCGATAAACTCCAGTTGCTTCCATTCAAGGAACATAGCCCCCAAGCTGGCATGTCTTCTACTCAATGCATCAGCCACCGCATTGCCCTTTCCTGGTGTGTATGCGATGTCAAAATCATAGGAAGCTAAGAACTCCAACCATCTCTGCTGACGGAGATTTAAATCCTTCTGGGAGAATAGATACTTTAACGACTTATGATCTGTAAACAGCTCAAACTTTTCTCCCAAGAGATAGTGTCTCCACATCTTTAACGCGAACACGATTGCTGCCAATTCTAAATCATGGGTAGGGTATCTTCTCTCGTGCGGTTTCAATTGCCGACTTGCATAAGCTACAACCCTACCGCCTTGCATCAATACAGCACCCAGTCCGGTACCACAGGCATCCGTGTATACCGTCATCTCTTCATCCCCCTTAGGAATGACTAACACTGGTGCACTTGTCAACTTGTCCTTTAGGCTTTTAAATGCATTCTCGCACCTTTCATCCCAAATAAAAGCTTGATTCTTCTTGGTCAACTGGGTCAATGGTGCTGCTATCTTGGAGAAACTTTGGATAAACTTACGATAATATCCTGCTAACCCCAAGAAACTTCTTACATCTGTTGCATTCTTGGGCGTAGGCCAATCTTGTACCGTAGCCACCTTTGCTGGGTCCACGACAATACCACTCTCTGATACAACATGGCCCAAGAACCTCACTTCCCTCTTCCAGAAGTGACACTTAGAAAACCTTGCTTTCAATTGGTGTTTTCTCAACACCTCCATCGCTACTCTTAAATGTTCCTTGTGTTCTTCCTCTGTCCTCGAATAGACCAAAATATCATCAACGAACACAAGGACAGACTTATTCAGCTGATCTCTGAATACCCTATTCATAAGGTCCACAAAATATGCCGGGGCATTAGTCAGCCCAAATGGCATAACCAACCATTCATAAAACCCAGACGGCGTCCGAAATGCCGTTTTAGCTATACTCTCAGCTTCCACTCTAAGCTGATGAAAACCTGTCGCGAGGTCCAACTGAGAAAATACTCTCGCGCCACTCAACTGATCAAACAAATCATCTATCCGCGGTAGAGGATACTTGTTCTTCCTCGTCACTTTATTCAACTCGCGGTAGTCTACACACAAACGAAGGGAACCATCCGCCTTGGTAGCAAACACAACTGGTGCTCCCCATTCAGAAACACTCCTTCTGATAAATCCCTTCTTCAAAAGATCGCTGACTTGCACCTCGAGCTCTCGCTGCTCCCTTGGTGCCATACGACGAAGTGGCATCACTATAGGTCTGGCATCTTTTACCAAATCAATACGGAACTCAATCTCTCGGTGTGGTGGAAGTCCGGTCACTTCTTCGAAAACATCCGGATACTGGCCAACCACGGGCAAACCTGACAACTCACTACGCGGAATGTCGAGGGAGTTTAGAAAACTAGCCAATACCCCCTTACTGGGTAGACCACCAAACACTATCCTCCGCCCATCATCCGCTCTAGCCGTCACCAACAAGCCCTCACAGTCTACCACCACCCCGTATCTTTGGAGCCAATCTACTCCCAAAATAATGCCAAACCCAGTAAAGCCCAAAACAAAGCAATCACAAACAAACATGCATCCATGACTCGATAAAACCACATTACGACAAATCATGCTGAGACTAGTCGAACCACCAATCGGGTTCGTCACTACTAAAGGTCTATCGACAATCTCGGGCTCCAATCCCAACCTACCTACCAGGTCACTAGATATGAAAGAACTGGAAGCTCCGGTATCAAACAAAACTCTAACAGGAACATCATAAACAGAAAGCATACCTTGAATGACGACATTCTTTCCCTTCTCCGCCGCAGTTGGGGCATTCGACGAAGAAGGAATAGCATTAAGGGCATATGCTTTCACCATTTGCTTTTCCTTAGGGGGCTGTGGACACTTGTCCTTGTGATGTCCCAATTGGCCACAATTGAAGCACTTCCTATCCGCTGGCTTGGCCCGACAATTACTAGCATAATGGCCCTTCTTACCACAGCTGAAGCACTCCACATCTTGCTTATTCTTTTTCTTCTGGCCATCCTTAGCCTGATTCTGCTTTCTCTTATTCTGAGAACCACCTTTGCCTCCACCACTAGCTTGTGGCTTTGGCTCTTCTGCGGATGCAACTTCAGTCTTCGGCTTAGGGTAGAGACTTTCTGACCTTAACGCTTTCCCCACAATCGATTCAAACGTCTCATCGATGTGGTTAATAAGTTTTTCCCCCAAGTATTGATCCAAACCAGTTATGAATTTCTCATTCTTTTTCTCGGCAGTATCTATAAGAGATAACCCATATTTTGACAAAGTGTCAAATTCAGCAATATACTCCGAGACAGCCCTGCCATTCTGCTTGAGCTCCAAGAATTTCTTAAACAACATTGACTTCTGAGCAGCTGGAATGAACTTCTCACTAAAGCGAGCCTTAAACTGCTCCCAAGTAATCTGGTCTTCGGGAGTAGCTGCCCTTATAGCATTCCACCAATTCATTGCCCGCCCTTGCAGCTGACGGGACGCTAGCTTCCTCTTCATCGCATCCTCGATACCCAAATCCTCGAAGATACGTTCGCAACTATCCACCCAATCCTGAACATCCGTAGCCGACTCCGTTCCATGGAATGACTTCCCACCAAGACTAGTATAATCCTTATTCAGCTTGGCGAAGTCGACTCTTGGCGCCTGCACTATTGGACCACCACCATTTCCACCATTGGGAGCTGCCCTCTGCACATCCCTAAGCATCTCTCTCATGAGGTCAGTAAACATCGTCCTCATGTCAGCAGCAATCCCATTATTGGCTCCCCTACCAGCACCTCTAGTATCTCGGCTCATCGTCAATCTGAAAAAGGAAACGATTAACGACTCCATAGTGGTGCTAGTGCAGTACGACTTCATCCTTATACTACTAATAGTATATATATAGCTTTTAAAAACCAAAGTAATCACAAATACGCTCTCTCGTATACGTATAATATCTCTCCCTGATAACTTCCCTAGGTTAACTACGCAACCTAGAGCTCTGATACCAAGTGTGACGGCCCGCCCCGCACCAGCCTGCATTTCCTCCAAAAGTGCGCTGTACACATGCCCGACTAGCACAAGACGGTCGCCATAAGAAAGAAAAGAAGGGAATGAACTAATCAAGAAACCTGTAGAATGTCTCACAGCGCATGGAATAAAATATAATAATAATATACTTGACACAAAACAGGCGAGACAGTGCATAAGCTGATAACTAAAACCAACATCAATCTCAAAGCAGCGGAAATCCAAATACAGCTTATTACAACTTTCCAAATTTACTGTCTCTAAACAAAAGAAAGCTAAATTAGAAGATGCACCAACAATGCCCAAGCAGTGATCTTCAACAACACAGGGAGAATACTATATATATATTACGTGGAAGCCTCCTGCTCGTCTCCGGACCATCTACCCGTGCATCACCAGCTAACCTGTCTCTAGTCTGCTCGTGAGAGCACCCAGAGTAATAAGAGGAGACATAAAACTCTGGGTCAGACATAAAGCCTGGTATGAGCGATAAACATCTAAACAGAATAATAACAGGTATACTAAGCCATACCTGAACCTGGACCTGCAACCAAAGAGTTAGTACCACATACCGTACAATACTCCAAGGTGCCATAATAAATAGTGTAAGAATACGGGGGTGGGGTGTGCATGTCACAATGATAGCAACAAATCGTCCATAGCAACCATCCTCACACCTCTCACTCAGTGCCTAAAGCGTACGACATCTACCACTTTGGAACACTAGACAAACTGAGGCAACGACGAATCCCGACTTGTAGAAACCCTGCTGTGACCAAGCCAAACACTTGGAGTCATGACCAAACATTTCAATGACCCACTTCATTGGTCATAGCCCTTGGTTCTACCAATACCATAATGGCCCTGAATCCGCCTTCGTACCTCCTACCATAGTGGTCCAAAGCTATAGGCGTCGATAACTCCTTAGCACGCGTCCCGCAGCAAAGCCCAATCATGAAGTGAACTCGTTGATTCCCATCTGAATCTTAAGCTCTAACTTCTCATTTGGACTTCCTTTGCATCTCGGGTTTGGTTGAATTGGAGTGGGTCTTCAGAAAAGTTGTCGTGCAGTAGCAGCTCTAGAATTCGGTTCGGTTCGGTCACCCATGCTCGGTTCGGTTCGGTCACCCATGCTCGGTTCGAGTCCTTCTCCTTGCCTCTTCGGGTCGGGCACTTCGCTCCGGGTCGGGTCGGGGTCCTCCTCCAGGTCGGGTCGGGTGTCCTTCTCTCCAGCGCTCCAATCCCTAGCTTATTTCTTCTTTGCTTCCGATCCGAGCCCTGCATCTCCAAGTCGATCCGATCTGGCCTCCAATCTCTCCTCCGATCCGATCCCTGCATCTCCAAGTCGATCCGATCTGGCCTCCAATCTCTCTTCCGATCCGATCCGCTCCGTTCCCTAACTTACTCCGATCCGATCCGCTCCACCGCTCCGATCCGTTCTCCTGTCCAACTCCAACTCTAAGCAATGGCCTTCCTTCCTGCCAAAACTCCTTCCAGTGGCAAGTCCTCATCCAGTTCGGATTCCCTTGGTCAGTTCCCTAGTCCGATCCGACCCCTTTCTCCGATCCGAACCGGTTCGGAGCCTGCACACTTCTGCAACTTTCCAGCAAGCTTTCTACGCCATTCGACGACGTTTTCGAGCAATCTAACTATTCTAATCAATCATGAAACATACCATAGAGTCATAGTAACATGTAATAGCAACCACAAACAACAAACAACAATTTAAATGAATCAAAATGGATCAAAAGTGGCCAAAACCTCACATTTTCTTATAATCCCTCCTAATCATGTTTAAGCATACGATTAGCAAAACACATCGAAATTAACCCAAATTTCTAACAGAGCCTTAAAACATTATTTTAGAATTTTAAGAATTTTTCCAGAATTTATTGGTGTATAAATTCGCTAATCTTCACTAATTACCCTTAATTAACCGTAATTAGTGTCAAAATGATGTTATCACTCACCTTGGCCACAAATGAAATTCTCAGAACTGAAACTCCTCTGATTTGGGGCGAATACTGATGTCTAACAGCAGCTCCAACCTTGCTTTGGTGCTTTTTCTCCTTAATTTGGTGTTGCTAAGCCTAATCTTCAATTAGAGAGTGATTTGGGGTGTTTTAGATGTAGGAAGCCATTACTAAGGTCTCAAGAAGGTTTGTGGCGGCTCAAAACTGAAATGAAAGTGATAACCTAACCCTAATCAGACCTCCTATACCTCTAAACCCGAAATTCCCCTTGGGCCTAGCTGCTAATCACCCGGTTAAGCCCAACTAAGCTGTTTTTCTCCATCTGAAACTTGTTTCAGCCATATCTCCCAAACGGTAAGTCCGTTTGGCTAATGTGACCACTCTACGGAAAGAGAAACCATCATCCGAAGCCAATGGAAGTGGTTTCAGGTCAAAATTCCTTTCCAGTCAAAAGTTATGGCCAAAACAGTGGCAACTAGGGGTAAAATGGTCATTTAAAAATCGGGAAAAATCATGAACATGGGAAATGACCCCAATAGTCGTCTCCCAAAGTTACACGACCATACGACTTCATATGTGAAAGAAATAAATATTCTACGATCCTATGATGCGTAGAATGCGGGTCGTTACATAACCCCATCCGATTATCATGTTTAGACTAGTTGAGTCTAATCTTAACCCCATCCATTAACTGTATCTTTCGGTTAAGTGTTATTAAGAAAATTTACTTAACCTTACCAAATTATCGTGTTGGATTGATTAAGTGTTGGTTAACTTAACCCCGTCCACTAGTCGTATAAAAATGGTTAAGTGTCGTTAGGCAAATCAAGTTACTTAACCTACCCAACCTTGTCATGTTTTGTTAAGTATCATTAGCCTAATCAAATTACTTAACCCACTTGTCCATGTCATATTTGATTAAGAGTCATTAATCAAATTAACTTAACCCTATCATGTGGCATTAATTACTTAATGCACCTCAACCTCTCACATTAGACTTTGTTGCGGTTACTAGTTAAGCCGGTCGGTTCCGGGTAGCTTTACACCACAACTTGGTCTAACCTCGGGTTTAAGCACAACATGACCAACTTCTCACATTGGGTCCTATTGTTTGCAACTACTAGTTAGGCCGGTCGGTTCCGGGTAGTTTTACGTTGCAAACTCAACCCAACCTCGAGTTGGCCACACTTATATTATCTAAGTGTCATGTTCATCATGTTTCCAAAACATGTTACAAGTTTTTCAAGCATTTGGGTAGACCTAACTTAATAGGTAAATTCCCAAAGGGTAGACCTAACTTAATAGGTAAATTCCCAAGCTTGTGTTTTTATGCATACTTACATGTCAACTTCCATGTTATATTTCAAGTCATGTTTTCAAGTATAAACACATGTCATATTTAACGTTACACGTTGTCATGTTCATACCCATTTACCCAAATCATGTTCATATCATTATGTTTTCCCATAATGTGACCCCAACGCTTTTTAAACTCGCATATACGTTCGCAACAACGTAATGGATTAAAAGAAGAGACTTGGCAAAGGCATGACAAAAATGGATATTAAGCCACAAGTTAATCATGGTGGCAAATGAGGCACAAATGTGTTCATTAGCTTGCATGTTACATTCTTAAGCCTCAAAAACATGCATAAACCCAAACTTGGCACATAAGCGAATCATGGTGACAAAAGACATGGAATGATGACTAGAAACTCGCATATATCATCATATAAGGGTTATGACTTCATATGCAAGTTGACAAAAAAAAAGGGTATGAAGGTTCTCATGTTGCATAATGCAACATTTCAACATAAAGGTTGTAGCTTTTAGCTCATAAGATCAAGATAATGACTTCATAAACTTGCATGACATGATAGCATGTATCATTCTCAATGATCAAACCCAAACTTGCAACATGAACATTTAACTTCATAGTTAATATCTAAGAGTAGGAAAAGGGCTTACATTGCTATGAAGGCCTAAATCGATTAAACTAAAGCTTGTGATGAAGTCTATGCATGCCACTACCCAAAAACCCAAAGATGGATGCTCCAATTCAACAAAAACACCATCTTTATGAACAAAGATCAAAGCTTTTGCCTTGAAATCAACTTGAGAAGCTCTCATACTAACATAGGGACTCTCTAACACTCTCATGATCATGAAACCTCTCATAGAAATGAAGTGGAGGCTAGGATAGTTAAGTGGAGGCCATGAGAGTAGCAATTTTGCCATAGTTTAGTTACATGAGTGAATAATGAGGATTTAGGATAGGTTAGGGTCTTATTTATAGATTAGGCAAGTGTTTTAGGCCATAGGATTAAACCTAGATTCAATCCAAGCCATCAAAGCATGTCTTGGGGAAGAAGTCAAGTGTAGGAACCATCTAGGGCCTTTAGATTAAAGATGAACCATGAGAACCATCCAAATGCAAAATCTGCATTTGAGCGAATCGGCCCACGGGTTGACAGCCAAACACCCTGGATTAACCCCTAGTCGACCCAGCGGGCTTGGGTCGACCTCAAAAATCGGCCGGTTCGGTTATTCCCCTCTCCCAATTCGCTGTTTTGAACATTTTTGCATATTTATTTATTTAATTTTCAATTATATATATATATATATATATCAATATATATATATTTCTCTGCGCAACCCATTTCACTTAATTAAGTATACTTTAATTTGGGAATTTTTCGTGAAACTTCGCGAGGCCATATCTTGGTCATACGGACTCCGATTTTCGAAAACTCGGACTCTATTTCGCGTATTTTTCCGAGACGAACGCAATGGCATAGCCCGTTTCCCTTGATTCAGATTTTACAGTTTAATTCTTCCTCCATTTATGTTATAACAGGTTATTGAAAATACGGGTTGTTACATTCTCCCCACCTTTTAGGATTTCGTCCCCGAAATCTCCAAGTTAGGAAGAACATATCCTACCATCCATCATTCATCTACTCAAAACATCATCCACAAGCAACCATTGTCCTTAGATGATTTCTAATGCTGTATGAATATATGCAAAACGTGTGTGTACATGTTCCTTAGCTAATGCTAATGATCAGGCCGGAATAATCTTTCTAATGCAAAAATATGTATAGTGCCATGAATCCAACATGTATGCAAATAGTCCTAGTCATATAGATACTATATGCGTGCACAATCATTCATTCATATGCAACAACCGCATGATAAAACATTCGATTTCATCCATAAACAAGTATAAATACTCGTGCATATGCAATATGAAATGTGACCGAGTCGAGTTAGTATCTAATGTGTATTCGCGCATCCACGAGCAACCACTTGCAACCACTTGCAACCATATCAATCATAACATGTTTCAAATACATGTTTACATCCATAGGGTTCTACCTAGGGTTCCCTGAAACAGGGTCGAGAAGATAAACAAGACAAACTCCTTACGGGGTTTGTAACAGAATATAGGACCGAGAGGATGTCCACAAAAGATAGCCTACAAGTAAGCTCTACAGAAAACAGGGATCAAGGTTATACTCCCAAAAAGAGATATCATGCGCATATCTAGTCTTTGACCATCAAAGTCGTATTTCGGTGAGCTTAATTCCATTGTGCCTTGACCGTCCTTTAACTTCGCGATTTCGTAGCTTCTTATTTCCTGTTTCCATAACGTGAGCTGGAACTCATTTCTTCGTCGCCTCTCGTTCCACTTGCACTTATCTTTTTTCTAGAATACTTGACGCAAACATGACTGCGTACTCATGGTCTCATGCAAGCTTTCCAAAATTCACTAGTGAATCTTGGATCTCGTTTATATACTATAAGGCATTCCATGTAGAAGAACTTTCTCTTGAAAGTAAACAGATGTCAATCAGGTTATCATGCGCACTTACTAGGGTGATCTCTATAACCCATGCATAAATGAAGTAAACCATCCGTCTTATTGGCGAACACCACTCGATCGGGCTTCAAATTTCCAATAAAGGCATCAAGGGATTCTAAGTAACTAGTCATGACAGAACCTCAAAAGGTTACACGCGACTTCGAGGGTATCACCAAGGCTAGTCAAGAGTCTGACTACCCTCTTATCAAAACCGAGAGTGGTACCCCTTACTGGATAACCACTTCATCCCTAGAATCCATCCATAGCTTATAAACATAAGCATTATTTCCAAACTCAACACTTGGCATAGACATTCCCAAATCCAAACAAGTCATGTATAAATGGACTGATTCTCCAATAGGACTTTGAGACAAAAATGGGATTCTCTATTACGCTAGTACTTAAGGTGCAGAGACTCAACTATCGAAGCAGACTTAAATGATACGATGATCAAAACAAAGTCCTAACGGGATGATAGAGAAGAAAAGTTAAACCTTTAACAAGATCGTCACCCTCCTTCCGAGGTACCCTAGAAATGAGAGCATACTGCTGCCCTCCCGATGATCTTGTCCTTTTCCCATAATACTTAACTATCCATCCCGTTTTACCATGCCAAAGGTACTCTCTCGTCATGGGTTTCATTGTTCATCCTTCTCTCTCGTCCTGGGCTGAGCCATACCAACAAGTTGCTCATCCTTAAGCTCGTATCCTTTATCCTCTTTCTCACTATCCTTTCTTATAACGCGGCCACTGGTCTCTCGAAAACCACCTCCATCGTAAGGAAAACACTTTCGTAGATAGAAAAGACTAGTCGCAGTTAAAACCACTGTGACTACAGATGGAGGAAAGAAAGGAAAAGAGACTCAATTAAGGAAACAAGGATAGTGCTAATGGCCTTTGGGGAATAGCCTTTTTCTTTTAAAAGAAATTTTTCTTGAAAAATGCTTCTTTATAAACAATTTTCAAATAGTTTTCAGAAGGTCTTTAAAAACTTTTGCCCAGTCTGGTAACCTTCTGCTCTGATACCACGTGTAACACCCCGCCTCCGCTAGGGTCACTCGCAAAGGAATGCACTAGCTTTAGAGGGGCATTATTGGTAAACATGCACAGAAATATCACAAGACAGAACATATAACATAGCGGAAGTAAAATCAAACTTTCATAAACATTAATAATTAAGGTCCAAAGCCTTTTACATCAGAGTACATCAAAACCTGTCTTGCAATAATAAAGAAGCATAAAGACTTTTTCATAAATTATTCCCCAAGTAAAAACAGTAAAGTAGCAATAGCCAAGGAAAGTCCAAGCCATCCATGATGACCTTCAAGCAGAAGAAGTCCGAACTAAACAGCAGTATTTCCTCCCTGTAACCTGGGGGGGGGGAAACGGAAGAAAAGAGGCGAAACAAAACGGGTCAGTCAAAAAGACTGAGTAAGCCCTATCTACTATTAGCATAAAAACTAGTAAAGTTAACTGACATGAGAAACTGAGATGAACATAAGCATGATAACAAGATAGATAAGCTAAATCAAAATAACAGGATGAACTACTGAACTCAGATAAACGAAGGTGTCATGATAAATTACGATGTCAAGATAAAACAAGGTATCACATCGTCAGGTTTCTATCAAGTATAATATACCTAAGATATCTATCACGTATAACGTCCCATGGTATCTATCCTGTACATCTGCTCTGCACCTACCGTACTAGTATCCCAACTGTATCACGTGTTATCCGTGAATGACCCTTACCCAAAAGTTGTGTAATGGTCCATGTCAACCTAGTATATCGCATATATAGGTTACTCAACTCGTATGTTTTGTTCCATGTAAATGTTCAGTCCCTTGCCGTAGACCATACGGGCTTTCCCATGAGATTCTATATTACTTTAACATAGTTCCATGATCCTTAAGATCGGTTTGGACTGTTACCCTAAACCTAGCTAGGGTCTTCCAACATGAATTATCGTCTGTACAACTAGGACTTATGCTACCTAGTGCTACTAGGGATTACGCTTACCTATTGCACGTTTTCGTATCTCGGTTTGGGTTCAACCACCTAGGGCCACTAGGGATTACGCTAACCGCCAACTGCGCCCTTTTCCCCACGCATTCATCGTGAATCGTTTTTCCATGACTGTATGCACATGTATCACATCGTGCCATCCGAGTCCTGTCACAAGGCAGGTCAGGAAATACAGGACTCGGTCGGGAGCTTTCGATTTATCTGCCGGTGCAGATGCTAAGGTCTGTTTTTCTATCCGTGGCTATGGTCCCACGGGACCCCTCCCTCAACTAGCGAAAGATAAGACAGGATAAATCCTGTATGAGAACACACTACTGGCCAACCCACAATCCTAGCCTTACCGCAACCATAATTAGATAGCAATTATGGTCTATTGGGTGTTCTCTGCCTTTCCGTACGTACACGCTTGACCAAAGATGGTAGGTAGCCTGACGAAAAATGCTATCTAGGGTACGACCGTGTATCGTCGACTATCCCCTATCCATCCCCGTCTTTAGGTCGCTCGCATAGCAACCAAGGCATACTCTTGGTTCTTCTAACGCAGACCTTAACCTCTTATGAGCCTAGTATAATTACCTGGCAGCTCATAGAGGGATCCCAAGAATATCCTCACGTTCCCCGAAGCCGCTGCTTCGTTACCCAGTTCGCTGGAGCCTTTATCTAAATCAGATACTTGCTCCTACTCGTATACTTAAACGATGACCTACCGTACCAGGTTACTCATCTATCTATGAACTGGTCTAAATTTCCTTGACTAAGAATCATTACATAGTTATCCTTCAACTAAGGTTTACCACTTAGCCTTATTCCCGTTATCCTCGTTAATTACGGTTACCCATCTAATCCTCCGAATTAGGGTTTATATAACAGATTAAGTGTCACTTAAGTTCATGACTTAATCCCGTCTACAAATCATGTCAAAATTGGCTAAGTATCCAAGTTCGAGACTTAACCCGTCTACAAATCATGTCAAAATTGGCTAAGTATCCAAGTTCGAGACTTAACCCGTCTACAAATCATGCTCAAGTTGGTTAAGTATATATTAACTTGACCCTATCAAATTACTTAGTCAAACCGGTCAAGTGTATTCAAGCGATTCATGACTTAGCCTTATCATGTTTTCACATTATATTGGTTAAATATGGGTTAACTTAACCTCAATAAATTCACGAGTTAGATTGGTTAAGTATAGATCACTTAACCACATCAAATTAACGGGTTAGATTGGTTAAGGTTAGGTCACTTAACCACATCAAATTAACGGGTTAGATTGGTTAAGTATAGTTCACTTAACCACATCAAATTAATGGGTTAGATTGGTTAAGTATAGGTCACTTAACCACATCAAATTAACGAGTTAGATTAGTTAAGTGTTTTACTTAACCCCATTAAACTACCAAGTGGGATTAATTAAGTCTAGGCTAACTTAACCCCATCCGATTATCATGTTTAGACTAGTTGAGTCTAATCTTAACCCCATCCATTAACTGTATCTTTCGGTTAAGTGTTATTAAGAAAACTTACTTAACCTTACCAAATTATCGTGTTGGATTGATTAAGTGTTGGTTAACTTAACCCCGTCCACTAGTCGTATAAAAATGGTTAAGTGTCGTTAGGCAAATCAAGTTACTTAACCTACCCAACCTTGTCATGTTTTGTTAAGTATCATTAGCCTAATCAAATTACTTAACCCACTTGTCCATGTCATATTTGATTAAGAGTCATTAATCAAATTAACTTAACCCTATCATGTGGCATTAATTACTTAATGCACCTCAACCTCTCACATTAGACTTTGTTGCGGTTACTAGTTAAGCCGGTCGGTTCCGGGTAGCTTTACACCACAACTTGGTCTAACCTCGGGTTTAAGCACAACATGACCAACTTCTCACATTGGGTCCTATTGTTTGCAACTACTAGTTAGGCCGGTCGGTTCCGGGTAGTTTTACGTTGCAAACTCAACCCAACCTCGAGTTGGCCACACTTATATTATCTAAGTGTCATGTTCATCATGTTTCCAAAACATGTTACAAGTTTTTCAAGCATTTGGGTAGACCTAACTTAATAGGTAAATTCCCAAAGGGTAGACCTAACTTAATAGGTAAATTCCCAAGCTTGTGTTTTTATGCATACTTACATGTCAACTTCCATGTTATATTTCAAGTCATGTTTTCAAGTATAAACACATGTCATATTTAACGTTACACGTTGTCATGTTCATACCCATTTACCCAAATCATGTTCATATCATTATGTTTTCCCATAATGTGACCCCAACGCTTTTTAAACTCGCATATACGTTCGCAACAACGTAATGGATTAAAAGAAGAGACTTGGCAAAGGCATGACAAAAATGGATATTAAGCCACAAGTTAATCATGGTGGCAAATGAGGCACAAATGTGTTCATTAGCTTGCATGTTACATTCTTAAGCCTAAAAAACATGCATAAACCCAAACTTGGCACATAAGCGAATCATGATGACAAAAGACATGGAATGATGACTAGAAACTCGCATATATCATCATATAAGGGTTATGACTTCATATGCAAGTTGACAAAAAAAAAGGGTATGAAGGTTCTCATGTTGCATAATGCAACATTTCAACATAAAGGTTGTAGCTTTTAGCTCATAAGATCAAGATAATGACTTCATAAACTTGCATGACATGATAGCATGTATCATTCTCAATGATCAAACCCAAACTTGCAACATGAACATTTAACTTCATAGTTAATATCTAAGAGTAGGAAAAGGGCTTACATTGCTATGAAGGCCTAAATCGATTAAACTAAAGCTTGTGATGAAGTCTATGCATGCCACTACCCAAAAACTCAAAGATGGATGCTCCAATTCAACAAAAACACCATCTTTATGAACAAAGATCAAAGCTTTTGCCTTGAAATCAACTTGAGAAGCTCTCATACTAACATAGGGACTCTCTAACACTCTCATGATCATGAAACCTCTCATAGAAATGAAGTGGAGGCTAGGATAGTTAAGTGGAGGCCATGAGAGTAGCAATTTTGCCATAGTTTAGTTATATGAGTGAATAATGAGGATTTAGGATAGGTTAGGGTCTTATTTATAGATTAGGCAAGTGTTTTAGGCCATAGGATTAAACCTAGATTCAATCCAAGCCATCAAAGCATGTCTTGGGGAAGAAGTCAAGTGTAGGAACCATCTAGGGCCTTTAGATTAAAGATGAACCATGAGAACCATCCAAATGCAAAATCTGCATTTGAGCGAATCGGCCCACGGGTTGACAGCCAAACACCCTGGATTAACCCCTAGTCGACCCAGCGAGCTCGGGTCGACCTCAAAAATCGGCCGGTTCGGTTATTCCCCTCTCCCAATTCGCTGTTTTGAACATTTTTGCATATTTATTTATTTAATTTTCAATTATATATATATATATATCAATATATATATATATATATATATATATATATATATTTCTCTGCGCAACCCATTTCACTTAATTAAGTATACTTTAATTTGGGAATTTTTCGTGAAACTTCGCGAGGCCATATCTTGGTCATACGGACTCCGATTTTCGAAAACTCGGACTCTATTTCGCGTATTTTTCCGAGACGAACGCAATGGCATAGCCCGTTTCCCTTGATTCAGATTTTACAGTTTAATTCTGCCTCCATTTATGTTATAACAGGTTATTGAAAATACGGGTTGTTACAGAGTATCACCAGTTTTGCTCCAAGCGATAGTCAAATCTTTAATTAGATTTGAACGTGAAGTGGTAATTAATTTTACCGATAATACCGTGGTATTAGATATGGAGTATTACCAGTTTTTCTTCATGGGATGAATAGGTTGGGATTGGGAAATAAAATAAATAATTACTTCGGTGTGGTTCGCTAATCTCGACTAGTTTGGAAAACCATAATTTGGTTGGAAATGACATCCAAAGGAAGATCAAATAATAAATTTAAAGAATTTATCTTTGATAAAATTAATGGGAACCGTTCCCTAAAAATGTGAAATTTAGAAACTAACTGTAGGTTAGCTAAGAAGGATGGTTTCCTGAGTATTGATCTGATGTTGGTTTCGGCCTTCGGGGTTAATATTTGGGGAATTGCTCTCTTGCTAATTTATGGTTAGTGACTAATGAATTGGAATGAGGCGTATGTTGTGTTTGTGTCACATTTGTTTTTAATATACGCGGGTTGTTCGGAAAGGCCAGGTTTATACCCATTCTGAATAACCGATTTGACGATAAGTCGAAGATGAAGACGGTGGTTGAAGACCGGAAGTCTTCACATCGTTTGGATGATTACTGATGATCCTGATTAGGATGTACACCCAAGAGGATGGAAACAGTTGGTGGTCGTCCAGACGTACTTAGAGATGAATGGATATGCGAGGAAAGTGCCTCTGGTTTCGTTCAGACCCAGAACGAACTTGTAAATGGATTGTGTGTCTGACATTGGATTTTATTCTGTGTTGATTGATTTCTATTAAATATACATCTGTTTGGCGGTGGAGAATTTATTGTTTTGCTTAACGCCCTTCTCTGAGACGTACGAGCTCAGAGGTTGTATATCGATGGACATCATTCGCATGGCATGAATTGCCTGTGTAGCACGCTAAGATGCAATGATCAAGGCTTTTGTTGAAAAGCAGAGTCTTGTGGTTGATGATCAAAGCACGACCTACGTGGCAGCTTTGTGTATAACGTGAACTTGCGAGCCTCATACCTCGGTATGAGTCAAAAACGGGATACGGACTGCAGGGAGAGCACGACGTTTCTTTCTAGCTTTAGTGGTGTCAATGACTTACCAGCCCTGACATTTATATACTTTTCACCTTTGTGGTTGGATGAGGCGCCTCGATTTTAGGTCTGTAAGGACCGGGAAACGTGTGTTCAGGCATAACTAATCCTCTAACGTAAGTGAGGACCGGCCCTGAAGATCCAGGATTGCCCAGAGTGTGTAGTCCTGGGACATTTGCTAGAGTGTCTCGAAAGCGGAGAGGAGCTTGCCCCTTGCCTCGACTCATGACGGAAATCCAATTTCCAATACGTGTATTTCGGCTTTATTTGTAGAGCCTAGTATGGCGACATAGTAGCATGGGATGCTATGCCGTCTATGATTTATATTTATGATTGAAATTGTTTTGACACTATACACTTATTATAGTATCAAATAATTTGTTTTAAACGTACCAAGCATGTTTGGCTATTATAAGGGAAAACCCTATCCTCCGGCTTGCGTTGCATTGTGTGATGGGACCTGGGTCTTATAATAGCTTCATTTTTCGAAAAAGCATTGCGCTATTTATTCTATACACTGGTATTCTTGGGAGGAAACCCGTTCCGTGTTATACGGCGTGGTCCCTTGAATTACTCTCTTTTAAAGTAAAGTTTTAAATAACTGTTTTAGTTCTCACACCAGTCACATGACTGACCTGGAGTTTATTGTTTTAACCTAAACTCTGGGTGCCCTTATTTTCGACACGGGCAGCTAGTAGTTTTGGTTTTGCAGATTTATATTCACAGGATCCTGGTTTACAGCTGGAATGATATCCGGAAAGCTCTGTATCCGTATATCACCTTCAGTTGTGCTTTGTATTATTTTTTCCGCTGCTATGTAATTTATTGTAATCTCTGATATTTGTCGAATGTAATTTATTCATTTATACTCTGTATATTCTTATATCTGATGGAATTGTTGTAATAAGCAATGAAATGTTCTTCCGTCTGCGTTCTGATTTGTCCTGTTCTCAAACGATCAGGGGTTTCGAACGGTCTAGATCGGTTTAACGACTGATTCGGATCGAGCGAAATTCCCGGCCGTCACACTATCTATGACGAGTTCGTTAATATGTTATATTCTAGAACTAAGCTTAACCAAAGCTACGATACCACGTTGTGACGACCCCAAACCCCCCATTCCCCGATGGTAAGGGTAATCTTTGGAATATAACATATAAACAAATAATAGCAGAACACAAATAAATAAATACACCAGATAATGTACAACAGAATACACTGGATAAATATAAACAACAGAGTTACACAGTATAGAGGATCATACTTAGTACAAATACAGTCCAACTTTACATAAAATGTCTACAGCGGAATCAAAACATAATATGTACAATAGGAGCTGAACAACATAAAAAGAGATAAATGATAGAATCCATCTTTAGATCCAAAGCTATCTAGAAAAGCATGCTAAAACCTGTATACAAGGCTGCCCGTATAGAAATAGGGGAACCCCAGTTTGCTAGTGAAACAAACTACGAGTCAATCATGGGACTGGTATGAGAAATCTACTTAAATTATTTTACAATAAGGCAAATCACAGGACCACGCCGCTAACATGGAACGGGTTTACTCCATTGGATTGCCAGTGCTTTAAAATAAGTAAATCATTTAAAACATTGCAATGCTTTTTATAAAAATGAAG
Organism: Allium sativum; assembly: GCA_030737875.1. Taxonomy (NCBI): domain Eukaryota; kingdom Viridiplantae; phylum Streptophyta; class Magnoliopsida; order Asparagales; family Amaryllidaceae; genus Allium; species Allium sativum. Next base: position 975,905,090 of record CM060924.1, read on the forward strand.
CCATTATAAGACTCAGTTCCCATCACACAACGCAACACAAACTGGAGGATAGGGTTTTACTTTATAATGGCCAAAATATGCTTGATACGAATAAAATAAAAGCATTTGATATTATTACTAGTGTTTATATGTTTCAAAAACAATTTCAATCACAAGTATCAATCTAGACGGCATTAATGCCCCATATCACTATGTCGCCATATATAGGTACACAATCAAAACCGCATGATGTCATATTTGGAAATTGGATTCCGTCATGAATAAGGGCAAGGGATCGTCCTTACTGCTTTGCGACTCTCTAGCCCGAGCCTCAGGATGAGAGCTCGAGTGACCCTTGGATCGTCAGGGCCGGTCCACATGGAGTGGATTAAAATGCCTGAACACTGCATTTCCCCACCCTATGGGGTGTAAACTGGTCATATCCCGACCATGCCATCGGCTCCGAAGAGACCGAACTAACCGAGGCGCCTCGCTATCCATCATCCACATAAGTAAAATGCCCGAGCGTGTAAAACCCAAAGCACCACTCCTAACTAGAAAGAAACGTAGGTCCTCCCTGATGTCCTCTCTCGTTTCTGGTTCATACTGGGGTGTGAGGCTCACGAAACAACGCTGAACACAAAACTAGCTATTCAAAGCCGTGCTTTGATCATCAACCATAAAGCTCTACTTTTCAACAAAAGCTTTGATCACAGCATCTCTGCATGCCACATTGTCAATATACAACGTCAGACACACATCCATTTACACGTCCGTTATGGGTCTGAACGAAAAAGGAGGATCTTTTATTCCTCGCACATCCGAACGATCAACAAGTACGTCTGGACAACTACCACTGTGGCCCCATCAGGGCAGCAACTCCCATCAAAGGCATCAGTAGCCATCCATTCGATGTGAAGATCATCGGTCTTGCACCATCTTCATATCTTCGACTTCTAATCGTCAATCAATTATTTGAAATGAGAACTAACTCGGCCTTTTCAATTAATTCACGTATTTTTAGAATTCAAATCCATTCATTTCAACGGTTAAATCATTCGACATCCATAATTCAGTTCATTAATGTAATTTTCACGTCAAACACATTCAACCATCAAATATCCAATAAACTGAGTAAATTCAGTTCATTTCCATTCCATATCATTTATATTATTTTATAACGATTTATCGCTATTTTTAATCATTTAAAAATAGCCAATCTAAGTAAACGGCGCTTCAGGCCATAACGCGGCCATAGTGTTGTTTTTCTCCAGATTTGTTTTACACATATCTGAAAATCTATCCATTGGATCTTTACAAATTTTACCTCATTAGAAAAATCTTTTCAAAACGAATCCAACGGTTCCAGTTTTGGGAAAATCCGATGGTCGGATCTCCCGGTACAATCGTTTGAAGTTACGATTTCAAAATACGAACTACAGCGCCGTTATTCGATCTATTTTAATTATATTTATATATATACATAAATATAATCGATTATGGCGTTGTTTTTCTTCAAATTTGAATTAAACATTCCAGACAATCCAACCGTTGGATCTTTACAAAGTTGGTGTTGTTGGAAAGATATTTCCAAAGCAAACCCAACGGTTTCGGTTTCGGGAAAATCCGATGGTCGGATCTCCCGCAATAATTGTTTGAAATCACGGTTTCAAAATACGAACTACAGCTTTGTTATTCGATTTATTTTGATTATATATATATATAAATATAATCCGTTCTTCGATTTCAAAAACCATTTCATTTCGTATATGTGATAAAAATGAAATTTTTATCCAATGGATATTTATTTCAACACATCACTAATTTTAACAGTTCATATATATCATAAAAATGTGATTTTTATTGTCAAAAGAATTTATTTCTAAAATGAAGAATTTTAGCGATTTATATATATGGTAAAAATATGATTTTTGATGTCAAAACAATTTATTTCTAAAATGAATGTTTTCTATACTTCGTACATTCAATAAAAATGTGATTTTTATTGTTAAAACAATTTATTTCAAAAATGTATATTTTTAGCTATTCATAGATATTATAAAAATGTGATTTTTATTTATAAAACAATTTATTTCAAAAATGAATATTTTCTATACTTCGTACATTCAATAAAAATGTGATTTTTATTGTTAAAACAATTTATCCTATTCATTTGATAAAAATGTTCTTTTTATCGTTCAAACCATTTTATTTCATTCATTCGATAAAAATGTTATTTTTATCATTCAAATCATTTCATTTCATAAGGCAAGGGATCGTCCTTACCGCTTCGCGACTCTCTAGCCCGAGCCTCAGGATCAGAGCTCGAGTGACCCTTGGATCGTCGGGGCCGGTCCGCATGGAGTGGATTAAAATGCCTGAACACTGTGTTTCCCCACCCTATGGGGTGTAAACTGGTCATATCCCGACCAGGCCGTCAGCTCCGAAGAGACCGAACTAACCGAGGCGCCTCGTTATCCATCATCCACATAAGTAAAATGCCATGGCGTGTAAAACCCAAAGCACCACTCCTAACTAGAAAGAAATGCAGGTCCTCCCTGATGTCCTTTCCCGTTTCTGGCTCATGCCGGGGTATGATGCTCGCGAAACAACGCTAAACACAAAGCTAGCTATTCAAAGCCGTGCTTTGATCATCAACCACAAAGCTCTGCTTTTCAACAAAAGCTTTGATCACAGCATCTCTGCATGCCACGTTGTCAATATACAACGTCAGACACACATCCATTTACAAATCCGTTCTGTGTCTAAACGAAACAGGAGGATCTTTTATTCCTCGCACATCCGAACGATCAACAAGTACGTCCGGAAAACTTCCACTGTGACCCCGTCAGGGCAGCAACTCCCATCAAAGGCATCAATAGCCATCCATTCGATGTGAAGATCATCGGTCTTGCACCGTCTTCATATCTTCGACTTCTAATCGTCGATCAATTATTTGAAATGAGAATTAACTCGGCCTTTTCAAATAATTCAAGTTTTTTAGAATTCAAATGCGACGACCCCAAAACCCCGTACGACGGTGGCAAGGGTAATCTTTGGAATATAACACATAAACCGATAATAGCATAACAGAATTAAATAAATACACCAAATAATGCACAAATAATACACTGAACAAACATAATCATCAGAGTTACACAGTATACAGGATCATACTTAGTACAAATACAGTTCAGCTATACATAAATGTCTACAGCGGAAAACAAACATAATATGTACAAGAGGAGCTGAACAACATAAAAAGAGAAAAATGGTAGAATCCATCTTCAGCTCCAGCTATCCAGAAACAGCCTGCTAAAACCTGAACACAAGGCTGCCCGTGTAGAAAAAGGGGCACCTGAGTTTGCAAGTGAAACAAACTACGAGCCAGTCATGGGACTGGTATGAGTAATCTACGTAGCACATTTTATAATATGGCTAATCACAGGACCACGCCACTTTCGCGGAACGGGTTTACTCCATTGGATTGCCAGTGCTTTAAACAAGTAATTCTTTTAAACATCGCAATGCTTTTTATAAAAATGAAGCCATTATAAGAATCAGTTCCCATTACACAATGCAACGCAAACCGGAGGATAGAGTTTTTACCTTATAATGGCCAAAATATGCTTGATACGAATAAAACAAAAGCATTTGATATTATTACTAGTTTTTATATGTTTCAAAAATGACTTCAAATCATAAGTATCAATCATAGACGGTATTAATGGCCCATACCACTATGTCGCCATATATAGGTATACAATCAAAACCGCACAGTCATCTATTTGGAAATTGGATTTCCTTCATGAACCAAGGCAAGGGATCGTCCTCACCGAATTCGAGACGCTCTAGCCTGCCCCTCAGGCAAGTACTCAGTCAAGCCTTTGGATCGTCAGCGCCGGTCCACCGATGTGGATTAAAATGCCTGAACACTGCGTTCCCCCGCCTCTTGGGGCGTAAATGAGCCAACGAATGACTCCATCGGCTTCACATAGTCACCGATATATCCAAGGCGCCTCGCAACAGCAACAACCACACAGGTGAAAATAATATATATCTCAGCCAGTTTAAGCACTGACACCACCTCTAGCTAGAAAGGAACGCAGGCCCTCCCTGATGTCCTCTCTCGTTTCTGGTTCATACCAGGGTGTGAGGCTCGCGAATTCACGTTATACACAAAGCTATGCCACACAGGCGGTGCTTTGATCATCAACCACAAGACTTTGCTTTTCAACAGAAGCCTTGATCACTGCATCTTAGCATGCCACACAGGCAATTCACACCATGCAACTGATGACTATCAATCACACATAATGAATTCCAATGTCAGGCACATAGTCCATTTGCAAGTTCGTTCTGGGTCTGAACGAAATAGGAGGCACTATATACCTCGCATACCCATCGATCTCCAAGCACGTCTGGACGATCACCACTTATTATCTATATTTCGGGATGCCTCCCAATTAAGATATCAGTTATCATCCAACCGAGGTGAAGATCTCCGGTCTTCAACCACCGTCTTCATCATAGACTTCTTATCATCGACTCAGTTATTCAGAATGGGATAAACCCGGTCTTTCTGAGCAACTCGCGTATATAATAAATAAGTGCTACACAAACACGACATACACCTCATTCCAATTCATCATTCACTAACCGTAAATTAGTAAGAGAACAATTTCCCAAGTATTAACCCCGAAGGCCGAAACCAACATCAGATCAAAACCCAGGAAACCATACGACTTAGCTAACCTTCAGTTAGTTTATAAATTTCACATTCAACCATCAAATATCCAATAAACTGGGTAAATTCGGTTTATTTCCATTCCATATCATTTATAATATTTTATAACGATTTATCGCTATTTTTATTTATTTAAAAATAGCCAATTTATTCAAACGACGCTTCAGGCCATAACGCGGTCGTGGCGCTGTTTTTCTTCAGATTTGATTTACACATATCTGAAAATCTAACCGTTGGATCTTCACAACTTTTATATCATTAGAAAGATCTTTTCAAAACGAATCCAACGATTTAGTTTTGGGAAAATCCGACGGTCGGATCTCCCGGTACACTCGTTTGAAGTTTTGATTTCAAAATACGAACTGCAGCGTCGTTATTCGATTTAATTTAACTATATATATATATATAAATAAATATAATCGATTCGGGCACTATTTTTCTTCAGATTTGAATTAAACATTCCAGACAATCCAACCGTTGGATCTTCACAAAGTTGATGTCGTTGGAAAGATGTTTCCAAAGCGAACCCAACGGTTTTGGTTTCGGGAAAATCCGATGGTCGGATCTCCCGCACTAATCGTTTGAAATCAGGGTTTCAAAACACGAACTGCAGCTTCGTTATTTGATTTATTTTAATTATATTTATATATATATATATATATATATAATTTATTCTTCGATTTCAAAATGACATTCTCATCATACATTTGATAAAAATGATATTTTTATCCAACAGACATTTATTTCAACACTTCACTATTTTTAACACTTCATGTATATAATAAAAATGTGATTTTTATTGTAAAACAATTTATTTCAAAACACGACTATTTTATATAGTTTCATATAGATGATAAAAATATGATTTTTATTATAAAACAATTTATTTCAAAACACGACTATTTTATATAGTTCATATAAATGAGAAAAATATGATTTTTATTATAAAACAATTTATTTCGAAACACGACTATTATATATAGTTCATATAGATGAAAAAAAATGATTTTTATTATAAAACAATTTATTCAAAACATGACTATTTTATATAGTTCATACAGATGAGAAAAATATGTTTTTTATTATAAAAAAATTTATTTCAAAACATGAATGTCGTTCAACACATGAATTTCTATTCAACACACGAATATAGTTTCAACACATGAAAATAATTCTAACACATGAATATTATTGAAAATTTCGGCAGCATAACGGCAGGGTAGTTAAAACCGGGGTCGTCCCTAGTATGGCTCCTCGCTCTACCTTAAAGCCTCGCAGCTTTTGACAATGGGGATTTCATGCTTCTAGTTCGCAGGCGGCATGTTTATTTTTTTCTTTTCCACAAACTAATCCTATGTGGTTTCAACCAAATAATTCTCAACCACAAACAATTCTAATCAACCATTCGCTATCAACCAATTTTCACACCAATCACAACCAATAAATATCGTCCATGGTTTGTGGACGTGGGGCGTATATATATTTATATAGGTATTTTTCACTTCTATTTCAACACATATATAATTTTTACAATGCATATATAACTTACACATCGAACATACAACTTATACAACGCTTATACATGAGGTGTACAACGCTTATATAACTCATACTTCGAATATATAATTTATACATCGTCATTTCCATATCATTTATAATTCAGAAATCTCACATTGGGTTCCACTCCACCAAAAATAGCAGAAGGCTTAGAAAAATATCCGGTCTCCTCTAGAATGTAGAAGACGTCCGCACGAGTCCACTGTCTCTTGTTTCACTGAATTTCGTCAACAAACGAAAATGATATGATTTTTACAGTGAAATCAAAAACCATAGCGCTTTAAAGTTCTATTAAATAGTTTAATATAATTTCAGCCGTACCTCTCTAAAAATCTTCAAAGCTAGGTTTTATATTTGCGCTAAATCCGAAGCACTTCAGGCCGATCGGGTTTTGCAGCGTCGAAGAGGGAGGAACAGGGTCTCCGGCGTCGGTGGTCAGGGCCAGTTCGACGACGTGTAGAGGTCTCGGCGGCGGTCGAAAGTGTCCACATTCCCGAGCTCGATTCGAGCTTAATACTCCACGAAAACTTTCAAACTTTATGTGGATGTGAAGCTCATGAGACGATCTACAAAAACCTCAACTGGGGCATGGGTTTTTATTAAGTGTGGAAGGAGAAATCGGAGGGGGAAGCAATTGGGTGGTTTCCGTCGTTCGTTCAGAGAGGGTCGGAGAGAGAGAAATTATAACTGGCCAATGATTTTTTTATATATTTATATATTTTTAAAATCCAAAAATACCCCTTGCCTCATACCGAACTCCAATTCAAACCCAACGACATTCGTCCCTAGCCAAATACCCCCATTCCGAAAAGGACATGTTTCGTAGGCCCATTCGACTGTTTCAGTCAGTTTCTCTTCAAATTAAAATATAAAACATTCAATATTCGATTTGAACATACATTTCAATTTGCCGGGGCCACATACGAATCCCAAAAATTCCATAAAATTAAATCTAGCTATGTTTCGTCGATACGGTCCCAACAAAACTAGGTTCGTCGAATTCTGAGACCATTTGAAAAATGGCCCTTTTCTGGTCGATCCAATTTAATAGATATCGACCAAACACATTTTCCTTTGCCACACTCACATACTAGCTTCAAAAATTATGAAATTTGAAACCTAGCAATAATTTGACATCCCGGATCCAACAAAAGTAGTTTCGTTGAATTCTGAGGTAGTTTGCAAAATGGCCATTTTCACGGGCTATATAAACTCTATAGCGACCTTTCTGAAAATTCATTTGGCCATAACTTTTGCTTCCCGCTACGAAACTTCGATTTTTCAGATTCGTTTGAAAGATATTCATAAACAGATTTAAATATTTTTGGTTTCACTAAAATCTGTTTTGCTTTGCACCCGATACAGTCAGTCAAAGTTTGAATTCAATTTATGAAACTACCGCGCCATTTCAGGCCTTGTTTATAATTAGAAATAATTATATTCATTTTCAAGCGTCGATTCAAACACCATTTTCGTTGTTATTATTTAAAATATTTATTTTAAATATTTAAAATCCTCTAAAATAGCCAATTTAATTTTTTTGAATTGGTTCAGATTTTACGGGTTGTTACATCAAATCCATCCATTTCAATGGTTAAATCATTCGACATCCATAATTCTGTTCATTAATGTAATTTTCACGTCAAACACATTCAACCATCAAATATCCAACAAACCTAGTAAATTCAGTTCATTTCCATTCCATATCGTTTATATTATTTTATAACGATTTATCGCTATTTTTAATCATTTAAAAATAGCCAATTTATATAAACAACGCTTCAGGCCATAACGCGGCCATAGCGCTGTTTTTTTCTCCAGATTTGATCTACACATATCTAAATATCTAACCATTGGATCTTTACAAATTTTACCTCACTAGAAAGATCTTTTCAAAACGAATCCAATGGTTCCAGTTTTGGGAAAATCCGATGGTCGGATCTCCCGGTACAATCGTTTGAAGTTACGATATCAAAATACGAACTGCAGCGCCGTTATTCGATTTATTTTAATTATATATATATAATCGATTCTGGCGTTGTTTTTCTTCAAATTTGAATTAAACATTCCAGACAATCCTACCGTTGGATCTTTACAAAGTTGGTGTCATTGGAAAGATATTTCCAAAGCGAACCCAATGGTTTCGGTTTCGGGAAAACCTGATGGTCGGATCTCCTGCAATAATCGTTTGAAATCACGGTTTCAAAATATGAACTACAGCTTCGTTATTCGATTTATTTTAATTATATATATATAATCCGTTCTTCGATTTCAAAAACCATTTCATTTCGTATATGTGATAAAAATGTTATTTTTATCCAATAGATATTTATTTCAACACATCACTATTTTTAACAGTTCACATATATCATTAAAATGTGATTTTTATTGTCAAAAGATTTGTTTTCTAAAATGAAGAATTTTAGCGATTTATATGTATATGGTAAAAATGTGATTTTTATTATCAAAACAATTTATTTCTAAAATGAATATTTTCTATACTTCGTACATTCAATAAAAATGTGATTTTTATTGTTAAAACAATTTATTTCAAAACAGTATATTTTTAGTTGTTCATAGATATTATAAAAATGTGATTTTTATTTGTAAAACAATTTATTTAAAAAATGGATATTTTCTATACTTCGTACATTCAATAAAAATGTGATTTTTATTGTTTAAAATAATTTATCCCATTCATTCGATAAAAATGTTATTTTTATCGTTCAAACCATTTTATTTCATTCACATTTTATTACATTCTTTCGATAAAAATGTTATTTTTATCATTCAAATCATTTCATTTCATTCATCACATGAATATATTTCAATACATGAAAATAAATCAAACACATAAATATTTCAGAAAATTTTGGCAGCATAATGACAGGGTAGTTAAAACCGGTACCGTCCCGAGTACGGCTCCTCGCACTACCTTAAAGCCTCGCAGCTTTTGACAATGGGGATTTCAATATCCAGTTCGTACGCAGACGAATTTTCCCGTATACTAATCCTATTGGGATTTCAATCACAATCAATCATTTCCAATCAACCATTCATGACATTCACAAAATTTCACATCAACCAAATCCAAACAATATAACAACCAATATATGTCGTCCGTGGTCTGTGGACGAGGGGAGTGTGTGTGTATATATATATATATGTATATAAATATATTTTGATTTCATTTCAATATCATTTCAATTTCATTCAACACATATATGATTTTTACAATGCATATATAACTTATACATCGAACATACAACTTATACAACGCTTATACATGAGGTGTACAACGCTTATATAACTCATACATCGACTATATAATTTATACATCGTCATTTCCATATCGTTTATAATTCGGAAATCTCACTTTGGGTTCCACTCCTCCAAAAATTGTAGAAGGCTCGGAAAAATATCCGGTCTCTTCTAGAATGTAGATGACGTCCACACGAGTCCGATATTTTTGTCAACATAGCAAAAAGATACGATTTTTATTTGAAAATCAAAAATTGCAACACTTAAAAGTGTTTTTTTCCATTCAAAAATTAAAGGCCGCATACCCTTCTTGAATGTTCAAATCTAGGTTTTCAATTCTTGATCAAACGGTGTAACGAGGCGTCGATCAGAAGGTACAACGTGGAAGAGCTTGGAAGGGGCTTGCCGGCACCACCAGAGATGGTCAGCTCGATGGCGGTGGTAAGGCTGGGCGGCGGCTCGAAGTTGGAGACTTCGTGGCGATCGTTCTCTTTGAATTCGCGACAATAAATTCACAAACTTTTATGGATTTAAAGACCTCGAGGAGTACTACAAATTTCCAACTATAGTGTTTGATTTTGATGCGTGGATAAGAAGAAAAAGAAGAGAGAAAGGCTGAATGATTTCTGCCGTACGCGATGAAGGATTGGGGAAGAAAGTGTTAGGGAGAGAGAATGAACGTGATTGGGCCATTTTTTTTATTTATATATTTTTAAAATTCAAAAATACCCCTTACCACTTACGAACCCCAATCCAAACCCAACGACTGTCGTCCCTAGCTAAATACCCCCATTCCGAACACAACGGGATATGTTTTGTAGGCCCACTAGACTGTTTCAGTCAGTTTTTCTTCAAATTAAAATATAAAACATTCAATATTTGATTTGAACGTACATTTCAATTTGGTGGGGCCACATACTAATCCCAAAAATTCCAAAAAAATAAATCTAGCTATGATTTGACGATACAGTCCCAATAAAACTAGTTTCATCGAATTCTGAGACTATTTGAAAAATGGCCATTTTCTGGTCGATCCAATTTAACTGAAATCAACCAAACACATTCTCCTTCGCCACCCTCATACATTAACTTAAAAAATTATGGAATTTGAAACCTAGCAATAATTTGACATCCCGGAACCAACAAAAGTTGTTTCGTCGAAAACAGAGGTCGTTTGCAAAACGTCTATTTTCAAGGGCTATATATACTCTATATCGACCTTTCGGAAAGTTCATTTGGCCATAACTTTTGGTTCCTGCTATGAAACCTTGATTTTTCAGATTCATTAGAAAGATATTCATAAGTAGATTTAAATATTTTTGGTTTCACTAAAATCTGTTTTATTTTGCACCTGGTACAGTCAATCAAAGTTTGAATTCAAATTTTGAAACTACCGCGCCATTTTAGGCCATGTTTATAATTAAAATAAATAAATTTATTTTCAAACATCGATTCAAACATACTTTTCATCGTTATTATTTAAAATAATTTATTTTAAATATTTAAAATCCACTAAAATAGCCAAATTAAACTTTTTAAACTGGTTCTGATTTTCCGGGTTGTTACAATGCTTCAAGATTTTCTCAATATAGTTTGATTGATGGGTTAGCATGTCATTTGTACTATGCTCGATCTGTAGATCAAGACATTACTCATTTTTTCCAAGATCTTTCATTTCAAACTTTCGTTTCAAGTAATTTATTGTTTCATTAATCTCTTTTAGGGTCCCAGTCAAATTCATATCATCAACATATATCGCTAAATAGCATTTCCTTTTACCAATTTCTTTATAAAGACACATGGAAAAATGAGTTTATCTTTATGCCTAACCTTTACCTAATATTCATTAATATGGTTATGCCACATTCTTTCGGATTGTCTCAAACTTTATAGTGATCATTTCAGTTTTAATGATTTTTCTTCAAACGACGTATATCCACTTAGGATTCTCATGTAAATATCGGTATCAAGCTCACCGTATAAATCGGTTGTTACAACATCAGTTAATCTTATATCAAGCTTCTTAGGAACTACAACGCTTATTAAATATTGAAATGTTATGACATCCGTAATAGGAGCTTTAAAGTCAAAATATGATGGAAACCATGCGCAACAAGTCGTGCTTTGTATCTCACAACTTCATTTTTATCATTTCAATTTCTTATTAAAAGCGCCTTCTTTTTGCGATTTGTATGCTACTAATAATTAATTTATGAATACACTTCATATGCTTACAGTTTTGTGTTTCAATCAGGTTTGAATATTGAAGTACACATTTGATGAATAGGACAGGTTTTATTACAATGAAACTAAGCAAGAAGTAATCTACTCATCTTGAAGTATATCAGGATTTTCATTACAACAATACTTAGAAGAATGAAATATATCAAGATTTTCATTACAACAACACTAAGAAGGAAGTACTCTACTCATCTCGAAGTATATCAAGATTTTCATTACAACAATACTTAGAAGGATGTTGTAATCTATCTTCCATGTCCATGTCATTCTTTATAACCGCAATTGTTATTTATATTCTTCAGGAACATATATATTTTAATAAGTTTTGCATGTCACAACTATCACTTCAATGGATATTAAGAGTTTCATTACAACAATTCTTGAAAGCAGGAAGTGATCTACTCATCATGAATTATATCAGGATTTTCATCACAATAATATTTAAAAGAATGTTGTAATCTACATTTCTTGTTCTTTCCCTTCTTTATCACCATCAAAATTATTTAAATTCATTCAGTATTTTTATATTTTCATTGTTTATACCTTCAGGATGTAAATGTTTTAAATATTTTCATTGCTTTAATCAATTCAATTATCTTTAAAAGTAAAATGCTCATGGCACATAACATATTGTTGACATTATATGGTATTTCTGTAATTTTAGTGTGCTTTTGTCATTTTATATATTTATAATTTTATCTTATAGACTACAGGTTTATATATCTTATTTAGGATAATTTCATGACGGCCAATCATGTTTTTCTCTATGAAATTTTTAATCCATTTATAAAGATAAGCACTTTGTTATTTATTAATCTATCATTGATGATTATTTCTTTTTAGTTTTGTATATGATTTATTGAGATCTCAAAACTTATCATGTTTTAGGTACCTAAACCACTTCTAGGGTTATTAGACAATCATGTCATTGGTCTCTTTCAAAGCACACTTAAATGTTTCAAGAATACTCACATCCTTTATTTGGCATCTTTTTGACTTACTCAAAAAATATTTTGAACTGACTTTTATATCACATTTCAGCTGTGATTTACACTTTTTTGATCCTTCGGGGATTCAAATCTATGTTGAAGAAAGTCTACTAGGAACATACTTAATAATATATGCAAGTTACTTAATATTTTGCATCATTCTATATGTTAGCAAATATTTAACTCCAGTGATCAACATGTATTTATATCCATGGTTTTTCACTGCAACAAAACCATATACTTTCGACCGTATATAATACTTTTATTGAAACTTTTCCTTTCATCGTTTTTCACTACAACAAAAGTGGCTTTTGACCGCATATACTTTTAGCCTTTAAATGGTAAAAGCAGTAGAAAATATATATATATAGCAGTTCTTTTTTTAGGTTTATAATGCTGACATAAACATTTTACTTTGCCGCCTTTTTATCCCGCTAACAGCCCCCAAAAAACCCAATTTTCTATCTTCACGCGATGTTCATTTCCTCCCCTATAATTTTCATTTTCCCCATGATGGATTCTAATTTCAATCCTTCCTCCTTGATTTTGATTTAAACTCGGCTCTCCACTTCAGTATCCCCACCTGTGATTTCCCCGTTTTCCTTTCCACTTCGAGTCCATACTCGTAGTTGCCCTAAATCCCTAAAATCGATAGTTTTACTTTCCACTTCGATTCCCTACTCGTAGTTGCCTTAAACTCTGTAGAAAGCAGAGAACTTGGTAAGTTTTTATTGTTATTTCAATTCGGTATCAAATCACCATTTATAATCAGATCAAGTTCAAATTCTACCCTATTATTATTCTAATATTGCATTACATAATATTATAATTATTTGTTACAATTAACGAATTGTTGAAGATAATATCATGTTCCGATTTTGTTATATGCGTTTGGGTTTGTGCACGTCATTGAATAGCTGAGGATAATGTTCAATGCCTCATTGTTGCAGTTTTACAGATGAAATATTGTTTAATGAAAGTAGTGAATGCAACCACATTTGCTGCTGTTGTGCCATTGTTTGTGAAACTGACCAAATCTACTATAATGTGGTTTAATGATGATTTTGATAATAACATAATCTACAGTGGTTTCTTTCTTTTTATGAAATGTTGTGCCATTGTTCAATTTCTTGATCTTATCAATCTAAATTTATGGTCATCATTTCAAAAATCAAAGTTATTGTCTCTTGGTCTACTGATTTCATTTTGTTTCATTTTCGTTTGAAAGGGTGGACTTGTATTTTGGGCTGATACTCCAGATTTTGACTATATACATTCAAAGAACAACTAGTGGACTCAGACATACGATAGTTTCTTCCAACCGTCAAAATCCTTGGAAGAAAGGGCCGATAAAAACTTGCTCCCGGTATGAATTTTTTCTTCTGTATTCCCTTATTTTGCTTCCCTTAATTCTAATTTGGATACGATTTGCGGATGTCAAACCCTTAACATAGACACAATTAAGTGTTAATTAAACTTGACGATTAAAACATGAAGTGTTAATTAAGCTTGATGCCATGGATGTCCAAGCCACCGTGTTGTATGGCAGTTTTTCATGTTTTCTTTTTTTTTAATGCTTATCCTAGTATTTGGCATTGTATCATACTAGTGAGCCAAGTCATCTTGTATGGGCCTAAATTAACTATAGACATATTTCCCTCCACGTCACCATATCCCTTTTATATCCAAATCAAAACGTATTATTATCCTGTTAACAAAAGTCGCTAATACCTGATGCCTTCCTAATATGCTACCTAATCAACTATCTTAATACTATCCACACCTATTGACCACCTAATGGCTCATATAATTACTATACATGTACACCTCGGAAAATCCACTACTTTATTCAATACATCAAAATCCAAAAAGTAGTAACGTCACTGACCAATGACATCCATCAACTACCAACCACGATCGAGATCGCTGATTCGTTCAAAGTGACTCATGCCCCCGTTAGATCCTGGAAGTCGTAATTAATTGATCTAAAAACATGTGTCAGAAGAAACTTTCATCTGTTAAGAAGATAACATATATTAATTAAGTTCGATGTGTTACATGTTTCTATCGGCAATGTAATCACTTTTCATATGATGTAAAGTTTATGATTTAATATATTGTGTGCCACCAAATATTGTCATGGGTGCATGTATTAGCTTACGACATCACACACTTTGTAATTTAATATTTTGGTAAAGTTAAATGTTATAGCCTGTTCATTCTAAAAATATGTAGTATTTCCACCTTGAAAGCTTAAATAATGGTCTGGATAAAGCTACCAGATATCCTAGACTTATAGGTACAAATTTACATTTATTAGCTTGCCTTAATTTGTAATAATACTTTGGTAATTTACGTGCTATCAATTTGAAGTCATGAATTTAGTATTTATTTACTTGAGTGAACGAAGAGTTTATCAATAGATTTCAACTTATAGGTAGTCATTGCAACTTTACGAGGATTTGAAAGGATGGGCTAATAATAGATACATAAGACAAAACATTGATTAGAGTCTTAATAACATGTACATTTGCTAATTAATATTTTGTTTGCATGTACTAATTAATATTTGCTAATAATTTTTTATTTATATGTTTTACTTGTTGTGCGTGCTCCAAGCGGTTTCATAAGCTCTGCATGTTCCTTAAAGGAAAACAATCATAATTATTCTATTTTTTTCATAAGCTCATCTTGTTTTGCTTGCTCTGATTTTTTCAAGTAGTTTCTGCTACTCTGATGCTACAGCTTTTACCTTCACTATCACAATTTTTCTCCATAATTCTTCTCCTTTTTCTCTACAACATCAATGGAGTCACTAGCCTCTGATACTTTAGTGCCTTGCTCACTGTCTTTCCTACCATTTGAACTATAATACACAGATGATTATTGCTGCTGTTGTCTTTATGGACAGGGTATGTACATATAAAAATTCATGGTTGAGTCTGTTTATAGTTTGCTACATTTGTATTTATCTTTGTATATGAATTACCCACTTTTTTGAGAGATCTCATTTCACACCTTGCTGTATATTTTATGTTGTCCCAAATTAATTCAGAAATTCATTTTCCGTTGAGCTAGCATGTTTATTGTACGATTTAGTTTGTAATGAGGAATGTTATGGTTTATGTTAAATTTAATGCTAAAAGCAATATGATGATGCAGTTCATCAAACCCAATGTGGTTTGTCTATTATTATTTTTCCTCCACTAAGTAAAATAATCAGACTCCAAATGAGATTTTTTTTTTGTTGTAATTGCGTCTTTCAATCCTTTAGTTTACCATTATAACACTTGCTGATTCCTTCAATCCATATTTGAGTAATAATGCAATTTCAGAAGCAGAATCAATTGAATGTAAACGATTTATCTTTGATAAAGTTTTATATTTTTCTTTTTAAAATTATTAGTACAGCTCTTAAGCGATGGTTCCCCTCAAGGCATATGCTGGTTTGTGTTATGTTGGTTGGACAGGCAAAGTTCCTATTTTCCGCCCTCTTCATTCATATTTTGCAACAAAAAAACGTTACTTAAAAATATTTACACATGTCCATTTGTCCATTGGATGTGTTTTCGTTGTGTATTAGGTGTTCTGCATCTTTGATTCATTGTTATTGATCACTCTTGCAGAAAATGTACAAACACTAATAGTACTACTGTTTGAAATCATCTGGAAATGAGTGTTCAACCTGGTTTACAATGTCATTAGATAGGAAGGAAAAATGCATATATACATTATCATTTTAAAATGTTTTAAACGACAAAAACAAAAACAAATTACATAATAGTGGCAACAATACGATGATGAGTACAACCTAAGAGCACCAAATACAATCTCTCATCAGTATGTGATAGTTATGATTGGTAGTTTTCTTATAAACTGTGTAAATTAACCATTATTATATAAGTACAAACTGTATTTCTCAGTTGGTGTTGAAGGAAACATAAGTTTCTAACCTACACAAACAATGCTGAAGGCAAATGTAATAGCCACATGTACCACTGCAGTATTTCTAACCTACACAAACAATGCTGTATAGATTAACTGTTTATATTTTTGAATAACCTAACAAACAATGCTATGCAGATTAACCGTTTATATTTTTGAATAACCTGTTCAGCTGCTGAACTTCATGAATCAACATCTGATTGTAACTAAAGTTCAAGTTTATGAATCACCAATAGACATCCATAAAAATTTGCTTCAAGAATTCTCATTTTTCTTATATCTGTTAGGTTTTTTGTGATACAACATTCCATACTTATGTAGATCTTGGATATATTTGAGTCTATATGGAATTATGACTCAAATTCATTGCCTATTTTATAGGTTTCCTAGATTTTTTGAAGATTGATTAATTGCATCTTTTAAAGATTTGGTAGATTTTATGGAGTAATTAGTTGCCTCTTTTATTGCATTAGAAAAGGCGACAAATTATCTACATGGGAAGGGGCTTATGGAAAGATTTATTTTGACCAAGTTTTGTGGTGGATTTATTTTTGAGAGATTTTAGGACCCAATTAGGTTTTTGACCTAGTCTTTCTATTTGTCTATATAAGGATACTTGTAACACCCCGTATTTTCGGGAAAGACGTTAAACAACAAATTAAAGAATAATTAATTTGAAAAAGAAGAAATAGGTGAAACGGGTTGCGCCATTGCATTCATCTTGGAATTCTGCTTGAGATAGAGTCCGAGTTTGCGTAAATCTGACACCATATGAAGAAGATATCTTTAAATTAAATAATGCAGCAAAACATGAAAAAAAATAGAATGAGAAAAGAATAATGTTTAGCATTGTTCTAAAATTTATAAGCAAAAGACTTAGTAGCTCATTTGGTTAGAACATGTGACTTGCATACAAGAGGTACAGAGTTCAATCCCCGCTAGCGCCATATATTTTTGTTTTAAGGGAGTGGCTAAAAAGTAGCCTAGTGTGAACGCAGTTTAATATATATATATATATATATATATATATATATATATATATATATATATGACGTGCACGCACATGTGGCACATTTTTTTTATTTTTGGTCAACGATTGTCTTCTTTTCTTACGTAGCCTTCTATGATTGGCCTGTTGGTCGAACATTGAGTCATTAAGGCTTACATGGCGCAAAACGGTTGGCTAAATGACATATTAATCGACTTTGATGGCTACGATCACTCCCGGTTTGATCCAACGGCTCTAATCTAATCAAATCTCTATAAATACAACCCTAGACCATAACCCTAATCACACAAATTTAAAGATAAAGAGCCGTCATGCTGCTGGAGTCGAGCTAAGAGCATCCGTCGTTGCAAATTAGAAGAAAGGAATAAAGCTACAAATCAAATCAAATTAAAACTAGGACAACGTGTTAGTCTTCATCAAAGAAGAGCTGTACAATTTCAGAAAAACAAATTTCAGAAATCAAGACTACTCTTTTGTTTGTAAGTGCGGTTAATACGTAGATTTAAACATGATCTTTTTTGTATCATGGCTTGTATAATTTGAACGTAGAACGATGTCCATATGTGAATTTGATTTATATATATTAATTTGTGGGTGATGAACATGCTAAACTTGATTTATGTTCACATTTATTTGTTGGCGATGAACATACTATTGTGTACTTTTAGTGATAAAACTTATTATGAAATGGGTGATGAACTCATTCTAGCGTATGTTAACTTAATGGTATAATTTGGTGGTTACTTGCAAGTTTATGATCTAAATCATATACTTATGTTGGATCAACATTTATGTATATTTAGAATTATGTTAAGTTGAACCTATATATGTTGCAAGTTAAATTAGCGGCCCTCTTATGTTTTAACATACATAAATTAATATGATAAATGGTGATTTAAATATGATTATTTGTGGCTTATGTTTTAGCATACATAAGTTAATATGATAAGTGGTGATTTAAATATGATTATTTGTGGCTTATGTTTTAACATACATAAGTTAATATGATAAGTGGTGATTTAAATATGATTATTTTTGGCTTATGTTTTAACATACATAAGTTAATATGATAAGTGGTGATTTAAATGTGATCATTTGTGGCTTATGTTTTAACACACATAAGTTAGTACTATAAGTGGTGAATTAAATGTGATTATTTGTGGCTTATGATTTAACATACATAAGTTAACATGCTAAGTTGTGATTTAAATATGTTTATAAGCAAAGACTTGATTATGTAAACCAATTTGTTTAGATCTACAACTATACATGTTAGATCCATGTTAGTTTGATTCAACCTCTATGCAAGTCCACCACTACATGTTCAAGTTGGGATAGTACTATGTAAAACTCTTATGATTATGATTCATGTTACATAGATCTAGATTGCAAGTCCATAATTAAAAGTATATTATGCCAAGTTCATGTGACACATATAATTAGATCCATATTTTTGTATGGTTCTGTGCCAAAACCTATATGCCACATGTTTTATGTTGTTGGAATAATTCATGTTCTTTGTGTTTGCTTTTTTTTTTTGATTATGAGTTTGGCTAAAATATCGAGCCTAACACTCGATGTAATTTTGCGAACGTACAACGGGGGTAACGTTGGGGGAAAATAGGAAATTACATGTAATTGGCATTTTGGCATATAACCTTGATTAGCGACGTTTAATGGTATAATTTATGTACCAAAAGTCATGAACCTGATTTAGAGGGAAAGCGGGCCATAACATTAATTGTTGATAATGTACATTAAAAGAGTAATTATGGCACGATTAAATTGGGAATAATTTACATATAAGCGGGCCATAACAATAATTGTTGATAATGTACATTAAAAGAGTAATTATGGCACAATTAAATTGGGAATAATTTACATATAAGCGGGCCATAACAATAATTGTTGAAAATGTACATTAAAAGACTAATTATGGCACAATTAAATTGGGAATAATTTACATATAGAATTTGTCATAAATGAGAAATACGTAAATTGTAGAAAATATGAATATGCCTAACCCGAGGTTAGATTGAGTTGTAGTGTAAAACTGCCCGGATCCGCCCGGCTTTCCAGTAACCACAACAATACCTATCTAATGTGAGAGGTTAAGACATTGAGCCCAATAAGAACCCGAGGTTAGACTGAGCTGCGGTGTAAAGCTGCCCGGAACAGACCGACACATCCAGTGATCGCAACAATACCTGTCTAATGTGAGTGGTTAGTGCTTTAATAAATGAATTAAACCTAGACAAGATTTGGTAGGGTAAAGTTAACTTTAGAACACTTAACCAATTTAACATGTTAATTAGACAAGTGGGTAAGGTTAAGTAACTTTAGAACACTTAACCAATTTAACATGTAAATTCGACAAGTGGGCAAGGTTAAGTAAATTCAGAACGCTTAACCATTATAACATGTTAATTGAACAGATGGTAGAGTTAAAGTTAACCAAGGTATCACTTAACCAATATATATATATATATATATATATATACACACACACACATATATATATACACACACACATATAACATGACGTGTGGTAGGGTTAAGTTAACGCAAGAGGACAACACTTAACCATGATAACATGACAAGTAGATGGGTTAAGTTAACTTGAATTGATTGATGACACTTAACCAATATAACATGGTAAACGAGTGCGGTTAACATGTAACCAACATAACAATGTGAATGAACAGGGTTAAGTTAATAAATCACACTTAACCAATCCAACATGATAAGTGAGAAAGTTTAAGTTAGTAAGAAACACTTAATCAACATGACATGACAAGTAGGAGGGTTAAGTACATATCGGGTTGGTGGGTAATATCAGTAAATATAGGCCCACACACTTAACCATTAATACGCATGCTTGAATCCGTGGGAAGGTTAAGTACACGTTGGGTTGGTGGGTAACATTTGTAAATATAGGCCCATAAAACTTAACCATTAAATACACATGCTTGAATCGGTAGGAGGGTTAAGTACACGTCAGGGTTGGTGGGTAATATCAGCAAATATAGGCCCACAAACTTAACCATAAGGAAACCCTAGTAACGGGGACCCATTTCAGTAGTTACCCACATAGGTGTATCATGGTACCCTGAAACTAGGCAGGGTGGGGCACGATTACTGGGCTGATTATTAGCGGTCAAAACGACAGTGGTTGGTGCAGCAGTGTAGGTTCTAACGGAGTGTGGGCGTGCACGCACTCCGAAGCAGAAAAAGCAGGCACTGGGATTCAGTAGTATACACTGTGCACTCTGGAATCGTGTCGGGTTGCCACCATAAGACTTGATACACCCTATGGTGGGGCCAGCACAGGTTTCTACAATCTAGCGGGGGCCGTATGACACATGCAGGTAGCATAATCACTAGTTAGACATAGGTCACATAAACCCTGAACCTGAGAAGCATTCAATAGGTAGCATAAACCTCAGTTGGACCTAGGTCGTGTAAACCCTGGTTGAATCTAGGAAGCGCTCGATAGAAAACCCTAGATTAGATCTTGGTAATAAATGGAATTTCCATAATAGATGTACACCTGAAGGTAACCACAATTAGGAGGATTGGGATAACGTTGTAAATATTATCGTTGTATACGGATTACTAGCTGGGACACTAGTTACCGGTGTAGGGACGTGGATATCTGAATAACAGGGTGGTAGCGAAGCAGAGAAATAGAAATGAGTGTTGTTGTATATCTTGCCTTGGTCTGTCTTTTGATATCTTGACACTATAACATTGTCCTACTTTCGATTATTCATGTCATGATCTTTGCTCCCTGTTTAAATGCTAGTAATAACTGGACTTACCAGACTTATTGTCTGACCCACTTTCTTTCGTCCTCTTTTCTTCCGTTTCACCTCAGGTAGTCAGTGGGGGAATAGCTCAGCTTAGTTTGGACCATATCTCCTTCCAAGCTTGAAGATTAGTCGAAGTTTTTCTTGGATTCCCTTTCCCATTGCTATGGCTGGCTCATGCTACATTAGGGAATATAAATGTTATTTTATGCTTCTTTATTTTGTTATGTAAGACAGATACTCTGGTATTTGAAAACAATTGTTGTATAAACTGTTTTATAAATGAAGTAAAGTTTTATTTTCCACTGTTTAAATTTGTTTATCTTGTAATTTATCTGCACCTTTTACCTAAAGCGCTCCACCGAAGTTAAGGCATTCCCTTTGTGAGTGACCTTAACGAAGGTGGGGTGTTTCACTTGGTATCAGAGCTGAAGGTTACCGGATCAGATAAAAAGATTTGAAAAATTATTTTCAAAACGGTTTTAAAAAAGCATTTTCAAAAGAAAAGTTTCGTTTTAAAGGCATGTTCCCCAAAGCCATATGCACTGTCTTTTGATCCTCTGTTTGAATCATTATTTCCTTCTTTCCTGAGTCTCTGGGCCTCCTGGCTTTCTAGGAGGTAACCTCATCGTGGCATGGTTCTGTAGGCTTGACGAGACTACGACACCTGTCAAAGGACAAAGAAGTGTCCGAATTCCATCTATAGCCGAAGTAGTTTCACCTGCGGTTAATTTTCTTTCGAGCTTTGTAGGATTTTCCGTGTGATGGAGGCATCTTTCGAGAGACTTGTCAACATGATTACACAAGGATGGTAAAGATGAGAATGAGGGAGTTTGGCTAAGGGGCACAACCCAAGGATGAGAAATTCATGGATATGGACTTGGCCCACGAAGGAGGAAAGAATAGTAAAACACTAAGACAAGAGGAGGTATCTTTATGGTATAACGACAAGGGCATGCTCTCACCGCCAGTGTACCGGAGAAAGGGGTAGTAAATTTTCTGTTGAGAGTTTAGCTTTTCTTTTTGATCATCCTGTTAGCACCCTTTTTATTTTAGAACTTCATATTCGTTTATACCCACTACCACAGTTGAGTTTTTGCACCTTAGTACTCGTATAGTAGAAGATCCCATTTTAGTCTCAGATCCAATTGGTGGTTCGACCCATTTATCTTTGGTTTGTAAGGATTTGAGAGTAGCTATAATTAAGCATTGGGTTTAAGCGTAATGCTTTTGTTTTTGGGTTTCATGGGCTATGGGTTGATTTTAGGCATGGGTTGGTTAACTAGTAATTGTGAAGGGAGGGTAGTTAGACTTTTGATTCGCCTCGGAAATACCCTTGAGATTTCGTGCGATCCTAAAGGATCAGTCAGGCCTAGCTACCTAGAATCACTTGATACATCTATCGATGGTTTGCGATCCGTTAGAGTAGTCCATGAGAACACAGATGTTTTTGGTTAGGTTAGGGGTTTGTCCCCTAAAACGCGAGATAGACTTCCGCATATATCCAGTTAACAATGCCAAGCTAGTTATCCGATCAACGACAATTATGGAAATGGAGATCAAGAAGCTTCACAATCGTGAAGGTTAATTAATTAGTTAAGGTACAGTGGAGTGAAGCTCAAGAAGACGCGACGTGGGAAACTGAAGATAAGACACGCGTATCATGCCCTTTTTCTTAAGGATATATCCTTGATCTTTTTGTAGGAATCTTATGCATACTTGTTTCTATCTTTTTAGGTATATCCTCTAGGTCATATCTTCGATCCTTAGGTAGCTATAAACCTATGGTTGAAACATGAGTTTAAGACATGTTATGTTTGGTGGATGAAAGTGTTTGCTAGTGGTTGCTCGTGGATGCATTTACACACATTAGGCACTAGATCGGCTCAGTCACCTTTTCATATTGCATATGGATCCAAGTGCATATGTTTGTATAAGGATTGAAACTTGATGTGTTATCATATGGACGTTGCATTTGTATGAATGATTGTGCACTCATGTAGAAAATCTTGAGTAGGAAAAAAAAATTCATACATAATGGATTCATGGCACAGACATAATTCGCACTAAGGAGGTCAACTGAATTAGTGGACCGCCTGATTTTGCATTAGATAAGGACATATACACACACTATGCATATCATCATGAAGCAATAGAAATCTTTTTAAATACAAGGAATGCCTGTGATTGAATGATTGAGTAGATGGATGATTGGATGGTAGGATATACATTCTTCCAGACTTGGAGATTTCGGGGACGAAATCCTTTAAGGAGGGGAGAATGTAACACCCGATATTTTCGGGAAAGACGTTAAATAACAAATTAAAGAATAATTAATTTGAAAAAGAAGAAATAGGTGAAACGGGTTGCGCCATTGTGTTCATCTCGGAATTCTGCTTGAGATAGAGTCAGAGTTTGCGTAAATCGGACTCCATATGAAGAAGATATCATTAAATTAAATAATGCAGCAAAACATGAAAAAAAATAGAATGAGAAAAGAATAATGTTTAGCATTGTTCTAAGATTTGTAAGCAAAAGACTCAGTGGCTCACTTGGTTAGAACATGTGACTTGCATACAAGAGATACAGAGTTCGATCTCCTCCAGCGCCATATATTTTTGTTTTAGGGGAGTGGCTAAAAAGCAGCCTAGTGTGAACGCAGTTCAATATATATATATATATATATATATATATATATATAATATACATGACGTGTACACACACGTGGCGCATTTTTTTATTTTTGGTCAAGGATTGCCTTCTTTTCTTACGTGGCCTTCTATGATTGGCCTGCTGGTCGAACATTGAATCATTAAGGCTTACATGGCACAAAACGGTTGGCTGAATGACATATTAATCGACTTTGATGGCTACGATCACCCCTGGTTTGATCCAGCGGCTCTAATCTAATCAAATCTCTATAAATACAACCCAAACCATAACCCTAATCACACAAATTAAAAGATAAAGAGCCGTCATGCTGCCGGAGTCGAGCTAAGAGCAGCCGTCGTCGCAAATTAGAAGAAAAGATTAAAGCTACAAATCAAATCAAATTAAAACTAGGACAACGTGTTAGTCTTCATCAAAGGAGAGCTGTACAATTTCAGAAAAACAGATTTCAGAAATCAAGAATTCTCTTTTGTTTGTAAGTGCGGTTAATACATAGATTCAAACATGATCTTTTTTTATATCATGGCTTGTATAATTTGAACGTAGAACAATGTCTATATGTGAATTTGATTTATATTTATATTAATTTGTGGGTGATGAACATGCTAAACTAGATTTAAGTTCACATTTATTTGTTGGCGATGAACATACTATTATATACTTTTAGTGATAAAACTTATCATGAAATGGGTGATGAACTCATTTTAGCGTATGTTAACTTAATGGTATAATTTGGTGGTTACTTATAAGTTTATAATCTAAATCATATCCTTATGTTGGATCAACATTTATGTATATTTAGAATTATGTTAAGTTGAACCTATATATGTTGCAAGTTAAATTAGCGGCCCTCTTATGTTTTAACATATATAAGTTAATATGATAAGTGGTGATTTAAATATGATTATCTGTGGCTTATGTTTTAACATACATAAGTTAATATGATAAGTGGTGATTTAAATATGATTATTTATGGCTTATGTTTTAACATACATAAGTTAATATGATAAGTGGTGATTTAAATGTGATCATTTGTGGCTTATGTTTTATCACACATAAGTTAATAAGATAAGTGGTGAATTAAATATGATTATTTGTGGCTTATGATTTAACATACATAAGTTAACATGCTAAGTTGTGATTTAAATATGTTTATAAGCAAAGAATTGATTATGTAAACCTATTTGTTTAGATCTACAACTGTACATGTTAGATCCATGTTAGTTTAATTCAACCTCTATGCAAGTTCACCACTACATGTTCAAGTTAGGATAGTTCTATGTAAAACTCTTATGATTATGATTCATGTTACATAGATCTAGATTGCAAGTCCATAATTAAAAGTATATTATGCCAAGTTCATGTGACACATATAATTAGATCCAAATTTTTGTACGATTCTATGCCAAAACCTATATGCCACATGTTTTATGTTGTTGGAATATTTCATGTTCATTGTGTTTCCTTTTTTTTTGTTTATGAGTTAGGCTAAAATATCGAGCTTAACACTCGATGTAATTTTGCGAATGTACAACGGGGGTAACGTTGGGGGAAAATAGGAAATTACATGTAATTGGCATTTTGGCATATAACCTTGATTAGCGACATTTAATGGTATAATCTATGTACCAAAAGTCATGAACCTGATTTAGAGGGAAAGCGGGCCATAACAATAATTGTTGATAATGCACATTAAAAGAGTAATTATGGCACAATTAAATTGGGAATAATTTACATATAAGCGGGCCATAACAATAATTGTTGATAATGTACGTTAAAAGAGTAATTATGGCACAATTAAATTGGGAATAATTTACATATAAGCGGGCCATAACAATAATTGTTGAAAATGTACATTAAAAGAGTAATTATGGCACAATTAAATTGGGAATAATTTACATATAGAATTTGCACTAAATGAGAAATATGTAAATTGTAGAAAATATGAATATGCCTAACCCGAGGTTAGATTGAGTTGTGGTGTAAAATTGCCCGGACCCGCCCGGTTGTCCAGTAACCACAACAATACCTATCTATTGTGAGAGGTTAAGGCATTGAGCCCAATAAGAACCCGAGGTTAGACTGAGTTGCGGTGTAAAGCTTCCCGGAACCGACCGGCACATCCAGTGACCACAACAATACCTGTCTAATGTGAGTGGTTGGTGCTTTAATAAACGAATTAATGCTAAGACAAGATTTGGTAGGGTTAAGTTAACTTTAGAACACTTAACCAATTTAACATGTTAATTAGACAAGTGGGTAAGGTTAAGTAACTTTAGAACACTTAACCAATTTAACATGTAAATTAGACAAGTGGGTAAGGTTAAGTAAATTTAGAACGCTTAACCGTTATAACATGTTAATTGAACAGATGGTAGGGTTAAAGTTAACCAAGATATCACTTAACTAATATATATATATATATATACATACATATATATGTATATAACGTGATGTGTGGTAGGGTTAAGTTAATACAAGAAGACAACACTTAACCATGATAACATGACAAGTAGATGGGTTAAGTTAACTTGAATTGATTGATGACACTTAACCAATATAACATGGTAAACGAGTGGGGTTAACACTTAACCAACATAACATGGTGAATGAACAGGGTTAAGTTAATAAATCACACTTAACCAATCCAACATGATAAGTGAGAAAGGTTAAGTTAGTAAGAAACACTTAACCAACATGGCATGACAAGTAGGAGGGTTAAGTACATATCGGGTTGGTGGGTAATATCAGTAAATATAGGCCCACACACTTAACCATTAATACACATGCTTGAATCCGTGGGAAGGTTAAGTACACGTCGGGTTGGTGGGTAATATTAGTAAATATAGGCTCACAAAACTTAACCATTAAATACACATGCTTGAATCGGTAGGAGGGTTAAGTACACGTCAGGGTTGGTGGGTAATATCAGCAAATATAGACCCATAAACTTAACCATAAGGAAACCCTAGTAAGGGGGACCCATTTCAGCAGTAACCCACATAGGTGTATCATGGTACCCTGAAACTAGGCAGGGTGGGGCACGATTACTGGGCTGATTATAAGCGGTCAAAACGACGGCAGTTGGTGCAGCAGTGTAGGTTCTAACGGAGTGTGGGCGTGCATGCACTCCGGAGCGGAAAAAGAAGGCACTGGGCATCAGTGTGCACTCTGGAATCGTGTCAGGTCGCCACCATAGGACTTGATACACCCTATGGTGGGGCCAGCACATGTATCTACAATCTAGCGGGGGCCGTATGACACACGCAGGTAGCATAATCCCTAGTTGGACCAAGGTCGCATAAACCCTGAACCTGAGAAGCAGTCAACAGGTGACATAAACCCTAGTTGGACCTAGGTCACGTAAACCCTGGTTGAATCTAGGAAGCGCTCGATAGAAAACCCTAGATTAGATTTAGGTAATAAATGGAATTTCCATAATAGATGTACACCTGAAGGTAACCACAATTACGGGGATTGGGATCACGTTGTACTTATTATCGTTGTATATGGATTACTAGTTGGGACACTAGTTAGCCGGTGTAGGGATGTGGAAATCAGAATAACAGGGTAGTAGCGAAGCAGAGAAATAGAAATGAGTGTTGTGTATATCTTGCCTTGGCCTGCCTTTTGATATCTTGACACTATAGCATTGTCCTACTTTCGATTATTCATGTCATGATCTTTGCTCCCTGTTTAAATGCTAGTAATAACTGGATTACCAGACTTATTGTCTGACCCACTTTCTTTCGTTCTCTTTTCTTCCGTTTCCCCCCAGGTAGTCAGTGAGGGAATAACTCAGCTTAGCTTGGACCGTATCTCCTTCCAAGCTTGAAGATTAGTTGAAGTTTTTCTTGGATTCCCTTTTCCATTGCTATGGCTGGCTCATGCTACATTAGGGAATATAAATGTTATTTTATGCTTCTTTATTTTGTTATGTAAGATATATACTCTAGTATTGGAAAACAATTGTTGTACAAACTATTTTATAAATGAAGTAAAGTTTTATTTTCCGCTGTTTAAATTTGTCTGTCCTGTAATTTATCTGCACCTTTTACCTAAAGCGCTCCACCGAAGTTAAGGCATTCCCTTTGTGAGTGATCTTAACGAAGGTGGGGTGTTTCAATACTTGAAGGGAAGAAGAAACAAAACTTGTTTTTTTTTTGGGATTGAGATAAATTCACAATTATTTTTAGGTTTTCATTGTAATAATTCGATGGATTAATAAAGGTTTGTTTGGAGGAATTCTCTTGTTATTGTTATCTTCTTCTCTCTTTGAAATCTAATTGTGTAGTGATCTTGCAGAAACCCTAACAATTGGTATTAGAGCCTTGTACATAATTTTTTTGGTGAGGGTTTGAATATGGATAAAATAATTATTGAAAAGCTTAATGGAAGAAATTGGGGATTATGGAAGGCGAATATGGGAGATTTCCCTTATCTTAATGATCTTCATCAACCATTAGAGAATAACGGGGAGAAACCTAGCAATGTATCTAAAGCAAAATGGGGGACTTTGGACAAGAAGGCTGCTGCGTCTATTCAATGTTTTTTGGATAATACAGTGTTTCATATTGTTGCTAGTGAAACATCTGCATTTAGCGTATGGAATAAATTGGAAGGGGATAATGCAAAAAACTCTGCAATAAATAAGGCACTTCTTATGAGAAGGTTGGTGTATCGGAAGCTTAAGGAAGGTGGATCAATTGGAGAGCATACTAATGATTTTTCAGGAAATTGTGAATCAATTAGCTGCCATAAATTTCAAGGTGGATGATGGAACACAAGCCTTAATGATGATGAGTTCGTTGCCAGAGAGTTGGGAAACACTTGTAGTCGTGTTGAATAATTCAAATTCGGACGGCGTTGTTTCAATGGGGTCAGTGGTTAGTAGCTTGCTTAATGAGGAGATGCGGAGGACGAGCCTTATGGAAGGAAAAAAAATTATTGCAATGGAGATGCGGAGGAGATGCGGAGGCAATGGAAATTGAAACTCCAATTGAAAAAAAATTATTGCAAGGAGGGTTAGTCAACGAAATATGGAAAGGCAATCGAATAGATCAGACATGAGAAAGAAATTCATTTGTTTATAATGTGACAAACGCGGTCATAACCTGAGATTTTGCCATAAGCTTATGAAGGATAAGGAGAAGATGAAGGCATTGGAAGAAGAGTCGGATGAACAAAAGGACAATGATAATGC
Organism: Allium sativum; assembly: GCA_030737875.1. NCBI lineage: Eukaryota > Viridiplantae > Streptophyta > Magnoliopsida > Asparagales > Amaryllidaceae > Allium > Allium sativum. The sequence continues at coordinate 975,934,500 of CM060924.1, forward strand.
AATGAATCTTGGTGTGGAACTTAAAGGCAATGTTTTATGTGTTAATGAAGGCGAAAGCAAAGATTGGATACTTGATTCGGGAGCTTATTTCCATGTATGCCATCAAAAGGAAGCATTTATTTATTATGAAGAAAAAACTGCTAAAGTGGAATCTGCCGATGATAGAGATTTGCATGTTGAAGGCATAGGTTCGGTTCGTTTGAAGATGAATGATGAAAAGGTGGTGAAGCTAACAGGGATTAGGTACATCCCAGAAACTAAGAAGAATCTTGCGTCAATTGGACAGTTGGAACAAAAAGGCAGTAATTTCTCGACTAGAGGTGGAGTCACAAGGGTATGGGGGGTAACAAGGAGCTTCTACACGCAAAACGGGGAAATAATAACATATATAAATTTCTTAGAAAAACGGTGGAGAATGTTATGAGTTCTCAAATTGGATTAGGAGGGGCAAGTTCATTTGAATCAAGGTGGAGCAATCAACGTTAAGCTACAAATCCTACACGGAGGTCATTGAGGTATTACAAGCAATTTTGAGATCTTTTATGTGGTGTATCTCATTAGCGAGATGCATTATTTGTGGATGGTTTTTGTTTCGTTGATTTGTTGGAGTGATTTCATATCTAGGTGGAGCTTGGATGACATATATGGAATATAGTATCAAGGTGAAGATTGTTAGGTTTTTTGTGATACAACATTCAATACTTATGTAGATTTTGGATATATTTGAGTCTATTTGGAATTATGACTCAAATTCATTGCGTATTTTATAGGTTTCCTAGATTTTTTGAAGATTGATTAATTGCATCTTTTAAAGATTTGGTATATTTTATAGAGTAATTAGTTGCCTCTTTTATTGCATTAGAAAAGGCAACAAATTATCTACATGGGAAGACATATGGAAAGATTATTTTGTCCAAGTTTTGTGGAGGATTTATTTTTGAGAGACCCAATTAGGTTTTAGACCTAGTCTCTATTTGTCTATGTAAGGATCTCATTAAGGAGAGAATTACTTGTACTTGAAGGAAAGAAGAAAAAAAAACCTGTTTTTTTTTTGGATTGAGATAAATTCTCAATTATTTTTAGGTTTTCATAGTAATAATTTGGTGAATTAATAAAGGTTTGTTTGGAGGAATTTTCTTGTTATTATTACCTTCTTCTCTCTTTGAAAATCTAATTGTGTAGTGATCTTGCGGAAACCCTAACAATATCTAGTGCTATTATTTCAATGCATTATTTATTGTGGTACAACTGTTGCTGCTCGAGGGGCATTGTTTATTCATTGCATGAATTGTTTCTCTCGACTTAAGGAATGGGAAGAGGTATAACCATGACTAAGGAAGTTTTGTCTCGTATCAATGATAAAGAAGTAGCTCAATGTCAACAAGGATTTCAGAGCTAGAGCAGTTAGTTTACATGTTAATGAAATGTCAGGTATAATTTCAAATTATATTTTAACAATTTAAAGTTGTATTGTTTCCAATATAAAATTGCTTTCTCCGACTCCATATTATTGCCACCAACCATTTTGCTTTGGCGATGTTTGATATTACAAAAACATCAACCTTCTATGGCTCTATATAATCAACCGTCGATCAAAACAATTTTCAAAGATGATAAATCACTTTGCATTTTAAGCAGCGTTAGATATTTCAGTCATAACCATGGTTCAAAGTGAGCTAATTTCAATCTGTAGGCATATTTTTTCTAAAATAGGTACATGACCAAAATGAATCTTGGTTGTCTGTTTCCAGTATTTATTTTTTCTGACCACACATATGTGCTGTCTGCTAGGCCTATTATTTTTAGTTTTTCTTTGTTGGCTTCATTGAAATTTTGTACTAATTTGATGCACACCCTTTTGCAAATGCCTTGATTGTCTGTTTCCAACATTTGATCTTCTAAACTGCATGTATGTGATATCTCCTGGGCCTTTTATTTTTTTTTCTTTGTTGACATCATCGAATCTTCGTATTAAGTTGGTGCACCCTTTTTGCTTTTGCCACTTTATATGGAATTTGGAGACAACTTTTTTATAATCATCTTATTGTCTTAAATTTTATCTTTTGGCTCAGTTTTGATATTGACACAGTTTGCATCAAAATGGACTGACGTGAGAATATTTAATTGTTTTTTGGGTTTTGAGAAGGTAGCTTTTGTCATTTTCTTTTCAGTAAACCATTTTTAGTTCATGGAAACAATAGCAGCAATTAAAATGCCATTGTGACAATCAGTTTCATGTACGTGTCTTCAACGTACCATCTAATTTGGTACACGACTTGATAAAATTGTATAACTATACTTAATATAATTTGTGTATTTGTGGATAACGACTTGTACAAGGAAATGAAAGGAATGCTGAAATTGGATGCACCACTCATACACCACTAATAAGAGACTTAGTAGTTATTTTAAATATCGATGATGCTCTAGGCAAAGCCCATTCATACAACACTAATTGTTCAATAGGTACAAATTTTAGTGAAATATTATACACAGATGCCCTTATCTAATAAAAATAAAAATCAATATTAAACCAAGAATCCATAGTAACATTTGTATACATCATCATTTGAATTATATTCGAACTCTTTTAGTTATAAATTTTTATTTATTTGGTTTCAAGTTAGCATTTTTAATGCATTACTGGAGTTATTATGGTTTATCCAACAACTGTCTTCACTTGTGCCTTTTTAATGCAACAACTATTTTTCCATCACTAAATTTTTTTTTTTACTTTTTATCTTCAACATTCGCTATTAAACTGTCCTAAACTTGTACACATGTTAAGGGTGCACATCGTCCAATTTCACTGCTCTGTTATGTCATATCCTTCTATGATATCTTCAAGGTTAGGTGACACGTCTCCACATACAAGTTTAAATTCACTACAAGTTCTATATGTCCACCATCTGTTATTACTGCTAAGTTTCAGTTTTCTAATATATTTCAAATATTATTGATTTTGCAAGATGTAGAAAGTTGTAACACCCCACGCCCGCTAGGGTCACTCACTAAGGGAATGCCATAGCATCGGTGGAGTATTTTAGTGAATATAGAACAGAAAAATTACCACAAGACAGATATAAATAGTACTTGAAATTTTAAAACATCATCTCATAACAGCGGAAACTAAACATGTCTGGTTACATCATAAAACCACGGTAAAAGTCAAGTACAATATCCATCAAAATAAAGAAGTACATAATCCCACTCTCTCATACAATAGCCAGAACAAAAGAAAAGATAACTGGAGCTTTACATCTACCCAAGCTCCTAAAGACTGGAACAGCAATCTGATCAAGCTCTACTACCGCTAGGATCCACCGTAGGACCTGAGGGTTGGGAAAAAGATAAAAACAACGGGGTCAGACATAAGTCTGAGTGAGTCCTATAACTTTAACAATACTATCATTAAAGTAACCAGAGAAGACATAAATTTGACCTACGGTAATATCTGGGGATGAATGGCTACACTAAGCAGCTTGGTAGACTTAGGATAAACTAAGATAACTGTCAGGACGCATCTACCCACCCAGGGATAATTACTAACTGCACCACACCAGTCTTTCCTACTTAAAGGTTGATCCCTTCCAAGGACTTAGAAAATTTCCCCAGTAGTTTCATGTACCCCTAGCCCACTACGTAGGTGCCGTCTGCCCCTATCTCCACTAGGTGTACCCAGTAATTCTTACCCAGTAGTTTCGTGTACCCCTACATAGGTGCCGTCTGCCCCTATCTTCATTAGGTGTACCCACTACTCCCCAAGCGATCGGCTCCCTACCGTAGATACCCGTGCTGGTCCCACAGTGGGGTGTATCACTCCCCTAAAGTGGCTACCCAATACTAACGGTGCACGGCTTTATATCTACACGATGCAACAACGGCTTATCTACCCGCCCGGGCCCACACACGCATATGAAACCCGTGGGACTTGCGTTGCCACCGCTAACCCGTTTTGGCCTCTTATAATCAAACCCAATATGCGTGTCCCGTCACTCGACATGGGTCGAGCCCACAAAGATACGTTTGAGATATTGGTTGAAATGGGCCCCCACAAGCTACCCACTTAAGCTTGTCAAATATCTAGTGTATCCCACTTAACCCTTTAATCATGTTTAATTACATGTTTCCACTTGGTTAAGTATTCTAATCGTATTTTCTATTGCCACCCAAGGCAACCCACTAGATTCCACATGCCACCCAAGGCAATCACAAAATTTCCTCATGCCACCCAAGGCACCCACTTAACCCCTCATGTCCCACTACATGCTACTATGGTTAAGTGTTTCTTAATTAATTAAGACCGTGATTTCCCATAAAGACCTCCCACATTAGACTGGCTGTTATGATCGCCTGGTTAAGCCGGTAGAATCCGGGCAGTCTTACGTCATAACGGAGTCTAACCTCGTGTCTTTACCTTAATCACGTATTTAATTTATGGCTAAGACCTCTCACATTGGGCTGACATTTGTAGCAACTGGTTAAGCCGGTCGGGTCCGGGCAGTTTTACACTACAAATGAGTCCAACCTCGTGTCTTGGTCGATTAATTACACCTAATTAATCACCCCCATATTAATTATCCCTAATTAATATCAAGTTTTCCATAACATGGGTAGACCTAACTCAATAGGTAAATTCCCATGGGGTAGACCTAACTCAATAGGTAAATTCCCACTTATGGTAATTTATTTTTATGGTATGCTTAATCATACCCAATCATTCATTTATTAACATATTTACCAACCCCATCGTTCCCCACGTAAATCGTTCTCGTTACATGACATAATAAAGGGGAAGATCATCACAAATATCATGGGTTTAGCATAAAACTTTGTCATGGGTTAAGAGGATGTCAACTTGCATATATGAGCATATATTAACCCAACTATATTTAACCCAAACTTGCATATTATCATACACATGATTTGCATAACATGTTGCATGTGAGCTTGCATATTATCATACACATATCTTGCATAACATGTTGAACTTGCATATAGGCATTCTCATACTTGCATAACATGTTAAACATGCATTTAAGCATACACATAACTTGCATAAGCATTCACATACTTGCATAAACATCCACATACTTGCATAAGCATTCACATACTTGCATAAACATGCATAACTTGCATAAGCATTCACATACTTGCATAAACATGCATAACTTGCATATCATGTCATTTAAGCATATACATATCTTGCATAAGTATTCATATACTCGCATAAGCATGCATAACTTGCATATCACATAAATCTTGCATTTAAACATATATATGACTTGCATAAGCATCCATACACTTGCATAAGCATGCATAACTTGCATTTCACATTAAACTTGCATTTAAACATATACTTAACTTGCATAAGTCACTTTGTTAAACATGCATAATTCCACTCATTAAATATGCATAAATCCACTTGTTAAATATGCATAAACCAACTTGTTAAACATGCATAAATCAACTTATTAAGCATGCATAAACCAACTTATCAAATATGCATAAACATAGAACAACATAGAGTAACATATCATTATAAATGATTCAAACTCACTAATCCGCATTTAAGACCATAAGTCTCATTACACCCAATCTACTTACTTTAACAATTGATGCTAAAGTGATAGAAACTCACCAAACCCAAAATTAACCAACTTATGAAGAGGGATTAGTTGCTAATTATGAAGATGGTGATGATTAGAGAATGATATGAGAGGGATTAGCTTGAAACTTCCTTCTTAGATTAATGGAGACTCCTTCTAGGATTTAATTTGGCGGCATGAGGCCTTCATTTCTATTTTTAGTATGGATTAAGGTAGGTTTAGGGTGTATTTATAGATTAAGAGAGTGTTTTAGGCCCTTAGATTAACCCTAGATTAATTTAGGTCCGTTAGATTTAGGAAACCTCTAGAACCAAGCCCAACCCTAACCAGAAAACCAGATCTGGTGCACCCAAGCACCCTGGTTCGACACGCCATGTCGACAGGCAAGTCGACAGGCAAGTCGACACCCCTGTCGACAGGCCTGTCGACAGCCCTGTCGACATGCTTAGGGCGGGAATCTTCCCGCCTGGCCCCGCTGGTTCTAAATTAAAATTTAAATTTAAATTCCTAAATCTGTTTTTAGCTCTAATTTTTCTGCAAACTTCTTTGGGCCATAACCGGGCCATACGGACTCCGATTCTCGAAAACTCGGACTCTATTTCGCGTATTTTTCCGAGACGAACGCAATAACGCAGCCCGTTACCCCCAATTCCCACGTCTGAGATTATTTATCCTGTAATTAGTGAATTTTAGTATTAACTAAAATTCGGGGTGTTACATTCTCCCCTCCTTAAAGGATTTCGTCCCCGAAATCTCTAAGCTAAGGAGAATGCATATCCTACCATCCAAACAACCATCTACTCAAATCATCAACCACGGGCATCCATTGTCCTTAAACAGTTTCTAATGACGTATGAGCATATGCAAAAAGTGTGTGTATATGTTCCCTATCTAATGTATGAACATATGCAAACCATGATAGTGCCATGCATCCATTATGTATGCGAGAGAACCCTATCGACACATACAATATCTACATGAGTGCACAATCATTCACCAAAATGCATCATCCATGTGATAACACAACCATTATACATCCATAAATCTATCTTCCTACACACAATTTTATGCAATATGCAACATGAAGTGACTGAGCCGATCTAGTGCCTAGAGTGTGTGTATATGCATCCACGAGCAACCACTAGCAAACACTTGCATCCACTTGCATCCATCAACCATAACATGTCTCAAACACATGTTTCAACCATAGGTTTACCCTATCTAAAGGTCAAAGGTACTAACGAGAGGACATACCAAAGATAAGATAAGTACTAGACAAGCGATAAAGGAGAAAGTAAAGACATACCCTCAAAAAGAAATGGGTACAATGAACGCATCTTCGCTTCCGTCTCCCAAGTCGCGTTGCTCTCATCTTCTCCCCATTGCACTTTGACCAGCTGAACCTCTCGATTCCTCAATTTCCTAGTCTCTGACCCAAGGATGCGAGTAGGAGCTCGTCGAATCGTCGCATCACGCTCAACCTCTACATCTCTAAGCAAGCTCGGCTCTACCACCTCTGCGGTCTCATGTAAGCACTTCCTCAGATGTGATACATGGAATACATCATGAACACCACTAAGTCTGTCGGGCAACTCCACCCTATATGCCATCTGTCCAATCCTTTCCTTGATAGGAAACGGCCCAACAAACCTCGGTGCTAACTTCCCAACGGATCCGAAGCGAACAACATTTCTTAACGGAGATACCTTGACAAAAACCATATCCCCAACCTCAAACTCAAGATCCGTCCTTCTCTTGTCCGCATAAGATTTTTGCCTATCCTGCGCTGCTTTCATCCTTCTTCGAATCAAGTCAATCTTCTCAGAAGTCTCCCTAACCATATCAGGCCCAAGCAAGATCTTATCCGTAGATTCCCACCAACATGTAGGTGATCGACAAGGCCTTCCATAGAGAGCTTCGAAAGGAGCCATACCAATACTGGACTGAAAGCTGTTATTATATGCGAACTCCACCAATGGAAGATGCTCTTCCCATGTACCTCCAAAATCTAAGATACAAAGCCTCAAAAGGTCTTCTAGAACACGATTCACCCTCTCAGTCTGGCCGTCCGTCTGAGGATGATATGCAGTGCTCAGACACAATTGAGTCCCCACTGCTTCTTGCAAACTTCTCCAGAACTCGCTAGTGAAGATAGGATCTCGATCACTTACTATGCTAGAGGGCACCCCATGTAATCGAACTATCTCTCGAAGATATACTGAAGCTAGCCATGGAGCAGTCCTCTTGCTCTTTACAGGTATGAAATGGGCGCTCTTAGTAAGTCTATCTACCACCACCCAAATTCCTGTATTACCCTTCCTCGACCTGGGTAACCCGTCAATAAAATCCATCGAGACGCTATCCCACTTCCATTGCGGAACCTCCAATGGGTGAAGCAACCCACCTGGTTTCCTTTGCTCCGCCTTCACTTGCTGGCACACCAAACATTGAGCGACATACTCGGCCACATCTTTCTTCATACCGGCCCAGAAGAAAACCCTCTTCATGTCTTGGTACATCTTATCCCCACCGGGATGAATGGTCATCCTAGAACGGTGTGCATCATCAAGAATAGCCTTCCTCAACCCTTCATCTAGCGGTACACAAAGTCTACCGTCCCTACGCAAGCACCCCCTATCGTCTAGGGTGTACCTGCTCAAATGGCTGGACGACTCCCCCCTTATGAGCTTCTCTATCAACTCAACCAACTGTGGGTCGTCCCTCTGGGCTTCCCCAATCCGCCCCAGAAGAGTAGGTCTAACTTCCAAAGAAGCTAGCAAACCGGGTACATAGTCAACGGAAGGTCTGAAATCAAACATCGAGATAAATTCCAAGCTTCGTCGTTCCACGAACAATGGACTCAAGGACAACCTCTTCCTGCTCAAGGCGTCCGCCACCACGTTACCCTTGCCAGGGGTATACGCTATCTCGAAATCATAGGATGCTAAAAACTCCATCCACCTTTGCTGTCTTAAGTTTAAATCTTTCTGAGAGAATAAGTACTTCAATGATTTATGGTCAGTGAACAACTCGAATCTCTCACCAAGAAGATAATGACGCCAAATCTTAAGCGCAAAAACAATAGCGGCCAGCTCGAGATCATGGGTAGGGTAATTTTTCTCATGTGCCCTCAACTGCCTTCCACCATAGGCTATTACCCTTCCCTCTTGCATTAAGACTGCGCCAAGTCCTGTCCCACAGGCATCGGTATAGACAACAAATGGCTTGCTCCCATCTGGCAACACTAAAACTGGAGCCGTGGTTAAAGCTCTCTTTAACCGTCGGAACGCATCATCACAATCTACGTCCCATGTGAAAACAAGATTCTTCTTTGTTAAGCGGGTTAATGGGGCTGATATCTTCGCGAAGTCTTTGATGAACTTCCTATAATAACCCGCCAACCCCAAGAAACTTCTTACTTCGGTAGCATTCTTCGGAACCTTCCAATCCTGAATTGATACTACCTTCGCGGGATCCACAGCTATCCCTTCCTTGGAGACCACGTGCCCCAAGAACCGTACTTCCTTCCTCCAGAAGTGACATTTAGAGAATTTAGCCTTAAGGCTATGCGCTCGAAGAGTCTTCAACACTTCCCCAAGATGTAGGGCATGCTCTTCTTCACTCTTAGAGAATACTAAGATATCATCCACAAAGACCACCACAAATTTATTAAGGAACTCCCTGAACACCCTACTCATCAAATCAACAAAGTATGCAGGGGCGTTCGTCAACCCAAATGGCATCACCAGCCACTCATAGAAACCATCCGGAGTCCTAAAGGCAGTCTTGTCTATGCTATCCTCGGCCACCCTCAACTGATGAAACCCAGTGGCCAAGTCCAACTGAGAAAACACTGAAGCGCCAACCAACTGATCGAAAAGATCATCCATCCTCGGCAATGGGTGTCTATTCTTCTTTGTGAGCTTGTTGAGTTCTCTATAATCTACACAAAGTCTGAGGGACCCATCCGCCTTTGTAGCAAATACTACTGGAGCACCCCACTCCGATATGCTCCGTCTTATGAACCCCTTCTCAAGCAACTCCCCTACTTGCTTATGGAGTTCCCTCCTCTCACGAGGAGCCATGTGGCGCACTGGTAAAGATACCGGTTTAGCATTATCCACCAAATATATTCGGAAGTCAATCTCCCGCTTCGGAGGTAAGCCCTTCACCTCCTCAAACACATCCGGATATTCCCGGACCACTCTAACAGATTGCAAACTCTCGACCGAAGCGTCAAGCGATTCAAGATAACTTAGCATAACAGAGTCCCTGGGGTTACAAGAAATCTCGAGAGTGTTACCCAAGCGGGTCATGAGCCTAACAACTCTCCTTTCGCAATCAAGAATGGCACCATTACTGGATAACCAGTCCATGCCCAAAATCAACCCATAGCCCGTGAAGCCCAACACAAAAGCATCACATCTAAACTCAATGCTAAGTATAGAAATCTTCAAACCCAAACATATCATGGACAAATAAGTGGAGCCCCCAATTGGGTTTGAAACAACCAAGGGATCATCTACCAGACTGGTGTCTAAGTGCAGTAACTCAACTAATGATGATGAAATAAACGAATGCGATGCGCTTGAATCAAACAATGTACGGACAGGATGGTCAAATAGAAAAACCAGACTTTCAACGGAAATAGTTCTACCTCTCTCCTGAATCGGTGGAACCGCGAGAGCCTGTACTTGCCCCCTAGCCTGACTCGGTGCCATAAGAGCTTGCACCTGTCCTCCTGAGGTAGATCCCGTCCTTTGCCCCTTCTTAGGGCAATCTTTCACTAAATGCCCTGCTTCGCCACAGTGGAAGCAGCCAGTCTTCTTCTTCTTGCGACAATCCTTGCTTAGGTGGCCAGGTGTCCCACAATTGAAACACTTCTTCTTCTTGCCCTTGCCACTGTTTCCTTTCCCACCTTTGCTTTGCTGTTGTTGAGGTCTCTTTTGATCTCCCTTCTTCTCGGGTGCCTTATTAGCATTAGGACCCTTCTCTTCCTCATACATGAGTGCCATGTCAACTAGCTTCTCAAAGGTGGCCCCCATAGGGATGTGAGTCATAGCCAACCCATGCATCGGTTCATTCAAGCCTTTCACGAACCTCAAAGCCTTCTTCTCCTGTGTATTCACCATGTCTAGGCCAAACCTTGCCAATTGATTAAACTTGTTAACATATTCCTTCACCGAAAGATTTCCTTGCTTTAGAGTCAAGAATCTTTCCATATACAAGTTTTCCTCCGCCCTTGAGAGAAACTTTGCCACAAATCTTTGCCTAAAATCCGCCCAAGAGTCAACGGAGCGTTCTCCATTAGTGACCTCCCACCAGAATGAGGCCTCCCCCTTCATTAACCAAGCAGCCAACTTGACTTTCTTCCCTTCTTCCATCTCAAAGATATCTATCAACTCTTCCACCTCCTTAAGCCAATCTCTAGCCTCCACAAAGGTTTCAGATCCTTGAAAAGGTTTCCCTCCCATAGCTTTAAATTCCTTGCAAGTCTTAGCAAAAGTATCCGTGCGAGGCGGAGGGGGAGGAGGAAGATCGGGTGCTACGGTTGGTGGAGGAATATTTGCTGGACCCGCAGTGGTGGCCCTAGCCTCCATCAATCTCCTATACCATACTGGTACCGTCACACCCTCCGGAAGATTAAGATTCTCGGCCATGCTGAAACGAGAAAGGAAAGATTCAAAACGGAGAATTCGAAGGATATAGATATGGCTATCGGGGATTATGCTTTTCTTTCAAAAACTTTTCTCTTAAAAGACATGTTTTTGAAAATATCTTTTCCAAAAATGTTTTTAGAAAAATAGTATTCTAAAAATTTTTATCTGTTCCGGTAACCTTTGCTCTGATACCACGTGTAACACCCCACGCCCGCTAGGGTCACTCACTAAGGGAATGCCATAGCATCGGTGGAGTATTTTAGTGAATATAGAACAGAAAAATTACCACAAGACAGATATAAATAGTACTTGAAATTTTAAAACATCATCTCATAACAGCGGAAACTAAACATGTCTGGTTACATCATAAAACCACGGTAAAAGTCAAGTACAATATCCATCAAAATAAAGAAGTACATAATCCCACTCTCTCATACAATAGCCAGAACAAAAGAAAAGATAACTGGAGCTTTACATCTACCCAAGCTCCTAAAGACTGGAACAGCAATCTGATCAAGCTCTACTACCGCTAGGATCCACCGTAGGACCTGAGGGTTGGGAAAAAGATAAAAACAACGGGGTCAGACATAAGTCTGAGTGAGTCCTATAACTTTAACAATACTATCATTAAAGTAACCAGAGAAGACATAAATTTGACCTACGGTAATATCTGGGGATGAATGGCTACACTAAGCAGCTTGGTAGACTTAGGATAAACTAAGATAACTGTCAGGACGCATCTACCCACCCAGGGATAATTACTAACTGCACCACACCAGTCTTTCCTACTTAAAGGTTGATCCCTTCCAAGGACTTAGAAAATTTCCCCAGTAGTTTCATGTACCCCTAGCCCACTACGTAGGTGCCGTCTGCCCCTATCTCCACTAGGTGTACCCAGTAATTCTTACCCAGTAGTTTCGTGTACCCCTACATAGGTGCCGTCTGCCCCTATCTTCATTAGGTGTACCCACTACTCCCCAAGCGATCGGCTCCCTACCGTAGATACCCGTGCTGGTCCCACAGTGGGGTGTATCACTCCCCTAAAGTGGCTACCCAATACTAACGGTGCACGGCTTTATATCTACACGATGCAACAACGGCTTATCTACCCGCCCGGGCCCACACACGCATATGAAACCCGTGGGACTTGCGTTGCCACCGCTAACCCGTTTTGGCCTCTTATAATCAAACCCAATATGCGTGTCCCGTCACTCGACATGGGTCGAGCCCACAAAGATACGTTTGGGATATTGGTTGAAATGGACCCCCACAAGCTACCCACTTAAGCTTGTCAAATATCTAGTGTATCCCACTTAACCCTTTAATCATGTTTAATTACATGTTTCCACTTGGTTAAGTATTCTAATCGTATTTTCTATTGCCACCCAAGGCAACCCACTAGATTCCACATGCCACCCAAGGCAATCACAAAATTTCCTCATGCCACCCAAGGCACCCACTTAACCCCTCATGTCCCACTACATGCTACTATGGTTAAGTGTTTCTTAATTAATTAAGACCGTGATTTCCCATAAAGACCTCCCACATTAGACTGGCTGTTATGACCGCCTGGTTAAGCCGGTAGAATCCGGGCAGTCTTACGTCATAACGGAGTCTAACCTCGTGTCTTTACCTTAATCACGTATTTAATTTATGGCTAAGACCTCTCACATTGGGCTGACATTTGTAGCAACTGGTTAAGCCGGTCGGGTCCGGGCAGTTTTACACTACAAATGAGTCCAACCTCGTGTCTTGGTCGATTAATTACACCTAATTAATCACCCCCATATTAATTATCCCTAATTAATATCAAGTTTTCCATAACATGGGTAGACCTAACTCAATAGGTAAATTCCCATGGGGTAGACCTAACTCAATAGGTAAATTCCCACTTATGGTAATTTATTTTTATGGTATGCTTAATCATACCCAATCATTCATTTATTAACATATTTACCAACCCCATCGTTCCCCACGTAAATCGTTCTCGTTACATGACATAATAAAGGGGAAGATCATCACAAACATCATGGGTTTAGCATAAAACTTTGTCATGGGTTAAGAGGATGTCAACTTGCATATATGAGCATATATTAACCCAACTATATTTAACCCAAACTTGCATATTATCATACACATGATTTGCATAACATGTTGCATGTGAGCTTGCATATTATCATACACATATCTTGCATAACATGTTGAACTTGCATATAGGCATTCTCATACTTGCATAACATGTTAAACATGCATTTAAGCATACACATAACTTGCATAAGCATTCACATACTTGCATAAACATCCACATACTTGCATAAGCATTCACATACTTGCATAAACATGCATAACTTGCATAAGCATTCACATACTTGCATAAACATGCATAACTTGCATATCATGTCATTTAAGCATATACATATCTTGCATAAGTATTCATATACTCGCATAAGCATGCATAACTTGCATATCACATAAATCTTGCATTTAAACATATATATGACTTGCATAAGCATCCATACACTTGCATAAGCATGCATAACTTGCATTTCACATTAAACTTGCATTTAAACATATACTTAACTTGCATAAGTCACTTTGTTAAACATGCATAATTCCACTCATTAAATATGCATAAATCCACTTGTTAAATATGCATAAACCAACTTGTTAAACATGCATAAATCAACTTATTAAGCATGCATAAACCAACTTATCAAATATGCATAAACATAGAACAACATAGAGTAACATATCATTATAAATGATTCAAACTCACTAATCCGCATTTAAGACCATAAGTCTCATTACACCCAATCTACTTACTTTAACAATTGATGCTAAAGTGATAGAAACTCACCAAACCCAAAATTAACCAACTTATGAAGAGGGATTAGTTGCTAATTATGAAGATGGTGATGATTAGAGAATGATATGAGAGGGATTAGCTTGAAACTTCCTTCTTAGATTAATGGAGACTCCTTCTAGGATTTAATTTGGCGGCATGAGGCCTTCATTTCTATTTTTAGTATGGATTAAGGTAGGTTTAGGGTGTATTTATAGATTAAGAGAGTGTTTTAGGCCCTTAGATTAACCCTAGATTAATTTAGGTCCGTTAGATTTAGGAAACCTCTAGAACCAAGCCCAACCCTAACCAGAAAACCAGATCTGGTGCACCCAAGCACCCTGGTTCGACACGCCATGTCGACAGGCAAGTCGACAGGCAAGTCGACACCCCTGTCGACAGGCAAGTCGACACCCCTGTCGACAGGCCTGTCGACAGCCCTGTCGACATGCTTAGGGCGGGAATCTTCACGCCTGGCCCCGCTGGTTCTAAATTAAAATTTAAATTTAAATTCCTAAATCTGTTTTTAGCTCTAATTTTTCTGCAAACTTCTTTGGGCCATAACCGGGCCATACGGACTCCGATTCTCGAAAACTCGGACTCTATTTTGCGTATTTTTCCGAGACGAACGCAATAACGCAGCCCGTTACCCCCAATTCCCACGTCTGAGATTATTTATCCTGTAATTAGTGAATTTTAGTATTAACTAAAATTCGGGGTGTTACATTCTCCCCTCCTTAAAGGATTTCGTCCCCGAAATCTCTAAGCTAAGGAGAATGCATATCCTACCATCCAAACAACCATCTACTCAAATCATCAACCACGGGCATCCATTGTCCTTAAACAGTTTCTAATGACGTATGAGCATATGCAAAAAGTGTGTGTATATGTTCCCTATCTAATGTATGAACATATGCAAACCATGATAGTGCCATGCATCCATTATGTATGCGAGAGAACCCTATCGACACATACAATATCTACATGAGTGCACAATCATTCACCAAAATGCATCATCCATGTGATAACACAACCATTATACATCCATAAATCTATCTTCCTACACACAATTTTATGCAATATGCAACATGAAGTGACTGAGCCGATCTAGTGCCTAGAGTGTGTGTATATGCATCCACGAGCAACCACTAGCAAACACTTGCATCCACTTGCATCCATCAACCATAACATGTCTCAAACACATGTTTCAACCATAGGTTTACCCTATCTAAAGGTCAAAGGTACTAACGAGAGGACATACCAAAGATAAGATAAGTACTAGACAAGCGATAAAGGAGAAAGTAAAGACATACCCTCAAAAAGAAATGGGTACAATGAACGCATCTTCGCTTCCGTCTCCCAAGTCGCGTTGCTCTCATCTTCTCCCCATTGCACTTTGACCAGCTGAACCTCTCGATTCCTCAATTTCCTAGTCTCTGACCCAAGGATGCGAGTAGGAGCTCGTCGAATCGTCGCATCACGCTCAACCTCTACATCTCTAAGCAAGCTCGGCTCTACCACCTCTGCGGTCTCATGTAAGCACTTCCTCAGATGTGATACATGGAATACATCATGAACACCACTAAGTCTGTCGGGCAACTCCACCCTATATGCCATCTGTCCAATCCTTTCCTTGATAGGAAACGGCCCAACAAACCTCGGTGCTAACTTCCCAACGGATCCGAAGCGAACAACATTTCTTAACGGAGATACCTTGACAAAAACCATATCCCCAACCTCAAACTCAAGATCCGTCCTTCTCTTGTCCGCATAAGATTTTTGCCTATCCTGCGCTGCTTTCATCCTTCTTCGAATCAAGTCAATCTTCTCAGAAGTCTCCCTAACCATATCAGGCCCAAGCAAGATCTTATCCGTAGATTCCCACCAACATGTAGGTGATCGACAAGGCCTTCCATAGAGAGCTTCGAAAGGAGCCATACCAATACTGGACTGAAAGCTGTTATTATATGCGAACTCCACCAATGGAAGATGCTCTTCCCATGTACCTCCAAAATCTAAGATACAAAGCCTCAAAAGGTCTTCTAGAACACGATTCACCCTCTCAGTCTGGCCGTCCGTCTGAGGATGATATGCAGTGCTCAGACACAATTGAGTCCCCACTGCTTCTTGCAAACTTCTCCAGAACTCGCTAGTGAAGATAGGATCTCGATCACTTACTATGCTAGAGGGCACCCCATGTAATCGAACTATCTCTCGAAGATATACTGAAGCTAGCCATGGAGCAGTCCTCTTGCTCTTTACAGGTATGAAATGGGCGCTCTTAGTAAGTCTATCTACCACCACCCAAATTCCTGTATTACCCTTCCTCGACCTGGGTAACCCGTCAATAAAATCCATCGAGACGCTATCCCACTTCCATTGCGGAACCTCCAATGGGTGAAGCAACCCACCTGGTTTCCTTTGCTCCGCCTTCACTTGCTGGCACACCAAACATTGAGCGACATACTCGGCCACATCTTTCTTCATACCGGCCCAGAAGAAAACCCTCTTCATGTCTTGGTACATCTTATCCCCACCGGGATGAATGGTCATCCTAGAACGGTGTGCATCATCAAGAATAGCCTTCCTCAACCCTTCATCTAGCGGTACACAAAGTCTACCGTCCCTACGCAAGCACCCCTTATCGTCTAGGGTGTACCTGCTCAAATGGCTGGACGACTCCCCCCTTATGAGCTTCTCTATCAACTCAACCAACTGTGGGTCGTCCCTCTGGGCTTCCCCAATCCGCCCCAGAAGAGTAGGTCTAACTTCCAAAGAAGCTAGCAAACCGGGTACATAGTCAACGGAAGGTCTGAAATCAAACATCGAGATAAATTCCAAGCTTCGTCGTTCCACGAACAATGGACTCAAGGACAACCTCTTCCTGCTCAAGGCGTCCGCCACCACGTTACCCTTGCCAGGGGTATACGCTATCTCGAAATCATAGGATGCTAAAAACTCCATCCACCTTTGCTGTCTTAAGTTTAAATCTTTCTGAGAGAATAAGTACTTCAATGATTTATGGTCAGTGAACAACTCGAATCTCTCACCAAGAAGATAATGACGCCAAATCTTAAGCGCAAAAACAATAGCGGCCAGCTCGAGATCATGGGTAGGGTAATTTTTCTCATGTGCCCTCAACTACCTTCCACCATAGGCTATTACCCTTCCCTCTTGCATTAAGACTGCGCCAAGTCCTGTCCCACAGGCATCGGTATAGACAACAAATGGCTTGCTCCCATCTGGCAACACTAAAACTGGAGCCGTGGTTAAAGCTCTCTTTAACCGTCGGAACGCATCATCACAATCTACGTCCCATGTGAAAACAAGATTCTTCTTTGTTAAGCGGGTTAATGGGGCTGATATCTTCGCGAAGTCTTTGATGAACTTCCTATAATAACCCGCCAACCCCAAGAAACTTCTTACTTCGGTAGCATTCTTCGGAACCTTCCAATCCTGAATTGATACTACCTTCGCGGGATCCACAGCTATCCCTTCCTTGGAGACCACGTGCCCCAAGAACCGTACTTCCTTCCTCCAGAAGTGACATTTAGAGAATTTAGCCTTAAGGCTATGCGCTCGAAGAGTCTTCAACACTTCCCCAAGATGTAGGGCATGCTCTTCTTCACTCTTAGAGAATACTAAGATATCATCCACAAAGACCACCACAAATTTATTAAGGAACTCCCTGAACACCCTACTCATCAAATCAACAAAGTATGCAGGGGCGTTCGTCAACCCAAATGGCATCACCAGCCACTCATAGAAACCATCCGGAGTCCTAAAGGCAGTCTTGTCTATGCTATCCTCGGCCACCCTCAACTGATGAAACCCAGTGGCCAAGTCCAACTGAGAAAACACTGAAGCGCCAACCAACTGATCGAAAAGATCATCAATCCTCGGCAATGGGTGTCTATTCTTCTTTGTGAGCTTGTTGAGTTCTCTATAATCTACACAAAGTCTGAGGGACCCATCCGCCTTTGTAGAAAATACTACTGGAGCACCCCACTCCGATATGCTCCGTCTTATGAACCCCTTCTCAAGCAACTCCCCTACTTGCTTATGGAGTTCCCTCCTCTCACGAGGAGCCATGTGGCGCACTGGTAAAGATACCGGTTTAGCATTATCCACCAAATATATTCGGAAGTCAATCTCCCACTTCGGAGGTAAGCCCTTCACCTCCTCAAACACATCCGGATATTCCCGGACCACTCTAACAGATTGCAAACTCTCGACCGAAGCGTCAAGCGATTCAAGATAACTTAGCATAACAGAGTCCCTGGGGTTACAAGAAATCTCGAGAGTGTTACCCAAGCGGGTCATGAGCCTAACAACTCTCCTTTCGCAATCAAGAACGGCACCATTACTGGATAACCAGTCCATGCCCAAAATCAACCCATAGCCCGTGAAGCCCAACACAAAAGCATCACATCTAAACTCAATGCTAAGTATAGAAATCTTCAAACCCAAACATATCATGGACAAATAAGTGGAGCCCCCAATTGGGTTTGAAACAACCAAGGGATCATCTACCAGACTGGTGTCTAAGTGCAGTAACTCAACTAATGATGATGAAATAAACGAATGCGATGCGCCTGAATCAAACAATGTACGGACAGGATGGTCAAATAGAAAAACCAGACTTTCAACGGAAATAGTTCTACCTCTCTCCTGAATCGGTGGAACCGCGAGAGCCTGTACTTGCCCCCTAGCCTGACTCGGTGCCATAAGAGCTTGCACCTGTCCTCCTGAGGTAGATCCCGTCCTTTGCCCCTTCTTAGGGCAATCTTTCACTAAATGCCCTGCTTCGCCACAGTGGAAGCAGCCAGTCTTCTTCTTCTTGCGACAATCCTTGCTTAGGTGGCCAGGTGTCCCACAATTGAAACACTTCTTCTTCTTGCCCTTGCCACCGTTGCCTTTCCCACCTTTGCTTTGCTGTTGTTGAGGTCTCTTTTGATCTCCCTTCTTCTCGGGTGCCTTATTAGCATTAGGACCCTTCTCTTCCTCATACATGAGTGCCATGTCAACTAGCTTCTCAAAGGTGGCCCCCATAGGGATGTGAGTCATAGCCAACCCATGCATCGGTTCATTCAAGCCTTTCACGAACCTCAAAGCCTTCTTCTCCGGTGTATTCACCATGTCTAGGCCAAACCTTGCCAATTGATTAAACTTGTTAACATATTCCTTCACCGAAAGATTTCCTTGCTTTAGAGTCAAGAATCTTTCCATATACAAGTTTTCCTCCGCCCTTGAGAGAAACTTTGCCACAAATCTTTGCCTAAAATCCGCCCAAGAGTCAACGGGGCGTTCTCCATTAGTGACCTCCCACCAGAATGAGGCCTCCCCCTTCATTAACCAAGCAGCCAACTTGACTTTCTTCCCTTCTTCCATCTCAAAGATATCTATCAACTCTTCCACCTCCTTAAGCCAATCTCTAGCCTACATAAAGGTTTCAGATCCTTGAAAAGGTTTCCCTCCCATAGCTTTAAATTCCTTGCAAGTCTTAGCAAAAGTATCCGTGCGAGGCGGAGGGGGAGGAGGAAGATCGGGTGCTACGGTTGGTGGAGGAATATTTGCTGGACCCGCAGTGGTGGCCCTAGCCTCCATCAATCTCCTATACCATACTGGTACCGTCACACCCTCCGGAAGATTAAGATTCTCGGCCATGCTGAAACGAGAAAGGAAAGATTCAAAACGGAGAATTCGAAGGATATAGATATGGCTATCGGGGATCATGCTTTTCTTTCAAAAACTTTTCTCTTAAAAGACATGTTTTTGAAAATATCTTTTCCAAAAATGTTTTTAGAAAAATAGTATTCTAAAAAATTTTATCTGTTCCAGTAACCTTTGCTCTGATACCACGTGTAACACCCCACGCCCGCTAGGGTCACTCACTAAGGGAATGCCATAGCATCGGTGGAGTATTTTAGTGAATATAGAACAGAAAAATTACCACAAGACAGATATAAATAGTACTTGAAATTTTAAAACATCATCTCATAACAGCGGAAACTAAACATGTCTGGTTACATCATAAAACCACGGTAAAAGTCAAGTACAATATCCATCAAAATAAAGAAGTACATAATCCCACTCTCTCATACAATAGCCAGAACAAAAGAAAAGATAACTGGAGCTTTACATCTACCCAAGCTCCTAAAGACTGGAACAGCAATCTGATCAAGCTCTACTACCGCTAGGATCCACCGTAGGACCTGAGGGTTGGGAAAAAGATAAAAACAACGGGGTCAGACATAAGTCTGAGTGAGTCCTATAACTTTAACAATACTATCATTAAAGTAACCAGAGAAGACATAAATTTGACCTACGGTAATATCTGGGGATGAATGGCTACACTAAGCAGCTTGGTAGACTTAGGATAAACTAAGATAACTGTCAGGACGCATCTACCCACCCAGGGATAATTACTAACTGCACCACACCAGTCTTTCCTACTTAAAGGTTGATCCCTTCCAAGGACTTAGAAAATTTCCCCAGTAGTTTCATGTACCCCTAGCCCACTACGTAGGTGCCGTCTGCCCCTATCTCCACTAGGTGTACCCAGTAATTCTTACCCAGTAGTTTCGTGTACCCCTACATAGGTGCCGTCTGCCCCTATCTTCATTAGGTGTACCCACTACTCCCCAAGCGATCGGCTCCCTACCGTAGATACCCGTGCTGGTCCCACAGTGGGGTGTATCACTCCCCTAAAGTGGCTACCCAATACTAACAGTGCACGGCTTTATATCTACACGATGCAACAACGGCTTATCTACCCGCCCGGGCCCACACACGCATATGAAACCCGTGGGACTTGCGTTGCCACCGCTAACCCGTTTTGGCCTCTTATAATCAAACCCAATATGCGTGTCCCGTCACTCGACATGGGTCGAGCCCACAAAGATACGTTTGGGATATTGGTTGAAATGGGCCCCCACAAGCTACCCACTTAAGCTTGTCAAATATCTAGTGTATCCCACTTAACCCTTTAATCATGTTTAATTACATGTTTCCACTTGGTTAAGTATTCTAATCGTATTTTCTATTGCCACCCAAGGCAACCCACTAGATTCCACATGCCACCCAAGGCAATCACAAAATTTCCTCATGCCACCCAAGGCACCCACTTAACCCCTCATGTCCCACTACATGCTACTATGGTTAAGTGTTTCTTAATTAATTAAGACCGTGATTTCCCATAAAGACCTCCCACATTAGACTGGCTGTTATGATCGCCTGGTTAAGCCGGTAGAATCCGGGCAGTCTTACGTCATAACGGAGTCTAACCTCGTGTCTTTACCTTAATCACGTATTTAATTTATGGCTAAGACCTCTCACATTGGGCTGACATTTGTAGCAACTGGTTAAGCCGGTCGGGTCCGGGCAGTTTTACACTACAAATGAGTCCAACCTCGTGTCTTGGTCGATTAATTACACCTAATTAATCACCCCCATATTAATTATCCCTAATTAATATCAAGTTTTCCATAACATGGGTAGACCTAACTCAATAGGTAAATTCCCATGGGGTAGACCTAACTCAATAGGTAAATTCCCACTTATGGTAATTTATTTTTATGGTATGCTTAATCATACCCAATCATTCATTTATTAACATATTTACCAACCCCATCGTTCCCCACGTAAATCGTTCTCGTTACATGACATAATAAAGGGGAAGATCATCACAAATATCATGGGTTTAGCATAAAACTTTGTCATGGGTTAAGAGGATGTCAACTTGCATATATGAGCATATATTAACCCAACTATATTTAACCCAAACTTGCATATTATCATACACATGATTTACATAACATGTTGCATGTGAGCTTGCATATTATCATACACATATCTTGCATAACATGTTGAACTTGCATATAGGCATTCTCATACTTGCATAACATGTTAAACATGCATTTAAGCATACACATAACTTGCATAAGCATTCACATACTTGCATAAACATCCACATACTTGCATAAGCATTCACATACTTGCATAAACATGCATAACTTGCATAAGCATTCACATACTTGCATAAACATGCATAACTTGCATATCATGTCATTTAAGCATATACATATCTTGCATAAGTATTCATATACTCGCATAAGCATGCATAACTTGCATATCACATAAATCTTGCATTTAAACATATATATGACTTGCATAAGCATCCATACACTTGCATAAGCATGCATAACTTGCATTTCACATTAAACTTGCATTTAAACATATACTTAACTTGCATAAGTCACTTTGTTAAACATGCATAATTCCACTCATTAAATATGCATAAATCCACTTGTTAAATATGCATAAACCAACTTGTTAAACATGCATAAATCAACTTATTAAGCATGCATAAACCAACTTATCAAATATGCATAAACATAGAACAACATAGAGTAACATATCATTATAAATGATTCAAACTCACTAATCCGCATTTAAGACCATAAGTCTCATTACACCCAATCTACTTACTTTAACAATTGATGCTAAAGTGATAGAAACTCACCAAACCCAAAATTAACCAACTTATGAAGAGGGATTAGTTGCTAATTATGAAGATGGTGATGATTAGAGAATGATATGAGAGGGATTAGCTTGAAACTTCCTTCTTAGATTAATGGAGACTCCTTCTAGGATTTAATTTGGCGGCATGAGGCCTTCATTTCTATTTTTAGTATGGATTAAGGTAGGTTTAGGGTGTATTTATAGATTAAGAGAGTGTTTTAGGCCCTTAGATTAACCCTAGATTAATTTAGGTCCGTTAGATTTAGGAAACCTCTAGAACCAAGCCCAACCCTAACCAGATCTGGTGCACCCAAGCACCCTGGTTCGACACGCCATGTCGACAGGCAAGTCGACAGGCAAGTCGACACCCCTGTCGACAGGCCTGTCGACAGCCCTGTCGACATGCTTAGGGCGGGAATCTTCCCGCCTGGCCCCGCTGGTTCTAAATTAAAATTAAAATTTAAATTCCTAAATCTGTTTTTAGCTCTAATTTTTCTGCAAACTTCTTTGGGCCATAACCGGGCCATACGGACTCCGATTCTCGAAAACTCGGACTCTATTTCGCGTATTTTTCCGAGACAAACGCAATAACGCAGCCCGTTACCCCCAATTCCCACGTCTGAGATTATTTATCCTGTAATTAGTGAATTTTAGTATTAACTAAAATTCGGGGTGTTACAAAAGTTGTGGAGAAGGGAGTGTATCGCAAATAGTAAAAATACCATATTAAAACCTCATACTTCAATATCTAAATCAATAATTAAGTGAGATTTAGTTTTTATTAATTGCATTGTAAGCATAATTAAATAAGTGACAATTGTAGTTTGTTGCATTGGCACGAGAATGATGATTAGGTTGTTGCCAAAGGAAAAATTATGTCAACTGATTCGAATGATTTTTTCAATGGGGCACCTTTAGGCACGAATGCCATTAAAATCTTGGTAGTCCATCCTATAAAATTTGATGCTTTTTAGTGGAGCCCTTCACCTGGTTTGGTATATAGGAGATGCCAAGAATGAGATGGTAGCATGGCCATCTGGTAGAGTTATCCAAACAAGGGAGAACTTCGAAAAAGAAAATCCAGTATAATACAAAATATAAACTCTTTACAAATATTTTGTTTTCTTTTGTCTATTTCTATACCTTCTACTTTTATTTGATGACTATGTTTTTTCCTTTGATAGAGCAATACCGATAGCACAGAAAAGAAATGCAAGTTGTTTGATTGGGTTTGAAGCAAAGAATTGGTAGCCGAAGGACGAGTGCACTCAAGTGATTCTAAAGAAATTATTAATGGCATTCCTCTTGGACCTGAAGCAGTGATAGCTTGGGTGGAAAATCCAAGGAAAGAAGATGTCTTTTTGTGGAGGCCTATAGTAGGTATGACATGTAGCAGAGAAGCCACTGGTAAGAAAATAGCATGGCCAACATCAAAATTGGTTTTTGAAGACATAACACTATCTACTCCTATGAGCAGTGTTCCGACATCTTTTAAGGTATATGTTTATATCGCTAATATCTATCTATAATGTTTTTTTCGATGGTGTATCAACATTTTTTTTATATGTTTAGAGTACAAATTTCATGGTGAATACCAAGTGCAAGCCCTTTGACGTGGAGGGCATAGGGAAAATAGTAGCTGAAGGCACCGTATCTTTAGTTGATCCAAATGATAAGGTTCATTCTATTCCACTGGGACAAAATGCAATAAGAGTTTGGATGGATGTTGTAAAAGTCCCAAATGCAGCTCTATGGAGGCCTATGTCATTCGTGGATTGCTTATTCGATGTTATTGGTTTGACGGTAGCATGGCCTACTGCTACTGTGAATGTTATAGCGGACTCAACTTCTAGGTTAGTTTCACAACTTCTTATTTACATAAAATATGCACAATGTTAAAAATTAAAGAGCAGTGAATTCAGAATTCAAAATTCCGATGCTACTATAGCACTGTTCCAACATCTCTTGATTTGTGTTTTATTTAGTTAGAAGATTCAGTCACTTTTCTACACTGTTCATCAATATAGTGAAGACTGACTCATCATCATTCATCTTTATGATGTTGAAGATATTAAAAGACCGAATCATCATTCATCTTTTTTGGATATGCAATGGAATACTTATGATTAATTTTGGCCATGTAAGACATGGATACTAAACAAGAAATTAGACATGTTGGTTTCTAAAGAAGAACTTGGTGAAGGGTAAACATCACTTGCATATTTGTAATAGTTGAATATAAAGGGGAGGGGACACAAAGAAGCAGTATCAAGTAACTAATCCAATGCGATGTACACTATTTCCTTTGGTTATTTGTTTATCTGTCGTACATAAGTGGGTAGGATTTTGCAGCAGTCGTTATCAGTCAGTCCTGGTCTAGTTTAACATTTATCTATTTTTTTACGTGCATAGGACAAGACACGAATCATTTCTTCTTAAATGCTTGATATCATGCATATACAACTAAATATCACCAGCCTCTTCATAAGTACTCGATGGTTGTTTAAAATGGATTTCGACATATACGTTGTCCAAAAAAGGTTTTGGTTTTTTAAATTTAGCCACCAGGTCCTAAAATTACGTCTAACCCATTTAACCTCTCATTGTCCAAGGCTCAAAATTACACTGGGCCAGGTCTATTCTAGGCAGTGCTTATCATCATTACCTTTGCTGGCCTTAGCTTCCACCCACTTTCATGACGACATGTCTGGATCCTGTAGTCAGCTTTGCCTTTTGTCAGGGTCTTGACGTTTGTTGTGCTTCCGTGTTTTCCCGTTTTAAGGATTATGCTTCCAGTATTGGTTAATTGTACAATACTGTGTTTAATAGCCGTATTCTATTTGAACTGAAGGAAGCATCCAAAGTTCTCTAGTGTCACGCAACTACCCATTATCCTCGTTTTTTTCAAATAAAACTAACTTAAATCCCTAAAGTGAGAATTAAAGACTATATGAAATATCACCACCAGCAAAAAACTATATTGAACAAATTACTTGTTCATGGTTAACTCTCTTTATCCATTAGAAGAAAAAATTGTCTTTATACCTTGTCATTTTCTAAGTTTTTTAACCTCTTAATCTGATGTTGAAATATACGCTAATCCAAATCATTCGTCTTATGATGCTCTTAAACTCGCTCATGGGATACTAACCAAGTTCTCAACATCAGGTCGATCGACTATTGAACACTATTGATTATTCTCTCATAACATAGACTGAATTTTATTGACATAATTTCCCTAGCTTTTCATGTTATGTCTATTTCATATCTAGGCTACCATGAAAATAATACAATAATGTATGGAAGGTTATAGGCAAGACTGGAAGCATTCATTTGGAAAGCACAAAGTTCATATAGTGTTTAAATATTATTAAAAATTCTCATTTTCCTTTCACACTAGTGTGCAAAATTACGTTGAAAAATGGTCCATGACACCAACTTAAATGCACAGTTGAACTAAGGACGTCCATGCACACATGTTATATTTATGTTGAATTTTAGAAACAAGTGATAATTCCTGAAACAATGAATGTTTTAAATGGCCTTAAATGCATTAGTACAGGTTCAGCAAAATAAACAAGAGGGAGGTTTGTTTGCATTTCATAAGTTAATGCTATTGTAAATTTATGTTGCAATTTTTTAGTAGTTGCAGATTAAATTTCTAAATGTGTTTTTTGTCACTGATGTTTACATTTCATCATTACAGATGGATGAAGTTATTAGATGCAAGAAATGCACAAGATACTCTTTTGGTTTTTGGAGGTTCAGACTAGTTAGCGTATGAAAACTTTGTTTGCATGTTTTGTCATGTATATATTGTATCTTCGTCTAATGTTGTATGAAGATAAATTATAAATTTTGTTGTTGTTTGTGACTTAACTTTGTTAGTGGATGTTGTGTTCAACTTATTTTATGGAAATTATCAAATTGTTATGCTCTTATTTTATTATTTTTAGTTTGATTTGTGTGTATATATATATTGTACATTAACCAATTTGAAATTAGATGCAATTAGATTAAGGGACGTGGATATTATAATGACATAATATATCTTAACAACAACGTTTATAACTAGCTGTTAATTTTTGGAAAGGCAAATGAATATATACTAGCAACGTTTATTCCTCACGATTAATTGTTGGACTGATAAAGAACATGCACTATAACAACGTTTTAATAACCTTGTTGTAAAAATAATGACACTGTTTAAAAGAAGCTGTTGAAAACCGAAAAATACCCTAAATACATTATTACAGCAACATATAAACGTTGTTTTCAGTTCAAAATAGCAAAAAATAAACGTTATGTAAGACATGTTTATAGCAAACAAAAGACGCTATATAAAATTATTTTTTACAGTGTTTTTATAATGTTGTTAGTAATTCTATATCAAAGAGAGCATGTTGTCATACAACGACTTTACTAACGCTGTGAAATATTTTTATAGCGGTTTTCAAACATTCTGAAAAGCAGTTTCTGTTGTAGTGTTTTCAAATCCTTTCCTATTATTGAATTCTATGTCCATTGCAATTTGCAAATATTAAACACACTTATATGCCTTAACACTTTATTTCAACATTTAAAGGCACATTTGAAGGCTTTAACTTTTCAGTATTTGCATATGAACTTCAGGTTCCCGTTTTTCAGATTTGAAAGCATTTGTTTATATTATATTTCAATTTTTTCTTTTTCAATTTTACTTTTAGTGATAAATCAATATTACCATTGAAATTAAACGCTACACCATTATATATTATACCCATAATTTTGGTTGGCATTGACGTAGGCGGTAGCAACAAAGTTTTGAATTAATATCGAAACTGCGATAATTCCAACAACAAATCACAAACTGTAGATAAAACTGATATAATTCCCAACTGCGTTGATCGATGATGATACCGAATTGTAAACTTGAACTCGATAATCTCGGTGAGATTAAAGATGGACTGAGATAACACCAATTTCGTTGATCTAATGATGTCGGAACTTGGTCACCAATTTTTGTTGATCCAATGATGCAAAAAAGATAGATCTTCTAAATCGTTGATTCAAAAATAATACCGAAAATGGGGATAAATGTTGGAGCTTCCAACAATGGAGAAATGCCAAACTTTATAACAGAAATCAACTATTTATTACATAGTTTCAGCCCCTATTTATAGTGCGCTTAAGTCAATACCGACACTACAACACAAGTAAGCGATACCGAACAAGGTTATTATTTTTACTGGAACACAAATAATTATCCACTTGAGTCCTCTGAGACAAAAAGGGAAGCTTTCAAGAAGGCTTTTATTACTGGGGCCAGAACAAAAACCCACAAAACGTAATACCTTTGATACCAATATCATTTGGACCAAAACAGAAAATTAATGAAGCAGAAGAGCTTCAATACCAACACCGAATTAGAGAAGTAAAACTAATACAACAGAACCATATTCAACCCGAAAATATGAAACCGATCCTTGTCGATACCGATACTACTATTGAGTCGACACCACTATGGTTTGCGTTGCATCATCCTCCCCTGGTTCAAAAGAATTCGCCCTCGAATTTAGAACAGTCTCTTCGAACAATTATTCTCATAGTATGGTAACAGATGTTTGACACTGAAAACATCAACAGTGCGAAAATGTCTTGATTGCCTTAACCGATAAGCATTGGGGTTGATTCTCTTAATAATCTCTAAAGGTCCAATCTTTCTTGATACTAATTTGTTATGTACCAGTAGGAAAACGGTCTTTTGTTAACACAGCCCACACAAAATCATCTTCTTGAAACTCGACATGTCGACACTTTCAATATGCAGTTTGCTTCTATTTGGGATTTGCGTTATCCAACCGTTCCTATACTTTACGATGGAGCTCCTGCAACTCTGAAACAAGAACGATGGCTTTTCGTTACATTTTATCTTGTCGTTGTAATGGATTTTAATCCAAGGGCCCCTTTGGTACTGCTGAATACACAATTTTGAAAGGACTGAATCCAGTACTGCGATTGACGACATGATTATGTGCAAATTCAGCATGGCACAACTTCGAATCCCGTCTTTTCAGATTGTCACTAACAAGGCTTCTCAACAAATTTCTCAACGATCTATTCACAGCCTCTATTTGTCCATCTATTTATGGATGATACACACTAATAAATTTCAATTCTGTACCCACCACCTTCCATAAAATGATCTAAAAATAACTCAAGAACTGAGTATCATGATCTAAAATAATTGAATCTGGTAATCCATGAAGATAATATAATTCTAGAAAATATAATTGAGCCACATTTATTGCATTTGACATTTTCTTACAAGCAATAAAGTGAACCATCTTCGAAAATCGACCAAGGACTACATAAACGGAATTGTTGCCTCTCTATATCCTTTGTAATCCCAAAATGAAATCCATGTTTACATCTAAACATTGTCAAGAAGGAATAGGCAATGGCATGTATAACCCAACATTAGTTTCCGTCTCCTTGGACACTTGACAAATGTGACACATCTGCAAAAAATTGTCTACTTCTTTGCACATCGAAGGCCAAATATAGGAATCCAAGATCAGTTGTAATATACGGTTTCGACCTACATTCCCCTCACTATGATTTTTTTTCCGATTATTTTCATTTGAAGACTACACTTAGGAATGTACAGTTGATTTCCTATGAACAGAAAACCCTCCATCAATGAAGAATTTTTTGCTTCACCTTGCTTGATTTTGTCTAAAATCTTTGAGAAATAAGGATAAGTAGTCAATAATTCCAAAAGCGAATCAAATCCCAACACCTCAACTCTCATGGTTGTCAAAAGATTACCCCTCCGACTTAATGCATCAACCACGTTGCTTGTAACTCCCGCTTTATGCTTTACTACAAACGTGAACTATTGCAGATAGGCAATCCATGACGCATGCCTAACTACCACTTTTTCTTGACCCTGGAGATGTTTCAAAGCTTCATGATTCGTGTACTAAATGAATTCCTTATGGAAAACATAATGTCTATAATGTTTGATGGCTTGAATCACTGCATAGAACTCAACATCATAAGTGTTGTATCTCATCTTTTCCCTTGATAATTTCTCATTAAAATAAGCAATAAGCCTTCCATTCTGACTCAACCCTCCTCCAACCCTAACTTTTGAAGCATCGATATGAAGTTAGAGTGGTTGATGGAAATCTGGAAGTACTAGAATAGGTGTCGTAGTTGACAGACTCTTAATATGCTCAATAGCCTGCTCTGCCTTCTCAGTCCGTACAAACTATTTTCCTTTTATACAATCAGTCACTGGAGCCATAATAAAGCTGAAATGTGAAATGAATTGCCTGTAAAAGGACGTCAAACCATGGAAACTATGAACTTTGGAAATGGTCTTCGACTGCGGCCAACCTTTGATTGCCATAACTTTATTCCGATCAACTTGCAAAGCTTCTTTTGAAAAAACATAGCCCAAAAATAGCACACTCGGAGTCATGAATGTACATTTCTTTGTGGCTGCATGAAACTGTTCTTGACATAGGATGATCAAAACTGCATGTAAGTGTTGTAGATGCTCACTCAGACTAGCATTGTAAATGAGAATATCATTGAAGTAAACAACCACAAATTTCCCAATATAAAGCCTAAAAATTAAATTAATTACTCTCATGAAAGTACTTGGTTCATTCAACAACCCAAAGGGCATAACAAGTTATTCATACAACCCCTCTCAAGTCTTAAAAGCAGTTTTCCATTCATCACCGAGCGTATTTCTGATCTGATGATATCCACTCTTCAAATCGATCTTAGAGAAGATAACTGACCCACTTATTTGATCCAGTAAATCATCAAGACATTGAATAGGTGAACAATATCTCACAATAATCTTGTTAAGAGCTCCACTATCAGTGCACATCCTCCATGGACCATATTTCTTTGGTACTAACAGTGCAGGAACAACACAAGGACTAAGGCTTTCATGAAAACGACATTGACCTAACAAACCTCCACTTGTTGTCGTAATTATTTATGTTATTTAGGATTCATTCTGTAATGTGGTACGTGGTGAAATTGTACTTCTTACCAATCCGATGTTGGATGTCTATTAGTGGTGGTAGACAATTTGGTAACTCTTTTGGAAACACATCTTCGAATTCACACAATATTGGCTTTATTGGTTCGGGAATTTCATCACTCTCTATAGCATCAAATCCCACTAACAAATGCATCTCTCCACCATCTTTCACCGCATCCACAAAGTCATTCGCCAATAGTAAACCAACAGTTTTCATTCTCTTATCATATTTTGATCCATCTTATCATGCCATTTAGTAACTAGAGGGATTTTAGTGCCTCCTAACATGAAGATATAGCTGTTTGTGCACCCATCATGTTGCAAAGCCCTGTTATATTGCCATTGCCACCGCAACAAGAGATGACATACATCCATGTCCACGACTTCACACCAAATTTCATCTTTATACTTAATTCGAATAGAAAAAGGAATAAATGCTCGTTTAGAGACAGTTACCTCTCCTCTTTTCTTCAACCATGCTAGCTTGTATGGTCGAGGATGTTTTTTTCTTAATTCCAAGCTTTCCAATAGCTTCCTCTGAAATGATGTTGTCACAATTTCCCGCATCAATCATGAACCTAATTTTTTCCCCAATATAGTACATGTTGATTGGAAAATATTGCTTCGTAACCACTCGAATTTGTCGGCTGCCTTCGGAGTTAGATGAGCCCACCTCATCATCAAGGTAATCCCTTCATCACCTGTTACAATTTTCTCTTGTTCTTCATCAAAATGTGGTGAATACGAAGGATCAAACTGCACCTCTTCGTTGCTAACTCCACTGTCTTCTGCCACCATAGTTCTCTTTCAAGGCTTCGAACATTCAGAAATTTTATGACCCATTTCCTGGCAATTAAAGCACTTGAAATTACTGCCCCTTTTTGCCTTTGTTGAATCTGTAGTATTCAGCTTATTGATTGGAGCACTACCACCAACCTTCTTATTTTGACTGTTCGAAGTCGTGAAACTGCTCCCTTATCGATCCTGCTTTTCCATGCAAGAGCTCTTTGATGTGCCTCGGCAACTGAGTTTGGGTCGAACATACTAATTATATCCTGACTTTGACCTCTAAGTCCTCCAATATGTTTCGCATCCAACTATTCTTCGGTCTTTGATATAACATTATAGGCAAATAACAGATAGAATTCTTCTGTACACTCATTAATCGAAGGAGTTCCTTGCCGTAAATTCTGCAATCGTTGATACATTAGCGATGGATAGTTGTAAGCAAAAAATGTGGCCCTCATATCTTCTTCATTTTCTCGCATGAAACCACCTTAGATTTTCCCATCTTTGCTCGGGTTAATTTCATTGTTGCCACCATGCCGTAGCACTACCCCTCTATCTAGTTACAACCAATCGAACTCGATGTTTCTCTGGAACTCCATTATAATCTAAAATTTCCCCGACTAAGGAAATTCAATACAGAATTACTTCTACTTAAATACCTCCCTTCAATTCTGGAATTTCTGTTCTCATTCCTGCTTGCCATCGCCTATCCATCGCTTTTGTTTGGATTTGCGATCTAGTACCCTCATAATGCTAGAATTGTGAACTTCCATTACATTCGTCTTCACCAAACATATTCTCCAATACAGGTGGAATTCTAGGTCGTGGATTCTGATTCATGTCTAAAACCACCCTCTCCAAACGTCTAATACCATCATACATCTTAGCATTAAGACAATCTTCCATTTGAGTTGCATCTTCCTGCTTATACACATCCTCAACATTTCGATTCTGATTTTCTCGTCTTGGTAGCATCTTCGATTCAAAATAATGAATAATCCTTGGACTTTGATTATGAATTGAACCTCAAAATAATGGAGTACGATCAATCTCGAAACGATGAACCACTTTGATTTATCTTGAAGCGATAAACCAATGATCCAAACCACAGAACAACGACGAACAAGACACCAATCCTCGAAACGATGAACAACAATGAACCTCGACACAACGTCGACGATGAACTGCTTTGGCTCCGATACCAATTGACACAGGCGGTAGGAACAATTTTTTTAATTAATATCGAAACTGAGATAATTCCAACAAAAAATCACAAAGTGCAGATAAAACCTATACAATCCCAACTCCGCTGATTAGTAACGATACCGGATTGGAAATTTAAAATCGATAATCTCAGCGAGGTTAAAGATGAACCGAGACACAACCAATTTCGGTGGTCCAATGATGTTGGAAAGATCGATCTTCCAAATTGTTGATTCATAAAGAATACCGAAAATGGGGATAAATGTTGGAGCTTCCAATAATGGCGAATGCCAAACTTTATAATAGAAATCAACTATCTATTACATGGGTTCAGCCCCTATTTATAGTGTGCTAAAAGTCGAACCGACACTACAACACAAGTAAATGATAACGAAACAAAATACAAAGAAACTCGATACCGAAACAAAATACAATCAAACAACGAAGCAGAAATATAAAGCTAAGCTGGAACAATAGGACCGAAGCCAGAATAAAATCCACTTGAGTCCTCTGAGCTGAAACCAGAAGCTTTCAAGAAGGCTTTTATTACTGGAGCCAGAACATAAACCCACAAAACATAATACCTTCGATACTGATACCATCTGGACCAAATCAGAAAGCCAATAAAGCTAAAGAACAACGATACCAACACACAATCACATAAGTAATACTAATACAACAACACCATATTTAACCCGAAGCTATGAAGCCGATCCTTTGTAATACCGATACTACTATTGAGTCGACACCACCATGATCTGTGTTACATCCGCATTCATAAAAAAAATCAATTTTTCAATAGATATTCAGCCTTCATGCTTTCCAAAAGAATTACGTATTGAAAGTAACAGTATATTGAAAAAGTTAAAATTAGATACACCCCTATGTCCTAATAATAAAAACAATACATATATAGTCAAATATCCATCAAATTGGATTTAAAACCCAAAATTAGGTCCGCAAAGAATTGAAGGAATAAATCAGACACATATTTAAGGTCAATAAAAATAATTAGATTTAAAAAAATAGGTCCCCAATCTAGATCTACCAAAAGAATACAGAAAAATTAATCTAAAAGTTTCAATCAGATCTAAAAGAACAAAAGATATAACAAATCCATAGATCCATTAATCAAGGATTTTAAAAACAAAAAAGTAATTGTAGAACAAATCTACAAATCCATGAATTAAGAATCCTAAAAAGAATTACTTACATGACAAATCCATTGGTGTAATAGATCTAGAAGATTTCAAAAAATAGCTTTAATGGAATATTGTGCCGAAAACGTGTTATAAAATAAAACAAAATAGATCAAAGAGGAGAAGCCATTAGAGAGAACATAAGAGTTACAAGAGTAATCCAAGTTTCAACATTTTAAGTTTTACAAAGTTATGAATGGAGAATGGCAAAGTCTTTGCCAATTCCTTACAAGGCCCAAACAACTATTAAAATCGTCCTAATTCCAAAAAAGCTTCAAGTATACTTCAGTGTCCAAAAATCACGGAAAGATCAAACCCAAAAGACGTTCCAAAGCCATAAAAATCAAGTAGGAAGCCATTAAAATAATCCTAGAATAATCTTCTCCCACTTAGGAATGAAACAGCCCAAAGATCCAGAAAATACCAAGGCCATGGGCATTTATAGGAGTGGGGATATGAGATTTCATATCCCCATAATTCGTATCCCAGGATCGGTACCCAATCCGGGAACTTAATCAATTCTTTCCTTACTTCTTCACTTCGAAGTAACTTCAAACCATGTCAAGCCTCCCACGTATTCAAGGATACAATATACGTTTTTGGCTTCCTAAAGTTAGAAAATTTCCAAGTCGAAACCATCAAGTTATAGGATACGAAATAGGATTTTGTACTCCAAGACTCAGAGTGTTTGCCAAGCCAAATGTAGGATATGAAATACGCATTTCATACTCCCATACTTCACCAAAATTACGAATGCCAAGCCATAATGCCATATCCAATTCGCATCCCCCACTCTCGTATTCAGGGATATGAAAATTTAAGGACGGATGGGATACAAGAATCCCACAAAACATGGAATACGATATCCCTACCCAATATAATACTGATCCGAGAATTTAGCCACGTTTCCACGTTTTTGAATGCTTCATGAGTTCCATCAAATCATTTCGAGTTTCCGTGAGTTTGCACTCGAGTTTCGAGCAGTTAGAAAGTTGTAAATCCGTCATGTAATTGTTATACCAAAAAGTGGATCAACATTTTCCCCCCAAAACATGTCTTTCTAGTAAAAGGAAGACGTGTTTTGAATAATCCAGAAATTCAAGAATCTAGGAGTTGCAAACCAAAAGAAGTTTGCATAGAAATCCAATAACCAAAAACCGAACAACCGAAATCCGCGATCGTGCCAAATCATGTTAAGGGAAAGCAGAAAAAAGAAAACCGATGATCGCTCCGCGTCGTATTAACTAAAAGACCGAAACCAAAGAGTTTTTAGGATCGTTTTAGACTGTATTTCGAGAGAAAACCGAGATAACAAGAATAACCAAAAATTGGAAAACCAAAGAAACCGAAATCCAAAAAACTTGAATAACTGATAACCAAGGGACCATGAATGTCCAAAATTTAGAATAGCCAGAAAATCGCATGCGGTATAGTCCATTCTTGCCAAACCGAAAGAGTAAAGTAGTTACCTTTCACAAACCTAGAGGGCCTTGCCAGAATGTGAAAAGATGACCATGGCTAGCCAGATGAATCCAAGACGGCCTCGCCAAGATTTGACAAGTCAACCGTGGAAAGCCGAAAGATTCCAAGATGGCCTTGCCAGAATCTGATAGGATGACCATTGGTAAGTCAGAAGAGTCCAAGATGGCTTTGTAGAATGTGACAAGATGACCAAGGAAAAGCCAAATGAGTCCATGGTGACCTTTCCAGAGTCTGACATGATGACCAAGGAAATGCCAAATAGGTGAGGCCTCACCTGCCATCAGACAAAGCGACCTTGCCAAGTCCTGACAAGATGGCCCGCCCCTACCCAACCGAAGTCCTTACTTGTGGACCGGATTTTTATACTTAGCGAGCAAAGCCCTTACTACGCCAAGTCCTTAAAGTTTGAAATTCCAATTCCAAATTTTCATACTTTGCAAGCAGCATCTCGACGAGTGAAGAAAATTTGTTAAAGTTTTCAAGGTTTTTAATAAAGCCAAAGGAAAACCTAATAGTTTATTGTCGAGAAGAGAGCATGCCTAAGGGTTGATGCCTAATCCTATACATGGGTGAGTTTGACTTAGCCGCTTTCGATTTTAAGTTCACTGAATTCCATTAAGCTTGAAATTAATGGATTAACGTCCGATACAGAGCATGCACAGGGGTCGCACCGATCCTTATACATGGGTAGGCCGACGTAGACATCCTAGTCCAAAAAATGAAAAATAAACGAAGGAGATTAGATGATTTATCACCTGTAAAAGAGCATGCCTAAGGATTAAGACCAAAGTGCATCGGTAGGCAGTCTTAGCCCTCCAAACTCCCAAGCTAGATAACTAGAATTGAAGGAGGGAAGTGGAAGGGTTTATCATTCATAAAGAGAATGACTAGAGATTAAGACCTAATCCCGTAGATGGGTAGACGGACTTAGCCCTCGAAAATCCCAAGTCAGATAACCAGAGATGAATGTAGGAGATCAGATGGTTTCTCGTGCACGAAGAGCATGCCTAGCAATCAAGACCTAATCTCGTACATGAGCAGACGGACTTAGGCTCTTTGAACTACCAAGCCAGGTAACAGGGGTGAATGTACGGTTTCTCGTCTACAGAGAGCATACCTAGGTATTAAGGCCTAATCTCGTACATGGAAGGCGTACTTAGGCCGTTCGCCCTATTACTATCATGTAAACCAAATATATTAGTTAATTATGGGGTGAATGGTCCATAGTCGGGTATAGAGCTTGCCTAGAGATTAAGACCTAATCTCGTATGTGTGTGATTCGACTTAGAGCCATCTGTAACCGAAGAACCAGAGGTATAATATGCAAAAGCGTAATATCCAAGAGACCAAAGCACTATAACTAGAGTTTGAAGACGGAAAGCCAGTGTTTTAATCATCAATTAGCAAATGTACATAAGCCAAA
Organism: Allium sativum; assembly: GCA_030737875.1. Classification (NCBI taxonomy): domain Eukaryota; kingdom Viridiplantae; phylum Streptophyta; class Magnoliopsida; order Asparagales; family Amaryllidaceae; genus Allium; species Allium sativum. Next base: position 975,971,277 of record CM060924.1, read on the forward strand.
GACCCAGAAAAACATAGGGTCATATCAGCAAGCCGGAAGACCAAATAAACGTACCCATAATCCGAAAGACTTGAATGCCAAAAAACCAAAAACACAATTGCCTAGATACAAAAGATGAAATACCAAAAGACCAGAATCTGTAAAGCCAAAATTCAGAGTGCGGAGAGGTGAATAAACCAAAAAGCCGATGATCCAGGAGACAAGAGAACCAAAATCTAGAGATTCTAAGAACCAGATAAATCAATAACAAAACCGCCGAGAGCAAATCTCGGTGCAGTCCTGTTCCGAGCTTGAGTACGCAGTTGTGCCTGTCCCGGTAATATAGCTCGATTCCGAACGTACTCCGCAAGCTCACCATGTCTAACGTGTTCTTCAATCATATTAGAAGAGGCCTGCAATCATTGGTTCTATAACCATTCAAGTCATGAAACAAATAACGCCTACCAGAACCTTTTCCCTTTAGGTCGACTCCCTCGAGGGAAGTTTCCTGAAGGGAGCAACCGAATGAACTTTCAAGTAAATCTCTTTCATAGGGCAATTAAGCTCCACATATGAAGGGAATTTAGGCTGATTCCATTGATACAAACTCTGGTCATTCCGACAAGCAGTCTTTCCTTTTTCTTTACCCGAATTGGACGATCCTTCGCCCTGAACTGAAATAGCCTTGAAAACTTTCTTATCGATTCTCATAACCTCTTCCCTAAGAAACTGATCTGCCTTAGATTAGAATTCACCAAGGTCCTTTGGTGGATCCTGTTGAAGTGAGATCTTAAAATCAGTCTTATCTAGAACACCAAAAACTGCAGCCATAAAAACCATAGAAAGATCCTGTCGATCGACAGAAACCGTAGCTACATTGAACCTTTCCATGAATTTACGCAAAGTCTCAATAGTCCTTTGCTTCACTACCATCGGAGTCATCACGATCTTGGGCCAAGGAATGTGAACCCTGAACTGTTCGAAGAACTCACCAATCAAGGCATTCCAAGAATGAACGATTCGTTTCCTAAACAAAATGGCAGTAACATCTGTAAGATAGAGTCATAAGAACATCGCCATAACATGCTCTGAAGCCGAAAGTACTTCCATGTGGCACACATAGTGCATCAAGTGAACCGTAGGATCCTTCCAACCATTAAAAGCCTCTAAAACCGGCAACTTGTAATCTTGTGGGTTCTGAGAATTTCTTATATCCTTAGTGAATGGACTGCGTGTAACACAATCCGTGTCCATAAGAGATGCTCCGCCTTGAGTGTATCGCCGAATAATATAGGCGATTGACTTCCACTGCATTACGAAGCAAATGATTCCATTCATTTAATCTAACATCGGTTTCCCCAGGTATCAAGTCCAGCATTAGCAAAATGTTGAACCCCAACAAGAATATCCGTCTCAACTCTAGCTTGAGGTACCGCTACCAACACAAATCCAAAAACCAAACTACAAAAGTTCAAGCATCCGAAGCCGCATGCATTGGAGCTTGGGCAACATAACCAACACCAAAACCAAAAACTAACCAGCCATAACCTAAGCCGAACCTCCTTCAGGACTGGATGTGTTGCCTCCAAGTTGGGCCAATATGGTACATATATGTAGATTGGTGTTGGCACGGGGTTGTTATTCTGGAATTGCCCCCCAAGTCCCGAGCCAAGCCTTGAAGAACACTAGCACTTTTTCCTGCAATATTACCAAGGCCGATGGCCTTCCGAAACCATCGATCCTAGGCCGAAGAGTATTCGTAGTAGCTTCCTGCCTTCAGAAATGCTCTTCTAACCGAGAATTCAAATTCCTAGTTAAATCCTTAATTATTCCCTCGGTATCCTCTCGAGTAACATAATTTGATGGATGTCCAGTAGAGAAAGATTCCCGACTTTCCTCTATCCATGCTACTTCTGAACGAGCCAAAGGGATATATTTCCTTTTAACGATAGCGAAATCCAAGAGAATATGTTTTCTAAAGCAATCCAAAGACAATCTAACACTCCCCTTCCTGCATGCCAAAATGTTAACATAGGGAATTGGTCACTCGCACACGCCAAACATCCGATGAGCTGATACTATGTAAATTATCCAAATAAACTAAGCAACCCAAACACAAAGTGTAGAAATGTGAATAACACCAAATTTATAGTGGCTCTACACTAACGCCTACGTCCACTTCACTGTAACTATTCATCATCATTGTTATTATTACAAGAGTAAATCAAATTTCAACACTTTGAGTTCTACAAAGTCGTGAATGGAGAATGGCAAAGTCCTTGACAATTCCCTATAAGGACCAAATAGTCATTAAAATACTCCTAAGTCCAAAAAAGCTTCAAGTATGGTCCAATGTCCAAAAAGCAAGTCAAGATCCAACCCAAATGCCAAGATGTTGGTAGGAAACTTCTAAAAGAAGTTTATAAGTCCAAAAAACCTTTCAAAGCCATATAAATCATGTAGGAAGCCATTAAAATACTCGAAGAAGAAGATTCTCGCGTGTAGGAATGAAACATCAGAAAGATCCAGAAAAAACTAAGGCTTGGGGTATTTATAGAGTAGGGATATGAGATTTAGTATTCCCCATAGTTCGTGCACCATGATCGTTATTGATCCGCGTACTTAACCAATTCTTTCCTTGTTTCTTCATTTCAAAGTAACTCTAAACCTTGCTAAGCCTCCTTCGCATTCTAGGATACAAAATATGTTTTCGTCTTCTTAGAGTTAGAAAAATTCCAAGCTGAAACCATCAAGGTGCCGGATACGAAATAGGATTTCGTACTCCAAGACTCGAACTATTCCCCAAGACAAACGTGGGGTATGAAATACACATTTTGTAGTCCCATCCTTCACCAAAATTGCAAATGCCAAGCCATGATGTCATGCCCAATTTGTATCCCACTCTCATATTTGAGGATACAAAAATCCAAGAAGGGATGGGATACAGAAACCCCACAAAACATGGGATACGAAATCCTTTCCCAAGGCAATACCGATCTGAGAAGTTAACCACATTTCTAAGTTTTTGAATGCTTCACGACTTCAACCAAATCCTTGCGATTTTCCGTGAGTTCCCAATCGAGTTTTGAGCACTTAGAAAGTCGTATATCCATAGTGTAACAGCCTTGCCAAAAGGCAGGTCAATAGATTAGTTATAAAAATATAGACTAAAATACCCTTTTCTACATTCCCTAGCTATCATAAGTTGTATTGTAACTCTAAATGTGTTGATTCTACGAACTTAGAAATTTTGATTGAAAGAAAACTGTGCTCCCAGAAACCAAAATAAATCGCCTACGTAACCCTAGTTTGACCACAGTGGTGCGAACGACGACGACGAAGAGGGGGCAATCGGATCTCAATGTAATGAAGCAATTTTTGGAAATGTAAACTCAATCAGTTTTTTTCCTTTATTGAAATCAAATATTTGAATATGTGGAATATGGTGGATTGATGTTGTTTATATTAAAGAAAGAACAATGAGATTTTGTCAAGAATCAGATAAATCTTTGATTATGAATTGTGAAAAAAGTCATAAGAAAAAAAATGTAATCGAGTTCAGTACATTGCCATTGCACGAGAGGACGCTATTTTTTTTATTTTTTAGAACAAATTCCTATTTTAGAAATTGTATTGCATATAACTAAAATAGGATTTAATGTTTAAAATTTATATTAAAGAAGATTAAAGGGTTAATATTGGATTTTTATTCATAAGTTTAAAGTGGGCTGATTTATTTTGTTCTATTACAAAAATTGTAAAATTAAATGAAATTTTAACCCTCTTTAACAAATATTAGTGTCCCTTAACTATCCCTTAAAAAAGGAACTTATCCGAAACTTATTATATCTCAAGCTTATCGATCTACATATGGTAACTTAATTAAAACAATGTTTTAATTTTAGTATTGAAAAACTCTATTAGAAAGTTATGTTATATTTAGTATAATTATGTAAATATTTAGCGAGAACTCGTAAAATTCTATATAATATTTGTAGTCTCGAGAAATCTATCAATATTTATGAAAAAGAAGAAAAAACAGTACTGCAAATAAAGATGTAGTTTAAACATGTTTTAAGAAAGAGCTTTTTTCACACCCTAAATTGAAAATAGGAACTTAGAGACATTGTAATTTTTACCTTCAAATTATGTAGCAAAAATCCTGATTTGGGCATTTTTAAAATGCGATTGTCCGTTTGTTTGTAAAATTGTGTATGCGCACTAATAGCCGTTTCTAGAAATTTTATTGAATCTTTTCCTAAATAAAGGTTTCTTTTTCTTTTTTTTAATTAAATCTGTTCTCTTGCATGTTACATTAAATGTCAAATTGATTTGTTAAATTTCCATCTTTCAAGCATTTCTTTTCCTACTTGTATAATAAAACGTAATTCTTAAAATGTTGTGGTGAAAAACATATTTTTCCCCTTCCTACTTTCAACGCTTCTCAATTTTTATCCTTTTTGGAACGGGTAAGAAAATTATTTTTTTAAGTAATTTTTATTCATCCATTGCTTATGGCCTTCTACTTCTGCATCCAAAACGAAGCTCAAATTTCAAAGGTCGAAAATGGTGGAACGTTACAGTAGAATATGATATAAGTAGTATACATATATGTCTACCTATGATTTTCTGAGCTTATTGCGCAAGAAATGAAATGTAGTACAACATAACATAGTTATCAAGATCATCCTATGTAGCAAACATAAGTGTTAATATATAAGCACACAAGTAACACTCTATGCAATAACCATTAGTGTTAATATATAAGCATGTAGGTAATAGTTTCAAAACATATAGTTCGACATAATAACATAACACAAAGGTGTCGTTCTTAGGTACAAAATGTAAGTTTCCATTGTTATGCTTCAGGCGCATCAAAAATGAAAACAGACCCGTAGGATGCATCATATGCCAGCTTTTTTCTATCATTTTAATTCACTGCTTAAACCAATTAAATACATATTATTTTCTCAATTAGATAAGACTGATCGCTCAATGGTATTAATGAATCGTATCTTTCCAAATCGTTATCCAACGACACTTATTTTAGAATTCCTTATGGCCATAACTATTTACTAATTAAGGGATTTTTACTGGTGGCGTTTGAATTCAAATTTCATAAATAGTAAGATGTACTGTTTTAGATAGGGCATTGCTCCCGGACCCCCATGACATGGTCGACCATGTCGAACCCATTAGTGGAGCATTGCCCTTGCACCCTCCTTGACCCCAATTTCATAGGGGATAATATTTGATAAAATTCCCAAAAAAATCAACATATTACACAACAAAACAAATAACCAATTAACTACAACTCAATTAAACTAAAAATTGAAACCTAAGATACCCCACTTAAGGACACAAATGCATACCCCGTTTAACTTCCTACTACATTTAAGTAACACCCGGTTATCCTATTCAAAGATGGTAAAAGATAGGCTTGTTGCAATCATTAAAGACGTGTCATTCACATGAAGTAGTTAAAAAAGAATCTAATTTTGTTACTTGTCACCTATTACCTTGTTGCTTATCTCCATGTTTCCTTGTCACATGTCACCTTATCACATATTGCTTAAGCCTTGTTACTTGCCGACACATCTAATTATTATCACCTAAATCTTGTCGCTTATCGCCAATGTCAAAGGATAAGAAGTTTGCCACTTCTTAAGGCTTATCGACTTGGTCGATGAGAGAACTACTTTAGCACTATAATCAAGTGAAGTAGTAGCTTATCACCGCCCTTGAAGCACAAATCTTATCACACATGTTGAAATAGGTCTAAAAAAAGAATGTGGCGCATTTCTACTATGTTTCCCCAATGTTGGATGTTTAATTAGCAAGCTTATTTGATTCGTTTCATGGGGTCTTACATCTAACAGGCCTAACTAAGCCATGTTGCAATTAATCCCTATAAAAGCTCTTCACCATAACTCTTAATGGAGATTATTTATGATGATTATTTCTGTTACTACCAAAAGCTACCCTTAGCGTAATCTGATGGTGAAGGGGTATCAGATGATATAAGCATAGAGAGAATAATTCTAGGATGAAAAAAACTGACACCCCTTAGAAAGAAAGGAACACAAAACCTACAGAATGCCAGCGAAGCTCATCCAACACGGTCCACCCGAAGGGGAGTTGTGCAACGAAAGGTAACCTAAGACAGGAACTGAGAAAAAGGAGGGCACATGCTCCGCTTACTGAAACCTAGAAGGACTATCAAAATTAACCCGCTTAACGTAGACACACAAGAAGGAGAAGGGTATCAGGCTAGCATGTAAGGATTATCTAGAGCCGACTTCTGAAAAATTGACTGCTTGGATGACAAAGAGCCACATTCATAAGTAATAGAGATATCACTGGAAGCCATTTTCCAAAGAACAAGAATTCTCCAAAAGATAAATCGAAAGGCTACCCGAGACCCAAGCAGAGATACAGGCTACCTATACTAATTTATCTAGTATAGAAACCATCGACAGTTTCTCATTGGCAACTATCTACAGACGTCATGAAGGCAGGCTCCTCTAAGTATTCACGATAAAGCCGAAAGCCTACATCCGAAAGCTTACATTTGAGTGCCTACACTCAGGAGCTGTTACCAAGGGCTCAAATACCATCCCCAAAGAAGCCACAAATGATCGAAACCCCCACTTCGAAGACCATAATTAGCTCTCTGGCCACAACCGGAAGCCAAACATCTGAAACGAAGGAAGAAGCCGCCGGGAAAGGCCCTTATAGGACCAATAGCCCAGCAGCGAAAGCATCCCAAAGTCTCTATGAATAGGACCTTAGAGGCCACATAAAAGGGGACAAATTTCTCATTTCTTAAGATTATCCTTTCTTCTCAGAAAAAGAGCAAATCCTAATTCCTAAAAGCAAACCAAATAAAGCAAACCAAATAAAGCAAACCTATTAAACCAAGGACTCATGGCTAATCCTGTATGTGAAGAAGGTTTTAAAAATGCTATTTCAGATTGAGGATTTCTCAGTCCATCAAATACCTTGCGGGGAGAATACACAAGCGGATTCACTAGCTAAATTATCTAGTTTCTGGGGCCCCCCGAAACTCGAGTGATTCCCATGGGTTATCAAGAAAAGCCTAGTGTCAGACATGAAAAATCAGAAATAGAGAAAGATCTATTAGTCTTAACGAGATCCCAAGCCTTGAGAGGGGGGATGAAGGAAACAGGGAGGGAAACTCCAACGGGGATCCTCCCATAACTGAAATGAATTTCCATCGTAAGAATACATGGATGACTCCCATAATGGATTATCTCCTAAATGAGACTTTGCCCCTTAATAAGCAAAATATGAGAAGGATAAAACGCCAAGCTCCCACATTTGTGATTGCGGATAAAATACTCTATAAAAAAAGGGCATTCGCTTCTTTACCTAAGGTGTATAAGTTCCGAAGACGGGCTCAAACACCTGAAGGAAGCTCATGAAGGATGGTGTGGAGACCATTCCAGTGGAATTAAGCTGGCTAAAAGGGTCATGCGACGGGGATATTATTGGCCGTAGATGGTCAGTCAAGCAGTAGAGTATGTCAAAAGATGTGATAGATGTAAAAGGTACGGCAGGATGCCATGGCTTCCGCCTAGCAAACTAACCACTATATCAAGCCCCTGACCATTCGATGTATGGGTATAGACTTTATTGGACCCTTGCTAATCTCTAAAGGGGGAGCAAAGTATGCCGTAGTAGCCATCGACTGCTTCACGAAGTGGGTAGAAGTAGAACCCCTTCTGACAATCACATCCAAAAAGGTGTTAAGATTCGTAATAAAGAATATCGTAACCCTCTTCAGAATCCCTCACAAAATTATCTCAAATAATGGAACACAATTAGAAAGCGAGGAGTTCATTTAGTTTTGTGAGAAAAATGGAATCATCAAAAGTTTCTCCTTGGTAGCCCATCTGAAGGCCAACGGAGCGGTAAAAGCTGCCAACAAAAGCATAAAGACGATTCTTAAAAAACGTTTAAACTAGGCTAAAGAGAATTGGGCCGAAGAGTTACCTTTAGTGCTTTAGGCGTATAGAACCTCTACCAAAATACCCACAGGACACACCCCTTTTCCCTTGACATATGGATGTGAAGCTATGCTTCCGGTCAAGATTGGGATACCATCACATAGAAGGATAGCATATGTGTTCAATCCCAACCAAGAATTAAGAAAAGAATCCCTAGACTTAATAAAAGGATTAAGGGATGAAGCAGTAATCAGAATAGCCGAATACCAAAGAAGGATTATGAAATACTGCAAATCAAAGGTTAGGAACAGAACCTTCGCAAAAGGAGAGTTAATTTTACGAAGGGTAATGGCAAACACAAAGAACCCAGTAGATGGTCCTCTCGGCCCAAATTGTGAAGGACCTTTGGTCATCCATCAAGAAGTTATACCCGGAACATATCAACTGAGCAAGCCCAATGGGGACTTTGGAACTCAGAACATTTAAGACCATATTTCCCAACAGTGGAGAAATAAGAGAAAAGGTTTTCTTCCAAAGATGGTCACGTAACTAAGGGTATGGAAACCCTTTCTATGGCTTAAAAGAAGACCTAAAAGGGGTCGAGAAGAGAAAAGGGATCAAATCCCTCGTCATCAAGACGAGGCATCCCCCGGAAGGGGATGGTGTGTTAGTCTTTCTCCTTGCCCAAATCAGAGGGGATTAGGTTAAAGCATCAAAAGCATAAGCCGCCGTTTCACACCAGCAATGGTCGTGGTGGTGCATCTAACTTAGCACGCATTGCCTCTGCTCGTAGAAGAGTAAGCCCTGCCACCTCTAGAACTAAGCATGTCCTACCTCTACTTATGTTCTGCGTTACCCAAAGAAGGGAGTGCTAACCCCTATAACCACATACGATGGTCTGGATAGGGCACCCCTCCGAGGGGGTGACGTGTAAGCCTCTATCAGTACCTATAATGGTCTGTATAGAGCGTCAAAAGAGTAAACCTTAGTTCTGTGCCTACGATGGCCTCATCTAAGTTTCTAAGACCTTATCACTACCTATGATGGTCAGGTTAGGGCGCCTCCTGGAGGGAGGATGGGTAAGTCCTTGAGTCCTACTTGTGGATAAGATAGCCAAGCGCACCGAACACACAGGCCCAGAGAGTGGCCAACAAAGCACGTACATCCTCTTCTTTGACACCGAAAGCCCAGAGAGTGGCTCAAGAAGCACGTATAACCGCTGCTTCACAAATAAAATTCGAAGGGGATGCCAACAACATTAATACCAGAAGGGGTTCCCGGTCTCAAATCTTCGAAATACCCAAATTTGGGTGGATTCGGCTCTCCATTAGTACCCGAAGGGGTTCCCGGTCTTCAACCTACAAAATACCTGAATCAAGGTGGATTCGGCTCTTCGTTTAATATCGGAAGGGGTTCCCGGTCTTCAATCTTCAAAATACCCGAATCTAGGTGGATTCGACTCTCCATTAATACTGGAAGGGGTTTCCGGTCTTCAATCTGAAAAAATGCCCGAATCTGGATGGTTCGGCTCTTCATTAATATCGGAAGGTGTTCCCGGTCTTCAACCTACAAAATGCCCAAATCTGGGTGGATTTGGCTCTTCATTTAATAATAGAAGGGGTTCCCGGTCTTCAATCTTCAAAATACCCGAATTTGGGTGGATTCGGCTCTCCATTAATACCGGAAGGTATTCCCCGTCTTCAATCTGCAAAATACCCGAATCTTGGTTGATTAAGATCTTCATTAATACCGGAAGGGGTTCCCAGTCTTGAACACACAAAATACCCGAATCTAGGTGGATTAGGCTCTTTATTTAATATCGAAAGGGGTTCTCGGTCTTCAGTCTGCAAAATACCTGAATCTGGGTGGATTCAGCTCTCCATTAATACCGGAAAGGGTTCCCAGTCTTCAATGTGCAAAATACCCAAATCTAGGCGGATTCGGCTCTTTATTAATGCCGAAAGGGGCACCCGGTCTTCAACCTTCGAAATACCCGAATCTGAGTGGATTCAGTCCTTCACAAATGCCAAAAGGAATTTCCAGTATGCCATTTATATCAATGCCTGAGTTTGGGTCGGTTCTTTTCTCCACCAACACCGAAGGAGGATTTCTTCATCAGGACCCGTGATGTAATCTATTGTTAAGAAACAACTAACAAATGGATAGAAAAGAGCTTGGAAAAAGAAGCCTGACTTGGAAAGTCGAAGACACCCCTTCATTGGGGTGAGGGGGAAGGGGGAGGGCAATGTTACTACCAAAAATTACCCTTAGCGTAAGCTAATGGTGAAGGGGTAACGGATGAATATAAGCATAGAGAGAATAATTCTAGGATGACATAAACCGACACCCCTTAGGAAGAAAGGAACTCAAAACCTACAGAATGCCAGCGAAGCTCATCCAGCACGGTCCACCCGAAAGGGAGTTCTGCAATGAAAGGTAACCTAAGACAGGAACCGAGAAAAAGGGGCACAGACTCCACTTACTGAAACCTAGAAGGACTATCAAAATTAACCCGCTTAACGCCGACACACAAGAAGGAGAAGGATATCAGGCTAGCATGTAAGGATTATCTAGAGTCAGCTTCTGAAAAATCGACTGCTTGGATGATGAAGAGCCACATTCATAAGTAACAAAGATATCACCGGAAGCCACTTTCCGAAGAACAAGAATACTCCAAAAGCTCAACCGAAAGGCTACCCGAGACCCAAGCGGAGATACAAGCTACCTATACTAATTTATCTAGTACATAAACCAACGACGGTTTCGCATCGACAGCTATCTACATACATCATGAGGGCAGGCTCCTCTAAGTATTCACGATAAAGCCGGAAGCCTACATCCGAAAGCTTACGTACGGGTGCCTACACTCGGGAGCTGTTACCAAGGGTTCAAATACCATCCCCGAAGAAGCCACAAATGAATGAAACCCCCCACTTCGAAGACCACAAATATCTCCCCTTAGACGACCGGAAGCCAAACATCTGAAACCAAGGAAGAAGCCACCGATAAAGGCCCCTGCAGGACCAGTAGCCCAACAGCGAAAGCAGCCCAAAGTCTCTATAAATAAGACCTTAGAGGCCGCATAAAGGGGGACAAATTTCTCATTTCTCAAGATTATTCTTTCTTTTTAGAAAAATAGCAAATCCAAATTCCCTAAAGCAGATTAAGGATTTTCTTCAACTTTTGTAATACATCTACAATTTGTGAATGGAGAATTCAAAGGCTTAAATACCTCGCAACTTGATAATCTTTTTGTGCTGTTATGGTGAAACAAGGAGTTAGCACTGACCTTTCGTATGGAGAAGTTGATCGTAACGCCTTTGAAGAAGAAGGAGGACTTCAAAGAAATCCAAATTCCTCCTCCTTCCATCCTAAGGGTTTTTGCACATCGATTAATGTCTTCATAATGAGCCCAACGCTCCTTGATCTTGAGAAAGAATTTATCCGCTGACTTATCACTTGGTTCGTGGAGCATTCTCGGCCCTTTAGGACGATTCGATGCAAAACGACCATCTAAGTCAATAAACATCGCGATGGTTTCTTCCTTCAATACGAGGAATCGTTGGCCTGTTTTCCTCTTATCACAATATGTGTTATTATGTTCGTGACTCAGGAAGTTATTAATCAAATGAGATCTTAGTCATGTCCGGCTGGGTGAACCCACTCAGGACTATTTCGGATCTCTACGGTATTGTCAGTGGAGCATTCGGCCCCTGAATGTAGGATATCTAATCTCCAAGGTCGATATCCTGATGCCTGAAGAAGGATGGAACTAACCCAACAATACTGATTTCTTGAAATCCTCCAACAACCCTGGGTCGTGAATACATCAAATTACTTGAACCTATGCGCCACACGACTTAACCCGGGTGTCACGAAAAATATTGTTAACAATTTCTATCATCAAATCAACTAATGGATAATTGCTTCTCATCCTTACCTGATTACATTTCGTTAATTAACATGGATACATGATAGCAATATAATTCCCTTTGGGCATATTGACACTTTCGAGTAGCCTTATCAACTTAGACCTTAGAGACATGTTTCCATGGATTATACTTATTGATTAATTTGACATGAGTCAATCAATTAATAAAGAAAATCCCACTAAGTTGAAAAGGTTTGTCAACTACGTTGGTAAGATCATTGGGAATCAAGAAGGTTAAAGGTGTTATTGGCCATGTCGATAACACCCTATTATTGATTATATTGATAAGTACTTATACACAATTATGTTATTACAGAGTCATCAATTATAACCCATATCGGTCAAGACGATAAGAAGTTATTATCGACCGTGTCAATAAAGATTTATTACTGACTATATCAATAGATGTCTTTTAACGGCTAGGTCAATAAGGATCAGCGATTATCTACTATAGGTTGCGTCGATAAGCATCAAATGGCTCTTCTTTAATTAAAACTTCATATAATAGCTTCATCAATGAGATCAAAAAAGTTATGTTATAGACCTAGTCGATAAGGACCCCCGTCAATCAGTTGGAATAAAATATGACTATAATATTCCAAATCGATCTTGTCAAAATGGTAAACATTCTTATTTAATGATGAAATATCATATATATCTATATGAGTATGATATCAAAGCTTCATTCTACTTTGGGAATCATTGCTTCATTATGGAGTAATTAACTTCAATTGGATAATAGGGAAAAGGATTTCCAAAGCTAATTAAACTTTAGGTCACTTGAAACGTTAAGATCAGGACTTTAATATCCCTATTTACATGGTTGACAGGACTTATTAATTGGTTCGATAAGGAATAAACAATCTAAGATTAACCTAGATTTCAGATGTTAACAATATTTCATGTTAACGTTTTTGACACTAGAAGGAGAGCTTGAATCTCCTTACTCCATTTCCTCTAGGTTTGATGAATTTAATTTTGTGAGTTAAATTGTAGGAAATGGGAAAATCACAGAAGGAAACAGTTGCATCAATTACAGAAGTTTAGCATCAAACCATATTAAAAGAATAAATTGATCCTAGTCTCAACCTAGCTAATAGGGAACCGAGAGAATACTCAAAGGCTCTACAACCAACTCCAAGTGAAATCAAAATTCGATAACTGAACAATTCCAAAAGATGAGAGAGTTGCTTGATAAAGTACTTGCTCAAAAGTCCTCCAGACTTACTGATGGGAAGGAAGTTAAATCTATGATCGATGCCTAAAATCCTTACGTATTCAAAGGTAAGGAGAAAAGGCATGCTACAAAAAGCAAAACTAAAGGAGGAGACCATAAAATGTTTCACGTTGATCAACAAGGGAGGAGAAGTAACAAAACCATCGAGAAATCTGCAAGTTCCATATCCAAGAAGCATAAACTGACTAGAGAAAACTACTCTAATCAAGAACCTTTCTTGAAAGACTTTGCTGAGAAACTAATGAAGGACAAACTTGCGCTTAGAAGAAAGAGGGCTTTTGAGGATCAAGTTGACGATGAGCACCAGTTGACACCTTTTACAAAAGAAATCATGCAAGTGCAACTTCCTTCCTTCATTAAGATTCCTATTATCAGATATAATGACACCAAAAATCCAGATGACATCTATTAGCTTTTGAATGTCAAATTGACTTACATGATGCTACCAGATTTGTTTATTGTAGGTTATTCCCAACCACCCTCAAGCAGTCACCGTTAATTAGTGTCGGTAATATGGGGAGAAGACTATTTATTCATGAAAATAATTTGCTTATGAATTTTCTACGTAGTTCTATAATTGCAAAGATATGATCGTCGGCTATACCATCTTAGCCCAAATAAAAAAACCAAGAGAATTATTGGGCAATTATCATTAGAGGTTCAATTCCATCGGCTATACATGTTCCGCAATGGCCAGACCCACTTCCGGAAAGTGTACTCAGGATATCTTCTGAGGGGACGTGTAAATGAATCCCTCCAGAAGCGGAAGGGAGCCAATCCGCACCTATAAATAGGACCCCAAGGGTCTGATAGAGATTGCGGAATGGATCGTTAAGGAAAAACTAACACTAGAGGGGGTAAATAGTGTTTTTGAGAAATTTAACAAAATCTAAAACTTATATGACCTGCTATATGAATCACACACCGTAGAGATAATCACAGACACAGAATCAAACAAAAACACAAAGATAAACAAAAATAAAATGCAGAAAAGGAAAGAATACACCATATTTTATACTGGTTTGGATTACTCCTACGTCCAGTCCCATGCAATACTGGATTGCATAGAGTTTTATTACTTTATCAATATCCAAGTAAAACACCCTTGATTTCATGGCCACAAGGTTACCACCAATTCCAAACACCCTTGATCAAGCATATTCCTCTTGATTTCCCAGCTACAAGGTTAATGGCTACAAGGAACACACCTTTTCCAAAACACCACCCAAACAATTACAACAACCCTATAACTCTTCAATAGAACTTCAATTCAGAGAGAACGAGTAGAAAGTGAGAAGAGAAAAAGCTTTATATAAATAGAATTGAATTCGATAGAGTATAAGTGTAGAAAGCACAAAAATGTGAAATATTAATGGTGTAAAGAAAGGGGACGAAGATGGAGAAGAAGAATGATGAAAAAATTCGAAATTAGCCCCTACTTATAATATTTGAAAGGTTGTAGAATTTTGCAAATAAAATTTGAAGTTTGAAAATCAGAAATTGAAAATAAGAATTTTAAAAATATAATTTGAATTTGAACCTAGAGTGTAATTCAGAGTCTTACATAAACAAGACTCTATTACTATATTTATCGTGAACTCTTGAACTCTTGAAATATTGATTACTCATGAGTCTTGAATCATCTCTGAATTCTGAATCTCTAGAAGCTCTTAAACTATACAGTCTTCATTATTAATTCCTGTATACAAATCCTGCATATGTGTGTGTATATATATATATTCTAGAGAAAGATGTTAATATATATTTTATAATCAATCAATTTTTAAATAAGGTTGTTGTCATCAAAACTCCATTCTCCAACAATCTACCCTTTTTGATGATGACAACCACACTTTATAAAATATCACACCTGTGCATACCCATTGATGATTATCCTTCTAATACTCCCCCTGTCTATATGAATCCCTTAAACTAAGTCTATATTCTATAATTTCTCCCCCTTTGGCATTATCAAAAAGGAATTATAAAAATACCCCCCCTAAATTCTATAACTATCTAAATAATTCCTATACTAAAGTAAATTACTCCCCCTTAATCCTAAATATATCTATATAATCCTTATACTAAACAAAAATACTCCCCCTGAATCCTAAATCTATATATATCCTATAATTATAATAATAATTCCTAAATTCATGATTATACATCAATCAAGACTAAGCATCGAATTATTATAACTACTTATGTTTTATGTCATATATACAAACCAAACCAAGCACACCACACCGTATGTTTAATATATACAAGTTTTAAGTCAAACAATCCAAATCAAACAAATTCAAACAAATCAATCAAATCATACCAAACAATTAAACGTTTCTTGGGACTTCTACACATATATATTGTCCAGTTATTGGGTTCTTCTTGATGTCCGTTTGTTCCTCTTTATTGTTGAGTGATGCTTCATTGTTTTCATCACTGAAATGAGAAGAGATTGACCAATGAATTATGTCAAAATGTTTCTCTTGATATTCAACTATTCTGATCTAAATTAACTCTAGATGGCACTAATTACGTAGTACTATGGAAATAATTTTCTTGAAGGAATTTAAATAATCTTTGAGGTTTTTACTTATGTTATGAATTGGATTTTCCATAGTTTTGTTAAGAAATGAATAGAGAAGAAGGAGACAAGAAATAATGAAGTTTTCTAGTAGAAATAGACTTAAATAGAGTATGGAATTCGTTGGATTTTGAATCGACATGAGTTAGTTATTTAATTTTAAATTTTGAAAAATTTAGAAAATCTGGAAGTTATATGTCGACATAGCAAAGTATGTATGTTGAAATTCTTACTTTAAAATTTTTGAAAATTTTCAAAATTTGAATCTTTTATTTTTTTTATTATATTGTATTTAATTCTAAAGTTTATGCAGTAACTTAAAGATAATTTTAACGTAAATAAAACTCCATTCATTGCTTCATAAAAAGCAAATACATCCAACTAATTAAGACACACTAAATATGAGATTCGAAAGAAAATACAATCAAATATTAAAGATAGATTAAACTAGATAGGCTAGTTTTCAGCGGATGATGAGGAGGAAGATGAAATTCCAAGCTTTCTTCCTATCTTGACCATGAACTTAGTCATTTTGGAAAAGTTCTTTTTGAGCTTCTTTTGATTGTTGACAGTCTTCACTTGATTTTGAACAATCATCTCTCTGGAAATGGTTCTAGTGTTGATTGGACACTCAACACTTTCTAAAGAAGTTTCTACTTCTTCGACCTCCATAGGTGCTTGTTCTTGTTGCATTCGAGCTTGTTTGGTTTCCAATGTCTCATATGGTTTGAAAGTGAGAGGAATTTGCATGAGGTGTATGTTTGTGGAGTCAAACACCTTTCTTGGCACAAATTCTTCTCCGTGAAGATCAACTCCAAAGTATTTGAAAATGCAGGTGAGATAAACTCCACACTAAAGAGTGTTCTCTCTTGATGAGGTACTTATGGGGTTGAATTCTCTTAAGATTATATCGGCCCAATTGATGCCACAACCACCAATAATAGCAAAGAAGGCTTTTTGTACCTTGAGATATGGATTATTAAAGTTTTCGGAACGAGTAGTGATGGTATGTTAAAGGAGGAGGTTTATGATCCTTGTTTTTGGATGGAAAAAGTGATTTTCGAATTCCACGTTAGTATCACTTTCAAATATGCCGTGACAAGTCTCTAAATCAGTTTCATCAAATTTTAAATTTGAAAAATCCGAGCCTATGCTTCTACAATTTAAGATATTTCCCAAGATTTCAGCATCTAGAACAATTTGCGTGTCTTTGACGTACTTCAAATTTGGTCTTCGTTACCTTCATAAAATCCACGATTAAGGTTCGAATAAAACATCATGACAATCTTAGGATAACATACTTCGTCGTTATCCTGAGGGTCGATTAGACTCAATACTTCATTATGGGTGAAAAGAGAGATAAGATTGTAGTATGGAAAGTCTCCAAAAATGGCGAAAGAACCCTTGTTGACTTTAGCATTGGCTAAATAGTCAACATAGTTTTTGATAGCATATCTATCGTTATGAAGATAACCTTTGATGGTTTTGGTTAACTTCAATTTCTGAGATGAACTTGAGGAAGCTATTGGTGTTATTGTTTTTAAGAGAATAGATATAAAGAATATAGTTTGAATTGTGAATGAAAGGTACAGAGAATAGATGCATATATAGAAATTGAATAGATATGAATTGAATAGGCATAACTTTTCAAAAATTAGTGACACCTTTTCAGACCTTAGGAGTTGATGAAAAGTTGGAGGGAAGTCTGAAAGTTTAAACCTTTGAAATTCAAATTTTGAATTTCAAATTACAGGCTGATATGTTGATATATAGACATATGTATGTCGACATATGTACTCATTTTCAAAGGACATTTGGTTTTTGTGACATGTGATTTAAATTATCGATTTATATTTTAGGTTTAATGATTTCCTAAAATAATTCTAATCCTAGCAAACATCCAAAAATTATTTTATTTATTACTATATTATTAATTTGAATTTCAAAACTCAAAATTCAAATTTGAATTTCAAATTTCAAGTTTGAATTTTAAAATTTAATTTTTAAATTCAAAACAAATAAAACAACCATTCAACCAAGGAAAAAATTAAAATTTAATTAAGGCATACCCGGTTTTTAGATCCTTTTCTTCGAATTTTTTTGAATTCGGAATTGCCGTAAAGTACATATTTGAGTTTCCGGTTCTGGCTCTTCAACACTTGATGATGAATCTGAAACATCTGACATTGCTGCGTATGCTTTGTTTGTGTTCTTTGATGAATTGCTGTTGTCTGTTTGTTGAGTCGATTTATCTGGATATGGACACATTCTCTTTATATGGCCTGGTTTATTGCAGTTATAACATCGACCATCATTTCTTCCTGAACTTCGTTGATTATTATTTTGAGGATAATTTTTCCTTCTATATCTCAGAAATTTTCTAAAATGTCTATCTTTAGGGTTGTTTCTTCATCATCTTCACTACTCGAGTCAGAATCATTTGTTGTTGCTTTAAATGTGATGGATTACTTCTCAGTTGGCTTTTTCCTTTCCTTTTTGTAATTGGACTTCAAAAGACATCAGATTTCCAATTAACTCCTCAATCTTCATTTCACTGACATTATTGGCTTCCTCAATCGCCAAAGTTTTCTAATCTCATTCTGAAGTTAATAAACTTAATATTTTTCTAACTTAGTCTTCTTCATAATAAGTTTTTCCAAATGACGTAAATGAGTGCACTATCTCTTGAAATCTATAATACATATCAGGGATAGACCCATTCTCATTCCTTTTGTTCATTTGTCCATTGTGTAAAATTAGTTGTGGGTTCAACAAACTCATTCTGTGTACTATTCCATGTGTCCAATCCTACTGATTGTAAATATGTTTTCATTCTACATGCCTAATATGAATAATTACTACCATTAAACAGTGGTGGTCTAACAGTGGACTGAACCTCTATAAAAGAACTTATTACTACTAGTGTTGTTTGCCATTTATAAAAAAAAATTAAAAAATTAGATTCTGAACTTTTTAAAGGACCTTGCTCTGATACCAATTGTTAGGGATCGCGGAATGGATCATTAAGGCAAAACTAACACTAGAGGGGGTGAATAGTGTTTTTGAGAAATATAACAAAATCTAAAACTTATATGATCTACTATATGAATCACACACCACGAAGATAATCACAGACACATAATCAAACACAAACACAAAGATAAACAAAAATAAAATGCAGAAAAGGAAAGAACACACCGGATTTTATACTGATTCGGATTACTCCTACGTCCAGTCCCACGCAGTGCTGGGTTGCGCAGAGTTTTTGTAGCGACCCGAACTTTCTAGCCGGCCTAAACCAAACAAGAAGGTAGACTGCGTTGAGAACACGACTCATCAGAACACAAACAATAGAAAATTTCATTGCTATTACAACAATTACATCAGAGTACAAGAATGTATCAGAGTGCGAATAAATAATATATAGCGAAAAAAGAAAAATAAATATAAGAGATTTACAAATTACCAAACATCGGAAATATATCTATATAAATATAATGCATAGCGGAAAAACATCAACTACCACAACTGAAGGAAATACACGGATACAAAGCTTTCCGAATATAGCTCCAGTTGTAATCTAGGATCCTATGAAAAGTAATATCTAGGGAAACCATAACTACTAGCTGCCCATGTGGAAAATATCGGCACCCAGAGTTTAGGTAGAAACAATAAACTCCGAGTCAGTCATGGGACTGGTGTGAGAACTAAAACAGTTATTAACTTTATTTTAAAGTTGGATAAATCAAGGGGCCACGCTGTATAACACGAAATGGGTTCACTCCCATGAATACCATAAAACCAAAAACGCAATGTTAAAAGGAAAAATGAAGCCGTTATAAGACTCAGGTCCCATCACACAATGCAAACACAAACCAGAGGATAGAGTTTTACCTTATAATGGCCAAACATGCTTGGTACGCGAACTTTATCTTCTATTATTACTATAAGTGAAGAAATCAACTTCAAATATAAATGTATCAATCATAGGCGGCATAGTGCCCCATCCTACCATGTCTCCATATAGGTTTACAACTAAAACCGAAAAGTCGCATATTGGAAATTGGATTCCATCTATGAGTCGAAGCAAGGGATCTTCCTCACCGATTTTGAGACACTCTAGCAAATGCCTCAGGACTCGGACGTTGGCGAGCTCTTGGATGCCGTAGGGCCAGTCCACACTTAATTTAGTGGATTAATTATTCCTGAACAATATGTTTTTCAGTCCTATCGGAACTCCAAAATGGTCAGTATGTCGACCAATCATATCTGAGGCACCTCGCATTCCATCATCCACATAAGTAAAAATGTCTAGGCTCCATACCATTGCAAAACTTCTAGCTAGAAAGAAATGCAAGTTCTCCCTATGGTCACTATCCCGTTTTTGACTCATACCGGGATGTGATGCTCGCTAATTAACGCTATACACAAAGCTATGCTACTTAAAGCTGTGCTTTGATCATCATCCACAAGGCCCTGCTTTTCAACAAAAGCCTTGATCATTTGCATCTTAGCATGCCACATTGTCAATCCATACCGTACCACTGATTTCCACCAATATATAACCTCTAAACTCGTAGTCTCAGAGAAGGGTGTTAAGTAAGAGAATAAATTCTCCGCCACCAAATAGATATATATCTAGCAGAGATCAACGAATACAATATAAAGGAATACAATGTCAGACACACCATCCATTTGCAAGTCCATTCTGGGTCTGAACGAAACCGGAGACACCTTATTCCTCATCCCATATGTCCAACACAGGAGAGAGGCCCTCGCATATCCGGTCGACCTTCAAGTACGTCTGGATGATCACCACTTATTACCTTGTCTTCGGTGTACAGCTCAATCAAGACATTAGTAATCATCCAAATGATGTGAAGATCTCTGGTCTTCAACCACCGTATTCATTGTCGACTTGTAGTTACCGTATCAGTTATTCAGAATGGGATAAACCGGGTCTTTCCGAATAACTCGCGTATTTTTTAATCAATAATCTAGTGCTATAAAAAAACATATTACAACTCATTCCAATTCAGAATATTCTTTTATTCAATTATTCACATCCTAGGGGAAAGGTTCCCATTAATTTTATCAAAGATAACTTATTCTTTAATATTCCTTTGGATATCAATTTCAAAAGATTTTATTTTATCCTTTAACAATTCTAAACCAAACTAAGGTTTGTAAAACTAGTCAGGATTATCGAGCCTTACCGAAATAATATTTTATTATTTATTATTTCCAATCTCAATCTATTCATCCCATGGAGAAAAACTGGTAGTGCCTAATTCTAACGCCCATTGTTTTATCGGTAAATTTAATTACCATTTCACGTTTCAAATCCAATTAAATATTTAACTATCGCATGGAGTAGAACTAGTGGTACTCCATTCTCGATCATTTCTTAAATTCGATGAATTTAATTACCTCATTCACATTCCAATCTAATTAACGATTCATTAAAACTCCAACTTGGTTTTGATCTAAAATATCATTACTTTATGATTATCCAACCTTAAGAAATCAATCTTGTCTTTAACTGGGTTAAAAAATCAATGTTAGTAAAAACACAGTTCAGAATAAACCCAAATCAACTTCCAATAAATATGGAATCTTCTCTTAAAACATATCAATATATAATAGATATAAATTTCCGTACCAGACTAAAATTATAAATGGAATAACGGCAAAGCCTTTTAAATTCCATATATAGTAACGGTCTTCCTTTACAGAAGCTCATCTCGATTATTACCAAAACAAATTCCCTTCAATTCCCATTTAATATATTAAATTGGAAAACTCTACTTTGGAAATTTTCCATTAAATCTTAATAAAGAGATTTATAAATTCCAAATCATATCTTCACTGTTAATTGGGGGTAAAGAACAAATGTTATTTAAAACATTGTTCACAATAAACCCAATATCAACTTTCGTTTCATTCCAATTATATGTATTAATTGGAAAACTTCGTTAATCTTAATTAAAAGATTTATTCTTTTCTCAACGGGGTTTAAGAACAGTGTTAATAAAGACATCATTCATGATAAACCCAAAATCTAATTTGATATTAAATACAAGGCTCTGAATAGAAATAATATCGGCTTATATTCAATATCAAATTCTGAAACCAACAAATATCATATTGGGAATAACAATATCTATATCTTCCAAATTCCTCAAAGATAACCGTATAATTACAAAATCCAATATTGAAATATTCTGAAGATTATTTCCATACAAATCCTTTCCAATTCATATGTTGGAAAACTCTGGTTATAGTAAAAACATATAGTTTCTTTCAGTTCTTTACTTAAGTTGATAGACAACTTATTCTGATAAAATATCTTCTATCTTTACAAACATGGAATATTCCATCTAAAATCATTTCAAATCATTTGTTATGATTTTACTAATTTGTTCATATTTTTAATAATTTTAATAAGGCCCTTACAGTCGGTTTCCAATATCGGCTACCGAACTGCATCCTTAGCGACCTTTTCCAAAACTGATTTGGACATATTTCAAAATCTGATCATTAGATTTCAAATCTCTTATTATCATTCGAAAGCTCTTTTCGATACGAACCCAACGGTTCAATTTTTAGGAGAATCCGACAGTCGGATCTCCCGTTATGCCAATTCGAAGTTAATGGTTGAAATTCGCGAACGGTCGTTGTGCGATACGTTCTATTCAAACCATTTATATATATATATATAATTTTTCATCGATTTCTGTTCAAAACATATTTTATAAATCGTTTATAAATTCATTTAAAAATGATTCGAACTTCCATTTCAAATTTAAATCAAATTGAATATTCCATATCATTATAATATTAAAATGATAATATTTTCAAAATATCAGATTTTGAAATCAAATCTTTTCGACATTCATTATAAAATGAATAAAATCGACTGAAAATTCTGTTCGAGTTTAAACGACATATATATATATATATACTTAACTCAGCTTCATATTCATTTCAGTATCTTTGTATCCATCCAAAATCGGACATCAAAATCATATTTTGATCCTTCACTGAATATTATTTTAAAATATTCGTTTATACTCTGAATTGGAACCAAAATCAATCAATTACCATATAATTTTATCTATATGATTTCATACATCGCATGTATTCAAGAATAGTGATAAACAACTATTAAACGGTCAATTCACATCCAGAGCGTAATTTACAACTGTATAAGCGTTGAAAATTAAATAACGCTTATCACAGTCTGTTAATCAATTGGTTGACATACAATTAAATCCAAGGGAGATGTGAATTAATTATCGTCCCCTGACCCCTTTGGGGTTTTCAATCATCAAAAAAACATTATTATTTGTAACTTGGGAGATGTGTAAAATTATCGTCCCAATACCCATGTGGGGTTTACATCACAATTCATGTGAATTTATTTATAGTTTAATAATAATGACATTAAAACAATACATAACCATCATCCACAAAACGAATATTACAATCACAGGCAATCGATATATATATATTCAATTATAAAAATAAATAATTATACAAAATTTTGAGTGAGAGAATTCTCATTTTGGTTTCCACTCCGTCAGTTTTTAATGGAGGATTTTATTTTTAAACTAAATTAAACATGCGTTTAATTTAGCTTATAAATTCAACTTGCTCCATTTCCGTTCTGGACAGTTCTACAATGTTGTGCTCGTCGCCACGATTCCAATAGACCTAATTTTGCAATTTTCTGACATCGTACGAAAAAGATATCACGTTACAAACATTCAATTACATAATTATATAGTTAATTAATAATCAAAACCTTAATCTCCTTTAATCCTCCCTCTCCATCGTTAATCACTCCAGAAAAAATCGAATCCAACCTCGCACCGCCTCTCTCCTCCTTGCGCCGCATACGACTCACCGGAGGTTGATCGGGAGGTGCCACGATGAAGAGCTCGAGCCGCTCCACTTATACCAGGGATGGCAGGACCACACGCTCCTCTAGTCGAGCTCAAACATGACGCCTTTGAGCGCAGAATTCGTGAAGGATACTCAAAGAAAATCCATCAACCTCGTATTAATTTGAATCTCTCACCTAGTACTTTGATTTTGCTTTTATAAGTTTTCAAAATTATTGAATGGATTTGGAGAAATCGAGGGAACAATTTCCGTCCTCGAATTGGTGCCGACGGTGGGTTTTCTGAAATGGGAGTAGATTTAGGGTTTTGACAAAATATATATTTATATAATATTATTTCATTCGTAAAAGTAGGCTTTTGCGTCTGAACTCCAAATCAAACCCAACAACTGTCGTTTCTAACTAAGTACCCCCATTCCGAACACAATGGAATATGTTTCGTAAGCCAATTCGACTGTTTTGATAAGTTTTTATAAAAATTAACGTATAAATTAATATAACGTTCAATATTAAAGTTGAACATACATTTTAATTTACCGGGGCCACATACTGACTCCAAAAATTATGAAAATTGAAATCTAGCTATGTTTTGACAATACGGTCCTAACAAAATTAATTTCATCAAATTTGGAGACTGTTTAAAAAATGGCCTTTTAACTGGTTTATTAAATTCGAACTAAAATTGAAAACACGTTTAAATTTACTACGCTCACAAATTAATTCCAAAAATTATAAAATTTTAAACCTGACAATAATTTGAGATTCCAGATCCAACAAAAGTAGTTTCACCGAAAACAGACGCGGTTTGCAAAATGGCTATTTTAAGGGCTTTATATAATATTAAAATATATATAAATTCCATAGCGACTCTTTTAAATTTTAAACTGGACAAAACTTATAACTTATAACGTGAAATCTCAATTTCTTACATTCGTTAGAAAGTTACCGTTCATAATATTTCAACATTTCTTGTTTTACTGAAATCCGATTTATTTTGAATTCTATACAATCATTTGAAATTAAAAATCGAATTTTCAAACTACCGCGCCATTTCAAGTTCGTTTTGTAATTAATATAAATTTATAAGTTCTAAGTTCAATTAAAAATAATTTTTAAGTTGTTTATTCTTTAAAATAAATCATTTTAAATATTCAAAACTCATTAAATAGCTTAAATTAAAATTTTAAATTAGTTCTGAAATTTCAGGTTGTACAGTTTTATTACTATATCGATATCCAAGTACAACACCCTCAATTTCATGGCCACAAGGTTAACATCGATTCCAAACACCCTTGATCAAGTATATTCCCCTTAATTTCCCGGCTATAAGTTTAACACCGCTCTGATACCTTGATTTCAAGGCTTCAAGGAACACATCTTTTCCCAAACACTGCCCAAACAATTATAACAACCATATTACTCTTCAATAGCACTTCGATTTAGAGAGTAATGAGTAGAAAGTGAGAAGAGAAGAAGTTTTATATAAATATAATTGAATTCGGCGGAGTATAAGTGTAGAAATCATAAAAATATGAAACATTAATGGTGTAAGGAATGGGGATGAAGACGGAGAAGAAAAATGATGGAAAAAAATTGAAATCAACCCCTATTTATAAGATTTGAAAGGTTACAGAATTTTTAAAATAAATTTTGAAGTTTGAAATAAGAAATTGAAAAACAGAATTTGAATTTGAACCTGGAGTGTTATTCAGAGTGTTACATAAACTGGACTCTCATTACGATATTTATCTTGAACTCTTGAAATCTTGATTACTCATGAGTCTTGAATCATCTCTAAATTCTAAATCTCTAGAAGCTCTTGAACTGTACAATCTTCAGTACTAATTCCTGCATAATAATCATGCATATGTGTATATATATATATTTTAGATAAAGGTGTTAGCATATATTTTATAATCAATTAATATTGAAATAAGATTGTTGTCATCAAAGCTCCCTTCTCCAACAGGGTCCAAGTTCGGGACATTCAGTTCATTCCAAAATATGATACTAAATTGCGGAGTGAAACACTATATTTTCAAATCAAATTGGGGATTTTCTATTTTCTTGTAATCTTATTTGGTAATTTGCAATAAAAAGAAGACTTGAGGACCTAGTCAACGAAATTAGATTTTAAGAGAATGGAGCATGATAACCGAGGCTATTAATTCTCTTAATAGCTGATAACAGATGGTTTATCTTCTACTTTTTTATTTTTTTCCCCAAAGCCATATTGAAGAGCACATGAAAGGAATTTGTCTAATTAATTAATACCAAAGTGGTAATATTCCAACAGAAAGGTATGACAATTATGACCACCAATGGGATTAATTTTCTTTCATAAACTAATACAAATTCAACTCCCTTTATGAAGCTTCACGATATTTGATTCTTTATTTTCAGTATTGATTGTCGAACATTTTTTTGAAAAGATTATAATCCCACCGAAGGGATTGACATTACGGCTCAGGTTTCCGGTACTAAAATGAAGCTGCAACTAAAAGAGCTTTAGAATAGCAATTTATTTTTTCAATCCTGGTTGATAATTGGGTGTCATCATCTTCTTGGAGTGGCTAAGCAATAATAGGTTTAAGGCGAAAGTTATGCTTTCGTCAACTTTCTATAAAAAACAATTTTTGATGTTAACCATATTTGTGGCTAACACTTTTGAAGAGTATTTGATTAATTAAGTTGTTGAAGATGATACCACAACAAGTTGACTTCTTGGAGTGGTATCTGATCTCAAGTCGTCCTATCTACCTCCTATAGTAATGGTTCCCCTAGGCACTGAAAAAAACTTCCATATTAATTTAGATGAGTTATGATACCTGTTGACATGGGAAATTGGTCCTCTGGCTCCAACATCCAAGTTGTATGAGTTATGTAGTAAATCCAATAACAGATGTGCAGAAAGTAAATGAACGCCGAGATTTATAGTGGTTTAAAAAGTTGCGCCTATGTCCACTCCAAGGTAAGTACACATACTATGCTATTTAGTTACAAGTACAATCCTTTTCACTTCTTATGTTTACAAAGTTATGAGTTGAGAATAACAAAGTCCTTTCTAATTCTCTATCAACCCCAAAAGTCCAATATGGTATTTCTATGTCCTAATGCACAAAAATATGCTTCAATGTCCAAATAGGTCCTAGATAGCAAGCCAAGTGTCAATCTTTGATGAAGATTTTCAAGAAAAAGTTCACAAGTCCAAAAGACATTCCAAATTTCAAATAGCCATGAAGGAAGCTATTAAAATCTCTAAAACCAAGAATCTTGAGTGTAGCAACCACCAGCCAAAAAAAAAATACTGAAAGCAGCCAAATAGTGGGGTATTTATTGTTGGAGAATGGAGTTTTGATGACAACAACCTTATTTCAATATTAATTGATTTTAAATTATATACTAACACTTCTGTTTAGGATATATATATACACACATGCATATGTAGGATTTATATGCAGGAATTATTACCGAAGACTATACAGTTTAAAGATATTAGAGATTTAGAATTCAGAGATGATTCAAGACTCATGAGTATTCAAGATTTCAAGAGTTCAAGACAAATATAGTAATAAAGTATAGATTATGTAAGACCCTGAATAGCACTCGAGGTTCAAATTCAAATATAAATTCAAA
Organism: Allium sativum; assembly: GCA_030737875.1. NCBI lineage: Eukaryota > Viridiplantae > Streptophyta > Magnoliopsida > Asparagales > Amaryllidaceae > Allium > Allium sativum. The sequence continues at coordinate 975,998,520 of CM060924.1, forward strand.
TTCTGTTTTTCAAATTCTAATTTCAAATTTTGTCTTCAATCTCTATCTTCTCTATTTTACTTTCTATTTTAATTTAATTTTAAACTTAAATTTTATAAGTTTATACTTTAATTTTTCTATATATTTATACTTTGTATTTATATAGTTTTAACTCTTTAATTTTATAAATATGTTTATATAGTTTATATTTATGTTTTCGTAGGATTTTCTACTTTATAATATTCATTAATAACACTATGTTTTATTTCAAGAATTTTCAGAATTATATGTATGTATGTATGTATGTATATGTATGTATGTATATATGTACAAAACATTTGAAAAATATTCAAATTTCAATTTTATACATGGATATGTCGACATATATATATATATATATATACATGTCGACATATAACTGCCCTTTTTTGCAAATTGAAAGGAAGTGTCTTTTCACTATTTGTGACGGTTTAGAAACGTTACAACCTCTTAAATATTATAAATAGGGGCTGATTTCGATTTTTTTATCATTCTTCTTCTCCATCTTCATCTCCTTTCATTACACCATTATTCTTTCTCATTTTTATGATATCTACACTTATACTCTGCCGAATTCAATTCTGTTTTCATCAAACTTTTTCTCTTAACACTATCACTCATTACTCTCTGAATCAAGCGCTACTGAAGAGTTATAGGGCTGTTTGTAATTGTTTAGGTTGTGTAAGTAATCGGTGGTATCCCTTGTAGCCGTAAAATCAAGAACAAGTAATCGGTGGTATCCCTTGTAGCCGTAAAATCAAGGACAAGTAATCGGTGGTATCCCTTGTAGCCATGAAATCAAGGAGGTTGGAATCAATGGTATCCCTTGTAGCCGTGAAATCACGGAGGTTTCAATTGGATATTGATATAGTAATAAAACTCTGCATAATTCAGTGTTGTGTGGGACTGGACGTAGGTGCAATCTGAACCAGTATAAAATCTGTTCTTTCCTTTTCTACACTTTATTTTTGTTTATCTTTGTGTTTGTATTTGATTCTGTATCTGTGATTGTTTCTGTGGTGATTGATTCATATAGTATATCACATAAGTTTTAGGTTTTTTTTAAATTCTCAAAAACACTATTCACCCCATTAGTGTTTGTTTTGCCTCAACAATTCATTCCTAACAATTGGTATCAGAGCAAGGTCTTTCAAAAATTTCATAATCTGATTTTTGAAATTTTTTAAAATGGCAAAATTTGAAACATTTGTTAACACTAGTGTCAATTCATGCATTGTTCCAATATTGAAAGAGTCTGCATGTAATCATGTTTAAAAGTTATGTGATCTACTGAAATATTTTTCAATCCAAGAAAAGATGTGTTTTATGACTTTTGAAAATTCAAAAGTTGAAAATATTGGTAAAGTGGCTATTGGAAATTCAATTCCTAAAAAGGTGGTTGTTGGAAATTCAAATTTCGAACTGGTGTGTTACATGGGTGTTGAGAATTCAAATTCTGGAAAGCAATTGGTATAAATCAAAAAGGACAAATGGATATTGGATAGTGGCTATTCGAAACATATGACGGGAAATCCTAAATTACTCAATAATCTGAAATACAAAGATGGTGGAATGGTGAACTTTGGAGATAACTCTAAGGGATACATTATTGGAATCGGTAATGTCGGTAATTTTGAAACTCGTACTATTTTGGATGTTTTATTAGTTAGGAATTTAAAACACAACTTGTTAAGTATAAGTCAACTTTGCGATAAGGGTTATAAAATAAAATTTGAAAAGGATAAATGTTTTATAGAAGATAGGAATTCAAAAACAATATTCGAAGGAGATAGAAAGAAAAATATTTATATATTAAGTACGAAAATCTCCAACGATAACCTATGTCTTATGGCCAATACAAGTGACCCCTGGATTTTGCGTAAGAGAATTGGTCATATAAATTTCAAACACATAAGTGACCCCTGGATTTAGCATAAGAGATTTGGTTATATAAATTTCAAACACATCTCTAGCATTTGTAAACTAGATATAATTAGAGGATTACCCAAAATGAAACTTAAATTTAATGATTTATGTGACGCTTGTCAATTTGGAAATTAAAGAGAAGTTCATTTAAATCAAAAGAGGAAATTACTACCTTAAAACCATTAGAGTTAATTCACATGGATTTATTTGGTCCATCTCAAGTTCAATTGATAAATCATAATAGATATGTTTACATAATATTTGACGATTTTTCTAGATTTACTTGGACTTTGTTTCTTAAAAATAAATGTGATACTTTTTATCAATTCAAAACTTTTTTCAAAATAATTCAAAATTTATTTTCACTAAAAATCAAAACAATATGAATGGCAGAGAATTCAAAAAAGAAAATTTTGAAAAATATTGTACAAAAAGGGAATAGCCCATAATTTTTCAATTCCAAGAACCCTCAACAAAACGGAGTAGTTGAACGTATAAATAGGACGATACAAGAGTGTGCGAGAATTATGTTGTCTAATAGTAATTTACTGAGAAATTTTTGGCCTGAGGAGGTTGCAACAGGTTGCTATATTATAAATAGAATTCCAGTTAGACCTTTAACTCATAAAATCTCATATGAACTTTTGTATAATAAGAAACCAAAAGTACCATATTTTAAAACATTTGGAAGTAAATGTTTTATACTTAATACTAAAGACAATTTAGACAAATTTGACTTGAAATCTGATAAAGGAATATTTATTGGATATTCAGAAAGAAGTAAAGCATATAGAGTTTTCAATACTCGAACCAATACCATAGAGGAAACCTTAAACGTATCTTTCGACGAAAGCTATAAAAGTATAAAACAATGAAGATGAATATGAAAATGAAATTAATGAAATAAACCAGGAAGATAATCAACCAAACAAAAGAATTAGGTTACTTAGAGATTATCCTATAGGAAATATCTTAGGAGATATTGAATCCATTGTTAGAACCCAGAATCAATTAAATAATATGAGTAGTACTGCATTTATTTCAACTATCGAACCTTAGAATCCATAGGAAGCATCTTCAGATGATTCGTGGATTCTTGCTATGCCAGAAGAACTGAATCAGTTTACTAGGAATGATGTATGGGAACTTGTTCCTAGACCAGAGGATAAGACTATCATAGGAACCAAATGGGTTTGTAAAAATAAAATGAATGAACACGGTGAGCTCGTAAGAAATTAGGCACGACTAATAGAACAAGGATATACTCAAGAAGAAGGAATAGATTACGATGAAACTTTTGCCCCCATAGTAAGACAAGAAGCTATCAGGATTTTACTAGCCTTTGCAAACCATAATAATTTATATTATATCAAATGGATGTCAAAAGTGCTTTTCTAAATGGATTTGTTAAAGAAGATGTATATGTAGAGAAACCACCTCTATTTGAAGACAAAAAATTACCAGATCACGTATATAAGTTAAAGAAAGCGTGATATGGATTAAAACAGGCTCCTAGGGCTTGGTATGATAGATTAAGAAATTATTTGTTACAACCAAATTTTGAAATAGGAAAACTAGATAATACTTTGTTCATTAAGAAAATTAATATGGATATTCAATTAGTACTAATATATGTTGATGATATAATTTTCGGATCAATAAACGATAGGTTGAATAAAGAATTTTCAGATATCATGACCTAAGAATTTGAAATGAGTCATATGGGAGGACTAGCATTTTTTTAGGATTACAAATTCGTCAATTAAAGAACAGAATATTTATTAATCAAGAAAAATACGCAAGAGATCTAATTAATAAACATAATCTAACAACAACGAATGGGAGACCAACACCTATGGTGACTAATATAACATTAAGTAAAGATGAACATCTAAAGATGTTGATCAAAAACTATATAGAGGAACGATAGGATCGTTATTATATATAACTACTAGTAGACCAGATATAATGCATAGACCAGATATAATGCATAGTGTATGTCTCTGTGCAAGATATCAATCGCAACTGAAGGAAACACATTGAAAAGCCGTAAAACATATTCTAAGGTATGTAAAGCATACATCAGACTTTGGATTATTTTACCCTAAGGATGATTCATTCAACTTAGTTTCTTACTATGACACTGACTATAAGGGATGTAAATCCAATCGTAAAAGTACGAATGTAACATGTCACTTCTTAGGACATTCACTGGTCTCATGGTTTAGTAAAACGAAAAATACTGTATCTTTGTCAACAACTGAAGCAGAATATATCTCTGCTGCTTTGGCTTATTCACAAGTTATATATATATATATATATATATATATATGCAACAGACTCTAAACGATTTTGGATTAAATATAAATAAATCACTGATATACTTCGATAATACGAGTGCTATAAATATTTCTAAAAATTCAACTCATCATTCAAGAACTAAACATATCGATATAAGACATCATTTTCTAAGAGGTAACGTAAGTAAAGAGAAAATTTCACTCGAATTTATAGAAACAGATAAACAAGTAGTAGATATATCAACAAAACCATTAAACGAAGCAACATTTGTTAAATTTAGAAGAGAATTAGGCATATGTTCATTAAGTGAGTTAGAATAATTTAATATACTAATATATATAAATAACATAAAATATCAGAAAAATAAAATTTAAAAGACAAGTATGTCAACATACATTTATGTACATGTTGACATATAACTGCCAGATTTTTAAATTTAATTCCCACCAAAAGTTAAGTTATATCAATTATTTAGTTTCTACTTCGACTTTTCTTCTTCATTTTCATTTCTCCCTTTTGTAAAATTTTTAAATTGAAATAAAAAAATGCCCTCCACCAATTTAAACACCCAAATCAATCCCGATTCGTCTGCTGGACCATCCGAAGGTCCTTTTCAACGATCTACGCTATCTCATGTCATTAAAATTGAAGAAAAGATGGAGTATGCTCTAAAAATGATGGATGAAATACAAATACTTCAAGTAAGGATGAGCCAAGAACAAAATGGGCAAGGAAAAGTGATAAGAAGCCTCCTTAAGTTTATAATGGATAATCATGCTAACCTGATTATCATCGAAGATGATAATGAGCCTATGGAAGAAGAGGAGGAACCAGAAGAAGAGGAAGAAGCGATAATGGAGGAAGTGGAACTCGAGGAAGAGCAACAAGAAGTTTCAAACGAAGAGGATCAAGTTGTTTGTGTAGGAGAAGTCCTATAGGATCATAACAGAAATATAATTGAAAGGAATGGAAAATTTTGTCTTCATTATCCAGATTACCCTACCCATAGGTCTCCTATAGTTAAGGATAAGTAGAATACAGGCTTTGGTTCGATTCTTGTCATGTATTTTTGTTCCTTTACGATGTATAATATGTACATATAATAACGTTTGTAGAACAATTATTAAATATATTTCTTGTTTTGTATAACATAAGTGTTATGTTACCTTGTTGTATAGGCAAGAATTACGGGCGAGTATATAAGAATTATAAATTGAAATATTTAACTTAGGAGGAGTACTTTAATTATATTTAGGAATTACTTAGTTACTAATAAGTTTTATTTAGATAGTTATACGATTTAAGGGAAGTAGTTTTAGAATTTCTTTTTGATAATGCCAAAGGGGGAGAAATTATAAAATATAGACATAGTTTATAGGATTCATATAGACAGGGGGAGTATTTGAAGAATCATCATCAACAGTTAAATACATGTATGATATTTTATAAACTAAGGTTGTCATCATCAAAAAGGGGGAGATTGTTGGGGAATGGAGTTTTGATGAACACAAACTTATTTCAATATTAACTGATTATAAAATATATACTAACACTTCGGTCTAGGATATATATATATACACACACACACATGTTGGATTTATACACAGGAACTATTACTGAAGACTGTACAATTTAAAGATACAAGAGATTCAGAGTTCAGAGATGATTCAAGACTCATGAGTATTCAAGATTTCAAGAGTTCAAGACAAATATAGTTATAGAGTCTAGATTGTTTCTTTCCTTTTTTTGCACTTTATTTTTGTTTATCCTTGTGTTTGTATTTGATTCTGTGTCTGAGATTGTTTCTGCTGTGATTGATTCATATAGCATATCACATAAGTTTTATATTTTGTTTAAATTCTCGAAAACACTATTCACCCCTCCTCTAGTGTTTTTTCCTTGACGATCAATTTCGCAATTCCTAACATTTATAGGCATATGGATACAAGAATTCGTATCCCCAACATTTGTATCCTAAGGTCGGTACCGATCCAGGGTTAGATAGCGAACCCAAGACTTAGCTAAATCCTTGCTCTATTCTTCAAAGCTCCTGAACTCCTTCGCTTTCATACTCTATAATACGAACACCCATATCAACAATCCATGATTTTTTTTTATTCTGGATCAATCATTGGGGATACGAAAATCTACTGCACAGGTGGGATACGAAAATCCATGCTAAGCCAAAATCGGTCCAGAATGCCTTAAGAAAATTCCATCACTCTAAATCCCGAAAGTGGGATACGAAATATCTACGCCAAAGAAATACTGATCTCGAGATCGGTAAATACCGATCCTGGGATACTTAATCAACTTCCCACCTTCTCGAAATTCTACAAGTTGCACCGATTCAAACCTTTTTCTGGGAGTTGTACCGATCCCGAAACACGTAATCAAATTCCTGAGCTTTTCGAGAAATTTGCGACTTCATCCAAATCGCTCCAAACTTCATTGAGTTCGCACTCGACTCCCAAATGCTTGATAACCATAAATTCGATGTGTAACTACGTTGTGAAAAGGCGGGTTAACACTTGCCCCACGAAATATGTCCTTCTGTTGGAAGACATGTTTTGTATAATCATGAAATCCTAAAGTCCCGAAGTCACAAACCAGCAAAGTCCGAGTAAAAATCCAATAGTCGAAAACCAGATTCCACGATCCCAGCGGATCATATTAATAGAAATTCAGAAGGTCGGGATCGCGTACGATCTTGTTAGACGGAAAACTGAAAACCACCGATCACTCCAGATCGTGTTACAAGGGATAGATAGAACCTGAGCATCTGAAATCCATAAAACCAAAACAACCAATAATCGGGAAACCCCAGGAACAAAAAATCTAGAAAACCAAAGTAACAAATAGCCAGATAGCCAGAAAAAAATTTGAAATATAGAAAAGACAAAAGCAGTATTGTCAATACCTGCAAAAACCAGATGAATTTCCCTGCCATGTTCTAACAAAGCAATCCATAACCAACAGCGAATGAACTTGCCAAGCCATGATAATACAATAAGAGATTAACATGAAAAATGATGAGTTGTCTGCCAAGTCCTGCCAGAATAACCCTGACCAAATGAAAAAAGTCCTTACCTTCCACTAGACAAGGCGGCCTTGCCAAGTCCTAACAAAATGCGACATCCCTTCCAAAGAAAAGTCCTTATTTAGGAACCAGATTTTTATACTTAGTGAGCAAAGTCCTTACTTGACCAAGTCCTTAAAGTTCGCAATTCCAATTCCAATTCCAATTCCAATTTTCATACTTCATGAGCAAAAGTCCTTATTAGTATAGTAGTTTTAGTAAAGTTTCAGAAAAGTTTTAAGTGTTTACTGAAGCCAAAAGATAACTTAATGGTTTATCTTCGGACAGAGGGCACATCTAAGGGCTAAGGCATAACCCTGTACATAGGAGAGCCAACTTAGTCGTTTTCGATTTTTAGTTTACTAAGTCTTGTTAAGTATGAAAGTGATGGTCTACCGTCTATAAAGAGCATGCCTAGGGATCTCACCGACTCCCAGGAATGGGTGGGCAGACATAGCCATCCTAAGCTAGAAAACCATAAAGACAAAGATATATATTAACCGTAAGATGGATGGTTTATAGTCAGGTACAGAGCATGCCTAGGGAATAAGTCCTAATCCCGTACATGGATATGCCGATTTAACTATCCAAAGCCAAAGAGCAGATATACAATATCCAGAAGGCCAAAACCTATATAACCAAAGCCCAAAATCCAAAAATACTAATAGCCAGTCAACCGTAATCCAACGGTCAGAAATCTAGATTACCATATCCAAAACCAGAAGACCAAAATGCCAAAAACCAAAAGACAAAAAAAAACCATAATCCAAAGTGCAAAAGCCAAATAATCAAAGAACCAGAAATCTAGAAATCAATGAACCAAAAACAAAAAACCAAAATCCATAGAAATCCACATCAATCGATGACCAATCAACCCAAGCCACGAGCTAGCTCGTTCCTATTCCGAGCCGGAGAAGGTAGTTGTGCTAGTTTCAATACTGTTGCCCAATTTTAAACGTACTATGCCAGCTCGCCACTACTGACACATTTCTTAACTATATCCTGAAGAAGCCTGCAATCGTTTGTATTATGGTCATTTAGCTCATGAAACAAACAATGCTTACCATAATCCTTTTCCATTTGAGTGGGCTCCCTCCTGGGAGGCTTCCTGAAGGGAGCAACCAGGTAAACTTGCAAGTAAATCTCTTTTAGAGTACGATCAAGCTCCGCATACGAAGGGATTTTAGGTTCCCTCCATTGCATATTCCGATCATTCTGAGACGGAAATTTGCCTTTATCCTTGAAAGAATCAGGACGATCCTTCACCCTTAACCATGTTAACTAGGATAACTTCCTTATCAGTCCAATCTTCCCCTTCTGACAAATACCTATCTGCTTCAAAGTAGAATTCACCAAGGTCCCTTGGTAAATCCCATCGAAATGAGATTTTGAAAACTATTTTATCCAAAACACCTGAACTAATGGTTATAAGAACCATAGACGGGTTTAGTCGATCGACCAATGCAAACACAACATTAAACCTTTCCAAGAACTTCAGCTAAGTCTCACCAGACCTTTTCTTAATAGCTGTAAGTGTCATTACGTTCTTAGGTCGAAGAATGTGAACCTTGAACTGTTCAATAAATTTCAACCAAAATATTCCAACTTCTAATACTTTTTGATTCCAACTGCCGAAACCACATAGCAACAACATTTATAAGGTAAAGCGGTAAGCATTTTTCCTTAAATTTATCTGATGCCGCTAACACTTCCATGAGGCATATATAACGCTTCAATTGAATAGTAGGATCCTTCCTGCCATCAAAAACCTCCAACATTGACAGTTTGAAATCCAATGGGTTTTCAGAATTCCTTATAGCTTGAGTGAATGGACTACGACCGATGTGGTCCAGATCTAAATGAAATGTGCTGGCTTGAGTAAACTGTCAAATCACCTCTGCGATCCGATTACCATTTCCAAGCGACTGCCTAAATTCTTTTAAAACAGTACCGGTGCCCTCGGTGTCCAATACAACTTGAACCATTTATTGATTTCCAATCTGAATATCCACTTTAACCCTAACATCACGGTTGCAAACCTAACTCCTGGAGCCGTTGGGTTTCTTCCAACATTTGTACCCTTGCGCACTGACATTTGAGTTAAAGTTCTGACTCTGAATCCCATATCCTGACCAACTAAAGCATCATGAACGTCACTTTCACCAGGATTGGGGGAAATGCCCCTGAGCCGAGCTGGATTGGCCTGGGGCTAAGATGTAGGAATTGCCCCTAAGTTTGGTAAACTTTGAGCACCTTGCGCACTCGTTCCAACATGAGTTCATTGGCCTATCAACCTTCAAAGTCCTTCCATCCGAGCCATAAAAGCATTGATGGTCTCGTGTTGCCTTCAAAAAAGTTTTCTTTCCTTTAACGGCAAAGTCAAGTCCTTGGTCAAATCTTTAACGCAACATCCATATCCTCTCGAGTCAAGTTGCTCAAGGGATTTCTTATAGAAGAAACTTCCTGATCTTCTTCTACTCCTGCTCTTTCCGAACAAGTTAAAGTGATATGTTTCCTTTCAACCATCATTAGAATTCCGAGCAATCCAAATCCTTAAAAATCCAAAGTTGTTCTCCTATTCCCTTCCCGACGTGCCAAAATTTTGATGTAAGAAATTGGTTCTCTCAAGCCAACAGCCAAGTTATATGAGCTATATAGCAAATCCAATCATAGAGGTGTAGAAAATAAATGAACGACAAAATTTATAGTGGTTCAGCAAGTTGTGCCTATGTCAACTCTAAGGTAACAATTCATATTATGATATATAGTTACAAGTACAACCCTTATCCACTTCTTATATTTAAAAAGTTATGAATTAAGAATAACAAAGTCCTTGCTGATTCGCTATCAAGCCCAAAAGTCCAGTATGATCTTCCTATATCCTAATGTGCAAAATTATGCTTCAATGTCCAAATGGGTGTTAGATAGCAAGCCAAGTGCCAACAGTTTGTGATGATCTTCAAAAAAAAAGTCCACTAGTCCAAAAGAAATTCCAAAGTCTAAATAGCCATGAAGGAAGCCATTAAAAAGCTCGAAAACCAAGAACCCTAAATGTAGCAACCAACAGTCAAAAAAGAATCCTGAAATCAGCCAAAGAAGGGGTATTAACAGGTATGGGGATACGAGAATTCATATCCCCAATTTTTGTATCCCGGGGTTGGTACAATCCGAGGATCAATAATGAACCTGGGAGTTAGCCAAATCCCTGCTTCGTTCTTTAAAGCTCCTGGACTCCTTCGCTTTCATACCCTGGAATACGAACACTCATATCATCGATCCACGATTTCTTATCCCGAAGCAACCAACGGGGATACGAAAATCCATAGCAAAGGCGGGAAATGAGAATTCATGCTAAGCCAAAACCAACTGGAACGCCTTGTGCAAATTCGATCACTTCGAAGCTAGAAAGTGGGATATGAAATCCCTATGCCAAGGAAATATCGACCCCGGGATTGGTGATACGAATACCTATCCTGGAATACTTAACCAAATTTCCACCTTCCTGAACTTCTACGAGTTGTACCGATCCAGATGTGTTTTAAGGAGGTGTTCTGATCGTAAAACACTTATCCAAATTCCTAAGCTTTTCGAGAACTTCACGACTATGGCCAAACCGCTCCAAACTTCCTTGAGTTTGCACTCGTGTCTCGAGTCCGATAGCATTAATTCGATGTGTGACTGCCTTATAAAAAGGCGGGTAATTGTTTTCATTAGCTCTTTTACAGTGCAATCCATTTTATTTTGAATTACTCGATCCATCTTACCCAGTAGACTGTAATACAGTTTATATCTTCTAAGTTCTCTTCTAATTGGCATATGACATTTTTACCTTCTGTGTACTACGATCATTACATACAAATTAATTACAGTTTTATTAACTGTTAATTCTCTTTAGTAGTTTGAATTTTATTTTCAGCCATATAAGGATTTTGGTTTCACCATCAGTTATATTAGAGAATTCCAAAAAGAGATTGAAATTTATGGAAAAATTTGAGTACATGAGATGTCCTCTAAAAAAGATTTCTTTCCTAATCTACTAACTACTAACAGAGCAGATATTATTATTGTTATTTTGTTAATTTCAATTGAACTGAGGATAATACATTAAATAAACATAAACTTTTTTTATTAGAAACTAAAAACTAGAATATATATATATATATTTTTAGAAAACAATATGCTGATTTACAATTTTGATTGAATTATCTATTGCTATTTTCTATGATCTGAAATATTGATAGGCACAATCTAATATAATTTATATATGCTTATTAATTCAATTCAAAAGTGTGAGCATTGATATTCCAAAGCTAGAAAATGGCAACGTTTGAAATTGTAACATGCAAAAGACATGCATGTGATGAATGGTTACATGAGAAAAGCTTGTCAAAATCATGATGATGTCCTCTGAAAATAGAAGTTTTGGTTAGTTACAACACATTTTTAATGCAAACTTGCAGGATGCATTCTCAATAAGCAGAAAATACCTTGAATGTTTTAGCAAACCATGTTTATTACTCATGAAATAGACCAATGCTTAGCTTCTAAAACCAAAAAGAAGGAAAAGGTATACTGTACTATTAGGCTCACTCGACTGTTCCAGGTCTGTACATTTCATATGCTCGATTACTTGATATACGGTAGTCTTCAAATACTTGGACAATTAAGGAAGATTCGGTAAGAACGAAAAAAAGAGAGAAAGATTTACCAAGTCATTGCTCGTGTTTTCATAAGAATTCAATTGTACTTTAAGCATAAGAAATAAAATTACAGGTAATAAACAAATCAGAAAAGGTCGTAGAATAGTTTTTTGGTCACAAGTCACATAGACATTTAGAATTACTTTGTGACAATTTTTATATATAATATAGGTATATAGATGCGTGTGTTTGTTTAGTGTTTTATGAAATAAATTAACAATAGTTGAAAGATTGAGGAAAGAAAAAAATTATCTAACCAAGAAACTAGAGTATTTATCTTGTATCAGGACCTATCCAGTGTAAGCCCAAGATAGTTGGTTGCCCCAGCCAAGTAAACAGCGAAAAATTAAGGGAAAAAAGGCATCAGTTGGGGCCTGAATCTTGGTTGTCCCATTCCAAGACAACAATGTTACCACTACACCACAACGCATACGGATAACATAATGATAAAGCAGTGTATACATTGGTTTTAACATAAAATTATGATGAACTCTCCACCACCCTCCGTCGTTGCCCTCGTCGGACCGATTGTCCTAGGCAATCGTCTTGATCGCCATGCCCTGGGGACAAGCCTAGACCTATCTATATCTATTTGTATTTCATCGAATCACTAATCGATTTTTAATCTAAGTTTTAACAACTACTTCCTTACACACAGAGTTGGCCCGTTAATTCGGTTTCCCCAACCCAAAACCGGTAGCTAAAGCCAGTAAAGTTAAAAGAAAAATTGACATAGGTAAATAAATCTATGCAAGGACTTGAACCCTGGTCTTCTCAAAGAATGATGCGAAGACTTACCACCAGACCACAATCACTTTCACAAAAAACTTTAAGTCTAAAATTATATCAATATTTGCAATACAAAATATTATTAAGTTCCCCCTGGCCCAATGGGCTGCCCCAGCCCGAGGGCTTGGTGGGTTGTCCTCTGGGTCGACCCTGCTTACATAAAATTACTTTGATTTCTAATAGATACCATATATGTTTTACCCAAGGTTCTAAATTTCGATTGGCATGCCGGAACTCCGGCCAATCCATTCCTGTTCCAACAGCCACCGGGACATAATTGTGTTAATATCCCATTTCGGATTTCACGCAAGTGAAAGAATTGATTCAAAAGTAAATATATTATTATTATTGAATTGTTGGTTTACAATATTAAGTTGTAACCAAATTACATAAGACAATTTGATGAAAGAAATACATTGTATTTACAAGCTTTAGGCCTTTGTGACCAGACATCTTGTTTGGGCCTTTTGGTCCACTTCATTTTGTTTTGTTTTGTTTGGGCCTTGACCCGTTCAATATATTCCCTATTATACTTAATGTATTCTGGGTAATTTCCTGTATCTTCGTTTCGCCTCCTTAAATCAATGCTAGGATTAGCTCCGTTGTTGAGGCGATTCAACAGATCCTTCCACTTCCAGTTTATCGGCTCACAGTAGCTTTAGTAGATGGGTTCCCTTACCTTGTTTTGAGCTAATTGTTTAAGTATATTTTCCCTAGCTTTGGATTTGCTTCATTCGAGTTGATGTCACTACTTCCTTGATTTTTACTGGAGATTTATGAACTAGATTTCGCACTTGTTGGTCACAGTTGTTTAGCTTTGCTTTCTATCTTGATCCTTTCCAGTTCTTCTCTGAATTTTGTGAAGTTTGGAGCAGATAACGCCTTGGTAAGGATGTATGTTTGTTGGTAAGTTGCAGGTTTCTGTCTGACTTCAAGGTTTCTTTACATAACTTGTTCTCTAACGAAGTATAAGTCTATCTCTATATGCTTGGTTATGTAATGCAAACACTATAAGAAAACAGGTTATTTCCGATAGTTGAAAACCGTTGGTGGCCGTCGGAAGTCGTCGGAAGCCATTTCTTTTAAGTGCGTCGAGAAACAAATTTTCACGGCTATCGATACATCCTGTCATTCGTATTTCCATGGCTATCCATGCAGCTGTCGGAAGCCGTCAGAAAATATGCACTTTTGTTTGTATTTCAGCTGCTATTTAGTCTTCCATCTACATTTTATTCTTTTGAAAATGGCCTGATACAATGAAATAGGTCATTCTACGGTAACTCCTTGAAAGAAATAACCACTCGCCAACAACTGGGAAAAAAGTGCAAGATGATTATCCAGAAATTCATACGAATGGAGCATCCAAGGATGAGTCCATCAAAATTCAACAAAAATAATAATTAAATCTTTTAACATATGTTAGCAATATCAAAATATTCAATAGGATAAGGGAAAAGCTGAAGAACAGACATAAAATTACCGTATGTTGCTTACCAAAGCAAGCTAGATTATTATGTAGAACAAATTATCCTCCAAGTTAAGACAAAGTACACTATATAAGCTATTGGGGGAATTTAGAAAGTTGGCACGATAACTGTGTGAGCTAACATCAATGAACAAAAAATAGTAGCAAAAAGAACGAATTCATACCACACTCTCGAGGACTACAGGCGGTGGCATAGGAAGATTTCAGGAACTGGTTTATTAGTCCCATGGAGGCTACAACTAAAAAAAGAGAAAAATAATAATTAAATAACTGGTTAAAAGATAATAGTGATATGCTTAGAAATGACCTGATGCCATACCTGAATCATAAAATCTTTCCGTGATATGTTGCCTACGCCATGTAATGCAGAAGAGTCAAAAAAGCCATACCTACATATCAATATATGTTCAACATACAAATCATTTAGAACAAAAAGATCATGTGTATTAATCAAGGTTTGAGGTTCCATTTGGAACATCAAAATTCCATTTGTAACATCACAATTTCAGTAGGGATCAAAATGAAACCAGTACAAAACTCCGGTTCAATAAAGATAACTATTTTACTTCAAATTTTACTGAAGAAAGTCAAAAAATAATTTAATTTAATTTTAAACATATAAACATTTTAAATCTTAAATTTTAACATAAGAAAAGTAAAAAGTCACAAAATATACAAATTGTATAACATTTTTTTTGTAATGCTATAAAATATACATTTTGTTTAGTAAATTAAACAAGTATAACACGCACACGCTCTTACATATCCAATTCGGACGGACTAAGGTATATGTTATGGGTAACATTTTGGGCCATAACACATTGACATTTGAAAACATGTACTGATCAAGTATAAAACTTACATTTCATGTACCCAACCAAATGCCTTTTCAGCTTAGGGATCTTTCTTCATTGCCAGTGAAACATTCATCCATGTAGGCGCTATCATTTGAAGAGAAGCCTAATCTGGAAACAAAGTTAATGTTAATGAAATATCAAAAAAAGCCAATGATACTGAAAAAAGCATATCTAATCCTTTTCGATTATAATGGGAGAATTTCCAATAAGATCTATGTCAGTAATTGGCCCCTTTTCAACAGAAAAGAATTTTCTTAGAGTTGACTCATGCCTTTTGGGGTCGATGTAAAAAAAAAAGAAAATGCAAATATAGGTTTCCACTACAACGCTATTGGTACCTATAGCAATCAATAGGTAACCCTAATTTTTTAATTTAGGCAAATATAGATTTAGGTAAAAACTTAATTTTTATGCAAAAAAGAGATCAAACCTCATATTACTTGCTCTAGACGTCTAAATTGAAGCCAGGGAGGTTCCTACTCGAAGAAATCGGTGTTTGGAGGTAAAAAAAATCGGGTTTAGGGGTGATAGGGTTTAAAACCCGTATGTTGTAAGAAAAAAGAGGAAGAAAGAAATGTGGAAGAAAGAGTCCGACTCACACTTTATCATGATAATTTCCAATGGCTTTCGATGGCCGCCGACGGCCCATCGGAAGCCATCGAAATTAGCCGACGCAAACCGTTGCCCCCTTCTGTCGAAATTAGCAATGTTTCTTGTAGTGAAAATTGGGTTTGCAGTCATGTAGATTGCCCTTTGGTTATCACATAGTATTGATTTGCTTGTTTGTAGTCCAAGTTCTGAAATTAGTGACCTAAGCTACATTATTTCAGCTGTTGCACTAGCTATTCCTCTGTATTCTGCTTCAGTGCTTGATTTGGAAATTGTAGACTGTTTTTTTGAGCACCATGACGTTATGTTATTTCCCACATAAATGCAGTGTCCTGTAGTGAATTTTCTGTCGTCAGGGTCTGATGCCCTGTCTGCATCTACATATCCAGTGATGTTGTAGTTCTTGCATGCTTTAGTAACTAGTCCATAGCCCAGTGCTGCATTTAAGTATATTAGAATATGCTTGACTGTCTTCCAATGAGTGTTTAGAAGTTCCTGCATAAATTGGCACACTTTGTTAACATTGAAAGTTATATCTGGTCCGGTAACTGTTTCATATTGTAATGCACCAACTACATTTCTATATTCTTTTGAGTTAAGTATTGGTCCTCCCCTGTGTTTGGAATAGTTTTGACTACTGGTAATGGGAGTAGGTTGTCCTTTGGCTTCACTCATTTGTGTTTTGATTAGAAGTTCAGATATATATTTACTTTACGCTAGAGTTATGCATCCCGAGAATCTAACTTTATATCTATTCCAAGAAAGTAGTTTACCACTCCTAAATTCTTGATTGAAAATTTCTTGTTCAGGTGTTGCACTAATTCGTTGATTTCTGTACTATCATTACCAGTACCTACGAGATCATTCAACATAATTAGAACATATTTTGTGAACTATTTGGTGACATTGATGAATAAGGAGTTGTCTGGTTTTGTAGATTGAAAACCTAGATTAGTTAATGTAGTTTTCAGCCTATCAAACCAGACTCTTGGTGCTTGTTTTAAGCCATATGTAACTTTCTTTAATTTGCATTCAAGATCAGGGTTTTGCATATATCCCAATGGCTACTCCATGTAAACTTCTTCTTCGAGTATGCCATTCAGGAAGACATTGTTGACATCTAATTATCTGAGTTGCCAATTTTTATTTACAGCAGTGGTGAGTATTACTCTGATAGTTGATGATTTGACTACAGAAAAAAATGTTTCCTTGTAGACAAATTCATGCTATTGTGTAAATCCCTTTGCCATAAGT
Source organism: Allium sativum (assembly GCA_030737875.1). Classification (NCBI taxonomy): domain Eukaryota; kingdom Viridiplantae; phylum Streptophyta; class Magnoliopsida; order Asparagales; family Amaryllidaceae; genus Allium; species Allium sativum. The sequence continues at coordinate 976,015,539 of CM060924.1, forward strand.
CTGGCTTTGTATCTGTCAATTGATCCATCAGGTTTTCTTTTTATTCTGTGAGTTCACTTGCATCCCACTATATATTTATTTTGTGTAGCTTTGACTAACTCTCATGTTTGGTTCTGTATGAGAGCTTGATATTGTAACAAACCGGATTTTCTGAACCAATTTAAACCTTTTATTTTAGATATTTTAATGGATTTTGATTATTTAAAATGAGTTATTTTAAATAATAACAACTAAAAATTTATTTAAATCGAAGTTCGAACGTATAAATTTAAAATTTAATCAAAACGAACTCGAAATGGCGTGGTAGTTTGAAAATTCGATTTTAAACTTTAAATGAATATACATAATTCAATATAAATCGGATTTCAGTAAGACAAGAAATGTTAGAATCTATTTAACTATATCTTTCTAACGAATGTAAGAAATTGATATTTCACTTTGTAAATTGTAAGATATATCCAGTTTAAAATTTAGAATAGTCGCATGGAAATTTTATATATTTTAAAATAATATATAGCCCTTAAAAATAGCCATTTTGCAAACAACCTCTGTTTTTGACGAAACCACTTTTGTTGGATCTGGATGTCAAATTATTGTTAGGTTTCAAATTTCATAATTTTTGGAATTAATATGTGAGCGTAGAGAATTTAAATGTGTTTGATAACTTTAGTTTGAATTTAATCGACTGGAAAATGGCCATTTTTCAAATGGTCTCCAAATCCGATGAAACAAGTTTTGTTAGAACCGTATCATCAAAAAATAGTTAGATTTATTTTTCTGGAATTTTTGGAGTCAGTATGTGGCCCCGATAAATTAAAATGTACGTTAAATTCAATATTGACTATTATATTAATTTTAACGAAAACTGCTCGAAACAGTCAAATGGGCTTACGGGGCATATTCCATTGTGTTCGAAATAGGTGTAATTAGCTAGGGACGATAGTCGGTGGGCTCGATTTGGAGTTCGAATGGAAAAGTTGCTTTTTATGGAAAATATTATATATATAAATTCCTAAACGTAATTTTTCACAAAAAAAAACAAAGAAAACCTGTCGTTCCCCAAACCCGCTCCAGCCCCATCGCACCCAGTCGCCTCCGCCCACTCCAGGCCACCGTCCCACCGTCGCGTCGACGGCTAGGCCCCCCAGCCAGCTGCGCCACCCCCTTCTCCTTCTCGCGCCTCCTTCTTAAATCCCCAAACCCCCTAACCTCCAAACCACCGCCACGCCGTCGTAGGCCCCATCACCGCCGCCGCAACCACCTGCCACCACCACCAGCCCCCTTCGTCGCCCCCTGACCACCAGCGCTGACCGTGTGCCCCTCCTCAACCAAAAATCCAATCTCCACAAAAATCCAGTTTTTGCAAATAAGATCTTGTTCTTATTTCTTTAATAACTCCCAAACTGTGCACTTCTAGCCAAAACTCCACATTAACAAAGTCGAAGAGCATGATTTTCTCTTCGATTTGGATATATGACACTTGAAGTTTGGAGTTCGGACCTGTTCAGAAAATGCATCCAAACTCAGCAGTCCAAATACTGTCTTTTCGCGATTTCCGGTGAATTGACGCATTTTTGGAAGGAAGCCCGCTAGGCAAAAGTGGTCCGGAATGGCGCGCTTGTGCTAAGAAAAAAAGTTTGGTGAATATTGGAGCTCGTTTGCAAATTCTAGAGCCAAAGAGGTGACTTCAAATGCGGAGAACGACAAAACGGAGAGAGCGTGACCAGATACTACAGTAGAAGTGTCAAGGCAATTGGTTTAACTTGGGTGAGAACTCCTTCTCACTCAATATTTTTATCATATCTGTTTTGAAATTTATTTTTGGAGTTCAACACTCGAATTCGCACAAATCACATAAATTGGAAGCGATGTATGGATATTACCGACACTCGAATTTCATATTCCGCGAATGGCCACTTATGGTGCCATAAATGGTAATGGGTTGTTGAGTATTTATTTATATAGGTGATTTGATGATTTGTGTTGTGATTGTAATGTTTAACATATTAAAAATAATGTTAATATTAATGTGATAGTGAAATTAAATTATAAATATCCATTTATAATTTAAATAGTAAAATTGGCTAATTAGAAAAATAATTCAAACCGAACTGGAATTGGTTAAATTTATTAACCAATTATTTTTTTAAATTAGCTGTTGCTGTTTGAAAACCCCACATGGGTATTGGGATTATATTTGACATACACTGATCCCAATATTTAGTTGTATGTCAATCGATGGGTTGACAGGCTGTGATGAGCGTTATTTATTTATTTTAATTCTTATAGAGTTGTAGAATGCACCCTGGATTGTGTTTGAATGTTGAATGATTATTTATCATTATTGTTTAATACATGCGATGTATGAAATCCATATAACTGAGATTATATGGTAAATGATTGAGTCGCATTTCGATTATTTATTTATTTTAATGCTTATAGAGTTGTAGAATGCACCCTGGATTATGTTTAAATGTTGAATGATTATTTATCATTATTGTTGAATACATGCGATGTATGAAATCTGTATAACTGACATAGCATACTATAAGGTCGTTATGGATGTAGTTCGTTGGTCGTTATTGCAAACCAACTATAAGGGCCTAAATAAAATTATTAATAATATGGAAAATTTTGTAAAATCATAATAAATGATTTGGAAAGATTTTGGATGAAAAATTCCAAGTTTAAAAAGATAAAAATATATTTTTATCGATATAAACTAGTTATTAACTAGAATAATAATCTAATTATTTTTAAATAAATAAATCGGACTTGAAAATGGGTTTTAAAATAACCAGAATTTTTCCAACGTATGAATTGGAATAGAAATAATCTTCGGAATATTTCGATATTGGATTCCGTGATTATATGGATATTGTTGAGGAATTTGGAAGATATAAATATCGTTATTCCCAATATGATATTTGTTGGTTTTAGAATTTGATATTGAATATAAGCCGATAAAATTTCTATTCAGAGCACTGTATTTAATGTCAAATTAGATTTTGTGTTTGTCATGAATGGTGTCTTAAATAACACTATTCTTAAACCCAGTTGAGAAAAGAGTAAATCTTTAAATTAATATTAATGAAGTTTACCAATTAATCAATATTTAATTGGAATTGAATTGAAATTGGATTTTTGGGTTTATCGTGAATGTTGTTTTAAATAATACTTGTTCTTTAACCCAGTTAACACTGAAGTTATGATTTGGAATTTATAAATCTTTTATTAAGATTTAATGGAAATTTTCCAAAGTAAAGTTTTCCAATTTAATAGATTAAATTGGAATTGAATGGATTTCGATTTGGTAAAAACCGAGATGAGCTTCTGTGAATGAAGACTGTTACTATATATGGAATTTAAAAGGCTCTTCTGCTATTCCATTTATATTATTAGTCTGATACGGGAATTTATATTGATTATACACTGTTATGATTTCCGTGTAGATTCCATTTTGATGGAAGATGATTTTGGCTTTATCGCGAACGATGTTTTAAAGGACATTCGTTCTTTAACCTAGTTAAAGACGGGATTTATTTCCTAAATTTGAATAATCATTAAATTATGATTTTTGGAGATTAAAACTAAGCAGAGTTTTAATGAATCTTTAATTAGATTGGAAAGTTAATGTGGTAATTAAATTTGCCAAATTTGAAAAATGATCGAGAATGGAATACCACCAGTTTTACTCTATGCGATAGTTAAATCTTTAATTAGATTTGAATGAGAAATGGTAATTAAATTTATCGATAACACTGTGGGTGTTAGATATGGAGTACCACCAGTTTTTCTCCATGGGACGAATTGGTTGGGAATGGAACAATAAAATAATCGATTACTTCGGTATGGCTTGATAATCCCAACTAGTTTGATGAACCTTAATTTGGTTTAAATTGTCAAAGGATAAAATAAAATCTTTTAAAATTGATATCCAAAGCAAGATTAAAGAATAAGTTTAAAAGAATTTATCTTAGATAAAATTAATGGGAACCTTTCCCTAAAGATGTGAATATTTGAATAAAGGAATATTCTAAATTGGAATGAGGTTTAAGATGTGTTTTTATAGCACTTGATTTTTAGTTATAAAATACGCGAATTATTCGAAAAGACAGGGTTTATCCCATTCTGAATAACTAATACGATGACAAAAACTCAACGATGAAGACGATGGTTGAAGACCGAAGATCTTCACATCGTTTGGATGATTATTGATGTCTTGATTGGGCTGTACACCCAGGACAAGGTTGTAACGACCTGCATTCTACGCATCATAGGATCGTAGAATATTTGTTTCTTTCACATACGAAGTCATATGGTCATGTAGCTTTGGGAGGCAACTATTGGGGTCATTTCCCATGTTCGTGATTTTTACCGGTTTTTAAATGACCGTTTACCCCTAGCTGATCTTGTTTTGGCCATAACTTTTGACTGGAAAGGAATTTTGACCTAAGACCACTTACATTGGCTCTGGACGATGGTTCACAATTCCGTAGAGTGGTTACAAGTGAAAAACGGACTTACCATTTGGGAGATATGGCTGAAATAAGGTTTGGAAGGTGAAAAACTGCTTAACTGGGCCAAATAGGGTGATTAGTGGGTGGGCCCATAACCCATTTCGGGATTAGGGTTATGGGGAGGCTGAAATGAGTTAGGTTTTCATTCTATTTCATTTTTCTAGCTGCCACTTACCTCTTAGAAACCCTAACAATGACCTCCAACCTCTAAAACACCTCCAACCTCTAAAACACCTCCAACCTCAAGGATTAAGCTTAGCAACATCAAATCAAGGCGGATTAGCACAACAATCGAGGTATAGCTGTTGTGTTGCATTGGTATTCGCGCCCAAACAGTAGAGTTTCAGTTCTAAAGGTTTTATTTGTGGCTAAGGTGAGTGATTTGCATAGTTTTGCACTAGTTACAGTTGATCAGGGGTAATTAGTGAAGATTAACGAAATTAAACATGATAAAATTCTGGAAAAATAATGTTTTAGACCTCTGTTAGAAATTTGGTTTGATTTGGTTAAGTTTTACTAATTATATCATTAGTTCTGCCTAAACATGCTTAAGGGAAAATATGGGGTTTTGGGTATGTTTGATCCATTTCACATGCTATGATTGTTGTTTTTCTATTTGTGGGTGATTATAAATGTTGCTATGACTGTATGGTATGATTTGTGACTGTTTATAAGTGTCAGATTGGTCGAAAACGCCGTCGAATGGCGTAAATAGCTTGCTGGACAAAGTGCAGAAAGACACCCGAACCGGATCGGTTAGGTAGACCCGAACCGAACCGTGTAAAGTCCTTCCCTATGATCCGCCTGTAGCTCCCCGACCCGATCCGCTTATGGAGATGGAGACTGATCCAAAGTAGGGAAAAAGACTAAAGTGAAGCCAGTGCTCCGACCCGACCCGGTGTGCCACCCGAACCCCTCCCACGATCTGAACTACGTCACCCGATCCGAACCGGAACACCATGGAGGGAGTTAAGGAGTTCGATCTGACCCGATGTGATGACCACAGCCGATCTGAACCGTTACGAGATGGGGGAGTGGATCCGAACCGAATGACCTTAGAGAGCGCGATTCAGAGTGAAGAGAAGGGGAAGCCGGACCGATCTGGTGAAGAAGACCAATAACCCGAGATGCAAAGGTAGTCCAAATGAGAAGTTTGTACTTAGAATCCAGTTGGGAACCAACGAGCGAACTTCGTGATTGGACTTTGCTGCGGGACGTGTGCTAAGGGGTTGTCGATGTCTGTAACTTCGAATCACTATATGTAAGGAGTACGTGAATGGATTCAGGGCCACAGTGGCCTTGTTATGACAAAGGAGCTATAGACTAATGAAATGGGGTCATTTGTAAAGGTTTGGTCATGACTCCATGTGGTAAGCTTGGTAGTAGCAGTAGTTATGCAAGTTGAACTCCGTCACTACTTCGATGGGTCGAGTGATCGAAGCGGTAGATATCGTATGCTTTACACACTAAGTGAGAGATGTGAGGATGGTTGCTATGTTTGATTTTTTTGCCATCATTATGACATGTAAACACACCACGCTTGTATCTTTACACCATTTGTTTTGTGGAACCTTAGAGTGTTGTACGGTATGTAGTGCTAACTCTTTGGTTGCAGGTCCAGGTTCAGGTATGGTTAGTATACCTGTTATTGTTCTGTTTAGCTGCTTATCGCTCATACCAGACTTTTTGTCTGACCCAGAGTTTTATGTCTCTTCTTATTACTCTGGGTGCTCTCACGAGCAGACTAGAGACAGGTTAGCTGGTGATGCACGAGTAGATGTACCGGAGACGAGCAGGAGGCTTCCATGTATGTTAGATATAGATATTCTCCATGTGTCATTGCTGGTCACTACTTTGGGCATTAGTAGTGCACCCTTTCTTTCTTTTGTTTAGAAACAGTAATTTGGAAAGTTGTAATAAGCTATATTTGGATTTCCGCTGCTCTGGTATTGATGTTGGTTTTACTTATCAGCTTATGCACTGTCTCACCTGTTTTATGTCAAGTATATTATTATTATATTTTGTTTCATGCACTGTGAGACATTCTGCAGGTTTTCGATTAGTTCGTTCTCTTCTCTCATTTCTTTGGCGATCGTTCCGTGCTAGCTGGGCATGTGTACAGCGCACTTACGTAGGAAATGCCGGCTGGTGCGGGGCGGGCCGTCACACTTGGTATCAGAGCTCTAGGTGGCGTAGTTAACCTAGGGAAAGACACCAGGGAGAGATAATATGTATATGAGAGCGCGTATTTGTGATTATTTTGGTTTTCAAAAGCTATATATATATATATATATGTACTATTAGTATAGCTAAGGATGAAGTCGCACTGCACTGACACCACAAAGAGGATAGTTTATCGTTTTTTCTTTACAGATTGAACGATGAGCCGATACGCAAGAGGTACCGGTAGAGGAGCCAATAATGGGAATGCTGCTGACATAAGGATGATGTTTACTGACCTCATTAGAGAGATGCTTAGGGATGTGCAGACGGCAGCTCCCAATGGTGATATTGGTGGTGGTCCAATAGTGCAGGCACCTAGGGCCGATTTCGCCAAGTTGAATAAGGATTATACTAGTCTTGGCGGGAAGCCGTTCCACGGAACGGAATCGGCTATGGATGTTCAGGATTGGTTGGATAGCTGCGAACGTATCTTCGAAGACTTAGGTATCGAGGATGCGATGAAGAGAAGGCTAGCATCCCGTCAGCTGCAATGACGGGCAATGAATTGGTGGAATGCTATAAAGGCAGCTACTCCCGAGGATCAGATTACTTGGGAGCAGTTTAAGGTTTGCTTTAGCGATAAGTTCATTCCAGCTGCTCAGAAGTCGGTGTTGTTTAAGAAATTCTTGGAACTCAAGCAGAATGGCAGAGCCGTCTCGGAGTATATTGCCGAATTCGACACTTTGCCGAAGTATGAGTTATCTCTTATTGATACTACCGAGAAGAAGAAAGAGAAGTTCATAACTGGCTTGGACCAGTACTTGGGGGAAAGGCTTATTAACCACATCGATGAGACGTTTGAATCGATTATAGGCAAAGCATTAAGGTCGGAGAGTCTTTACCCTAAGTCGAAGACCGGGGTTGCATCTGCAGAAGAGCCAAAACCACAAGCAAGTGGTGGAGGCAAGAGTGGTTCTCAGAATAAGAGGAAGCAGAACCAGAATAAGGATGGCCAGAAAAAGAATAAGAAAGATGTTGAGTGCTTCAGTTGTGGTAAGAAGGGTCATTGTGCTAGTAATTGTCGGGCCAAGCCAGCGGATAGGAAGTGCTTCAACTGTGGCCAAGTGGGACATCACAAGGACAAGTGTCTGCAACCCCCTAAAGAAAAGCAGATGGTGAAAGCATATGCCCTTTATGTTATTCCTTCTTCGTCGAATGCCCCAACTGCGGCGGAGAAGGGAAAGAATGTCGTTATTCAAGGTATGCTTTCTGTATATGATGTTCCTGTTAGAGTTTTGTTTGATACCGGAGCTTCTAGTTCTTTCATATCTAGTGACCTGGTAGATAGGTTGGGATTGGAGCCCGAGATTGTCGATATACCTTTAGTAGTGATGAACCTGATTGGTGGTTCGACTAACCTTAGCATGATTTGTCGTAATGTGGTCTTATCGAGTCATGGATGCATGTTTGTTTGTGATTGCTTTGTATTGGGCTTTACAGGGTTTGGCATTATTTTGGAAGTCGATTGGCTCCAAAGATACGGGGTGATGGTAGACTGTGAGGGCTTTTTGGTGACAGCTAGAGTGGATGATGGGCAGAGGGTAGTGTTTGGTGGTCTACCTAGTAAGGGGGTAATGGCTAGTTTTCTAAATTCCCTCGACATTCCGCAAGGTGAGTTGTCAGGTTGCCCCTAGTTGGCCAGTATCCGGACGTCTTCGAGGAAGTGACCGGGCTTCCACCACACCAAGAGATTGAGTTCCGTATTGATTTGGTGAAAGATGCCAGACCTATAGTGATGCCACTTCGTCGTATGGCACCAAGGGAGCAGCGAGAGCTCGGGGAGCAAGTCAGCGATCTTTTGAAGAAATGATTTATTAGAAGGAGTGTTTCTGAATGGGGAGCACCAGTTGTGTTTCCTACCAAGGCGGATGGATCCCTTCGTTTGTATGTAGACTACCGCGAGTTGAATAAGGTGACGAGGAAGAACAAGTATCCTCTACCGCGGATATATGATTTGTTTGATCAGTTGAGTAGCGCGAGAGTGTTCTCCTAGTTGGATCTTGCGATAGGTTTTCATCAGCTTAGAGTGGAAGCTGATATTATAGATAAAACGGCATTTCGAACGCCATCTGGATTTTATGAGTGGTTGGTCATGCCATTCGAGCTGACCAGTGCCCCAGCATATTTTGTGGATCTTATGAATAGGGTATTCAGAGATCAGTTGAATAAGCTTATCCTTGTGTTCGTGGATGATATTTTGGTCTACTCGAGGACAGAGGAAGAACACGAGGACCATTTAAGGATAGCGATGGAGGTGTTGAGAAAACACCAATTGAAAACAAAGTTTTCTAAGTGTCACTTCTGGAGGAGGGAAGTGAGATTCTTGGGCCATGTTGTTTCAAAGAATGGTATTGTCGTGGATCCTGCGAAGGTGGCTACGACACAAGATTGGTCTACGCCTAAGAATGCAACGGACATAAGAAGTTTCTTGGGATTAGCAGGATATATCGTAAGTTTATCCAAGACTTCTCCAAGATAGCAGCACTGTTGACTCGGTTGACCAAGAAGAATCAAGCTTTCGTCTGGGACGAAAAGTGCGAAAATGCATTCAAGAGTCTAAAGGACAAGTTGACATGTGCACTAGTGTTAGTCATTCCTAAGAGGAATGAAGAGATGACGGTATACAAGGATGCATGTGGCACAGGGCTAGGTGTTGTACTGATGCAAGGAGGTAGGGTTGTAGCTTATGCAACTCGGCAATTGAAACCGCACGAGAGAAGATACCCTACCCATGATTTGGAATTAGCAGCGATCGTGTTCGCGTTGAAGATGTGGAGACATTATCTCTTGGGAGAAAGGTTTGAGCTGTTTACCGATCATAAATCGTTTAAGTATCTCTTCTCCCAAAAGGATCTAAATCTCCAACAGCAAAGATGGTTAGAATTCTTGGCTTCCTATGATTTCGACATCGCATATACACCAGGAAAGGGCAATGCGGTAGCTGATGCATTGAGTAGAAGACATGCCAGTTTAGGGGCTATGTTTCTTGAACGGAAGCAACTAGAGTACATCGCTAGGTATGAATTCAGACCAAAGTGCGAATTGGATCCAGGAATGTTAGAAAGTTTGACGATCAGACCCACTTTGATTAAGCGGATTGGTTCCAGCCAGAGGGACGATCCTAGCTTATTGGAAATCATCTCAAAGTTAGAGATGGGGATCAACGAAGAGATGAACAAGTATGGGCTTGAACGAGATGGATGGCTTAGAAAGAATGGAAGACTAGTTGTACCCAATGTCAATGGTTTGAGAGATGAAGTGCTTAGAGAATGTCATCACTCAAAACTGACTATACATCCTGGTAGTAACAAGATGTATCGAGACATGAAACAGACCTACTACTGGGAAGGGATGAAAAGAGACGTTGGGAAATTTATATCCAAATGTATGAACTGTCACCTAGTTAAAGCTGAGAAAAAGAAGCCTAGTGGTTTGCTACAACCACTAGAAAATCCAGAATGGAAATGGGAACAAGTGTCAATGGATTTCATTGATGGGTTACCAAGGACTAGATCAGGCCATGATAGCATTTGGCTGATTGTGGACCGTTTAACTAAGAGTGCAAGGTTTATACCCGTCAAGTCAAACAGGACGGCAGCTAAATTCGCGAAACTGTACATAAAGTGGGTAGTGAGATTTCATGGAATACGCAAGGGCATTGTGAGTGACCGAGATCCGTTGTTCACTAGTGGATTTTGGAAGAGCTTACAAGAGGCGTTGGGATCAGAACTACATCTCAGTACCGCGTATCATCCTCAAACCGATGGTCAAACAGAGAGGGTGAATCGTATATTAGAAGACCTCTTGAGAGCCTATGTATTGGATTTCGGTGGATTATGGGATGACCATTTGCATATAGTAGAGTTTGCATATAATAATAGTTATCAATTCAGTATCGGTATGGCTCCGTTTGAAGCTTTGTACTGAAGACCGTGCAACTCGCTGTCATGTTGGGTAGAAACTGGTGAGAAGTTTGTACTTGGACCCGATGTGATAAGAGAAACTTCAGCTAAGATTAAGATTATTCAATAGCGAATGAAGGCTGCCCAAGATAGGCAGAAGAGTTATGCTGATAAGAGGAGAAGAGAATTAAAGTTCTCCATTGGCGACTTGGTGTTTGTCAAGATTTCTCCGTTAAAGAGCGTGATACGATTTGGCCGGAGAGGCAAGTTAGCACCAAGATTTGTTGGTCCATTCCTTGTTCTTGAGCAATTTGGGAATTTGGCATATAAAGTTGAATTATCAGAGAAGATGGCAGGAGTTCACAACGTATTTCATGTTTCCCAGTTAAGGAAGTTCGTATATGACCCAGATGTGACTATTTCACCTGATCAGTTGGACGATATCGAAGTTGAACCCGAGGTGGTTGAGAACCGCAGGCCTTTGCGTATTGTTGGGAATGATACGAAGCAACTTCGAAGGAAAGCGGTGAATCTAGTCAAAGTTCGGTAGGGCGAGAATGAGAATGATTATACTTGGGAGACAAAGGGGAGCATTAGGAAGACATATCCAGAACTCTTCGCCTGGTAAGATTTTAACTTCGATTTAGTCTTTCCGCAGGCTAGGATAGGCTGGTTTGTTTATTTTGCATGTTTGATTGTTGCATATGATTGGCAGGCATGCAGGATCCTTTGTGTGTTTTGGGTTAAGGAATTTCGGGGACGAAATTTCTTAAGGGGGGAAGAGTGTAACAACCCGCATTCTACGCATCATAGGATCATAGAATATTTTTTCTTTCACATATGAAGTCGTATGGTCATGTAGCTTTGGGAGGCGACTATTGGGGTCATTTCCCATGTTCATGATTTTTGCCAGTTTTTAATTGACCGTTTTGCCCCTAGCTGATCTTGTTTTGGCCTTAACTTTTGACTGGAAAGGAATTTTGACCTGAGACCACTTACATTGGCTCCGGACGATGGTTTACAATTCCGTAGAGTGCTCACATGTGAAAAACGGACTTACCATTTGGGAGATATGGTTGAAATAAGGTTTGGAACGTGAAAAACTGCTTAACCGGGCCAAATAGGGTGATTAATGGGTGGGCCCATAACCTATTTCGGAATTAGGGGTATGGGGAGGCTGAAATGAGTTAGGTTTTCATTCTATTTCAGTTTTATAGCCGCCACTTACCTCTTAGAAACCCTAACAATGGCCTCCATCCTCTAAAACACCTCCAAATCACTCACTAATCAAGGATTAAGCTTAGCAACATCAAATCAAGGCGGATTAGCACAAGAATCGAGGTAGAGCTGTTGTGTTGCATTGGTATTCGCGCCCAAACAGTAGAGTTTCAGTTCTAAAGGTTTTATTTGTGGCTAAGGTAAGTGATTTGCATAGTTTTGCACTAATTACGGTTGATTAAGGGTAATTAGTGAAGATTAACGAAATTAAACATGATAAAATTCTGGAAAAATAATGTTTTAGACCTCTGTTAGAAATTTGATTTGATTTGGTTAAGTTTTACTAATTATATCATTAGTTCTGCCTAAACATGCTTAAGGGAAAATATGGGGTTTTGGGTATGTTTGATCCATTTTACATGCTATGATTGTTGTTTTGCTGTTTGTGGATGATTATACATGTTGCTATGACTGTATGGAATGATTTGTGACTGTATAGAAGTGTTAGATTGGTCGAAAATGTCGTCGAATGGCGTAAACAGCTTGCTGGACAAAGTGCAGAAAGACACCCGAACCAGATCGGATCGGTTTGGAAGACCCGAACCGAACCGTGTAAAGTCCTTCCCTACGATCCTCCTGTAGCTCCCCGACCCGATCCGCTTGTGGAGATAGAGACCGATCCAAAGTGGGGAAAAAACTAAAGTGAAGCCAGTGCTCCGACCCGACCCGGTGTGCCACCCGAACTCCTCCCACGATCTGAACTACGTCACCCGATCTGAACCGATACACCTTGGAGGGAGTTGAGGAGTTCGATCCAACCCGATGTGATGACCACAGCCGATCCAAACCGTTATGAGATGGGGGAGTGGACCCGAACCGAATGACCTTGGAGAGCACGATCCGGAGTGAAGAGAAGGGGAAGCCGAACTGATGTGGAGAAAAAACCAATAACCCGAGATGCAAAGGTAGTCCAAATGGGAAGTTTGTACTTGGAATTCAGTTGGGAACCAACGAGCGAACTTCGTGATTAGACTTTGCTGCGGGACGTGTGCTAAGGGGTTTTCGATGTCTGTAACTTCGAATCACTATGTATAGGGAGTACGTGAATGGATTCAGGGCCACAGTGGCCTAGGTATGACTAAAGAGCTATAGACCATTGAAGTGGGGTCATTTGTAAAGGTTTGGTCATGACTCCATGTGGTAAGCTTGGTAGTAGCAGTAGATATACAAGTTGAACTCTGTCACTATTTCGATGGATCTAGTGATCGAAGCGGTAGATATCGTATGCTTTACGCACTGAGTGAGAGATGTGAGGATGGTTGCTTTGTTTGATTTGTTTGCCATCATTATGACATGTACACACCCCACCCCCGTATCTTTACACCATTTGTTTTGTGGCACCTTAAAGTGTTGTACGGTATGTAGTGCTAACTCTTTGGTTGCAGGTCCAGGTTCAGGTATGGTTAGTATACCTGTTATTGTTCTGTTTAGCTGCTTATCGCTCATACCAGACTTTTTGTCTGACCCAAAGTTTTATGTCTCTTCTTATTACTCTGGGTGCTCTCATGAGCAGACTAGAGGCAGGTTAGCTGGTGATGCATGAGTAGTTGTACCGTAGACGAGCAGGAGGCTTCCACATATGATATATATAGATGTTCTCCCTGTGTCGCTGCTGGTCACTACTTTGGGCATTAGTAGTGCACCCTTCCTTCCTTTCTTTCGTTTAGAGACAGTAATTTGGAAAGTTTTAATAAGCTGTATTTGGATTTCCGCTGCTCTGATGTTGATGTTGGTTTTACTTATCAGCTTATGCACTGTCTCACCTGTTTTATGTCAAGTATATTATTATTATATTTTGTTCCATGCGCTGTGATACATTCTACAGGTTTTCGATTAGTTCGTTCTCTTCTCTCCTTTCTTTAGCGACCGCTCCATGCTAGCTGGGCATGTGTACAACGCACTTTCAGAGGAAATGCCGGCTGGTGCGGGGCGGGCCGTCACAAAGGTAATAAGTGGTGATTGTCCAGACGTACTTGGAGATCGACTGGATATGCAAGGACCTCTCTCCTGCATTGGACATATGAGATTAGGAATAAGGTGACTCCGGTTTCGTTCAGACCCAGAACGGACTTGTAAATGGATGTGTGTCTGACATTAGACTTCATTCTGTATTGATTGATTTCAATTAAATATATATCTTTTTGGTGGCGGAGAATTTATTCTCTTTCTTAATACCATTCTATGAGACGTACAGGCTTAGAGGTTATATATTGATAGACATCAGTTGTATGACGTGAATTGTCAATGTGGCATGCTAAGATGCAAATTATTAAGTCTATTGTTGAAAACTAGAGTCTTGTGGATGATGATGAAAGCACGGCTTTAAATAGCATAGCTTTATGTATAACGTTAATTCGTGATCCTTACACCCGGTGTGAGTCAAAAACGGGATCGTGACTACAGGGAATGCACGTTGTTTCCTTCTAGCAAGGAGTAGTGTCATAGTATGGAGCCCAGACATTTTTACTTATGTGGATGATGGATTGCGAGGCGCCTCAGATATTGAGTCCCTAGTGGCTCAGAGATAGGTCTGATAGGACACAGAAATGTGTGTTCAGGAATAATTAATCCACTAAAGTAAGTGTGGATTGGCCCTGAAGATCCAAGGGTTTGCTAGCGTCCGAATCCTGAGCCATTTGCTAGAGTGTCTCGAATCGGGAGGAGCCATCCCTTGCCTCGACTCATAGATGGAATCAAATTTCTAATATGACACTTTTCAGTTTTATTATAAACCTATATGGTGACATAGTAGGACGAGGTACTATGTTGTCTATGATTGATACATTTATATTTGAAGTTATTTTGACATTGTACACTTATAGTAATATCAAAATGATTTGTTTTTAAAACGTACCAAGCATGTTTGGCTATTACGAGGTAAAATTGTATCCTCCGGCTTGCGTTGAATTGTGTGATGGGACCCGAGTCTTAAAATAGCTTCATTTTTCGAAAAGCATTCCGTTGTTTATAAATTGTTTTATTTCAGAGTATTCATGGGAGTAAACCTGTTTCGGGTTATACGGCGTTGTCCCTTGATTTACCCTACTTTAAAATAAATTTAATAACTATTTTAGTTCTCACACCAGTCCCATGACTAACTCGGAGTTTATTGTTTCTACCTAAACTCTGGGTGCCCATATTTTCCACACAGGCAGCTAGTAGTTTTGGTTTCGCAGATATTTCTTTTCCCAAGATCCTGGTTTACAACTGGAGCTATATTTGTATCCGTGTATTTCTTTCAGTTGTGTTAGTTGATGTATTTTCCACTGTACATTGTATTTATACATTTATTTTCCGCTATTTTGTAATTTAAATCTCTAATATTATTTTTCCGCTGTATAATATTTATTCATACTCTGATATATTAATGTATTCTTGTACTCTGATGTAATTGTTGTAATAGAAAATGAAATGTTCTATTGTTTGTGTTCTGATGCATCGTGTTCTCTAAGCAATCCGGGCTCCTCTGTCTCTTCGAGGATCGGGGAAGTTTGGGTCGTTTCAGATATTCTATGTCCATGGCCTTGATACAATTTTCATTGGTTTTGGCTTTGTTATATGTATTGGGCTCTTCATTATCTAGGTGGTCTGTGTATATTTTTGGCTTGAATATTCCACTCTTAGACCTAGTGATCATTCGATTAGTTGGCTGCGTTGGTTGCTGAGTGTTTGTTTGATCTTCTTATTCTGATATTTCATTTATATTGTTAGGCTCTTTGTCTTGAGAGTTTCTGATACTTTCCGTTTCATTGTTTGTAGCGGGTGATGTTCCACGTTAACTTGATGTCTAAACTATATCATTAGATTGTGGTGTAGTCCACTCATGTGTCTTGCTGGCTTCACCTGAACTTAAGTAATCTTCATACACAAGTAATAGTGGTATTGATACTCTAGCATCATGTAATTTGTTGGTATTAGTTATACAATCATATTGAAAAGGAAAAACTTTTTCATTGAACAACACATGTCTACTTATAAAGATACGACCATTGTCATCTAAGCATTTATATCCTTTTTTATTTTGAGTATATCCTATGGATATCCATGGTTTTGACCTATAATCAAGATTGTGTTTGTTGTATGGTCTTAAATAAGGGTAACACAAACAACCAAATGTTCTTAAAAAGTTATAGTCAGGTTTAACGTTGTATAGTTTTTGTTGTGGAGTGATTCCCTTGAGTACTTTTGTTGGTAGCTTGTTTATCAAATAAACTGTTGTGTTGAAGGAATCAGGCCAGAACTTAAGAGGCATTTTAGCTTAGGCTAACGATGTTAAACCTATTTCTACAACGTGTCTGTGTTTCCTCTCTACCATGCCATTTTTCTCAGATTTGTGTAGGCATGTAGTTCTATGAATAATTCCTCCTTTAGTAAAGTAGTCTTTTAAAGTTTTGTATTCTACACCTCCATCACTCATAAAGATTTTTACTCGAGAGTTTGTTTGCTTTTTAGCTTGTGTGATGAAGTGTAGCATAGTGTTGTGTGTGTCAGACTTGGATTTTAAGAAGTTTATCCATGTGAACCTGCTATAAGCATCTACAAATGAAATATAATATTTGTACCCATAGTCTGAATTAACCGGTGCAGGTCCCCATAAATCAAAGGTAATAAGATTTAAAGGTTCAGAATATTCAATATGTGAATCTGAAAATGGAAGTTTGTGGCTCTTTTCCATCTCACAAAAAGTACAAATATAGGGTAAAGATATATCATCATGACTGATGTTATTTTCTATAAGGATTTGTATAACTATACCAGTAGTAGGATGCCTAATTTGTTGTGCTAGATTTCAAAAACATTGCTTTCTCTCTCGATTTTATTTTCTACATGATTGTAGCTTATTATTCCTCTTCCAGTATTCTTGTAGTTTATTTGGTTGAATTTGTACAACCCTTTCACTTCATTTCCCTACAACAATATATTTTTAGTAAGCATGTCTCTAACTAAACAATACTTAAGGTAAAATTTAAAATAGACATGATTATCATGGGCAAACTGAGATACACTTAATAGATTTTTTCTTTATGTATGGTACCACTAATAAGTTGTTTCATAGTAAACGTTTATTACCATTTAAACATCTGCTCCGTGTGTGAGTAATGTTTACTGACTTACCATTTTCCATGTTAACCAGTTGTTTACCTTTGTATTCCTTATATCCAAGGTTTAAGTTATCCAGGTTGTTAGTTATGTGGTTAATTTCCCCTGAGTCCGCATGCCATCTTTCATCATTGATGTGTTCAGTCCTAGTAAGTTCATCTCTGTATTCTGATTTGTCTTTGTTTTGACTAGTCTGTTTGTGTTGCACTTGTGCCACATTGGCATTGGGGCTTTTCCCTTTTTGATTGTTTGCAGTTTGATTCAGCGTAAAGTTTTGATTATACCTGAAGTAACATTTGAAGGAAGAATTCCCAACATTTTCACAAATTTGACACTTTGGTTTGTTGTTATTGTTATTGTTGTAGCCACTGCCCCTTCCTCTTAATTTGTTACTGAATCCACCTCTCTGAGTAAACTGGGTTGGTTTTTGGTCTTTACCTGTGAACCATGTAGCGTAGTTGACTGACATGTCTGTTTCTTGAAGTTTCTTGCTTTCTAACCTTGCTTCATGAGTTAGCAGTATTAAGTGCACTTCACCCGTTGGTGGAGTAACTCTTTGAAATGATATTACATCTTCGTATTCATTGTTAAGACCATTTAGTGCTATCAATACTTGTTCAGGTTCTGGCACTTTATTGCCTGCAACCTCAAGTTGATCATATACTGCCTTAATTTTTAACAAGTACTCTTTCATTGTGTTGTTGTCCTTCCTTGTGTTTTGCAGCTGCCTTCTGTAGTGCATTATTTTAGTAGATGATTGCGGGTTGAAGTTTCTTTCGATATTTATCCATATTTCATTTGAAGTTTAGCACCCAATTAATTGTGAAATCAAGTTATTGCTGGTTGAAGATAGTAACCAGGCACTAATCAGCTTGTCTTTTCTTTGGTATTTTAGGTGTTCATCGTTATTGACCACATTATTTTCTTGGTCTGTGATGAAACTTGGAGGAACAGGAAGGGTGCCATAGATGTTTACTTCTAAACCATAACCATGGATGGCAGTTTCAGTTTGAAAATTCCACAATAGATAGTTGGATTCGTCGAGTTTAACTGTTATTAGCTGACTCTAAGGGCTAGTGACAGTTTTTACGAGTTGATCAATAGATGTGGTGACAACAGTTGGTTGATTCTGTGATGAGGCAAAAACAGATGCTGGAGATGTATCTCCCATGATTTCAGTAGATGCGGGATTCAATGAGATGTTCGATCAAAAGTAGAAGATGAGGATCTTGACACAAATTCAGGGTGGAAGATCAAGTGTTGATTCGAGAGTTGCAACCAGAGGACTATCAGGTGATGATTATCCCTAGTATGGTGATTTTTGAATATAATTCATTAGTTTCTTTGTACCTCAAAATTTAAATTTCTTGGTCTTTGATTTGCTGTAAGGGATGATTCAACGAGTTTAAAATGCAACCAGTGTTTAATTTCTTGGTGTGGCACTAATCTCTAACAACTCTCAAATGATGAGCGTAGCTTTGATGAGAGGAGGAACCCAGATGTTGAGATTTCTCTAGTGGGTTCACCACGTCCCAATTTCTTCGATCAATATGAGAAATGCAGTTTTGAAATTGTATCTGATACCATGTAAGAATTGATGCAAAAGTAGATATATTATTATTATTGAATTGTTGGTTTACAAACTTAAGTTGTAACCAAATTATAGAAGACGATTTGATGAAAGAAATATATTGTATTTATAAGCTTTATGCCTTTTTGACCATTACATCTTGTTTGAGCCTTCGGTCCACTTCGGTTCATTATGTTGTGTTTGGGCCTTGACAGGTTTACTATAATTTCTATTATACTTAATGTATTCTGGGTAATTTCCTATATTTTCATTTAATCGAATAGTCTGTTCTTCCTTCTACGATTTGTCATCATTAGTCGGTTTCTTTCTGATTCCATAGTTGATGATTGAGGAGATTTTTATTTTTACGAAGAGCAATAAGAAGAGATCACGTAAGCCTTAGTTTTTAATTAGAAAATTGCTAAAACAATCGGAATTTAGTAAGTCATTTTCTGTGAAAACGAAGCTGGCTAGCCGTCGGATCATTTGCACCCGCTGATTTACACCCCTATGTTTCTAAGATTCGCAATTTTCACTGTTTTAATTTTGGCCCATCCAACAAAGTTCTTTTAATTATTATGCTACTCGGTTGGGCTAGGTTCTTAGGTTAGGGTCCATTTTGGATTAAAAATACTTCTTTGGAGCAAACTTGTGTATAAAATATAGTAATAGATGAATTTGGAATGATAATCGGACAAAGATAATTCTCTGAATCAATTCAGTGTATTATAATATGCAAGTGTAGTATAGTTTTAGTTCACATTGAAATTTTGTAGCATATTTTGTCATTTATATAGAAATATGAACGAAATTTCTTAACCGGAATTATACTGGAATATCCAGATTGTCCAAAATGAAAACAAAATCTGATAAAATATTAATGACCGAAATAGAAACAGAAAGGGGAATTTTAAACTTTAGTTTTACCATATATGTTGGAGCTTATGAAACACAAATGGAACTGCCAAGAGCAGGACCAATTGGAACTCCTTATCTAGGGATGTCAATGAGTCTTGTCGGGTTCGGGTTGATTTATAAACGAGTCAGGTTCAGGTTGTTTATTAAACGGGTCATTTTTTCCCAACCCTAACCCGACCCGTTTATAAATGGGTTGACCCGACCCGTGCAACCCGTTCAACTAAACGGGTCATGTCGGGTCGTGTTAGGTTGGGTTTAACCATTTGACCCATTAGCAAATAATGCCCACTAATATAAATAGTAAAAGAACTAAATCACCAACAGGCAACACTATTATATAATCACCGACATACAACAAGTTAAAAAATCACCAACAGACAACAAGTTACAAAATCACCAATAGACAACACATATTTAAAACATGAATTCACCATATCCAAAAACCATTCTCCATACATAAGAATATATGAGCATACTGAATACATAAAAGACTAACACTATGGAATTGAAATAGTTCTTATAAGTAAAATATAACTAACGACATACAAGAATAAATTACTAAAATATAACAGCTTACACAAGAATATATGAGCATACTGATTATTACATACATAAAAAACTAACACTAACAGCATACATAAAAGACTAACAGTACGGAAGAGATACAACATACAATTGGGTTTGGTGAGTCAAAATTGGGTTGGCGGGTCAACCCTAAACCCACCTGTTTATAAATGGGTTAAATTCGAGTTGACCCGAAAATGACCCGCCAACTAAACGGGTCGGGTTAACCTACTGAATTTTGTGCGGGTTTTGGGTTATGTAGGAAATTGATAGCCCAATCTTTATCATGATGCCCTTTGTTTTGACTTTCAGTATACAAGCGAATATCCTTGCCTAGTTGGAACTCCCAACTAGTTCTGTTTTGTATTAGTTACCAAGAAAGGAGACTGTAATGATGTGCAATGTGTATAAGTATGAAGTGGATGATGAGCGAGGTTTCCGTGGATTTTGGTGTTGAACGGTTATGTGTGTTGAATAACATATTTCATGCCCGTATGTATGAAATATGATGACAAAAGAAACATAAACTTCTATAGTATATATCTTAACAAAATTTTGACGCAATATCAGTTGCTAAACCAGCATGGCAACATGTAATTTTACACCAATATCACCATGCGTTTCTGACATAGCAGCCCTGTTGAGAAAATATTATGTTATGTCCATATGATTGAATATGAAATTCAAGGCTTTTACCATGAACGCAAATCTGTTTTGTAAATTATTCGTCGTCCATGTCGAATATCATCACTTTTAAGACAAGGACTGATCATCAATTTCAGAAGAAAACAAAACAAAGAAAAAATAACTAAAATGTGAGGGAACGTAAATGACTCATGGGAAGCCCATATTAGGCGCAACCCCTTCACAAGAAGGGTGAACGAAGCCGAATGGCCGCGATGCTTCAGCATGCCGCAAATGCCACTCTATGACAGCACGACCAACCCCTGTGCCTTCCTGAATTGATAAGAATGGCAAATGGACTCCAGTCGTGGCAACGACCCAGTCAAATGCATGTGCTTCCCAGTCTTCTTGTCAGGAACAACTTTACATTGGTTCTCTTGTCCCCCACTTGATTCCACCAACAACTTCGGCCAACTAGCAATAGAATTGGTCAAACAATTCAGAGTACACATCCCGACTCCAAATAATGCCTTTGCTCTCTCTAACCTCTATCAAGGACCGGCCGAGTCACTTAAGAGCTACCTTTCCCAGTTCAATACCGTCTCGCCGAGGTCGAAGACCCGGATCCTCGCACCATATTTTTTCAGTTAGCAAAAGGTGTCCTCCCTACTTCCGAGTTAGGGAAGTGGATCGATGGAAGCAACCTAAAAGCCTCGACGCTTTCTATGGAAAGGCAGGACAGTACTTATGCTAGGAAGAAGCAAGACGAAACCGACTCTCTAAAAACGGTCGCCCCTACAATCCCGATACCAAAACCATAAATAACAGCGTCAAAGGGAAACAGGTCGGAGAGCCCTTCGATAAGGACAAGGGGGCAAGTCACTACAGACAAAGGCCGAATAACGATAGGCAGGATGGCCGAAACAATGGCCAGTTCCTGAAGGAGCCAAGACAACCTGGCCCCTACTGTGCTCACGATACCTACACCTTGCTAAATGAAGATTTATAAACAATCTACTTAGAGACACGTAACACGCTGCCATACGAGAATCCATACAACAGGGAATCAACTGACTTCGAGAAAAACATCGGCAGGTACTGTAATAACCACCACATGTACGGGCATAATGCCAATGAATGTCTCCAGCTCAAGGACGCAATCGAAAAGCTTATCCAAGAAAAGCGCCTCGAGCAGTACGTCTAAGAGCCCTTTCCTCCCCAAGCAAACTCAAAGTCTCCAGTGCCAGCACCTCCGCCCCCTGCCAAAGCAGCCCCTGGTCCGTCTAACCCTAGGCGGGGGATTGTGATCAATACTATTTATGGTGGGCCTTACCTCATGCGCGACAGCTTTCGAAAAATGGAAGAATATGTTAGTTCTATAAAGCATGCCACCTACGAGGCCTGCTCCACTGCAGACGAATCCATCCCGGCCAAGCATCAAAAATCTATGCGGGACGACATCGTCTTCTACAAAAGAGTTTCCACGGGAATCGAGATCTTAACTATAGATCCTCTTTTCATCACAACCAATATCGATGTTGCTTCTGTCCAAAGGGTATTGATTGATTCGGGAAGCTCGATCAACATCATTTTCAAAGCTACCTACGATCAAATGAAGTTAGAAAGAAAGGACTTAAAACCGTGCTTTGCCAAAATCCATGGCTTCAATGGAGCTTCCCACCATCCAGTAGGA
The DNA here is from genome assembly GCA_030737875.1 of Allium sativum. Classification (NCBI taxonomy): domain Eukaryota; kingdom Viridiplantae; phylum Streptophyta; class Magnoliopsida; order Asparagales; family Amaryllidaceae; genus Allium; species Allium sativum. The sequence continues at coordinate 976,037,931 of CM060924.1, forward strand.
ATGACCGACTTACCTGTTGAACTTGGTGACGGGGAGCGGAGTCGAGTCCACGTCCTCACATTTGTGGTTATCGACATTGCTTCCCCTTACAACGGCTTCTTCGGATGTCCCTTCCTTATAGAATTTTGGATTTGCATGGCACCATGGTCCCTCCTAATGAAATTCCTGGCAGAGAGCGGGATCGGAACGGTAAGAGGTGACCAAGCAAACGCCAGAGAATGCTATGCAATAGAGTGGAAGAATGCGTGCAACAAAGACAAGGGCAAGTCTATGCCCACGCCTTCTTGCGCCAAGACCGTTTCCGCATAGCAATCAACAACATCTGGGCTTAGGCTCAGGCTCCACTGCCATCTTTCCGACAACCTCAATCCAAGGAAGGACGAAGAGCTCGAGTACGAAAGGAATACTCTAGTTGAACCTACAGTGGACGTTCCGATTAACACCAACGATCCATCAAGAGTACAAAAATTCGGATTGCAACTCCATCCGCAATAAAATAAGATCTTGTGAATTTCTTAAGGGCTAAACTAGAAGTATTCGCTTGGATTCACTCTGACATGAGGGGAATTGACCCCACAGGTTCCTGCCACTATCTTAGTCTTGATCCTACAATGCCACCGGTCAAGTAGAAGCGCCGCTTCTTAGGACCCGAGAGGTCCAAAGCACTCGAGGAAGAAGTGGACCGTCTACTCAAAAATAACTTCATCCGTGAAGCTGACTTCCCCGAATGGGTCTCCAACCCAGTTCTGATAAAAAAGCCAACGACAAATAGCGAACCTATGCCGACTTCTCCGACTTAAACAATGCATGTCCCAAGGACAACTTCCGACTTCCGAAGATCGATCGACTCGTTGATTCGACCGCCGGATACCAACTATTATCGTTCATGGACGCATATTCGGGTTATAATTAGATTCCAATTTGCCTTCGCGACCAAGATCATACCTCTTTCAAAAACGATCTTGGACTCTAATGATATTGCGTAATGCCTTTCGGTCTCAAGAATGTCGGAGCCACTTATCAGCGAATGGTTAATCGTCTCTTTAAAAAACCAATTGGAAAATCCATGGAGGTATACGTGGTCGATATGCTGGTAAAATCTAAGATATTAAGCAACCATGTCCATGACCTCTCCGAAATGTTCGATATCCTTCATCAATATGGCATGAAACTCAATCCCCTGAAATGCTCATTCGGAGTTGAAATTCTTGGGTTTCATCGTCAACTCCCGAGGCATCAACACCAGCCCCAACAAAATCAAAGCTATCCTGGATATTCAAGTCCCTCAGAGCATCAAAGATGTCTAAAGTTTAAAAGGGAAGGTCGCCGCTTTAGGTCGGTTCATCTCTAAAGCTACCGAAAAATGCATTCCTTTCTTCAAAAGGGGAAGCATAACTTCAAATGGACCCCAGAATGCGTTTCCGCATTCAAGGGCCTTCTGAATCACTTAGACCGACCAGCTATCTCGTCCAAGCTCGTGGACCACGAGGAGTTATGTGTTTATTTGGTTGTTTCCCTGTAGGAAATCAGCTCGGCACTGGTAAGCATCGATGACCGCGTCTAACAACCCATCTACTACATTAGCAAAAGATTGATGGGGCAAGAAAAGAATTATCCAAGGCTCAAGAAGTTGGCCCACTACCTATTGATCTCTTCTTAGAAGCTGCGGCCATACTTCCAGTCTCACGCCATAAAAGCCTTCACTGACCAGCTACTGCGACCAATCTTACAACGACCTGAAGCATCAGGACGACTATTGAAGTGGGACATAGAGTTGAGTCAGTTTGAGATAACTTTCATCCTCCGTCGCGCCATCCTTGGGCAGGCCCTCGTTGATTTCATAGTAGAGTTCACCACTCCGGAGGAGACGCCCCCCGCTGACGTCGAAGCCCCAAATCTTCATTAGAAACTATTTGTGGATGGATCTTCTAATTGTAAATCCTTTGAAGCCGTATTAGTGCTCATCACTCTAGAAGAACGCTCGATATGCTACGCTTTGAAGCTCAACTTCCCTGCTACCAACAACGATGCAGAGTACAAAGCCTTAATAGATGGACTCAGAATTGCAATCAAACTTAATTCAGAAGCCACCACGTCTTTTCCGACTCTCAACTCATCGTGCACCAGGTGCAAGGAGAATTCCAAGTCAAGAGGGACTCGACTCCCACCATATCTTGCCTAAGTCCGGGAGTTGCTCACCAACTTATACCACTTTGTCATAACACTCATTCCCTGGGAACACAATGAAAAGGAAGACTCATTGGATAAATTGGCAAGCTATGAAGATGCGCAGCTTATGGGGCTCACCCAGTCGAAGTACTCCATTCACCAAGCGTCGATCAGATAAAAACCGATACGGTCATGGGAACCAAAGCCGAACCCGAATCCTGGATGACCCCAATAAAGAACTACTTGGGATATGGGACCCTCCCGAGGCACGATAAGAAAAACGGGCCCTCACTCGCCAATCAGCTCACTACATTCTCATGGATGGAATACTTTACTATAGAGGCTTCTCCGTCCCACTACTGCGATGTGTAGCCCTCGTCGACGCCAATCGTGTACTCATATAAGGGCATGGAGGTGAGTGCGACGACCACACCGGGGGGCATACCCTTGCAAGGAAGATCATCAGGCATGGCTATTATTGGCCCATAATCGATCATGACGCCGTCGACTACGCACAAAAGTGTGACAAGTGCCAATGCTTCTCGAAAATTCCAAGAGCCCCGCCTATCGAATTGACGCAAATGGTCAGCCCTTGGTTGTTCGCCATGTGGGGGATCAACATCATGGGAACTCTTCCAACGGTTAGAGGTGGGGCATGCTATGTTGTCTTCCCGATTGATTACTTCAACAAATGGGCAGAGGTCGAGGCTCTCGCCACAATAACCACCAAGAAGATGATCAACTTCGTCATCCACTACATCATCACCAGCTACAGGGTCGCCCAAGCTAGGATTTCTGACAATGGCACCCAGTTCAAGAGCGCTAAATTCAAGGCTTTCCGTCAGCGGCACAAAATCGAAAAAATGATTCTCAGCAGTGGCTCATCCTCAAGCCAATGGGCAAGTCAAGGCTTTTAACAAAGTCATTAAATCCATCATCAAGAAGTGTTTGAAAAAGGCCGGTGGAATGTGGGCGGAAGAACTTCCTCTAACCCTATGGGCCTACCGAACCACTCACAAGTCAGCAACCAGACACATTCCCTTCGCCCTTGCTTATGGATCTGAAGTCGTCATCCCTATTGAGCTAAAGCTTCAATCTCATCGAATTACTTGCTATGATTCAAAGACAAACTAAGACTTACTTTTGGAGACGCTCAATTTACTAGAGGAAAAGATGAACAAAGTTGACCTCAGGACCGCCGCCCATCGACAACGAGTAGCCTGATACTTCAACTCCAGAGTCTTCCATAATGACCTCAGCATTGGCGACCTCGTCTTAAAACGGGTCTTTCCTCCTCTAGTAGGCCTGGCTCCTCGTTGGGAAGGCCCGTACTCCATATAACGGAATCTCAGCGATGGAACTTTCAAACTCGCAACCGTGGACAGAGCCAAACTTCCAAGGGCATGGAACAACGAATATCTCCGCTACTACTTTACATAACTTAGTGTATAGTTGTTTATGCTTTCTAACGATGTTTAGTCTTCTTGCAATTCAAGGCATTTTAAAGGCTATTACTGCCAAAGTTATCAGTAGGAATGATGTTCAGTTACCTGTCTCCCTTCCATATTTACTCCGTGCATGACATGTTTGATTAACGCTGACAATTAGCTTGCGTACAAACATTCGATCGCCGCATCGGCACCCTGAACACGAACCCGGTGCCGCCATCTGAACCTCGAGCCAACCTTGAGGGCAAACAACACTGGCTACGATCGGCGCCACAAGCACGGGAGCCAGCAAAGCTACTCGAGTCTCCGGCCCGGCCGAGTATAAATAACCACTAACTCGAATCTTGACCTTGCACCGAGACCGAGGATAAAGCATTCTGCACCCAAGTCCCAGGAATTAGGACCGCCCAACAGCCAACCTAGTGTGATGCAAACTTCTCACCTGGCTACGGGTGTTGGTCGAATCTCGGCGCAACACCGAGACCGACCTTAAATCATTTTCTCCCCGAAGCTCTCAAGGCTTAGGTGTAGCCCAAGACTATGATCGGACCCTACGGGATGATGATCCGAGCTTACTCCGGTGAATAAATGACGCCTGCGCTCATAACCCGAATGAACAATGGTAGAGCCCCCCACCGGACGAATTGCAATGTCCTTCGCCTTCGCTCTACTTGGGACTAACTCCGGGCAGCCCAAGACAGAAGGCAACTGTCCTAGTTTCGCAAATACGGGTTTCCTGAGCTAAGGGATACTTACTGAAATCAGTGTCAATCTCACACATCTAGCAATGACCCAGAACAAGATCTCTGATCGCATTTCTATTAGTGTAACAATAAGTACGCTTGTGCAAGTACAAGACGCTGGAAAACATGAGAAGAACATTCGAACACTTAACATAAATTGCGATTTTTACTAATTCATATTTCATTTCACAACACACACACCGAACAAGCTACGTGTCTAACACTTTTCCTTTCTAACAGCAGGGTGTACGTGAGAACCACACCATGCCTTTAAAAACAAAAGTAAGGGTCGTACTCGTGTATACTATCGGCCTACATAACCAAAATAGCTGTAACTTCTACTATAGTTAGGAATGCTAATCATGCCATTTCTTCTTGTGTTTCTTCTTTTTTGCAGATTCCGCACAAGACAGCTCTCCACCCGTGTCGGGACTCTTCTTTCTTGATCCACTCCTTCCACCTCTGCCCTTTGGAGGGGTTGCCGACTCATGAGAAATCAAGATGTGTCTCTCGCCTTCACTATCACCGCTCGAAATCTCCGTGATATCAATAGGAATAGTGTGCAGCAATGGCTTGGGTGCATTCCCCACAGAAAGGGCCATCACAACGTCACTCTTTCTTGGCACCTTCTTGGCTTCCCGCTCCACTTTCTCCTTCACCTCCTTGGCAGCCCGTTAATCATCCAGCTTCTAGGGCATAAGATTCGAGGCATCATCAGCTTTAAGCTTCCTAAGGATTTCGATGGCCCTCTGCTGGGCTTCGTTATCATCCTTCTTCTTCTGGGCCTCATCCGCAGCTCTCTTCTTCTCTGACTCATCACCGGCTTTCCTCTTCTCAGCTATGGCAATAGCCCTCTTCTTAGCCTCTTGTCCGGCCTTTATTAGGACGTCCTGCCTAGCAGCCTCGTCCTACCAATCTTTCTCCTCTATCTCCTCGCACTTAGCCATCATCCGCACCGTCACAGAATCCACCATGGCTTACATTGAGGGCACGTTAGGATCCACGGGGCCCTCTGCTCTGGCCATCAACCACCGCTCCTTCCTCGATAAGGCCCTCGTAAATACTGGACCCTAAGCCGATATCAGAATAAGTGTCCAGCGGACCACCCCCTTCTCCAAATTGCATTCCCTCGGGTCCTGGCCCAGATTCTGTCGTTTGTGGAACCATGGGGGCAAAGCCCGGTGTCATGGTAGATTCAGGAAGGGCTGCACAGTAAAAACACAACCTTTCAGTCTGCAAATTCGGTAATAACATCATCTTTGGGAATACACGGTAATGGGAATTCACCTCCAGTCAGGGATGGTGTAGGAATGATGGAAAGTATGCTCGTCGTCGCCGATAATGTGAATCTGGTTTCTCCTAGTCTCGGATATTCAGGATTATACTCTGTCGATGCCCGAGCCAAGGCTGCGGGATCGCTTGTCATGGCAGATTTAGGGGGCCACTGGCCGAGAAGTGCTTCATCCTGCAAAGGACTACGCTACAACCATACTCTCACTAACAATAGAGTTCCCCTTCTCCACGGTATGCCTAACCAGTATCTCATTTTCAGCATCCTCCTACAGTAACCTTCTCCCTTCTTCCAGCTTCTCACGCTCCTCATCATTCAGGAGCTTGGCCATCAACTGGCGTTCATCCAAAGTTCCCACATCCACTTGGCGTAAATAATCTTCATATAGAACCAACCTCTCCTATGTTTGAGCCGGTTCTCGAGAATAATTCTCGACCCATGAAAGCCCATGGAACCTTAGAATTTTGACATACATATTCCGGATATGTTCCACCAATGATTCCTTAACCCGAAATTAGGTACCCTCAAGCTCCTCTCTTAGCTCTTCCACGTCTCTTAAGTGCTCGACCTTCAATCCTTCCACCGAACTCAACACATCCATAGTACTAGCCTATGCTTCCTCTTTCGCCTTCTTCATCGCCTCAAGCTGCCTTCTCAACTCAACCACTTCGGCATTGTCCGCCTTCAGCCTCTCATTCTCCTCCCACAGAGCATTGTTATCATTTTGAAGTTGGGTTACACGCTCATGGTACTTTTCCAACTCAGCATATGCTTTCTCCAGCTCAACCTTGTCCCTTTTTAAGGCCATGTTTTCAATAGTCAGAGAGGTCGTGATATCCTTAAAAGATGAGCTCGCATGCTCCACCTCCTTCTTCAGTGTCTCGTATGCATGCTTTATCTCCACTACAACAACAATACTAAGAGTTAACATTCGCGAATACAGAGGCGAATGGGGAAATGTTTACAACACAAAGAGAAGATCTACCTATTTCTTTCTCCAGGTTGGCGACAGTGGTCCGCTCGCCATCAATATTTAGCCTCTGATTGATGAGCTCCAAGTTTTTCCTTCTAATTAGATCCGAAAGTTGGTAGGAATATCTTGTAAGCTCATTAGCCTGATGGTATGCATCCTTCACATGTATCCATATCTCCTCGAAATCCCTAGGAGGAGGTGGATTGAGATCAGGTAGGAATATCAGCTCATCGAAGTAATGCTGAGGGAAGTTCTTCTTCAACAACGCTTTCCTTTCATCCACGGAAAGCTCTCATCTCTCAGGCTCTGCTATACCTTGCCTCCTCATTGAAGCCGTTCCCTCCGGCCTCTAATGGCTGAGCGATGTTTCTTTCCCCTTAGTAGTTTGAATAGGCACCAAAGGCGTTGTGTGTGGAGGAGCTGTCGATGACGAATACCTCGAGCCACCTAAGTCGAATCGAGAATCTCCCGCAAATACTCGGACAGGAGAAGGAGGAGTGGAAGACTTTTGAGGCCCATCTCGGTGATGACTCTCACTGCTATGATCTTGTGGGAGTGGAGGGTCACTATATAAGCTAGTCCCTCTCCCAAAGCTAGCGAAAAAGGGATTCCTGGGATACTGGCGGTTTCTGAGCCCATAGCCTCGTCCTCCACGTCCTCTTGTCATATCACCTACCAAAGAAACAAGTACAGAATCAGTTACTTGGCACGTATAAACAATCTCTATGTTATGCGGTGTTTATGAATGTATGCCCTAAGTGTTCTCTCAATAGACCAGATTGTGGCCCGCTCGAAGTAGTCAACCCCTCCATAGCTAGAGCGAGCTCTTCCATACTTGTCATACCCGGTCAGGGAGACAAGTCTATAGCAAGTTTATTAAGACCATCAAACTGGCCCTCCGCCTTTAGAGAAATGACGGTATCTGAAGGAGTTGCATGGGACTGTGGCCTCGCCGACGCTTCTACCCCAGCCTCCCCTGCCAGAGGCGGGATTGGAGCATCTAACAGACCCTCGTCCCAAGCAACTGCCCCCCCTCCACCATTGTCTCCCTGGGACTTGGCAGCCTTTTGTGGTTTGGGCCCAATAGAGGGCATCTTTCTCTTCTGACTGGGAGTCGCTTTATCTTTCACCACTTTCTCTTTCGGCCCACTGCCTACGATCGCAGGCCTGATTATAGCTAAATCTCCAGGGAGCATCCCTGCACGATGAAGGTGATCCTGACTTGTGACCGTAACAATAGAACATGATGTGGCTGGGATCGCTCATAGAGCCTTGAGGCATTGCTGATATTCGATCCCGATAGTGCCTCAGAATTCCCTATCGTGATTAAAAGAAAATCGAATGTAATACATCGAATTCGCAAACTTTATAGTAAAAGGTGGAGTTCAAGAAAAATTACTTCCTTCTAACCATCTCCTCGCAAATCTAGGAGGACATCGCATGAAGAACCCTTCATTTTTGAAAACTGATGGCATGGGCCACGTTCTGACAAAGAACTTCGTGGCAGGCGATGCTTCCAAAAACCACTGGGAAGGCAATATATTGACCATTCTCTTTAGTTGAAAAAAGTACCGAATGTCCTCTCCGGTAGGTTCCAAATGCAAATACTCTCATTAGAGAACGTATTCGCCCAAGAGTGAAGCATATGCGTTTGGGTGCAACTGCGACGGCGCAATACGGAAGTAGCACAACATGTCCCGAATAAAGTTGGTGGCTGGGGGCACGCACTATAACGACCAAACTTCCCCGTGAAGGAAAGCACGGATTGCTTTGACAACACAACAAATCAAAACATAAACAGAAGAAAATTTATTGTTTATTACAACAATTCCCACCAGAGTACAAGAATATACAGAGTATGAATAAATATGACATATTGATAAATATCAGAGATTTAAATTACATTTAAATACATAGCAGGGGAAAAATAATACAAAGCACAATTGAAAGAAATACACAGATACAGAGCTTTCTGAGTATCGTTCCAGCTGTAAACCAGGATCCTGTGAATATAAATCTGCAAAACCAATGTGGAAAATAAGGGCACCCAGAGTTTAGGATAAAACAATAAACTCCAGGTCAGTGATGTGACTGGTGTGAGAACTAAAACAATTATTTATCTTTATTTTTAAAGTTAGGTAAATCAAGGGACCACGCCGTATAACACGGAACGGGTTTCCTTCCAAGAATACCAGTGCATAAAACAAACAGCGCAACGCTAAATAAAAAAAATGAAGCTATTATAAGACCCAGATCCCATCACACAATGCAACGCAAGCCGGAGGATAGGGTTTTACCTTATAATAGCCAAAGAATGCTTGATACGCAAAATTTCATCTTTTATTATTACTATAAGTGAAGAAAACAACTTCAATCATAATGTATAAATCATAGACGGCATAAGTACCCCATACCACTATGTCGCCATACTAGGCTCTACAAATAAAACTGAAATGTCATGTATTGGAAATTGGACTTCCGTCATGATTAGAGGCAAGGGGCAAGCTCCTCTCCGTTCGAGACACTCTAGAAAATGTCTTAGGACCACACACAGTGATCCTTGGAATCGGGTGGGTCAGTCCTCTCTTACTTTTGAGGATTAGTTATTCCTGAACACACGTTTCCCGGTCATATCAGACCTATATCCGAGGCGCCTCGCATTCCAACAACCATACAGGTAAAAAGTATATAAATGTCAGGGCTGGTAGGTCACTGACATCACCCATAGTTAGAAAGAAATGTCGTCTTCTCCCAACGGTCCTTATCCTGTTTTTGACTCATACAAAGGTGCGAGGCTCGCGAATTAACGCTATAAACAAAGCTGTGCCACATAGGCCGTGCTTTGATCATCAACCACAAGACTTTGCTTTTCAACAGAAGCCTTGATCATTTGCCACTTAGGCATGCCACACAGGCAATTCATGCCATGCGATTGATATCCATTAATTTATAACCTCTGAGCTCATACGTCTCAGAGAAGGGCGTTGAGCAAGAGAATAAATTCTCCGCCGCCAAACAGATATATATTTAATAGAAATCAATCACACAGAATAAAATCCAATGTCAGACACACAGTCCATTTTCAAGTTCGTTCTGGGTCTGAACGAAACCGGAGGAAACTTATCCCTCGCATATCCATCGATCTCCAAGTACGTCTGGACGATCACCAACTGATTCCCTCCTCTTGGGTGTACAACCCAATCAAGATCATCAATAATCATCCAAACGATGTGAAGACCTCCGATCTTCAACCACCGTCTTCATCTTCTACTTATCGCCGAATCGGTTATTCAGAATGGGTATAAACCCGACCTTTCCGAATAACCTGCGTATATAATAAACAAGTGTTACACAAACACAACATACGCCTCATTCCAATTCAGAATATTCTTTTATCCAAATATTCACATTCTTAGGGAAAGGTTCCCATTAATTTTATCAAAGATAAATTCTTCTAAATTTATTCTTTAATCTTCCTTTGGATATCATTTCAAACCATGTTAAGGTTTTCCAAACTAGTCGGGATTAGTGAACCACACTGAAGTAATCATTTATTTTATTTCCCAATCCCAACATATTCATCCCATGGAGCAAAACTGGTAATACTCCATATCTAACACCACAATATTATTGGTAAATATTAATTACCATTTCATGTTAAAATCTAATTAAAGATTTAACTATCGCTTTGGAGCAAAACTGGTGATACTCCATCCTCGATCACTTTAATCTGATTAAAGATTCATTAAAAATCCACTTAATTTTAATCTTCCCAAAAATCAATATCCTGTCTTTAACTGGGTTAAAGAACCAATGTCATCTAAAATAAGGTTCACGATAAACCCAAAATCACATTCCATTGTTAATCGGGTTAAAGAACAGGTGTTATTCAAAACACCGCTCACGATAAACCCCAAGATCAATTTAAATTCAATTCCAATTATATACTAATTAACTGGAAAATTTCACTAAATTTTAATTAAAAGATTTATTTTTTTCAAAATTAGGTTCAAGAACAGTGTTATTTAAGACACCATTCACGACGAACCCAAAATCCCATTTGATATTAAATACAAGGCTCTGAATAGAAAATATATCGGCTTATATTCAATATAATATTCTGAAACTAACATATATCGCATTGGAAATAACGATATAAATATATCTTTCAAATTTCCATAACCACATTTGTATAATCACGAAATCCAACATTGAAATATTCCGAAGATAATTTTGATTCAAATCCATTCCAATTCGTATATTGGAAATTCTGATTATTTTAAAACCACTTGAAATCCAATTTATTTATTCAGAAATATTAGATTATAATTCTAGTTCATAACTAGTTCATTTCGATAATAATATATTTTTACCTTTTCTAAATATGGGATTTTTCACCCCAATTCTTTCTAAATCATTTATTATGATTTTACACAAATTATTGATATTTTTAATAATTTTATCAAGGCCGGTACAGTCGAATTCCAATAACGGTCGTCGAACTGCACTTACAGCGACCTTTTCCAAATTTGATTTGGAAATAATTCCAAATCCAACCGTTAGATTACAATTTTCTAATACTCGTAGGAAAGCTCTTTCCGATACGAACCCAACGGTTCCTGTTTCAGGAGAATCTGACGGTCGGACCTCCCGTAACGTCAATTCGAAGTCAATGGTCGAAATTCGCGAACTACCGCGGAGCGGCGCGTTCTATTTAGGCCATTAATATATATAATATATATATTATATATATTTCGTCGATTTCAATTCTAAATGTATTTTATAAATCGTTTTAAATTCGGTTTAAAAACGATTTCAACTTCATATTCAATTTTAAATCAAAATTGAATATTTCATATCATTAATATATAAATGATAATATTTTCAAAACGTTATATTTTGAAATCACTTCCTTTTCTATATTCATTATAAAAACGAATATAATTGATATAAATATCGTTCGCGTCAAAATGGCACAAATCTAATCAACATGGCTTTATATATTTCAATAACTTCGTTATTCTATTCAACAAATGAATATCTTCTTCAACACATGAATATTTGTTTCTTTCTTACAATAAAAATGTAATTTTTATTGTATAAATATTTCATTCAACACATGAATAGTTCCAACACATGAATATTCTCAACACATGAGTATTGTCAACACATGACTATTTTGTTTATTCAACACATGAATATAATTTATTTTCTAAATTGGAATGAGACTCACTCAATTACCATATAATGTTAATTATATGGATTCCATACAACACATGTATATAATAGCAACGATAAATAATCGACCATCATCCAGAGTGCACCACACAACTGCATAAGCATTAAATATAACTAATTAACGCTTACACAGTCTGTCAATCAAACGATCGACATACCACTAAACAATTGGGATTAGTGTACGTCAAATATCATCCCAACACCCATGTGGGGTTTCAATCCACAAACACTGAATATTAATTGTGCAGTTGGGCGACGTGTAAAATTTATCGTCCCAATCAATATCCTTCAAATAGGTGTACATAAACAAATTGTTTGATTTGTAAATGAATATTTATTTATTCACATTCACGTTAAAAATTATATTTTTTTAATGATAAATAATTTATTTCAACACATGAATATATTTTCATTCATTCCACATCACAATCAATTTTCACCACACAACTAAATCAAACAAGTCGTCCATGGTCTGTGGACAACGGGTGTCGGGTGCTGCTAATCACCATCTGCATCCTAGTATATAATTTTAACTAGAAAACAAGAATTAAAGTGAGAAGTTCTCACCGATAGCTAAACCAATTCACCGCGACTCTTCATATGTAGGAAATCTTCGTCGTTCTCGCCTTTTGTGACTTTCGTTGCTCGTATTCACTACATATATAAAAATCACATATTTTTACTTCGCCTTCAAGATGATAAAAATAACATCTTTAACATGATGTTTTCATTATAAAGATTATATTTTTATTCTAAACCGATATATATAAATAATCGAATTTTTATTGCTTCTTCATATATATAAAAATCGCATTTTTATATTGATGTTCACATAATAAAAATCATATTTTTCTCTCGCCATTTTCTATATAAAAATCACATTTATATATATATATATATATATCGTATTTTTATATCTTCACTACATATGTAAAAATCACTCATTTACACCGCTACTTCCATGATAAAAATTATTTTTTTATCTTGCTAGTAATATAATAAAAATTATATTTTTACTTCTCTACATACATAGAAATTATATTTTTAATCTTTCTATAATATAAAAATCATATTTTTAATCTTTCTATAATATAAAAATCATATTTTTAATCTTTAAAAAAAATCGAATCCTTTAGAGAATCCTAACCTAAAACAAATTACTTACCTAGGTCAAGCTAAAAAAGGAAGTAATTAAAAAAAACTTACAGTTCAAATTTGGTAGAGAGGTGGGGCTACGTTTGAGGTTAAGGAGGGGGAGGTGTGCTTCGCGGTTCATGGTGGCGCGATGGGTGTCTGGGCGGCGGAAATGGGGTAGTTAGGGTTTAGGGGGAAGAGGGGAAGTGCGGATCTCGTGACGGAGAGAGGAGGGAGGAGAAGATGCGAGGGCGTCGGAGCTGTGGAGGAGGGGAGCGGCGCGGCCAGAGGGGGGCGCGGCGGTCGATGGCGGAAGTGGATTGAGGAGCGCATTTTTCACCCTTTTTTTATTTTGTTTACAGAAATGAACGTGAGTAGAGAGAGAAAGAGAGGTGGGGTGTTTTGATATAATAATTTAATATTATTTTTCCATTAAAAGTTGACTTTGTATGTGAACACCAAACGAGACCCAACGACTATCGCCCCTAGCTAACTACCCCCATTCCGAACACAATGGGATATGTTTGGTAAGCCAATTCGGCTGTTTCGATCAGTTTCCTTCAAAATCAAAATATAAATCTATATATTGCATTTGAACGCACATTTCAATTTACAGGGGCCACATACGGATTCTAAAAATTCCTGAAAAATATTTTCTAGCTTCGTATTGATGATACGGTCCTAACAAAACTAATTTCGCAAGATTCCGAGACTGTTTGAAAAATGGCCATTTTCCAGTCGATTAAAATCAACTGAATCTGGTCAAACGCGTTTTACTTCGCCACACTCACATATTGCTTTCAAAAATTATGAATTTTGGAATCTAGCGATAATTTGACATCCCAGATCCGACAAAAGTGGTTTCGTCGAAAACTGAGGCCGTTTGTAAAATTTTCATTTTTAAGGGCTCAAAATTCCATAGCGACTATTCTGAAATTTCAACTGGGTATAACTTTTTATTCCTGCGATAAAATTTTGATTTTTCGGATTCGTTGGAAAGATATTTTCAAATAGATTCTAATATTTTTGGTTTCGCTAAAATCTGGTTTATTTTGAATCCTGAACATTCATTTGAAATTCGAAATCAAAATTTCAAACTACCGTGCCATTTTCATTTCATTTTATAATTAAAAATAAATATTTATAGTCTAACGACGATTTATATAAATATATACGTTTTAATTCTATTCAAAATAAATTTCTCGTCGTTATTATTTAAAATAATCATTTTAAATATTCAAAATTCATTAAAATAGCCAAAATAAAAATTTTAAATTGGCTCAGAATTTCCGGGTTGTTACAATCTCCCCCACTTAAATCTTTTCGTCCCCGAAAAGGAACAAAGCTGAAAATTGTTTAACTAATCAACTCAACTTTCATTATTTTCTTTATGCTTAAGTTCTTCAACTTTTCAGTTTCTAAGAACTTTTCAAATTTTTCAAAAATTTGGCTAACAACCTAAATTTTCGAAAAAATTCGCCATAACATCCCCTGCACTGGGAGCTTCTAGATATTTCAAATAGCCTCCCATGTCCCTTACAAATCCAAAAGAAAAAGCCAAGCGGCTAGCCAATCGGCTCGTAAAATCATCCAAAACCCAAGAAATTAGTAAACATGTACCTATTTGTCGGGCAAACAATTTTATTCCTCTGCTCTAGCCTCCTTGCAATGCCCTGTTCACACACACACACACACACACACATATATATATATATATATATATATATATATATATATACATGCATGCATCTTCATATAATTTTCAATATAGTTCAATATTTGATTAAATTTTGCCTAAATGGTTAAAATATCAAACCATTAATCAAACAACACAACCATCAATCAATTAGTTGATTAGCATTTCGAATTCATAATTTTAATATATATACAGAAAATCATGTTTTTGATGCCAAATCACAACAATAAACCCTATCTAGTTTTGGTTCTCACCCCAGTCTAATGGAAATATATAGATATCACACCTTTCGAAACTCGAACACAAACTCTGATGATGTAGCTACAATGATCAGAATCATCTCCGGGCGACTAGAGCATGATTCTATATCTATCCAATATATTATAACTTCGAATATACGTTCATGACGCGTATATGCAAAATCTTTAAATACTAGATTATCCAAATCTATACAAATAAAAAGTTCAGAAACGTATACTTGAATTTAACTTTCAAAACAAAGTTTGTTTTCAAATTTTATATTTCAAAATTTTCACTCTTTACACTCGTTCTAGGACACTACTGATCTCATCTCTAACGAGTCATTGTCATTGGATATTACTAATCCAGTCTCTAATTAATTCTTTCGTTTGGTTCTAATGTGTCTTGTTCTCGAGCTCTGTAAACCAAAGCTCCGATACCACTTTATAACCACCTGAACTTCCCCGTGAAGGAAAGCGCGGATTGCTTTGAGAACATGACAAATCGGAAAACAAACAGAAGAACATTTCATTGTTTATTACAATAATTCCCATCAGAGTACAAGAATATACAGAGCATGAATAAATATTACATATTGATAAATATCAGAGATTTAAATTACATTTAAATACATAGTAGCGGAAAAATAATACAAAGTACAACTGAAAGAAATACACGGATACAGAGCTTTCCGAGTATCATTCCAGCTGTAAAGCAGGATCCTTTGAATATATATCTGCAAAACCAAAACTACTAGCTGCCCGTGTGGAAAATAAGGGCACCCAGAATTTGGGTTAAAACAATAAACTCTAGGTCAGTCACGTGGCTGGTGTGAGAACTAAAACAGTTATTAACCTTTATTTTTAAAGTTAGGTAAATCAAGGGACCACGCCATATAACACGGAATGGGTTTCCTCCCAAGAATAACAGTGCATAAAACAAATAGCGCAATGCTAAATAAAGAAAAATGAAGCTATTATAAGACCCAGATCCCATCACATAATGCAACACAAGTCGGAGGATAAAGTTTTACCATATAATAGCCAAAGAATGCTTGATACTCTAAATTTCATCTTTTCTTATTACTATAAGTGAAGAAAACAACTTCAATCATAATGTATAAATCATAGACGACATAAGTGCCCCATACCACTATGTCGCCATACTAGGCTCTACAAATAAAACCGAAATGTCACGTATTGGAAATTGGATTTCCGTCATGAGTCGAGGCAAGGGCAAGCTCCTCTCCTTTCGAGACACTCTAGCAAATGTCTCAGGACCATATACAGCGATCCTTGGAATTGGTTGGGCCGGTCCTCTCTTACTTTTGAGGATTAGTTATTCCTGAACACATGTTTCCCGATCCTATCAGACCTATATCCGAGGCGCCTCGCATTCCAACAACCACACAGGTAAAAAGTATATAAATGTTAGGACTGGTAGTTTACTGACATCACCCATAGCTAGAAAGAAACGTCTTGTTCTCCCAACGGTCCTTATCCTGTTTTTGGCTCATTCCTAGGTGTGAGGCTCGCGAATTAACATTATACACAAAGCTGTGCCACATAGGTCGTGCTTTGATCATCAACCACAAGACTTTTCTTTTCAACAGAAGCCTTGATCATTTGCCACTTAGGCGTGCCACACAGGCAATT
Source organism: Allium sativum (assembly GCA_030737875.1). Lineage (NCBI taxonomy): Eukaryota > Viridiplantae > Streptophyta > Magnoliopsida > Asparagales > Amaryllidaceae > Allium > Allium sativum. The sequence continues at coordinate 976,054,518 of CM060924.1, forward strand.
CATGCCATGCGATTGATATCCATTAATATATAACCTCTGAGCTCGTACGTCCCAGAGAAGGGCGTTAAGCAAGAGAATAAATTCTCTGCCGCCAAACAGATATATATTTAATAGAAATCAATCACACAGAATAAAATCCAACGTCGGACGCACAGTCCATTTACAAGTTCGTTCTAGGTCTGAGCGAAACCGGAGGAACCTTATCCCTCACATATCCATCGATCTCCAAGTACATCTGGACGATCAACAACTGATTCCTTCCTCTTGGGTGTACAGCCCAATCAAGATCATCAATAATCATCCAAACGATGTGAAGACCTCCAGTCTTCAACCACCGTCTTCATCTTCGACTTATCGTCGAATCGGTTATTCAGAATAGGTATAAACCCGGCCTTTCTGAATAACCCGCGTATATAATAAACAAGTGTTACACAAACATACATACGCCTCATTCCAATTTAGAATATTCTTTTATACAAATATTCACATTCTTAGGGAAAGGTTCCGATTAATTTTATCAAAGATAAATTCTTCTAAATTTATTCTTTAATCTTCCTTTGGATATCATTTCAAACCATGTTAAGGTTTTCCAAACTAGTCGGAATTAGCGAACCACACCGAAGTAATCATTTATTTTATTTCCTAATCCCAACCTATTCATCCCATGGAGCAAAACTGGTAATACCCCATATCTAACACCATGATGTTATCGGTAAATATTAATTACTATTTCACGTTCAAATCTAATTGAAGATTTAACTATCGCTTTGGAGGAAAACTGGTGATACTCCATCCTCGATCACTTTAATCTGATTAAAGATTCATTAAAACTCCACTTAATTTTATTCTTCCCAACAATCAATATCCTGTCTTTAACTGGGTTAAAGAACCAATGTCATCTAAAACATGGTTCACGATAAACCCAAAATCACATTCCATTGTTAATTGGGTTAAAGAACAGGTGTTATTCAAAACACCGCTCACGATAAACCCCAAGATCAATTTAAATTCAATTCCAATTATATACTAATTAACAGGACAATTTCACTAAATCTTAATTAAAAGACTTATTTTTTTCAAAACTAGGTTCAAGAACAGTGTTATTTAAGACACCATTCACGACGAACCCAAAATCCCATTTGATATTAAATACAAGGCTCTGAATAGAAAATATATCAGCTTATATTCAATATCAAATTCTGAAACCAACAAATATCGCATTGGAAATAACGATATAAATATATCTTTCAAATTTCCACAACCATATCTGTATAATCACGAAATCCAACATCGAAATATTCCGAAGATAATTTCGATTCAAATCCATTCCAATTCGTATGTTGAAAATGCTGATTATTTTAAAACCACTTCAAATCCAATTTATTTATTCAAAAATATTGGATTATAATTCTAGTTCATAACTAGTTCATTTTGATAAAAATATAATTTTACCTTTTCTAAATATGGTATTTTTCACCCCAATTCTTTCTAAATCATTTATTATGATTTTACACAAATTATTGATATTTTTAATAATTTTATCAAGGCCCGCACATTTGATTTCCAATAACGGTCGTCGAACCGCACTTACAGCGACCTTTTCCAAATTTTATTTGGACATACTTCCAAATCCAACTGTTAGTTTTTAAATTTCTAATATTCATTGGAAATCTCTTTCCGATACGAACCCAACGGTTCCGGTTTTAGGAGAATCCGATGGTCGGATCTCCCGTAACGTCAATTCGAAGTCAATGGTCGAAATTCGCGAACTACCGTGGCGCGGTGCGTTCTATTCAGGCCATTGATATATATTATATATATTTCATCGATTTCAATTCTAAACGTATTTTATAAATTGTTTTAAATTTGTTTTAAAAATGATTTCAACTTCATGTTCAATTTTAAATCAAAATTGAATATTCCATATCATTAATATATAAATGATAATATTTTCAAAACGTTATATTTTGAATTCACTTCCTTTTCTATATTCATTATAAAAACAAATATAATCGAGATAAATATCGTTCGCGTCAAAATGGCGCAAATCTAATCAACATGACTTTATATATTTCAATAACTTCGTTATTCTATTCAACAAATGAATATCTTCTTCAACACATGAATATTTATTTATTTCTTACAATAAACATGTAAATCTTATTGTATAAATATTTCGTTCAACACGTGAATAGTTTCAACACATGAATATTCTCAACACATGAGTATTGTCAACACATGACTATTTTGTTTATTCAACACATGAATATAATTTATTTTCTTAATTGGAATGAGACCCACTCAATTACCATATAATGTTAATTATATGGATTCCATACAACACATGTACGCGATATCAACAATAAATAATCAATCATCATCCAGAGTGCACCACACAACTGCATAAGCATTAAATATAACTAATTAACACTTACACAGTCTGTCAATCAAACGATCGACATACCACTAAACAATTGGGATTAGTGTACGTCAAATATCATCCCAACACCCGTGTGGGGTTTCAATCCACAAACACTGAATATTATTTGTGCAGTTGGGCGACGTGTAAAATTTATCGTCCCAATCAATATCCTTCAAATAGTTGTACATAAACAAATTATTCGTTTTGTAAATGAATATTTATTTATTCACATTCACGTTAAAAATTATATTTTTTTAACAACAAATAATTTATTTCAACACATGAATATATTTTCATTCATTCCACGTCATAATCAATTTTCACCACACAACAAAATCAAACAAGTCGTCCATTGTCTGTGGACAACGGGTGTCGGGTGCTGCTAAGCACCGTCTGCATCCTAGTATATAATTTTAACTAGAAAACAAGAATTAAAGTAAGAAGTTCTCACCGACTAGCTAAACCAATTCACCGCGACTCTTCATATGTAAGAAATTTTCGTCGTTCTCGCCTTTTGTCACTTTCATTGCTCGTATTCACTACATATAAAAATCACATATTTTTACTTCGCCTTCAAGATGATAAAAATAGCATCTTTAACACGATGTTTTCATTATAAAGATTATATTTTTATTCTAAACTAATATATATAAATAATCGAATTTTTATCGCTTCTTCATACATATAAAAATCGCATTTTTATATCGATGTTCACATAATAAAAATCATATTTTTCTCTCGCCATTTTCTATATAAAAATCACATTTTTATATATAAAGATCATATTTTTATATCTCTACTACATATGTAAAAATCACTCCTTTACACCGCTACTTTCATGATAAAAATTATATTTTTTATCTTGCTAGTAATATAATAAAAATTATATTTTTACTTTTCTACATAGAAATTATATTTTTAGTCTTTCTATAATATAAAAATCATATTTTTAATCTTTCTATAATATAAAAATCATATTTTTAATCTTTAAAAAATATCTATTCCTTTAGTGAATCCTAACATAAAATTAATTACTTACCTAGGTCAAGCTAAAAAAGGAAGTAATTAAAAAAACTTACAGTTCAAATTTGGCAGAGAAGGGGGGAGGCTGCGTCTGAGATTAAGGCAGGGGAGGTGTGCTTCGCGGCTCATGGTGGCTCGATGGGTGTCTGGGCGGCGGAAATGGGGTGGCTAGGATTTTGGGGGGAGGGGGTGCGGATCTCGCAATGGAAGAGAGAAGGGAGGAGAAGAGGCGAGGGCGTCAGAGCTGTGGAGGAGGGGAGCGGCGCGGCCAGAGGGGGGCGCTGAGGTGGACGCGGCGGTCGATGGCGGAGGTGGATTGAGGAGCGCGTTTTCACCCTTTTTTTTATTTTGTTTACAGAAATGAACGTGAGTGGAGAGAGAAAGAGAGGAGGGGTGAGGTCTTTAAATATAATAATTTAATATTATTTTTCCATTAAAAGTTGACTTTGTATATAAACACCAAATGAGACCCAACGACTGTCGCCCCTAGCTAATTACCCCCATTTCGAACACAATGGGATATGTTTCGTATGCCAATTCGGTAGTTTTGATCAGTTTCCCTCAAAATTAATATATAAATCTATATATTGAATTTGAACGCACATTTCAATTTACCGGGGCCACATACGGATTCTAAAAATTCCAGAAAAATATTTTCTTGCTTCGTATTGACGATACAGTCCTAACAAAACTAATTTCGCCAAATTCTGAGACCGTTTGAAAAATGGTCATTTTCCAGTCGATTAAAATCAACTAAAACTGGTCAAACGCGTTTTACTTCGCCACGCTCACATATTGCTTTCAAAAATTATGACTTTTGGAATCTAGTGATAATTTGACATCCCGAATCCAAAAAAAGTGGTTTCGTCGAAAACCGAGGTCGTTTGCAAAATTTCCATTTTTGATGGCTCAAAATTCCATAGCGACTATTCTGAAATTTCAACTGGGCATAACTTTTTATTCCCGCTATGAAATTTCGATTTTTCGGATTCGTTGGAAAGATATTTTCAAATAGATCCTCATATTTTTGGTTTCGCTATAATCCGGGTTATTTTGAATCCTGTACATTCATTTGAAATTCGAAATCGAAATTTCAAACTACCGCGCAATTTTCAATTCCTTTTATAATTAAAAATAAATATTTATATTCTAATGATGATCCATATAAATATGTACGTTCTAATTCTATTCAAAATAAATTTCTCGTCATTATTATTTAAAATAATCATTTTAAATATTCAAAATTCATTAAAATAGCAAAAATAAAAAATTTAAATTGGCTCAGAATTTCCGGGTTGCTACACGCACCTAGAAACACAAGCTTGTCTATTCCAAGTAGTAAGACCCTCGAGCGGTGCGTGAGCCCTACCTCCCTCTCCTGGTGCATGGGCATGATCCACAAGAATATTGAATCGCAACACCATTTTCCTAACTGCCGCAACATCCATGTGCGATGGCAACGAATCTGTCGGATTTTCAAGAATCATGGGCAACATATCCGTGGCCACCGGAGGCGCCGGTGCGTCCCCCTCGACAATGTCCCCCTGTTCTACCTCTTCATATATAACCAGAGAGTATTGTTTTTCAGTCTGTTCTCCGTGCTCTGACGCTTCGGGTAAACTCGTCACTTGAGAAGGGGTGGATCTTTCAGTAGTCTCAAGTTTGCTGCCCATCGATTTAACATTGCTAGTAGAGTCGGATGTATGCGATGATGGCTAGGAAGCCTCGGCTTCCGAAGTCTTTCTAGTAATTGATCATGTATGCAACGCTAGCTATACATTAACACACTAGCATTAGACATTGCAATGCAATAACCTGTACCCCTCGTGTTGGTGTAAACTAACATGTGCGTGCAGTGTTATGAATAATCGAGATACACGAAAGAAATTCAAATAGTTAAACAGTTTAGTCACAATCCAAATTTATGCGCTATCCTATGTGAGAACTCGATTCATTGACCACGTGATCATCGGCATATGCATTAGTGTAGTCGCGCAAGTGCACAAGTGAAATGTGAATCCAAAAGCGGCCAGTCGAAAATTGAGGTTTCCGGAGGAAGCGCGCAACACAATGACAAGGATCGGGGCTCCCAGACAAGCACGAAATTTTCATACCATGGCAAGAGTACAGGAATTCGTACCCCCAAAGAGAACGAAATTCGTACCCCACGGGGCACGAATCTTGCACCCCGCTGGGTACGGATTTCGTATCCGATCAGGGTACGAGCTCCTCCTCCGGAGCCTCCCTACTCTCCATTGCCGGCAAGGCGCTAGACTTCCACCTTCCTCTTCTCCTCTCCTCTTGGGCTCGCGTCGCTAAGGGCCTTCGAGTCCTACCTTTCCAAAATTTTCTATGTATGAAAACTTGGAGCTCTGGAATCAATGGTGGTTAGGGCAAAAAATAAGGAGGAAATGGAGAAGGTGGGCTATTTATAAAGAAAAGGGAGTGCCCCTTTAAATTCCGCATGCCTTTTTGTACCCATCGGGGTACGAAACTTTGTACCCACCAGGGTACAAAATTTCGTACCTTGAACCGGGGTACGAACAAAAAAGAGAGGATTAATGACGATGAAAAATAATGGCGATATACACACATGTTCATACTTAATTCACATGAATACTAGTCGTTATATGCACGCAAGCATGGGGCAACACAAAGACATGGTGATGTAAACATATCGTCGCACCCATAACTCGTTCATAATTCCATAATGAACGAGCTCGACAACCAACGTTTATTTTTCTAATCTTGCAGGAAAAGTCGGCGACTCAACTACTACTTCAACCAACAGAAAGCACATCATGTCAAGACAAGACATACTTTGGGGGGCAAATGTTGACCAGCCTTTTGGTCCGGTTCCCAAAAGCACGCAAGACACGCTCGACTCAACATATCGCGTGAAACCAAAGCCAGGAGTGTCGCTAAGGAGTGAAGGAACCAATCCGAGAAGGGATCGTGCCAACAAGAACCTCGCTGCTCCTTTGAATTTTGCCAAACCAAGACCTTGACCTCCGTGTAGTTGCAAGCGTCAATCTCAAACCCCCCGGGGACCACCCTCCTATATTCTTCGTACCCCATGGGGTACGAATTTTGTACCCCAAGGGGTACGAAATTCGTACTTCAGGGACACTACTAGAAAGGCTTCAATTTGCAACGAGACTAGGCGACGGCTTGCAACAGCCAAAAAAGCGGTCGTCGCTAGCCATCGCTCGATATAAACATATCAGCCAGCGTGGCTTTCTTCCCCAATTCACTTTCACGAAATCAAAAAAAAAAAAAAAAAAAAACCTGCAGCCGTCCCTCCCCCTAGACACTCGATTTATTCATCCAAAACTCCATCCAATCTTCCCAAATTGCTCCGGTGGGTCTTCTAATTCCTATTATATGTTTAATTAGGGTTATTGTGGATGTTTATGTGGAGTTGTAAATTTATTGTTTATGGGTATGAAATTGATTGTATTGCAAGTTGCATATGATGCTGATATTGTTTTGGGAATAAGTGGAATTGATTAGGAGGTTGAAATCATTGATTATCACATATGTGCTTGATTTAGGAGCATGGAAACAACGATTGTCATGTATGTAATTGGGTTTATGTTGATTGTGTTGTAGGATCATTTGAGAAAAAATGAAGTAAATGTGAATGTTTAGCAGTACTAACTTGATTATGAATAGTGAAATGGTGTAATGATGGCCCTCTATGCATGCATGCACTGTTAATTATGTCACCATCGAATGCTATAATAGTCGGTCCAAACAAATTTGAAGAATGCATTTGCAATATTCCCGAAAAAAATTGTTGTTGTAATATTAACAAAAATTGACAAACTTGAAAGCTTAGTTTGTTGCTATAATATTAACAAAATAAATTTGACAAATTTGTTGCTACAATACTAATAAAATTGAAAGCTTATTTTATCTTTCAAAAATTGAAACTAATTAACTTCATAATTTATAACTTTAAACTAAAATCAACTAAAATTAACTAAAACTAATTTATACTTCATAATTTTCATTGTCATGTTATTTTACAAATTGAAAGTACATATAGACGCTATTTAATTAACGCGCGAGCGTAGACGGAAAAAGGCGCAAGGCGCAACTAAGGAGCTTTTTTATTTGTATTGTTTTTTGGTTTAAACTTAGATTGAATGTTTTTTGACTATTTATGTGAACCCCTTAGATAAATTTGGCCCCGTCCGACAAGTGTTGTATATGATCGTTATATAAGTATTCGTTTTTACATAAAACGGAAATATATATTCGTCTGATACAATATTCGTCGGATTTCTCCTAGTATTGGACAAGTTACAAATATAATAATGTAAGCATATTTTATAAATCATTTCAGTTTAAACGGCTGACAAATTTTCAATGGCACTTCTTTTTATTCCCTGTGTACACGCATTTGTGTACGATACAGGGACCAAAGGGAAGTGCTGCCGAAATTTTATTGAACCGTTTTAACCTGAAATGATTTATAAAATATGCTTACGTTATTATATTTGTAATGGGAAGTAGGTAGACCGGCCGTCAAAGTAAAAATGAAATAAACCAAAAAATCGAAACATGCAATAGTTATAAATGAAATTTTACAAGATTTAAAATAGTATAAAGTGTTACGTTTGGTCGAACTTTCTAACATATTTATTGCAAATCAGGAAAATGTTCGATTATTTTTGTGATCGCAGTTGGATGTATCAACCCCGAACCAGTAAGAAAGGGTCGATAAAGGAGCATTTTTGTAATGGAGTTCAAGAATTTATTCGATTCGCTAAATCTAAAAATCGGAGTAACGTAGACATTCGTTGTCCGTGTAGTAAGTGCAGACATCTGAAGCATTGGAAGCCAGATGTAGTAGAAGTACATCTGTATAAATTTGGTTTTGTGTCGAATTATCACTTATGGGATCGTCATGGAGAACTTATTCAACCTACATCTAACCCTGTAGTGGTAGAGGACGATAGTACAATGATGAAAGACAATACAATGCCGAATCCGATAGAAAATATGGTGCAAGATGCAGCACGATCAATGTTTCCTAACAGTAAGCAAGGCGATGATGAGATTAGAAATATTGAAGATCCAACGGCGGAAGCGAATTTTTTTTAATGATTTATTGAATTCTGCTAAGAGGCCGTTGTGGGAAGGGTGTACAAGCGGAACCGAATTGTCTGTAACCGCCGAATTCATCACTATGAAATCAAAATTCAATCTTACAGAAGCTGCATTTACAACAATTGTACAAACTGCAAAACGACATATGCCGCCCAATAATTTGAAGTGCGATAGTCATTATAAAGTGAAAAAACTTATGTCTACATTTGGACTGTCGTATCATAAGATAGATACATGTGTTAAAGGTTGCACGTTGTATTGGAAAGAAGACGCTCACCGTAGAAAATGCAAATTTTGCAACGAAGATAGATATAAACCAAGGAAAAAGAAAGGAAATGAAGTTCCATATAAAAGAATGCATTATCTACCCATAACTCCCAGACTTCAACGACTATATGCATCTTCTGCTACAGCGTGTCATATGCGATGACATAGCGTGAGAACATCAGAGGAAGGAACTATGATACATCCGTCTGATGGTGAAGCATGGAAACACTTTGATAGGACTAATCCTGAATTTGCTGCCAAGAGCCGTAATGTTAGACTCGGTTTATGCACGGATGGATTTTCGCCATTTTCCCAATTTGGTAATAAATATTCATCATCGCCTATCATTGTTACTCCTTATAACTTACCCCCATGGATGTGTATGAAAAATCTGTATATATTTTTAACGGTTGTCGTCCCTGGTTCCGAAGATCCGACACAAGAAATTGATGTTTATCTACAACCATTGATTGAAGAGTTGAAAACACTGTGGCATGAAGGAGTCGAAACATACGACATTTCGAGAAAAAGAAATTTTCGTATGTTTGCTTTTGTATTATGGACTATTAGTGATTTTCCCGCGTATGGCATGCTTTCAGGTTGGAGCACTGCTGGACGTCTAGCTTGTCCTCATTGTATGGAGGAGACACGGGCATTTTCATTAAAGTATGGAAAAAAAATTCTTGGTTTGACTATCATCGTTGTTTTCACCATATTAATCATAAATTTAGAATGGATAAAAAGAACTTTAAAGCTAACAGAGTAGAGACTATGCTACCGCCTAAAGTTTGGACAAGTGAAGAGATATATGAAATTGTAAGTGAGTACCCAAAAATACATGAAACTGGAGAGCAGGTTGAAATTCCAGGTAAATCGGACATTCATAATTGGTGCAAACAAAGTATATTTTGGGAGTTACCTTACTTGAAAAATCTAAAACTTAGGCATAATATTGACGTGATGCATAATGAAAAAAACGTTTTTGATAACGTTTTTAATACAGTTTTGAATGATGACTAATGCTAATAATTCAAGTTATTTTGTACGCACATTATATGATTGTAACAGATATGTCTGGCGATAGACGACGATCGAGGAGTACATCTCAGCCTACTCCTTCATCATCTCCTGGAGCAGGATCAGGAGCAGGTCCGAGCGGTTCAGTGCCAGATCTTCGCAGAGTTGCGGAGATTGTTCCGAAGAGTGCCGGGTAAATGTTCAAATTTATTTCAATGTAGATCATTTAAACTATATGAAATGTTTATATTAACATCTATACAGGGGATTTGAGATTGAGCCAGCGAAATTCATTTTAGAAGTATCAAGGCAATCTTACACAAGTAGAATGCAGGGTGCTTGGCCGCATTGGGATAGTATCCCAGCACATATCAAGAATGTCATTTTAGCCGATTTATTGGTAAGTATTTTTTATACTAATATTAAAAATTAATATATTGGGAATAATTACAAATAAATGTAATATGCAGGCTGTTGTACGTGTTTAGGAGGAGAACATGCCCACATTTTTGAGTAATTGGAATATGAAGATGCGAAAGAATTATCGAGAGACGATTTCAAGAGAAAAGAAAAGCAGAAAAAGCCTCCATTTATGAGTGATGATGTTTGGGTAGACTTTCAAGCTTACTGGGACATGGAAAATGCTAAAGTAAGCTTTAACGATAATATTCACATTTATAATATTGATTGCATTATTTTACATCATCGTGTATCAAATTTAATAGAAAGTAGCAGCTAGAAACAAAGCAAATAGAGAAAAGAATCCTGCTCTACACTGAGGTGGCTCAAAATCATTTCAACAGCATAGAAGGGATTTGGTATAAATTTTAAATATTTGTAGTACATGGTTAGATAAAAATTTAGCGTCTATAATCCTGTCTTATCTTTAATAATTTCAGTTTATAAAGCACGAAAAAGGGCCTTCGTTTGCATACGTATTTAGACACACACATGCGGTGGAGCACACCGATGAAGAAGGAAATGTGACGTATGAGTGGGCGGATCCGAAGAGTGCACGTATAATGGTAAATTTGCTTATCCGTATAAATTATCATGTTTCATACTCGTTCGTATCACGGTACATAAGAAAATTTTATAACACTTTTCTTAAAATTATACTGCTATTGCAGGGGAAGTATAATGGAGAGGCTGCCAAAGCGATAGAGGATAGTGGACATGAGCTTACAGTTGCAGATTTTGATAGCATATGGCATTCTATCACTGATCCGCCAACTCGAGGAAGGCAATATGGTTTCGGTAATCAGGAGGTAAGACTTTTTTAGATGTAATTACTGCAATCACGATGCTTTATAAATACGTAAACCAAGAATACGAGTTAAGGGAAAAAAATTCATGTTTAACACTAAGTAGTAAAAATTTACTTAAATAACTTTAATGTGAAATTATTTATTTCACTGGTCGTTCAGCGCGCTTATAAGAGGTCGATGGAGGAAGCGACTATTGCGCGTATGCAAGAGCAGATGAATGAGATGATGGACTGGCGAAAAGGCCAGATGCAACAGGAAATAAACGAGCGCATCGCAGCTTACTTTCAGGAGCATGGATTTATGCCCGGGCAGGGAGGAGAGGGAGATGATTCCGCTGTATATCGAGAGGAAGCAGAAGAAGACAACAACGAGAGCGAGAACGAGGAAGATGAGGATTAGTTCGTAGTGTAGGTGCTCATTTTGACTTAGACACTGGTATGAACATATACTTAGTTTTTTCTATGTTAAATGTACGTACGATATTATATGGTGTGTTTGGACATGTATGACGGTTTGTGGACGGTGGTATGAAGTGTTTTGACATGAATGACTTTATTTGAATGGTTTTATGTTATGATGGGGTTTTTTTTTTCTTTTATGTATTTGATGATGGTATGGTTATGATGGATTGATTGTTGATGAGCATTAGTGAAATAGTGAGATAATAGTGGTGTGGTATTGGTTTTTTGATTGAATGGTTGTGGATAGGATTGTAGGAAAGGAATCGCTATGTGCTGCAGTTTTTGGTTTCAGGAATAGCGACGGCAAATTGGTCATTATATAGCGACGGCTAGCGACGGCATGTGATGGTTTCCCGGTCAAAACAACTACTTGCCATGTCAGATAACACGTGTCCACAAGCCGTCGCTAACCGTTGCTAATTAAGTGACGGGGCCATCGCTATCCTCGTTGCCAGTCCTGTTGGCAACAACAATAATAGCGACGGCATATAGCGACGGCTAGCGTCGGCCGTCGACGGCTATATGCCGTCGCTATTTGGAGCGTTCCTTTAGAGAATCCTAACCTAAAAAAAATTACTTACCTAGGTGAAGCTAAAAAAGGAAGTAATTAAAAAAACTTATAGTTCAAATTTGGCAGAGAGGGGAGGGGGGGCTGCGTCTGAGGTTAAGAAGGGGGAGGTGTGCTTCGCAGCTCATGGTGGCGCGGTGAGTGTCTGGGCGGCGGAAATGGGGTGGTTAGGGTTTTGGAGGAAGAGGGGGGTGCGGATCTCGCGATGGAGAGAGGAGGGAGGAGAAGAGGCGAGGGCGTCGGAGCTGTGGAGGAGGGGAGCGGCACGGCCAGAGGGGGGCGCGAAGGTGGACGCGGCTGTCGATGGCGGAGGTGGATTGAGGAGCGCGTTTTTCACCCTTTTTTTATTTTGTTTACAGAAATGAATGTGAGTGGAGAGAGAAAGAGAGGAGGGGTGAGGTGTTTAAATATAATAATTTAATATTATTTTTCCATTAAAAGTTGACTTTGTACATAAACACCAAATGAGACCCAATGACTGTTGCCCCTAGCTAATTACCCCCATTCCGAACACAATGTGATATGTTTCGTAAGTCAATTCAGCTGTTTCGATCAGTTTCCTTCAAAATAAAAATATAAATCTATATATTGAATTTGAACGCACATTTCAATTTACCGGGGCCACATACGGATTCTAAAAATTCGCAAAAAATATTTTCTTGCTTCGTATTGACGATACAGTCCTATAAAAACTAATTTCGCCAAATTCCAAGACCATTTGAAAAATGGTCATTTTCCAGTCGATTAAAATCAACTGAAACTGGTCAAACGCGTTTTACTTCGCCACGCTCACATATTGCTTTCAAAAATTATGAATTTTGGAATATAGTGATAATTTTACATCCTGGATCCAACAAAAGTGGTTTCATCGAAAACCGAGGCCATTTGCAAAATTTCCATTTTTAAGGGCTCTAAATTCCAAAGCGACTATTCTGAAATTTCAACTGGGCATAACTTTTTATTCCCGCTATGAAATTTAGATTTTAGGATTCGTTGGAAAGATATTTTCAACTAGATTCTAATATTTTTTGTTTCACTAAAATCCGGTTTATTTTGAATCTTGTACATTCATTTGAAATTTGAAATCGAAATTTCAAACTACCGCGCCATTTTCAATTCCTTTTATAATTAAAAATAAATATTTATATTCTAACGACGATCTATATAAATATATACCTTCTAATTCTATTCAAAATAAATTTCTGGCTGTTATTATTTAAAATAATCATTTTAAATATTCAAAATTCATTAAAATAGCGAAAATAAAAATTTTAAATTGGCCCAGAATTTCTGGGTTGTTACACGCACCTAGAAACACAAGCTTGTCTATTCCAAGTAGTAAGACCCTCAAGCGGTGCGTGAGCCCTACCTCCCTCTCCTGGTGCATGGACATGATCCACAAGAATATTGAATCGCAACACCATTTTCCTAACTGCAGCTACATCTATGTGCGATGGCACCGAATCTGTCGGATTTTCAAGAATCACGGGCAACATATCCGGGACCACCGGAGGCGCCGGTGCGTCCCCCTCGACAATGCCCCCATGTTCTACCTCTTCATATACGACCGGAGAGTATTGTTTTTCAGTCTGTTCTCCGTGCTCTGACGCTTCGGGTAAACTCATCATTTGAGAAGGGGTGCATCTTTCAGTAGTCTCAAGTTTGCTGCCCGTCGATTTAGCATTGCTAGTAGAGTCGGATGCATACGATGATGGCAAGGAAGCCTCGGCTTCTGAAGTCTTTCTAGTCATTGATCTTGTATGCATCGCTAGCTATACTTTAACACACTAGCATTAAACATTGTGGTGCAATACCTGTACCCCTCGTGTTGGTGCAAACTAACATGTGCGTGTAGTGTTATGAATAATCGAAATACATGAAAGAAATTCAAATAGTTAAACAGTTCAGTCACAGTCCAAGTTTGTGCGCTATCCTATGTGAGAACTCGATTCATTGACCACGTGATCATCGGCATATGTATTAGTGTAGTTGCACAAGTGCACAAGTGAATCCAAAAGCGGGCAGTCGAAAATTGAGGGTTCCGGAGGAAGCGCGCAACACAACGACAAGGATCGGGGCTCCCGGACAAGCACGAAATTTTCATACCAAGGCAAGAGTACAGGAATTCGTACCCCCAAAGGGAACGAAATTCGTACCCCACGGGGTATGAATCTTGCACCCCGCTGGGTACGGAATTCGTATCCGATCAGGGTAGGAACTCCTCCTCCAGAGCCTCCCCACTCTCCATTGCCGGCAAGGCGCTTGACTTCCCCCCTCCTCCTCCTCCTCTCCTTTCCTCTTGGGCTCGCGCCGCTAAGGGCCTTCGAGTCCTACCTTTTCAAAATTTTCTATGTATGAAGGCTTGGAGCTCTGGAATCAATGGTGGTCAGGGCAAAAAATAAGGAGGAAATGGAGAAGGTGGACTATTTATAAAGAAAAGGGGGTGCCCCTTTAAATTCCGCACGCCTTTTCGTACCCATCGGGGTACGAAACTTTGTACCCACCAGGGTACAAAATTTCGTACCTTGAACCGGGGTACGAACCAAAAAAAAAGGATTAATGACGATGAAAAATAATGGCGATATACACACATGTTCATACTTAATTCACATGAATACAAGTCGTTATATGCACGCAAGCACGGGGCAACACAAAGACATGGCGACGTAAACATATCGTTGCACCCACAACTCGTTCATAATTCCATAATGAACGAGCTCGACAACCAACGTTTATTTTTCTAAGCTTGCAGGAAAAGTCGACGACTCAACTACTACTTCAACCAACAGAAAGCACATCATGTCAAGACAAGACATACTTTGGGGGGGAAATTTTGACTGGCCTTTTGGTCCGGTTCCCAAAAGCACGGAAGACACGCTCGACTCAATATATCGCGTGAAACCAAAGCCAGGAGTGTCGCCAAGGAGTGAAGAAACCAATCCGAGAAGGGATCGTGCCAACAAGAACCTCGCCGCTCCTTTGAATTTTGCCAAACCAAGACCTTGACCTCCGCGTAGTTGCAAGCGTCAATCTCAAACCCCCCGTGCCCACCCTCCTATATTCTTCGTACCTCAGGGAGGGATATGAAAATTATGGCACGAGCACTGGGGGATGCGGGATTTTGGTGGTCTGCTTCAGGGGATACGAAATTCTTAGTGTGGTCCCCTACTACCTACTCCTACCTACTCCCAGCTAACCACTCCACTATAAATACCCCTTGATCTCATACTTCAAAAGGGTTGGAATTTGGTGACTTGACTCCTCTAGAAGCTCCAAATAGCCTGTTTAATGGCATCTTTGAGGAAGAAGAAGAGCAAAAGTGTCTTTTTCAAAAATATTAATATATGATAATTATGACATCATATAACATAGAGATGTATGTAAAGAGATGTCATGAGATGTTCTCAACCTTGTAACTCTTGGTTATTAATAATATTCCAATGACTCTTCCAAAGTGGACGTAGGTCTCTCACGAGGCCGAACCACTATAAATCTCTTGTGTTATTTATTGCTTTTCGCACTTGCTTTTGCGACCGAAACTATAATTCCTAAGTAATTTGAATCTTGGGTGTTTACGACATTTTTTGCCGTCAACATTTATATTTTGTTTAATTTTGTGCCCACAAGTGTTATGGTATGTTTTGAACTAATATGTGTTTGTTTTGTCTTTTTGTTTTTCAATTCCGATAACGATTTAGAGATTATTCTATAAGCTATATATTTCATATTCTAACGTCTTCTTCAATTGATCAAAGAGAAAGTCTATCAAACACAAAAGGATGACATAAGCTATATATTTCATAAACGAGGTAAAGGTTATTTTGGTCATGCAAAAGTTTAAAAAAATAGGGGGTAACTCCGCATAAACGGTGGTTTGAATAGAATTTATCATAGTAAAATGGTGAATGTTTGATTTTAATCCAGGAAACAACGATCATATTGCAATGGGCAACTGGAAGAATTTGCAGACAGTATATGCATGGTAGCCTACTTTTGTATAAATGGTTCATTGATTATGTGGAAAATGTATGGAAACCCTTTGGAACCTTTGACGTTTACTACAAATGGAGTGGTTTTATGTATCTAGAGTTGATAAAGAAGAAGATATTAGTTGCATAGTTAAGGCTGGGCCTTACACTTTCAGCTCTAAGATAATTATGATCAAACAATGGAAACATAGAATGAAGTTCATCAAAAATTATTTCTCTTCAATCCCAATTTGGATTAAACTACGTGTCTAGAGTCTAAAGACGTGGAACAAAGAGGCAATAAGCATAGTAACATCTACAGTTGGCAAGCCTGTTCGAATGGATACAAACATAGGCCATAGCAAAGGAAAACCAACCAAATTATGCGTATATTATACCTGAAATAGATGTTGATTTTATGTATCCTCAAACGGTATAAGGTTCACCAATAATGTTGAGGAGTTTTGACATTCAGGTATCATAAGAGTATGAACGAATACCATGTGAAATATTGCAATGTATATGGTCATAAGATTAGATTGTGCCACTGATTCTTGAAAAACTTGGCAACCAAAGTAGCATACAGCAACTGCACATCAAGCTGACAGACAAGAAGCACAAAACAAAAGGATAACGGTGACTCCACATCTAATTATACACAGAAGGCACAAAATGAATTTATAGCAATACATCAACATAGTACAAGAATGGATGAATATCATATTGCACTCGATTCAAGGAGAAAAATAGATTGACTGCATCCAACAGTGAGACCGGTTCATCAGAAACATATTCAGTCCATCTACGTGAGGCTACCACTGCAGCTCCATAACACACCGTGAATACATTATGGAGTAAATAGAATGAACCATCCAAAAACACTAAACTTGCTGCGGAAATCTCATTGCACATTAAGTTTTTTTGACTGCCTGCAGGAAGAAAACACTTCTCCACCAGTTTACAGGGAACGTAGCCGGAACACACATGCAAAATGCTTACAATTACAAACTTCTTTATCCATCAATCTACCCAATCAAATCCAAACTAAAACATTTTAAATTTTTAACTAACCAAACAAATTGGATGTTACATAATAATACATAGCAAATATCATGATGCAAAGCACATGACAGTAAAACGATATTCAGCCTACAGCAAATTAGCCTGCTAGGCGTTCCAAGGGTGATAGCCCATGTCATTTGCTGTCCCGTTTTAACAAAACATGCGTCGACTAATTTCTTAACAACTGTTTAATTCATCCATGTGCACATACACGTGACCAACTTCTTCCTTATCGTCATATACACGTGTCCACCCCTAGATAATAATCCAATGGGATGTGCTACAGTACCCGAAAATGTAGAGTACGAATGATACTGGGTTCAAAATTGTAATCCAATTATGTCTAGTTTTCTGTTCATTTTGTAAGTCTGAACTAAATGAACAATATGTTAAATTTAGATGACAAAATCCAACGTTGCAAGGAAGAGATGTTTGTATCATAAGTTTAAGATTAGTCCCATGTCAAGAAAAATTAAACTATCCACATGCATATATATACACAATTATTAATTAACATAAGAACTGGTAAAGTAAGGTGAATGTAAAATTGGTTGAATTAATAATCATCTTTCTTTCACTTGTTTAGCTTTATTTTACAACATTTGAATAACTCCATAGAAAGCCGTACTCAGCTTCAGTTATCACTTAACGATATTACCATCTATGTTTCAAGTTAACTAATTTTCTCATAATATTTTTTTTCCCCTGTATTTTTAACATACTAACCAGCTTCTACCATCAGTAAACGCTGATGAATAATTCCTGATTTATTCTAATGCTAATTTTATTTTACATCATGTTAATTCGATAAAGCAATGCCAATTCAACAAGCTCTAATGAACTTCAAACATAAAATCAGAGGACGTTAATGAAAGCCTATTTAATCGGGCCTCAAATGCAATTAAATTTTTAGATGATAGACATGAAAAATAAGCATGATGGAATACTCTTTTATTTCTCCTATTTTTTCTTGTTTTTTGTCCACGTGAATAGTTTGTTTCACCCATTGTCATTTATTAATCATCTCAGGATCGTCTACAGCTGATATATCCATGCTTAGTATTTCGTTTAAAAAAATCTATGTTTGTTTTTTATTTTATATGCATACTGCAACTTTTTTCTTAAAAAGAAGTTCAGCCATCATACAACAAAGTGAGTAAAACCCAAAAACCTTCCTCTCTTTACAGTTTGAATACTTCCTAGCAGCAAAAAACGATTGCATTGCCTGTTGGATTGAAGAAGAGGGGAAAACTAGATTTTCTATCTTTTTAATATCTTACAAGCTTGCTTTCACTTTCTCTTTTTTACCTTTTTTTTTTTGTTTCTCATCACATACAACTAAATGACCACCACTATATATAGCGGTTTACATGACTTCTCAAAAGACACCCCTTCATCAAATGACATAACACTTAACGAACTGACACATCATTAATTGACTTGACCTTTTACCAATCATTATTAAATAGACACACCTAATAGACACAACACTTTACAAACTAACATGACAATTGACTCTAAAGACACATGTCTCATCATTTTTTTATCATTTCCAATATTTTATTTAAAGTTTACCCAACAAAACTCCCTCGTAAACTTTAAATGATTTATTCCTCCAAGGGGGTTTGTATACGTCACCGACCAAGTCAGCATACGGAGGCTTCTCCTCCTTAGCAGCATCTTTTTCAACATACTCCCTGTACTCTTCGTTGACATCTTTACTAATGCGTGCGTTGCTTTGTGTGAACCCTTTTCATCTGTTTTCATCCATCAAAATCTCATATAAATCATTTGCTTTATAACTGAACTTCTCAGTAACACTTATATTTTTAAATCCAGCTTTATCTTTCTTCTTTTCTTTCTCTGCCTGCTTCTTTTCAACGTTAGTGGGAGGCACGACTGGAGCTGATAGAACTTTCTCCTTTGATCCTGGCTTTTTAACTTCCAGTTCATCTTTACAGGGTCCTCCTTTTGCCATGGCCTGTACATAAATCTTCACTTTCTCCAAAATTACATGTTTGCCTTTCACTAGTATTGCATCTTTGACTCTCTTACCTAAAGAACCGTCATCATCTTTAACTAAAACCCTAATCTTTGGATCCTCATCTGCATTCTCATCAGCGACGTATGGAATCTCAACCGACCCATTTACTTTCTTCTCCTCAGCCTCGACTGTAACTCTCTCTCTTGCTTCTGAGGCAGCACACTCACTTGCTTTTGGTTTTTCTTCTGCTTTTTCTTTAACAGATTTCTCTCTCATCTGCTCCTCTTCTTTTCTCGCCTTCTCTTCCCTTTCTTCTACTTCAGGTTCTTCGACCTCCTCTTCATCTTCTTCTTTTATTTTTGTTTCATCCTTTCCATACACCTCTCTCAATAATTCCCACGAATCTTTAGTGGTTTTCTCTCCATTAATATGATTCCATACTTCTCCATCAACGTTCTCACTCATCAAAACACGAGCTTGATGATCTCTCCGTCTCAAGCTTACAAATTCTTTACGCTCTTTCTCTGTCATGTTTTTAACATCCTTTGGTCATTCGTAGTCATTCTCAACAATCTCCCATAGTCCTTTGGAGATCAACTCTTTTTTTTTTCTACTACTCCACTTTTCGAAGTTTTCTTTTGTGAGAACGAACGTTGAGAAGAATAAAAATATCATTGTTTCAACCTAGCTCCGATACCAAGTTGTAGAATCAAATTAGCTCTGATACCAATTTGTTAGAATTTAGAAGAAGAGGAAAAACTAGATTTTCTATCTTTTTAATTTTTTACAAGCTTGCTTTCACTTTCTCTTTTTTTTCCTCTTTTTTTTTTCTCATCACATACAACTAAATGACCACCACTATATATAGTGGTTTACATGACTTCTCAAAAGACACCCCTTCATCAAATGACATAACACTTAACGAACTAACACATCATTAATTGGCTTGACCCTTTACCAATACTTATTAAATAGACACACCTAATAGACACAACACTTTACAAACTAACATGACAATTGACTCTAAAGACACATGTCTCATCATTTTTTTATCATTTCCAATATTTTATTTAAAGTTTACCCAACATTGCCTTTCTTTGTGATAGTTCTGCCTTATTAGGCTTCTACTGAATATCCAGCCTTGGTGTTGTATTTACATGTAGTAAAACTTCCAATGATATTAATTATATAAGTTTGTCTTTATTGGAGCCTTTACATCGAACAAACTCTAGCTTTTTGTGCCCCTTGGTTGTCGTCACCTCCTCTCTATAAAGAGCCATCTCCTTAATCTTGATTGTATATTCTAAAATAGTCATAACACTGGTCTGCTTTGCATTAACTACATATTTTGGAAAAACTTTTGCTCACACCAGAGCCAGCCCTAGAACTTTTGATATCCGGTGTAATTTACTAAATAATGCTTTTAAAGTAAAATTGTGCATTATGATACTAAATAATATTTATATTTGTAAGACATGTTAATATTTGAAAATCCAATATTGCTATTACGAGCTAAAAGCATCACCAGCAATGGTGAAAAACGAAAAAACGGGGCAAATCACTGTTTAGTTTCTTTCACTCGCGCTACAACAGTACCGATTTGAGCGCGGGGAAGAAACTCAAGCGGGGCGTCTTCCCAATTTTTTTGAGTGGCGGTTCTAAACGGAAATCAAATTCACTTTTAGTTCGTAAATGAAAAAAAATCGCTTATGATTCTCGTTTGTGGGTATTAGAAAAAAACTCTGATTTCCGTCATTGGCTGCTGGAGAAGCAGTACATTCTGCTATTTTTTTATCGTCCTTACACCTCCAGTTTTTGAACTAGTGCTAGAGATGCTCTAATAGTGCAGATAAGACAATTGAAAATAAATGGGTATAACGCAAAAATCATATTGATTTGATTCCTATTCAACAAATTTTCCATGGTTTAAAACACAAATTCAGACAACGATACCAAAAAGTTATTTATTGCATAATGTGTTAACTTTCCAAAATAAATTTTGAGTTACGTAAAGATAAATCACAACCAGAGTTATCTTGTTTTTCATAAGGAGGGACAAAACTGAAACTGTGTTACATGACCAGGTCCACCTTCTTAGTCGTAGTATCTTATATAGCAATGTTCAAATTTTCGCAAAACTCACTAAGGGCATCTTCAATGCTATTGTGGTTGTCATGTCAAATACATTACACATATGCATTTAACAATATAAAGTGAACTTTTATCTCTAATGCTAATGTGTAATAAATTGTTGATATGATGTGGCAAACAAAATAGTAGACATTGTCAATTGCAATGTCTAGTTGTAGACATTGAATTTCACAATGTGAAACCAATCACACTTAATTAAATATAAATAATTGAAACAACTATATTATTTGTCATTATTTGATTGGCTACATGAGTGAAATTATTGTTTTAAATAGCATTTGCATTGGAGTGTTTGATCGTCGCTAATCTATGAATTAGAAAAGTGCGATATTTGTAATAAAATTCTGCAAGCGCACAGGTGTGTAGCATACAGGTCGAACACAGGGAGGTAAATTAAAATCAAATTATTTATCTAATCTCTTGGGCGAGTTAGACGAAGCCTGGAGATTTTGTTGAAATAAAAACAAACTGAAATTGCGAACTTAGGATTATCGTTGAATCTAATCAACGATTAATCACTAAAGAAAGTAAATTGCAAAACAAGAACAACAATGCAGAAAATAAAAGTGAAGAATAAGAAGAACAACAAAAATAAAATTAGGATTGTCGTTGAAACTAATCAAACGACTAATCACTAATGAAACAAATATAAATACAATTGGTGCTCTTCCAAAACTAATTGTGAAGACAACACCTATTGCTAAGAAAGAAAAATGCAGAAATAGTAAAAAGGAAGAACTTTTATTAATGGAGAAGAGAATACAGAATAATGGATAGGATAGTGGCTACAATGATATTACAAGGGTATATATAGGGTAGATAGCCAAACCCTAACCCTAACCCTAATGATAACTGGGCCTTGTCATTACATCACTAATTAGTTTACAATGAGAAACATAAATGGGCCTTAGATAAATAAAGCAAATTTGGGCCTTTTCTCTTTTCCTCTTACTTCCTTGACACTTCTTCATTGATTTGTGATGTGCAAAGCCTTTTTATCAATCATTTTCTTGTCCAACAGCAACTAGATGTGAGATCTTCATCTACAATTCTTCAAAATGTAAATATATATCAATTTCATCTCTATTTCTCTACTTTTCTGGTTGCATGCGGGCTGGTTTGGAATATCTGTAAAAGTAACAAAACAATACCCAAGTAATATTTATTTATATACAAAAGATAAGAAATAAGAGCATAAAATAAACATATTTCTATGTCAATCAAATACCCCCACACTTATCTTTTACTCGTCCTCGAGTAAAACAAGAAATGAAAAACTAACTAGATAGGTCACACTTTCGTAGGAAACACGATTGCATTGAGCGTATGCAACAAGCCGTTAAACCTCTAGGTGTCCCTAGTAGGGCGAGTGGAGTCTCGTGAGGGTTTTCAGCGGATACTACCCACAAAATCCAAATGTAGTATGCTATGATTCTAATGAAACTACATGAATGCAATGGACATATGCAAATAAAAACGAAAAATGAAAACACGACTTGTTTCAGGAAAGTGGTACAACAAATTATGTTAACAATTTCTAGTCAGTTGATTGTACTTTAAATACCTCAACTTGTCACAAATTTCAATATAAATCAAGTTTTCAAATGTTAAATTCCAGTTTGGCCAGTTAGTTCGGTCGATAACATAGTGCAGCCATGAAATAAATTCTTAGTTTGCTTGGCACAGTTTGCAAAGTGGTATTTTAATTTTCTCATGTATGGCTAGTCAAATCAATAAGGTCAAGAAGTGTTTGGGTATCATCGCTTATTCTTTATTCTATAAAATTTTAAGATTTATGATTAAGTACATACACCTAAAAAGACCAAGGTTTACCACCCATGCATTGCCTCGCGGACTAACGGAGAGTGGGTAAAGAGCTTGGCGGATTGTGCAGGCCGACTTTGACTTTGTCAACAACGTGTCGGTAATCCTTAGGTGTCCAATCTCATAAAATGAGACCAAGATATTCCAACGCTGACTTTGTCAACAACGTGTCGGATAGAGCTTGGCGGGTTTGCACACCAACGCTCGATATACAAGCAATGTTGGATACCCTTGGATTACTATTATTTTTATTGAATTTATAACCACAACAAGAGAGTTACGCGAATTCAACTTAACACAACTTAGTTTTAAAGATTTGACAAGCCATTATAAGTATTTTAAGTCCTCCACTTATTTAAACAAAGTCTACAATATAGAATAGATTTCATGGCCATCACCTAAGAATCTCCCTATGTACCGGTTACACTATTATCCCTCAAAATTAAACTTTTCATTATATTTCTTATTCGATCTAAGTTGAGAGAAAAAAATACTATCAACTGGCTAAAAATTGTAAACTTATTTTGTTGTATCAAAAAAAAAAAATTCTTTGTGGTATGTTACTACGATATAAAATGTATGATGGTCCTACATGAAAAGAAAGAAAAATTAAAGAAAAATCAAAAGAATGCAATGCAGACTCCCCCCACACTTGATTGAGACAGTGTCCCAACTGTCTAATGCAGAAAAACAAAAATAAAAAAAAATGAAAAAGAAAAATAAAAGAAAAAGAACGTGTACCACCTGATTTCATGGTGGATGATCATGCAGATCGATAGAGTCATCTTCGTCATATTGCTCGAATTCCAAAAATGGTTTCAGTCGTTGACCGTTTACTTTGAAGACTTTTCCATCCCTAGGATTTTCAATTTCAACCGCTCCATGAGGATATACTGTTTTCACGACATAAGGTCCAGTCCATCGAGATCTGAGTTTTCCTGGAAACAAGTGAAGTCTAGAGTCGTATAAAAGAACTTTTTGACCTACGTTGAATTCCTTACGAAGTATGTTTTTGTCGTGTTGGGCTTTGGTTCTTTCTTTGTAGATTTTCGCATTTTCATACGCCTCATTTCTTAATTCCTCTAATTCCGAAATTTGTAACTTCCTATGTGAGCCGGCTTTTTCTAAGTCAAAGTTCAAAAATTTTATGGCCCAAAGAGCACGATGCTCTAATTCAAGAGGTAAGTGACAGGCCTTTCCAAAGACTAATCGGTATGGTAACATCCCTAGATTGGTTTTATACGCAGTGCGGAAAGCCCAAAGTGCATCAATCAGTTTTACATACCAATCTTTTCTATTGGAATTCACGGTTTTCTCAAGAATTTGCTTGATTTGTCTATTGGAAACTTCTACTTGTCCACTAGCTTGTGGATGGTAAGGTGTTGACAGCTTGTGTGTGATTGAGTATTTCTTGAGCAAGGACTCAAAAGCACGATTACAGAAATAAGTGCCATTATCGCTAATGATAGCTCGAGGTGTGCCAAAGCGTGAAAAGATGTTTTCTTTGAGGAATTTGACAACAACCTTGTTGTCGTTGGTTTTGGTCGGAATGGCTTCAACCCATTTTGAGACATAATCTACCGCAAGTAAGATGTAAAGATTCCCAAATGAATTAGGGAATGGTCCCATGAAATCGATGCCCCAAACATCGAATAACTCAATCACTAAAATGGGGTTGAGAGGCATCATGTTTCGCTTAGAGATTCGACCCGTTCTTTGACATCGCTCACATTTAGAGCAAAATTCGAAAGCGTCACGGAAGAGTGTGGGCCAATAAAAACCGCTTTGCAAAACTTTTGCAGCAATTTTTCTTGCTCCAAAATGACCGCCACAAGCATGGTCATGTGAGAAAGAGAGAATACTTTGGTGTTCATGATCGGGCACACACCTTCGAATGATTTGGTCTGGACAGTATTTGAAAAGATATGGGTCGTCCCAATAGAAGTTTCGAACTTTCGAGAGAAATTTTTGTTTATCTTGTTTCGACCATTCAGCGGGCATTTGTTGTGTGACAAGATAATTCACAATGTCAGCGTACCAAGGAGTGTTAGAGATGGAAAGAATTTGTTCGTCAGGAAAATAGTCATCGATTTGGGTGTCGTTAACATTTTCGTGCACAATTCGAGAGAGATGATCAGCTACGACATTTTCAGAACCCTTTTTATCTCGTATTTCTATATCGAATTCTTGAAGAAGAAGGATCCAACGAATCAAGCGGGCCTTAGCATCCTTCTTAGAAAGCAAATATCGTAGGGCAGCATGATCAGTGTAAACTATGACTTTGGATCCTATGAGATATGGTCTGAATTTCTCAAGAGCGAAGACAACTGCCAAAAATTCCTTTTCAGTAGTTGAGTAATTCAATTGGGTCTCGTTTAAGGTTTTGCTAGCGTAATAAATGACTCGAGGGAGTTTATCGATACGCTGACCTAAGATGGCTCCAACTGCAAAGTCAGAAGCGTCGCACATAAGTTCGAAGGGTTGAGTCCAATCAGGAGGTTGAATGATGGGAGTTGTGGTCAAGATTGACTTAAGAGTTTCAAAAGATGTTTTGCAATCATTGGAAAATTCAAACTTTACGTCTTTGGCAAGTAAATTCGAGAGAGGTTTTGAAATTTTCAAGAAATCCTAAATGAATCTTCTATAGAATCCCGCATGGCCAAGAAATGAACGAACATCTTTGACAGACTTAGGAGGAGGTAAATTAGCAATCAAATCGATTTTGGATTTATCGACTTCTAGGCCATCTTTGGAGACAACATGACCTAGAACTATCCCCCTTTTTACCATAAAGTGACATTTTTCCCAATTAAGCACGAGTGATTTCTCCTTACAACGCTTAAGGACGAGTTCTAAATGAGTGTGACATTGGGAAAAAGATGATCCATATATTGAAAAATCATCCATGAATATTTCCAAGAATTCTTCCACCATATCAGAGAAAATACTCATCATACACCTTTGGAAAGTCGCGGGGGCATTACAAAGACCAAAAGGCATGCGATGATAAGCAAAGGTTCCAAAGGGACAAGTAAAGGTGGTCTTATGTTGATCTTCTAAAGCAACAGGAATTTGGTTATAGCCAGAGTATCCATCGAGAAAACAGTAGTACTCATGTCCCGCTAAGCGTTCGAGCATTTGGTCAATAAAAGGCAAGGGAAAATGGTCTTTTCGTGTGGCTGAGTTAAGCTTTCGATAGTCGATACACACACGCCATTTGGTTTTGATTTTTGTTGGGACGAGTTCATTACTGTCGTTTTTGATCACTGTAACTCCCGATTTCTTTGGTACAACTTGTACCGGACTCACCTAGGTACTATCAGAGATGGGATAGATGATGTTATTGTCTAGACATTTGATTATCTCCTCCTTGAGCACTTCTCTCATGTTTGGGTTTAATCGCCTTTGAGCCTCACGGATGGGTTTAGCCTCATCAACTAAATGTATGCGATGTTCCACAATTGATGGGCTAATTCCTTTTATATCGCTCAGTTTCCACCCCAAAGCGTCTTTATTTTCCCGCAAAATTTCTAAGAGTTTTTCTTCTTGGTCCTCGATAAGATCAGAGGCCAAGATTACGGGAAGAGTTTCTGAGGAGTCTAAGTATGCGTACTTAAGGTCTTGTGGCAAGGGTTTGAGATCTAACTTAGGATGTTCTTGAGTATCAACATTGGTCAACATTCCTTGGTTAGATTTGGGTGACGAAGTGTCGGAGTCAAGAATTTTGTTTAGTTCAGAAATGTATTCGAGTTCATCGAAATCAGAGTCGAAATGGTCAAGACACATTTTCAAGGCTTCAGAAGTGTCACTAGATGTTTCATCAACTGTGGTTTGAATCATGTCAATTTCATCGATCTCAAAATCCCTAGGTTGTTTGTTGAGATTAAAGATGTTTAGCTCAATGGTTAGGTGCCCGAAGGAAAGTCGAAGCTGACCATTCCTACAATTAATGACAACATTAGAGGTTGCTAAGAAAGGGCGTCCTAAGATCAATGGTATTTGAACTTTGGGATTTGAGACAGGCTCTGTTTCTAGAACTATAAAATAGACAGGGAAGTAAAACTGTTCGATCTGTATCAAGACGTCTTCGATAATTCCCAATGGCTTTTTGATAGATCGATCGGCTAGTTGAAGTGTGATGTTTGTTGGTTTAATCTCCCCTAGTCCAAGTTGACGATAGACAGTATAAGGGAGAAGGTTGACACTGGCACCAAGGTCGAGTAGGGCACGAGAGATGTGAGTGTTTCCTATTTTACAATCAATCGTAGGGCAGCCAGGGTCTTTATACTTGACTGGGGCAAGATTCGAAAGAACAGAGCTTGTATTTGCAGTTAGAAAAGCGGTTTTTGGAACATTGGTCGCACGTTTTTGTGTGCACAATTCCTTAAGACATTTAGCATATTGAGGAATTTGTTCAATGGTGTCTAAAAGAGGAATGTTCACACAGACTTGTTTGAAAATTTCCAAGATTTTATCGAAATTTGCCGCTTTCTTCTTATTATTGAGTCTATGAGGAAAAGGAGCTACTGGTTTTTCGACTCTGTGATGAGTTTCATCATTCGAAGAAGAAGGTTTATCCAAGGGAAGAGAAGGTGGTAAGGTTGTAGAAGATGGAATGTTGGTATTGCCAACATTAATTTTCGAAGGTGGGTCGGGTTTGCTGACACTGGGAGAAGAACTGTTGGGATTGCCAACATTTAAGGGAACTTGAGGTTTAGAAGAATTGGCATTCGAAGCCAATGGGTGATCATCAAGATTAGGGATTGGGGTCGAGTTAGAAGGTTCGCCAGGGTTGCCCACGTTATTATCAATCCTCTTACCAGATCGAAGGGTTGTAATTGCGTTGACTGGATTATGATCTTCGTCCTCACAAGAATTTACAGCACGAGAGTTATATTTTGGATTCACCTCAGGTTGACTTGGCAACTTTCCCCTCTCATTATTTTTCGCCATTTCCTTTATCATATTCATCATTTGGTCCAATTTAGCGTCTTGCGAGTTTATTTTAGCTTCGTAAGAGTTCATCTGTTTCTCTAATCGAACAAAATCTTGTGACGATTGACCAGATTGAGAGGATAAGTTCGATGATTGAAAATTGGGGTGCCTATAGGGTTGTTTGGATTGAGGTGCAGCTTGAGAGGTTTGAGAATTGGGAGGTGGAGCTTGGTAATTCGGATTGGGGATAAAGGGTTGCATGTGAGATGGGTTAGCTGAATTATTGGGGTTCGACCAAGAAAAATTTGGGTGGTTCCTCCAACCAGCATTGTATGTGGATGAGTAAGGATTATTTTGAGCTATAGCATTGGCTTGGTCCTGAGAGTAATAGTGGGGTAACCCTTCTCCGACTTGAGGAGTTCGATTTTCTAAAGGAATTTTATTTGGTTCTACAACATGCACTCCTCTAGTAGAAGTACGAATGGGAACACGAATCGATTCCCACTGCATGTCCTTTTCAGAATAATCTTCTAAAAACCGCCAAGCTTCATCGGCTGTTTTAGACATAAAGTCTCCTCCACACATTGATTCTAGTTGAGTTCTAGTCTGATAGTTTAGCCCTTCATATGCAATTTGACATAAGTGATCTTTTAGAATTCCATGATGAGGACAACTATATAATAGCTGGTTGAATCTCTCAAAGTATTTTGAAAAAGTTTCCCCCTCATTTTGACAAAATTGATTTATCTCGGTTCGGATTTTTAGAGTTTTATGGAAAGGGAAAAACTTTTTCAAGAATGCAGTGACAAATTCATCCCAACTTCTTACGGAATGTCGTGGAAGAGAATTTAGCCATCTTTTAGCGCTTTCAAGTAGTGCAGATGGAATTAGCCTTAGCTTGATTGATTCGTTAGATAGTTGTTGCATTTTTGTTGTGGAGGCATACAATTCAAATTTACTCAGAAATTCATAAGCATTTTCAGACCCAGTAAATTTTGGTACCCCTTGGATAAAAGAATGTTTTAGCTCAAAATTGTTTCCTTCAGCTGGTGGGAACACAATGACAGATGGTTGAACGGTCCTAGTAGGATAACATCGATCATGAAGAGACAAGGGTCTATCCAATTGGATATTGAGATTTTGAAATTTTTGATTTATTTGATTTTGATCCCCAAAGGTTGGAAAATTTTGGTTGATTCGAGAACCCCTAGGAGAATTTTGTTGGCTAACACTTTTTTCACTCATTGTTGTTAAATGCAAACACAGAAATTAGCTACAATGAAGTTTTCTGTCCTTATTGGCTCCTAACCCAAAATTATAAAGTGATGCGTTTGATTACTTAGATCAAAAGATTTCTCAGCCAGTTAACGGACAGGAGTTATCGGTGCACCAGGAATCACCCTAGCAATGCAGCCGAAGGTTTAAGTACCTTCAGAGTAACAACCGATATAATATTTATGAATCACCATAATATTTATAAACGGTTATTTCTCTGTCGTAGTCTAGACACCAAGAAATAATTCGTTCCAAATGAATCAACTATCACAATATAATTAAGCCCTAGATGAGCCCGTGACTCCCTTAAGTCCAACGTCTAACCGTTATTATTAGTCAGATTCTACGATGAAATGCAATTTGTGGGCTAAGGAAAGGGTGATGAAGTCCCTCACCTTACGTGAATTGGGGTGTTGCCCTTAACAGAATGAATAAAAAAAAGTGCAGAAATAACAACAATCATACAAAATAATTGCAGAAATCAAAAAATTACTATTACATTCAAGCCGCTGCCCCTGTAGAATTTTTTTACAACAATTGTCTATATATATATATATATATATATATTTGCAGCAGAGCACCTGTAGAGTTAAAAGAAATTTACAGTGGGGTATGGCGGTCCTTCCAGAGCAATTGAGTAGGTCTAGTGATTCAAATCCACAATTTGCAAATTCGTTGACCTTTGAATCCTCTATTTTTTTACTTGAATTCTTTGCTCGTTGATGACTTCTCTGATTTTTTTTTAAGAGAGACGAATTGAGTTTCAAACAAAAGGGATAAAAACCGGTTTTAAACGCACAACTCAAAAGTAAACCAAGCAGGAGAATGATTGAACCACCTAGCTAAACAAATGAATCAAACGCAAACTGCAAATAAGAATCAACGCCTCAAATAAGCCACTGAAAAGCAAACAACGAAAGCAAAAACCAACAATCCCCTTGCGTTCGAAATTAGGAAACCACTAAATATCAGGAAACAAGTCCCCAAATAGAACCACGCGCCCAAATATAATACCAGGCTTTCAACGCAGTAAGCCAAATAAATGTACCCACAAGCATCTCAATTAAAACCCAAAATCACACGCACTCAACAGAAATAGGCAACCTCACGCAGTAAATTGCGTTTCTCACCAAAAATTGGAAACAAATAAAACTCCCTAAAGAAACAGCCTAGAATTCCGCCCCTTTTCTTTCTCAAATGCAAATCGAATTCCTTTTTATTCCAGGAAACAGATCGCACCCCTTTTCTTTGTGTTTTTTTTTCTTTCTTGAAATTGATTTGGGCTTGAGGCTTCGATTTGGCCTTGGGGTTTGTCGGATCCGATGATACGAATTGAGTAATCGGATCAGTGGCTTTGGTATTTGAATTTGACAAGGAAGGTCTGTCTTTCAGCGAAGGCTGGTTGGTTTATGAATGTTCGGAACAATGGCGAGGGATTGTTTGATGGTTTTGTGAAGGTGGGGCTTGCTCGATTGTGAAGTCTGATCGGTTTTAGTGGGTGGATGAAGGATGGTATGTAGATGAGAGGGGGATGTCAGACAGCGTGGTTAAGAAACTCAGTGGATGAGGTTATGCTATGTGGGATTTCGAGTGGTAATTGGTGAGTGGTTAAGTTGAAAAGCAGGTGGATGGGTAAGAAGTGGTGATTGTGTGGACAGGGGGTATTTGCGTTGAGAAGATGATGATGTTGGTGGCTGTAAAAGCAGTTGGTGTTGCCTTGAACGTGAGGCTAAAAAGGTGAGTGAAGATGTATCTTGAGTGGTGGTGAGGATGGGCCTGTGAGGGTGAGTCTGCTTCAGAATTGGTGTTTACGGTGTACAGGTTGACTTTTGAAGGTGAGATCGCAGGAAATTGAAATGGAAAGCTGTGAGGATGTAGGATTGTGGTGATGAACTGTATTGATGCGTGTGTGGAACAGATCTGAGGGGTTTGGATGGTTTTGTGGCGTATGATGTTTGTGATGATGAATTGTGTGAAAGTGGATGTTTAGAGGTAAAGGCTGATGGGTTATCTGTTTGTGTTTTGCGAAGTGGTGGGGAGTTGTTAGAGATGAAAAGAAGACTTGGCAGAAGAGACACAAGAGAGGAAACAAATAAAGAAAAGGAAGGCAATATTTTTTTTTAATTTTTTTTTTATAAATCTGTAAAAAGGAAAGAAGTTTGTAAAAGGGTAGAGAAATAAAAGAAAGGAAAATAAAATTAATGAAATTGGGAAAGACTTTTTTCTCTTTTTTTTAGAAGAAAACCGTAAAGAGAATGTAGGAAGGAATGATTGTTAGATTGGAAAGAAATAAAGCAAAAGCTGAAAAGTTTTTTTTTTATTTGTATGAGTTGTAGAAGAAAAGAAGGAGGTTGAGAAATAAAAAAAAGAAAGAGATCAAATAAAAGCAAGAAAGAGAAGTTTTTTTTAATGAATACGCACAAACAAGGAAAAATAAAACTAACACGAATCAGAAATTAAATAAATAACAAAATTTAATCGTTACCTCCCGGCAACTGCGCCAAAAACTTGATCGTCGCTAATCTATGAATTAGAAAAGCGCGATATTTGTAATAAAATACTGCAAGCGCACAGGTGTGTAGCATACAGGTCGAACACAGGGAGGTAAATTAAAATCAAATTATTTATCTAATCTCTTGGGCGAGTTAGACGAAGCCTGGAGATTTTGTTGAAATAAAAACAAACTGAAATTGCGAACTTAGGATTATCGTTGAATCTAATCAACGATTAATCACTAAAGAAAGTAAATTGCAAAACAAGAACAACAATGCAGAAAATAAAAGTGCAGAATAAGAAGAACAACAAAAATAAAATTAGGATTGTCGTTGAAACTAATCAAACGACTAATCACTAATGAAACAAATGTAAAATACAATTGGTGCTCTTCCAAAACTAATTGTGAAGACAACACCTATTGCTAAGAAAGAAAAATGCAGAAATAGTAAAAAGGAAGAACTTTTATTAATGGAGAAGAGAATACAGAATAATGGATAGGATAGTGGCTACAATGATATTACAAGGGTATATATAGGGTAGATAGCCAAACCCTAACCCTAACCCTAATGATAACTGGGCCTTGTCATTACATCACTAATTAGTTTACAATGAGAAACATAAATGGGCCTTAGATAAATAAAGCAAATTTGGGCCTTTTCTCTTTTCCTCTTGCTTCCTTGACACTTCTTCATTGATTTGTGATGTGCAAAGCCTTTTTATCAATCCTTTTCTTGTCCAACAACAACTAGATGTGAGATCTTCATCTACAATTCTTCAAAATGTAAATATATATCAATTTCATCTCTATTTCTCTACTTTTCTGGTTGCATGCGGGCTGGTTTGGAATATCTGTAAAAGTAACAAAACAGTACCCAAGTAATATTTATTTATATACAAAAGATAAGAAATAAGAGCATAAAATAAACATATTTCTATGTCAATCAGTGTTCTTTCATCTCTTTATCGTGTTGTCTACTTACACTGCTTTAACATTGTGGACACATAGATTAAGTTAGACAATACATGTTCTATACATTGGAGATGCTCTAAACCAAAGTTGTTGCTTATATTCTAAGAATTTTGAAGTGGGCAAAATCAGATAAATCATTTGGAAATTGTGAAAGGATGAACACAGCTCTAAATTTAGGCCAAATTTTCTTTTGCTTTTTTATTTGATTGTTTGAATAACTTTTCTTTTTCTTTTTTTTTTTAAAAAAAACTTTACTGCAGCATTTCCCTAGGCTTAATATTTTTTTAATTATACTAAGAGCACATTCCCATACATATTCAATGCCAATATAAGAGTTGAACCTGAGATTAAATATATATCTAAATGGTAGCTAAACATAATACATCCCTCTCTCCCCCTTTTTTCGTCCTAATTACAGCAACAACCCCTTTTTGTCCCTGACCTAACAATGCTGTGAGGCAAGTTCTAATTTTGGACAAAACGTTTTCTTCTGAAACCCAAATTAGTAGCAAATCACCTGTAATCCTAGTCAGTACTCCACCTATTTGAAAGTTCATGTCCTTTTATAAGGGTGTTGTCCATTTTTGATTAAGGGGTGTCATATTTTAAGGGGACACCAGTCTATAAAAAAATTGTTAAGGGGCAACACCAGTTATACTTTTAAAGAACAAAAATAACTCTGCTGTATTTCAATGCTCGCGCCCGAACCAGAAAAAAGGGTAAGAGTATACCGTTTTTATTTAATAAAAATGGTAGCATTAGAACATCTTTTCTATCTCTATAACAAACTTAACAAATACAACGAAAACGGTTATACTCTACCGTGTTTGCACACTAAAAACGGTCATAATTTTCTATCTTTATAATGATTGTTCGGTGTTTGCAGGTCGTTTTTCATATTTTCACATCTGCGTCGTGCTTTGAAAAACGGTAACACGTGACCGAATTTCACCACGTCGTGCTTCTTCTTCAGATTAAGGGTAACTTTGTCTTATTATTGTGTATTGTTAAGGGGTGTTTAGACTGTAGTGTACCCCTTTAACAAAATTTTAAAAACTGAAATTTGTGTCACCCCTTAACCAAAAAGGGAGTGTCATTAACAATCCCCTTTTATAATCGTCCACACACTTACCTTTCTTCCCTAATTTGATCAGCGTCTTTCTCTTTGTTCACGCGATCTTCTTGTTACCTTGTACCCATTTTCGTTGTAAGCAATCTTCTTCCCGTACGCACGCGATCTTCTTCCTCCTATCGGCCAGTTCGTTTCTCCCTCCGTCTTATTTTTGCATGTATTTGTCTAATTTAGGATTTTTTTTTTAATGTCTTAGGTAAATTTGCTGTCCTCTGCAATGGCCCAGCTAGCACTAGGCTAAGACCGGCTTCGGTTCACCCTCCACCAAGGAGTACCATTATCCCTCCATCCATAAGTAGTTAAATATGCCTTCCCCTCCTAACTAAATTTCTTTTCCTTGTAAGGCTATCTCATATTGTTCTAACCATGAATCAATCATAGTAGAAGCAGGTCCGACCCAAGGGGTAGACCAACTACGCCTGAGCCTATAGCAACAGAACAAGCAGGGGCAATAATTTAATTTTTTTTAAATATACGATATTAGTATCAAAAGTTTATCAATATAATTATGTAGTTGGGTGATTTGGTACTTGTCATGAGAGCTGCGTGACCATAGATAAATTCCCATTTCAATCACATATTCAACAATCTTTTTGTGGTGTTTTAAATTGGTCTTGCTTGAGGCAAAAATATGTGAAGTTTATTTTTCTTGTGTTACCACCTTTGCTTGGGCAACACTATTGGTTGGGCCGGCATTGCCTAAGTCCACTTTATTATAGAAGGGGTATGCACAAAAAGAAAAGATTTTTATTGCTTGGTGTTCTATCGGTGCTGTTAAATATGCTCTAACAACCACGAAGGTTGGCATCAAATGATCTGCCATTCGATCTCATTCTATTTGGTTTCTCTAATCTTACGCTAATCGTCTTTACCAATCACATGTGAGTTCAATTTCTCGGATATAATACCATTGATTAGGACTTTGTTTAGATTAAAATTAAACATGAATCCAGAATGCACATATACGATTGAAGGCAAAGCAGTTGGACTGATCCAACTCTTTTCCGACAAGATCTGATATAGCAAAAGCAGCTATCGTTTTGGTTACGTTGATCTATAGTTATTGAAACCCCGGATCTAAATGCCAGATATTGAATCAGTTTTGAACACGAATTTGGTTTCCAATAGCGCATTCGACCCACAGTACATGAGCATTTCCATCTGAGTCCATGGTGTAATGGCATCGCGATGAAAATGTGGATTGGAATCACTTAACGGAATCTATTACCCGCATCGCTTTTAATTCACAACGCGACACTTAGAGTGGAACCCACTAATTACTCGCCTTTTCAAAAGAGAGTACGACCCTCACATTCCTACTACAAAATAACGGAGTTCCACTTTAAGAATATATGCACATGGACTACAACAAAATAACCATTTACAGTTTATGATGCTAATTGCAATAGATCTATTGCAACTGACCGACTCCAGTCTGGATAGACCCAATTGCAGTAGACTGATTACATTTTACAATTGTTTCGATAGTTGCAAAAAAAACACAATAAAGATTTTTTTGCAACTATTAAAATTAGTTGCAAAATACCCTTTTGCAACTGCCATTGATAGTTGCAAAACGATATAGGCTGCAGCACAATCAAATGCACTGTGTGTGTGTGTACACATGATTCACCACTAGCAATATATAATAATTCATTGCTAAAAGAAAATCTCATTATTAAATAATAATCAAAAACACATTCCAAAATGCAAGCAAAATACAGTTACATACACAAATTCTTAACACGTATTTCAAAATATTTGATAAGCAACATTCAAGCTTCAAGGTCAAACATATTAAAACACATAATACATAGAAATAACTATATCCAAGTGATAGTTTCAAAAACATAGT
This sequence comes from Allium sativum, assembly GCA_030737875.1. Taxonomy (NCBI): domain Eukaryota; kingdom Viridiplantae; phylum Streptophyta; class Magnoliopsida; order Asparagales; family Amaryllidaceae; genus Allium; species Allium sativum. The sequence continues at coordinate 976,090,314 of CM060924.1, forward strand.
ACAATACAAAATCATAAAACCAAGATACACATACTAGCCTAGTGAAATGTACTTTTCATGCCAAGCAACAAACTTTGTCCATCTTGCATAGCTACAAAACAGAACATTGTTTAATTAAATTCATTTCTATATAATTTTATATAAACAGATGAATATAAAAAGGGGGAAAGCGACATTACCAACAAGAAAGATTTATATAATCAAATTCTTTGAATTTTTTTACCCCATAAAGCGTTATTGCGCTTAAGTTCATTAGCTCAATCTCTACATAAAAAAAATGCTGAATACGGTATTCGCACATCTTGTTAACGCCTTCTATTTATTTTCAATTTTTCTATGTAATACATACAAGGCATCATTTATTGGTGACTGAAACATATTAAGTTCCAAGTCTTTAAGGCAGGTGGGGAGCTTTTCTGTTTAGATTTGTAAAATATTTTTGTTGCATGATACAAGTGTGTCTTTTTTATTCATACACATTACATTTTACTGTTTTTTAATTTAATTTTTGTGCATACACATATTATATATACATGTAGAGAACGTGAAACACTTACATACTTTATGCATGATATGCTGTAGGCTTTTTTTTTGGGTACGTGCTGATGATGTAGAGAACTCAGCACATTCTTTTTGATACATATATGCTACTCACTTAACACAATGTTTGGTTAGGTTGCAATTTTTCCTTTTTCAACTTAGTTTAAGTATTTAATCTGGGAAAATATAAAAGTTCATTTGATTTATTAATGGAGAAATAGTTGATTAGTATTCATAACAAAATAAGTTTATTAGCGAGGATTGCTCTCAATGGAAACCATAGCTATAGTGTACCATCCAAATTAAATAACAAAATAAGAACACATCATGTGTGGCTAAAAAACAATCAATCGATGAACATGGTTGTTAGTTTGCCTTCTCAGCAGCCATCATTTGATTTATACTGCTGCTGAACTTCATCAAACAAAACAGGAAAGCTATCTAGCTCAAGTTTTTGCCAAGAAAACACCAAACTGTAAATAGGTTGTAATAGATCTGTGTTAAAACACCAAACTGTAAATAGGGTGTTCTGACATTATGTAGTGAGCACTTTGAAGTTGCGTATTGCACACTCATTATAGTCTAAAGACGTGTTTTATAAAGTAAATGGAATGTGATATCAGATTGGAATACAAAAGTAGTTGGATGTTGAATGATTAGCAGCATCTTCCAAATTAAGTAAACTACAATACAACTTACATGACCAATTGTTAATCGGCTTTTTGGTCCAGTTCCCAGGAGAGCATTAGACACGCTCAGCTCAACGTACCTCGTGAAGCTGAGGCCGAAAAGGAATACACAGGATTGAAGGAAATAGGATCAAGAAGGGATTACACCGCCTGTGGCCTCACGGCATGCAGAAGACATCCGCAATCCAAGGCCTCGGAACCCGAAGGAGTTATGAGTGTCGACCACCCGGTCTCGGGACCCTCGCGCCCCTGGTAAGAACCGTACCCGGGCATGACACGGAATTCACACCCAGCCGGGTGCGAATTCTCGCACCATGCCTGGGTTCGAAATTTCGAACCCAGTGGTGCGGAGTCTCGAGCCCAGTGGGTGCGAAATCTCACACCCACAGCTGGGCTCGAGAGCTCGAGCCCAACGGGTGTGAAATCTCATGCCCACGGCTGGGTTCGAGATCTCGAGCCTAGTGGAGCGAGATTTTGCGCCCGCATCTGGGTTTGAAATTTCAAGGCGCGAGGCTGTGGGCTCGAATTTCCTACATGTGGCCCCCTTTTTCACCTACTCCTACCTACTCCCACTCCTATAAATAGCCCATGGCCTCACACTTCAAAGGGGTTGGATATTCTTCACTCAAGACCTCCGTAAAGCTTCATGAGCTCCATTAATGGCATCTCCTATTTGAGGAAGAAGGAGAATTAAATATTCTTTTTCCCTAATACCTAGCGTATTTCGATTATGAAAGTGAATGTAATGAGCATGGATACACCTTGTAATTCTTGAGTGATTAATAAAAGTTCAACATCTTTCCAAAGTGGATGTAGGCCTAATCCGCGGCCGAACCACTATAAATACTTGTGTCTTTCACCGCTTTCTCTTACTTAGTCTTGAGACCAAATTAATTATTCCTAGTAATAGGAATCTTTGGTGTTTACGACATTTTTTGCCGTCAACATTTGGTGCTTTCATTGAGAATCCGAATTCAAGGTTCGCGTCTTTCTTCCGCATTATCATCTCGACTTCGACAAGCTTAGGGTTCCTTGCTCAACCCGTTGTTGGGTTCACTTACGATGGTAAAGAAGTCAAAGAACACAATGATCGTCTCTTCAGCCGTGGCAGAGGCTGATACCTCCTAACAACCTCAAACGGTAGATGTCCCGGCCCCTAGTGAAGTCGTTCCTCTTGTGGTGGATCCCAAAGCGCCCGTTACCCAAGCTCAAATTCGCACGCTTAATGAAATATATGAAAACATCGCGGTCGAGCTCAACCAAGCACTAAGGAATAACATCGACCTTATGCGGCAACTTCAAAAAAGTCAGCGAGTTGTCACCCAACTTCTACTAACTCAGAACAATGCTCGGCCGCGACCAACTGCCTCATAAACTTCCTCTTTCGAGTCAAGGGGCCATACCAAAGGAGAAGATTCGCCCTCATCAACCACGTCGCCGCTCGTACCAATGCCCTCGACAACGGTAACGGTCATACCAACGGGCATGGAAACGGCAACGACGACCGGACCACAGTCACATACAGCGAGGGGGCGCAGTATCGGGACCACCCTCGCTTAATTATCAATGACGGACCAAATCCTACAAACCAACCTCCTCCTCGACACAACCCAATGGGCGCTAATCGGGGTGAAGGGCCCGTTATCCCAACGGCCCGCGCTCCTGCAGAACAGGATCCACATCTCCCTTCTCTGCCTCACCAACCACAAGACCCAATCATAGATGTCGAGGACATGGAGGAAGACAATCTGGACATCCATCATGGAAGACGGCCTCGCAACAGGACTCCAGAGCTGCGTCAAAATCCATGGAACCCAATGGCGGATCCTCATCCAACTTACCTTCATGACATGATACAAAGGGTCATGAGGGAAATGCGAGGGGCGCCCTCGGCGCATGGGAAGCGCACATCAGGCGTAACCCCTTCACAAGAAGAGTGAATGAAGCCGAATGGCCAAGGCGCTTTAGCATGCCACAAATGCCACTCTATGACGGTACCACAGACCCTTGTGCCTTCTTGAATCGCTATGAATGGCGAATGGACTTGAGCCCAGGCGAGGATCCAGCCAAATGCAAATGCTTCCCGGTCTTCCTGACTAATACCGCTCTACTTTGGTTTTCCCGCCTCTTGCTCGATTCCATTAACAACTTCGGGCAATTGGAAACAGAGCTGGTCAAGTAATTCAGGGTGCATATCCTGACTCCGAAGAATGCCCTCACCTTGTCTATCCTATACCAGGGGCCCACCGAGTCGCTTAGGAGCTACCTTTCCCAGTTCAACACAGCTCTTGTCCAGGTCGTAGATCTGGATCCTCACACCATACTCTTTCAGCTTGCAAAAGGGGTCCTCCCTACTTCAGAATTCGGGGCCTGGATCGATCAAAAACAGCCAAAGAGCCTCGACGCCTTCTATGAGAAGGCGGATCAGTACTTGTGCCAAGAAGAAGCAAGGCAGAACCATCTTTCCTCGCAAGTTGCCTCGACGACCCATTAGCCGATACCGCCAACAACCACTTCAGAGGTAGGCGAGGAGGGGAGCCCTTCGAACAAAACAGAGGGGCAGGTCCCCAAAGGCAAAAACCAAACAATGGCAGGATGGATGGACGGAACAACGGGAAATCCCCAGCAAAATTAATAAAGTCCGTCCCTCGCCAAGCTTTAGAAACCTACACCCCGTTGAATGAAGACATAGATACGATCTACTTGTAAACATGTAACACCCTGCCATACAAGAAGACACGCGTCAGAGAATCAGCTGACCGCGAGAAGAACACCGAGAGGTACTGTCGATACCATGATGTATGCGGGCACGACACCAATGAATTCCGCTATCTTAGGGATGCAATCGAGAAGCTTATACGCGAGAAGCGGCTCGAGCATTATGTCCAAGAGCCCTTTCCCGCCGAAGCAAACTCACAGCCTCCAACGCTAGCTCCACAAGCAACCCTTAATGGAGCTCCAGGACCATCTAACCTAAGTCGAGGAATTGTGATCAACACCATCTGTGGCGGACCTTACCCCACGTACAACAGTTTTCGAAAAATGGAGGAATATGTGAGTTCCATTAAACATGCTACTTATGAAGCCTGCTCCGCTCTCCCTGAGTCCGTCCCCTCCAAGCTACAAAAAATCATGCAGGACGACATCGTCTTCCGAGAAAGGGAATCAATAGGGGTGGAAATACCGACCACCGATCCCCTAGTCATCACTGCCCAGATCGGTGCCGCTTCCGTGCGGAAGGTCTTAATCGACTTAGGAAGCTCGGTCAACATCATCTTTAAGGCCGCTTACGACCAGATGAAGTTGGAAACAAATGACTTGAAGCCATGTCACGCTGCCATTCACGGCTTCAGTGGAGCCTCTAGTTCCCCCATAGGGATGATCGACCTACCCGTGGAACTGGGGAGGGGGACCGAAGACGAGTCCGGATTCTCACTTTCATGGTCATAGACATCGACTCCCCCTACAATGCTTTCCTAGGACGCCCCCTTTCTCACCGAATTCCGAGTTTAGATGGCACAATGGTCTCTCCTAATGAAATTCCCAACAGGAAAAGGGATCGGAACTGTCAAGGGCGATCAAGCACTTGGGAATGTTACGCAATAGAATGGAAGAATGCGTGCAATAAGGATAAGGGCAAAGTCATGCCCACTCCTTGCGCCAAGAACGTCTCGGCATAGCAATCAGTGGTGTCTGGGCCCTGTCTCAGACGCCACTCCTGTCTTTTCGATGATCTCGACCCACGGAAGGACGAAGAACCTGAATACGAGAGGGCTACCCCGGTCGAATCCACAGTGGACATTTTTCCGTCAACCTCAATGACCCAACGAGGGTGTTGAAGGTAGGGTCACAACTCCACCTAGCAGTTAAAGAAGACCTCATATGCTTCCTGAAAGCCAATTTAGATGTTTTTGCAGGGACCCACTCCAACATGAAAGGCATCAATCCCGCAATTGCTTGTCATTCCCTTGGCTTATATCCCAGAATACCTCAAGTTAAACAAAAGCGCCGCTTCTTAGGGCCTGAGCGGTCCAAGGCACTCGAAGAAGAGGTAGATCTCCTGCTCAACAACGACTTCATCCACGGAGTCGATTATCCCGAATGGGTCTCCAATCCAGTTCTCATTAAGAAGGCCAATGGTAAGTGGCAAACATGAATCGAATTCTCTAATCTAAACAAGGCATGCCCCAAGGACACTTCCCGCTCCTGAAGATCGATCGATTAGTCGACTCGACCGCCGGATACCAGCTATTATCCTTCATGGACGCCTACTCAGGCTACAACCAGATCCCGATGAGCCTCCTCGACCAAGATCATACCTCTTTCATAATCGACCTTGGGCTCTACTGCTACCGTGTTATGCCCTTCAACCTTAAAAATGCCGATGCCACTTATCAGCGATTGGTTAATCAACTCTTTAAAAATCAGATCGGAATGGCCATGGAGGTGTACGTGGACGATATGCTAGTGAAATCTAAAATATCAAGCGATTACATCCACGACCTCTCCGAAATGTTCGATGTCCTTTGCCAGTACAACATGAAACTCAACCCCTGAAGTGCTCCATCGGAGTCGCCTCGGGAAAATTCTTGGGTTTCTTTGTCAATTCTCAGGGCATCGAAGCTAACCCAGAAAAAATCCAAGCTATTCGGGACATCCGAATCCTCGGGAACATCAGGGATGTCCAAAGTCTTAACGGAAAGGTCGTCGCTTTAAGTCGGTTCATCTCTATGGCCACCGACAAATGCATCCCCTTCTTTGATTTACTCCGAAAGGGGAAACGCAATTTCGAGTGGACCACCAGTGCGTCTATGCATTCAAGGAACTCCTGAACCACTTAGAGCGACCACCTATCCTCTCCAAGCCTATAGACCATAGGGACTTATACATTTACATGGTTGTTTCTGCGCAGGCAATCAGCTCGATACTAATACGCCTCGAGGATCGCACTCAACGACCCATCTTCTATATCTGCAAGCGGCAGACGGGGGCAGAGAAGAACTACGCTAAGTTAGAAAAGCGGGCATTCTTCCTATTGATCTCCTCTAGAAAGCTCCGACCGTACTTCCAGTCGCATCTCATCAAAGTTTTCACCGACCAGCCGCTACCTCCGGTCCTACAACGACCCGAGGCGTCAGAGTGATTAATAAAGTGGAGCAAAGAGTTAAGCCAGTTCGAGATAACCTTTATACCCCGAGGAGCCATCCTCGGCCAAGCCCTCGCTGACTTCATCGTGGAATTCATAGCCCCCGAGGAGAGACCCGCGGCAAACGCCGGAATTCCCAACGCCAAGTGGAAATTATTCGTAGACGACTCCTCTAATAGAAAGTGCTCTAGGGCCGGAGTTGTGCTCATCACCCCTGAAGAACGCGCGATGTGTTACATGCTAAGGCTAAATTTCCCTGCTACCAACAACGATGCGGAATACGAGGCCTTAATCGCCGGGCTTAGAATCGCGATCGAACTCAAGCTTGAGACTGTCCATATCTTCTCCGATTCACAGCTTATCGTCCGACAAGTACTGGGAGTATATCAAGCGAAAGAGGGACGACCTGCCCAATACCTGGCTCGAGTTCAGGGGCTACTCGTCTGCCTCGAGCATTTCACCATCACTAATATCCCATGCAAGGAAAATGAAAAAGCAGATTCCCTCGCCAGAATGGCAAGCTCTGAAGACCCGCAACTTAACGGATTCTCCCCTGTTGAAGTCCTCAACTCTCCAAGTATCAAGTAGGGGCAAGACGAGATGGTTATGAGCGCCGAACCCGAGCCCGAGTCATGGATGACACCGATCAGAAATTACCTATAAGGATTATTTATACTAAGACTTTAATATTTTATATTCGATTTTTATATTTGTTTTTAACCAATCGCTGCTTGTATACGCTGTTCAAAAATCCCTTTGATCACACACAATACCCAAAAATACGAAACTGGTCATGCAGCTAGAGTTTGACATTGCAGACCCAACAAAACTGGTTTCGTCGAATTCCGACTCTGTTTGCTCACACAGCGTATTTTTAACCATCAAAATACTGACTGTTTTTCACATTAAAAATCTGTACGGCCACACAGTGACTTCAAAAATCGCGAAAATTGAAATCTAACAATAATTTAATATTGCGGATCCAACAAAATTAGTTTCGTCAAATTCTGAGGTCATTTGCAAAACTGACAATTTTTAAAGCTCTAAATAACTCTTTTAAATATATAAATATATTTAAAAACAATTAAATTTAATATTTAAAAATAAATATTATCGTATATATTCACAGTAGAATATCATATAGCTCCACTGGGATTTACAATTCGATATTTCAAGATTCCCAGTTGAATTGATATTCAATTTATATTGGGAAAAAAAATCCTTTTATAATATAAATATATATTTAAATTTTTCAAAAGAATTCCATAGCGACTTTTCTAAAAATTGATTTGGACATAACTAAAAATCTACACAGCGAAATCTCGATTTTTTTCTCTTCCATCAGAAAAATATACTTCACTAGCTCCTAGTGTTTCTTGTTTCACAGAAATCCGATATAAAACGAATCCTGTATATCCAGTTGAAGTTCAAATCACCAAATAGCGAACTGCCACGCCTGTGCAGTTAAAGCGCTTAGCGGTTCTATAGCGGCGGAGGTGCCCAAAGGTGTAGCGGGGATAAAGCGGGGAAATAGCGGGGATATAGCGGAGGCGCAAAAAGGTTCATTAAATGTAAAACCAAATATCTGAAAATTAATTAATCATCTTTCTCACATTTTATGTGTACAAGAAACTAATATCAATTAATCTAATATAGGAAAATCATGGAATATCATAGTTTTGCATGCTAAATTTGATGAGTGTAATTGAATGTTACCATATATTTGGCACTTATGCCATAAATTTATCCCCTTACGCTAACTTTACTAAATTTTTTGAAAAGGGAACTTGTCAAATCAAGCTTTATATATTAATATTGCTAAATCGGATGTTAAAAAGCCTTGATTTAGCGGATGCAGCGGAAAATAGCGGGGCTAGAAGCGGATCTACTGTTCATCAGCGCTAAATTGAAATAGCGTAGCGGTTCAGGAGCGCTATGGGCTATAGCGGGGATATTGCGGGGCTTTAACTGCATAGTGCCACGCCATTTCAAGCTCGAATTTAATTATAATATAATTATACGTTCAAACTGCCGTTCAAATAATATATTCGTTATTCTAATTCAATTCTAAACTGAATTAAATATCACAGATGATCCAATTCACACTATTTTGTGAATTTCACTATTTCTGACTATTTCAGAAATTAAATATACTATTATATTATTTATTTTAATTAAATATTCAATATTATTTAATCCCGGTCATTTTAAATAACCAAACCATTATTTAAATAATTAAATAAATTATTTATTATCCGGAAAAATATGGGTCGTTACATTCTCCCCCCTTAAAATAATTTCGTCCTCGAAATTGTTAAGGTAGAGGACAAACCCTATTGACTAGTACAAATTTATTTGTTTACTTACCAACCTTATTTTCAACTGAACCAATTTAATTTAAATTAAAATATTAATTAATTCTTGTCAATAATAATTTTCTAAAATCCTGAAAATTTTCTAACACTCGAAATTTTCGAAAAATTTCGCCAGCACCTCCCTTGTATCGATCAATAGTTCAAACCCCAACTCGCATCTCTAGGCCTTCTCCAATCCAAAAGAAAATCAAACAACTAAGCGGCTTGCCAAATCGATCCATAAATTACCAAATCCACAAAAATTAACGTGTACCTTTTTGTCGGGCATATCATTAAATTCTTGCACTTGCTTCTACTCAATACCTGCTGATCATATATCCATCTATACCAATCGATTTCCAATCAATTTCAATCAATCAAATCTCAACACAACTATTCGCTTATATCCAAGCCAAATTCTATTTCAAGCCAAAGTTTCATTTTTGATTCCAACTCTTAACTCATCAATCCAATACCATTTCAGATTCTATCTCACAATTCAAAATCTGATTCTAATTGATATATCGTATCCAATTCAATTTACAGTTAATTGGTTTCAATTCAATTCATATTTGCTTTCACAAATTTCTTTAATTTGTTTTTAATTCATATTATCTTCCTGGGAATTTTAAACAGTTTAGCTCTTTTAAAAATCAAATATTCCTTTTAAGGATTCAAAACAACCTCGTTTTTCTCAAAACAATTCAAAAACAATCTCTTTGGTAGTAATCCGTCACTTACAACTCGAAAATTAACACTGATGATGTGGCCAGCATCATTAGAGTTATTTCCCAGCTATCGAAGTGAGTTCAATACTATATCACTTTCAAAACGATATTTAAACACCTCCATTTTGAAATATATTTCAAATAACCTTCCAAAGTTTGTAAAACAAATTTTAAAATTTCCCAGGATCTTAAAATTTTCTTATACTTAAAAAAAATCCACTTACAAACACTTCTCTGAGTTTCCAGAATTTTGATTCCAATTCTAATTTAATTCAGATTTAATTAATCTACTTTTAAATTATACGAACTCAAATTGGTTATTTATATAACCATTTCAATTATAATCAACCAACACATCCAATATATGATAATAATCCCAAGATATACCCTTCTTTTATATCAAAATATATTTTGGGTAAAATTATTTCATTTACCCTTTCTCAAAACATACTGTGTTTGTTTATCGTATTCAAGCGTTTAGAAACTCTTATCGATACAGTAGATCAAACTGATCGACCAGAACTTATAAACAACTCAACCAATAAATCTTCACAATATAAAACAATTTTTATAAAAAATTTACAAATACATTCACTCGTATATATACACTCAAACTCAATCTAGGGTATTGCTAACCCCATCTCTATTGAGTCACGACACAGAGCCAAGGTAATCACTTAACCTTCAGCTCTGATACCAATGTAATGAATTGGGATTTTCGACTCCGAAAATCAACACAAAACTACCATGTTGACTATTCAGTCATCGGAAATACCTGATCATTAATAGAAAGAAATTAGAGGATTAGAATAGGTAAGATAGAAAATTAGAATAGAAGAACAAGAAGACCACCACAGAACAGAATCAGAGTAATACGAATCTCACAGCAGAACGAATGAAATATAATATATAACATAACTTTGAAATAAAATAGGATATATATATACACAATGACATTATCAGAGTACAACACTTACACACAGTGGAAATAACAATAGTTATATAATCCTGAAGCCTCCTGCTTCAAGCTCCTCCAAGTATATCTGTAAAGACCTGAACTACTTGATTGCTCGTAAAAATTTGGGCACCCAAGAGTTTAGGGAAAAACAAAACAAAATAAACTCTGCGTCAGTCATGGGACTGGTGTGAGTAAACTCAAATCATTTGGTTTAACTTTTCAAAAATCCTTTTCAAAAGAAAAGATAATCGTAAGACCAATCCACACATAAACACGGACGGTTTTTACCTTACGATAACCCCAAACACTTTTGGAAATCAATACTTCTCTGATATTATAATAATGTCTAATCACAAGTAATTACCAATCTAGCAGAACGCTTGCATCTCACCTTCCACATATATAGTATACAAACAAAACCGCGGGCGCTTATTGGAGATTGGATTCCGACTATGACAAGGTATGGGACCACGTGCCGATAGTGTATCTTTAGAAGCAAATACACTGGGTTCAACAAGAACGTCTTGCAACCCGGCCCACACACGACCGACCACTCATTTTGCTTGATTTATCGAATGTATACCACCAACGGTTGGGAGCTACCCACCATTTCCCGAAAAGGGACAACATCAATAATAGATAAAAGAATGAAATGGATTCTCTCTAGATAGGTGATATACACTCTAATGGGAGCGACCCACTTAGCTATACTGCCTGCCCGATTTCTGTCATTTCCTAGTTGATGAGGCTCGAGGTCATAACGTATCTTTGATATACCTGACCACCATTCACTTTGAATGCCATATAGTCATACCTGCCAAATCACACATTGATTTCCCCATAAATACCACGGGTATAAAGCTGAGAGAAACAAATTCCTCTGCCACCAAAAGTAAGTATGTTTGAAGAGATCAACTTACGCGATCCGTTAGATATACTCTGTCAGACATACGTCCATTCACGTTTGTCCTGGGATTGGACAAACCGAAGGCACTATTCAGTAAACAGGATAGCCTTTGCATAACTCTGTCTTCACTATCTCCATCATATTTGATTGCAACGCTAACGTCTATACAGAGTGGTTTTCAGATAATGATTTTGATCCCGGTCTCTCCGTATTGACAACGGAAAAATGGTCAAAAACTTCGATAGTCGGTGATTTAACTATCAAAGAAAAATAAGTGTACAACCAACGATCTTATTTCCAGATAGAAATTCGATCGATCGATCATCCTCCAGCACTTATCTCTTTTAATTTAATTAATCATTTATTTATTCATTTCCCATTTCTATATACTCAACATTTCTTATTTTTTAAATTTAGGAAATATACGTCATCAATCATTGGAAAACATTTCCATCTCTGTTTCACATATCACTGTCATTCCAGTATTCTTTCTCATCAACATTTCATTTTCTATGATTAGAAAATATATCTGATTATATTTGGAAAATGTTTCCAAAATTTATACATTTGATTTAAACAGATGTTTAAATAAAACATCATTAAGCCAATTTAAGCCATTACACTCATTAACTAAATTCACTTAACCAATCTTCACTATCGAACCTTACCCACCCCTTAGTTAAAAACGAAGTCAATCAAGTTGGGGTATAATTACCTCTCGGACCTTAACTGAACAACATTTCTAACCTCGAAATAGACAAATTTCACCTCTTAAACCTTTAACAACTTCCTTGCGAAACTCTCGGATTCTATTTGCGAATCCACTTCTTTTACCAAAATCACTTGATTATAACGTAGTGATATAATCTCATACTTTTGAAATATAATAAGTTAAATATAACTTTTCTTTCTAAATTTGAAAAAATAAACAAACAACTAACTTATTATTAAATTAGTAAAACTTGATTTGAAACGGGAAGTAAATATTACTTTCCTTAATTCGATATAATTGATTCTGAGGTATAGCTCTCTTTCGAAAAATCTCTATTCGATAACTCCTTTTCGAATAAACTATATTCGATAAGTCCTTTTTCGAATAACTATATTCGATAATCTCTCTTCAAATGATTTACATTTGATTAACTCTCTTCGAATGATTTACATTCGATTAATCTCCTTTCAAATGAACTATATTCGATTAACTCCCTTAATTCTATTCGAATAAACTATTTCGAATAGCTCCTATGGATTAACTCATTTGGATTAACTCGGTTTGATTAACTCATCTTGACTAACTCAACTCGATTAACTCAACTTGATTAACTTACTTGATTAACTCAACTTATTTAACTCCTATCGAATAGCTAATATTCGATTAACTTATATTCGAATAACTATGTCTGTTTTTACTTTATCTCGAATGTCTAATATTCGATTTAACTCCATTCGCTTGACTCTAGATCGCAGCAATCACAATGGTTACGCCTGATTCCCTTAGGAAACATCCGACCGCCGTAGGCTATCTGCAGCCCTGCGAATTACGCTAGCAGTCGTACGAAATGGCAATTCATCTTGAATAATTATGTTTGACTAACTCTATCTCAAATAACTATATTCGATCAACTCCAATTGAATAACTAATATTCAATTAATTCTAATTCGATTAACTTTATCTAATTGACTCTAACTGGTTAACTCCTTTTATACAATTCTAGTCACTTTTCAAGTATTCCCTTTTATAATCTATTTATTTACCAAATAAACCCCTTTTTGATAATTCTATTTATTTTATACATATTTCCTCTTTCTATTCTATTTATTTTCAAATAAATATCCCTTTCCAATTCTATTTGTAAATAGTTTACAAAATGTTTTTTTTTTCAATTCTATTTGTAAATGTTTTACAAATATTTCCCTTCAATCCTATCTATTTGAGTAACAAATAAATATTCCTTTTTAATTTATTTATTTTCTAAATAAATAGTTTTCTTTTTATAAAATATTTTAATTTTATAAACATTTCTTTTTCAATATAACATTGAAAATTTCCTTTTTAACATTCCAGTATTCCTTATGGTATTTAACGTACCATATAACAATGATCAGCATCATTCAACATACAAAATCAACAATAGATTTCATATCACATCTTATAACACAATATATGAAAAAATAGTAAAATAAATGTTGAAGAACCCAGTTGGGTCCCTCCAACCTGTTTCCCTGCATCCGCAGATGTTAAACAACAAAATTAACATCAATTTCATTTTATTATGAAATATTCTTCTATACAGAATCAATATTTGATTAACGATTTATATTTATATCGTTATCTATATTTTTATTCAACTGACTAGCAATTCAACCACACAGCCAACACACAGTAAACAACCATTATTTATCAGTTACAAAAATATGTTATAAAAATTATAACTGAGAAGAGTTAGTGAGTTTTACTCACCATTCGCGTTAACCGTTAAATAACGATTTGCGTTAGTTAATTCTGATCAGACAATTTATTTCTCCATAAATTGTAACGAGCTCTAATGGACTTCCAATCGGTCCCACTCTATAGTGTCCGTCCATACGATCCTAAAGATCTTGTTTCGCTGAATTCTGATACCGTATGATAGTGTTATACATTTTACAAGATAATACACTAAATTAAATTAAATAAAAACTAACTTTATTTAACCATTGGGCCTTACCCCTTTACTTTGACATCAGCCCATCCAAGCCCATCTACCTTTAAACCCGTCCGCACCCAATACCCTGTCTTCCCCAAACACTTCTTGACTTCCAAGCATTTAAACATGCCATTAACGAACCCTTGCATCCCTCGTTCAATCCCATTTCTTCATGATTTTCAAAACCGATATCACCATTGATCTCAGCAAACCACTCTCTCCTCAACCATCGCCATCTTCCTTCGTCCGATGGACCTCCCCCTAACGCGATTTTTCGTTCAGTCTGGCCCTAGGTGCGTACTTAATTTGCACTGAGTTCACCAATACTTTGCCAAATCACTCCACTCTCCCCTCCGATCACAAATCCCATACCCAAAATACACCTCGATGAAAATCCTTTCCAAACCCGTGAACCCTATGCTCGCTGTATAAAACAACAACCTAGAATAGCTGCGTCGAACCCAACAAAACCCCTTCAAAATTGAAGATAGACGTCCTACGATTGCACCCATATATGTTTTACAATTTATAGACTTTTATGTGATTTTAGTTTGATTTTTCAAAGTGGCGAAATGGGATTTGGGAGAAACAAGCAACGGCGGAATTTTGGTTGACCGATGAATGAAATGTTTTAGGGTTAGAAAGGTTAAGAATTATTTATAGTAAGACTTTAATATTTTTTATTCGATTTTTATATTTGTTTTTAAGCAATCGCTGCTTGTATACGCTATTAAAAAATCCCTGTGATCACACACATTACCCAAAAATCCCGAAACTGGTCGTGCAGCTAGAGTTTGACATTGCGGACAAAACGAAACTAGTTTCGTCGAATTCCAACTCTGTTTGCTCACACAACATATTTTTAACCATCAAAATACTGATTGTTTTTCACATTAAAAATAAGTACGGTCACAAAGGGACTTCAAAAATCACGAAAATTGAAATCTAACAATAATTTGATATTGCGGATCCAACAAAATTAGTTTCATCGAATTCTGAGGTCGTTTGCAAAGATGACAATTTTTAAAGCTCTTAATAACCCTTTTAAATATATAAATATATTTAAAAACAATTAAATTTAATATTTAAAAATAAATATTATCATATATATTCACAATAGAATATCATATAGCTCCACCGGGATTTACAACTCGATATTTCAAGATTCCCAGTTGAATCGATATTCAATTTATATTGGAAGAAAACCCTTTTATAATATAAATATATATTTAAAATTTTCAAAAGAATTACATAGCGAATTTTCTAAAATTTGATTTGGACATAACTAAAAATCTACACAACGAAATCTCGATTTTTTCTCTTCCATCAGAAAAATATACTTCACCAGCTCCTTGCGTTTTTTGTTTCACAGAAATCCAATTTAAAATGAATCATGTATATCCAGTTGAAGTTCAAATCGCCAAATAGCGAACTACCACGCCATTTCAAGCTCGAATTTAATTATATTATAACTATACGTTCAAACTGCCGTTCAAATAATATATTCGTTATTCTAATTCAATTCTAAACTGAATTAAATATCACAGATGATCCAATTCGCACTATTTTGTGAATTCCACTATTTCTGACTATTTCAGAAATTAAATATATTATTATATTATTTATTTTAATTAAATATTCAATATTATTTAATTATGGTCATTTTAAATAACCAAACCATTATTTAAATAATTAAATAAATTATTTATTATCCAGAAAAATACGTGTCTTTACAGTACCCATGTCGCCTAGGATTGATATATTTATATTTGAAGTTGTTTTATACACTATGCACTTATAATAGTATCAAATGGTTTGATTTAACGTACCAAGCATGTTTGGCTATTATAAGGGAACACCGTATACCCCGGCTTGCGTTGCAATGTGTGATAGGACCTGGGTCTTATAATAGCTTCATTTTTCCAAAAAGCATTACGTTATTTTGTTATATGCACTAGTATTCTTGGGAGGAAACCCGTTCCGCGTTATACGGCATGGTCCCTTGATATATCTGATTTAAAGTAAAGTTTTAAATAACTATTTTAGTTCTCACACCAATCACATGACTGACCTGGAGTTTATTGTTTTAACCTAAACTCCGGGTGCCCCTATTTTCCACATGGGCAGCTAGTAGTTTTGGTTTTGCAGATTTATATTCGTAGGATCTTGGTTTACATCTGGAATGATATTCGGAAAGCTCTGTATCCGTATATTCTTTTCATTTGTGTTTTGTATTATTTTTCCGCTGCATTGTAATTTGTAAATCTCTAATATTTGGTAAATGTGAAATATTTATTCATACGCTATATATTCTTGTATTCTGATGGAATTGTTGTAATAAGCAATGAAATGTTCTTCTGTTTGTGTTCCGATGTGTCTTGTCCTCATAACAATACGGGTTTTGAACGGTCTTGGTCGGTTTAGCGATCGATTAGGTCCGGGCGAAATCCTTGTCGTTACATTTGGTATCAGAGCTTTGGTTTACAGAGCTCGAGAACAAGACATGTTAGAATCGAACGAAAGAATTCATCAGAGATTGGATTAGTAGTATCCGATGAGAACGACTCGTTAGAGATGGGATCAGTAGTATCCTAGAATGAGTCAGAAGATTGTTGTTTTTCAAATGAAAATAAACTTTGTTTTGAAGATTTAAATTATATTATTCGTATTTGAATATTATTTTTATATTGATTTGGACAATCAAGTATATAAAGATTTTGCGTATACATCTGATCCATGTGTATTTGAAGTTTTAATATACTGGATAGATATGGAGTCACACTCTAGTCGCTGGAGATGATTCTGATTATTGTGGCTACATCATCAGAATTTGTGTTCAAGTTTCGGAGGTGTGATATTTATATATTTCCAATTGACTAGTGTGAGAACCAAAACTAGATAGGGTTACTTGTTGTAAATTGGCATCAAAAACAGGATTTCTGTATATGTATCAAAATTATGAATTTGAAACGTTAATCAACTAATTGATTGCTGATTGTGTTGTTTGATTATTATTTTGATTAACTAAAATGTTGAACCATTAGCCAAATTGAACCAAATAGTGAATTGTATTGAAAATTTATCGCATTTGCATGCATATATATGTACATACATTGAGCAAGTCATAGCAAGGAGGCTAGAGAAGAGGAATAAAATTTTATGCCCGACAAATATGTACATGCTTATTGTATTTCTTGGGGTTTTGAATGATTTTATGAGCCGATTGCCTAGCCTCTTAGCTTTTTCATTTTCTTTTTGGATTGGAGAAGCATGTATGGCAATTTTGGGATTTTCCCGGAGCTCCCGTGTCGGGGAGGTTATGGCGAAATTTTCCGAAAATTTAGGGTGTTAGCCAAAATTTTGAAGAATTTGAAAAGTTCTTAGAAACTGATAAGTTGAAGAGCTTAAGCCATAATGAAAATAATGAAAGTTGAGTTGATTTGTAAAACAACTTTCAGCTTCGTTCCTTTTCGGGGACGAAAAGATTTTTAGTGGGGTAGATTGTAACAACCTGGAAAATCCGAACCAATTTAAAAATTTTATTTTGGCAATTTTAATGAATTTTTAATATCTAAAATGATTTACTTTAAATAATAACGACAAGAAATTTATTTTAATAGAATTAGAACGTACATATTTATTTGAATCGATGTTAGAATATAAAGATTTTATTTTAATTATAAAAGGAATTGAAAACGGCATGGTAGTTCGAAAATTCGATTTCAAATTTCAAATGAATGCACAGGATTCAAAATAAACTGGATTTTAGCGAAACCGAAAATATTTGAATCTGTTTGAAAATATCTTTGCAATGACTGAAGAACTAAAATTTCATAGCGGGGATAAAAAGTTATGCCCAGTTGAAATTTAGAATAGTCGTTATGGAAAATATAGCCCTTAAAAATGGAAATTTTGCAAACGACCTCCGTTTTCGGCAAAACCACTTTTGTTGGAATTGGGATGTCAAGTTATTGCTAGATTCCAAAGTTCATAATTTTTGAAATTAATATGTGAGCGTGGCGAAGTAAAACGTGTTTTAACAGTTTCAGTCAATTTGGATCGACCAGAAAATGGCCATTTTTCAAACGGTCTTCAAATTTGACGAAATTAGTTTTGTTAGAACCGTATCGTCAATACGAAGCTAGAAATAATTTTTTTTGGAATTTTCAGAGTCAGTATGTGGCCCCGATAAGTTGAAAGGAGCGTTTAAATTGAATATATAAGGATTTATATTTTATTTTAAATGAAAACATATCGAAACAGCCGAATTGGGTTATGGGACATATCCCATTGTGTCCGGAATGTGGGTAATTACCTAGGGGCGATAGTCGTTGGGTTTGATTTGGAGTTTGTAAAGCTAAACTTCAAAATTTGATAACAAAAGAATTAAATAATATTTTAAATTAATAAAAACCCCTCCCAAGTCAAACCCTAGGTCAAAGCCACTCCTCATGGTCAAACCCGAGCCCCCTCTTCTGAAATTGACGGCCCCAAACTTCCCCATTTTGAACGCTTCGATCTCCTCCCCCACGCGACTTCTGGTCAACCACCCAATGACAAATCAGCTCAACTGAGGGAGCTTTGTCCATCGCTTGTGGCGCTCGCCCTCCTGTGGTGCAGATCGACGGCAGCGAGCTTGGGAAGGGACAATGGTTTTTGGCGAAATCAAGGAGATTGGAGCAGTGTTGAGGGGCGGGCCTGGTCGGAATCGGTGGTGGAGGGATGCAACTACACGGCGGCGCAGGACGATCAACTTCCAGCCTCCTCAGGCGACGGGGACGGCAGGTCATCCATAGCGAGCTCCTGTTCGACGCCCAGAATTGTTTAACAGTGAGTCTTATTTATTTTTTTATAGTTATTTTAGTTTAACTAACATTATATAAATTAGTTTTAAAAATATGTACGGTGGTTTAAATTAGTTTTAAAAATATATAAACATAGATTAGAAAAAATTCAGTTTTAATTTATAAAAAGCTTTATAAAAATATGTTTTGAATAGAGAATATATACATTATTTTGTTTAGAAAAATATATACATATATTTTGTTTAGAATATATATACATATATTTTGTTTAGAAAAAAATATACATATACCTTGTTTAGAAAAGTATACATATAACTTGTTTAGAAAAATATACATATACCTTGTTTAGAAAATATAAAATAGAACTTGATTTTGAAAATATAAAATAGCGGGAACTAAAAATATGATTTTTAAATGAGAATGGAGTAGATTAAAAATTAAGATTTTTATATAAAGGAGTGGTATAAAAATAGCGAATTTTAAATATATGAAGATCATATTAAAAATGTGATTTTTAATATGAACAGCGTAGAGAAGACTGCATTGGAATGTTAGGCAAATCCCGATTGTTCTAAGATTCAGAAATAAGACGGCGGAGTGGATCCCAAAGGTGAGAACTTCTCACTATAATTTATCTATACAGTTATTTATTTTATAACTGGATATATAAATTGTTTCCCCATCGTCCATAGACCATGGACGACTTGTGTGTTTGTTTGGTTATGTGGTTGATTAGATTATTTGGTTGAATTTGGTTGTTTGGGTGAAATGGAATTGATTAGATTGGTATGTGTATGGCACAGGCCATTATTGGACTGGGGATAAGGCTGGACCTTATCCCATTTCTAGTATCGTGCCGTTATGCCACCAAAATTTTCTAAAATATATGAGAACAATAAAAATATCAGTTTTATTGTGTAAATGAACTGAATAAATATTTTATCGTTAAAAATATAATTTTTAACGTGTATATGAATAAAATAAATATTCATAAACAAATCGGACTATTTGTTTATGTACACACATTTGAATGATATTGATTAGGACGATAAATTTTACACATCGCCCAACTGCACAAATAAAATTCATTATTTGTTGATTGAAACCCCACACGGGTATTGGGATGATACTGGACATACACTAGTCTCAACAGTTAGTTGTATGTCAATCGATTGGTTGACAAACTGTTATAGGCGTTAAATATTTATATTTAATGCTTATACAGTGTAGAATGCACTCTGGATGATGGATGATTATTTATCACTGTTTTTGTATACACATATTGTATAAAATCCACATAATCAAATTATATGGTAATTGACTGTGTTTGATTCCAGTTCAAGTAAAATGAATATTTTAAAATAACAATTATTTTAAAATAACGAATATTTTCAAATAATATTCAGAAAAGAATCAAAATATGAATTTGATTCCGATTTGGGATGGACACGATATATTTAAATATATAAAGCCATGTTGATTAGATTAACGCCATTTTGACGTGAACGATATTTATATCGATTTTATTCATTTCTATAATGAATATCGAAAAGGAATTGATTTCAAAATATAATGTTTTGAAAATATTATCATTTATATATCGATGATATGGAATATTCAATTTTGATTTGAAATTGAATATGAAGTTGAAATCGTTTTGAAAACGAATTTAAAATGATTCATAAATTACGTTTTAAAAGAAAATCGACAAAATATATGTAATATATATTATATAAATATAATGGCCTGAATAGAACGCTTCGCGTTGCGGCAGTTCGCGAATTTCGACCATTGACTTCGAATGGGCATTACGGGAGATCCAACCATCGGATTCTCCTAAAATCGATACCATTGGGTTCGTATCGAAAAGAGCTTTCTAAAGAATATTAGAGATTTGAAATCTAACGGTTGGATTTGGAATTATGTCCAAATCAAATTTGGAAAAGTTCGCTGTAAGTGCAGTTCGATGGCCGTTTATGGAAATCGACTGTACGGGCCTTGATAAAATTATTAAAAATATGAATAATTAGTGTAAAATCATAAGAAATGATTTGGAAAGAATTGGGATGAAAAATTCCATATTTGAAAAGATAAAAATAGATTTTTATCGAAATGAACTAGTTATGAACTAAAATTATAATCCAAATATTTTTAATAAAATAAATTGGATTTGAAATGGTTTTAAAAATAACCAGAATTTCCAATATATAAATTGAAAACGGATTTGAATTGAAATTGTCTTCGGAATATTTCGATGTTGGATTTCGTGATTATATAGATATTGTTATGGAAATTTGAAAGATATATATATATATATCTTTATTTCCAATACGATATTTGTTGATTTTAGAATTTGATATTGAATATAAGCCTATATATTTTCTATTCAGAGCCTTGTATTTAATATCAAATGGGATTTGGGTTGTCGTGAATGGTGTCTTCATTAACACTGTTCTTAAACCCAGTTGAGAAAAAGATTAAATCTTTTTATATAGATTTAATGAAGTATACCAATTAATTGATATTTAATTGGAATTGAATTGGAATTGATTTTTAGGTTTATTGTGAACGGTGTTTTATATAATATTTGTTCTTTAACCCGATAATTAATGGAATGTGAATTGGGTTTGTTGTGAACTGTGTTTTAATGGCATTCGTTCTTTAACCCGATTTACAATTGAATGTGATTTTGAATTTGTAAATCTTTTGTTAAGATTTAAAGGAGATTTTCCAAAGTAAAGTTTTCCAATTTAATAAAATAAATTGGAATTGAATGGAAATTGATTTGGTAATAATCGAGGTGAGCTTCTGTAGAGTAAGACTGTTAATATATATGGAATTTAAAAGGCCTTGCCGTTATTCCATTTATATTATCGGTTGGATATGGAAGTCCATATTGATTATATATATTGATCCGTTTTCCGTGAAGATTCCATTATTAATGGAATGTGAATTGGGTTTGTTCTGAACTGTGTTTTAAGGACATTCGTTCTTTAACCCGATTTACAGTGAAATGTGATTGGAATTTATAAATCTTTTGTTAAGATTTAAAGGAGATTTTCCAAATTAAAGTTTTCCAATTTAATAAAATAAATTGGAATTGAATGGAATTCGATTTGGTAATAATCGAGGTGAGCTTCTATAGAGGAAGACTGTTAATATATATGGAATTTAAAAGGCCTTGCCGTTATTCCATTTATATTATCGGTTGGATATGGAAGTTCATATCGATTATATATATTGATCTATTTTCCGTGAAGATTCCATTGTTAATGGAATGAGATTTTGGGTTTATCGTGAACTGTGTTTTAAAGGACATTAGTTCATTAACCCCGTTAATGATAAGATTTATTTCTTAACTTTGAATAATCATTAAGTAACGCTTTTTGGAAATTAAAACTGAATTAGAGTTTTAATTAATCTTTAAATAGATTGAAAGGTGAATTTGATAACTAAAATTATCAAATTCAAGGAATGATCGAGAATGGAGTATCAACAGTTTTGCTCCAAGCGATAGTTAAATCTTTAATCAGATTTGAACGTGAAATGGTAATTGAATTTACCGATAACACCATGGTATTAGATATGAACTATTACAAGTTTTACTTCATGGGATGAATAGGTTGGGGTTGGGAAATTTAACAAATGATTACTTCGGTAAGGTTCATTAATCCCGACTAGTTTGGATAAACCATAATTTGGTTTGAATTGATATTCAAAAGAAGATTAAAGAATAAATTTATAGAATTTATCTTTGATATAATTAATGGGAACCTTTTCCAAAATATAAGAATATTTGAATAAAGGAATATTCTGGATTGGAATGAGGCGTATGTTGTGTTTTATAATACTTGTTTATTATATACGCGAGTTATTCGGAAAGGCCAGGTTTATACCCATTCTGAATAACTGAATCGACGATGAAGACGGTGGTTGAAGACCGGAGGTCTTCACATTGTTTGGATAATTACTGATGATCTTTATTGGGCTGTACACCCAAGAGGAGGGAATCAGTTGGTGATCGTCCAGACGTACTTGAAGATCGATGGATATGCGAGGAATAAGGTTCCTCTGGTTTCATTCAGACCCAGAACGGACTAGTAAATGGATGTGTGTCTGACACCGGATTTCATTCTATGTGATTGATATAAATCGGTTGCATAGGGTGAATTGCCTACGTGGCATGCTGAGATTCAAATGATCAAGGCTTCTGTAGAAAAGCAAAGTCTTGTGGTTGATGATCAAAGCATGGCCTTTATGGCATAGCTTTGTGTAGCGTTAATTCGCAAGTCTCACACCTCGGTGTGAACCAGAAACGGGAGAAGGATCTCAGGGAAATGGACATATGCTGGTTTCTAGCTAGGAGTGGTGTTTTGGGTTTTACACGCCCGGACATTTTACTTATGTGGATGATGGATTGCGAGACACCTCGGTTATATCGGTCGATCCGGGACCGATGGAGTCATATGGCTCATTTATGCCCCATATGGCAGACTAGCATATCGTTTACGGTATTATTAACCAGCCAAGTGTGGGCCGGCCCTGACAATCCATGGTGCAGTTGCGGCTGTATCCTGAGGCTCGAGCTGGAGAGTCTAATGAATTCGGTAAGGAAGATCCCTTGCCTTGGTTCATGGATGGAAATCCAACTTCCAATACGTGACAATTTCGATTAGATTGTAGAGCCTAGTATTGGCGACATGATATATGGTACCCATGCTGCCTAGGATCGATACATTTATATTTGAAGTTGTTTTATACACTATGCACTTATAATAGTATCAAATGATTTGATTTAACGTACCAAGCATGTTTGGCTATTATAAGAGAAAACCCTATCCCCCGGCTTGCGTTGCATTGTGTCATAGGACCTGGGTCTTATAATAGCTTCATTTTTCCAAAAAGCATTGGGCTGTTTTGTTATATGCACTGGTATTCTTGGAAGGAAACCGGTTCCGTGTTATACGGCGTGGTCTCTTGATATATCTGATTTAAAGTAAAGTTTTAAATAACTGTTTTATTTCTCACACCAGTCACATGATTGACCTGGAGTTTATTGTTTTAACCTAAACTCTAGGTGCCCCTATTTTCCATACGGGCAGCTAGTAGTTTTGGTTTTGCAGATTTATATTCACAGGATCCTGGTTTACAGCTGGAATGATATTCGGAAAGCTTTGTATCTGTATATTCTTTTCAGTTGTGTTTTGTATTATTTTTCCACTACATTGTAATTTGTAAATCTATGATATTTGGTAAATGTGTAATATTTATTCATACGGTGTATATTCTTGTATTATGATGGAATTGTTGTAATAAGCAATGAAATGTTCTTCTGTTTGTGTTCCGATGTGTCTTACCCTCATAACAATATGGGTTTTGAACGGTCTTGGTCGGTTCAGTGATCGATTAGGTCCGGGCGAAATCCTCGTCGTTACATTTGGTATCAGAGCTTTGGCTTACAGAGCTCGAGAACAAGACACGTTAGAACCGAACAAAAGAATTCATCAGAGATTGGATTAGTAATATCCAATGAGAATGACTCGTTAGAGATGGGATCAATAGTATCCTAGAATGAGTCGGAAGGGTGTTGTTTTTCAAATGAAAATAAACTTTGTTTTGAAGATTTAAATTATATTATTCGTATTTGAATATTATTTTTATATTGATTTGGACAGTCAAGTATATAAAGATTTTGCGTATACATCTGATCCATGTGTATTTGAAGTTTTAATATACTGGATAGATATAGAGTCACACTCTAGTCGCCCGGAGATGATTCTTATGATTGTAGCTATATCATCAGAATTTGTGTTCGAGTTTCGAAGGTGTGATATTTATATATTTCCAATTGACTGGTGTGAGAACCAAAACTAGATAGGGTTACTTGTTGTAAATTGGCATCAAAAACAGGATTTCTGTATATGTATCAAAATTATGAATTTGAAACGTTAATCAACTAATTGATTGCTGATTGTGTTGTTTGATTACTGTTTTGATTAATTAAAATGTTGAACCATTAGCAAAATTGAACCAAATAGTGAATTGTATTGAAAATTTATCACATTTGCATGCATATACATGTACATACATTGAACAGGTCATAGCAAGGAGGCTATGGAAGAGGAATAAAATTGTATGCCCGACAAATAGGTACATGTTTATTATATTTTTTGGGGTTTTGGATGATTTTATGAGCCGATTGGCTAGCCGCTTGGCTGTTTCTTTTTCTTTTTGGATTGGAGAAGCATGTATGGCAATTTCGGGATTTTCCCGGTGCTCCCGTGCAGGGGAGGTAACGGCGAAATTTTCCGAAAATTTAGGGTGTTAGCCAAATTTTTGAAGAATTTGAAAAGTTATTAGAAACTGAAAAGTTGAAGAACTTAAGCCATAATGAAAATAATGAAAGTTGAGTTGATTTGTAAAACAACTTTTAGCTTCGTTCCTTTTCGGGGACGAAAAGATTTTAAGTGGGGGAGATTGTAGCAACCCGGAAAATCCGAACCAATTTAAAATTTTTATTTTGGCAATTTTATTAAATTTTTAATATTTAAAATGATTTATTTTAAATAATAACGACGAGAAATTTATTTTGAATAGAATTATAACATATATATTTATTTGGATTGGTGTTAGAATATAAGTATTTTATTTTAATTATAAAAGGAACTGAAAATGGCGTGGTAGTTCGAAAATTCGATTTCAAATTTCAAATGAATGCACAGGATTCAAAATAAACTGGATTTTGGCGAAACCGAAAATATTTGAATCTATTTGAAAATACCATTACAACGACCGAAAAATTGAAATTTCATAGCGGGGATAAAAAGTTGTGCCCAATTGAAATTTCAGAATAGTCGTTATGGAAAATATAGCCCTTAAAAATGGAAATTTTGCAAATGACCTCCATTTTCGACGAAACCACTTTTGTTGGATCCGGGATGTCCAGTTATTACTAGATTCCAAAATTCATAATTTTGGAAATCAATATGTGAGCGTGGTAAAGTAAGACGTGTTTTGACAGTTTCAGTCATTTTGGATCGACCAGAAAATGGCCATTTTTCAAACGGTCTTCAAATTTGACGAAATTAGTTTTGTTAGGACTGTATCGTCAATACGAAGCTAGAAATAATTTTTCTGGAATTTTCAGAGTCAATATGTGGCCCTGGTAAATTGAAAGGAGTGTTTAAATTGAATGTATAAGGATTTATATTTTATTTTAAATGAAAACAGATCATAACAGCCGAATTGGGTTATGGGACATATCCCATTGTGTCCGGAATAAGGGTAATTAACTAGGTGCGACAGTCATTGTGTTTGGTTTGGAGTTCGTAAAGCTAAACTTCAAAATTTGATAACAAAAGAATTAAATAATATTTTAAATTAATAAAAACCCCTCCCAAGTAAAACCCTAGGTCAAAGCCACTCCTAGTGGTCAAACCCGAGTTCCCTCTTCTGAAATTGAGGGCTCCAAACTTCCCCATTTTGAATGCTTCGATCTCCTCCCCCACGCGACTTCTGGTCAACCACCCAACGACAAATCAGCTCGACTGAGGGAGCAGTGTCCACCGCTTGTGGCGCTCGCCCTCTGGTGGTGCAGATCGACGCCGGCGAGCTTGGGAAGGGACAACGGTTTTTGCCAAAATCAAGGATATTAGATCATTGTTGAGGGGCGGGCTTAGTCGGAATCGGTGGTGGAGGGATGCAGCCACACGGCGGCGCAGGCCGATCAACTTCCAGCCTCCTCAGGCGATGGGGACGGCAGTTCATCCATGGCGAGCTCCTGTTCGACGCCCAGAATTGTTTAACAGTGAGTCTTATTTTATTCTTTATAGTTATTTTAGTTTAACTAAAATTATTTAAATTAGTTTTGAAAATATGTACGGTGGTTTAAATTAGTTTTAAAAATATATAAACATAGATTAGAAAAAATTCAGTTTTAATTTATAAAAAGCATTATAAAAATATGTTTTGAATAGAGAATATATACATTATTTTGTTTAGAAAAATATATACATATATTTTGTTTAGAAAAATATATATACATATATTTTGTTTAGAAAAAAATATACATATACCTTGTTTAGAAAAATATACATATACCTTATTTAGAAAAATATACATATACTTTATTTAGAAAATATAAAATAGAACTTGATTTTGAAAATATAAAATAGCGGGAACTAAAAATATGATTTTTAAACGAGAATGGAGTAGATTAAAAATTAAGATTTTTATATAAAGGAGCGGTATAAAAATAGCGATTTTTAAATATATGAACATCATATTAAAAATGTGATTTTTAATATGAATAGCGTAGAGAAGACTGCGTTGGAATGTCAGGCAAATCCCGACTGTTCAGAGATTCAGAAATAAGATGGTGTAGTGGATCCCAAAGGTGAGAACTTCTCACTATAATTTTTCTATACAGTTATTTATTTTATAACTGCATATATGAACTGTTTCCACGTCGTCCAAAGACCATGGACGACTTGTGTGTTTGTCTGGTTATGTGGTTGATTAGAATATTTGGTTGAATTTGGTTGTTTGGGTGAAATGGAATTGATTAGATTAGTATGTGTATGGCGCAGACCATTATTGGACTGGGGATAAGGCTGGACCTTATCCCGTTTCTAGTATCGTGCCGTTATACCGCCAAAATTTTCTAAAATATATTAGAACAATAAAAATATCAGTTTTATTATGTAAATGAACCGAATAAATATTTTATCATTAAAAATATAATTTTTAATGTATATATGAATAAAATAAATATTCATAAACAAATCAGACGATTTGTTTATGTACACACATTTGACTGATATTGATTGGGACGATAAATTTTACACATCGCCCAACTGCACAAATAAAATTCATTATTTGTTGATTGAAACCCCATACGGGTATTGGGATGATATTGGACATACACTAATCCCAATAGTTAGTTGTATGTCAATCGATTGGTTGACAAACTGTTATAGGCGTTAAATATTTATATTTAATGCTTAGACAGTGTAGAATGCACTCTGGATGATGGATGATTATTTATCACTGTTGTTGTATAAATGTATTGTATGAAATCCATATAATCAAATTATATGGTAATTGACTGTGTCTGATTCCAGTTCAGGTAGAATGAATATTTGAAAATAACGATTATTTTAAAATAACGAATATTTTAAAATAATATGCAGAAAAGAATCAAAATATGATTTTGATGTCCGATTTGGGATGGACACGATATATTTAAATATATAAAGCCGTGTTGATTAGATTAACGCCATTTTGACGTGAACCATATGTATATCGATTCTATTCATTTCTATAATGAATATCTAAAAGGAATTGATTTCAAAATATAATGTTTTGAAAATATTATCATTTATATATCGATGATATGGAATATTCAATTTTGATTTGAAATTGAATATGAAGTTGAAATCGTTTTGAAAACGAATTTAAAACGAT
The DNA here is from genome assembly GCA_030737875.1 of Allium sativum. Classification (NCBI taxonomy): domain Eukaryota; kingdom Viridiplantae; phylum Streptophyta; class Magnoliopsida; order Asparagales; family Amaryllidaceae; genus Allium; species Allium sativum. Next base: position 976,118,593 of record CM060924.1, read on the forward strand.
TCATAAAATATATTGTAAAAGGAAATCAATGAAATATATATAATATATATATAATGGCCTGAATAGAACGCGCCGCGCTGCGGCAGTTCACGAATTTCGACCATTGACTTCGAATGGACATTACGGGAGATCCGACCGTCGGATTCTCCTAAAACCAGAACCGTTGGGTTCGTATCGAAAAGAGATTTCTAATGAATATTAGAGATTTGAAATCTAACGGTTGGATTTGGAATTATGTCCAAATAAAATTTGGAAAAGGTCGCTGTAAGTGCAGTTCGATGGCCGTTTATGGAAATCGACTGTACGGGCCTTGATAAAATTACTAAAAATATCAATAATTAGTGTAAAATCATAACAAATGATTTGGAAAAAATTAGGATGAAAAATTCCATATTTGAAAAGATAAAAATAGATTTTTATCGAAATGAACTAGTTATGAACTATTATTATAATCCAAATATTTTTAATAAAATAAATTGGATTTACTTTGCATGGCAAACACTACTTGGCCATGCAAACCCTAGAACAGCAGCGTACTAACCTCTCTAAATGAAGATAGTCACATGAAATATCAGGGGTTTGGGGGACCTAACAAAAAACCATGTTGTCAATCTCATCATTTCCCCACTTCATATCGATATCTTATTTTTATAAGAAACTAAACTCTCCAACCCACCCATCTCTCTTATTCGTAGAATTTGTGGACCCCTCTTATCTGGATGGACACATGTTGATGCTTTAGACACTCGTGGTGGTTTGATCACTGCTTGGAATGGGCACGTGTGGTCTTTTGAACATTCATTTTCTTCTCCATCAGTTTTACACGTGTCCCTTCGTCACACACTAGTATAAAACTGCTTATTTGCGACGGTTTAACTAAAAACAGTAGCATATATGGTTATGTGCGACTGCTTTAGTTACAACCGTTGCAGGTTGTCGGGGAAATGATGGAAGAAGACAAAGTTGTGATGGTTTTTTAAAAAACAGTAGCAAATATTTCGAATTTGCTACGGTTGTATATAAATCTGTGGCAAATAAAACGCGGTTGGAATTAATGAAATTTTATTTTGCGATGGCTAAGTATAAAATAGTCGCACATGTAAATATTTACAATTTGCGATGGTTATCCATAATCCATGGCAAATAAAATAGGGTTGAAATTGGTGAAGTTTCATCCCATTTTATTTGGGCTTGCTGTGTATTGAAAATGTAATGGGTTTGCGTTGGATAATTTTAAACAGTCGCACAAAATGTTTTTTTGGGCCTAGTAGTTCGTACTGTACCTATTTTCAATCCAAACAAATTAGAATAACTTTTTGGGTCCAGCTATTCACACCCCATGATTTACTCTTCACCCCCCGATTAAAATTTCAGAATTTTATTTCCGAATTTACCCTTTAACAACTGATTATATAACTTGCTTAATGTTGACATGTTGTACAATGATTAAAAAATTTATCAGTCATATACATATAGGATGTTCGAGGCTAAATTGCAATAAAATCAACATTGTATATGAGCATTAAAAAAAGAAAAATTAAATACAGAAGTTATAAATAATGATTTAAAAATTAAAACAATGATTAAAAATTTAAAAACGGTACAATTAGCGATGCGTATCATTATGTGTTTTGAGACCGAGATGTTAACAGTTTACAATTTTTAATTAATTCAAACAAAATTTTAAAGGGGAGAGTAGTAGAAAAAAGTGCAAGTTCGAACTAGAAAAATAGTATTGAGAACGAAAATGCAGTAAGGGCATTTTTGGATTAAATGGGGTGGGAAGAGGAAATCATGGGGTGCATATTTTATTTTCTAATCAGCGGGGGATGGTGAGCAATTATCGGGGTGTTAATACAATGTTCCATCGAACTGATGTCACCTGCTTCCATCGAACAAAATTCCATCCAACTGAATTAAAGCTCCTCCAATTTCGATCGAACAAAATCTTGACCTACAAATCATCGTTTTCGATCCACTAAGAAGAATGAAATCGGCATTTTCGATCTCCTCAAAAGCCGCATTTCAGATCTAGATAAGTTTTTGTGGTTTATTGCAGAATTTTTTGGATGTCTACATTCGTCAGAGAATTGTATGATTTAAAAGCTATATAAGGTTTGTCATCTATTTTATTCCTCCATTTTCTGTTCGCGTCTATTTTTCTGTTCTGAGCTTCTGGCAATGAAGATTGATATTGGTCTTGTGCGTCGTAATGGTGCGAGTAGAAACTTGTTGTGTTAAGTTGTCCTGTTTTTCTTTTGATTTTTTTATTGTATATTAGAACAATCGTATTTCTTTGGCTTATGCCTTCATTATCTTTTTCATACAAAATTAATGATATTTGTTACACGGTAGGATGAGTAATCATGTTTTTCCTTTTTCAAAAGAAAAAATAATTCAGTTATTGATTACTTTTGGTTTTTTAAATATTATGTAGGTATACGAAAGAGAATCATGTTTTTTATCATACATAAATGATGTTCATGTCATCATCTCTACCATTAATAAAATGAACTCAGTGAATTGAATTTGCACTTTGTCTTTATGAAAATCTGAAAATTCTCTACATCCATTAACGAAACGAAGTTCACCATCCATTTGAAACCTCGAGCACCATTCCCCCTTACCAACTACTCATTGATTCAATTCCACAATTAAATTATTTGAAATGAAAGTGTTGTGACATCCGAAGTGTTTGCACTATCCATACATAATTATTTTATAAGGAAAAATTAATATTTCTAGCTATTATCTGAAAGCGTTAAAAAGTAAATATGTTATCAGTTGTATGTTTACGGGTGAGGTTTAGGCCAGTATCAATGAAAGCAAGGTGGATTCTTTAACAATTATAGCTTTTAAAAGGGCAAATACACAGTGTTAACGAAGAAAAGAAGCGTGATACATTTGATTATCAATGAAAATTAGAGTGAATTCATTTGCTTCAGGAAAAAGTACATCCTCTTATATGAATATTTGTGCAAAATGACGAATTATAGTGGAATATGAACCGTACATGAACCATACATTGTTAAGTCATATGTGCGTTGTGAACAATGCATTTTTTTTTATAACTATCTGAGTATTAGAAATTTTAAAATCACCTGAACATGTCTTGACAAACAGAATACATGTTTTGCGTATTAACCAAATAAAACAGAAGTACTAACCTAATAAAAGGAACATTCATATGAACTGATCTATATTAAAACATATTTATTTTATCACTTAAAATGTATTAAATGAAGAAAGAAAAAGAAATGAAATTAATGATATGTACCCCCAGTTGAATTAAACAAAGCTTAGTAAGAGCCACTTGTGCAGTTGTGCTCCTAATTTAGTGGAATCACAGTTTCCGTGTTCGCCATTTTTATTTTGCTCATGTCTTTGTTGTAGTGATCTTCATCTCAACTTCTCTGAAACTGATCTCTACTGAATCCTTAACATTAAAGAATAGTTGTATTGTGTATTGTCAATCTTCTTCATATGTTAATAGTTCTGAATGAGCCCCCATTTTTAATATATTCTTGCATGGAATCGTGAATGGTTACTTATGAGTTAAACATGAAGAAACTGGTATATCGTTGGAATGAAATGGTATTGTTGTCATCTTATTAAAAGATATATCGAAACAATATGTGTAAATGATAAGATCATAAACATGATAATCCTGTAGTCAAGATATATTTCAAATAGCTCATTAAGAATAGCATGCAGCGATAAGACTGTGTAAAAGATAAAGTTTTGTGGAGAAAACATACGAATTAAACAGGATGAAACTATTAGAATGAAAAAGCATTGTTGTCATGTATAAAAAGATATGTTGAACTTGAAGTTGTATATGCAAATGAATAGAACTTAAACATAATATTAAGAGCAATATTATAAATTACATCAAATCTCACCATTTTGGACAATACAGAATAATTCCATTGGATCAATTCCCTTTCTAATAGAAAAACATACAGTTATTGCATGAATTTCAATCAATTTCTTGCAGTTAGTTGAATCTGAATCACTGGAGTGCATATTAGTGCAAACTTGCTAAAATTTATTTTGATCGAATAATCATAACTGAAATTGTAATAAAAAAGTACATGCATCACTGTAAAATTTTGCTAAGATAGAGTAATAAAATATAGGACAGCCATTTTGTATTCAACGACCAGGTTACCTAAATCCAAAAATAATGTAGTAATAGCATAAACGAATGGTTCGGTCAAAATTAAAATAGTTTATGTGTAAATAAACAATGAGATAGTTCTTGGCCCCATTTCCGGAACTTGAGTCCGTTTCAAAGTGGTCGGTGAAGAGATCACAGCCGTTGCAGTTGAAAAGGCCGCACTGAGCGCAGTCCACTGCTGGCAGGACGATGAGACCGGAATTCGATGTTGTTGCACTGCATGCGTCGGGCTCGGCGTCGGATAAGACATGGGTTAGTGTTGTCACTATGACTATTTTTAATAATGTTACCTCGGATTCAGTCGGCGAGGACTGATCATAGTTGGCTTCCATGTGCTGAACTTCTTCTTGCTCTTCTTCCTCCTGAATTTAAAACTAAACATCAACTATTCGCTAATCACAACAGAGTAGCATAATGATATACAACATATGTACACGTAACATTTTACTGGATCATTTGATAGAAAACATCGACAAGAAAGTATTAAGTATGCAATCAACATCATTTGAAATGGATCCTAGATAATGTAAGAACACTTGTTTCTTCTAAATGCTTAAAACACAAGTGACTCTATGACTATTCATGAATTATTAACTGCTAATTTCGAAAAATCACTACACGTATTTTACCATGTATAAAGGTAAAATTATCCTTCCCATACCAATTATATTGTTAGACAAATTTGAGTTCAAAAGTTATTATCTATTATTCAGTAATGATTAGTAAATGAAAACTTTTCCATTGCCAAAAAACTGTAGTAACGTTGAAACCATAAACAGGTCTGATTCAGTAGATTGTGTATATTATGTGATGAGATATATGTATGAAATAGTAAAAAATGACCGTCAAAACAATGATCTAAATGAGGTATCACTTTAATTTTTCCTTCATATTTTATGTTAAACAATTGTATGATTAATGTTTCGAAATAATCTCTTAATTGCAGAACTTTTTACAAGCTGATTCTTATAGCCAAAGGGAGATGGACGAGGTTCGGGATAATTTAGCCGATTATATCATCCATACCTGAATGTAGTCTTCTTATATGATTTAGATTTTTTGGTGAGCATTTCCTATCCAATAATTTTTTTGGTCTGCATTTTTTATTTTGAAGTGGAAATAATCCTATACTTTGCTGCGTACTCATTTTTAATAAATGTTTACGGTGGTGGATATAACTAAAAAAATTATTTTCACATAATACCTATTCTATCATTAAACAGTGGGCAGACGCAGCATTGAACTTAGGCGCACAACGAGTAAATGGAATCCAAATTAAAAAATTCTTACATGCACAGTAATAATCTATAAAAAGCAAACCCCTTATCTGTTGTGCTGGTAATAGACATAGAAAAAAAGGGATAGTTCGTCTCAAGAGCGCAAGTTCGAATGCTATTACCTTCAGGACATGAGCCATTTTTAATATAACAAACAAACCTTTCATTTCGTCTACTCTTTTCTTGTGGCATTTCAACCAAATTTCAGAACGAGAAGACTTGCATGCTGTCATATCCATGCCCCCTGATTTAGTACGTGCTAAATTGTTAACAGATTTTCGAAGTTGTTTCGCAAAGTTGCCTTTTTTATAGAGAAATCAATCAATTTCAGTTAATTTGAACTAGTGGTTTAGGTTATCCAGAACCATACGTGCATACCAATCCCCTACAGATAAAAGTATCGGTGGAATACTCAGCATAGAACAAAGATAATACATAAGGGATAGTGTCAGATAGGCTATCCGCTTTATTTTTACATTGTAATAATATCTGGGCCTAGCCCATTTAGTCATTTACCTTAATTATCTGGAACGTTATATATAGACCAGGTTATGTACAAACAAATCATTCTGAATACAATTCTACGTTTCATTTCTGCAATCCACTTTCTTGCTACAAAATTATATCAGCACTGAATTTTATCTTGATACCGGAGCACAGTTTAGCTTAATAGCATAAAGATCATAGCTTCCGCAAATCCATCTGAGTACTTTTCACCATTTGGATTGAGTGCTTTTCTTCTCCTCAGAGTAATATCATCATCGGAGAAGAAGAAGTCATAAACGATCACACTGTGCCTCGCCAATAATCTTATACACAGTTACAAATCGATTTTCGATCAGCTGTGCACAAGAAAGTGAATGCAGCAGTCAATACTAGTTTATGCCTTCCGATTTTATCAAGATCACATTCAAGAAATCAAGAAAAGTCAAGAAATCACCGAGTCGTACCATTAAACGCAATCAGAAACTCTCATAACATTGGTTACCCAGTTGCTACAGTGAATTCTCGAAATCATTTCTTGATTACCTGATCAATCCACTTGATTCCCAGTGTAATTCTGTTCATCTATCATGGCCAACGACAACAACTCATCAGCATCTGTAAATGATTCTGCAACTCAAGGAGAAGCCACACCTGTTGAAAAGTTAATCAAAACAGTAGTAAGTCCTCAATCATAACTCATTTCTGTCCAATTAGATGATAATAACTATTTGCTTTGGAAGTTACAAATAGAGACTGCAATACAAGGATACGGCTTAGAAAGCTATATTCTTGGCACAATTGACATACCATCTAAATATGTAACTGATAAAGAGAATAGGGTTGTAAGCAATGAGGAATTCATAAAGTATCATAGGCAAGACAAGCTGATCAGTTCATGGATTTTCTCATCTATAAGCCAAAACATTTTACCACAAGTAATAGGGTGTAAATCATCTAATGAAATTTGGCAAACTCTGGAAAAAGGTTTTAACAATCAATCGTACGCCAAAGTGATGCACTATAAGAGGCAGTTACAGAGAGTTAGGAAAGAAGGAATTTCAATGAGGGACTACTTGAGTAAAATAAAATCCTTATGTGATCTATTAGATGCCCCTGGTAATAAAGTACCTAAGTTTGAACAAATATTGATTATACTTAATGGTTTGAGTGAAGAATATGAAGCAGTTGAAGCAATTATATCAACTTAGAAACAGTTTTCATCTATGGACGATGTACACTCCATTTTACTATCACATGAGGCAAGAATCGATAGTAAAAAGTCTCAAGAAAATGAACTGAGTATCAATTATGCTGCTAATAAAAACAAAAATCAGAATTTCAATACCAGACCAGATCAGACCTTCCAAAGGGGTGGTACTTCAACTCGAGGCAGAGGCAGAGGAAGATGGAGCAATAACAATAATAAGCCAAAATGTCAGATATGCGAAAGAATTGGCCACACTACAATAAAGTGTTACTTTATGTTTAATACAAATAATACCCGCAATCAAAGCAATACCAATCAGAGAGGTCAAAATGCCAGTGCTAATGTTGCACAAGTTCAAGCTGATGCTAACAACCAATCTGATAATTCAAGAAACCTGAACGAGACTGCTAGATTAAATCATATTCAAGACGATAGCTGGTACCCGGATTCAGGAGCTACAAACCACATCACAAATAATTTGGATATTCTAAATCTTGGGAACAGAGAATACAAAGGTAAGAAGACAATTTGCATGGGAAATGGTAAATGTATTAACATCTCACATATTGGTAATGGCAGCATCAAAGGTAAGAGACAATTATTTTTACATAATTTATTAAGGGTACCCAAAATCAAGAAAAATCTTATTAGTGTGTCTCAGTTTGCTAGCGATAATGGTGTTTATTTCGAGTTTTATCCTAAATATTGTTTGGTTAGAGACATTCTAACTAGTGAAATACTTTTGCAGGGTGATGCAGTGAAGGGGTCATACAAGTTTAACCTAGGCAATTGTAATAATTCTGCTAAGACAAAACCATATTGCAATTTATTTGATAATAGTTCAAACTGTGATAATAACGCTAGTAATGATTTTGATCTGTGCAGTGTAAATGATAGAAAATCTATTTTTGATTTGTGGCACTATAAACTGGGACACCCCAGTGCTAGAATTGTTAGAAAAATACTGCATGACAATAAAGTGCCCTTTGATGATGTTAAACTGCCATACGTATGTATATACTGTCAAATGGGAAAAATCCATAAACTACCATTTGCCAATTCTAATACTCATTATGATAAACCTTTTGACCTTATTGTCGCTGACCTTTGGGGTCCAGCGCCAATAAGTACATATTTTGGGTACAAATACTATGTATCTCTAGTTGATGCATACACTAGATATACATGGTTATATTTATTGAAGTCTAAGTTTGAAACTCATAATGTAATTATCAATTTCACAAAAATGATTGAAAATCAGTTCAATAGTACTATCAAAATTTTTCAAAGTGATGGTGGCTCAGAATTTAAACCTATACACAAATTCTTTGAAAATAAAGGAATTATTCATCGAATCACATGTCCTTACACCTCAGAACAAAATGGCATAGTAGAAAGGAGACATAGACATATTGTAGAGTCAGGTTTGACATTATTGGCACAAGCATCTCTACCACTAAAATTCTGGCCTGAATCTTTCAATTTAGCTGTTTATTTGATAAACAGAATGCCAACTAATATTTTGAATGATTCCAGTCCAATTGAAAAATTATATAATGTCAAACCAAATTATGCTGAATTAAAAACTTTTGGATGTCTTTGCTTTCCTTCTTTAAGGCCATATAACTCAAATAAACTAGATTATAGATCTAGACCATGTACTTTCCTAGGATATTGTAACAATCAAAAAGGTTACAAATGTATTGACAGTCATGGTAGAATAATATTCATTAGTAGACATGTTGGTTTTGATGAAACTATATTCCCATATAAAGAAAACAACATTAAAACATCGAAGAAAGTCTACAGTCAGAGAACAAATATACCTGAGCTTCCAATTGTAACTGATGCGGGTGATAAAGATGAAGCTGGGGCTGCTGATGCTCAAGCAAATAATCAGAATGCAGCGAGTCAAGAACATTCTGATCATGATGAAACAAACAGCCACGCCATGCAGTAACCTGAAACAATCCATGACAATAATGCAACATCAGAAAGCAGCAGTAAATCAAATAACAACAGTGATCAAACAGCTTCAAATATTGACAATTCTAAACCAAATCAAGAGAATTTACCATCAAATCAACCATATAGTCAGACTGGTCATCATATGATTACTAGAAGCAAAAGAGAAATTTTTAAACCAAAGATTCATACTGCTACAGTAAACATGGATGAGCCAGAAAGCTACAATGAAGCTGCAAAAGATCAAAAATGGATAAATGCTATGACTGATGAATACAATGCTCTCATAAGGAATAATACTTGGGAATTAACCTATCCTCCTAACAACAAAAATATAATTGGCTGCAGATGGACATACAAAATTAAAAAGAACTCTGATGGCACCATTAACAGGTACAAGGCCGGATTGGTGGCAAAGGGGTTCACTCAGCAATATGGTTTTGACTTTAACGAAACTTTTTCTCCCGTAGTAAAGCCATCCACAATCAGACTCATATTTACCATTGCATTAAATAATGGATGGAAAATTAAACACATGGACGTCAATAATGCATTTCTTAATGGAGTTCTAGAGGAAGAAATATATATGCAACAACCACCGGGGTTTGTACAAGACTCACTCTAGTATGCAAGCTAAACAAGGCAATTTATGGATTAAAGCAGTCACCGCGTGTTTGGTTTGAGAGATTGAAGACTGTTTTATCATCAATGGGATTCAGCCCAACTAAATCTGACTCATCTTTATTTATTAAAATTAACAAATCATCAACAATATACATACTAATTTATGTTGATGACCTTATTATTGCAGGTAGTAATGAGGATGAGATCAGACAATTAACTGAAAAACTGGACAAACAGTTCTCAATCAAAAATCTTGGTGATATTTCATACTTTCTAGGAATTGAAGTAAAGAAAATATCAGATTCTGAAATACACCTTAGTCAAAGAAAGTATATTTCAGAATTGTTGATCAAGTCAAAGATGCATGAAGCTAAAGCTCAACCTACATCAATGATATCAAATCAGCACCTATCTAAAAACAGGGGAGAAGCCATAAATAATATCAACCAATATAGAAGTGTTATAGGAGCATTGCAGTAAGCAACTATAACACGACCAGATATAGCTTTTAGTGTTAAAAAAGTATCTCAATTCATGCAGGATCCTCTTGACGAGCACTGAAAGGCTGTAAAGAGAATCTTACGATATCTAAAGGGGACTATCAACTACAGCCTCACACTAAAAGCAAGCAAACAATTAAACATAACAGCATATACAGACTCAGATTGGGCTACAGATATGGATGACAGAAGGTCGGTAACAAGATATTGCATATATGTTGGAGACAATTTAATTTCCTGGTGTTCAAAGAAACAACAAACAATATCCAGATCTAGTGCCGAGGCTGAGTACAGAAGTGTAGCCGCAGCAACATCAGAGATTTTATGGTTGCAGTCTATTTTAAAGGAGCTGAAAATCGACACTAATATAAAGCCAGTAATATGGTGCGACAACCAGAGTACAATTTATATGATCGCTAACCCTATACAGCATGCAAGGATGAAACACATAGAGATTGACATTTACTTTGTTCGTGAACAAGTTCAGAAAGGAAATCTACAAGTCAATCGCATACCATCCTTCTGTCAAAAAGCCGACATTTTTACTAAATCTCTATCATCCAAAAACTTCATTAGACTCAGAGAATACTTAAAAATAAAGGATTGAAACAACCTGATTCAAGCCCGAAGACTTGTAGCTTCACTACAGAGGAGGCGTCAGCAAATCTACATGGATACGGTAAATTTTCATTAACAGTCGCCAGAGAATCTACTAAAGACTTGAAGCTTCGCTACAGCAAGAAGCAACTCCTTCTACCTTATCAACAGTCGCCAGAGCGCCTTCAAATCCCATGTAGAAGGCTGCTGCAGCTGATAACCTTCCAGATTTACTATACAAGTCTCGATTTAGCCAAGTCCTTTTCACCGATTGAAGCAATTTAGGGTTTTCCAGAAGAAACCCTAAACTTAAATTGAGGGAGGCAGATAAAAGTATAGGTGGAATACTCAGCATAGAACAAAGATAATACATAAGGGATAGTGTCAGATAGGTTATCCGCTTTATTTTTACATTGTAATAATATCTGGGCCTAGCCCATTTAGTCATTTACATTAATTATCTGGAACGTTATATATAGACCGGGTTATGTACAAACAAATCATTCTGAATAAAATTCTATGTTTCATTTCTGCAATCCACTTTCTTGCTACAAAATTATATCATCACTGAATTTTATCTCCTACCAAGGAAAAAGGATAGATACCGATCCCTTGCCTAGCAGAAGCATAAATTCATGCTTAACCAATCCTAGGATGTCACTCGCTTGAGTCTGCTTAACCATTGCTTCACAACCTTGCATGTATTCGTTCTTCGAGCCTAGCAGTCATCTCTTCGATTTCGTACTTTGATAAATGCGAAGTTTGTTTAGCCAAGTCCGTGCTGGTATTTCCATGTAAAAAGTTGAGTTAACAATATGTACAATTTTTTATAATGAAGAGAATGCATAAGATGTGGGCATTTGAATGCCAAAAATATTGGTATTCATTTGTTATTCGTTCACCACACACATCTCTGATCTGCAACAACCGCTGCATTAACACCTCCGACTGATTCACCCCACCACACAGCCTCTCCTGCCATAATCTAAAATAAATAAAAGTTGTATTCTGTTTTGCATGTTAACTTTATTTTCTAAAATTGTCATTTTATACAATATATATGCGTGATGCATATTTTTGTATGGATGAAAACCAAAAACTAAAAAGATTATATCAAACGTTATCTTTGCTTTTGCAATTATCTACAATGGGGATGATGCTTCATCTACGAGCTCTGTATGGGTATCTATTAAATCAATAATTTTGGACAGTTGCATTGTATAGTTATTGTTCTAATCTAATTTTAATACGTGGGATAAATCATGTAAAGGGAACTAACCAGCGTCCGACGGTACTGGGACTTAGGGATTCCACTGTGTTCCAGGACAACGAAGCTCTACATTCCGTAAGTAATTTACCTCCCTTGTTTAACGATGATTCAAATCTATGCAAAATACAAAAAGAAAAATATCATATTTATTAACTAAAATTCATGTCTACAGCATTTTGAACTCTGCAATATAATAATCATGTATATGGTAATTTTGAAGGACATTGTGTGATCTTTCATCTTTTTGGTCAGTACTAGTATCACTGAAAGCCTTTCGAAAGAACGAAACAAATGGCAAGGCTACTATTTTTCTTCCATTAAAACAGAGTTTAGGTCTACATGCCTAGTCCAGTTTCTAGATTATTGGGAGGTTGTTCGTTTTGCAATCAAAAATCAAATAGCAAAAGGGTATTAGTTGTTAACGTCACTCCTAAAAACATATTTAAATTTTAAACAAACTCGAAAATATTTGTGATCCCAAGTCTTTTTCTAATACATGAAAGCAAACTTTTGTAATGTCGTTGGTATAAACTTTTTAAAACAAAAATTTGCATCAATTTGTTTTCAACTTTTGAGTTAATACTAGAATATTATTTAAAGGGAAAATCTATTTAGACATAAAAACCTGACAAGGGACACAAATTATCAATCATTAGATTATCAATCATTAGATTATCCCTTGATTTCTACCTTTCATTAGATTATCCCTTGATTAATTTAGTGACTGAGATTTTGTGTCCTTTTCTTATGAGATATTTTTATGTTCAAATAGCCGCTCCCTTGTCTAAATTTTACAATTAAAAGAGGAAAAAGTTGTAGTTATGCTGTTTGAAACAAAGCTAGTATAAAAGTCACTTTTACCAGAGCTCCTCCAACAATTACAATCGTAATATTGAATCTTAACATTAAGGCTGAATAGTCAGATGAGGCTCCAACAAAAAATCCTTATGCATGACGTTGATTTAATCGTCATATGGTTGTATCAGTGCACTCGGATTAATTTAGAATGAATATTATTCAGAAGAAAACCCTTTTTTGGGTTGCGCATTTCTAAAATCTCCAGCTTTCGAGCTGAATCTCCATTTGGTGCAGATGCTTTAAGTCCTATGTATTTTGAATAACTTTGATTGTGATTTTAATTTTGTAATTTACATTAAAGGCCGCATAAATGGACAATAATCTTATAGCAAATTAAATTTCTCTGTGGCTAATTAAAGTCTGTTCCAATGGGATAGTCAGAAATACCTATTAGTGTACAATAATGTTGCCTGTTATTTTTGTACTAAAAAGCAATCAAACAATCTTGTATTAATATTCGATATGAATATAAAGAACCACCGCAACATAAGTGTTCACAAGCTATTCTTGATTTCACATTTCAAGTTTTCAATGCAATGTCAAAAAATTTATGCCTACAACATAGCAGTTATGCCTTAAGCTCAGTGGTTAAAATATTCCGTGCGCGTGATACCTCCCCACGAATTGAAAAATTGAAACCTATGAAGATTGGTTAAAGTCAAAGATTTTTTTTATTCTTTGACTTTAACATCGTAGAAACTCTCCTCCGCCACTACACTATCAACCTCACCACTTGACCGTCCACCTTGAATTGTCTTACTGGCACAGTCTTCGGCCTTGACCTCCTCAACGCACAACAGCCGCCTCCAAAGCTTCCCATAGCTGTTGCAACCTTGCGCAACACTCTGCTTCCCATCGCGATAGTCTACCTTTGCCGCAGTTCAGCTTGCTGCCTTGTCATACGCAGTTGGCCCGTCCGTTGTCGTTCAACCATCATTAGCTAGTCATGGTCTGTGCAGTCGTGCACTGCTGTAGCGTGAAGTCTTGCATGCTGTCATGCTGTTTAGCGTCGAAGTGGATGTTTAAACTTGATCAAGATTTTTCAGAGTACTGTCAATAAACTTGATTCAGAGATTGAAGCTAAAGATTTGGAAATCAGCCTGCTTAAATCCAAGCTTAACCGAATCAATGTTCAGTATGCATGACTTGCGTATATCTAGTTTGAATTTTAACCATTTACGATCTAATGTTTGTGTACAAATCTGTTAAGTCTTTGGTCAGGATCATGATCGTGATCAAGGAGATTGAATTTGCCGGTTGGGACATGGATTCTTCTTCTCACTCTATATGCAGAATTAAACTGAAACCTGAAATCAGAAAGTTTACATTTGAGTCTTATGTTTGTAGCAAGATGTTTTCAGGTATCCATGCTAAAGATTTCGACCATAGCGATTTAATTTCAAAGACTGTTTGAAGAGGAGTCAGCATCAGTTCTTTAAGGAGTTTCATGACTCAAAAATCGTGAATTATGAGAAACTGTTTAAGTTTCTGAATTTCGCGAGTTTTGTAGTATCAAATATTCGACCTTGGTGCATCCCAGATTAGAATATGTGGTATCGGGTTTGGGGTTTGTAAGCGGGTTCAATGAGTTGGCCAAAAGGGTTCGGTTGCTGCATTGTTGTTCTATTCTTTTCAGCCAGAGAACAATGTGTCAGTTTTTCAGGTGAGGAGGGGAACAAGATTTTCGGAGGCGTGCTTAATTTACATAGGAGGGAAAAAATGAATTCTAGTACAATACCACCCTATAGAAACACAGGACAAATCTCCATCTATTAACCACATATCCAGTTTCCTTAGACCTGCTTGAACCAAATCCACTCCCATATCAGACCAAAATAAAAAAAAAATCCTCTGTCTACACCACTCACATTCATATCATCACTATTTCTCAGTTTCTCGCCAATCTTTGAATCATCAAATCTCAAAACTTTTGCAGTCTTGGCATTTTCCAATATTTCAGTAACAAAATGCGTAAAGTTAAATTAAGTGCACATTAACAAGATTTTTCTGTAGAAATTAATGTTGGGGGGGGGGGGGGGGGGTGTGAAAAAATATGTAATGAGTCTGTGTACAATCACAATGGAGTATTTTGTAGGAAATACAATCACAATGGAATCTGTTGCATGCTCAAGTCAATAACAATTGTTTGTTGTATCAACCATCAGTACAGATATGGCTATGCAAATACATGCTAAGAAAGGTCAACATTTTCAGCTTATTTTGTAGAAATTGGAGACAATATATGATGACAACTGCAACTCATATAGTTGAAGACCTTTATTTAGTTAACTAAAGCTTAATATATTTTGTATGAGCCATCGTATCGTTTTATTTACCTTGATACATAAATTTGACTGTGTTAGCTAATTATTTCTTCCCTCTGTTTCAGAATCCAATTTTGAAAGATGCATGCAGTATCTCTTGATGCAGCACTAGTTGATGGTCAATGTGGTCTTGTATGCTTCAATGTTGGTATGTCTAGTTTGTTTAATAATACCCTTGATTTACCCATCGGATTGAGTTCAGGCTTGGGACTTGTCGAATTGGTTTAGTTTCAGGCATGTTGACCAAATGAAATTCAAAACCGCACATACAAGAAATAAGGGGAAAGTGAGTCTGCTTTTTCTGAAGAACACAACATTTTGCTTTACTCATTAAATTCTCTTTTTACCTCCTTTAGCTTTAAAACAAAGAGAAGGTGTGGTTGAAAACAATAATTGGACGCTGCTAGAGTTAATGAACTTCTTAAAATTAAACAACATGCTTTATCTTAAGATGATTAGTAATTAAATGGCGAAGTTTTCGTACCGTAAGTTCTTTCAATTACCAATCTATAGGCTTGTTCAGTTCAAAAAGAACCATATGGTTTAATAAAAATGCTTGTACGTCACCTACAGATCGCTAGTTTATTACCTGTTTTGTTTGATCAATTATCATTATCAATCTTTTTTGATGCACTCATGAAGTGGCACCATTGATGTAATTATACGCATTCAAAGGGAATACATATTTCTTTGGATTTACAACTACCAAAATCTATGAAAGGAGTGACTAATTGATATTAGTTCATATTTGCATTCACGTATTTATTTTATAGAATTATGAAGAAATGTTTATGAGTAACAGAGTTTTTATATTTGTAAATAAGCAAAACTTATGTTGAAGAAGTGCTGATGCTTGAATGAAACTGTAAAAAATTAGTTGTGTAATATGTTGATAGCAAAATCCTATGTATAACATAAGAAACACAGATGCAAAAGCATGTTAAATTTCATTATGGTTAAGCAAAAAATAAAAATAGCCAAGTACATACGACTTTAAACAATCAATAATTCCAACAATATATGGAACTCACTGATAAAATAGTAAAACGCTTCTTAAGATAATTTCTTGTAAGATAATTTCTTGCAAAGTAAAATTCAAAGCCATGTGTGACACAGAACAATTAATACAATATTATTATACGTGTCCTAAATTTGGTGGTTGTGCAAATCTGTTAGTCCAAATAAGCAATTAAATGTTAAATCAATGTGCCCATTTGTCATTAACTCCAAACCTTAAAACTACACTGCTGCTTATGTTAGATCATAGTTTGCGAACGGAAGAGAACGAGTGACAGATGAAATATTGTTAATATTGTTCTGAGAAAAACAATATTAAATTGTTTCAGTTTATTACCTGTTTTGTTCACTTCAAAACAGAAAAATAGATATACAATTTTGAAGTAGCAGCAGTAATTATATATAAATAAAATGGCCTAAAGTCAAGGCAATGCATTTTCCGAAACAGGTTGGACCTGCCATCAGCAAACTGAGCCTATGGTTGTCATCAGTAAACTACTGAGCCTATGGCTCAGTAAACTGAAATAATACAACAAATTCCTGAGAAATTAGCTTCAATGAGTTTAACTGAAATAATACAGTTAATAAATCCTTTTGTTTTCCTGTTTATTAAATCCTTTATGTCTCACGTTATTGCAGTCTTATCATTTTAAGTCATTGTGTTTATGCAGTTTTATGATGATGATCTCTTGGAAGAGCAGCATTTCTGGATTTGGATGACATCTATTACTACGAATACGTGGACTTGTGTTGTCTTGTAAAAGTTAGATAATGCAATCTCAGTATTATGAAGTTAATGATGAATTATATAACATGTGAATTACGGTAAATGTGACCATTGATATTATTTTGATTTAAGTTAAATGTTGATTGTTGGAAGTATGTTTGATGTCCATTCATTTATAGTTTTTGCTGAGTTATGTGGAATACTAAATCCATATGGATGTAAATCTGACGATCAATAATTTTTTGTGGATGCACGGTTGTGTAAATTTGCGACTTAATATTAAAAGCCATAGCATAATAAACAAATACAAATATCATTTGCGACGACTTTTAATAAAAGCAGTCGCATAACAAGACATTTTTGCGACAGTTGTTGATTAAAATGTAGCATACCAAGAAAATTTAAAACCAAAACAATTTTCTCTTGCGACATTTTTTAGTTAAAATCAGCCGCACAAAATTTTTTTGCAACGGGTTTTAATTAAAACGCATCGCAATCTGTAGCATGCTAGAAAACTTGGACACCAAAACAATGTTCATTTGCGACAGTTTTTTATTAAAATTAGTCGAACCAAAACTTTTTGCAACGGGTTTTAATTAAAATGCTTCGCAATCTGTAGCATACCAGAACACTTTAAAAACTAAAAGAATGTTCACCTGCAATGGGTTTTAATTAAAATCAGTTGCAAAAAAAAGATACCTTTTTGCGACTGGTTTTAATTAAAGACAATCGCAAATGACACTTTTTTGCGACAATTTCAAAACCGTCGCAATAGTTTTTCGCTATTTCCGACGTCTGCATTTGCTACGGTTGTTAAACTGTCGTAAATCATGATAAACAAACGTCGCAAATGGCCTGTTTTGTAGTAGTGACATTTCTTCTAATAACGTTTTCCACTTCACTGATATTTTTGCACCCAACGATGCTCATGATAGAACTGTAACATGGCAATATTGTTATGACTTGTCTCAACATATTAATGACCCTTGGGTTTTTGGTGGTGATTTCAACACGACTCGATTCGTCATTGATCGTAACTCTGGCAATGCATCTTCAGACTCTCCTCAATTTAATGCGTTTATCCAATCTTGCTCCCTCATTGAACCACCAATCAGCAGCCGTCGATATACCTGGTCAAACAGACGAGATCCCCCCTCTTTGGCTAAACTTGATTGTTTCTTCTTCAGTCTTATATGGGATGATCTTTTTCCTCCGTCATTAGTGAATGGTCTAGCCACCACCATTTTTGATCATTGCCCTATCTTCCTTGATACATGTTCTAGTCCCCCTATCATTCGTCCATTCAGATTTGAAAGACTTTGGTTGCTTGAACCTTCCTTTGATAGCTTTATCATCCGTAACTGGAATAAATTACCAAACCACCAATCTGCCTCTGTAAGGATGGTATGCAAGCTTCGTTCCTTAAGGAAATTAATTCGTCCATGGGCTAAAAATGTATGGAATTCCTTAAAAACTCGCATCTCTTCCACTCAAGATGTTATTCTCAACTTAAACATCATTGAGGAACAACATCCCTTGTCTGACTCTGAACGGTACAACGTGAAAGAACATGAGTTAGAATTAGACAGATTAATCAAGCAAGAAGAACTTGGTTGGAAACAAAGATCAAAAACTAATTGGATTAAGGAGGGAGATAAAAATATTGCCTTTTTCGTAGAAATGCCAATGGACATCGTCGCTCCTCTTTCATTTCAGAAATCGTTCACGACAACACCTCATACACTGATTCAAAGAACATCTGTCATCTCTTCACTAATTGTTATAGAAACATTCTTGGTTCACTTCCTCCATCTTCTCCTGATATAAACTAGCATCATTTATACCCTAACCCTTCTCCGATAATTATTGATCCAACCTTTCTCTGAGGAGGAGATTTGGCAGGCCCTAAATGAAATGGCGAATGATAAAGCCGCTGGGCCTGATGGGTTTGGCCCAGTCCTCTTCAAACACTTTTGGCCCACACTAAAAACAGATATCATTGAAATGTGCTCTGAATTCTTTGCCAACCCCTCATCTATTGCCAAATTAAATTATGCGAATATCATTCTCATCCCCAAATTCACTGGTGCCAACACTTTGCATTCCTTCAGACCCATTAGGCTTCTCAATACAACATTCAAAATTATCACTAAAATCTTAGCCATCAGACTTCAAAACCACATTGAATCACTGATTGACCCTGAACAATCTGCATTTATCAAAGGTAGAAACATTCTTGATTTGTTGCCGCTACCCAAGAAGTAATTTCCTATTGCCATAATTCAAATACCCCAGGTATTCTACTCAAACTTGACTTTTCAAAAGCATCTGACTCAATTAGCTGGGACTTTATAATCTCTCTTATGTCCCATAGAGGTTTCCCCTTGAGATGGTGTAATTGGATCAAAGCAATTCTTCACACTAGCATCTCTACAGTATTCATTAATGGAGAAATCGGTGGCAAAATTAAATCTAGAAGAGGATTAAGACAAGGGGACGCTCTCTCCCCCTTAATTTTTGTTTTGATTGTAGATGTTTTTAATCAAATGATTAAGCAATCAGTATCTCAGAGCATATTCTCTTGCATCTCACTCCCAAATTAAAATGTTCATACAACATGCTTACAATTTGCTGATGATACTATTCTCTTCACCCCTCCAACACCCTCTAACATCCACTACCTCAAAATACTCCTCTACACTTTTGCAATGATTTCAGGATTATCCATCAACTTCAATAAAAGCTCTATTATAATGTTAGGCAATTGCACTCACCTGAGTCCTAGAATTGCTGAATGTCTCAATTGCAAACTAGATTCATTCCCAATCACATATTTAGGCATTCCACTTCGTCCGACCAAACTTCACAAATCTAACTGGCTGCCTCTCATTTCTGAAATTGAAAATAGACTTGCAAGTTGGAAAGCCAATTCATTATCATTAGCGGGTCGCCTTGTCTTGGTCAAGCATGTTCTCACTTCACTTCCAACCTACTGGATGTCCTTCCACGAACTCCCAGTTTGGGTAATCAACAAAATTGATTCAATTCAAAGCTCTTTCCTCTGGAATGGGTGTAAATTGAAAAAACTAATCAATTGGCAAACTGTTTGCCTTCTGTTGAACCATGAGGGACTTGGAATTCACAACCTCTTTATCTTCAATATGGCGCTTCTGGCTAAATGGCTTTGGCGCTGCCTTACCCCAGGACAATTTATTTGGAAACATTGGATAGTTCACAGACTGTATCAAGCTAACCCCTTCTTCATCCTTCACTTCAGCCCTTCTTTTAATCCATCGCCTTTCTGGAAAGGAGTATTATCCACCATCCCCAGAATAAAATCTCTCTTTCATGTTATAGTCAATAATGGAAACTCTTGCTTATTTTGGATGGATATTTGGAACGAACAGATCCCCTTCTGCTCCCTTTTTCCAAACTTAGCATTATTAAACCAATTTAATCCCCTGTCAGTTGCTTCAGCACATTCTCTAGGCCCATTGGGTTTCTTACCTTCCACCTATTTTGGGCTAGAAACGATTAATGAGCTTGTGTGCATTGATCATATCCTTAACTCAACCCAATTCAACCCTGATCCTGATAGATTTATTTGGGCCTTGGGCCCCAACTTCTCTGTAGCGGCCTGTTATAAATTCCTTATTCATCCAGGTAGGTGCGTCACTTTCGCTCGTGTCTGAAATTGTCATCTTCCTCCCTGCGTTATCTTCTTTCAATGGCTACTCATTCATAACCGCATTAACACCAAAGATCGTATTTATCGCTTCAACAACAATATCGATCCTATTTGTGTCCTCTGTAACAGTCATAATGAATCTCTCACTCACCTCTTTTTTGAATGCTATATCTCCTATGCGGTTTAGGCTGCAATCAGCTCCTTCCTTCTTGGTTTTATCCCCTCGATTCACTCATTTTTTGAATATTGGCAGCATAACCCCCCAGACCCTATATTGGATTCTTTAGTGGCTCTCTTTGCCTGGAGTATCTAGTTGGAATGAAACTCTTATATCTTCGGCAGACCAAAGAAACTTCTATTAGGTATTTGTCATCACATCTTGCATCTTTTCGACTCTTGGACAGGATCGACCAGGCATGCTCGTTTCAGGTTAGCTCTGCCTATGCCTCATTCGCCTGGTTCACAAGAAAGTAGCACCCACATCCCGCTCTGATCGGCATAGTGCACTTATGCTACCTGCTTTACTTTATTTTGGCTTGTAATCTAATAAGTTATGGTATGCTCTGATCTATCTGATGTATAATTTTGCGTTGTTGTAAGCTGGTACCATCTACTTTGGCCTTCTTGGCGGAACTTTATGCCATTGGTTGGGCTTGTCAACCACATATTTATCTAGCTAATTATATCTATGCGTAACCGGCTGTGTAGTGCCACGCTACACACCCGTCTTCCTCAAATAAAATAAATTGGATTTGAAATGGTTTTAAAAATAACTAGAATTTCCAATATATAAATTGGAAATGGATTTGAATCGAAATTGTCTTCGGAATATTTCAATGTTGGATTTCGTGATTATACAGATATTGTTATGGAAATTTGAAAGATATATATATATATATATCGTTATTTCCAATACGATATTGTTGATTTCATAATTTGATATTGAATATAAGCCGATAAATTTTCTATTCAGAGCCTTGTATTTAATATCAAATGGGATTTGGGTTGTCGTGAATGGTGTCTTCATTAACACTGTTTTTAAACCCAATTGAGAAAAAGATTGAATCTTTTTATTTAGATTTAATGAAGTATACCAATTAAATGATATTTAATTGGAATTGAATTGGAGTTGACTTTTGAGTTTATCGTGAACGGTGTTTTAAATAACATTTGTTTTTTAACCCGATAATTAATGGAATGTGAATTGGGTTTGTTGTGAACTGCGTTTTAACGACATTCTTTCCTTAACCCGATGTACAGTGAAATGTTATTTGGAATTTATCAATCTTTTGTTAAGATTTAAAGGAGATTTTCCGAAGTAAAATTTTCCAATTTAATAAAATAAATTGGAATTGAATGGAATTCGATTTGGTAATAATCGAGGTGAGCTTCTGTAGAGGAAGACTGATAATATGTATGGAATTTAAAAGGCCTTGCCGTTATTCCATTTGTATTATCGGTTGGATATGAAAGTTCACATCGATTATATATATTGATCCGTTTTCCGTGAAGATTCCGTTATTAATGGAATGTGAATTGTGTTTTAACGACATTCATTCTTTAACCCGATTTACAGTGAAATGTAATTGGAATTTATAAACCATTTGTTAAGGTTTAAAGGAGATTTTCCAAAGTAAAGTTTTCCAATTTAATAAAATAAATTGGAATTGAATGAAATTTGATTTGGTAATAATCGAGGTAAGCTTGTGTAGAGGAAGACTATTAATATATATGGAATTTAAAAGGCCTTGCCATTATTCCATTTATATTATCATTTGGATATGGAAGTTCATATCGATTATATAAATTGATCTGTTTTCCGTGAAGATTACATTGTTAATGGAATGAGATTTTAGGTTTATCGTGAACTGTGTTTTAAAGGACATTAGTTATTTAACCCCATTAAAGATAAGATTTATTTCTTAGCTTTGAATAATCATTAAGTATTGATTTTTGGAAATTAATACTGAATTAGAGTTTTAATGAATCTTTAAATAGATTGAAAGGTGAATTTGATAACTAAAATTATCAAATTCAAGGAATGATCGAGAATGGAGTATCACCAGTTTTTCTCTAAGCGATAGTTGAATCTTTAATTAGATTTGAACCTGAAATGGTAATTTAATTTACCGATAACATTGTGGTGTTAGATATGAAATATTAACAGTTTTACTTCATGGGATGAATAGGTTGGGTTTGGGAAATTTAACAAATGATTACTTCGGTAAGGTTCGCTAATCTCGACTAGTTTGGATAAACCATAATTTGGTTTGAATTGATATTCAAAAGAAGATTAAAGAATAAATTTAAAGAACTTATCTTTGATAAAATTAATGGGAACCTTTCCCAAAATATAAGAATATTTGAATAAAGGAATATTCTGGATTGGAATGAGGCGTATGTTGTGATTTATAATACTTGTTTATTATATACGCGAGTTATTCGAAAAAGCCGGGTTTATACCTATTCTGAATAACTGAATTGACGATAAGTCGACGATGAAGACGGTGGTTGAAGACCGGAGGTCTTCACATCGTTTGGATAATTACTGATGATCTTGATTGGGCTGTACACCCAAGAGGAGGGAATCAGTTGGTGATCGTCCAGACATACTTGGAGATCGATGGATATGCGAGGAATAAGGTTCCTTTGGTTTTGTTCAGACCCAGAACAGACTAGTAAATGGATGTATGTCTAACATCGGATTTCATTCTGTGTGATTAATATACATCAGTTGCATATCGTGAATTGCCTGTGTGGCATGCTGAGATGCAAATGATTAAGGCTTCTATTGAAAAGCAAAGTCTTATGTTTGATGATCAAAGCACGACCTTTGTGGCATAGCTTTGTGTAGCGTTAATTTGCGAGTCTCACACCCCGGTGTGAACCAGAAATGGGAGAAGGACCTCAGGGAAATGGACATATGCTGGTTTCTAGCTAGAAGTGGTGTTTTGGGTTTTACATGCCCGGACTCTTTACTTATGTGGATGATGGATTGCGAGGTACCTTGGGTGTGAAGCTAAGAGAACTGCCGTTCTCTGCCATCAACTCGGTACGTTTGAAGAAACCAATGTACGTGAACCTTTTGAAAATACTATGTCGGACACTCATCTCGAAACAGGATGAACCGAAGGCACTCTCCTACCATATCCTATATAGGTATCACCCCATGTATCAGTAGTGAGTAGTCCTTGTAATCCAAAGATTTCAACCACGACAGAACCATTGTATATCTCCAGGGATCAGCCAAAGAATGTAAGTGATTCTTCCGTTTTATGAAGATCCACAGTCTTCAATTGCTCCAGTTTGATTAATGTAACACCCCGTAATTTTATAACATTAAAATTCACAAATTAAAGTATACTTAATTTTTAGAAAAGAATTAAGTGAAATGGGTTGCGCAGAGAAATATATATATATTGATATATATATATATATATAAATTAAAAATTAAATAAATAAATATGCGAAAAAGTTCAAAACAGCGAATTGGGAGGGGGAATAACCGAACCGACCCATTTTTGAGGTCGACCCGAGCCTCGCTGGGTCGACTAGGGGTTA
Organism: Allium sativum; assembly: GCA_030737875.1. NCBI lineage: Eukaryota > Viridiplantae > Streptophyta > Magnoliopsida > Asparagales > Amaryllidaceae > Allium > Allium sativum. Next base: position 976,142,874 of record CM060924.1, read on the forward strand.
ATCCATGGTGTTTGGCTATCAACCTGTGGGCCGATTTGCTCAAATGCAGATTTTGCATTTGATTGGTTCTCATGGTTCAGGGTTAATCTAATGGTCCTAAATAACTTCCTACACCTATAAATACATCCTAATGATAACCCTAAACCTAATTAAAATAGAATAGTTACCATCACCATGGAAATCAATGGAGCCGCCGCCAACTAAGAAAGAAGAAAAGCAAATTCAATTCTAATTCTCTCAACCCTAATGCAAAGCAAAACTCTCTCTTTTCTTCTCTAAATTGTGAGTATGATGATCTTAACTAGATTATTATCATTTTAATTAGGTTGAGTTATGAATGGATTATGAGTAGATGATGTGAATTATCATATATGTTGTTGTAAACCCCTTTTGCTATCATGTATATTGTAAATCCAATGTTATGTGATGATGATATCTTATATGTTGTAAATCATGCTATGATGATGTTATGTATGTTGAAAGTTTCTATGCTAAGTTGTGATGAATCATACATGTTAAAAAGGCCATGATGTTACCATCTATGCTAGTTAGTTCATATTAATTAAATCATCATGTTTGGGTTATGTTGATCTATATGACAAGTCACATATGCAAGTTAGATTGATTAGAAAAGTTATGAACATATGCCAAGACATCTATTATGACATCTAGAATTATGCTATGACATATGTGATATCCTATGCTAGTTCACACCATCATTATGTTGCCTAAAAACCCCATATGCAAGTTTATGTATAGATTTGGGCTATGATCATATCATGTAAATTGAGACATTTAACAAGTTGACACCTTTTGATCCTTAACATGTGTAGTTTATGCAAGTTTCACCCCTATTATGATTAGATTTATTTTAATTGTCTATATGTTGTGATAATTTATCTTTGTGCTAGGTGTTAGACTATACAAGTCTAGCCTATATTATGCGTTGAATAAGCGAACGTATAAACGTGGGGTAGGGGTAATATTAAGGATTTAATATTAAAAAGTTGGGGTGCAATTGATATGATTTTGCATGCCATACGTGGATGGCCATAATTGAGTCAATTATGGACATCATTAAAAGTTGACTTAATTAATAATTTGAATAGGGAATTATTAAAACTGGGGTAAAAGATTTTAAGTGTTAATCAATGCTTAGGTTGGACTCGTTTGTGACGTAAACCTGCCCGGACCCGCCTGGCAAATCCAGTGGTCACAAATGTCAGCCCAATGTGAGAGGTCCTAGGCCTAAACTAAAGCATAACGGTTGTAAAGACACGAGGTTAGACTCTTTTATGGTGTAAGACTGCCCGGACCCGCCCGGCAAATCCAGCTGCCATAAATGCCAGTCTAATGTGAGAGGTCTTTATGAGGTTATGGCCTGAATGAATTAAGAAATACTTAACCAGATAAACATGTAAGGTGGGACATGGGGGTTAAGTAGGTGCCTTGGGTGGCACGAGGAATCTAGGGGATGCCCTTAGTGGCATGTGAAATACGATTAGTAAGACTTAACCAAACACACATGTAAATGAACATGATTAAGAGGGTTAAGTGGGATATACTAGTGACAAGCTTAGGTGGGTAGCTTGTGGGGGCCCATTTCGACAAGTATCCCAAACGTATCTTTGTGGGCTCGACCCAAGTCGAGGGCGGGACACGCATGCTGGGTTTGACTGTAAGAGGCCAAAACGGGGAGCGGTGGCAACGCAAGTCCAACGGGTTTCATATGCGTGTGTGGACCCGGGCTGGTAGGTAAGACGTTGTTGCATCGTGTAGGTATAAGCCGTGCATTCTCAAGTTGTATCGGGTTGCCACTTTAGGGGAGTGATACACCCCACTGTGGGGCCAGCACGGGTATCTACGAGTAGGGAGCCGATCGAAAGTGGGTAGTGGGGTACACCTAGTGGAGATAGGGCAGACGACACCTATGTAGTCAGCTAGGGGTACGTAAGGCTATTTATAAAGTTTCTGTGTGAAGCAAGTGGGATCAAACAATAGGGTGACTGGTGTGGTTCAGTGTAGTAATGTGCGGTGCAGTGTAGTAATCATTCGTTAGTAATTAGGTGTGCCTTTACCGTTATCTTTAACGTTATCTTAAACGCTATCTTCATCTTCCTAAGAGTTCATAGACATTTACTTGTCTTCCAGCTTATGCCTTAGTCTAGTTATTTTGATAATAGTATTGTTAGAATTATCATATTCGCCAGACTTTATGTCTGAACCCCTCTATTTCTATCCTTTTTTCCCCTCCAGGTCCTCAGGTTGGGCCCAGCTCTAGTGGAGTTTGATTGAATTGCTTCATCTCTCTTTGGAAAGTTTGGACCGTTGAAGTAAAGTCCAGCTTGTTACCTTTTTAATGGCTATTTATGCAATGGGATTATGTATTTTGTTTTTATGAAGATGGATATTGTACTTGGTTATGATCTATGGTTTTATGATGTAACAAACATGTTTAATTTCAGCTGCAATAAAATGAAGCTTTAGATTTCCAAGTATTATTTACTATCTGTCTTGTTGTAATTTTTTTGTTCGATATTCACTTATAACCTCCATGGAAGTTAATGCATTCCCTTCGTGAGTGACATTAATGGACGTGGGGTGTTACACGTGGTATCAGAGCTTAAGGTTGCCAGAACAGATAAAAATACTTTAGAAAAATAGTTATTTTTGGAAGAAGTGCTTTCAAAAACATGTTTTAATGAGAAATTTAAAGAGAAAAGTTTTTAAGAAAAAAAACATAATCCCCAATAGCCCATATCTTTATCTTTCGAATTCTCCATTCTGAATCTTTCCTTTTTCGTTTCAGCATGGCTGAAGATCTTAATCTACCCGATGGTATAACGATACCAGGATGGTATAGGAGGTTATTAGAGGCTAGGGCCGCTGCAGGTCGAGCCAATGTTCCTCCACCACCAGTTGCACCCGTTCCTCCTCTTCCTCGCGTAGATACTTTTGCAAAGACGTGCAAGGAATTCAAGGCTATGGGTGGAAAACCATTTCAAGGGTCAGAAACGTTTGTGGAATCTAGATATTGGCTTAAGGAGGTGGAAGAATTGCTAGAAATCTTTGAAGTAGAAGAAGGGAGGAGGGTTCGATTAGCAGCTTGGTTGATGAAGAGAGAGGCCTCGTTTTGGTGGGAGGTCACTAATGGGGAGCGTCCTGTTGACTCTTGGGCGGATTTCAGACGTAGGTTCGAGGCGAAGTTTCTCTCAAGATGGAAGAAAATCTATATATGGAAAGGTTCCTGACATTGAAGCAAGGAAGCTCATCAGTGAAAGAATATATCAATAAATTTAATCAGTTAGCAAGGTTTGGCTTGGACTTAGTAAACACGCCGGAGAAGAAGGCTCTAAGGTTCGTGAATGGCTTGAATGAACCATTGCAAGGGTTGGCTATGACCCACATCCCGATGGGGGCCACCTTTGAGAAGTTAGTAGAAATGGCGCTCATGCATGAGGAGAAAAGCGCTAAAGCTGATAAGGCACCCGAGAAGAAGGGGGATCAGAAGAAACCACAACAGCAAAACAAGAAGGGTGGAAAAGACAATAACGGCAAGGGAAAGAAGAAGTGCTTTAACTGTGGAACCCCAGGCCATCTCAGCAAGGATTGCCGAAAGAAAAAGAAGACTGGCTGTTTTCATTGTGGCGATGTGGGACATCTAGTGAAGGATTGCCCAAAGAAGGGGCAGAGGGCAGGGACTACCTCGGGAGGACAGGTGCAGGCTCTTATAGCACCAAGGCAGGAAAGGGGACAAGTTCAGGCTCTCGCGGTCCCACCGCTGCAATAACGAGGTAGAACCATTTCTGTTGAAAGCATAGTTTTTCTGTTTGATCATCCTGTCCGTACCCTATTCGATTCGTGCGCATCGCATTCGTTTATCTCTACATCATTAGTTGAATCACTGCACTTAAACACCAGTTTAGTAGAGGATCCCTTAGTTGTTTCAAATCCAATTGGGGGCTCAGCTTATTTGTCTATGATGTATTTGGATTTGAAAATTTCCATACTTAGCGTTGAATTTAGATGTGATGCTTATGTGTTGGGCTTCACAGGCTATGGGCTAATTTTAGGAATGGATTGGTTATCCAGAAATGGGGTCGTTCTTGATTGTGAAAGGAGAGTAGTTAGGCTCGTGACTCGCCTTGGCAACACTCTCGAAATCTTTTGTAATCCCATAAATTCGGTTATGCTAAGTTATCTAGAATCGCTTGACGCGTCTGAGGAAAATCTATGATCTGTTAGAGTGGTCCGAGAATATTCGGATGTGTTTGAGGAGGTGAAGGGCTTGCCTCCGAAACGGGAGATAGATTTTCGAATATATCTTGTGGATAATGCGAAACCAGTATCTTTGCCAGTACGCCACATGGCTCCACGTGAAAGGAGGGAACTCGGTAAGTAAGTGAAGGAGTTGCTTGAGAAGGGGTTCATAAGACGAAGTATATCGGAGTGGGGTGCTCCAGTAGTATTTTCCACGAAGGCGGATGGGTCCCTTAGACTTTGTGTGGACTATAGAGAACTTAATAAGCTTACTAAGAAGAACAGACACCCACTGCCAAGGATTGACGATCTCTTCGATCAGTTAGTTGGCGCCTCAGTGTTTTCGCAGTTGGACTTAGCCACTGGTTTCCATCAGTTGAGAGTGGCTAAGGATAGCATTGACAAGATTGCCTTTAGGACTTCGGACGGTTTCTATGAATGGCTAGTGATGCCCTTCGGTTTGACAAACTCCCCCGCATACTTTGTTGATTTGATGAGTACGGTGTTTAGGGAGTACCTTAACAAATTTGTGGTAGTCTTTGTAGATGACATCTTGATCTTTTCTAAGGATGAAGAAGAGCATGCCCTACATCTTAGGGAAGTGTTGGAGACTCTTCGAGCGCATAAGCTTAAAGCTAAATTTTCTAAGTGTCACTTTTGGAGGAAGGAAGTACGGTTCTTAGGACACGTGGTTTCCAAAGAAGGGACAGCTGTAGATCCCGCGAAGGTGGTGGCCATCCAAGATTGGAAGGTTCCTAAAAATGCTACCGAAGTGAGAAGTTTCTTGGGGTTGGCTGGCTACTATAGGAAGTTTATCAAAGACTTCGCAAAGATATCAGCTCCATTGACACGCTTGACGAAGAAGAACCTAGTTTTCACATGGGACGTAGATTGTGATGATGCGTTCCAACGTTTGAAGAGAGCTTTGACTTCAGCCCCAGTCTTAGTATTGCCAGACGGGAGTAAGCCGTTTACCGTTTATACTGACGCTTGTGGGACAGGACTAAGCGCAGTCTTAATGCAAGAGGGTAGGGTAATAGCCTATGGTGGAAGGCAGTTGAGAGCGCATGAGAAAAATTATCCTACACATGACCTAGAATTGGCCGCTATTGTTTTCGCGCTTAAGTCTTGGCGTCATTATCTTCTTGGCAAGAAATTCGAATTATTCACTGACTACAAGTCTTTAAAATACCTATTCTCTCAAAAGGACTTGAACTTAAGGCAGCAAAGGTGGATGGAGTTCTTAGCGTCCTACGACTTCGAAATAGCATATACTCCTGGCAAGGGTAACGTGGTGGCCGATGCCTTAAGTAGAAAAAGATTATCCTTAAGTCCTTTGTTTGTTGAGCGGCAAAGTTTAGAATTCATTTCGATGTTTGACTTTAGACCTTCCGTTGACTTCGTACCCGGTTTGCTAGCATCCTTGGATGTCAGACCTACGCTTTTGGGACGGATTGGCGAGGCACGGCGAGACAACCCACAGTTAGTTGAGTTAGTAGAAAAGCTCAAAGGAGGGGAGTCATCAAGCTATATCCGTAGGTATTCCCTAGATGATAAGGGTTGGTTATGTAGGGATGGTAGACTTTGTGTACCAAAAGACGATGACCTAAGGAAGACCATTCTTGACGAAGCACATCATTCGAAGATGACCATTCATCCCGGCGGGGACAAGATGTACAAAGACATGAAGAGAGTTTACTTTTGGGCCGGCATGAAGAAAGTCGTGGCCGAGTATGTCGCTAGATGTTTGGTGTGCCAACAAGTAAAAGCGGAGCAAAAGAAACCCGGTGGGTTGCTTCACCCATTGGAGGTTCCACTATGGAAATGGGAAAGCATCTCGATGGATTTTGTGGATGGATTACCGCGATCGAGGAAGGGTAATACGGGAATTTGGGTTATAGTAGATAGACTTACTAAGAGCGCCCATTTTATTCTCGTGAAGAGTAAGAGGACTGCTCCATGGTTAGCTTCTGTATACGTTCGAGAGATAGTTCGTTTGCACGGTGTTCCTTCTAGCATAGTGAGCGACTGCGATCCTATTTTCACTAGCGAATTTTGGAGAAGCTTACAAGAGGCGGTAGGGACTCAGTTATGTTTGAGCACCGCATATCATCCTCAGACGGACGGCCAGACTGAGAGGGTGAATCGCATTCTAGAGGATCTGTTGAGGCTATGTATCCTAGACTTTGGGGGTACATGGGAAGAGCATCTTCCATTGGTTGAGTTCGCATATAATAATAGCTTTCAGTCCAGCATTGGTATGGCACCATTCGAAGCTCTATATGGATGACCTTGTCGTTCACCTACATGTTGGTGGGAATCTACGGATAAGATCTTACTTGGGCCCGATATGATTAGGGAGACTTCGGAGAAGATCGACTTGATTCGAAGGAGGATGAATGCAACGCAAGATAGGCAGAAATCTTATGCGGATAAGAGGAGGACAGATCTCGAGTTTGAAGTTGGGGACATAGTCTTTGTCAAAGTGTCTCCATTACGGAACGTTGTTCGCTTTGGGTCCATTGGGAAATTAGCACCAAGGTTTGTAGGGTCGTTTCCTATTAAGGAGAAAATTGGACAGATGGCGTATAGAGTGGAGTTGCCCGAGAGACTTAGTGGTGTACACGACGTATTCCATGTGTCACATTTGAGGAAGTGCTTGCACGAGACCGCGGAAATGGTAGAGCCGAGCTTTCTTAGAGAGGTAGAGATAGAGCGTGATGCGACAATTCGACGAGCTCCTACGCGCATTCTTGGGTCGGAGATCAAGAGGTTGAGGAATCGAGAGGTCAGACTAGTCAAAGTGCAATGGGGAGATGATGAGAGCAATGCTACTTGGGAGACGGAAGAGAAGATGCGTTCACGATACCCTTTTCTTTTTTAGGGTATGTCCTTTAATTTCTCCTTTATCGCTTAGCTTGTACTTATCTTATCTTTAGTATATCCTCTCGCTAGTATCTTTGACCTTTAGTTAGAATAATCCTATGGTTGAAACATGTGTTTGAGACATGTTATGTATGGTGGATGCAAAGTGGATGCAAGTGTTTGCTTGTGGTTGCTCGTGGATGCATATACACACACTATTAGGCACCAGATCGGCTCAGTCACTTCATATTGCATATTGCATATATATGGATGTATTTAGTAAAATGGATGTATAATGGTTGTACTATCATATAGTTACTGCATTCGGGTGGATGGTTGTGCACGCATATAGAATTAATATGTATCATTAGGAATCTTTTGCATACATATTGGACGCATGGCACTATCATGAATTGCACTAAGGAGGTCGACTGAATCAGTAGACCGCCTAATTTTGCATTAGATATGGACATATACACACACTGTGCATATAAACATTAACGCATTAGAAGTCTTTTAAAGACAATGGATGCTGGTGTTTGATGGTTGAGTAGATGGACGATTAGATGGTAGGATATACATTCTTCTTGACTTGGAGATTTCGGGGACGAAATCCTTTAAGGAGGGGAGAATGTAACACCCCGTAATTTTATAACATTAAAATTCACAAATTAAAGTATACTTAATTTTTAGAAAAGAATTAAGTGAAATGGGTTGCGCAGAGAAATATATATATATTGATATATATATATATATATATATATATATATATTAAAAATTAAATAAATAAATATGCGAAAAAGTTCAAAACAGTGAATTGGGAGGGGGAATAACCGAACCGGCCCATTTTTGAGGTCGACCCAAGCCTCGCTGGGTCGACTAGGGGTTAATCCATGGTGTTTGGCTGTCAACCCGTGGGCCGATTCGCTCAAATGCAGATTTTGCATTTGATTGGTTCTCATGGTTCAGGGTTAATCTAATGGTCCTAAATAACTTCCTACACCTATAAATACATCCTAATGCTAACCCTAAGCCTAATTAAAATAGAATAGTTACCGTCGCCATGGAAATCAATGGAGCCGCCGCCAACTAAGAAAGAAGAAAAGCAAATTCAATTCTAATTCTCTCAACCCTAAAGCAAAGCAAAACTCTCTCTTTTCTTCTCTAAATTGTGAGTATGATGATCTTAACAAGATTATTATGATTTTAATTAGGTTGAGTTATGAATGGATTATGATTAGATGATGTGAATTATCATATATGTTGTTGTAAACCCCTTTTGCTATCATGTATATTGTAAATCCAATGTTATGTGATGATGATATCTTATATGTTGTAAATCATGCTATGATGATGTTATGTATGTTGAAAGTTTCTATGCTAAGTTGTGATGAATCATACATGTTAAAAAGGCCATGATGTTACCATCTATGCTAGTTAGTTCATATTAATTAAATCATCATGTTTGGGTTATGTTGATCTATATGACAAGTCACATATGCAAGTTAGATTGATTAGAAAAGTTATGAACATATGCCAAGACATCTATTATGACATTTAGAATTATGCTATGACATATGTGATATCCTATGCTAGTTCACACCATCATTATGTTGCCTAAAAACCCCATATGCAAGTTTATGTATAGATTTGGGCTATGATCATATCATGTAAATTGAGACATTTAACAAGTTGACACCTTTTGATCCATAACATGTGTAGTTTATGCAAGTTTCACCCCTATTATGATTAGATTTATTTTAATTGTCTATATGTTGTGATAATTTATCATTGTGCTAGGTGTTAGACTATATAAGTCTAGCCTATATTATGCGTTGAATAAGCGAACGTATAAACGTGGGGTAGGGGTAATATTAAGGATTTAATATTAAAAAGTTGGGGTGCAATTGATATGATTTTGCATGCCATAAGTGGATGGCCATAATTGAGTCAATTATGGACATCATTAAAAGTTGACTTAATTAATAATTTGAATAGGGAATTATTAAAACTGGGGTAAAAGATTTTAAGTGTTAATCAATGCTTAGGACATGAGGTTGGACTCGTTTTTGACGTAAACCAGCCCGGACCCGCCCGGCAAATCCAGTGGTCACAAAAGTCAGCCCAATGTGAGAGGTCCTAGGCCTAAACTAAAGCATAACGGTTGTAAAGACACGAGGTTAGACTCTTTTATTGTGTAAGACTGCCCGGACCCACTCGGCAAATCCAGCTGCCATAAATGCCAGTCTAATGTGAGAGGTCTTTATGAGGTTATGGCCTGAATGAATTAAGAAATACTTAACCAGATAAACATGTAAGGTGGGACATGGGGGTTAAGTAGGTGCCTTGGGTGGCATGAGGAATCTAGGGGGTGCCCTTAGTGGCATGTGAAATACGATTAGTAAGACTTAACCAAACACACATGTAAATGAACATGACTAAGAGGGTTAAGTGGGATATACTAGTGACAAGCTTAGGTGGGTAGCTTGTGGGGGCCCATTTCGACCAGTATCCCAAACGTATCTTTGTGGGCTCGACCCAAGTCGAGGACGGGACACGCATGCTGGGTTTGACTGTAAGAGGCCAAAACGGGGAGCGGTGGCAACGCAAGTCCAACGGGTTTCATATGCGTGTGTGTACCCGGGCTAGTAGGTAAGACGTTGTTGCATCGTGTAGGTATAAGCCGTGCATTCTCAAGTTGTATCGGGTTGCCACTTTAGGGGAGTGATACACCCCACTGTGGGGCCAGCACGGGTATCTACGAGTAGGGAGCCGATCGAAAGTGGGTAGTGGGGTACACCTAGTGGAGATAGGGCAGATGGCACCTATGTAGTCAGCTAGGGGTACGTAAGGCTATTTATAAAGTTTCTGTGTGAAGCAAGTGGGATCAAACAATAGGGTGACTGGTGTGGTGCAGTGTAGTAATGTGCAGTGCAGTGTAGTAATCATTCGTTAGTAATTAGGTGTGCCTTTACCGTTATCTTTAACGTTATCTTAAACGCCATCTTTATCTTCCTAAGAGTTCATAGACATTTACTTGTCTTCCAGCTTATGCCTTAGTCTAGTTATTTTGATAATAGTATTGTTAGAATTATCATACTCGCCAGACTTTATGTCTGACCCCCTCTATTTCTATCCTTTTTTCCCCTCCAGGTCCTCAGGTTGGGCCCAGCTCTAGTGGAGTTTGATTGAATTGCTTCATCTCTCTTTGGAAAGCTTGGACCGTTGAAGTAAAGTCCAGCTTGTTATCTTTTTAATGGCTATTTATGCAATGGGATTATGTATTTTGTTTTTATGAAGATGGATATTGTACTTGGTTATGATCTATGGTTTTATGATGTAACAAACATGTTTAATTTCCGCTGCAATAAAATGAAGTTTTAGATTTTCAAGTACTATTTACTATCTATCTTGTTGTAGTTTTTCTGTTCTATATTCACTTATAACCTCCATGGAAGTTAATGCATTCCCTTCGTGAGTGACATTAATGGATGTGGGGTGTTACAATTAACATCCTTCATGTATTCGTACTTATTGGACGGAATGGTTTTCGAATATAAATTCGATCTTGGTCATTCCGTACCAATAATCATATGGGTAAAATTTGATAGTCGGTTATTTAATTATAAAAAAAATGAAATGGATCTACTGGTTGAGTACGGAGCGTTACTTAGCCCTTTTAATTAAAAATAATTAAAGAATGGTTTATTTAAAACTTCTAAATCTTTCAACATAGTATTCACTTCTAATTTTATATACAAATATTCTCAAACCATTTCTTTTTAATACTTAGAAAAATATCTGATATCATATCAAATTTCCCACTTAATTATCATTTCAAATCATTCGCTACGACATTTCTTATTATCCAAAATCGAGAAATCGATTCGACTCTTATCATTCGTGAAACAATCGTTACAATATCTTCTTTTTGTTTCGTTATTTGAAACAGTAATCGTCACTTATTCCTTTAGAATAACTCATTCTAAACTCATCTCTTTACTTTGAAATTATCATTATTTTTTCACAACTCCATTTATTACCTTGATTATGAAAATATCATTCATATTTTCTAGCCCATTTTATTACCGTTACTGTAATGACCCGTATTTTAACAGTGGAATAATTAACTTATTTAATTATTTAAATAACGAATATATTATTAAATCGACGATGTTAGAACGTATAATTATATTATAATTAAAACCGAGCTCGAAATGGCGCTGCAGTTCGTAATTTGGCGATTCGAACTTCAAACAAATATACAGAAGCTGTTTTAAATCGGATTTCTGTGAAACAAGAAACGTTAGGAGATGGTGGAGTATATCTTTCTAGTGGAAGAGAAAAATCGGGATTTCGTCATGTAGATTTTGATTTATGTCCAAATCAAATTTTGAAATAGTCGCTATAGAATCGTTTATCGACCGTAACAGTTTATTCGATATAACTAGATACTGGGTTTGAATCTAGATAAGGTTCTTTTGAGATATAACGATAATTTAATTTTTAGAATTTTATGGTAATTTATAATTAATTAAATAAGCACTTTTTATTTTGAAGTATTTTGCACTCTGTAATCAATATTTTGAGGTTTCAAAATATGAGTTAATCTACCGGTATTTTTATATTTTTGGGATCTTGGGACGTTGCTCGTCTCACCGGTGTTTTTATTTCTGTTCGTAGCAGCTCGTGTATGGACATAAATATATATATATATATATATATATGTGGGTATGTTAATTTTTACGAACTAAACAAAATATCCTAACGTAAAACTTGGATCAAAGTAGGCCACGCCCCCAATAGTTCACAGCCACAAACAAAAGAGGAAATAAAATCTCCTATATAATAACCTTTAACACCATCTAAACATAATTAAATTTCTCCCTTGGTTCACTTCGTCCGCCGCCAGTATTCTTCAATCCAGAAATCTCGGTGAGCAAAACAAATCAAAAAGAAATAGGAATAAAATCCTATAAATTGTGAAGCATGTATATGTGAACTTAGGGGAGCATTCTCTACGACCTGATGCTCTTTTTGAGCAACTCCACGCAAATTCTCTGCTGATCGAAAGTGAGCAGCGGCGATTAGGGTTGCCCTTGGTCGTCGGTTTAGGTAACCAGGGAGGAAGTCGAGGTCAGTTTCAAGTTCCTGACTTCAATTAGCATCTATCGACAAGGAATGGTGGGATTTGGTACAAAAGTATGTCACTTGACACACTGTAGCTGCTCGAGAAGCTGCTCCGACGCATTTGAATTCATGACTGCGAATTGGATGAGGCACACACGAAGTTGAGCAGGTGTATGTTTTTACTGATGAGCACAGTAAGGAGGTGAAGAGTTGGGAGTTTTCGTAGTGAAACAGTGAAGCTTGGAGATGGAGAATTCGAAGTATGTTTTCTGTAATGGTGAAACGGCATGAGAACGATGAAGTGTGGGATTTATTCCAGGAAAAGGGAGATGGATGTAGGAGCAGCAGGATTTGTTACTGAATTGGGAAGATGATGAATAATGTAGTGGCAACGGTTGTGTTTTCCAGTGGGCTTCCGGGCCAAACAGTTCAAAATATAGAAGGAGAAAAAAGAGTTTGAAGGTGAGGCATTTTTCTTGGTTCGAACAGTACTGAAATCATGAAAATCAAATGTGAGGAAGAAGGGAAAGGGTGCGGGTTTAAATCTGTTGGGCCGGAAGGTTTTGGGTTAAGGGATTTCGGATGGGCTGAAGACAAAGGAGAAAGTTAAGGCCAAATGTTTTATTTATTTATTTGTTTAAATCTAGCGTTGATTTAAAATAACCTATTAACTTGTTAATGTTACATCTTATACGTATGTATCAGAAATGTACAAAATTAGATCCGATAGGATCGTACAGACCGACACTACATTCTGGAACTGACTAGATGTATATTGGAGCTAGTTTGAATTTATGGCGAAATAAATTGTTTGATTCAAATCAAACAAACAGTTTATCGTTCTTTAACGATGAACTGCCAAAGTGAGTAAAACTCACTAACTCTGTTCAATTTATATTTCTATATAAATTGTACTTTATTTTTGATAACTGTTGATTGATTGCTATGTATTGATAATTTGGACTGTTAAATAGATTTGATTGAAAACGTAGATATAGTTATATATAGAAAACCGTCAATCAAATATGGATTCTGATTATCAGTATATTTCATGTTGGGATGAAATTGATGTATATTATTCTGTGTAACATCTGTGGATGCAGGGAGACAGGTTGGAGGAATTCGACTGGGTTCCTCAACAATTATTTTACTGTTTTCATATATTGTGTTATATGATGTGTTATATAATCTGTTCTGGATTATGTGTGTTAGAATGATATTGATCACTGTTATTCGATATTTTAAATATCATAAGAAACCCTAAGTTGTAAAAAGTAATATTTCAATGTATATTGAAATAAAGGAATTTTATAAAATCACAGGATTTTATAAAAGGAAAATATTTATTAGGTAAATAGAAGTTATAAATAGGAAATATTTGTAACGGTAAATAGAAGTTATAAATAGGAAATATTTGTAACGGTAAATAGAAGTTATAAAAAAGGAAATAGTTGTAACGGAAAATAAACATTATAAAAAGGAAATTGATGAGATATAAAAGAGATAATCGAATAGAGTTAAATCGAATTTAGTATTCGAAGGAGCTAATCGAATTTAGTTATTTGAAAAGAGTTAATTGAATATTAGTTATTCAATTAGAGATAATCAAATAAAGTTAATCTATTAGAGATAATCAAATAAGAGTTAATCGACTATTGGTTAGTCGAAGAATAGTTAATCGAATATGAGTTAAACAAATAGGATTAATCGAATTAGAGTTAATCGAATCAGGGTTACTTGAATATTAGTTGTTCAATTAGAGTCGATCGAATATAGTCATTCGAGATAGAGATAAAACAGACATAGTTAATTAGGGTAAGTGCCATTTAGCACGACTGCTAGCGTAATTCGCAGGGCTGCAGATAGCCTACGGCGGTCGGATGTTTTCCTGAGGGAATCAAGCGTAACCATTGTGATCGCTGCGATCTAGAGTCAAGCGAATGGAGTTAAATCGAATTAAGTTAATCGAAATAGAGTAATTGAATATTAGTCATTCAATTAGAAATAACCTGATTTGAGTTAGTCTAATATTAGTTAATCGAATAAGAATAGTCTAATATTAGCTAATCGAATTTAGTAAACCGAATACAAGTTAATCAAAAGGAGTTTATCGAATTTAGTTATTCGATAGAGTTAATCAAAAGGAGTTTATCGAATTTAGTTATTCGATAGAGTTAAATCAATAGAGTTAATCGACTTATAGTATTCGAAAGGAGTTAAATCAATAGAGTTAATCGACTTATAGTATTCGGAAGGAGTAAATCAAAAGGAGCTAAATCAATAGAGTTAATCAACTTATTGTATTCGAAAGGAGTAAATCAAAAGGAGTTAATCGAAAAGAGTTAACCAAGATAGTCAAGTTGGTTATGTGAATTAAGATAGTCAAGTTGGTTATGCGAATTAAGTTAAGTCAAGCTGGTTAGGTGAATCAAGTTAAGTCAAGTTGGTTATGTGAATTAAGTTAAGTTGAGTTTGGTTATTTGAATCAAGTTAGTCAAGTGGTTATTTGAATCAAGTTAGTCGAGTCGAGTCAATCGAGTCAAGTTAAGCGAATGGAGTTAATCGAATATTAATTATTCGAATAAGAGTAAATCAAATAGAGTTGAAAAATATAAGAAACTGACTAGAGATTGGTAAGTTGAATATTTTTCTGAGTGTTGATCTGATGTTGGTTTCGGCCTTCGGGGTTTATACTTAGAGAATTGTTCTCTTACTAGTTTACAGTTAGGGACTAATAGTTGTGGAATGGTAGTAATGCGTAAATGAGGATTGGAAATGTTTTCCAATGTAAATAAACGTATATTTTCTAATCAGAGAAAATAAGGAAATATATATATATATACACATATGTTGGATGATTTGATCGATAGTTCCATTTGGAATTAAGATCGTTGTGTGAACACCGACATGTTTTCATTGATAGTTAAATCACAGACTATCAAAGTTTGACCATTTTAACGTTGTTAATATGGAGAGACCGGTTGGATTCTTATCCAAAGAACCACTCTGTATTGGCATAAGCGTTGTGAATATGCCAAAGAAAATTGAAGATGGAGTAAAGTGCAAGGGCTGTTGTATAAGTCTTAGATAACAGTGACTAAGATGGATATACTGAATAGTGCCTTCGGTTTCGTTTAGTCCTAGAACGAACGTATATGGACGAGTGTCTGACAGAATATTTCCAATGATCGAATGGGTTGGTCTGTATAAATATATATGGTGGCAACAGATTTATTCCCTTAGCATAACATCCAGAATATTTGTGCAAATCAACTAGTGATTAACGGATCTGACAATGTGGCATTCAAAGTGATCGTGTTATAAATGAATGGAAAGTAATCGTAGCCTCCGGCCTCAACAACCAGGAAATGACAAAAATCGGGCAGGCAGCATGGCTAAGTCGGTCACACCGAAGTAGGGTGTATAATCACCTATCTAGAGAATATTCATTTGCTTCTTTAATCTATCAATGCTGTCCCATATATATACGGGAAACGGTTGCTGATCCCAACTGTTGGTGATGTACATTCGATACACTCAAGCGAAATGAGTGGTCGGTCATGTGTGGCTGAGTTACAAGATGTTCTTGTTGAACTCCAGTTTATCGTTCCTAGAGTACACTGATCGGAAGGTGGTTCCATACCTTGTCATAGTTGGAAATCCATTACGTGCTTGCGGTTTTGATTGTATACTATATATGTAGAACGTGAGATGAAAGCGTTTCTGCTAGATGATTATTATAGTTGTGGTTGATAGACGTTACTATAATATCAAAAGGTTTTTGATATAAAGATATTTTGGATTCTCATAAGGGAAAAACCCGTTCCGTTATACGGCGTGGTCTTATGAGATATCGTTACTTATTCAAACTGTTTAAAACTGTTTTACTCATACCAGTCCCATGACTGACCCGGAGTTTATTTTGTTTTGTTTTCCCTAAACTCTTGGGTGCCTAAATTTGTACGAGCAGTCAAGTAGTCAGGATTTTACAGATACACTTGGAGAGCTTGGAGCAGGAGGCTTCAAGATTCTATAGCTATTGTTATTTCCGCTGTGTTGTAAGTGTTGTACTCTGAAATGTTATTGTATACATATACTGTTTGTACTTCAAAGGTTATGTTATATTTTATTCGTTCCGCTGTGAGATTCGTGTTACTCTGATGATGATGTTCTTCTTCTTCTATTCTACTAGTTCTAACTTACCTATCCTCACCCTCTATCTTCTTTCTATTAATTTCTTGAATTTCCAGTGCAATTTGGGGTTGGACTTGTGTTATTTGGTCAGCTCAAATTGGACCGGATTTTCGGGTCATTACAGTTACTTTGGAAATATCAATACATATTTCCCTAAATTATTTTATTTCCCTATAATTTGAAATCTCATTTTGACAAATTCTTCGAACAACGTCGAATTATTATTTCTCATAATAAATCGCTTTTAACATCTTTAACATTACAATTAATATCATCCTCTGATAATCCTGAAGTTATTCAAGTTGGGGTATTTTAATTACCTCTCAGACCTTGATCAATAACATTCTTATCTTAAGATAAATACAAACTGTAATTCCAAAACCCATATTCATTCTAATACCAACAAATACTACTTTACCATTTATTTAAATTATGGTTTTATAAAACCTCCTTACTTCTGAAATCTCCTTTTTAAATATACTATTATTACTAAGTTCGTTGATTTAGTAAATGATAAATAAAATATCAACTTTTAAACCTCAGCTTCTTTAAACTATTTGTTTCATTATCAGGATTTTATTATAAATCTTTTTACTCTATCTTTTACCAAATTCAAGTACAAAATCTTTGTTTCTAAACCTTTTAATCATTTCCTCTTTGGAAACCTCCTTTCAAAACTCATCCATTTCACTTAATGTAACTATTAAATAATGTTAATTTAAATTAATGCTTTAACTCTCCATCTCCTTTATCATCTCGTTTATACAATTCTGGTTTAATATAAAACCCTTTTTCCATCTTGATTTCTTTTACTTAATTCCAACATTTATTTTAAGCTTATAGCATTTGCTTAAAATCACTTTATAACTTCACTTACCACATTCGATTTAAATATAAATCGGTTCATAAACTCACTTTGAAATCCAATTACATTTCGTTACTAACTTCGATCACATACTTAAACGAACTTCATTTAAGAAGAGATTTCTTCAAGTTATTATTAATTTACTTTATCATTACTGGAACAAATATCCAATTTCTTTTTTTCTTATAAAGTTAAACTGTTCGTTAAATGATTTCATTGAACTAAGCACAAACTCATTTAATATAATAATCAGTTTCCATTAAAATAGTTGACTTAGTGTAACAACCCATATTTTTGCATATATTTAAATTTGTATTTGGTATATAAATTGAGCTATAATGGTTAAAAATTTAATCTTGTTAATTTTGATAATAATTATTATTTGAATTGAAAATATATAAAAAAAATTAATTTAGCTTATATGGGTAAATGTTGAATTAATATTTGGATAATTGAATAAGATTTCAGTTATTTGGTTTATAACTGGAATTCAGACATTGCATTGTCCTTAGTCAATTTAGGAATGTAAATACTTGAAATATATTTATAAAGTTGGGTAAAAGTTAATTTTTTCAATTATAGTAATGAATTAAATTGCATTGAGAATAAATGGAATTTTAATTTAGTTTATATTGATGCAGAATTGAAATTGTTATATAATATTAGCGAATTTGATTAAAGATTTGAATTGTTAAATTTATAATTGAAATACAATTTAATTTGCTAAATAATCAAATTTGTGGATTCAAAATGTATTGAATCAATATATTGGATTTATTTAAATTGTAATTGGATTTAAATGGAATTTATTATATATTTAAATTGAATTAAAACATATAAATGAATAATCGGATATTTTATCGATTAATTAACTGTGAAATTTAACTGTTTTGGCGATTGTCTTAGAATTCGATGAAATAGGTTCCATCGGATCCAGAATGATGAATATATGTAGTTTCGAATTTCATAACAATCTGACTTGTCATTTGATCGTACAGAATAAAACATGAACGCTATCAATGTAAATTGATAATTGTTTGTTTCTCGTATTGGATCTTCTATATATGTATAAATAAATTCCATTCCACTTTATCAGCCTATTCTTTACTACGTATACTTTTCTCCATCAAAGTTTTTATCTCTAATGGCTGAAACCAATTTCCAAAATCCTAGTTTAATAAAAATACAAACTTTAAGATCAAATCTCGTCCAAATACCAACATATTATATATGATTATTAAGAGCTCGACGATACGAAGCTTCTAGTGCCTTTTGTTTTTGCATGAAGCATCCCTGTCAGCCAGAATTTATGGTCAAAGGGGACAGATCGCGGAACCCTAATCGAGAATTTGGGCATTTTTAATCTGGTCTCAAATCGCGAAATCCGTGATCTGGTATGCTAGAGGAGGGTCGTACAAGGTCTATGGTGATATCGAAAACATCTGGAAGTTGTCGTGGTGGTCGATTTGGGTGTTTTGTGTCGGATTTGGGGTTTTCGTTCAGCTCGCCGCAGGGGGTCCACGGTTGACCAGAATTAAGGGGTCCGACACCAGGAGATGCGGGTCGGGATGAGGGTCATTATGGTGATGGTCTTGGCAGTTATAGAGGTCGGTCGATGGTGAATTTCGCGGTCAAACTTGCGGTCTTGGATGGGTCTATCCGTTAGTGTATACTGTAGCAGAAAGGTGGGAGGAGCGGGAACAGTTTAAAAGGGCTGCTGACGTGTCGGCTTGTGGTTGGTGAGGAATATGTTTTATTAATTTTATATATATATTCAAAATTCAAATGGTAAAACATTGATAACTTTCACATATTAACTCGGATTTGGACGCGGTTAGGTGCGTTGGGATCGTGGTGGAATTACGGACAATCTGAGACTGGTTTCACTGCATTTGGAGACTGTGAAATTTTTGGGCTTTGGTTGGACGTCCAATCCACTAAGGACCCAAAGGTGAGTGATTTTCTCACTCACAACTAACTAAATTTTTCCTATATTTATCAAATTAAATTGTCAAATAAGTTTGGTTGCATGGTTATGTTTGATTGGTTAAAGGTTGCTTAAATTTGACATGCAAGTGTGTAACAGGCAATGAAATTGAAACACCCCGCCTCCGTTAAGGTCACTCACAAAGGGAATGCCTTAACTTTGGTGGAGGGTTATAGGTACAAGATACAGAAAATTTTACAAGACAGATAAATATAAGCAACGAAATTCAAATATTTATTGCATACGTGGTTCAATACAAAAGCATTACATCAAATTTGTCTCAAAATAACTTCCAAAACATTTCAACATAATTTCTGTCCTGATTATTTAATAAAGAAACATAAACCATAAATAAAACTGCATAAATCCCTAAGTGTAGTGTCCAAAAGCCATAGCCAAGGTAAGAGAGTCCTAATCATACATCTACTTTCTTGAAGCTTGCAAAGAGTCTGACTAAGTTGGAGTATTCCCACCCTATGGACCTTGGGGCGGGGAACGGAAGAAAAGAGGACGAAAGAAAATGGGTCATACAATAAGTCTGATAAGTTTAGTGATTACTAGTATTTAAACAAGGAAAGGGAACATGACAGTAATAACAAAACATAGGACAGTACCCTAATATAAGATAAGAGGAACATGTGATCGAACCCCTTACTATAGTCTCTGCAGCTACTTATCCATTGGTTCAACCAGCCCCCACGTGTTCATAATAAAAGAACCCCTTAATGATCGGCTCCTACTCGCATGCAATCATATCCTGTATCATTCGGCCCCGCTTGACTGTAGATACCTGTGTTGGTCCCACCATGGGGTGTATCAGTCCCTCTGGTGGAAACCCGACACGATTCGAGATGCATATTGTATACTACTGATGCCCAGTGCCTGATTTTTTCACTTCGGAGTGCATGCACGCCCATATTCCGTCGGATTCTACACAAACGCACCAACCGCCGATGTTTTGACCGCTTATAATCAGCCCAGTAATCGTGTCCCACCCTGCCTAGTTTCAGGATACCATGATACATCTATGTGGGTTACTGCTGAAATGGATCCCCCGTTACTAGGATTTTCTAAACAACATGTTTATTTGGTTAAGTGTCCAAGTTTACCTAACCCCACCCATCCGTTTAGTTAACATGTTAAATCGGTTAAGTGTTTCCCTAATTGACTTAACCCTACCAATCCTGACTTAGCTTTAATTTATTCACTAAAGCACCAACCACTCACATTAGACAGGTCTTGTTGTGGTCACTAGATATGTCGGTCGGGTCCGGGCAGATTTACAACATAACTCAGTCTAACCTCGGGTTCTTTTTGGGCTTGATGCACTAACCACCCACATTAGACAGGTCTTGTTGTGGTCACTGGATATGCTGGTAGGTTCCGGGCAGCTTTACACCACAACTCAGTCTAACCTCGGGTTAGGCATATTCGTCTTTTCTAAATTCACATATTTTCTATATATGTCTAATTTCTTTATGTAAATTATTTTTAATTTAATCATGCCATAATTATCCTTTGATTATGCCCACAATAAATGGTATATCAAATATACCATCTATGCCATGAATTTTCATATTTTCCCATCGCTATCCCCGTGGAACGTAGGCATGAATCACATAAAATGTTGGGCTAGTAAATTAGCCCAAACCCATAAAAAAAGGGTAATAAACAAAGGACACGAAATAAACATATACATTTAACTTATCATGTGTAACTTGGCATAGAAGTATCATTAACTAAATTAAACGGGTAAAGGTGAACTTGTGACTAAGTTGGGTCTAATTGTCATGTGAACTTGATAAAGGTCTAGCATGGAGGTTTACCATATAATCACAGTTTTAAACCACAACTTAGCATATTAACTTATGTATTTCAAAACATAAGAAAGCTATTACAAACATATTTAAATCACAACTTAGCATATTAACTTATGTGTGTTAAACATAAGAGAACTGTTATAAACATATTCGAATCACAACTTAGCATGATGAC
Source organism: Allium sativum (assembly GCA_030737875.1). NCBI lineage: Eukaryota > Viridiplantae > Streptophyta > Magnoliopsida > Asparagales > Amaryllidaceae > Allium > Allium sativum. The sequence continues at coordinate 976,164,170 of CM060924.1, forward strand.
TTATGTTTTTTAAACATAAGAGAGCTACTATAAACAAATTCGAATCACAACTTAACATGATAACTTAGGTGTGTTTAAAAAAAAAGGGCTATTATAAACATATTCGAATCACAACTTAGCATGATAACTTATGTGTTAAAACATAAGAGAACTACAATTCCAATTTTTCAACATAAATAGATTCCACTTAACATGGATCTAAATATACATGAGTGTTGATCTGACATATAAGCATGTGCTTTATATCATAAACTTGCATGTAACCACCAAATTATAACACGACATGTTTCACCATTCAGTCGGCATAATAAATCCATTACCCAATCATAATAGATTCCAATAACATACAATATGTTCATCACCACAAGCATATAGACATGATCAATCGTAACGGTACTTTGAGATAAATGAGAATCAACTTTATTTATCTTATACATAAGCATCATTCTATATTCGAATTACAACATGTCATGATTCATTTGAAAGAACGTTTAAATCTGCGTAATAACCAACTTACAAAAAGGAATTCTTGATTTCTGAAATCTGAATTCTGAAATTGGTAAGCTCGCCATTGATGTAGATTGTTGAATTTGATTACATTAATTTGATTTTTGATTCGGGTTTTTATCTTGTCTTTGAATTGGTGAAAACTACTCCAAATTCTCTATTGATGGCATGATAGTTCCAGGATTATTTTTGTTTGATTTTTAGATTTGAGCATTGGGTTGTTTATATAGAATTTCAATTTAATTTGAGCCTTCGGATGATCCTAGAGCTAGCCATAACCATTCAATCAGGATAGGGTGACACTTCAGCCCTAATGACTCAGCAAGGAGTCAGAAAGGACTCAGCAATGACTCATAGTATGGATTAGATCACACCAGAAAGCTGTGCAGGCTCTCTGCTCGGCCTGGGTGCACTTGGCAAGTGCGCCAGTGCAACTTTTGTACTAGCGCACTTCCCAAGTGCGCCAGTGCATTTTCTTTTTTTTCTTTTTCTCTTCTGGTTTTCAGCTTAACTTCGTTCGTCCATATCTTCTTCATACGTTGTCCGTTTTACGCAAACTCAGACTCTATCTCAAGCAGAATTCTGAGACAAACACAATGGCGTAACTCGTATCCCTTAATTCTCACATTTGAAATTAATTATTCTTTGATTCATTACTATAACGTTAACAGAAAATACAGGGTGTTACATTCTCCCCTCCTTTTAGGATTTCGTCCACGAAATCTTCAAGTCGAGAAGAACTTATATCATACCATCCAATCACCCATTTACTCAACCATCAAACACAGGCGTCCATTGTCCTTAAAAGATTTCTAATGCTTCATGATCATATGCATTGTGTGTGTACATGTCCTTATCTAATGCAAAATCAGGCGGTCTATTGATTCAGTTGACCTCCTTAATGCAAATTATGTCAGTGCCATGAGTCCATTATGATTGCAATTTTTTCCTACGCAAAATTTCCTACATGAGCGCACAATCATTCATACAAATGCAACGTCCATATGATAACACATCAAGTTTCAATCCATATACAAATACATATATGCATATGCAATATGGAAGTGACTGAGCCGATCTAATACCTAATGTGTGTGTATAGCCATCCACGAGCAACCACTTGCAACCATCAACCATAACATGTTTCAATTACATGTTTACATCCATATGGGTTTCTACCTAAGGATAAAGGATAGGATCGAGGAGATATACCTAAAAAGATAGATACGAGCATAAACTTAAGGAAAAAGAGATTAAGGATGTACCCTAAAAAAGAAAAGGGTAGGTTGCGCGTATTTTGTCCTCAGTTTCCTAAGTCGTGTCTTCCTCGGCGTCGCTCCACTAAACTTTGACGAGCTTAACTTCACGGTTGCATAGCTTTTTGACTTATGTTCCCAAGATACGGGTTGGAACTCTCCTCACGGTTGCTTCTTGTTCAACTTCTACTTCCTCTAGCACGCTTGGTTCTACCACTTCCGTAGACTTGTGTAAGCACTTCCGAAGGTGAGAGACGTGAAAGACATTATGAACCCCGACCAATATTTCGGGCAGTTGTACCCTATAAGCCATCTTCCCAATCTTCTCGATGATAGGGAACGGCCCTACAAATCTTGGTGCTAACTTTCCTGCGGATCCAAAGCGAACGACATTCCTCAAAGGAGATACTTTGAGAAACACCTTGCCTCCAACTTCGAACTCAAGGCCAGTTCTTCTTTTGTCTGCGTAGGACTTCTGTCTATCATGGGCAGTCTTCATTCTTCTTCGTATCAAGTCTACTTTCTCTGAAGTTTCGCTAATCATGTCTGGTCCAGGTATGAGCTTATCTGTGGACTCCCACCAGCAAGTTGGTGACCTGCACGGTCTTCCATATAAAGCTTCGAAAGGCGCCATGCCTGTGGTGGCTTGTTAGCTATTGTTGTAAGCGAATTCCACCAAAGGTAGATGATCCTCCCATGTACCTCCGAAGTCAATTATACATAATCTTAAGAGGTATTCTATTACTCTGTTGACTCTTTCCGTTTGGCCATCGGTTTGAGGGTGATAGGTCGTGCTTAAGCATAACTGTGTGCCTACAGCCTCTTCTAAACTCTTCCAAAACTCGCTTGTGAAGATAGGGTCTCGATCGCTCACTATGCTGGAGGGTATCCCATGGAGTTGAACTATCTCTTTAAGATATATGGATGCTAGAGATGAGACAGTCCTTCTACTTTTGATGGGTATAAAGTGGGTACTTTTAGTAAGCCTGTCCACTATTACCCAAATACTGGTATTGCCCCTTCTTGATCTAGGAAACCCATATATAAAGTCCATTGAGATGCTATCCCATTTCCACTGTGGGACCTCTAGAGGATGGAGCAGACCACCAGGCTTCTTCTGCTCCGCCTTGACTTGTTGGCATATTAAACACTTAGAAACAAATTCAGCTACGTCTTGCTTTATGCCATTCCAAAAGAAAACTCTTTTGATGTCTTTATACATTTTGTCTCCGCCTAGGTGTATGGTCAGTTTGGAATGGTGTGCTTCTTCTAGAACCGCCTTTACCAAGCCCCTTGCTTGTGGGACACATAGTCTTCCATCTCGTCTCAACCAACCCTCGGCATCAATGGAGTATCTATTGAGGTGACTAGAAGTCTCACCCCTAATTAACTTGTACACCACATCGGCTAGCTGAGGGTCTTCTCTTTGCGCGGCTCCGATTGAGTCTAATAGAGTTGGCCGCACTTCTAACGTTGCTAGCAAGCCAAGTACAAAGTCAGAGGAGGGTCTGAAGTTAAAGCTTGCTATGAACTCCAAGCTTTGCCTTTCCACAAAGAGAGGGCTTAAGGTCAGTTTCTTTCTACTCAAGGCGTCTGCTACTGCCTTGCCCTTGCTAGGAGTGTAGGAAATCTCAAAATCGTACGAGGCAAGAAACTCCATCCATCTTTGCTGCCTCAAGTTGAGATCTTTCTGTGAGAAGAGGTATTTCAACGATTTATGGTCAGTATACAATTCAAATTTCTCACCTATGAGATAATGGCATCGAGACTTAAGCGCAAAAACGATGGCTGCCAACTCTAGGTCGTGGGTTGGGTAGTTTTTCTCATGTACTTTCAACTGCCTTCCACCATAAGCCACTACCTTCCCTTCTTGCATCAGAATAACGCCTAGTCCCGTTCGTCATGCATCTGTGTATACTGTAAACATCTTGCTTCCATCAGGCAATGTCAGAACTGGGGTTGTTGTTAGAGCCCTTTTTAAACGTTGGAAAGTAATATCGCAATCCAAATCCCAATTGAAAGCTAGGTTCTTTTTTGTCAACCTTGTAAGTGGATCTGGGATTTTTGCAAAATCTTTGATGAACTTTCGATAAAAGCCTGCTAGCCCGAGAAAGCTTTGGACTTCGATTGCGTTTCAAGGAACCTTCCAATCTTGCACAACAACCACTTTCGCGGGGTCCACAGCTATCCCCTCTTTGGACACTACGTGTCCAAGGAACCTAACTTCTTCTCTCCAGAAATGACACTTGGAGAATTTCGCCTTCAACTGATGTGCACGGAGAGTATCCATGACTTCCTTTAGATGCTGAGCATGCTCTTCCTCATTCTTTGAGAAGATCAAAATATCGTCTACGAAGACCACCACAAACTTATTGTGGAACTCTTGTAACGCCCTACTCATTAAATCAACGAAGTAAGCGGGTGCATTTGTCAAGCCGAAAGGCATGACAAGCCACTCGAAGAAACCATCAGGAGTTTTGAATGCGGTCTTGTCAATGCTGTCTTCAGCCACTCTTAGCTGATGAAACCCGGTAGCTAAATCTAATTGGGAGAAGACTGATGCACCTACAAGCTGATCGAACAAATCATCTATTCTCGGGAAAGGGTGCTTATTCTTCTTGGTCAGCTTGTTTAGCTCCCTATAATCAACGCACAGGTGAAGCGAACCGTCTGCTTTAGTTGCGAACACTACTAGAGCACCTCATTCAGAAATACTCTGCCTTATAAACCCCTTCTCAAACAATTCTTTAACTTGCTTGCTGAATTCTTTCCTCTCCCTTGGAGCCATGTGTCTAATGGGTAAAGCAACGGGTTTTGCGTTGTCAACGAGGTATATGCGGAAGTCTATCTCCCGCTTCGGAGGTAAGCCCTTTACCTCTTCAAACACATCTGAGTATTCATGGATTACCCTTACAGACTGCAAGTTCTCAACAGATGCATCAAGAGATTCTAGATAACTAAACATAAAGGAGTTCATGGGATTACAAGAAATTTCGAGAGTGTTACCGAGGCGAGTCATGAGTCTAACCACTCTCTTTTCACAATCGAGGACGGCACCATTACTGGATAGCCAGTCCATGCCTAGAATCAACCCATAGCCCGTGAAGCCCAAAACAAAGGCATTACATCTAAACCCAACGCTTAGTGTAGATATTTTCAAATCCAAACAAACCATTGACAAATAAGCTGAGCCCTGAATTGGATTTGAAACAACCAAGGGATCGTCTACTATACTTGTGGCTAGGTGCAGAGATTCCACTAAAGCAGTAGACATAAAAGAGTGCGATGCGCCAAAATCAAATAATGTACGAATATGATGATCAAAAAGATAGACTAAACTTTCGACAGAAATATTTCTACCTCGTTCTTGCGGAGGTGCCGTGAGAGCGTGAACTTGTTCTCCAGAAGAAGGTCCAGCTCGCTGCCCTTGCTTCCTTGGGCAGGCCCTAGCCATGTATCTTGTCTCACCATAGTGGAAACAGCCACCCATCTTCCTTTTCTTCTTCTTGCAGTCTTTGATCAGATGTCCAGGAATTCCACAGAAATTACACTTTCTTTTATCACGGGGTTTGTTGTTCTTCCCTCCTTTCTTTGAATAAGCCATCTTGTTCTGTGACCCCTCCCCTTCTTATCTTGAGGCACTTCTGCTTTTGCCTCTTTCTTGCCCTTGTCTTCGTCATGTAAGGGTGCCTTGTCCACTAACCTCTCGTAAGTAGCCTCCATAGGTACATGAGTCATAGCCAGGCTGTGAAGTGGCTCATTCAATCCCTTGACAAAACGGAGAGCCTTCTTATGACGAGTATTCACTAAGTCCAATTCAAATCGGGCCAGCTGATTGAATTGGTTGACGTACTCCTTGACCGTCATACTTCCTTGTTTAAGAGACAAGAACTTTTCCAGTTGTAAACTTCGTTCAGCTCGTGCGAGGAATTTCGTCTCAAACCTTATTCTGAAATCCATCCATGTTTCAACTAGTCTTTCAGCGTTAGTGACTTCCCACCGAAAAGAAGCTTCGTCTTTGAGCAACCATACCGCCAACTATACCTTCTGCCTATCGTCCACCTCGGAGAAAACAAACCGATCCTCAGTTTCTTTGAGCCAGTTCCTTGCTTCTACGAATGATTCAGTTCCCTTGAAATCCTTTCCACCCATGGCCCTAAAGTCTCTACAAATCTTTGAGAAAGCATTTGCACGAGGAGGAGGAGGAGGAGGAACCGCTGCAGCTGGAGGAGGAATATCAGCTGGGCATGCGTCGTTGGCCCTAGCCTCTAAGTACCTCCTGAACCAGCCAGGTATCGGTACACCCTCTGGAAGGTTAAGATTCCCAGACATGCTGAAACGAAAAAGAAAAGATTCAAAACGAAGGATAGAAAGGTAGTGCATATGGCTTTAGGGATTATACCCTTTTAAATTTTAAAACAACCTTTTCTTGTAAAATGCTACTTTATATTTCTTTTTGAAAATAGTTTTCAAAGACTCTTATCTAATCTGGTAAACCTTTTCTCTGATACCAAGTGAAACACCCCACCTTCGTTAAGGTCACTCACAAAGGGAATGCCTTAACTTTGGTGGAGGGTTATAGGTACAAGACACAGAAAATTTTACAAGATAGATAAATATAAGCAACGAAATTCAAATATTTATTGCATACGTGGTTCAATACAAAAGCGTTACATCAAATTTGTCTTAAAATAACTTCCAAAACATTTCAACATAATTTCTATCTTGATTATTTAATAAAGAAGCATAAACCATAAATAAAACTGCATAATTCCCCAAGTGTAGTGTCCAAAAGCCATAACCAAGATAAGAGAGTCCCAATCATACATCTACTTTATTGAAGCTTGCAAAGAGTCTGACTAAGCTGGAGTATTCCCTCCCTATGGACCGGGGGGGAGACGGAAGAAAAGAGGACGAAAGAAAACGGGTCAGACAATAAGTCTAGTAAGTTCAGTTCTTACTAGTATTTAAACAAGGAAAGGGATCATGACAGTAATAACAGAACATAGACAGTACCCTAATATAAGATAAGAGGAACATGTGATCGCACCCATTACTATAGTCTCTGCACCTACTTATCCATTGGTTCAACTAGCCCCCAAGTGTTCATAATAAACGAACCCCTTAATGATCAGCTTCTACCCGCATGCATTCGTATCCTGTGTCATTCGACCCCGTTTGACTGCAGATACCTGTGTTGGTCCCACCATGGGGTGTATCAGTCCCTCTGGTGGCAACCCGAAACGATTCAAGATGCACAGTGTATACTACTGATGCCCAGTGCCTGCTTTTCCACTCCGGAGTACGTGCACGCCCATACTCCGTCGGAACCTACACTGATGCACCAACCGCCGATGTTTTGACCGCTTATAAGCAGCCTAGTAATCGTGCCCCACCCTGCCTAGTTTCAGGGTACCATGATACATCTATGTGGGTTACTGTTGAAATGGGTCCCCCATTACTAGGGTTTTCTAATCAACATGTTTATTTGGTTAAGTGTCCAAGTTTACCTAACCCCGCCGATCCGTTTAGTTAACATGTTAAATCTGTTAAGTGTTTCCCTAATTGACTTAACCCTACCAATCCTGACTTAGCTTTAATTTATTCATTAAAGCACCAACCACTCACATTAGACAGGTCTTGTTGTGGTCACTGGATATGCCGGTCGGTTCCGGGCATATTTACACCACAACTCAGTCTAACCTCGGGTTCTTTTTGGGCTTGATGCACTAACCACCCACATTAGACAGGTCTTGTTGTGGTCACTGGATATGTCGGTCGGTTCCGAGCAGATTTACACCACAACTCAGTCTAACCTCGGGTTAGGCATATTCGTCTTTTCTAAATTCACATATTTTCTATATATGTCTAATTTTTTTATGTAAATTAATTTTAATTTAATCATGCCATAATTATCCTTTGATTATGCTCACAATAAATTGTATATCAAATATACCATTTTATGAACAAATCTATGCCATGAATTTTCATATTTTCTCATCGCTATCCCCGTGGAACATACGCATGAATCACATAAAATGTTGGGCTAGTAAATTGGCCCAAACCCATAAACAAAAAGGGGTAATAAACAAGGGACATGAAATAAACATATACATTTAACTTATCACGTGTAACTTGGCATAGGAGTATCATTAACTAAATTAAACGGGTAAAGGTGAACTTGTGACTAAGTTGGGTGTATTTGTCATGTGAACTTGATAAAGGTATAGCATGGAGGTTTAACATATAATCACATTTTTAAACCACAACTTAGCATATTAACTTATGTATGTCAAAACATAAGAAAGCTATTATAAACATATTTAAATCACAATTTAGCATATTAACTTATGTGTGTTAGACATAAGAGAGCTATTATAAACATATTTGAATCACAACTTTGCATGATGACTTACGTGTTTTAAACATAAGAGAGCTACTATAAACATATTCGAATCACAACTTAACATGAAAACTTAGGTGTGTTAAACATAAGAGGGCTATTATAAACATATTCGAATCACAACTTAGCATGATAAATTATGTGTTATAACATAAGAGAACTACAATTTCAATTTTTCAACATAAATAGATTCCATTTAACATGGATCTAAATATACATGAGTGTTGATCTAACATATAAGCATGTGCTTTGGATCATAAACTTGCAAGTAACCACCAAATTATAACATGACATGTTTCACCATTCAGTTGGCATAATAAATCCATTACCCAATCATAATAGATTCCAATAACATACAATATGTTCATTACCACAAGCATATAGACATGATCAATCGCAATGCTACTTTAAGATAAAGGAGAATCAACTTTATTTATCTTATACATAAGCATCATTCTATATTCAAATTACAACATGTCATGATTCATTTGACAGAACGTTTAAATCTGCGTAATAACCAACTTACAAAAAGGAATTCTTGATTTTTGAAATCTGAATTCTGAAATTGGTAAGCTCGCCTTTGATGTAGATCATTGAATTTGATTACTTTAATTTGATTTTTGATTCAGGTTTTTATCTTGTCTTAGAATTGGTGACGGCTACTCCAAGTTCTCTATTGACGGTATGATAGTTCCAGGATTATTTTTGTGTGATTTTTAGGTTTGAGCATTGGGTTGTTTATATAGAATTTCAATTTAATTTGAGCCGTCGGATGATCCTAGAGCTAGCCACAAACATTCAATCAGGATAGGGTGACACCTCAGCCCTAATGACTCAGCAAGGAGTCAGAAAGGACTCAGCAATGACTCACAGTATGGATCAGATCACACCAGAAAGTTGTGCAGGTTATCTGCTCGGCCTGGGCGCACTTGGCAGGTGTGCCAGTGCAACTTTTGTACTAGCGCACTTCCCAAGTGCGCCAGTGCATTTTGTTTTGTTTTTTTTCTCTTCTGGTTTTCATCTTAACTTCGTTCGTCCATATCTCCTTCATACGGTGTCCGTTATATGCAAGCTCGGACTCTATCTCAAGCAGAATTCCGAGACGGACACAATGGTGCAACCCATATCCCTTAATTCTCACATTTGAAATTAATTATTCTTTGATTCGTTACTATAACGTTAATAGAAAGTACGGTGTGTTACAGAAATCGATAATTAGTTATTTAAATTCGACTAAATTTCTAGTGGAATCCCAACTCTGGTTAACCAGTAAAATGATTCAACTTGCCATTTGAATGAAATGGTTGTGAGGGATGCTTTGGTTGTTTTGATTTCTGAATGGATATTGATATTGCTATGTTCTATTGTTCACTATATGAATGTGTATGTTTATTTTGATGATTAATTCCATTTTTCACCTTAGAATTTACGGGCATCGAATAAACCAGGGAATTATCGATTGAAAAAAAATTAAGAATAAACATTGAAATGATAAATATCTGTGACCCTGATTTGGATTGAAATGATATATATCCATCCCTGAAATATCGAAGAATTAAATTTAAAATCACTTGGCCATAGGATAACAAATTATATATGGACATCGGTTGGTTAAATGGTTTTAAATATTCGAAATTCTATTAGATGGAAATTTTTATTTAAAGGAAAATGTGTCGATTTTGATAAATCTTAATTTTTTTTCCTTTAAACATGAACTTTGAATGTTAATGAATTTGTTAAGGGGATTTCCAAACAAATTGAGATTTTTAAAATGGGATTTAAGTATATCTTGAAGCCTCAAATTTATGGTAAAATGCTAAATTTATAAATTCTCCATGAATTAAGTTTGGAAATGATAGTCAAATCAAGGATACCTGAAATTACTCGAATTCGGTATGAATATGGGTTTAAATCCTTAAATTGAACGGTTGGTTTGAATGGTGTTGAAACAAGATATTGAACTATGTAAAATCCATTGAGACTGGAGCATAGATTCAAGTATTTGAAGTTCGGAAGAAAGGAACGATTATAGTTTGAAAATACAAAGATTATATATATATATATATATATATTTATAATTTGCTTGCTTACAAAATAAACTATTTCTTTTATTCAAAATTATTTATTAAAACTTTTTAACCTATAAATTATTTGTTATAGAAATTTTCCTTATATTTATTACTTAAACTATTTTATAAACTTTTGGTTTATATATATATATATACGTAGTGATTTAAGCCATCTTATTTTGCTCTAACTATTATATATATATATATATATATCTTTTATATAAATATTTTCTTTATAAGCATCTATTTTCTTAGTTATATTTTTGAATTGTAAGTATCTTTCGAATGGAGATGTTTAGATCTAAACCGTTAGTTCAAATGGAGTTGAGATAAAGTTACACTCTATCTGAATATGAATCGATTTTTTTTAAACTGATTTTTAATATGGAAATGTAAATTATATTCTACTCGAATATAAATGGATCTCCTATATGATTAAATGAGTTGTATGAAAATATATATTATATTTGAATATGAATGGATTTCCGACCATAAATCAATTATGAAATAATGACGATTTTTGAAATGAAATATATTCTACTCGAATATAAATCGATTTTGTAGTATTATATGATTATAATATATGGATTTGGAAATATATTCTAGTTGGAATATAACCAGTTTTGGGGATGACTGGGATATCTTGATATGAAATTATATCATATTTGAATATAAATTGGGTTCAAACAAAATATGATATTACGATATGAAAGCGAACCTTGTGAAAAGTAAAAGAACCGACCGATGTGGAAAATGTAAACATTGGTTGTTAAAGAGACCAGAGTCGACAAATGGCATACTCTCTGTTAGTGTCGATACCACATTAACAACTGTGAACGTTATGACGTATCCAGAATGAAATATGATGACTTGAAGGCAATTATTGGATTGAAGAAGATGAACGATAACGAATATAGCCTTGACCTTCGGGTCATAGTTGAAATGACTAAAACAGGAGCTATACCGTGACTAATTGAGGTAGCACCTTTGATCGGACGCACTCCTCCGATACTATTTCTATGACTATGATGATGATCTGGGCCCTTCTTGATATGGGAGTGTGATCCGAGGTGGGCGGTAGTGGCCGCTATGCGTAACCACCAGTCCGAAAGTGCAGTTGGTAGAATCCTACCCTGGGCATTGCCTCGATTGCCTTGTCATATTTATCCTTATCGAGCCCCTATGATTTTGATTTGTATCGTACCTATGGAGTGCCCTCTAATGCCATCGTTTACGGTGGGTTTACATTACTATATAGACTAAGATATTATAAATGGTGTAAGGGTAAAAATGTAATCCCGCTTACGCTATTTTCATTATTTATACTTTACTGAATAGACATCACAATAATATCGTATTATACTATGTGTGTATTAGTTTAACGGATCCTTGAGAGATGGAAAAATCCCGTAACATCTCTTGAGTTACTACACCCATGACACCCATGTTATTTCATATTTTAATTTGACTAATATGAGAATGACTTATTGTTGATCTGAATGTTTGTTGTGTTTTATTTTTTATGCAATACACTTGGGTTAGCAGACATTTGCAGTTAGCGAAGTTACATTGCCTTGGAGATCGAAGACGAAGATTTGGTATATATATATATATCATTTATATGTATTTCCGCTTCTTATTATGTACATCTATATATATGTAACTATGATAAGCATTGTATGTTATAGCAAATGTATACATTTAAATTGCTTTTAAACTACTACTTGTTTATTATATGTTGTCCTTCCGCTGTGAGATTCTGTGACTTGTTTTCTCTTCTTTCTTCCTTTTCTTCTTTTTCCCTTAACTACCTGCGTTGGTGATTTGTTTGAGTCGACATATGTGGTTTATTGTCGATTTGAGCGGTTAAAAATTCAGGTCATTAGAGTTGGTATCAGAGCTTTTGTTAGCGATAACCTTGGTTATGTTTGGGGATTTAACTCATTAGGGATAGGATTAATAATATCCTAGAATGAGTTTGAGTGATATATGAGAGAGCGTACTTGTATTTTGGACATAAAATGGTTTTATATTTTGCTGACTTGTTCTGTTGAATATTTATGGATTCTAGTCGATATATGGGACGCCATAGAATCGATAGGAATTTCTAAATAATCGAACATAATGGATTGACATAATATGGATTTCGATTATACTTTAAATATATCGAATTTATTATTGGTTTTAAGTGTATATGCATTTGTTGGTAGTAGGTAATAATATTAAGTTATTATCTATTACAGTCGATTCAATAATAAACCTAACGAGGAAAATTTAAATGGTTCAGGAAAATTTGAAAATGAAATCTATTAAATATATTTTATAATAAAATGGAAATGAACTTGAGAACTTGATTATGGTGCTTTTGAAATTAGTTTTGCCAAGATTTTTGAAAATATAGTATTATAAGTATTTTTGGAAAGGAAATGGTTTAAAAGATTTCAAATGTAATAGGTGTAATCCCTTCTTGGACCTTGGAAATAACTTCGGTAATAAGTGCACGCATTATCGACGTTTATTTTGAAGAGTCTGAGCGGGGGAGACCACTAAGTACTTTAATACTTAGTTTTGATAGAAGTTTGGATTTAAAACTTTTATATGGTATGATTTTCTATGAAATAGTACAAGTACATATATTATTTAAACTTGGTTATAAACCTAGAATCAAGTATTTAAGTTCATATTAACTAATGATATTGATTATGTATTAAGGTTACTCGATTCATTAGAATCTTAGATTTTGAAACCCGAAAAAGGTCTTAAGTATTAAAGAAAAGGAAATAGTCATTTAAGACTCTTAAGCAGGGCGATAATAAGGTTTTACAAGTTCTAGTTTTGTCGATAAGAGTGCTGGAGGAAATCAACAATATTAGGTATGAAACAAAACTTAATTGAAGTCGACTAAAATGAATTGAAGAATTTGGTTGTGTAATAAAATGGCAACAACATATGATTTGGACTAGTTAATAAGTATGCGAAGTTAGTTGAAAAGGAGTTGATAAGAAGTTATGTTGTTGATAGAATATTAATTGTTGATAAGTTAAAATGGAAGAAATTAAATGGTGAATTAGAACGTATGTGAAATAAAGGCATAAAAATCTAAATGGGGTAAACCTCATTTGGACAATATATCGAATGTAAATCATTTTTCGACATGAATATAATTTAATGTGAGTAGAGGAATCGAGTTAAATAAAGTTAACTTAGGAAATCGAATAAGAATGGTTTGAGAACTAAGTATAAGATTTGAGTGATGAACAGTCCTTAATCCAATTTATGATCTGTGAGTCGAATAAATAAATTGAATTAATGGAATGAGATTTAATTTAAAGATGAAAATTATAATATGTGAATAAGAAAATGGTGAAATGGATGAATAGAAATGCCAAAACAAGTGAAATATGATGCAAATCTAAAATTTAGCTTATTTGGAATAAGATAATGGAGTTAACCGAATTTTTATTTAGAAAATGGAAATATTGGAATGAGATATAAAAATAAATCTTAACCTGAGTTGGATGGATTTGATAAAATGAATCGACTTAGGGAAATTAAATAAGTCGATATAGAATTTATATAGATAGTTGGATTGATTAAGTATAAATTGATTCATACAAACAACTAAAAGTAAATCATTGAATAAATAAGTGATAACCAATTATAATGGTCGGAGTTTGCTAAGGTTTTGAAATCTGAAGGTTTGAAACTCCAATTTAAATAAATCGGCGCTTAAGGGAAATTTGGCAAATTGACTCATGGTAATGAATTAAAGGTCTAATATAATCGAGTTAGTTGGAAAATAAAATGAATTCAAGTTTCAACTAGAATTTGATGCTTGGAATGAAACGGGAAAACGGATAGAAAGTATATTGCAATGGAATAAACAAATTGAATGCAAATTCTATTTCTCGAGTAAGAAAGTGATAACAAATTTGAAGTGCTAAAGATTTACAAAAAAATTTGGAATCGAAAAGTTTGAACTTCAAATAACATAAACCGACAATTATGAGAAAAATCTAAAATATTCAATAAGCTGAAGCAAAATAGCCATAACTTTTGTGGATGATCGGAATTCGATGATTCCAAAATTTTTGAAAACCTTAGAAACAACGCTAAAATTTTCGTTAATAGAGCCAAGTCGGAATTTTCATGTTACTATGCCGAAATTCAAGTTTTAGTCGTAGTACGATGTGTAGAAAATTAAAAACTGAAGTGTATATCAATATTATTTTGACCATAACTTCCTAACGGATCGTCGGATTTTAATGTATGAGTACAATTCGGAAATCCCAAGATGTAAACTAAAAATTTTCTTGATGTTCTGGGTAAAAATTTGATGCTTAAAGGGTTAAAACTGGGTTGAATAACTCAGACCTGCATTTCTCATTGTGAGGGCTGAAGCTTCTGCTCTCGCTAAAACGGTTATAACTTTCAAACGAATTATCAAAATTCGGCGAATCCGAACAATTTGAAAAGCCTGAAACAAATGCAAAAACTTTTGCATAGTGTGTTTTAGTTGAATTCCATCATTTATAGGGTGATAACCGATGATTTGTTCACTGGCATGTCATGTGTATTGTAGTTTTGCAGTTTAAATGTTCGATATATGTTGTGTAGGTTATTTGCACTTGCTATGTATTGTTAATATGTTTGATTCTTGTGCATATTTGAGTATTTTAGTAGGTGCAAGGAATGGTGTTACGCTTGGAGCTCGCTTGCGCTAAATACTAAGTGCTAAAGGTAAATAAAATTGCAAATAAACGCTAAAGAAAGGTACGTGTTTGTGTTATTTTGTATGTGGGTATATATATTTTGTTTCCCCCTTTGTTTGGGATGCCTCATCGTGTGATGTGATGAATATTTGGATTTATAAATGTCTTGTGAATTTCCGGGCATCTCCGTACAGGGGAGATGCTGCCGAAATTTTCTGTGATTTCGGGAGTTAGAAAATTTATGAGATTCTATAACACGAAACTTATTTTATAAATGCTATTTTATAAGTTATGGTTTTCAAAGTATATATGTGCTCAATACCTTATTTCGCTCCCTTTTCGAGGACGAAAAGATTTGAGTGGGGGAGGATGTAACAACCCATATTTTTACATATATTTAAATTTGTGTTTGTAAATAAATTGAGTTATAATGGTTAAAAATTTAATCTTGTTAATTTTGATAATAATAATTATTTTAATTGAAAATATATAAAAATAATAATTTTTCTTATATCGGTAAATGTTGAATTAATATTTGGATAATTGAATAAGATTTGAGTTATTTGGTTTATAACTAGAATTCGGACATTGCATTGTCCTTAGTCAATTTGGGAATGTAAATACTTGAAATCTATTTATAAAGTTGGGTAAAAGTTAAAATTTTCAATTATAGTAATGAAGTAAATTGCATTGAGTATAAATGGAATTTTAATTTATTTTATATTGATGCAGAACTGAAATTTTTATATAATATTAGCAAATTTGATTAAAGATTTGAATTGTTAAATTTATAATTGAAATATAAATTTAATTTGATAAATAATCAAATTTGTGTATTCAAAATGTATGGAATCAATATATTGGGTTTATTTAAATTGTAATTGGATTTAAATGGAATTTATTATATATTTAAATTGAATTAAAACATATAAATGAATAACTGGATATTTTATCGATTAATTAACTACAGAATTTAACTGTTTTGGCGACTGTCTCGGATTTCTACGAAACTGGTTCCATCGAATCCGGAATGGTGAATATTTGTAGAATTTCAAATTTCATAACAATTTGACTTGTCATTTGATCGTACGGAATAAAACGTGAACGGTGTCAATGTAAACTGATAATTGTTTGTTTCTCGTATTGAATCTTCTATATATGTATATATAAATTCCATTCCACCTTATCAGCCCATTCTTCACTAGGTATACTTTTCTCCATCAAAGTTTTTATCTCTAATTGCTGAAATCAATTTCCAAAACCCTAGTTTAGTAAAAATACAAACTTTAAGATCAAATCTCCTCCAAATACTAACATATTATATATGATTTTGAAGAGCTCAATGATACGAAGCTTCTGGTGCCATTTGTTTTTGCATGCAACACCTCAGTCGGCCAGAACTTACGGTCAAAAGGGACAGATCGCGGAACCCTAATCGAGAATTTGGGCATTTTTGATCTGGTCTCAAATCGTGAAATCAGAGATCTGGGTAAGGTAGAGGAAGGTCGTACGAGGTCTATGGTGATATCGAAAACATCTGGAAGTTGTCGTGGTGGTCGATTTGGGTGTTTTGTGCCGGATTTGGGGTTTCCGTTCAGCTCGCCGCAGGGGGTCCACGGTTGACCAGAATTAAGGGGTCCTACACCAGGGGATGCGGGTCGAGATGAGGGTCATTAAGGTGATGGTCTTGGCAGTTATAGAGGTCGGTCGATGGTGAATTTCGCAGTCAAACTTGCGGTGAAACACCCCACCTGCATAAAGGTCACTCACAAAGGGAATGCCTTAACTTTGGTGGAGGTTTGTAAGTAAAAGTCACAGATAAAACACAAGACAGATATAAACACATATATATAAGAAGTGGAAAACAGACAGACTTTTTATTTCATAAATATGTGTTCATACAAAACATTTCCATAATTGTCTCATAATAACTTCCAAAACATTACATCATCATTTCTGCCTTGATTATTAAATAAAAAGCATAAAACATAATAAAAGCTGCATAAATCCACATAGAACGTGTCCAAAAGCCATAGCCAAGGAAAGAGAGTCCAAACCATACATCTACTATCTTGAAGCTTGCAAAGAGTCTGACTAAGATGGGTTGTTTCCTCCCTGTGGACCTGGGGGGAAGGGGGGACGGAAGAAAAGAAGATGAAAGAAAAATAGAGTCAGACATAAAGCCTGGTAAGTCTAAAGACTCTTCAGTATGAGAATAAGAAAAAGGGCATGATAGGTATAAACTGGAAATAGGAAAGTATCATAAACTAAGATAAAGCAGTTTGAACAGAATATACTATCGCACCCCACACTATATCTCTGCACCTACTTGCATTGTCTCAGCTGGCACCCCATGATTGGGGTGAAGTGATCCCTTTCTAAAGATCGGCTCCTACTCGTATAATTATATGTGTTATACGGCCCCCAAAGATTGTAGATACCTATGTTGGTCCCACCATGGGGTGTATCAAGTCCCATGGTGGCGGCCCGACACAATTCTAGAATGCATAGGTTATGCTACTGGAGCCCCCAGTGCCCTGTTTGTCTTCTCCGAAGTGTGTGCACGCCCGCACTCCGTTAGAACCCACACTATGGCACCCACCGCCGTCGCTTTTGACCACTTACAATCAGCCCAATAATCGTGCCCCACCCTGCCTAGTTTCAGGGTACCATGATACCTAATTGGGTTACTGCTGAAATGGGTCCCCGTTACTAGGGTTTTCTAGTCAAACATGTTAAGTGGTTAAGTGTCTGTATTTACCTAACCCCACCCATCAATTTAATTAACATGTTGAATTGGTTAAGTGTTTTAGTTAACTTAACTCTACCATCCTGACTGCCTCTCCTTAGCTTTTTAAAGCACCAACCACTCACATTAGACAGGTATTGTTACGGTTACTGGATGTGCTGGTCGATTCCGGGCAAATTTACACCGTAACTCAGTCTAACCTCGGGTCCTTATTGGGCTCAATGCTTTACCTCTCACATTGGATAGGTATTGTTGTGACTACTGGACAGCCGGGCGGGTCCGGGCAGGTTTACATCACAACTCAATCCAACCTCGGGTTAAGCATACTCGTATTTTCTAAATTTACATATTTGTCTTTATTACTTGTTATATGTAAATTTGTTAACAATTAAATGTTATGGCCCACTTTCCAAGTTCATCATTTTTGGTATAAGGATTTATACCATTTAAATGCCACCAATTTTGGCATGTGACAAACATGCCAATTTCATATGTTTTTATGTCAAGTTTCTTATAATTACCAATTTTCCCAACGCTACCCCATCTAAATATTAGGCTAACAATCTTAGCCTAATTTTCCGTCCGCATGATTTTTAGCATATAATATTAGGCTAAAAACTTAGCCTAATCTAGCATACACAAAATTGGCATAAGAGATTCATAAACATAAACATGACATAGGTGTGAACTTGGCATTTTCGGCATAGTCAATATGAACATCATAGGTGTGAACTTGCAAAATATTCAACACGAATATCATAGGTGTGAACTTGCAACGTAGACTAAATCAACATACATATATGTGAATTTGCAACATAGCCTAAATCAACTTACATATATGTGAACTTGCATTGAAATAGGGATCTAACTAAATAGGTGTCACATGAATTAGCATATGGTTTTAGACAACATAAGCCTAAACATGTTGGATCTAGGCATAACATCGAACATCACTAGCATATGACAATAATGTGACATGTCCATAAAGTATGTATAATTTTATCAGATGTGTGAACAAGATCCAATCATGTTTTCTACTATAACATAAAACATGTATTAAAGTGGATCTTGGCATGGATCCAATTAGGAAATTGCAACTTTTGTATAAACATAGGAGCATGTGTATGAACTTAATCATTTAGGCATAGAGGTTCTAGCATATAACTCGTCATAATCACCTAAACATAGAGATGTTGATATGAACCAAATAACTTGTATGTGAATTTGAATAGATCCAACATCAACTAGATTAATTCACAAACATTCTAATGGATCTAACATCAAGTCAATTATACCACAAACATCACAATACCACAATCATTGCAATACATAGATATGAATTAACATCGTCGTTATACAATAACACAATTCCATTTCCATTTTACGTCGAATCAAATCTTAATTTTATTCCCATCGGAAAAATCACTATACTTACAACAAGCGACGAACTTGAATTCTGATTCTGAGTTCTGAATTTCAAATGCTTTCCTTTGGGTAGACAAATGTTGTTTGATTCTTGTTTTAAGTTTGGTTTTGCTCATCTCTAAGCTTTCTACAAGTGGAGGCTACTCTTGGCTTCCTTCCAACAGCATGACGGCTCTATCTCTATTTTATTTATGTGAATTTAGGTTGAAACTAAGGTTGTTTATATAGAATTTCAAACTAATTAGAGTCGTCGATGAAGCTAGAGTTAATCAAGGCCATCCATCTCAAGAGAAGCCAATCAGAAAGCGACAAGTCAGCCCTAGTGGCACACCATAGCTCAGAAATTCAACCAGAAACCGACCAGGCCAGCCAGGGCCAAACCCGGTCGACTGGGCAGGTCGACCCTCAGGTCGACCCCCAAGTCGACCCTATGGTCGACCTGGTTACCCAGGTCGACCCCCTGGTCGACCTGGTGCCTGGGCGGGAATTTTCCCGCCCAGCCCAGTTTGGGTCTGTTTTTCGAACTGAATTTGAACTGTTTGAATTTTAAATTGAATTCTGAAACTTCCGGAGGTCATAACTCCTTCATACGGAGTCCGATTTACGCAAACTCGGACTCTATCTCAAGTAGAATTTCGAGACGAACACGATGGCATAACCCGTTTCCCTTAATTCTTTCATTTATAATTAATTATACTAAAATTTGTTAATTTACTGTTAACAGAAAAATTCGGGGTGTTACATTCTTCCCTCCTTAAAGGATTTCGTCCCCGAAATCTTCAATTCTAGGAGAAAGTAAATCCTAGCATCCAATCGTCCATCTACTCAACCATCAAACACAGGCGCCCATTGTCCTTAAAGACTTCTAATGCTTCATGATCATATGCATAGTGTGTGTACATGTCCTTATCTAATGCAAAATCAGGCGGTCTACTGATTCAGTTGACCTCCTTAATGCAAATCATGTAAGTGTCATGAATCCATTATGTATGAAAATTTGTCCTTACTCATAATTCTATATGAGTGCGCAACCATTTATACAAATGCGACATCCATATGACGACATATCAAGTTTCAACCACATACAAATATGAATACATATATGCATATGCAATATGGAAGTGATTGAGCTGATCTAATACCTAAGATGTGTGTGTATATGCATCCACGAGCAACCACTTGCAACAATTAACCATAACGTGCTTCAATTACATGTTTACATCCAAAGGGGTTTCTACCTAAGGATAAAGGATAATATCGAGGAGATATACCTAAAAAGATAGATACAAGCACAACTTAAGGAAAAAGAGAAATCAAAGATGTACCCTCAAAAAGAAAAGGATAGGACGCGCCTATTCTATCCTCAATTTCCCAAGTCGCTCTTCCTCGGTGTCGCTCCACTGAACTTTGACAAGTTTGACTTCACGGTTGCGTAGCTTTTTGATTTCAGTTCCTACAATTCGAGTTGGAACTCTCCTTACAGTTGCTTCGCGTTCCACTTCGGCTTCTTCTAGAATACTTGGCTCTGCCACTTCCGTAGATTCATGTAGACATTTTCGGATATTAGAAATGTGAAAGACGTTGTGAATTTCCAGCCAACCTTTCAGGCAGCTCTACTCTATAAGCCATCTTCCCAATCTTCTCGATGATAGGGAACGGTCCTACAAATCTTGGTGCTAGCTTTCCTGCGGATCCAAACCGAACGACGTTCCTTAAAGGAGATACCTTAAGGAAAACCCTGTCCCTAACCTCAAACTCAAGGTCGGTCTTTCTTTTGTCTGCGTAGGATTTCTGTCTATCTTGGGCAGTCTTCATTCTCCTTCGTATCAGGCCCATTTTTCTAAAGTCTCTCTAATCATGTCTGGCCCAAGTATAAGCTTGTCTGTAGACTTCCACCAATAAGTTGGTGATCGGCACAAACTTCCATATAGAGCTTCGAAGGGCGCCATGCTGATGGTGGCTTGGTAGCTGCTGTTGTAGGAGAATTCCACTAAAGGAAGATGATCCTCCCATGTCCCTACGAAGTCAAGGACGCACAGTCTCAGAAGGTCTTCTAATACTCTGTTCACCCTTTCCATCTGACCGTCGATTTGGGGGTGATAGGCCGTGGTCAAGCATAACTGTGTGCCTACAGCTTCTTGCAGACTCCGCCAAAATTCGCGCGTAAAGATGGGATCCCTGTCACTCATTATGCTGGAGGGTATTCCATGGAGTCGAACTATTTCCTTGAGGTAAAGAGAAGCTAGAGACGAGGCAGTCCTTCTACTCTTGATGGGTATAAAGTGGGCGCTTTTTGTGAGCCTGTCCACTATTACCCAAATGCTAGTATTGCTCCTTCTTGACCTAGGCAACCCATCAATGAAGTCCATTGAAATGCTATCCCACTTCCATTACGGGACTTCTAGAGGATGAAGCAGTCCTTCAGGCTTCTTTTGTTCCACCTTGACCTGTTGGCATATCACGCACTTAGAGACGAAATATGCCACATCCTTTTTCATGCCGCTCCAAAAGAAAACTCTCTTTATGTCCTTGTACATCTTGTCTCCACCTGGGTGTATTGTCATCTTGGAATTATGTGCTTCCTCGAGTACCATTTTTACTAAATCCCTTGCTTGTGGGACACATAGTCTTCCATCTCGCCTCAGCCAACCTTTATCATCGGTGGAGTACATATTGAGGTGACTGGAAGTTTCACCCCTAATTAGTTTATCAATCACATCCACAAGCTGAGGGTCTTCGCGTTGTGCGGCCCCTATTGAGTCTAAAAGAGTGGGCCGTACTTCTAGGGATGCCAACAATCCAGGTACAAAATCAGAGGAGGGCCTAAAGTCAAAACTGGATATATACTCCAAACTTTGCCTTTCTACAAAGAGAGGGCTTAAGGTCAACTTCTTTCTGCTCAAGGCGTCTGCTACTACGTTTCCCTTGCCAGGAGTATAGGAAATCTCAAAGTCATATGAGGCAAGGAACTCTATCCACCTTTGCTGCCTCAAGTTAAGATCTTTCTGCGAGAAAAGGTACTTCAACGATTTATGGTCAGTATATAATTCGAACTTCTCACCTAGAAGATAATGGCGCCAAGACTTAAGCGCAAAGATGATGGCGGCCAACTCAAGATCGTGGGTTGGGTAGTTCTTTTCATGCACTTTCAATTGTCTTCCACCATAAGCTACTACCCTTCCTTCTTGCATCAAAACAGCGCCTAGCCCCGTACCACAAGCATCCGTATATACTGTGAACATTTTGCTTCCATTGGGCAAAGTCAGAACTGGGTCTGTTGTAAGAGCCCTTTTTAAGCATTGGAAAGCAATATCACAGTCCAAATCCCAAGCGAATGCTAGATTCTTCTTTGTTAGCCTTGTGAGTGGAGCTGAAATTTTCGCGAAATATCTAATGAACTTTCGGTAAAAACCGGCTAGCCCAAGAAAGCTTCGGAATTCGGTAGCATTTCTTGGTGTCTTCCAATCTTGCACTGCCACCGCTTTCGCGGGGTCCACAGCTAACCCCTCTTTGGATAATATATGTCCAAGAAATCTTACTTCTTCTCTCCAAAAGTGGCACTTGGAGAATTTGGCTTTTAGCTTATGTGCACGGAGAGTATCCATGATTTCTTTAAATGCTGAGCATGTTCTTCCTCATTCTTTGAGAAGATCAAAATATCATCTACGAAGACCACCACGAACTTATTGAGGAATTCTCTGAACACCCTGCTCATTAGGTCTACGAAATAAGCGGGTGTGTTTGTCAAGCCGAAAGGCATGACAAGCCACTCGAAGAAACTATCTGGGGTCCTGAACGCCATTTTATCAATACTATCTTCACCTACCCTTTGCTGATGGAACCCAGTAGCCAGATCAAGTTGGGAGAAGACCGACACACCTACAAGCTGATCAAACAAATCGTCTGTTCGGGGAAGCGTGTGTCTATTCTTTTTAGTCAGCTTGTTTAGCTCCCTATAGTCCACACAGAGACATAGTGAACCATCTGCTTTGGTGGCGAACACCACTGGAGCACCCCATTCCGAGATACTCTGCCTTATAAACCCCTTCTCGAGAAGCTCATTAACTTGCTTACTGAGCTCCTTTCTCTCCTTTGGAGCCATGTGTCTAACAGGAAAATCTACGGGCTTTGCATTATCAACAAGATATATGCGGAAGTCTATTTCCCGCTTCGGAGGGAAGCCCTTCACCTCTTCAAAGACATCCGGATATTCCCGGACCACTCTAACCGACTACAAATTCTCAACAGAAGCATCAAGCGACTCTAGATAACTAAGCATAACAACATTCAAGGGATTACAAGAAATTTCTAGAGTGTTACCGAGACGAGTCAAGAGTCTAACCACTCTTTTCTCACAATCAAGAATGGCACCATTACTGGATAACCAGTCCATGCCTAAAATCAGTCTATATCCTGAGAAGCCCAAAACAAAGGCACTACATCTAAATTCAACACTTAGAATAGATATTTTCAAATCCAAGCAAACCATCGACAAATAAGCCGAGCCCCCAATTGGATTTAAAACAACCAAGGGATCTTCTACCATACTAGTGTCTCTAGGTGCAGAGATTCTACTAAAGCAGATGAAATAAAGGAGTGTGATCCACCAGAATCAAAGAGAGTGCGAACTGGATGATCATGGAGATAAACTAAGCTTTCTACAGAAATATTTCTACCTCGTTTCTGTGGAGGTGCCACCAGCGCGTGAACCTGTCCCCCTGAGGTGGATCCAGTCCTCTGTCCCTGCCCCCGCTTCTTTGGGCAGTCCTTAGCCAAGTGTCCACTCTCTCCACAATGGAAACAACCACCATTCATCTTTGCCTTCTTCTTCCCACAGTCTTTCGCTCTATGTCCAACAATGCCACAGAAATTACACCTTCTCTTTTCACGGGGTTTGTTGTTCTTCCCGCCTTTCTTGAAGTCTGTCTTCTTAGCCTGTAAACCCTCTTTCTTTTCTTGAGGCACTTCCACCTTTGCCTCTTTCTTGCCTTTATCTTCCTCGTGTAGCAGCACCATGTCCACCAAGCTTTCATAAGTCGCCCCCATGGGTATATGGGTCATAGCAAGGCTGTGTAGAGGCTCATTCAGGCCTTTGACGAAGCGAAGGCCTTCTTGTGTTGGGTGTTTACTAAATCCAGCCCAAATCTGGCCAGCTGATTAAACTGATTGACATATTCCTTGATTGTTATACTTCCTTGTTTAAGAGTTAGGAACTTTTCCATTTGCAGGCTTCTTTCAGCTTGGGAGAGGAATTTCATCTCAAACCTCATCCTGAAATCTTCCCAAGTCTCCACTGGCCTCTCAGCATGGGTAACTTCCCACCAATAAGAAGCTTCGTCTTTAAGCAACCACGTTGCTAGCTGTATCTTTGGCCTGTCGTCAACTTTGAAGATGACGAACAAGTCTTCGGTCTCCTTCAGCCAGTTCCTTGCTACTACAATGGATTCAGTTCCATAAAAGTCCTTTCCACCCATAGCCTTGAAGTCTTTATATGTCTTAGCGAAAGTATTTCCACGAGGAAGAGGAGGAGGTGGAGGAACTGCTGCCACTGTGGGAGGAGGAATATCTGCTGGGCCCGCACCATTGGCCATAGCTTCTAGGTACCTTCGGAACCTGCCAGGTATTGGTACTCCTTCTGGAAGGTTAAGATCTCCAGACATGCTGGAACAAAAAGGAAAGTATTCAAGACAAAGGATAAAGAGATAGTGCATATGGCTTTGGGGGAATTATGCCTTTTAAAAACAACGCTTTTTCCTAAAAAAATGCTTCTTTAAAGTTTTTTTCGAAAATAGTTTCAAAAACTTTTATCTAATGTGTTAAATCTGTGCTCTGATACAGAGTGAAACACCCCACCTCCATTAAGTTCACTCACAAAGGGAATGCCTTAACTTTGGTGGAGGTTTGTAAGTAAAAGTCACAGATAAAACACAAGACAGATATAAACACATATATATAAGCAGCGAAAAACAAACAGACTTTTTATTTCATAAATATGTGTTCATACAAAACATTTCCATAATTGTCTAATAATAACTTCCAAAACATTACATCATCATTTCTGCCTTGATTATTAAATAAAGAAGCATAAAACATAATAAAAGCTGCATAAATCCCCATAGAATGTGTCCAAAAGCCATAGCCACGGAAAGAGAGTCCAAACCATACAACTACTATCTTGAAGCTTGCAAAGAGTCTGACTAAGCTGGGTTGTTTCTTCCCTGTGGACCTGGGGGGGAATGGAAGAAAAGAAGACGAAAGAAAAATAGAGTCAGACATAAAGCCTGGTAAGTCTAGTGACACTTCAGTACGAGAATAAGAAAAAGGGCATGATAGGTATAAACTGGAAATAGGAAAGTATCATAAACTAAGATAAAAGCAGTTTGAACAGAATATACTATCGCACCCCACACTATATCTCTGCACCTACTTGCATTTTCTCAACTAGCACCCCATGATTGGGGTGAAGTGATCCCCTTTCTAAAGATCGGCTCCTACTCGCATAATCATATGTGTCATACGACCCCCAAAGATTGTAGATACCTATGTTGGTCCCACCATAGGGTGTATCAAGTCCCATGGTGGCGGCCCGACACAATTCTAGAATGCATAGGTTATGCTACTGGTGCCCCAGTGCCCTGTTTGTTTGCTCTGAAGTGTGTGCATGCCCGCACTCCGTTAGAACCCACACTGTTGCACCCACCGCCGTCGTTTTTGACCGCTTACAATCAGCCCAGTAATCGTGCCCCACCCTGCCTAGTTTCAGGGTACCATGATACCTAATTGGGTTACTGCTGAAATGGGTCCCCGTTACTAGGGTTTTCTAGTCAAACATGTAAAGTGGTTAAGTGTTTGTATTTACCCAACCCCACCCATCAGTTTAGTTAACATGTTGAATTGGTTAAGTGTTTTATTTAACTTAACCCTACCATCCTGACTGTTTGTCCTTAGCTTTTTAAAGCACCGACCACTCACATTAGATAGGTATTGTTACGATTACTGGATGTGTCGGTCGGTTCCGGGCAGATTTACACCGTAACTCAGTCTAACCTCGGGTCCTTATTAGGATCAATGCTTAACCTCTCACATTGGATAGGTATTGTTGTGACTATTGGGCAGCCGGGCTGGTCCGGGCAGGTTTACATCACAACTCAATCCAACCTCGGGTTAAGCATACTCGTATTTTCTAAATTTACATATTTGTCTTTATTACTTGTTATATATAAATTTGTTAACAATTAAATGTTATGGCCCACTTTCCAAGTTCATCATTTTTGGTATAAGGATTTATACCATTTAAATGCCACCAATTTTGGCATGTGACAAACATGCCAATTTCATATGTTTTTATGTTAAGTTTCTTATAATTACCAATTTTCCCAACGCTACCCCGTCTAAATATTAGGCTAACAATCTTAGCCTAATTTTCCGTCCGCATGATTTTTAGCATATAATATTAGGCTAAAAACTTAGCCTAATTTAACATACACAAAATTGGCATAAGAGATTCATAAACATAAACATAAACATGACATAGGTGTGAACTTGGCATTTTCGGCATAGTCAATATGAACATCATAGGTGTGAACTTGCAAAGTAGTCAACGCGAATATCATAGGTGTGAACTTGCAACGTAGACTAAATCAACATACATATATGTGAATTTGCAACATAGTCTAAATCAACTTACATATATGTGAACTTGCATTGAAATAGGGATCTAACTAAATAGGAGTCACATGAATCAGCATATGGTTTTAGACAACATAAGCCTAAAAATGTTAGATCTAGGCATAACACCGAACATCACTAGCATATGACAAGAATGTGACATGTCCATAAAGTATGTATAATTTTATCACATGTGTGAACTAGATCCAATCATGTTTTCTACTATAACATAAAACATGTATTAAAGCGGATCTTGGCATGGATCCAATTAGGAACTTGCAATTTTTGTATAAACATAGGAGCATGTGTATGAACTTAATCATTTAGGCATAGAGGTTCTAGCATATAACTTGTCATAATCACCTAAACATTGAGGTGGAGATATGAACCAAATAACTTGTATGTGAATTTGAATAGATCCAACATCAACTAGATTAACTCACAAACATTCTAATGGATCCAACATCAAGTCAATTATACCATAAACATCACAATACCACAATCATTGCAATACACAGATATGAACTAACATCGTCGTTATACAATAACACAATTCCATTTCCATTTTACGTCGAATCAAATCTTAATTTTATTCCCATCGGAAAAATCACTATACTTACAACAAACGACAAACTTGAATTCTGGATTCTGAGTTCTGAATTTGAAATGCTTTCATTTAGTTAGACAAACGTTGTTTGATTCTTGTTTTAACTTTAGTTTCGCTCATCTCTAAGCTTTTTACAAGTGGAGGCTACTCTTGGCTTCCTTCCAGCAGCATGACGGCTCTATCTCTATTTTATTTGTGTGAATTTAGGTTGAGACTAAGGTTGTTTATATAGAATTTCAAACTAATTAGAGTCGTCGATGAAGCTAGAGTTAATCGAGGCAATCCATCTCAAGAGAAGCCAATCAGAAAGCGACAAGTCAGCCCTAATGACACACCAGAGCTTAGAAATTCGACCAGAAACCGACCAGGCCAGCTAGGGCCAAACCAGGTTGATTGGGCAGGTCGGCCGCCAGGTCGACCTGGTGCCTAGGTGGGAATTTTCCTGCCCAGCCCAGTTTGGGTCTGTTTTTCAAATTTCGAACTGAATTTGAACTGTTTGAATTTTAAATTGAATTCTGAAACTACTGGAGGTCATAACTCCTTTATACGAAGTCCGATTTATGCAAACTCGGACTCTATCTCAAGAAGAATTCCGAGACGAACGCGATGGCGTAACCCGTTTCCCTTAATTCTTTCATTTAGAATTAATTATATTAAAATTTGTTAATTTACTGTTAACAGAAAAATTCGGGGTGTTACATGCGGTCTTGGATGGGTTTATCCGTTAGTTCGTACTGTAGCAGAAAGGAGGGAGAAGCGAGAACAATTTAAAAGGGTTGCTGACGTGTCGGCTTATGGTTGGTGAGGAATATGTTTTATTAGTATTATATATATTCAAAATTCAAATGGTAAAACACTAATAACTTTCACATATTAACTCGGATTTGGACGCGTTGGATGCGTTGGGATCGTAGCGGAATTGTGGACAATCTGAGACTGGTTTCGCTGCATTTGGAGACTGTGAAATTTTTAGGCTTTGGTTGGACGTCCGATCCACTAAGGACCCAAAGGTGAGAAATTTTCTCACTCACGACTAACTTAATTTTTCTCATATTTATTAAATTAAATTGTGAAATAAGTATGGTTGCATGGTTGTGTTTGATTGGTGAATGGTTTCTTAAATTTGACATGTAAGTGTGTAACAAGCAATGAAATCGATAATTAGTTATTTAAATTCAATTAAATTTCTAGTGGAATCCTGACTCTGGTTAACTAGTAAAATGATTCAACTTACCGTTTGAATAAAATGGTTGTGAGGGATGCTTTGGTTGTTTTGATTTCTGAATGGATATTGATATTGCTATGTTCTGTTATTCAGTATATGAATGTGTATGTTATTATGACGATTAATCCCATTTTCCACCTTAGATGTTACGGGCATCAAATAAACTAGGGATTTATCGATTAAAAATAAATTAAGAACAAAGATTGAAATGATAAATATCTGTGACCCTGATTTGGATTGAAATGATATATATCCATCCCTGAAATATCGAAGAATTAAATTTAAAATCACTTGGCCATAGGATAGCAAATTATATAAGGACATCGGTTGGTTAAATGATTTTAAATATTCGAAATTCTATTTGATGGAAATTTTTATCTAAAGGAAAATGTGTTGATTTTGATAAATCTTATTTTTTTCCTTTAAACATGAACTTTGAATGTTTATGAATTTTTCAAGGGGACTCTCCAAACAAATTGAGATTTGTAAAATGGGATTTAAGTACATCTTGAAGCCTCAAATTTATGGTAAAATGTGAAATTTATAAATTCTCAATGAATTATTAATTTTGGAAATGACAGTTAAATCGAGGATACTTTAAATTACTCGAATTCGGTATGAATATGGGTTTAAATCCTTAAATTGAACGGTTGGTTTGAATGGTGTTGAAACAAGATATTGAACTATGTAAACTCCATTGAGATTGGGGTATAGATTCAAGCATTTAAAGTTCGGAAGAAAGGAATAATTACAGTTTGAAAATTTTATTTACAAAGATTATATATATATAATTTGCTTGGTTACAAAATAAACTATTTCTTTTATTCAAAATTATTTATTAAAACTTTTTAACCTATAAATTATTTGTTATAAAAATTTTCCTTATATTTATTACTTAAACTATTTTATAAACTTTTGGTTTATACATATATACATAGTGATTTAAGCCATCTTATTTTGCTCTAACTATTATATATATATCCTTTATATAAATATTTTCTTTATAAGCATCTATTTTCTTAGTTATATTTTTGAATTGTAAGTATCTTCCGAGTGGAGATGTTTAGATCTAAACCGTTATTTCAAATGGATTTGACATAAAGTTATACTCTATTTGAATATGGGTTGATTTTTTTTGAACCGATTTTTAATATGGAAATGTAAACTATATTCTACTCGAATATAAATGGATCTCCTATATGATTAAATGGGTTGTATGAAAATATATATTCTATTTGAATATGAATGGATTTCCGACCATAAATCGATTTTGAAATAATGATGATTTTTGAAATGAAATATATTCTACTCGAGTATAAATCGATTTTGAAGTATTATATGATTATAATATATGGATTTCAAAATATATTCTAGTTGGAATATAAATGGTTTTGGGAATGACTGGGATATCTTGATATGAAATTATATCATATTAGAATATAAATTGGGTTCGAACAAAATATGATATTTCGATATGAAAGCGAACCTTGTGAATGGTAAAAGAACCGACCGATGTGGAAAATGTAAACGCTGATTGTTAAAGAGACCGAAGTTGACAAATGGCATACTCTCTGTCAGTGTCGATACCACTTTAACAACAGTGAATGTTATGACGTATCCAAAATGAAATATGATGACTTGAAGGCAATTATTGGACTGAAGAAGATGAACGATAACGAATATAACCTTGACCTTCGGGTCATAATTGAAATGACTAAAACTGGAGCTATACCGTGACTAATTGAGGTAGCACCTTTGATCAGACGCACTCCTCCGATTTTATTTCTCTGACTATGATGATGATTTGGGCCCTTTTTGATATGGGAGTATGATCCGAGGTGGGCGGTAGTGGGTGCTACGTTGCTACTGGTCCGGGAGTGCAGTTGGTAGAATCCTACCCTGGGCATTGCCTCGAGTGCCTTGTCATATTTATCCTTATCAAGCCTCTATGATTTTGATTTTTATCATACCTATGGAGTGCCCTCTGATGCCATCGTTTACGGTGGGTTTACGGTATTGTATAGACTACGGTATTATAAACGGTGTAAGGGTAAAAATGTAATCCCGCTTACGCTATTTTCATTATTTAAACTTTACTGAATAGACATTATAATAATAGCGTTTATGCTATGTATGTATTAGTTTAACGGATCCTTGAGAGATGTAAAAATCCTATAACATCTCTTGAGTTACTGCACCCATGTCACCCATATTATTGAGTTACTGCACCCATGATACCCATGTTATTTCGTATTTTAATTTGACTAATATGAGAATGATTTAGTGCTGATCCGAGTGTTTGTTGTGTTTTCTTTTTTTATGCAATACGCTTGGGTCAGCAGACATTTGCAGTTAGCGAAGTTTACATTGCCTTGGATATCGAAGACGAAGATTTGGTATATATATATCATGTAAATGTATTTTCGCTGCATTTATTTCCGCTGCTTATTATGTCATCTGTATATATGTAACTCTAATAAGCATTATATGTTATAGCAAATGTATACATTTAAACTGCTACTTGTTTATTATATGTTGTCCTTCCGCTGTGAGATTCTGTGACTTGTTTTCTCTTCTTTCTTCCTTTTCTTCCTTTTCCCAATAACTACCTGTGTTGGTGATTTGTTTGAGTCGACATGTGTGGTTTATTATCGATTTGAGCGGTCAAAAATCCCAGTTGTTAGACTTAGTCAACTTCAAAATATGATTAATTCGTTGATCAACTCTAACTCATCTTTTTCATTTAAATTAATCAATAATATAGTTAATTTAAATAATCACATTTTTTTCGATAATTAATAAATTAATAATAATTGATTCAATATAATCCATTTTAATTGTTATTTAAAACAATTAATCTTAGCTATTAATCATTACATAAATCCTTGCTTACTTGCTTCGCACACGGCATGTGCTTTGCACACGGTATATTTTTTGTACAAAAATGGTATTTGTGGTTAAAACAATCAATATATGTGTGTGCTTCACACACAGTATATTTTTGATACAAAAATGGTATTTGTTGTTAAAACAATCATTATATGCGTGTGCTTTGCACACGGTATATTTTTCTTTTTATAAACTTCAACTTAAATAATATATTTAAAATTCTATATTCAGTTATAATTTTTTTATAACTTCATTTCTAACGATTCACCTAACGGTAAATCAATCTTTATAAAATGATTATAATTTAGGCCATCTACTGTGAATTTCTCAACCAATAATTCCCATTGGTTAATATCACAATAACTGTTGAATTTGGATTCAACAGTATATCATCCAGTCATATTCAATAAACAATTCATATGATGATAATATAAAATAACATGAATAATCAGTTCAACCGAGAACGGTTAATAAATAAAACAGTTCTAGCACCCAATCAAATTTAGTACGTTTAGATTATAATAAACGTAACCAACAAGGTAAGTTACCTCCATTGTAAATAATCGTTAAAAATAACGATTTGGTTTGATTAAATTAAATGAACGTTTAATTTAAATCAATTATAAAGTATTCAATATATGTGCAAAAAATCATCAAATCATTCAACAACAAGCAAACATCGCACACATATTTTTAAACCCGACTTATATAAATATAAGTGGGGAACTGAGTGAGTTTAACTCACCTTGAATTGATTTGTTGATTAAGACGAGTTATTTTAATAAAATTAAACAGTTTAATTTTATCAAAATCAGATAGCTTCCAGTGCTGACCAATCAGCTCTACATCGTAGCCCTTTCTGATATGATCCCAACGCTCTTCTGTTTGTTCAGTTCTGTTACAGTAGGTACAAGTTATACATAAATTAAGTATCTAATTTTATATTAAAATAAATTAACTTTTTAATTAACCACTATTTAATTACTAAATTAAAATTAAGCTGTCATTACCTTTAAAAACCTCGTACAGACCAGATACACACCTCGTCACTCTTCCTTGACCCAAACAAGAATTACCCTATAATCGAACATCCCATTTTCAACAAAAAAGCCGACACCCTTTTTTTTCACCTGGCACAACAAACCAATCCATGTCATCAGTCATGCCAGGCACTTAACAAATCCCATTCATTTACTACTGTAAAACGCGAACTGCTTGTTCTGTCTTTCTTTCTTTCTTTATTTTTTTTAATTTTTTTTAAACAGAAAGCCTAAGCTCACTTTCAAAAGAATGACAGTCTGCACCAATATTCCCCCTCCCATGCATGCGATGCTTGTCTGTAACCTTTTATTTCCCCACCTGCTTCGCTATTTCTCTCCACCATTCTGTCCCATTTTATTTTTTTCTCATTTGTTCAAACTCCACCGCACCACTTCAACACCCTGCTCCGTCTACCAAATCCTCCAACTGTCTGCATAGCATGACCATTAGCCGCATCAACCTCCTCTCGTTCCAGTTAATAAAACACGGACCCGAGAAAAGCAGCCCCTCCATCATGATTTCCCTTACCAAACTCCTTATCCTTTATTTTTTATATAGGTCCAGTATCCATTCAATGCGCAAAACACATCCCACACTCTCATCTTCTCCCACTTCCTCACCGGCGCTGTTAGTCTGGATCCGACCTCGTCCCGATCAATACGCGCGCCTCTCCACTCCGTCAAAGACTGCTCCTCCACTATGCCACTGGAACCACGACCATCACCACCAGTCATCGGCCAGCGCCTCCACCCACCTCAGCTTGGAAACCGCGTCCACTGCTATCTTCCCTCCTCCACGCGCTATGGCTACAGCACGCATCTTCTAACTGTACATGTCTAGGCGCAGTGGTTTTAATACCCAAACATCACTAGACTTCGGCTACAACTCCTCTCGCTGCCCAAAACCCAGTACCACACTCCTTTAGATCCATAATTCCCGTGGTTGACGTCGGATCTTGTCACATCTTCACTGATCCAGTTTCTAGTTCGCGACTAAGTCTGTTTTGTTTCATATTTAGAGGGAGAGTTCCCGATTTTAATATAAGGGAAGTTCGGATTTTGCTTCGCTGAAAAAATGTTTGGGTTTTTAGACTCAAGAAAATAAAATGAGAATCAGGAGGCAAGGCTTGCATTTATATAGAAAGAATACGTGGGTATCAAGGTTTGTGGTACGATGTAGGTGCTATTTTCCACATATAGGCTGCTGAAAAGTAAAGTAGGGTAGGCTTGTACGTGTACTTAACTTAGATGTGAAGGAATTTAATACACAGGAGGGTAGCTTATTTAGGTTGTTCTTAGGTAGGTTGTAGCGTCATTTCACATTCAAGAGCATAGCTGTATGGTAAGCTACCCATTTCATAGATAGATTGGTACATATTCCTTTTTCGTCTTTTTGTTAAGCACATGTAGGAGTAGACAGAGAATAGGTAATAGCTGTTTTGATGAGATTAAACATAGGCGTTGTGAATAGGTTGATGTGACGTACTTTCTCTTGGGTTTGAAGGAATTTGCTTGGTTGAAAATGAAAAGTTAGGCTACACTTGTACAGATTTGTTACTTAGCGTGGAAGTACATCTATATTTATTTTATTTTATTGATTTATTTTATAATAATAATAATAATTGAATTAATTGTATACAAGTTAAATGTTTAGTATTCACACTATCGCACACGATCTCCAACCACGACGAAAATGGATGTGCTGTTACGTCTTGACGATATGGTTCCAATGAAATTAGTTTGGTCAAAAACCGACTCCGTTAGTTAAAATAGCTTATTTTAATTCCAAACCATTTCATCGGTTCATATAAAATATCAGACACTAACAAAACAATTCCAATTGTCTCCAAACTGGAAAGCTAGTAATAACTAGCCATACGTATTCTAATAAAATTAATTTCGTCGAAATCAGAGATCGTTTGGAAACCAGATATTTTTAACGTTTATATAATATCGATATAATATTATAAATTAAATTTAAACAATTTAATTAAATAATAATAAACTATTATTGTAAAATATATCCAAATAAAATAATATTTCGCTTCAAATTCAACAAATATTGAAGTTTATCTCAATATTAATATATACGAAGTAAACGATATTCGAATTATAGAAATCCCTTTTTTAAATAAATTAAATAAACGTTAAAATTTATTAACGCATTCCATAGTGACTATTTTATATTTTGAATCGGACATAACTCATAATATATAAACTAAAATCCGAATTTTTCTCTTTTATTAGAAAATTATGAACAACTTGATTCCAATGTTTCTTGTTTCACAGAGTTCCGACTCAAACATATTCTGTATAATCAGTTGAAGTTCAAAATCCAATATTACGAACTGTCGCTACATTTCGAGTTCGTTTTATATTAAATATAGATATAAATGTTCAATTGTCATTTAATTAACGAATTTGATATTAAAATCCATAAATAAATCAAATATAATACTAAAATATATTTAAATGTTTGAATTCATTTAGTCGAAAAATCTGGGTCATTACAATCTCCCCCCCCCCCCTACCCCTATAGAACTTCGTCCCCGAAATTACTAAGTAAAGAAGAATAGTCCAAACGCATTATTTTTCATAAATAATTAATTAAAAATATTCTAAGTCTTAGAAATTTTCGAAAAATTCACCAACACCTACTTTTTACTATTTGATCTCAACAACTACAACTGCCACTCCAGGCTTCATATCGATCAAAAGAAAACAAAGGCAAATGGCTACCCAACTCACGGGTATAAAATCAATCACCCAAATCAATATAATTAAAGTTCACCTATTTGTCGGGCAACCAAACTCTAATAACCAAGCAAAACACTGACTGTTCTTCCTTCTATCATTCTGCACTTATCTCAATATATAATGCAGATAACAAATATAGAGTTTTATCATTTACTTTAATTCCATATTGATTCTGTTCAAATTCATTATATTGAAATTTATTTTCTTAGTTTTCAATTCATTTCCGTTGAAGAATTTTATTATCCAGTCAATATATTATCCAATAACCAAACAATCAACAGTCTACATAACCAAATTATTCCATTTTCCTTTTCTAAATTATTTTAACTTAATTAAAGTTAAATTTCGATTTATTTAATTCCAAGTTAAAATTCTTATTCTCAAATTCTTCTGGTTTTAGCAAACCACTTACAATTTCATTTGAATTCCCATTCAAATTAATCAACAACCCAATATCGATGATTTGATAGAATTATTTCTTTATAGTACAAAAATATAATTTGGGTAAAATTATTTCATTTACCCTCTTTACACAACAATATTGTATTAGATTGCCAGTTCAACTTGAACCGATCCAACAACACAATACAAAACACACACACACATACACACACACACACACACACACACACACACATATATATATATATATAATCTACAAATATTCTCTCTCGTATATACATTCCAACTCCATCTAGGGTATTACTAACCCCATCTCTATCAAGTTAGCCACAGAGCCAATGTTATTACTAAACCTGGGTCTGATACCACTGTAACGACCTGCAGGAATTCGAGCCCGAATTCCGACAATAATACAGATCCTATATCATTTGTTAGAACCCAAATATCGAAAACATAAATAGTTATTAGAAAGAATATTAGAGGGTGAGATGAGAAAGAAAGAAATATTAGAATAGAAGAATAAGAAGAAGAACCAACACAGAATTAGAGTCTCACATCGCAGTGGAACAAAATATAATATAGAAATAAAACTTTATTTAAAGCTTGAAATAAAACTTACAATCATCTGAGTATATCAAAACATCTGGACAGTTATAATAATTTGTCCTCATATACAATCACACAACATAATAAATAATAGATATCATACTCTGAACTCCTCCGTCTCTTCTCTTCATAACAACAGATAACCTGAACCTGTACAGCTCGGTCTAACCCGAGGATTACAAACACCGGGTCAGTCTGGTGAACCAGAGTGAGAAAAACACACTAAGTTTAAAGGAATCACACAACTTGATTTTAACTTCAAAATATTTTCAAAATAAAAGGATAATCGTAAGACCTAGTCCACACATAAATACGGACGGTTTTTACCATACGATAACCCAAAACATTTAAAAATAATAATATTATTCTGATATTATGATAGTGTCTAAATGCAAGTAAATATCAATCTAGCAGAACGCTTGCATCTCATGCTCTACATATATAATATACAATCAGAACCGCGGGCGCTTATTGGAGAATGGATTTCCTGGCAAGGTATGGGACCGCCTTCCCGACAATGTACCTCCCGAGATGAATACATTGGGGTTCAACAAGAATATCTTGCAACCCAGGCCAAACATGACCGGCCCCTCACTTTCTCTTGAGAGTACAGAATATATCATCACCACGGTTGGGGGCTAGCTAGCCGAACCGATAACATACATACAAAAATAAAAGGGACAACCAAAGGCATTTGATTTCTCTAGATCAGGTAATGATATACCCTTTTGATGGGTGCGACCCATATAGCCATGCGACCTACCCGATTTTTGCCATTTCCCGGTTGATGAGGCTAGAAGTTAAGCGTATTCTTTAGCATAGCATGTCTCAATCCACTTTGAATGCCACATTATCAGATCCACCAGATATCACTAATTGACGTCCACAAAAATACCTTGGGTGTGGAGCTAAGAGAACTGCCATTCTCCTCCATCAAATTGGTACGTTTGAAGAAACCAATGTACGTGACCCTTTTGAAAATACTATGTCAGACACTAATCCATACAAGTCATCCAGGAATAGGATGAACCGAAGGCAATCTCCTACCACATCCTATATAGGTATCACCCCAAGGATCAGTAGCAAGTAGTCCTTGTAATCCGAATATTTCAACCACGACAGAACCACAGTATATCGCCAAGGATTAGCCAGAGAATGTAAGTGATTCTTCCGTTTTATGAAGATTCATTGTCTTCAATTGCTCCAGTTTTATTAACATCCTTCATGTATTCGTTTTTATTGGACGGAATGGTTTTCGAATATAAATTCGATCCCGGTCATTCCGTACCAATAATCGTATGGGTAAAATTTGATAGTCGGTTATTTAACTATCGAAAAAAATGAAATAGATATGCTGGTTGAGTACACAGCGTTACTTGGCCCTTTTAATTAAAAATAATTAAAGAATGGTTTATTTAAAACTTCTAAATCTTTCAACACAATATTCACTTCTAATTTTAGATACAAATATTCTTAAACCATTTCTTTTAAATACTTAGAAAAATGTCTGATATCATGTCAAATTTCCCACTTAATTATCATTTCAAATCATTCGCTATGACATTTCTTATTATCCAAAACAGGGTAATCGATTCGACTCTTATCATTCGTGAAACATTATGATATCTTCTTTTTGTTTCATTATTTGAAATAGTAATCGTCACTTATTACTTTAGAATAACTCATTCTAAACTCATCTCTTTACTTTGAAAATATCATTATATTTTCACAACTCCTTTTATTACCTTGATTATGAAAATATCATTCCATATTTTCTAGCCTATTTTTTTACTGTTACTTTGGAAATATCAATACATAATTCCCTAAATTATTTTATTTCCCTATATTTTGAAATCTCATTATAACAAATTCTTTGAACAACGTCAAATTATTATTTCTCATAATAAATCGGTTTTAACATCTTTAAAATTACAATTAATATCATCCTCCGATAATCCTGAAGTCGTTTAAGTTGGGGTATTTTAATTACCTCTCAGACCTTGATCAATAACATTCTTATCTTAAGATAGATACAAATTGTAATTCCAAAACCCGTATTCATTCTAATACCAACAAATACCACTTTACTATTTATTTAAATTATGGTTTTATAAAACCTCCGTACTTCTGAAATCTCCTTTTTAAATATACTATTATTACTAAGTTCGTTGATTTAGTAAAAGATAAATGAAATATCAACTTTTAAACCTTAGCTTCTTTAAACTATTTGTTTCATTATCAGGATTTTATTATAAATCCTTTTACTCGATCTTTTACCAAATTCAAGTAAAAAATCTTTGTTTCTAAACCTTTTAATCATTTCCTCTTTGGAAACCTCCTTTCAATACTCATCCATTTCACTTAATGCGACTGTTAAATAACGTTAATTTAAATTAACGCTTTAACTCTCCATCTCCTTTATCAACTCGTTTATACAATTCTGGTTTAATATAAAACCCTTTTTCCATCTTAATTTCCTTTACTTAATTCCAACATTTATTTTAAGCTTATCGCATTCGCTTAAAATCACTTTATAGCTTCATTTACCACATTCGATTTAAATATAAATCCGTTCATAAACTCACTTTGAAATCCAATTATATTTCATTACTAACTTCGATCACATACTTAAATGAACTTCATTTAAGAAGAGATTTCTTTAAATTATTATTAATTTACTTTATCATTACTGGAATAAATATCCAATTTCTTTTTTTTTTCTTATAAAGTTAAACTGTTCTTAAATTATTTCATTGAATTAAGCACAAACTCATTTAATTTAATAATCAGTTTCCATTAAAATAGTTGACTTAGTCAACTTCAAAACATGATTAATTCATTGATTAACTCTAACTCGTCTTTTTCATTCAAATTAATTAATAATATAGTTAATTTAAATAATTACATTTTTTTTATTATTAATAAATAAATAATTGATTCAATATAGTCCATTTTAATTGTTATTTAAAAAAATTAATCTCAGTTATTAATCATTACATAAATCCTTGCTTACTTGCTTCGCACATGGCATGTGCTTCGCACACGGTATATTTTTGGTACAAAAATGGTATTTGTGGTTAAAACAATCAATATATGCGTGTGCTTCGCACACGGTATATTTTTGATACAAAAATGGTATTTGTTGTTAAAACAATCATTATACGTTGTATTTTTTACCACTTGTTGGAGCTTCATACAGCATGATGTTTACAAGGTTGTGATTAATTTCTTCCACTGTAATCATATGCTTTCTGGTATTAATGCTACTAACTTAGCTTCGATTCCAAAAATTGATAATCCTTCCCCAGTTTCTGACTTCAGGCCGATTGCTTGTAGCAACATAATTTACCAATGTGTTTCCAAGATTATAGCTTCTAGGATGAAAGGGTCTTGTCTTCTCTTGTATCAGATAATCAGGCAGATTTTCTAAGCGATAGAAGTATTTTAGATAATGTGCTTCTATCCCTTGAATTACTGAAAGACTATGGCAAGGCTGCATCATCACCAAGAGCCATGGTAAAATTAGATATTAAAAAAGCATACGACTCTATTCAATGGGTTGTTATCACTGCTGTGTTACATAAGATGGGTTTCCCTAAACACTTAATTACATGGATATATACATTTATCTCTTCTGCTCATTTTTCTTTAACGTACAACGGTGGTAATACAGAATATTTTCAAAGTAGGCAAGGTATCAGACAAGGCGATCCTATGTCTTCTTATTTGTTCATATTAGTTATGGAAGTTTTGACGAAGCTCATCAATCAAGCTGTTCAAAATAAAATAATTGAGTTACATCCAAAATGCAAAGATCCATTAATCACTTCTTTAATGTATGCAGATGATCTGATTGTCTTCACAACACCTTCTATACTATCCATTACCGGGCTGCTTCAGGTTCTTGATATGTTCTATTGGTTTTCAGGTCTTGCTGTGAACAATGCTAAATCCTCTCTTTTGATTGCTA
The DNA here is from genome assembly GCA_030737875.1 of Allium sativum. Taxonomy (NCBI): domain Eukaryota; kingdom Viridiplantae; phylum Streptophyta; class Magnoliopsida; order Asparagales; family Amaryllidaceae; genus Allium; species Allium sativum. The sequence continues at coordinate 976,204,455 of CM060924.1, forward strand.
GTAATACCATGCAAAATAACATCTCACTCTCCAATTTTTCTGGTATTCCTTTAGTAGGAAATGAAACCTCTTATCTAGATATCCTGATGTTTACTACTAGAATTACTACGGCTAGCTGCATGAGCTTGTTTCATAAGATCACCAAAGCCTTCTCTGTTTGGTCAGGTAAAATTTTGTCACAAGCAGGTAGGCTTGTGTTAGTAAAATCTATGCTACATGCATATGCATCTTATTGGTGTAGGACCTTTATGTTTCCTAAAAAGCTAATTAACATGATTAGAAGTGCTTTTAGTAACTTTCTTTGGACTGGAACCACTTATTCAAAAAAATCAAACCTATAAGGTTTTCGATAGTGGAGAAATCAAGAAAGGAGGGTGGTCTTGGTATTCTATGTTTAACTCAATGGAATAAAGCCGCTAATAGCACTCTGTTCAACAATCTTTTGATGAAAAAGAATAGCATATGGGTTAAATGGATGTACAACAATATTAAAAGGCAATTTTTTTGAACTATGCAAATTACAGTGGCGTGTAGTTGGACTTGGAGATCCATGTTAAAACTCAAAAGTTGTTTACTTCCTCATGTCTTAATTCGTTTTTCTAAGATATCAACTGTAAGTTTTTGGCATGATCCATGGAGTGAAAGAGGTATCATTCTTTGCAATTTATTGAATCATAATTAGTAGGTGCAATCCGGTATTCATCCTCTTGCTACTGTAGGTCAGTTCCTATTTATTGGTAAAATGGTTTTGCCCTTTTCTTCAAATCAAAATATCACAATTTTATGGTCCAAAATCATACTATAACACTACCCTAGTCAAAATTTGGTTGTGTGGTCGCATGCTTTTAAAGCACATTCCATCAGGACTGTTTACAAAGCTTAAATGATGGGGAGTTTTCTTTGTTTGCGTGGAATAGAAGGGTGTGGAATGTTTATAGCAAAGAGAATGATAACTTTGTGATGTGGAAGGTTCTCTGTAATGCTCTAAATACCAAAGTGAAACTCTACAATCTTGGGATGCTTGGTGATGATACTTGTGTGCTGTGCAATGAAGGTGTTGAATCCAATGTTCACCTTTTCTTCGATTGCAGTTTTACTCATAGGATATGGACAAATCTCATGCAAAAAATTGGTAGAACTAACGTGTCGGTGGTTAGAAACATTGAGTGGTGCTACTTATATAAAGCAACACGATGGAAGGAAAGGCGAGACATTCTGATTCTAATCATGTTAAAGACCTTTGTGCGAGTTATTTGCAAGCATAGGAATAACAATATTTTCAATGGTGATATGAAGAATGAAGTTGTAGTATGGAATAAATCCTCGGCTGGCATCAAGTTTGGAGTGGAAAGTTGTATTTTTCCTTTTGGTTCTTTTAGTGACTTGTTTAGTTGCTAATGTTATATAGTAGTTAGTTAGTGTGACTAGCTCCTGTAATAACATTAATTTTCCTTTGTTGAATTTTGAAACATTTGAAGTAATCTTTTCTAACTCATTTTTGAGTTTCGAAATTTTAGAAAGTGAAATTTCAATATTACTTTCTAAAGTTATGTTTTTATTAAGAATATCATTATTGTAATGTCCCGGAATTTTAGCAATGTAATAATTAATTAATTTTATTATTTTAGTAGTGGAAAACAGGGAGAAGGACAAACTTTGGAATTTTTTCGGTGAAAAGTATGAGAAGTTTCAAAATTAGGGAGAAGGCCAAATGATAGTGTAAATGGAAAAAGGTTAGTGGGCCCCCTGAATTCCACTTTTAGTGTAAATGTGTCCTTCTCCCTAATTTTGAAACTTCCCATACTTTTCACCATTTTTTCCAAAGTTTGTCCTTTAAAAGAAAATCCTCAGTTAATATATTGGTTTGATAATTCAAATGGTGTAAATTCAAATATTTTGATTATTTAATAAATATAAACAGTGGAATAATAAAATTTAATTCCGAAATATTCAGGATTAGTTGAAATTGGCATTGTTGTGAAAATTGGATGTTGAATGTGCTAATACGAATTTAAAACATTGAATATTAATGATATGTTAGATAATTAAATATGGGCGCTTTCAAGAAAGAAAGAAAAATCAAAACAAAATAGTTATAAAATATTTTGAAATCTATACACATCTTTTCAAAATCGCAGTGTGATCTTATAGCAATATGTATAGTATCTTGGAACAAAATTCTCGCAAAATCTTGGCGCAACATGTCCAACATATATCCTAATTGTGACTAATAAAAAGCAATCTGGCAGGATAAGGTTGTATGACCTCACATCCTTGTGTACTGGTTCATATGTCATAAAGAATGTGATAAACATATATATATCTTAGAAGCCAAATGAATAACCGTAAATGTGCAGTGCTAATTAAAGGACGAACGTATGAAATGGGAAATTAAGTGAACAAATTTAGATTTTACTTTATGCAAAGAGGCAATATAAAAAACTCCCGATCTGTTTACCTACCTATCACGCATGTTACCTCTAATGCCTATTTGTTGTCTCTAATACCATCTGCTACGCAGACGCGAATTAAATGGAGAACATGATATCTGCGCACAACCTAATCTAGTCAACCTAGTACCTTTTGTCATGGACAATTTGAAAAACTCTCTCACAAGGTCTTGTAAGATATTTAATGACCCACATGCTGCTGGGTGATTCTCCGGCCAAAATTATCCTTGCACAAGCAAATTTAAATAAGCCCAGAACTTAGAATTTGACTTTGAACGTACAAAAGCACATTGATAAGCTTGCAAAATACCACCTACCTATATTCTAGAAAGCTTCTCATAGAAGCATCTCTGTATTATATAACCAAGCTGACCCTTATCCCTTCCCATGAGACAAACGAAGCATCCACTCTCAAAATGCAGAATGGTGAGCTAAAAATAATTAAATCAATTTAAAGAAAAAAAATCAATTTAAAATAAAGCCCTAAATGAAAATTTACGATTTCTAATTCGTTGAAATCATGTTCAAGGATACTTCAGGAGGGTATGAAAAACATGAGGCTTGATATTATTTTCTGGAAACCAAAGTTTTGAGCAGCGATATAACATGGGCTCGCATGGAAAATGGAGGCGACCGGGAGGATGATCGTTAATGGCATGTTATCAGTGGGTCTGGGCGAAGGAGCAGGCGAGATTTAATGAACATTGGTGAAGGAAAAGTTTCGCACCTTTCACGTGGAACTTGAACAAACCGCGACAAGGGGGAGATTTCAAGTTGGAAAGCAGGAGGATTATCGGGATCGAAGTAAGAAGGAGGACTTGCGGTAGGGTTTTGGGGGTGGTTGGGTTCAAGATATTTAACATCTTTTTTTTAGCAGCGAACTATGGTGTTGGTGACGCTAATTTACTAGCATTCGATTATGAAGTGAAGATGACAGAAGGGTAGAGGGGAAAAAGGAGGAATTAGTGGGAGTTAAAACATGGTTAATGTTGTTAATTAAGTGTGAAAGCAGATATTTTGGAAGAGGGGATAGTTCAGGTCTTTGAAGAGAATGGGTCTGGCTGTAGGGGAGTTCGTTGGGAAGAGCTCTAGGGTGATGGGAAGAATTGAAGCAGGGTTGCACCATGTGAAATGAAGGAGAAGTATTTAAAGGGAAGTGGTTCTCTGCGTGTTCAATTGGGTAGTATCGGTTATTTCTTTAACTTCAGGGAAAAAAAGAGGTGAAGTTACAGCTGATTGGAATGAGTTGCGTAAGTATTGAAACCAGGAGAAACAGTTCGTAAGGTTACAGAGGAAGAAAGAGGGATTATATATCGACCGTTTTGTGGTTGTAACAACCCGGAAAATCTGGGCCAGTTTAAAATTTTTATTTTGGCAATTATAGCGAGTTTTGATTATTTAAAATAGATTATTTTAAATAATATCGACGAGAAAATTTATTTTCGACGAAGTTAAAACGAATAAATTTATTTTAATTATATAACGAGCCTGAAATGGCGCGGTAGTTCGAAAATTCGATTTCTAATTTCAAATGAATATACAGAATTCAATATAAGTCAGAATTGAACGAAACAAGAAATATTTGAATCTGTATAACTATGTCTTTGTAACAGAGTTAACAAACTAGGATTTCACTTTAGAAATGATAAGATATGTCCAGTTTAAAATTCAGAATAGTCGCTATGGAATTTATATATATTTTATATAATATATAGCCCTTAAAAATGGACATTTTGCAAACGACCTCGGATTTCGACGAAACCAGTTTTGTTGGGTCCGTGATGTTAAGTTATTGTTAGATTCCAAATTTCATAATTTTTCGAATCAATATGTGAGCGTGGCAAAGGAAAACGCGTTTGACCAGTTTCAGTTGATTTTAATCGACTGGAAAATGGCCATTTTTCCAACGGTCTCAGAATTCGACGAAACTAGTTTTGTTAGGACCGTATCGTCAATACGAAGCTAGAAAATATTTTTCTGGGATTTTTAAAGTTCGTATGTGACCCCGGTAATTTGAAATGTACGTTTAAAATTCAATATAGTGATTTAAATGTAAATTCAACCGAAACTGATCGAAACGACCGAATCAGCTTGCGATACATATCCCATTGTGTTCGGAATGGGGGTAAAACGCTATGGACGACAGGCGGTGGGCCTCATTTCGAGGTCGTATGTGAAAGTCAACTCTTTAGGTTAAAATTAATTAATTAATTAATAAAAAAAAAACCCTTTTCTTTTATCTCTGGCCCCCCCCCCCCCCGATGAAAATCAGAAAAACAAAAATAAAAAAAAAAAGAAAAAGAGGAAAAAAAACCCGCCGCCGATCTCGATTCCCACCCCCACCGTCGTTGGCCGACGTCGCGCCCCCCCTAGGCTGTCGACTCCACCACCGCGGCCCCCCCTCCGCTCCAACCCCCATCGTCTCCGCCCCCTTCCACCTAGAACCGAAAACCCACCCTCCATTTGCGAACGCGAGGCCCCAAACCCCATAATCCACCGCACCGCGCCCTCCAGCAGCCGTCACTCCGGCCAAGCATCCCCCTCCACCGCTGACACGACGCAAGCGGCTGCCTCCTCTTCGATTTGCGCGAAACAGCCCCCTTTCTTCGTTGAAACAATGTGAGTTTTAACTCTTTTCATTACGTTATATTTTTTTTTTTTTTAAAGGGTTTAAATATTGATTTTAAAAGGGGTTTAAAACTGATTTTAGAAATGACTTAAAAACTGATTTTTATGTATTTAAATTCTGTTTTTAAAAGATTATAAAACTGATTATCGTGAAAAGGAAAACTGATTTTTCTTGAAAAGAGAAAAAAAAACTGATTTTAAGTTTAAAAGAGAAAAAAAAACTGATTTTAATTAGGTTATAAAAACTGATATTTTTTATAATTATTAAGACTGATTTTTACTTTAAAAGGTTTGATTTTTATCTTAAGAAAAGGACCAATTTTTATAACGAGGAAGGATTGATTTTTATAGAAGAAAGAACTTTTTTTTTTTAAAAGGTAAAAAGGCGAGATCTTTAAATTAGAAAAGATTAAATCTTTAAATTAGAAAAGATTAAATCTTTAAATTAGAAAAGGTAAAATCTTTAAATTAGAAAAGGTAAAATCTTTAAATTAGAAAAGGTAAAATCTTTAAATTAGAAAAGGTGAAATCTTTAAAGTAGAAAAGGCGAAATATTTGAAAAGACGAGATTTTTATATATTGAACTTCGATAGAAAAATAGGATTTTTATATATTGAACTTTGAACTAAAAATTCGATTTTTATATATTGAACTTTGAACTAAAAATTCGATTTTTATATATTGAACTTTGAACTAAAAATTCGATTTTTATATATTGAACTTTGAACTAAAAATTTGATTTTTATATATTGACCTTCGAAATAAAAATATGATTTTTTTTTTATATTGAATAGCGAAGTAAAAATTCGATTTTTATGAATGTAGTGGCTACGGGCGACGAAGCTGGCGAAGATGCGAAAAGAATGAAGATTTCTATCAATGAAGAGCCGTGGAGCTAGGATAGCTATACGTGAGAATTTCTCACCTTTCAAATTTATTTTCTAGTTATATATATATACTAGGATGCAGACGGTGCTTATTAGAAGCACCCGACACCCGTCCACATACCATGGACTTGTTTGTTTGGTTGTGTAGTTGGTTAGATTATTTGATTTGGATTTGATTGATTGGTTGAATTGGGAATTGATTAAAATTGATATGTGAATGGCGTGGGCCTTCACTAGACCGGGGATAAGGCTAGGCCTTGTCCCGTTTCTAGTATCGTGCCGTTATGCCGCCGAAATTTTCTAAAATATGTTAGAAAAATAAAAATATCATTTTATTGAATAAATGAATTGAATAGAAATTCATAGGTTGAAATAAAATGTTTTATCGTTAAAAATATAATTTTTAACGTGAATATGAAAATAGTGAAGTGAATAAATAAATATTCATTTACAAACCAGATGGTTTGTTTATGTACACCTATTTGAATGACATTGATTGGGACGATAAATTTTACACATCGCCCAACAGCACAAATAAAATATGTGTTTGATTGCTTGAAACCCCACACGGGTGTTGGGATGAAATTTGAAGTTCACTCATCCTGATTGATTAAATATGTCGATCGATTGATTGACAGGCTGTTATAAGCGTTGAATATCTATATTTGATGCTTATACAGTGTAGTGCACTTTGGTTGATGGTTGATTATTTTCAATGTCATTATATACATGTGTTGTATGAAAATCCATATGATTAACTTTATATGGTAATTGATTGGGCCTCATTCCAATTTGAAAAATAAAGAATATTATAAAATAAAAGTTCATGTGTTGACAGTACTCATTCATTGAGATTGGTCATGTGTTGAACGAAATATTTTGATAATAACAACTATTTTGAAAAAGAAATATTTGAAATAGAATATTTGAAAATAGAAATTTATGAAGCCGTGTTGATTAGATTGACGCCATTTTGACGTGAACGATATTTATATCGATTTTAAACGATTTCGAAATGAATTGAATTGAAAGTGATTTCGAAGTGAATTGAATTGAAAACGATTTCGAAATGAATTGAATTGAAAACGATTTCGAAGTGAATTGAATTGAAAACGATTTCGAAATGAATTGAATTGAAAACGATTTCGAAATGAATTGAATTGAAAGTGATTTCGATGTGAATTGAATTGAAAACGATTTCGAAATGAATTGAATTGAAAACGATTTCGAAATGAATTAAATTGAAAACGAATTCAAATGGAATTGAAAGCGAATTGAAATGAATTCAAATTGAATTGAAATTTGAATTGAACAGAAATGAATTTTGAAACGAATTTATAAAGAAGAATTCAATTTTGCTTTGAATTGAAATGGAAGTTGAAATAGATTTTGAAATGAATTTAAAACTATTTATATAATTCGTTTTAAATAGAAATCGACGAAATATATATTATATATATTATATATATAATATAATGGCCTGAATAGAACGCGCCGCGCCGCGGTAGTTCGTGAATTTCGACCATTGATTTCAAACGGACATTGCGGGAGATCCGACCGTCAGATTCTCCTAAAACCGGAACCGTTGGGTTCGTATCGAAAAGAGCTTTCTAATGAATATTAGAAATTTGAAATCTAACGGTTGGATTTGGAATTATGTCCAAATCAAATTCGAAAAAGGTCGCTGTAAGTGCAGTTCGATGGCCGTTGATGGAAATCGACTGTACGGGCCTTGATAAAATTATTAAAAATAGTAATAATTTGTGTAAAATCATAAGAAATGATTTGGGAAGAATTGGGATGAAAAACTCCATATTTGAAAAGATAAAAATAGATTTTTATCGAAATGAACTAGTTTTGAACTAGAATTATAATTCTATTTATTTTTAAATAAATTGAATTTGAAATGGTTTTGATAATAACCAGAATTTCCAATGATTGCATTGGAGTGGATTTGAATCGAAATTGTCTTCGGAATATTTCGATGTTGGAATTCGTGATTATACAGGTGTTGTTATGGGAATTTGAAAGATATATATTTATATCGTTATTTCCAATACGACATTTGTTAGTCGTAGAATTCGATATTGAATATAAGCCGATATATTTTCTATTCAGAGCCTTGTATTGAATATCGAATGTGATTTGGGTTTGTCGTGAATGGTGTCTTCACTAACACTGTTCTTGAACCCAGTTGAGAAAAGATTAAATCTTTTTATTTAGATTTAATGAAGTGTACCAATTACATGATATTTAATTGGAATTGAATTGATATTGATTTTTGGGTTTATCGTGAACAGTGTTTTAAATAACACTCGTTCTTTAACCCGATAATTAATGAATGTGATTTTGGGTTTATCGTGAACCGTGTTTTAAATGACACAGATTCTTTAACCCAGTCGAAGATTAAAACTAAGTGGAGTTTTAATGAATCTTTAATTAGATTGAAAAGATCGAAAATGGAGTATCACCAGTTTTGCTCCAGGCGATAGTTAAATCTTTAATTAGATTTGAACGTGAAATGGTAATTGAATTTACCGATAACACTGTGGTGTTAGATATGAAGTATTACCAGTTTTACTTCATGGGATGAATAGATTGGGATTGGGAAATTAAAACAAATGATTACTTCGGTAAGGTTCGCTAATCCCGACTAGTTTGAATTGATATTCAAAAATGGATTAAAGAATAAATTCAAGGAATTATCTTTGATAAAATTAATGGGAATCTTTCCCTATGAATGTGAAATTTAGAAACTAACTGTCGGTTAGCCAAGCAGAATGGTTTTCTGGATATTGATCTGATGTTGGTTTCGGCCTTCGGGGTTAATATTTGGGAAATTATTCTCTTGATTAATTTACGGTTAGTGACTAATGAATTGGAATGAGGTGTATGTTGTGTTTGTGTAACACTTTTATAATATATACGCGAGTTATTCGGAAAGACCGGGTTTATCCCATTCTGAATAACTGATACGACGATAAGTCGAAGATGAAGACGATGGTCGAAGACCGAAGGTCTTCACGTCGTTTGGGTGATAACTGATGATCTTGATTGGGCTGTACACCCAAGAAGATGGAAACAGTTAGTGATCGTCCAGACGTACTTGGAGATCGATGGATATGCGGGGTACTAGGTGCCTCCGGTTTCGTTCAGACCCAGAACGGACTTGTAAATGGACTGTGTGTCTGACATCGGATATCATTCTGTGTGACTGATATCGGTTGCATAGGATGGTTTGCCTGTGTGGCATGCTAAGATGCAAATGATCAAGGCTTCTGTTGAAAAGCAAAGTCTTGTGGTGATGATCAAAGCACGGCCTTTGTGGCGTAGCTTTGTGTAACGTTTACCTCGCGTGTTTCACACCAGGTATGAACCAAAAACGGGAGACGGACCTCAGGGAGGGCCTGCGTTTCCTCCTAGCTAGAAGTGGCGTCAGTGGTTTTACACGCCCTGACGAGTTTGACTTATGTGGTTGTTGCTGTTGCGAGGCGCCTCGGTTAGATCGGACGATCCGGGTCCGATGGAGTCATTCGTTGGCTCGCTTACGCCCCAAAGGGCGGCGAAACGTAGTGCTCAGGTATAATAATCCACGTCGGTGGACCGGCCCTGTCGCTCCAAGGCTTGTCTGCGCGCTTGCCTGAGACTCGGGCTAGGCAGTCTCGAATCGGTAGAGGATCTTGCCCCTATCCTCGGTTCATAGTTGGAAACCCAATTTCCAAATACGTGACTTTGCGATTTTGATTGTATAACCTATATATGGCGACATAGTGGTATGGGGCATTCATGCCGCCTATGATTGATACTTATGATTTGAAGTTGTTTTATACACTATGCACTTATTATGGTATCAAATGATTTGTTTCAAACGTATCAAGCATTCTTTGGCTGTTATAAGGGAAAGCCCTATCCTCGGCTGCGTTGCATTGTGTGATGGGACCTGGGTCTTATAACGGCTTCATTTTTCTTTATTTAGCATTGCGCTGTTTGTTTTATACACTGGTATTCTTGGGAGGAAACCCGTTCCGTGTTATACGGCGTGGTCCCTTGATTTACCTAATGATTTAAAATAAAGATTATTAACTGTTTTAGTTCTCACACCAGTCACATGACTGACCTGGAGTTTATTGTTTTAACCTAAACTCTGGGTGCCCTTATTTTGACACGGGCAGCTAGTAGTTTTGGTTTTGTAGATTTATATTCACAGGATCCTGGTTTACAGCTGGAATGATATCCGGAAAGCTTTGTATCCGTATATCTCTTCTAGTTGTGTATTGTATTATTTTCCGCTGCTATGTATTTAAATGTAATTCAAATCTCTGATATTTCTGTGTAATATTTGTTTATACTCTGTATATTCTTGTAATCTGATGCACTGTTGTGATATATAGTGAAATGTTCTTCTGTATAAGTTCTGATGTGGCTTGTTCTCGAACTATCCGACGCTTTCCTTTACGGGGAAGTTACGGGTTTTCACAGTTGGTATCAGAGCTTTGGTTTACAAAGCTCAGAGAACAAGGCACATTAGAACCTTACGAAAGAATTCATAAGATATTGGATTAGTAATATCCAATTAGAATGACTCGTTAGAGATAGGATCAGTAGTATCCTAGAACGAGTGTGAAGAGTATATTTTTAAAGTGAAAACAAATTTTGTTTTGAAGATTTAAACCAATTATTCGTAGTTGATTATCTAATTATATTGATGTGGACAATCCAGTATATATAGATTTTGCGTATACGTCTGATCCGCGTGTATTCGAAATTTTAATATACTGGATAGATATAGAATTACGCTCTAGTCGCCCGGGAGTGATTCTGATGATTGATATATCATCATCAGAATTTATATTCGAGTGACGAACGTGTAATATCTATATATTTCCATTAGACTGGTGTGAGAACCAAAATTAGATAGGGCCTATTGTTGTGATTTGGCATCAAAAATTTGATTTTTGTATATGTATCAAAATTATGAATTTGAAACTCTAATTCACTAATTGATTGATGTTTGTGTTGTTTGTTTATTTGTTTGCTAATTTTGAACCATTATGCCTAATTGAACCAAATATTGAATTATATTGAAAATTGGTTGCATTTGCTTGCATATACATATATATCCTTGAACAGGTCATAGCAAGGAGGCTAGAGCAGAGAATAAAATTTGTTTGCCCGACAAATAGGTACATGTTTACTACATAATTTCCTGTTTTGTTTGGGTGATGATGATTTTGTGAGCCTATTGGCTAGCCGCTTGGATTTTTCTTTTTCTTTTTGAGATCTGAAGGACCGGGGAAGCTATTTGAAATTCCCCGATGCTCCCATTGCAGGGGAGGTTATGGCGAAATTTTTCAAAAATTTAGGGTGTTAGCCAAATTTTTGAAATTTTGAAAATTCTCAGAAACTAAAGAGTTGGAGAATGGAAGCCAGATCGAGCGTAGAGTTAATTCCTTTTCGGGGACGAAAAGTTTTAAGTGGGGGAGATTGTAACAACCCGGAAAATCTGGGCCAGTTTAAAATTTTTATTTTGGCAATTATAGCGAGTTTTGATTATTTAAAATAGATTATTTTAAATAATATCGACGAGAAAATTTATTTTCGACGAAGTTAAAACGAATAAATTTATTTTAATTATATAACGAGCCTGAAATGGCGCGGTAGTTCGAAAATTCGATTTCTAATTTCAAATGAATATACAGAATTCAATATAAGTCAGAATTGAACGAAACAAGAAATATTTGAATCTGTATAACTATGTCTTTGTAACAGAGTTAACAAACTAGGATTTCACTTTAGAAATGATAAGATATGTCCAGTTTAAAATTCAGAATAGTCGCTATGGAATTTATATATATTTTATATAATATATAGCCCTTAAAAATGGACATTTTGCAAACGACCTCGGATTTCGACGAAACCAGTTTTGTTGGGTCCGTGATGTTAAGTTATTGTTAGATTCCAAATTTCATAATTTTTCGAATCAATATGTGAGCGTGGCAAAGGAAAACGCGTTTGACCAGTTTCAGTTGATTTTAATCGACTGGAAAATGGCCATTTTTCCAACGGTCTCAGAATTCGACGAAACTAGTTTTGTTAGGACCGTATCGTCAATACGAAGCTAGAAAATATTTTTCTGGGATTTTTAAAGTTCGTATGTGACCCCAGTAATTTGAAATGTACGTTTAAAATTCAATATAGTGATTTAAATGTAAATTCAACCGAAACTGATCGAAACGACCGAATCAGCTTGCGATACATATCCCATTGTGTTCGGAATGGGGGTAAAACGCTATGGACGACAGGCGGTGGGCCTCATTTCGAGGTCGTATGTGAAAGTCAACTCTTTAGGTTAAAATTAATTAATTAATTAATAAAAAAAAAACCCTTTTCTTTTATCTCTGGCCCCCCCCCCCCCCCCGATGAAAATCAGAAAAACAAAAAAAAAAAAAAAAAAAGAGGAAAAAAAACCCGCCGCCGATCTCGATTCACACCCCCACCGTCGTTGGCCGACGTCGCGCCCCCCCTAGGCTGTCGACTCCACCACCGCGGCCCCCCTCCGCTCCAACCCCCATCGTCTCCGCCCCCTTCCACCTAGAACCGAAAACCCACCCTCCATTTGCGAACGCGAGGCCCCAAACCCCATAATCCACCGCACCGCGCCCTCCAGCAGCCGTCACTCCGGCCAAGCATCCCCCTCCACCGCTGACACGACGCAAGCGGCTGCCTCCTCTTCGATTTGCGCGAAACAGCCCCCTTTCTTCGTTGAAACAATGTGAGTTTTAACTCTTTTCATTACGTTATATTTTTTTTTTTAAAGGGTTTAAATATTGATTTTAAAAGGGGTTTAAAACTGATTTTAGAAATGACTTAAAAACTGATTTTTATGTATTTAAATTCTGTTTTTAAAAGATTATAAAACTGATTATCGTGAAAAGGAAAACTGATTTTTCTTGAAAAGAGAAAAAAAAACTGATTTTAAGTTTAAAAGAGAAAAAAAAACTGATTTTAATTAGGTTATAAAAACTGATATTTTTTATAATTATTAAGACTGATTTTTACTTTAAAAGGTTTGATTTTTATCTTAAGAAAAGGACCAATTTTTATAACGAGGAAGGATTGATTTTTATAGAAGAAAGAACTTTTTTTTTTTTAAAAGGTAAAAAGGCGAGATCTTTAAATTAGAAAAGATTAAATCTTTAAATTAGAAAAGGTAAAATCTTTAAATTAGAAAAGGTAAAATCTTTAAATTAGAAAAGGTAAAATCTTTAAATTAGAAAAGGTGAAATCTTTAAAGTAGAAAAGGCGAAATATTTGAAAAGACGAGATTTTTATATATTGAACTTCGATAGAAAAATAGGATTTTTATATATTGAACTTTGAACTAAAAATTCGATTTTTATATATTGAACTTTGAACTAAAAATTCGATTTTTATATATTGAACTTTGAACTAAAAATTCGATTTTTATATATTGAACTTTGAACTAAAAATTTGATTTTTATATATTGACCTTCGAAATAAAAATATGATTTTTTTTTTATATTGAATAGCGAAGTAAAAATTCGATTTTTATGAATGTAGTGGCTACGGGCGACGAAGCTGGCGAAGATGCGAAAAGAATGAAGATTTCTATCAATGAAGAGCCGTGGAGCTAGGATAGCTATACGTGAGAATTTCTCACCTTTCAAATTTATTTTCTAGTTATATATATATACTAGGATGCAGACGGTGCTTATTAGAAGCACCCGACACCCGTCCACATACCATGGACTTGTTTGTTTGGTTGTGTAGTTGGTTAGATTATTTGATTTGGATTTGATTGATTGGTTGAATTGGGAATTGATTAAAATTGATATGTGAATGGCGTGGGCCTTCACTAGACCGGGGATAAGGCTAGGCCTTGTCCCGTTTCTAGTATCGTGCCGTTATGCCGCCGAAATTTTCTAAAATATGTTAGAAAAATAAAAATATCATTTTATTGAATAAATGAATTGAATAGAAATTCATAGGTTGAAATAAAATGTTTTATCGTTAAAAATATAATTTTTAACGTGAATATGAAAATAGTGAAGTGAATAAATAAATATTCATTTACAAACCAGATGGTTTGTTTATGTACACCTATTTGAATGACATTGATTGGGACGATAAATTTTACACATCGCCCAACAGCACAAATAAAATATGTGTTTGATTGCTTGAAACCCCACACGGGTGTTGGGATGAAATTTGAAGTTCACTCATCCTGATTGATTAAATATGTCGATCGATTGATTGACAGGCTGTTATAAGCGTTGAATATCTATATTTGATGCTTATACAGTGTAGTGCACTTTGGTTGATGGTTGATTATTTTCAATGTCATTATATACATGTGTTGTATGAAAATCCATATGATTAACTTTATATGGTAATTGATTGGGCCTCATTCCAATTTGAAAAATAAAGAATATTATAAAATAAAAGTTCATGTGTTGACAGTACTCATTCATTGAGATTGGTCATGTGTTGAACGAAATATTTTGATAATAACAACTATTTTGAAAAAGAAATATTTGAAATAGAATATTTGAAAATAGAAATTTATGAAGCCGTGTTGATTAGATTGACGCCATTTTGACGTGAACGATATTTATATCGATTTTAAACGATTTCGAAATGAATTGAATTGAAAGTGATTTCGAAGTGAATTGAAAACGATTTCGAAATGAATTGAATTGAAAACGATTTCGAAGTGAATTGAATTGAAAACGATTTCGAAATGAATTGAATTGAAAACGATTTCGAAATGAATTGAATTGAAAGTGATTTCGATGTGAATTGAATTGAAAACGATTTCGAAATGAATTGAATTGAAAACGATTTCGAAATGAATTAAATTGAAAACGAATTCAAATGGAATTGAAAGCGAATTGAAATGAATTCAAATTGAATTGAAATTTGAATTGAACAGAAATGAATTTTGAAACGAATTTATAAAGAAGAATTCAATTTTGCTTTGAATTGAAATGGAAGTTGAAATAGATTTTGAAATGAATTTAAAACTATTTATATAATTCGTTTTAAATAGAAATCGACGAAATATATATTATATATATATTATATATATAATATAATGGCCTGAATAGAACGCGCCGCGCCGCGGTAGTTCGTGAATTTCGACCATTGATTTCAAACGGACATTGCGGGAGATCCGACCGTCAGATTCTCCTAAAACCGGAACCGTTGGGTTCGTATCGAAAAGAGCTTTCTAATGAATATTAGAAATTTGAAATCTAACGGTTGGATTTGGAATTATGTCCAAATCAAATTCGAAAAAGGTCGCTGTAAGTGCAGTTCGATGGCCGTTGATGGAAATCGACTGTACGGGCCTTGATAAAATTATTAAAAATAGTAATAATTTGTGTAAAATCATAAGAAATGATTTGGGAAAAATTGGGATGAAAAACTCCATATTTGAAAAGATAAAAATAGATTTTTATCGAAATGAACTAGTTTTGAACTAGAATTATAATTCTATTTATTTTTAAATAAATTGAATTTGAAATGGTTTTGATAATAACCAGAATTTCCAATGATTGCATTGGAGTGGATTTGAATCGAAATTGTCTTCGGAATATTTCGATGTTGGAATTCGTGATTATACAGGTGTTGTTATGGGAATTTGAAAGATATATATTTATATCGTTATTTCCAATACGACATTTGTTAGTCGTAGAATTCGATATTGAATATAAGCCGATATATTTTCTATTCAGAGCCTTGTATTGAATATCGAATGTGATTTGGGTTTGTCGTGAATGGTGTCTTCACTAACACTGTTCTTGAACCCAGTTGAGAAAAGATTAAATCTTTTTATTTAGATTTAATGAAGTGTACCAATTACATGATATTTAATTGGAATTGAATTGATATTGATTTTTGGGTTTATCGTGAACAGTGTTTTAAATAACACTCGTTCTTTAACCCGATAATTAATGAATGTGATTTTGGGTTTATCGTGAACCGTGTTTTAAATGACACAGATTCTTTAACCCAGTCGAAGATTAAAACTAAGTGGAGTTTTAATGAATCTTTAATTAGATTGAAAAGATCGAAAATGGAGTATCACCAGTTTTGCTCCAGGCGATAGTTAAATCTTTAATTAGATTTGAACGTGAAATGGTAATTGAATTTACCGATAACACTGTGGTGTTAGATATGAAGTATTACCAGTTTTACTTCATGGGATGAATAGATTGGGATTGGGAAATTAAAACAAATGATTACTTCGGTAAGGTTCGCTAATCCCGACTAGTTTGAATTGATATTCAAAAATGGATTAAAGAATAAATTCAAGGAATTATCTTTGATAAAATTAATGGGAATCTTTCCCTATGAATGTGAAATTTAGAAACTAACTGTCGGTTAGCCAAGCAGAATGGTTTTCTGGATATTGATCTGATGTTGGTTTCGGCCTTCGGGGTTAATATTTGGGAAATTATTCTCTTGATTAATTTACGGTTAGTGACTAATGAATTGGAATGAGGCGTATGTTGTGTTTGTGTAACACTTTTATAATATATACGCGAGTTATTCGGAAAGACCGGGTTTATCCCATTCTGAATAACTGATACGACGATAAGTCGAAGATGAAGACGATGGTCGAAGACCGAAGGTCTTCACGTCGTTTGGGTGATAACTGATGATCTTGATTGGGCTGTACACCCAAGAAGATGGAAACAGTTAGTGATCGTCCAGACGTACTTGGAGATCGATGGATATGCGGGGTACTAGGTGCCTCCGGTTTCGTTCAGACCCAGAACGGACTTGTAAATGGACTGTGTGTCTGACATCGGATATCATTCTGTGTGACTGATATCGGTTGCATAGGATGGTTTGCCTGTGTGGCATGCTAAGATGCAAATGATCAAGGCTTCTGTTGAAAAGCAAAGTCTTGTGGTGATGATCAAAGCACGGCCTTTGTGGCGTAGCTTTGTGTAACGTTTACCTCGCGTGTTTCACACCAGGTATGAACCAAAAACGGGAGACGGACCTCAGGGAGGGCCTGCGTTTCCTCCTAGCTAGAAGTGGCGTCAGTGGTTTTACACGCCCTGACGAGTTTGACTTATGTGGTTGTTGCTGTTGCGAGGCGCCTCGGTTAGATCGGACGATCCGGGTCCGATGGAGTCATTCGTTGGCTCGCTTACGCCCCAAAGGGCGGCGAAACGTAGTGCTCAGGTATAATAATCCACGTCGGTGGACCGGCCCTGTCGCTCCAAGGCTTGTCTGCGCGCTTGCCTGAGACTCGGGCTAGGCAGTCTCGAATCGGTAGAGGATCTTGCCCCTAGCCTCGGTTCATAGTTGGAAACCCAATTTCCAAATACGTGACTTTGCGATTTTGATTGTATAACCTATATATGGCGACATAGTGGTATGGGGCATTCATGCCGCCTATGATTGATACTTATGATTTGAAGTTGTTTTATACACTATGCACTTATTATGGTATCAAATGATTTGTTTCAAACGTATCAAGCATTCTTTGGCTGTTATAAGGGAAAGCCCTATCCTCGGCTGCGTTGCATTGTGTGATGGGACCTGGGTCTTATAACGGCTTCATTTTTCTTTATTTAGCATTGCGCTGTTTGTTTTATACACTGGTATTCTTGGGAGGAAACCCGTTCCGTGTTATACGGCGTGGTCCCTTGATTTACCTAATGATTTAAAATAAAGATTATTAACTGTTTTAGTTCTCACACCAGTCACATGACTGACCTGGAGTTTATTGTTTTAACCTAAACTCTGGGTGCCCTTATTTTGACACGGGCAGCTAGTAGTTTTGGTTTTGTAGATTTATATTCACAGGATCCTGGTTTACAGCTGGAATGATATCCGGAAAGCTTTGTATCCGTATATCTCTTCTAGTTGTGTATTGTATTATTTTCCGCTGCTATGTATTTAAATGTAATTCAAATCTCTGATATTTCTGTGTAATATTTGTTTATACTCTGTATATTCTTGTAATCTGATGCACTGTTGTGATATATAGTGAAATGTTCTTCTGTATAAGTTCTGATGTGGCTTGTTCTCGAACTATCCGACGCTTTCCTTTACGGGGAAGTTACGGGTTTTCACAGTGGTCTACTGTAATGGCGGAAAACTTACAGTGACATGTTGTGATTTGTGTATTTGAGGGAGGAAGGAATCAAGCATGGTCAAGATGGAAACAAGGGAGTTTAGCGGTTCAAATTCATTTAGAGAGGATGAAGAGTTTAACATAATATAAAAGGTAATTAGTTCTTTTAATTAGTAATTAGTTATTAAAATTATTTTAATTATATAAATCCTTGTAATTGTTATAACTTTGTCCGTTCCTGAAAAGAATTGAACACGATCTGATCTGTTGAAATCGCGACAATGAGGTCTACATGGTAGAACCGACTTCGTTGAGAACAGAGTTACTAGACTTTCATGGAAAAATTAAATGTTTGTTTCATTTTAAATGAAACAAAAGCAGAACCATTAACTGCAAATAAGGTGAGTAAACTCATTAACTCTGACTCATTTTTAATTTTTATATAAATGAGTTTTAAATTTATTTATAGTCATTCTATATTGTGTGATGGTTGTTTGGATGAATGGTTGATAAAATTGATTGAAATGGTTGATATAGTTATATCATTGATCGATTATTAGTTTTGTTTACTATGATATTTCATATTTATGTGAAATTAATATTGATTAACATTTGTGGATGCAGGGAAACAGGTTGGAGGGATCCAATTGGACCCCTCAACATTTATATTATTGTTTGTTATTTACTGTGATATATACTATGATTGATTATGCTGTGTTGAATTAACATGGCCCTAGAATTTTGTTATTTAAATACCATAAAATATTTTTGAATATAGAAATGAAATTTGAGTTTTAAAAAGGAAAATTATCTCCAAAATTAGAAATGTAATTTCGAATAGAGTTGAAATTAAAAACATGTTAATGGAGAAAACAGGAAGTTGTTTATAAACAAGAGTATAAATTAAGTGAATTATTTATCATTGGATAAATTGAAATATAAATTCAAAGTTGAATTTATATGAAAAAATGGAAATCAATTTTGAAACCAATATTTGAAATGAGATTTGAACATAGCAAATTATAAAGTAAATTATAAACAAGGTTTTAAATGATTGCATTACAAATGAGATTCGTATGGAAAAATCTGAATAGAAGTTATAAATAGAATTTGAGTTTAAGAAATTATTTATAAGTACGAAATCAAAATGATTTGATTGTATATAAAAGAAATATATTCACAATTAAAGTGAATAATGGTTTGAAGGAAGTATTTTGCAAATGAAATATCTCTAAAGGATATTTAGATTTGAAATATGAATCCAGATTGGAAATTTAATGAAAAGGGAAGTGGGTAATCGTTTTAAAAGAAAACGATGAGTTTTAATTCAAAATTCAGAATATAAAATAAAGTGTGATAACGTTTTGTAGATTGGAACGGTTATAAAGGAATTTGGTAATGATTTGGAAAGGATAAATTCAAAAGTGAATTTGGAATTTGAATTAACCTAAAATGGTAGATAAATTCCTAAGTTCGGAATATAAATCGAATATAGATTATTTGAGAGAAAGTTATTTACTGGAATTCGATTTTATCGAATTTAGGGAAGTAGTTATTTTTAATTTCCGTTAGAATCAAATAAAATTAGTTAATTATTTATTTATTTACTTATAAATTTATTTATTGAAATTAATTAATACAAGTTATATTTTTATAAACCAAATATTATAAACAGCCATTTAACGCTACTGTTATAATAAATATTTTATAAATCTAAACCGCAATTATAATGCTACTTTATAATAAATGTTTTATACATCTAAACAGTGATTTTAATGCTACCATTGTAATAAATGTTTTATAAATCAAATATTTGGAAACATCGATTATAACGCTACTGTTATAAATTAAATATTTAGAAACATCGATTATAATAAATGTTGTATTGGCGTAAGCGTTACGAATCAACTTATGCTGAAGATGAATGAAGACGGAGTAAAGTGCAAGGGTTGTTCAGTTAATCCAAGGTAGAAATTGCCCTGAATGGATTAATCGAATGGTGCCTTCGGTTTGTCCAGTCCCAGGACAATGCATATGGATGGATCTGATGATGTGTCATTCAGAGTAAATGATGATGTTCTATTCTAGAAGGAAATCGTGACCTTAAGCCTCATCAACCGGGAAATGATAGAAATCGGGAAGGTGGCGTGGCCAAAAGGGTCACTCCCATTAAGGGTATTATCACCTAATCTTAAGAAATTTCATTTGCTTCTTATTATATTCGCTGCTGTATGTTTTTGGTAATGATTGCTGATCACAACCGTTGGTGATAATATGCTCGATACACTCAAGTTAAATGAGTGGTCAGCCATGTGTGGCCTGGTTGCAAGATGTTCTTGTTGAACCCCAATGCATTCCCTCTAGAGTACACTGATAGGAAGGTGGTTCCTTACCTTGTCATGTTGGAAATCCAATCTCCAATAAGCGCCCTACGGTTTTTGATTTTATATTATATATGGAGCGTGATATGCAAGCGTTCCGCTAGATTGTTATTTATTTGATTTAGACACTATTATAATACCACCGAAATTTGATATCAAAAATGTTTTGGGTTATCGTATGGTTAAAACCATCCATGTTTATGTGTGGATCGGTCTTACGATTATCTTTTCTTTCGGAAAGGTTTTGAAAGTTAAACAAATGGTTGGAGTTTACTCACACCAGTCTCATACTGACGCAGAGTTTATTTTTGTTTTGTTTTCCTAAACTCTTGGGTACCCAAATTTATACGGGCAGTCAAGTAGTCAATATTTTACAGGTTCACTTGTAGGTGCTTGAAGCACGTGGCTTCATCAGTTAGCTATAGACTATCATATTTTCTGCTGTGTACCATGTTGTATCTAGAAACAGGTGTTTTTAACTATTCTGGGAATAACTGTTTTGCTCTCATGATGATATGTATGTACAGTTATTGATTTGTATTTCCAAAATTATGTTATATAATATATTTTATTCGTTCCGCTTTGTGATTTGTGTTCTTCGTTCTCTTCTATTCTAATTTCTTTTTCTTCCTATTTCACATCCTCTAACTTCTTTCTACTAATGATTCGTATTTTTGTGCAATTTGGGTTGGACGTGTGGTGTTCATAGTCGACCCAAAGGGTACGGAAATTCGGGCCATTACATTTATGTTCTAGTTTAACCTTTTCTAATTCTTTTGATAATAAATCATTTTCCAAAGACAATTTTTTTCAATTATCTTGAACATTTTATAATTCTTCTTCTAGAATGATTTCACATCTTTTAATAATCCTATCTCAATTTCTATTCTATTCATTTAGCAATTTTTTTTGTTTACTTTTTTAAGTTCTCTATATTTACCATCTTTCAATGCTAAGATCTAAGATTTAATTGTAAATATGTTCAAGACATACCTCATTCATGTCATCTATAAAACATTATCACTGTATGATGAGGAAGAGTCTGGATTATCCTAGGTGGCTTGAAAATCTATCCTTTTCCTTATGGATTTCTCATTTTTGTGTTTTTTCTTCTCATTATTGAAATTTGTACAATCTTTCTTCATATGGCCCAATTCGTCACATTCAAAGCATTGATTGAGGTTTGATTTGCTGAGCTTGATTTTCCATCCTTTTTGAATTTTGTCATTTTTTAAACTTCTTGAACTTGAAGTTCTTGGCAATGAACATGATTTCATCTTCATCTAAATTAGAATGTTTATTGTTTGCTGGAAAATCTATGTTCTTCTTCTTATTATTTTGTTCCTTTCTAGCCTGTAGATTAGCTTCACAGGACATTAAATTTCCTATCAATTCCTCAACTTTGAGGGTTGAAAGATCATTAGCTTCTTCTATAGCTAATACTTTCCTTTCCCACTCAAATGTTAGAGAATTAAGTATTCTAGACACTAAATCAAAATCAGTAAATTTCACTCTTAGGGCCATTAGATCATGTTGAATAGTTTGAAACCTTGAATACATATCAACTATAGACTCATTCCGTTTTAAAAGTTGAAAATTGATTTTGTAAAATTAAAATCTTAGTTTGCTTAACCTTAGTAGTACCTTCATGCATTACTTGTAAGGCACACCTAATGTCATATGTAGTGTTAAATAACATGACTCATGAAAACTCATTCTTATCTAAAGCAAAAAATAAATCATTCTTTGCTTTTGCATTGTTTGAAGCTACGGTTTTTTGTGCATCGGTCCATGCACCCAATTCATTGGTAGGTGCATCTTAATTATTTTGAGTGGCGGACCAAATTTCTAATCCATTAGCTTCCATAAAATTTCGCGTATGGGTTGACCATTATACATATATTAGAAAGTGCAAGACGTGTTGTAGGCTGACCTTCTTGAAATATACCTATCATATTATTGTGATACAAATTGTATTTTGGTCAAAATCATGTTCTAATACCAATTGAAAGTAATTATATGGATCTTATGTAACTAATTAAGCAAGTATAACTACTATAAAAGAAAGAAGTACAGAAATAAGTAAAGTAATAAGCGATCACACCAGATTTTTATCCTACTTCAAACCTCTCGTCCTATGTCCAGTCCTGAAGCCCCCCCCTCGAATTTCTAACTACCGAACTAGCCTCTCTTTTCCTAGAGGAATAGGCTTATAGAAGCGTAGTTTGCTTTTGATAAGATTGCATTCTTTACAACACTGGTTTTGACTAAATGCTTATAGAATTCCCCTATAATCTCCTTGAATAGATATATGAGTAAAGATTGCAAGAGAGTATGAGATAGATTTAGAAAGATTTGGTTCTTAATCTCTTTTGGTTCCAATCTATATATAGGGATTGAAGAGGTTTTGTTGAAAAGATATTGCTTATGAATGAAAACTTTTCAATTGAATAGTTGCAATCTTTGATAGGTAGAAAATATTGTTTAGAAAAATACGTGTGGCTTTACATTTGGAAGAAACCCTTTCAGATTAACAGGCCTCATTCAGGACAAACGTCTGACCCAAAGGACAAACATTTATTCATACTTTCTGTAAATTTCTCAAGAGCATCTATTGTACATATCCTTTGTGTATGTCTTCAAATCTTCGATGGTATTTCTGCATTTGTAGATATCTTGCATAGATAAATATTTGATATATATGTTGTATATAGTGATTGTATGGTTGTTGTCATTAAAATCATGAATCAGAGGATCTAACATCTAGGAACAAAAGAGGTGGGTTGTAGCATTCATCTAGGTAGGAGGTTTAAGTCAAGTTGGTAGGCAATAGTATTGACATGACATAGTGGTTGATCGGTGCATATGCATGGGTCGTTTGTGCAGACGTGTTTTTTTAGTTTCATGGCTTTCTGGTTATGTGAATTTGGTAAGGGAAGAAGGATACATGGGCTTGTTTGAATTGGGCTTGGATTTTGAGAGTGATAGGCCTAGGTTTTGGAAAATTTGTGGTTAGTATTTACATAACATATGTTTGTGTATGTGCATATTTGTGGCCATTGGAACGAAAAGTATCGAGGGAGTTAAATTTCTTTTGCCTGATATTGAAGATCGAAGGGAAGATAGAGTTTATTTGCAGTATGGTATGGATCGTATCCAGTTTAATTCGGTGTTTAAGTTAATTGATCAAGTGTGGATGTTAATTTAAGTTTCAAAAACTTTAAAACATAGTAACTCTTCCAATTTTTTCGTTTAAACTATGGATTACAATGTTGGGTTCATATTTCTGAGTCGATCATACATGTAAGATTAACTGTCAGAGGTGTTATTAAGAATATTAATTGAAATTATTTGTGCATTGGAAATTAGTTACGTCGAATCAATTTTTTTAATATAATTTACACTCAGTAGCATAATAAAAACCCCTTCCGTTATAACCGAGTTGAAGCAATTATACTGGAAATTTAGTTAGAAGTATAAATCATCGTTCTACTATCTTGTTAAAACTGGACATGTATTAGCCTACGAATTGATTATATTGATCATTAATTATCAATTAATAATATAAATTATTTTCGTATCTGTTAATTACGTAAATATGTGTGTTACATCTTATATACCATTATTGAATTTAACGGTAGCTTGTTCAAGTATCATTGGGATTGCTAAGCCTCTATCTAGGAAATGAGATAAATTACAATTTTGAAATTTATCTAAATGTCGATTTCAAATTTAACAAATTATCAATCTGTTAAGAGTGTGTTAATCGTTAATTATGTTAAATAGAACTAGGATATCAATTATTATTATATTAAATTTTTTGTGGAAGTTGATTATTATTTACTTATGAATGTTGTAAAAGCTGATTATTATTTAATTAACAATGTGGTAAAAGTTAATTATTATTTAATTAACAATAATTAAGAGGTAGAGCGGTAAAAGGATGCAGATAGTTTCATATCTGCATCTATATCTGAAATCATTTTCGAATATGGAATATTCACACCATGAATACAAACGGATATTGGATAGTTATCAGATATGTTGACGATTGATAAATCAAGGAACATAAATGAAATTTTTTAGTTTAGCATAAAGTTTTTATCAATCTAGTTGATTACTATAGTGCTAAAGATAAACAAGTATGATGAAAATAAATAATTTTGGACAATTTATAAGTGTTTAGTGTGTATAATGTAAACTTTAAACTCAATACAATAATAATTTAGTACATTTCGTTATGCTAAAATATACATAATTTATACTATTATCATGAAAAAAAGCAAACGGATAATTTTCTGATATCGGATATTTATAAGTTTTCTGAATGTGGATGCAAACGGATTTCGGATTTTCCAAGTATTCGTTGACAGCTCTATTTAGAGGTTAGTTATTATAATTAACAAAGGATTTAGAGGAAATGCTTTAGAAGTAAATTATTATTAAATTATTGTTTAAAGGTTAATTATTTTAGTTAATAATAATTTAGATAATTACCTTTTTATTTGTAATTAACTTATCTTAATTATTTTTCTAATAAAAGATGATTTGAAAATTTAGAATTATTTTGAATAAAGTTATTTATGATGATTAGTTATTAATTTTACAAGCTTTAATTAGTTTAATTTCTTTGTTAGTAGTATTTTAAATTGATAAATTATTGATAAAGAATGTTTAAACTTAATTAATTATTTTTATAAGTGTGACATTGTAACAACCCGAAAATGCGAGCCAGTTTGAAATTTTTATTTCGGCAATTTTAGCGAATTTTAATTATTTAAAATGAATTATTTTAAATAATATCGACGAGAAATTTGTTTTGAATATAATTCGATCGTATATATTATATACGTCGTTGTTAGAATATAAATATTTATATATAATTATAAATAGAATAGAAAATGGCGCGGTAGTTCGATAATTCGATTTCAAACTTCAATTGAATGTACCGGGTGCAAAACAATCCGGATTCTAGTGAAACCAAAAACATTAGGATCTAATTGATAATATCTTTCTAACGAATCCGAATAATCAAGATTTCGTAGCGGGAATCAAAAGATATGTCCAGTTGAAAATTCTGAATAGTCGCTATGGAATTCAGGCCCTTAAAAATGGACATTTTGC
The DNA here is from genome assembly GCA_030737875.1 of Allium sativum. Lineage (NCBI taxonomy): Eukaryota > Viridiplantae > Streptophyta > Magnoliopsida > Asparagales > Amaryllidaceae > Allium > Allium sativum. The sequence continues at coordinate 976,230,043 of CM060924.1, forward strand.
AAACGAACTGGATTTCGATGAAACCAGTTTTGTTAGGTCCGGGATGTCAAGTTATTGCTAGATTCCAAATTTCATAATTTTTCGAATCAATATGTGAGCGTGGCAAGGGAAAACGTGTTTTGACCATTTCAGTTGATTTTAAATCGACTGAAAATTGGCCATTTTTCCAACGGTCTCAGAATTCGGCGAACCTAGTTTTGTTAGGACCGTATCGTCAATACGAAGCTAGAAAATATTTTTTGGGAATTTTTCTAGTTAGTATGTGACCCCGGTAATTTGAAATGTACGTTTAAAATTCAATATAGTGATTTAAATGTAAATTCAAAGGAAACTGATTGTAACGATCAATTCAGCTTACGATACATATCCCATTGTGTTCGGAATGGGGGTAAAACGCTATGGGCGACAGGCGGTGGGCCTCGTTTAGAGGTCGTATGAAAAAGTCAACTTCATGCAATTAAAATAATAATAATAATAAAAAATCTCCTTCCTTTTAACTTCTGCCCCCCCTGTTCTTCATAAATCAGAAAATCGAAAAGATAAAAAAAAAAGGGAGAGATCGATCGATCGGATCCCTCGTCGATGCCTCCCGCCTGGCCGTCGCCCACGCCGCTGCTTCCTTCGCCAGCCCCTCCGACGATCCCTCGCCAACCCTCCCTTCATCTCCTCCTTCCGCCGCTCGTACATCGCAAAATCCCATACCCCCTTCGAGAAACCAGCGCCCTCCCCCGAGAAGCCCACAACCACCGCACCGTGTCACCAGGCGCCACCTGCGCCTCCCCCTTGGCCTGCAAAATCCGACGCAACCCTCGAAACCCACCCCCTTTTTCATCCAGCGCCTCGCGAAGAACCACACCCCCCCCTCGCTGGTATGTTTTTTTTTATTTTATTTTTATTCTCTTATTTTATTTTATTTTTAATTTAATTAAAATACAGTTAAAAAAATATAAAAAAACTGATTTTGTTTTGAAAGAAATAAAACTGATTTTTGTTTTAGAAATATAAAAAACTGATTTTGTTTTGAAATAAAAAAAAACTGATTTTGTTTTGAAATATTAAAAACTGATTTTATAAGAAAATTAAAACTGATATTAACAGGAAAATTAAAAACTGATTTGTTTTAAAGAAATAAAACTGATTTTTGTTTTAGAAATATAAACTGATTTTTAAAGGAAATATATAAACTGATTTTTCTATGCATTTAAAACCTGATTTTGTTTAAGAGAAAAAGTTTTAAACTTTAAATAGAAAAAGGTTTGAAATTTAAAAGGAAAAAGTTTTAAATTAAAAATAGAAGGAGGTTAGAAATTTACAAAGTAAAAATTCGATTATTATATATTGAATAACGAACTAAAAATTCGATTTTTATATATTGAATAGCGAACTAAAAATTCGATTTTTATATATTGAATAGCGAACTAAAAATTCGATTTTTATATATTGAATAGCGAACTAAAAATTCGATTTTTATATATTGAATAGCGAACTAAAAATTCGATTTTTATATATTGAATAGCGAACTAAAAATTCGATTTTTATATATTGAATAGCGAACTAAAAATTCGATTTTTATATATTGAATAGCGAACTAAAAATTCGATTTTTATATATTGAATAACGAAGTCAAAATTCGATTTTTTTACATATGTAGTGGCCGCGGTCAACGAAGGTGACAAAAAGGCGAAACGATGAAGATTTCTATCAATGAAGTGCCGTGGAGCTTGGATAGCTATAAGTGAGAATTTCTCACCTTTCAATTTCATTTTCTAGCTATATATATATACTAGGATGCAGACGGTGCTTAGAAGCACCCGACACAATCGTCCACAGACCATGGACTTGTTTGTTTGGTTGCATAGCTTAGTTATATGATTTGATTTGAATTTGGTTGTTTGGTGATTTTGATTGATGTGTGAATGGCGTGGGCCTTCACTAGACCGGGGATAAGGCCAGGCCTTGTCCCGTTTCTAGTATCGTGCCGTTATGCCGCCGAAATTTTCTAAAATATGTTAGAAAATCAAAATATCATTTTATTGTGTACATGAATAATAGAAATTCATATGTTGAAATAAAATGTTTTTATCGTTAAAAATATAATTTTTAACGGGAATGTGAATAAATAAAATATTCATTTATAAACCAGACGGTTTGTTTATGTACACCTATTTGAAGGACATTGAGTGAGACGATAAATTTTACACATCGCTCAACTGCACAAATAAAATATGTGTGTGATTGTTTGAAACCCCACACGGGTGTTGGGATGAAATTTGAAGTTCACTCATCCTGATTGATTGAATATGTCGATCGATTGATTGACAGGCTGTTATAAGCGTTAGATATCTATATTTGATGCTTATACAGTGTAGTGCACTTTGGTTGATGGTTGATTATTTTTCAATGCTATTATATGTGTATAATGTATGAAAATCCATATAATTAACTTTATATGGTAATTGATTGGGCCTCATTCCAATTTGAAAAATAAAGAATATTATAAAATAAAAGTTCATGTGTTGACAGTACTCATTCATTGAGATTGGTCATGTGTTGAACGAAATATTTTAGTAATAAAATTTGCACCTTTATCGATATAAAATAAAAGTTCATGTGTTGACAGTACTCATTCATTGAGATTGGTCATGTGTTGAACGAAATATTTTGATAATAACAACTATTTTGGGAAAAGAAATATTTGAAATAGAATATTTGAAAATAAAGGAATATATGAAGCCGTGTTGATTAGATTGACGCCATTTTGACGTGAACGATATTTATATCGATTTTAAAACGATTTCGAAATGAATTGAATTGAAAACGATTTCGAAATGAATTGAATTGAAAACGATTTCGAAATGAATTGAATTGAAAACGATTTCGAAATGAATTGAATTGAAAACGATTTCGAAATGAATTGAATTGAAAACGATTTCGAAATGAATTGAATTGAAAACGATTTCGAAATGAATTGAATTGAAAACGATTTCAAAATGAATTGAATTGAAAACGATTTCGAAATGAATTGAATTGAAAACGATTTCGAAATGAATTGAATTGAAAACGATTTCGAAATGAATTGAATTGAAAACGATTTCGAAATGAATTGAATTGAAAACGATTTCGAAATGAATTGAATTGAAAACGATTTCGAAATGAATGAAATTGAAAACGAATTCAAATTGAATTGAAAGTGGATTGAAATGAATTCAAATTGAATTGAAATTTGAATTGAATAGAAATGAACTTTGAAACGAATTTATAAAGAAGAATTCAATTTTGCTTTGAATTGAAATGGAAGTTGAAATAGATTTTGAAACGAATTTTAAAACTATTTATATAATTTGTTTTGAATAGAAAATCGACGAAGTATATATTATATATATTATATATATAATATAATGGCCTGAATAGAACGCGCCGCGCCGCGGCAGTTCGTGAATTTCGACCATTTATTTCAAACGGACATTGCGGGAGATCCGACCGTCGGATTCTCCTAAAACCGGAACCGTTGGGTTCGTATCGAAAGAAGCTTTCTAGCGAATGTTAGAAATTTGAAATCTAACGGTTGGATTTGGAATTATGTCCAAATCAAATTTGAAAAAGGTCGCTGTAAGTGCAGTTCGATGGCCATTGATGGAAATCGACTGTACGGGCCTTGATAAAATTATTAAAAATAGTAATAATTTGTGTAAAATCATAAGAAATGATTTGTGAAGATTTGGGATGAAAGACTCCATATTTGAAAAGATAAAAATAGATTTTTATCGAAATGAACTAGTTTTGAACTAGAATTATAATTCTATTTATTTTTAAATAAATAAATTGAATTTGAAAAGGGTTTTGAAAATAACCAAAATTTCCAATGATTGCATTGGAGTGGATTTGAATCGAAATTGTCTTCGGAATATTTCGATGTTGGAATTCGTGATTATACAGGTGTTGTTATGGAAATTTGAAAGATATATATTTATATCGTTATTTCCAATACGACATTTGTTAGTCGTAGAATTTGATATTGAATATAAGCCGATATATTTTCTATTCAGAGCCTTGTATTGAATATCAAATGTGATTTGGGTTTGTCGTGAATGGTGTCTTCACTAACACTGTTCTTGAACCCAGTTGAGAAAAGATTAAATCTTTTTATTCAGATTTAATGAAGTGTACCAATTAAATAATGTTTAATTGGAATTGAATTGATATTGATTTTTGGGTTTATCGTGGACAGTGTTTTAAATAACACTCGTTCTTTAACCCGATAATTAATGAATGTGATTTTGGGTTTATTTGTGAACCGTGTTTTAAATGACACTGATTCTTTAACCCAGTTAACGATTAAAACTAAGTTGAGTTTTAATGAATCTTTAATTAGATTGAAATGGTCGAGAATGGAGTATCACCAGTTTTGCTCCAGGCGATAGTTGAATCTTTAATTAGATTTAAACGTGAAATGGTAATTGAATTTACCGATAACACCGTGGTGTTAGATATGAAGTATAACCAGTTTTACTTCATGGGATGAATAGGTTGGGATTGGGAAATGAAAACAAATGATTACTTCGGTAAGGTTCGCTAATCCCGACTAGTTTGAATTGATATTCAAAAATAGATTAAAGAATAAATTCAAGAATTTATCCTTGATAAAATTAATGGGAACCTTTCCCTATGAATGTGAAATTTAGAAACTAATTGTCGGTTAGCCAAGCAGAATGGTTTTCTGGATATTGATCTGATGTTGGTTTCGGCCTTCGGGGTTAATATTTGGGGAATTATTCTCTTGATTAATTTACCGTTAGTGACTGATGAATTGGAATGAGGCGTATGTTGTGTTTGTGTAACACTTATTTAAAATATACGCGAGTTATTCGGAAAGACCGGGTTTATCCCATTCTGAATAACTGATACGACGATAAGTCGAAGATGAAGACGATGGTCGAAGACCGGAGGTCTTCACGTCGTTTGGGTGATAACTGATGATCTTGATTGGGCTGTACACCCAAGAAGATGGAAACAGTTGGTGATCGTCCAGACGTACTTGGAGATCGATGGATATGCGGGGTACTAGGTGCCTCCGGTTTCGTTCAGACCCAGAACGGACTTGTAAATGGACTGTGTGTCTGACATCGGATTTCATTCTGTGTGACTGATATCGGTTGCATAGGATGGTTTGCCTCTGTGGCATGCTAAGATGCAAATGATCAAGGCTTCTGTTGAAAAGCAAAGTCTTGTGGTTGATGATCAAAGCACGGCCTTTGTGGCGTAGCTTTGTGTAACGTTTACTTCGCGTGTTTCACACACGGTATGAACCAAAAACGGGAGACGGACCTCAGGGGGGACATGCGTTTTCTTTCTAGCTAGAAGTGGCGTCAGTGGTTTTACACGCCCTGACGAGTTTGACTTATGTGGTTGTTGCTGTTGCGAGGCGCCTCGGATTGATCGGTCGTTCTCGAACCGATGGAGTCATTTAGTTGGCTCACCTACGCCCCAAAGGGTGGAGAAACGTATTGTTCAGGCATTATAATCCACATCGGTGGACCGGCCCTGACAATCCAAGGTACGGTTGTGGCTGTGCCTGAGACACGGGCTAGAGCGTCTCGAATCGGATGAGGACTATCTTTTGCCTCGGTTCATAGATGGAAATCCAATTTCCAAATACGTGACATTTGCGGTTTTATTTGTAAACCTATATATGGCGACATGATATATGGTACCCATGCCGCCTATGATTGATACTTATGATTTGAAGTTGTTTTATACACTATGCACTTATAATAGTATCAAATGATTTGTTTTAAACGTATCAAGCATTCTTTGGCTGTTATAAGGGAAAACCCTATCCCCCGGCTTGCGTTGCATTGTGTGATAGGACCTGGGTCTTATAACAGCTTCATTTTTCTTTATTTAGCATTGCGCTGTTTGTTTTATGCACTGGTATTCTTGGGAGGAAACCCGTTCCGTGTTATACGGCGTGGTCCCTTGATTTACCTAACTTTAAAAATAAAGATTTATAACTGTTTTAGTTCTCACACCAGTCACATGACTGACCTGGAGTTTATTGTTTTAACCTAAACTCTGGGTGCCCCTATTTTGACACGGGCAGCTAGTAGTTTTGGTTTTGCAGATTTATATTCATAGGATCCTGGTTTACAGCTGGAACGATATCCGGAAAGCTTTGTATCCGTATATCTCCTTCTAGTTGTGTTTTGTATTATTTTCCGCTGCTATGTATTTAAATGTAATTTAAATCTCTGATATTTATGTGTATATTCATTTATACTCTGTATATTCTTGTAATCTGATGCATTGTTGTAATATACAATGAAACGTTCTTCCGTATGCGTTCTGTTTTGTCGTGTTCTCAAACGATAGGGCGTTTCGAACGGTCTGGGTCGGTTTAGCGACTGGTTCGGACCGAGCGAAATTCCTTGCCGTCACAGTTGGTATCAGAGCTTTGGTTTACAAAGCTCAGAGAACAAGACACGTTAGAACTATACGAAAGAATTCATCAGATATTGGGTTAGTAATATCCAATTAGAATGACTCGTTAGAGATAGGATCAGTAGTATCCTAGAACGAGTGTGAAGAGTATATTTTTGAAAATGAAAATCAATTTTGTCTTGAAAATTTAAAATCAACTATTCGTATTTGATTATTTATTTAAATTGATTTTGGACAATTCAGTATATAAAGAATTTGCATATACGCCTTGCAAACGTATATTCAAAGTTTTAATATACTGGATAGATATAGATTCACACTCTAGTCGCCCGAAGATGATTCTGATGATTGTAGCTACATCATCAGAATTAGTGTTCGAGAGTCGAAGGTGTGATATTTACATATTTCCTATTGACTGGTGTGAGAACCAAAATTAGATAGGGCTTATTGTTGTGATTTGGCATCAAAAATCTGATTTTTTGACTATGTATCAAAGTTATCAATTTCAAAAGCTAATCAACTAATTGATTGATGTTTGTGTTGTTTGTTTATTTGTTTGCTAAATTTTAACCATTTAGCCTAATTAAACCAAATATTGAATTATATTGATAATTGGATGCGTTTGCTTGCATATACATATATATCATTGAACAGGTCATAGCAAGGAGGCTAGAGCCGAAGAATAAAATTTGTTTGCCCGACAAATAAGTAAATGTTTACTACATAATTTCCTGTTTTGTTTGGGTGATGATGATTTTATGAGCCTATTGGCTAGCCGCTTGGCTTTTTCTTTTTCTTTTTGAGATCTGAAGGACCGGGGAAGCTATTTGAAATTCCCCGATGCTCCCGGTGCAGGGGAGGTTATGGCGAAATTTTTCAAAAATTTAGGGTGTTAGCCAAATTTTTGAAATTTTGAGAATTCTCAGAAACTAAAGAGTTGGAGAATGGAAGTCAGATCGAGCGTAGAGTTGAATTAATCAAACCACTTTCGACTTTGTTCCTTTTCGGGGACGAAAAGTTTTAAGTGGGGGAGATTGTAACAACCCGAAAATGCGAGCCAGTTTGAAATTTTTATTTCGGCAATTTTAGCGAATTTTAATTATTTAAAATGAATTATTTTAAATAATATCGACTAGAAATTTGTTTTGAATATAATTCGATCGTATATATTATATATGTCGTCGTTAGAATATAAATATTTATATATAATTATAAATAGAATAGAAAATGGCGCGGTAGTTCGATAATTCGATTTCAAACTTCAATTGAATGTACCGGGTGCAAAACAATCCGGATTCTAGTGAAACCAAAAACATTAGGATCTAATTGATAATATCTTTCTAACGAATCCGAATAATCAAGATTTCGTAGCGGGAATCAAAAGATATGTCCAGTTGAAAATTCTGAATAGTCGCTATGGAATTCAGGCCCTTAAAAATGGACATTTTGCAAACGACCTCGGATTTCGACGAAACCAGTTTTGTTAGGTCCGGGATGTCAAGTTATTGCTAGATTCCGAATTTCATAATTTTTCGAATCAATATGTGAGCGTGGCAAGGGAAAACGCGTTTTGACCATTTCAGTTGATTTTAAATCGACTGAAAATTGGCCATTTTTCCAATGGTCTCAGAATTCGGCGAAACTAGTTTTGTTAGGACCGTATCGTCAATACGAAGCTAGAAAATATTTTTTGGGAATTTTTCTAGTTAGTATGTGACCCCGGTAATTTGAAATGTACGTTTAAAATTCAATATAGTGATTTAAATGTAAATTCAAAGGAAACTGATTGTAACGATCAATTCAGCTTACGATACATATCCCATTGTGTTCGGAATGGGGGTAAAACGCTATGGGCGACAGGCGGTGGGCCTCGTTTAGAGGTCGTATGAAAAAGTCAACTTCATGCAATTAAAATAATAAAAAAAAAATCTCCTTCCTTTTAACTTCCGGCCCCCCCTGTTCTTCATAAATCAGAAAATCGAAAAGATAAAAAAAAAAGAAAAAGGGAGAGATCGATCGATCGGATCCCTCATCGATGCCTCCCGCCTGGCCGTCGCCCACGCCGCTGCTTCCTTCGCCAGCCCCTCCGACGATCCCTCGCCAACCCTCCCTTCATCTCCTCCTTCCGCCGCTCGTACATCGCAAAATCCCATACCCCCTTCGAGAAACCAGCGCCCTCCCCCGAGAAGCCCACAACCACCGCACCGTGTCACCAGGCGCCACCTGCGCCTCCCCCTTGGCCTGCAAAGTCCGACGCAACCCTCGAAACCCACCCCCTTTTTCATCCAGCGCCTCGCGAAGAACCACACCCCCCCCCCTCGCTGGTATGTTTTTTTTTATTTTATTTTTATTTTATTCTCTTATTTTATTTTATTTTTAATTTAATTAAAATACAGTTAAAAAAATATAAAAAAACTGATTTTGTTTTGAAAGAAATAAAACTGATTTTTGTTTTAGAAATATAAAAAACTGATTTTGTTTTGAAATAAAAAAAAACTGATTTTGTTTTGAAATATTAAAAACTGATTTTATAAGAAAATTAAAACTGATATTAACAGGAAAATTAAAAACTGATTTGTTTTAAAGAAATAAAACTGATTTTTGTTTTAGAAATATAAACTGATTTTTAAAGGAAATATATAAACTGATTTTTCTATGCATTTAAAACCTGATTTTGTTTAAGAGAAAAAGTTTTAAACTTTAAATAGAAAAAGGTTTGAAATTTAAAAGGAAAAAGTTTTAAATTAAAAATAGAAGGAGGTTAGAAATTTACAAAGTAAAAATTCGATTTTTATATATTGAATAACGAACTAAAAATTCGATTTTTATATATTGAATAGCGAACTAAAAATTCGATTTTTATATATTGAATAGCGAACTAAAAATTCGATTTTTATATATTGAATAGCGAACTAAAAATTCGATTTTTATATATTGAATAGCGAACTAAAAATTCGATTTTTATATATTGAATAGCGAACTAAAAATTCGATTTTTATATATTGAATAGCGAACTAAAAATTCGATTTTTATATATTGAATAGCGAACTAAAAATTCGATTTTTATATATTGAATAACGAAGTCAAAATTCGATTTTTTTACATATGTAGTGGCCGCGGTCAACGAAGGTGACAAAAAGGCGAAACGATGAAGATTTCTATCAATGAAGTGCCGTGGAGCTTGGATAGCTATAAGTGAGAATTTCTCACCTTTCAATTTCATTTTCTAGCTATATATATATATACTAGGATGCAGACGGTGCTTAGAAGTACCCGACACAATCGTCCACAGACCATGGACTTGTTTGTTTGGTTGCATAGCTTAGTTATATGATTTGACTTGAATTTGGTTGTTTGGTGATTTTGATTGATGTGTGAATGGCGTGGGCCTTCACTAGACCGGGGATAAGGCCAGGCCTTGTCCCGTTTCTAGTATCGTGCCGTTATGCCGCCGAAATTTTCTAAAATATGTTAGAAAATAAAAATATCATTTTATTGTGTACATGAATAATAGAAATTCATATGTTGAAATAAAATGTTTTTATCGTTAAAAATATAATTTTGAACGGGAATGTGAATAAATAAAATATTCATTTATAAACCAGACGGTTTGTTTATGTACACCTATTTGAAGGACATTGAGTGAGACGATAAATTTTACACATCGCTCAACTGCACAAATAAAATATGTGTGTGATTGTTTGAAACCCCACACGGGTGTTGGGATGAAATTTGAAGTTCACTCATCCTGATTGATTGAATATGTCGATCGATTGATTGACAGGCTGTTATAAGCGTTAGATATCTATATTTGATGCTTATACAGTGTAGTGCACTTTGGTTGATGGTTGATTATTTTTCAATGCTATTATATGTGTATAATGTATGAAAATCCATATAATTAACTTTATATGGTAATTGATTGGGCCTCATTCCAATTTGAAAAATAAAGAATATTATAAAATAAAAGTTCATGTGTTGACAGTACTCATTCATTGAGATTGGTCATGTGTTGAACGAAATATTTTAGTAATAAAATTTGCACCTTTATCGATATAAAATAAAAGTTCATGTGTTGACAGTACTCATTCATTGAGATTGGTCATGTGTTGAACGAAATATTTTGATAATAACAACTATTTTGGGAAAAGAAATATTTGAAATAGAATATTTGAAAATAAAGGAATATATGAAGCCGTGTTGATTAGATTGACGCCATTTTGACGTGAACGATATTTATATCGATTTTAAAACGATTTCGAAATGAATTGAATTGAAAACGATTTCGAAATGAATTGAATTGAAAACGATTTCGAAATGAATTGAATTGAAAACGATTTCGAAATGAATTGAATTGAAAACGATTTCGAAATGAATTGAATTGAAAACGATTTCGAAATGAATTGAATTGAAAACGATTTCGAAATGAATTGAATTGAAAACGATTTCGAAATGAATTGAATTGAAAACGATTTCGAAATGAATTGAATTGAAAACGATTTCGAAATGAATTGAAAACGATTTCGAAATGAATTGAATTGAAAACGATTTCGAAATGAATTGAATTGAAAACGATTTCGAAATGAATTGAATTGAAAACGATTTCGAAATGAATTGAATTGAAAACGATTTCGAAATGAATGAAATTGAAAACGAATTCAAATTGAATTGAAAGTGGATTGAAATGAATTCAAATTGAATTGAAATTTGAATTGAATAGAAATGAACTTTGAAACGAATTTATAAAGAAGAATTCAATTTTGCTTTGAATTGAAATGGAAGTTGAAATAGATTTTGAAACGAATTTTAAAACTATTTATATAATTCGTTTTGAATAGAAAATCGACGAAGTATATATTATATATATTATATATATAATATAATGGCCTGAATAGAACGCGCCGCGCCGCGGCAGTTCGTGAATTTCGACCATTTATTTCAAAAGGACATTGCGGGAGATCCGACCGTCGGATTCTCCTAAAACCGGAACCGTTGGGTTCGTATCGAAAGAAGCTTTCTAGCGAATGTTAGAAATTTGAAATCTAACGGTTGGATTTGGAATTATGTCCAAATCAAATTTGAAAAAGGTCGCTGTAAGTGCAGTTCGATGGCCATTGATGGAAATCGACTGTACGGGCCTTGATAAAATTATTAAAAATAGTAATAATTTGTGTAAAATCATAAGAAATGATTTGTGAAGATTTGGGATGAAAGACTCCATATTTGAAAAGATAAAAATAGATTTTTATCGAAATGAACTAGTTTTGAACTAGAATTATAATTCTATTTATTTTTAAATAAATAAATTGAATTTGAAAAGGGTTTTGAAAATAACCAAAATTTCCAATGATTGCATTGGAGTGGATTTGAATCGAAATTGTCTTCGGAATATTTCGATGTTGGAATTCGTGATTATACAGGTGTTGTTATGGAAATTTGAAAGATATATATTTATATCGTTATTTCCAATACGACATTTGTTAGTCGTAGAATTTGATATTGAATATAAGCCGATATATTTTCTATTCAGAGCCTTGTATTGAATATCAAATGTGATTTGGGTTTGTTGTGAATGGTGTCTTCACTAACACTGTTCTTGAACCCAGTTGAGAAAAGATTAAATCTTTTTATTCAGATTTAATGAAGTGTACCAATTAAATAATGTTTAATTGGAATTGAATTGATATTGATTTTTGGGTTTATCGTGGACAGTGTTTTAAATAACACTCGTTTTTTAACCCGATAATTAATGAATGTGATTTTGGGTTTATCGTGAACCGTGTTTTAAATGACACTGATTCTTTAACCCAGTTAACGATTAAAACTAAGTTGAGTTTTAATGAATCTTTAATTAGATTGAAATGGTCGAGAATGGAGTATCACCAGTTTTGCTCCAGGCGATAGTTGAATCTTTAATTAGATTTAAACGTGAAATGGTAATTGAATTTACCGATAACACCGTGGTGTTAGATATGAAGTATAACCAGTTTTACTTCATGGGATGAATAGGTTGGGATTGGGAAATGAAAACAAATGATTACTTCGGTAAGGTTCGCTAATCCCGACTAGTTTGAATTGATATTCAAAAATAGATTAAAGAATAAATTCAAGAATTTATCCTTGATAAAATTAATGGGAACCTTTCCCTATGAATGTGAAATTTAGAAACTAATTGTCGGTTAGCCAAGCAGAATGGTTTTCTGGATATTGATCTGATGTTGGTTTCGGCCTTCGGGGTTAATATTTGGGGAATTATTCTCTTGATTAATTTACCGTTAGTGACTGATGAATTGGAATGAGGCGTATGTTGTGTTTGTGTAACACTTATTTAAAATATACGCGAGTTATTCGGAAAGACCGGGTTTATCCCATTCTGAATAACTGATACGACGATAAGTCGAAGATGAAGACGATGGTCGAAGACCGGAGGTCTTCACGTCGTTTGGGTGATAACTGATGATCTTGATTGGGCTGTACACCCAAGAAGATGGAAACAGTTGGTGATCGTCCAGACGTACTTGGAGATCGATGGATATGCGGGGTACTAGGTGCCTCCGGTTTCGTTCAGACCCAGAACGGACTTGTAAATGGACTGTGTGTCTGACATCGGATTTCATTCTGTGTGACTGATATCGGTTGCATAGGATGGTTTGCCTCTGTGGCATGCTAAGATGCAAATGATCAAGGCTTCTGTTGAAAAGCAAAGTCTTGTGGTTGATGATCAAAGCACGGCCTTTGTGGCGTAGCTTTGTGTAACGTTTACTTCGCGTGTTTCACACACGGTATGAACCAAAAACGGGAGACGAACCTCAGGGGGGACATGCGTTTTCTTTCTAGCTAGAAGTGGCGTCAGTGGTTTTACACGCCCTGACGAGTTTGACTTATGTGGTTGTTGCTGTTGCGAGGCGCCTCGGATTGATCGGTCGTTCTCGAACCGATGGAGTCATTTAGTTGGCTCACCTACGCCCCAAAGGGTGGAGAAACGTATTGTTCAGGCATTATAATCCACATCGGTGGACCGGCCCTGACGATCCAAGGTACGGTTGCGGCTGTGCCTGAGACAAGGGCTAGAGCGTCTCGAATCGGATGAGGACTATCTTTTGCCTCGGTTCATAGATGGAAATCCAATTTCCAAATACGTGACATTTGCGGTTTTATTTGTAAACCTATATATGGCGACATGATATATGGTACCCATGCCGCCTATGATTGATACTTATGATTTGAAGTTGTTTTATACACTATGCACTTATAATAGTATCAAATGATTTGTTTTAAACGTATCAAGCATTCTTTGGCTGTTATAAGGGAAAACCCTATCCCCCGGCTTGCGTTGCATTGTGTGATAGGACCTGGGTCTTATAACAGCTTCATTTTTCTTTATTTAGCATTGCGCTATTTGTTTTATGCACTGGTATTCTTGGGAGGAAACCCGTTCCGTGTTATACGGCGTGGTCCCTTGATTTACCTAACTTTAAAAATAAAGATTTATAACTGTTTTAGTTCTCACACCAGTCACATGACTGACCTGGAGTTTATTGTTTTAACCTAAACTCTGGGTGCCCCTATTTTGACACGGGCAGCTAGTAGTTTTGGTTTTGCAGATTTATATTCATAGGATCCTGGTTTACAGCTGGAACGATATCCGGAAAGCTTTGTATCCGTATATCTCCTTCTAGTTGTGTTTTGTATTATTTTCCGCTGCTATGTATTTAAATGTAATTTAAATCTCTGATATTTATGTGTATATTCATTTATACTCTGTATATTCTTGTAATCTGATGCATTGTTGTAATATACAATGAAACGTTCTTCCGTATGCGTTCTGTTTTGTCGTGTTCTCAAACGATAGGGCGTTTCGAACGGTCTGGGTCGGTTTAGCGACTGGTTCGGACCGAGCGAAATTCCTTGCCGTCACAGACATGCAACATGCTCATGATTCTAAAAAAGAGAGATTCCCTATCCAACTCAATTAAGAAAAAACACAAAACCAATCAAGCTCATCCATATGCTCAATTGGTCCCTTCTGCCGCATACAAGGCACCTTATGCACTTCCTTTTGCTGTTAGTGAAACCCTCTCTAGCTCTCCTCAATATGCTTTACTTCCCGGGTACATCACGAGAAACAAGAAGAGTGTATTGTTGAGAGGGAATCTCTTTGATAACGACGAAATGGTTGGTTAATGTTGTCGCTGAGTTATTGAATGGATCTTGATTTCTGCAACATGATATTTCAAATTGATCTTAGTTTGATTCATACTCCTTAGTAGCTTATTGTGCTTTGTTTTCGCATATGCAATGTTAAAGTATGGAATGTTTTAGTTTGTGAGTATTAGCTACTTTTGGCAGTTTCTTTCCTACGTGGAAGTTTTTTTGTTGTTGTAGAAGATATGCATGTTGTATATCTCCTATACTCCATGTATTTATTATTTTATAATAAAAGTGTTATGGATCACTTTAAAAACTGGTCGGCCTTGCCAAATTAGCTTACAAAGTACTTTAATTATAAGCAAAGGATTTTGGTTATATAAAAGAGACATACTTAATAATTAAATTAAGTGAAGGAGTTTAGAATTAGAAAGGGTTTTGAGAAATAAAATAGTTTTAAAAACATTGTTGAAAGAAAATTTTACATAGATCTTTAGAAATCATATATTTGATACTTAGATTTGTGATAACAAGCATTTATCTATCTTGAAGATTAGAATTGTCTATCAAGGTCCGAGAGGTAATAATATCCCAACTTGAACGGCTTCATTTTTATTTGATGAATAGTATTAGTTTGATATTGATATTGATATTTTGGAATTAAATATAATTCCATAAACAGATGTGTGGACTTAAGGAAGTCAAGTTTGTGAGTAAGCGGTTTGAGTTTATAATAACTAACATTTTCCAATGACATTTTCTTAACTCATTTTATATGATTTAGACTAAAACCTTTCTTAAATGATTAATATGGTATACTTGGATCAAAGGTTAAGTGTATTAATTATTTCTAAGAGAAAATAATTGAAGAGATTAAATTGATAAGTACTCGATTATATGTTACTTGGAAAATTACATATGATTGTTTTAGGTCAGTTGATTGTTAATAACTAGCTGCCGAATCCGGTTTAAAGGAAATCAGTTTCTAATTATTTGAATTTTCACATGCTAGTTTTTTAGACTGACCTAAATGTTATTTGTGATAATGGTAGAGGTTAGACCGATCATATTTTCAGACTAGGTTTAGTGATTATGGAAGGAGTTGGAGATTCGGGAGGTATTCTCGTGTTTTGCATTATTTCGTTGTGTATGTCATTATATCGCTGTGTGTGGTGCAAGGAACTCCGACGCCTTGCTTAGTTGTGCACTTGCACTGCTGTGCACAGTGATATATGAGTGTTGGGTTTCCTTTTATTTTGGTGCCTTTTGTTTGATTTCCTAGAACGTGGATGTGATGAAGAAAGGAGGCATATCGGGTCGGGTTGGTTTTGCTAATAGCTTCGACCCCGTTTTATATTAAAAGAAAGATTTATAAATTAAAGTTGAAAACAAGCATGCACACACACACATACCTATATATATATACACACACACACAAAAACAAACATATGTCGCCAGTCAAAGAATGGTTTGTTCCAAGGAAGTGATGCATTATTGATCTTATAAACATAAGGTGAGTGAGTTATAATATTCATCAAGCTTAGGTCATTTTAAAATTTAAATTACTTCAATTTAAAATTTAAAGAAACATTTCAAATGTTTAAATTGGCATAATATATTCATCCATAATCCGTTTAACGTTAATTTTTCGGTGTTGGACTCGTACTGACCTATAAAACATAATGGTAATACTAGCAGACCCTTTAAATGATTGTACAATTTGATGAAAATTTGTTATGGACTTTTTTATGTACATTAATTGTATTATAATTTATAATTGACATCTATTGGTGGAATAAAAATCTGTTCCACTATAATTAGGCACTCCGTTAGCAGATATAAACATTGTTCTGCTATTACGCTTTCTGATGTATTTCTATCTGTCAACATAATTTGATCATCATATTACACTATCGATTGGTATTATACATTTAATCTCATATATGTGATTATGTAAATATGTGTACATGACTTGAATGTTGTTTGAATAAAATAAATTGGCTAAGTGCCATCAGAACTGCTAGGTTTCTAAGTTTTTTGTTATGCAAATCTGAATTTAACTTAAGTGTCAATAATATGAGAAATTGTGTATTAAATAACTATAAATGGTTATTTCAATTATATATGTTTTTAGTCAACTTAAATGGAATGGTTTAATTGTAGTTAGTTACTTATATTAATTATGTCTTCAATGAATAGTTTATTACAAAATACTTATTTAAAATTAATAATGTGCATAAAAGTTAATTAATCTATTAATTAACAGGGTATTAAAATAATTATTTGATTAACAATTATTATCGAAGTCGGATATTATTGTGATAACTATAAAAGAAATTAACAACTATTATTTTAGATAATGAAGAAGTTGATTATTATTGTTTTTATAGTAATTATCATTTTAACTATAATTATTTAAGTTAATTAGTATTCTAAAATAAAGTATAGGAATGTTAACCAATATTTCTAATTAATAGGTTTTGACAAGTTAGTTACTTGGTTAATTGTAAATCAAATTAGATAAATTGTCCAGGAATGATGTTTTGAACTTAATTGAACTTGTATTTAATTAGGTGTCAAAGATCACTAAATTATCTAGTGATGAAAATCATAAATTAATTAGGTAAATTCTAGATTTAGATTTAATTTAATTAAGTTAACTTAATAAATGGTTCAAAACAATGATGTTGTTTTGGAAGATGTTTTAAAGTTTGGAAATTTATTTGGATTTAGAAGTCTTTGATTTGGGAAACATTTTGAATAGCGAAGTTCCACTTATCTTAAGGATTGGAATGATTTCGATTCAAGGCCTGAGAGGAAGATAAATTACCCTAACTTGAACGATTCCATTATTATCAAAGAGATATATTAGTTTGACATCTAAGATGAATGTTTGAGTTTATGTATTAATTTCATATATGAAATTGATTTATTCAAAGATCAAGATTTGTCAAATAGGATTCTCATAATAGGAAACATTTCTAAGTTAGGTTTAGTATATTAATATGTTAAAATAAATATGTTAGTAATTGTGTTAAGGATTTAAATTAATTGAACATTATTTAAATGAGACTCAATAAGTCCAATAGAAATAAACTTGTTTATTTGGTTACGTATTTGATAGTTAAATAGCCAGTTATCAAACTTGAACCAACTACTAATGAGATATCTATGACAAAGGATAAGCAGATCCATCCACTAACCGATTAGGAAGTGTTTACACCAAAATTGGTCCAAACACCTCAGGTACAAAGCTATACTTCACCAATTTGGTAGGGAATAAAGTGGAAACGTATTCAATCAGTAATTCAAAGCAGAAAATGCGGAAAAAAGGTAAAAATAGAGACGAGGTTTAGAGTGGTTCGGCCGTTAATGAGGCCTACGTCCACTATGAAGGTGATTTCTAATCTCATGATATGAATTACAAAGTACATCAATTCTCTCTGCATCATACACTTCCATTTTCACCTAATACAACCTTGTTTATATACTTTAATCTAAGAAATTATATAAGAAGATGGTTGAATTTGAGAAGAAAGAGGATGAATGGATGACTGAGATTGATGATGTTTTTGTTCTCTCTGAATCACGAAATTGAGCTTGACGCGATGGCCAGATCCGTGGTTTGTGGCAGAGTTTGGCAGCACTTCGTGATTCTTCCGATCTCTTTCTCCTCCCCTTTTCCAGTGGTGGCTATGGTATATTTATAGGTGAGTCCGTAGTTTGAAATCCCTTTCCCGCCTTGTAAATCTCTAATTCTACTAATTACAATCGGGCCATTGGCCAGTTGTCGCCAGCTGTCATTAGCTGTCTTAGGCTGTCATGCATAGATAGCTTTTTTGGGTCGGACGCCTTGTGTAGTTTGAGCGGGTTCGTGAGAGTGGGCGCTTCTGTGTGGGCGACCATTTTTAGGAGGCCTTGTAGGAACGGGACGCAAGTCTGGGATTGGTTCTTCATTGTTTCCTGCGCGACTGATTGCTTTAGTTTTAGGGATGCTCGCTCTCTTATTGCTTCTACAGGATGTGATCGTTGTGGCTCATGTTGGATGGGCGACTTGCTTCATGCTGATGCTTGGTATAGCCTCATTTCCGTATGAGCGACCGGTCTTAGTCTCCGCGCCTGAATCTTGATTTGGACCCAAGTTTTAGGATCGCACACTGCATCATGTCATCCGGTTGTACTTGGTCGACCTGATTTGTTATGGGCTTGACATTCATTACTTGCTCTTGTGACCGTTCTTTTCCATTATGAATGCTTTAAGTGCTTTAGTGATTTTATGTACGAACGACCTTGGTGATGGTAGCAACATATCCCTTGTTCAATGTGCGCGTGGAATTTTATGGATTAACCCTTGCCCCTTGAAGCTTGTGATTTTTTTCAATGAGGAATTACTGGCTTCGACATATCTGATCGCACATTGTTGTATAGGTTTGTTGGTGGGTCGTTCGCTCAAGGATTATAGTTGCTCCAATGGTGTTATCTCTTTCCTGAGCGAAAGGCGTTTGGACTACCCTGTCATTATTTTGAACTGGTGCGAGTTGGCTTTTGATGGGATGTTTACGCCAGTATCTGAGTTTTAAGCTGATGTGGCGAGGATCCTTTGGATGTTTGCCTTTTAATCTCCCGTTCTATTTTCTTCATTCCTTATTTGCCTTTCTTTTATCTTTCTCCAGTAAGATTCCTTAATTGAGAGAGAAAGAAATCTCCGCTTTTTTTTTGCAACTGAGGTTTACTGATTTCTATTCATGTTTTTCTTTCTTTTGAGCCTTATAGTTGTCCCTTGACTGTTTTCAGGATGGTGCCATCACCAGAACGACGCCAATGGGAGGTTTTTGACTTGGGTGTCTCTGCAGATGAGATCCAGTCAATTGGTCAGTCGTTTGTGAATTCTCCTTTTGCCCCGTCGTACTCAGAGCTTCAGACGATCATCAACAGGCCTCGTCATATGCTTGGTCCTTGTCCTCCAAGGCTATCCAAGCGTTTTCAGGAGTGGAGTTTACAAGGAGTATCTTCTAATATGAATATATCTCCGTTTGATTCTCAGACTTTCTCTCATGAGATGGTGGAGGCAAAAAGTCAGATGCTGGCTCGCCTCGAGACTGCTGCGTATCAATTTGGGGAGCATACGGACTCACTGAAGAACCATTCTGCGAAGCGGATGGATGGGTGGTGCTCGTTGGCTTGCGATCCCCAAAAACTTCAAAAAGATAGCCTTGAGCGAATTTCCGTTTTGGAGAATGACAAGGTAAGGTTGATTCAATCCCTTAGGTCTAGAGATAGCTTGGTGGCTGCTTTCCCTTCCAGAGGTGTTGAGCTTGTGGCTTCAGATCCAGCTGGCGGACTCACGTCTGGCTTTGTTCTAGCAAAGAGGAAAGTGGGTAGGCCTAGGAAGGTAAGAGATCTGTGATTCCTTTCCCCTTGACTGTTTTTCTCTTTTAGATTTTAAGGCCGGTTGTATAAGCGGGTGTCGACCCTCGCTTGCGATGTTTTGCTATTTGCTTGTGGTGATTTGCATTCGCTCTGTGGCACACACTTCTGTGGTTGTTGTTTGGTTGGTTTGATGATGCCCTTCATGTTTTGGCCACACTATGTTTTCCTTGCCCTGTTTTAGCAATACGTAAATATATGTATCTTTTATCTTTCCACAACCGTCATATGTTAATATCGTATTACTAAGCGTTCGTATATTCGTTAATATCGCATTACGGTTAATCTTGTAGCGCCCCATTAGGTTGGGATCAACCAGTCTTAAATATTTGGCTTTTTCTTGTAGAATTTTTAGATTGTTTTATCGTTGGCCATTTTAGCCGTTTAGATTTTTAATTAAACATCCTGTTTATCTGTTTGGGGTGTTTTCGTGAGGCATTTTTATGCATGCCCCCATGGGAGGACTAGGGTTCCAATGTAGAATCCAAACATGACTTTAGTTGACTTGGTTAACAACAAAGAACAAGATTGAACACCCCCATATGGCTAGGATTTCTGCTTTTTTACCCCCTTTCGGCTGGGATTTCTGTTGTAATCCAACCCTGGCTTTGTTGACTTGGTTAACAACAAAGAACAAGATCAGAGGCCTCCTTTCGGTAATGGTTTTTACGAACCACGTCGGTTTTTGCCGACATTTTTGTCGATTTTTGCCGACTTTGCATTTTGCCCAATGAAATAGATACTGGCCCTCTTCAATGAAAAAATTAAGAAATTTTCTCAAGGCGGGGAATCCTCGTATCCTGCACCTAATATGAAGGTGTTTCCTTGATGGGCTCAGCAAATTTTTATCCGAGGGACCTTTTTGTTGTGAGTTGCTTTTGTTTCAGCATTGACTGGCACCAAGCCCTTTGTTGGCCCAAAATTATGAGATCCATCATTTGTTGAGGAAAGTTGGAACTCTTCAGATTGATGCTTCCTGGTCAATCGTTTGCCTACACAAGGAAGTAAATTTTTAGCAGGAGCTTGTGAATGGGTAGCCTGCATGTGTAATCATGATTACATATTCAAGTATTCTATACTTAAATGCAAGAACTTTACAAACTTCACAGCATTTTCTATGTATATGGATAACATGTTATATGAAATAACGTCGAATATGCTTGTTATTCCATGCTCGTGGAATTTGATCCCCCTCTGTGGTGACCAGTTTGAAGGTTCCATCCTGGAGCTTTTGGCTTATCACATAGGGTCCTTCCCAGTTGGGCCCGAAGACTCCAGTACCGGTCATTATCTTTTTTAAGACAAGGCATCCAACCTCGAAGGTCCTATGTTTGACTTTCGAATTGAAGTGCCTGGCCACTCTTCTCTGATGTGCAGCTACTCTGAGTTCTGCTTCCTTTCTTCTTTCCTCAAGTTGGTCGAGAGCTTCGAGCTGTAGCTTCTCGTTCTCTTTGGGGTCAAAATGTATCCTTCTGTGGGTAGGGACCTCCAATTCCACAGGGATCATGGCTTCCGATCCATAGGATAAAGAAAAAGGAGTATGCCCTGTTGCTGTTTTGTATGTGGTGCGATACGCCCATAATGCCAGCGGGAGTTCGTCTACCCATGCGCCTTTAGCTTTTTCGAGCCGCTTCTTGATGGTGGTTTTGATGGTTTTGTTCACTGCCACCACCTGCCCGTTCGCTTGTGGATGAGCGACTGCTGAAAAGCTTTTTTGGATTTTGTATTTGGTGCAAAAGCTTTGGAAATCTTCACTTTCAAACTGGGTCCCGTTGTCTGAGATTATCTTTTGCGGTACCCCAAACCTGCATATGATATTTCTCCAAACGAAGTTGATATCTTTCTTTGAAGTTATAGTGGCTAACGGCTCTGCTTCAGCCCACTTCGTAAAATAATCGACGGCAACAATTGCGTATTTGAAACCAGATTTTGCAGTAGGGAGAGCTCCTATGAGGTCGATGCCCTGGACAGCGAATGGCCACGGGCTGACCATATGGGTTATTGTTGTGGATGGCAGCCTTGGGATTTTGGCAAACCTTTGGCACCTGTCGCATCTCTTGGTGTAAGCCATGGCATCATTGTTGATGTCTGGCCAAAAGTAACTGTATTGTAGGATCTTCTTAGCTAAGGTTTGTCCACCAGTGTGACCTCCACATTCCCCTTCGTGTAACTTCGCCATAATCGCCTTAGACTCCCTTTCCGTGACGCAGGGAAGTAAAGGTGTAGAAAACCCTCGTCTATACAGTCGTCCGTCTTGAATAAGGTATAAGGGAGCCTTTTGCAAAACTTTCCTTCGGAGTTTAGATTCGGTTGAAAGTGCCCCGGTTGCGAGGTATTCTCTAATTGGCGACATCCACGAATTAGGCTCATTGGTTGTCTCCATGACCCAATCCATTTCAACCTATTTTATGCTTGGACTGGAAAAGACTTCTACTGGGACTAAGCAAGTTAGCAGCGCATTCCCTGTGCATGCGTACTTGGCTAACGAATCGGCTTTAGTATTTTCTTCTCTGGGAATATGGGATATGGTGTAATGCTCGAGAGATTCCAACAGCTTCATGGCTTTGGCAAGATAGTCTGGCAGGTTGACTGTTTTCGCTTGGAATTCTCCCAAGATTTGGCACACTATGAGCTGAGAGTCGCTGAAGATTCGCACGACCTTTATTTGCAATTCTTTCGCTAGCTTTATTCCTGCAATGAGGGCTTCATACTCGGCTTCATTGTTGGTTGATTGGAAATCTAGCTTTAAGGCATAGCATAAAAATCTTCCTTCGGGGGTTTCGAGAACCACCCCTGTCCCAGAACAGCGGTTGTTCGATGCCTCGTCTACAAACAGCTTCCATTGGATGCTAGTTTTATCATCATCTTCTTCCTTTACCTCCCCTCGGTCGGTAAATTCTACGATGAAATCAGCAAGCACTTGCCCGTTAACTGCTCTCCGGGGATGATACGTAATGTCATACTGACTGAGCTCTATATTCCATTTTAGCAATCTACCGGAGGTCTCCGGTCGAGACAAGACCTGCCTTAGGGGGTTGGTCTGTGAGCACCTTAATGGGATGAGCCTGAAAGTAGGGATGGAGTTTCTTCGATGCGACGAGCAAGCAATAAGCTAGCTTTTCAAGTTTTGGATAATTGAGCTCTGCCCCGGATAACCTCTTACTGATGTAATAGAATGGATTTTGCACTTTCGAGTCCTCTCTGATCAGTGCTGCACTCAGAGCGTGGGCAGATACTGCCAAGTATAAGAATAAGTCTTCCCCATCGCTAGGTTTCGATAACATAGGTGGCGTTGCCAAATGCTGAACCAATTCTTTGAAAGTCTTTTGACACTCACGAGTCCATTGTATTTCCTTCTTCCCTTTCCTGAGGGCGTCGAAGAAAGGAAGACATCTATCTGTTGCTTTGGATATGAAACGATTCAAGGCTGCAATTTTCCCGTTCAAACACTGAAGCTCCTTCTTGGTTCCCGGGGCATGCATTTCCCTTAGGGCTGAGATCTTGGCTGGATTAGCTTCTATACCCCTAGCGTTGACCATGTATCCAAGGAACTTACCTGAACCGACACCAAAATAACACTTCAAGGGATTTAGCCTCATACCGTATCGCCGTAAGACATCAAACATTTGGGCCAGATCCTCCAAGTGGTCCATTGCTCTTTTTGATTTGACCAACATGTCATTTACATAAACCTCCATAGTTCTGCCGATTTGCGTTTTGAACATGGCATTTACCGGTCGCTGGTAAGTTGCTCCTGCGTTTTTTAGACCAAATGGAATCACCTTATAGCAATAGAGACCGAGATCAGTAATAAAGCAGTGTTTTCTTGATCGGGGTCGTACGTCATAATTTGATTGTAGCCTGAATATGCATCCATGAAAGACAACAGTTCACGACCGGCCGTGGAATCCACTAACTGATCGATTCTGGGTAAAGGGAAACTATCTTTCGGACAGGCTTTATTTAGGTCAGAATAATCTACACAGACCCGCCATTTGCCGTTTGACTTCTTTACGAGTACCGGGTTTGACACCCATTTCGGGTATGTAGATTCTCTGATAAAGCCGTTCTCTATCAATCTGTTGACTTCTTCTTTCAAGGCGCGCGACCTTTCTGGCCCTTAGGATCTCCTTCTTTGTATCACAGCCGGAACGTGCGGGTTAATGTTTAGTTTATGGACCGCGACGTCGGAGTATATGCTGTACATGTCAGAATGATCCCATGCGAACACATCCAGGTTAGCTCTCAAGAAGGTAATCAACAGGCTTCTTAATTCAGGGCTTAGACGAGATCCTATATTCAGTGCACGGTTCGGGTCCTTTGGGTTTACAACTATAGGGATCGTATCTTCGGCTCAAGTCGCCCTCTCATCCTCTACACTGGCTTCCCTAGGGTCAATCTCCTTTTGCGCTCTGCTATGTTCACCAGTGTATGGACCTTTCTTTAATTGCTATATGGGGAGCTTTGGACGCGGGAAAGAGCCTCTGCATCCTTCCCTGGCTCTCTTCTCTTGACTTCTCTTAGCTCTGTCACATAGCAATCTCTCGCAGTGATTTGGTCGCCCCTGATTACGCCGATTCCTTTTTCAGTTGGGAACTTCATGGTCTGGCACCATGGGACTAACGCGATCTTGAAACGTGAAAAAGTCGGCCTCCCAAGAAACGCATTATAAGACGAAAAATCATTTGTTAGGACAAAAGTTTGTAGCATAGAAGCTCGACGCTCCCCATCTGCCAATTCTACAGATAAGTCTATTATTCCAATGGGTTGTGTGGCCTGGCCAGTGAAGCCGTGGATTTTATTTGGGTATGCGCGCACCTTTGCCATAGGGAGATTCATCTTTTTGAAAGTATCTATAAAAAGTACATTGACCGATGCTCTAGTCAACCAAGACCCTTCTTATCACCGCAGGTCCGAGACCAATTGTGATTACCATGGCATCGATGGTTGGTATAGTGAGGCCCTCTGCGTCTTTATCTTTGAATATCACATCATCGGCTGAGGTCTTGCGCATCTTTGCTGGGAGCTCATTATTTAGGAACATGCTTCCTAACTCTACTGTAGTGTCCCTTAATTCACTGGCGTATCTCTCCATATCCGCCAAGCTGCTCCCGGCTGGGTGGGGCCCTCCGAATATCATGTTGACTACTGGCCTCGTGTCAGCTGGCACTGGAGCTTCCTCGTTCAAGCTTGGCTGGCGAGTCATACTGTTATGTACATGTGCGGCTGGGGGTTCTTGGGAGTTTCTGACATATTGCTGAAGTCAGTTGTTCCTGATGGGTTCCTCAATCAAGCTCTTCAGGTGGCGGCATTCGTTGGTGTTGTGTCCTGGCTGGCTGTGGAACCGACAGAATTTTCCGGAATGCCTGCTGCTCCGACACTCTCTGTGGTTTCATTTGAGGAAAAAGGCCTGAGTCTTTTGCAGCTTGATAGATCTTCTCTGGGGTTTCATTCATAAGGGTTAGTTCGGACGATTTGTACAACCACGTTCTCTTATAAGTTTTGTTATCCCCCTCGTCATTTTCCCTCTTTTGTTTCACATCGTTCTTCTACTCAACTCTAGACCCATGGTTTTTCTCTTCTACCGCGGTGATGCCCTCTTCAGCCTTCTGGACACTTGGAGCTTCGTCCTCCACGCTCATGTATTCTTCAGCCTTCTTGTAGAACTTCCTTAGGGCCTTTGGCTTTTTCATCATGAGCCACTTTCCGAATTCTGACTTCTTGTCGATAGCTCCTTTCATTGCAGCCAACAGGTACCAAGGCTCAGGGTATATAACCTCTGCTGCCGCAGTGTGGAAGCATGTGAGAAAAGCTCTGATGGTTTCTCCACGTTTCTGTTCCATCTCGCATAATGACATTACATCTCTTGCCCTAGTAGTTTGTAGTCGAAATTGGTCCTGAAATCTCCTCGCCAGGCCGGCAAACTGGTTAATACATTTAGGTGGAAGTCTGGTGAACCACAATGAAGCCACACCTTTTTGACACACAGGGAAGTATAGACACTTGATCTCATCAGTGGCTCTAGTTCCGTTCATATGCTGGTCGTATTTGAATAGGAAAATACTAGGATCTCCAACTCCACCGTAGGGTGACATTGTTGGAGGGGTGAATTTCTTCGGGAACCTCGCTTGACGGATTCCCTCTGCGAACGGGTTTTTGCTGGGGGAAAACTCCCATTTCTTCTCCACGTTTTCTGGGACCACCTTATCTTTCATGATCCGATGGACCAAACTCGTGATGCGTCTCTCGTCATCTGCTGGATCATTGGAATCGTTACTGATGCTCTTATCGGTACGATCGTGATTAGAGCTTCGGTGCCTCGCGCCCCTCCTAAGGAGAAGGATGTCAGTAGGATCTGTGACTGCCCGAGCTGGTTGTACCTCTTTATGTTGTGGAGATCTGGCTTTAGGATCCTCAACGCCGGCCTCTCCCCTCTCTCTCACCATGTTGTGAGGTCGTCCAGGGTCTAAGGCTGGTGAGTCCTTTTATTCGCCAATATCATCCACAGTGTTTGGCGGCAGCAGATTGGTTCGAACACTAGTAAGGGTATCAAACCTTTCCATTATCATCTTCGTTGTATTATCCATTTTTTCATTTAGACCCCTTACAACCGCGTTTAGCTCATCTTGGGTTATTGATGGCCCCGGGGTTTCATTTGCCCCTTGATGCAAGATCTGAGGTGAAGCTTCGTCAGCATTATCACCCTCATTGGTCGTAACAACTTTAACAGATTTTCTACCCTTCTTCGATCCAGCCATGGCTCAAAATGAGAAAGAGATTTCGGGATAGTTTTTTTTATCAAAGGAAATTATGACACGGCCCCATGGTGGGCGCCAAAAATGTTTACACCAAAAATGGTCCAAACACCTCAGGTACAAAGCTGTACTTCATCAATTTGGTAGGGAATAAAGTGGAGCCGTATTCAATCAGTAATTCAAAGAAGAAAATGCGGAAAAGGGTAAAAATAGAGACGAGGTTTAGAGTGGTTCAGCCGTTAATGAGGCCTACATCCACTATGAAGGTGATTTCTAATCTCATGATATGAATTACAAAGTACATCAATTCTTTGTGCATCATACACTTCCATTTTCACCTAATACAACCTTGTTTATATACTTTAATCTAAGAAATTATATAAGAAGACGGTTGAATTTGTGGAGAAAGAGGATGAATGGATGACTGAGATTGATGATGTTTTTGTTCTCTCTGAATCACGAAATTGAGCTTGATGCCATGGCCAGATCTGTTGTTTGTGGCAGAGTTTGGCAGCACTTCGTGATTCTTCCGATCTCTTTCTCCTCCCCTTTTCCAGTGGTGGCTATGGTATATTTATAGGTGAGTTCACGGTTTGAAATCCCTTTCCCGCCTTGTAAATCTCTAATTCTACTAATTACAATTGGGCCATTGGCCAGTTGTCGCCAGCTGTCATTAGTTGTCTTAGGCTGTCATGAATATATAGCTTTTTTGGGTCGGACGCCTTGTGTAGTTTGAGTGGGTTCATAAGAGTGGGCGCTTCTGTGTGGGCGACCATTTTTACGAGGCCTTGTAAGAATGGGACGCAAGTCTGGGATTGGTTCTTCATTGTTTCCTGTGCGACTGATTGCTTTAGTTTTAGGGATGCTCGCTCTCTTATTTCTTATGCAGGATGTGATCGTTCTGGCTCATGTTGGATGGGCGACTTGCTTCATGCTGATGCTTGGTATAGCCTCATTTCCGTATGAGCGACCGGTCTTAGTCTCCGCGCCTGAATCTTGATCTGGACCCAAGTTTTAGGATCGCACACTGCATCATGCCATCCGGTTGTACTTGGTCGGCCTGATTTGCTCTGGGCTTGACATTCAGTACCTGCTCTTGTGACCGTTCTTTTCCATTATGAATGCTTTAAGTGCTTTAGTGACTTTATGTACGAATGACCTTGGTGATGTTAGCAATATATCCCTTGTTCAATGTGCGCATGGACTTTTCGGGATTAACAGGAAGTAAATCCCAGTCTTATGTATTATCCAGTATTTCCAGAGAACTATAGATCACCGCTTCAAAGAGACCGAGTTTTATTCAAGTATCCTAAAACCACTTCAATCTTGTTGAGCATATGAAATTGGATCATCTCAAAATACAGAAATCAAAGATAGAGTTGAAGTGAAAGGGTCACTTTCTACCAATCCTAAGGGTGTAGAAGAAGTAATGCCTTCATTTCGTTTTGTTCTCGAACGACTTGCATGGATGAATGTTATCAATACTTTACCACTAGAGGGAAATGAACATACAAAATGAAATGTGCAGAAGAAAGGTAAAGTGTAGCCTCAAATCTTCATTAACTAGGAATGAGTAAATCAGAGGAGATCTAGCATGGCTATGTGGGTTGCACCTTTGTAGGATATGAACCTAAGTAGGATATGATTGTTATGCTTATAGATACGTGCATTTATCTCTCGGTAGCGTGTGAGCTCATAGGAGAAGGGTTGCAAAGAAATTGGTGTGATAACATATTCTGTACCATCAAGTTAAGTGATGGGGTCGGTCTTTTGTTGGCATAAAACCGTAGGTTGACCCTCGATGTTGTTTTCTAGAGGCATACCGTAGCGGGTGGTACCCCAGTGTCTATTCATTGAATGAGATCCAAACTCCGTCTATGTTTATATGATGCGTGGACTTACGAAATATCTTTTATTTCAAAGCTTTATATCCGCTAACAATAAATAAAAATTTCCATGATCTGAGTTTCTCAAACTGATTTACTAGCCTGATTTGGGTGTTATTTTATTTTAATGCTTTCTAGATTTCGTTGGATACTTGGAGCTTCAGGAGAGTAGCAGGAGGCTTAGATGTATTTCTCATAGTAGTTATTCTTTTACTATTATGTTAGTATAATTAGTGGTTGTGTTTTTATAAGTTTCACATTTGTAAGAATATGATGTCATAGTTGTCCAGATTGATCGAGGTAAGTTACGCTGATCTCATATTTGTTAAAGTTATGTTTCACTTTTATATGTTTATTCCATTGCATGCGAAATTTTGATTTTTTTCCTTTTTTTCATAACATCTAACTTTCCTGTACTTAGTTTTATGGCATTTGAATACAGGGAGTGGTACTAATGTCGACTATTGAGAACCGAAAGGTTGGGTCATTACTAGTTGTATCAAAACGTTGGTTAAGCGATCACGTTGGCTTAAATGGGGATTTGCTCGCTTGAATAGGGTATGTGAAACCCTTGGATGAGCCGAGTGTATTACATATGAGAATGCACATTTGTTATTTAATGAAATGTTTTATAAGATATTTAGTTATAGAATAAATTTTATATAGGATATAATTTGTTCTATAGATAGATAACTAGAACTAGTATGGGTTAGAGTTAACTTGTAGGCTTTAATATTGGATTAACATAATTGCTATATTAAATTTTCAATAGGATAATTTAATTATGTAGACATGAACGTCTTGTGAAGTAAATTTCACAATTTGATTATAGGATTTTTTTAGACTACTAGGAACTAATAACCTTATTTGATTAGAGAATTGATGGGATTTAATGTACGACGCTCCTATTTATAGGCTTAGGTTTAAGTGATATTGGATATTAAGGATGTTGTCCATGGTTTTTTTGAAAGGATGCACAATGTTGCGAGAGGAGGTCATATGAAATTGCGGTCGAGACTCAGGAAATACATGTCGAGACATGACTTGTCGAATCTCTGTGTTCAAATTATATTTGATGAGTCTGTAGCATTTCCAATTGAGGAACCGGTAGCATTGCTAGCTGAGGAGCCGATAACATTGGCAGCTGAGGAATAGCACTGCCAATAGGGGATCCACTTGCATTTTCGACAGTGGAGCCAACTGCATTACCAAGAGTAGTGTGACGATCCCAAAACCCCGTACGACGGTGTTAAGGATAATCATTGGAATATAACACATTAATCATCATTAGTAGAGTACAGATAATAGCATAAGCAGGAAATAGAATAATTTACACAAATATGACAGCGGAATCATACATATCACAACATCAGAGAGCACAGTGCAGGATACTACTTAGTGCATAAAGATACATAATCAGTCTACATCGCCATAAGCGGTACATATACATAGAGAGTACATAAAGAAACATCAGTCTACATCGCCTGAGGAGGAATCATATACATATAATAACAATGGCGGAAAATCAATAGTCAACACTATGAAGTCAAGCCTCGCCATGATCCAAGAGGTGCACCTTTACTGCAGTGCAGAGCCAAAATACGCCAGCTTCCTGTTACTAGGCTGCCCATGTGAAAATAAGGGCACCCGAGTTTGCAAGGTGAAACAAACTACGAGTCAGTCATGGGACTGGTATGAGAAATCTACTTAACTAAATAAATAACAATAATAAGGCAAATCTAAGGATCAAGCCACTTTCGCGGAACGGGTTTACTCCAATGATTGTTGGTGCATGAAATTAAGTAAATTATTAAATCAATGCAATGCTTTTTATAAAAATGAAGCCATTATAAGAGTCAGGTCCCATCACACAATGCAACGCAAGCCGGAGGATAGAGTTTTACCTTATAATGGCCAAGAAAGGCTTGATATGTATAAACAAAAGTGTTTGATATTATTACTGGTGCATATAGGTTTCAAAAGCAAATTCAATCATAAATATCAATCCTTGACGGCATAACTACCATCTACTATGTCGCCATACTAGTAATATAATCACATACGCAATTTCGTATTGAAAATTGGATTCCACCATGAGTCGAGGCAAGGGGCAAGCTCCTCTCCGTTCGAGACACTCTAGCAAATGTCTCAGGATCACATACAGCGGTCCTTGGAATCGGCTGGGCCGGTCCTCTATTACTTTTGAGGACTAGTCATTCCTGAACACACGTTTCCCGGTCCTTACAGGCCTATAATTGAGGCGCCTTGCATTACAACAACCACACAGATGAAAAGTACATATAAATGTCAGGGCTGGTAAGTCACTGACACCACCGTAGCTAGAAAGAAATGTCGTGTTCTCCCAGCGGTCACTATCCCGTTTTTGACTCATACCGAGGTGTGAGGCTCGCAAATCAACGCTGTACACAAAGCTACGCCACACAGGCCGTGCTTTGATCATCAACCACATGACTTTGCTTTGCAACAAAAGCCTTGATCATCTGCCACTTAGGCGTGCCACACAGGCAATTCACTCCATGCGACTGATTTCTATCGATATAAACCTCTAAGCTCGTATGTCTCAGAGAAGGGCGTTAAGCATGAGAATAAATTCTCTGCCGCCAAACAGATATATATTTAATAGAGATCAATCAGCACATAACAAAATCCAATGTCAGACACACAGTACATTTACAAGTTCGTCCTGGGTTTGAACGAGGCCAGAGGCACCAAATTCCTCGCATATCCGTACAATCAACAATACGTCCGGACGGCTACCACTTCAGCTCCTTCAAGGTAGCTACTCCAATCATGAGCATCAGTAGCGCCCATCCATCCAATGTGAAGATCGTCGGTCTTGAACCGTCTTCAACTCTTCGACTTCTAACCATCGATCGATTATTTGAAATGAGAATGAACTCAGCCTTTTCAAATAATCCACGTATATTTAGATTTTCAAATCAATTCTTCACATGGTTAAATCATTCGACATTCACATTTCAGTTCTTTAGTATAATTTTCATGTCAAACACATTCAACCACCAAATATCAAGCAAACCAAGCAAAGTCGGTTTATTTCCCTTCTATATCATCTATAATATTTTATAACGATATATCGCCATTTTTATTTATATAAAATCGTAGTGTGCTCAGAAAAATCCACGGACACTTCTAGAATGTAGAGAGCGTCGACACGGTCTCGATGTTTCATGTTTCATCGAATTTCGTTAACACACGATAAAGATACGATTTTTCAAAGTTTGCAACACTTAAAAGTGTTATATTCAATTTAAATATAATAAAGGCTGCACCTTTCTTTGAACTTTCGAAACTAGGTTTCGATTTTTACTCAAATCCGTTGCACGATACTGAAATCGAACGACACCCCAACGTAGAGCTTGGAGAAGCGCTCAGGTGGAGGGTGGTCACGGCTAGATCAATGGTCGGAATCAGGCATGGCGGCAAATGGAAACGGCAAACTTCAGGAGGGTGGTTCGCGAAGTAGAGGCGACGGTAGGGGGAGTGGTAGGTATGGATTTGAAGAGGAGGAGGAGATCTACAAAAAGTTGAACTAGGGCATGGGGTAATTCGTCGTGGTTTGATCGAAAATCGCCTTGGAAGTGGCGAACTTGGTTTCCGTCGAGAGTAGGTTATGGGGGGAGGGGGTTTGAGATATTTTTATATTTTTATATTTATGAATTGAAAATTCCTATTGGTCGAGGTTTTATTTAATTTTTAAAATAGGGTTTTTCCATACAGATACCAATTCAAACCCAACGACTGTCGCCTATAGCTAAATATCCCCATCCCAAACACAATGGGATATGTTTCGTAGGCCAATTCAACTGTTACAGTCAGTTATTCCTCAAATTAAAATGTATAACATTCAATATTCGATTTGAACGTATATTTCAATTTCCAGGGCCATAAACTGATTTCAAAAATTCTAGAAAAATAAATGTAGCTATGTTTTGACGCTACGGTCCCAACAACACAAGTTTCACCGAATTCTGAGACCATTTGAAAAATGGTCATTTTCTGGTCGATCCAATTTAACAGAAATTGACCAAACACAATTTCTTTTGCCACGCTCACATACTAGCTTCAAAAATTATGAAATTTGAAACCTAGCAATAATTTGACATCCCGGATCCAACAAAAGTGGTTTCATCGAATTTCGAGGTCGTTTGCAAAATGTCTGTTTTCAAGGGCTATATATTCTCTATAGTGACCTTTCTAAAAATTCATTTGGCCATAACTTTTGATTCCCGCAATGAAACTTCCATTTTTCAGATTCATTAGAAAGATATTCATAAACAGATTTAAATATTTTTGGTTTCACTAAAATCTGTTTTATTTTGCACGTAGTACAGTCAGTCAAAATTTGAATTCAAAATTTCAAACTACCGCACCATTTCTTACTCTTTATTTTATTGAAATATTCTATTTCAGTTGTTCTAATTTCTTTAAAATAACCAATTTAAAAATTTTAATTTGGCTCGTATTTTCCGGGTTGCTACAATCTCCCCCACTTAAAACTTTTCGTCCTCGAAAAGGAAACAACGGTACAGTAGGAAACAGAAATGGAAATGCAGAGTATTGTAAAGGTACCTTGCACCGGAGTTAGTCAGAGATGTCCACTCTGCATTTGGGGTAAGCTTGCTTAATGCTTTCCTCAGTCTCCCAAGTACAGTCTCTAGGATCACTACTCCACTGCACTTTAACTAAATGAACCTTCTTGCTCCTTAGCTCTTTAGTTTCTTTGCCAACAATTTTTAACGACTCTCTTCTGACTACTAATTCTGGAGTAATTTCCACGTCCTGTTGCGCTGCTTCTTCTACAACAAGATCTGGGTCATGCACATGTCTTCTAAGTTGAGATACATGGAATACATTATGTGCTCCAGGCAACCAATCAGGTAATGAAACCCTATAAGCAAGAGTTCCAATTCGTTCAAGTATAGGAAAGGGACCAATAAACCTAGGTGCCAACTTCCCAGTTTTACCGAATCGGATCACTCCTCTCATCGAAGAAACTTTCAAATAAACATAATCACCAACGGCGAATGCCACATCTCTTCTTCTAGAGTCCGCATAACTTTTCTGCCGGCTTTGCGCGGTTTTCGATCATTTCTTGATGAAATCGACTTTATCTAATGCTTCCCTAATCATATCGGGTCCCAACATAAGTCTGTTGCCCAGTTCTACCCAACATGCGGGAGATCAGCACGGTCTACCGTATAATGCTTCAAATGGCGACATTTTCAAACTTGCTTGATAGCTGTTGTTATATGAGAATTCTGCCAAATGCAAGTGATCTTCCTATGGCCCGCCAAAATCAATAATACAAGCCCACAGTAAATCTTCTAGAATTTTATTCACCCACTCAGTTTGGCCATCTGTCTGAGGGTGATAAGCGGTACTCAAATTCAGTTTTATTCCCAATTCTGTTTGGAATGCCTCCCAGAATTTTCTAGCAAATATTTGGGTCTCTATCAATGACTATGCTAATGGGAACTCCACGCAGCCTAACAATTTCTTTGAAATAAATCTATGCTAGACTTTGGGCGGTTCTATTGGAACTGACAGGTATGAAATGGGCGGTCTTCATGAAGCGATCTATGATCACCCAAATACTGTCATTACCTTTCTTGGTTCGGGGCAAACCATCTATGAAATCCACGGAAATCTGTTCCTATTTCCAACCTGGGACTTCCAACGGTTGCAACAATCCGGCCAGCTTTTGTTGGTCGCTCTTGACTAGTTGACAAGTAGGGCATCTGCTAACATATAAAGAAATGTCCCTCTTCATTGCCCTCCACCAGAAGGTGCGCTTAATATCGTTATACATTTTTCTCACACCGGGATGGATACTAAGTTTGGACTTATGGCATTCATCCATGACTTCTCTTCGAAGCTCTGGAATATTCGAAATGCAAATCCTGTCTTTCAATCTAAGATCTCATTTATCATCAAGACAGAAACTTGTGGTTTCACCTTGCTTGATCCTCTGACTGATTCTATGAATAAATTCATCGTCTTTCTGAAGAACTGAAATCTTGTCGATCAATGAAGATGTAACAATTAGGCCGGCGATGATTTCATTCTTTCTACTGAGCACATCAGCTACAATGTTAGCCTTTCCCCGCATATACAGGATATCTAAATCATTCACTGCAAGAAATTCTAGCCAGCACTGCTGGCTCAAGTTCAGATCTTTCTGGGTGAACAAATACTTCAAGGATTGATGGTCTGTAAACAATTCGAATTTCTCACCCAATAAGTAATGCCTCTAGATTTTCAAAGAAAAAACGATGGCTAGCAACTCAAGATCATGAGTTACATAATTCTTCTCATGCGGTTTCAGCTGGCAGCTTGCATAAGCGACTACTTGGCCTTTTTGAATTAACACTGCACGAAGACCTCTAATAGAAGCATCTGTCCAAACCGTCAAATCCTGATTGCCATCTATAATGGTTAATACTGGAGCGGTTGTCAATTTTGATTTCAATTCCTGGAAAGCTTCCTCACAGTCGGAAGTCCACTTAAATTTCTCGTGTTTGTTTGTAAGCTTTGTTAATGGACCGGCTATCTTCGAAAAATCCTTAATGAATTTTCGATAATAACTAGCCAACCCCATAAAACTTCTAACCTCTATGGGTGTATAGGCTGTTTCTAGTCTTGAATTGCTATAATTTTGCTCGGATCTACCGAAATTCCTTCCTTTGACACGACATGGCCAAGGAACTTCACCTCTTCGTGCCAGAAGATACATTTAGAGAATTTGGCTTTGAAGATGTTATTTCTAAGAATCCCCAATACTTGTTCT
The DNA here is from genome assembly GCA_030737875.1 of Allium sativum. Lineage (NCBI taxonomy): Eukaryota > Viridiplantae > Streptophyta > Magnoliopsida > Asparagales > Amaryllidaceae > Allium > Allium sativum. The sequence goes on from CM060924.1 coordinate 976,265,526, forward strand.
AAATGTATTTCATGCTCGGCTTCTGGCTTGGAGTAGATTAAAATATCATTGATGAATACCAGGACGAATTTATTTAGAACTTCCCTGAACACTCTGTTCATTAGATCCACGAAGTAGGCTGGATTGTTGCATAAGCCGAACGACATTACTGACCATTCATAAAATATGTCTGGACCTCCGAAAGCTGTCAAAGGAACACATTCTTCGGCAATTCTCAGTTGATGGAAACCTGTAGCTAGGTCCACTCTGGAAAATACTCTCGCCTCATTTAATTGGTCTAACAGATCATCGATGTGGGGTAATGGGTATTTGTTTTTGAGCGTCTGTTTGTTGAGGTCACGGTAATCAACACACAATCGGAGAGTACTATCGGACTTAGGGACAAACACTACAGCTGCACCCCAACTAGAAAAGCTAGGCCTGATCAGACCCTTCCATAGCAGTTGACGGGTTTGATCGCCTAATTCTTCTTTTTCTTTTGGAGTCATTCTTCGAATTGGATGTACCACTGGTCTGGCATTTGGAATTAGATCGATTCTGAATTCAATTTATCTTTGCAGAGGTAAGTTTTCGACTTCTTCAAACACATCCGCATAATTTTTAACAATAGGAATCTTTTCTAAGGAAGTGGGAATAACTTCTAGCACAGACCAAAATTCCTTTCTTTCTGGATTTGAACCATGGCATGGTACAGTAATATATCCAAGTTTCATTTTAATGTTTGCTATTCTTTCCGCACAATTTACCTTGGCCTCGTATTGCGTTAACCAATCTAGTCCGAGAATGATATCGATCTCAGGAAAATCCATAACGACTAGATTAAAAGGAAACCAGTATCAAGATAAAGAAGCAGGTACTTTACAATATGAACTGAGAATAATAGAGCCTCCTATTGGATTATGAACCCTAACAGATTCCGTAAGCTTTTTCTATTTTAACTTTAACTTGTTAACAGTGTTACTTGCAACAAAACTGCGTGATGCACTTGTGTCAAATAATACAGAAACATGAATATTTTTAATTGTAAGGGTACCTCCCAAAACATCGGGTTTACCTGCTCCCGCGGAAGCAGCCGGCAGGTTCGCCCCATCGTACACATGTGCAACTTCCGCCTTCTTAAGCAATGGACAATCTTTGACGAGATGTCCGGTTCTGCGGCAGTTAAAGCATGAACGAGGGTTCGGAGAGTTCAGGCTTGAGCCTTGGTAGTTGGTCTTCTGCCATTTTGGGGTTGTGCACACATTATAATAGTGCCCCATCTTTCCACAATTGAAGCAGCTTCCCTTTGGCGTCCTACTAGTTTGCGGATTTGTGGATGCCGCGTTGCTTGACTCAGCCTCATTCGTAAAGGGCTTGTGTTTGCTCCCCGCTTGACTCTTAGCGCGGTCCAGATCAAGGTTTCTTTGGTCAAGGTCCTCATAATTGCATGCCATCTCCACTAAGTCTGAAAACGCCATTTTAATATGGCTCATGGCCCTGTCTTGGTATTTACGCTTTAGCCCTTGGACGAACCTCTTATTCTTGGACTTAGCAGTCGCGATGAGCTCTGGGGCGTAGCGAGATAACTGTGTAAACTTATTGAGATAGTCTTGCATAGAGAGGTCTCCTTGCTTGAGATTTGCAAACTCATCATGCATGCGCTCGATTGCTTACTCTGGGATGAACTTCTCTTTGAACATTTCTTTGAAGTCATCCCATGTCCTTCCTGCATTTTGATTCTCTGCGGTGATGGCTTCCCACCACAATTCTGCTTTGTCTTGCAAAAGCCAGGCACCCATGAATGTCTTGTCCTGATCTCCGAGCCTCAGGCCTCCGAAGATCTTTTCGTATGTTTTCAACCATGCCAAAGCCTCAATCACAGTGCTAGTTCCCGAGAAGGTTTTGCCTCCTAGATTCTTATAACTTTTTGCCACTGGGTCGAGCTCGAATGGCTGGGCGGCTGGTGATTGTATTAATGGTCCTTCTGCAGCGGGGTTATCTCCTCGGCCTCCACGGCCTCCTCTAGCTGCTGCAGCTCTGGTAACCACTTATAAAGTTTTGTATAAGCAAGGAAAGAGTCAGCTCTCAGAAACGATAATTTTATTATATGGTACAGTAGAAGAACTTTAGGAAAGACAACGATCTACTGGTTAAATTATTTTTGCTGTTCTGCTTAGCTCATTCTAGGACATTAATAGTCCTATCTCTAATGAGCCACTTGCCTTAGAATACTACTGATTCTATTCTGACGAAGTGTTTAATGTGTTAAATTCCAGAACTAAGGTTAACCAAAGGTCTGATACCACCTGTGACGATCCCAAAACCCCGTACGACGGTGTTAAGGATAATCATTGGAATATAACACATTAATCATCATTAGCAGAGTACAGATAATAGCATAAGCAGGAAATAGAATAATTTACACAAATATGACAGCGGAATCATACATATCACAACATCAGAGAGCACAGTGCAGGATACTATTTCGTGCATAAAGATACATAATCAGTCTACATTGCCATAAGCGGTTTATATACATAGAGAGTACATAAAGAAACATCAGTCTACATCGCCTGAGGCGGAATCATATACATATAATAAAAATGGCGGAAAATCAATAGTTAACACTGTGAAGTCAAGCCTCACCGTGATCCAAAAGGTGCACCTCTGCTGTGGTGCAAAGCCAAAATACGCCAGCTTCCTGTTACTAGGCTGCCCGTGTGAAAATAAGGGCACCCGAGTTTGCAAGGTGAAACAAACTACGAGTCAGTCATGGGACTGGTATGAGAAATCTATTTAACTAATTAAACAACAATAATAAGGCAAATTAAAGGACCACGCCATTTTCGCGGAACGAGTTTACTCCATTGATTGCTAGTGCATGAAATTAAGTAAATTATTAAATCATCGCAATGCTTTTTATAAAAATGATGCCATTATAAGACTCAGGTCCCGTCACACAATGCAACGCAAGCCGGAGGATAGCGTTTTACCTTATAATGGCCAAGAAATGCTTGATACGTATAAAATAAAAGTGTTTGATATTATTACTAGTGCATATAGGTTTCAAAAGCAAATTCAATCATAAATATCAATCCTAGATGGCATAGCTACCATCTACTATGTCGCCATACTAGTAATACAATCACGTCCGCAATTTCGTACTGGAAATTGGATTCCATCATGAGTCGAGGCAAGAGGCAAGCTCCTCTCCGTTCGAGACACTCTAGCAAATGTCTCAGGATTACACACAGCGGTCCTTGGAATCGGTTGGGCCGGTCCTCTCTTACTTTTGAGGATTAGTCATTCCTGAACACACGTTTCTCGGTCCTTACAGACCTATAATCGAGGCGCCTCGCATTCCAACAACCACACAGGTGAAAAGTATATATAAATGTCAGTAATGGTAAGTCACTGACGCCATCGTAGCTAGAAAGAAATATCGTGTTCTCCCAGCGGTCACTATCCCGTTTTTGACTCAAACCGAGGTGTGAGGTTCGCGAATCAATGCTATACACAAAGCTACTCCACACAGGCCGTGCTTTGATCATCAACCACAAGACTTTTCTTTGCAACAAAAGCCTTGATTATCTGCCACTTAGGCGTGCCATACAGGCAATTCACTCCATGCGACTGATTTCTATCGATATATAACCTCTGAGCTCGTACGTTTCAGAGAAGGCCGTTAAGCAAGAGAATAAATTCTCCGCCGCCAAACAGATATATATTTAATAGAGATCAACCAACACATAACAAAATCCAATGTTAAACAAACAGTCCATTTACAAGTTCGTCCTGGGTTTGAACGAAGCCGGAGGCACCAAATTCCTCGCATATCCATACAATCAACAATATGTCCGGACGGCTACCACTTCAGCTCCTTTAAGGTAGCTACTCCAATCGTAACCATCAGTTGCTCCCATCCATCCAATGTGAAGATCGTCGGTCTTGAACCATCTTCAACTCTTCGACTTCTAACCGTCAATCGATTATTTGAAATGAGAATGAACTCAGCCTTTTCAAATAATCCACGTATATTTAGATTTTCAAATCAATTCTTCACATGGTTAAATCACTCTTTCAACCACCAAATATCAAGCAAACCAAGAAGAATCGGTTTATTTCCCTTCTATATCGTCTATAATATTTTATAACGACATAACGCCATTTTTATTTATTCAAAAACGGCCCTATTAATTAAACAACGTTTCAGATCGTGCCGAGGCACTGGTGCTGTTTTTTTCCGAAATTTGTTTTACACATATCCGAAAATCTAACCGTTGGATTTCAACAAAGTTTATATCATTGGGAAGATATTCCCAAAGCAAACCCAACGGTTCCAGTTTCGTCAAATCCGATGGTCGGATCTTTCGGTATAATCGTTTAAAATTACAATTTCAAAACGCGAACTGCACGGCCTCGATTCGTTTTAATTTAATTTATACTTATATATATATATATATAAATATAATTCATTCTACGATTTCAATATCATTTTCACTTCAAATATTTCACTAACACCTTTATATTTCGAAAATTTTCGCCATGAACTCCTTTGTACGGGAAGGGGTTTGGAAATTTATTGGGCCGTATTAGGTACCCAATAAATCCTAATAAGCATGCACATATTTATAGTGATATATTCTGGTGTCCACAAGGGAGTGTGTATAGATCATAACTCCAGAGAATAAATTCTCGTCACCCTATAAATGTTTTTTGTGCCATAATGACCAGAGAGACGTGTTTATTATCATCTCCAGACCCGTGTGGTTTTTTTATTAATCTTGCAATTTACCATTACAATTTATATAGTCCAGATCAATCATCAGTTCAACCTGTAATATATAGTCATCACCATACAAGCCTCTCGCTCGTATGGTATATCTTCAACCTTGTCACACAAGCTCCAACTACTTATGTGGTATATGATGAAGTATGCCTATCGTCAAGGAGTATGCCATATAGTGTAGTTCAAAATTAATTGCTACTATCCTATAACGATGTTTATTATTACACACAGAACAACCAGCACTTCGCACCCAATGGCATTCACAGGAGTTGATATAATAATAAATTTGCACATCCATCTCATTAAGGTTTACCTATTTGTCGGGCACACAATTAAATTCTTTACTCAACAGCTAATCCACTTCCTGTTCAACACATGTATATATATGTGCAAAACTAAGCTAAAAATGATATTTCTAGCGAACAAATGTTTATTCCCACATGTGGTTATTTTTAACACTTCCTACACATGTTAAAATAATATTTTCAACCCACACATATTTATTTGAAGAAGTGGTTATTTTTAACACTTTACGTTTCACATAAAAATGATATTTATGGTGAACAAAAATATATTTCAACATATGACTATTTTATTTAGTTCGCCCACATGCTAAAAATAATATTCATAGCAAACAAATATTTGTTCCAACACTTGTATATTTTTAGCGAACCGTTTACATGATAAAAATGATGTTTTTATCGTTTAAAATATTTATTCAACACATGAACATTTTTAGCACTTCATATTCACAATAAAAATGTAAATTTTATTGTTCAATCTACATATTCAACACATGAATATTATCCACTTCACACATATGATAAAAATATGATTTTTATCGTTCTAATCCTTTATTCAGCACATGAATAATTTCTATAGTCTACATATATAATAAAAATGTGATTTTTAATGTTAAAACAATTTATTTAAAACACGAATAGTTTATATAGTTTAGATATGTGATAAAATGTTATTTTTATTTTTTCCAAAGAATTTTATTCATCACATGAATTTCTATTCAACACATGAATATGTATTCAACACATGAATATGGTTTCAACACATGAGTTTCTATTCAACACGTGAATATGGTTTCAACACATGAATATAATTTCAACACATGAAAATAATTCTAACACATTAATATTATTGAAAATTTCGGCAGCATAACGGCAGGGTATTTAAAACCGGCACCGTCCCAAGTACGTCTCCTTGCTCTACCTTAAAACCTCGCGGTTTTTGACAATGGGGATTTCGTACATCTAATTCGCACACAGGCGGGTATTTTTTTCTTTTCCACAATTTATTCCAATTTTGTTTCAATCACTAATGGGTATTTTTCAACCACAATGGTATTTTTCCACCGTAATCCATACAATACCAACCACAAACAATCCTATCAACCATTCGCATTATTCACCAATTTTTTCCACACCAATTCATAATCAATAAATATTGTCCATGGTGTGAACGACGGGAGTGTGTGTGTATATATATATATTCTTATATAAATATATTTTATTTCCATTCCAACACACACATGATTTATACAATGCATGTATAATTCATACTTTGCTCATACAACTTATAAAACGCATGTACATGAGGTACACAACACATATATAATTTATATTTCGCTTATATAACTTATACAACACAAATCCATTCACATTTCAGTTTAGAAATCTCACATTGGTTTTGCTTTCGCTTATATATATAAAGAGCATCGACACGGTCTCGATGTTTCCTGTTTCATCGAATTTCGTTAACACACGATAAGGATACGATTTTTCAAAGTTTACAATACTTAAAAGTGTTATATTCAGTTTAAATATAATAAAGGCCGCACCTTTCTTTGAAACTTTGAAACTAGGTTTCGATTTTTACTCAAATCCGTTGCACGATACTGAAATCGAACGACACCCCGACGTAGAGCTTGGAGAGGCGCTCAGGTGGAGGGTGGTCATAGCCAGATCGATGGTCGAAATCAGGCGGGGCGGCGAACGGAAACGACGAACTTCAGGAGGGTGGTTCGCGAAGTAGACGCGACGATAGGGGGAGTGGTAGGTATGGATTTGAACAGGAGGAGATCTACAAAATGTTGAACTGGGGCATGGGGTAATTCGCCGTGGTTTGATCGGAAATCGCCTGGGAAGTGGTGAACTCGGTTTCCGTCGAGAGCAGGTTACGGGGGGAAGGGGTTTGAGATATTTTTATATTTTTAAATTTATGAATTGAAAATTCCTATTGGTCGAGGTTTTATTTAATTTTTAAAATAGGGTTTTTCCATATGGATACCAATTCAAACCCAACAACTGTCGCCTCTAGCTAAATACCCCCATCCCGAACACAATGGGATATGTTTCGTAGGCCAATTCGACTGTTACAGTGGTTATTTTTCAAATTAAAATGTATAACATTCAATATTCGATCTGAACGTATATTTCGATTTGCCAGGGCCACAGACTGATTTCAGAAATTCCAAAAAATAAATCTAGCTATATTTTGACGCTAAGATCCAAAAAAACAAGTTTCATCAAATTCTGAGACCGTTTGAAAAATGGTCATTTTCTGGTCGATCCAATTTAACAGAAATTGACCAAACACATTTTCTTTTGCCACGCTCACATACTAGCTTCAAAAATTACGAAATTTGAAACCTAGCAATAATTTGACATCCCGGATCCAACAAAAGTGGTTTCATCGAATTCTGAGGTCGTTTGCAAAATCTTTATTTTCAAGGGCTATATATTCTCTATAGCGACCATTCTGAAAATTCATTTGGCCATAACTTTTGATTCCCGCTATGAAACTTCGATTTTTCAGATTCGTTAGAAAGATATTCATAAACAGATTTAAATATTTTTGGTTTCACTAAAATCCGTTTTATTTTGCACCCGGTAAAGTCAGTCAAAATTTGAATTCAAATTTTCAAACTACCGCACCATTTCTTACTCTTTTTTTTTATTGAAATATTCTATTTCAATTGTTCAAATTTCTTTAAAATAACCAATTTAAAATCTTTAAATTGGCTCGTATTTTCCAGGTTGTTACAAGTAGAGCCAGAGGTAGCGGTTGAGGTGCCCTACTGTAAAGAATCGGGAAATTTTCAACCTCGAAAAATTGATATAAAACACCATGTTAGCTATTCAAGTATCGAAAATACCAAATCCATTATAGAAAGAAGATGGATGGTGAGAAATAGAAAGAAAGAAAGTTAGAATAGAAGAAAAAGATGATCACAATAGAACAGAATTAGAGTAAACTCGAATCTCACAGCGGAATGAATAAAATATATTATATAACATAACTTTGAAATACAAAACTGTATTTGTACTTGCATACATCATAGAGTACATCATGTGTGTGTGTGTGTGTATCACAAAGGAAATAAATAGTAGCTATCTAATGTTGAAGCCTCCTGCTCCAAGCTCTTCTAATATATCTGTAAAATCTCGACTACTTGAGTACCTGTACAAATTTGGGTACCCAAGAGTTTATGGTAAAACAAAACAAAGTACACTTTGGGTCAGTCACGAGACTGGTGTGAGTAAACTCCAACCACTTGGTTTAATTTTTAAAAATTCTTTTCAAAGAAATGATAATTGTAAGACCGATCCACACATAAATACGGATGGTCTTTACCTTACGACAACCCAAAACAATCTTTGAAAACAATATTATTCTGATATTATAATAATGTCTAAATCTAATAAAGAGCAATCTAGCAGAACTCTTGCATCTCACGCTCTACAACATAGTATATAATCAAAATTATGGTATCTTATTGGAGAATGGATTTCCAACTATGACAAGGTATGCAACCACCTTCCGATCAGTGTGCTATAGAGGGGATGCACTGGAGTTCAACAAGAACATCTTACAACTCGGCCACACATGGCCGACCATTCATTTCACTTGAATGTTCCAAATATATTGTCACCTTATGGTTGGTATACCAACATAATTGTTCCTGGGAGATACAAAAGCGAAAGAAGAACAAAAATGAATATTCTCTAGAAGGTGACAATATAGCCTAATTGGGAGCGACCCACTTGGCCATGGTGCCTGCCCGATTTTTATCATTTCCCAATTGATGAGGCTTGAGGTCATAACATATCTTTTGATTAGTCACACCTTCATTTACTTTGAATGCCACATCGTCATACCATCCAAATCACAAATAGATTGCCCCAAAAATACCACGGGTATAAAGCTAAGAGAAATAAATTCCTCTACCACCAAACAAAAATACATTTGAAGAGATCAACTTACGCAATCTATTAGATATACTTTGTTAGACATTCTTCTATACAACTTGTCCTGGGACTTGGCAAACCGAAGGCACTATTATGTAAATCCATCTTAGGAAATTTCTACCTAGGATCGCCAGAACTGCCCGTGCATAAACTCCGTTTTCAATTATCTTCATCATATTTGATTCGTAGTGCTAATGCCCACACGAAATGATTTTCAGATAACAAATCTAATCTCAGTCTCTCTGTATTGACAACGAAAAAATGGTCAAAAACTTTAATAAATGGTTATTTAACTATCAAAGGAAAACATCCATACAAACAACGATCCTATTTTCGAATGAAAATTATATCGATCAATTATCCAACAACATTGGGCCCTTTTAAATAGATTTATCAATAATTTATCCATTTCCCAATTTTCTTTTAATATTTCTACCCAGGTATTTCTCAAAACCCGTTTAGCCTCTTACGATTCTTGAAATACGTTTTCGTCTATCCACAATTTCTTATTTTCTATATTTAAAAAATATACGTTATCAATATTGGAAAACATTTCGAATTTCTATTCATGCATCACTATTCATCCACATCACCAGTCCCCAACTGTAAACTTGTAAGAGGAGAACTCCCTAAGTATTAACCCCAAAGGCCGAAACCAACATCAGATCAACACTCTGAAATCCATTCAACTTGACTAATCTCTAGTTAGCTTCTAATTTCCTTAACTCCATTTCTTAACTTTTTATTAACTAATTCATGGCTTATACAACTCTCGGGTTTAGTTTACAGATCCACTTCTTTTATAGAAAATATTGATTATAACGATAGCATTATAATCTCTGTTTCCAAAATGTTAAAATTTAAAATATAGCTTTGATTTATTACTTTGAATAAATAAATAATATTTAATTTATTAATTGAATAAATAATCTTGATTTAAAAACAGAAAGTAAATAGTACTTTCCTAAATTCAACGTCTAACTCTCCTTCAAATAAATTCTATTCGATTATTGTTCTGAACTTCGGAATAATTTATCATTTCATGTTTAATCAATTTCTAAATTCATTTTTGAATGTATCACTTCTAAAACATTACCAATTTCCATTATAACCATTCCAGTTTGCAAAAGGTTTTCTTTTAAACTATTACTCACTTTAAAACGTGAATATTATTCATCTATAGAAATCTACACTCGTTTTATTTAATCAACTCTTGATTTAAATAGAAAATACCATTACAGTTAAAAATTTCATCTATATAATTATTTTGTAAATTCATAATTTTTTCATAAACTCCGTTTATAAGTTATAACTTAATCTCGATTACAAAATCGATTACAAATTATTGGTTTCAAATCGAATATTAACTATCTTGTCAAAATTCTGAATTACATTATATATAATTCCTAAAAATAAATTATTTTTATAACACTCGACATAGTCGAATTATAATTATAGATCCTTATGGATATATTTCAATTTTATTTACATTTCGAACATCGAAATAAATTTCATTATTTCCATGAAACGATTCGCATTTGCCCTCTTTACTCTTCATTATTGAATTACATTCCTGAATAATACAATAATAATTATTTTATTTCATTTATAAACATTGTTTATAAATTTAACCACTAGTTTTTATTATTAAAAGAGTTATAATATTCTAGCCCAATCGAAATTCAGTTTCTATTTAAAAATAGAATTTTCTTTTGAAAACCCAAATTCTTTTCCATTTCATTTGAATGTATTTTTATGGCATTTAAATACCAATCATTTCAGGGTCAATGTTATTTAAACAAATCAATCACACAATAATCAAACAAAGATTATTTGTCAGATCATATAACGCAATGTAACACCCCGTGAATTCTATAACGTTAAGCTTCATGAATTAAAGTATAATTAATTATAAATGATGAAATCAAGGGAAATGGGTTACGCCATTGCGTTCGTCTCGAAATTCTGCTTGAGATAGAGTTCAAGTTTGCGTAAAACGGATATCGTATGAAGAAGATACGGACGAACGAAGTTGGGCAGAAAAACCGGAAAACGGGTCAGAATGCACTGGCGCACTTGTGAAGTGCGCCAGAACAAAGTTGAACTGGCACACTTGGGAAGTGCGCCAGTACAATTTTGGCCTGGCGCACCTGCCAGGTGCGCCCAGGTCAGAAAGACCTGCTGGTCAGGTCCTGGCTGGCCTGGTCAGGGTCTGGTCGAATTCTGATGCTTGGCTGAGTCACTAGGGCTTACATGTCTCTTTCTTATTGGCCTCTCTTGAGACGGATGGTCTGGATTCACCCTAGCTTCATCGACGGCTCAAAACAATTTAAAATTCTATAAATACAACTCAAGCCTAACCCTAAATTCACACAAATAATAGAATACAAAAGCCGTCATGCTGCTGGAGAGGAACTAGGAATGGCCGTCAATTAGAAAGCCTAGAGACAAGCCAACACCAATGCTTAAGAGACGAATCAAAGCTTAATCAAATCATTCAACGCAACTTTGCTACCCAAAGGAGAGCATCTCCAAATCAGAATAACAGAAATCAGAAAACAAGAATTCATCACACGTTGTAAGTATAGTGACCTTTCAAAATATGAATAAAAACTGTGATGTGATTCGATGTAAATGAAAATAGAATCGTGTTGTTATAATCTTTGTGTATTGTGATGGTTCTATCATGACTTGTGTATTGATGTTTGTGGCATAAATTAATTGATGCAAGCCTATTGAACAATTGTGTATGAAAAACAATGGCACTTGCAAGCTTGTGGCAAAAACTAGAAATTTATCCCTTTTTGTATATGTCGATGGCATGGACTATGTATATTACCTTAGTCTAAATTAGAATTTGTGTAAACATGTTATAGATCTTTTATGCCTACATGACCCAAAACCTATGATATCATCCTTATGTTTATTGGCAAGTATAATTAGATCTATGTTTGCAAGTATAATTGGATCTATGTTTCATAAACTATGTAAGTTCATGTTTATTTGCAAAATATAATTGGTTCTATGTCAAACATCGTTTGGGTTTCATAAACTATGCAAGTTCATGTTGAAATAGGCTATATGATTAGATGTAAAAATTGTACATTTTGATGAATATATAACATGCTAGTTCTGTGGTCGATATTATTCCAAGTTAACATGTTTAAACACAAGTTTGTATTTGCCTAAAACTATGCCATTTCATATGTCACCTACTTAGTCATACTTTTGATTCGAATGCAAGTTCACATGACCCATGTTATATGTTAGTTGAATCGCCAAATTGCAAGTTCATGCGCCACACACCTTTATGTATTACATGTTCATGATTTCCCCTTTTCCTCACGTTTATAAAGTTGGGCTGAATTGTGACAAGCCCAACACATGTTATAACGTTGCGAACAAATGGGGGTAATAACGTTGGGTGTAAAATATGTAAAATATGAAAACATATGTTGGCATGTTTGACACATGCCAATGATTATGACACATAAGCGGTATGAATTGAAATACCCAAAAATAAAGGATATGATATTTACATATAGTTGAAAAGTAATAAAATATGTAAATTTAGAAAACACGATATGCTTAACCCGAGGTTGGATTGAGTTGTGATGTAAACCTGCCCGGACCCGCCCGGCTGTCCAATAGTCACAACAATACCTATCCAATGTGGGTGGTTAAGCATTGAGCCCAATAAGGACCCGAGGTTAGACTGAGCTATGGTATAAACCTGCCCGGAACCGACCGGCATATCCAGTAACCGTAGTAATACATGTCTAATGTGAGTGGTCCGGTGCACCTAAGAGGCTAAGGACAGATGGTAGGGTTAAGTCAACTATAACACTTAACCAAATTCAACATGTTAACAAGAATTGATGGGTGGGGTTAGGTAAATACAGACACTTAACCACTTAACATGTTTGACTAGAAAATCCTGGTATCGAGGGACCCGTTTCAGCAGTAACCCAAAGTTAGGTATCAACGGTACCCTGAAACTAGGCAGGGTGGGGCACGATTATTGGGCTGATTGTAAGCGGTCAAACGACGGCGATGGGTGCACAGTGCAGGTCTAACGGGGTGCGGGCGTGCACACACTCCGGAGCAGACAACCAAGGCACTGGGGACACCAGTAGTATAACCTATGTCTTCTAGTTTTGTGTCGGGTCTGCCACCATGGGTCTTGATACACCCCATGGTGGGACCAGCATAGGTATCTACAATTCTTGGGGGCCGTATGACACATGTTAACGCGAGTAGGAGCCGATCTTTAATAAGAACGGGGATCACTTCACCCTCACCATGGGGTGCCAGTTAGAATAAACTCGAGTAGGTGCAGAGATATAGTATGGGTATGATAGTACATTCGACACTTCCTTAGCCTGTGACACTTTCCTATTTTTAGTTTATATCCATCATATCCTTTTCTTACTCGCATATTGAAGAGTTACTAGATTTACTCAGGCTTTATGTCTGACCCTATTTTCTTTTCATCTTCTTTTCTTTCGTCCCCCCCCCAGGTCCACAGGGAGGAAACAGCTCAACTCAGTCAGGCTCTTTACAAGCACCAAGAATGTAGATGTATGATTTGGATCTTTCTTGCTCGGATAATGGCTTTGGATATCACTATGGGGATTTTTGTCACTTTATTTATGTTTTCATGCTTCTTTAATAATCAAGGCAGTTATGAGGTTGTAATGTCGAAAGTTTTTTGAGACAATTATGGAAATCTTTGATTGATACAAGTATTGATGAAATAAAAGTATTTTGAGGCAATTATGTTCATCTGTGGCTTTTACTTATAAACCTCCACCAAAGTTAAGGCATTCCCTTTGTGAGTGACCTTAATGGAGGTGGGGTGTTTCACTTGGTATCAGAGCATAGGTTTACCAGACAGGATAAAAGTTTTTGAAAATTGTTTTCAAAAAGAAAGTTTAAAGAAGCATTTTTTTTTAGAAAAAATAATGTTATATTTATAAAAAGACAAAATCCCCCAAAGCCATGTGCCCTATCTATCCTCCTCTATCCTTCGTTTTGAATCTTTCCTTTCTGTTTCAGCATGTCTGGAGACCTTAACCTTCTGGAAGGAGTGTCGATTCCCGGCTGGTTTAGGAGGTACTTAGAAGAAAGGGCTAATGGCGCGGGCCTAGCAGACATCCCTCCTCCAGTGGCCGCGGTTCCTCCTCCGCCTCCTCTTGGAAATGCCTTTGCAAAAACATGTAGAGACTTCAAGGCTATGGGTGGAAAAGACTTTTATGGGAAAGAATCTTTTGTTGGAGCAAGAAACTGGTTAAAGGAGACTGAGGATTTGTTTGTCATCTTTGGAGTGGATGACAGGCAAAAGATACAACTTGCGGTATGGTTACTTAAGGATGAAGCTTCCTATTGGTGGGAAGTTACTAATGCTCAGAGGGCGGTGGAAACATGGGAAGACTTCAGGACAAGGTTTGAGATGAAATTCCTCTCCCAAGCCGAAAGAAGCCTGCAAATGGAAAAGTTTCTAACTCTGAAACAGGGAAGCATGATGATCAGGGAATATGTTAATCAGTTTAATCAGCTGGCCAGATTTGGGCTAGACTTAGTAAACACCCAACACAAGTAGGCACTTCGCTTCGTCAAGGGTTTGAATGAGCCTCTACACAGCCTTGCCATGACCCATGTATCCACGGGTGCGACTTATGAAAGCCTAGTGGACATGGCGTTGCTACACGAGGAAGACCACGGCAAGAAAGAAACTAAGGGGGAAGAGAAGAAAGAAGGTCTACAAGCAAAGAAAACAAACTTCAAGAAAGGAGGGAAGAACAATAAGCCCCGTGAGAAGAGAAGGTGCAATTTATGTGGCATTGTGGGCCATATATCAAAAGACTGCCGGAAAAGGAAGGCGAAGATGGGTGGCTGCTTCCATTGTGGAGAAACTGGACACCAAGCTAAGGACTGCCCAAAGAAGAAAGGGAAGGGACAGAAAGCCGGATCCACTTCAGGAGGTCAGGTTCATGCGCTAGTGGCACCTCAGCAGGAACAAGGTAGTAATATTTCTGTAGAAAGTGTAGTCTATCTTTATGATCATCCAGTTCGTACACTTTTTGACTCTGGCGCATCACACTCTTTTATTTCATCTGCCTTAGTTGAATCTCCACATCTAGACACTAGTATGGTAGAAGATCCCTTAGTAGTTTCAAATCCAATTGGAGGCTCCGCTTACTTGTCAATGGTTTGTTTGGGCTTGAAAATCTATATTCTCAGCGTTGAGTTTAGTTGTAGTGCCTTTGTTTTGGGCTTCTTGGGATATGGTTTGATCTTAGGCATGGACTGGTTATCCAGTAATAGTGCCATTCTTGACTATGAGAAAAGAGTAGTTAGACTCTTGACTCGGCTTGGTAACACTCTAGAAATTTCTTGTAATCCCTTGAATGCTATTATGCTTAGTTATCTAGAGTCGCTTGATGCTTCTGATGAGAATTTGCAATCAGTTAGAGTAGCCCAGGAATATCCGGATGTCTTTGAGGAAGTGAAAGGCTTACCTCCGAGGCGGGAAATAGACTTCCGCATATATCTTGTGGATAACGCAAAGCCTGTAGCTTTACCTGTAAGACACATGGCTCCAAGGGAGAGAAAGGAGCTCAGTAAGCATGTTAAAGAACTTCTCGAAAAGGGGTTCATTAGACGGAGCATTTCGGAATGGGGTGCTCCAGTGGTGTTCGCAACCAAAGCAGACGGTTCGCTTCGCCTTTGCGTCGACTATAGGGAGTTAAACAAATTGACTAAGAAAAATAGGCACCCTCTTCCCCGAATCGACGATTTGTTTGATCAGCTTATAGGTGCGACGGTCTTCTCCCAACTTGATCTGGCAACTGGGTTCCATCAGCTAAGAGTAGCTGAAGACAGCATTGATAAGAAAGTGTTCAGAACACTAGACGGTTTCTTCGAGTGGCTTGTCATGCCTTTCGGCTTGACAAATGCACCCGCTTATTTCGTAGACCTAATGAGCAGGGTGTTCAGAGAATTCCTCAACAAATTTTTGGTTGTCTTCGTAGATGATATCTTAATCTTCTCAAAGAGTGAGGAAGAACATGCTCAGCATCTGAAAGAAATCATGGATACTCTCTGTGCACATCAACTAAAAGCCAAATTCTTCAAGTGTCACTTCTGGAGAAAAGAAGTAAGGTTTCTTGGGCATATAGTGTCCAAAGAAGGGTTAGTTGTGGACCCCGCGAAAGTGGTGGCAGTACAAGACTGGAAGACACCAAGAAATGCAACCGAAGTTCGAAGCTTTCTTGGGCTAGCCGGTTTTTATCGAAAGTTTATTAGGGATTTCACGAAAATCTCAGCCCCAATCACAAGGCTAACAAAGAAGAATCTGGCGTTCGCTTGGGATTTGGACTGTGACATTGCTTTCCAGCGATTAAAAATGGCTCTCACAACAGCCCCAGTTCTGACCTTGCCAGATGGAAGAAAAATGTTCACAGTATACACGGATGCATGTGGAACGGGACTAGGCGCTGTTCTAATAAAAGAAGGAAGGGTAGTAGCTTATGGCAGAAGGCAATTGAAAGTTCATGAAAAGAACTACCCAACCCACGATCTTGAGTTGGCCGCCATCGTCTTTGCACTTAAGTCTTGGTGCCATAATCTCCTAGGTGAGAAGTTTGAATTATACACTGACCATAAATCGTTGAAATATCTCTTCTCCCAGAAGGATCTTAACTTGAGGCAGCAAAGGTGGATGGAGTTTCTTGCCTCATATGATTTTGAAATTTCCTATACTCCCGGAAAAGGAAACGTGGTAGCAGACACGTTGAGCCGAAAGAAACTGACCCTAAGCCCTCTCTTTGTGGAAAGGCAAAACTTTGAGTATATAGCCAGTTTTAACTTTAGGCCCTCCTCGGATTTTGTACCGGGTTTGTTAGCATCTCTCGAAGTACGCTCCACTCTCTTAGACTCAATTGGGGCAGCACAACGTGAAGACCCTCAGCTTGTTGATGTGATTGATAAACTTATTAGGGGTGAGACTTCTAGACACCTCATTAGATACGCCATCGATGATAAGGGTTGGCTGAGACGAGATGAAAGATTATGCGTCCCACAAGCAAGGGAGTTAACAAAGAAGGTTCTCGAGGAAGCGCATCATTCCAAGATGATTATACACCCTGGCGGTGATAAGATGTACAAGGATATAAAAAGGACTTTCTTTTGGAGCGGCATGAAGCAAGACGTGGCATATTTCGTTTCTAAGTGCATGACCTGCCAACGGGTCAAGGCGGAACAAAAGAAGCCTGGAGGACTACTTCACCCTCTAGAGGTCCCACAGTGGAAGTGGGATAGCATTTCAATGGACTTCATTGATGGACTGCCTAGGTCGAGGAGAGGCAACACTAGCATTTGGGTAATAGTGGATAGGCTTACTAAAAGCGCCCACTTTATACCTATCAAGAGTAGGAGGACTGCCTCATCTCTAGCATCTCTTTATCTCAAGGAAATAGTTCGACTCCATGGGGTACCCTCCAGCATTGTTAGTGACCGAGACCCTATCTTCACGAGTGAGTTTTGGCGGAGTCTGCAAGAAGCTGTAGGCACACAACTATGTTTGAGTACGGCCTATCACCCCCAAACAGATGGCCAGACGGAAAGGGTGAATAGAGTTTTAAAGGATCTTTTAAGACTTTGCGTTCTTGACTTTGGAGGGACATGGGAGGATCACCTTCCTTTAGTGGAATTTGCCTACAACAACAACTACCAAGCTACCATCGGCATGGCACCCTTCGAAGCCTTGTATGGAAGACCATGCAAATCACCAACTTGTTGGTGGGGGTCTACAGATAAGCTTATACATGGGCTAGACATGATTCGAGAAACTTCAGAGAAAGTGGACTTGATACGTAGGAGAATGAAGACAGCCCAAGACAGACAGAAATCCTACGCCGACCAAAGAAGGACCGACCTTGAGTTTGAGGTTGGGGACTGGGTTTTCCTTAAGGTATCCCCTTTAAGGAACGTCGTTCGCTTTGGATCTGCAGAAAAGCTAGCACCAAGATTTATAGGACCGTTCCCTATCATCGAGAAGATTGGGAAAATGGCTTATAGAGTAGATCTGCCTGAAAGATTGGCTGGAATTCACAACGTCTTTCACGTTTCTCATCTCCGGAAATGTCTACATGAATCAGCAGAAGTGGTGGAGCCAAGCATTCTAGAAGAAGCCGAAGTGGAACGCGAAGAAACTGTGAGGAGAGTTCCAACCCGCATCATAGGAATTGAAGTGAAAAAGCTACGCAACCGCGAAATCAAACTCGTTAAAGTTCAGTGGAGCGACGCCGAGGAAGACGTGACTTGGGAAACTGAGGACAGAATACGCGCTGCCTACCCTCTTCTTTTTGAGGGTACATCTTTGACCTCTTTGTTTTCTTAAGTTGTGCTTGTATCTATCTTTTTAGGTATATCTCCTCGATATTATCCTTTATCCTTAGGTAGAAACCCCTTTGGATGTAAACATGTATTTGAAACATGTTATGGTTGATGGCTGCAAGTGGTTGCAAGTGGTTGCTAGTGGTTGCTCGTGGATGCATATACACACACAATCTAGGTCTTAGATCGGCTCAATCACTTCATACTGCATATGCATATATGTATTCTTATTTGTATATGGTTGAAAACTTGATATGCTGTCATATGGTCGTTGCATTTGTGTGAATAGTTGTGCACTCATGTAGAATTATGAGTAGGAAGAATTTGCATACATAATGGATTCATGACACTTACATGATTCGCATTAAGGAGGTCAACTGAATCAGTAGACCGCCTGATTTCTGCATTAGATAAGGACATGTACACACACTATGCATATGATCATGAAGCATTAGAAGTCTTTTAAGGACAGTGGATGCCTGTGTTTGTTGGTTGAGTAGATGGACTGTTGAATGGTAGGATATACATTCTTCCTAACTTGAAGATTTCGGGGATGAAATCCTTTTAAGTGGGGGAGAATGTAACACCCCGTGAATTCTATAACATTAAGCTTCACGAATTAAAGTATAATTAATTATAAAAGATGAAATCAAGGGAAATGGGTTATGCCATTGCGTTCGTCTCGAAATTCTGCTTGAGATAGAGTTCAAGTTTGCATAAAACGGATATCGTATGAAGAAGATATGGACGAACGAAGTTGGGCAGAAAAACCGGAAAACGGGTCAGAATGCACTGGCGCACCTGTGAAGTGCGCCAGAACAAAGTTGAACTGGCGCACTTGGGAAGTGCGCCAGTACAATTTTGGCCTGGCGCACCTGCCAAGTGCGCCCAGGTCAGAAAGACCTGCTGGTCAGGTCCTGGCTGGCTTGGTCAGGGTCTGGTCGAATTCTGATGCTTGGCTGAGTCACAAGGGCTTACATGTCTCTTTCTTATTGGCCTCTCTTGAGATGGATGATCTGGATTCACCCTAGCTTCATCGACGGCTCAAAACAATTTAAAATTCTATAAATACAACTCAAGCCTAACCCTAAATTCACACAAATAATAGAATACAAAAGCCGTCATGCTGCTGGAGAGGAACTAGGAATGGCCGTCAATTAGAAAGCCTAGAGACAAGCCAACACCAAAGCTTAAGAGACGAATCAAAGCTTAATCAAATCATTCAACGCAACTTTGCTACCCAAAGGAGAGCATCTCCAAATCAGAATAACAGAAATCAGAAAACAAGAATTCATCACACGTTGTAAGTATAGTGACCTTTCAAAATATGAATAAAAACTGTGATGTGATTCGATGTAAATGAAAATAGAATCGTGTTGTTATAATCTTTGTGTATTGTGATGGTTCTATCATGACTTGTGTATTGATGTTTGTGGCATAAATTAATTGATGCAAGCCTATTGAACAATTGTGTATGAAAAACAATGGCACTTGCAAGCTTGTGGCAAAAACTAGAAATTTATCCCTTTTTGTATATGTCGATGGCATGGACTATGTATATTCCCTTAGTCTAAATTAGAATTTGTGTAAACATGTTATAGATATTTTATGCCTACATGACCCAAAACCTATGATATCATCCTTATGTTTATTGGCAAGTATAATTAGATCTATGTTTGCAAGTATAATTGGATCTATGTTTCATAAACTATGTAAGTTCATGTTTATTTGCAAAATATAATTGGTTCTATGTCAAACATCGTTTGGGTTTCATAAACTTTGCAAGTTCATGTTGAAATAGGCTATATGATTAGATGTAAAAATTGTACATTTTGATGAATATATAACATGCTAGTTCTGTGGTCGATATTATGCCAAGTTAACATGTCTAAACACAAGTTTGTATTTGCCTAAAACTATGCCATTTCATATGTCACCTACTTAGTCATACTTTTGATTCGAATGCAAGTTCACATGACCCATGTTATATGTTAGTTGAATCGCCAAATTGCAAGTTCATGCGCCACACACCTTTATGTATTACATGTTCATGATTTCCCCTTTTCCTCACGTTTATAAAGTTGGGCTGAATTGTGACAAGCCCAACACATGTTATAACGTTGCGAACAAACGGGGGTAATAACGTTGGGTGTAAAATATGAAAACATATGTTGGCATGTTTGGCACATGCCAATGATTATGACACATAAGCGGTATGAATTGAAATACCCAAAAATAAAGGATGTGACATTTACATATAGTTGAAAAGTAATAAAATATGTAAATTTAGAAAACACGATATGCTTAACCCGAGGTTGGATTGAGTTGTGATGTAAACCTGCCCGGACCCGCCCGGCTGTCCAGTAGTCACAACAATACCTATCCAATGTGGGTGGTTAAGCATTAAGCCCAATAAGGACCCGAGGTTAGACTGAGCTACGGTATAAACCTGCCCGAAACCGACCGGTATATCCAGTAACCGTAGCAATACCTGTCTAATAGGAGTGGTCTGGTGCTCCTAAGAGGCTAAGGACAGATGGTAGGGTTAAGTCAACTATAACACTTAACCAAATTCAACATGTTAACAAGAATTGATGGGTGGGGTTAGGTAAATACAGACACTTAACCACTTAACATGTTTGACTAGAAAATCCTGGTAACGAGGGACCCGTTTCAGCAGTAACCCAAAGTTAGGTATCAACGGTACCCTGAAACTAGGGCGGGTGGGGCATGATTACTGGGCTGATTGTAAGCGGTAAAACGACGGCGGTGGGTGCACAGTGCAGGTCTAACGGGGTGCGGGCGTGCAAACACTCCGGAGCAGACAACCAGGGCATTGGGGACACCAGTAGTATAACCTATGCCTTCTAGTTTTTTGTCGAGGCCACCACCATGGGTCTTGATACACCCCATGGTGGGACCAGCATAGGTATCTACAATTCTTGGGGGTCGTATGACACATGTTAATGTGAGTAGGAGCCGATCTTTAATAAGAATGGGGATCACTTCACCCTCACCATGGGGTGCCAGTTAGAATAAACTCGAGTAAGTGCAGAGATATAGTATGGGTGTGATAGTACATTCGACACTTCCTTAGCCTGTGACACTTTCCTATTTTTAGTTTATATCCATCATATCCTTTTCTTACTCGCATATTGAAGAGTTACTAGATTTACTCAGGCTTTATGTCTGACCCTATTTTCTTTTCGTCTTCTTTTCTTTCGTCCCCCCCCCCCCCCCCCCCAGGTTCACAGGGAGGAAACAGCTCAACTCAGTCAGGCTCTTTATAAGCACCAAGAACGTAGATGTATGATTTGGATCTTTCTTGCTCGGATAATGGCTTTGGATATCACCATGGGGATTTTTGTCACTTTATTTATGTTTTCATGCTTCTTTAATAATCAAGGCAGTTATGAGGTTGTAATGTTGAAAGTATTTTGAGACAATTATGGAAATCTTTGTTTGATACACGTATTGATGAAATAAAAGTTTGTTTGGTTTCCGCTGTTTAAAATATGTGTATTTATATCTGTCTTGAGTTCATCTGTGGCTTTTACTTATAAACCTCCACCAAAGTTAAGGCATTCCCTTTGTGAGTGACCTTAATGGAGGAGGGGTGTTTCATGCAATATATGAAAAACAGCTATATAATTATTGAGAAATCCAATTGATTCGTCCAACCAATTTCCCTGCATTTATAGTTGTTAATCGTTATAAATAAGATCAATTTCATATCAATATGAGATCTTATGATAAATAGAATCAATATTTAATTAACAATTTATATACATAACCATATCTATAATTTCAACCAATTAATTAGTAATTCATCCAAACAACCATTTCACAACATTCAATTATTACTTATCAATATTAAATAAAGTTTATAAATTATAAAATTGGACAAAGTTAGTGAATTTACTCACTTTAGCAGTTAATCGTTGAATAAAAATTAACATGGGTTGATTCGAATCGGGCGTTTTATTTCACCATAAATTGAGACGAGTTCCAAATCGCTGAAAATCAGTTACATTGTGTAGCCTTAGTCCATACGATCCTAACATATCTTGTTTCGTTAGATTCTGATCACGTATGCAAAAGTTGTGTATCTTAAAAGTTTGGATATAATTTAAACCATGCTATTATAATTAGTTAAATAATACTTTTCTCAATTTCCCTCTAATCTATTAAAACCATCATTGGTCCACCTAAACATATTGCTCACCACCTCTTCTCTCCCAGTAACGAAAACACACAACACACTCCCCATTACCATATCCTTTATCTCCATTTCTCTCTTCATTTCTCCATGGATTTGCAAATAAAAGTCACCAACCTCCTTCTCCTTACAAACTACATCTCCCCGTACCAAGACTATTGCGCACAAGCCATGTATATTGCGTTCCTTCGCCCGTAACTATTGTATTAAATAAAAGATCGACATCTTATATTTGCTAAAATAACCAAAATAGGATTGAAGAGGAACTCACCACGAACTCTAATACATTTGTTCCATGATTTAAAGAATTTTGTTCGTATTGTTATGATTTTTGGAAGATATACCTGCTCACATTTTGGAACATGGGTGGCAGCTTTAAGTTTTTACTACGGGAAGAATGAAATTAGGGTTAGGCATGTTATGACTATTTATAGGTAGGTTCAATGTTATTTTATTCGGTTATTATATTATTTTATATTGTACCGTTACTGTTTTCTTCTATTAAAAATCCATATGATCACATTAAATACCCAATTTCAATGAAATTGGACATGCAACTATGATTCGACATTACGGACCCAATAAAACTTTTTTCATCGTAAATTGCACACGATCACAAAACACACCGAATGGCGCAAAATTTGAAACCTAACAATAAGTAATCATTATGGATCTAATAAAATTCGTTTCATCAAAAAAGGAGGTCGTTTGCAAAGTGGATATTTTTAACGCTTAAAACAATAAAATATTAGTAAATCAAAAAACAATTCAATCCATTTAAAATAAATTAATATTATCGTATATATCCCAATAGTATATCATATTGGCCCAAAATGTGCATTCTTGGATTCATAACTCGATATTTCAAAATCCAAGTTAAATCGATATTCAGTTTATATAAAAATCCTTTAATATTATTAAATAAATTATTATTATTTATAAACGATTTCATAGCGACTTTCTAGAAATTTAATTTGGGCACTACTTACAATTTACAATGAGAAATCTTGATTTTTCTCTTTTATTAGGAAAATATAGTTCAATAGATTAGAATGTTTCTTGTTTCAAAGAAATCCGACATACAACGGATTCTATATAGTCGTTTAAAGTTCAAAATGTAATATTACAAACTACCACGATGTTACTAAAACGACCCGAACTTCCCCGGTGAGGAAAGCCCGGATTGAGTCGAGGACAAGCCACAAAAGAACACAGACGGAAGAACATTTCATTGTATATTACAACAATTCCATCATATTACAAGAATATACAGAGTATAAATAAATATTACAGTTCATAAAATATCAGAGATTACAATAAATTACATAGCAGTGGAAAATAATAAAATACACAACTAGAAGTAATACGCGGATTCAAAGCTTTCCGAGTATCGTTCCAGCTGTAAATCAGGATCCTGTGAATATAAATCTGCAAAACCAAAACTACTAGCTGCCCGTGTCAAAATAAGGGCACCCAGAGTTTAGGTTAAAACAATAAACTCCAGGTCAGTCATGTGACTGGTGTGAGAACTAAAATAATTATTAATCTTTATTTTAAAGTTAGGTAAATCAAGGGACCACCCCGTATAACACGAAACGGATTTCCTCCCAAGATTACCAGTGCATATAACAACAGCGCAATGCTAAATAAAGAAAAATGAAGCTATTATAAGACCCAGGTCCTATCACACAATGCAACGCAAGACGGGGAATAGGGTTTTACCTTATAATAGCCAAAGAATGCTTAATACACTAAATTTCATGTTTTAAATTTTTAATCAGACTCCAACCGCAAATTAGTAAGAGAATGATTCCCCAAGTATTAACCCCGAAGGCCGAAACCAACATCAGACTAATACCCAGGAAACCACCCATCTTAGCTCGTTTCCAGTTAGTTTCTGATTTTATATACAATCATAAATATCAATCATAGATGGCATGGGTACCATATATCATGTCACCATATATAGTTATACAATCAAAACCGCAAAATTTCATATTGGAAGTTGGGTTATCATTTATGGTATGAACCGAGGCTAGGGATCATCCTCACTGATTCGAGACAATCTAGCCCATGTCTCAGGAACAGCCGCAACTGCCCCATGGATCGTCACGGCCGGTCCACATGGAGTGGATTATAATGCCTGAACAATACGTCTCCCCGCCCTATGGGGCGTAAATGAGCCAACGAATGACTCCATCGGCTTCACATAGTCACCGATAAATCCGAGGCACCTCGCAAACCAACAACCACATAAGTCAAACTCGTCAAGGCGTGTAAAACCACTGACGCCACTTCTAACTAGAAGAAAATGCATGCCCTCCCTGATGTCCTTTCACGTTTCCGGTTCATACCGGGTGTGAAACTCGCGAAGTAAACGTTACACAAAGCTATGCCACAAAGACCTTGCTTTGATCATCAACCATAAGACTTTGCTTTTCAACAGAAGCCTTGATCATTTGCCACTTAGGCATGCCACACAGGCAATTCACTCCATGTGTTTGACATCCATCAGTACATAACCCCTGAGCTCATACGTCTCAGAGAAGGGTGTTAAGCAAGAGAATAAATTCTCCGCCGCCAAACAAATATATATTTAAAAGAAATCAATCACACAGACTAAAATCCAATGTCAGACACACAGTCCATTTACAAGTTCGTTCTGGGTCTGAACGAAACCGGAGGCACCTAATACCCCGCATATCCATCCATCTCCAAGTACGTCTGGACGATCACCAACTGATTCCATCCTCTTGGGTGTACGGCCCAATCAAGATCATCAGTAATTATCCAAACGACGTGAAGACCTACGGTCTTCAACCATCGTCTTCGTCTTCGACTTATCGTCGTATCAGTTATTCAGAATGGGATAAACCCGGCCTTTACGAATAACTCGCATATATAATAAACAAGTGTTACACAAACACAACATACACCTCATTCCAATTCATCAGTCACTAACCATAAATTAATCAAGAGAATAATTCCCCTAATATTAACCCCGAAGGCCGAAACCAACATCAGCTCAATATCCAGGAAACCATTCTTCTTAGCTAACCGACAGTTAGTTTCTAAATTTCACATTCTTAGGGAAAGGTTCCCATTAATTTTATCAAAGAAAAATCCTTTAAATTTATTCTTTAATCTACTTTTGAATATCAATTCAAACTAGTCAGGATTAGCGAACCACACCGAAGTGATCATTTATTTTATTTCCCAATCCCAACCTATTCATCCCATGAAGTAAAACTGGTAATACTTCATATCTAACACCACGGTGTTATCGGTAAATTCAATTACCATTTCACGTTTAAATCTAATTAAAGATTTAACTATCGCCTGGAGCAAAACTGGTGATACTCCATTTTCGATCTTTTCAATCTAATTAAAGATTCATTAAAACTCCACTTAGTTTTAATCTTTGACTGGGTTAAAGAATCAGTGTCATTTAAAACACGGTTCACGATAAACCCAAAATCACATTCCATTTCAATCAGACCCTAACCATAAATTAGCAAGTGAGCAATTCCCTAAGTATTAACCCCGAAGGCCGAAACCAACATCAAATCAATACCCCCAGAAACCATTCAACTTAACTAATCTCCAGTTAATTTCTGATTTTCTTAACTCCTTTGGGTCTAAGAACAGTATTATTGAAGATACCGTTCACGACAACCCAAATCACATTCTATTAATTATCGGGTTAAAGAACAAGTGTTATTTAAAACACTGTTCACGATAAACCCAAAAATCAATACCAATTCAACTCCAATTAAATATCATTTAATTGTTACACTTCATTAAATCTAAATAAAAAGATTTAATCTTTTTCTCAACTGGGCTTAAGAACAGTGTTAATGAAGACACCGTGCACGACAAACCCAAATCCCATTTGATATTAAATACAAGGCTCTGAATAGAAAATATATCGGCTTATATTCAATATCAAATTCTACGACCAACAAATATCGTATTGGAAATAATGATATAAATATATATATGTCTTTCAAATTTCCATAACAACATCTGTATAATCACGAAATCCTACATCGAAATATTCCAAAGACAATTTCGATTCAAATCCATTCCAATTCAATTATTGGAACTTCTGGTTACTTTTGAAACCCTTTTCAAATTCAATTTATTTATTTAAAAATAAATAGAATTATAATTCTAGTTCAAAACTAGTTCATTTCGATAAAAAACTATTTTTATCTTTTCAAATATGGAGTTTTTCATCCTGATTCTTCCCAAATCATTTCTTATTATTTTACACAAATTATTACTATTTTTAATAATTTAATCAAGGCCCGTACAGTCGATTTCCATCAACGGCCATCAAACTGCACTTACAGCGACCTTTTTAGAAATTGATTTGGACATATCTCCAAATCCAACCGTTAGATTTCAAATTTCTAATATTCATTGGAAAGCCCTTTTCGATACGAACCCAACGGTTCCGGTTTTAGGAGAATCCGACGGTCGGATCTCCCGCAATATCCATTCGAAGTCAATGGTCGAAATTCACGAACTACCGCGGCACAGCGCGTTCTATTCAGGCCATTATATATATATATAATATATACTTCGTCGATTCCCTTTTAAAATGTATTTTATAAATCGTTTTAAATTTGTTTTCAAAACGATTTCAACTTCCTTTTCAAATTCAAATCAAAATTAAATTTTCCCTTACAAATTCGTTTTAAATTCATTCCAAATTGATTTCAATTTAAATCAATTTTTAATTCAATTTCAATTTATTTGCGATTCAATTCGAATTTCAAATTAATTCAATTTCAATTCGAATTCATTTCTATTCAATTTCAATTCGAATTCATTTCTATTCAATTTCAATTCGAATTCATTTCTATTTAATTTCAATTTAATTCGAATTTCAATTCACTTTAATATTCATTTCGATTTGAATAAAATCGATATAAATATCGTTCACGTCAAAATGGCGCAAATCTAATCAACACGGCTTCATATATTTCTATTTTCAAATATTTCTTTTTCAAATATTTCTCTTTCAAATATTTTTATTTTAAATATTTCTTTTTAAAACTGGAATGAGGCCCAATCAATTTCCGTAGATTTTATTTCTATGAATTTCCATACAACGCATGTATATATCAACAATGAAAAATAATCAACCATCATCCAAAGTGCATTCTACACTGTATAAGCATCACATATAAATATTTAATGCTTATAACAGCCTGTCAATCAATCAATCGATGTACAACTAATTATTGGGATTAGTGTATGTCATATTTCATCCCAATACCCATGTGGGGTTTCAATCAATCAAACATAGATTTTATTTGTGCAGTTGGGCGATGTGTAAAATTTATCGTCCCAATCAATATCATTCAAATGTGTGTATATAAACAAATCGTTCGATTTGTTTATTTTTATTTTAAATACACGTTAAAAAATCTATTTTCAACTATAAAGTATTTTTAACTATATAAATATTTTATTTCATTTCACATTACATCACACAAACAACTACACATCGAAATCAAACAAACAAGCATACAAGCCGTCCATGGTCTATGGACGACGGGTGTTGGGTGCTACTAAACACCGTCTGCATCCTAGTATATATTTTAAATAGAAAATTAAATTAAAAGTGAGAAGTTCTCACAAATTGCTAAACCAGACGCCGTGACTCTTCATATGTAGAAAATCTTCATCGTACATGTCCTTCGTCCCTTTCGTCGCCCGTAATCACTACATATATAAAAGTCGAATCTTTATCCTCGTTGTTTCATGATAACAATAAAATTCATATTTTTATGTTACCGTATAAAAACCGTATTTTTATTCTCTACTTCGTTTATGAAAATTATATTTTTATATTGCTTTTCTTCTAACAAAGATTATATTTTTATTACCCTACATGAAGAAAAATCATATTTTTATTATCATACCCATATAAAAATCATATTTTTAATATGACATTAGTGTAAAAATTATATATTTAACTTCTCTATATTATAAAAGTTATATTCTTAACTTTCATAAAGATTGTATTTTTATTCTCATGAAGACCTCATCTTTTCCAAATCAAAATTCTTATCTTTTGCTTTTTAAAATATGATCTTTTCCTATTCAAAAATATTATTTTTATCGTTTTAAAAATAATGCCATTTCAGTTTTAAAGATCCTAACTTTATAACAAAAAAATCAAAATCAAAAGAAGAAATAAAAACTCACTACGTGGGTTCGCTGCTCGCGTTCAAGGAGAAGGATGGACTTCTTGCATCGCGTCAGAGGTAAAGGGGTTGCTAAGGGGAGCGTCGGCCTGTTGGGGAGGTGTTGGCGGCTTCGATGCTGTTGGGGTTCGGGGTCGAGTTAGAGAAGAGAGGGAGAGGGTCGGGGGAGCTAGTGGCGGCCTGGACGGAGCTCCGGCGGTGGCGTGAGGCGGGGGGAGGGGGGCGCGACGACCTACGGTGGCGACTAGGCTAGGGTTCTGCCACTTTTCCTTTTTCAATTTTGAAAATAAACGGGGGGGGTGACTGAATAAAAGGGGAAAGGGAGCTGAGGGTATTATATAATATTTTATTTTAATTTAATTTATTTTCAAAAAACAACTTTTTAATTCGAACTCCGATTCAATCCCAACGACTGTCGTCCCTAGCTAAATGCCCCCACTCCGAACACAATGGGATATGTATCGCAGGCTGATTCGGCTGTTTCGATCAGTTTTCGCTAAAATCCAAATATAACTCTATATATTGAATTTTAACGCACATTTCTATTTACCGGGGTCACATACTAACTAGAAAAATTCCCGAAAAATATTTTCTAGCTTCGTATTGACGATACGGTCCTAACAAAACAAATTTCATCGAATTCTGAGACCGTTTGAAAAATAGCCAATTTCCAGTCGATTAAAATCAACTAAAACTGGCCAAACGCATTTTATTTCGCCACGCTCACATATCGAATCGAAAAATTATGAAATTTGGAATCTAGCCATAAATTGACATCCTAGATCCAACAATAGTGGTTTCGTCGAAATGCGAGGTCGTTTGCAAAACTTCCATTTTTGAGGGCAAGAATTCCATAGCGACCATTCTGAATTTTCATCTGGACATAACTTTTGATTCCCGCCATGAAATTTCAATTTTTCGGATTCGTTGGAAAGATATTCTCAAATAGATTCTAATATTTTTGGTTTCTCTAAATTCCGGTTTATTTTGAATCCTATACATTCAATTGAACTTCGAAATCGAATTATCGAACTACCGAGCCATTTTCAATTCCTTTTATATATATAAATAAAATATTTATATTCTAACGATGATCTATATGAATTTATACATTCGAATTCTATTCAAAATAAATTTCTCGTCGATATTATTTAAAATAATTCATTTTAAATATTCAAAATTCGCTAAAATTGCCAAAATAAATTTTTAAATTGGCTCGGATTTCCGGGTTATTACAATCTCCCCCACTTAAAACTTTTCGTCCCCGAAAAGGAACGAAGTCGAAAGTTGTTTAACTAATCAACTCAACTTTCCATATTTTCATTACGACTTAAGTTCTTCAACTTTTCAGTTTGTAAGAACTTTTCAAATTTTTCAAAAAATTTGGCTAACACCCTAAATTTTCGAAAAATTTCGCCATAACCTCCCCTGCACCGGGGACTTCAGGATATTTCATATAGCCTTCCATGGCCTTCTTCAATTCAAAAGAAAAAGAAAAAGCCAAGCGGCTCACAAAATCACCCAAAACTCAAGAAATACAATAATCATGTACCTATTTGTCGGACAAACAATTTTATTCCTCTTCTCTAGCCTCCTTGCTATGATCTGTTCAATGTAAGTACATGTATATGCATGCAAATGCGATAATTTCCAATATAACTCACTATTTGATCAAATTGGCTATATGGTTAAAAATTTAATTACTCCACCAATAATCAAACAACACAATCAACAATCATTTAGTTGATTAGCTTTTCAAATTCATAACTTTGATATATAGTCAAAAAATCACATTTTTGATGCCAGATCACAACAATAGGCCCCATCTAATTTTGGTTCTCACACCAGTCAATAGGAAATATATAGAAATTCCACCTTTGAAACTCGAACATAAATACTGATGACGTCATGACAATCATCAGTACCATCTCCGGGCGACTAGAGTGTAATTCTATATCTATCCAGTATATTAAAACTTCAAATACACATGGATCAGATGTATACGCAAAGTCTATATATACTGGACTGTCCAAATCAATACAAATAAATATTCAAATACGTATAAAACGATTTAAATTTTCAAAACAAAAATTGTGACGGCCCGTTCCGCACCAGCCTGCATTACCTCCGAAAGTGCGCTGTACACATGTCCCGACTAGCACGGAACGGTTGCCAAAGGAAGGAAAGAAGGGAATGAACTAATCAAGGAACCTGTAGAATGTCTCACAGCGCATGGAATAAAATATAATAATAACATACTTGACATAAACAGGTGAGACAGTGCATAAGCTGATAACTAACAATCAATGTCAACATCAGAGCAGCGGAAATCCAAATACAGCTTATTACAACTTTCCAAATTTACTGTCTCCAATCAAAAGAAAACTAAAGTAGAAGATACACCACCAATGCCCAAGCAGTGATCTTCAACAATACAGGGAGAATACTATATATATTACGTGGAAGCCTCCTGCTCGTCTCCGGATCATCTACCCGTGCATCACCAGCTTACCTGTCTCTAGTCTGCTCGTGTGAGCACCCAGAGTAATAAGAAGAGACATAAAACTCTGGGTCAGACATAAAGCCTGGTATGAGCGATAAGCATCTAAACAGAGTAATAACAGGTATACTAAACCATACCTGAACCTGGACCTGCAACCAAAGAGTTAGTACCACATACCGTACAATGCTCCAAGGTGCCATAATAGATAGTGTAAGAATACGGGGGTGGGGTGTGCATGTCACAATGATAGCAAACAAATCATCCATAGCAACCATCCTCACATCTCTCACTCAGTGCGTAAAGCGTACGACATCTACCACTTTGGAATACTAGACAAACTGAGGTAACGACGAATCCCGACTTGTAGAAACCCTGCTGTGACCAAGCCAAACACTTGGAGTCATGACCAAACATTTCAATGACCCACTCCATTGGTCGTAGCCCTTGGTTCTACCAATGCCATAATGGCCCTGAATCCGCCTTCGTACCTCCTACCATAGTGGTCCAAAGTTATAGACGTCGATAACCCCTTGGCAAGCGTCCCGCAGCAAAACCCAACTATGAAGCGAACTCGTTGATTCCCATCTGAATCTTGAGCTCTAACTTCTCATTTGGGCTTCCTTTGCATCTCGGGTTATAGTCTTCACTTCCGGATCGGTCTTCATTCAGTTCGTAGCCATCAACCTCGGGTCGGTTCGGATCATCCTTCACGCTCGGGTCGGATCGTGGTCTTCATCGTCTAGGTTCGTGACTGCTACTCCGGGTCGGATCGGAGTCCTTCATGGTACACTGGATCGGTTCGTGGCTCCCAGTCCCATCTGGATCGGATCGGGTTCTCCACCACGCCACGGCTCGAGTCACGCCTCCTGGTCATAGCTCCAAGTCCTTCGCCCTCCTTCGAGTCTCTGGTTCGTTGTCCTCAAGGTGATCAGATCGGATCGTGTCGTTATCCCTCCAGGCGGATCGGGTCGGAGTCTTCAATCACCAAGCCTTGAATCGCGACTCCTCGGATCGGGTCGGAACCTTCTTCATGCCAGGTCGGTTCACACGCGAGAGCTCGGTCGTGGTGCCATCACTTCAGGCAGGTCGGTTCGTGGTGGAGGGAAATGGGCGGTTCGGGTCGGGTAGGGGCGATCCGATCCGATTTCCTGCACTAATTCCTGCGACTTCCAGCGACAGTTTTCTCGCCATTCGACGGCGTTTTTGACCAATCTAACTATTCTAATCAATCGTAAAACATACCAAAGAGTCATAGCAACATATAACAGCAACCACAAGCAACAAACAACAATTTAAACGAATCAAAATGGATCAAAAGTGGCTAAAACCTCACATTTTCTTATAATCCCTCTTAATCATATTTAAGCATACGATTAGCAAAACACATCGAAATTAACCCAAATTTCTAACAGAGCCTTAAAACATTATTTTAAAATTTTTAAGAATTTTTCCAGAATTTATTTACGTATAAATTCGCTAATCTTCACTAATTACCCTTAATCACCGTAATTAGTGCAAAAACTATGCAAATCACTCACCTTTGCCACAACTAGAACCCCAAAACCGAAATATTCTCTGATTTGGCGCTGTTCCCAATCTTATACAGCAGCTCCAACCTTGCTTTGGTGCTTTTTCTTCTTAATTTAATGTTTGCTAAGCCTAATCTTCAATTAGAAGGTGATTTCTGGGTGTTTTAGAGAGATTTAGAGAGTGGAGGCCATGGCTAGGTTAAGGGAAATGAAAGTGGCGGCTGGAAAATGTCTAAAGAAATGTTTTCTAACCCTAATCAGCACCTATATCCCCCTAAACCCGAAATTCCCCTTGGGCCAAGCTGCTAATCACCCGGTTAAGCCCAATTAAGCTGTTTTTCACCATCTGAAACTTGTTTCAGCCATATCTCCCAAACGGTAAGTCCGTTTGGCTAATGTGACCACTCTACGGAAAGAGAAACCATCATCCGGAGCCAATGGAAGTGGTTTTAGGTCAAAATTCCTTTCCAGTCAAAAGTTATGGCCAAAACAGTGATAACTAGGGGTAAAATGGTCATTTAAAAATCGGGAAAAATCATGAACATGGGAAATGACCCCAATAGTCGTTCCCCAAAGTTACATGACCATACGACTTCGTATGTGAAAGAAATAAATATTCTACGATCCTATGATGCGTAGAATGCGGGTCGTTACACTCTCCCCCCCCTTAAGAAATTTCGCCCCCGAAATTCTTTAACCCAAAACATACAAAGGATCCCGCATGCCTAACAACCACATACATCAACCAAACATGCAAAACAAGCAAAACAAACCTATCCTAGCATGCGGAAAACTAAATCGAGGTCAAAATCTTACCAGGCAAAGAGTTCTGGGTGCGACTTCCTAATGTTCTCCTCTGTCTCCCAAGTACAATCATTCTCGTCCTCGCTCCACTGTACCTTGACTAGCTTCACCGCCTTCCTTCGAAGTTGCTTCATGTCGTGCTCGACAATACGGGCCGGCTTGCGGTTCCCAACCGCCTCGGGTTCTACTTCGAAGTCCTCTAACTGATCAGGTGAAATAGTCATATCTGAGTCGTGAACGAACTTCCTTAGTTGGGAAACATGAAATACGTTATGAACTCCCGCCATCTTCCCCGGTAAGTCAATTCTATATGCCAAATTCCCGACTAGTTCAAGAACAGGGAATGGGCCAACGAATCTTGGTGCCAGCTTGCCTCTCCTGCCAAATCGTATCACGCTCTTCAACGGAGAAATCTTGACAAACACCAAGTCGCCAACGGAGAATTTTAGGTCTCTTCTTCTCTTATCAGCGTAACTCTTTTGCCTATCTTGGGCAGCCTTCATTCGTTGTTGAATGATCTTGATTTTACCTGAAGTTTCCCTCACCACATCTGGTCCAAGCATAAACTTCTCACCAGTCTCTATCCAACATGATGGTGAGTTGCACGGCCTTCCGTACAAAGCTTCAAACGGAGCCATACCGATACTGGATTGGTAGCTATTATTATATGCAAACTCTACTAGATGCAAATGGTCATCCCATGATCCACCAAAGTCCAATACACATGCTCTCAAGAGGTCTTCCAAGATACGGTTCACCCTCTCCGTCTGACCGTCGGTCTGAGGATGATATGCGGTACTGAGATGTAACTCTGACCCTAGAGCCTCTTGTAAGATCTTCCAAAACCCACTAGTGAACAACGGGTCTCGGTCGCTCACAATGCTTTTGGGTACTCCATGAAATCTCACCACCCACTTCACATATAATTCAGCTAACTTAGCTGCCGTTCTGGTCGATTTGACTGGTATAAACCTTGCACTTTTAGTCAGTCGGTCTACAATCACCCAAATACTATCATATCCCGATCTAGTCCTTGGTAAACCATCGATGAAATCCATCGAGACTTGCTCCCATTTCCATTCGGGAATTTCTAAGGGCTGTAACAAACCACTAGGCTTCTTTTGCTCGGCTTTAACTAGCTGGCAATTCATGCATTTGGATATAAACTTCCCAACGTCTCTTTTCATTCCTTCCCAGTAGTAAGTCTGCTTCATATCTTGATACATCTTGTTACCACCGGGGTGTATAGTCAGTTTTGAGTGATGACATTCTCTAAGCACTTCATCTCTCAATCCATTGACATTGGGTACAACGAGCTTTCCATTCTTTCTAAGCCATCTATCTCGATCAAGCCTAAACTTGTTCATCTCCTCATCGATACCCATCTCTAACTTGGAGATGATTTCCAATAGGTTAGGATCGTCCCTCTGACTAGAGCCGATCCGCTCAATCAAAGTGGGTCTGATCGTCAAACTTGCTAACATTTCTGGATCCAATTCGCACTTTGGTCTGAAATCAAACCCCGCGATAAACTCCAGTTGTTTCCATTCAAGGAATATAGCCCCTAAGCTGGCATGTCTTCTACTCAATGCATCAGCCACCGCATTGCCCTTTCCTGGTGTGTATGCGATGTCAAAATCATAGGAAGCTAAGAACTCTAACCATCTCTGCTGACGGAGATTCAGATCTTTCTGAGAGAAGAGATACTTTAACGACTTATGATCTGTAAACAGCTCAAATCTTTCTCCCAAGAGATAGTGTCTCCACATCTTTAACGCGAACACGATCGCTGCCAATTCTAAATCATGGGTAGGTTATCTTCTCTCGTGTGGTTTCAACTGCCGACTTGCGTAAGCTACAACCCTACCGCCTTGCATCAATACAGCACCCAGTCCGATACCACAGGCATCCGTGTATACCGTCATCTCTTCATCCCCCTTAGGAATGACTAACACTGGTGCGCTTGTCAACTTGTCCTTTAGACTTTTGAATGCATTCTCGCACCTTCCATCCCAGACAAAAGCTTGATTCTTCTTAGTTAACTGGGTCAATGGTGCTGCTATCTTGGAGAAACCTTGGATAAACTTACGATAATATCCCGCTAACCCCAAGAAACTTCTTACATCTGTTGCATTCTTGGGCGTAGGCCAATCCTGTACCGTAGCCACCTTCGCTGGGTCCACGGCAATACCATTCTCTGATACAACATGGCCCAAGAACCTCACTTCCCTCATCCAGAAGTGACACTTAGAAAACTTTGCTTTCAATTGGTGTTTTCTCAACACCTCCATTGCTACTCTTAAATGTTCCTTGTGCTCTTCCTCTGTCCTCGAATAGACCAAAATATCATCAACGAACACAAGGACAAACTTGTTCAACTGATCTCTGAATACCCTATTCATAAGATCCACAAAATATGCTGGGGCATTGGTCAGCCCGAATGGCATGACCAACCACTCATAAAACCCAGACGGCGTCCGAAATGCCGTTTTAGCTATACTCTCAGCTTCCACTCTAAGCTGATGAAAACCTGTCGCGAGATCCAACTGAGAAAATACTCTCGCGCCACTCAACTGATCAAACAAATCATCTATCCGCGGTAGAGGATACTTGTTCTTCCTCGTCACTTTATTCAACTCGCGGTAGTCTACACACAAACGAAGGGAACCATCCGCCTTGGTAGCAAACACAACTGGTGCTCCCCATTCAGAAACACTCCTTCTGATAAATCCCTTCTTCAAAAGATCGCTGACTTGCACCTCGAGCTCTCGCTGCTCTCTTGGTGCCATACGACGAAGTGGCATTACTATAGGCCTGGCATCTTTTACCAAATCAATACGGAACTCAATCTCTCGGTGTGGTGGAAGTCCGGTCACTTCTTCGAAAACATCCGGATACTGGCCAACCACGGGCAAACCTGACAACTCACTATGCGGAATGTCGAGGGAGTTTAGAAAACTAGCCAATACCCCCTTACTGGGTAGACCACCAAACACTATCCTCCGCCCATCATCCGCTCTAGCCGTCACCAACAAGCCCTCACAGTCTACCACCACCCCGTATCTTTGGAGCCAATCTACTCCCAAAATAATGCCAAACCCAGTAAAGCCCAAAACAAAGCAATCACAAACAAACATGCATCCATGACTCGATAAGACCACATTACGACAAATCATGCTAAGGCTAGTCGAACCACCAATCGGGTTCGTCACTACTAAAGGTCTATCGACAATCTCGGGCTCCAATCCCAACCTATCTACCAAGTCACTAGATATGAAAGAACTGGAAGCTCCGGTATCAAACAAAACTCTAACAGGAACATCATAAACAGAAAGCATACCTTGAATGACGACATTCTTTCCCTTCTCCGCCGCTGTTGGGGCATTCGACGAAGAAGGAATAGCATTAAGAGCGTAGGCTTTCACCATTTGCTTTTCCTTAAGGGGCTGTGGACACTTGTCCTTGTGATGTCCCAATTGGCCACAATTGAAGCACTTCCTATCCGCTGGCTTGGCCCGACAATTACTAGCATAATGGCCCTTCTTACCACAGCTGAAGCACTCCACATCTTGCTTATTCTTTTTCTTCTGGCCGTCCTTAGCCTGATTCTGCTTTCTTTTATTCTGGGAGCCACCCTTGCCTCCACCACTTGCTTGTGGCTTTGGCTCATCTGCGGAAGCAACCTCAGTCTTCGGCTTAGGGTAGAGACTTTCCGATCTTAACGCTTTCCCCACAATCGATTCAAACGTCTCATCGATGTGGTTAATAAGCTTTTCCCCTAAGTACTGATCCAAACCAGTTATGAATTTCTCATTCTTCTTCTCGGCAGTATCAATAAGAGATAATCCATACTTCGACAAAGTGTCGAATTCAGCAATGTACTCCGAGACAGCTCTGCCATTCTGCTTGAGCTCCAAGAATTTCTTAAACAGCATTGACTTCTGAGCAGCTGGAATGAACTTCTCACTAAAGCGAGCCTTAAACTGCTCCCAAGTAATCTGATCTTCGGGAGTAGCTGCCTTTATAGCATTCCACCAATTCATTGCCCGCCCTTGCAGCTGACGGGACGCTAGCTTTCTCTTCATCGCATCCTCGATACCCAAATCCTCGAAGATACGTTCGCAACTATCCAACCAATCCTGGACATCCGTGGCCGACTCCGTTCCGTGAAACGGCTTCCCACCAAGGCTAGTATAATCCTTGTTTAGCTTGGCGAAGTCGACTCTTGGCGCCTGCACTATTGGATCACCACCATTTCCACCATTGGGAGCTGCCCTCTGAACATCTCTAAGCATCTCTCTCATGAGTTCAGTAAACATCGTCCTCATGTCAGCAGCATTCCCATTATTGGCTCCTCTACCAGCACCTCTAGTATATCGGCTCATCGTCAATCTGAAAAAGGAAACGATTAACGACTCCATAGTGGTGCTAGTGTAGTACGACTTCATTCTTATACTAGTAATAGTATATATATAGCTTTTAAAAACCAAAGTAATCACAAATACGCTCTCTCGTATACGTATAATATCTCTCCCTGATAATTTCCCTAGGTTAACTACGCAACCTAGAGCTCTGATACCAAGTGTGACGGCCCGTTCCGCACCAGCCTGCATTACCTCCGAAAGTGCGCTGTACACATGTCCCGACTAGCACGGAACGGTTGCCAAAGGAAGGAAAGAAGGGAATGAACTAATCAAGGAACCTGTAGAATGTCTCACAGCGCATGGAATAAAATATAATAATAACATACTTGACATAAACAGGTGAGACAGTGCATAAGCTGATAACTAACAATCAATGTCAACATCAGAGCAGCGGAAATCCAAATACAGCTTATTACAACTTTCCAAATTTACTGTCTCCAATCAAAAGAAAACTAAAGTAGAAGATACACCACCAATGCCCAAGCAGTGATCTTCAACAATATAGGGAGAATACTATATATATTACGTGGAAGCCTCCTGCTCGTCTCCGGATCATCTACCCGTGCATCACCAGCTAACCTGTCTCTAGTCTGCTCGTGTGAGCACCCAGAGTAATAAGAAGAGACATAAAACTCTGGGTCAGACATAAAGCCTGGTATGAGCGATAAGCATCTAAACAGAGTAATAACAGGTATACTAAACCATACCTGAACCTGGACCTGCAACCAAAGAGTTAGTACCACATACCGTACAATGCTCCAAGGTGCCATAATAGATAGTGTAAGAATACGGGGGTGGGGTGTGCATGTCACAATGATAGCAAACAAATCATCCATAGCAACCATCCTCACATCTCTCACTCAGTGCGTAAAGCGTACGACATCTACCACTTTGGAATACTAGACAAACTGAGGTAACGACGAATCCCGACTTGTAGAAACCCTGCTGTGACCAAGCCAAACACTTGGAGTCATGACCAAACATTTCAATGACCCACTCCATTGGTCGTAGCCCTTGGTTCTACCAATGCCATAATGGCCCTGAATCCGCCTTCGTACCTCCTACCATAGTGGTCCAAAGTTATAGACGTCGATAACCCCTTGGCACGCGTCCCGCAGCAAAACCCAACCATGAAGCGAACTCGTTGATTCCCATCTGAATCTTGAGCTCTAACTTCTCATTTGGGCTTCCTTTGCATCTCGGGTTATAGTCTTCACTTCCGGATCGGTCTTCATTCAGTTCGTAGCCATCAACCTCGGGTCGGTTCGGATCATCCATCACGCTCGGGTCGGATCGTGGTCTTCATCGTCTAGGTTCGTGACTGCTACTCCGGGTCGGATCGGAGTCCTTCATGGTACACTGGATCGGTTCGTGGCTCCCAGTCCCATCTGGATCGGATCGGGTTCTCCACCACGCCACGGCTCGGGTCACACCTCCTGGTCATAGCTCCAAGTCCTTCGCCCTCCTTCGAGTCTCTGGTTCGTTGTCCTCAAGGTGATCAGATCGGATCGTGTCGTTATCCCTCCAGGCGGATCGGGTCGGAGTCTTCAATCACCAAGCCTTGAATCGCGAC
Organism: Allium sativum; assembly: GCA_030737875.1. Taxonomy (NCBI): domain Eukaryota; kingdom Viridiplantae; phylum Streptophyta; class Magnoliopsida; order Asparagales; family Amaryllidaceae; genus Allium; species Allium sativum. The sequence continues at coordinate 976,305,228 of CM060924.1, forward strand.
TCCTCGGATCGGGTCGGAACCTTCTTCATGCCAGGTCGGTTCGCACGCGAGAGCTCGGTCGTGGTGCCATCACTTCAGGCAGGTCGGTTCGTGGTGGAGGGAAATGGGCGGTTCGGGTCGGGTAGGGGCGATCCGATCCGATTTCCTGCACTAATTCCTGCGACTTCCAGCGACAGTTTTCTCGCCATTCGACGGCGTTTTTGACCAATCTAGCTATTCTAATCAATCGTAAAACATACCAAAGAGTCATAGCAACATATAACAGCAACCACAAGCAACAAACAACAATTTAAACGAATCAAAATGGATCAAAAGTGGCTAAAACCTCACATTTTCTTATAATCCCTCTTAATCATATTTAAGCATACGATTAGCAAAACACATCGAAATTAACCCAAATTTCTAACAGAGCCTTAAAACATTATTTTAAAATTTTTAAGAATTTTTCCAGAATTTATTTACGTATAAATTCGCTAATCTTCACTAATTACCCTTAATCACCGTAATTAGTGCAAAAACTATGCAAATCACTCACCTTTGCCACAACTAGAACCCCAAAACCGAAATATTCTCTGATTTGGCGCTGTTCCCAATCTTATACAGCAGCTCCAACCTTGCTTTGGTGCTTTTTCTTCTTAATTTAATGTTTGCTAAGCCTAATCTTCAATTAGAAGGTGATTTCTGGGTGTTTTAGAGAGATTTAGAGAGTGGAGGCCATGGCTAGGTTAAGGGAAATGAAAGTGGCGGCTGGAAAATGTCTAAAGAAATGTTTTCTAACCCTAATCAGCACCTATATCCCCCTAAACCCGAAATTCCCCTTGGGCCAAGCTGCTAATCACCCGGTTAAGCCCAATTTAGCTGTTTTTCACCATCTGAAACTTGTTTCAGCCATATCTCCCAAACGGTAAGTCCGTTTGGCTAATGTGACCACTCTACGGAAAGAGAAACCATCATCCGGAGCCAATGGAAGTGGTTTCAGGTCAAAATTCCTTTCCAGTCAAAAGTTATGGCCAAAACAGTGATAACTAGGGGTAAAATGGTCATTTAAAAATCGGGAAAAATCATGAACATGGGAAATGACCCCAATAGTCGTTCCCCAACGTTACATGACCATACGACTTCGTATGTGAAAGAAATAAATATTCTACGATCCTATGATGCGTAGAATGCGGGTCGTTACAAAAATTGTTTTCATTTTAAAAATATACTCTTCACACTCGTTCTAGGATACTACTGCTCCCATCTCTAATGAGTCATTCTCATTGGATATTACTAATCCAACCTCTGATGAATTCTTTCATTTGGTTCTAATGTGTCTTGTTCTCTGAGCTTTGTAAACCAAAGCTATGATACCAGCTGAAACGACCCGAACTTCCCCGGTGAGGAAAGCACGGATTGAGTCGAGGACAAGCCACAAAAGAACGCAGACGGAAGAACATTTCATTGTATATTACAACAATTCCACCAGATTACAAGAATATACAGAGTATAAACAAATATTACAGTTCATAAAATATCAGAGATTACAATAAATTACATAACAGCGGAAAATAATACAATACACAACTAGAAGTAATACGCAGATACAAAGCTTTCCGAGTATCGTTCCAGCTGTAAATCAGGATCCTGTGAATATAAATCTGCAAAACCAAAACTACTAGCTGCCCGTGTCAAAATAAGGGCACCCAGAGTTTAGGTTAAAACAATAAACTCCAGGTCTGTCATGTGACTGGTGTGAGAACTAAAATAATTATTAATCTTTATTTTAAAGTTAGGTAAATCAAGGGACCACGCCGTATAACACGGAACGGGTTTCCTCCCAAGAATACCAGTGCATATAACAACAGCGCAATGCTAAATAAAGAAAAATGAAGCTATTATAAGACCCAAGTCCTATCACACAATGCAACTCAAGCCGGGGATAGGGTTTTACCTTATAATAGCCAAAGAATGCTTGATACGCTAAATTTCATGTTTTAAATTTTTAATCAGACTCCAACCACAAATTAGTAAGAGAACGATTCCCCAAGTATTAACCCAGAAGGCCGAAACCAACATCAGACTAATACCCAGGAAACCACCCATCTTAGCTCGTTTCCAGTTAGTTTCTGATTTTATATACAATCATAAATATCAATCATAGACGGCATGGGTACCATATATCATGTCGCCATATATAGGTATACAATCAAAACCGCAAAATGTCGTATTGGAAGTTGGGTTATCATTTATGGTAAGAACCGAGGCTAGGGATCGTCCTCACCGATTCGAGACAATCTAGCCCATGTCTCAGGAACAGCCGCAACTGCCCCATGGATTGTTAGGGCCGGTCCACATGGAGTGGATTATAATGCCTGAACAATACGTCTCCCCGCCCTATGGGGCGTAAATGAGCCAACGAATGACTCCATCGGCTTCACATAGTCACCGATAAATCTGAAGCGCCTCGAAAAACAAAAACCACATAAGTCAAACTCGTCAAGGCGTGTAAAACCACTGACGCCACTTCTAACTAGAAGGAAACGCATGCCCTCCCTGATGTCCTCTCCTGTTTCTGGTTCATACCGGGTGTGAAACTCGCGAAGTAAACGTTACACAAAGCTATGCCACAAAGGCCTTGCTTTGATCATAAACCACAAGACTTTGCTTTTCAACAGAAGCCTTGATCATTTGCCACTTAGGCATGCCACACAGGCAATTCACTCTATGTGTTTGATATCCATCAGTATATAACCCCCTGAGCTTGTACGTCTCAGAGAAGTTCGTTAAGCAAGAGAATAAATTCTCCGCCGCCAAACAGATATATATTTAAAAGAAATCAATCACACAGACTAAAATCCAATGTCAGACACACAGTCCATTTACAAGTTTGTTCTGGGTCTGAATGAAACCGGAGGCACTTAGTACCCCGCATATCCATCGATCTCCAAGTACGTCTGGACGATCACCAACTGATTCCCTCCTCTTAGGTGTACGGCCCAATCAAGATCATCAGTAATTATCCAAACGACGTGAAGACCTCCGGTCTTCAACCATCGTCTTCGACTTATCGTCACATCAGTTATTCAGAATGGGATAAACCCGGTCTTCCCGAATAACTCGCGTATATAATAAACAAGTGTTAACAAACACAACATACGCCTCATTCCAATTCATCAGTCACTAAGCGTAAATTAATCAAGAGAATAATTCCCCTAATATTAACCTCGAAGGCCGAAACCAACATCAGCTCAATATCCAGGAAACCATTCTGCTTAGCTAACCAACAGTTAGTTTCTAAATTTCACATTCTTAGGGAAAGGTTCCCATTAATTTTATCAAAGATAAATCCTTTAAATTTATTCTTTAATCTACTTTTGAATGTCAATTCAAACTAGTCGGGATTAGCGAACCACACCGAAGTGATCATTTATTTTATTTCCCAATCCCAACCTATTCATCCCATGAAGTAAAACTGGTAATACTTCATATCTAACACCATAGTGTTATCAGTAAATTCAATTACCATTTCACGTTTAAATCTAATTAAAGATTTAACTATCGCCTGGAGCAAAACTGGTGATACTCAATTCTCGATCTTTTCAATCTAATTAAAGATTCATTAAAACTCCACTTAGTTTTAATCTTTGACTGGGTTAAAGAATCTGTGTCATTTAAAACACGGTTCACGATAAACCCAAAATCACATTCCATTTCAATCAGACCATAACCATAAATTAGCAAGTGAGCAATTCCCTAAGTATTAACCCCGAAGGCCGAAACCAACATCAGATCAATACCCTAGAAACTATTCAACTTAACTAATCTCCAGTCAGTTTCTGATTTTCTTAACTCTTTTGGGTCTAAGAACAGTATTGTTGAAGATACCGTTCACGACAACCCAAAATCACATTCTATTAATTATCGGGTTAAAAAATAAGTGTTATTTAAAACACTGTTCACGATAAACCCAAAAATCAATGCCAATTCAATTCCAATTAAATATCATTTAATTGTTACACTTCATTAAATCTATATAAAAAGATTTAATCTTTTTCTCAACTGGGCTTAAGAACAGTGTTAATGAAGACACCGTGCACGACAAACCCAAATCCCATTTGATATTAAATACAAGGCTCTGAATAGAAAATATATAGGCTTATATTCAATATCAAATTCTACGACCAACAAATATCGTATTGGAAATAATGATATAAATATATATATATCTTTCAAATTTCCATAACAACATCTGTATAATCACGAAATCCAACATCGAAATATTCCAAAGACAATTTCGATTCAAATCCATTCCAATTCAATCATTGGAACTTCTGGTTACTTTTGAAACCCTTTTCAAATTAAATTTATTTATTCAAAAATAAATAGAATTATAATTCTAGTTCAAAACTAATTCATTTCGATAAAAATCTATTTTTATATTATCAAATATGGAGTTTTTCATCCCGATTCCTCCCAAATCATTTCTTATGATTTTACAAAAATTATTACTATTTTTAATAATTTAATCAAGGCCCGTACAGTCGATTTCCATCAACGGCCATCGAACTGCACTTACAGCGACCTTTTCTGAAATTGATTTGGACATATCTCCAAATCCAACCGTTAGATTTTAAATTTCTAATATTCATTAGAAAGCTCTTTTCAATACGAACCCAATGGTTCTGGCTTTAGGAGAATCCGACGGCCAGATCTCCCGCAATATCCATTCGAAGTCAATGGTCGAAATTCACGAACTGCCGCGACGCGGCGCGTTCTATTCAGGCCGTTATATATATATAATACATACTTCGTCGATTCCCTTTTAAAATGTATTTTATAAATCGTTTTAAATTTGTTTTCAAAACGATTTCAACTTCCTTTTCAAATTCAAATCAAAATTAAATTTTCCCTTACAAATTCGTTTTAAATTCATTCCAAATTGATTTTTAATTCAATTTCAATTCGTTTTCAATTCAATTTGAATTTCAAAATAATTCAATTTCAATTCGAATTCATTTCGACTCAATTTCAATTCGATTTCATTTCTATTCAATTTCAATTTGAATTCATTTCTATTCAATTTCAATTCGAATTCATTTCTATTCAATTTCAATTCGAATTGATTTCTATTCAATTTCAATTCGAATTCATTTCTATTCAATTTCAATTCGAATTCATTTCTATTTAATTTCAATTTAATTCGAATTTCAATTCACTTTAATATTCATTTCAATTTGATTAAAATCGATATAAATATCGTTCACGTCAAAATGTCGCAAATCTAATCAACACGACTTCATATATTTCTATTTTCAAATATTTCTATTTCAAATATTTCTTTTTCAAATATTTCTCTTTCAAATATTTTTATTTCAAATATTTCTTTTTAAACCTGGAATGAGGCCCAATCAATTTCCATAGATTTTATTTCTATGAATTTCCATACAATGCATGTATATATCGACAATGACAAATAATCAACCATCATACAAAGTGCATTCTACACTGTATAAGCATCACATATAAATATTTAATGCTTCTAACAGCCTGTCAATCAATCGATCGACATACAACTAATTATTGGGATTAGTGTATGTCATATTTCATCCCAATACCCGTGTGGGGTTTCAATCAATCAAACACAGATTTTATTTGTGCAGTTGGGCGATGTGTAAAATTTATCGTCCCAATCAATATCAGTCAAATGTGTGTATATAAACAAATCGATCGATTTGTTTATTTTTATTTTAAATACATTTATTTCATTTCACATTACATCACACAAACAACTACACATCGAAATCAAACAGACAAGCATGCAAGTCGTCCATGGTCTGTGGACGACGGGTGTCGGGTGCTACTAAACACTGTTTGCATCCTAGTATATATTTTAAATAGAAAATTAAATTAAAAGTGAGAAGTTCTCATAAATTGCTAAACCAGAAGCCGTGACTCTTCATATGTAGAAAATCTTCATCGTGCATGTCCTTCGTCCCTTTCGTCGCCCGTATTCACAACATATATAAAATCGAATCTTTATCCTCGTTGTTTCATGATAACAATAAAATTCATATTTTTATGTTACCTTGTATAAAAACCATATTTTTATTCTCCACTTCGTTTATGAAAATTATATTTTTATATTGCTTTTCTTCTAACAAAGATTATATTTTTATTACCCTACATGAAGAAAAATCATATTTTTACTATCATACCTATATAAAAATCATATTTTTAATATGACACTAGTGTAAAAAATATATATTTAACTTCTCTATATTATAAAAGTTATATTCTTAACTTTCATAAAGATTGTATTTTTATTCTCATGAAGACCTCGTCTTTTCCAAATCAAAAATCTTATCTTTTGCTTTTAAAAATATGATCTTTTCCTATTCAAAATTATTAATTTTATCATTTTAAAAATAATGCCATTTCAGTTTTAAAGATCCTTACTTTATAACAAAAAAAATCAAAATCAAAAGAAGAAATAAAAACTCACTATGTGGGTTCGCTGCTCGCGTTCAAGGAGGAGGATGGACTTCTTGCATCGCGTCAGAGGTAAAGGGGGTGCTGAGGGGACGTCAGCCTGTCGGGGAGGTGGTGGCGGCTTCGATGCCGTTGGGGTTCGGGGTCGAGTTAGAGAAGAGAGGGAGAGGGTCGGGGGAGCTGGTGGCGGCCTGGACGGACGTCCGGCGGTGGCGCAAGGCGGGGTGGGGGGGGGGGGGGGAGGGGAGGGGGAGGGGGGCGCGACGACCTACGGTGGCGACTGGGCTAGGGTTCCGCCACTTTTCCTTTTTCGATTTTGAAAATAAACGGGGTGGGGGGGTTGGCTGAATAAAAGGGGAACGGGAGCTGAGGGTATTATATAATAATTTATTTTAATTTAATTTAATTTTGAAAAAACAACTTTTTAATTCGAACTCCGATTCAATCCTAACGACTGTCGCACCTAGCTAAATGCCCTCATTCCGAACACAATGGGATATGTATCACAGGCTGATTCGGCTGTTTCAATCAGTTTTCGTCAAAATCCAAATATAACTCTATATATTGAATTTTAACGCACATTTCTATTTACCGGGGCCACATACTAAATAGAAAATTTCCCAAAAAATATTTTCTAGCTTCGTATTGACGATACGGTCCTAACAAAACAAATTTCATCGAATTCTGAGACCGTTTGAAAAATGGCCAATTTCCAGTCGATTAAAATCAACTGAAACTGGCCAAACACATTTTATTTCGCCACGCTCACATTCGAATCGATAAATTATGAAATTTGGAATCTAGCCATAACTTGACATCCCAGATCCAACAAAAGTGGTTCGTCGAAATCCGAGGTGGTTTGCAAAACTTCCATTTTTAAGGGCCAGAATTCCATAGCGACCATTCTGAATTTCCATCTGGACATAACTTTTGATTCCCGCTATGAAATTTCAATTTTTCGGATTCGTTGGAAAGATATTCTCAAGTAGATTTTAATATTTTTGGTTTCGCTAAATTTCGGTTTATTTTGGAATCCTGTACATTCATTTAAACTTCGAAATCGAATTATCGAACTACCGAGCCATTTTCAATTCCTTTTATATATATAAATAAAATATTTATATTCTAACAACGATCTATATGAATTTATTCGAATTCTATTCAAAATAAATTTCTCGTTGATATTATTTAAAATAATTCATTTTAAATATTCAAAATTCGCTAAAATTGCCAAAATAAAAATTTTAAATTGGCTCGGATTTCCGGGATATTACAGTTACGAGCTCGTTTTAATTTAATTATAAATTATACGTTCAAACATCGTTTAGTAAGTAAATTCGTTATTATAATTTAGTTCTAAACTGAACTAAACCTTTCAAATTATCCAATACATACAATATTGCAAATTCAACTATTTCCAACTATTTCATAATTATATTTATTATCCACTATTTATATTAATTAAATATTCAAAATAATTTAATTCAAACCATATAAATCTTCAAATCAACCTTTTAAATAATTAAGTAACTTAATTTTTTACTCGCTAAAACTCCAGGACATTACATTCCTTCCTCCTTAAAAGAATTTCGTCCTTGAAATTACTAAGGTAGTAAAAAGCTACAAACCCTACTAACTAGGTTAAAAATCATTTGTTTTACTTCTTAACTTCAGTTTCATCTGAACCAATTAATTTTAATTGGAATATTAATTCATCCCGACTAACATAAAAATTCAAAAATTCTTAAAAAAAATTCTAACACTTCAAATTTTCAAAAAAATTCGCCAGCGTCTCCTTTGCACGGCTCAATCGGTAAAATTGCAACTCGCCTCTCTAGGCCTTCAAATCCAAAAGAAAATCAAAATGCCAAGCGGCTTTCCCAATAGGCTCATAAAAATCTCATACTAATTATAATATAAACTTGTATCTTTTTGTCTGGCATTCAACTTTATCTCTTCCATCTGCTGCCAAATTCAGCATATGCAAATGTCATCCCAATCAATTTATCTTCAAACCAAATCATTTGCTTATATCCAAGCAAAATTACATTTCAAACTCAAATTCCATTCTCGATTCCAAGCTCTTAACTCATTACTCTACTTACTCAACCCAATTAAATTCTATCTATTATTCCGTTCACTAATTTATTTCTCAAATTGGTTATCTCAAAATAGGAATTTGATTTCATTTCCACATCATTTTCATCCAAATTAGTTCCCACTTAACTATTTTTAATCAAATTCCTACTTGCTTTCACAAATTTTTAATTCAAACATTCTTCCTGGAAGTTTTAAACAACTTCGCTTTTCTAAAATCAATTCTTTCCAAGATTCAAAACAACTTCTGTTCTCAAAACAATTCAAAAACAGTGATCCATCACTTAGAAACTCGAAAATGAACATCGATGATGTCTGAATCGTCATCGGAATTATTTTCCAGTGACCGAAGTTAGTTTAATACTATCAAAAATCATTCTTAAACACTTTCATTTGGAAATTACTTCAAAATATCCTTTCACTACAGGGAAACCATTTCCAAATCCTCCAAGATCTTAAAATTTCCATATATTTAACCCAAATCTATTTACAAACATTTTTCCAAATTTCTAGATTTTTAGTCCAAATTCTGGTTTAAATCCAGATTTAGTTCATCAAATTTTATATATCTCACTTATACAAGTTTTGATTGGTTATATACATAACCCTTTGGCTTTTTATAACCTCATTCGATTATAATAACAACCAGCACATCCAATATACTATAATAATTCCAATATATATATACTTTCTTTATATCAAAATATTGTTTGCCTAAATTCTTTTCATTCACTCTATTTTTAAAACCATACTGTGTCGGTTCATCGTATTCTAGTGTTTACAAACACCTATCGATATAGTTGATCATACTGAACGACTAGAATTAATAAACAACTCAACCAGTAAATCTCCACAATATAAAACTGTTTTATATCAAATAGAAAATATGCGCTTATATATATACACTCAATACTCAATCCAGGGTATTAGTAACCCTATCTCTCTTGAGTCACGCCACAGAGCCAAGGTTATCACTCAACCTTTAGCTCTGATACCACGTAACGAACCGAGAGATTTTCAACCCCGAAAAATGGACACAAAACATGATGTCGACTACTAGTGTATCAAAAATACCAGATCATTTATAGAAATAAGTTAAGGGTGAGAAATAAAAAAAAGAAAGTTAAAGTAGAAGAAAAAGAAGATCATAACGAAACAAAATCAAACTAAACACGAATCTCATAATGGAATGAATAAGATATATTATATAACATAACTTTGAAATACAAATCTGTATTTGTGCTTACATACTTCATCAGGGTACATCACACACACACACATTTTTTTTTTGAATTTGTTTAGGCGAGAAACCTACTGGAGCCGTTAAACCCCTTTAGTGCACATAGCCTGATCCGTAGATACCACAAAAGTGGCAAGTCGTAGCGTAGGCACATGGTAAACCCTTTTAGATGTCATTCCATGTTTCGAACTCGCATCGTTTTTACCTCGACACAAGTCCTTATCTGTTGGGCTAATGCTGTGGACACACACACATATACATATACATATACATATATCACAGCGGAAATAAACAATAGCTATCTAATGTTGAAGCCTCCTGCTCCAAGCTTTTCCAATATATTCGTAAAATCCCAGCTACTTGACTGCCCATATAAATTCGGGCACCTAAGAGTTTAGAGTAAAACAAAACAAAATACACTGTGGGTCAGTCATGGGACTGGTGTGAATAAACTCCAACCACTTGCTTTAATTTTTAAAAATTCTTTTCAAAGAAATGATAATCGTAAGACTGATCCACACATAATTACAGATGTTTTTTACCTTATGATAACCCAAAACATTCTTTAAAAACAATAATATTCTGATATTATAATAGTTACTAAATCGAGTAAATAACAATCTAGTAGAACCCTTGCATCTCACGCTCTACATGCATAGTATACAATCAAAACTCCGACCTCTTATTGATGAATGGATTTCCAACTATGACAAGGTATGGAACCACCTTCCGATCAGTGTACTCTAGAGGGGATACACTGGAGTTCAACAAGAACATCTTGCAACTCGGCCACACATGAACTGTAATGTAACAACCCGGAAAATCTGAGCCAATTTAAATTTTTTATTTTGGTAATTTTAATGAATTTTGATTATTTAAAATGAATTATTTTAAATAATAACGACGAGAAATTTGTTTTGAATAGAAATAGAATATATTTATATGAATCGACGTTAGAATATAAATATTTATTTTTAATTATAAAAGGAATTGAAAATGGCGTGGTAGTTCAAAAATTCGATTTCAAATTTCAAACGAATGTACAGGATTCAAAATAAATCGGATTTTAGCGAAACCAAAATTATTTGAATCTATTTGAGAATATCTTTCCAACGAATCCGAAAAATCAAAATTTCATAGCGGGGACAAAAAGTTATGTCCAGTTGAAAATTCAGAATAGTCGCTATGAAATTTTGGCCCTTAAAAATGGAAATTTTGCAAACGACCTCAGTTTTCGACGAAACCACTTTTTTTAGATCCGGGATGTCTAGTTATTGCTAGATTCCAAAATTCATAATTTTTCGAATCAATATGTGAGTGTGGCGAAGTAAAACGTGTTTTGCCAGTTTCAGTTGATTTTAATCGACTGGAAAATGGCCATTTTTCAAACGGTTTCAGAATTTGATGAAATTAGTTTTGTTAGGACCGTATCGTAAATACGAAGCTAGAAAATATTTTTCGGGAATTTTTAGAGTTCGTATGTGGCCCCGGTAAATTGAAATGTGCGTTCAAATTCAATATATAGATTTATATTTTGATTTTGATGGAAACTGATCGAAATGATCAAATCAGCTTACGATACATATCCCACTGTGTTCAGAGTGGGGGTATTTAGCTAGGGACGATAGTCGGTGGGTTTGATTTCGAGTTCAAAATAAAAAAGTTCTTTTTGAAATTAAAAGTAATAAAAAATAATATAATTATATAAATCTCTAACCTCTCTCTCCCTTCTCATTACAGTCAACGTTTTAAAGAAAGGGAAGAGACCCAAAATCGTGGAACCCCCCCACCAGTCGAAGTTCGTCCTCGCGCCCCCCCAGGTGGTGCCGCACCACCGTGCCCCACCCCCCTCCACGGCGACCTCCTCCTCTCCTTCCCTCCTTCTTCGCTTGCTCCTCCCCTCTTCTAAACTGTGCCCCCACAGCACTAGCACCCAAAGAAGCCGCCACCCATGCCATCCCCGCCTCGCGACGTGTTCCGCCGCCCAGGCACCAGCTCCGCCTCCTCCCCCGCGTCGCTTGACCTCCAACAGCCTTCCCCCCTCAACAAAATCGAATTGAAGGTATTTTCTTTTTATTTATTTTACTTATTCCTTTCTTTTTAGTGTAATTAGTTTAGGAAAAAAATATGAATAAAAAAATTAGTTTTATATTTATATACATTAGCGTAAGTTAAAAATAAGATTTTTTTTATATAACAAAAGGATTAGATTTTTATTTATGCAAAACTAGGATTTTTGAAAAAAAATAAAATATGATTTTTATATTATAGAGATAATAAAAATATGATTTTTATATTATAGAGGTAATAAAAATATGATTTTTATATTATAGAGATAATAAAAATATGATCTTTATATAGTAGAGATTATAAAAATATGATTTTTATAAGACAGAGAATATAAAAATACAATTTTTATATATGTAGCAAAATAAAAATCTGATTTTTATTATATATATGTTGAAATAAAAATGTGATTTATATAGCATTGAAATAAAAATTCGATCTTTGTATTAGAGGTAGAAATATAAAAATATAATTTTTATATAGAAAGAAGCGTTGTAAAAATATATGAAGTAGAAATAAAAATATGATTTTTATTTATTGGAATGAAGCAATAAAAATATAATTTTTATTATGAACAGCGTGGTAAGGACTGCATTGGAATTTCAAACAAATCCAAACGGTTCAGAAGTTCAAAAAAAAAATGGCGGAGTGGAACCCTCAGTGAGAACTTCTCACTTTAATTCTTGTTTTCTAGTTAAAATATATACTAGGATGTTGACGGTGCTTAGCAGCACCCGACACCCATCGTCCACAGACCATGGACGACTTGTTTGATTTTGTTGTGTTGTGAAAATTGATTGTGATGTGGAATGAATGGAAATATACGCATGTGTTGAAATAAATTATTTATCGTTAAAAATATAAATTTAACGTGAATGTGAATAAATAAATATTCATTTACAAATCGAACGATTTGTTTATGTACACTGATTTAACTGATATTGATAGGGATGATAAATTTTACACATCGCCCAACTGCACAAATAAAAATCTGTGTTTGTTGACTGAAATCCCACACGGGTATTGTGATGATATTTGATGTACACTAATCCCGATTGTTCAGTAGTATGTCAATCGATAGGTTGACAGACAGTTGTGTGGTGCACTTTGGATGATGGTTGATTATTTATCATTGCTATTATATACATGTGTTGTATAGAATCCATATAATTAACATTATATGGTAATTGATTGGGCCTCATTCCTATTGGGAAAATAAATAATATTATGAAATATCGATTCATGTGTTGAATAGAATTAATATTGATGTGTTGAATAGAAAAAAATATTCATGTGTTGAAAATATTCATGTGTTGAGTAAAATCTTTAAACAATAAAATTTACATCTTTATCATATATAAAATTAGAAACTAACTGGAAACAAGCTAAGATGAGTGGTTTCCTGGGTATTGATCTGATGCTGGTTTCGGCCTTCGGGGTTAATATTTAGGGAATCGTTCTCTTACTAATTTACAGTTAGAGTATGATTAAGAATTAAACGATATAAAAACACAGTTTTATCGAATATATAAAATAACAAAAATAGTCATGTGTTGACAGTACTCATGTGTTGAGAATATTCATGTGATGAACAAAATAATATTCATGTGTTGAAAGTATTCATGTGTTGAATAAAATATTTATACAATAAAATTCACATTTTTATTGTAAGTAAGAATTAACAAATATTCTTGTGTTGAATAAAATATATATTCCTGTGTTGAAGAAAATATTCATTTGTTGAATAGAATAACGAAGTTATTGATATATATATATAAAGCCGTGTTGATTAGATATGCGCCATTTTGACGCGAACGATATTTATATCGATTATATTCGTTTTTATAATGTAAATAGAAAAGGAAGTGATTTCAGAATATAACGTTTTGAAAATATTATCCTTTATACATCAATGATATGAAATATTCAATTTTGATTTGAAATTGAATATGAAGTTGAAATTGTTTTGAAAACGAATTTAAAACGATTTATAAAATACGTTTTGAATTGAAATCGATGAAATATATATATTATATATATTAAATGGCCTGAATAGAACGCGCTGCGCCGCGGCAGTTCACGGATTTCGACCATTGAATTCGAATTGGCATTACGGGAGATCCAGCCGTCGGATTCTCTTGAAACAGGAACCGTTGGGTTCGTATCGAAATGAGCTTTCCAATGAATATTAGAAATACGAAATCTAACGGTTGGATTTGGAATTATGTCCAAATCAAATTTGGAAATGGTCGCTATAAGTGCAGTTCGACGACCGTTATTGGAAATCGACTGAATAGGCCTTGATAAAATTATTAAAAATATTAATAATTTGTGTAAAATCATAATAAATGATTCATAAAGAATTGGGGTGAAAAATCCCATATTTAAAAAGGATAAAAAAATGTTTTTATCGAAATGAACTAGCTATGAACTAGAATTTTAATCCAATACTTTTGAATAAATAAATTGGGTTTGAAGTGGTTTTAAAAATAATAAAAATTTCCAATATACGAATTGGAATGGATTTGAATCGAAATTATCTTCGGAATATTTCGATGTTGGATTTCGTGATTATACAGATATGGTTGTGGAAATTTGAAAGATATATATATATATATATCGTTATTTCCAATACGATATTTGTTGGTTTCAGAATTTGATATTGAATATAAGCCGATATATTTTCTATTCAGAGCCTTGTATTTAATATCAAATGGGATTTTGGGTTCGTCGTGAATGGTGTCTTAAATAACACTGTTCTTGAACCTAGTTTAGAAAAGAATAAATCTTTTAATTAAGATTTAGTGAAATTGTCCAATTAATTAGTATTTAATTGGAATTGAATTATAATTGATTTTTGGGTTTATCGTGAGCGGTGTTTTGAATAACACATGTTCTTTAACCCGGTTAACAATAGAATGTGATTTTGGGTTTATCGTGAACCGTGTTTTTGATGACATTGGTTCTTTAACCCATTTAAAGACAGGATATTGATTTTTGAGAAGATTAAAACTAAGTGGAGTTTTAACGAATCTTTAATTATATTAAAGTGATCGAGAATGGAGTATCACTAGTTTTGCTCCAAGCGATAGTTAAATTTTTAATTAGATTTGAATGTGAAATGGTAATTAATATTTACCGATAACACCGTGGTGTTAGATATGAAGTATTACCAGTTTTTCTCCATGGGATAAATAGGTTGGGATTGGGAAATAAAATAAATAATTACTTCGGTGTGGTTCGCTAATCCCGACTAGTTTGGAAAACCTTAACATGGTTTGAAATGATATCCGGAGGAAGATTAAAGAATAAATTTAGAAGGATTTATCTTTGATTAAATTAATGGGAACCTTTCCCTAAGAATGTGAATATTTGAATATATGAATATTCTGAATTGGAATGAGGCGTATGTTGCGTTTGTGTAACACCGTTTTTTATATACGCGGGTTATTCGGAATGGCCGGGTTTATACCCATTCTGAATAACCGATTCGACGATAAGTCGAAGATGAAGACGTTGGTTGAAGACCGGAGGTCTTCACATCGTTTGGATGATTATTGATGATCTTGATTGGGCTGTACACCCAAGAGGAGGGAATCAGTTGGTGATCGTCCAAACGTACTTGGAGATCGATGGATATGCGAAGAATAAGGTTCCTCTAGTTTCGTTCAGACCCAGAATGAACTTGTAAATGGATTGTGTGTCTGACATTGGATTTTATTCTGTGTGATTGATTTCTACTAAATATATATTTGTTTGGCGATGGAGAATTTATTCTCTTTCTTAACGCCCTTCTCTAAGACGTAGGAGCTTAGAGGTTATATATCGATAGATATCAATCGCATAGCCTGAATTGCCTATGTGGCATGCCTAAGTGGAAGATGATCAAGGCTTTTGTTGAAAAGCAAACTCTTGTGGTTGATGATCAAAGCCTGACCTATGTGCCACAACTTTGTGTATAGCGTTAATTCGTGAGCCTCACACCTCGGTATGAGTCAAAAACGGGATTAGGACCGTTGGGAGAACACGATGTTTCTTTCTAGCTATGGGTGATGTCAGCGACCTACCAGCCCTGACATTTATATACTTTTTACCTGTGTGGTTGTTCGAATGCGAGGCGCCTCGGATATAGGTCTGATAGGACTGGGAAACGTGTGTTCAGGAATTGCCAATTCTCAAAAGTAAGAAAGGACTGGCCCAACTGATCCCAAGGATCGCTGTGTGTGGTCCTGAGACATTTGCTAGAGTGTCTCGAACGGAGAGGAGCTTGCCCCTTGCCTCAACTCATAATGGAATCCAATTTCCAATACGTGACATTTCAGTTTTATTTGTAGAACCTAGTATGGCAACATAGTAGCATGGGATACTATGTCGTCTATGACTGATACATTTATATTCGAAGATGTTTTAACACTATACACTTATAGTAATAATAAAAGATGAAATTTAGCATATCAAGCATTGTTTGGCTATTATAAGGTAAAACCCTATCCTCCGGCTTGTATTGCATTGTGTGATGGGACCTGGGTCTTATAGTAGCTTCATTTTTCTTTATTTAGCATTGCGCTGTTTGTTTTATGCACTAGTATTCTTGGGAGGAAACCCGTTCCGTGTTATACGACGTGGTCCCTTGATTTACCTAACTTTAAAAATAAAAATTTGTAACTGTTTTAGTTCTCACACCAGTCACATGACTGACCTGGAGTTTATTTTTTAACCTAAACTCTGGATGCCCTTATTTTCCGCATGGGAAGCTAGTAGTTTTGGTTTTGCATTTTTATATTAACAGGATCCTGGTTTACAGCTGGAATGATATTCGGAAAGCTCTGTATCCGTATATCTCATTTCAGTTGTGTTTTGTATTATTTTCCGCTGCTATGTAATTTATTGTAATCTCTGATATTTAGTAAATGTGTAATATTTATTCATAATCTGTAATATTCTTGTACTCTGATGTATTTGTTGTAATAAGCAATGAAATGTTCTTTTGTTTGTGTTCTGATTCGTCTTGTCCTCAAAGTAATTCGTTCTTTCTCTTCTCTTCGGAGACCGGGGAAGTTCGGGTTGCTTCAGTTGGTATCAGAGCTTTGGTTTACAGAGCTCGAGAACAAGACACATTAGAACCAAACGAAAGAATTCATCAGAGATTGGATTAGTAATATCCAATGAGAATGACTCGTTAGAGATGGGATCAGTAGTGTCCTAGAACGAGTGTAAAGAGTGAAATTTTTGAAATAAAAATTTGAAAACAAATTTTGTATAGAAAATTTAAACCATTTTATACGTATTTGAATATTTTATTTGTATTGAGTTTGGACAATCGAGTATATAAAGATTTTGCATATACGCGTCATGAACGTATATTCGAAGTTTTAATATACTTAGTAGATATAGAATCACACTTTAGTCGCTCGGAGATGATTCCACTGATGACGTACGACATCAGTAGTTTATGTTAGAGTTTCGAAGATGGGATTTCTATATAGTTCCATCAGACTGGTGTGAGAACCAAAGCTAGATAGGTTTATTGTTGTGATTTGGCATCAAAACATGATTTTCTGTACATATATCAAAATTATGAATTTGAAATGATAATCCACTAATTGATTGATGGTTGTGTTGTTTGATTATTGGTTTGAAATTTTGAGCCATTATGCCAAATTGAACCGAATATTGAACTTTATTGAAAAATGATTACAATTGCATGCATATACATGTATATCCATTGAGCAGGTCATAGCAAGGAGGCTAGAGAAGTGGAATAAAATTGTTTGCCCGACAAATAGGTACATGTTTATTGTATTTCTTGGGGATTTGATGAATTTATGAGCCGATTAGCTAGCCGCTTGGCTTTTTCTTTTTCTTTTGGATTGGTGAGGGACATGGGAGGCTATTTGAAATATCCCGAAGCTCCCGGTGCAGGGGAGGTTATGGAGAAATTTTTCGAAAATTTAGGGTGTTAGCCAAATTTTTGAAAAATTTGAAAAGTTCTTAGAAACTGAAAAGTTGAAGAACATAAGCCGTAAAGAAAATAATGAAAGTTGAGTTGATTAGTAAAACAACTTTCAGCTTCTTTCCTTTTCGGGGACGAAAAGTTTTAAGTGGGGGAGATTGTAACAACCCGGAAAATCTGAGCCAATTTAAAATTTTTATTTTGGCAATTTTAATGAATTTTGAATATTTAAAATGAATTATTTTAAATAATAACAACAAGAAATTTATTTTTAATAGAAATAGAAAGTATATATTTATATGAATCGACGTTAGAATATAAATATTTATTTTTAATTATAAAAGGAATTGAAAATGGCGTGGTAGTTCAAAAATTCGATTTAAAATTTCAAATGAATGTACAGGATTCAAAATAAACCGGATTTTGGCAAAACCAAAAATATTTGAATCTATTTGAGAATTTCTTTCCAACGAATCCGAAAAATCAAAATTTCATAGCGGGGATAAAAAGTTATGTTCAGTTGAAAATTCAGAATAGTCGCTATGAAATTTTAGCCCTTAAAAATGGAAATTTTGCAAACGACCTCGGTTTTCGACGAAACCACTTTTGTTGGATCGGGGATGTCTAGTTATTGCTAGATTCCAAAATTCATAATTTTTCGAATCCATATGTGAGCGTGGCAAAGTAAAACGTATTTTGCCAGTTTCAGTTGATTTTAATCGACTGGAAAATGGCAATTTTTCAAACGGTCTCAGAATTTGATGAAATTAGTTTTGTTAGGACCGTATCATCAATACGAAGCTAGAAAATATTTTTCGGGAATTTTTAGAGTTCGTACGTGGCCCTGGTAAATTGAAATGTGCGTTCAAATTCAATATATAGATTTACACTTTTATTTTGATGGAAACTGATCGAAATGATTGAATCAACTTACGATACATATCCCATTGTGTTTAGAGTGGGGGTAATTAGCTAGGGACGACAGTCCGTGGATTTGATTTCGAGTTCAAAATAAAAAAGTATTTTTTGAAATTAAAAGTAATAAAATATATGTATAATCATATAAATCTCTAACCTCTCTCTCTCCCTTCTCATTACAGTCAACGTTTAAAAAAAAGGAAGAGACCCAAAATCGCGGAAGCCCCCTCCCTCCCCCCCCACCCTCCCGCCGAAGTTCGTCCTCGCCCCCCACCAGGTGGCGCCGCACCACCGCCCCCCCCCTGCGGCAACCTCCTTCCCTCCTTCTTCACTTGCTCCTCCCCTCTTCTAAACTGCCCCCCACAGCCCTAGCACCCAAAGAAGCCGCCGCCCTTGCCATCCCCGCTCCGCTCCGCGTTCCGCCGCCCAACACCAGCTCTGCCTGTTCCCCCGCACCGCTTGACCTCCAGGAGCCTTCCACCCCTCAACAAAATCGAATTGAAGGTTTTATTTATTTATTTTACTTATTCCTTTCTTTTTAGTGTAATTAGTTTAGGGAAAAAATATGAATAAGAAAAAATCAGTTTTATATTTATATATATTAGCGTAAGTTAAAAATAAAATTATATATATATAAGAAAAAGATTAGATTTTTATTTATGCAAAACTAGGATTTTTAATCAAATAAATTTATGATTTTTATATTATAGAGATAATAAAAATATGATTTTTATATTATAGAGATAATAAAAATATGATTTTTATATAGTAGAGATTATAAAAATATGATTTGTATAAGACAGAGAATATAAAAATACAATTTTTATATACGTAGAAAAATAAAAATCTGATTTTTATTATATATATATTGAAATAAAAATGTGATTTTTATAGCATCGAAATAAAAATTCGATCTTTATATTAGAGGTAGAAATTTAAAAATATAAGTTTTATATAGAAAGAAGCGTTGTAAAAATATGTGAAGTAGAAATAAAAATATAATTTTTATTTATTGGAATGAAGCAATAAAAATATAATTTTTATTATGAACAGCGTGGTAAGGACTGCATTGGAATTTCAAACAAATCCAAACGGTTCAGAAGTTCAAAAATAAAACGGCGGAGTGGAACCCTCGGTGAGAACTTCTCACTTTAGTTCTTGTTTTCTAATTAAAATATATACTACGATGCAGACAGTGCTTAGCAGCACCCAACACTCATCCACAGACCATAGACGACTTGTTTGATTTTGTTGTGTTGTGAAAATTGATTGTGATGTGGAATGAATGGAAATATACGCATGTATTGAAATAAATTATTTATCGTTAAAAATATAAATTTAACGTGAATGTGAATAAATAAATATTCATTTACAAATCGAACGATTTGTTTATGTACACTGATTTGACTGATATTGATTGGTATGGTAAATTTTACACGTTGCCCAACTGCACAAATAAAAATCTGTGTTTGTTGACTGAAACCCCACACGGGTATTGGGATGATATTTGACGTACACTAATCCTGATTGTTTAGTTGTATGTCAATCGATAGGTTGACAGACAGTTGTGTGGTGCACTTTCGATGATGGTTGATTATTTATCATTGCTATTATATACATGTGTTGTATGGAATCCATATAATTAACATTATATGGTAATTGATTGGGCCTCATTCCAATTGGGAAAATAAATAATATTATGAAATATAGATTCATCTGTTGAATAGAATAAATATTGATGTGTTGAATAGAAAAAAATATCCACGTGTTGAAAATATTCATGTATTGAGTAAAATCTTTAAACAATAAAATTTACATCTTTATCATATATAAAATTAGAAACTAACTAGAAACGAGCTAAGATGAGTGGTTTCCTGGGTATAGATCTGATGCTGGTTTTGGCCTTCGGGGTTAATATTTAGGGAATCGTTCTCTTACTAATTTACGGTTAGAGTCTGATTAAGAATTAAACGATATAAAAACACAGTTTTATCAAATATATAAAATAACAAAAATATTCATGTGTTGACAATACTCATGTGTTGAGAATATTCATGTGTTGAATAAAATAATATTCATGTGTTGAAAGTATTCATGTGTTGAATAAAATATTTATACAATAAAATTCACTTTTTTATTGTAAGTAAGAATTAATAAATATTCTTGTGTTGAATAAAATATATATTCATGTGTTGAAGAAAATATTCATTTGTTGAATAGAACAACGAAATTATTGAAATATATAAAGCCGTGTTGATTAGATATGCGCCATTTTGACGTAAACGATATTTATATCGATTATATTCATTTTTATAATGAATATAGAAAAGGAAGTGATTTTAGAATATAATGTTCTGAAAATATTATCCTTTATATATAAATGATATGAAATATTCAATTTTGATTTGAAATTGAATATGAAGTTGAAATTGTTTTGAAAACAAATTTAAAACGTTTTATAAAATACGTTTTGAAATCGACGAAATATATATAATAAATATATATATATATATATATCATATATATTAAATGGCCTGAATAGAACACGTCGCGCCGCGGCAGTTCACGAATTTCGACCATTGCCTTCGAATTGGCGTTACTGGAGATCCGACCGTCGGATTCTCTTGAAATCGGAACCTTTGGGTTCGTATCGAAAAGAGCTTTCCAATGAATATTAGAAATTCGAAATCTAACGGTTGGATTTGGAATTATGTCCAAATCAAATTTGGAAAAGGTCGTTGTAAGTGCAGTTCGACGACCGTTTTTGGAAATCGACTGGACGGGCCTTGATAAAATTATTAAAAATATTAATAATTTTTGTAAAATCATAATAAATGATTCAGAAAGAATTGGGGTGAAAAATCCCATATTTAAAAAGGATAAAAAATATATTTTTATTGAAATGAACTAGTTATGAACTAGAATTATAATCCAATATTTTTGAATAAATAAATTGGGTTTGAAGTGGTTTTAAAAATAATCAAAATTTCCAATATACGAATTGGAATGGATTTGAATCGAAATTATCTTCGGAATATTTCGATGTTAGATTTCGTGATTATACAGATATGGTTGTGGAAATTTGAAAGATATATATATATCGTTATTTCCAATACGATATTTGTTGGTTTCAGAATTTGATATTGAATATAAGTCGATATATTGTCTATTCAGAGCCTTGTATTTAATATCAAATGGGATTATGGGTTCGTTGTGAATGGTGTCTTAAATAACACTATTCTTGAACCCAGTTTAGAAAAGAAAAAACCTTTTAGTTAAGATTTAGTGAAATTGTCCAGTTAATTAGTATTTAATTGGAATTGAATTTGAATTGGTTTTTCGGTTTATCGTGAGCGGTGTTTTGAATAACACCTGTTCTTTAACCCGATTAACAATAGAATGTGATTTTGGGTTTATCGTGAACCGTGTTTTAGATGACATTGGTTCTTTAACCCAGTTAAAGACAGGATATTGATTTTTGAGAAGATTAAAACTAAGTGGAGTTTTAATGAATCTTTAATTAGATTAAAGTGATCGAGAATGGAGTATCACCAGTTTTGCTCCAAGCAATAGTTAAATCTTTAATTAGATTTGAACGTGAAATGGTAATTTATATTTACCGATTACACCATGGTGTTAGATATGGAGTATTACCAGTTTTGCTCCATGGGATAAATAGGTTGGGATTGGGAAATAAAATAAATAATTACTTCGGTGTGGTTCGCTAATCCCGACTAGTTTGGAAAACCTTAACATGGTTTGAAATGATATCCAAAGGAAGATTAAAGAATAAATTTAGAAGGATTTATCTTTGATAAAATTAATGGGAACCTTTCCCTAAGAATGTGAATATTTGAATAGAAGAATATTCTGAATTGGAATAAGGCGTATGTTGCGTTTGTGTAACACTTGTTTATTATATACGCGGGTTATTCGGAAAGGCCGGATTTATACCCATTCTGAATAACCGATTCGACAATAAGTCGAAGATGAAGACGTTGGTTGAAGAACGGAGGTCTTCACATCGTTTGGATGATTATTGATGATCTTGATTGGCCTGTACACCCAAGAGGAGGGAATCAGTTGGTGATCATCCAGACGTACTTGGAGATCGATGGATATGCGAGGAATAAGGATCCTCCAGTTTCGTTCAGACCCAAAACGAACTTGTAAATGGACTGTGTGTCTGACATTGGATTTTATTCTGTGCGATTGATTTCTATTAAACATATATCTATTTGGCGACGGAGAATTTATTCTCTTGCTTAACGCCCTTCTCTGAGACGTACGAGCTTAGAGGTTATATATCGATAGATATCAATCGCATGGCATGAATTGCCTGTGTGGCATGCCTATGTGGCAGATGATCAAGGCTTTTGTTGAAAATCAAAGTCTTGTGGTTGATGATCAAAGCACGACCTATGTGGCACAGCTTTGTGTACAGCGTTAATTCGCAAGCCTCACACCTCGGCATGAGTCAAAAACGGGATAAGGACCGTTGGGAGAACACGACGTTTCTTTCTAGCTATGGGTGATGTCAGTGATCTACCAGCCCTAACATTTATATACTTTTTACCTGTATGGTTGTTGGAATGCGAGGCGCCTCGGATATAGGTCTGATAGGACTGGGAAACGTGTGTTCAGGAATAGCCAATCCTCAAAAGTAAGAGAGGACCGGCCCAACCGACTCCAAGGATCGTTGTGTGTGGTCCTGAGACATTTGCTAGAGTGTCTCGAAGAGAGAGGAGCTTGCCCCTTGCCTCGACTCATGATGGAATCCAATTTCCAATACGTGACATTTCGGTTTTATATGTAGAACCTAGTATAGCGACATAGTAGCTTGGGATATTATGCCGTCTATGATTGATACATTTATATTCGAAGATGTTTTGACACTATACTCTTATAGTAATAATAAAAGATGAAATTTAGCGTGTCAAGCATTCTTTGGCTATTATAAGGTAAAACCCTATCCTCCGGCTTGTGTTGCATTGTGTGATGGGACCTAGGTCTTATAATAGCTTCATTTTTCTTTATTTAGCATTGCGCTGTTTGTTTTATGCATTGGTATTCTTAGGAGGAAACCCAATCCGTGTTACACGGCGTGGTCCCCTGATTTACCTAACTTTAAAAGTAAAGATTTGTAACTATTTTAGTTCTCACACCAGTCACATGACTGACCTGGAGTTTATTGTTTTAACCTACACTCTGGATGCCATTATTTTCCGCACGGGCAGCTAGTAGTTTTGGTTTTGCAGATTTATATTCACATGATCCTAGTTTACAACTGGAATGATATTCGGAAAGCTCTGTATATGTATATCTCTTTCAGTTGTGTTTTGTATTATTTTCCACTGCTATGTAATTTATTGTAATCTCTGATATTTAGTACATGTGTAATATTTATTCATACTCTATAATATTCTTGTACTCAGATGTAATTGTTGTAATAAGCAATGAAATGTTCTTCATGTCGGGCATATTTCAAGTGGAATAATGAAATTGAAAAATGAATTTAAAATCAACTGGAATGGGTATGGATATGCAGAAGAGCATATGGATGGAAGATAAGAATGTGAGGATGGATTGTCCAAAAATGGTGGACATATTATCTGCAATAAATAATGAAGAGTTGGATATTAATATGAGAATTAGAAGTTCTAGATAAAAACTGAGTTATGGAAATATGGAGTATAAGATTTCACCCAAGTGGGTTATGAGGAGTTAGTGTCATAGCATATCTACTACTTTGCAATTTCGAGTACGAAATTATTTTAAGGGGGAAGGAATGTAACGACCCGGATTTTTACTGATTTATTTTGAAAACTTAAATTTATTTTAAATGTTCTATTATAAATATAAATGGAGATTTATATGGAATTTATTTTTAAAGACGAAGTTTTAACGTATAATTTATAATATAATTTAAATTGAGCTCGAAATAGTCGCGATAGTTCATAATTTACGATTTAAAACTACAACTAAATGTACAGAATCCAATATAAATCGAATTCGATAAAACCAGTTACATCGTGTTTCGAATAATAAGCCATCGTAGGATTTCTAATTTTGCTTCGACTGAACATTGAAGGTGCTAATACGAATATAAAATGAGGAATGTTAACCATGCGTTAAATGAAAGGGGTTGCTTTCGAAAAGAAAATCAAAAACAAATCTATGAAAATCTATGCCACATCATAAAATCTTGTCAAGGCTCGCAATGTCGTTTTCATAATTTAAGGCAAAATCTTGCATGAAGCACTGATGTATACTTGGTCAAAAATTCCGCTGTAGTTTTGGTCTAGGTTCAATGAAATCTCGGCATGATCCTATCCTACCATTTCAGTAGCATATCGTATCCAACCTTAATCAAATGAGTTCTTCAATCGTAGAAGTTGGCTAAATAACTAACTAAAATAAAAGCCTGGTAAATCTAAACATAAGCTTAGCCAAATCCGCATATATCAACATCTTAGCTGTAATGTACGGCCAAGTTACAGAATAAGTAAATAAAACTGATCTAAACATCATTAATTTCAAGATTTTTGCATTGGGAAAATCGTAACTTCCTTTCTTTTGTTTACAGTCGAAAAACAAAACACGTACAATCTAAACTTTCACAGACAAACACTTCGGCCACTCTTACATTCAAACATCTCTGCTGTCTTTGTACTAAGTATAAAAATAAAAATAAATAAAACTTAGCCTATCATAAGTTTCCAAAGACACAGACCTATAAATTAAATAAGGGACATGATAGTGTGAGACCTTCACTGCTTATACCTCTGAAAAAAGAATTAAATTGAGCATAGGGATAAACTGAAGAAAACGAGACCTACTCTATCCTATATATGTGCGCTCCAATCCATTTCAGTCCCGTGCGTAACAAGTCTTTTGAAACCGTGCAAGCCAAGCAATTCAAAACCGTGCATAGCACGTTTCAATCCCTATAAATAAATCAAACTGACACCCCTCTTTTGCTTTCTTCCAGCAAATCCAAAACGCAAATTCTTTCCTCAATACAAACCATCCTTTCTAAATCCAATTAAAATCAAATCTTCAATAAAAACTGGTGCTTCCGAATCCATTCAACTTCGTTCAACATGAGATTCTATTTTGTACCATTTTTATACCATTCGAAAGGCATTTCTGGAGTTCTCGGAACGACAGAGGACTTGGCCCGTCTCGATCGGAGCCCGGTGATCGAAGTCAATGCAGGCGGTGAGTTTGAGGAGGTGAAGACTATCCAGTGTTTTGCTGAAGTCGCGGTGGTGGTTAGTTATGAGGTGGCGACGCGGCAGTGAGGTAGACAGGGTTGTTCCTGTGTTGTTTTGCCGATGATGGTTCGATTTTTGGGGCTGATGATCTCAGAAGTTGATTTTGTGTGATGCGATAGTGGAGTTAAGGGTGAGAATGGGATGTTGGATGTGGTCAAAGCGGTGAAAAGATTTAGTCAAAAGGGGGAAGTCTGTTTTGAGTGGGATGGAATCGGATTTACTTTGACCTGGAAATGGGTGTTATTGTGTGATGAATGATGGAGTGTTGGCCGTGTGGAGTGAAGTGAGATTAAACAAAGGAAGGTGCGGTTTGTTTTCTTTTACTTCTGATTGTGGACAATGTAACAATGGTAAGCAAGGAGGTGGTAGTGAGGCGCGGGTTTGGTTATGGAAGTGGGGTAAGTGTCGCGGGTTGAATATCGGTGACATGGAGAAGATGAGGTAAAGACAAGGAATAGCAAGGTATTGTTAGTTTTTGAAATAAGAGAGTGGGGGTGGAGGACATAAGCACAAGAGGTATTAGCAGTGAAGAATGAAGGTTAAGGGTTTAAAACGTGGGTAGTAGGATTAGTCTAAACAAATTTTGGTTATAGGGCAAGTATGAACGTGTGGTACCAGTATGGTGAAGACATGGTGATCACTGGGTTGCGGTTTTGAGGAAAGCTACTGATTTTTGTGAAAGTGTGGTTGGAAGAGGGAATAGAAGAGTGACCTAGAAAAAAAGAAGTACGAAGGTGAGGAATTACGTGATTTCTTAATCCCGGGTTTGAAGGGTTAATCACAATTTGACACAGTTATTAACGGAACTGGAGCATCCGTGATTACCCATTAATTAGCGGCTTAATTTACGGTTAAGGTAAATCTATAAAAAAAAACATAATTAATTATTGGTCAGAATATTATATATTATTTAAATCTTGTAACACATATAAATAGTTCATTCCTGAACAGAATCAGACAAAGCTAGTCACGTTGGAATCGTAGGAACAAGATATATGTTGTGGACTATCGTGGTTGAGAACGGAGCTAACTGGAATTTCAGAGAAAAATCAAATGCATGTTTTATTTTAAAATAAAATAAAAGCAGAATCATCAACTGCAAAACAAGGTGAGTAAACTCACTAACTCCAACTCATTCATATTTTTATATAAACAAGTTTTAAATTTTATTTTGTAGTAATTTTATACTACACGACGATTGTTTGGATGAATGGTTGATAAAAATGATCGATACAGTTATATCATTGATCAATTATTAGTTCTGTTTAATATGTTATTTCATTTTGATGTGAAATAACATATTGATGTGATTAACATCTGTGGATGCAGGGAAATAGATTGGAGGGATCCAAATGGATTCCTCAACGTTTATATTACTGTTTTTTGTGATATATGATGTGTTATATAATCCATGATTGGATATGTTGTGTTTGATTTACCCTGGCCCTAGAACTTGGTATTTTAGATACCGTAAAACATTTTCAAATGTTGAAAAGGAAATTGAGATTTAAAAATGGAATTCATTTCCAAAATAGAAATTAAATTTCGAATATAGTGGAAATAGAAACCTGTTCAAGTGGATAAATCAAGAAGTTGATTTTAAACGAGTTTATAAATTAATTGAATTATTTATCATTGAATAAATTGAAATATAAATTCTTTATTTGAATTTATATGGAAAAGTGGAAATCGGATTTGAAAGCAATATTTGAGATGGGATTTGAACTTAGAAGATTATAAAGGAAATCATAAACAAGATTTTTTTTAGCGATTGGAATAAAATCAGATTCGTTTGAAAAATTCTGAATAGAGGTTATAAATAGAATTTGGGTTTAAGATAATATGCATAAGTACAAAATCAATAGATTGTATATAAAAGAAGTATATTCAGGTTAAAGTGAGTAATGGTTCAAAGGAAATATTTTGCAAATGAAATATTTATAAAGGGAAACACATAATATAGTTTTATGTTAAACATTGATAAATGGATTTTTGGAAAAAAATCCAAGGAAAGAGGTCTTGTTGTAAAGAAGGTGAAAAGCGGATTTTTATCCTTATATACACTTTATATTATGGGTTTCGACAAAACAGAATGGTATATGTCTGCATTATGTAAATCCATACATTTTGATTATCTTTTAAAATGAACAGCGAGAGCATGTGCGTCACACACGGGACTTTATTCTAAACAGCAATTTTATCGCTGTCATTATAATAAATGTTTTATAAACCTAAACAGCAATTATAACGCAGCTATTATAAGTTATTTTTATAAATCAAATATTTGGAAATAGCGATTATAACGCTGCTATTATAAGTTATTTTGTTAAATCAAATATTCTGAAACAGCGATTATAACGTTGCTATTATAAGTTATATTTTTATAAATCAAATATTTGGAAACAGCGATTATAACACTGCCGTTATAATTAATGTTCTTCTGTAAAAGAAGTGGACTCCTAGATTGAATCTGAGAGTCGCGTATGCAATGCCTTGTTTGAAGTTGTGATCTTTGACTATTTCAAAGTTGAGGATGTTGTTCAAAGGTCTGATAGGTAATTATACCCCAACTTGACTGACTTCATGATTGATGGACAAATAGTTAAGGTTCGATAGTGAAGGTGAGTAATACGGTTAGTAATGAATGATTTAATTGTGTTGGCTATAATAACGATGTTTTTAACATCGGGTCAATTTAAAGAATTTTGGAAACGTTTTCTCAAATAAAATAAGAGATATTATCTTTGCATAGAAAATGAAATAATTTGGTAAGTGAGGAACTAAGAAAATGGAAATGTGTTCGATATTAATAATGTATAATTTCTGAATATAGAAAATAAGGATTCATGGATAAATATAAATGTTTCTAACTCGAATAAAAGATATTTTCTCGAATAAAGGAATTTTGATATGGGAAATGTTTTTCCAAGAATCGAGAAAGACAATCGAATTTTGAAAGAACCTAGAAGATGGAAAAAGGGAATTTGGAGTCGATAATATAATAAGGAATTAATATAAAAAAGAGGCCAGTATTGTTTGATGCTTGATCGGTAGGATTTCCAATTGGAAATAGGATCATTGATTGTATGGATGTTACTTTGATTGTTAAATCACCGACTATCAAAGTTTTGATTTATTTTGTACCTCCGTTATCAGTATAGATAGACCGGGATCAGATTTAATATCTGAAAACCACTCCGTATTGGTATAAGCATTACGAATCAACTTATGTTGAAGGGATTATGAAGATGGAGTAAAGCGCAAGGGCTGTTCTATTAATCCTAGGTAGAAACTACCTAAGATGGATTAATAGAATGGTGCCTTCGGTTTGCCCAGACCCAGGACAACTTGTAAGGACGAGTCTCTGACAGAGTATTTCCAAAGGGATTACGTACGTTGATTCCTTCAAACGTACGAAGTTGGTGGCAAAGAAGAGAAACTTCTTTAGCCTAACAATCTGAGTATTCTTGTGGGAATCAATTAGTGATTTCCGATGGATCCGATGATGTGGCACTCAATGTGAATTGTGGCCAGATGTTCTGAAAGATAATTCAAACCTCAAGCCTCACAACCGGTAATTGACAAAAATCGCATAGGCAGCATGGCTACGTGGGTCGCTCCCATTAGGATGTATAATCACCTATCTAGAGAAATTCCATTTGGTTCTTTAATCTATCGATGCTGTCCCTTTCGGGAAACGATTGCTGATCCCAACTGTTGGTGATATACATTCGATACACTCAAGCGAAATGAGTGGTCGGTCATGTGTGGGCCGGGTTGAAAGAAGTTCTTGTTGAACCCCGGTGTATCCTCTCTAGAGTACATTGATCGGAAGGTGGTTCCATACCTTGTCATGTTGGAAATCCAATCTCCAATAAGCGCCCTGCGGTTTTCGATTTTTTATTATATATGGAGCATGAGATGCAAGCGTTCTGTTAGATTCTATTTATTTGATGTAGACATTATTAAAATATCATTGGATTTGATATTAAAAAATATTTTTGGTTATCGTAAGGTAAAAACCATTCGTGTTTATGTGTGGATCGGTCTTACGATTATCATTTCTTTCGAAAGGATTTTGAAGGTTAAACAAATGGTTGGAGTTTACTCATACCAGTCCCATGACTGACCCAGAGTTTATTTTGTCTGTTTTTCCTAAACTCTCGGGTGCCCAAATTTGTACGGGCAGTCAAGTAGTTGGGATTTTACAGATCCACTTAGAGGAGATAGAAGCAGGAGGCTTCATCAGTTAGCTGTAGACTATCATATTTTCCGATGTGTACTATGTTGTATCTAGAAATAGGAGTTTATAACTGTTCCAGAAATAGCTGTTGTGCTCTGATGATGGTATGTATATAAAGTTACTGAATTATATTTCAAAGTTTACGTTATCTAATATATTTTATTCGTTCCGGTGTGAGTTTGTGATCTTCGTTTTCTTCTATTCTAATATTTCTTTCTTTCTATTTCTCATCCTCTAACTTCTTTCTAATAATGATTCGTATTTCTGTGCAATTTGGGTTGGACGTGTGGTGTTATTAGTCGACTCAAAGAGTATGGAAATTCGGGCCATTACATGAACGACCATTCATTTCGCTTGAATGTTTCAAATATATTATCACCTTACAGTTGGTATACCAATGTAACCGTTCCCGAAAGATACAAAAGAGAAAGAAGAACAAAATTGAATATTCTCTAGATGGTGACAATATACCCTATTTGGGAGCAACCCACTTAGCCATGCTACATTCCCGATTTTTTTCATTTCCCGGTTGATGAGGCTTGAGGTCATAACATATCTTTTGGCAGGTCACATCTTCGTTTACTTTGAATGCCACATTGTCATACCTTCCAAATCACAAGTTGATTTCTCCAAAATTTCTACTGGTATAAAGCTAAGAGAAACGAATTCCTCTACACCAAACATGAATACGTTTGAAGAGATCAACTTATGTGGTCTATTAGATATATTTTGTCAGACATTTGTCCATACAAGTTGTCCTAGGACAAGACAAACCGAAGGCACTATTATGTAAATCCATCTTAGGCAATTTCTACTTAGGATCACCAGAACATCCCTTGCATAAACTCTGTCTTCCATTATCTTCATCATATTTGATTCGCAATGCTAACACACACACAGAGTGGTTTTCGGATAACAAATCTGATCTCAGTTTGACAACGGAAAAATCTTCAAAAACTTTGATAGTCAGTTATTTAACTATCAAAGGAAACATCCATACAAATAATGATCTTACTTAGAAATGGAAGTTATATCAATCAACCATCAATCAACACTGAGCCTCTTTAAACAGATTTATCAATAATTTATCCATTTCCCAATTTTCTTCCAATATTTCCACCTAGATATTTCTCAAAACCAGTTTAGCCTCTTACGATTCTTGAAAAACTTTTCCATATATCCATAATTTCTTATTTTCTATATTTAGAAAGTATACATTATCAATATCAGAAAACATTTCCATTTCTATTCACGCATCATTATTCATACGCATCATCAGTCCCTAACCGTAAACTGGTAAGAGAACAACTTCCTAAGTATCAACCTCGAAGGCCAAAACCAACATCAGATCAACACACCGAAAGTCGTTCAACTTGACTAATCTCCAGTTAGTTTCTAATTTCCTTAACTCAATATCTTAACTTTTTATTAACTAAATCATGGCTTACAAGACTCTTGGATTCAGTTTACGAATGCACTTCTTTTATAGAAAATATTGATTATAACGATAGCATTATAATCTCTGTTTCCAAAATATTAAATTTTAAAATATAACTTTGATTCACTACTTTTAATAAATAAATAATATTTAATTGATTAATTGAATAAATAATCTTAATTTAAGAATGAAAAGTAAATAGAACTTTCCTAAATACAACGTCTAACTCTCCTAGGGATAAATTCTATTCGACTAACGTTCCGAACTATGGAATAATTTACCATTTCAGGTTTAATCAATTGCTAAATTCATTTTTGAATTTATCACTTCGAAACATCACTAATATCTTTTATAACCATTCCAATTTGCAAAACATTTGCTTTTAAACTATTATTCACTTTAAAACGTGAATATTATTCGTCTATAGAAATTTGGACCTATTTTATTTAATTAAATCTTGATTTAAATAGAAAATACAATCTACAGTTGAAAATTCAATCTATCTAGTTATTTTATAAATTCATACTTCATATTTTATTTCATAAACTTCGTTTATAAGTTATAACTTAATCTCGATTACATAAGCGATTATAAATTATTAGTTTCAAATCGAATATTAACATCTTATCAAAATATCAAATTATATAATATATAATTCCTAAAAATAAATTATTTTTATTACGTTCAACATAGTCGAATTACAATTATAAATCCAAATGTATATATTTCAATTTTATTTAAATTTCAAACATCAAAATAAATTTCATCATTTTATTTAGAAACAATTCGCAATTTTCCCTTTTACTATTCATTCTTGAATTTACATTCCTGAATAATACAATAATATTTTTTTCATTTCATTTATAAACATTGTTTACAAATTTAACCGCTAGTTTTTATTATTAAAACAGTTATAATATTCTAGCCCATTAAGAATAGATTTTTCTTTTTCAAAACCCTAATTCTTTTCCGTTTCGTTTGAATATATTTTTACAGTATTTAAATACCAATTATTTCAGGGTCAATGTTACTCAAACGTCCCAAACACACAATAATCAACCACAGATTATTTGTCACATCATATAACGCAATATATGAAAAACAAAAATACAATTATTAAGGAATCTAGTTGGATTACTCCAACCTATTTCCTGCATTCACAGATGTTAATCAATATAAATAACCTTAATTTCATATCAATATGAAATCTCATGATAAATAGAATCAATATTTAATTAATGATTTATATATTTAACCATATCTATAATTCCAACCAATTAATTAGCGATTCATCCAAACAACCATCACACAACATTCAATCATTACTTATTAATATTAAATAACATTTATAATATCATAAAATTGGACAGAGTTAGTGAGTATACTCACTTTGGTCGTTAATCATTGAATAACGATTAACGTGGGTTGATTCGAATCAGGTGTTTTATTTCTCCATAAATTGAGATGAGTTCCAAATCGCTGCAAATCAATTACATTGCGTAGCCTTCGTCCATACGATCCCAACGGATCTTGTTTTGTCGGATTCTGATCATGTATGTAAAAGTTGTTTATTTTAAAAGTTTGAATATAATTTAAACCATGTTATTATTATTAATTAAACAATTTTTTTAATTACCCTCTAATCCATTAAAAGCTTCATTAGGATGCCTAAACATATTACTCACCACCTCTTCTCTTCCAGTAACAAAATCGCACAGCACACTCCCCATTACCGAATCATTTAACTCCATTCCCCCCTTCATTTCTTCATGGATTTACAAATAAAAGTCACCAACATCCTTCTCCTTATATAACAACCCGCAAATTCTGAACCAATTTAAAAATTTTATTTTAGAAAATTTTAATGAATTTTGGGAATATAAATTGATTTATTTAAATAATAATGGCTAAAATTTATTTTAATCAAAGTTGAGACGAATAAATTTAGTTTGACCATAAAAGGGTTAAAACTAGCGCGGTAGTTTGAAATTTTAATTTTAAACTTTAACTGAATGTACAGGATTCAAAATAAATCAGAATTGAGTAAAACCAAAAATATTTGAATCTGTTTAGCCATATCTTTCTAACGAATCTGAAAAACTGAGATTTCACTTTATAATTTAAAAGTTATGTCCAGTTTAAAATTTAGAAAAGTCGCTGTATAATTTATATATATTTTAATATAATATATTGGCCTTAAAAATAGCCATTTTTCAAATGACCTCCGTTTTCGACGAAACCACTTTTGTTGGAACCAGAATGTCAAAATATTGCTAGGTTTCAATTTTCAGAATTTTTCGAATTATTATGTAAGCGTGGCAAAATAAAATGTGTTTTGACCATTTCAGTCAAATTTAATCGACTTAAAAATGACCATTTTTCAAACAGTCTCAGAATTCAACGAAATTAGTCTTGTTAGAATCGTATTGTCATAAGAAAGCTAAAAATATTTTTTTTTGGAATTTTCTGAGTCCGTATGTGGCCCCGGTGAATTTAATTGTAAGGTTGAATTTAATAATTTAAATATTAAATTAAATAAAACAAGCTGTAGACTTAGGATTTGGGCCTCGAAACATGTTCCATTGGGTCCGAGAGGGGGATATTTGGCTAGGACCAACTCTTGTTGAGCTGGATTTGGAGTTTGTTAGATGAACGGGCTTAAACTAGAAAATTAAACATTTAAATATTATAAATATAATAGAAAACATTTGAAAACCCTAATCCCCAAAAAGAACGAGCCGCCGCCTCATTCATCCCATTGCTGAAACGCTCTCACCTTCCTCCACTAAATTCTCCTCCATCTCCACAAACCAGACCCCAAGCCATACACCACTTCGAAGATCTTCCTTCCCTCTCCATTTCCATACGAGTTGATCGTCACTAGGAGGCACAAACACCGAGAACAGGGCCCCCAAACCCCGCGGGTTTCCACCGCCGCCCTGCACACGTGGCGCCACTGAGTGGGCCACCACCCACGGCGAACGTGCGCCGCCCTCCCTCCTTCCACGTGGCGGGTCCTGATCGTTGTCCGGTGCCTCGGTGTTCGTGCGAATTGGAACCCTACCTTTGAACGAGACGTGAATACATCGGCCTGAAACAGTATAAGGTGGAAGAAGAAGGCTTAATTAGTTTATTTAATTAATTCTATTAAAATGTTATTAAACTTCATAAAATCATATCTTGTTCATTTTTGATCAGAATTCGACAAAATTGAATCTGTTGGACTCGTATTTCTGAGATCTACGCGATGGAACTGTCCTTGACCAGAACGGAGCACTTTGAATTTCAGCCAAAAATGCGATGTGAGATATCTATTTAAATTTAAAATTTATTATTTAATTAAATTTGAAATTTATATTTATTTCATATTCATGATTGTATATATAATTATTGCAATGTTGATTTGTTCTGTGATGACGATTGCTGAGTTGTATTTGTTGCTTAATGATGATGATTGTTGTTTGGCTAGATTTAGATTTACATCGATTAAAATATAGAATTAGAAATATTCCTTTTTGGTTTACTTTAAAAGGATGAAGACCAAATTCACATTTTATTTGCATTGGAATTAAAGTTACTCTTTTATTTGCATTTACAAATGTAGATATTCATTGAACTCGAAGTTTATCCTTTTATTTGCATCTACAAATACAATTATAGTTTGAAATTAAAGTTCGATCCTTTATTTGCATCCACAGATGCAAATATATATTGAAATGAAAATTATACTTTTATTTTGCACCTACTAATGCAATTATATTTTAAAATATAATTTATTCTTTTATTTGCATTCACTAATGCAAATATTCATTAAAAATAGAATTTATTCTTTTATTTATATTCACAAATATAAATAAACTTTGTAAATAGGACTTGTTCTTTTATCTACATTCACCAATGTAAATATATATTGAAAATAGAAATTGTTCTTTATTTGCATTCACCAATGCAAATATATATTGAAACAAATTATTCTTTCATTTGCACTCACCAATGCAAGTACATATATTTGAAAATAAAGTTTATTCCTTTATTTGCATTTATCAATGCAAATATGCATTGAAATTAAAGTTTATTCTTTTATTTGCATTTACAAATGAAAATATAAAATGAAACTAAAGTTTATTCCTTTATCTATATGCACCAATGCAAATATATCACATTCTTATACCTTGAATAGAATTTGTCAAAAATATACATTTTTATACATTGAATAAAATAATAACATTTTTGTCAAATTATGATTGGTGAATTAAAGGTAACATTTTTGTTAAAACATAAGTAGTGGAAAAAAATAACACTTTTGTTAGAACCTGATTTATTGAAGATAAAAATTTATTCCTTTATTTGCATTTACTAATGCAAATATACATTGAAATTAGGACCTGTTCTTTTATCTGCATTCACTAATGCAAATATACATTGAAATTAGGACCTGCTCTTTTATATTCATTAACTAATGCAAATATACATTGAAATTAGGACCTGTTCTTTTATCTGCATTCACTAATGCAAATATACATTGAAATTAGGACCTGTTCTTTTATCTGCATTCGCTAATGCAAATATACATTGAAATTAGGACATGTTCTTTTATCTGCATACACTAATGCAAATATACCTCGAAATGAAAATATTTCTTTTACTTGCATCCACAAATGCAAATATACATCGGAAATTAAAATTTGTCCTTTTATTTGCATTCACAAATGTAAATATTCATTGAAAATAAAATTAGTTCTTTTATTTGTATCCATTAATGCAAGTATTTGTTAAAAATAAAATTTGTTCTTTTATTTGCATTCCATGTTTCCAAAGAAACTATAAATAAAAGTTACATTTATTTATTTATTTATTCGCATTCCTTATTGCAAATAAAACATTAAAAATTAAGGTTTTACTTTTGTTTGCAATTCTAAATGCAAACAAAACATCAAAATGTAAGTTACATTTTGATTACATTTTTGATATAAATAAAATGTCATTTGAGAGTTGCATTTTTATTTGCATCCTTTAATGCAAATAAAACATGAATTAAATCTCTCATTTTACTTTCAAATTAAGAATTACCTTTTTATTCACATTTTCAGATGTAAATAAAAGATAGGATTTAAAGGTTATATTTTAGTTACATTCTAGTTGCAGCAAAAATGGTAAGAATTAATGTTTCATTTATTTTCATTCAAAAGACAATATGAAGCATAGATTTTAGATATTCATTTCTTATTGAAATTTTATGTGAAATGAAAAGAGTCATTTTGTCAGATATGTTCTAGGAAATAAAAAGAGTCCTTTTGATCACTTTAAAAGAATGAATTGGAATTGTTTATTTTAGCTATGGTGAAAGAATGAATAATTAAACATTCATATTTTTGTCATTAAAGTAGAAGTAGACAAAAGTACTCATTTTTGTCTAAATCAAAAGAATGTGACGAAATATAGCACTTGTATGTTAAATTAGAATTAAAATACAAATTGTTCACCTTTATCAATTTATAATAGTTAAATCCAATTATCCTCCTTTGTCAATTTATACTTGTTAAAACAAATTGGTCTCTTTGCCAAATTTCAATAGTTAAAACAAACATGATCATTATTTTGGTATATAAGTTTTGACAAAACAAATATATCACTTTTATCTGTTTGATAAATTTAAAATGGTCAGTTAAACAAACACATCACTTTTATTTGTTTTGTCGGAATAGATTTGTCGACAAAACAAAGTCATTATTTTTATTGTTTGACCAAATAGATTAATTGAACTAATACATTTATTTTGTCAAGATATAATAGGAAGAAAAATTACATTTTGTTAATTAAATTTAGAATAAAACAAAAATCACATTTTTTTGATTAAATAAAGAGTTAAACACAAATAGCATTTTGTAAAATAGGTTTGTGTTACCTCAAAATAGAAGTAACATTTCTTGAACATTTTGTTGGAATAAAACGTATATTTTTATTTGCATAACATGGAATAGGTTATATAAGTAAATATAAAGATCATTTTTATTTGCGAACCTACATTAGAAATTATATTCAAATATAGGAATCATATTTTTGGTCAAACATACATTATGTAACAACACGAAAATTTGGGCCAGTTTAAAATTTTTATTTTGGCAATTTTAGCGAATTTTGATTATTTAAAATGAATTATTTTAAATAATATCGACGAGAAATTTATTTTGAATATAATTCGTACGTATATATTTATACGCGTCGTCGTTAGAATATAAATAATTATATATAATTATAAATAGAATTGAAAATGGCGCGGTAGTTCAATAATTCGATTCCAAACTTCAATTGAATGTACCGGGTGCAAAACAATCCGGATTTTAGTGAAACCAAAAACATTAGGATCTAATTGATAATATCTTTCCAACGAATCCGAAAAATCAAAATTTCATAGCGGGAATCAAAAGATATGTCCAGTTGAAAATTCTGAATAGTCGCTATGGAATTTAGGCCCCTTAAAGATGGAAATTTTGCAAACGACCTCGGATTTCGACGAAACCACTTTTGTTGGATCCGTGATGTCAAATTATTGCTAGATTCCAAATTTCATAATTTTTCGAATCAATATGTGAGCGTTGCAAAGGAAAACGCATTTGACCAATTTCAGTTGATTTTAATCGACTGGAAATTGGCCATTTTTCAAACGGTCTCAGAATTCGACGAAACTAGTTTTGTTAGGACCGTATCGTCAATACGAAGTTAGAAAATATTTTTTTGGAATTTTTCAAGTTAATATGTGACCCCAGTAAATTGAAATGTACGTTTAAAATTCAATATAAGGATTCAAATGTTAATTTGAATGAAAACTAATCGAAACAGTCAAATCAGCCTACGAAACATACCCCATTGTGTTCGGAATACGGGTATTACGCTAGGGATGGCAGTCGTTGGGTTTAATTTGGGGGTCAGATGAAGTAGAATAAATTAGTGAATTAAATAATAATATAATTATTATATATATACTCTTTTCAAAGTCAACAACCCTAGTTAATTTCATTCGGCGGTCAACCAGAGGAAAAACCGCGCCTTCCTCATTGAAATCGACGATTTAAATCGCTCCCCTTTCCTCTCTAATTTTCACGCAATCCAAGAATTAAATTCGATAATCCATTAAACAAAGGTCGAAGAGCTAGCCGACCTCTCTCTGGTCAACGGTGGAGACCGTCCTTCATTCTCTGGTTCGCGGGTTTTGGAGCGTGAAGCAGCACCGTACGTGCTCGATTTGATGGGTGATGGCGAGCTCGAGTTTCGAGATAGTGACAGGCACAGGACGACGACGTGATGCTCAACACAGTGGCGACCTCCGATGACTTTCCGGCAACCCCAAGCGGCGACAAACAGGAACCCTAGATGGGTACGATTTTAGGCAGTAGAACTGGAAGAAGACGAACACTGTGAGCATTTCCTTTTTATACACAATATAAAACGATAAAAATTCTATTTTTTTTCTATGTTAAGTAGCAGTAAAATTTCAGTTTCAATATAAATTTGAATTGTTATGTAAATTTAAAAATATATACAAAGTTTAAAATCAGTTTTTAATTTATAAATACATTGGATAAAAATCAGTTTTTGTTTTAAAAATAAAAACATTGCTTTAAATTTCAGATTTTTAAATATGAAAAAAAAGGAAAAAAAAGAGATGATTTTTGTTCATAGAAATATATATATATATGAGTAATGTTTTTAGAAACAGATATTTTATAGTCAAATATACATTTGTTTTTGAAGTAAAAATATATAGACTTGATTTTGAAAAATATATAGACTTGATTTTGAAAAATATATAGCCTTGATTTTGAAAAATATATAGACTTGATTTTGAAAAATATACAGACTTGATGTTGAAAAATATACAGACTTGATGTTGAAAAATATACAGACTTGATGTTGAAAAATATGAAGTTATGGTTTTAAATATATGGAGTTATGATTCTTGAAGATAAATATTTGATTTTTATTATATGAAGAGCATTATAAAAATATGAATAACATTATAAAAATATGATTTTTATATAAAGTAGATAATAAAAATATAATTTTTATAAGTTGTAAAGAATAAAAATATAATTTTTATAAGTTGTAAAGAATAAAAA
The DNA here is from genome assembly GCA_030737875.1 of Allium sativum. NCBI lineage: Eukaryota > Viridiplantae > Streptophyta > Magnoliopsida > Asparagales > Amaryllidaceae > Allium > Allium sativum. The sequence goes on from CM060924.1 coordinate 976,345,049, forward strand.
TATAATTTTTATATGTTGTAGAGAATAAAAATATAATTTTTATAAGGTAGAGAATATAAAAATATGATTTTTATATAGTAGAAATCATAAAAATATAATTTTTATCCATGGAGTGATAATATAAAATGTGATTTTTTATATATGTAGCGAGCACGGGCAACCAAAGTGACAAAAGGCGGGAACGACAAGATTTTCTACATATGAACAGTCATGGAGTTTGGTTTAGCTTGCGGTGAGAATTTCTCACTCTTCAATTTCTTTTCTAGTTATATATATATACTAGGATGCAGACGGTGCTTAGTAGCACCCGACACAATCGTCCACAGACCATGGACTTGTTTGTTTGATTGCAAAAATTAGTTAGATTATTTGATTGAAATTGAGTTGTTTGGTGAAATGGAATGGATTGATTGATGTGTGAATGGCGTGGGCCTTCATTAGACCGGGGATAAGGCTAGGCCTCGTCCCGTTTCTAGTATCGTGCCGTTATGCCGTCGAAATTTCCTAAAATAAGTTAGAAAAATAAAAATATCATTTTTATTTTGTAAATGAACTGAATAAAAATTCATGTGTTGAAATAAAATATTTTATCGTTAAAAATAAAAATTTTAACGTGAAAGTGAATAAAATAAAATATTCATTTACAAACCGGACGGTTTGTTTATGTACACCTATTTGAATGACATTGATTGGGACGATAAATTTTACACATCGCCCAACTGCACAAATAAAAATCTGTGTTTGATTGTTTGAAACCCCACACGGGTATTGGGATGATATTTGAAGTACACTAATCCCGATTGTTTAGTTGTATGTCGATCGATTGATTGACAGGCTGTTATAAGCGTTGAATATTTATCTTTGATGCTTATACAGTGTAGAATGCACCTTGGATGATGGTTGATTATTCATCGTTGTTGATATATACATGTGTTGTAGAAAATCCATATAATTAACATTATATGGTAATTGATTGGGCCTCATTCCAGTTTTGAAATAGAATATTTGAAATAGAAATATTTGAAAAGAAATAATTGAAATAGAAATATTCGAAAAGGAATATTTGAAAATATCAATATATGAAGCCGTGTTGATTAGATTGACGCCATTTTGACGTGAACGATATTTATATCGATTTTATTCATTTTATAATGAATATCGAAAGTGATTTCAATATCTGATATTTCGAAATGAATTGAATATAAAGCGATTTCGAAATGAATTGAATATAAAGCGATTTCGAAATGAATTGAATATAAAGTGATTTCGAAAGGAATAGAATATAAAACGATTTCGAAATGAATTGAATTGAAAACGAATTCGAATTGAATTTAAAACGAAGTGAAATGAATTCAAATTGAATTGAAACTTGAATTGAATAGAAATGAATTTTAAAACGAATTTATAAAGAAAATTCAATTTTGATTTAAATTGAAATAGAAGTTGAAATTGTTTTTGAAACGAATTTAAAAACTATTTATAAAAATTCGTTTTAAATAGAAATCGACGAAATATATATTATATATATTATATATATAATATAATGGCCTGAATAGAACGCGCCGCGCCGCGGCAGTTCGCGAATTTCGACCATCGACTTCGAACGGATATTACGGGAGATCCGACCGTCGGATTCTCCTAAAACCGGAACCGTTGGGTTCGTATCGAAAAGAGCTTTCTAATGGATATTTGAAATCTAACGGTTGGATTTGGGATTATGTCCGAATCAAATTTGAAAAAGGTCGCTATAAGTGCAGTTCGATGGCCGTTGATGGAAATCGACTGTACGGGCCTTGATAAAATTATTAAAAATAGTAATAATTTGTGTGAAATCATAAGAAATGATTTAGAAAGAATTCGGATGAAAAACTCCATATTTGAAAAGATAAAAATAGATTTTTATCGAACTGAACTAGTTTTGAACTAGAATTATAATTCTATTTATTTTTAAATAAATAAATTGAATTTGAAAAGGGTTTTAAAAATAACCAGAATTTCCAATGATTGCATTGGAATGGATTTGAATCGAAACTGTCTTCGGAATATTTCGATGTTGGATTTCGTGATTATACAAATGTTGTTATGGAAATTTGAAAGATATAGATATATATATCGTTATTTCCAATACGATCTTTGTTGGTCGCAGAATTTGATATTGAATATAAGCCGGGATTTTTTCTATTCAGAGCCTTGTATTTAATATCAAATGTGATTTGGGTTTGTCGTGAATGGTGTCTTGACTAACACTGTTCTTGAACCAAGTTGAGAAAAGATTAAATCTTTTATTTAGATTTAATGAAGTGAACCAATTAAGTGATATTTAATTGGAATTGAATGGATATTGATTTTTGGGTTTATCGTGGACAGTGTTTTAAATAACACTCGTTCTTTAACCCGATAATTAATGGAAGGTGATTTTGGGTTTATCGTGAATCGTGTTTTAAATGACACTGATTCTTTAACCCAGTTAACGATTAAAACTAAGTGGAGTTTTAATGAATCTTTAATTAGATTGAAAAGATCGAGAATGGAGTATCCCCAGTTTTGCTCCAGGCGATAGTTAAATCTTTAATTAGATTTGAACGTGAAATGGTAATTGAATTTACCGATAACACCGTGGTGTTAGATATGAAGTATTACCAGTTTTACTTCATGGGATGAATAGGTTGGGATTGGGAAATTAAAACCAATGATTACTACGGTAAGGTTCGCTAATTCCGACTAGTTGAATCGAAATTCAAAGGAAGATTAGAGAATAAATTCAGGAATTTATCTTGGATAAAATTAATGGGAACCTTTCCCTATGAATGTGAAATCAGAAACTAAGTGTCGGTTAGCTAAGCAGAATGGTTTTCTGGATATTGATCTGATGTTGGTTTCGGCCTTCGGGGTTAATATTTGGGGAATTATTCTCTTGATTAATTTACGGTTAGTGACTAATGAATTGGAATGAGGCGTATGTTGTGTTTGTGTAACACTTATTTAAAATATACGCGAGTTATTCGGGAAGACCGGGTTTATCCCATTCTGAATAACTGATACGACGACAAGTCGAAGATGAAGACGATGGTCGAAGACCGGAGGTCTTCACGTCGTTTGGGTAATTACTGATGATCTTGATTGGGCTGTACACCCAAGAAGATGGAAACAGTTGGTGATCGTCCAGACGTACTTGGAGATCGATGGATATGCGGGGTACTAGGTGCCTCCGGTTTCGTTCAGACCTAGGAAGGACTTGTAAATGGACTGTGTGTCTGACATTGGATTTTAGTCCGTGCGATTGACCTCTATTAAATATATATCTGTTTGGCGGCGGAGAATTTATTCTCTTGCTTAACGCCCTTCTCTGAGACGTACGAGCTCAGGGGTTATATATTGATGGATATCAAACGCATGGAGTGAATTGCCTGTGTGGCATGCCTAAGTGGCAATTGATCGAGGCTTCTGTTGAAAAGCAAAGTCTTGTGGTGATGATCAAAGCACAGCCTGTGTGGCACAGCTTTGTGTAACGTGAATTCGCGAGCCTCACACCCCGGTGGTGAACCAAAAACGGGAGACGGACCTCAGGGGGGACATGCGTTTTCTTTCTAGCTAGGGTGGCGTCAGTGACCTACCAGCCCTGACATTTATATACTTTTCACCTATGTGGTTGTTGCTGTTGCGAGGCGCCTCGGTTTGATCGGACGATCCGGGTCCGATGGAGTCATTCGTTGGCTCATTTACGCCCCAAAGGGCGGAGGAACGCATTGTTCAGGCATTATAATCCACATCGGTGGACCGACCCTGACGATCCAAGGGGCAGTTACGGCTGTTCCTGAGGGGCGGGCTAGAGCGTCTCGAATCGGTTGAGGACTATCTTTTGCCTCGGTTCATAGATGGAAATCCAATTTCCAAATACGCGATTTTGCGGTTTTAATTGTAGAACTAGTATGGCGACATGATATATGGTACCCATGCCGCCTATGATTGATACTTATGATTTGAAGTTGTTTTATACACTATGCACTTATAATAGTATCAAATGATTTGTTTTTAAACGTATCAAGCATTCTTTGGCTGTTATAAGGGAAAACCCTATCCCCCGGCTTGCGTTGCATTGTGTGATAAGACCTGGGTCTTATAACAGCTTCATTTTTCTTTATTTAGCATTGCGCTGTTTGTTTTATGCACTGGTATTCTTGGGAGGAAACCCGTTCCGTGTTATACGGCGTGGTCCCTTGATTTACCTAAATTTGAAATAAAGATTAATAACTATTTTAGTTCTCGCACCAGTCCCATGACTGACCTGGAGTTTATTGTTTTAACCTAAACTCTGGGTGCCCTTATTTTGACACGGGCAGCTAGTAGTTTTGGTTTTGCAGATTTATATTCACAGGATCCTGGTTTTCAGCTGGAACGATATCCGGAAAGCTTTGTATCCGTATATCTCCTTCAGTTGTGTATTGTATTATTTTCCGCTGCGATGTATTTAAATGTAATTTAAATATCTGATATTTCTGTGTAATATTCATTTATACTCTGTATATTCTTGTATTCTGATGCATTGTTGTAATATACAATGAAATGTTCTTCCGTGTGCGTTCTGGTTTGTCGTGTTCTCAAACGATAGGGCGTTTCGAACAGTCTGGGTCGGTTTAGCGACTGGTTCGGACCGAGCGAAATTCTTTTTCGTCACAGTTGGTATCAGAGCTTTGGTTTACAAAGCAGAGAACAAGGCATATTAGAACCGTACGAAAGAATTCATCAGATATTGGATTAGCAATACCCAATGAGAGTGACTCGTTAGAGATGGGATCAGTAGTATCCTAGAACTAGTGTGAAGAGTATATTTTTAAAATTGAAAATCAATTTTGTTTTGAAAATTTAAATCAATTATTCGTATTTGATTATTTATTTGTATTGATTTGGACAGTCCAGTATATAAAGATTTTGCATATACGCCTTGCAAACGTGTATTTGAAGTTTTAATATATTGGATAGATATAGCATCACACTCTAGTCGCCCGAAGATGATATTGATGATAGCGATCGCATCATCAACATTTATGTTCGAGTTTCGAAGGTGTGATTTTCTATATATTTCCATTAGACTGGTGTGAGAACCAAAACTAATATAGCTAGAATACATTGTTGTGATTTGGCATCAAAACATGATTTTCTTTATATATATCAAAATTATGAATTTGAAACGTTAATCCACTAATTGATTGATGTTTGTGTTGTTTGTTTAATTGTTTGATAATTTTGAACCATTATGCCTAATTTGATCAAATAATGAATTGTATTGAAATTTGGTCGCATTTGCTTGCATATACATGTACTTACATTGAACAGGTCAAGCAAGGAGGCTAGAGCAGAGAATAAAATTTGTTTGCCCGACAAATAGGTACATGTTTACTACATAATTTACTGTTTTGTTTGGGTGATGATGATTTTATGAGCCTATTGGCTAGCCGCTTGGCTTTTTCTTTTTCTTTTTGAGATCAGAAGGCCTATATGGCAATTTCGGGATTTTCCCGTGGCTCCCGGTGCAGGGGAGGTTATGGCGAAATTTTTCGAAAATTTAGGGTGTTAGCCAAATTTTTGAAGAATTTGGAAATTCTCAGAAACTGAAAAGTTGGAGAATGGAAGCCAGATCGAACGTAGAGTAGATTAATCAAACCACTTTCTACTTTGTTCCTTTTCGGGGACGAAAAGTTTTAAGTGGGGGAGATTGTAACAACCCGAAAATTTGGGCAAGTTTAAAATTTTTATTTTGGCAATTTTAGCGAATTTTGATTATTTAAAATGAATTATTTTAAATAATATCGACGAGAAATTTATTTTGAATATAATTCGAACATATATATTTATGCGCATCGTCGTTAGAATATAAATAATTATATATAATTATAAATAGAATTGAAAATGCCGCGGTAGTTCGATAATTCGATTCCAAACTTCAATTGAATGTACCGGGTGCAAAACAATCCGGATTTTAGTGAAACCAAAAACATTAGGATCTAATTGATAATATCTTTCCAACGAATCCGAAAAATCAAAATTTCATAGCGGGAATCAAAAGATATGTCCAGTTGAAAATTCTGAATAGTCGCTATGGAATTCAGGCCCCTTAAAGATGGAAATTTTGCAAACGACCTCGGATTTCGACGAAACCACTTTTGTTGGATCCGTGATGTCAAATTATTGCTAGATTCCAAATTTCATAATTTTTCGAATCAATATGTGAGCGTGGCAAAGGAAAACGCGTTTGACCAGTTTCAGTTGATTTTAATCGACTGGAAATTGGCCATTTTTCAAACGGTCTCAGAATTCGACGAAACTAGTTTTGTTAGGACCGTATCGTCAATACGAAGCTAGAAAATATTTTTGTGGAATTTTTCGAGTTAATATGTGACCCCAGTAAATTGAAATGTACGTTTAAAATTCAATATAAGGATTTAAATGTTAATTTGAATGAAAACTAATCGAAACAGTCAAATCAGCCTACGAAACATACCTCATTGTGTTCGGAATATGGGTATTACGCTAGGGATGGCAGTCGTTGGGTTTAATTTGGGGGTCAGATGAAGTAGATTAAATTAGTGAATTAAATAATAATATAATTATTATATATATACTCTTTTCAAAGTCAACAACCCTAGTTAATTTCATTCGGCGGTCAACCAGAGGAAAAACCGCGCCTTCCTCATTGAAATCGACGATTTAAATCGCTCCCCTTTCCTCTCTAATTTTCACGCAATCCAAGAATTAAATTCGATAATCCATTAAACAAAGGTCGAAGAGCTAGCCGACCTCTCTCTGGTTCGCGAGTTTTGGAGCGTGAAGCAGCACCGTACGTGCTCGATTTGGTGGGTGATGGCGAGCTCGAGTTTCGAGATGGTGACAGGCACAGGACGACGACGTGATGCTCAACACAGTGGCGACCTCCGATGACTTTCCGGCAACCCCAAGCGGCGACAAACAGGAACCCTAGATGGGTACGATTTTAGGCAGTAGAACTGGAAGAAGACGAACACTGTGAGCATTTCCTTTTTATACACAATATAAAACGATAAAAATTCTATTTTTTTTTCTATGTTAAGTAGCAGTAAAATTTCAGTTTCAATATAAATTTGAATTGTTTTGTAAATTTAAAAATATATACAAAGTTTAAAATCAGTTTTTAATTTATAAATACATCGGATAAAAATCAGTTTTTGTTTTAAAAATAAAAACATTGCTTTAAATTTCAGATTTTTAAATATGAAACAAAAGGAAAAAAAAGGGAAAAAAAAGAGATGATTTTTGTTCATAGAAATATATATATATATATATATATATATATATATATATATATATGAGTAATGATTTTAGAAACAGATATTTTATAGTCAAATATACATTTGTTTTTGAAGTAAAAATATATAGACTTGATTTTGAAAAATATATAGACTTGATTTTGAAAAATATATAGACTTGATTTTGAAAAATATGTAGACTTGATTTTGAAAAATATACAGACTTGATGTTGAAAAATATACAGACTTGATGTTGTAAAATATACAGACTTGATGTTGAAAAATATGAAGTTATGGTTTTAAATATATGGAGTTATGATTCTTGAAGATAAATATTTGATTTTTATTATATGAAGAGCATTATAAAAATATGAATAACATTATAAAAATATGATTTTTATATAAAGTAGATAATAAAAATATAATTTTTATAAGTTGTAAAGAATAAAAATATAATTTTTATAAGTTGTAAAGAATAAAAATATAATTTTTATATGTTGTAGAGAATAAAAATATAATTTTTATAAGGTAGAGAATATAAAAATATGATTTTTATATAGTAGAGATCATAAAAATATAATTTTTATCCATGGAGTGATAATATAAAATGTGATTTTTTATATATGTAGCGAGCACGGGCAACCAAAGTGACAAAAGGCGGGAACGACAAGATTTTCTACATATGAACAGTCGTGGAGTTTGGTTTAGCTTGCGGTGAGAATTTCTCACTCTTCAATTTCTTTTCTAGTTATATATATATACTAGGATGCAGACGGTGCTTAGTAGCACCCGACACAATCGTCCACAGACCATGGACTTGTTTGTTTGATTGCAAAAATTAGTTAGATTATTTGATTGAAATTGAGTTGTTTGGTGAAATGGAATGGATTGATTGATGTGTGAATGGCGTGGGCCTTCATTAGACCGGGGATAAGGCTAGGCCTCGTCCCGTTTCTAGTATCGTGCCGTTATGCCGTCGAAATTTCCTAAAATAAGTTAGAAAAATAAAAATATCATTTTTATTTTGTAAATGAACTGAATAAAAATTCATGTGTTGAAATAAAATATTTTATCGTTAAAAATAAAATTTTTAACGTGAAAGTGAATAAAATAAAATATTCATTTACAAACCGGACGGTTTGTTTATGTACACCTATTTGAATGACATTGATTGGGACGATAAATTTTACACATCGCCCAACTGCACAAATAAAAATCTGTGTTTGATTGTTTGAAACCCCACACGGGTATTGGGATGATATTTGAAGTACACTAATCCCGATTGTTTAGTTGTATGTCGATCGATTGATTGACAGGCTGTTATAAGCGTTGAATATTTATCTTTGATGCTTATACAGTGTAGAATGCACCTTGGATGATGGTTGATTATTCATCGTTGTTGATATATACATGTGTTGTAGAAAATCCATATAATTAACATTATATGGTAATTGATTGGGCCTCATTCCAGTTTTGAAATCGAATATTTGAAATAGAAATATTTGAAAAGAAATAATTGAAATAGAAATATTCGAAAAGGAATATTTGAAAATATCAATATATGAAGCCGTGTTGATTAGATTGACGCCATTTTGACGTGAACGATATTTATATCGATTTTATTCATTTTATAATGAATATCGAAAGTGATTTCAATATCTGATATTTCGAAATGAATTGAATATAAAGCGATTTCGAAATGAATTGAATATAAAGCGATTTCGAAATGAATTGAATATAAAGTGATTTCGAAAGGAATAGAATATAAAACGATTTCGAAATGAATTGAATTGAAAACGAATTCGAATTGAATTTAAAACGAAGTGAAATGAATTCAAATTGAATTGAAACTTGAATTGAATAGAAATGAATTTTAAAACGAATTTATAAGGAAAATTCAATTTTGATTTAAATTGAAATAGAAGTTGAAATTGTTTTTGAAACGAATTTAAAAACTATTTATAAAAATTCGTTTTAAATAGAAATCGACGAAATATATATTATATATATTATATATATAATATAATGGCCTGAATAGAACGCGCCGCGCCGCGGCAGTTCGCGAATTTCGACCATTGACTTCGAACGGATATTACGGGAGATCCGACCGTCGGATTCTCCTAAAACCGGAACCGTTGGGTTCGTATCGAAAAGAGCTTTCTAATGGATATTTGAAATTTGAAATCTAATGGTTGGATTTGGGATTATGTCCGAATCAAATTTGAAAAAGGTCGTTATAAGTGCAGTTCGATGGCCGTTGATGGAAATCGACTTCACGGGCCTTGATAAAATTATTAAAAATAGTAATAATTTGTGTGAAATCATAAGAAATGATTTAGAAAGAATTGGGATGAAAAACTCCATATTTGAAAAGATAAAAATAGATTTTTATCGAACTGAACTAGTTTTGAACTAGAATTATAATTCTATTTATTTTTAAATAAATAAATTGAATTTGAAAAGGGTTTTAAAAATAACCAGAATTTCCAATGATTGCATTGGAATGGATTTGAATCGAAACTGTCTTCGGAATATTTCGATGTTGGATTTTGTGATTATACAAATGTTGTTATGGAAATTTGAAAGATATAGATATATATATCGTTATTTCCAATACGATCTTTGTTGGTCGCAGAATTTGATATTGAATATAAGCCGGGATATTTTCTATTCAGAGCCTTGTATTTAATATCAAATGTGATTTGGGTTTGTCGTGAATGGTGTCTTGACTAACACTGTTCTTGAACCAAGTTGAGAAAAGATTAAATCTTTTATTTAGATTTAATGAAGTGAACCAATTAAGTGATATTTAATTGGAATTGAATGGATATTGATTTTTGGGTTTATTGTGGACAGTGTTTTAAATAACACTCGTTCTTTAACCCGATAATTAATGGAAGGTGATTTTGGGTTTATCGTGAACCGTGTTTTAAATGACACTGATTCTTTAACCCAGTTAACGATTAAAACTAAGTGGAGTTTTAATGAATCTTTAATTATATTGAAAAGATCGAGAATGGAGTATCCCCAGTTTTGCTCCAGGCGATAGTTAAATCTTTAATTAGATTTGAACGTGAAATGGTAATTGAATTTACCGATAACACCGTGGTCTTAGATATGAAGTATTACCAGTTTTACTTTATGGGATGAATAGGTTGGGATTGGGAAATTAAAACCAATGATTACTACGGTAAGGTTCGCTAATTCCGACTAGTTGAATCGAAATTCAAAGGAAGATTAGAGAATAAATTCAGGAATTTATCTTGGATAAAATTAATGGGAACCTTTCCCTATGAATGTGAAATCAGAAACTAACTGTCGGTTAGCTAAGCAGAATGGTTTTCTGGATATTGATCTGATGTTGGTTTCGGCCTTCGGGGTTAATATTTGGGGAATTATTCTCTTGATTAATTTACGGTTAGTGACTAATGAATTGGAATGAGGCGTATGTTGTGTTTGTGTAACACTTATTTAAAATATACGCGAGTTATTCGGGAAGACCGGGTTTATCCCATTCTGAATAACTGATACGACGACAAGTCGAAGATGAAGACGATGGTCGAAGACCGGAGGTCTTTACGTCGTTTGGGTAATTACTGATGATCTTGATTGGGCTGTACACCCAAGAAGATGGAAACAGTTGGTGATCGTCCAGACGTACTTGGAGATCGATGGATATGCGGGGTACTAGGTGCCTCCGGTTTCGTTCAGACCTAGGACGGACTTGTAAATGGACTGTGTGTCTGACATTGGATTTTAGTCCGTGCGATTGACCTCTATTAAATATATATCTGTTTGGCGGCGGAGAATTTATTCTCTTGCTTAACGCCCTTCTCTGAGACGTACGAGCTCAGGGGTTATATATTGATGGATATCAAACGCATGGAGTGAATTGCCTGTGTGGCATGCCTAAGTGGCAATTGATCGAGGCTTCTGTTGAAAAGCAAAGTCTTGTGGTGATGATCAAAGCACAGCCTGTGTGGCACAGCTTTGTGTAACGTGAATTCGCGAGCCTCACACCCCGGTGGTGAACCAAAAACGGGAGACGGACCTCAGGGGGGACATGCGTTTTCTTTCTAGCTAGGGTGGTGTCAGTGACCTACCAGCCCTGACATTTATATACTTTTCACCTATGTGGTTGTTGCTGTTGCGAGGCGCCTCGGTTTGATCGGACGATCCGGGTCCGATGGAGTCATTCGTTGGCTCATTTACGCCCTAAAGGGCGGAGGAACGTATTGTTCAGGCATTATAATCCACATCGGTGGACCGACCCTGACGATCCAAGGGGCAGTTGCGGCTGTTCCTGAGGGGCGGGCTAGAGCGTCTCGAATCGGTTGAGGACTATCTTTTGCTTCGGTTCATAGATGGAAATCCAATTTCCAAATACGCGATTTTGCGGTTTTAATTTTAGAACTAGTATGGCGACATGATATATGGTACCCATGCCGCCTATGATTGGTACTTATGATTTGAAGTTGTTTTATACACTATGCACTTATAATAGTATCAAATGATTTGTTTTTAAACGTATCAAGCATTCTTTGGCTGTTATAAGGGAAAACCCTATCCCCCGGCTTGCGTTGCATTGTGTGATAGGACCTGGGTCTTATAACAGCTTCATTTTTCTTTATTTAGCATTGCGCTGTTTGTTTTATGCACTGGTATTCTTGGGAGGAAACCCGTTCCGTGTTATACGGCGTGGTCCCTTGATTTACCTAAATTTGAAATAAAGATTAACAACTATTTTAGTTCTCACACCAGTCCCATGACTGACCTGGAGTTTATTGTTTTAACCTAAACTCTGGGTGCCCTTATTTTGACACGGGCAGCTAGTAGTTTTGGTTTTGCAGATTTATATTCACAGGATCCTGGTTTTCAGCTGGAACGATATCCGGAAAGCTTTGTATCCGTATATCTCCTTCAGTTGTGTATTGTATTATTTTCCGCTGCGATGTATTTAAATGTAATTTAAATCTCTGATATTTCTGTGTAATATTCATTTATACTCTGTATATTCTTGTATTCTGATGCATTGTTGTAATATACAATGAAATGTTCTTCCGTGTGCGTTCTGGTTTGTCGTGTTCTCAAACGATAGGGCGTTTCGAACGGTCTGGGTCGGTTTAGCGATTGGTTCGGACCGAGCGAAATTCTTTTTCGTCACAGTTGGTATCAGAGCTTTGGTTTACAAAGCAGAGAACAAGGCATATTAGAACCGTACGAAAGAATTCAACAGATATTGGATTAGCAATATCCAATGAGAGTGACTCGTTAGAGATGGGATCAGTAGTATCCTAGAACGAGTGTGAAGAGTATATTTTTAAAATTGAAAACCAATTTTGTTTTGAAAATTTAAATCAATTATTCGTATTTGATTATTTATTTGTATTGATTTGGACAGTCCAGTATATAAAGATTTTGCATATACGCCTTGCAAACGTGTATTTGAAGTTTTAATATATTGGATAGATATAGCATCACACTCTAGTCGCCCGAAGATGATATTGATGATAGCGATCGCATCATCAACATTTATGTTCGAGTTTCGAAGTTGTGATTTTCTATATATTTCCATTAGACTGGTGTGAGAACCAAAACTAATATAGCTAGAATACATTGTTGTGATTTGGCATCAAAACATGATTTTCTTTATATATATCAAAATTATGAATTTGAAACGTTAATCCACTAATTGATTGATGTTTGTGTTGTTTGTTTAATTGTTTGATAATTTTGAACCATTATGCCTAATTTGATCAAATAATGAATTGTATTGAAATTTGGTCGCATTTGCTTGCATATACATGTACTTACATTGAACAGGTCATAGCAAGGAGGCTAGAGCAGAGAATAAAATTTGTTTTCCCGACAAATAGGTACATGTTTACTACATAATTTACTGTTTTGTTTGGGTGATGATGATTTTATGAGCCTATTGGCTAGCCGCTTGGCTTTTTCTTTTTGAGATCAGAAGGCCTATATGGCAATTTCGGGATTTTCCCGTGGCTCCCGGTGCAGGGGAGGTTATGGCGAAATTTTTCGAAAATTTAGGGTGTTAGCCAAATTTTTGAAGAATTTGAAAATTCTCAGAAACTGAAAAGTTGGAGAATGGAAGCCAGATCGAACGTAGAGTAGATTAATCAAACCACTTTCGACTTTGTTCCTTTTCGGGGACGAAAAGTTTTAAGTGGGGGAGATTGTAACAACCCGAAAATTTGGGCCAGTTTAAAATTTTTATTTTGGCAATTTTAGCGAATTTTGATTATTTAAAATGAATTATTTTAAATAATATCGACGAGAAATTTATTTTGAATATAATTCGAATGTATATATTTATGCGCATCGTCGTTAGAATATAAATAATTATATATAATTATAAATAGAATTGAAAATGGCGCGGTAGTTCGATAATTCGATTCCAAACTTCAATTGAATGTACCGGGTGCAAAACAATCCGGATTTTAGTGAAACCAAAAACATTAGGATCTAATTGATAATATCTTTCCAACGAATCCGAAAAATCAAAATTTCATAGCGGGAATCAAAAGATATGTCCAGTTGAAAATTCTGAATAGTCGCTATGGAATTCAGGCCCCTTAAAGATGGAAATTTTGCAAACGACCTCGGATTTCGACGAAACCACTTTTGTTGGATCCGTGATGTCAAATTATTGCTAGATTCCAAATTTCATAATTTTTCGAATCAATATGTGATCGTGGCAAAGGAAAACGCGTTTGACCAGTTTCAGTTGATTTTAATCGACTGGAAATTGGCCATTTTTCAAACGGTCTCAGAATTCGACGAAACTAGTTTTGTTAGGACCGTATCGTCAATACGAAGCTAGAAAATATTTTTGTAGAATTTTTCGAGTTAATATGTGACCCCAGTAAATTGAAATGTACGTTTAAAATTCAATATAAGGATTCAAATGTTAATTTGAATGAAAACTAATCGAAACAGTCAAATCAGCCTACGAAACATACCCCATTGTGTTCGGAATACGGGTATTACGCTAGGGATGGCAGTCGTTGGGTTTAATTTGGGGGTCAGATGAAGTAGATTAAATTAGTGAATTAAATAATAATATAATTATTATATATATACTCTTTTCAAAGTCAACAACCCTAGTTAATTTCATTCGGCGGTCAACCAGAGGAAAAACCGCGCCTTCCTCATTGAAATCGACGATTTAAATCGCTCCCCTTTCCTCTCTAATTTTCACGCAATCCAAGAATTAAATTCGATAATCCATTAAACAAAGGTCGAAGAGCTAGCCGACCTCTCTCTGGTCAACGATGGAGACCGTCCTTCATTCTCTGGTTCGCGAGTTTTGGAGCGTGAAGCAGCACCGTACGTGCTCGATTTGGTGGGTGATGGCGAGCTTGAGTTTCGAGATGGTGACAGGCACAGGACGACGACGTGATGCTCAACAGAGTGGCGACCTCCGATGACTTTCCGGCAACCCCAAGCGGCGACAAACAGGAACCCTAGATGGGTACGATTTTAGGCAGTAGAACTGGAAGAAGACGAACACTGTGAGCATTTCCTTTTTATACACAATATAAAACGATAAAAATTCTATTTTTTTTCTATGTTAAGTAGCAGTAAAATTTCAGTTTCAATATAAATTTGAAATGTTTTGTAAATTTAAAAATATATACAAAGTTTAAAATCAGTTTTTAATTTATAAATACATTGGATAAAAATCAGTTTTTGTTTTAAAAATAAAAACATTGCTTTAAATTTCAGATTTTTAAATATGAAACAAAAGGAAAAAAAAGGGAAAAAAAGAGATGATTTTTGTTCATAGAAATATATATATATATATATATATATATGAGTAATGATTTTAGAAACAGATATTTTATAGTCAAATATACATTTGTTTTTGAAGTAAAAATATATAGACTTGATTTTGAAAAATATATAGACTTGATTTTGAAAAATATATAGACTTGATTTTGAAAAATATGTAGACTTGATTTTGAAAAATATACAGACTTGATGTTGAAAAATATACAGACTTGATGTTGAAAAATATGAAGTTATGGTTTTAAATATATGGAGTTATGATTCTTGAAGATAAATATTTGATTTTTATTATATGAAGAGCATTATAAAAATATGAATAACATTATAAAAATATGATTTTTATATAAAGTAGATAATAAAAATATAATTTTTATAAGTTGTAAAGAATAAAAATATAATTTTTATAAGTTGTAAAGAATAAAAATATAATTTTTATATGTTGTAGAGAATAAAAATATAATTTTTATAAGGTAGAGAATATAAAAATATGATTTTTATATAGTAGAGATCATAAAAATATAATTTTTATCCATGGAGTGATAATATAAAATGTGATTTTTTATATATGTAGCGAGCACGGGCAACCAAAGTGACAAAAGGCGGGAACGACAAGATTTTCTACATATGAACAGTCGTGGAGTTTGGTTTAGCTTGCGGTGAGAATTTGTCACTCTTCAATTTCTTTTCTAGTTATATATATATACTAGGATGCAGACGGTGCTTAGTAGCACCCGACACAATCGTCCACAGACCATGGACTTGTTTGTTTGATTGCAAAAATTAGTTAGATTATTTGATTGAAATTGAGTTGTTTGGTGAAATGGAATGGATTGATTGATGTGTGAATGGCGTGGGCCTTCATTAGACCGGGGATAAGGCTAGGCCTCGTCCCGTTTCTAGTATCGTGCCGTTATGCCGTCGAAATTTCCTAAAATAAGTTAGAAAAATAAAAATATCATTTTTATTTTGTAAATGAACTGAATAAAAATTCATGTGTTGAAATAAAATATTTTATCGTTAAAAATAAAAATTTTAACGTGAAAGTGAATAAAATAAAATATTCATTTACAAACCGGACGGTTTGTTTATGTACAACTATTTGAATGACATTGATTGGGACGATAAATTTTACACATCGCCCAACTGCACAAATAAAAATCTGTGTTTGATTGTTTGAAACCCCACATGGGTATTGGGATGATATTTGAAGTACACTAATCCCGATTGTTTAGTTGTATGTCGATCGATTGATTGACAGGCTGTTATAAGCGTTGAATATTTATCTTTGATGCTTATACAGTGTAGAATGCACCTTGGATGATGGTTGATTATTCATCGTTGTTGATATATACATGTGTTGTAGAAAATCCATATAATTAACATTATATGGTAATTGATTGGGCCTCATTCCAGTTTTGAAATAGAATATTTGAAATAGAAATATTTGAAAAGAAATAATTGAAATAGAAATATTCGAAAAGGAATATTTGAAAATATCAATATATGAAGCCGTGTTGATTAGATTGACGCCATTTTGACGTGAACGATATTTATATCGATTTTATTCATTTTATAATGAATATCGAAAGTGATTTCAAGATCTGATATTTCGAAATGAATTGAATATAAAGCGATTTCGAAATGAATTGAATATAAAGCGATTTCGAAATGAATTGAATATAAAGTGATTTCGAAAGGAATAGAATATAAAACGATTTCGAAATGATTTGAATTGAAAACGAATTCGAATTGAATTTAAAACGAAGTGAAATGAATTCAAATTGAATTGAAACTTGAATTGAATATAAATGAATTTTAAAACGAATTTATAAGGAAAATTCAATTTTGATTTAAATTGAAATAGAAGTTGAAATTGTTTTTGAAACGAATTTAAAAACTATTTATAAAAATTCGTTTTAAATAGAAATCGAAGAAATATATATTATATATATAATATAATGGCCTGAATAGAACGCGCCGCGCCGCGGCAGTTCGCGAATTTCGACCATTGACTTCGAACGGATATTACGGGAGATCCGACCGTCGGATTCTCCTAAAACCGGAACCGTTGGGTTCGTATCGAAAAGAGCTTTCTAATGGATATTTGAAATTTGAAATCTAACGGTTGGATTTGGGATTATGTCCGAATCAAATTTGAAAAAGGTCGCTATAAGTGCAGTTCGATGGCCGTTAATGGAAATCGACTGTACGGGCCTTGATAAAATTATTAAAAATAGTAATAATTTGTGTAAAATCATAAGAAATGATTTAGAAAGAATTGGGATGAAAAACTCCATATTTGAAAAGATAAAAATAGATTTTTATCGAACTGAACAAGTTTTGAACTAGAATTATAATTCTATTTATTTTTAAATAAATAAATTGAATTTGAAAAGGGTTTTAAAAATAACCAGAATTTCCAATGATTGCATTGGAATGGATTTGAATCGAAACTGTCTTCGGAATATTTCGATGTTGGATTTCGTGATTATACAAATGTTGTTATGGAAATTTGAAAGATATAGATATATATATCGTTATTTCCAATACGATCTTTGTTGGTCGCAGAATTTGATATTGAATATAAGCCGGGATATTTTCTATTCAGAGCCTTGTATTTAATATCAAATGTGATTTGGGTTTGTCGTGAATGGTGTCTTGACTAACACTGTTCTTGAACCAAGTTGAGAAAAGATTAAATCTTTTATTTAGATTTAATGAAGTGAACCAATTAAGTGATATTTAATTGGAATTGAATGGATATTGATTTTTGGGTTTATCGTGGATAGTGTTTTAAATAACACTCGTTCTTTAACCCAATAATTAATGGAAGGTGATTTTGGGTTTATCGTGAACCGTGTTTTAAATGACACTGATTCTTTAACCCAGTTAACGATTAAAACTAAGTGGAGTTTTAATGAATCTTTAATTAGATTGAAAAGATCGAGAATGGAGTATCCCCAGTTTTGTTCCAGGCGATAGTTAAATCTTTAATTAGATTTGAACGTGAAATGGTAATTGAATTTACCGATAACACCGTGGTGTTAGATATGAAGTATTACCAGTTTTACTTCATGGGATGAATAGGTTGGGATTGGGAAATTAAAACCAATGATTACTACGGTAAGGTTCGCTAATTCCGACTAGTTGAATCGAAATTCAAAGGAAGATTAGAGAATAAATTCAGGAATTTATCTTGGATAAAATTAATGGGAACCTTTCCCTATGAATGTGAAATCAGAAACTAACTGTCGGTTAGCTAAGCAGAATGGTTTTCTGGATATTGATCTGATGTTGGTTTCGGCCTTCGGGGTTAATATTTGGGGAATTATTCTCTTGATTAATTTACGGTTAGTGACTAATGAATTGGAATGAGGCGTATGTTGTGTTTGTGTAACACTTATTTAAAATATACGCGAGTTATTCGGGAAGACCGGGTTTATCCCATTCTGAATAACTGATACGACGACAAGTCGAAGATGAAGACGATGGTCGAAGACCGGAGGTCTTCACGTCGTTTGGGTAATTACTGATGATCTTGATTGGGCTGTACACCCAAGAAGATGGAAACAGTTGGTGATCGTCCAGACGTACTTGGAGATCGATGGATATGCGGGGTACTAGGTGCCTCCGGTTTCGTTCAGACCTAGGACGGACTTGTAAATGGACTGTGTGTCTGACATTGGATTTTAGTCCGTGCGATTGACCTCTATTAAATATATATCTGTTCGGCGGCGGAGAATTTATTCTCTTGCTTAACGCCCTTCTCTGAGACGTACGAGCTCAGGGGTTATATATTGATGGATATCAAACGCATGGAGTGAATTGCCTGTGTGGCATGCCTAAGTGGCAATTGATCGAGGCTTCTGTTGAAAAGCAAAGTCTTGTGGTGATGATCAAAGCACAGCCTGTGTGGCACAGCTTTGTGTAACGTGAATTCGCGAGCCTCACACCCCGGTGGTGAACCAAAAACGGGAGACGGACCTCAGGGGGGACATGCGTTTTCTTTCTAGCTAGGGTGGTGTCAGTTACCTACCAGCCCTGACATTTATATACTTTTCACCTATGTGGTTGTTGCTGTTGCGAGGCGCCTCGGTTTGATCGGACGATCCGGGTCCGATGGAGTCATTCGTTGGCTCATTTACGCCCCAAAGGGCGGAGGAACGTATTGTTCAGGCATTATAATCCACATCGGTGGACCGGCCCTGACGATCCAAGGGGCAGTTGCGGCTGTTCCTAAGGGGCGGGCTAGAGCGTCTCGAATCGGTTGAGGACTATCTTTTGCCTCGGTTCATAGATGGAAATCCAATTTCCGAATACGCGATTTTGCGGTTTTAATTGTAGAACTAGTATGGCGACATGATATATGGTACCCATGCCGCCTATGATTGATACTTATGATTTGAAGTTGTTTTATACACTATGCACTTATAATAGTATCAAATGATTTGTTTTTAAACGTATCAATCGTTCTTTGGCTGTTATAAGGGAAAACCCTATCCCCCGGCTTGCGTTGCATTGTGTGATAGGACCTGGGTCTTATAACAACTTCATTTTTCTTTATTTAGCATTGCGCTGTTTATTTTATGCACTGGTATTCTTGGGAGGAAACCCGTTCCGTGTTATACGGCGTGGTCCCTTGATTTACCTAAATTTGAAATAAAGATTAATAACTATTTTAGTTCTCACACCAGTCCCATGACTGACCTGGAGTTTATTATTTTAACCTAAACTCTGGGTGCCCTTATTTTGACACAGGCAGCTAGTAGTTTTGGTTTTGCAGATTTATATTCACAGGATCCTGGTTTTCAGCTGGAACGATATCCGGAAAGCTTTGTATCCGTATATCTCCTTCAGTTGTGTATTGTATTATTTTCCGCTGCGATGTATTTAAATGTAATTTAAATCTCTGATATTTCTGTGTAATATTCATTTATACTCTGTATATTCTTGTATTCTGATGCAATTTTGTAATATACAATGAAATGTTCTTCCGTGTGCGTTCTAGTTTGTCGTGTTCTCAAACGATAGGGCGTTTCGAACGGTCTGGGTCGGTTTAGCGACTGGTTCGGACCGAGCGAAATTCTTTTTCGTCACACATTAGAATGTAGGGAACCAAAGTGACAATTTTTATATATTAATGCATACATTAGAATTTGTGTGCAACTTAAAATACACATTTTTATGTGTTAGATTATATATTGGAAATATAAAACAAATAAAAGTACCTTGTAGTTATCATCCCCAATAATGCTTACAAATAAATCACAGTTTATGTGACATTAGAATTGTATAGGAAAATTTTACGAATAAAAATACATTTTTATTCGATATTAGAAATAAATTACATTATGGTTCATTATCATCAACTTGATAGTAGAATTGGATTGATTAAGTCCTTTAACCAATCATTTATTTTATGAACTGTTTGTTGGCTGAAAACCCCACACGGGTGTTGGGATGAAAATTGACTTACACTAATCCCAATATTTATTTGTATGTCGATCGAACGATCTACAGGCTACGATGAGCGTTATTATTTCACTTTAATGCTCACACAGTTATAGATTGCATTCTAGATGTGAATGGATGGTTTGATGATATTTATCATTACGGTTATATACATTCAATGTATGAAATCCATATAACAAAGTTATATGGTAAATGATTGAGTCGCATTCCAATGCAGGATTTCTTTTAAATAAGGAATATTTTTTAAAATAAGGAATATTTAGAAAAAGAACATTGTAATATAAATATCTTTTAAAATAAAGAATACCGTACTATAAAGGATAATTTATATAAAGAATCTTTTGATATAAAGAATATTATTATATAATATTTAACATATAATGAAATGATGATTTCTATGTCCGTTCTTGAATGGACAAAAGGATAAAAAAAAAATTTCTATTAGGGTAAACTAGTTATTAATTAGGATAAATATTTCAAATAAGATTTCGTTGAAATTAAATAAAAGAATTAGATTTTGGGTTGTCGTGAACGGTGTCTTAAATAACACTGTTCTTAACCCCCGTATTTAAAGGATAAATCTTTTAATTAAGATTTTTAGAGTTTTCAATTATATTTAGTAGTTGAAATGAAAAGATATGTGAACTGGGTTTATTGTGAACTATGTTTTAAACGACATTTGTTCTTTAACCCAAATTAAAACCAAGGTTAATTCCTTCAAAAATTGGAATAATCATTTAATACTGTTTTTTTTATATTAAAATCCAAATTGGAGTTTTAACGAATCTTTAAAAAGAAGATTAAAGAATAAATTTATAAGATTTTATCTTTGATAAAATTAATGGGAACCTTTCCCTAAAAATAAGAATATTCTATTTAAAAGAATATACTGAATTGGAATGAGACGTTGAATGTGTTTTTATAACACTTGATTTTAAATTATAAATACGCAAGTTATTCTGAAAGATCGGGTTTAACCCATTCCGAATAATTATCACGACGATGAAGAGTCGAAGATATTGAAGACGGTGTTGAAGACCGGCGATCCTCACATCGAATGGACAAGGACTACTGATGCTCTGGACTGATTTGCACCCAGGACAGGGATAAAGTGGTAGTTGTTCGGACGTATTGTTGATTGTTCGGATATGCGAGGTATAATGCCTCCGGTTTCGTTCAGACCCAGAACGGACTTGTAAATGGATTGTGTGTCTGACATTGTATTCCTTTCTACTGTATTTGTTGAACGCTACTGATTATATATTTCTGTTTGGTGGTAAAGAATTTATTCTTTACTTATCACCCTTCTCTAAGACGTATGAGCTTAGAGGTTATATATATATATATTGGTAGATGATCAATGATATGGTAGGGTCTGACAATGTGACATGCTAAGATGCAAATTATTAAGGCTTTGTTGAAAAGCAGGCCTTGTGGTTGATGATCAAAGCACAGTCAATTTACGCATAGCTTTGTGTATATCATGACTTCGCGAGCCTTACACACCGGTTGAGTCTAAAACGGGAGAAGGGAACGCATGGGGTGCACACGTTTCTTTCTAGCTAGAAGTGGTGTCATTGCTTAAACTGGCTGACATTTGCTTATGTGGTTGATGGAATTTTTGTGAGGCCTCGGTTTATTCTTATCGGTCGCCGACGGCCGATTTGTAGGTCCAATAGGATCGGGGAGCATGTGTTCTGGCATAACTAATCCACTAAAGTATTTGTGGACCGGCCCTGTTGTATCCAAGGGTTCACCAACGTCCGAATCCTGAGACATTGCTAGAGTGTCTCGAATCAGTCAGGAGCTCCTCCCTAGCCTTGACTCATGATGGAAACCCAACTTCCAATACGTCCCATGCGGGTTTTGATTGCATAACTAGTATGGCGACATAGTAGATGGTAGCTATGCCGTCTAGGATTGATATTATATTTGAAATGTTTTAAATATATATATATATACACACTAATAATAATATCGTTTTTACGTATCAAGCGTCTTTTGACCATTATAAGGTAAAACCCTATCCTCCGGTTTGCGTTGCATTGTGTGATGGGACATGGGTCTTATGATGGTTTCATTTTTCTAAAAAGCATAGCGTTATTTGATGATTTACTTATTTTATGCACTATCAATCCAATGGAGTAAACCCGTTCCGCGTTAGCGGCATGGTCCTGTGATTTGCCTTCTTATTAGATAAGTTAAGTTAAGAGTTCTCACACCAGTCCCACGACTGACCTGTAGTTTGTTTCACTTTGCAAACTCGGGTGCCCTCTTTTCACACGGGAAGTCGAGTAGCTTTTTGCAGATATGTATTAAGCAGGATCCTGGATTGAAGCCTGAAGCTGTGTCCAGAATATTGATGGCCTTCCGCTGAGATTAGTTCCGCTGCACTATATTTACTTTATTGTAAATGTATCTTCCGATTTATTATTTATCGATGTACTCTGATATTCTGTACTCTGATGTAACTTTTATTATTGATAATATAAAAGTCTGTGTTGTTGTTCTGATGTGTTGTATGCCCAAAGTTAAAGTATTTGGAGATTTCTAACTCTTTGGATCAGACCTGTGTGGTTTATGGTCGATCCAAAGGGCGGGGATTTACGGGTCTTTACAGCTGGTATTAGAGCTTTGGTTAGCTCAAATCTTTGGGGTGCAACTCGTTAGAACTGAACAAAAGACTCATCAGAGATTGGATTAGTAGTATCCAATAAGAATACTCATTAGAGATAGGATCAGCAGTATCCTAGAATGAGAAACTCATTAGAGATGGGGTTAGCAATGCCCTAGAATGAGTCAGAGTAAAAAGTTTATAACTAACGTACTTGTTATTATATATATATAATTTTATTTTAGAAAATATGATTTTTGAATATATTAAAGTTATATATTTTTGAAAATTTAATTAACTAATTGATGGATGATTGTTTTGTGTGGATATTAAATTCAACTAATAAAATTATTTAACAATAAAAGAATGAAAATTAAATTAGCTAAATAAACAACTTTTAGCTCATTTCCTTTTCGAGGACGAAAAGATTTTAAGTGGGGGAGATTGTAACAACTCCCAAATTCTGAACCAATTTAAAAATTTTATTTTAGAAAATTTTATTGAATTTTGGGAATATAAAATGATTTATTTAAATAATAATGGCTAAAATTTATTTTAATCAAAGTTGAGACGAATAAATTTAGTTTGACCATAAAAGGTGTTAAAACTAGCGCGGTAGTTTGAAATTTTAATTTTAAACTTTAACTGAATGTACAGGATTCAAAATAAATCAGAATTGAGTAAAACCAAAAATATTTGAATTTGTTTAGCCATATCTTTCTAACGAATCTAAAAAACTGAGATTTCACTTTATAATTTAAAATTTATGTCCAGATTAAAATTTAGAAAAGTCGCTGTAGAATTTATATATATTTTAATATAATATATTGGCCTTAAAAATAGCCATTTTTCAAACGACCTCCATTTTCGACGAAACCACTTTCGTTGGAACCAGAATGTCACATTATTGCTAGGTTTCAATTTTCAGAATTTTTCGAATTAATATGTGAGCGTGGCAAAAGAAAATGTGTTTTGACCATTTCAGTCAAATTTAATCGACTTAAAAATGACCATTTTACAAATAGTCTCAGAATTCAACGAAATTAGTCTTGTTAGAACCATATCATCATAAGAAAGCTAAAAATATTTTTTTTGGAATTTTCTGAGTCCGTATGTGGCCCCGGTGAATTTAATTGTAAGGTTGAATTAAATAATTTAATAATTTAAATATTAAATTAAATACAACAAGCTATAGACTTAGGATTTGGGCCTCGAAACATGTTCCATTGGGTCCGGAAGGGGGATATTTGGCTAGGACCAACTCTTGTTGGGCTGGATTTGGAGTTTGTTAGATAAACGGGCTTAAACTAGAAAATTAAACATTTAAATATTATAAATATAATAGAAAACATTTGAAAACCCTAATTCCCAAAAAGAACCAGCCGCCGCCTCATTCATCCCATGGCTGAAACGCTCTCACCTTCCTCCACTAAATTCTCCTCCATCTCCACAAACCAGACCCCAAGCCATACACCACTTCGAAGCTCTTCTTTCCCTCTCCATTTCCATACGAGTTGATCGTCACCAAGAGGCACAGACACCGAGAACAGGGCCCCCAAACCCCGCGACCGCCGCCCTACACACGTGGCGCCACCGAGTGGGCCACCACCCATGGCGAACGTGCGCCGCCCTCCCTCCTTCCATGTGGCGGGTCCTGATCGTTGTCCGGTGCCTCGGTGTTCGTGCGAATTGGAACCCTACCTTTGAACGAGACGTGAATACATCGGCCTGAAACAGTATAAGGTGGAAGAAGAAGGCTTAATTTATTTATTTAATTAATTCTATTCAAAATGTTATTAAACTTCATTAAATCATATCTTGTTCATTTTTGATCAGAATTCGACAAAACTGAATCTGTTGGACTCGTATTTCCGAGATCTACGCGATGGAATTGTCCTTGACCAGAACGGATCACTTTGAATTTCATCCAAAAATGCGATGTGAGATATCTATTTAAATTTAAAATTAATTATTTAATTAAATTTGAAATTTATATTTATTTGTTGTTTGATGACGATTGCTGAATTGTATTTGTTGTTTGATGATGATGATTGTTGTTTGGCTAGATTTATATTTACATTGATTAAAATATAGAATTAGAAATATTCCTTTTTGGTTTACTTTAAAAGGATGAAGACCAAATTCACATTTTATTTGCATTGGAATTAAAGTTACTCTTTTATTTGCATTTACAAATGTAGATATTCATTGAACTCGAAGTTTATCCTTTTATTTACATCTACAAATACAATTATAGTTTGAAATTAAAGTTCGATCCTTTATTTGCATCCACAGATGCAAATATATATTGAAATGAAAATTATACTTTTATTTTGCACCTACTAATGCAATTATATTTTAAAATATAATTTATTCTTTTATTTGCATTCACAAATGCAAATATTCATTAAAATAGAATTTATTCTTTTATTTATATTCACTAATATAAATAAACTTTGTAAATAGGACTTGTTCTTTTATCTACATTCACCAATGTAAATATATATTGAAAATAGAAATTGTTCTTTATTTGCATTTACCAATGCAAATATATATTGAAACAAATTATTCTTTCATTTTCACTCACCAATGCAAGTACATATATTTGAAAATAAATTTTGTTCCTTTATTTGCATTTATCAATGCAAATATGCATTGAAATTAAAGTTTATTCTTTTATTTGCATTTACATATGCAAATATAAAATGAAACTAAAGTTTACTCCTTTATCTATATGCACCAATGCAAATATATCACACTCTTATACCTTGAATAGAATTTGTCAAAAATATACATTTTTATACATTGAATAAAATAATAACATTTTTTTCAAATTATATTAGTGAATTAAAGGTAACATTTTTGTTAAAACATAAGTAGTGAAAAAAAAAAACACTTTTGTTAGAACCTGATTTATTGAAGACAAAAATTTATTCCTTTATTTGCATTTACTAATGCAAATATACATTAAAATTAGGACCTGTTCTTTTATCTGCATTCACTAATGCAAATATACATTGAAATTAGGACCTGTTCTTTTATTTGCATTCACTAATGCAAATATACATTGAAATTAGGACCTGTTCTTTTATCTGCATACACTAATGCAAATGTACCTCGAAATGAAAATATTTCTTTTATTTGCATCCACAAATGCAAATATACATCGGAAATTAAAATTTGTCCTTTTATTTGCATTCACAAATGTAAATATTCATTGAAAATAAAATTAGTTCTTTTATTTGTATCCATTAATGCAAGTATTCATTAAAAATAGAATTTGTTCTTTTATTTGCATTCCTTGTTTCGAAATAAACTATAAATAAAAGTTATATTTATTTATTTATATATTTGCATTCCTTATTGCAAATAAAACATTAAAAATTAGGGTTTTACTTTTGTTTGCAATTCTAAATGCAAACAAAACATCAAAATGTAAGTTACATTTTGATTACATTTTTAATATAAATAAAATGTCATTTGAGAGTTGCATTTTTATTTGCATCCTTTAATGCAAATAAAACATGAATTAAATCTCTCATTTTACTTTCAAATTAAGAATTACCTTTTTATTCACATTTTGAGATGTAAATAAAAGATAGGATTTAAAGGTTATATTTTAGTTACATTCTAGTTGTAGCAAAAATGGTAAGAATTAATGTTTCATTTATTTTCATTCAAAAGACAATATAAAGCAAAGATTTTAGAATTTCATTTCTTATTGAAATTTTTTGTGAAATGAAAAGAGTCCTTTTGTCAGATATGTTATAGGAAACAAAAAGAGTCCTTTTGATCACTTTAAAAGAATGAATTGGAATTGTTTATTTTAGCTATGGTAAAAGAATGAATAATTAAACATTCATATTTTTGTCATTAAAGTAGAAGTAGATAAAAGTACTCATTTTTGTCTAAATCAAAAGAATGTGACAAAATATAGCACATGTATGTTAAATTAGAATTAAAATACAAAGTGTTCACCTTTATCAATTTATAATAGTTAAATCCAATTATCCTCCTTTGTCAATTTACACTTGTTAAAACAAATTGGTCTCTTTGCCAAATTTCAATAGTTAAAACAAACATGATCATTATTTTGGTATATAAGTTTTGACAAAACAAATTTATCACTTTTATTTGTTTGATAAATTTAAAATGGTCAGTTAAACAAACACATCACTTTTATTTGTTTTGTCGGAATAGATTTGTCGACAAAACAAAGTCATTATTTTTATTGTTTGACCAAATAGATTAATTGAACTAATACATTTATTTTGTCAAGATATAATAGGAAGAAAAATTACATTTTGTTAATTAAATTTAGAATAAAACAAAAATCACATTTTTTTGATTAAATAAAGAGTTAAACACAAATAGCATTTTGTAAAATAGGTTTGTGTTACCTCAAAATAGAAGTAACATTTCTTGAACATTTTGTTGGAATAAAACGTATATTTTTATTTGCATAACATGGAATAGGTTTTATAAGTAAATATAAAGATCATTTTTATTTGCGAACCTACATTAGAAATTATATTCAAATATAGGAATCATATTTTTGGTCAAACATACATTAGAATGTGTATGGGAACTAAAGTGGCAATTTTTATATATTAATGCATACATTAGAATTTGTGTGCAACTTAAAATACACATTTTTATATGTTAGATTATATATTGGAAATATAAAACAAATAAATGTATCTTGTAGTTGTCATCCCCAATAATGCATGCAAATAAATCACAGTTTATGTGACATTATAATTGTATAGGAAAATTTTACGAATAAAAATACATTTTTATTCGATATTAGAAATAAATTACATGATGGTTCATTATCATCATCAACTTGATAGTAGAATTGGATTGATTAAGTCCTTTAACCAATCATTTATTTTATGAACTGTTTGTTGGCTGAAAACCCCACACGGGTGTTGGGATGAAAATTGACTTACACTAATCCCAATATTTATTTGTATGTCGATCGAATGATCGACAGGCTGCGATGAGCGTTATTATTTCATTTTAATGCTCACACAGTTATACTGTAACGACCCGGATTTTGAGCGACTTTGGTTATCGAAATAAGCTCGATGTCGATAACCAAAATATCGAAAAATCCCGGTAATTAATGAAAGAAATTAGAGGGTGAGAATAGATAAGATAGAAACATAGAATAGAAGAAGAAGAAGAACACAACATCAGAGTAACACGAACCTCACAGCGGAGCGAATAACATATAATAGATAACATAACTTTGAAATATAACAGTTATGTATACAATAGCACTTATCAGAGTACAGCACTTACAACACAGCGGAAATAAACTATAGCTATATGATCCAGAAGCCTCCAGCTCTTCAAGTATATCTGTAAATCCCGACTACTTGACTGCCCGTACAAATTTAGGCACCCAAGAGTTTAGGGAAAACAACAAAGTAAACTCCGGGTCAGTCATGGGACTGCTGTGAGTAAAACATTTTAAACAAGTATATGAACAAGTAAACAATATCTCATAAGACCACGCCGCAGAACGGAACGGGTTTTTCCCTTATGAAAATCCAAAATATCTTTATATCAAAAACCTTTTGATATTATAATAATGTCTATGTACAAATAGATATCAACTAGCAGAAACGCTTTCATCTCACGTTCTACATATATAGTATACAAATCAAAATCGCAAGCACGTATTGGATAATGGATTACCAACTATGACAAGGTATGGAACCACCTTCCAATCAGTGTACTCTAGGAACGATACATTGGAGTTCAACAAGAACATCTTGTAACTCAGCCACACATGACCGACCACTCATTTCGCTTGAGTGTATCGAATGTACATCACCAACGGTTGGGATCAGCAACCGTTCCTGTATATATATGGGATAGCATTGATAGATTTAAGAAACAAATGAATATTCTCTAGATAGGTGATTATACACCCTAATTCGGTGCGACCGACTTAGCCATGCTGCCTGCCCGATTTCTGTCATTTACCGGTTGATGAGGTTAGAAACTACGCTTTATCATCACATCAGATTCACTTCGAATGCCACATTGTCAGATCCATCGAAAATCACTAATTGACGTTTACAACAGTACATTACGTGTTAGCTAAAAGAAGTTTCCTTCTCCGCTTCCACTCTTGGTACGGTTGAAGAAATCAATGTACGTGACCTTTCTGGAAATACTCTGTCAAACATCCATCTTCATTCACTTAGAACGTCACATCGTCATACCCGCCAAATCAAAAATTGACTTATCCAAAAATAACACGGGTATACAGCTAAAAGAAACGAATTCCTCCGCCACCAAACGTGAATACGTTTGAACAGACCAATTTACGCGATCCATTGGATATACTCTGTCAGACCTTCGTCCATACAAGTTGTCCTGGGACTGGACAAACCGAAGGCACTATTCGGTATATCCATCTTAGTCACTGTTATCTAAGACTTATACAATAGCCCTTGCATTTTACTCCGTCTTCAATTATCTTTGGCATATATGATTCGCAACGCTTATGCCAATACAGAGTGGTTCTTTGGATAATAATCCAACCGGTCTCTCCATATTAACAACGTTAAAATGGTCAAAAACTTCGATAGTCTGTGATTTAACCAGAAAAGAAAAACAAGTGTGTAAACAACGATATTATTTCCAGATGGAAATTATATCGGTAAATCATCAACATATATCTATATATATATTCACATTGCCTTATTTTCTATGTTTAGAAAATATATGTTATTAACACTGGAAAACGTTTTCCATTTGCTTATTTACAAATCACTACTCTTCCCCAACTACCAGTCCCTGACTATGAACTAGTATGAGAAAAATTCCCTAAGTATAAATCTCGAAGGCCGAAACCAACATCAGATAGGCACTTAGAAAAACCATTCAATTTACTAATCTCTAGTCAGTTCTAATTTTACTTAACTCTATTTGATTAACTCTGATTGATTAACTCTAACTGGTTAATTCTAACCGATCAACTCTAACTGGTTTTACTTGGTTTGACTAACTCAATTTATTAACTCGACTGACTAATTCAACTCGATTAACCTAACTTGATTTACTTATCTTGATTAACTGAACTAATCACTTTGATTAACTCGACTAATTCACTTTGGTTAACTTAACCAATTCACTTAACTAATTCACTTAGTTTAACCTAACTATTCACTTAACTCCTGTCGAATAAACTATATTCGATAATTCCTCTAACTCTATTCGAATAAACTATATTTGATTAACTCCTTTACTCTATTCGAATAAACTATATTCGATTAACTCCTTTAATCTATTCGAATAAACTATATTCGATTAACTCCTTTGATTTAACTCTAATCGATTAACTCCATCGAATAAACTATATTTGATAACTCCTCTAACTCTATTCGATTAACTCCATCGAATAAACTATATTCGATAACTCCTTCGATTTAACTAATATTCTATAACTCACTTCGATTAACTAATAATCGATAACTTCTTCGAATAAACTACATTCGTTAATCTCCTCTCGAATAAATGATATTCGATAATCTTCCCTTTCGATTTAACAAATCGATAACTCCTTTTCGAATAACTAAATTCGATAACTCCTTTCCATTTAACTAATCGATAACTCCTTTCGATTTAACTAATCGATAACTCCCTTTGATGAAACTAACATCGATACTCCTTTCGACTAAATTAACATCGATTAACTCCTTTCGATGAAACTATATCGATTAATTTAACTCGACGAACTTAACTCGACTCACTTATTTCGATAATCTAACTCAAGAACTTAACTCGATTAACTTATCTCGATAATCTAACTCAAGTTGATTAACTCCTATCGAATAACTAATATTCGATTTAACTCCATTCGCTTGACTCTAGATCGCAGCGATCACAATGGTTACGCCTGACTCCCTCAGGAAACATCCGACCGCCGTAGGCTATTTATAGCCCTGCATATTACGCTAGCAGTCGTACGAAATGGCAACTCATTTGGATTAACACTTATTTGATTAATTCTAACTGATTAGCTCTAATTGGTTAACTCTAACTGATTAACTCTAACTGTTCAACTCTAACTGATTAACTCTAACTGGTTAACTCTAACTGATTTACTCTAACTGGTTAACTCTAACTGATGGTTAACTCTAACTGATTAACTCTAACTGGTTAACTCTAACTGATGGTTAACTCTAACTTATGGTTAACTCTAACTGGTTAACTCTAACTGATGGTTAACTCTAACTGATTAACTCTAACTGGTTAACTCTAACTGATGGTTAACTCTAACTTATGGTTAACTCTAACTGGTTTTACTTGACTTACTTAACTCACTGGTTAACTCTATTGAACTGGTTAACTCTACTGAACTAGTTAACTCTATTCAACTAACTCGACTCACTAACCCCTTTCGATTAGCGTATTCCATTTACTAACCTTCGAATACCATATTCGATTTACTTTATTCACTTTATAAAGATTTCCTTTTTAACAACGTTTTATTCATTTGAAAAGATTTACTTTTAAATAACGGTTCTACACTTTAAAAATGATTTCCTTTTTATAACGTTTCCTTTTTCATTTCTATTTGTAAATGGTTTACAACTATTTCCTTTTCAAATTTATTCTTGAAATATTCTAACTCCTTAACTTCTCTGAAAAATTCGCCATAACCTCCTTTGTAACGGGAGCATCGGGAAAATCCCCAAACCTGCCACACAGGCCTTTCCATTCAAAAGAAAATGTTTTGAAATTATTTTCTTTTTGAATATATCTCTATTTATAAATATTCCAATTTATAAACATTTCTTATTTATAAATATTCCACTTTATAAATATCCCATTTTATAAATATTCTATTTTCAATATCACTTTGAAAATCTCCTTTTCCCATTCTGATATTTTATGGTACTTAACACATCAAATCACGATGACCAAATCTCATCCAACACGCATAATCAACCACAGATTATAACTACATCATATATCAAAATATATGAAAAACAATAAAATAACTGTTGAGGAATCCAGTCGGATTCCTCCAACCTGTTTTCCTGCATCTACAGATGTTACACAATATGATTATCATCACTTTCAGTTCAATATAAATTATTCTGATAGTAGAATCAATATATAAATATTTAACGGTTTATATATATATATATATATATATATTCCACTAACTGACTAGCAGTTCAATCAATCAACCAACACACAGCAATCAACAGATGATTAACAGTTCTAAGAATACATTATAAAAATATAACTGCTCAGAGTTGGTGAGTTTTACTCACATTGGCAGTTCATCGTTAAAGAACGATAAACTGTTGTTTGATTTGAATCAAACAGTTTATTTCACCTTAAATTCATACGAGCCCCAATCCACTTCCAGTCAGCTTCATTGTGAAGCTCTCGTCCATACGGTCCCAACGCAACTTACGGTTCGTCAATCTGATATCGTATGATGAAGATATTGCATTCAGAAGTTAATACACCATTTATATTAAATAAACTTAAATCCTAACTTAAAATTTTGGGCTCAACCTCTTTATTAGCTTCCCAGCCCATCAACCAATACCCAGGCCCATCGTTAAACCCACTCCCCGAAGTCTTCTTCCCAAATACAATTAAATTCCTGGAACCGCTATTCGACCCTAAATACTTCCCGTTGACCTCCCTTTGACCACCTCACTCCATCACCATGGCCATCCGTTCGGGTTGTCATCACCATCAACCAACCTGACTGCCATTCCTCCTCTCGACCACCCCCCCATTTCTGACTTCGACATCGCGTCCTACCAGTGACCCCTGATGTCGCAACTGGCTTCAGACCGCCGGAATGGCTCCTATCAGTGCCAACCGGTGCACCTCGCATTTCGGAACGCCATGCCATCCTCGATTTGGTCCGAGACCCATCCCGTTAACGCTGAGCTTCAGCCCTAACTCACTGTACCCAAAAACGCACTCCAGTAACAATGGTCGAATGCAAATATGTTCATACCAAAGTGTAGCTCTTACATCCCGAGTCCAACGGATCAAACAGTGAGCAATTTGATTGAGTATTTCATTTCATAAAATGGATGGAAGAATTTGTGAAAGTGGCGGCTGTCCTTTTCTTGTTTTCAGAAGGAGAACGATGTGGTTATTAGGTTTTAAGAGAAGGGGTTAGGTGGCTTATATAGTGTAGATATTTTCAAGAGATATTTTCAGATATTTTTGCTTATTATATTCGATTTAATATTTGTATTTATTGTTAAAATTTCCTGTGATCACATACGATACCCAAAAATCACGAAACTGGACATGCAGCTACAGTTCGACATTACGGTCCCAATGAAACTGGTTTCATCAAATTCCGACTCCGTTTGCTCACACAGCGTATTTTTAACCGTCGAAATACTGACTGTTTTTCACTCTAAAAATCTGTATGGCCACACAGTGACTCTAAAAATCACGGAAACTGACATCTAGCAATAATTTGACATTGCGGATCTAACAAAATTAGTTTCGTCGAATTCCGACTTTGTTTGCAAGCACAGCTTATTTTTAAATCTCTTGATGACCCATTTAAATATATAAATATATTTAAATATTATTAAATTAAATATAAATAAATTTATATTATCGTATATCTTCACATATGATATCGAACAGCTCCAGAATATCATATCAGAATATACAGTTTGATATTTTCAGATTCTCGATTACCTCGATATTCAGTTTTACATTGAAAAACCCTTTTATAACGTATATAAAGCTTTACGAATTATAAAGGAAATTCCACAGCGACTTTTCTGAAATTTGATTTGGACATAACTCAAAATCTACACGTCAAAATCTAGATTTTTCTCTTCCACTATAAAGATATACTCCACCAGCTCCGTACGTTTCTTGTTTCACAGAAATCCGACTTAAAACGAATCTTGTACATTCAGTTGAAGTTCAAATCGCCAAATCGCGAACTACAGCGCCATTTCAAGCTCTATTTTAATTATATTAAAATTATACGTTCAAACTGTCGTCGATTGAATATATTCGTCAATATAATTCAACTCTAAGCTGAATTAAATCCTAGGGACGACCCTGTACACAGAATATTGTGATTTCCAATAATTCTGATTATTTATGAATTAAATATATTATTTAATTATTTAATTTAATTAAATATTCACTATAATTTAATTAACGACGATTTAATTCCCTAAATCACTATTTATATAATTAAATAAATTGATTATAATACCTCTGACAATGCGGGTCATTACATTCTTCCCCACTTAAAATAATTTCGTCCTCGAAATTGCTAAGTTAGAGGACGACCCTATCTATTGGAATTCCTAAGATTTGTTTACCTCCCAACTCCAGTTTCAACTGAACCAATTAATATCGACTAAAATATTAATTTCTCCCGACTAACTAAAATTTTCAAAAATTCTGAAAATTTTCTAACACTTTAAAAATTTGGAAAATTTCGCCATAACCTCCTTTGTACAGCCCTATCGGTAAAACTCCAACTCGCCTCTCTAGGCCTTCTCCGACCCAAAAGAAAATCAAACAGCCAAGCAGCTTGCCAATTCGGCTCATAAATTCCAAACTCATATCAATTATAAACTTGTACCTTTTTGTCGGGCATATCATTATATCCCTACCATCTGTTATCAACTCGGCATATACAAATGCCATCCCAATCAACTCCAACCAATTTATTCTTAACACAACCATTCGTTTATTCAAGCCGAATTCAATTTCAAATTCGAGTTTCAAATTCCAAATTCTCAACTTATCATTTCAAATCCAAATCCAGATTATTCTCTAATCACTTCCAGTTTTTCTTAACCTATCATCTCAAGTTAAATTCTGGTTTATTATTTACTTTACCATCCCATTCGCATTAACTTCACAAGTTAAATTTTAATTTCTAGAACTAAAATTCCTGGTTTTATTTCAAATCAAATTTGAAATCATAATTCAAAAACTTTGAATTTCTAAACAATTTGTTTTCCTCAAAAAAATTCAAAAATTAAACCCTTGGTAGTAATCCGTCACTTAGCAGCTCAAAAATGAACACTGATGATGTCGCGATTCATCATCAGAATCTATTTTCCGCTATCAACGTCAGTTCAATACTATATCACTTTCAGATTGAAAAACATTTTCAAAATCTCCCAGGAACTTAAAATTTCCTTATTTTAATTCCAAATTCTGATTTACTTCATTTGATTCCAGTTATATGAATTCTGGTTGGTTATATATAACCATTTCACTTTATAATCTTACTCGATTATAATAACAACCAATATATCCAATATATTATAATTTTGATATATATATATCTTCTCTATAACAAGATATACCTTGGGTAAACTTATTTTAATTTACCCTCTTTTCAAAACATATCGTGATGACCCATCGTATTCAAGTGTTTAGTACCTCCTACCATACAGTGGATCAAACTGATCGATCAGAACTCATAAACAACTCAACCCATGAATCTCCACAATATAAAAATTATTTTTATATCAAATAACAAATACGTTCACTCGTATATATACACTCAAACTCAATCTAGGGTATTACTAACCCTATCTCTACCGAGTCACGCCACAGAGCCAAGGTAATCCTTAACTTAAGCTCTGATACCAACTGTAACGACCCGAATTTTGAGCGACTTTGGTTATCGACATAAGCTCGATGTCGATAACCAAAACATCGAAAAATCCCGGTAATTAATGAAAGAAATTAGAGGGTGAGAATAGATAAGATAGAAAGTTAGAATAGAAGAAGAAGAAGAACACAACACCAGAGTAACACGAACCTCACAGCGGAATGAATAACATATAATAGATAACATAACTTTGAAATATAACAGTTATGTATACAATAGCACTTATCAGATTACAACACTTACAACACAGCGGAAATAAACTATAGCTATAAGAACCAGAAGCCTCCTGCTCCAGCTCTTCAAGTATATCTGTAAATCCCGACTACTTGACTGCCCGTACAAATTTAGGCACCCAAGAGTTTAGGGAAAACAACAAAGTAAACTCCGGGTCAGTCATGGGACTGGTGTGAGAAAAACAGTTTAAACAAGTATATGAACAAGTAAACGATATCTCATAAGACCACGCCGCAGAACGGAACGGGTTTTTCCCTTATGAAAATCCAAAATATCTTTATATCAAAAACCTTTTGATATTATAATAATGTCTATGTACAAATATATATCAACTAGCAGAAACGCTTTCATCTCACGTTCTACATATATAGTATACAAATCAAAATCGCAAGCACGTATCGGATAATGGATTTCCAACTATGACAAGGTATGGAACCACCTTCCGATCAGTGTACTCTAGGAACGATACACTGGAGTTCAACAAGAACATCTTGTAACTCAGCCACACATGACCGACCACTCATTTCGCTTGAGTGTATCGAATGTACATCACCAACGGTTGGGATCAGCAACCGTTCCCGTATATAT
This sequence comes from Allium sativum, assembly GCA_030737875.1. Lineage (NCBI taxonomy): Eukaryota > Viridiplantae > Streptophyta > Magnoliopsida > Asparagales > Amaryllidaceae > Allium > Allium sativum. Next base: position 976,381,725 of record CM060924.1, read on the forward strand.
ATGGGACAACATTGATAGATTTAAGAAACAAATGAATATTCTCTAGATAGGTGATTATACACCCTACTTCGGTGCGCCCGACTTAGCCATGCTGCCTGCTCGATTTCTGTCATTTACCAGTTGATGAGGTTAGAAACTACGCTTTATCATCACATCAGATTCACTTCGAATGCCACATTGTCAGATCCATCGAAAATCACTAATTGACGTTTACAACAGTACATTACGTGTCAGCTAAAAGAAGTTTCCTTCTCCGCTTCCACTCTTGGTACGGTTGAAGAAATCAATGTACGTGACCTTTCTGGAAATACTCTGTCAGACATCCATCTTCATTCACATAGAACGTCACATCGTCATACCCGCCAAATCACAAATTGACTTATCCAAAAATAACACGGGTATACAGCTAAAAGAAACGAATTCCTCCGCCACCAAACGTGAATACGTTTGAACAGACCAATTTACGCAATCCATTGGATATACTCTGTCAGACCTTCGTCCATACAAGTTGTCCTGGGACTGGACAAACCGAAGGCACTATTTAGTATATACATCTTAGTCACTGTTATCTAAGACTTATACAACAGCCCTTGCATTTTACTCCGTCTTCAATTATCTTTGGCATATATGATTCGCAACGCTTATGCCAATACAGAGTGGTTCTTTGGATAATAATCCAACCGGTCTCTCCATATTAACAACGTTAAAATGGTCAAAAACTTCGATAGTCTGTGATTTAACCATCAAAGAAAAACAAGTGTGTAAACAACGATATTATTTCCAGATGGAAATTATATCGGTAAATCATCAACATATATCTATATATATATTCACATTGCCTTATTTTCTATGTTTAGAAAATATATGTTATTAACACTGGAAAACGTTTTCTAATTGCTTATTTACAAATCACTACTCTTCCCCAACTATCAGTCCCTGACTCTGAACTAGTATGAGAAAAATTCCCTAAGTATAAATCCCGAAGGCCGAAACCAACATCAGATAGGCACTTAGAAAAACCATTCAATTTACTAATCTCTAGCCAGTTCTAATTTTACTTAACTCTATTTGATTAACTCTGATTGATTAACTTTAACTGGTTAATTCTAACCGATCAACTCTAACTGGTTTTACTTGGTTTGACTAACTCAATTTATTAACTCGACTGACTAATTCAACTCGATTAACCTAACTTGATTTACTTATCTCGATTAACTGAACTAATCACTTTGATTAACTCGACTAATTCACTTTGGTTAACTTAACCAATTCACTTAACTAATTCACTTAGTTTAACCTAACTATTCACTTAACTCCTGTCGAATAAACTATATTCGATAATTCCTCTAACTCTATTCGAATAAACTATATTCGATTAACTCCTTTACTCTATTCGAATAAACTATATTCGATTAACTCCTTTAATCTATTCGAATAAACTATATTCGATTAACTCCTTTGATTTAACTCTAATCGATTAACTCCATCGAATAAACTATATTCGATAACTCCTCTAACTCTATTCGATTAACTCCATCGAATAAGCTATATTCGATAACTCCTTCGATTTAACTAATATTCTATAACTCACTTCGATTAACTAATAATCGATAACTTCTTCGAATAAACTACATTCGATAATCTCCTCTCGAATAAACGATATTCGATAATCTTCCCTTTCGATTTAACAAATCGATAACTCCTTTTTGAATAACTAAATTTGATAACTCCTTTCGATTTAACTAATCGATAACTCCTTTCGATTTAACTAATCGATAACTCCCTTTGATGAAACTAACATCGATACTCCTTTCGACTAAATTAACATCGATTAACTCCTTTCGATGAAACTATATAGATTAATTTAACTCGACGAACTTAACTCGACTCGCTTATCTCGATAATCGAACTCAAGAACTTAACTCGATTAACTTATCTCGATAATCTAACTCAAGTTGATTAACTCCTATCGAATAACTAATATTCGATTTAACTCCATTCGCTTGACTCTAGATCGCAGCACAATGGTTACGCCTGACTCCCTCAGGAAACATCCGACCGCCGTAGGCTATTTACAGCCCTGCGAATTACGCCAGCAGTCGTACGAAATGGCAACTCATTTGGATTAACACTTATTTGATTAACTCTAACCGATTAGCTCTAATTGGTTAACTCTAACGGGTTAACTCTAACTGATTAACTCTAACTGGTTAACTCTAACTGATTTTGTAATGACCCACATTGGCAGAGGTATTATAATTAATTTTATTTAAATATATTAATGGTGATTAGTGAATTTAATGATCATTGAATTAAATAATGATGAATATTTAATTAAAATAATAAATTAAAATAATATATATAATTCTGAAATAATCAGAATTGGCTGAAATGGTGATATGGTGTGAACCGGATCATCTGTGATATATAATTCAGTTTAGAATTGAATTTGAATAACGAATATATTAAATCGACGAAAGTTTGAACGTATAGTTATAATATAATTAAAATCGAGCATGAAATGGCGCTGCAGTTCGTAAATTGGCGATTTGAACTTCAACTGAATGTACAGGATTCATTTTAAGCCGGATTTCTGTGAAACAAGAAACGTGTGGAGCTGGTGGAGTATATCTTTCTAGTGGAAGAGAAAGATCGGGATTTCGTCGTGTAGATTTTGAGATATGTCCAAATCAAATTTCAGAAAAGTTGTTGTGGAATTCCTTTATAATTTGCGACGCTTTATATACGTTATAAATGGATTTTCGATATAAATTGAATATCGAGATAATCTGAAATCTGAAATATCAAACTGTAAATTCTGATATGATATTCTGGAGCTGTACGATATCATATGTGAAGATATACGATAATATTAAATCATTAATATTTAATTTAATTTTATTTAAATATATTTATATATTTAAATGGGTCATCCAGAGCTTTGAAAATAGCCGGTTTTGAAAACGAAGTCGGAATTCGACAAAACTAATTTTGTTGGATCCGCAATGTCAAATTATTTTTAGAGGTCAAGTTTCGTGATTTTTAGAGACACTGTGTGGCCGTACGGATTTTTAGAGTGTAAAATAGTCAGTATTTTGACAGTTAAAAATACGCTGTGTGAGCATACGGAGTCGGAATTCGACGAAACCAGTTTCGTTGGGACCGTAATGTCAAACTGTAGTTGCATGCCCGGTTTCGTGATTTTTAGGTATCATGTGTGATCACACGGATTTTTAGAAGTCAGAAATGAATATAAAAGATTTAATAAAAATATTAAAATATTAATATAAAAAAATATCTAGATATTTTAGTGGCCTATATATACCCCCCTTACAAATTTCTTAAGACCTAATTCCTCATTCTCTCAAAGTCAACACAACCGCTGTGTTCTTTCTTCCAACAGCAAATCATCCTCAAAGAAAAATCAAAATAATTACAATATATTTCTATAAATTATAAAATATCTGTATTTGCATTCACAGATGAATCCTCTTCGATCTGGTATTTTGTTTGAATGGTGCGATGCTATTTTTGTCGCTGCGGTTGAAAACCAGTGTGAGTGTTGGGCGACTAGGGTTGGGATTCGAGTTTAAATCAATGGGTTTTAGTTCGAATTGGTTATAGATTTGGTTTGGTTGTCGAAAACCGCATGTACTTGAGAAGATTTGTGGGATTCGGTTTCAATTTTGTTCGACGGTTTACTGTGTTGGTGGTTTAAGGCCGACGGACGGAACCAGAAAGGGTGGTTCGAGCTGAGAAAAGGTGGTATGAGGAGGAAGGTGTAGGGAGGAGGAGAATGTCGGTGAAGTGATTTTTGAATTTCATTAAGTGATGGGAGAACGATGGAGTGAAAAGGAATTGGGGGAGGCTGGAAAATGTCGGGTTCGAGATACAGGAGTTTGCGTTGAGTAGAGGGAGAAGGTCAGCATACTTGAGCGGGTAAGGGTAGAAGTTGGGCCGGTAGTGGAAAATTGGGTAAAGCCCAATAATGAAGTATTTAATTTTAAAATCATTTAAATATTTGTATAATCTTGTAAGTTAAATATCTCGACCATACCTTATTAGAATTGGGCGAAACAAGATCCGACAGGATCATATGGACGGGAGCAACACAATGAGACTGACTGGAAGTGGATCCGAGCTCGTTACAATTTATGGCAAAATAAATTGTCCAACTGAGTCAAATAACGCAAACCGATATTTATCGGTTAACGCGCAATAGTGAGTAAATCTCACTAACTCTGAACAGTTTATAATTTCATGTTGTATTTTTAGAACTGTTAGATATTGGCTGATTGACTGTGTGTTGACTGTTTGATTGAACTGCTAGTCAGTTAGTTAAATTTCTATATTGATTCTGTTTTACATAATGTATCATATAGAACTGAAAGTGATGTTATCTATATTGTTTAACATCTGTGATGTAGGGAAACAGGTTGGAGGAACCCAACTGGATTCCTCAACATTTATTTTACTGTTTTCATATATTGTGATATATGATGTGTTATATAATCTGTTATGGATTATGGGTGTTGGAATGATGTTGATCATTGTTATTCGATATTTTAAATATCATAAAAGACCCTGGGATGTAAAAAGAATTATTTCAGTGTTTATTGAAATAAAGGGAGTTTATAAAATCAACAGATTTTATAAAAGGAAATATTTCGAAAGTAAATAAAAAGGGAAAAATGTTTTAAAACGAATAGAGTTTTATAAAAAGGGAATCATTTGTAAAGTGAAGAACTGTCACTAAAAGTAAATCTTTATAAATGAATAGTTTATTCGAATAGAATAAAGGAGCTAATCGATGTTAGTTAATCGATTAGAGTTAAAGTAAAAGGAGCTAATCGATGTTAGTTTAATCAATTAGAGTTAAAGTAAAAGGAGCTAATCGATGTTAGTTTAATCAATTAGAGTTAAAGTTAAAAGGAGTTAATCGATGTTAGTTAATTGATTAGAGTTAAAGTAAAAGGAGTTAATCGATGTTAGTTAATCGATTAGAGAATAAAGTTAATCGATGTTAGTTTAATCGATTAGAGTTAAAGCAAAGGAGTTAATCGATGTTAGTTTAATCGATTAAAGTAAAGTAAAATGAGTTAATCGAATATAGTTTATTCGAAGAAAGTAAAAGGAGTTAATCGATGTTAGTTTAATCGATTAAAGTAGAAAGTAAAATGAGTTAATCGAATATAGTTTAGTCGAAGAGAAAGTAAAAGGAGTTAATCGAATATAGTTTATTCGAAGAAAGAAAAAGGAGTTATCGAATATAGTTTATTCGAGAGGAGTTAAGTGAAATGAGTAAATCAATAGCGTTAGTCGAATATAGTTAATCCAATAGTGTTAGTCCAATAGAGTTAATTGATAAGAGTCAATCGAATATAGCTATTCGAAGAGGGTTAAGTAAGGAAGTTAGTTAAAGAAATATAAAGTGAACTTTGCCTATTTCAAAGTTAGAAATGTTGTTCAGTTAAGGTCTGAGAGGTAGTTCTACCCCAACTTGATTGGCTTCGTTTTAACTAAGGAATAGTTAAGGTTCGGCAGTAAAGGAAATGGTTTGAGTTGGCATCGCGATGGTTTGTTTAAACATCTGTCTAAGTCCAATGAAGAAGCTTTGGAAATGTTTTCCAAAGAAGAAACCAGAAATTTTTTCTAATAAAGAAAACAAGAAATGGAAATGTTTTCCATTGTTAATAACGTATATTTTCCAAATTTAGAAAATAAGAGATATTGAATATAGGGAAACAGGAGATAAGTAAATTAAGAAAATAAAGAGATAAATGTTGAATGATGTTTGATCGATATAAATTTCCATTTAGAAATAATATCGTTGTTTGCACACCTGTTTTCTTCGATAGTTAAATCACAGACTATCGAAGTTTTTTGACAATTTTAACGTTGTTAATATGGAGATACCGGTTGGATTATTATCCAAAGAACCACTCTGTATTGGCATAAGCGTTGCGAATCATATATGCCAAAGGAAATTGAAGACGGAGTTATGCAAGGGCTATCCTGTTTACAGAATAGTGCCTTCGGTTCATCCTGTTCCTGGATGACTTGTATGGACGGATGTCTGACAGAGTATTTCCAGACGATCACGTATATTGCATTCTCCAACCGTACCAAGAGTGGAAGCGAAGAAGGAAACTTCTTTTAGCTAACACATAATGTATTGTTGAGGACGTCAATCGGTGATTGGATGGATTTGATGATGTGGCATTCAAAAGTGAATCTGATGTGATGATAAAGCGTAGCTTCTAGCCTCACATCCGGTAAATGACAGAAATCGGGCAGGCATCATGGCTAAGTCGGTCGCACCGAAGTAGGGTGTATAATCACCTGATCTAGAGTTCCATTTACTTCTAAAAATCTATTGTTGATGCTGTCCCATTCGGGAAACGGTTGCTGATCCCAACTGTTGGTGATATACATTCGATACACTCAAGCGAAATGAGTGGTCGGTCATGTGTGGTCGGGTTGCAAGATGTTCTTGTTGAACCTAGTGTATTCCTCTTTAGAGGTACACAAGCGATAGGTGGTTCCATACCTTGTCATAGTTGGAAATCCATTACCCAATACGTGCTTGCGGTTTTGATTGTATACTATATATGTAAAACGTGAGATGAAAGCGTTCTGCTAGATGATTATTATGCTGTGGTTGATAGGCATTATTATAATATCAAAAGGTTTTTGATATAAAAGATATTTTGGATTCTCATAAGGGAAAAACCCGTTCCGTTATGCGACATGGTCTTATGAGATATCGTTTACCTGTATAAATGTTTTAAACTGTTTTACTCATACCAGTCCCATGACTGACCCGGAGTTTATTTTGTTGTTTTCCCTAAACTCTTGGGTGCCTAAATTTGTATGGGCAGTCAAGTAGTCGGGATTTACAGATACATTGAAGAGCTGGAGCAGGAGGCTTCAGGATCATATAGCTATTATTATTCCGCTGTGTTGTAAGTGCTGTACTTTGATAATGATATGTATATGCAAGTACAAATGTATATTTCAAGTTATGTTATATATATTATATGATATTCGTTCCGTTGTGAGGTTCGTGTTACTCTGATGTTGTGTTCTTCTTCTTCTTCTATTCTAAGTTTCTATCTTATCTTTCCTCACCCTCTAATTTCTTTCACTAATTACCAGGATTTTTTGATGTTTTGGTTATCGGCATCGTGTTTATGTCGATAACCAAAGTCGCTAAAAATCCGGGTCATTACAGTTGGTATCAGAGCTTAAGTTAAGAATTACTTGGCTCTGTGGCATGACTCGGTAGAGATAGGGTTAGTAATACCCTAGATTGAGTTGAGTGTATATATACAAGTGAACGTATTTGTAGATGATATAAAAATAATTTTATATTGTGGAGATTTATTGGTTGAGTAGTTTATGAGTTCTGGTCGATCAGTTTGATCCACTGTATTGGTAGGGATTTTGTAAACACTCGAATACGATGAACCGTCATGGTATTTTTTGAAAGAGGGTAAATTAAAATAATTTTACCCAAAGTATATTTTGAATATATTGGATATATTGGTTGTTATTATAATCGAGTAAGATTATAAATTAATTGGTTATGTAAATAACCAATCAGAATTCATATAAGTGTTACGAAATGAGTTAAATCTAAATTTAAACCAGGAATTGAATTAAAATTCTGGAAAATTGATTAAGTGTTTGTAAATGGATTGGGATTAAAAAAAGGAAAATTTAAGATCCTGGGGAATTTTAAATTGTTTTACAAGCAGTGTGAATTATATTTTGAAATGAATTTCAAAGTGGAAATGTTTAGAAATGGTTTTATAGTATTGAACTCACTTCGATCGCTGGAAAATAGATTCTGATGATGACAGCTGCATCATCAGTATTCATTTTCGAGTTGTAAGTGACGAATTACTACCAGAGATACTGTTTTGAATTTGTTTTGGGAAAGACAAGTTGTGTTGAATTTCAAAATAGAATTTGATATATAGAATTTGAATAATAAAATTTGAAACTTGTTTAAAAGAAATAAAACAAGAAGTTCCTTTATAAACGAAGTTTATAAATAGTTCTTTTATAAATGAAGTTTATAAAATGAAGCGAAGAGAATTATCATTGGATAATTCAGAAATAAAAATACAAGTGTGAAATTGAAAGGGAAATCTATTTTCCAAAGGTAGAAATATCGATTTCAAAAGGAATTGAAATCGAGACTTATGTAAAGAATGAATAAAGAAAGTTTGAAAAGGAATTTGAATAAAGGAAGTTCAAACATAGAATGTAAATAAGAAAATTCAAAGGGGATTTGAATATATAGAATTCAAAGGGGATTTGAATATAGAGAATTCAAATAGATTCGAATATAGAAATTCAAATATGGAATTTGAATAAGAGATTTGAAATGAAATTCAAATATAGAATTTGAATAAGAGAATCGAAATGGAATTTGAATATAGGAAATTCAAATAAAATTGAAATGGAATTCAATTAGTTGATAAACAAGTTAAACCTATATTTGAACATGTATATTCAATTAAAAAGGTGAAATGGGCAAACCAGTAATTTGAAAATCACTTAACGAACTAAGTTAAAATGATTGGATTAAGTTGAAATGAATTAGAAATGTATAAATATACATGAGATAGGTATGGATAAGGATAATGCAAGAGTTATAAATAGATTGCTCGACAAAAGGTATGTGTTTAATTCATATATGAGATTTTATGCGCCGTATCAGCTAGCCACTTGGCTTTTTCTTTTTCTTTTGGATTGGTGAGGGCCATGGGAGGCTATTTGAAATATCCCGATGCTCCTGGTACAAAGGAAGTTATGGCGAATTTTTCCGGGAATTTAAGGAGTTAGAATATTTTTAAGATAATTTGATAGTTAGAAATCAACGTATCGATATATATATAGAAGTCGATAAGGAAATGAACTTAGAAATAGAATAGTAAAATCAAAAAGCAAGACTAAGAATAAAATCTAGTAAGAATAGGAAGAGGAAGTGTGTACGTGTTTAAAGGTTAATCAGTAGTTGTATGGTATTGATTATTCGAGTAAGTAGTCATATCTGTTTTGACGTTACAAATGTTATTCAGTCAAGGTCTGAGAGGTAGTTATACCCCAACTTGATTGATTTCATTATTAACAAATAAATAGTAAGATTTCAGGCTCGAAGATCAATGTTGAATAAGAGTTAGTTGAATATAGTATTTGGGTTGTTGTAACGATGTTTTACACAACATCCGTTTTAACCCAAATAAGTGTAAACTTGGAAATAGAATAATAAATATTTCCTAAGTATAGAAATAAACGAGATCGGAAAAGAGATAAGTAATTGGAATATTTTCCAATTATAAATAGCATATATTTTCTAAAGAAGTTAGAAAATAAAGGAAGGCGATATTCGGAAATGTTTTCCAAATAACGTAAAAGGCCAATATGGTTATCGAAAATATTTGGTTAACAAATATTAATAAAGAAATAGAGAAGTGATTTAACTAATGGAATATTGATTATGGGCTGAGTTGAATTTCAAAAAGGAAATTTGATTTTTGAAAAAGTAAACTGTTTAAAATTCCCAGGAAGAGACTGTTTGGATTAAGAACAAATTTAAATAGAAGTTTGCGGAAGTAAGCTGAAATTGAATTGAAACAGTTAAGTGAAAACTGAATGGAAATAGAACGATATCAGGAAAAATTTATTCTTGAATAAAATTGGATTGTCGAGATAGGAATCTGAAATGAAAATTGGATTGGGAAGTTAAGAGTTTGAAATCGAGAATGGAACTCGAATTTGAAATAAAATTCGACTTAGGATATAAGCGAATGGTTGTGTCGTGGATAAAAGCAGATGGAGATTTGATTGGAATGATCCTTGTATCCGTTGAATTGATAACAGGTGGAAAGGATATAATGATATGCCGACAAAAGGTACAAGTTTATATTTCTATTGGATATAAGATCTATGAGCCGAATTGGCAAGTCGCTTGGCTGTTTGATTTTCTTTTGGGTTGGAGATGGCCTAGAGAGGCGAGTTGTGGTTTTACCGATTGACCGGTACAAAGGAGGTACTGACGAAATTTTTCGAAGAGTTAAGGAGTTAGAAAATTTTCAGGATTTTTGAAAATTTTCGTTGACAAGAATTAATTAATAATTTAATTGAAATTAAATTGGTTCAGTTGAAACTGAAGTTAAGAAGTGAACAAATATGTTCTAACCAGTCGATAGGGTCGTCCCCTACTTTTTAGCAATTTCGAGGATGAAATTTTTTTAAGTGGGGAAGAATGTAATGACTCGCATTGGTAGAGGTATTATAATTAATTTTATTTAAATATATTAATGGTGATTAGTGAATTTAATGATCAATGAATTAAATAATGATGAATATTTAATTAAAATAATTAATTAAAATAATATATATAATTCTGAAATAATCAGAATTGGCTGAAATGGTGATATGGTGTGAACCGGATCATCTGTGGTATATAATTCAGTTTAGAATTGAATTTGAATAACGAATATATTAAATCGACGAAAGTTTGAACGTATAATTATAATATAATTAAAATCGAGCACGAAATGGCGTTGCAGTTCGTAAATTGGCGATTTGAACTTCAACTGAATGTACAGGATTCATTTTAAGCCGGATTTCTGTGAAACAAGAAACGTGTGGAGCTGGTGGAGTATATCTTTCTAGTGGAAGAGAAAGATCGGGATTTCGTCGTGTAGATTTTGAGATATATCCAAATCAAATTTCAGAAAAGTCGCTGTGGAATTCCTTTATAATCTGCGACGCTTTATATACGTTATAAATGGATTTTCGATATAAATTGAATATCGAGATAATCTGAAATCTGAAATATCAAACTGTAAATTCTGATATGATATTCTGGAGCTGTACGATATCATATGTGAAGATATACGATAATATTAAATCATTAATGTTTAATTTAATTTAATTTAAATATATTTATATATTTAAATGGGTCATCCAGAGCTTTGAAAATAGCCGGTTTTGCAAACGAAGTCGGAATTCGACAAAACTAATTTTGTTGGATCCGCAATGTCAAATTATTGTTAGAGGTCAAGTTTCGTGATTTTTAGAGACACTGTGTGGTCGTACGGATTTTAGAGTGTAAAACAGTCAGTATTTTGACAGTTAAAAATACGCTGTGTGAGCATACGGAGTCGGAATTCGACGAAACCAGTTTCGTTGGGACCGTAATGTCAAACTGTAGCTGCATGCCCAGTTTCGTAATTTTTAGGTATCATGCGTGATCACACGGATTTTTAGAAGTCAGAAATGAATATAAAAGATTTAATAAAAATATTAAAATATTAATTTAAAAAAATATCTAGATATTTTAGTGGCCTATATATACCCCCCTTACAAATTTCTTAAGACCTAATTCCTCATTCTCTCAAAGTCAACACAGCCGCTGTGTTCTTTCTTCCAACAGCAAATCATCCTCAAAGAAAAATCAAAACAATTACAATATATTTCTATAAATTATAAAACATCTGTATTTGCATTCACAGATGAATCCTCTTCGATCTGGTATGTTGTTTGAATGGTGCGATGCTATTTTTGTCGCTGCGGTTGAAAACCAGCGTGAGTGCTGGGCGACTAGGGTTGGGATTCGAGTTTAAATCAATTGGTTTTAGTTCGAATTGGTTATAGATTTGGTTTGGTTGTCGAAAACCGCATGTACTTGAGAAGATTTGTGGGATTCGGTTTCAATTTTGTTCGATGGTTTACTGTGTTGGTGGTTTAAGGCCGACGGACGGAACCAGAAAGGGTGGTTCGAGCTGAGAAAAGGTGGTATGAGGAGGAAGGTGTAGGAGGAGGAGAATGTCGGTGAAGTGATTTTTGAATTTCATTAAGTGATGGGAGAACGATGGAGTGAAAAGGAATTGGGGGAGGCTGGAAAATGTCGGGTTCGAGATACAGGAGTTTGCGTTGAGTAGAGGGAGAAGGTCAGCATACTTGAGCGGGTAAGGGTAGAAGTTGGGCCGGTAGTGGAAAATTGGGTAAAGCCCAATAACGAAGTATTTAATTTAAAAATCATTTAAATATTTGTATAATCTTGTAAGTTAAATATATCGACCATACCTTATCAGAATTGGGCGAAACAAGATCCGACAGGATCGTATGGACGGGAGCAACACAATGAGACTGACTGGAAGTGGATCCGAGCTCGTTACAATTTACGGCGAAATAAATTGTCCAACTGAGTCAAATAACGCAAACCGATATTTATCGGTTAACGCGCAATAGTGAGTAAATCTCACTAACTCTGAACAGTTTATAATTTCATGTTGTATTTTTAGAACTGTTAGATATTGGCTGATTGACTGTGTGTTGACTGTTTGATTGAACTGCTAGTCAGTTAGTTAAATTTCTATATTGATTCTGTTTTACAGAATGTATCATATAGAACTGAAAGTGATGTTATCTATATTGTTTAACATCTGTGATGTAGGGAAACAGGTTGGAGGAACCCAACTGGATTCCTCAACATTTATTTTACTGTTTTCATATATTGTGATATATGATGTGTTATATAATCTGTTATGGATTATGGGTGTTGGAATGATGTTGATCATTGTTATTCGATATTTTAAATATCATAAAAGACCCTGGGATGTAAAAAGAATTATTTCAATGTATATTGAAATAAAGGGAGTTTATAAAATCAACAGATTTTATAAAAGGAAATATTTCGAAAGTAAATAAAAAGGGAAAAATGTTTTAAAACGAATAGAGTTTTATAAAAAGGGAATCATTTGTAAAGTGAAGAACTGTCACTAAAAGTAAATCTTTATAAATGAATAGTTTATTCGAATAGAATAAAGGAGCTAATCGATGTTAGTTAATCAATTAGAGTTAAAGTAAAAGGAGCTAATCGATGTTAGTTTAATCAATTAGAGTTAAAGTAAAAGGAGCTAATCGATGTTAGTTTAATCAATTAGAGTTAAAGTTAAAAGGAGTTAATCGATGTTAGTTAATCGATTAGAGTTAAAGTAAAAGGAGTTAATCGATGTTAGTTAATCGATTAGAGAATAAAGTTAATCGATGTTAGTTTAATCGATTAGAGTTAAAGCAAAGGAGTTAATCGATGTTAGTTTAATCGATTAAAGTAAAGTAAAATGAGTTAATCGAATATAGTTTATTCGAAGAAAGTAAAAGGAGTTAATCGATGTTAGTTTAATCGATTAAAGTAGAAAGTAAAATGAGTTAATCGAATATAGTTTAGTCGAAGAGAAAGTAAAAGGAGTTAATCGAATATAGTTTATTCGAAGAAAGAAAAAGGAGTTATCGAATATAGTTTATTCGAAAGGAGTTAAGTGAAATGAGTAAATCAATAGCGTTAGTCGAATAGAGTTAATCCAATAGTGTTAGTCCAATAGAGTTAATTGATAAGAGTCAATCGAATATAGCTATTCGAAGAGGGTTAAGTAACGAAGTTAGCTAAAGAAATATAAAGTGAACTTTGCCTATTTCAAAGTTAGAAATGTTGTTCAGTTAAGGTCTGAGAGGTAGTTCTACCCCAACTTGATTGGCTTCGTTTTAACTAAGGAATAGTTAAGGTTCGGCAGTAAAGGAAATGGTTTGAGTTGGCATCGCGATGGTTTGTTTAAACACCTGTCTAAGTCCAATGAAGAAGCTTTGGAAATGTTCTCCAAAGAAGAAACCAGAAATGTTTTCTAATAAAGAAAACAAGAAATGGAAATGTTTTCCATTGTTAATAACGTATATTTTCCAAATTTAGAAAATAAGAAATATTGAATATAGGGAAACAGGAGATAAGTAAATTAAGAAAATAAAGAGATAAATGTTGAATGATGTTTGATTGATATAACTTTTCATTTGGAAATAATATCGTTGTTTGCACACCTGTTTTCTTCGATAGTTAAATCACAGACTATCGAAGTTTTTTGACCATTTTAACGTTGTTAATATGGAGAGACCGGTTGGATTATTATCCAAAGAACCACTCTGTATTGGCATAAGCATTGCGAATCATATATGCCAAAGGAAATTGAAGACGGAGTTATGCAAGGGCTATCCTGTTTACAGAATAGTGCCTTCGGTTCATCCTGTTCCTGGATGACTTGTATGGACGGATGTCTGACAGAGTATTTCCAGACGATCACATATATTGATTTCTCCAACCGTACCAAGTGTGGAAGCGAAGAAGGAAACTTCTTTTAGCTAACACATAATGTATTGTTGAGGACGTCAATCAGTGATTGGATGGATTTGATGATGTGGCATTCAAAAGTGAATCTGATGTGATGATAAAGCGTAGCTTCTAGCCTCACATCCGGTAAATGACAGAAATCGGGCAGGCAACATGGCTAAGTCGGTCACACCGAAGTAGGGTGTATAATCACCTGATCTAGAGTTTCATTTACTTCTAAAAATCTATTGTTGATGCTATCCCATTCGGGAAACGGTTGCTGATCCCAACTGTTGGTGATATACATTCGATACACTCAAGCGAAATGAGTGGTCGGTCATGTGTGGCCGGGTTGCAAGATGTTCTTGTTGAACCTAGTGTATTCCCCTCTAGAGGTACACGAGCGATAGGTGGTTCCATACCTTGTCATAGTTGGAAATCCATTACCCAATACGTGTATGCGGTTTTGATTGTATACTATATATGTAGAACGTGAGATGAAAGCGTTCTGTTAGATGATTATTATACTGTGGTTGATAGGTATTATTATAATATCAAAAGGTTTTTGATATAAAAGATATTTTGGATTCTCATAAGGGAAAAACCCGTTCCGTTATGCGGCGTGGTCTTATGAGATATCGTTTACCTGTATAAATGTTTTAAACTGTTTTACTCATACCAGTCCCATGACTGACCCGGAGTTTATTTTGTTGTTTTCCCTAAACTCTTGGGTGCCTAAATTTGTATGGGCAGTCAAGTAGTCGGGATTTACAGATACATTGAAGAGCTGGAGCAGGAGGCTTCAGGATCATATAGCTATTATTATTCCGCTGTGCTGTAAGTGTTGTACTTTGATAATGATATGTATATGCAAGTACAGATGTATATTTCAAGTTATGTTATATATATTATATGTTATTCGTTACGCTGTGAGGTTCGTGTTACTCTGATGTTGTGTTCTTCTTCTTCTTCTATTCTAAGTTTCTATCTTATCTTTCCTCACCCTCTAATTTCTTTCACTAATTACCAGGATTTTTCGATGTTTTGGTTATCGACATCGTGTTTATGTCGATAACCAAAGTCGCTAAAAATCCGGGTCATTACAGATTAACTCTAACTGGTTAACTCTAACTGATGGTTAACTCTAACTTATGGTTAACTCTAACTGATTTACTCTAACTGGTTAACTCTAACTGATGGTTAACTCTAACTGATTAACTCTAACTGGTTAACTCTAACTGATGGTTAACTCTAACTTATGGTTAACTCTAACTGGTTTTACTTGACTTACTTAACTCACTGGTTAACTCTATTGAACTGGTTAACTCAACTGAACTAGTTAACTCTATTCAACTAACTCGACTCACTAACCCCTTTCGATTAGCATATTCGTTTTACTAACCTTCGAATACCATATTCGATTTACTTTATTCACTTTATAAAGATTTCCTTTTTAACAACGTTTTATTCATTTGAAAAGATTTACCTTTAAACAACGGTTCTACACTTTAAAAATGATTTCCTTTTTATAACGTTTCCTTTTTTAATTCTATTTGTAAATGGTTTACAGGTATTTCCTTTTCAAATTTATTCTTGAAATATTCTAACTCCTTAACTTCTCTGAAAAATTCGCCATAACCTCCTTTGTAACGGGAGCATCGGGAAAATCCCCAAACCCGCCACACAGGCCTTTCCATTCAAAAGAAAATGTTTTGAAATTATTTTCTTTTTGAATATATCTCTATTTATAAATATTCCAATTTATAAACATTTCTTATTTATAAATATTCCACTTTATAAATATCCCATTTTATAAATATTCTATTTTCAATATCACTTTGAAAATCTCCTTTTCCCATTCCGATATTTTATGGTACTTAACACATCAAATCATGATGACCAAATCTCATCCAACACGCATAATCAACCACAGATTATAACTACATCATATATCACAATATATGAAAAACAATAAAATAACTATTGAGGAATCCAATCGGACTCCTCCAACCTGTTTTCCTGCATCCACATATGTTACACAATATGATTATCATCACTTTCAGTTCAATATAAATTATTCTGATAGCAGAATCAATATATAAATATTTAACGGTTTTTATATATATATATATATATTCCACTAACTGACTAGCAGTTCAATCAATCAACCAACACACAGCAATCAACAGATGATTAACAGTTCTAAGAATACATTATAAAAATATAACTGTTCAGAGTTGGTGAGTTTTACTCACATTTGCAGTTCATCGTTAAAGAACGATAAACTGTTGTTTGATTTGAATCAAACAGTTTATTTCGCCTTAAATTCATACGAGCCCCAATCCACTTCCAGTCAGCTTCATTGTGAAGCTCTCGTCCATACGGTCCCAACGCAACTTACGGTTCGTCAATCTGATATCGTATGATGAAGATATTGCATTCAGAAGTTAATATACCATTTATATTAAATAAACTTAAATCCTAACTTAAAATTTTGGGCTCAACCTCTTTATTAGCTTCCCGGCCCATCAACCAATACCCAGGCCCATCGTTAAACCCACTCCCCGAAGTCTTCTTCCCGAATACAATTAAATTCCTGGAACCGCTATTCGACCCTAAATACTTCCCGTTGACCTCCCTTTGACCACCTCACTCCATCACCATGGCCATCCGTTCGGGTTGTCATCACCATCAACCAACCCGACTGCCATTCCTCCTCTCGACCAGCCCCCCCCCATTTCTGACTTCGACATCGCGCCTTACCAGTGACCCCTGATGTCGCAACTGGCTTCAGACCGTCGGAATGGCTCCCATCAGTGCCAACCGGTGCACCTCGCATTTCGGAACGCCATGCCATCCTCAATTTGGTCCGAGACCCATCCCGTTAACGCTGAGCTTCAGCCCTAACTCACTGTACCCATAAACGCACTCCAGTAACAATGGTCGAACGCAAATATGTTCATACCAAAGTGTAGCTCTTACATCCCGAGTCCAACGGATCAAATAGTGAGCGATTTCATTGAGTATTGCATTTCATAAAATGGATGGAAGAATTTGTGAAAGTGGCGACAGTCCTTTTCTTGTTTTCAGAAGGAGAACGATGTGGTTATTAGGTTTTAAGAGAAGGGGTTAGGTGGCTTATATAGTGTAGATATTTTCAAGAAATATTTTCAGATATTTTTGCTTATTATATTCGATTTAATATTTGTATTTGTTGTTAAAATTTCCTGTGATCACATAAGATACCCAAAAATCACGAAACTGGACATGCAGCTACAGTTCGACATTACGGTCCCAATGAAACTGGTTTCATCAAATTCCGACTCTGTTTGCTCACACAGCGTATTTTTAACCGTCGAAATACTGACTGTTTTTCACTCTAAAAATCTGTACGGCCACACAGTGACTCTAAAAATCATGGAAACTGACATCTAGCAATAATTTGACATTGCGGATCTAACAAAATTAGTTTCGTCGAATTCCGACTTTGTTTGCAAACACAGCTTATTTTTAAAGCTCTTGATGACCCATTTAAATATATAAATATATTTAAATATTATTAAATTAAATATAAATAAATTTATATTATCGTATATCTTCACATATGATATCGTACAGCTCCAGAATATCATATCAGAATATACAGTTTGATATTTTCAGATTCCCGATTACCTCGATATTCAGTTTTACATTGAAAACCCCTTTTATAACGTATATAAAGCGTTACGAATTATAAAGGTAATTCCACAGCGACTTTTCTGAAATTTGATTTGGACATAACTCAAAATCTACACGTCAAAATCTAGATTTTTCTCTTCCACTATAAAGATATACGCCACCAGCTCCGTACGTTTCTTGTTTCACAGAAATCCGACTTAAAATGAATCTTGTGCATTCAGTTGAAGTTCAAATCGCCAAATCGCGAACTACAGCGCCATTTCAAGCTCTATTTTAATTACATTAAAATTATACGTTCAAACTATCGTCGATTGAATATATTCGTCAATATAATTCAACTCTAAGCTGAATTAAATCCTAGGGACGACCCTGTTCACAGAATATTGTGATTTCCAATAATTCTGATTATTTATGAATTAAATATATTATTTAATTATTTAATTTAATTAAATATTCACTATAATTTAATTAACGACGATTTAATTCCCTAAATCACTATTTATATAATTAAATAAATTGATTATAATACCTCTGACAATGCGGGTCATTACATATAGATTGCACTCCGGATGTGAATGGATGGTTTGATGATATTTATCATTACGGTTATATACATTCAATGTATGAAATCCATATAACAAAGTTATATGGTAAATGATTGAGTCGCATTCCAATGCAGGATTTCTTTTAAATTAGGAATATTTTTTAAAATAAGGAATATTTAGAAAAAGAACATTGTAATATAAATATCTTTTAAAATAAAGAATACCGTACTATAAAGGATAATTTATATAAAGAATCTTTTGATATAAAGAATATTATTATATAATATTTAACAAATAATGAAATGATGATTTCTATGTCCGTTCTTGAATGGACAAAAAGATAAAAATATATTTCTATTATGGTAAACTAGTTATTAATTAGGATAAATATTTCAAATAAGATTTCGTTGAAATTAAATAAAAGAATTAGATTTTGGGTTGTCGTGAATGGTGCCTTAAATAACATCGCCCTTAACACCCGTATTTAAAGGATAAATCTTTTAATTAAGATTTTTAGAGTTTTCAATTATATTTAGTAGTTGAAATGAAAAGATATGTGAACTATGTTTTAAACGACATTTGTTCTTTAACCCAAATTAAAACGAAGATTAATTCCTTCAAAATTGGAATAATCATTTAATAATGTTTTTTTATATATTAAAATCCAAATTGGAGTTTTAACGAATCTTTAAAAAGAAGATTAAAGAATAAATTTATAAGATTTTATCTTTGATAAAATCAATGGGAACTTTTCCCTAAAAATAAGAATATTCTATTTAAAAGAATATACTGAATTGGAATGAGTCGTTGAAAGTGTTTTTATAACACTTGATTTTAAATTATAAATACGCAAGTTATTCCAAAAGACCGGGTGTGACGGCCCGCCCCGCACCAGCCTGCATTTCCTCCGAAAGTGCGCTGTACACATGCCCGGCTAGCACAGAACGGTCGTCAGGAGAGAAGAAAGAAGAGAATGAACTAATCAAGGAACCTGTAGAATGTCTCACAGCGCATGGGATAAAATATAATAATAACATACTTGACATAAAACCGGCGAGACAGTGCATAAGCTGATAACTAATAATCAGTGTCAACATCAGAGCAGCGGAAATCCAAATACAGCTTATTACAACTTTCCAAATTTACTGTCTCTAACAAAAGAAAACTAAAGTAGAAGATGCACCACCAATGCCCAAGCAGTGATCTTCAACAATACAGGGAGAATACTATATATATTACGTGGAAGCCTCCTGCTCGTCTCCGGATCATCTACCCGTGCATCACCAGCTAACCTGTCTCTAGTCTGCTCGTGTGAGCACCCAGAGTAATAAGAAGAGACATAAAACTCTGGGTCAGACATAAAGCCTGGTATGAGCGATAAGCATCTAAACAGAATAATAACAGGTATACTAAGCCATACCTGAACCTGGACCTGCAACCAAAGAGTTAGTACCACATACCGTACAATACTCCAAGGTGCCATAATAAATAGTGTAAGAATACGGGGGTGGGGTGTGCATGTCACATTGATAGCAAACAAATCATCCATATCAACCATCCTCACATCTCTCACTCAGTGCGTAAAGCGTACGACATCTACCACTTTGGAATACTAGATAAACTGAGGTAACGACGAATCCCGACTTGTAGAAACCCTGCTATGACCAAGCTAAACATATGGAGTCATGACCAAACATTTCAATGACCCACTTCATCGATCGTAGCCCTTGGTTCTACCGATGCCATAATGGCCCTGAATCCGCCTTCGTACCTCCTACCATAGTGGTCCAAAGCTATAGACGTCGATAACCCCTTGGCACGCGTCCCGCAGCAAAGCCCAACCATGAAGCGAACTCGTTGATTCCCATCTGAAATCCTGAGCTCTAACTTCTCATTTGGACTTCCTTTGCATCTCGGGTTTGGTCGAATTGGAGTGGGTCTTCAGAAGAGTTGTCGTGCAGTAACAGTCCTAGAACTCGGTTCGGTTCGGTAGCGTCGGTTCGGGTCGGTCCTCCATCCTTGTCATCTTCTATTCGATTCGGGTCGGGTGCTTCACTCCGTGTCGGGTCGGTGTACTCCTCCGGGTCGGGTCGGGGTGCTGTCCTCCTCCAGCTCATGCTCCTTCTCCAATCAGCTCCCTCGTTTCCATCTACTCTGATCCGATCCGATCACTTCGCCTTACTCTAGTCGTAGCCTTCCATTTTTGGGCCGATCCGATCTGGCTTCCATTACCCTTCCGATCTGATCCCCTTGTCCACTCCAACTCTAAGGAAACGACCTTCATTTTTGCCAAGTCTTCTATGTGACAAGTCCCAATCCAGTTCGGATTCCCTTGGTCAGTTCACTAGCCCGATCCGACCCCTGCTCCGATCCGAACCGGTTCGGGACCTGCACATTTCTGCAACCTTCCAGCGAGCTTTCTACGCCATTCGACGACGTTTTCGACCAATTTAACTATTCTAATCAATCATAAAACATACCATAGAGTCATAGCAACATGTAATAGCAACCACAAACAGCAAACAGCAATTCAAATGAATCAAAAGGGATCAAAAGTGACTAAAACTTCATATTTTCCCTTAGTCCCTCTTAATCATGTTTAAGTACATACTTAGTAAAACTTAACCAAATCGTCTAAATTTTATAACAGAGGCATGAAATATTATTTAAGAATTTCTAAACATTTTTCCAGAATTTATTAGTGTATAAATTCGCTAATCTTCACTAATTACCCTTAATTAACTGTAATTAGTGTCAAAACGATGCTATCACTCACCTTGGCCACAACTAAAACCCCAAAACTGAAATATTCTCTGATTTGGCGCTGTTCCCAATCTTACACAGCAGCTCTACCTCGGTTCTCGTGCTAATACCCCTTGATTTGATGTTTGCTAAGCCTAATCTTCAATTAGAAAGTGATTTTTGGGTGTTTTAGAGAGATTTAGAGAGTGGAGGCCATGGCTAGGTCAAGAGGAATGAAAGTGGCGGCTGGAAAATGTCTAAAGAAATGTTTTCTAACCCTAATCAACCCCTATATACCCCTAAACCCGAAATTCCCCTTGGGCCTAGCTGCTAATCACCCGCTTAAGCCCAATTAAGCTGTTTTTCACCATCTGAAACTTGTTTCAGCTATATCTCCCAAACGGTGAGTCCGTTTGGCTAATGTGACCACTCTACGGAAAGAGAAACCATCATCCGGAGCCAATGGAAGTGGTTTCAGGTCAAAATTCCTTTCCAGTCAAAAGTTATGGCCAAAACAGTGCCAACTAGGGGTAAAATGGTCATTTAAAAATCGGGAAAAATCATGAACATGGGAAATGACCCCAATAGTCGTCCCCTCAAAGTTACATGACCAAACGACTTCGTATGTAAAAGAAATAAATATTCTACGATCCTATGATGCGTAGAATGCGGGTCGTTACACTCTCCCCCCCTTAAGAAATTTCGCCCCCGAAATTCCTTAACCCAAAACATACAAAGGATCCCGCATGCCTAACAACCACATACAACAATCAATCATGCAAAACAAGCGAACAAGCCTATCCTAGCATGCGGAAAACTAAATCGAAGTCAAAATCTTACCAGGCAAAGAGTTCTGGGTGTGACTTCCTAATGTTCTTCTCTGTCTCCCAAGTACAATCATTCTCGTCCTCGCCCCACTGAACCTTGACTAACTTCACCGCCTTCCTTCAAAGTTGCTTCATGTCGTGCTCGACAATACGGGCCGGCTTGCGGTTCCCAACCGCCTCGGGTTCTACTTCGAAGTCCTCTAACTGATCAGGTGAAATAGTCATATCTGAGTCGTGAACGAACTTACTTAGTTGGGAAACATGAAATACGTTGTGAACTCCCGTCATCTTCTCCGGTAAGTCAATTCTATATGCTAAATTCCCGACTAGTTCAAGAACAGGGAATGGGCCAACAAATCTTGGTGCCAACTTGCCTCTCCTGCCAAATCGTATTATGCTCTTCAACGGAGAAATCTTAACAAACACCAAGTCGCCAACGGAGAATTTTAAGTCTCTTCTCCTCTTATCAGCATAACTCTTCTGCCTATCTTGGGCAGCCTTCATTCGTTGTTGAATGATCTTAATCTTATCTGAAGTTTCCCTCACCACATCTGGTCCAAGCATAAACTTCTCGCCAGTCTCTATCCAACATGATGGTGAGTTACACGGTCTCCCGTACAAAGCTTCAAACGGAGCCATACCGATACTGGATTGGTAGCTATTATTATATGCAAATTCTACTAGATGCAAATGGTCATCCCACGATCCACCAAAATCCAATATACATGCTCTCAAGAGATCTTCCAAAATACGGTTCACCCTCTCCGTCTGACCGTCGGTCTGAGGATGATATGCGGTACTGAGATGTTACTCTGACCCTAGAGCCTCTTGTAAGCTCTTCCAAAACCCACTAGTGAACAACGGGTCTCGGTCACTCACAATGCTTTTAGGTACTCCATGAAATCTCACTACCCACTTCATATACAATTCTGCTAACTTAGCTGCTGTTCTAGTCGATTTGACTGGTATAAACCTTGCACTTTTAGTCAGTCGATCTACAATTACCCAAATGCTATCATATCCCGATCTAGTCCTTGGTAAACCATCGATAAAATCCATCGAGACTTGCTCCCATTTCCATTCGGGAATTTCTAATGGTTGCAACAACCCGCTAGGCTTCTTTTGCTCGGCTTTAACTAGCTGGCAATTCATGCACTTGGATATAAACTTCCCAACGTCTCTTTTCATCCCTTCCCAGTAGTAAGTCTGCTTCATATCTCGATACATCTTGTTACCACCGGGGTGTATAGTCAGCTTTGAGTGATGACATTCTCTAAGCACTTCATCCCTCAATCTATTGACATTGGGTACAACAAGCTTTCCATTCTTTCTAAGCCATCTATCTCGATCAAGCCCATACTTGTTCATCTCCTCATCGATACCCATCTCTAACTTGGAGATGATTTCCAATAGGTTAGGATCGTCCCTCTGACTAGAGCCGATCCGCTCAATCAAAGTGGGTCTGATCGTCAAACTTGCTAACATTTCTGGATCCAATTCGCACTTTGGTCTGAAATCAAACCCCGCGATAAACTCCAGTTGCTTCCATTCAAGGAACATAGCCCCTAGGCTGGCATGTCTTCTACTCAATGCATCAGCCACCGCATTGCCCTTTCCTGGTGTGTATGCGATGTCAAAATCATAGGAAGCTAAGAACTCTAACCATCTCTGCTGACGGAGATTTAAATCCTTCTGGGAGAATAGATACTTCAGCGACTTATGATCTGTAAACAGCTCAAATCTTTCTCCCAAGAGATAGTGTCTCCACATTTTTAACGCGAACACGATCGCTGCCAATTCTAAATCATGGGTAGGGTATCTTCTCTCGTGTGGTTTCAATTGCCGACTTGCGTAAGCTACAACCCTACCGCCTTGCATCAATACAGCACCCAGTCCGGTATCACAGGCATCCGTGTATACCGTCATCTCTTCATCCCCCTTAGGAATGACTAACACTGGTGCGCTTGTCAACTTGTCCTTTAGATTCTTAAATGCATTCTCGCACCTTTTATCCCAGACAAAAGCTTGATTCTTCTTGGTCAAATGGGTCAATGGTGCTGCTATCTTGGAGAAACCTTGGATAAACTTACGATAATATCCCGCTAATCCCAAGAAACTTCTTACGTCTGTTGCATTCTTGGGCGTAGGCCAATCCTGTACCGTAGCCACCTTTGCCGGGTCCACGGCAATACCATTCTCTGATACAACATGGCCCAAGAACCTCACTTCCCTCTTCCAGAAGTGACACTTAGAAAACTTTGCTTTCAATTGGTGTTTTCTCAACACCTCCATCACTATTCTTAAATGTCCCTTATGTTCTTCCTCTGTCCTCAAGTAGACCAAAATATCATCAACGAACACAAGGACAAACTTATTCAACTGATCTCTGAATACCCTATTCATAAGATCCACAAAATATGTTGGGGCATTGGTCAGCCCGAATGGCATGACCAACCACTCATAAAACCCAGACGGCGTCCGAAATGCCGTTTTAGCTATACTCTCAGCTTCCACTCTAAGCTGATGAAAACCTGTCGCGAGATCCAACTGAGAAAATACTCTCGCGGCACTCAACTGATCAAACAAATCATCTATCCGCGGTAGAGGATACTTGTTCTTCCTCGTCACTTTATTCAACTCGCGGTAGTCTACACACGAATGAAGGGAACCATCCGCCTTGGTAGCAAACACAACTGGTGCTCCCCATTCAGAAACACTCCTTCTGATAAATCCCTTCTTCAAAAGATCGCTGACTTGCACCTCGAGCTCTCGCTGCTCTCTTGGTGCCATACGACGAAGTGGCATCACTATAGGCCTGGCATCTTTTACCAAATCAATACGGAACTCAATCTCTCGGTGTGGTGGAAGTCCGGTCACTTCTTCGAAAACATCCGGATACTGGCCAACCACGGGCAAACCTGACAACTCACTATGCGGAATGTCGAGGGAGTTTAGAAAACTAGCCAATACCCCCTTACTGGGTAGACCACCAAACACTATCCTCCGCCCATCATCCGCTCTAGCTGTCACCAACAAGCCCTCACAGTCTACCACCACCCCGTATCTTTGGAGCCAATCTACTCCCAAAATAATGCCAAACCCAGTAAAGCCCAAAACAAAGCAATCACAAACAAACATGCATCCATGACTCGATAAGACCACATTACGACAAATCATGCTAAGGCTAGTCGAACCACCAATCGGGTTCGTCACTACTAAAGGTCTATCGACAATCTTGGGCTCCAATCCCAACCTATCTACCAGGTCACTAGATATGAAAGAACTGGAAGCTCCGGTATCAAACAAAACTTTAACAGGAACATCATAAACAGAAAGCATACCTTGAATGACGACATTCTTTCCCTTCTCCGCCGCTGTTGGGGCATTCGACGAAGAAGGAATAGCATTAAGAGCGTAGGCTTTCACCATTTGCTTTTCCTTAGGGGGCTGTGGACACTTGTCCTTGTGATGTCCCATTTGGCCACAGTTGAAGCACTTCCTATCCGCTGGCTTGGCCCGACAATTACTAGCATAATGGCCCTTCTTACCACAGCTGAAGCACTCAACATCTTGCTTATTCTTTTTCTTCTGGCCATCCTTAGTCTGATTCTGCTTTCTCTTATTCTGGGATCCACCCTTGCCTCCACCACTTGCTTGTGGCTTTGGCTCATCTGCGGATGCAACCTCAGTCTTCGACCTAGGGTAGAGACTTTCTGATCTTAACGCTTTCCCCACAATCGATTCAAACGTCTCATCGATGTGGTTAATAAGTTTTTCCCCCAAGTACTGATCCAAACCAGTTATGAATTTCTCATTCTTTTTCTCGGCAGTATCAATAAGAGATAACCCATATTTTGACAAAGTGTCGAATTCAGCAATATACTCCGAGACAGCTCTGCCATTCTGCTTGAGCTCCAAGAATTTCTTAAACAGCACTGACTTCTGAGCAGCTGGAATGAACTTCTCGCTAAAGCGAGCTTTAAATTGCTCCCAAGTAATCTGATCTTCGGGAGTGGCTGCCTTTATAGCATTCCACCAATTCATTGCCCGCCCTTGCAGCTGACGGGACGCTAGCTTTCTTGTGACGGCCCGCCCCGCACCAGCCTGCATTTCCTCCGAAAGTGCGTTGTACACATGCCCGGCTAGCACAGAACGGTCGTCAGGAGAGAAGAAAGAAGAGAATGAACTAATCAAGGAACCTGTAGAATGTCTCACAGCGCATGGGATAAAATATAATAATAACATACTTGACATAAAACCGGCGAGACAGTGCATAAGCTGATAACTAATAATCAATGTCAACATCAGAGCAGCGGAAATCCAAATACAGCTTATTACAACTTTCCAAATTTACTGTCTCTAACAAAAGAAAACTAAAGTAGAAGATGCACCACCAATGCCTAAGCAGTGATCTTCAACAATACAGGGAGAATACTATATATATTACGTGGAAGCCTCCTGCTCGTCTCCGGATCATCTACCCGTGCATCACCAGCTAACCTGTCTCTAGTCTGCTCGTGTGAGCACCCAGAGTAATAAGAAGAGACATAAAACTCTAGGTTAGACATAAAGCCTGGTATGAGCGATAAGCATCTAAACAGAATAATAACAGGTATACTAAGCCATACCTGAACCTGGACCTGCAACCAAAGAGTTAGTACCACATACCGTACAATACTCCAAGGTGCCATAATAAATAGTGTAAGAATACGGGGGTGGGGTGTGCATGTCACAATGATAGCAAACAAATCATCCATATCAACCATCCTCACATCTCTCACTCAGTGCGTAAAGCGTACGACATCTACCACTTTGGAATACTAGACAAACTGAGGTAACGACGAATCCCGACTTGTAGAAACCCTGCTATGACCAAGCTAAACATATGGAGTCATGACCAAACATTTCAATGACCCACTTCATCGATCGTAGCCCTTGGTTCTACCGATGCCATAATGGCCCTGAATCCGCCTTCGTACCTCCTACCATAGTGGTCCAAAGCTATAGACGTCGATAACCCCTTGGCACGCGTCCCGCAGCAAAGCCCAACCATGAAGCGAACTCGTTGATTCCCATCTGAAATCCTGAGCTCTAACTTCTCATTTGGACTTCCTTTGCATCTCGGGTTTGGTCGAATTGGAGTGGGTCTTCAGAAGAGTTGTCGTGCAGTAACAGTCCTAGAACTCGGTTCGGTTCGGTAGCGTCGGTTCGGGTCGGTCCTCCATCCTTGTCATCTTCTATTCGATTCGGGTCGGGTGCTTCACTCCGGGTCGGGTCGGTGTACTCCTCCGGGTCGGGTCGAGGTGCTGTCCTCCTCCAGCTCATGCTCCTTCTCCAATCAGCTCCCTCGTTTCCATCTACTCCGATCCGATCCGATCACTTCGCCTTACTCTAGTCGTAGCCTTCCATTTTTGGGCCGATCCGATCTGGCTTCCATTACCCTTCCGATCCGATCCCCTTGTCCACTCCAACTCTAAGGAAACGGCCTTCCTTTTTGCCAAGTCTTCTATGTGACAAGTCCCAATCCAGTTCGGATTCCCTTGGTCAGTTCACTAGCCCGATCCGACCCCTGCTCCGATCCGAACCGGTTCGGGACCTGCACATTTCTGCAACCTTGCAGCGAGCTTTCTACGCCATTCGACGATGTTTTCGACCAATTTAACTATTCTAATCAATCATAAAACATACCATAGAGTCATAGCAACATGTAATAGCAACCACAAACAACAAACAACAATTCAAATGAATCAAAAGGGATCAAAAGTGACTAAAACTTCATATTTTCCCTTAGTCCCTCTTAATCATGTTTAAGTACATACTTAGTAAAACTTAACCAAATCGTCTAAATTTTATAACAGAGGCATGAAATATTATTTAAGAATTTCTAAACATTTTTCCAGAATTTATTAGTGTATAAATTCGCTAATCTTCACTAATTACCCTTAATTAACTGTAATTAGTGTCAAAACGATGCTATTACTCACCTTGGCCACAACTAAAACCCCAAAACTGAAATATTCTCTGATTTGGCGCTGTTCCCAATCTTACACAGCAGCTCTACCTCGGTTCTCGTGCTAATACCCCTTGATTTGATGTTTGCTAAGCCTAATCTTCAATTAGAAAGTGATTTTTGGGTGTTTTAGAGAGATTTAGAGAGTGGAGGCCATGGCTAGGTCAAGAGGAATGAAAGTGGCGGCTGGAAAATGTCTAAAGAAATGTTTTCTAACCCTAATCAGCCCCTATATACCCCTAAACCCGAAATTCCCCTTGGGCCTAGCTGCTAATCACCCGCTTAAGCCCAATTAAGCTGTTTTTCACCATCTGAAACTTGTTTCAGCTATATCTCCCAAACGGTGAGTCCGTTTGGCTAATGTGACCACTCTACGGAAAGAGAAACCATCATCCGGAGCCAATGGAAGATGTTTCAGGTCAAAATTCCTTTCCAGTCAAAAGTTATGGCCAAAACAGTGCCAACTAGGGGTAAAATGGTCATTTAAAAATCGGGAAAAATCATGAACATGGGAAATGACCCCAATAGTCGTCCCCCAAAGTTACATGACCATACGACTTCGTATGTGAAAGAAATAAATATTCTACGATCCTATGATGCGTAGAATGCGGGTCGTTACACTCTCCCCCCCTTAAGAAATTTCGCCCCCGAAATTCCTTAACCCAAAACATACAAAGGATCCCGCATGCCTAACAACCACATACAACAATCAATCATGCAAAACAAGCGAACAAGCCTATCCTAGCATGCGGAAAACTAAATCGAAGTCAAAATCTTACCAGGCAAAGAGTTCTGGGTGTGACTTCCTAATGTTCTCCTCTGTCTCCCAAGTACAATCATTCTCGTCCTCGCCCCACTGAACCTTGACTAACTTCACCGCCTTCCTTCGAAGTTGCTTCATGTCGTGCTCGACAATACGGGCCGGCTTGCGGTTCCCAACCGCCTCGGGTTCTACTTCGAAGTCCTCTAACTGATCAGGTGAAATAGTCATATATTAGTCGTGAACGAACTTCCTTAGTTAGGAAACATGAAATACGTTGTGAACTCCCGTCATCTTCTCCGGTAAGTCAATTCTATATGCTAAATTCCCGACTAGTTCAAGAACAGGGAATGGGCCAACAAATCTTGGTGCCAACTTGCCTCTCCTGCCAAATCGTATTATGCTCTTCAACGGAGAAATCTTAACAAACACCAAGTCGCCAACGGAGAATTTTAAGTCTCTTCTCCTCTTATCAGCATAACTCTTCTGCCTATCTTGGGCAGCCTTCATTCGTTGTTGAATGATCTTAATCTTATCTGAAGTTTCCCTCACCACATCTGGTCCAAGCATAAACTTCTCGCCAGTCTCTATCCAACATGATGGTGAGTTACACGGTCTCCCGTACAAAGCTTCAAACGGAGCCATACCGATACTGGATTGGTAGCTATTATTATATGCAAACTCTACTAGATGCAAATGGTCATCCCACGATCCACCAAAATCCAATATACATGCTCTCAAGAGATCTTCCAAAATACGGTTCACCCTCTCCGTCTGACCGTCGGTCTGAGGATGATATGCGGTACTGAGATGTAACTCTGACCCTAGAGCCTCTTGTAAGCTCTTCCAAAACCCACTAGTGAACAACGGGTCTCGGTCACTCACAATGCTTTTAGGTACTCCATGAAATCTCACTACCCACTTCATATACAATTCTGCTAACTTAGCTGATGTTCTAGTCGATTTGACTGGTATAAACCTTGCACTTTTAGTCAGTCGATCTACAATTACCCAAATGCTATCATATCCCAATCTAGTCCTTGGTAAACCATCGATAAAATCCATCTAGACTTGCTCCCATTTCCATTCGGGAATTTCTAAGGGTTGCAACAACCCGCTAGGCTTCTTTTGCTCGGCTTTAACTAGCTGGCAATTCATGCACTTGGATATAAACTTCCCAACGTCTCTTTTCATCCCTTCCCAGTAGTAAGTCTGCTTCATATCTCGATACATCTTGTTACCACCGGGGTGTATAGTCAGCTTTGAGTGATGACATTCTCTAAGCACTTCATCCCTCAATCTATTGACATTGGGTACAACAAGCTTTCCATTCTTTCTAAGCCATCTATCTCGATCAAGCCCATACTTGTTCATCTCCTCATCGATACCCATCTCTAACTTGGAGATGATTTCCAATAGGTTAGGATCGTCCCTCTGACTAGAGCCGATCCGCTCAATCAAAGTGGGTCTGATCGTCAAACTTGCTAACATTTCTGGATCCAATTCGCACTTTGGTCTGAAATCAAACCCCGCGATAAACTCCAGTTGCTTCCATTCAAGGAACATAGCCCCTAGGCTGGCATGTCTTCTACTCAATGCATCAGCCACCGCATTGCCCTTTCCTGGTGTGTATGCGATGTCAAAATCATAGGAAGCTAAGAACTCTAACCATCTCTGCTGACGGAGATTTAAATCCTTCTGGGAGAATAGATACTTCAGCGACTTATGATCTGTAAACAGCTCAAATATTTCTCCCAAGAGATAGTGTCTCCACATTTTTAACGCGAACACGATCGCTGCCAATTCTAAATCATGGGTAGGGTATCTTCTCTCGTGTGGTTTCAATTGCCGACTTGCGTAAGCTACAACCCTACCGCCTTGCATCAATACAGCACCCAGTCCGGTACCACAGGCATCCGTGTATACCGTCATCTCTTCATCCCCCTTAGGAATGACTAACACTGGTGCGCTTGTCAACTTGTCCTTTAGATTCTTAAATGCATTCTCGCACCTTTTATCCCAGACAAAAGCTTGATTCTTCTTGGTCAACTGGGTCAATGGTGCTGCTATCTTGGAGAAACCTTGGATAAACTTACGATAATATCCCGCTAATCCCAAGAAACTTCTTACGTCTGTTGCATTCTTGGGCGTAGGCCAATCCTGTACCGTAGCCACCTTTGCCGGGTCCACGGCAATACCATTCTCTGATACAACATGGCCCAAGAACCTCACTTCCCTCTTCCAGAAGTGACACTTAGAAAACTTTGCTTTCAATTGGTGTTTTCTCAACACCTCCATCACTATTCTTAAATGTCCCTTATGTTCTTCCTCTGTCCTCGAGTAGACCAAAATATCATCAACGAACACAAGGACAAACTTATTCAACTGATCTCTGAATACCCTATTCATAAGATCCACAAAATATGCTGGGGCATTGGTCAGCCCGAATGGCATGACCAACCACTCATAAAACCCAGACGGCGTCCGAAATGCCGTTTTAGCTATACTCTCAGCTTCCACTCTAAGCTGATGAAAACCTGTCGCGAGATCCAACTGAGAAAATACTCTCGCGTCACTCAACTGATCAAACAAATCATCTATCTGCGGTAGAGGATACTTGTTCTTCCTCGTCACTTTATTCAACTCGCGGTAGTCTACACACAAACGAAGGGAACCATCCGCCTTGGTAGCAAACACAACTGGTGCTCCCCATTCAGAAACACTCCTTCTGATAAATCCCTTCTTCAAAAGATCGCTGACTTGCACCTCGAGCTCTCGCTGCTCTCTTGGTGCCATACGACGAAGTGGCATCACTATAGGCCTGGCATCTTTTACCAAATCAATACGGAACTCAATCTCTCGGTGTGGTGGAAGTCCGGTCACTTCTTCGAAAACATCCGGATACTGGCCAACCACGGGCAAACTTGACAACTCACTATGCAGAATGTCGAGGGAGTTTAGAAAACTAGCCAATACCCCCTTACTGGGTAGACCACCAAACACTTTCCTCCGCCCATCATCCGCTCTAGCTGTCACCAACAAGCCCTCACAGTCTACCACAACCCCGTATCTTTGGAGCCAATCTACTCCCAAAATAGTGCCAAACCCAGTAAAGCCCAAAACAAAGCAATCACAAACAAACATGCATCCATGACTCGATAAGACCACATTACGACAAATCATGCTAAGGCTAGTCGAACCACCAATCGGGTTCGTCACTACTAAAGGTCTATCGACAATCTCGGGCTCCAACCCCAACCTATCTACCAGGTCACTATATATGAAAGAACTGGAAGCTCCGGTATCAAACAAAACTCTAACAGGAACATCATAAACAGAAAGCATACCTTGAATGACGACATTCTTTCCCTTCTCCGCCGCTGTTGGGGCATTCGACGAAGAAGGAATAGCATTAAGAGCGTAGGCTTTCACCATTTGCTTTTCCTTAGGGGGCTGTGGACACTTGTCCTTGTGATGTCCCATTTGGCCACAGTTGAAGCACTTCCTATCCGCTGGCTTGGCCCGACAATTACTAGCATAATGGCCCTTCTTACCACAGCTGAAGCACTCAACATCTTGCTTATTCTTTTTCTTCTGGCCATCCTTAGTCTGATTCTGCTTTCTCTTATTCTGGGATCCACCCTTGCCTCCACCACTTGCTTGTGGCTTTGGCTCATCTGCGGATGCAACCTCAGTCTTCGACCTAGGGTAGAGACTTTCTGATCTTAACGCTTTCCCCACAATCGATTCAAACGTCTCATCGATGTGGTTAATAAGTTTTTCCCCCAAGTACTGATCCAAACCAGTTATGAATTTCTCATTCTTTTTCTCGGCAGTATCAATAAGAGATAACCCATATTTTGACAAAGTGTCGAATTCAGCAATATACTCCGAGACAGCTCTACCATTCTGCTTGAGCTCCAAGAATTTCTTAAACAGCACTGACTTCTGAGCAGCTGGAATGAACTTCTCGCTAAAGCGAGCTTTAAACTGCTCCCAAGTAATCTGATCTTCGGGAGTGGCTGCCTTTATAGCATTCCACCAATTCATTGCCCGCCCTTGCAGCTGACGGGACGCTAGCTTTCTCTTCATCGCATCCTCGATACCCAAATCCTCGAAGATACGTTCGCAACTATCCAACCAATCCTGAACATCTGTGGCCGACTCCGTTCCGTGAAACGGCTTCCCACCAAGGCTAGTATAATCCTTATTCAGCTTGGCGAAGTCGACCCTCGGCGCCTGCACTATTGGACCACCACCATTTCCACCATTGGGGTTGCCCTCTGCACATCTCTAAGCATCTCTCTCATGAGGTCAGTAAACATTGTCCTCATGTCAGCAGCATTCCCATTATTGGCTCCCCTACCGGTACCTCTAACATATCGGCTCATCGTCAATCTGAAAAAGGAAATGATTAACGACTCCATAGTGGTGCTAGTGCAGTACGACTTCATCCTTATACTACTAATATTATATATATATAGCTTTTAAAAACCAAAGTAATCACAAATACGCTCTCTTGTATACGTATATTATCTCTCCCTGATAACTTCCCTAGGTTAACTACGCAACCTCGCTCTGATACCAAGTGTGACGGCCCGCCCCGCACTAGCCTGCATTTCCTCCGAAAGTGCGCTGTACACATGCCCGGCTAGCACAGAACGGTCGTCAGGAGAGAAGAAAGAAGAGAATGAACTAATCAAGGAACCTGTAGAATGTCTCACAGCGCATGGGATAAAATATAATAATAACATACTTGACATAAAACAGGCGAGACAGTGCATAAGCTGATAACTAATAATCAATGTCAACATCAGAGCAGCGGAAATCCAAATACAGCTTATTTCAACTTTCCAAATTTACTGTCTCTAACAAAAGAAAACTAAAGTAGAAGATGCACCACCAATGCCCAAGCAGTGATCTTCAACAATACAGGGAGAATACTATATATATTACGTGGAAGCCTCCTGCTCGTCTCCGGATCATCTACCCGTGCATCACCAGCTAACCTGTCTCTAGTCTGCTCGTGTGAGCACCCAGAGTAATAAGAAGAGACATAAAACTCTGGGTCAAACATAAAGCCTGGTATGAGCGATAAGCATCTAAACAGAATAATAACAGGTATACTAAGCCATACCTGAACCTGGACAGGCAACCAAAGAGTTAGTACCACATACCGTACAATACTCCAAGGTGCCATAATAAATAGTGTAAGAATACGGGGGTGGGGTGTGCATGTCACAATGATAGCAAACAAATCATCCATATCAACCATCCTCACATCTCTCACTCAGTGCGTAAAGCGTACGACATCTACCACTTTGGAATACTAGACAAACTGAGGTAACGACGAATCCCGACTTGTAGAAACCCTGCTATGACCAAGCTAAACATATGGAGTCATGACCAAACATTTCAATGACCCACTTCATCGATCGTAGCCCTTGGTTCTACCGATGCCATAATGGCCCTGAATCCGCCTTCGTACCTCCTACCATAGTGGTCCAAAGCTATAGACGTCGATAAACCCTTGGCACGCGTCCCGCAGCAAAGCCCAACCATGAAGCGAACTCGTTGATTCCCATCTGAAATCCTGAGCTCTAACTTCTCATTTGGACTTCCTTTGCATCTCGGGTTTGGTCGAATTGGAGTGGGTCTTCAGAAGAGTTGTCGTGCAGTAACAGTCCTAGAACTCGGTTCGGTTCGGTAGCGTCGGTTCGGGTCGGTCTTCCATCCTTATCATCTTCTATTCGATTCGGGTCGGGTGCTTCACTCCGGGTCGGGTCGGTGTACTCCTCCGGGTCGGGTCGGGGTGCTGTCCTCCTCCAGCTCATGCTCCTTCTCCAATCAGCTCCCTCGTTTCCATCTACTCCGATCCGATCCGATCACTTCGCCTTACTCTAGTCGTAGCCTTCCATTTTTGGGCCGATCCGTTCTGGCTTCCATTACCCTTCCGATCCGATCCCCTTGTCCACTCCAACTCTAAGGAAACGGCCTTCCTTTTTGCCAAGTCTTCTATGTGACAAGTCCCAATCCAGTTCGGATTCCCTTGGTCAGTTCACTAGCCCGATCCGACCCCTGCTCCGATCTGAACCGGTTCGGGACCTGCACATTTCTGCAACCTTCCAGCGAGCTTTCTACGCCATTCGACGACGTTTTTGACCAATTTAACTATTCTAATCAATCATAAAACATACCATAGAGTCATAGCAACATGTAATAGCAACCACAAACAGCAAACAACAATTCAAATGAATCAAAAGGGATCAAAAGTGACTAAAACTTCATATTTTCCCTTAGTCCCTCTTAATCATGTTTAAGTACATACTTAGTAAAACTTAACCAAATCGTCTAAATTTTATAACAGAGGCATGAAATATTATTTAAGAATTTCTAAACATTTTTCCAGAATTTATTAGTGTATAAATTCGCTAATCTTCACTAATTACCCTTAATTAACTGTAATTAGTGTCAAAACGATGCTATCACTCACCTTGGCCACAACTAAAACCCCAAAACTGAAATATTCTCTGATTTGGCGCTGTTCCCAATCTTACACAGCAGCTCTACCTCGGTTCTCGTGCTAATACCCCTTGATTTGATGTTTGCTAAGCCTAATCTTCAATTAGAAAGTGATTTTTGGGTGTTTTAGAGAGATTTAGAGAGTGGAGGCCATGGCTAGGTCAAGAGGAATGAAAGTGGCGGCTGGAAAATGTCTAAAGAAATGTTTTCTAACCCTAATCAGCCCCTATATACCCCTAAACCCGAAATTCCCCTTGGGCCTAGCTGCTAATCACCCGCTTAAGTCCAATTAAGCTGTTTTTCACCATCTGAAACTTGTTTTAGCTATATCTCCCAAACGGTGAGTCCGTTTGGCTAATGTGACCACTCTACGGAAAGAGAAACCATCATCCGAAGCCAATGGAAGTGGTTTCAGGTCAAAATTCCTTTCCAGTCAAAAGTTATGGCCAAAACAGTGCTAACTAGGGGTAAAATGGTCATTTAAAAATCGGGAAAAATCATGAACATGGGAAATGACCCCAATAGTCGTCCCCCAAAGTTACATGACCATACGACTTCGTATGTGAAAGAAATAAATATTCTACGATCCTATGATGCGTAGAATGCGGGTCGTTACATTTCTCTTCATCGCATCCTCGATACCCAAATCCTCGAAGATACGTTCGCAACTATCCAACCAATCCTGAACATCTGTGGCCGACTCCGTTCCGTGAAACGGCTTCCCACCAAGGCTAGTATAATCCTTATTCAGCTTGGCGAAGTCGACCCTCGGCGCCTGCACTATTGGACCACCACCATTTCCACCATTGGGGGCTGCCCTCTGCACATCTCTAAGCATCTCTCTCATGAGGTCAGTAAACATTGTCCTCATGTCAGCAGCATTCCCATTATTGGCTCCCCTACCGGTACCTCTAACATATCGGCTCATCGTCAATCTGAAAAAGGAAATGATTAACGACTCCATAGTGGTGCTAGTGCAGTACGACTTCATCCTTATACTACTAATAGTATATATATATATATATATAGCTTTTTAAAACCAAAGTAATCACAAATACGCTCTCTTGTATACGTATATTATCTCTCCCTGATAACTTCCCTAGGTTAACTACGCAACCTCGCTTTGATACCAAGTGTGACGGCCCGCCCCGCACCAGCCTGCATTTCCTCCGAAAGTGCGCTGTACACATGCCCGGCTAGCACAGAACGGTCGTCAGGAGAGAAGAAAGAAGAGAATGAACTAATCAAGGAACCTGTAGAATGTCTCACAGCGCATGGGATAAAATATAATAATAACATACTTGACATAAAACAGGCGAGACAGTGCATAAGCTGATAACTAATAATCAATGTCAACATCAGAGCAGCGGAAATCCAAATACAGCTTATTACAACTTTCCAAATTTACTGTCTCTAACAAAAGAAAACTAAAGTAGAAGATGCACCACCAATGCCCAAGCAGTGATCTTCAACAATACAGGGAG
Source organism: Allium sativum (assembly GCA_030737875.1). Lineage (NCBI taxonomy): Eukaryota > Viridiplantae > Streptophyta > Magnoliopsida > Asparagales > Amaryllidaceae > Allium > Allium sativum. The sequence continues at coordinate 976,418,472 of CM060924.1, forward strand.
AATACTATATATATTACGTGGAAGCCTCCTGCTCGTCTCCGGATCATCTACCCGTGCATCACCAGCTAACCTGTCTCTAGTCTGCTCGTGTGAGCACCCAGAGTAATAAGAAGAGACATAAAACTCTGGGTCAAACATAAAGCCTGGTATGAGCGATAAGCATCTAAACAAAATAATAACAGGTATACTAAGCCATACCTGAACCTGGACCTGCAACCAAAGAGTTAGTACCACATACCGTACAATACTCCAAGGTGCCATAATAAATAGTGTAAGAATACGGGGGTGGGGTGTGCATGTCACAATGATAGCAAACAAATCATCCATATCAACCATCCTCACATCTCTCACTCAGTGCGTAAAGCGTACGACATCTACCACTTTGGAATACTAGACAAACTGAGGTAACGACGAATCCCGACTTGTAGAAACCCTGCTATGACCAAGCTAAACATATGGAGTCATGACCAAACATTTCAATGACCCACTTCATCGATCGTAGCCCTTGGTTCTACCGATGCCATAATGGCCCTGAATCCGCCTTCGTACCTCCTACCATAGTGGTCCAAAGCTATAGACGTCGATAACCCCTTGGCACGCGTCCCGCAGCAAAGCCCAACCATGAAGCGAACTCGTTGATTCCCATCTGAAATCCTGAGCTCTAACTTCTCATTTGGACTTCCTTTGCATCTCGGGTTTGGTCGAATTGGAGTGGGTCTTCAGAAGAGTTGTCGTGCAGTAACAGTCCTAGAACTCGGTTCGGTTCGGTAGCGTCGGTTCAGGTCGGTCCTCCATCCTTGTCATCTTCTATTCGATTCGGGTCGGGTGCTTCACTCCGGGTCGGGTCGGTGTACTCCTCCGGGTCGGGTCGGGGTGCTGTCCTCCTCCAGCTCATGCTCCTTCTCCAATCAGCTCCCTCGTTTCCATCTACTCCGATCCGATCCGATCACTTCGCCTTACTCTAGTCGTAGCCTTCCATTTTTGGGCCGATCCGATCTGGCTTCCATTACCCTTCCGACCCGATCCCCTTGTCCACTCCAACTCTAAGGAAACGGCCTTCCTTTTTGCCAAGTCTTCTATGTGACAAGTCCCAATCCAGTTCGGATTCCCTTGGTCAGTTCACTAGCCCGATCCGACCCCTGCTCCGATCCGAACCGGTTCGGGACCTGCACATTTCTGCAACCTTCCAGCGAGCTTTCTACGCCATTCGACGACGTTTTCGACCAATTTAACTATTCTAATCAATCATAAAACATACCATAGAGTCATAGCAACATGTAATAGCAACCACAAACAGCAAACAACAATTCAAATGAATCAAAAGGGATCAAAAGTGACTAAAACTTCATATTTTCCCTTAGTCCCTCTTAATCATGTTTAAGTACATACTTAGTAAAACTTAACCAAATCGTCTAAATTTTATAACAGAGGCATGAAATATTATTTAAGAATTTCTTAACATTTTTCCAGAATTTATTAGTGTATAAATTCGCTAATCTTCACTAATTACCCTTAATTAACTGTAATTAGTGTCAAAACGATGCTATCACTCACCTTGGCCACAACTAAAACCCCAAAACTGAAATATTCTCTGATTTGGCGATGTTCCCAATCTTACACAGCAGCTCTACCTCGGTTCTCGTGCTAATACCCCTTGATTTGATGTTTGCTAAGCCTAATCTTCAATTAGAAAGTGATTTTTGGGTGTTTTAGAGAGATTTAGAGAGTGGAGGCCATGGCTAGGTCAAGAGGAATGAAAGTGGCGGCTGGAAAATGTCTAAAAAAATGTTTTCTAACCCTAATCAGCCCCTATATACCCCTAAACCCGAAATTCCCCTTGGGCCTAGCTGCTAATCACCCGCTTAAGCCCAATTAAGCTGTTTTTCACCATCTGAAACTTGTTTCAGCTATATCTCCCAAACGGTGAGTCCGTTTGGCTAATGTGACCACTCTACGGAAAGAGAAACCATCATCCGGAGCCAATGGAAGTGGTTTCAGGTCAAAATTCCTTTCCAGTCAAAAGTTATGGCCAAAACAGTGCCAACTAGGGGTAAAATGGTCATTTAAAAATCGGGAAAAATCATGAACATGGGAAATGACCCCAATAGTCGTCCCCCAAAGTTACATGACCATACGACTTCGTATGTGAAAGAAATAAATATTCTACGATCCTATGATGCGTAGAATGCGGGTCGTTACACCGGGTTTAACCCATTCCGAATAATTATCACAACGATGAAGAGTCGAAGATATTGAAGACGGTGTTGAAGACCGGCGATCCTCACATCGAATGGACAAGGACTACTGAAGCTCTGGACTGATTTGCACCCAGGACAGGGATAAAGTGGTAGTTGTCCGGACGTATTGTTGATTGTTCGGATATGTGAGGTATAATGCCTCCGGTTTCATTCAGACCCAGAATGGACTTGTAAATGGATTGTGTGTCTGACATTGTATTCCTTTCTACTGTATTTGTTGAACGCTACTGATTATATATTTCTGTTTGGTGGTAAAGAATTTATTCTTTACTTATCACCCTTCTCTAAGACATATGAGCTTAGAGGTTAAATATATATTGGTAGATGATCAATGATATGGTAGGGTCTGACAATGTACTTGCTAAAATGCAAATGATCAAGGCTTTGTTGAAAAGCAGGCCTTGTGGTTGATGATCAGAGCACAGTCAATTTACGCATAGCTTTGTGTATATCGTGACTTCGCGAGCCTCACACACCGGTTGAGTCTAAAACGGGAGAAGGGAACGCAGGGGGTACACACGTTTCTTTCTAGCTAGAAGTGGTGTCAGTGCTTAAACTGGCTGACATTTGCTTATGTGGTTGATGGAATTTTTGCGAGGCCTCGGTTTATTCTTATCGGTCGCCCAAAGCCGATTTGTAGGTCCAATAGGATCGGGGAGCGTGTGTTCAGGCATAACTAATCCACTAAAGTATTTGTGGACCGGCCCTGCTGTATCCAAGGGTTCGCCAGCGTCTGAATCCTGAGACATTGCTAGAGTGTCTCGAATCGGTCAGAAGCTCCTCCCTAGCCTTGACTCATGATGGAAAGCCAACTTCCAATACGTCCCATGCGGTTTTGATTGCATAACTAGTATGGCGACATAGTAGATGGTAGCTATGCCGTCTAGGATTGATATTATATTTGAAATGTTTTAAATATATATATACACACTAATAATAATATCGTTTTTACGTATCAAGCATCTTTTGACCATTATAAGGTAAAACTCTATCCTCCAGTTTGCGTTGCATTATGTGATGGGACCTGGGTCTTATGATGGTTTCATTTTTCTAAAAAGCATTGCGTTATTTGACGATTTACTTATTTTATGCACTGGAAATCCAATGGAGTAAACCCATTCCGCGTTAGCGGCATGGTCCTGTGATTTGCCTTCTTATTAGATAAGTTAAGTTAAGAGTTCTCATACCAGTCCCACGACTGACCTGTAGTTTGTTTCACTTTGCAAACTCGGGTGCCCTCTTTTCACATGGGCAGTCGAGTAGCTTTTTGCAGATATGTATTAAGCAGGATCCTGGATTGAAGCCTGAAGCTGTGTACAGAATATTGATGGCCTTCCGCTGAGATTAGTTCCGCTGCACTATATTTACTTTATTGTAAATGTATCTTCCGCTGTATTATTTATCGATGTACTCTGATATTCTGCACTCTGATGTAACATTTATTATTGATGTTATAAAAGTCTGTGTCGTTGTTCTGATGTGTTGTATGCCTAAAGTTAAAGTATTCGGAGATTTCTAACTCTTTGGATCAGACCTGTGTGGTTTGTGGTCGATCCACAGGGCGGGGATTTACGGGTCTTTACACCTTAATAACTAAATCTCCCGATACAAAGACAGTTGAACGTGCACAAGCTATGTAGATTGCGCTCCTTCGCCTGTAACTGCCGCATCAAATAAAAGATCGACATTTTATATTTGCCAAAATCACCAAAATTTTCGTACGAGCTTTAAATCTCCTCACAAACCCTGATATGAACTCCATTTCCCGATTCAACGCCCTAGTATCAAGATTGCACTAACCTAGGCAAAAAGGAACGCATGCTGGAAATTTAGTGCGCCCATAAACGATGTCGAACTTATTAAAACCTATATAGGATTGAAGAGGAACTCACCACGAACTCTAATACATTTGTTTCATGATTTATAGAATTTTGTTTGGATTGTTATGATTTTTGGAAGATATATTTGCTCACGTTTTGGAACCTGTATGGCGGCTTGAAGTTTTGACTACGGGAAGACTGAAATTAAGGTTAGGGATGTTTGGACTATTTATAGGTAGGTTTAATGTTTTTTTATTTTGTTATTATATTATTTTATATTGTATTACTACCTGCTTTCATCGATTAAAAATCCATATGATCACATCTGATAACCAATTTCGATAAAAATGGACATGCAACTACAATTAGACATTACGGACCCAATGAAACTTGTTTCGTCGAATTTCGTGTCCGTTTTCTCATATGGCGTTATTTAAAGTCAAATTATCGATAGATTCACAATTAAATTGCGCATGGTAACAAATAGGGCTGTCAATGAATACTCGAAAAATCCGAAATTCGTCTGTATTTGAAAAGTGGATAATGTCCGATATCCGAAAATTCGGATGCGGATACGGATACATAGGTATTCGCATTCGACTTTTTTTTAACATTATCCTTAAAATTATATGTATTTTAGTTTAATGAATGAGATTTGTTTATTGCTTTACTTAGTTGAAGGTATATATTATATGCAATAAATGCATACTAGCGACACAAATCTATTTAATTTCATCATATATATTTATTTTTAACACTTTTATGGTGAATGAAATTGAAAAACGTTTATATTAAACTAATTATTTTATTTATATTTCTTGATTTATCGATCGATGGCGGATAGGATAATTATCTGATATCCGTCCGTATCCGCGGATACGGATATCTGATATCCGAAAATGATTTCGGATACGGATATGGATATAGCACTATCCATACCCGAGAGTATCATTTGACAGCCCTAGTCAAAAAACACTCTGAATGGCGCGAAATTTGAAATCTAACAATAAGTAATCATTATGGATTTAATAAAATTTGTTTCGTTGAAAAAGGAGGTCGTTTGCAAAATGGTTATTTTTAAGGCTCAAATAAAACCAATAAAATATTAATCAATCCAAAAAAAATCAGTTTATTTAAAATAAATTAATATTATCGTATATGTCCCAATAGAATATCATATTTCCCTAAAATATACATTATTGGATTTATAATTCATTATTTCAAAATCTGAATTAATTCAATATTCAGTTTATATAAAAATCCTTTAATATTATTGAATAAGTCGTTATAATTCACAAACGATTTCATAGCGACTTTCTGGAAATTTAATTTGGACATAACGTACAATCTACAACACAAAATCTTAGTTTTTCTCTTCCATTAGGAAAATATAGTTCAATAGATTTAAACGTTTCTTATTTCAAAGAAATGCAACATGTAACGAATTCTATATAGTCGTTTAAAGTTCAAAATGTAATACTACGAAATATTACGATGTTACGAGCTCATTTTGATTTAATTATAAATTAAATGTTCAAACGTTGTTTAATAAATAAATTTATTATTATAATTCAATTCTAAACTGAATTAAACCTTTTAAATTATCCAATACATACAATGTGAGAAATTCAACTATTCTGACTATTTCAGAATTATATTTATTATCCCGCTATTTATATTAATTATATATTAAAAATAATTTAATTCAAACCATTTAAATCTTTAAATCAACCTTTAAATAATTTAGTAACTTAATTTTTTACTCGCTGAAATTCTAGGACATTACACTTACACTATAAGAAAAATACCCTATTGTAACTAGCTACTTGCGACTGACGACACATGTCAGTTGTAGTAAATGATATTTCGCAACAGACCTTGTAGCAGTTGCAATAGATGAGATTAAGCAACATACTTCTATTGCAAAAACCATATTTTTAGCAACTACGCTTCCCTTCCAGTTGCAAAAACATACTTTTAGCAACTGCGCTTCCATAACAGTTACAACAAACATATTATTTGCAATTGCGCTTTGAAACTTGTTGTAAAAAAATATCTTCAGCAACTGTTTTCACCAATTGCAATAATTGTTTTTTTATAACTGGTAAAGCCAGCTGCGAAAGAATGCTATTAAAAATAAGTGGCGGTTTTTAATTAAGAAGTCATAACCAATTACTTATAATTAACCGTCAATAAATACTAACAATTTTTAATGACTAACTTTTAATAATTATTTTTAAATAGTTACCATTAAATAATTATCTATTAGTAATTATACAATAATTAGGATTAATAATTAATAATAAAAATTTAATTATTTTAAATGATATTTAAAATTGATGATAAAATAATAATAATTAATAATTAACAAATACTCCCTCCAGTTCAGTTTATTTAACGTTTTATGGTTTCTCACACAAATTAAGAAACTTGAAAACTGAACTAATTTGTAACGACCCAGATTTTTGAACAGTTTATTTTAAATATTTAGTATGGTTTTAAATATTGAATTCATAATATAAATGGTATTTTATTGGGTTATCGATTAAATAATCGAAATACGATTTATTTTGATAATTATCGAAATACGAGAAGTTTGAAATAATTCAATTCGAAGATAAAACTGAATCAAAACAGTTCAGTCGACTGATATAAATTTTATTTGAATTAGAACGACAATAATAATTTATTATCAATAAATTTAATTGTTTGAAATCGAATTATATTTTAAATCGAATTTAATTTAAACCGTTAATTTAATTTGTTATTTCTTCTACTAAGTTCAAAATAACAGTATAATCTTGTAACGCCAGTGGTTGCGTTGAAATAACGGTTCAGGATTTTTGATTAAGAGACCAAGAGATACTTTGAAAATATTATATTACAAAATCAAATCGAATTATATACACGTCAGTTCGAGCCACCCTAAAAAACGTTACCTAGCCGGCCTATCTTTGTAAAATCACAGACCTGTTTCCTCGAGCCAGCAAAAATGTCTCTCATCTTCCACATCAAGGGAACACCATCTTAATGGCGTGGTACGTTCTGTCACCTTCGCACCTATATAACAACACCTCGTCTTCATTTCTCAAAGGAGCGTACCATCTAATAATCCCTTCTTCTCGTTCTTTTATCCCAATTAGATCGAAATCCCTCCACCGTTAAAAAAAAAACCACCGCGACTTGAAATCGAAATGGAGACTGGAAGTTTGCCTCGAGCTGGCGCTCGCGAATCAGTGCGATGGGGGAAGCTCGACGCCGTCCCAGAGGAGATCTCGATTTAGGGTAAAAATGGGGTATCGGTAGAAGGAGGGCAACGATGAAGTTCTGGGGGTTTAGGGTTGGTGCGACTTTACTGATGTCAATTTGGGGGAAAAGCGATGCAGTGCTGAAGGACTTGGTTTGATTTGCTGGTGGAGAGGATGCGGTTCGATATTGGTGCAGTAATTGAGGTGCGATAGTGGAAGATGAGGTTTGCTTGGGGTTCGGTCTGGAGCTCGATGGACTTGATGATGGCTTGGAGTTCGACAGAATAAACTAGGGTTGCGGAAATTGAATGAACGGGATGATCAGATGTAGTGGTTATTGCAAAGATGTTGGCTGGTGAGGTTGATATGGATGCTGACGGTGGAAGGGTTGTTGATGTGGGGTGTTGGTTTGCTGTCAGGTGGAGTGTCAGTAAGGTGCTCGACGATATGCCAAAGTGGATAAGTCAATGTTTTAGGGTTGTCTTAGGAGACGTGGATCGAGTGATCTTTTTCAGCATGCCTCGTAGACTTGATTTATTTAAAGATAGCAAAGGTATACGTCTTTTTCGAAACATAAATTACTTAGAATAATTTATGTTAAAGGTTAATTTAAATGAGTAAGAGTTAATCGATATTTATAATTATTAATCGATGAATTAAATCGAACAACCGTAGGAACAAGGCATATTCAACTCGAGTAGTTCGTAGCCGATGATATGGAAATTAAATTGGATATTCAGCAAAACGAAATTCAAGGTGAGTAAATCTCACTCACCTTTTATTTATAATTATTTTTACTTCGTAAAAATAATTGTTGTTGCTTGTTTGGATTTTTATGCTTGTTTTATATATATTAGTTATTTAGGCTATTATATATATATTGGTTGATTGATTGGTTGGATTCCCGCAGTCTCATTAGCGGATGCCCGCAGTTTCATAGCGGATGATTACCCTATACGCCTCACGCTATGATTAGTGGATGACCTTCTATACCACGATATTTTGCCACGAAGCAGAATGGGTATTATTTATGTGCTAACATCTGTGGATGCAGGTAAACAGGTTGGAGGAATCCAACTGGATTCCTCAAAAAAAAATATTATTTGTTTGTTTGTCGGTTCCATATATATTCTCATATATGATGTGTTAAAAATCCCGTGATTGATAACTGATTGTTTTGGGGTGTTTAAATATCACTGGGGCTCGAATATTGATTTATAAAAATATCGGAAAAGGATAATAGAGATTTGAAAATGGAATTCTATTTTTATAAATAGAATTTGAATTTTTAATGAAGTATAGAAAATATTAACTGTTTTAAAAATATAAAACAAGTGAATTTATAAACTTGGTTTATAAATTAAAATACGGGATTTGAATTGGATTTATAAACTTTATTTATGAGTTTATAATGTGAAAATTTAAGGGAAGTTATAAACGTTGTTTATAAATTAAATAATACAAATAGAATTTGAATATGAGAAATTAGAATGAAATTTGAATATTTGAATTCAAAGGAATTAAAATAAAATTTGAATTCAAAGGAATTCAAATAAAGAAAATTCAAATAGAGATTTTGATATAAAATTTGAATAAAGAAATTCAAATAGAGATTTGAATGTAGAATTTCAAAATAGAATTTGAAATAAACTTTGAAAATAGGATTTTCAAAGTAGAATTGGAAATAGAATTTCAAAATAGGAAATCCAAATGGTTTTGAAATAGAATTTGAATTCAAGGGAATTCAAATGGATTTGAGTGAAGAAATTCAAATAGGATTTAAATAATGGGTTTTAAATAAAGAGGATTCAAATATAAGAAATTAAATCGAATTTGAATGGAGTTTAAATATAAGAATTTAAATAAAACTCAAATGGAGTTTAAATATAGGATTCAAATAGAATCCAAAAAGAATTTGAATAAGAGGAATTCAAAGAGAATTAAAAGGTGGTATTTGAAATTCAAATAGTATTAGAATGGAGTTTTGGATATTTGAATTTAAAATAGAAATTCAAAATGGAGTTTGATTATTTAAATTCAAGTATGAAATTTCAAATATAACAATTCAAAAGGGAGTTGATTATAGAAATTAATGTGGTATTTAAATTCAAGGAGATTAAATTGTGGTATTTGAAATCAAGGAAATAAAATATGGTATGTGAATTCAAGAGAATTAAATTTGAATATTAGAATTCAAATGGTGTTAAAAATGAGTTTGAATATTAGAATTCAAATGGTGTTGGAAATGAATTTGAATATTAGAATTCAAATGGAGATGGAAAATGAAATTTGAATATAGGAGATTCAAATTGAATTCAAATAGAATTTAAACTATGGGATTTGAATATGGAATTCAAATGGAATTTAAACTATGGACTTGAATATATTAATATATATCAGAATGGAGTTGAATTTCATTCAAACGAAGTTTAAACATATATATATTAAATATAATTAAAACGAGCTCGTCGCAGCGCTGCGGTTCGTAAATCGGCGTTTCTAACTTCAATTAAGTATACAGGACTCAATTGAAGTCGGAATTCTGTGAAATAAGAAACGTCAGGACCCATTTGATAATAGTTTTCTAATGGAAGAGAAAAATCTGAATTTCGTCGTATGGAATTTGAGTTATGTCAAAATCAAATTTTCAGAAAAATAGCGCCAGAATCCTTTATAAACCATAAGGGTTTATTTAAGGAAATAAAAGGGATTTTTAAAGAAATAAAAATCCGGAATTTCATTTAATGAATCCAGACTAGAGATACAAAATAAATATGAACTCCAGTTAAGTAAGTGAACTGATTTTTGAAAAATAAAAATCAGATTTTTAGTTGTTGAATTGAACTAACTAAATTGAAGAAGAATTGGTTAATGGAAATCGAAATGGAAATTGGACTTTGAATCAGAAAAGGGGGATTGTAAATTCATACTCAAAATCAAATATGAACTTGAATTAGAAATGACATTCGATTGTTGTATAAACAAATTAATATATATATTTGAACGTGATATGTTCAAACAACAAGTGAAATAGGTTAAGGAGTTAATTAAAGAATAAATGGGCGAAACTGAATTCAAACGATTGGATTGAGTTGAATTGAATTGCAAAACAGGTGAACACGTGTAAGCAGGGTTGATATGAAGTATATGAAGTTTATAAATATAGTGCTCGACAATAAGGTACATGTTTAATTCATTTATGGGTTTTATGCGCCGTATCGGCAAGCCGCTTGGCTTTTTCTTTTTCTTTTTGAGATAAGAAGGACCGGGAAGGCTATTTGCAATTTCCCGATGCTCCCGATGCAGGGGAGGTTATGGCGAATTTTTCCGGAAATTTAAGGAGTAAGAATATTTTTAAGAAAATTTGATAATTAGAATCAGTGTATCGATATATATAGAATTCGATAAGGAAATGAACTTAAAAATAAAACAGTATAAACAAAATGGGAAATATATATACATTTTAGAAATGGAAAATTTGTTTAATATGGTATTGATTATTCGAGTAGCAGTCTGGTCTGTTTTGAAGTTAATAATATTTCCAGTCAAGGTCTGAGAGGTAATTATACCCCAACTTGATTGATTATTATTATTGGCTGATAAATGGCAAGACTCGGTCTCGAAGATCAATGTTTAAAGAGATTCAGTTGAAGGAAGTATTTTGGGTTGTTGTGACGATGTTTTACACAGCATTCGTTTTAACCCAAGTGGTGAAATTTTGGAAGTATAAGAGTAAATATTTCCTGAGTATAATTAAAGTAGTCGGGAAAGAGATAGGTGATTGAAATTGTTTTCAATTTCAAATAGAATATATTTTCTAAGTGCAGAAAATAAAAGAAGGCGATGCATGGAAGTGTTTTTCCAAATAACGTATAAGGCCAATATGGTTATTGGAAATATTTGGTTAACAAATATTGATAAAGAACCGGAGAAGAGATTTAATTAATGAAATATTAATTAAAGAGCCCAGTGATTTGTTTGGTATGTTGGATGAACACTTGTTTTCTTCGATAGTTAAATCATCGACTATCGAAACACTTGTTTTTCTTTTATAGTTAAATCACAGACTATCGAAGTTTTTTTTTGACCTCCGTTGTCAATATGGAGAGACCGGTTGGATTATTATCCAAAGAACCACTCCGTATTGGCAGTAGCGTTGCGAATCATATTATATGAAGATAATCGAAGACGGAGTAAAGTGCAAGGGCTTTTTCTATTATTAGAAATAGTGCCTTCGGTTTCGTTCAGTCCCAGAACGAACGTATATGGACGAATGTCTGACAGAATATTTCCAATGATCAAATGGGTTGGTCTGTACGAATATATATGGTTGCAACGGATTTATTCCCTTAGCATAATATCCAGAATATTTGTGCAAACTCAACTAGTGATTAACGGATCTGACAATGTGGCATTCAAAGTGATTGTGTTATCAATGAATGGTAAGTATGCGTAGCCTCAGGCCTCAACAACCGGGAAATGACAAAAATCGGGCAGGCAGCATGGCTATGTGGGTTGCACCCATTAGGATGTATAATCACCTATCTAGAGGTTCATTTAATTTCTTATTCTATTTGATGCTGTCCCTTTCGGGAAACGGTTGCTGATCCCAACCGTTGGTGATAAACATTCGATACACTCAAGCGAAATGAGTGGTCGGTCATGTGTGGGTCGGGTTACAAGATGTTCTTGTTGAACCCAGTGTATTCCTCTCTAGAGATACACTTGCGGAAGGTGGTTCCATACCTTGTCATGTTGGAAATCCAATCTCCAATAAGCGCATGCGGTTTTTGATTTTATACTATATATATGGAGCGTGAGATGCAAGCGTTCTGCTATTTGGTTATTTATTTATTGTAAACATTATTATAATATCACTAGATTTTCGTATCAAAGTGTTTTGGGTTATAGTAAGGTAAAAACCGTCCATGTTTATGTGTGGGTTGGTATTACTATTATCTTTTCTTTTGAAAGGATTTTAAAAGTTAAACAAGTGGTTGGAGTTTACTCACACCAGTCCCATGACTGACCCAGAGTTTATTTTGTTTGTTTTCCCTAAACTCTTGGGTGCCCAAATTTGTACGGGCAGTCAAGTAGTTGGGATTTTTTAGATTCACTTGGAAGAGCTGGAAGCAGGAGGCTTCACCAGTTAGATATAGACTATCATATATTCCGCTGTTTACTATGGTTGTATCTGGAAACAGGTGTTTATAACTGTTCCAGGAATCGCTGTTGTGCTCTGATGATGGTATGTATGTAAAGTTACTGATTTGTATTTCAAAAGTTATGTTATAAAATATATTTTCATTCGATCCGCTGTGAGTTTGTGATCTTCGTTTTCTTCTATTCTAATATTTCTTTCTTTCTATTTCTCATCCTCTAACTTCTTTCTAATAATGATTCGTATTTCTGTGCAATTTGGGTTGGACGTGTGGTGTTATTAGTCAATTCAGATAGCACGGATTTTCGGGTCGTTACAGTTGGTATCAAAGCTGGTTGCTTAATTGGTACGGATGATAGGGGGTTCTCGCTTCGCGTTAGGTGGCGAACGGGAGACTCTTACCCCTACATCTCCCGACAATGTGGGTTGGTCGAGTCGCGAGGCTGGCCGTAAAAGCAGTTCTGAGGTATCTCTGTAAGCCACGGTGGGAGGTTAGCCCACTGCCGTTAGGTCGTTACAGTTGGTATCAGAGCTTAGGTTGAGCGAACACCTAGGCTTGTGTGGCATGTGCTCATTAGAGATAGGGTCAGTAGTACCCTAGAATGAGTTGAGTGTATATATATACGAGAGAGCGTATTTGTTAGTTGATATAAAAATTGTTTTATATTGTGTTGGCTAGTCTGTTGAGTGGTTCATGAATTCTGATCGAATCGTGGGACGCCACGATATCGATAAGATTTTGTAAATACTTGAACAGAAGATTGGACACAGTATTGTTTTGAAATGGGTAAATGAAATAATTTTACCCAAAATTCTATTTTTGATATAGAAGAAATAATTTTCTGAAATTATTATACTATATGGATGTGTTGGATGTTAATATTATAATCAGATAAAATTGAGAATGGTTATATATAACCAAATAGAATTTGTATATGAATTAAATATACAAAGGAGATGAACTAAAATTTAATTCAAACCAGATTTTGGAATTTAAATCCTGGGAAGTTTGAAAATATTTTCTAAAGTATATTAGAATAATATAGTTTTGTTTAAAAGGATTTTTGAAAATGATAAAGCACTGGACTCACTTCAGTGGCTGGGAAATAATTCTGATGATGGTCGCGACATCATCAGTGTTCATTTTCGAGTTTCTAAGTGATGGATTGCTACCTTAGAAATTTTTTGATGGGAATTTGTTTGAAAGAAAACAAGTTTAATTGAAAAATTCAAATATTTTGAATTTGAAAAGATTATAAATATATGTACATGTTTAAGTGATTTCAAAAGGATTTGAAATGAAAACTCTGGGATTTGAATTCTGGAATTGAAATTTAACTTAAGCTAGTTAAATGGATTGAAGTGAATCGATTAACTAGAATCAATTTGAATAGGTTTAATGGAATATAGATTGGATATAAGTGGATTGATCGTAGATCATTCGAATTAAATGTGTGAGGACCAAAAGTTTTGGTTGGAGTTAATTTGTTGAAATATGAGGAGTTGAGTTCAACATAAGTGAGATTTTGAAAAGTAATAGATTTGTACCATTTTTCCTACCTTAGTAATTTCGAGGACGAAATTATTTTAAGGGGGGAAGAATGTAACGACCCAGATTTTTGAACAGTTTATTTTAAATATTTAGTATGGTTTTAAATATTGAATTCATAATATAAATGGTATTTTATTGGGTTATCGATTAAATAATCGAAATACGATTTATTTTGATAATTATCGAAATACGAGAAGTTTGAAATAATTCAATTCGAAGATAAAACTGAATCAAAACAGTTCAGTCGACTGATATAAATTTTATTTGAATTAGAACGACAATAATAATTTATTATCAATAAATTTAATTGTTTGAAATCGAATTATATTTTAAATCGAATTTAATTTAAACCGTTAATTTAATTTGTTATTTCTTCTACTAAGTTCAAAATAACAGTATAATCTTGTAACGCCAGTGGTTGCGTTGAAATAACAGTTCAGGATTTTTGATTGAGAGACCAAGAGATACTTTGAAAATATTATATTACAAAATCAAATCGAATTATATACACGTCAGTTCGAGCCACCCTAAAAAACGTTACCTAGCCGGCCTATCTTTGTAAAATCACAGACCTGTTTCCTCGAGCCAGCAAAAATGTCTCTCATCTTCCACATCAAGAGAACACCATCTTAATGGCGTGCTACGTTCTGTCACCTTCGCACCTATATAACAACACCTCGTCTTCATTTCTCAAAGGAGCGTACCATCTAATAATCCCTTCTTCTCGTTCTTTTATCCCAATTAGATCGAAATCCTTCCACCGTTAAAAAAAAAAACCACCGCGACTTGAAATCGAAATGGAGACTGGAAGTTTGCCTCGAGCTGGCGCTTGCGAATCAGTGCGATGGGGGAAGCTCGACGCCATCCCAGTGGAGATATCGATTTAGGGTAAAAATGGGGTATCGGTAGAAGGAGGGCAACGATGAAGTTCTGGGGGTTTAGGGTTGGTGCGACTTTACTGATGTCAATTTGGGGGAAAAGCGATGCAGTGCTGAAGGACTTGGTTTGATTTTCTGGTGGAGAGGATGCGGTTCGATATTGGTGCAGTAATTGAGGTGCGATAGTGGAAGATGAGGTTTGCTTGGGGTTCGGTCTGGAGCTCGATGGACTTGATGATGGCCTGGAGTTCGACAGAATAAACTAGGGTTGCGGAAATTGAATGAACGGGATGATCAGATGTAGTGGTTATTGCAAAGATGTTGGCTGGTGGGGTTGATATGGATGCTGACGGTGGAAGGGTTGTTGATGTGGGGTGTTGGTTTGCTGTCAGGTGGAGTGTCAGTAAGGTGCTCGATGATATGCCAAAGTGGATAAGTCAATGTTTTAGGGCTGTCTTAGGAGACGTGGATCGAGTGATCTTTTTCAGCATGCCTCGTAGACTTGATTTATTTAAAGATAGCAAAGGTATACGTCTTTTTCGAAACATAAATTACTTAGAATAATTTATGTTAAAGGTTAATTTAAATGAGTAAGAGTTAATCGATATTTATAATTATTAATCGATGAATTAAATCGAACAACCGTAGGAACAAGGCATATTCAACTCGAGTAGTTCGTAGCCGATGATATGGAAATTAAATTGGATATTCAGCAAAACGAAATTCAAGGTGAGTAAATCTCACTCACCTTTTATTTATAATTATTTTTACTTCGTAAAAATAATTATTGTTGCTTGTTTGGATTTTTCTGCTTGTTTTATATATATTAGTTATTTAGGCTATTATATATATATTGGTTGATTGATTGGTTGGATTCCCGCAGTCTCATTAGCGGATGCCCGCAGTTTCATAGCGGATGATTACCCTATACGCCCCACGCTATGATTAGTGGATGACCTTCTATACCACGATATTCTGCCACGAAGCAGAATGGGTATTATTTATGTGCTAACATCTGTGGATGCAGGTAAACAGGTTGGAGGAATCCAACTGGATTCCTCAAAAAAAAAATATTATTTGTTTGTTTGTCGGTTCCATATATATTCTCATATATGATGTGTTAAAAATCCCGTGATTGATAACTGATTGTTTTGGGGTGTTTAAATATCACTGGGGCTCGAATATTGATTTATAAAAATATCGGAAAAGGATAATAGAGATTTGAAAATGGAATTCTATTTTTATAAATAGAATTTGAATTTTTAATGAAGTATAGAAAATATTAACTGTTTTAAAAATATAAAACAAGTGAATTTATAAACTTGGTTTATAAATTAAAATACGGGATTTGAATTGGATTTATAAACTTTATTTATAAGTTTATAATGTGAAAATTTAAGGGAAGTTATAAACGTTGTTTATAAATTAAATAATACAAATAGAATTTGAATATGAGAAATTAGAATGAAATTAGAATATTTGAATTCAAAGGAATTAAAATAAAATTTGAATTCAAAGGAATTCAAATAAAGAAAATTCAAATAGAGATTTTGATATAAAATTTGAATAAAGAAATTCAAATAGAGATTTGAATGTAGAATTTCAAAATAGAATTTGAAATAAACTTTGAAAATCTGAATTTCGTCATATGGAATTTTAGTTATGTCAAAATCAAATTTTCAGAAAAATAGCGCCAGAATCCTTTATAAACCATAACGGGTTATTTAAGGAAATAAAAGGGATTTTTAAAGAAATAAAAGGGATTTTTAAAGAAATAAAAATCCGGAATTTCATTTGATGAATCCAGACTAGAGATACAAAATAAATATGAACTCCAGTGAAGTAAGTGAACTGATTTTTGAAAAAAAATATCAGATTTTTAGTTGTTGAATTGAACTAACTAAATTGAAGAAGAATTGGTTAATGGAAATCGAAATGGAAATTGGACTTTGAATCATAAAAGGGGGATTGTAAATTCATACTCAAAATCAAATATGAACTTGAATTAGAAATGACATTCGATTGTTGTATAAACAAATTAATATATATATTTGAACGTGATATGTTTAAACAACAAGTGAAATGGGTTAAGGAGTTAATTAAAGAATAAATGGGCGAAACAGAATTCAAACGATTGGATTGAGTTGAATTGAATTGCAAAACAGGTGAACAGGTGTAAGCAGGGTTGATATGAAGTATATGAAGTTTATAAATATAGTGCTCGACAATAAGGTACATGTTTAATTCATTTATGGGTTTTATGTGCCGTATCGGCAAGCCGCTTGGCTTTTTCTTTTTCTTTTTGAGATAAGAAGGACTGGGAAGGCTATTTGCAATTTCCCGATGCTCCCGATGCAGGGGAGGTTATGGCGAATTTTTCCGGAAATTTAAGGAGTTAGAATATTTTTAAGAAAATTTGATAATTAGAATCAGTGTATCGATATATATAGAATTCGATAAGGAAATGAACTTAAAAATAAAACAGTATAAGCAAAATGGGAAATATATATACATTTTAGAAATGGAAAATTTGTTTAATATGGTATTGATTATTCGAGTAGCAGTCTGGTCTGTTTTGAAGTTAATAATATTTTCAGTCAAGGTCTGAGAGGTAATTATACCCCAACTTGATTGATTATTATTATTGGCTGATAAATGGCAAGACTCGGTCTCGAAGATCAATGTTTAAAGAGATTCAGCTGAAGGAAGTATTTTGGGTTGTTGTGACGATGTTTTACACAACATTCGTTTTAACCCAAGTGGTGAAATTTTGGAAGTATAAGAGTAAATATTTCCTGAGTATAATTAAAGTAGTCGGGAAAGAGATAGGTGATTGAAATTGTTTTCAATTTCAAATAGAATATATTTTCTAAGTGCAGAAAATAAAAGAAGGCGATGCATGGAAATGTTTTTCCAAATAACGTATAAGGCCAATATGGTTATTGGAAATATTTGGTTAACAAATATTGATAAAGAACCGGAGAAGAGATTTAATTAATGAAATATTAATTAAAGAGCCCAGTGATTTGTTTGGTATGTTGGATGAACACTTGTTTTCTTCGATAGTTAAATCATCGACTATCGAAACACTTGTTTTTCTTTGATAGTTAAATCACAGACTATCAAAGTTTTTTTTTTGACCTCCGTTGTCAATATGGAGAGACCGGTTGGATTATTATCCAAAGAACCACTCCGTATTGGCAGTAGCGTTGCGAATCATATTATATGAAGATAATCGAAGACGGAGTAAAGTGCAAGGGCTTTTTCTATTATTAGAAATAGTGCCTTCGGTTTCGTTCAGTCCCAGAACGAACGTATATGGACGAATGTCTGACAGAATATTTCCAATGATCAATTGGGTTGGTCTGTACGAATATATATGGTTGCAATGGATTTATTCCCTTAGCATAATATCCAGAATATTTGTGCAAACTCAACTAGTGATTAACGGATCTGACAATGTGGCATTCAAAGT
Organism: Allium sativum; assembly: GCA_030737875.1. NCBI lineage: Eukaryota > Viridiplantae > Streptophyta > Magnoliopsida > Asparagales > Amaryllidaceae > Allium > Allium sativum. Next base: position 976,436,864 of record CM060924.1, read on the forward strand.
GATTGTGTTATCAATGAATGGTAAGTATGCATAGCCTCAGGCCTCAACAACCGGGAAATGACAAAAATCGGGCAGGCAGCATGGCTATGTGGGTCGCACCCATTAGGATGTATAATCACCTATCTAGAGGTTCATTTAATTTCTTATTCTATTCGATGTTGTCCCAGTCGGGAGACGGTTGCTGATCGCAACCGTTGGTGATATACATTCGATACACTCAAGCGAAATGAGTGGTCGGTCATGTGTGGGCCGGGTTACAAGATGTTCTTGTTGAACCCAGTGTATTCCTCTCTAGAGATACACTAGCGGAAGGTGGTTCCATACCTTGTCATGTTGGAAATCCAATCTCCAATAAGCGCCATGCGGTTTTTGATTTTATACTATATATGTGGAGCGTGAGATGCAAGCGTTCTGCAATTTGGTTATTTATTTGTTGTAAACATTATTATAATATCACTGGATTTTCGTATCAAAGTGTTTTGGGTTATAGTAAGGTAAAAACCGTCCATGTTTATGTGTGGGTTGGTCTTACTATTATCTTTTCTTTTGAAAGGATTTTAAAAGTTAAACAAGTGGTTGGAGTTTACTCACACCAGTCCCATGACTGACCCAGAGTTTATTTTGTTTGGTTTCCCTAAACTCTTGGGTGCCCAAATTTGTACGGGCAGTCAAGTAGTTGGGATTTTTCAGATTCACTTGGAAGAGCTGGAAGCAGGAGGCTTCACCAGTTAGATATAGACTATCATATATTCCGCTGTGTACTATGGTTGTATCTGGAAATAGGTGTTTATAACTGTTCCAGGAATGGCTGTTGTGCTCTGATGATGGTATGTATGTAAAGTTACTGATTTGTATTTCAGAAGTTATGTTATAAAATATATTTTCATTCGATCCGCTGTGAGTTTGTGATCTTCGTTTTCTTCTATTCTAATATTTCTTTCTTTCTATTTCTCATCCTCTAACTTCTTTCTAATAATGATTCGTATTTCTGTGCAATTTGGGTTGGACGTGTGGTGTTATTAGTCAATTCAGATAGCACGGATTTTCGGGTCATTACATAATTACTCCATTAATTCACACTTCCCAATGTTAAATGCTCATTAATTCTAGCTTTGCTTTTGCAGTATCTCATTGGCTTCTGTTATTTGCACTATTTCACCTATTCCTTTCTGCCACATGGAGTATTCACCGCATGCAGGTTCCTTGCTGCATTGAAAGTGTAGACTTTTTTGATTAAAGTTGCTTTGGAAAAGATAGCAAAAGCATGTGTATGTAGAACGTCATATCTTAGGATAATGGGAAACCTCATAGACTGATCATGAGTGAGTAGTAATAATTAGCAGTTAAAATAATAAAATAAATAAATATTAAATAATAATTAATAATAATAATAAAATAATGGATAAAAATTAATAATTAATTTGAAATGTGAAGATGTATAAAATAATTAATTAACTCATAATCGATAAATAAATGATAATTGATTAATATTACTATTAAGGAGTAATTAATAATTAATTATAATTTTTTGTATGAATTAATTTTTAATTTGTGTTTGAAAGAGGTATTTTTATGAATTAATTAAATTTTTATTATTAGTAATTGTTGGTATGTTGTTTTAATTTTTTTTAAATATTAATTAACGACGGTTTAGGATTGACTACTTTAATGTTCATCTTTATAACTGGTGCAAAAAACCAATGCGAAAAAGGGAATAAGCTGAACATTGAGAAAAATAAACCTCTTTAAAATAGTGTAATATATATTTACAAAATATGAAAATAAAAAATGCATGATTATCATTTGATAACATATAACATTTAAATACAAACTTTTGCTTTTGGTTCGCTTTTTAAATATAAATATAATATTTAAAATTGAGTTTTCTAATTAACTTTTAACAAAGAAGGACTAGAGCAACCAATAGCCTGCGATGGAATATGAATAAACTAACGCAAATATTTGCAGTCGAAGTAGCACATTAGTGTGACTTATTTGTGGTATGTTTTGTTCATAGGTTGAACTGGGAAGAACAATAGTATCAACCGTAGGATAATTACAACCCATGAAATCAACCCGTACACCTGTTGCTTCTGCCTTTTGGTTGCCCATTTCCCACGGTCAAACAAGCTCAGTCCTTGTTAATAGTACACGAGGAAAGGTTATGTATTATTTGGGTGTATTTTCGTTTGCCACTCTCTCATTTTAATTTCCTGCTTACCCTTTCCTTAAAACCTAAATTACAAATCAAAACTATTGTTTAGATCTGCTTCCATCACAACAAACCCTCATCCTCTAACGTTTCCTCCAGTCCTTTGCTAAAATTCACTTCATCCTTCAATGTCCAAGGCCGCCCTAGGTGTACTTAGCCAATAGAAAAATAGCACAGTAGTAAAGAAAGAAACTGTGAAGCACAAAATGGCAATGCTATTAAATGCGACAGTCGACAGAAATTTTCTAGATCCAATCTCCAATTAATGGTTTATGAAACGACCCGAACTTCCGAGTCGACCTAAACTGAACAAGAAGACGGATTGCTTTAAGAACACGACGCATCAGAACACAGGATATGAGAACTTTTCATTGCCATTACAATAATTTACATCAGAGTACAAATAAATAATATACAGCGGAATATAACCAGATATTGATAAATTACAAAACAGCGAAAAATATAATACATAAATATAATGTGCAGTGGAAAACATCAAATACCGCAGTTGAAAGAATTACACGGGTACAAAGCATTCTAGAGTATAGCTCCAGCTGTAATCTAGGATCTTGTAAAAATAAATATATGCGAAAACCAAAACTACTGGCTGCCCGTGTGGAAAATATGAGCACTTAGAGTTCAGATGGGAAACAATAAACTCCAATTCAGTCATGGGACTGGTGTGAAAACTAAAACAGTTATTAAACTTTATCTTAATGTTAGGTAAATCAAGGGACCACACCGTATATCACAGAACGGGTTTTCTCTCAAGAATACCATAAGACAAATAACGCAATGCTAAAAAGGAAGATAAATATAAGACTCAGGTCCTATCACACAATGCAACGCAGGATGGAGGATAGAGTTTTACCTTATAATTGCAAATAAGCTTGATACGCGAAATTATATCTTATATTATTATTATAAGTGCAGAAATCAATTTCAAATATAAATGTATCAATCATAGACGGCATAGTACCCATTCCTACAATGTCAACATATAGGTTTACAACTAAAATCGAAAAGTCGTGTACTGGAAATTGGGTTCCATCTATGAACCGAGGAAAGGGATCTTCCTCATCTGAATTAAGAGACACTCTAGAAAATGCCCCAGGACTCATGCGTACATGCACCTGGATCTGGCAGAGTTGGTCAGCCATCGCTGATTAGTTATACCTGAACAGTACGTTCCCTGGTCCAATTGAACCGCAATCTTGGTCACTATGACGGCCATCAAGGGCCTTTATATGGCCATATCTGAGTTACCTCCCTATCCATCATCTAACATCCACATAAGTAAATGTCTAGGCTCCATACCATGACACCGCTTCTAGCTAGAAAGGAACGCCGTCCTTTATTTCTCTATGGTCCTTCATCCCGTTTTTGGTTTATACCAGGGTGTGAAGCTCACGAATTAACGCTACACAAAGTTATGCTATATTAAAGCTATGCTTTGGTCATCAACCACAAAGCCCTACTTTTCAACAAAAGCTTTGATCCATGCACCTCAGCATGCCACATTATCAATCCATACCATACCATTGATTTCCACCAACATATAACCTCTAAGATCGTACGTCTCAGAGAAAAGTGTTAAGAAAAGAGAATGAATTCTCGTCCACCAAACAGATATATATTTAGCAAAGATCAAAAGAATACGGCGCGAAGTACAATGTCAGACATACAATCCATTTGCAAGTCCATTCTGGGTCTAAACAAAACTGAAGGCACCCTATTCCTTGTCCCATATATCCAATATAGGAGAGAGGCTTTCGCATATCTGGTCGATCTCCAAGTACGTCTGGACGATCACTGCTTATTACCTCGTCTTGGGTGTACCTCCCAATCGAGACATCAGTGACAGTCCAAACGACGTGAAAGGACATCTAAGCAAGAAGCTAAGAAAGAAAGAGGCAAGAGTTCCACTAACGGAAACTTGAAATGGAAAAAGGGTTGTCGGTATTAACCCGCTTACAACAGACACACCAGGATGTGAAGACATCATGGGTATCAAGCCTAAGATGCATAAAACTTATCCAGAACCAGCTTCTGAAACATCTACTGCATAAACACAGAAAGGTCGCACCGATAGACAACAGGAAGCTCACTAGGAGTGACCTTCTGAAAGACTAGGCTATACCCAGAAACTCCACAGGAAGGCAAGACGGAACCTTAGAAAGGATACAGGCTATCCATACTAGTCTACTTAGCACAAACACCAATAGTGGTTCCAGTCCGACAGTTTTCTACATACATCTTGGGGACAAGCTCCTCTAAGTATTCATATGTGAACTGGAAGCCTACATCCAGAATTTTATAACCAAGAGCACACAACTGGAGGCTCAAATACCTTCCGGAAAGCTACTACGTCAACAAGCACATATCATTCTCAAATAAGCCTCGATTGACCGAGATCTTCCCTCCGAAAGCTATAATCCACATCGCAAAAGCAATCGGGAGCTAAAGCAACTAAGACCAAGGAGAAAAGCGGCCAATAGAAGTATCTATAAGCTTAACGCCCCAACAGTAGAAGGGTCCCTGATTTCTCTATAAATAAGGCCTCAGGGGTCACATTAGAGGGGGACTCTCTCTCATATTCTGATTCATATACTCTGCCTCTCTAGAATAAACCCTAATACTTAGATCAATTGGAGGATTTCTTTTATTCTGTTCATGTACTCTAAATGGAAGATTAATAAAGAGCGGATCTACACTTATAGCATTTTCCTGTGAGTTTATCATGTTGTTTCTTAGTTGTCATTATTACTATTTACTGCTTGTTTCCTACGTATGCATGGATCCATGTCTAGACCTTTCGGCAGACCGGATGTACCACCTCTTCCTATATGTTTGAACCCTTCCTGCAAGATTAGACCCACCCTACGAGCTTAAATCTTTTAGTGAGTTTGGTATAGATTTCCCTTCTGCCATCTGTTAGGTCCTTTATCATGAGTTGCGCTTAGTAATCTGTCTCTCCTAGGCCTTAATACTTAAGGATAAAAATCTAACCCAACCTCGCGAAGGCCAAACAACCTATTTTTCCCTCAGGTCCATTCCCATTGACCAATCTACGGTGTTGACGAAAAATATCATTAAGATTTTGGCGCTAGAAAGTGGGCTTGAACCTCCGACATTGTAGTTAACGGCTACATATATACCTGTATTGTTCCGTCTCGGATTGGACTAAAGCTGTAGTGTCCCGAATTATCCAGTGCAATTTGAGCTGACCAAATAACACAAGTCCAACCCAAATTACAATGGAAACCAGAAAACTAATAGAAAGAAAATAGAAAATGAGAATAGATAAGATAGAAACTTAGAAAAGAAGAAGAAGAAGAAGAACATATAACATCAGAGTAAACACGAATCTCACAGCGGAACGAAAACCATATAATAGATACATAACTTTGAAATAAAATCAGTATATGTATAAAGTAACATTATCAGAGTATAACACTTACAACACAACGGAAATAACTACGGCTATAAAATCCTGAAGCCTCCTGCTCCAAGCTCTCCAAGTATATCTGTAAAATCCTGACTACTTAACTGATCGTACAAAATTGGACACCCAAGAGTTTAGGGAAAAAAAACTATGGGTCAGTCATGAGACTGGTATGAGTAAACAATTTAAAACAGTTTGGGGAAAATAACGATATCTCATAAGACCACACCGTATAACGGAACGGGTTTTTCCCTTATGAGAATCCAAATCAATTTGATTTAACTTTCAAATCATTTTGAAAGAAACAATATCTTTTATATCAAAACTCTTTTGATATTATAATAGTGTCTATCAACCACAATATAATAATCATCTTGCAGAACGCTTTCATCTCACGTTCCACATATATAGTATACAATAAAAACCGCGAGCACTTATTGGGTAATGGATTTCCAACTATGACAAGGTATGGAACTACCTTCCGATAGTGTACCTCTAGAGAGGAATACACTAGGTTCAACAAGAACATCTTGCAACTTGACCACACATGACCGACCACTGATTTCTCTTGAGTGTATCGAATGTATTTCAACTATGATTGGGATCAGCAACCGTTTCCCGAATGGGACATCATCGAATAGATTTAAGAATGAAATGAATATCTCTAGATAGGTGATAATACACCCTAATTGACAGCCAGCCACTTAGCCATGCTGCCTGCCTGATTTTTGTCTTTTCCCGGTTGTGAGGCTAGAGGCCACGCTTATCTCTGATAGATCACACAATTATTCACCATGAATGTCACATCGTCATACCAGCCAAATCACAAATTGATTTCCCCAAAAATACAACGGGTATACAGCTAAGAGAAACGAATTCCTCCGCCAACAAACATAAATACGTTTGAAGAGATCAAATTACGCGATCTATTAAATACCCTCCGTCAGACATTCTTCCATACAGCTCATCCTAGGACCGGACAAACCGAAGGCACTATTCTATAAATAGGACAACCCTTGCATAACTCCATCTTCAATTATCTTCATCTTATTTGATTGCAACGCTAACGCCCATACAGAGTGGTTTTCAGGTCACGAATCTGATCCTGGTCTCTCCATATTGACGATGGAAAAATGTTCAAAAACTTCGATAGTCAGTGAGTTAACTATCAAAGAAAAACACGTGTGCAAACAACGATATTATTTCCAGAAGGAAATTATATCGATCAAATCATCATTTAACATTTATCTCTTTAGTTCATTAATTTATTCATTTATTGTTTCCATATTTTCAACATTCCTTATTCTCTAAATTTAGAAAATATACGTTATTAATCATTGGAAAACATTTCCATCTCTTTTTCATGCATCACTGTCATTCCAGTATTCTTTATCATCAAACATTTCATTTTCTATGATTAGATGATATCTCTGATTATATTTGGAAAATGTTTCCAAAACTCATTCTTTGGATTTAAATAGATGTTTAAATAGAACATCACTATGCCACTCAAACCATTATGCTGGTTAACTAAATACACTTAACCAATCTTCACTGTCGAACCTTAGTCATTCCTTAGTTAAAAACGAAGCCAATCAAGTTGGGGTATAACTACCTCTCAGACCTTAACTGAACAACATTTCTAACTTCGAAACAGACAAGGTTCACCTTTTAAACCTCTAACAAACTTCCTTACGTAACTCTCTTTCGAATACTCTCTATTCGATAACTCTTTCCTTCGAATAAACTATATTCGATAATCGCTCTTCGAATAGCCAAATTCAATTAACCCTATTCAATTAACACTATTCGATTAACTCTAATCGATTTACTCTTATCAGTTAGCTCTATTTGATTAACTCTATTGGATTAACTCTATTGGATTAACTCTAATCAATTAACTCCCATCAATTAACTCCTTTCGAATAAACTATATTTGATTAACTCCTTTCGAATAAACTATATTTGATTAACTCCTTTAACTCTATTCGAATAAATTATATTCGATTAACTCTTTTAACTCTATTCGAATAAACTATATTCGATTAAATCCTTTAACTCTATTCGAATAAACTATATTTGATAACTCCTTTCGGATAACTAATATTCAATAACTCCTTTCGGATAACTAATATTCGATAACTCCTTCGGATAACTAATATTCGATAATCCTTTCGAATAACTAATATTCGATAACTTCTTTCGAATAACTAATATTCAATAACTCCTTTCGAATAACTAATATTCGATAATCCTTTCGAATAACTAATATTCGATAATCCTTTCGAATAACTAATGTTCGATAATCTCTCATCAATAACTAATATTCGATAACCTCTTTTCGAATAAACTATATTCGAATAACTCTAATCCAACTTACCCTAGTTCAATTAACTCTCTTCGAATAACAAATATACGACTAACTCTAATTCAATTAAATCTCTTCGATTAACTCTAATCGAATAATTCTATTTCGATTTAACTCAAATCGATAAACTCCATTAAGTTTGACTATGTATTTCAAAAAAGTATCCCAATTCCAAATTCTATTTATACTTCCATTTGTAGAATTATTCATACGAAATCTCATTTTTATTTCTAACACTTAAATCTCATTTAAAATTTCCTTTATAACTCTATTTATTTCATAAATAAATATTTCCTTTTATAACTCTATTTATTTATCTAAATAAATATTTCCTTTTTCTATTCTATTTGTTTCACAAATATTTCCCTTCCTATTTGTTTCACAAATATTTTCCTTTTATATTCGTTTCACAAATATTTTCCATTTATATTTGTTTTCACAAATAATTTCCTTTTCAATTCTTTCTATTTATTTAACAAATAAATATTCCTTTTTAATCTATTTATTTTCTAAACAAATATTTTCTTTTTTATAAGATCTTTTGATTTTATAAATATTTCTTTTTTAATATAACATTGAAAATTTCCTTTTTAACATTTCAGTATTCCTTATGGTATTTAACGTACCATATAACAACATCGGTATCATTCCAACATACAAAAGCAACAACAGATTTCATATCACATCATATAAAACAATATATGAAAAACAGTAAAATAAATGTTGAGGAATCCAGTTGAATTCCCCCGACCTGTTTCCCTGCATCCACAGATGTTACACAATACAATTAACATCACTTTCATTTCACTGTGAAATATTCTGCTGAACAGAATCAATTTATATATATACATTTATTTATATATATAACCAGATCTATAATTTCAACCAATTACTTAGCAGTTCAACCAAACAGTCAATACACAACAATCAATCATCATTTATCAGTTCTAAATATACGTTATAAAATTATGAACTGATTGTAATGACCATGAGATTTTCGACTCCGAAAATCGACACAAAACCCAGTGTCGACTGTTCAGACATCGAAAATACCGGATCATTAATAGAAAGAAGTTAGAGGATGAGAAAGATAAGGTAGAACTAATAGAATAGAAGAAGAGGAACACAACTGAGCAGAATCAGAGTAAACACGAATCTCACAGCGGAACGAATAAAATATATTATATAACATAACTTTGAAATACAAATCTGTTTTGTATATTCATACCATTATCAGAGTACAATACATCATATCACAATGGAAGTAATCTCTAAATAACTAACAGTGGAGCCACCTGCTTCGAGCTCCTCTAAGTGAATCTGCAAAATCCTGAAACACTTGACTGCCCGTACAAATTTGGGCACCCAAGAGTTTAAGGAAAAACAAACAAAATAAACTATGGGTCAGTCATGGGACTGGTGTGAGTAAATTCCAATCATTCGGTTTAACTTTGAAAATCCTTTTTGAAACAAAAAGGATAATAGTAAGACCAGCCCACACATAAACACGGACGGTTTTTACCTTACTATAACCCAAAATATTTTGATATCAAAATCCAGTGATATTATAATAATGTCTAATCAAGTAAATAACCAAATAGCAGAACGCTTGCATCTCACGCTCTACATACATAGTATAAAATCAAAAACCGCATAGCGCTTATTGGAGATTAGATTCCAACTATGACAAGGTATGGGACCACCTTCCGATGATGTATCTCTAGAGGCGAATACACATGGGTTAACCAAGAACATCTTGCAACCCGGCCCACACATGACCGACCACTCATTTCGCTTGAGTGTATCGAATGTATATCACCAACGGTTGGACTCAAACCACCGTTCCCGAATGGGCAGAATCGATAGATTAAGAAACAAAAGGAATTTCTCTAGATAGGTGATTATACACCCTAATGGGAGCGACCCACATAGCCGTGCTGCCTGCCCGATTTTTGTCATTTCCCGGTTGTGAGGCTAGAGGCTACGTCTAACTTTTTGGCCACCATATACTTTGAATGCCACATCGTCAAACCCGTCAAACCACTAGTTGATCTTCCCAAAAATATTACGGGTATAAAAGCTAAGAGAAACGAATTCCTCCGCCACCAGACGTAATACCTTGAAAAGACCTTCTTATGTGACCGTTAGGAATACTCTGTCAGACATTCGTCCATACAAGTTGTCCTGGGACTGGACAAATAGAAAACACTATTCTGGAACAGGACGACCCTTGCATTTCACTCCGTCTTCAATTGTTTCAGCATAATCAAATCGCAGCGCTTATGCCTATACGGAGTGGTTTTCGGAGAATATATCCAACCGGTCTCCCCGTATTGACAACGATGGTCAAAACACTTCGATAGTCGGTTATTTAACTATCGAAGTAAAAACAACATCCATTCAAACATCACACATTGCTGACCCTTTCTAATATTTTCCCGTTTCCTATATCTTCATAGATATTTTCTCAAAGCTCGTTAAGCCCTTCACGCTCTGGAAAACATTTCCAAATATTATAAACCATTATTTTTCCATATTCTTGAAACCATATGTCCTTAACGTTCGAAAACATTTCTCGCTTTTACACACTTCTTATTTTCTGTATATGCATTATTTATATTGGAAAATATTTCCAATTCCCAATATAACTATTTAATTCTACAATGATTTCTTTTCAAACATAATTCACTTTAAACCGCGAATGTTATCTCTCATAGAAACTAATCTCATTAAATCAAACTAACTTGGTTTTAACAATAAATATCATTATTGATTATATACATACAATTCGACAAAGCCAAATCCAACTATATCACTTCTTCGGAAAAACATAATTATTTCCTTATCACTTGGCTAAGTGAGTTTCAAACCTCTCTAGGGAATAGTGCTATATCTAATAATCACGCTTAAGCTAGGTCAACAGCGCTAATTTATTGTTATAGTTCAAAAACTTGTCATACGCTGTAATATTCTCTTTTATAACTAGTCTTGACATAATAGTCACGCTTAAGCCTAGTCAACAGCGTTATCTTATCGCTATAGTTCACAGACTTGCAATGCGCTACTATATTCCACTTTATAGTTAATCTCAACGCCTCTTTCCGTTACAAAAATCTTGGCATCTCTTTCCGTTATAAAAATCTTGACATCTCCTTCCATTACAAAAATCTTGACATCTCTTTCCGTCACAAACAAATACCATCCCTCGACAATAGTGAAGCTATTCAAGTTGGGGTATTTTAATTACCTCTCAAACCTTGATCAACAACATTCTTATCTTATAATAGATATAAGTTCGTAACTCTAACCCTTTATACTTTGAAATCCGTCAAAATGTACTTCTTGCTATATTTTAAATATGGTTCTAAGACGCCATACCCTTAATTTGAAAACTTCGTTGTTTACAACTATTTATTTAAAAACTTACTTAAAATGGAAATGAACGATACTGCCCTAACTTCACTTCAGTTGGTTACCAATACCATCTCCCTTTAAATTCATCACTACTCCACTTCTTTTCTGAACCCAGAGTAATTCCCATAGTTATTGGTCAACCAAATTCCTCTTCACAAACATTCTTATCTTGCAAAACATTTGCTCCCAGCGTTTTCACCTTGGATTGTGAATATTACTCCTCCTAGACTCGTTTAATCCCATTGACTTGATATATCTTAGTACGGAGTCAGATTTCGTTTATATATTCATATTCCCATAGATTTCAATATTTAACTTAATCGTCGTTAACTTAAGTTTCAAATTATTTCTTGATTTATAATGTAGTTATTGCCCTAAGTGGATAAAATGTAAAATAACATTTAAATGTTAATTTCAAACCATTTGAGTTTATTATAGCACAATATTGCTAACGATCCGCAACCATCCGTTGTTCACTATACATCAGCGATTATAGTTCATCTAATCCGACTTGAACGAATTATTTAGTTTTTTTGAAAACAAGGGGATTTATATTTTGTTCTAAATTTAATTTATTAGATAAGAAATAAATTAACTCTATTTATTTATTTAAAGTAAAATAACTTTGTTTGACTCTAACCAAGTACAACTTCGTTTACCAATGATCATGTCTGCTCCTCTACCATCTTCTTCTCATACTACACCTCTTCCTTTTTATTTTTATTTTTAGAAATATTACTTGAATTTCTATCTCTATTAATATTTATATACTAAATATCAATTATACCTTTAAAGAGACCCCTTTTTATTTTATTATTTCCTATTTATCTTTATTATTTCCTATTTATCTTTATTATTATTTTTCTCCTTTTCTTTTCCTTGAATTCTACTTCCTTTATTTATTTCCTTCTGGCCCAAACAAGGCCCAACAGCCTTAAGCCCACACGTTTCTCCCTTCTTTTCTCTTGTGTCCTTCATCGGGAAGCTCCTCGTTTCTTCCCTTGCAGGCTTGTTCCAGCAAAACACTCTTAACCCCAATGTTTACTTCAATCTCAAACCCAACCCCGAACTCCTCACAGCCAGCATGGCACACGTTGTGCCCTCATCTTCTGTCACAAGAAGGACGGAAGCAGTCCAGGCAACAGAACGTATTCCCCCGGCTGTACATGCATGCTCATGTATTTGAGAACAATCCCCTGCTTCATATTATGTAAATGTTAACTTCTCAAGTAGCTTCTTGTATGCACACATGTCTATGTCATCTGACCCCTTATGCACAGAACAGTTCATAAACTCACACAATAGTTCACGCATGTACATCCTACACCGATATAGGAGTGTATATGCCCAGTTTATTATTAAGGTCTGTCCGATTTGCCTAAAATCATTACCTTATTATTACTATTTAGTATTTGGCTTCTCTGTATTTGATTTCCATGCCCAAGACAAAGGTAGTATTAGTCCTTATGTATATTATAACAAACAAATGTAGCATCGGTTTATGGTTGGCAAACCAGTTAGCATCCGGTACTTATGTTTTGCAAAAACCCATGTCTTGTTTCCAGTTTTACAATGAAGAACAAATCAGCTAAATATAACCTATTCAAGAACCTATGTACTGAAATATACATACGTCTGCATCTATATATATATATAGTTATAGTCGGAAAAGAGGAATTAGTTTACTCACCCATTCCGCTCCAGGATTCCAAAACCAACCGTGAACAGTACGAGATCCGAACAGCACCTCTTTTCCAAAGCGTGGCCATCTCCTCTTGCAGTATCACTTCAAATCATTCTTCCCACAACAGCTTCTACACGCTCAGCATATGTCCCCCATGAACTCACGTATTCGCTCTCGCATATATCTCCCATCAGCCTATCACCTTGTCTTCACGGTTTCCCTTTTACCCATGCGTTTGACCTCCCTGCTCACGACCTTCATCACACAAGTCCGCTAGAGATTCCCTCCCCTTTTCACGTTTTAAGTGTTTCAGTCCCCCTCCTCTTGTATTTTTTTTTCTCGGAAGCCATTACAGCTCTCATGTTTCTTGGTTCTCTTCCAATGTTCACGGCAACCACAAAGCAGTCCTCATGCTTTCCTAGCTCCCAGTTCGAAACATTTCCCCCTCCGCATCACATTCTTTTGGCAGAAAACCCTTCCCATCTTTTATTCTTATTTTATTATTTATAGCCATTTTCCTTTGCGGTTTTGTTTGCTGGATTATGGCCTTTCCGTGTATATATAAAGAAGTTGTTCCTTGGCAGTGAAGGAATAGGATATAGGGTAGGTTTAATTTTCAATGTATGTTTTACTTTGTCGGCAAGGAGTTTGACGTGGTCGGCACACTACTGTATCTCATTAAATTTTGATGTAGACTCAAACGAAAAGGTCAACGTTAGGCATATAAGCATGTGATTCATTTAATTACTAGTTCAGCCTAGCATATGCATAAAAACATAGGTCAGTTGGCCTCTATGCATATGAGTGATTTTTATTTTGTACAGAGTGGACTTGATTTACTTTAGCTAGTCATCTCCAGGTTGTATTTAGAGGTTGCCAACAAATGGACCCTGCACTATGTTGATTTAGATTTCAAAACAAGCTTTCCTCCTTTTATGTATATATTTGTAGATTATTTTTGGGCGAGCTACCGAGGTTGTATAGTATATGTTGTTATACGAACGAGTATGTTTTTATTTTATTTTTACTTGTAAGGTAGCCTGCTCTCATGTGTAGATAAGGATTCACCGGGGGGTTTATATAAGACAATAAAAGATTTGAGTACCGTCATTTGTTTGCTAAAGTTTATATATTGGTGTATATATATTAAAAAATATCGGTACCCTATTACATTAAACTTCATTCACGTACAAGCTGGTACGGACAGAGATAAGAGTACGGTCGGGACCAGCGAGGTGCCACGGTCCCAAAAATATAATAATATCGGTAGTTTAACTCATATTTTGAAACCCCAAAATATTGATATCGGGTGCAAAATACTCCAAATAAAAAGTTGCATATTTAAATTAATTAAAAATTACAGTAAAATTTTAAAATTAAATTATAACTACGTCTCAAAAGAACCTTGTCTAAATTTCAAAACGATATCAAGTTATATCGAATAAACCGTTACGGTCGACAAACGATTTTACAACGACTATTTGAATATTTTATTTGGACATAACTCCCAATCTATAACACGAAATCTTGGTTTTTCACTTCTGTTAGAAAGATATAGTCTAACAGATTCCAACGTTTCTTGTTTCGAAGAAATCCGACTAATAACGGATCCTGTACACTCAGTTGAGGTTCAAAACGTTAAATTACGAACTGCAGCGTCGTTATGAGCTCGATTATATTTAATATATATTTTTATACGTTCAACTCCGTTTTAATTAATATATAAATCCACTTATATTACGAATTCAATATTTAAACTGATTTAAATATTCAGATACAAACTAATAAAAATGCGGGACGTTACACTGATAGAGTTGGTGAGTTTTACTCACATTGGACGGTTATTGTTAAATAACGAATAACTGTCATTGATTTGATTCTGAAAATTTATTTCACTATAAATTGTAACGAGCTCCAATCCACTCCTAGTCACTTTCATTGCGTAGCTGCCGTCCATACGATCCCAATGGATCTTGTTTCGCTAAATTCTGATACCGTGTGTGAAAGAAATTAGTTTTACAAACTATACTATTTTTAAAAATAAATTTGATTTCCTTTTATAATTATTTGGGCTTAACCTCCAAAAACCTCAGCCCATCCATGTGTTTTAAGCCCAACCCGCCTGACCCTTCTTCCCCGTTGATAACTGTGAATCTGCTCTCCCTGAACCATGATATTACCGATCTCCTCATCCCAATCGCTCCTTCCCTACACCACCATTCAACTTGAATCTAACACCATTATACTCCACTTACCATACTCTATCCACTCCTACCCTCGGACCTACACTCGATCGCATCATCAACATTGCGACCCTCACCCTTCTCTTGCCAACACCGTACATCTTGCGATACTTCATACCACCGAAACCCACGAAAATTGGCATATTGATGCGGTTTTTCTTCCCCAATCCAAAAACAACACTTACACAATGAATCCCTGCTTCGATTTCACCATTACTCAAGCCCTAGTTATACGCCGTATAATTAACAGGGAACTAAAGTAGTGTCGAACCACAACAAACACATATAGAAATGAAGACTAACTCAAAAGAATCTCATACATGTATACCTTGTAATTTGTAGACTTCCATTCGAATTTCTTTTGATTTTTGAAGGATTGAGTTTTCTTGTTTTATTGTTTCTGGGTGGCGGCACATTCTTTGACCAGAAGAGAATGATTTCTTTAGGTTTAGAGTAATAGTGGGGCTATTTATAGAGAGGAAATTTATTTTTATATTCAATTATAATTAACCGTTGCTTTCGTTTGACTTCTAAAAATTTGTAAAGTCATATATGATATCCAATTTTGATGAAATTGGATATGCAGCTACGGTTCAACATTATGGACCCAACGAATCTGGTTTCGTCGAATTCTGACTCTGTTTGCTCACACAGCGTATTTTTAACCATCAAAATACTGACTGTTTTTCACATTCAAAATCCATACGGCCACACACTGACTTCAAAAATCACGAAACTTGGAATCTAACAATAATTTAATATTATGGATCCAACAAATTAGTTTCATCGAAAACGAAGGTCGTTTGCAAAACTGGTTATTTTTAAAGCTCTAAATAAACCATTTAAATATATAAATATATTTAAAAATAATTAAATTAAATACTTGTAAGTAAATATTATCGTATATATTCACATAGAATATCATACAGCTCCAGAATATTCCTATATGAATTTCTAACTCGATATTTCAAATCCTGATTAATTCAATATTCGATTTATAATGAAATTCCTTATATATATCATTATAAATTATAAAGGAATTCCATAGCGACAATTTTAAAATTTGATTTGGACATAACTCAAAATCTACACAACGAAATCCCGATTTTTCTTTTCCATTAGAAAAATATACTTCCCCGGCTCCGAAAGTTTATTGTTTCACAGAAATCCGATTTAAAACTGTATATTCAATTGAAGTTCAAATCGCCAAATAGCGAACTGCCACCCCATTTCGAGCTTGATTATAATTATAATATAAATTATACGTTCAACTGTCGTTCAAATAATATATTCATTATTCTAATTCAAATTCTAAGCTGAATTAAATATTTTAAATTGTCCAGTTCACATTATATTGTCAATTCACTATTTCCGGCTATTTCGAATTAAATATATTATTATATTATTTAAATTAATTAAACATTCAATATTATTTAACTAAACAACCTTTTAATTCTCTAAATGACTAATTAAATAATTAAATTAATTATTATACCTATAAATATACGGGACATTACATTCTTCTCCCCTTAAAATAATTTCATCCTCGAAATTCCTAAGGTAGAAAATAAACCCTATTAACTGGGTTAAAATTATTTATTCATTTCTTAACTTCAGTTTCAACTAAACTAGTTTAATTTCAATTAAATATTTATTTATTTTTATTCATGAAAATTTTCATAAATCCTGGAAATTTTCTAACACTCGAAATTTCTGAAAAATTTCGCCAGCACCTCCTTTGTACTGGTCAATCGGTACAACTACAACTCACCTCTCTGGGCCTTCTCCAACCCAAACGAAAATCAAACAGCCAAGCAGCTTACCAATTCGGCTCAAAAATCTCATACCCATATAAAATATAAACAGGTACCTTTTTGTTGGGCATATCATTATATCCTTTACATCTGCTGCTAATTCAGC
This sequence comes from Allium sativum, assembly GCA_030737875.1. Lineage (NCBI taxonomy): Eukaryota > Viridiplantae > Streptophyta > Magnoliopsida > Asparagales > Amaryllidaceae > Allium > Allium sativum. Next base: position 976,454,150 of record CM060924.1, read on the forward strand.
ATATATCAATGTTATCCCAATCAAGCTACAATCAGTTTATCCTCAACACAATTATTGTTTAAACCAAAGTCAAATTCCATTCAAACTCCAATCATAAATTCCAAACTCTTAACTTATCAACTCAATACCAATTCGAATTCCTATGACACAAATCCAATTTTTTCGATATCATTCTAATCTAATTAAATTTCCACTTACTTAACTGATTTCAATTCAAACCATCTTTTCCTGGGAATTTTAAATAACTTAGCCTTTCAAAATCAAATATACCTTTTCGGAATTCAAAACAACTTGCTTTTCTCAAACAATTCAAAAATAATCCCTTTGGTAGTAATCTGTCACTTGCCACTCGAAAATGAACACCGATGATGCAGCTGTCATCATCGGAATCTATTTTCCAGTGATCGAAGTAAGTTCAATACTATATCACTTTTCAAAACCATTTCTAAACATTTCCACTTTGAAATATATTTCTAAATATCCTACACAATGTTTGAAAACATTTCCAAAATCTCCCAGGATTTTAAAATTGCCACATATTTAATCCAATTCCATTTACAAACACTTCTACTAATTTCCTGATTTTTAATTCCAATTCTGATTAAATTCAGATTTAATTCATCTGATTCCATATGCTACACTTATATGAATTCTGATTGTTTATTTACATAACCATTTAATTTATAATCTTACTCGATTATAATTACAACCAATATATATATATATATATATATATTCTTTATATCAAAATATACCTTAGGTAAAATTATTTTCATTTACCCTCTTTTCAAAACATATCGTGTCAACCCATCGTACTCGAGTGTTTAGAACCTCCTATCGATATAGTGGATCAAACTGATCGATCAGAACCCATAAACAACTTAACCAATAAATCTACACAATATAAAACCATTTTTATATCAATAACTAATACACGCTCATATATATACACTCAACTCAATCTAGGTTATTTCTAACCACATCTCTACTGAGTCACGTCACAGAGCCAAGGTAATTACTTAACCTTAAGCTATGATACCAACTGTAGTGTCCCGAAATTTCCGGTACAATTTGAGCTGACCAAATAAAACAAGTCCAACCCAAATTACACTGAAAACCAAAAAAATAACAGAAAGAAAACAGAAGGTGAGAGTAGTAAGATAGAAACTTAGAATAGAAGAAGAAGAGGAACATACAACATCAGAGTAAACATGAATCTCACAGCGGAACGAAAAACATATAATAGATACATAACTTTGAAATAAAATCAGTATATGTATACAGTAACATTATCAGAGTATAACACTTACAACACAATGGAAATAACTATAGCTATAAAATCCTGAAGCCTCCTACTCCAAGCTCTCCAAGTATATCTCTAAAATCTTGACTACTTGATTGCCCGTACAAAATTGGGTACCCAAGAATTTAGGGAAAATAAAACAGAACAAACTCTGGGTCAGTCATAGGACTGGTATGAGTAAACAATTTGAAACAGTTTAGGAAAAACAACGATATCTCATAAGACCACGCTGTATAACGGAACGGGTTTTCCCCTTATGAGAGTCCAAATCAATTTGATTTAACTTTCAAATCATTTTGAAAGAAACAGTTATCTTTTATATCAAAACTCTTTTGATATTATAATAGTGTCTATCAACCACAATATAATAATCATCTTGCAGAACGCTTTCATCTCATGTTCCACATATATAGTATACAATCAAAACCACGAGCACTTATTGGGTAATGGATTTCCAACTATGACAAGGTATGGAACCACCTTCCGATAGTGTACCTCTAGAGAGGAATAAACTGGGTTCAAAAAGAACATCTTGCAACCCGGCCACACATGACCGACCACTCATTTCTCTTGAGTGTATCGAACGTATTTCACCAGCGGATGGGATCAGCAACCGTTTCCCGAATGGGATAGCATCGAATAGATTTAAGAATGAAATGAATATTTCTAAATAAGTGATAATACACCCTAATTGGCAGCCAACCACTTAGCCATGCTGCCTGCCCGATTTTTGTCATTTCCCGGTTGTCAGGCTGGAGGCCATGCTTATCTCTGACAGATCACACAATTATTCACTTTGAATGTCACATAGTTACACCCTCCAAATCACAAATTGATTTCCCAAAAATACAATGGGTATACATCTAATAGAAACGAATTCCTCTACCACCAAACGTACATACGTTTGAAGAGATCAACGTACACGATCTATTAAATATACTCCATCAGACATTCTTCCATACAGGTAGTCCTAGGACTGGACAAACTGAAGGCACTATTCTGTAAACAGGACAGCCCTTGCATAACTATGTCTTCAATTATCTTCATCTTATTTGATCGCAATGCAAACGCCCATACAGAGTGGTTTTCAGGTCATGAATCTGATCCCGGTCTCTCCATATTAACGATGGAAAAATGGTCAAAAACTTTGATCAGTGAGTTAACTATCAAAGAAAAACACGTGTGCAAGCAACGATATTATTTCTAGAGGGAAATTATATCGATCAAATCATCATTTAACATTTATCTCTTTTGTTCATTAATTTATTCATTTCCTGTTTCCATATTTTCAACATTCCTTATTTTCTAAATTTAGAAAATATACGTTATTAATCATTGGAAAACATTTCCATCTCTTTTTCACATATCTCTGTCATTCCAGTATTCTTTGTCATCAAACATTTCATTTTCTATGATTAGAAAATATCTCTGATTATATTTGGAAAATGTTTCCAAAACTGATTCATTGAATTTAAAGAGATGTTTAAATAAAACATCGCTATGCCACTCAAACCATTATACTCATTAACTAAATTCACTTAACCAATCTTCACTGTCGAACCTTAACCATTCCTTGGTTAAAAACGAAGCCAATCAAGTTGGGGTATAACTACCTCTCAGACCTTAACTGAACAAAATTTCTAACTTCGAAACAGACACGGTTCACCTATTAAACCTTTAACAAACTTCCTTACGTAACTCTCTTTCGAAAAAATCTCTATTCGATAAATCTTTCCTTCGAATAAACAATATTCAATAATCTCTCTTCGAATATCCATATTCGATTAACCCTATTCAATTAATACTATTCGATTAACTCTAATCGATTTACTCTTATCAGTTAGCTCTATTTGATTAACTCTAATCGATTAACTCTATTGGATTAACTCTAATCAATTAACTCCCATCAATTAACTCCTTTCGAATAAACTATATTCGATTAACTCCTTTCGAATAAACTATATTCGATTAACTCCTTTAACTCTAATCGAATAAACTATATTCGATTAACTCCTTTAACTCTATTCGAATAAACTATATTCGATTAACTCCTTTAACTCTATTCGAATAAACAATATTCGATAACTCCTTTCGGATAACTAATATTCGATAACTCCTTTCGGATAACTAATATTCGATAACTCATTTCGGATAACTAATATTCGATAACCCTTTCGAATAACTAATATTCGATAACTCCTTTCGAATAACTAATATTCGATAACTCCATTCGAATAACTAATATTCGATAATCCTTTCGAATAACTAATATACGATAATCTCTCTTCGAATAACTAATATTCGATAATCTCTCTTCGAATAACTAATATTCTCTAACCTCTTTTCGAATAAACTATATTCGAATAACTCTAATTCAACTAACTCTAATTCAATTAACTCTCTTCGAATACTAATATTCGACTAACTCTAATTCAATTAACTCTCTTCGATTAACTCTAATTGATTAATTCTATTTCGATTTAACTCAAATTGATTAACTCCATTAAGTTTGACTTCGTATTTCAAAATAGTATCCCATTTCCAAATTCTATTTATCTTCTATTTGTAGGATTATTCATACGAAATCTCCTTTTTATTTCTAACACTTAAATCTCATTTAAAATTTCCTTTTATAACTCTATTTATTCCATAAATAAATGTAAAGACCCGCAACCTCCCGTAAAGGAAAGCGTCGGATAGTTCGAGAACAAACCACAACAGAACACATACAGAAGAACATTTCATTGTATATTACAACAATGCATCAGATTACAAGAATATACAGAGTATAAAAGAATATTACACAGAAATATCAGAGATTTAAATTACATTTAAATACATAGCAGCGGAAAAATAATACAATACACAACCAGAAGAAGATATACGGATACAAAGCTTTCCGGATATCGTTCCAGCTGTAAACCAGGATCCTGTGAATATAAATCTGCAAAACCAAAACTACTAGCTGCCCGTGTCAAAATAAGGGCACCCAGAGTTTAGGTTAAAACAATAAACTCCAGGTCAGTCATGTGACTGGTGTGAGAACTAAAACAGTTATTTATCTTTATTTTCAAAGTTCGGTAAATCAAGGGACCACGCCGTATAACACGGAACGGGTTTCCTCCCAAGAATACCAGTGCATAAAACAAACAGCGCAATGCTAAATAAAGAAAAATGAAGCTGTTATAAGACCCAGGTCCCATCACACAATGTAACGCAGCCGAGGATAGGGTTTTCCCTTATAACAGCCAAAGAATGCTTGATACGTTTTAAAACAAATCATTTGATACTATTATAAGTGCATAGTGTATAAAACAACTTCAAATCATAAGTATTAATCATAGGCGGCATGAGCGTCCCATGCCACTATGTCGCCATATATAGGTTTACATATAAAACCGCAAATGTCACGTATTTGGAAATTGGATTTCCGTCTATGAACCGAGGCAAAAGATAGTCCTCAACCGATTCGTGACTCTCTAGCCCGAGCCACAGGACCCAGACTCAGGTGAGCCCTTGGAGCGACAGGGCCGGTCCACCGATGTGGATTAAAATGCCTGAACACTACGTTTCCCCACCCTATGGGGTGTAAGTCTGGTCCGTCAGCCGACCAGAAGCATCGGCCGAAACCGATATAACCGAGGCGCCTCGCAACAGCAACAACCACATAAGTCAAACTCGTCAGGGCGTGTAAAACCACTGACGCCACTTCTAACTAGAAAGAAACGCAAGTCCTCCCTGAGGTCCGTCTCCCGTTTTTGGTTCATACCGGGTGTGAAACACGCGAGGTAAACGTTACACAAAGCCACGCCACAAAGGGCGTGCTTTGATCATCAACCACAAGACTTTGCTTTTCAACAGAAGCCTTGATCATTTGCATCTTAGCATGCCACACAGGCAAGCCATCCTATGCAACCGATATCAGTCACACAGAATGAAATCCGATGTCAGACACACAGTCCATTTACAAGTCCGTTCTGGGTCTGAACGAAACCGGAGGCACCTAGTACCCCGCATATCCATCGATCTCCAAGTACGTCTGGACGATCACTAACTGTTTCCATCTTCTTGGGTGTACAGCCCAATCAAGATCATCAGTTATCACCCAAACGACGTGAAGACCTCCGGTCTTCGACCATCGTCTTCATCTTCGACTTATCGTCGCATCAGTTATTCAGAATGGGATAAACCCGGTCTTTCCGAATAACTCGCGTATATTTTAAATAAGTGTTACACAAACACAACATACGCCTCATTCCAATTCATTAGTCACTAACCGTAAATTAATCAAGAGAATAATTCCCCAAATATTAACCCCGAAGGCCGAAACCAACATCAGATCAATACCCAGAAAACCATTCTGCTTGGCCAACCGACAGTTAGTTTCTAAATTTCACCTTCATATGGAAAGGTTCCCATTAGTTTTATCCAAGATAAATTCCTTGAATTTATGTTTGAATCTCAATTCGAACTAGTCGGGATTAGCGAACCTTACCGAAGTAATCATTTGTTTTAATTTCCCAATCCCAACCTATTCATCCCATGAAGTAAAACTGGTTATACTTCATATCTAACACCACAGTGTTATCGGTAAATTCAATTACCATTTCACGTTCAAATCTAATTAAAGATTTAACTATCGCCTGGAGCAAAACTGGTGATACTCCATTTTCGATCATTTCAATCTAATTAAAGATTCATTAAAACTCCACTTAGTTTTAATCGTTAACTGGGTTAAAGAATCTGTGTCATTTAAAAACACGGTTCACGATAAACCCAAAATCACATTCATCAATTATCGGGTTAAAGAACAAGTGTTATTTAAAACACTGTTCACGATAAACCCAAAAATCAATATCAATTCAATTCCAATTAAATATTATTTAATTGGTACACTTCATTAAATCTAAATAAAAAGATTTAATCTTTTCTCAACTGGGTTCAAGAACAGTGTTAGTGAAGACACCATTCACGACAAACCCAAATCACATTTGATATTCAATATAAGGCTCTGAATAGAAAATATATCGGTTTATATTCAATATCAAATTCTACGATTAACAAATGTCGAATTGGAAATAACGATATAAATATATATCTTTCAAATTTCCATAACAACACCTGTATAATCACGAATTCCAACATCGAAATATTCCGAAGACAATTTCGATTCAAACCCATTCCAATGCGATCATTGGAAATTTTGGTTATTTTCAAAACTCTTTTCGAATTCAATTTATTTATTCAAAAATAAATAGAATTATAATTCTAGTTCAAAACTAGTTCATTTCGATAAAAATCTATTTTTATCTTTTCAAATATGGAGTTTTTCATCCCAATTCTTCACAAATCATTTCTTATGATTTTACACAAATTATTACTATTTTTAATAATTTTATCAAGGCCCGTACAGTCGATTTCCATCAATGGCCATCGAACTGCACTTACAGCGACCTTTTTCGAATTTGATTTGGACATAATTCCAAATCCAACCGTTAGATTTCAAATTTCTAATCTTCGTTAGAAAGCTCTTTTCGATACGAACCCAACGGTTCCGGTTTTAGGAGAATCCGACGGTCGGATCTCCCGTAATGTCCGTTTGAAATAAATGGTCGAAATTCGCGAACTGCCGCGGCGCGGCGCGTTCTATTCAGGCCATTATATTATATATAATATATATATAATATATTTCGTCGATTTCTATTTAAAAACGAATTATATAAACAGTTTTAAATTCATTTCAAAATCTATTTCAACTTCCATTTCAATTCAAAGCAAAATTGAATTCTTCTTTATAAATTCGTTTCAAAATTCATTTCTGTTCAATTCAAATTTCAATTCAATTTGAATTCATATTCAATTCAATTCACTTCGAAATCGTTTTCAATTCAATTCATTTCGAAATCGTTTTCAATTCAATTCATTTCGAAATCGCTTTTCAATTCAATTCATTTCGAAATCGTTTTCAATTCAATTCATTTCGAAATCGCTTTCAATTCAATTCATTTCGAATTCGTTTTCAATTCAATTCATTTCGAAATCGTTTTCAATTCAATTCATTTCGAAATCGTTTTCAATTCAATTCATTTCGAAATCGTTTTCAATTCAATTCATTTCGAAATCGTTTTCAATTCAATTCATTTCGAAATCGTTTTCAATTCAATTCATTTCGAATTCGTTTTCAATTCAATTCATTTCGAAATCGTTTTCAATTCAATTCGAAATCGATAAAATCGATATAAATATCGTTCACGTCAAAATGGCGTCAATCTAATCAAAACGGCTTCATAAAGTTCTATTTTCAAATATTCTATTTCAAATATTTCTTTTTCAAATATTTCTATTTTAAAACTGGAATGAGGCCCAATCAATTACCATATAAAGTTAATTATATGGATTTTCATACAACACATGTATAATAGCCTTGAAAAATAATCAACCATCAACCAAAGTGCACTACACTGTATAAGCATCAAATACAGATATTCAACGCTTATAACAGCCTGTCAATCAATCGATCGACATATTTAATCAATCAGGATGAGTGAACTGCATATTTCATCCTAACACCCGTGTGGGGTTTCAAACAATCAAACACAGATTTTATTTGTGCAGTTGGGCGATGTGTGAAATTTATCGACCCAATCAATATCATTCAAATAAGTGTACATAAACAAACCATCTGGTTTGTAAATGAATATTTATTTATTCACTTCACTATTTTCATATTCACGTTAAAAATTATATTTTTAACGATAAAACATTTTATTTCAACCTATGAATTTCTATTCAATTCATTTATTCAATAAAATGATATTTTTATTTTTCTAACATGTTTTAGAAAATTTCGGCGGCATAACGGCACGATACTAGAAACGGGACGAGGCCTAGCCTTATCCCCGGTCTAGTGAAGGCCCACGCCATTCACATATCAATCAAATCCATTCATCTCACCAAACAATTTAATTTCAATCAAATAATCTAACCAACTACACAACCAATCAAACAAGTCCATGGTCTGTGGACGGGTGTCGGGTGCTCCTAATAAGCACCGTCTGCATCCTAGTATATATATATATATAACTAGAAATAAAATTGAAAGGTGAGAAATTCTCACATATAGCTATCCTAGCTCCACGGCTCTTCATTTGCAGAAGTCTTCGTCGTTTCGCCTTTTTTTTGTCACCTTCGTTGCCCAAGGCCACTATATATATAAAAATCGAATTCTTTTACTTCGCTATTCAATATATAAAAAATTCCTTTTTTAACTCGAAGTTCAATATATAAAAATTCCTTTTTTTAACTCGAAGTTCAATATATAAAAATTCCTTTTTTAACTCGAAGTTCAATATATAAAAATTCCTTTTTTAACTCGAAGTTCAATATATAAAAATTCCTTTTTTAACTCGAAGTTCAATATATAAAAATTCCCTTTTTTAACTCGAAGTTCAATATATAAAAATTCCTTTTTTAACTCGAAGTTCAATATATAAAAATTCCCTTTTTTAACTCGAAGTTCAATATATAAAAATTCCTTTTTAAACTCGAAGTTCAATATATAAAAATTCCTTTTTTAACTCGAAGTTCAATATATAAAAATTCCTTTTTTAACTCGAAGTTCAATATATAAAAATTCCTTTTTTAACTCGAAGTTCAATATATAAAAATACCTTTTTTAACTCGAAGTTCAATATATAAAAATTCCTTTTTTAACTCGAAGTTCAATATATAAAAATTCCTTTTTTAACTCGAAGTTCAATATATAAAAATACCTTTTTTAACTCGAAGTTCAATATATAAAAATTCCTTTTTTTAACTTAAAAAAAATTCAGTTTTAAAATTTTTTAAAAACAAAACAGTTTTAAACCTTTTTTTTTTAAAAAAATTCATTTTATATATTTTTTTAAACAAATCAGTTTTATCCTAAAAAGAAAATCAGATTTAAAATCTCTCTCTTTTTTTTATTAAAAATAGTATTACAGAATAAATAAATAAAAAAAGGAAAATAAAATAAAATAAAAAGGTAGACGCTCACCGAAGCTGCGAAAAAAGGGGGGGTTTTCGGCCGTTCGTTGGAGGCTTCTCGAGGGCGGCGGCTTTGATTCAAACGGTGGTGGCGCTTCAAGGCTCGAACGGAGGAGGCGCTTCAAGGGGGAGGTGGCGATGCTTCGATCGATGTCCAGACGAGGGGGGGCGTCGCGATTGATTGCTAGGGTTTCGAGAGGGGCGACTTCAACTTCGCGAGCGAGGGGTCGGTGGGGTTTCGAACAGTTGGAGGAGGGACAGGCGGCGTCGCTACTGCTCCGATCTTCTTCTCTTTTTTTTTCTTTTTTTTCTTTGTTTTTTCTTTTTATATCTGAAGAATGAAATCGTGGGGGGGGGGGGGGCAGGAAGAAGATAAAGGGGAGGGAGGGAATTAAAATTATTTAATTATTTAATTATTTAATTTCGCAAAAGGTTGACTTTTACATATGCCCTCGAAACGAGGCCCACCGCCTGTCGTCCATAGCGTTTTACCCCCATTCCGAACACAATGGGATATGTATCGCAAGCTGATTTGATCGTTACAATCAGTTTCCTTTTGAATTTTCATTTAAATCACTATATTGAATTTTAAACGCACATTTCAAATTACCGGGGTCACATACTAACTAGAAAAATTCTAGAAAAAATATTTTCTAGCTTCGTATTGACGATACGGTCCTAACAAAACTAGTCTCGTCAAATTCTGAGACCGTTTGAAAAATGGCCAATTTCCAGTCGATTAAAATCAACTGAAACTGGTCAAACGCGTTTTCCTTTGCCGCGCTCACATATTGATTCGAAAAATTATGAAATTTGGAATCTAGCAATAGCTTAACATCACGGACCCAACAAAACTGGTTTCGTCGAAATCCGAGGTCGTTTGCAAAATGGCTATTTTTAAGGGCTATATATTATATTAAAATATATATGAATTCCACAGCGACTATTTCTAATTTTCAACTGGACATATCTCATCATTTATAAAGTGAAATCTCAGTTTCTCAACTTCGTTGGAAAGATATCATCAATTAGATCCTAATGTTTTTGGTTTCACTAAAATCCGGATTGTTTTGCACCCGGTACATTCAATTGAAGTTTGAAATCGAATTATCGAACTACCGCGCCATTTTCAATTCTATTTATAATTATATATAATTATTTATATTCTAACGACGACGCGTATAAATATATTCGTTCGAATTATATTCAAAATAAATTTCTCGTCGATTTTATTTAAAATAATCTATTTTAAATATTCAAAATTCGCTAAAATTGCCAAAATAAAAATTTTAAACTGGCCCAGATTTTCCGGGTTGTTACAATCTCCCCCACTTAAAACTTTTCGTCCCCGAAAAGGAACAAAGTCGAAAGTGGTTTGATTAATCAACTCTATGTTCGATCTGGCTTTCATTCTCCAACCCTTTGGTTTCTGAGAATTTTCAAAATTTCAAAATTTTGGCTAACACCCTAAATTTTTGAAAAATTTCGCCATAACCTCCCCTGCACCGGGAGCATCGGGGAATTTCAAATAGCTTCCCCGGTCCCTCAGATCTCAAAAAGAAAAAGAAAAAGCCAAGCGGCTAGCCAATAGGCTCACAAAATCATCATCACCCAAACAAAACAGGAAATTATGTAGTAAACATGTACCTATTTGTCGGGCAAACAAATTTTATTCTCTGGCTCTAGCCTCCTTGCTATGACCTGTTCAATGATATACATGTATATGCAAGCAGATGCGACCAATTTTCAATACAATTCAATATTTGATTCAATTAGGCATAATAGTTCAAAATTAGCCAACAAATAAACAAACAACACAAACATCAATCAATTAGTGCCTTAGAGTTTCAAATTCATAATTTTGATACATATACAAAAATCATGTTTTTGATGCCAATTCACAACAATGTGTTCCTAACTATATAAGTTTTGGTTCTCACACCAGTCTAATGGAAATATATAGAAATCACACCTTCGTCACTCGAAAATAAATGCTGATGATGTTTCGAACCACCATCAGAACATTGTCGGGCTACTAGAGTGCGGTTCTATATCTACCCGGTATATTAAAACTTCGAATATACGCGGATCAGACGTATACGCAAAATCTATATATACTGGATTGTCCAAATCAATATAAATAGATAATCAAATACGAATAATTGATTTAAATTTTCAAAACAAAAATTTGTTTTCATTTTAAAAATATACTCTTCACACTCGTTCTAGGATACTACTGATCCTATCTCTAACGAGTCATTCTAATTGGATATTACTAATCCAATATCTGATGAATTCTTTCGTATGGTTCTAATGTGTCTTGTTCTCTGAGCTTTGTAAACCAAAGCTCTGATACCAAATGTAAAGACCCGCAACCTCCCCGTAAAGGAAAGCGTCGGATAGTTCGAGAACAAACCACAACAGAACACATACAGAAGAACATTTCATTGTATATTACAACAATGCATCAGATTACAAGAATATACAGAGTATAAAAGAATATTACACAGAAATATCAGAGATTTAAATTACATTTAAATACATAGCAGCGGAAAAATAATACAATACACAACCAGAAGAAGATATACGGATACAAAGCTTTCCGGATATCGTTCCAGCTGTAAACCAGGATCCTGTGAATATAAATCTGCAAAACCAAAACTACTAGCTGCCCGTGTCAAAATAAGGGCACCCAGAGTTTAGGTTAAAACAATAAACTCCAGGTCAGTCATGTGACTGGTGTGAGAACTAAAACAGTTATTTATCTTTATTTTCAAAGTTCGGTAAATCAAGGGACCACGCCGTATAACACGGAACGGGTTTCCTCCCAAGAATACCAGTGCATAAAACAAACAGCGCAATGCTAAATAAAGAAAAATGAAGCTGTTATAAGACCCAGGTCCCATCACACAATGTAACGCAGCCGAGGATAGGGTTTTCCCTTATAACAGCCAAAGAATGCTTGATACGTTTTAAAACAAATCATTTGATACTATTATAAGTGCATAGTGTATAAAACAACTTCAAATCATAAGTATCAATCATAGGCGGCATGAGCGTCCCATGCCACTATGTCGCCATATATAGGTTTACATATAAAACCGCAAATGTCACGTATTTGGAAATTGGATTTCCGTCTATGAACCGAGGCAAAAGATAGTCCTCAACCGATTCGTGACTCTCTAGCCCGAGCCACAGGACCCAGACTCAGGTGAGCCCTTGGAGCGACAGGGCCGGTCCACCGATGTGGATTAAAATGCCTGAACACTATGTTTCCCCACCCTATGGGGTGTAAGTCTGGTCCGTCAGCCGACCAGAAGCATCGGCCGAAACCGATATAACCGAGGCGCCTCGCAACAGCAACAACCACATAAGTCAAACTCGTCAGGGCGTGTAAAACCACTGACGCCACTTCTAACTAGAAAGAAACGCAAGTCCTCCCTGAGGTCCGTCTCCCGTTTTTGGTTCATACCGGGTGTGAAACACGCGAGGTAAACGTTACACAAAGCCACGCCACAAAGGGCGTGCTTTGATCATCAACCACAAGACTTTGCTTTTCAACAGAAGCCTTGATCATTTGCATCTTAGCATGCCACACAGGCAAGCCATCCTATGCAACCGATATCAGTCACACAGAATGAAATCCGATGTCAGACACACAGTCCATTTACAAGTCCGTTCTGGGTCTGAACGAAACCGGAGGCACCTAGTACCCCGCATATCCATCGATCTCCAAGTACGTCTGGACGATCACTAACTGTTTCCATCTTCTTGGGTGTACAGCCCAATCAAGATCATCAGTTATCACCCAAACGACGTGAAGACCTCCGGTCTTCGACCATCGTCTTCATCTTCGACTTATCGTCGCATCAGTTATTCAGAATGGGATAAACCCGGTCTTTCCGAATAACTCGCGTATATTTTAAATAAGTGTTACACAAACACAACATACGCCTCATTCCAATTCATTAGTCACTAACCGTAAATTAATCAAGAGAATAATTCCCCAAATATTAACCCCGAAGGCCGAAACCAACATCAGATCAATACCCAGAAAACCATTCTGCTTGGCCAACCGACAGTTAGTTTCTAAATTTCACCTTCATAGGGAAAGGTTCCCATTAGTTTTATCCAAGATAAATTCCTTGAATTTATGTTTGAATCTCAATTCGAACTAGTCGGGATTAGCGAACCTTACCGAAGTAATCATTTGTTTTAATTTCCCAATCCCAACCTATTCATCCCATGAAGTAAAACTGGTTATACTTCATATCTAACACCACAGTGTTATCGGTAAATTCAATTACCATTTCACGTTCAAATCTAATTAAAGATTTAACTATCGCCTGGAGCAAAACTGGTGATACTCCATTTTCGATCATTTCAATCTAATTAAAGATTCATTAAAACTCCACTTAGTTTTAATCGTTAACTGGGTTAAAGAATCTGTGTCATTTAAAAACACGGTTCACGATAAACCCAAAATCACATTCATCAATTATCGGGTTAAAGAACAAGTGTTATTTAAAACACTGTTCACGATAAACCCAAAAATCAATATCAATTCAATTCCAATTAAATATTATTTAATTGGTACACTTCATTAAATCTAAATAAAAAGATTTAATCTTTTCTCAACTGGGTTCAAGAACAGTGTTAGTGAAGACACCATTCACGACAAACCCAAATCACATTTGATATTCAATATAAGGCTCTGAATAGAAAATATATCGGTTTATATTCAATATCAAATTCTACGATTAACAAATGTCGTATTGGAAATAACGATATAAATATATATCTTTCAAATTTCCATAACAACACCTGTATAATCACGAATTCCAACATCGAAATATTCCGAAGACAATTTCGATTCAAACCCATTCCAATGCGATCATTGGAAATTTTGGTTATTTTCAAAACCCTTTTCGAATTCAATTTATTTATTCAAAAATAAATAGAATTATAATTCTAGTTCAAAACTAGTTCATTTCGATAAAAATCTATTTTTATCTTTTCAAATATGGAGTTTTTCATCCCAATTCTTCACAAATCATTTCTTATGATTTTACACAAATTATTACTATTTTTAATAATTTTATCAAGGCCCGTACAGTCGATTTCCATCAATGGCCATCGAACTGCACTTACAGCGACCTTTTTCGAATTTGATTTGGACATAATTCCAAATCCAACCGTTAGATTTCAAATTTCTAATCTTCGTTAGAAAGCTCTTTTCGATACGAACCCAACGGTTCCGGTTTTAGGAGAATCCGACGGTCGGATCTCCCGTAATGTCCGTTTGAAATAAATGGTCGAAATTCGCGAACTGCCGCGGCGCGGCGCGTTCTATTCAGGCCATTATATTATATATAATATATATATAATATATTTCGTCGATTTCTATTTAAAAACGAATTATATAAACAGTTTTAAATTCATTTCAAAATCTATTTCAACTTCCATTTCAATTCAAAGCAAAATTGAATTCTTCTTTATAAATTCGTTTCAAAATTCATTTCTGTTCAATTCAAATTTCAATTCAATTTGAATTCATATTCAATTCAATTCACTTCGAAATCGTTTTCAATTCAATTCATTTCGAAATCGTTTTCAATTCAATTCATTTCGAAATCGCTTTTCAATTCAATTCATTTCGAAATCGTTTTCAATTCAATTCATTTCGAAATCGCTTTCAATTCAATTCATTTCGAATTCGTTTTCAATTCAATTCATTTCGAAATCGTTTTCAATTCAATTCATTTCGAATTCGTTTTCAATTCAATTCATTTCGAAATCGTTTTCAATTCAATTCATTTCGAAATCGTTTTCAATTCAATTCATTTCGAAATCGTTTTCAATTCAATTCATTTCGAATTCGTTTTCAATTCAATTCATTTCGAAATCGTTTTCAATTCAATTCGAAATCGATAAAATCGATATAAATATCGTTCACGTCAAAATGGCGTCAATCTAATCAACACGGCTTCATAAAGTTCTATTTTCAAATATTCTATTTCAAATATTTCTTTTTCAAATATTTCTATTTTAAAACTGGAATGAGGCCCAATCAATTACCATATAAAGTTAATTATATGGATTTTCATACAACACATGTATAATAGCCTTGAAAAATAATCAACCATCAACCAAAGTGCACTACACTGTATAAGCATCAAATACAGATATTCAACGCTTATAACAGCCTGTCAATCAATCGATCGACATATTTAATCAATCAGGATGAGTGAACTGCATATTTCATCCTAACACCCGTGTGGGGTTTCAAACAATCAAACACAGATTTTATTTGTGCAGTTGGGCGATGTGTGAAATTTATCGACCCAATCAATATCATTCAAATAAGTGTACATAAACAAACCATCTGGTTTGTAAATGAATATTTATTTATTCACTTCACTATTTTCATATTCACGTTAAAAATTATATTTTTAACGATAAAACATTTTATTTCAACCTATGAATTTCTATTCAATTCATTTATTCAATAAAATGATATTTTTATTTTTCTAACATGTTTTAGAAAATTTCGGCGGCATAACGGCACGATACTAGAAACGGGACGAGGCCTAGCCTTATCCCCGGTCTAGTGAAGGCCCACGCCATTCACATATCAATCAAATCCATTCATCTCACCAAACAATTTAATTTCAATCAAATAATCTAACCAACTACACAACCAATCAAACAAGTCCATGGTCTGTGGACGGGTGTCGGGTGCTCCTAATAAGCACCGTCTGCATCCTAGTATATATATATATATAACTAGAAATAAAATTGAAAGGTGAGAAATTCTCACATATAGCTATCCTAGCTCCACGGCTCTTCATTTGCAGAAGTCTTCGTCGTTTCGCCTTTTTTTTGTCACCTTCGTTGCCCAAGGCCACTATATATATAAAAATCGAATTCTTTTACTTCGCTATTCAATATATAAAAAATTCCTTTTTTAACTCGAAGTTCAATATATAAAAATTCCTTTTTTTAACTCGAAGTTCAATATATAAAAATTCCTTTTTTAACTCGAAGTTCAATATATAAAAATTCCTTTTTTAACTCGAAGTTCAATATATAAAAATTCCTTTTTTAACTCGAAGTTCAATATATAAAAATTCCTTTTTTAACTCGAAGTTCAATATATAAAAATTCCTTTTTTAACTCGAAGTTCAATATATAAAAATTCCCTTTTTTAACTCGAAGTTCAATATATAAAAATTCCTTTTTTAACTCGAAGTTCAATATATAAAAATTCCCTTTTTTAACTCGAAGTTCAATATATAAAAATTCCTTTTTTAACTCGAAGTTCAATATATAAAAATTCCTTTTTTAACTCGAAGTTCAATATATAAAAATTCCTTTTTTAACTCGAAGTTCAATATATAAAAATTCCTTTTTTAACTCGAAGTTCAATATATAAAAATACCTTTTTTAACTCGAAGTTCAATATATAAAAATTCCTTTTTTAACTCGAAGTTCAATATATAAAAATTCCTTTTTTAACTCGAAGTTCAATATATAAAAATACCTTTTTTAACTCGAAGTTCAATATATAAAAATTCCTTTTTTTAACTTAAAAAAAATTCAGTTTTAAAATTTTTTAAAAACAAAACAGTTTTAAACCTTTTTTTTTTTAAAAAATTCATTTTATATATTTTTTTAAACAAATCAGTTTTATCCTAAAAAGAAAATCAGATTTAAAATCTCTCTCTTTTTTTTATTAAAAACAGTATTACAGAATAAATAAATAAAAAAAGGAAAATAAAATAAAATAAAATAAAAAAGGTAGACGCTCACCGAAGCTGCGAAAAAAGGGGGGGTTTTCGGCCGTTCGTTGGAGGCTTCTCGAGGGCGGCGGCTTTGATTCAAACGGTGGTGGCGCTTCAAGGGTCGAACGGAGGAGGCGCTTCAAGGGGGAGGTGGCGATGCTTCGATCGATGTCCAGACGAGGGGGGCGTCGCGATTGATTGCTAGGGTTTCGAGAGGGGCGACTTCAACTTCGCGAGCGAGGGGTCGGTGGGGTTTCGAACAGTTGGAGGAGGGACAGGCGGCGTCGCTACTGCTCCGATCTTCTTCTCTTTTTTTTTCTTTTTTTTTCTTTGTTTTTTTTTTATATCTGAAGAATGAAATCGGGGGGGGGGGGGCCAGGAAGAAGATAAAGGGGAGGGAGGGAATTAAAATTATTTAATTATTTTATTATTTAATTTCGCAAAAGGTTGACTTTTACATATGCCCTCGAAACGAGGCCCACCGCCTGTCGTCCATAGCGTTTTACCCCCATTCCGAACACAATGGGATATGTATCGCAAGCTGATTTGATCGTTACAATCAGTTTCCTTTTGAATTTTCATTTAAATCACTATATTGAATTTTAAACGCACATTTCAAATTACCGGGGTCACATACTAACTAGAAAAATTCTAGAAAAAATATTTTCTAGCTTCGTATTGACGATACGGTCCTAACAAAACTAGTCTCGTCAAATTCTGAGACCGTTTGAAAAATGGCCAATTTCCAGTCGATTAAAATCAACTGAAACTGGTCAAACGCGTTTTCCTTTGCCGCGCTCACATATTGATTCGAAAAATTATGAAATTTGGAATCTAGCAATAGCTTAACATCACGGACCCAACAAAACTGGTTTCGTCGAAATCCGAGGTCGTTTGCAAAATGGCTATTTTTAAGGGCTATATATTATATTAAAATATATATGAATTCCACAGCGACTATTTCTAATTTTCAACTGGACATATCTCATCATTTATAAAGTGAAATCTCAGTTTCTCAACTTCGTTGGAAAGATATCATCAATTAGATCCTAATGTTTTTGGTTTCACTAAAATCCGGATTGTTTTGCACCCGGTACATTCAATTGAAGTTTGAAATCGAATTATCGAACTACCGCGCCATTTTCAATTCTATTTATAATTATATATAATTATTTATATTCTAACGACGACGCGTATAAATATATTCGTTCGAATTATATTCAAAATAAATTTCTCGTCGATTTTATTTAAAATAATCTATTTTAAATATTCAAAATTCGCTAAAATTGCCAAAATAAAAATTTTAAACTGGCCCAGATTTTCCGGGTTGTTACAATAAATATTTCCTTTTATAACTCTATTTATTTTTCTAAATAAATAAATCCTTTTTCTATTCTATTTGTTTCACAAATATTTCCCTTCCTATTTGTTTCACAAATATTTTCCTTTTATATTTGTTTCACAAATATTTTCCTTTTATATTTGTTTTCACAAATAATTTCCTTTTCAATTCTTTCTATTTATTTAACAAATAAATATTCCTTGTTAATCTATTTATTTTCCAAATAAATATTTTCATTTTTATAAAATCTTTTGATTTTATAAATATTTCTATTTAAATATAACATTGAAAATTTCCTTTTTAACATTCCAGTATTCCTTATGGTATTTAACGTACCATATAACAATGATCGGTATCATTCCAACATACAAAATCAACAACGGTTTTCATATCACATCATATAACACAATATATGAAAAATAGTAAAATAAATGTTGAGGAATCCAGCTGGATTCCCCCGACCTGTTTCCCTGCATCCACAGATGTTACACAATACAATTAACATCAATTTCATTTCACTGTGAAATATTCTGCTAAACAGAATCAATTTATATATACACATATATATATATAACCAGTTCTATAATTTCAACCAATTACTTAGCAGTTCAACCAAACAGTCAATACATAGCAATCAATCATCATTTATCAGTTCTAAATATACGTTATAAAAATATGAACTGATAGAGTTGGTGAGTTTTACTCACATTGGACGGTTATTGTTAAATAACGAATAACTATCATTGATTTGATTTTGACAATTTATTTCACTATAAATTGTAACAAGCTCCAATCCACTCCTAGTCACTTTCATTGCGTAGCCGTCGTCCATACGATCCCAATGGATCTTGTTTCGCTGAATTCTGATACCGTACGTGAAAGATATTAGTTTTACAAGTTATACTATTTTTAAAAATAAATTTGATTTCCTTTTATAATTATTTGGGCTTAACCTCCAAAAACCTTAGCCCATCCACGTGTTTTAAGCCCAACCCGCCTGACCCTTCTTCCCCATTGATAACTGCGAGTTTGCTCTCCCCGAACCACGCCATTACCGAACTCCTCATCTCAATCGCTCCTTCCCTACACCATTCAACTTGAATCTAACACCATTATACTCCTCTTACCATACTATATCTACTCCTACCCTCGGACCTACACTCGATCGCATCATCAACATTGCGACCCTCACCCTGCTCTTGCCAACACCGTATATCTTGTGATACTTCATACCACCGAAACCCACGGAAATTGGCATACTGATGCGGTTTTTCTTCACCAATCCAAAAATGACACTCACACGATGAATCCCTGCTTCAATTTCACCATTTCTCGAGCCCTAGTTATACGTTGTATAATTAACAGCGAACTAAAGTAGTGTTGAACCCCACCAAACACATATAGAAATGAAGACTAACTCAAGAGAATCTCATAACTGTATACCTTGTAATTTGTAGACTTCCATTCGAATTACTTTTGATTTTTGAAGGATTGAGTTTCCACGTTTTATTGTTTCTGGGTGGCGGCACATTTTTTGACCAGAAGAGAATGATTTCTTTAGGTCTAGAGAAATAATGGGGCTATTTATAGAGAGGAAATATACTTTTATATTCAATTATAATTAACCATTGCTTTTGTTTTGACTTCTAAAAATTCGTACGGTCATATATGATATCCAATTTTAATGAAAATGGATATGTAGTGACGGTTCGACATTACGAACCCAACTGGTTTCGTCCAATTCCGACTCTGTTTGCTCACACAGCGTATTTTTAACCGTCAAAATACTAACTGTTTTTCACATTAAAAATCCGTATGGGCACACACTGACTTCAAAAATCATGAAACTTGGAATCTAACAATAATTTAATATTACGGATCCAACAAAATTAGTTTCGTAAAAAACGGATGTTGTTTGCAAAACTGGCTATTTTTAAAGCTCTAAATAAACCATTTAAATATATAAATATATTTAAAAATAATTAAATTAAAAACTTATAAATAAATATTATCGTATATATTCACATAAAATATCATACAGCTCCAGAATATTCCTATATGAATTTCTAACTCGATATTTCAAATCCCGATTAAATCAATATTCGATTTAAAATGAAATTCCTTATATATATCGTTATAAATTATAAAGGAATTCCATAGCGACTATTTTAAAATTTGATTTGGAGATAACTCAAAATCTACACAACAAAATCCCGATTTTTCTCTTCTATTAGAAAAATACACTTCCCTGGCTCTGAACGTTTCTTGTTTCATTGAAATTCGATTTAAAACGGATTCTGTATATTCAATTAAAGTTCGAATCGCCAAATAGCGAATTGCCACGTCATTTCGAGCTCGATTATAATTGTAATATAAATTATACATTCAACTGTCGTTCAAATAATATATTTGTTATTCTAATTCAAATTCTAAGCTGAATTAAATATTTTAAATTGTCCAGTTCACATTATATTGTTAATTCATTATTTCCGACTATTTCGGAATTAAATATATTATTATATTATTTAAATTAATTAAATATTCAATATTATTTAATTAAACAACCCTTTAATTCTCTAAATCACTAATTAAATAATTAAATAAATTAATTATTATACCGTAAAAATACGGGACATTACAAAAGCTTTGGAGAGGCAAAGTTATGGGTAAAAGTTCCCGACAAGAGCTTTTTATATCTTGAATGGATAAGCCGTAAATCACTGACCCAAGAGTGACAGAAGAACAAAGGCTGAGAGTGGAAGTCTTGTGGATAATAAAGCGAAAATGGGAAAAGGTACAATAGCTTCCGACACTGGGGATAATAGCCTTTCCCACATAGGAAAAACCTTAATACCCCCTCCAAGTGGTTCTACATCGGAGGATACTAGCATTTTCTCTCATCTAAGAAGAACTCTACAAAAGCAAGTCATAGGAATGGTATTTGAACAAGAAATAATAAATGATATTGACTGCTTCACCAACAAATGGTCTGGAAGGGTGGCATCCCAACCTCAGTACATTGTGGGAAGGAGGAACAAAGATATAGGTACAACAACAAGGCTGGGTCATAAAACGATTAGGCCCCAGCGGTAGGAAGAGGGACTTACACCAGGATTACCCAAAGAATACTACCCCACCACTTCGATGTAAAACATTTACTTCCTAACCAAACATGAACTCAACTATTGGCCACTTACAAAGAAAAAACCCAAATGCGAAAGAAAAATAGGAGGATCTTATTGCCATTACCACATGATGAATGGACATGAAACTAATCATTGCAGAACCCTTGAAGAAACAGTCATCGAATTCATCAACCAAGGCCAATTACCAAAATTTATGAAAAGATTGGATTAAGTTCAGTAAAAATCCTAAGGAAAAGGATTATTAAACATACCCAAGGGTACAGAAAACCCTTCTTTCGAAACTTGAAGAAACCCAAAAGGGGTCAAACCATAATTGGATTAAATCCCTTGTCATCACCAAATTGGTCAGGGCGAGGCTCTCCCGAAGGGGGATGATGTGTTAGTCTTTCTCCATGCCCACATCAGAGGGGGCTAGGTTAAAGCATCAAAAGCATAAGCCTCCGTTTCACACCAGAAATGGTCGTGGCAATGCATCTAAAATTAGCACGCCCTGCCTCTACTCAAAGAAGAGTACGTCCTGCCTCTGCTAGATCCACGCACGTCCTACCTCTGCTCATAGAAAAGCACGTCCTACATCTGCTTATGTTCCGCGTTACCCGCAAAAGGGAACGCCAACCCCTATCATTGCCTACGATGGTCAAGATAGGGCACCCCTCGGAGGGGGGTGACGTGTAAGCCTCTATCTATACCTACGATGGTTAGTATAGAGCATCAAAAGAGTAAACCTAAGTTCTGTGTCTACAATGGCCCCGCTTAAGATTTTAAGACCTTATCATCACCTGCGATGGTCAGGGTAAGGCACCTCCTGGAAGGAGGTCGGATAAGTCCTTGGGCCTTGCTTGTAGACAAGCTAGCCAAGCGCACTAGACGCACAGGCCTAGAGAGTGGCCAACAAAGCACGTACATTCTCTGTTTTGACATCAAAAGACGGAGAGTGGCTCGAGAGGCCAATACAACCTCTTCTTCACAAATCAAATCCAAAGGGGATACCAAAACACTAATACCGGAAGGGATCTTCTGGTCTTCAATCTCTAATTACCTGAACAACGGTTGGTTCAGGTCTTCTATACCAATACCCGAATCTGGGTCAATTCCATTCTTCACAAATACCGGAAGGCGATTCCTGGTCTTCAATCTTATATTACCCGAATAAGCGTTAATTCGGGATTTCAATTAATACCGAAAGGGGTTTCCAATCTTCAATCTTTTAATACCCAAATCTGGGTCAATTCCATTCTTCACAAATACCGGAAGGGGATTCCTGGTTTTCAATCTCTAATTACCTTGACAAGGGATAGTTCAGGTCTTCTCCACTGATACTCGAATCTGTGTCAAATTCAGTTCCCTGAAAAGACCAGAAGTGTATTTCCAGTCACTTACCTTAATAACCCGAATCTGGGTCGGGTCGGGTCGGATACGCCCTCATACCGGAAGGGGGGTCCCGGCCTTACATCAATACCCGAATTTGGGTTGATGCGGTTCTCAACAAAGACCAGAGACGGGTTCTCGATCTCATATCTTGAATGCCTAAATCTAAGTTAGTTCGGATGTGAATCACAATCAGAGAAAGGGAGCTGGTCTCATCACAAATACCCAACTCCAAATTGATTCAGATACTCAAAACCAAACAAAGAAAGGATTATTCAACCTTTTGACCAACTCGTACCTAGTTTAAAGTCACATTCCTGCTATTACCAGGTGTAGACTTATGGCCTTCGCATTTGCTCAGGGAAGTATCTTTAATTTATACTTTCGTCAATTTATCATCCTAGTATACCAAATATTTGAACCAATACACAAAACACGAATAAACACCGTAAATATTTCATGTCTGACGCACCTCGGTACTATTAGCCTTGCTGAGAGCAGATGGTGCTCTACGAAGATCTACAAGACAGATTTCTAACAAAATGTGCCATAAACGAACACCATGCCACAACAATAGAAAAACGTTACCGCTAAAATATGTAATCAGGCATTAAGTAACATTGTTATAGGTCCTACCTCTGTTCATAAACACGATTATTATAAGATATTGCATGCGATAAGTGATGTGTTGGGTACTTCACATCTTGCACAATAATTAAAAAAAAGAAAAATACCTATATCTTTGTACTGAAGCTCCCGTATAGACAATAGTCTAGCCCTCAATGAAATGTTTCTTATTCATGGGACAAGGAAGAAGTTGCATAATGATGAGTCGCAGTACGTAAAAGTCCATCAACCTTTCGCGTCTTTTCTATGACTACGCATGAATCGCCCGAGGGTTTAGGCTGCCACTTTAGAGCTCGATTGAAAGCCTTGCCCATTCCACGAAGACTTTTGTTTTCCTTCTTCAAGTCAAAAGCATCTTTACGTAAAGATTGTATCTTCTTTTGTAATTGCTTGATTTTGGAAGTGTAAAGATCAATACGATGAAAGTTGTCCTCAACACTTTTCCTATCATAAAAGCCTTTCAGGTAGGCCTTATCCCAAGCTCAGAAGATTCGGACCCTATCGAAGATCACAAGAAACTAGGTGTAGATGTTTCAAGAGCACATCTAAAGATAGATTCCCATTCTTTATACTTTGTTAATACATCATCACGATTCGCCTCTAAGTTAATGACTCGATGATGAAGTTCATCCCTTTCTCCATCAAAATCGATAGAAGGGTTTTCCTTTATATCCCTCTTCAATTCAAGGATGTCTTTATCCTTTTGCTTTATCTGAGCCTCCAATATACCTATTTGTTCTTTCAAGTGTCGCGCAAGTAGTTCCCTGGACAAAACAGATCTGTCGTCGATACCGATAAAAGAGTTCCCCAGAAGATCTCCTGGGCGCAGAGTAAATTGAATGTCCTTATCTACGAAAGAGGTGTCTTCAAGTGAATTTTCCTATTCACAATAAATGAGCTACCGCTTGTGGAATAATTATCAGAAAATATCAACATTTGGACCATAGAACTACATACAACAGAAAGAAAACGAATGCAAATGCAATTCACGTCTATTCGCATTAACGTCAACTATAAAAGGGAAAAATAAATTAGTTTTCCTCTCCAATTCTCCTTTCCTTCATATTACATATTAATTTCGCATGATGAGTTCTAAGTCTCTTTAATATCATTTCCCTATCATCCCCCAAGAAGTTGAAAGATAGCTGACGGTACTTCATATAAATATGATTGAGCTCTTTCAAGAAGCATTCTCTGTCGGATTTATAAGAATGTTTTGCAAAGAATTCTCTCCTCGGACTAGAGAGAGTGCATGTCATCCTTGAAAATAGAATGATTTGTGGAAATGGGATCTTCACGCCTATAATAATGAATCATTAAAGGTCGATTCCCACAAATAAAGAAGAAAATCGAGAACAAAGGTTTATACCTGAGGAATGGGGGATACATTGTTTGTTCCTTCTCACTAGGTTCTAGGAGATTGACTTTTTCAGCAAACCCACCATCTCCACATGAAGTAACTGAAACATGAGATGAATTACACTCGTGAGGCCCATGAAGTTACACACAAACACAGAGAGCTTACCATCCTTCCTGCCATCCTTATCATACCCACATTGGAAGTTAAATTCATTACTGTGACCACCTATGTCATCACTACCATTAAGTGAAGCAGGATTCTCGCCATTTCCATACACTAGATAACCAGGCAGCTCCTCAACAAATAAAAGATTCTCAACCCTCTCCTTGTTCCTTTTAGAAGTTCCGACATCCTGTCCGAACATCCTAACTCGCCCCAAGATCCTGCTTTGAAGATATGGACGAAGAGAAGGAAAATCCATGTCTGGAAACTTGCCATAATTATCACGGTAGATCAAAAAGAGGGCCTTTTCATAATATTCGGTCGCTATATCTGGAATATGTACCCTCAAGAACAAGGAAATTATGTCCTGGGTTTCATAGATTATCCATTTAGCGTTAGAAAAGGTCATCTCTTTTGTCTTTAGCTCCCTTGTGTGCTTCGCTAACATATCTGACTTCTCGCACCTAAGGGTAAAAAATTTAACAATTAAGGAATCGTTATCAGCCTTTTGCCTCTCGAGAAACGCTCTCAGCTGATTACAGGCTTCCTCGTTATTGCTCTTCGCTAAAACTAAGTCATGAATTTTAGACTCTAACGTGAATTTCTCTTCTTTGAGCTCTCTTGTATCACGAGATAATGAGGTCGCCGATGCCCCGACAGTATACCAACCTCCGGACATCTGAAAAAGAACATTATAACATTAACCCTTACATAAGGTAAACAGATGATGGATTTAAGGAAACAAGATTTTGAACCAGAAGTTTTTGTTTAATGAGATGAAGACAAGAACTAGACCAATCTGTAGTGGCAAACCCTGGAGTATCAGAAACATCAATAGAAGGTAAGACAGACCTGACAATACTATCAAAATCTGAAGCCGGTATGAGAGGATTTACAGAGACACACTGTCGATAAAAAGAGGAAAGTGACTTAAGTTCTCTTAAATACGAAACTTCCTGAGAATCGAACCTTAAAAGGCCAGTAATCAAATCACTTCTTGTGGTCTCCACTGAAGAAGGGCGCATGCTAGGAGTGTTTTCAAGAAAAGGGGGAAGGGGCCTGGATAACAATCGACAACCGGGCCACTCAACAGTTTCATCACCAGAAGGACGGGAGGAAGGTTTCACTCTCTTAGGTTTCTTAGAATAACCACTGTTGGCAGTCGGAGCTATCCTCTTTTTAGGTAAAGACTGGAGATGGGTCGATGTAGTGTTAGACATGTGCAAATCATCCCCAAGAAACACTGAACGTAAAAGAGGAGGTCGCCCTAGGAAATTTTTTCCCAACGATAAAGGGGCACTTTCGCAAAGAGATTCCAAAGATAACATAGTAGAGTGTCAGTTCAAGTCACCAGGAACTCCGTCCACAGTGTTAGACCCTAGAAGCTCCTTCGCTCCAAGTCTCTCCTCCTTCGAGAGAAGTCCAGCCAACTTGCTCAAATCGAAATCACCAATTTATGGGATTTCAGACATAGCACTGCCAGGTGATATCGTAACATAAGAATATGTTCTAATCTCATTCCTATTTGATAAATGCATACCAACTACATGTAGGCAAACACATGGTGTAGAGTTCGTTAACCCATTAGTAATGATATTGACTACAAAGATCAATATCAAAAATTTAAATTGTTTTGTATCGCAAGTTAATTGCCTATACAAATTCTACTTCCCAAACCTCAATAATAGTTGGGGGTAGACGCAGTCTATTGAAACCATCATTTAACATCATCCCAAACGGCTATTGGGAGTTTAATCTATATTGGTGTTGTTGAATCCCAATTCAGGGCATAACCCAAACCGGCGGTTAAGGTTAAAGCTAGAAAATTTACAATTAGTCAAGCTTGAAACCTCCAAAAGAAGTGTAGTGAATTTTGATGAACAGTAATCTCGTTTGAGTAAAATATTATGCAGGAAAGGGGAAGAAAGGGAAAAGAAGATTCCTTTTTTTGCAAGAGCTCGCTTTTTCATTTCCACCGCACACCTCCGATCAAATCAGCGAATAGGATTCAAAAAAAAGCAGTAGAAAGTCAGGAAGTTGTATGGTTGAAGACCTTACAACCCCTCAGATGGAAAAAGATCGACTTGAAAAGTCGAAAACATCCCTTCACTAGGGGGAAAATGTTACTACCAAAATCAACTTGGAAACATGATGACAGTGAAGGGGTATTGGAGGTAACATAAGCACAGAAGAATCAGCCGAAAGCAAAAGGCCGAATAACAGAAAGAACCGCAAGCACGAGGGGATAACCCGAATGATACACAAACCGACACCTTCTTAGGGAAAAGGAACCCAAAGTCTATGGAATACCGACACAATCTATCCGACAAGGAATACCCGACAAGAGGTTCTATAATGAAAGAACATCTAAGTTAGAAGCTAATAAAGAAAGAGGCAAGAGTTCCACTAACGTAAACTTGAAATGGCGGAAGGGTTGTCGGTATTAACCTGCTTACAACTGACACACTAGGATGTGAAGACATCAGGGATATCAGGCCTAAGATGCATAAAGATTATCCAAAACCAGCTTCCAAAATATCTACTGCATAACACCGAAACGTTGCACCGATAGACAACAGGAATCTCACCAGGAGTGACCTTCCGAAAGAGTAGGCTATACCCGGAAACTCCACCGGAAGGCAGGCCGGAACCTTAGAAAGGATACGGGCTATCCATATTAGTCTACCTAGTATAGACACCAACTTTGGTTCCGATCCGACGGCTATCTGCATACATCTTGGGGACAAGCTCCTCTAATTATTCATGAGAGTACCAGAAGCCTACATCCGGAAGCTTATAATTGAGAGCGCACAACCAGAGGCTCAAATACCTTCCGGAAAGCTACTACATCAACAAGCACATATCATTCTCAAAGAAGCCTCAATTGACTGGGACCTTCCCTCCGAAAGATATAATCCACATCGCAAAAGCAAACGAGAGCTAAAGCAATTGAGACCAAGGATAAAAGCGGCCGAAAAGAGTATCTACAGGATTAGCGGCCCAATAGTAGAAGGGTCCCTGATTTCTCTATAAATAAAGCCTCAGGGGTCACATTAGAGGGGGACTCCCTCTCATATTCTGATTCATATATTCTGCCTCTCTAGAATAAACCCTAATACTTAGATCAATTGGAGGATTTCTTTTACCCTGTTCATGTACTCTAAATGGAAGATTAATAAAGAGCGGATCTACACTTATTGCGTTTTCCCGTGAGTTTATCATGTTATTTCTTAGTTGTCATTATTACAATTTACAGCTTGTTTCCTACGTACGCATGGGTCCATGTCCAGATCTTTCTGCAGACCGGATGTATTACCTCTTCCTATATGTTTGAACCCTTCCTGTAAGCTTAGACCCTCCCTACGAGCTTAGATCTTTTAGCGAGTTTGTGCTGATTTCCCTTCTGTCATCTGTTAGGTCCTTTATCAAGAGTTGTTCTTAGTGATCCGTCTCTCTCAGGCCTTAATACTTAGGGATGGCGATCTAACCCGACCTCGCGAAGATCAAACAAACTATTTTCCCTTAGGTTCATTCCTATTGACCTATCTCCGGTATTGACGAAAAATATCGTTAACAATATCGTATTGGGAATAACGATATATATATCATCCAAATTCCTCGATAATATCTATATAATCACGGAATCCAATATTGAAAATATCTGAAGATATTTTCTATTCAAATCCAATCCAATTTTTATATTAGAAAACTCTGGCTATACTAAAACCATTTCAATTCCTTTTAGTTCTTTACTCAAGTTGGTAAACAACTTATTCAGATAAAACTATCTTTTATCTTTATGATTGTTGAATATTTCATCCAAATTCATTTCAAATCGTTTATTATGATTTTTTTTTAATAATTTTATTAAGGCCTTTACAGTTGGTTTCCAATATTGGCCACCGAACTGCATCCATAGCAACCTGTTTCAAATCTTATTTGGACATATTTTAAAAAATAACCATTGGATTTTAAATCTCTAACATTCATTTGAAATATCTTTTAGATACGTACCCAATGGTTCCGGTTTTAGAGAATCCGCAGTTGGATCTCCAATTATTTCAATTCAAAGTTTCAAGTTGACGTTTGCGAACTGTCATTGTGGGACGCGTTCTATTCCAACCCGAATTCAATTTATAATTAAATTAAAATCGAAAACATTTCCAAAATAATTTATAAATATTATAAATTATTCACAACTACCATTTGAAATCTTATTTCAATCTTCTTCTTTCAAAATCAAATATCTTCATATTAAGTCATTATGTTATATATTATAGCTTACCATTCAAAACGTATTTTACAAAATGTTTATAATCTCATTTAAAAACGATTTCAACTTCCATTTCAGTTTTAAATTAAAATTGAACATTCATATTATTATAATATTAAAATAATAATATTTCCAAAATATCAGATTTTGAAATCTATTTTCTTGATATTCATTATAATTTTATGATCTTTATGTCCATCGAAAATCGGACATCAAAATTATATTTTGTTTCTTCTCTGAATATTATATTAAAATATTCGTTATTTCCGAATTGGAATGAGGGTCAGTCAATTACCATATAATTTTAATTATATGGATTTCATACATTACATGTACTCAACAATAATTATAAACAATTATTAAACATCCAATTCACATCTAGAGTGCATCTACAACTGTATAAGCATTAAATAATTAAATAATGCTTATAACGGTCTGTCAATCAATCGATTAATATCCAATCTAAACACTTGGGATTAGTGTAAATCAAATATTATCCCAATACCCTGCGGGGTTTTCAACCAATAAATGATTAATTTATAAATTATTTATTCATTCAATTCGATATTACTTAAGTAGGTAAACATAAACAAGTCGATCGACTTGTAAATGGATATTTAATCTAATTTCAACTACCACAAATAATTTAACATTGTTTTTAACATGTTAATTATTTCAAATTCGCATTCAAATCATAAAATAAATAATCATCCATTCATCCATGGGTTTGCAAACAACTATGATGTGAGCTACCAAGCACCGTATAACCATTTGTGATGATTTAATCAAATAATAATCAGCAGAGGCTATCAATATATATTTAAATATGATTATAATAATATAACATAACAGTGAGTGAGAGAGTTTTCACATTGATCGGTTCTGAAATCATTAAATAATGATTATTTTTAATTGAATTAAACTGCGCGTTCAATTCAATGAAAAATTATTGCTAGCTCCAATCGTGTTCAGTCAGCTCCATAATGTAAATCTTGAATTTACGGCTCCAACTTCCAACGCACCTGATTTCAATCAATTCGGTTTCTGTTCAAAAAAGTTATGACAGTTTAAAATTTAATTACATTAACTAACTAATTAACATATAATTAAATTTCTTAATCCATCTTTTAATTATCCTCCTCCTACCATCTTCTTCCTGCTGTCGCAAGAACCCATCGTTCTCCCAAAAATCTCCGTGTCGCACTCCACCTCAGGCCGCCGGAGCATGATCGGACAATGTCATATGATAGCGTCGAGCCTCTCCCTTCCCCGTACTGAGCATGGCCGAACTTGGCCCCCTATCCTCACTTGAAATCGGGTTCGAAATCCGGTGCCTTGGACACTGATTTTGGCAAATACAAAAAATGAATTTCCATCAACCTATGAATCGAAAGCTTATGAGAAGCTTCACGATTTTTGTTTTGGGAAGATAAGCTAATTCAAAATCATTTGTGAACGATTAAGGAATTCTTTTCGAATGTTTTCGGCCATTAATCTAAGATGGCGGCGTTGGAACGTGATAAGGTTAGGGTTTAGTATAGAAAACAGTATATATACATGAAATATATATTAATTAATATCCAATTCATTTATTAATTTCCGATGATGTTTCGTACTCCGAACTCAAAATGAACCCCAACGACTTTTGCCCCTAACCAAATACCCCCATTTCGGACGCAATGGGATATGTTTCATAAGCTGATTCGTCTGTTTTGATTATTTTTTTATCAAAATTAAAATATAAATCAATATAACATTTAATATTGAATTTGAATGTACGTTTCAATTTACCGCGACCACATACTGACTCCCAAAATTTTCAAAATTTGAAATCTAGCTATGTTTTACAATTACTGTCCTAATAAAACTAATATCATCGAATTTGGAGATCGTTTGAAAAATGACCTTATTTCTAGCTTATTACATTTACAAGTAAAATTTGAACATGCGTTTAAATTTACTACGCTTAAATATGAATTCCAATTAACTTGAAATTTTAAATATTACAATATTTGATGTTCTGGATCCAACAAAATTAATTTCATCAAAAACGGAGGTCATTTGCAAAATGGCTATTTTTAAGGGCTTATATAATATTAAAATATTAATAAATTTCACAGCGACTATTTTAAATTTTAATCTGGACATAACTTACAATTTATGATATGAAACTCAATTTCTTATATTCGTTAGAAAGATTAATAAAATAGACTCTAACATTTTTTCATTTATTGAAATGCGTTTTATTTTGAATTCTAAATATTCAGTTTAAAATTAAACTAAATTTCCAAACCCCAATGACGTTACGAGTTCATTTTAATTAAATTTTAAATTCTTACATTCATACTTCGTTTTAAATAAATAATAAGTCGTTTATTCTCAAAATAAACTGTTTAAACTATTTAATTTCCATTAAAATCAATTAAAAATAAATTTTGAATTGGTTCCAAAATTCAGGGTTGTTTTGCAATCTCCCCAACTTAAAAACTTTTCGTCCCCGAAAAGGAAGGTGAAACTGAAGTTAGTTTACTTAACCAACTCAGCATTCATTCTAGCTCAAGTTCTTCAACTTTTCAGTTTCTAGGAACTTTCTGATTTCTCGAAATTCGGCTAACGCCTTAAATTTAAAAAAAAAATCGCCATAATCTCCTTTGTACGGGTTGATAGGTATAACTACAGCTTGCCTCTATGGGCCCTCATCAATCATAAAGGCAAGCGGCTAACCAATCGGCTTATAAAATCATCAAACCCAATCAGTACAATAAATATGTACCATTGTCGGGCATATAATTTTATTTCTCTTCTTAGCTTCCATGCAATAACCTGTCCAACATATACACATCCTGTTCGAACCAATTTTCAATTCAATCCAATTTTTTAAATTCAATTTGGCTTAATTTACCTTTCATTTTCATATCATTTCAATATTTTTATTAGTTAAACTAATTATCACACATCACAACCAGCAATCAATTAGTTGATTAGCTTTTCAAATATATAACTTTTATATATTTAAAATCATATTTTCAATACAATAAATATGAAGCTTTTTGTCGGGCATACAATTTTGTTCCTCTTCTTAGCTTCTATAACCTATCCAATATATACTCATCCAATTCAAATAAATTTTCAATTCGGTTCTACTTTACATTTGATTTGGCTTAATTTACCTTTCATTTTCATATTGACTTTATTATTCCAATATTTAATTGATCGAATTAATAATCACGCATCACAACCAGCAATCAATAGGTTATTAGCTTTTCAAATATATAACTTCCATATATTTAAAACAATATTTCCAGTGCCAATTCACAAACAATAATCTCTAGCTAAGTTTTTGGTTCTCACACCAGTCAGTTGGAAATATATAGATATCCACTTTTGAAATTCAAAAATAAGATCTGATGATGCTGCACCTATCATCAGAATCATCCCCGGGCGACTAGAGTGTGATTCTATATCTACCCAGTATATTTGCTTCATATACACGTGAATCAGACATATATGCAAAATCTTCTTATATACAATAGTCAAAATTCAAAATAAAATAAAATATTCAAATTCTTATAAAAGATATAATTTACAAAGCTAAATTCGATTTTACGAACCATACTCTTCAAACTCATTCTAGGGTATTACTCACCCTATCTCTAATGAGTTATTCTTATAGGTTATTACTAATCCTATCTCTGATGAATTCTTCCATTCGGTCCTAACGTGTTTTGTTCTCGAGCTTTGTAAACCGAAGCTCTGACACCAACTGAAACAACCCGAACTTCCCGGTCGGCCTAAATTGAAAAAGAAGACGGATTGCTTTGAGAACACGACGCATCAGAACATAGAACAGGAGAACTTTTCATCGCTATTACAACAATTCACATCAAAGTACAAGATATCATAGAACAAATAAATAATATACAACGGAAAATAATCAGATATTAATAAATTACAAAACAGGGGAAATATAATACACAAATATAATGTGCAGCGGAAAACATCAACTACCACAACTGAAAAAAAATACATAAATACAAACCATTCCAGAGTATGGCTCCAGCTGTAATCCAGGACCATGTGAAAAAAATATCAGCGAAAACCAAATCAACTAGTTACCCGTGCGGAAAATATGGGCATCTGTATTTTAGTTGGGAAACAATAAGCTTCCGGTCAGTCATGGGAGTGGCATGAGAACTAAAACATTTATTAAACTTTATTTTAATGTTAGGTAAATCAAGGGACCACGCCATATAACACAGAACGAGTTTTCTCCCAAAAATACCACAAGACAAACAACGCAATGCTAAAAAAAATGTAGCCAATATAAGACTCAGGTCCCATCACACAATGCAACGTAAGCCGGAGGATAGAGTTTTGCCTTATAATAGCCAGACATGCTTGGTACAAGAAATTATATCTTGTATTATTATTGTAAGTGCAGAAATCAAATTCAAATATAAATGTATCGATCATAGACGACATAGTATCCCATCCTACTATGTTTCCATATAGGTTTACTACTAAAATCGAAAAGTCGCGTATTGGAAATTGGGTTTCCATCTATGAACCACATAGCAACAGTGCAGTTTCATCGAGCACAAATCATTAGAATTATCTGCACAATAACACAATGCTGTTTATTCTAAACCCAAATTTTTCGGAGCATACACATTTGAAATAAATCAATTCATTGCACCGCACCTCAGGTCTAACACATGTGCCCAATAAGAAACATTGTATTCAATTAAGGCCATGTATGGAAATTTCCATGAGTTATATGATATCCCTCGACCATATGTCGCTATAGCCTGTCATGGAGATTTCCATTTACCTTTCTCTAACAAAAATACATGGTGTACAAATCAACCCCAATGGTTCCAATAAAACCGACCTTATTCAGCAAAAAATCAGAAACAACCCCAATAGTTTATGGAGAATTGAACGCTAAATAGAGAGCATGTAAGCACCACTACCACTTTTGTACTTTAGGTTAAGCCTGCACCAAAAACAAATGAAGATAATATAACTAATCTTGTAAATGAAATTAATGGAACGTTTTTACACGTCAGATGAACCCATTTAAGTAAGTGTGAATATACCAGAAAGACAACTCGAAAAACTACCATCTGAGCTCCACAGCTAGCTGTTTCTTTGGATTTTCCATATAA
This sequence comes from Allium sativum, assembly GCA_030737875.1. Lineage (NCBI taxonomy): Eukaryota > Viridiplantae > Streptophyta > Magnoliopsida > Asparagales > Amaryllidaceae > Allium > Allium sativum. Next base: position 976,488,708 of record CM060924.1, read on the forward strand.
ATAGTCGCTCTTCAGATAAATCCCCGAGTCCTGATATAATTGATATTGAGGTTGAAGAAAAATGAAATTTGTTGCTTTAATGGTAGTAAAAGAAAGGAAATATGATGTATAAGCAAATAAGTTATGTATGCAATATTAAAATATAGCTTATTGGTTCTGTCTACATGTTCCCTTTTGTATTCAATTTATTGAAATGTTGTTATTATGGCCTCAAATTTGTCTACGAAACTGCGAGTATGATACTTTCGGAACATTGACTACTCATGCTTGATTACACTGTTCTCTTCTGCTTATTTGCTGTGGTGTCCACAAATTTTGGTGGGCATGAAGTTTGCATCTAATGTCAGTTAATTAAAACGTCCTATAAGCCTAATTTTGATGTAGGAAAGGAATGGCTTATGGTTGTTTTGTTGATTATTCTTGATTATGTTGGTGTTTTTTGAATGTCGCTACAAATTATTCATATGTGCATCGTCACTTTTCTTGATCATAACCTAATCATTGTGATGGATGATTTAGATTCATGAAGCACATCTGAACAATTCAAAAGGAAGCAGTGGATTTTCTTAGCATCTACCTAGAACATAAATTATGGTTAGTCAAAGTAAAAATAAAAAATGGTAGACATGACATAGTACTGCCATCTTTATTTATTTATATTCACTCTGTGTAAGTAGCAAACATGCACATGTGTAAATTCACATCATTTAAGGCATGTGATTCTAATCAACTTCTATATTGAATTATAGTATACACGTCAAATAAACTCAAGCAGAAATCTTATAAATATATGTGAAATTCATATCAATATGTATCAATACACATAGAAACCTATATTATAAATAGATCTACATATTGAAAAGTAGGTAATATTTGGTGAACTACAAATAGCAAACTGAAAGGGCTCGACCGTTAAAATAAATGATATAACTTATATAAGAGTAATATAAACTACAAAAATACTAATTTGAACACTCAAGAAAGACACCGTTATACCTTATAAAAGCAGTTACCCTTACTGATAGTAAATATTCATCTTAACAATATATTTAATACACAAGTCAATGCAAGGAGCAAGTCCAGAAGTGTTGAAAATTGAAAGACTAACATGAGCATATGAGCACGAAGCTGTGCTTATAATATATTAAAACATCTTACTGGTATAGCTAGGCTTGAAAACTAAAACTCACTGAAGTCTGTGATCATGTGTCCTAGTTTATAGCTGAAAACAATTTTCCCATAATGCGTTCTGTTTCAAAATGCCAAAAGCATTATTTACTGTGGTAAATCCCCTATCTATAACAAAATTATGTCCACTCGCATACTTTGACTCATCATTGACAAAAATACAGCAGCTTGTATGGTGTCTTCACGATTCAAAACCACGCCTTTCAAACTAACAATATTAGCCATGCCTACTCTCAATAGTTTGAACTTTTAACCTACAAAATCCAATAGCCATAGGCAAAATAGAAAGATAAATAATTGTAATGCCAGATTACACCGCTATGGTGAAACATCAATTAGATTTCTAAAATGAGGAGCTGCGACCATAACAGGTTTACGACAGCAACTGAAGATAAGATTACAAGAGCAACAGTGTAGTGTCCCAAAATTCTAGTCCAATTTGAGTTGACTAAATAACACAAGTCCAACCCACACTACACTGGAAATCAGAAAACTAATAGAAAGAAGTTAGAGGGTGAGAATAGATAAGATAGAAACTTAGAATAGAAGAAGAAGAAGAAGAACACAACATCAGAGTAACACGAACCTCACAGCGGAACGAATAACATATAATATATATCATAACTTTGAAATATAAATCTGTACTTGAATATACATATCATTTCCAAAGTACAGCACTTACAACACAGTGGAAATAAATAATAGTTATATGATCCTGAAGCCTCCTGCTCCAAGCTCTCCAAGTATATCTGTAAAATCCTGACTACTTGACTGCCCGTACAAAATTCACCCAAAAGTTTAGGGAAAACAAACAAAATAAACTCCGGGTCAGTCATGGGACTGGCGTGAGTAAAATAGTTTAAAACAGATTGAACAAGTAAATGATATCTCATAAGACCACGCCGTATAATGGAACGGGTTTTTCCCTTACGAGAATCCAAAATATCTTTATAACAAAAACCATTTGATATTATAATAATTTCTATCAACCACAATATAATAATCATCTAGCAGAAACGCTTTCATCTCACGTTCTACATATATAGTACACAATCAAAACCGCAAGCACGTATTGGATAATGGATTTCCAACTATGACAACGTATGGAACCACCTTTCGCTAGTGTACCTCTAGAGAAGAATACACTGGGTTCAACAAGAACATCTTGCAACCCGGCCACTCATGACCGACCACTCATTTCTCTTGAGTGTATCGAATGTATATCACCAACGGTTGGGATCAGCAACTGTTTTCCGAATGGGACAGCATCAACAATAGATTTTTAGAAGTAAATGAAACTCTAGATCCGGTGATTATACACCCTAATAGGTGCGACCTACATAGCCATGCTGCCTACCCGATTTTTGTCATTTCAAGGTTGTGAGGCTAGAGGCCACGCTTATCTCTGACAGATCACATAATTATTCACTTTGAATGTCACATCGTCATACCTGCCAAATCACAAATTGATTTCCCCAAAAATACCACGGGTATGCAGCTAAGAGAAACGAATTCCCCCGCCACCATACGTAAATACGTTTGAAGAGATCAACTTATGTGATCTATTAAATATACTCTGTTAGACATTCTTCCATACAGGTCGTCCTGGGACTGGACAAACCGAAGGCACTATTCAGTATATCCATCTTAGGCAATCTTTACCTAAGATTTATACAACAGCCCTTGCACTTTACTCCGTCTTCAATTATCTTTGGCATATATGATTCGCAACGCTTATGCCAATACGGACTGGTTCTTTGGATAATAATCCAACCAGTCTCTCCATATTAACAACGTTAAAATGGTCGAAACTTTGATAGTCGGTGATTTAACTATCAAAGAAAAAAACACATGTGTGCAAACAACGATATTATTTCCAGATGGAAATTATATCGATTCATCATCATTTAATATTTATCTCTTTAGTTCATTAATTTACTTATCTCCTGTTTCCATATATTCTAAATTATTATTTTCTATTATCAGAAAACAATTCTGATTCTTATTTGGAAAACATTTCCAAAACTCCTTCACTGGATTTAAACTGATGTTTAAATCAAACATCGCCATGCCAACTCAAATTATTTCACGCATTACTAAATTCACTTAACCATCATTCACTATCAAACCTTACCATTCCTTAGTTAAGAAGGAAGTCAATTAAGTTGGGGTATAATTACCTCTCAGACCTTAACTGAACAACGTTTTAACTTTGAAATAGTCAAAGTTTATCTTTTAAATCTTTAACAAACTTCCTTACGAAACTCACGGATTCTATTTACGAATCCCCTTCCTTTATAAAACATTGGTTATAACGATAACGTTAAAATCCCTACTTTCGACATTTCTAACTTCAAATATAAATCTTATTCCTTAATTTGAATAATTAACCTACTCTAATTTATTTATAAATAAATAAATCTTGATTTAAAACCCGGAAAGTAAATAATACTTTCCCGAATTCGATATAATCGAATTCGACGCATAACTCTCTTTCGAGTAATCTTTATTCAATTAACTCCTCCGAATAATTAATATTCGATTAACTCCCTTCGAATAGCTTATATTCGATTAACTCCCGTCGAATAACTTATATTCGATTAGCTCCCTTCGAATAACTTATATTCGATACTTCTATTCGAATAAACTATATTCGATTACTCCCTTTAACTATATTCGAATAACTCTATTTAACTCTATTTGAATAACTCTATTTAACACTATTCGAATAACTCCAATTTAACTCTATTCGATAACAAATATAAGATTAACTCTATTGGATTAACTCCTTTTGAATAACTCCTTTGACTTAACTCCTTTGACTTTACTCCTTTGAATAACTTATATTCGATTTAACTCCTCTCGAATAAACTATATTCGATTAACTCTATTCAATTTACTAATACTCGACTAACTCTAACTCGATTAACTCCATTTGAATAACTCTTATTCGATTTAACTCCAATTGATTAATTTATATTCGATTAACTCTAACTGGTAACTCTAACTCTAACTCTAACTGGTTAACTCTAACTCTAACTGTAACTGGTCAACTCTGACTGGTCAACTCTAACTCATTAACTCTAACTGATTTATTCCTTTTCTATTTGTTTATACAAATACTCCCTTTTCTATTTATTTACTTAACAAATAATTATTCCCTTTTCAATTCTATTTATTCTCTAAATAAATAATCCTTTTCTACTTTTATTTATTTCCTAAATAAATAACCCTTTTACTTTTATTTATTCCCTAAATAAATAAATTCCATTTTTATTCTTGTTAGACCAAAAAATGGTCCTAACACCCAAATTATTGTATTTCGAGCATAGGATATGAAGAAATAACTGAAAAATAGGGAAAAAAAAGCAAGACAACAAGATTTTTATAGTGGTTCGGCGTTAACGAGCCTACGTCCACTTCATATTTTCTCATTTCGCTCATAGATTATAATTACAATGAATATTGTCTCTCAACCACTTGAATTCAATGAATAATTCTCTCTGAACCCATTGATTCTATTGGAGAAGATGGTGGTTATTCATGGAGAAGTGTTGACCATGGCAGCCATGGACCAGGAGATGCCAAAAGTCCCTTGAAAATGCTCCCTGGAGGTGTATTTATAGCTGTAGGAAAGCCCAAATGGTGGTCAGGTCGTGGTAGGACACGTGGCACCCGATCCGGGAAAGTAGGAGCGGTCATAGCCTCAAGAATAGGTCAACATTCATGCATAGAAGCAGGTTCGGTCCAGGCGGTTCGTGACCATGTTGTGCACCACGGATCGGGTCGTGGTCATGAGGGGCTCCACGAGTCGGATCGTGGATCATGGGTGTATCACGAACGCATCGTGATGAGGGGGAGCCGAGGGGGGCGATCCGATGAGGGGCGAGCCGGTCCAGGAGGTGATGCTTCGTCACTTCATCCAAATGATTGCCAGATTACACCCATTCACGGAAACGGGCGTAACTTTCAAACCGTAAGGCCGATTGGGCCAAACGAAAGCTCTACTTGAAGCTAATTCAGAGGGCTACAAGTATTTGATGTGTTTAGATCCAAATGAGGTAGTTTGATAGGAGTTTTAGGCCAGTTTATACTAATGTTGCGATTTTGACCGAACCGCCCTGTGTCTTCTAATGATGCGTTCAATGCCGGAGAGTGATGTTATTCCACCATTTCAACCGAGCGATTGCTGATCAATTCATGTTCATATTCAAATCATTTGCTTTGGGTAGCCTAGTCATAAAGCAGGCTAACAATTCTACTTATTTAACAAATAAATAATTCTTACAATTTGTAACACCCCGCATTTTTAATATAATTAAAAATGTGATATATGTATATATGCATGGATATATTTAAAGGAAAGATTAAATAATATTAATGCAATTACATGTAAGAAGTTTATGTAGTGAAATAAAGAAAAAGATTAACAAAGAAATTACATGCAATATTTGAAATAAGAAGAAGTACAGTGAAATGCGAAGAAATACATGCGAACATTTAAAAAGAAATAAAAAGAAGAATTTGAAGAGACTCTAGAATTTGGTTATGAAATTAGCGTCATTACGTTCGTGACGTTTTTTGGTCAATTTGGACCTATAATTTGTAGAAAACTGATTTAAAATGAAGAAGTTATCCTTAATTTAAGAAATGCAACAAAACATGAAAAAGAGCAACGGGAAAAGAATAATATGTAGCTTGGTCCTAAGTCTTGTTAAGAAAAGACTTAGTAGCTCATTTGGTTAATACATGAGACTTGTACATAAGAGGTTGTGAGTTCAATCCCCACCAGTGCCATATATTTTTTGTTTTGTTTTAAGGAGCGGCTAAATAGTGGCTTAGCAAATTGGTTCAATGCGAATGGGGATAAGTTAATTGGAGGTTTAATTGAAAGAATGGAAATAAACCATTAATTGATTAAGGAAGATAATTTCCGAATAAAATAGACAATTGTTCGCATATAAAAATTAGTATACGCATAAGAGATGGATGCGTATGAACAAGATTCAAATTTGAAGTTGTGCGCGAACATAGAGACAAACAAAAAGGGGGCATATATGTATACATGTTATTTGAAATTAATGCAATAAGGGAAATAGGATATGTGAAATTATTGCATTAAATAAATGGATGATGCATGAAACTAAATAAAAATAAATTAATGTGATGCAAATAAAAGAAAGAGAATATGGAATGCAAAACATGTCAAATGTGCAATTAAAGCATGCATATAAAAAGGTTGTAAACATTAAAATGGAGCAATTAAATGTGAAGGGGATCAACTTTTGAAATTTAAACATTTAAAAAGTAAACTAACAAGGCCATAAGAAAGCCACAATTGGAGGAAGGTTAGTGTTATTAAATAACATTCAAATCAGAGACGCATGCACATGTGATTAGATGTAAATAAATAAAAGAAAATGGTTTAAGGACATGCGGTTTCTTTTCAAAAAGGGTAGACAAAAAGAGAAAGAAATCAATTAATTGATTAGGAGAAGAATATAGCAAATAAAGGTTCACGTATAAGTGCAAATAAATAAATAAATAATTGAATGCATGAAGGAAAGAGGTTGCTATACGTTAAAAATAGTATGTAATGCAGTAATTAGAAAGAAATAAAGTGGTTTCTTTTTTTTATTTTATTTAAAGGAGCACTAAGTGTGAAAAGGGTTGTTCTGGATGGTTCTTTTTCTAGGGTGAGGTGGACCGTTTAGATGAGTTTTTATTTAATCCTCAGGTCCTACTTGCTCTAACCCACCTATAAAAGAACACCTAACCTAAGACTAAAATCATTTTATCTCTTATAAGACGCCTCCATGCCACCAAACTTCAACCCAACATAGTCGCCGCCTCTAAACTCTAAATTAAATTGCAAGTTCTTCATCAATTTTGGAGTTTAATCAAATCAAGTAGCAAGTTTCTTCAACAACAATTCACGTTCTGCGTCAATAATCAAATAAGAAGCCTAAACCAACGTTCTACCTCAACAACCAGTTGTTTATTTCTCCAATCCAGTCAAGGTGAGTGGTTTAAAATACAATTGTTGTATAATTGTACTTCTATCGTTTGCCATTCCCCATAATGAATATGCTGATAATTTAATAAGATCAGTTATTTCATTTATGCTTACAATTGAGTTCTCTCCTTTTTATTCTTTCCCCTTTTTTATTTTTATAGCTAGGCAATCTCGAGCCTACATCTATCATGAATTTATGCGTTGTAAACGAGAACGAGAAAGTAGAAGGCAAAAAAGCGGTTTTTTGGGCATAATATGGGTTGGATGGATTTATGTATGATTTGAATAGAATTATGGACATAATTGTATGGTAATTTTAAATTTATGTAGTTTGGGATGATTGAAATTGGATATGGAATTAGTACAATTTAATATTAACAGCATGTAATTGGATAACATGGATTGGTGAAATTTATTGGTAAGATAAGCCTAAAAGGTGAATTAGGTTATATGTATGAACATGGGAACGTTGGGAAATATTTGGAAAAATGTTGATTTTATGAACTTGAGTATTACTGGATATTTTGGATAATTGGAATATAAAAGAAATTGGCATATTTGGGTATGGATTACATGGAATTGATGAAATTGCCTATAATTGGAAATTTGTAATTAAGGCTAATTAATATGTAATTATTGACAACTTGGAATAGGCAAAATTGTAAACATGACTACATGTTGAATTGGAAAAACATAACATGAAAATTGGGATTTGGGTGAAATACGATGTTAATGAACCTTTGACACGAGGTTAGGTGCAATTGTGGTGTAACACTGCCCGGAACCGCCCGACAAATCCAGCTGCCACAATTGGACCTCTAATGTGAGAGGTCAAAGGCATGAATTGTAGGCGTAACGGTTGGTGACACGAGGTTAGACCCGCTTTGTGGTGTAAGACTTCCCGGAACCGCCCGGCAAAATCCAGCAGCCACAAAGTGTTCGGTCTAATGTGGGAGGTCATGCACCGTTCGTCATAATGAATGAATTAAGGAATACTAACCATAATAAGACATATGGGTGACATGGGTATGGTTAGAGGGTTAAGTGGGTGACATATAAATATGGACTTAACCGTAGTAAGACAAGACATGTAAACATGTAAATATGGACTTAACCGTAGTAAGACAAGACATGTAAAACATGTAAATATGGACTTAACCGTAGTAAGACAGACATGTAAAACATGTAAATGTGGAATTTACTGTAGGAAGATACGTGAAGTAAAACATGACTAAGGTGGACTTAACCGTAGTAAAGCATGTGTAAGGCATGGAAACAATAATAAAAGAGGTTAAGTGGGACATGGGCGACATGTAAGACATAAATAAATAATGCTTAACCAAAGGGGACCCATTATGGCATCACAAATTAATTGAATTGGGTTAAGTTTAGGTAACGCGTTAAATAAATGGAAAGGGTTAAGTAAATCTAAATTAATGAAAAAAGTGGGGAATGGTCAATAACCTATTATGAATGAATTTGAATAAGAAAAGGAAGGATAATAGGTTAGACTTGTCATAGGGACAAGTGGAAAGTATAACTTATGGGATAAGGTAAGTTATAAGAAACGATAGAGGAAAATAAGGTAACTTATATGTGAAGATATACTTAATTATAAATTAAGTAGTTTGGGAAGGAGAAGTGTGAAATATAAGATGATATAAGTTATATGAATGGAAAAGAAGTAAATTAGAATCATATATGTTAGTTGGGTTGAATAATTCTCTGGGTGCCAGTCTGATGTTGATTTCGGTCTTTGGGGCTGGTGTTTAGGGGATTATTCTCCTAATCAGTATATATGTGGATAAGAGATACTTAACTATGAATTATTTATAACATGTTGTTGTAACCCTAAAAGGGAATAATTTATGAAGTTGGAAAACAACATGTTGTGGTCTTATTAATGGACTTAAATGGGTTAAGTATAAATTGAATTAATAAGCAAGGGTAACTTGGTAAACTTGAAAAGGAAGTCAATATGAATAAGAATAACCAAGTTAAATAAGAAAAACCGACGAGGTAACAAAAGCGCGTAAGAATTGATTAGACTAGGGTCTAATGACATATAAAATCAAGGCGCTTGGGGCAATCCGTACGTTGTAGGATGAATAACCCAACAAGGTAAATCATCATGGTGTCATAAGACACGAGGGGAGCGCACATTCGTTATTTTGGCAGCTCCAACAGACTAGAAGGGGAAGCACGCATCTTCCTGAGACGTTAAAGGTGCTCCTAGTAGTCCTCTGTGTGGTGGCAGTTGTTTCAGGCTGTGCCCGCAAAGGTTGGGTCTGCGCGTAACTACTAGGTGGGTGGGCCTTGACTGCAAGAATAGCTGGGCAGTCAGAATGTTGTTCACGGTGACGGGAAAGGTGATTCGACGGCTGCCTCAACGGAGGTGGAGGGTCAGGACCAACAAGGATAGTAGGTCGTCGAGTGCCTGTTTCCACAGCCAGTAGGATGCGGAAAGACTAGAGCTAGACCCAATATATCATTAACCATTCACTATCGTGGGACGGTGGTTGAGGGGAGACGCCACATGGATGTTTAGATTGGTTGCTTAGGGGCTTTTCGCTTAGCTCTCGTAATGTTTATTAGTTATGGGTGGGGCCGAAGTGGGGCCATAACCACCATAGAAAATAGACCTTAGGGATATTTGTGTGGGAGGATCTTAAAGGCGGGCCTTGCACAAATATAAGGAAAGCTCCCGAATGAGTTCCGTGTTTCTTGTGTAGCCCTGCCACGGAATTAGGGCACGCATACACGATGGGTGTGCGGCTTAGATAAATACGATAGAGAATAAGTACGTGGAAGAGTCTAGATATGACCATGTCTGCCCTGGGTGGTGTATCATAGACTGGTGGGCATTATTCGATAACGGCAGTCAAATTAGAGTGATCCTATATAGGCGTAGTGTTGTATTATATATATAAGAGGAATATACATTACTATGACATAGGACGGGGGACTGCGTATATCAATGCGAGGATACAGTGGGGACTATGCGAGTTGGGTACCACGGGGTGTACATCAGTTTGGGGGTAGCTACATATACATTATATTAGTTTAATCTACTGGGAGTAGATGGGTGCGACGTGTGTGTAAGCCTTGAGCGCTAACGACACAAATAACCTCATAAACAATACAATGTAATTGAACGGTATATGTAGGATTATTCAAGAAGTGTACTTTAAACTCACTCACACAGAACTTATGTTCTGACCCCATCCTCATAACACTCGCAGGCCAGATTCATGACAGAGACTTATAGCTTTGGAGATACTGATTTAGCAGTATTGTAATTAAGGTAAAGCTATGTTTATATATATTATATTTTATTCCTTCCGCTGTGAGGTGTTTTCCGAACTCTGACATATTTCTTGTCTCTGTCTTTTCTGCAGGATATCAGAGCAACCAACTCGGGTTTTGATGGATTGGGTTTTTGAAAAAATATAGGTCCGTCGGAATTCGGGTCGTTACACAATTCTATTTGTTTTCACAGATATTCCTTTTCCATTTTATTTGTTTTCACAAATATTTCTCCTTTATATTTGTTTGACAAATATTTTCCCTTATATTTGTTTTACAAATATTTCTTCTTTATATTTGTTTGACAAATATTTCTCCTTCTAACTCTTTGATTTTATAATTATTTCCTTTTATAAAATCCTTTTCCTTTTATATATAAAATCCCTTTATTTTATATAAATAATTTATTTTCAAAATATACTTTGAAAATCCCCTTATTTACATCCCAGTATTTTTTACGGTATTTAGAATACCAAATACAATGATCGATATCATTCAAACACACATAATCAACAACGGATTATGTATCACATCATATAACACAATATATGAATCAAAATAGTATTATAAATATTGAGGAACCATGTTGGGTCCCTCCAACCTGTTTTCCTGCATCATAGATGTTAGACAACACGAATATAAAATATTATGATAAACAGAATCAATATTCGATTAATGATTTATATATATATCGTTATCTATAATTTCAACCAATACATAAGCAATTCAACCAATCAGTTAACACACAGCAATCAACAGATGATTAACAGTTCTAAAAATACGTTATAAAAACATAACTGTTCAGAGTTGGTGAGTTTTACTCACAATGACAGTTCATCGTTAAAGAACGATAAACTGTTTGTTTGATTTGAATCAAACAATTTATTTCGCCATAAAGTCAAATGAGCTCCAATCCACTCCCAGTCAGTCTCATTGTGTTGCCCTCGTCCATACGATCCTGTCGGATATTGTTTCGCTGAGTTTCGATACCATATGATAAGGTTATGACTTAAACAAGTTAATACATTTAATTCAAATTAGAAACATGGATTTAAAATTAAAAAGGGGCCTTAACTCTTTTCTTATCCGGTCCACTAAATATCCAAGCCCAGACCCGTTTTTCCTTTCTCCTCCGATGTCATACTAGCGAACCATTACTCCAGCACCCAATAACCACCATAGCCAAATAATTCAACCCCTTTTTATCACTCCATCCCTTCACCAAAAATCATGAGAACTTCACCGTTCTCCTTCACTTCCGATACCCTCCCACACCAGACCATCCTCGTGAACCTTGAGCTTCACTGTCAGTTGCGTCGAAACAGTATTTCGCAAGAATCGCAGCAGGTATCGAACATTCTTTACCCCAAATCGTACCAAATATTCACCTAAGCTTCTCCTCGAACACTCGAACACAAATCCGTATTCCATTTCAAGAATCGATCACAAAATTACCTCAAAAGGGGAACCCTAGCACCCGCTGCGAGAAACCCACGGATCCAGATTCCCATCGAGCTTCACAAAAAGTATACGAGCTTCAAGCTCTTTTGATGCTGAGTTCATCGAGAATCATTCCAAGATTTTAGGATTTTTCTTTGTTTTGATTTTGATTTTCTTCCTTGCATTTTGATTTTTCCTTTGCTGCGATTTTGTGAGGAACGAGAATTGGTTTCCTGTGTTTTAACGTGGAAGGTGTGGCTGAATCAAAGGAAAAGTGGACTCCCTTTTAGTCAGAGAATGGATTTGGATATTTCCAATTTATTTTATTTTATTGATTTTCTATTCGTCTTTGGTCCTTAAAATTTCCTTTGACCACATACAATACCCAAAAATCACGAAAACAGACATGCCACTAGAGTTTGACATTTCTGACCCAACGAAACTGGTTTCATCGAATTCCGACTCCGTTTGCTCACATAGTGTATTTTTAACCGTCAAAATATTGACTGTTTTTCACATTAAAAATCCGTACGGCCACATACTGACTTCAAAAATCACGAAAATTGAAATCTAACAATAATTTAATATTGCGGATCCAACAAAATTAGTTTCGTCGAATTCCGAGTTCATTTGCAAAACTGCCTATTTTTAAAGCTCTAAATTACACTTTAAAATATATAAATATATTTAAAAACAATTAAATTAAATATAAAAAAATTTATATTATCGTATATATTCACAACAGAATATCATACAGCTCTAGAATATTCCTATATGAATTTCTAACTCGATATTTCAAAATTCCTAGTTATATCGATATTCGATTTATATTAAAAATCCTTTTATAATATAAATAAGTCCATATAAATTATAAAGGAATTTCACATCGACTTTTCTAAAATTTGATTTGGACATAAATCAAAATCTACACAATGAAATCCCGAATTTTCTCTTCCAATAGAAAATTATACTTCACCAGCTCTGAACGTTTCTTGTTTCACATAAATCCGATTTAAAACGGCGTCTGTATATTCGTTTAAAGTTTGAATCGCCAAATTACGAACTACCGCTCCATTTCGAGCTCGATTATAATTATAATATAATTATTCGTTCAAACTTCGTTTAAATAATATATTTGTTATTCAAATTCAATTCTAAGCTGAATTATATAATTTGAATTTGCCCAATTCTCACCATATCGTAATTTCAGCAAATTCTGATTATTTCAGAATTTAATATATTATTTAATATCATATTAATTAAATATTCAAAGTTATTTAATTAAACGACCATTTAATTCTCTACATCATCTATTTAAATAATTAAATTAATTAATTATTGTACCGAAAAATACGGGTCGTTACATTCTTTCTCCCTTAAAATAATTTCGTCCTCAAAATTGCTAAGGTAGAAAACAAACCCTATCGACTGGGTTACAAATTATTTGTTTTAATTTTAACTTCGGTTTCAACTGAACCAATTTAATTTCAAGTAAATATTAATTTATTCTTATTATCGAAAATTTTCAAAAATCCTGAAAATTTTCTAACACTTGAAATTTTCGAAAAATTTCGCCATAACCTCCTTTGTACAGCCCTATCGGTAAAACTACAACTCGCCTCTCTAGGCCATCTCCAACCCAAAAGAAAATCAAACGGCCCAACGGCTTGCCAATTAGGCTCATAAATCACCAAACTCATATGAAATATAAACTTGTACCTTTTTGTCGGGCATATCATTATATCGTTTCCATCTGCTGCCAATTCAGCAGATACCAATGCATCACACTCGAACTCCAATCAGTTCTTATCCTCAGACCCAACCATTCGCTTATACAAACCAAATTCCAAATCTTAATCTCAAGTACCATTCTTGATTTTCAAATTCTTAACTCATCAATCCAATCTACTTAACCAACTTAAGTTCCATGCACATATTTCATTAACTGCTTAATTTCTCTAATCAGTCATCTTTTATCCCATGCTCAAATCTGATTTTTATTTCAAAAATCAATCCATTTACTTACCTGAGTCAAATTATATTCAAAATCCAATCTTGCTCAGGTATCGTTCTATTTTTAATTTAATTTCCACTTAACTGGCTTTACTTCACATACAATTTGCTTTCGCAAATTTTCTTTAAATTTGTTTTTAATTCAAAAAGCATTCCTGGGAATTTTAAATAGCTTTGCTTTTCTAAAACCAAACTTTCCTTTTCAGGATTTCAAACAACTTTTTTTTCTTCTGAAAACAATTCAAAATGAAAATCTTTGGTTGTAACCCGTCACTTAGAACTCGAAAATGAACACTGATGACGTGGCCATCATCATTAGAGTTATTTCCCAGCGATCAAAGTGAGTTCAATACTATATCACTTTTCAAAACCATTTCTAACATTTCCATTTTGAAATCAATTCAAAATTCCATTCACAATTCTTGTAAAATAATTTAAAATCTCCCAGGATTTTAAAATTCTCATATACTAATTCCAAATCCATTTACAAACACCTTTCCAAAATTTCCAGGGTTTTAAATTTCAATTCTGATTTAAATTCAGATTTAATTCATTTCGTAACACTTATACGAATTCTGATTGGTTATTCATATAACCATTTAATTTATAATCTTACTCGATTATAATAACTAACACATCCAACATTCTATAATATTTCCAATATATATACTTTCCTTTATATCAAAATATAATTTGGGTAAAATTATTTCATTTACCCTCTTTTCAAAACATACCATGTCGGTTCATCGTATTCGAGTGTTTAGAAAGCTCTATCGATGTTATGGTGCCCCACCATTGAACAGAATCCATAAATAACTCAACTAATAAATCTACTCAGTATAAAACCATTTATATCAAATAACAAATACGTTCACTCGTATATATACACTCAAACTCAATCTAGGGTATTACTAGCCCCATCTCTACTGAGTCACGCCACAGAGCCAAGGTAATTCACTTAACCTTAAGCTCTGATACCAATTTAAGTGTCCCGAAATTCCGGTCCAATTTGAGCAAACTAAATAACACAAGTCCAACCCACATTACACTAGAAATCAGAAAACTAAAAGAAAGAAGTTAGAGGGTGAAAATAGATAAGATAGAAACTTAGAATAGAAGAAGAAAAAGAAGAACACAACATCAGAGTAACATGAACCTCACAGCGGAACGAATAACATATAATATATATCATAACTTTGAAATATAAATATGTACTTGAATATACATATCATTTCCAAAGTACAGCACTTACAACACAACGGAAATAAATAATAGCTAAATGAACCTGAAGCCTCCTGCTCCAAGCTCTCCAAGTATATATGTAAAATCCTGACTACTTGACTGCCCGTATAAAATTGGGCATCCAAGAGTTTAGGGAAATCAAACAAAATAAACTCCGGGTCAGTCAATGGACTGGTGTGAGTAAAATAGTTTAAAATAGTTTGAACAAGAAAACGATATCTCATAAGATCACGCCGTATAATGGAAAGGGTTTTCTCCTTACGAGAATCCAAAATATCTTTATAACAAAAACCTTTTGATATTATAATAATGTCTATCAACCACAATATAATAATCATCTAGCAGAAACGCTTTCATCTCACGTTCTACATATATAGTATACAATCAAAAGCGCAAGCACGTATTGGATAATGGATTTCCAACTATGACAAGGTATGGAACCACCTTTCGCTAGTGTACCTCTAGAGAAGAAAACACTGGGTTCAACAAGAACATCTTGCAACCCGGCCACACATGACTGGCCACTCATTTCTCTTAAGTGTATCGAATGTATATCACCAACGGTTGGGATCAGCAACCGTTTCCCGAATGGGACAACATCAACAATAGATTTTTAAAAGTAAATGAAACTCTAGATCAGGTGATTATACACCCTAATAGGTGCGACCTACATAGCCATGCTGCCTGCCCGATTTTTGTCATTTCCCGGTTGTGAGGCCAGAGGTCATGCTTATCTCTGACAAATCACATATTTGTTCACTTTGAATGTCACATCGTCATACCCGCCAAATCGCAAATTGATTTACCCAAAAATACCACGGGTATACAGCTAAGAGAAACGAATTCCTCTGCCACTAAACGTAAATACGTTTGAAGACATCAACTTACGCGATCTATTAAATATACTCTGTCAGACATTCTTCCATACAGGTCGTCCTGGGACTGGACAAAACGAAGGCACTATTCAGTATATCCATCTTAGGCAATCTTTACCTAAGATTTATACAACAGCCCTTGCACTTTACTTCGTCTTCAATTATCTTTGGCATATATGATTCGCAACGCTTATGCCAATACGGAGTGGTTTTTCGGATAATAATCCAACCGGTCTCTCCATATTAACAACGTTAAAATGGTCAAAACTTCGATAGTCGGTGATTTAACTATTAAAGAAAAAACATGTGTTCAAACAACAATATTATTTCCAAATGGAAATTATATCGATCAATCATCATTTAACATTTATCTCTTTAGTTCATTAATTTACTTATCTCCTGTTTCCATATATTCTAAATTCTTATTTTCTATTAACAGAAAACAATTCTGATTCTTATTTGGAAAACGTTTCCAAAACTCCACCAGATTTAAACTGATGTTTAAATCCAACATCGCCATGCCAATTCAAACCATTTTACGCATTACTAAACTCACCTAACCATCATTCACTATCAAACCTTACCATTCCTTAGTTAAGAAGGAAGTCAATTAAGTTGGGGTATAATTACCTCTCAGACCTTAATTGAACAACGTTTTAACTTTGAAATAGTCAAAGTTTATCTTTTAAATCTTTAACAAACTTCCTTACGAAACTCATGGATTCTATTTACGAATCCCCTTCCTTTATAAAACATTGGTTATAACGATAACGTTAAAATCCATACTTTCGACATTTCTAACTTCAAATATAACTCTTATTCCTTAATTTGAATAATTAACCTACTCTAATTTATTTATAAATAAATAAATCTTGATTTAAAAACCAGAAATTAAATAATACTTTCCCGAATTCGATATAATCGAATTCGACGCATAACTCTTTTTCGAGTAATCTCTGTTCGATTAACTCCTCCGAATAACTAATATTCGATTAACTTCCTTCGAATAACTTATATTCGATTAACTCCCTTCGAATAACTTATATTCGATTAACTCCCTTCGAATAACTTATATTCGAATAAACTATATTTGATTACTCCCATTAACTCTATTTAACTCTATTTGAATAACTCTATTTAACTCTATTCGAATAACTCCAATTTAACTCTATTCGAATAACAAATATTCGATTAACTCTATTGGATTAACTCCTTTTGATTAACTCCTTTGAATTTACTCCTTTGAATAACTTATATTCGATTTAACTCCTCTCGAATAAACTGTATTCGATTAACTCTATTCAATTTACTAATACTTGACTAACTCTAACTCGATTAACTCCATTTGAATAACTCTAATTCGATTTAACTCCAATCGATTAACTTATATTCGATTAACTCTAACTGGTTAACTCTAACTGGTCAACTCTGACTGGTCAACTCTAACTCATTAACTCTAACTGATTTATTCCTTTTCTATTTGTTTATACAAATATTTCCTTTTCTATTTGTTTACTTAACAAATGACTATTCCCTTTTCAATTCTATTTATTCTCTGAATAAATAATCCTTTTCTACTTTTATTTATTTCCTAAATAAATAACCCTTTTACTTTTATTTATTCCCTAAATAAATAAATTTCATTTTTATTCTATTTATTCAACAAATTAATAATTCTTACAATTCTATTTGTTTTCATAGATATTCCTTTTCCATTTTATTTGTTTTCAAAAATATTTCTCCTTTATATTTGTTTGACAAATATTTTCCCTTATATTTGTTTTACAAATATTTCTTCTTTATATTTGTTTGACAAATATTTCTCCTTCTAACTCTTTGATTTTATAATTATTTCCTTTTTAAAATCCTTTTTCCTTTTATATATAAAATCCCTTGATTTTATATAAATAATTTATTTTCAAAATATACTTTGAAAATCTCCTTATCTACATCCCAGTATTTCTTACGGTATTTAAAATACCAAATACAATGATCGATATCATTCAAACACACATAATCAACAACAGATGATATATCACATCATATAACACAACATATGAATCAAAACAGTATTATAAATATTGAGGAACCAAGTTGGGTCCCTCCAACCTGTTTCCCTGCATCACAGATGTTAGACAACATGAATATAAAATATTCTGATAAACAGAATCAATATTCGATTAACGATTTATATATATATATATATATATCGTTATCTATAATTTCAACCAATACATAAGCAATTCAACCAATCAGTTAATACACAGCAATCAACAGATGATTAACAGTTTTAAAAATATGTTATAAAAATATAACTGTTCAGAATTGGGGAGTTTTACTCACATTGACAGTTCATCGTTAAAGAACGATAAACTGTTTGTTTGATTTGAATCAAACAATTTATTTCGCCATAAATTCAAACGAGCTCCAATCCACTCCCAGTCAGTCTCATTGTGTTGCCCTCGTCCATACGATCCTGTTGGATCTTGTTTCGTTGAGTTTCGATACCGTATGATAAGGTTATGACTTAAACAAGTTAATACATTTAATTCAAATTAAAAACATGAATTTAAAATTAAAAAGGGGCCTTAACTCTTTTCTTATTCGGCCCACTAAATATCCAAGCCCAGACCCGTTTTTCCTTTCTCCTCCGATGGCATACCAGCGAACCAATACTCCAGCACCCAATAACCACCATACCCGAATAATTCAACCCCTTTTTATCACTTCGTCCCTTCACCAAAAATCATGAGAACTTCACCGTTCTCCTTCACTTCCAATACCCTCCCACACCAGACCATCCTCGTGAAGCTCGAGCTTCACTGTCATTTGCGTCGAAACAGTATTTCGCAAAAATCACAGCAGGTATCGAACTTTCTTTACACCAAATCATACTAAAAATTCACCTAAGCTTCTCCTCCAACACTCGAACACAAATCTGTATTCCATTTCAAGAATCGATCACTAAATTACCTCAAAAGGGGAACCCTAGGACCCACTGCGAGAAACCCACAGATCCAGACTCCCATCGAGCTTCACAAAAAGTATACGAGCTTCAAGCTCTTTTGATGCTGAGTTCATCGAGAATCATTCCAAGATTTTAGGATTTTTCTTTGTTTTGATTTTGATTTTCTTCCTTGCGTTTTGATTTTTCCGTTGCTGCGATTTTGTGAGGAACGAGAATTGGTTTCCTGTGTTTTAACGTGGAAGGTGTGGCTGAATCAAAGGGAACGTGGACTCCCTTTTGGTTAGAGAATGGATTTGGATATTTTCTATTTATTTTATTTTATTGTTTTTCTATTCGTCTTTGGTCCTTAAAAATTCCTGTGACCACATACAATACCCAAAAATCACAAAAACGAACATGCCACTAGAGTTTGACATTTCAGACCCAACGAAACTGGTTTCGTCGAATTCCGACTCCGTTTGCTCACACAGCGTATTTTTAACCATCAAAATACTGACTGTTTTTCAAATTAAAAATCCGTACGGCCACACACTGGCTTCAAAAATCGCGAAAATTGAAATCTAGCAATAATTAAATATTGCGGATCCAACAAAATTAGTTTCGTCGAATTCTGAGTCCGTTTGCAAAACTGGTTATTTTTAAAGCTCTAAATAACCCTTTTAAATATATAAATATATTTAAAAACAACTAAATTAAATATAAAATTTTTTATATTATCGTATATATTCACAACAGAATATCATACAGCTCTAGAATATTCCTATATGAATTTCTAACTCGATATTTCAAAATTCCCAGTTATATCGATATTCGGTTTATATTAAAAATCCTTTTACAATATAAATAAGTCGATATAAATTACAAAGGAAT